>OZ010622.1:5648102-8559791 GCA_963932285.1 Caenorhabditis macrosperma
ATGATCTACAAGTTTGCAATTGACAACTTTTTGATATCTCTTATCAATTTCGGAATATAATGATTCTCCCACAGAGCTATCCTCGGTTGCGGGGTCATTTCGGTAGCATCCAATAATAGACGGGATTTGAATTGGTACACATGATATACAGTGCTCCACAGTCCTTCAACTTTTTTAAATATGATTACTATGAAGTAGGAAAGTGATTTACTCAAGATTTGCAAGACAGTGGACCATTTCTTGTTGTGGAGGAAACTAGAGAAAAAATGTTATTTCCCCTTCAATTCGCCGAAATAAACGCTCCATTGATATGATCTGATAAGAAAGAGGAATTCGGCGAAACATGTTTGTTGGCCGATTGTGAGCTCCCGTAAATCGACACACCAACTACACATCAAACTAGCAGCTAATGATGCTAATGACCGATCCCGAGGTAATCATCGGATCATTGTCATTGGCAAAATTAGAAACACTTATCATAAGTGACTTATGTTATCAATCAGAAACAGAAAAGGTGTTGTCCGGTTTCAATCCCAGAAAAAAAAAATCTGCTATTTTTTCAGATCTATGTACCAGGGATGCACGGAAGTGAACATTTCCCTATACGGAAAACGGAAAGGGAACGGCTGAGACTTTTTCCGGAAGACGGAAACGGAATTCCGCGCATCCCTGCTATGTACCTGAGACTGCCATTCCATTCCCGTTCCAGTCCGCACACCCATCTGCTTCTAGGATATATTCTAGAACGTCTGCTGATAGAATTACCGGACAATCCTAACGCAATTCGTACCGACGGCAACAATCGAAATACAATCTGTCGGACCTTGTTGAAAACGTTTCTTTGAAACAGTAAAGCAACTGATAACTGGAAAACTTGAAGAAACCAATTACATCTTATCAAACATATTACCCTTTTTCTGTTTCAAATGCACTTCAAGAAACCGTCCCGTTTTTGTAGTGTTGATAGAGATTTTAAAGGAAAAGGTAATTTTGACATCTTACTATGTTTCTTGGAATTGAACGTCAAAAGCCATTATGGGCTCACCGCGAGCTTGAACCCGTAGGGTCGAATTACAAAACAGTTTGGTCGCTTCGAGGGGAACTTTTTCAGTACACGGAGAGCATTAGCAATAAGGTTCAAAGTTATGATAGACGGATGAAACCTTACAAACTTCTTTACTCGATTGTTGTGGTTCGAGAAACAACATAGAAATGCACTTCATGAAACAGAAGATATGCATTGGACATTGGGAAAATAGTTACGAAACGGTTGGAAGGGCAAGAAATACTGAAAACATGAAATACTCAACAAGGACGGACCCCTTGCAGTTCACACCGAACACATTTGCATTGGAGCGCACTTGCATTGGTGTCTCGAAACAGGAGGAACATGTTTTTCTAAGGAATGCACGGCTCACTTGAGCGCTTGCGAGCCCACGAGCTTCTAACTCGGCTCTCGAGGTCGTTCCGCAAAATTGGAAAACAGATTTGGACGCCCCGTATCGAAATCTATCGGATGGACTGGATCCCGTTTTGAAATGCCACGGACACACTTCCCTTGTCAGTGATCTCGCGCTGTGAAGTCTATACTACTCCATTCTGCCAATTTGAAGACCTCTTGAAACCGAAGTGTTTCAAATTGAGAACTCTCTACAAACGCCCACATCTCTTTGCCAAATGGCCATCTCACTAACACAATTTCGTTGCTACTGCCTCTTCCGACCACTTATGTGATAAAACTGAAGCCGGGGGTGTAGAAAAAGGAATGACGTGTGAGCACTTTGGAGCAAATGAGCAAATGAGCCAGAGCGGGAGAAGCTAATTCGATCTCATGACATGTTAATCCCGTTGAGAGCCCGTCCAATGTGGACTCACAAGCAGCAGGGACTGGGTGTCTGTGCTGGACGGACGGATTTCGGGAAAATGATCTGCTACATGTTTTAAGAGAACATTGATGACTGTGGAGGGGTTATGATGGATTGGAGAAGAATGGATGTCTTCTGTTCACTGTGTGTCCATAATTTCCACACTGCCAGTGATACTACCCCGGAGTCGGCTTGCTGGGTCGAACCGGAAAGTGCGCGTTTCGATCTTCCGACACCCAGACTCTCCAGATTTTAGCCGTCGGCAGTAATCCTCAAAAAGTCGCAAATGTACCGAGTCAGTCTGCAAACACGCCGCTCTTTGTAGAATCAGTGCATTTTGGCGTTATTCGGGATTACTGTCGACAATGAAAATCCGGAGAATCACGACGACAAAATGTTGACGCCGGGTATTTTCAACACGGTTTAAGAATTTTTATACCAAGTATTCCCGTTTCACATAAGTTTCACAAGTCAATGATTGTGGTTAGCCAACATTGGTTGAAAAAAAAAAATTATCTTCAGAACTATAGCCTCACCCTCAAACTTGACTCTGGATTTTCTGACTGTGACATGATTTAACTCGGTTAACTTAGGGTACGACAAGTTACTATACCAGGACAATTTTCAAGTGCATATCTATACCAAAACATGTTTCATCTGAACATTTACCTGTTCAAAATCATAGCCCCACCAGCGTTTTGAAGAATCCTATCGAAAAGTCATTCTAAGAGTCCGGATTGAATAATTCTCCGAACAGAGCCGAATTGGTTTGAAAGTGGGAACTTGTTGAAGATCTACAGGAAGATCTCGAAGAATTCAAGTTGGATACTGCCCGGGAAGATGAAATTGTAGAAGAACATGAGCCAGTTATGGTTTTTTCGGAAAGAAAATAGTCAGCCAGCACCTCGTTTGAATCAAAGTTTGTTAACCACAATCATTGACTTGAAACTCTGGTGAAACGGAAATCTTAAAAAAAAAAAAAAAAGAAGAAGAAGAACAGGAACGGAACACGTACAAATTCGCTGTTTCAACGGAATCATGAACATCTTACGAATGAATGCGATCTGTTCATAATGAAATGAGTTCTGACGCTATCGAGATCTAAAGCACAGTCACAAAGATGGGCACCAATAGCAGGATCGAAAAAGGGGAAAACGGAAGGGTGGCACTTCAAAATAGTGATAAAACAGTACAGGACCGAAAAGTTGGATATTTTGAGTAAACGCTGCGGACGTTTTGATATACAGGAAGTTAAGAACTTTATGGTCTCGTCACGATATAGGAAGCACTCTCTCTGTGAAAGACAAATACTGAAGATCCTCTGACACG
The DNA here is from genome assembly GCA_963932285.1 of Caenorhabditis macrosperma. NCBI lineage: Eukaryota > Metazoa > Nematoda > Chromadorea > Rhabditida > Rhabditidae > Caenorhabditis > Caenorhabditis macrosperma. Next base: position 5,651,297 of record OZ010622.1, read on the forward strand.
GTTTAGTTGCTCCTTTGAAACAGAAAAATCTTGCGAAGGTAAGTGAAAGTGCTACAAATTGGAGAAGAGAGTTTTCAGAAAACCGTCTTCTGACCTAAAATTCCCGAAGATACTGTTCCTCCGTTTTTTATCAATTTCACGATTCCTGGAACCTCCACTTTCAACTAAAGAGCTTTCGTGAATAGAGGGCACGGGACCTTGAACAGTTTGAAAATTACGATTGGAGCACTAGAAATCATGAGAATTCAAAATGGTTTCTATCGAACGACGGAATATCAACTGTTTCAATACTATTTGAAAAATCATCCGTTAGAAACTCAAAACAATCCGTTTTCATTGTTCTCTTTACGTGGATTCCACATGAACAGATGAGCCCTTTTATTAACGGGAAGCTCTTCATTTCACGTGGAAAATGGAGGTTCCAGAAGATGATAATAAAAATAAACAATCGTCACGAAAACGTCAACTTTGTCGGGTTTTCCTGGAGAATTCCGTTCTCATTCTATTCGGCGGCCAAGTACCCTCTAAAACAAACTGGGAAGCTGTACAACTGCTACCGTAATCTCTTTCGTTGTGGGACCACTCTTTCTCTTACCTTCTAACACTCATTACAGTTTCACGAAATTAACTTAAACCTGAATGGAAATTGACTTCTTCAATGACTTTGTGATAGTAATTTGAAACAGAGAAAAAAACGGAGAAGAAGAAGGACACTCGAGAGGCACATGTGTTCTTTCCATCTGTCCCCTGCACTTCCTTCTCCCTTTTCTTCGCCCACTTCCGCCCCCATTCTCCCTTCCATCTCTCCATCTTTTCGTCAACATCTGCTCCCAAAGTACCTCATAAAGTGCAAAAAAGATGAGGAACGAGAGAAGAGGGAGCAGATGGAAAGAGGGGGATAATTGGTCAGTTAGGGGTAACGGCAGGCGTATTTGGGGATTTGAGAACAGATTGCTGGACATGGAGAATTTGGAATTGAAAGTTCAGATCCTCGCTTACAATGTTAGAATATATCGTATTTCCTCGAATAGAGTAATAATTCTGAAAGAGTTTATCATTATGGTCTAGGCTGTCGAAAGATTTGAACGATCTGAGAATTCATGCTCTCATTGTTTTAGCAACTTTTCACTTGGAAAATGAGCTGTCGGGTAATGTACTATCGGATGTCATAGGAAGCTCTGCCGGAGGATCAATATATCTCGAGATTGATAAGAGAGATCAAAAAGTTGTCAACAGAAAACTTGCAGATCATAACTACGACTACCAGTTTGCTGTTGACAACTGTTTGATATCTCTTATCAATCTCTAGATATAACGATTCTCCCGGGCAGCATTCCATTCGAGGAAATACGGTAAGTACAACAACAAACACAAAGGGTACAAAGTCGATCTGTTATTCAAGCTCTAGTTACTGAGAAACTCAAGATCCAAGGATAGCTGGTGATGATCCGAATCGTTTCCCCGCCCTTTTTACCTTAGCTCTTTAGGATTGGCTATAAATTTGCATATCGACTCTTGAAGTGATTCTGAACAACTCTTCAGTTGACGAAAGTTGCCAGAATCTCCTCCTCTTCGAGATATTTGCATTTGAAAATTGCTAAAATTTTGCACCGATCCACGTGGAGAACGATGTGTGAAAGATTTTGTGAAAGATTTAAGTGGAAGTTTCTAAAATTACCATTTCAGGGCAACGGGAAAAATTCGAACAACTCGTATGTGATATTGATGCCGTTGAATGTGAAAAACATACATTAAACGTCTATTGAGCTTTCAAATTCTTGTGAAAACGGATCTGCTTTTTAGAGCCGAGTTTCTTATCACCTCGTTATCAATAGGAGAACTAATTAGAAATGATGAGCAAATAATGACAACACGGGATTCAATTGTTTTGTGCTTTGTGTTTTGCTTGAAACTGCTCATTTCACTGAAAATCAACTCGACTAAAAACAGTAACCAGGAACCATCATGACTACCATGAGCGAAACGGGAAACTCATGGAACTTTTGTGCTCACATTCGTAAAATCATGGGATTTCGTGAACTTATACATGAGTAGTTTTCGAGAAACCGTAAAACTTTTAATAAAAATGAAGAGATTCCCCAATTTGAGTGGAGCGTTTTCAGAGCCGAAAAATGAGAATTTTAATTAGTTTGGTTTCTCACTGGGTATATTTTAAGTGGTCCTGTAACAGTAAACTGTTCTTTGTTCTTCAATAAGACCCCCTTTACTATCGGATGCCCCACTATCCGTCCCCTTCCAGCCAGAGTGATCTACTTCATTCCCTTCCCATTTCCTCTCTCATTTTCATTCGTTTTGTGCTGGATCTTGGACATGTTCCACTCTGAATCGGTGAAACGTCTTCATTTTCATTGAAAGGTTTACAGTTTCGCGAAAATGTCGAAGAAGTTTGCTAAAGTAGCCGCTACGCTAGTAGTGCACAAATCGGTCATAAAATGCCGTGAAAAGAAGCGTTCGAATGGCCGTCAGCGGGATCGAAAGGAACGAGACAGTGATTGCTACCGTAACCTTTGTTTCAAGAAGACGGTTTGCGGCCGATTCTTGTGCGGGGTTTTTGGCTAAAACAGTCTAAGCGATGAAGAATAATTGCTCACATAGTTGGGTCTACGGCGCCCCGCGACCCTCGCCCGCCTGCGTCTCTGCCGAGTGTGCGCTCTCTCACCTACGACGCTCCGCAGTACACCAGCGCGTGGTTTAGCAACCCGCGATTTCTTGTTTTCGAAACCGATTAGTTCTCTCGTTTTTTATGACTATCGGTTGTGAGTTTCTGATAGAGTTGTGTTTTTGTGTTCGAAATCAGGTGATTTGATTTCATTGGTTTTCTTCCTTTGTTTCGTTGTTATTGCTCGTTGTTTTCTTGGAGATAAACGTGAATTGAGAACAATTCTGTGAGTCTTGTTGAAATAATTGGTGAATTGAGTACAATTCATTGATTATCGTTGGTTTTGTGGAACCCGAGACGGCTAGACAGAATTCTACCACAACTACATACATTTTCCCGAAAGACGGACAAAATCGAGTGTCGGTGACCGAGAAATCCAAGTATCTACGCGTAGAATCAGAAATCTCGCATTTGGAAAAAGAATCTGGCTAACTAGTTGAGAGAGAGTAATGTAGTTCGACGGCACCCAACTTCCCCCAGAATCTCTTATCACAATCGAGAAAAAGGAAACTCCATCCAAACATTCTAGTGGTGTTATATCAATGAAACAAATTGGATTGAACCAATGCGAAGAGTAATCGAAACTGTAATGGAATACATAAGCAAGCTCTAGAAACAGAGCAATTTCTTTTGTTAGGAAGAAATCACGGAATATCAAAATCCAATGACTTTTCTGGAAGAAATTATTGAAAAAGAGGGAATCAAGAGGGGTTAACGGAACCTTGAACACTTTGAAAATTACGTTCGGAGCACTAGAAATCATGAGAATCCCCGAGGAAAATCGCTTCTATAGAACGAATATCAACTGTTTCAATACTATTTGAAAAATCATCCGTTAGGAACTCAAAGCAATACGTTCTTAATTTTTGGCAGAACCAGACGTTTTCTGATAAAATCACTATCACCAATCGATCCGGCATGGCCGATTACCGTACCTACTGTGGGCAACCGTGAAACAGACGCGACAGACACCCCCGAAATCAAAAGTCAAAAAAAAGAAAGAAAATGACAAAGCACCGATTCCTTTTGGCTTAATTTTCTCGAGTTGTGATTCTCGATGACAAGATTCAAGAGATGGTCGGAGATGATGAAGGAATATGGTGAAGGAAGCTACATGAACAATACTGATAGGGAGAGGGTTCTGGAATTAATCAACACTAGAAACAGAAAAACTTCTTACTAGAGTTCTTGGGGTCTCACCACGACTCTTGTCTGCGGTGAGACCAAGAGAACCCAGCGGAGCGCGTTTGCACATGCTTCAAGATTTATGAAATATATAGTCATAAAAACACGAAAAAAATGTGGAAAATCTATGAAAAAGTGAATGAGAAAGGGGTTTGGTTGAGTCAGAAATGGAAAAAATCAAAGTCAGGAATCCGTTTTTTTTTCTCGATTAATTGGCGCGTAAACTGTTGACAACTCCAAATTGGATGGATCAAATAACACTGCAGGTCTGCGTCGAAAGTGATATTCTTAATTTGGATTCGATTCAGAACAATGGTTATTCGGAACCCGAAACAATCATTTTGAAGCTGATTCGTTCCAAAAATAATAAAATTAAAAATTAAACAAACTGCACACGACTGGGAAAAGGGGCCTTAGATTTAGAGCGTCGAAGACACAAGGAGTAACTTATTATGCACAAAAAAAATTCAATGTTATTTCCTGTCAAAAATGGAAAATTGAAACTTTGGTGAAACCGAAGAATACCGTATAGTTGCACCCCCGGATAGAGCGGCACCCCCAAATGCTGTCGGGAATCAATATATCTCGAGATTGATAAGAGATATCAAAAATTTGTTAACAGCAAACTTGTAGATCATAACTAGGACTACAAGTTTGCTGTTGACAACTTTTTGATATCTCTTATCAGTCTCGAGATATATTGATTCTCCTGCAGAGCTCTCCATGCCGCAACGAAAGAGCGATACAGTGTGCAAACTTTGGAGACGCAGACAGTTAGACGAAATTTTCGCACCAAGGTCTACACGCGCAGTACACGTATCTGTATTCAGTTGTTGATTAACAGTTTTTTCAAAACGGCTCAATTTACAAAAACATTGAAACAGAGCGTTTTTATTAAAGAGGGGGGGGGGGGGGGGGGTCAAGAGCTCTAATTTTCGAAAAATGTCTGAAAAATGCTGAAAAACGGGAAGGTTCTAGAGTTGAGTCAGAAATAAAGGGGGGGGGGGGTCCGGTTGGGAATGCTAATTCGTTTGCTTTTTCGCTCTTTTCACTGCGTGTTTTCGGCGTCTTTTTGTGCCTTCCGGTCGTCCGAAAAATAGGCAAATCGGCCGAAAAACCGAATTGATTATGCACCCCCACACACACAGACAGACACAGCGTTCCTCTTTTTCTTCTTTCTCTTTCTCTCTTTTTGTTGTTTTTTCATGAGTTTTTGATGATTTTTGGGGCGAATTGTTGAAGAATTTCAATGGAAACGAAGAAAAAGGAGGGGGGATGAGGGAAAATATGGACATATATAATAATAAGCAGGTTCCTCTTCTTCCCTCCACTTGCTCAATTTCTTTGCCACTTCCGGTTTCAAAAAATAAAAGATGGAGAGAGAGAATTTGTGGTTTGAACAACGGAAATGCAGGAAAATATCAGAAATCGGAGGGAATGCTGCCCGGGAGATCATTATATCTCGATATTGATAAGAGGTATCAAAAAGTTGTCAACTGCAAACTTGTAGATCATAACTGGAACTACAAGTTTTCTGTTGACAACTTTTTGATATCTCTTATCAATTTCTAGATATAATGATTCTGAGAAGTGTCGCTTCATCCCACGGCCCGGAAGTGAAAAAAAACAGGAAAAATGTCGGATCACCGTCTTAACCACCTGAAATTCGGTATTCTCTGCGTCTAAAGCTTGAAGTACAGATTGACTTTGCATAGGAGCTTTGAGTGACGAAGTGATTGATCCCATCGGAACGTAACAATGCAAAGATATTCCGTTTCAACTCAGATTGAATGAGACTGCAGCTGAGGGAGTTATCAATGGAAACGCGATATGAACAGAATCATTTTAATGGCAAGATCGAAAATGTCGAACAAAACGCTCAGAAACCAAGAATTCCTCGAAAAATTGCAGCGATTGGAGAGTTTTCCAGAAAGAGATTTGCTAGTCCACCTCTTCCACGGCCACCACTTTGAACGGTCGCCGCTTTGTTTAGAGACAGAATTGAAAGGCGGACTGTAGGAAAAGACAGACACAAAAAGAGAAATCTCAATTTTCACTTCGGCGTTTCTGGATTGTGTGCGTTATCACTCAACTCACTGATTGATTCCTTTCACATACTAATGGACAGTTGGAAACTGCAAAAGCAAAACAACAGTATATCAGTGTTATTAATGTAACAGAGAAACAGTGAAAAAACACAGTCAGTGATATCACTGTGTGTCCGTGCGTTCGAGTGTGTTTGCCAACAAGTGTTCGTGGGAACAAGAGAGAGAGAGAGAGACAGAGAGAGAGACATGTGGACACGGGAAAGTGTGTTGTCTCTGGATTCTCTGATTTCTGATCGGTTATGGGAAAATGATACCGTTTCAGAAACCAGAGAAAATGGTGCAAATTTAGCGAGGGCATTAAAAAATCCATTCCCATACCGGAAAATGAGCATATCTCGGCTCAATTTGCTCCGTTTGAGCTCATCATTGAACTGGAAATAGTCAAGGGGTCTAGAAACGTTTCAATTGAGTCTCAGTCTACTCATATCTGAAAATGCAGTTTTGGAGAAACTGGGAATTCGATTCAATTGGCGGATGATGTCCTCAAGCGACATATCAGTAGAAACCAACAATTATTGAAAAAAAAAGTATCTTTATTAAATATTAATGACAAGCCGTACAATAGTAAGTAAAATTGACAGTGACTATTTTGAGGATGCATCCATTTTCACATACATATCGCGCATAAATTCCATTTGTTTCTTACTGAAAAACCTCTCCAAATTGATGACACAATCGGCCGCTTTGTCTGTCAATCGGTAGGCTTCTCCGACGAATTCGGCGGAGAAATTCCAAGGGGAAGCGGAAGTGCGGTTGTTGGGCGTGGGAAGTCGTTCGGCGGTGAGTTGGCGGTTTGAGGAAGAGAATGATTTGCGGATCGATAAGAAAGGGTCGGGCATTTTGTAGAATTGTCTGAATGTCACTTCGAGGTGACGGTCGAGAGGATCCTTCAAGCAGAATTCCACGATGTTATCCAACAATTTCTCCTTGCAGCAGTTCCTGTGTTCGAGAGTGGAACATCCTTGGAAGAAGACCCGATTCGTCGGAAACACGCGTCTCACATTGGCAATCAGATTGCTGAAGTGGGCACGTCCGTCCATTGAGCTCTCCGTCACCTCACAACATGCTTCTCGTGTGCTCTCCACGCCCACTTCTACATAATCGAAGTGGAGTCCTTGCGTCTTTTTCACGTTGAGGAACGGATCCGTGAGCCGGCACTCGGTGAAGAAGCCTTTCCAGTCTCGAGTCGCCACCGATTCTTCACGAATGTTGAACACGACGCCGATCGACTTCACACGCCACTTGCGGCACATGTGCTCGATGAGCTCTCGGGGAAGGGACGGTGACGACTCGCCGAGAATGATGGAGAGGTGAGAGCAAGTGATCAGCGGAGTGATCCATGCATCCATCAGCTTCAGACACTCCGCCCGGCTTCTGGAATATTCCGCACACAGTTCGGCTAGTCCATCGAGTAGGCTGAAATGGAGATGAGGTCTAATGACTAATCAATTCGAATAGAAACCTCTGCGAAACGATGAGCTTCTCGAAGTGATGCGGCTGGGTGAATGCGTTGAGAAGAATCGGCAGCTGAATCGGTCCGTACACTGAGCATCGGCGGGCGTGCATTTGGCACTCGGCACATCCAAACTCGCAAATGTCCTCTCCGAAGGTGAGCTCTTTCAGATTCTCTGCAATTTCAATCCGTTTTTGTCAGCTCTAGATAGATTTTGGGGAAATTCAGAAAATGATCAGAGAACCTCCACTCGTCGTCGAGTTATCCATGTGAGGCCCTACCGAACAAGAACTTCAAAGACTTACGATTCCTGACTAAACTATCCATAATGCATTGATGAAGTGTTAAATTGAGATCTTTGCTATTAAACCACGCGAATTGTCTCGTCTGCCGCAGCTTTTGAATCCGAACACCGGCCACTTCGACCAGAAACCGACAATAAGGTTGAAGGCGCAAATTTGTGAGCCGGTGAGAGTTGATGAGCAGGCAATACGTTCCCTCGTCGTTTTCCTCTTTATTATCCCTTCTTGACTTTTCGATCGTGACAGTCCTGTGTGTCCTGCGAATCAAGTGAAGATATTCAGAGTTGAAGGATTTGTTGACCAGCTGGAAAAGAGGGAAACGTGTATTTGAATATTAGAGGAAAATCGAACTCACCCTCAAGTGCCGTTGTTCGATGGGATCCTCCAGGCACGTGTTCTCCAGGATTGTTTGCATTATAGTCGGGATTCCGAAGCATTTCGAGACGAGAGATGACATCTGAAAGGCACCGTTTAGTACACGAGAAGGACACAAGAATGGACGAGTGAGTAGAGGGGGTATTACAGCAACGAATGAGACGTCTACATGTGGTGGGGGGGGGGGAGGCAATTCGAGCAGGCAGCCGTCCTCTTCTACACATTCATCGAGGTGGAGGAGGGGCACACCGTTTAGAACGGTGGTGGAGAAGAATAATGATGGGAACGAATTTCGGTGAAGCACACACTGTTGTACGAATATATGTAGAGAACATTTAAATTATAATAAAGGCATTGAAACGGGGAAGATGTTATAGTTCTAGATTGAATAATAATCTAGTTAATCGGCTCTTAATCGAATCAACTTTGCGAGAGCCACTGTTCAATGGCCAGCATTCGTAACAGACTAACAAGGGAACCATTCAAGGTTACAACTTTGGAAAACGGACTTCATAGGTTGAAAGAGGACCTTTAGTAGGTCATAAATCCGTTTTCAAAACCTGATAAATATTACTTTGAAGTACTGGAATTTCGATCTGAAACGCCATTTTCAGGCCTTACGGGTCACTATGAGCTCACTGGTTCGGGTCCGCTGTCTGTTTTAAATTTTGATTTTTCTTTGTCTTTTTGCTATTTTTGATAGTTTTTTCAAGTAAAAGTCTGAAAAAAACAAGTTTTCGGGAAAATTTTGAAAATCGGAAACTAACCAGAGAGTTCACAGTGACCAGTAAGGCCTGAAAATGGCGTTCCAGACCGGGATGTCAGTACTTCAAAATGATATTTTGCAGGTGCTGAAAACGGATTTATGACCTACTAAAGGTCCTCTTTCAACCTATGAAGTCCGTTTTCTAAAGTTGTAACCTTGACTTAAAAGATTCCCTTGTAAGTAGTAGCAGTAAGCGCAAACTCCTCAAAGTTAGAACACGAAACGAAGGTCTATAGGATCTAGAATCGCGTAGAATGAACATGGAGAAAGGATACTCGAAAGATGGACAGAGTGCTCAACGAATAAGGGTGCAGGAGAGCATACGAAGAAGGAACTGGACGAGAGTGGGCTGAACGATACGAATGGATGAGAGAATGTTGGAGTGGAAGGGCAATAGAGAACCGGGAGGACGGTGGGCGGGGCATCTTGGTAGGGGGAGAAGATGTCAGGTGTGGGGTGTGTGGAGATGGGCCCGTCTGTAATAATTGTGGAGATGGCTGGGGGGCTGTGGTCATAAAACTGTGGTGATTAGAGTATCAATTGCTGGGAAATCAGCTCTAGAGCATCTTTCTGATAAATTTGCGAAAAGATTCTGAAATTCAGTTGGAAATTTGCCAAAGTTTGAAGGTTCATAACTTCCTGAAACTCTAATCAAACTGTACTGATAAGAATATCAATCGAAAGGAAATCATCTCTAGATCACTTTTTGATCATTTTTGAAATCTACCTGTAATACTAAACCTCAAAAAAACATTTCCTGTAGATTACTGTTAAGGCGAATTGGTAAATTACTTCTTCAATATCACAGTGTACTGCTTCTTCAATATTTTTGAGAAGTCAAGGAAACGGTGGAATTTCGCCAAGAGGAACTGAAAGAGAGTGAACTATGAGACGAGAATGACTGGAAATGCAAAAATACGAAGATGTGGGGTGTACGAGCGATAGGAACACAGGAGAAGGAAATGGGAATGGAATGGTTGAATGACGGTCTTGGGAGAGGGCGCACTGGCTGGAAGGGGGGGGGGGGGGGGCACTTACAAGATGGCACCTTTTTGACGGACGGGCGGATTGGATGTGGAGGAGGAGAGGAGGAGATACAAGTTGTCAGGTCCATTTCCGATTAACACGTCGTAAAATGAAACAAAGGGCAGGTTGAGTCGGCGACGGGATGGAGAAGTGGTTACGGTTTCAATTGGTGGGGAATTATCTGAGAAATATGTTTCTAGTTGATAGGATGTTGAATTCGTTGTATCAATCGATAGGAAATCATTTTTAGATCACTTTTCCAGTTGATCAAAGTTTCTGAAGTTCAGTGGAAAAATTGTGAAAGTTTGAAGATGTACGGCTTCTTGAAAATTGATTCAAATGATACTGATAAGGGTATCAATTGATAGGAAATCATCTCTAGAACACTTTTCCTGTTGATCACTTTCTGAGATCTCTTATCATTTTTGAGATTTACAAGAAATATTAAAACGCGAAAACATTGAACTTTGGTTCTTTTTAGCTGATTTTCAAAAAGTCAATGGATTAACTGGTAAGTGATATCAAAAAGTGATCAACTGGAAAAGTGATCTAAAGATGATTTACTATCAATTGATACAAAGAATTCAACGTTCTATCAACTGGAAACATATTTCTCAGATAATTCCCCACCAATTGAAACCGTAACCACTTCGCCATCCCGTCGCCGACTCAACCTGCCCTTTGTCTCATTTTATGATAATCGGAAAGGGACCTGACAACTTGTATCTCCCCCTCTCCTCCTCCACATCCATTCCGCCCGTCAAAAAGGTGCCATCTTGTAAGTGCCCCCCCCCTTTCAGCCAGTGCGCCCTCTCCCAAGACCGTCATTCAACCCATCCATTCCCATTTCCTTCTCCTGTGTCCCTGTCCCTCGTACACCTCAAATCTTCGTATTTTTGCATTTCCAGTCATTCTCGTCTCATAGTTCACTCTCTTCCAGTTCCTCTGGGCGAAAGTCCACCGTTTCCTTGACTTCTCAAAAATATTGAAGAAGCAGTACACTGTGATATTGAAGAAGTAATTTACCAATTCGCCTTAACAGTAATCTACAGGAAATGTTTTTTCGAGGTTTAGTATTACAGGTAGATTTCAAAAATGATCAAAAAGTGATCTAGAGATGATTTCCTTTCGATTGATGTTGTGGCGTGGCCTCTGTGCCACACGTGTCAGGATGAGGGCGACCCCAGGTCGACCTCAGATCGGAAGTGCTGATAAGGCGTTGGTATATAAGCCCGCCTGAACTCATATCCTGTGGTTATCCTCTATGTAATAAAGCTCCTTGTTATGGCCTGATCTACTCGTCGTCGAGAACACAACAATTGGCGATCAGGATGAGATGTACTCGATCGAGAAATTGTAACCCATCAGGGTCATTGCCCACCGGACGAGGCGGTTCTGAGAGTGCACCGGCAGCTCCTTGCGATCACCAAATATCGTCAACAGTGGTTTGTGATCTGTCCGAAGCGTAAAACGACGGCCAAACACGTAGCGGTGGAACCGTTTAACGGCCCACACAAGCGCGAGTCCTTCCTTCTCAATTTGCGAATATCGCTGTTCCGCGGGTGTGAGAGATCGCGCAACGTGGCAAATCGGACGCTCCGATCCGTCTGGAAACACGTGAGCCAAGACGCCTCCGACTCCATAGTCACATGCGTCTGCCGAAACGACGATGGGCAATGTCGGATCGAAATTTGTCAGGTTCAAATCCGACGCCAAGACTTCCTTGAGTTCCTCGAACTTCTTTTGCTCACGCTCCGTCCACGACCATTCGACATCCTTTCGCATCAATGTGTCGAGAGGTCCCCTCAGCTCCTTCAGTTTGGGAATGAACGACCCGTAATAACTGACGAGCCCCAAGAAACTTAGAAGTTGTTTCTGGTCCTGAGGCGGCAACATCCCTCGGATTGCCTCCGTCCTTGCCGGATTTGGACGTCTCCCATTTCGATCGAGGATGAAGCCAAGGAATGCGATCTGTTCCTGCGCGAATGAACATTTTTCCAGTCTTACTCGGAATCCGTACTCTTTCATCCGCTCGAACACCCGCATCAGGCGTTCGCGATGCTCCTCCGGTGTGCGACCCACGACGAGAACGTCGTCGAGGTAACACACAACACCTCCCTTTTCTTATGTGCAGTCCAGGGCTCCGGTGCAGTAGCCTCGCATCGACGTCCGAGACGACGATGGTCCTTGTGATCGTTTCCACGATCTCCAGTGGAGCGCCATCCTCTGCGCATCCACCACCAATCAACGAGTGATCGGTTCCTATCGTTCCGCCATCCAGACGGTTCTTCCACGATCTTCGACTGGCGGAGTGCCTCACACCGCACCACCACCAAACACAAATCAATCATCAACGAAATTGACTTCTTCGTCGTGTAACTCGGCGGACTGCGCGTCAGCCGGCCACGATCGCTGTCGTTCCGTCGGTCGTTAGCCCAGTGCTACCCGACCCCTGACTTCGCGCCTTACTCTTCCGTCTTCGACCATTGCCCCGTTGGCCACGTCCAACTGCAACCGATCCAGGTGCCGACTGGACTCGTGGACCGTCCCTCTCTGTCGACACGTGCGAGTTCTTCCTCGTGGTCCCCCAGGGTCCCACGCACGACGGCGGCAACCATCACGGGGATTGTTGCCGGGGTCCTCCTCCTATGGTCCTGCTGCGCCGATCCCTCTCCAGTCGTCCTCCCGCGCCGGTGCACGCTTCCAACGCGATGATCTCATCCTGATCGCCAATTGTTGTGTTCTCGACGACGAGTAGATCAGGCCATAACAAGGAGCTTTATTACATAGAGGATAACCACAGGATATGAGTTCAGGCGGGCTTATATACCAACGCCTTATCAGCACTTCCGACTAGGGGATTCTTGGCCTTCGGCCCGAATCCCCTAGCCCTGCGGGGCTCAGGGAGCTGACGCTACCTCCGCAGCTAACGCTGCGGCGGTAGCTGATGCTCCCTGCTTCAGGCCGCTTCGCGGCCTGTTACCACGTCGAATGAGTATCTTCATTTCTAAGAAAAAAAACATTTGTCACGCTGTGACCACGAACTTCGGACCTAAAAAACCAAAAGGAAGCGCGCTACCACTGCGCCACAGGGTCGACAGATTGCGCTGACCTGGTCGACGGTCATATCCTCGCTGTTTCGCAACATTAGGAACACCTTGGTTCGCTCGTGGTGCGCCTCTGGGGAAGTTTGCCTCTGGGAAGATCGAGTCGACGCACATTCCCAGAGGCACAAATAACAGGCCAAAAACACAAAAAGAAGTCCAGAAGCCGTAAAAGTTGACGGACCGCTTAGTAAATTGACGTGCATCATGCGGTCATCCTTTCTGACCCCTGTGCCAAAATTGGGCAAAATCGGTTCAGTGGGAGTTGAGATAATCGCTGTCACATACGCACATTTTTTTTTTGACATGCCACGCCCCCAAACGCGCACGCTCGGGCAATCGCGATATAATAGAGGAGGCAGACTAGGGGATTCTGGGGCCTTTGGCCCGAATCCCCTAGCCCTGCGGGGCTCGGGGAGCTCACGCTACCTCCGCAGCTAACGCTGCGGCGGTAGCTGACGCTCCCCGCTTCAGGCCGCTTCGCGGCCTGTTATCTTTACATTTATGTGAATCTCTGTGAAATTCCGCATCGATTGGTCCAAGAACGGTCCAAATCGGTTGATGTTGAGCAGAGATACGGAAAACTGATCTACGTAGCCCAGGCGTGCGCTCCCCATGTGCTCTACGAAAGTAGGTCACGTGAAATTAAGGAGGATTTAGTAATTCACGTGAGACGCAGAGACAGTTTAAAAAAGATGAGCGGACAACTGCGACGTGAATATTAACGTGAAAAAAACCGGGCAAGCTTTTGATACTTTCCCGAGTCAATGCGTATGTAATTCAAGTGATACAAGCGATACATATCCTCCTTGTAATTCTAGTGATACAAGTTATACAGATTTTCCTTGAGGTGTCGGTTTTTCATTCATTTGTTCATTCCGTGCATGATTTCCGTACTGCATGAATTCCGTACGCACCTTTCCCAGAGGTAAAGTGCTTTGGGAAGACTCAATCCGTCACCATCCCATAGGCCAGGAGTGCCGGCGTTAGCCGATGCGAACGGGGGTGGTTAATGCATATTCGTGGTGGAGGACACAAAATTCCCCGGCGAACAGCCCAAGAACATAAATATCGACTTACTTCGCCGCTGGGAGGCAGACTGAAAAAAAAGGTGTCTGTTTTTTTGTGTTTTAATCACTATGCCGATGTCTCCCTAAAAGTCATGGAGAATTTGTGCCCAATTTCTCAAAACGCCTATTCTTTAACAAAACTTCACCTATTTTGTGTCTTCTTTGTTTCCCCGAAAAATCAATTTTAGCTCTTACTTTTTATGTCTTTACTTCCCTTTTTTCTTCCGAAATAGCCCTGAAATCAGGAAAAGACTGTTCAGCGCGCGCTGCGCTGAACGGCCGACAGGCGAGCGAGAGTGCAGAGAGTGCGAGACAGCAAGAGCGCGCGCGAGAGAGAGCGCGCCGTGGACAGACGCAGACGGCAGGTGTTTCGAAACAAGTCTCTCGGCGCACGCTATCCAGCACTTGAAACGCGCAAGCAAAATCGACGCTCGTCTGGCGTCTCTGGTGGCCGCGCACTCTCTCGCTCGCCCACTGTGGCGACCGCGCGCTGAACAGTCATTTGCAAATTTCAGAGCGATTTCTTAAGAAAAAAAGACAAGTAAGACCATAAAACTGAAGAGCAGAAAGTTCTCTTCCATTTGCAACATAGCAGACAAAAATCGGTTTAGTTTTCGCTGAGAAATAGACATCTAACGAAATTTTGCATAAATTCCCCAGTGACTTTTGGGGAGAAATCGGCAGATTGATTACAAAACAGGCGGCATTGTGAGCAAATGTTCTTTGGGTGTTGAGGAACATTTCTGATCAATTTGCTCTCAATTCTCTTTCAGTCTGCCCCCGAGAGACGAAAAAAATCGAAATTCATGAGAAAACGAAAACTTCAAAAGGAATCAACTTTTTTCAAACTTACCGAATCAAGTCGCTCGACGTCTCAAATTGAAGCCCTCAATATGGACTACAATTCCTGTTGACCAGAATATGGAAAAAGTTCCGATTATGCCTCGATGTCATCCAATTTATGTGATTTTTCAGCGAAAAAAACGTCAAATTTACAGTTTTTCTTGGTTTTCGGCTCGAAAAATATTTTATTCAGAAATCTGATCAACAGGAATTGTAACCCTAATCAAGAGCTACATTTTAAGACTTCGAACGATTTTTTCCGATTTTTTTGAAGAAAGTTGATTCCCTTGGAAGTTGCTCCACTTTAACTGAAGATTTCTCAAGCAATCTATAACGAAAACTCTTCGTTAATATCTCAAATTGTAGATAATCACTTCTTCTATCCGGATATCAAAGATCTCTCGATTCTGCCACCGGAAAGTATCCATTCACTCGCAAAAACCGCACGCGACACTATTTTCGCGCATCAAAAAGCGCGTTCTGTCGACCGCCGCCGAGAGAGTGTGGCGGCCGCGGAGGGTGCGAGAGTACAGCGCATTTCGCGTGCAGCCTTGGCGCGTTTCAAGTGCTGGATAGCGTGCGGCGCCCCAACTTTTCATTCATTTCCTTTTCTTCTCTGCAGAAAACGATAGCTACGATCAAATCTGGTTGTTTTTTTGCGGTTAGTTTATTTTTTAACATATTTACCACTTCCCGATACTCTCCGCCATTATTTTCAGCGACCACCAACACCAACATCAGTAGAAAGCAAGAAAGAACGGGAAAAAATATTTGCGGTGAGTTCCCTCTGGAGGAGAAGCTCGCGATACTCTACGACTGTTTTTCAGGTTTTGTGGACAACAGTTTATTGATTTTTCAAAAAAAGGAAATGGAGGAAATTTTTGAAAAGCAAGCGAAAAGGTATGTTTTTTTCTAGAATTGAAAAATTTAAAAAAAAAAAACGAAAAACCAATGAAAAGGAACTATAGTTGTTGGCAGCCTCAGTAGTCAGTTGCGCCCTCGGATTCAATAACTTTCGGTGAAACGTTGAATGGATGGGCGGCAGTGATGTCTTCGTCCGCTTCAGACTGAACGACGCGCTCGCTTATCGCAGCGTTACACTCCGACACTTTTCTGCTCGCCTCCTTTAATTGCTCGTCGAGAGCCGCTCTTTGTTGAGACTCGAGCAGAATCTCCTCTTCCAATTTTTTGATGTGTTCGGTGAGCAACTTGTTTTCGTACTCCACCGTGCCGAGTTTCCGCCAAACACCGTTCTGCAAAATTTGTTTATACTGGGCTATTTACCGTAAAATAACCATCTCTAGACGAGCCTCTTCCGGAAGGAGGAGGATTCCATCCAACAGAACTTGAATGACAGTCCCTGGCCGGAAGCATTTCGACTCCACATGGCCCTGTAAAACTTGATACTGCTCGCGTAGAACAGAAACCTTCGCGAGTTTCACTGAGCAGATTGGACAACCGATGTTTCCGTTAGGCATCGAGAAGAAATGAAGCATTTGGGGTTCGTAAGCACACGACATTTAGGGGCTAAAAGGAGGCATAAAACGTTTAATAGATAATAAAACCTGCAAAAAAAGATATAATAACCGGTCAAAGACTTCGGGGGGGGGGGGGGAAACAATATACTAACACTCCAAAATATGACTTTCATTACAGACGAACATCTACGGGATAATAAGGATCCGCATAGAAAAGGAGAAACAGGCGGAAAAAAGAAGGTGAGAGTAGAAGAGAAAAAAATCAACAGATACTCCCCTCGCGATTTTCAGGAAAAAAATGCTCAAATAACGGAAAACGGATCGAAAATGGGATTCGGAAGAACACGTAAAAAAACGAAAAACAAATGGAAAAAACTGAACTCCCTTCAAAACCATTCTTCATCGTGCTCTGCTCGCTCGGCCAAAGAAAGGGAGCAATTATCGCCAGCATTCAAGTCTGCGATCCCCTCGGGCGAGACTTTGTTCTGAAGTTGCGGAGCCGGAGCGGAAGTGCACTTGCGAACCTGAAATGCGTACTCTATATAGGTATCGTGCCACTCTCACCTCTGGCACCAGAATTTCGGACACACTATCCTTTTCTTGTTGCCCCACGAGAAGCGCTTTGAGACTTTCTACGGTGGTCTGTTGCTCCGCAAGTTCTACTCGTAAGGCGGTCATTTCTTCTGCGAGTTTCTTCTTCTCCTTCTCCACCTTCTCCAGAATAGTCTTCGCGGCGATCGTATTTTCGTTGACAGTTTTCTTGCGAAGCTTGCCCTCATCGATAACCCTCGCCTCAAGACCTTTCGCACGCGATTTCAAGTTATTGATTTCTTTTTCCAGCGTCGATTTCAATTTCCACAGCGCAAACTGAAAAATAGGCATTATAGGCACCTTAATACGCAACCCACCATTTCGCGTTGTGGTCCTTCGGAGAGAAGGAGGATGCCGTCTAAGAGGTAGTAGACGCGAGCTTCCGTGCGGAGAAATTTCTCGCTTATGTGGGCTTTGAGGAGAATCAGTTGGTCTGAGATTAGAGCCACTTTCGGAAGCTCTTTCTCGCAGAGCGGACAAGCTATGAGACCATTAGTCGAGGTCTTGAAAGGGAACGACATTGGCTCGGAAATGGAAGCCATTCTGAAAAAAATGATTAAGGAGAAGAAGAAAGTAGGAGAAAGAAACCATGAAAAAGGAAAAAGCGCACAAAAGTAAGAATAGTGACCGGTTCTCAACCTTCGGATAAAATGAGAAAAAAACAGTAAACTTTTCTCTAAATAAAACGAGTTCATTTTACAGATCAGTCGAGAACAGCAGAAAAAACAACGTTCTTCACCAAAAGTCCTCCGAAGGCGCAGTGGTCGTCGCTCCATTTGGTACGTTTGTAGTGGCTTAGTCGGAACGAATCTCCGTTCCGAACGCGAGAGAGGGCAACGTACAACTGACCATGCGAAAAAACGTCACTGTTTAGAAGAAGGCCCACTTTGGTTAGCGTTTGCCCTTGAGCCTTGTTTATTGTGCACGCGTAAGAAAGGCGAATCGGAAACTGCTTCCTCTTGAAGCCTCCCGACAGAGTACCGCTCGGGGTGAGGGTCTGCCTGTGCAGGAACACCTCTTTTCCATTCATGTTGTTCGAGGCGCAAATGATCTGGAAAGCAAAGTTTTTACTGTTCAAGTCGATCAAACTAACATCTTGTCCAAGCTTTGTGACCGTTAGCCTGGTTCCGTTGCAAAGGCCCTGATTCACGGAAAGATTCCGGAGAAGGACCACTTGAGAGCCCACTTTGAGGCGAAGTCTATGAGGTGGCAACCCTTGGGGCGTTTGACTCGCGAAAACGGCGGAATCCACATTGAGCCCACTCTGCGTATCAGCTTCATCGATTGACAGATAAATCGTCGATTTTCCAGGTAGTCGGTCGAGAATGAGCTCGTTGAGCCGAAGAGCTGTCTTGTTGTCGATAGTTAAGATGGCCGACGCCATCGCAGACTTCACATCACCAACATCCGGAAACACCCAATCCACGAGACTTTGAGGACCACTGCGCTCTATCAGGCGCTCATCGAGCTTAATCATTCTCCTCGCGGGATCCACGTAGTTCTTGCCGTCTCCAACTGACAAAATAGTTTCGGCAAACGAAGGATCGGTCGAAGCGCGCTGATTGACGGTGAGTTCGAAAGTCTCGACATGATTCCAAAGAGAGCTTCGTTTCAGAGTGAACTCGGCAACGGCTGGACCCCGGACGCCTTCGACAATCGGAAGAATCTGACGCCAGTCGCCTCCAAGAACGAAGAGAACGCCTCCGAACGGAACATCGTCGACATCTCGCAGATCTCGGAAGAGACGATCGACCGCATCGTAGACTCTGCGGTCAGTCATGCTCGCTTCGTCCCAAATCACGACGTCAATGGCTCGAAGCATGTCTCCTGAAACGAAGATAGAAAGTGCAAGTTCAACACGGATATACTCACCTTCTGAGCTGCCCTTCACGATCCGGCACACCAACTCGTCCGTGACCTCCAATGGAATGGAGAATAACCGATGAGCCGTACATCCGGATGGCAAGAGGCACGCTGCGATCCCCGTGTGAGCCACACACGCGACGCTGAGCCCTCTGGCTTTGAGAAGATGATAAAGAGTCGTGTAGCAGAACGTTTTTCCTGTGCCGGCCGGACCGTTCAAGAACAGGATCTTCGCTGCTCTCGGAGCATCCACCAACTCGAGAGCTCTCTTCACGAACTTCAACTGCTGTACGTTGAGCCTCTGGAAGTACTCATCTCCCTTCTGCCGATGGACATGTGACGGCAGCGTCATGCTCCTTGGATCGTCCAAATCGTCATCTTCGTCAATACTTGCTGGAACATCGGACTCATGGAAAAGATGCTCGAGATGGAAATTTTGAAGCAACATCCCGTGAGCTTTCACAAGAAACGAGACGTGTTTGAGTGCGTGAGCGATCTTCATTTCGATCGTCCAAGTCCTGTGATGAGCAAGAAGAACTTCCAAGTTATTCTCGAATAGCTCTTGCGGATGAGCAGGAGCCCCGTGAACCAAAATGCTTGCAAAAACGCGTCGACACTCGGCCGGCGAGCTGTATTGACCGACTTCTTTTATCGCATCATCCCACTCCACCTCTCCATCCATCAACCGAAGGGCTCGAGCAGCTTCTAGACACGAATCATAGACTACGCCGTCAACTGTGCGAAGATCTTCAAAGGATGTGACACCAGATCGAGATTGAGCAAGGAGCCGAGTTGCGGTGAGTTCGAGAAACCTGGGCTGTGGGGCTTGTAGGCGACCGAAAATCCTGTGCGAATAGTTCTTCCTTCTGAACACAAAAAGCTGGCGTTTCGTGTCAAATTTGTAATATTTGAACATTTCAGGAAGCGTTAAATCGTTCGTCGTTCGGCCGTCTGGAAGCGTGTCTGGATTCAAGTTGGCCTCAAACCACGCCTGCATCATCGTCCTCGTCTCCTTGTTCAGCAAGTTTTCGGCTCGAGCAGCGTCCAGTCCGCGGCGGAAGTATAGAAGCTGGTTATTCTCTTCATGGACATATCCGCGGTGAACGATGTGGCTGGAGCCGTGCATCGGAAGACCGCACAGCTTCCAAGCTGCTTCCATTGCCGTCATCGCCGACAAGTCGCTGAGGTAGTGGCAGTCATTCAAACAAAGTTTCCCGTGAGGATCGACACCCGCCGCTCGCATCATCGAGTCGACTTCTCTCTGACGCTTCTGAAGAACCGCCGCGTTCACGCCAACCGGAGCGATGATGTTTCCACGCAACGACATTGTATCAGCGCCTCCGACGAGTTTTCCGTCTTTCCCTCGGCCGATCTTCTCCATTGCCTCGAGGAGTACTCGATCGGATCCCTTATGGATGTACTTGAAGATGTACTTTACGATCTTCACGGAGCTCACAACCTCGATGTTGAGGTGACACTCAAAGAGCAGGAGTAGTTCAGGGTTGTGAGCCACCACGTACTGGCTTCCGGCGGCGTACGTTTGTCCGTTTGGTCTGAAAGTGATCTACAGTTCCGTGAGTCGATTCTTTTGGAAAAAAAACGTACCGAGAGAAAACAAAAACGTGTCGAGAAGTACGCCGATAGTCCGGGTATTCGTTGTCTGATAGCACCGTGTGATCCGTCAGCTTTTTCGGGAAATCTTTTGTGCACCTCTTCCAATTTGGTTTCTTCCCCTCATTACAGTAAGCAGAAGGATCCCCCTCACAGGGGCGGTGCGTCATCAGCGTGCGGACCAGTTCATGATAGCGTTTTTTCTGAAATGTATCAAATTAGGAAAAAAAGCGACGAGCCACGATGCTCACATTTTTGTAATCCGGCTCATCTGGTTTCGGCTCACGTGGGACTTCTGCTTTTACTATCCGGTCGACCTGAGCAGCGGTGGTGATATGCTCTTCGAGACTCAGCAGCAGGTGCATGTGTGGCATGCCACGCTGCTGAAACTCGATCGAGAAGTTGTACCAACGAATCTTCCCGAAGAATCCCTCCTTCCTTTCGTAGCGTCCTCCTGCCTTCCGATCCTTGACCTTCTCTCCGCATACGATGTCGAGCAACTTCTGGGCTTTCAACCAAAACACTCTGTTGACGAACTCGGGAACGTCAGCCCATTCACAGTTTCTTGTTTCGCACTCTCTTCGGATTTCGGGCCAGTTAGGGTTCCCAGTGAACGTAATGAACAGATCCGGATGACCGAGCTCGTTAGAGACGGTTATCGAGGACATTATCAATTCCCTTTGATACTTGCTGGTACCCGGAACAGTTGACGGCATTGTGACGAGCATCCCGAGAGATTGTGACCCTTCGATCTTGTCCCGAACCATCTTGTCGTACCACTGGAATACGGTGCTTTTGCCGGCAGCGCGAGCAAATTCGGCTCTCTTCATCTGCAACGCCTTCATCCTCATTTCGATCACTCTGCAGCACCAGTCGATCGTTAGGAGCTGCCCAATAGACAAGGAAATTCCTTGATAGCGACAGGGAATGTCTTTCCGTTGTTGAAGCACGAAGGCCGCATACTCAGACAGAGAAACGTGGATTCTTCTTCCGGCCTAAAAATCTCCAATGACAAAAGATGAACACAACGAAAAGGCAACCCACGTTCCGGATTCCATCATTGCTCCGTGCCAGTGCAGTCGGCTCGGCACTGTGCTCATCACCATAACGAACAACTTGGAATTCATCGAGCTCGTCGTCAGAGTACACATTGAGGTCACCCACGTCTCCACCGGATGTCACTTTCTCGGCTCCGACGTTGATGAAAGACTCTTCCATCAGTCCCAAATCGTCTCCCTTCTCAAGATCAGAATCCCCCTTCGCCCATTGGTCAAATCCGAACTGTTCTTCTTGAAACTCGTCCACGCATTCTTCATCAGATCGAACGTCGTCTCGTCCATCCTCAACACTCCTTTCAGATCCCACGAACTCATACACATCGGTCCCATCGGCAAAACGGTCGACTGGTGGCTCATCGTCAGACTCCTCTCCAAAAGGATTCCCAACAACGATAGGTATGTCAATGAAAGGCGTGTTTGTATCCAAAACAGGGTACATCTGCCCGAACCGCTCTTCCATCCGGATATTCTTCATTTTTCCAATTTGCAGATCGACAGGAGCTTCCTGCAAATCCTCTTGCACCGACATCTCAATAATCGCTTCATCGGTAAGGCTGAAAAAAAAAACCCAGTCGAAGAATGTTTTCAGGTGAAAAACTCACTCGTTGGGATCTTCGTCATCTTCAGAACCATCACTCTCTTCGAACTTCAAACCATCATCTCCGTGCGCAAGCGGCTCCCCCGAATCTTGACCATCGGCAGGTACGTTTTCCCAGTAGTCTTCGGGGTTCTTTCCTTCTTTTCTGAGACGGCGTATGTGAGCCATCTTCTGTTGTTGATACAACGGCGCCTCGTTCTTCTTCCCGGTCCATCTCTTGTACTTGTGCAATCCCCATCCTGTCTGACCATCCGGATGAAGAATCGTGTAGCAAAGTGGATCCACGGTTTCCGAAAAAACAGAAAGAGGCTCCTGCTGCCTGTCGACCGGATTCTTCGGGAAAACAGTGAGTCCACGCGGCAACGGGACACCCGAAGTGACGTCCATCGAATAGGCGACTGTGATATAGCCTTCTGCCATCCGACTCGGCTTCGCATAAACTCCTCGATGCGCTTGGAGCTTCTCAACCTCTTCGTGCTCATGAGGGGGGACAATGCGAAACCGGAGACTGTCCTCCTCACATCCTTCCTCCCGCGCCTCCTCCTCCAGTGTCAACATGTTTTTGAACTGTTCCACGAAACAGTTATTCTCAGATAGATACTTCTGAATCTCGTCGAATATCGTCCTCAAAGACTCCTTTCGGTGGAGAAGAGACTGGTAGCGAAGGTCGGCGATTTCCTCGTTTGACTTATCGAGAACGATAAAGTTGGCGTACCGTGGTTTGTTCGATACGTGGGGTCTGAGAGCCGACGGGTGAAAGCTTATGAGGCCCTTCACTTTCATCGACTGGACACCACCGGAAGCCTGCGGAACTCGAGAGTAATGAATTGACGCCATTGAGAAGGCTGCGTTAGTCTGAAAAGCGAGAGCGAACTTTCGGGGCAAAAGAGAACCAAAAACTCACAGCGATAAGGTATTTCTTGTTAGCTTTCCGCAACAAATTTTTGACGCACTGAGGAAGCTTCTTGGTAGGCTCGATGAATATCATTCCTTTTTTGCAGCACGTCTGCTTAGAATCAGACTGGAAAGCGAGAGCTCCGCAATGGTCACACGCTTTCTCGCGATTTCCCAAGTCCAAAGCTTCGGGATACTCGAACTCTCCTTCTGCATCATCACTCTCGTCTTCAGACGGGACAGGGGTTGGATCAACGTCAAAATCAAGCATCTTCCTCCACTCGACTATGATCAAATCGACGGCCGTCGGCTCGCCATCCTCATCGGTCCACGCATCATCAAGATCCGGATCGTGAAACATAGTGATTTTGCGGTAGGCACCTGAGAAGAGAGGAGACTGAAGAAGCGTCGGAAGACTGGAAAAAACTTACGATTTCGAACGATGCCCTCCGCCTGCTCAACAATTCGATTCAAAGATCTCCACTGAGACAAGTGAAGGCGTCCGACACTCTTCTGGAGCGCTTCCACCTTCTTCTGAACGTCGTCTGCGTCGTCGTCCACTGCTGCATCTAAATCTGTTCTGGATGCGTGAAAAGTCCTCCAAGCATCGGCCACAGGAGACGTGGGCTCGTGTGGATCATCAAGCATTTCCATGTGCTTTTGAAGAAATTCAAGATAACCGTCACCCACAGGAACAGTCTCATTTCCAGTCGGCAAGTCGATGAGCTCCAGCTTCTCAAGAAGGTCAAACAAGCTTCGGTTGTGGCGAGAAAGGTGAAGTGAACGCGTCTCGAACCACTCTTCAATTTTGCCTCCCAGTTCTTCTAAAGTGAGAGGAAACTTGTGGAACCAGCGAACCGGCTCTTCGTCTTCCGAAAGTCTCGGAATCCAACGCTCCGAGTTGAGGAGTTCATCTCCACGCACACCAAAAGCAGTCGAGCGATCCGAGTGGACCAGTCCGTCATAAATTTCGTCGTAGTGGCTCATTTGTGTGTGAAATATCACCATCCCTTCGTGCGTTCCATTCTTCATCTCACATGAACACGTGTAGGGAGCGTACTTTCTTATTCGATTCCATTCTTTCAAAATGACTTTGTGGAGCGGCTTCAGAGAAGAGCACATCTGTCTGCGAATCGTAACCGAAGCGGCATCATGTGGATCGAACGGCTCTGAAAAAGTTCATAATTATTAGCTAGAATCCGTCGGAGCTCACTTTCAGTTGTGCCGCTGAAGTACATAAAATAGTAGGAAATGATCCACAACTTCCGCAACTCCACAAAAGATCCGCAAAGTCGGCGTAAGGAAGGGAAGAAAAGGAAAAATCCGTATAGGTTCAAAGGAGTCATTTCGGAGACTCCCGTAAAATACTCATGTGCAATCAACGTTTTCGGCCTCATAGCAAAGGTCTCGTCCTTCTTCTGAATCAGTCTCGGGGCTTCAAATTCAACTTTCGTTAGATCACATAGTTTCCTGTGAATTTCTCTGGAAGAGATCAATAAAACCTTCAAACAAACGTAAATACTTACAGAACCTGCGCGTCTTCCTTCTTTGCCATGTTGCGAGACTTCGACGATTTGATAACTCGAAGGATCGCATCAGTTCCTGGCACTGTGGCGAACGACTTTGTGTCCTTCAGCTGATCATAAAGGTGAGTCTCAAACTTTGCCAATTCCTCCCATTTCCAGCGTGACAAGTCGAATTCTCGGACGTACGAAAGGAACTCGGCGCACTCGTCGTACTCGACCTCGCTCTTCGTGACAAGATAGACAAGCTCCAAAATCGTCGACTCCTTCACTTTGAAGTAAGTGAAAATAGTTTGCAGACCGATCGCCAAACTCCTCTTGCGGAACACTCCCTTCCCGAGAAGTGGAATTCCAACGGACCGTATATGACTGGAATCGCAGAAGAACAAAATTGAAAAGTAGGCGGCTCTCAAATCAGCTTCTGTGACTATAGTGAACTTCCCTCTCTCGCAAACGGGAGCATTGATGTGAATGAACCCTGAAATTCCAGAACGAAAGACTAAAACATGTGAAGAAAGAAGCTCACCGGAATAGACGAACTCAAGCCTGGAATGAGCTGGACGGTAACTGCTCATTTTGGAGATCCACTCGTCCGACGCAAGATTTTTCTCGTGTTCGTCTCTTTCGTCGAGAGTCGACAACTTGGACAGGAATTGGGACTTAAGAGAGCTCTTCGATTCATCTTTTTCATAATAAGGTATGACAATGGACGTTGTTTCCAGATCGAAAAGGTTCATCCACCCGAAACGAATCTTGACCTTGTGCTCCGTGGGTTCGAGAAACACGACATCTTTCGACTTCTTGAGGGGTCCAGCAGATAAAAGAGCAGGGCGCTTGCGTGAGCTGGCCGGACTCGGAATCGGCGGAGGTGTTGGATCAACTTCGACGACTTGCGAGCAAGCACCACGAGGCGAATCGGATTGTTCGAGAGAGTTGAGAAGAACAGATGGAGCACGCTCGGAGCCCAAATTCGCTTTAGCTCTCCTCGCTCGACTCTCATAGCTTTTGATCCGATTATACTCTCTTTTCTCATCAGCACTCATCTCACAAATCTTTTTGTTCTTCTCTTCTAATAGCTTCCCAGGAAAAGTACCTGAAAGTAAGTTTTCTTCCCAAAAAAAAAAACGCGAACCTCTATCACTTCCTGAAAGTTTCGGCAATAGCTTCTCAACTTCTGAATTTCCAGGCTGACCGACGGACCCGACTCCAACTGCTTCACGAAGAGTACCGGGAGGCACAGCTTCTGACGTCTCGCGTTTCTTCGCACGACTCTTGGCTTTCATGATTCGATCGTACTCCCTCCTCTCCTCAGGACTCATCTCACAGAGCTTCTTCTTCTTCGTGGGATTTGGCGAAGACATGGAAAAATTCCTAAAAAAGAAAACTTGTAAAAAATGGGAGAAAGGGAAAGAATTCTGATTGAAAAAGGGAAAAACCCGCAGGAAAATTCAAAAACTAACGAAAAAAAATGACACGTGGCAGTGACGTAGCAGCATGATCCGAAGCTGTCCGCGGAAAGTAGGTGACCAGGTGACCTATTTAGAACTGGAGCAAAAACCACTCACAAAGTGAAGTGTTTTGAATCCGCAAGGAAGTCCAGAAGTATCATCGAGTCTCCCCAAAAAAAATAAAAGTGTAGAAAAATCAACCAACTGATATCTTATCAGCGCCCAGTAGCAGTGCCACACTACAAAACACCACGAATGAAAAGAGGGAATCTGTCGAAAGAAAACACAGTCTCCATGTTATTTTAGGAAGGTCCAGATGCTCGAAAAAAGAAAAAAGATGAGTATGATCGCTTATCAGTGTCCAGTGGCAGTGTCACACCACGAAGAAGCGACTGAGAATTCCTGCAAAGCCAGCTGAAAAGAGGGAATCTGTCGAAAGAAAACACAGTCTCCATGTTATTTTAGGAAGGTCCAGATGCTCGAAAAAAGAAAAAAGATGAGTACGATCGCTTATCAGTGTCCAGTGGCAGTGTCACACCACGAAGAAGCGACTGAGAATTCCTGCAAAGCCAGCTGAAAAGAGGGAATCTGTCGAAAGAAAACACAGTCTCCATGTAATTTTAGGAAGGTCCAGATGCTCGAAAAAAGAAAAAAGATGAGTACGATCGCTTATCAGTGTCCAGTGGCAGTGTCACACCACGAAGAAGCGACTGAGAATTCCTGCAAATCCAGCTGAAAAGAGGGAAGATGAAAGTCCCGCGTCATTTTGTGACGTTTCAAGAATTCGCTAGAATAGGGAAAAACAACGTAAAATACTTTTCAACACAACTCGAATAGACCCACGAAAGGAAAACGACACCCAGATTAACGGAAAGATAATTTTTTGCCACTGAGGGACTGAGTTCCTCCGGTGCTTCGTTGGCTTCCCGACAGTTTCGGAGGGTAGAAAAGCTGAAAAAAAGAAGGAGAAAAAAAATTTCCGGAATTCTCAGACACCAGAAACGGAGCACGCTATTGGGTTCTCTGCCCGTCAATCCCTGGCGCTCACTGCTCGGGCTACTCACAGCGAAAAAAATTTTTAATATAAATTTGAGGATTCTTGGCCTTCGGCCCGAATCCCCTAGTCCTGCGGGGCTTAGGAAGCTGACGCTCCCCGCTTTAGGCCGCTTCGCGGCCTGTTATCTTTAAAATAATGAGAATCTCTGTGAAATTCCGCGTCGATTGGTCCAAGAAAGGCCTAAATCAGCTGAGTTTGAGCGTGAGCTCAAATGAGCTAAAGATTGGGACGTGGGAATTTCCACGTGAAAATACTGGGGCATGTCTTTGACACTTTCCCATGTAAAAAAAACGTTTGTATTATCGTTAAATCTCAAAATCGGAGTTGAAAATAAATATTCAAACTCACGTGAGATATCTCGCAGCAAAAAAAAAATTATAAACACCGAAACGTGTAGTGTGGCTTGAGAGACGCAGCATGTTCCGGCATTTACAAATGTTTTTTGCTGCGAGATATCTCACGCGAACGTTTGAATTTTTATTTCCAACTCCGATTTTGAGATTTAACGATAATAGCTCAATTGAGTATCGTTTTTGAACAAATGTAAGAGTTAAAATGATCGTTCGTAATTCTCCTCAAACGTTTTTTACGACGAAGAGATACTCTCTCAGAATTTCACCCAAACACGTTTCCAGAATACACTTTTCAAAAATTCCTTTTCATATTCATATTCCCCACAAAATTCCGCGTCGATTGGTCCAAGAACGATAAAAAACGGTTCATTACAAGCAGAGTTCCCAAAAATGGTCCTGAAGCGGAGGAGGGCGCGCGCTCCGGAGCCGACGACGACCGGGCACCACCCACACACACACGCGAGAGACGCAGACAGGTTAGACAGTGTCCACGCGAAAAAGATTCACGCGAAAATCACAAAAAAGACGCAACAATTGAGACAACCACCGAAACTGGGTCACGGGGTCAATTTTTTGGACATTTTTTTGACAAGCCACGCCCCCAAACGCGCATGCTCGGACTTTCGCAATTTAGGGGGAGCGGCAGATTGATCTTTCGATATTTGGAACCAAATGATCTTCTGAATAAAGAGGTTAAGAGGTCCTTGAACCCATCTATTCCGATTTCCACTATTAGAAACCGATATTTGTTTCAAGACCAAAGCTCCTCTGAGTAATCTGAAAACACCGTCGCCGATTATTAGAAGTGGAAGTGTCAATTCATTTTCCTGTGGACAGAATCTTTTCTGAACATCAGTAATCATCAACGATTCATTCAATTTGCAATGGTATCAGTTCAAGGATCATTTCGAAGGTGCCGGAGGATGGGCCGGTGGACGAGTCGGGGCTGGAGCGGCAGCAACAACGACCGCTGGATGCGCAGCTGGCGGATGAGTCGGAACGTGAATCGGAACCGAGACGTGAGGCTGCGGTTTCGATTTCGTACGCGTCGAGGCGTTGATTGGAGGATTGACGGGAAGGTTGATGAGTGGTTGACCGGGAGGATGAGTCGGCGCCGGAGGAAGCGGTTGATGGGTGGAACGATGAGCACGCGGGAGCGATGTGTTGCGAGGTTTGGGTGGTGGTTTCGAGGAGAGCGCCGCTTGCTGTACTGGAGTGGACACCGGGATGGGAGTGGGAGCGGAAGCGGCAGCAGCCGTCGGATGGTTGGTGGCCTTGCGCGGATTCGAAGCGTTAGGAGGCGGAGTCCTGGAAGGAAGAGAGATTTGGTGACCGGGTCCGGCGGGGATCGAGATGGGATACGTTGCTTTGTTCCTGTCCTTCTTGCTCTTCCGGCTCTTTTTGCTCTTGTTCGAAGGCACTTTCGTGTCCTCGATCGCTTCGGCAGTCAACGCTTCGCCGTCTTTCTTCTTCTTCTTCTTCTTTTTCTTCTTCTCCGACGCCGCTTCTTTCGACGTCAAAAACTTTGTCTTGAGCAGAGAATGCCACGGATCATGACGGAAGAAGGCCGACGGATCGGCGTTTTCCCACGGAAACAGAGCCACTCGCGACTCGGCTTGCTTTTTCTGAGCGAATCAATCGATAATCGAAGAGGAGTAGGGGGGGGGGGGGGGAACCAACCCATTTCTGATAAGAGGCCAGCTGTTCAGTCTCCCAGTCGTACGGGTCGATCCAGGAACGATGCGCCTTGTCGAAGACTGTCTTGAGGGCCTTGAAGACGAGCTCGTAGTTGGGGAACGAGTAGTAGTTGCACTTGCGGAGCATCTCTTCGACCGCATCGAATGCATCTGCAACGAAATGAAACAGATCTGTCAGGAGAGAAGAACACACGGACCGTTCTTGAACAGATCCTTCAACTTGGACGCCTTCTTCGACTTCTCCAACTCCTCATTCTCCAGAAGAGTCCATGGAAGCGGTTGGACGAGTTCTGCGATCAGATACATCAATGACCACAGATCATCGACTCTTCCGAGATCCACGAAGACGTGCGCATTCGGAGACGCGTACACCGGGGTTCCCTTGAACGAATGAGTCCGTCTGCGCGCCAGTCGGAACTCGAAGTCGTCCCTCTTCGCAGATGTCTCCGTCGTCGTCGTCATCGTCGTCGTGATGCTTCCCTTTCGGAGCACATACTTCCGCGAGATTCCGAAATCGAGAAGATGCAGAACTCGGCAGCCGATTGTGTCCGGAGGTCCCATTGCGAAGTTGGCCGGTTTCAGATCTCGATGCACGTAGCCGCTGTCATGGAAGCTCTTCATGCTGCAACTCATCATTTCGAGGAGACAATCGAACACCGCAAAGCAACAAAAGGAAAATGTCGAGAAGGGGAACCGAACCTGCGACCTCCAGTTCAAAATGCAACGTCTCTTCCACTGAACCACAGCGGCAACACTACCGCCCACTCTTCGCCGTGGGTAGACGAGACTCCGAACTGTGGCACATTGCGGGCGAATTTGGGCAGTTAGCAAAGAAAACTTACACATAGAGGCACTGGATTCCGATACGAGACCACGTGCCGGGCGAACAGGCGTTCGGATCCTGGCATTTGAAGCGAAGTTTCTTCAAATTGTCTCCCAAAAGGTCCATGACAACCCAGTGGTACTTGATTTCTTTGCCACCGCCTATGAATCTTGGAACGAAATTCACATTTCGCTGTTGTAAATCGGCCAATATTTCAATCTAAAATGCTCGTTTTCCTCTGATTTCGCCCCAAAATCTCCAGAATCACCTCAACTTTGATAGCAGAAGAGCCGCCGTCCAGCCGGTTCGGTTCCACTTTCATCGCGTACTTCTTCCCGTTTTTCGACACTTTGAACACTTGCCCAAAGTTGCCCTCGTCTATTTTCTCATTGACCTGATAGCCCTTGATTCTGCGAATCAATCGATACAATCAGTGAATGAGCGTCGACGATTCGACTCACACGTCATCGCACATAATGCACAACTCTTCATACTCCTTCTCGTTGTCGTCTTTTCCCATTTCGGGTACCTCATAAAGTCTTTGATCAATTTGAAAATTTCTCGTTTTAATTCGGGATTCTCTCTCTTTTATTATATCTCCATCTTATCTAACTTGGAAATGAGCTCCCGTCAATGTCACGCATTCTAATTCTACCATCCGTCAGTTCATTTTCTTCCGATTCTGTTGTTGTTTTTTTCGAGCATAAAAGGATTGACAGCATTGCGAAAACCAGAGGTGTCGAAACGTTCCCTGTTTCCAGCGCACGATGTCTTTGTATTGTTGTCCCACCGGGGGGACTGGGCCGAGCCCGGCAGCAGTGCAACGCCGGGACGACCCTTGGGAAGTCGGAGCAAGCCCCGAGTCTTCCCTGGGTTCCAAAAATCATATAACCTTTATTACACTCATTCGAGTGTATACCGTAGGTTAATACGATAAGAACAGATACTACACTTTGATCTTAGCTAATAAGCCGAAGAAGCGATGAGAAGCGAGAGTGCTGTGCGAGTAGGGGAAGCCTGTGTACCGACAAAAACCAGGATCGCGATGGTCAGCCAGTGCAAGCAGTAAAAAGCGCAGGAAGAGTTGTTTGGCATGCATGGCGACTTGGCAGTGACCCGAATTGATGCATACTGACTCACTTGGAAACTCTGAATCAACATGCGAAATTGTGATCCATGTGAGTTTTCACCCATAATGATCGAACTTTCGATTTCTGAGAAGCAATACTCGTCATTTTCTCTTTGGAACTAGTGCTGCTGAGTACAATCACCCGTAAGGCATGCAAGTGGCACTTCAGACCGAAATTCAAGTACTTCAAAATAATATTCAACTGATTTGGAAAACAGATATGTGATCTACTAAAGGTTCCCTTTCAACCTGTAAAAGTTGTAAAAGGATCCCTTGTCAGACAAGACGCCCGTTCAAAATCTGTGACAGTCATTTCGTGCCGCCATACTTCCAGAACGACGAGATTTTGAACGATTCATTTTCAGACGGAGAGTTGTTGATGATCGGTTTCTGAGAGTAAGTTGTGGACGATGAGTCGGGAACATCACCGAAAGAGACACAAAGAGCGGCATGATCAAAGGGAACATCTGAAGATGGCCGCGAGGGTGTTTTCAGTACTCAGAGGAGCTCTGATCTTGAAACAAATATCGTTGTCTGATATTGGAAATCGGAATAGATGGGATATCCCAACCTCTTTATTCAGAAGATCATTTGGTTCCAAAGATCAAAAGATCAATCCCGCTTCTTCCAGAAATCATCCCGATGGCCCGCAGTATTCAGTATTTCCAGACAACAGCTGTTTCTGTGTCTCTTGTCTCGAAGACTAACCAATTATGTCAGGTACCGTCTCCACCGTTCCAGTAGTGTGAGTGTGAACTTCACCACATCCCCGACCACATCTTCACAAAGACACTACTACACCCACCGATGCAAGGGGAGGGGAGACGAACGGACCACTCGGTCAGTCAGTCTCCTGTTCACCTCTCCTCCACACCATCTTCTCTTTCCTTTTTCACTCTTTTCCCCCCATACGCATACCCTAAACTGTCTTTCTTCCAGATACAATGGTCGCTGTATTCGCTATCAAGAAGACCCTCGTCGCCGAATCTAGAACCGCCACTGCCGGTCAGTCAGCTGAGAAGCTGAAGAAAATGGATAAGGAGGGGATGGAGGCGGCGAAGAAGACGCCGACCAAGGAGCCACAACCCGTCACTGCCGACGCTCCCGTTAGGCCACGGAAGGCGGCCGAACCGCTCCGGAACCTTCGCAATCGGACAGCCATCCGCAATCTGCGAAGGGAAATGGAGCAGGTAATTGAGAGAAATAGGGAAACAGGGATTCAATAATTCGTTTATTTCCAGGAAATAGGAATTGGACAGTCCCCTCTTTGAGAATCTTCGACAGCTTCCCCCACATTCCGCGTATCGCCCGTCTGCCACAGCTGCGGCTCAACCGTCTATTTCGCTTCAAGTGCTTTTCTCTCAATTGATCATTTTTCTTTTGCTCTCTCCTAACAGTTTTTCTTCTAATAATAAAACATCTATTTCGAATATCGTCATTATACATTTCAAAATATGCGGGAACCAGTAACTTACTGGCAGTAAGGCAGCGATTATTTGGGGAAATCTCATTCTCAAATATTCTGAACGCAGGAAACATTCTGGACGTCGTATTTAAGATTCTGTCTATTGGAAAATGAATCGATTGCTGCTGATCATTCGAGTTTATAACTGCTCAGAAGAGCAGGCCACTACGGCACCAAAATGCATCGGCTCCGTGCGGTCATCAAGCTCCGAAGAGCTGCTTCACGCTCGCGGCCCGCCCGTCTCCCTTTCATCGCAGTTGGCATTTCGACCAATTTGATGGGAATTACGAGATACATACTGCAGAAATGATTCTGTATAGTATGGTCTCGACGAGAATCACTCGGCCGCCCGACTAGTCGCAGCGCAGCGGCCGACATCTCGCGGGTTCCGCCCGTCGCCGTAGAATTGAGAGACGCAGACACGAAGGAGAAGTTTGACGATTGCCGCCGCCGCTGCTGGTGCTGGTGCTGATGATGGAAACGAATTGGAGTTGAAAAAAAAAGATTCCTTGTTGGAAATAATTTTTGAAAAAAGAAAGAATTTCTAGTTCGCACTGCTCGTTTGAAGAAGGACAGAGTAAGAATGAACAACCACATTCGTGGATGAGATCAAGAGTCTTGATTCAAGACATTTGTGCTAGAAAGAGGTGCTGATCTTCTGAGTAAAACGCAAAAAGAAACAATAAAATGCTTTATAGATGTCCAAGTAATCAACTGATCACATTCCACAAATGACGGCCACTTCGTTCGGATGCTTGAACGAGAGGTCGACTGTTCCGATGTCGAACACCTGCGCAAAGAGAAACTTCTCTTCGTCTCCTCCCCCTCCCACTCACTTTCTTCTCGTCTGGCTCCGCCTGTCCCGAAGTGACACCGTTCATTGGAATCGGCCAGACGATTTTCCGATTGCATCTTTGCGGCTGAAAATTCGAATTTCCAAGTGCCTCTTCACTTTTCCCCTCTCACCACGTCCTTGTTCTGCCAGCAAGAGTGTCGGATCACAATATAGGGAGTGATGACGTACTGCTGAAAACGGTAAGAAATCAGAAGGAGGATCTGGAATCCAATGCAACGAACGTCGGTTTTTATGTAGGCGGTCAGGTCGAATGCTCCGTTTCCGTCGGTGAATCGAGCCATGAAGTCGTGGTAATTCACTGAAAATAAATGAATTCAACTGTACTGGAATCGGGAATTTCGAGACTCACTCGTGGACGACTGTTGGTAGATGTCGAGAGGAAGGGAGACATACGGCTGCTCGCGGCACTGGAATGTCCCTTTGATGTGAACTGAGAACGTCCGTTCGACGGCCAACGACGCTCCGAAGAGGCTGGAGAGCACGAGGAGAACCGTCTACATATAGATCAGAATAGTCCAGAAGACGTTCGACGATTACCTTCATTCTTTCGTTCAGTTCAGCAGTTACTCAACGGGAACTGAATCAGAGGACGAACTACGTGGAGGAACTTGTCGTTGAGGGACAGTTCAACACGCGAGAATTCCTTTTTTTCCCGTCCGGTTCATGACCGGAAACAATTTTCGAGATTTATCCCTTTCCATCGATGGTCTGTGAATGAATATATTTATATTTTTGCAAGCTTCAAAATTTAGGCCAGTAGTTATTTAGCGGCAGTATAACTTTTTATTCAGATCGAAGTCATGTTTACGAGAACTCTAATTTCCCTTCATTTTTCCTTCCCGCACCAACTTTCTGATTGTCTTAATCAATTCTGTTGGCTTTTTCCCGTCGCATTGATAACGTTTTTCTTTGGAGACTACGGTCAACATCGCGACAACCAGCCGTTTCTGCATACACTTTGACGGCATAATGCAGACCTCGAACAGCCGCTCCGTTATTTATTTATTTTTATTTCGCGGAACTCAGCTTTTCAACTAATTTTTTTTAGCATTTTTGATTCTGAAAATAGTTTAAAACGTATTTTCCAATTATTTGTTAAATTATACTTGTCTGAAATCGATTCCTCTCTCGGTTCCCGCAATTTTTCGAACTAGACTTGTTCGCTGTTTTTTCTCCGTTTCAACTGGTCTGTTACCTAACCTTGACTGTAATAATTTGCAGAAATGACCGTCTACTTACCGGGAGATGTGATAAATGAGCCATCGTCGAGTGATTCTTCGATTGTTGGATATGGAATCAACATGCGTGGCGAGAAGCGCGTTGCGTCTCAACCTGGAGCTTTCCGTAGTGACGATGGAAAAGTTTGGTTGAATGTGCACAGCAAAAGGTTTGTAATCAGTAGTTTGTAAAGCCCCAAGAAATCATGTTTCATTTTGTAGGTATATTCCCCAGGAAGGCGATCGGGTGATTGCCATTGTAACTTCAAAAACGGGCGACTTTTTCCGATTGGACATCGGAACTGCCGAGTACGCTATGATCAACTTCACGAATTTTGAGGGAGCAACGAAACGAAATAGGCCGAATCTGAAAACCGGTGACATTATTTACGCATCGGTGTTCGATACGACACCACGCACAGAAGCTGAGCTGACTTGTGTGGACGATGAGAAAAGAGCACGAGGCATGGGGCAGATAAACGGAGGATTCATGTTCAAGGTGACTAACATGACAATTGAACTGTTACACGGAACAGATTTTCAGGTGACTCTGAACCACTGTCGTCGGTTGATTAATCCGTCCTGCAAGGTCCTCCAAACGCTCGGAAAGTTTTTCAAGTTCGAAATAGCCGTTGGAATGAATGGAAGAATCTGGATTAATTCCACAACTGAAGACATCATAAAAATCCACGATATCATTATCAAGACGGAGTTTGTGACCGACGACGACGAACTGATCGCTCTTGTTCAGAACAGTTACACGAAGTCGCTTAGCTCTTGAATTTGTTGTTTTTCCATATTGTTGATTTAAATTCCCGTTGTTCGTTCAAACAAAAATCGTATAATTCTGAACATCGTTCTTATTTCGTTCTCAAGCGTCTGAACCGCTTCTATATCTAGTTTTTGTGCCTGTTAGAGTTTAAAATTAACGTCAGAATTTATTTTAGAAATGGGTGAGAGCTTGGTGGAACAACGTCAAGCCGACGATAAGGCGGCGTGGGATGCGTACTGGAAGGTTCGCGATGTCGACTCGAAGGGATCCATCTACCCGCGTTTCCGTTACTACGCCCACAAGGCATTCGATGCACCAGCCACTTGGTTCAGAGGTGACATTGTGCTTATCGAAACAATTGATAGTTTTTTTTCAGAGAAGATCGTTCAGCCACTGAACAACAAGAACCGTCTCCCCTACTACCACCGCCAATTGAGCCGTGTTCCGGAGATTGACGAATGCGGAGTCAACGACAAGGCTTGCTTCTACGAAGCCAACGAGCAGTACCGTCTTGACAAGATGGTGGATGGATTCATTCTGCAAACTCTGCGTCAACGTGTTGATCGGTGTATGCTCTACAACAACCCGGACCACTCTCCATGCGCTAAGGTCATCGAGGACATGGAAGAGAACGAGTTGAACTTCTTCGTCAAGTACGGAGAACTCGGAGGAGAGGCCGACGTTCGTGATGCGTACATGAAGCAGAAGCATCGCATGATCTGGGAACGCCGCCACCCGGAAATCATGGATGAGCGTGCTGCCAAGCTCGCCGACCATAAGGAACGATTGGCGAACGGAGAGTTCGACTATTCGTTCTGGAAGAAGGGAATGTTCTACCAGGACAAGAAGAACTACGAGCCGCCATATGAGTTCTACATGAGCAAGTCGCCGCTCGAGGGAGACAAGCCATTGTCCAAGGATTGGCAGTACTACAAGAAGGTGAATTGCTCGACTTCTGTCATTTCTCTTATAAACGTCTATTTCAGGTCGCCGAAGACCCAGAGTTCGACAAGGAGCAAGGAAAGAAGTCCGATTTCCGTCTCTTCTAACCGCCTCCATCCAACGAACTTACCCCCTAATTTTTGGATTTTAGAACGATTTGTGTTGAGTTTTCTTATGACTTTTTTTGGTTTCGTAAAGCTCTTTGTCTTCGTTTTTATTCGTTCGAAAGTGAATAAATGTAGATTGTGTTTAAAGTTTAAGCACCTGTTATGTTCCAAATGACGGATGTTTGTACCGATTCAGAATACTTTCCCGCAATTCAAAACTCAATATCAATGTTCATCGCAGAAATGCGGATTCTGACGCGCAGCTTATACACGCAAGGCCAATACAACGGCAAAATTCGGCAATTGGAGCATCGGGTTTTCAGATGGAAAACGGGAACAGTTTCAGAGAATACTTCTATTTTGTCAGTCATCACGGATTCCTTTTCCTCGACGATTCGAGAATGAAGAATTTCACAGCTGCCTACAAAGGTGACTTCGAAACTGTCCCCCAGTTCTATTTGAAGTTTCAGATGTACAGTTTCTGAATTTCTTTTATGGGAGAGTTAGAGAGAATCGGACCGGGCGGTACGCTGTAAGTACCGGACTCAATAAAATAACGAGTTTGGAAACACAGGACACATTTCCATGGGTCAGTTTGTGTGGAATCGAAAGAAACTTCGTCCGCTGCGATGACACCCCACTCGTTTACACTGAACTCGATCAGACAAAAGACGCCCTTCGCGTTGGCCAATCTCAAGTTTATCATCCATTTCTGGTAACTACTCGGTTGATTCCTCAAGAAAAAACTCCTTTCTAGCCCCAGTCGCTGTCAATGACGTCTTCCGGGCGTGTATATCACAGCTGTCCGATCGGTGGGAAGGCATTGGTGGCCGATAAGTTGACAGATAAACTGTATCATCGGTTCGAGTTCGATGCTGATGGGAAGCCTGTTGGTTTCAAATACGGAGAGGAAACAGTACGACTGGATGGATAACCTATTTGATTTAATAAAAGTAAATAAATATTTTGTGTTTATTCAATAAACTACTATCGAAATTGCACAAAGTGGCGCAGCGGAAGGGAGAAACGCGAGTGGGCGGGACTTCGAGTCTCGCCGCGAAGACTTGTCGATTTACGGCAGCGGCGCCGCGGCAGCTTTAAAAATTTTCGGCGATTTCCGAAAATTGCGCAATTCTTTCATTTTTATCGGTTTTTTCCAATTTTTTTTGCATTAAAGTTGTAAAAACAAGTATTTGTAACGTTTATTTATGTTTTCCCACCCATTTCTCACTTTATTACCAGCATAATCGAATGTTTCAGGCAAAAAACACGAAAAGGCGGAAAAATGGACAAACAACAGGAAACAACTAATAAAAAAAGGGCAACAAATCGACAGATGAGTTAAGTTATTGATAGTTATCGTGTTTAAGCGAAGAATTTCCAGAAAAATCGAACATTTCGTCGGCAATCAGTCGGAGAATCGAGTGGCGAGTGGCGGCGACGCACCGAAACGAGCGAATTTCTGCAAAACGGATGGAAACAGTGAGTATTGCATGCTTCCGACTGATAATTTCATTTATTATTTCAGGAAAATCTAAAACCCACAGTTTCCATCCGTTTTGCAGAAATTCGCTCGTTTCGGTGCGTCGCCGCCACTCGCCACTCGATTCTCCGACTGATTGCCG
The DNA here is from genome assembly GCA_963932285.1 of Caenorhabditis macrosperma. Classification (NCBI taxonomy): domain Eukaryota; kingdom Metazoa; phylum Nematoda; class Chromadorea; order Rhabditida; family Rhabditidae; genus Caenorhabditis; species Caenorhabditis macrosperma. The sequence continues at coordinate 5,689,316 of OZ010622.1, forward strand.
ACGAAATGTTGATTTTTCTGGAAATTCTTCGCTTAAACACGATAACTATCAATAACTTAACTCATCTGTCGATTTGTTGCCCTTTTTTTATTAGTTGTTTCCTGTTGTTTGTCCATTTTTCCGCCTTTTCGTGTTTTTTGCCTGAAACATTCGATTATGCTGGTAATAAAGTGAGAAATGGGTGGGAAAACATAAATAAACGTTACAAATACTTGTTTTTACAACTTTAATGCAAAAAAAATTGGAAAAAACCGATAAAAATGAAAGAATTGCGCAATTTTCGGAAATCGCCGAAAATTTTTAAAGCTGCCGCGGCGCCGCTGCCGTAAATCGACAAGTCTTCGCGGCGAGACTCGAAGTCCCGCCCACTCGCGTTTCTCCCTTCCGCTGCGCCACTTTGTGCAATTTCGATAGTAGTGTAAATCGTTCAAGAAAGCGACACCTTGGTTTGGACTTTTCAGTCACAATCCGTTATTTATTTGTGTGTCGAATCGTTAATTGTGAACAACGTCGGTCAATGTTCAAGTGTGGCTGTTAAGTCTGTTTTACTGTCTTCCCCGTGTCTCCGGTTTCACTGTCGGCGAGAAACGCAGACACTTAGACAGTCGTGACCGCCAAATAATAGAGTTTGAATTTCGATTTCTCGACCACCGAATGCGGGTCTTTCAGGCCGATTCGTTCGCGATGTCGGCTCCACCGGCGCCCAAGAAGAGACGGAGCGACGTAAGTCTATCGGAAGGTTCAAAACGCTAACAGTGTGATTTGTAGGTGAGCAGAATGCAGGATGAGTCGATAGTGTGCGAAGAGGACGTGGATTCCCCGTTCACATTGTATTTTCTTCAACTTCCCGATGCGGATGTGACCGAAGAGGAGGTCAAAAATCTCAAAGCTTGCTTCAAGGTACTCCCTTTCTCGTTTCCTTCGAAAGCCCCCCACTTCCAGGCAGCCAAGGAGCAGGGAGTCTGTCCGAAGTGGGTGCAAGCGGAAGAGGTGGAACGATTGCAGTCTTCCGACGACTTCTTCGTTGTCCCATGCTTCCGTGGCAAGTTGTTTCGAAAAATTCAAGCTAGGCACCTCAGGTATATCTTTTTCTCCGGTCGAACCATCTAATTCTGATTTCAGAGTCTACGGTCCTCCAATCGTTTTTGAATGCCTCGAGAAACCGAAAGCACTGCCACACTGGAACCACGCGATTTTTTCGAGTGTTTTCGAAGGCGCAAAAATCAGTTTCACTTGTATTGCGCCTGAAAAGAGAGTAAGTTTTCGCAGATTTGATGTATCTTTCATTTTTCGTGCAGCGAGAGTTAATCGAAAAAGTGTGTTGGATGAGCGGAGTCATCGGAGAAACACTATACCACGAGTCGACTCATTTGGTGTGTGGGAAGGCAGAACAGACGGAAAAGTACAAGGTTTGATGCTCTAACCACTGGAATTCACACTTCTAATTCAATTTCTCCAGGCCGCTGTTCAAAACTCGATCAAGCTGATGAAAATGGAGTGGGTTGATGAACTATGGGACATTTCGCAGAAGACGATGGGTTGCTTCAGCGGAGTGATACCAGACGCAGTCAATCAGTACGAATTGGGAGTGTTCGAGGGAATGGTGAGCTCATTTTGATTGCAAAAATTAAATTCACAATTCTTCAGGAAATGGCATTAACTTCGATTGATGGCGCCGATCGAACGAATTTGATGCAATTGGTCGAGGCGCACGGGGGGAAGGTGCCTGGAAACATGACGAAGAGTCGATGTACCCACTTGATTACCGACCAGACGAACAGCCAGAAGTACAAGAAAGCAGTCGACTGGAAAATCCACATTGTGCAGACTCGATGGGTTCGAAAATGCATAGACTTGGGGCATCTCGTCGACGAAACGTAAGAATTTCACTACTTTTCTTATTGAACTTTACTATCACAGGAAGTATCATCCGAAGAACCTCTCTGTCGAGCATTTGCGTTCCTCGACGCCTAAACGAGATGCCAATCTGACTGAAACGGGGCCCGATGTGTCGTCGATCGCAGGGCACGGAGGCCGCCTGAGCATTTCCTCGTTCAACACTTCCACTGCTCACACCCAGAGCAACTCGGTTGTTTTCGGGCAACGACATCGATCGTCAATCCCTTCCTCTTCCTCCTCTGTCGTCGCTTCCTCAACACTGAAGAATGACGACACCATACAACGTCGAAGAAGCGATCAGTTGTCAGTTTCCCTTTTTTCATAATCCAGCATCGTTATTTCATTCCAGTGCCACTCCAATCGCTCGAACCAACACTGTCCCACTCATCCGCCACTCGACCTCACAATCGATTTCTACTCCCCCGGCTGCCCAAGATCCGATAGACGAACTACGAAAACAAGTTGACGGACTCGATGAACTTTTCGAGGTATCCATTTATCAACATCATTTACATAACTCGATTCACTCTCCAGAACTGCATGGTCTACATCTGTGGTGTCGCTGAGAAACAGAAGGAGAAGTGGTGGAGGTTTCTGAACCAGACGGGCGCCACGCGAGTCGCCAAATTCGAATCGGCCACAATAGTGATCGTAGTGACGCCGTCGCAGCAGGAGAAAATGACGATCCGCAAGTTTTTGAGTCAAGACGATATTGCGATCGTGAACGTGAACTGGGTTTCCGAGTGTGTCAAAGAGAAGCGCTGTGTGTCTCACGAAGGCTTCGAATGGGCCGAAAGCCAACCGGAAGACTCGCAGCCCTCCGGATCTCTCAGCCGCCACCCGTCCAGTATATCTTGTCGAACCGTGCTCACCAGTTACTCAGAACTTCCTCCTGTGCAGGCGAAAGGCATCTTCGGGTATTGACTTTTTTCATTGGATGAGATCCTGCAAAACAGTTATTCTTCCAGAACTCAAACGTATTTCATTCATCGTTCGATTCCTAGAAATGCGGTCGCCCAGCTGGAAGAAACCCTAAAAGCGAACGGTGGAATCATCGAGAAGAAAGCGGAGAACGCCGAGTTCATAGTGTGTGCCCATTCGTCGCCCCTCCACGAGTTGATAGAGTACAATACGGTCGTTACTGATCTGTACGTGGAAACGTGCATCAACAACAACCAACACCTGAAACTCTCCGATCACCCGCTCTTCGTGCCGCTTCCCCGTCCCCCGATAGCCGTTTTCAATCAGAAACTCTTCTATCTCCACTCAAGTTCACAATTTCTCCGTAAGTACGTGAAAACGATCATCGAGTCATCGGGAGGAGTCGTGACGGATTCTCTCAGTTCGAAATCCGTGATCGTGATGATGGAACGTGCCAAACTGCCTTCCCAGTATCGCACCCGAACCGTCGTTGATCTATCGTTGATTGTGGCCAGTATGAGCGAGTGTAAACCGCTTTCTATCAATGATCACCTGTACAAAGACGACACAGTACCTCTGCAAAACTACCACCGAGAGGATGACATCTGGACAAAGTGTTTGCGAGAGAAAGACACGACTGAAGAGATCGAGGAGTTGGAAGAGGAGGAGAGGAATCGGGTGGGAGCTATGAATGTGGAGCAGGAGAGGGAGAATCGACTCAGTCCCCTCGAGAACCCCTACTTCCATGACCACAAGAAGGCGTTCAAGATGAATTTGAAACTGGACGGTGTCAGCCAAATCATCGACAACATTCCGTCGCCTTCGCCAAACACTCAGGACTCCACTCTGACGACGTCTCGCGTGGGGAGCATGCTTCGTACCGCAGTCTACAACACGGGTCTGCAACGGGAGAAGCCGGAGGCGATCGTCCGTCCGCCGAGCTCCGTGATAGCTGAGAATCGGAGAACTGTCTCAAGTGTGAGTGAAAAATAGCTAAATATTATATATTTCAAAAATCTTGGAACCTCCATTTTCCACATGAACTGATGAGATTGTCGGTCTCGCCGTGAATAAAAAGGGTCACCCGTTCATACGGAATCCACGTACCCTCTATTTATGACGAGACCAGCAAGCTCATCAGTTCACGTGAAAAATGGAGGTTCCAAGATTTTTGAAACGTATAATATAAAGAAACGGTTACGTGAAATCTTGCAGACCCCCGTTTTGCAACGAAAGCAAGAGCAGCAGAGGTTGGTGGACATGGACGTATCGGAGCAGAACCAAGAACACGTGGAAGAGCTGAATCGAAGATACGAGATGCACCCGCACTTCCTGCTCAGCATATCCGAAATGGAAAAAGAAGAGGCAGATCGAGTGAAAGAAGGCATCGAACAACTCGGCGGCATCATCGAGAACGAATTCAAACAGGAAGTCTCGATTCTGATCGCCGTACGGATGGGGCGCACGCCGAAGACGTTGTGTGCGATCGCCGCAGGCAAATGGTGTCTGTCGCCGGAGTACGTCCTGGAGAGTGTATCTGCAGGGCACTGGCTCGACAAAAAACTCTTCGAATGGCATCCGTCGAGACTTGAGGACAGCAACTCGAAAACTATCGGTATCGAGAGGAGTTTGGCGAGAGTTTGCTCCGAGTGGAGACTTCGGATAGCTAGTATGCCGATCACGTGCTCTGTCAGCATGGTATCTCAAGTTTGCACTGCGTGAAAAAAATGTTCATTGTTCAGGAAACCCGCAAGAATGGCGCTTTCTCTGGTTGGAGATGTGTTGTTCACATGGATGATAAGAGAACCCGACCAATCCTCTCTATCCTCGAAGCCGGCGGCGCTATCGTTAGCAGCATCACCGAATATGTCGAAGTAGCCAATCACAAGCCGACGATTGTAATCGCGTCCACAGCTTTCGACTGGAATATTCAAGTAAGTGTTTTCGGTGTGCCAAGTGCGCTCCATTGAGAATATCGATTCGTACTGTCAAACTTTTTCAGAGCGCCGCATATTTGAAACGCAGTGGAATTCCGCTTTACGTTTACGAATACATCTACCACTTTATTATCAAAGAAGACGGACAAGATCTCTCGCAGCATCTCCATCCCAATTATAAAAAAGCCTGAACTCTCCTCCCCGTTCCCTCCGCTGCTCCCCTCAGAATCTCACATTTCCCACTTATGTGCTATACTCTTTCCTATTTTCATTTTTAACACTTTTAAAAATGTCTGTGTTTCTCCACTGTTTCAATTTCGTGTCGTGTATCGTCGAATAACAATAGTCCGTTTGCAAAGTCTCTCGCGAGGAGGACAGTCGTCGTCCCGTGTACGGCGCTGTTGCGCGCGGGCAGCTGCTTGCCAGATGGGCACTCTCACACTATGGTCCTGTACCAACAAATCAATACTTTCCAATGATCTTTTCTCGTCTGCTTTCTCTATTTCACCGCTTTTCCGAAATGTTGTCTTTGCCCTCTCATACTTCAAAGGCGCAAAGTCTTTCTCACTCGCTGGGTCTCACCGCGAATTTTAACATTTACCAAAAATATTGGGCGCGACTTGTGATATTATTTGAATAAGGTTTATTAACTTTTTCTAACGGAATCTCAATCTAGATCTCGAGTCAAATTACCGGAAAAACAAAAAAATATGCGCGTACTTCAACTGAAACTTTCTAGATAGAGGTTTTTATCTCCATAAATTCTAGCCGATATGATAAACATAATCACCAAAGAAACCGCCGTAATTCTACGAGAAGTCGTGGCGTATGTAACTGTTTTCGAAAAACAACTGCAGACTTTGTTTTCTTAAACTTTTTGTTTTCTCACAACTCGATAAATCACAAGGCATGTTTTATCACATGCACTATATTTCAGTGAAAGTAAAGACTTCGTGACTGCGTATTCATAACCATCAGGCGATTAACAGATCTTTAAGCTCCCCGAGCTCTCATAAAACCTCAGCAAGCGCGCCCTTCCGCATTTTTCCTCTGGCCTGCCTGCGTCTCCTTTTGGGAACTGCGCCCGACGACGACGTCAGGCCGAGTCCCCACCCTCCCCCCTTGCTGATCGACTCATCGATTCCGGGAGGCCCGTTCACAGCTTCACATGTCGTCCATATCACCTTTCAGCAAAGCGCCGGCAGTCGCGACGACAAGTGAAATGGCGGAAGTGATCACTTTGTCCGACGACGACGAGGTCATTCCGCTGACTCCGAGGCAGCCAATGGTCCCCAGAACGTAAGCAACAAAGGTTGCAGGACAGATCAATCAATCGATTTTCAGCAACAGCGATGCAAATCAGACGGGCAGCGTTCAGGCTACAGCTCACATCGGAGCAGTTGTCAAGCTGAATCTCGAAGATCTCCAAATTCCAATCAAACGGCTCTCGAATGTTGTCCACAGAAATCAGGCACTCCTACAAGGCGAACGAAACGGGAATCTGGTTCGGAGACCAGTGCAACCTCCGGGCCCCCAGCTCAGTCAGTTCAGTCGAAAGCCCCTTCTGGAAAAAATCGACCTGATCAGAAAGTATCTAGACGTTTTAAAGCTTTTGAATTAATCCTGATTGAGATTCAGAGCACCACCTCCAATTCCTACATCCAATTCGACAAATCAGCGATCCGCAGCTAATAATCAACCATCCACGTCCGCAAGTCAACGGACGCGGCGGGATCGGGACCAGAATGCTGCAGGAAATCAGCCACCTCCCTACAAAGGACACTACATGTTCGAGGCGACAGAAAGCTACGAACCGTCACGCCGATCGACTCGTTACAACACGAAAAAGATCGATGGAAAATTTGTGGTGGGGCGTCGATCATCTTTTTTCTCAAATCCTTGTTTTTTCAGTGTTCATACAACCCACTGAAATGCTACAAACTGTGCTCGACCACAATCGAACTGATCAATCACGCGTGGGCTCACGTAGTTCATGATCCGCCGCCGTACATAAACAGAGCGGCTCGACTCGCCACCACCGCCAATTTCGACGATGTACTCATGAACGCTGAGGGATCACAGTCGGTTCTCTCCGGCAACAGCGAAATGACTCTGAAAAAACTGCAAACGTGCGAGTACTGCAACTGCCTGTTCGAAACGGTATTCAAGAAGCAGCAGCACGTCGTTCAATGCCATCTAGAGCAAGATTCGATGGAAACTGTCTGCAACATCTGCGAAAATGATGTCAGTGGTTTTCATACGAGCTTTTCCAAACGAACGTTACGTTTTCAGCACCAAAGCAAGGCCGGTCTGACCACGCACATGCTGAAACATTGTTCAGGAGATGCGCCGTATCACTGTCGGCGCTGCAAATATCGGACCTCCGTCAGATCGTTCTTCTTCCAGCACTTTGTCGATAAACACGCGAGCGAGTAAGTGCGAGACTGTTTTCACCCTAATTGTAAAATAACCAACCGAACTCTTGTGAGCAGCCCATCCATTCCCACAGTTTCAGAATGTTGTTCTGTCCGATTTGCTTGTACCAGGAGGACCTCAAACCGAACACTCGTCGCAACAAGCACATTTTCGTGCGTTCCTACTTTGAGCACATGCTCGAGCACGTGACCAGTGTACAGTGGCGCTGCCGAATGTGTGCCCTTTCGTTCAACCACATGGAGGAATTGACTGCGCATCGACAGAACGATCACAGTTTTCTGGACCCACTCTGGCAGACGAACGATCGACCGACTGTCCATGAGCGAACGAAAATATCGAAGAAAAACAAAATAACGATGTTGCAAAAGCAGTTCCTGGAGACTCTTGAAGGCAAGAGAGTTGCGGACGAGGTTGCCTGCAAAGGAGGCGAAGAGCGATTGGGATACGACACGACGGCCGCGGGAGGCACCTTGTACGAGTGCTCGTGCGGAAACTTCAAGTCGTACAATGGAAATAGAACCGCTTCGCACTTCCACCGTTGTCGAAAAGTTATGAAGGCAAGTGATTTCTGTAGGCATTCATTCGTAATGCTTAGTTTCAGGACATCGAGCGAGAACGCGAATCGGGCAGACCGGAAAGGGATCCAGAAGAGGAGCTCAAAATCTTCGCCGTTTATCCGCCAATGTCGCTCACCGAAATAGAGACTCGAGTAAGTTGCTCTATTTTTGTTGAAATGTACACAGTCATACAGATCCAACAGGACGAGTTCGCTGCGTTGAAAATTGAGAAGGATCAATACAAAGTGCGGACCGACGAGATTGAATTCTGTCCCATAGACGATCTGCTCATGCTGTAAGTTGGTTCATTTGAACATTCACAGATTTTGATTTTTCAGAAAAATGCTGGCAAACGATAAAGATCGCAGCAAAGAAATTATGGCCGACTGCTTTTCCAAACTCAAATCAGACGACGATTAGATTTCTTGAAACTCAAATTTAACGTATCGACGAAGTCTGACCAATGGGTAAAACACAATCCAAAACGGCTCAACGGTGACCGCATTTCATTCACAACGTCTCACTTTCTGATTCAAAACTGTTCTGTTCTTATTTTCTGATTATTCCTGTCCCTATCAAATTATTTTCAAAAGATTCGATCTCCGAATGCCTTCAAACACTGACTTTCCACGGTTCCTCGTTTTCTTCCTCCTCTCTTCCATTTTGACTATGATCATTCGAAAGTTTTATTCAATGTTTTTTTATCTCAGTGCTCTCTGTCGCACACACCTTTTTTCCATTTATTCGTGTTTTTCCACCCGTTGGTAAAACTTCTTTCATATCTAACATGAAGTATTGTTACACGTTCTATAGTGATTCTATACATTTGAGAGATCACCAAAGCGGTCGAGGACATGGTGTCGGAAATTGCAGATAAAAAATGAGACAAAGAATGAAAATGAGAACAATTGTGATGATGACACGACGGAGGGTGTTAGAATTTGGCGAGTTGTGAGATGAGGGTTCGGGTGAAATGTTCTGCAATTCTTTCGGTTTTCCGAGGAACAATCTCTGAAAAACACTCACATTATGATTATTTTGATCTTCAGAGCACTGAAAATGTCTCCGTCTCCGGGGATTTTTCTCTTTTTCAGGGGGAGTTTTCGGTTCTGCACATATCTGAATGAATAGTTCGTCATTTGAACGCACTTTCGCATTTTCGCCTACTTTTAGGAGATTGCTGACTTCGACTGGATCAAAATCAGGTGGCACGGTGCTTGGATCGATAAGATTCGCCTTTTTTGAAAGATGCTCAGCCATGTTTTTTACCTATAATCCCGATTAAAATTGAACGTTGAATGAAAAAACTTGCAAACTCACATCGTATCCTTTTTCAAATAATTGCACAATTTTTTCCGCTTCCTCAATGAACGAATCGCAGTCATCTTTTAGCATTTTCGTGCTCAGAAACGGGAAAAATAATTGAACACCCGCTCTAACGACGAGGACTAGAAAACCAACATAGTTGCAAGTGCGCTCCTTGGACTCGGCCGTGAAGTCCACGAGGACGAAATCTGAACAGGTTCGGCGCGAAAGTGAGTCACACTTGCTTCCTTTCGTGCTTGTTTGCTGAAGGAAAATTGCCTGTTATTCATCGATTTTTCAGAAAATGACTAACTTCGCGGAGCTTTTCCGTTCGGAAACTACGAATCATTTCCGCGACTACCATGAAATGATTCCTAACTTTGCACCTAGTGAGTTTAGCTTGTTTTAAACGCTTTCAATTTGTTTTTTCCTTCAGATATGAATCCAGTGTTGGATACGCTTACCAAGATCGAAGGGCTACTCGACGATATTTCGCAAGTGCACCAGAAAACCCAGGAGAAATGTGACGATTCGTGCATGAACTGCTCACCGGAACTGCTACAAATGCTCGTTGGAATGCCAATTTCGACAAAAGTTGATGAAAAAAATGCAAAAAAGGCACCGAGTGATGCTTCAGTGCCAAATCAAACACAAGAAACATCATCTGTGGATTCGGTAAGCTTTAGAAAACATCGTTTGCAGTTGAAAGAACAGTTTTATTTTACAGAAAGAAATAAAAAATGTCAAAGAAAAAGAGCAAGACGTACGAATCGTGCCGCAAATTAGCCAAGAAGAATTCAGTACGATTCCCAAGTATCAACTCGGCCGTCTGACATTAGAAAATTTGAATGAGATTGTGGGAAGGATGGATGATTTTCTGATGAACAAAAGCAAAGTTCTTTCCAAAACAAATAAGCAGCTGACGAGAACTGACCGCGAATTACTCGACAATTGGAGAGAGCTGGTGATTTCTATCACCCGAAATACCATATTTAACTGAGCACTTTTCAGGAAATCAAATCGAAAAAAAGACTCCCCACCACGCTGTTCTTCATAGAATCCGACATCCGCCCCCTACTCCAGGACCGTCTCCGTCCGATCTTCGCCAAGGCTGTTCCATGTCTCCGACACATTCGCCGAATTCGTGAAGAACGATGTGGTCCGCTCACTTTCTATTATCCTTGATTTCCGGATTTCTGTATGCTTGTATGCTCGTCTGTATCTCTCTCCCTACTGGTCCGCCAAATTGACTCGAAACTAATTCTGTCTCTCTTTCCCTGATCTGAATTTCAATCCCTTCTTAATTCTAACCGCTCGTAATTGATGAATTCTCCACTCTATTCTTCCTGTTCAAATTTCCCAAAGAACGTTTATTTCGGGTGCGCAACCTCTACTTTTGCTGTTTCCCTGTACTTCTTCGGATTCCGTCTTTAAAAAGAAAGCCGTCCCGCAAGAATGTCGACCGCCCTACCGATGGCTCCGCCTCCACCCACTCCCAAGCCAGGAAGGGTGAAAGTTTATAGAGCACTCTACGATTTCCACGCCAGATCGGTACGTCTTCGATTTTCTTCAGTCAAAAGGAACAAAGCATGTCGTTGTAGAACCAAGAACTGACATTCAGTGAGGGCGATCTGATGTATGTGAGTGACGAACAACCGAACAAAGATTGGTTCCAGGCGAGCATAGGGGGCAAGAAAGGACTAGTGCCCGCCAACTACGGTTACAGTCGAAATGCAGCTACCCAATGACAATTCTCGACTTTCAGTAACAAGTGAGAACGTGGAGGAACTTCCGAACCCGCTACACGAAGCTGCTCGACGAGGAAACATGGACATGCTTTCCGAGTGTCTACGGGAACGGGTCTCCGTCAATTCGCTCGACAAATCGGGAGCCACGCCACTGTATTGGGCCGCCCATGGGGGGCACGTGCCAGCAGTAGATGCACTTCTTAAAGACAGCAAAGTAGCGGTCTCAGTGCAGGTTGAGCACCACGAAAACTCCCTTTACCCTAAACTATAACGAATCCTCAGAATAAACTCGGCGACACTCCTCTGCATGCAGCCGCCTACAAGGGCCATTTGGAATGCGTGAGACTCCTTCTCTCCGCTTCCGCAAGTCCATTTGTTCGTAATCAAGATCAGAAACTTCCCATTGATGTTGCCAAAGTAAGTGCTTTTTCTGTTTTTCAACACTTGAAAATATTCTTTGAGGACGCCGATGTAGCCGCTCTTATCGACAAGGCCATGAAAGAAAACCGAGTGAACGAAGCAGATTACGCAGAATACTTGTCAGATTCCGACGCCGACTAATGTAAATAAATGTGACAATGTTTGCGATAATTCTTTTGCTTCCTGAATTTCAATTTAAAACATTCACCAAAAACTCGAATATAATCTGTGATAAAGTTTTATTCAATGCACACATTCTTCACCTTTTTTGTTGGGTCGAGGTCCTATGTTAATTCCTTTCCACTTATTTTCAGTTTTTGTTATCAAAATTGATTATTTATTTAATTGAATTCAATATTTACTTGTGAGAGAATAAAAAAGAAAAGAAAGGTTACGGTATGCGCAGTTCCACGACAGTGTTCTGTCGATGCATTTTAACTGACGACGTATTTTTGGATTTGCCATTTTTCAAATCCAATTTTCTAGTTTTAATATTAATATTTAATAAACTAGTTTGTGGCTAAGCAATGAGGTTTTTCAGTAAAAATGAAAATTCAAATTTATTTTCCACTTTCGCACCCTTTTTTCCAAACCGTGCTCTTATTGTTCACTCGTCTCGAACGAACTATTTTTCCGATATTCAGCGCGTCTTTTTGAACACTTTCAGTTTGTTCCGGATTTCAAGGTCGAATCGATATTTATTTACATGTACACATAATCAGACGGTTCGCTGGTCATGTAGTCGTTCGTGTAAATGTTCGGGCTCTGTGCGTATTGATGATGCGAAGTGACGTTGTCGGTTTGCCATGCGTATTCCGACGAGTCGACGCGTGGCGGAGCAAAGTATTTGTGGTTGTCGAGAATCGAACTGCTCATGGCCACAGCATTCGGGTTTTCGAGCTCCGGCTGCTGGCTCTCGACGCAGTAATCGGAGGTCACTTGGCTCTCCTTCTCGAACGCCAATTGAGAGCCGACGATTCTGCAGATAGCCTCGTGGTTCAGCGGCCTATCAGCGATGAAAAGAGCTTCCGCCTGAAAATTCGTTTTCGAAGATGTTCGAAATGAGCAGAAGCGACCTCTTGGAGCTCGTTGGCTGGCAGAGCGGTCTCGTCGGGCTCCAAGTTGGCATCCAAGTAGAAGCTCTCCACGTGCGCCATTTCGGTGAGCTAAAGAAGAGAGACTTCTGTGCACACACACTTTTTCAACTCACTTGATGAGAATCGAAAGCTGTTCGAAGGCTAGTCGCCGCGAGTGGTTTCGTAAATAAATCCGTTTCCCGGAGTGATACCTATCGGACACCCCTGATAAGAATCTATGGAGAAAGTTCACGCGTTCTTTTTTTTTTCTCTCACGGCTGATCATTCTTCTGTAACTACTTTGAATGTTTACATTAAACGTGATTTCATTGCAGATGACTGACAAAAGTTTCATGGCGGATGTGTCGTTCATTCGCGATGGCGGCAATATTCTAAATTTTTCCTCTCAGATGGTCCGTATTGAGAAAGAAAAGAAGTGCATCTTCATAACAGCATCGAACAACGGTTGTAAAATGTACCATCTTCGACAATTCGCTCCTAAAAAACTGAAAACGCCGGATCAGAGCACAAAGACCTGTATGGTGCCTATGTTTCTCGATGTACATAATGCAGACAATATTCCGTGAGTTATCCCTTCTGAATTCATCAAAACAGCGTTTTTTTCAGCAACAAACAGCTGAAGCTAATTGTTAAACCCGAGTATTACTCATTGCTCACGTTGTTCATAAACACCTTCAATGAGTTGATTGCTGAGTACAAAGATTGTGAGTGTACTTCTAATCAGGACGTTGGTGAATTTTCTTAGCCACTTATGTTTCAATTGGTGTCGGTTAAATAAATTTTGCGATTATTTGCAAGTGCTCAATTTTTTAGGCGAAATGTATCACTAGTAAATACAATTGAATGCAGAACTTTTTGAAAGACAAAAAAGCGATCGTTTCCGAGCGAAAGCTTGATGTTTTTGCAAATGTTTCACAATAAATAATAATTATTTCGGTTCAGCGAAAATGGCGGCGAAGAAAAAGTTGAAGCGACTGGCGAACAGTTATGATTTGCATTACCGGGATCCTCTACAATCGACATCTATACTGAACAAGGCATCTTGCGAGAAACTCGAAAGGAAGCTCGTCGTAGAAGCGCTGGAAAAAGAGAAAATAACCGGAGTCAAATCGCCAGAGCTTGCCTGCATGTCGGAGGAGCATATCACTCGGCTGGTGAATTCGAAATCACCGAAGACACCGAAACCGAGGACCATGATCGAAGCCAGCGATGCGTTTGGCACTAGTCCACAAACGAACAACAGAAGGTTTATTTCAGTTATTTTCTGCTAAATGGGGGCTGCAACATAACAACAACTTTACGCCGCGGCTCCAGTGTTCGTCCCCAATTATAATCATAAAGATTGAATTTATTTTAATTATTCATTTGTCTGCCTCTTATTGTATTTATCTGTCCCAGTAAACGCAAACGCGCGACGACGCGGCCTAGTCTCGCCTCCAAGAGAACGTTAGGCCAATACACTCAGCTTTCACCTTGAGAAGCGCTGAGAATTCAGTAAATTATTTTAGAATCTGTGACTTTGCAGACGTGCTCTCCAAAATCACACGCAAATTTTCATCCAACTTTTTTAAAGGTAGCAGTTCCCCTCCAAATCGTTTTTTTTTTAGAATTTCGCCAGAAGACAACAAGCAGAAGTCGTCAGAGAAACAGCCTGTTCATATGACTCCGAAAACCGTTCCATACTTTCGTCCTTTTGGATCGCTTTCCAAATCCCCAAGTGATCCAACCATCAGACTGGGCTCCGCTTCTCGTTCAGCAGTGAGGCAACTTGACCTTTCGTCTCTCAGTCGGTCCGAACCTGTTTGTGTGCCGATCCAGGAAGCCTCTCATTCACCACGCTTAACAAAAGAACAGCAGCTCATGTCACAGTTCGCTCATCGGAGGTGAGTTATTCCAATTCTTGTAACATGTTTATCATCAAAGTTCAGACTTTACAACACGGGAAACTCGTGCTACTTCAACGCGACGATGCAGTCGCTATCAGCGTGTATACCACTTTTAATGAGATGCCAGCGTCTCAGTCGTTTTTATCATAAAGACCGAGAAAGGTTTTCGAGTCTGGGACAGGCCAAATCGTCCGTTCTGCACGGATTTCTGAAGCTTATCACCATTCTCGGAGTTCGGCCGTGCGATCTTGGAACTCCTTTTGGTTCTAACGTGGCTCCTTTTTCCACCGACGTGAGTAGTTGGCTGCTCGGATTAGCATTCTCTAAGCTCAACTTTTTCAGAGTTTAAAGAGTATTCGCCTTTCGATAGGAAAAGTGAACAAGGACTTCGATAACGACGATCAACAGGACGCCCATGAGTACCTTGTCACAATACTCGGACTCATTGATGACTTGATGGAAAGTATCGCAAAAAGAGAAAATGTCAATATCACGGGTCAACCTGTATACGGAATGTCGATCTGTTCGCTCAATCCAGCTGCCGTGTTCCAAATGAAGGTAGAAACGGTGTATGACTGCCAGGCGTGTGGAGCTAGAAACTTCATAACAGAGACCCGCAGCGACCTTTGTCTTATGATCCAGTAAGCATTTATTCTTCCCTTGTATCATATCCCTTCTGGCGGCATTACAGCGAAGTATGTTCTGTGGAGAATCTACTGCCCGAATATGTAAAGTGGTCTGCGCTGGAGAAACACTGCGAACATTGCAAGCACACCGTGGCTTCCACCAGCGATCGAATCGTTGAATTTCCCCCGTAAGAAAGAAAATTATCGCAAAAACTCTATTACAACCGCATGCCGTTGTATTTTTCAACCTTTGGTGCCGTTGTAATGAGTTTTTACGGTATTTGTTTTCAGCATTACATTTGTTTTCCCCAGGTGTCTCATCATCAATTTAAAACGATACGAACGTGTGGGAAGGGACAGCTATCAGAAGAAGGTTTGCACTGTGAAGCCGTCGTTCCAGTTGGATGCGACTTTTCTCGGTGTTACCAAAATTCTGGACACTCCTCCCGAGCTGGAAAAAACGCTCCCGGTGGAGGGAACCAAGACGATCGCCGACGCGCTGGCATCAAGTGGAGTTTTCTCTGCTCTCGACAACAACAACAATTCGACTCCGGTAAAGGTGAAAGGCGGCACGACTGACGAGGCGATGAAGGACGAAGAAGACTTGATAGTGGATTTCGCGAAGAAGAGCATGTTCGAGTTCAAGTGCCTGTCTGATGCGAAAGAAATCAAAGACATCCTTAACATCATGAACATTAAAATTGGAGAGCGGCAGCTAGAGTAAGTTTATTCGGTTTCTTTTTTTGCCTCATTGTCAAATCCCGTTGTGCTTCAATTTCAATTGATTTTAGAAAACATGCCGCAAGAATGGAAGAGATTACCACAACTCAGTTCAACAAGGAAGACAAACCGTCGAAGTGGAAAGACATAGAGGCCGACGGAAACTGCTTCTACCGAGCCATTTCTTGGAGTTTAACTGGAAATCAGGGATACTACGAGAAAGTTCGAGCAACAGTGGCGGAGTTCATCGGGAACAACAGGAGTATGTTCGAGCCCTATACCAACGACTTCGAAGCGCACTTGGAAGAAGTTGGCAAAGACGGAACGTGGGCCAGGGACACTGACATTTTTGCACTCAGCACATGTCTGAACGTGGAGATTTACACTTACCTCACGGAAGGTTGGACTCTGTTCACACCACGTACCCAGTCTAACAGTCGTGAGTCACTACTCGAGAATACAATGAAAACGTTCCGTTTTGCAGCTCTTCCAAAACGAAACGGAGCCATCTATCTGAGAAACCAGCGCATGCACTATGAGCCAGTCACGTCATTGAAAAAATTCACTTCCGGAGAGAACGTCAATAGACGAAATCTCAAAAGAAGCAGAGGCGAAGACGAGGAGACTACTGATGACGAGGAGCACGATGACGATGGAAAACCGAAGAAGAAGATAGAGACTCCGATGCGACGAGCTCAGCTAGCACGAAGTTGTAAAACGCCAACTGGCGGAAAACATAAAACAGTTGTGAGCGATCTTGCCTTTGAACAATTCAATCAATCTCATGTGTTACAGGCTGTCTCTGCGTATCCGGAATCTCCAGGAGATGTCAAGTACTCGTTGGTATCCGTCGTTTGTCACAACGGCGATTCACCCGAAAAGGGACACTATGTGGCCTACACAAAGGATTTGTACTGCGATGCTTGGACATACTGCTCTGACAGCATCATAAACAACGTTACCAAGGAAGAAGTCGAGACTAAGGCCGCTGAATCGGGCTATGTTCTCTTTTACACTCGAGAGTAGCCTCCTTGCGAACCATTCCTTTTCATTGATCTCAAATTTGTATTTGCATTCAATATTTCCACATCTACATACTGCCTGTTATCTCAGGCTTTTAGAAATTCCCAATTTCCCACTTTCTTTCTCATAACAAAACCGGTACTTTTGTAACTGTAACATTTCGCATATTGATATCTTCTCACAACTCATTGGCGCAACCACCTGACCATTGTGAGCAACTTACCAACTTGTTGTTTTCTCTTCTTTTATAGACGATGTATTCATTCAATGTAATGTACTTAAAATTCGAAATAGCAGAATGGCAGACTGTAAAAAGAGTCAGAGGATGAACGAGAGCCATGCGATGATCAGAGTGACACCTCCGACTGGCGTGTACTTGCGGGTCGTTTCAGATCCCGAAATGCTATAATGATAGCAGGGGCCGCAGAAGAGCAGTATTCCGGTGGTGAAAAGCCCGGCGGTGGCGAGAGGGAAGCGAGCGGACGGAGCAGCGAGCAGGGCCAGCGAGTGGATCAGATGGTAGCGAGAGGCGGTGTCGAAGGCAGTCCGGCGACGTTCCTCAATGGACGGATTGTCGCGGAGAACTGAAGGAACGGGTTTTTGAAGAAGACACGTGGTACTTACCATGGGATCCGTAGGCTCCGAGAGAAATGGCAACGGCTCCGGAAAGACCGGCGAGACGGATCAGTGGCGACATGTCGGGGACGTCGACGATGAGCGAAGGGGCGGTACTCGGGGGAAAGATGGTCGAGAGTCTGTAACTTCAACATCGGAGGTGGATTTCCACTGAACACTGCGATCCTACCGTTTATTGACGAACGGCAAGTAGTCGGAGACGGTGCTGACGACGTCGGTGATCACCTGAGCCATGAAGCTGTAATTATTAATATCCGCCTGACCGGAAGGTGACATTAAAACGGAAAAGTATCAATAGTGATCGAAACAAGAAGAAAAAAAAGGAAGACTGTGATTCTTTGACAATTAGAAATCTATATTTATAGCACGAAAGGAAAACAAGTTTCGGAGGGAAAAAGAAAGGATATACACGTAGAGAGAAGAAGCGTCGTACAATCGGTGTGCACTGTGGAGGGCGTTTCGTGAATAAGTTTACTCTGAGACGGTTTTCAATCGAAGAAGTTAGCGGGCGAAGGCGTGTAAGTATCACAGAAAATCAAGGGGAACAGCACCTAAAAATGGGAATATAGAGAGGGGGAAGAGATTCAGAGTTTTTGGACATAGACAGAGTTCAGAATCGAATTGAGGATTGTCTGTCGTTTCTCGAGTGCTCCGTGCTGACTCGCGAGCGTCTTATCACTGCGGACTGATAGGGCGAGCAGGTAGTTGAGTTCGGTCGGAGTGAATTGTGATCTGGGGAAGTGGAGATTGTGGAGAGTTTACAAACACAAATACCTCTTCTCTGGAATTATAGCCAGAATTCCGTCCGGATCGTTGTCGAGCAACAAGTCGAAGAACGCTCTGGCCTTGTCGAGGTCGGCCTCCCGTCGGTTTGTGATCCGGGAGAGTCTCTGCTGCACTCCCCACACATTCCGGCACACTCTCTTCTTTGCGGCTTCCGTCAACCGGGGCATGAACTGACTGAGATGGATGAAGATCGAAGCGCACAAATGGCCGAGACCGTCGAAGACGTAGGATATTTTGGAGGGCGAAAGTACGTCTTTCAGGTTGTCGTGGAACTGATGAAGATCCTTTCCGAGAGCGACAACTTCTGGATCCACTTCGTTGTGCGACGAGGTGTTGCGATATTTGGCGAGCGGCGCCAAATGAAAGAAGCAGTGCACACGAATCTCGATGTGGAGCAGCAGGAGGCACGAATCGGCGATAGACTCGAGGCGACGGACACAGTCCTCAATGGCGGACGGAACGGATTTCTGGAACACCATGGGAAAATGTTCAGGGATCAAGGAAAACATACATTATCAATCATCTGTCCGTCTTTGAGTCTCACTTGGACCATACACGTGTCCAACATCATTTTGACATTTGCGGGAAGAGAGTGTACAAGTTCGCGAATCTGAACACATCATGATTGACTCTCGCTGAAAACATCCCTCACCTCGTCACTAAACCAACGGAGAGACTCGTGTAGACTGGCGAACATTTTGATGTCGTTCATATCAGTGATAAGATCACTCTCGCTGAGCCGATTTTGTGCCTGAGTGCCGAGGTTTCCAATGAGAATCTCCGACTCTCTCTTGTTTCTCTCTCCGACGTCCTGTTCACTCTCAACCGCCGGAGTCAATGGGGATATCGAGGCTGCGTGCCAATTGGGAAGACTCATCAGAAGACGTGAGATATCGTCGTCAGCGGTCCATGCGGCGGAGAGCTTCGGTCTACGAGACAACGGATTGGCGTCCACTGCTTGCGGTTCGATGGAGGCCAAAGTGGGTGTCATCTGAGAACAAGAAACTATTATGATAATGGGAAATATACTGCGAACTGACTCTTTCATACACATCCGTCATATTCTTGAAGTAATCCGTCAGAACCAGAAGCCAAAGTGCGGCGAATCGATCAGCGTAGAGGTCGATGCTGACGATGAGATCGTGGACTTCTTTGCACAGAGTCAGCACTTTCTCACACGCGGGAAGTATTCTCTGCAGCTATTTTGGTTGTTTTTCGTTCAAAACTACTGTCTTCACTCACTCGATTAGTTGATACTCTAACCGCTTCGCCGCCTCTCAGAGCGCTCTCTATCCGCGCGGCGAGCTCTCCTTTGACCCTCTCGACGAACACTTCCATCACGAACGAATGCATAAATCTTCGCAGTTCGCACGGGGAATCGTTTATATTCTTTTCGGTCGTCTCCATAAGTCTGCTCAGGATTGGGAAGATCACTTTAATGTTGTACGCCGACGGTTTGCAAATGACCGCCTTTGTCTGGAAATGGGGGCATAGCTGAAGAGTCAAGATCCATCGGAACACTCACTCTGTGCGTCGAAGAGTTGGTGCTCGGAGAGGCGCACGCGGTGTTGTCGAACCGGAACAGTTGCTTTCTGCTCGTCCCGTGCACATTTTGTTTTTCGAGAAGCGGATTGATGTCTAGGTGTTCCGAGACCACCACCTGTAACATTGTCACTTTATTTGGAATCTTATCTGCTCCGACCTCAATGGCAGACTGCGCCGATCTCCAGAACGCAGTGACAACGTCGTTTCTCCCGAGCAGCTTCTCCACGAGGCTCCCGAATTCCACGTGTTGCTGGCTGGCAGAGTCGAGTTGAGCAGACAGCATCTGCATGAGCTGCTTCAGATGAGAAGTGTCTCCCTCATTGCTCTCGTCGATGTTCGCTCCGATCTTCATCACTTGCACAGTGTTCACGATCTGAAGATTTTGTTTTGAAGTTAGTCTTTCGACAGGAATTACCATTTTATCGATCATATTCTTGCACAACATCATCAATCGATCGATATCCCAGTTCCTCTCATCGAGTGTCGAAAGCGCTTCGACGGGCGACACTATCCGAGATCTGGAAGGGTCAGTGAGGAATCCACCGCGCGACTTTGAAAATAGAGATGAGCAATAGTGGTTCTGCTGAATGCGCTGCTCCGGAATCGTTCTGATGATGTGCATCAGCTGGAAATTTGACGGATTAGTTCAGTTGGACGAGAATTCGCTCACGTGTTTCTCAAACGGTTCCACAACGAGCATATTGACCAGAGTGTCGTTGATTTTCTCAATGAGAATCTTCGCGAAGCGTTCGATTTCCGCAGCCAATTGGGAGAGACCTTCCACGCGGGACAGTCGTCCATTTATTAGTTTTCCTACAATTATTGAACTATGCATTTTTATCAAAGCTTTTTTTGTATTGTCTGCAAACAATCGTCCCTTTCTCCGAGCTTCGTATTTGGTTCTCAGAGTTAATGCGAAAACCGCGATTTTACGAGTTCACTTCTCTATGCAGTCCGCCGCTTACTTCTTCCCGTTCTCTCATTCACTTCGCAGCTCTTTTCTGTTCTGAACAAGACAAAAACTCACTGGCTTCCGTGACAGTGTCGGCTGCCTGCTGGAATTGCTCTTTCGCAATGAGACTCTCGATTTTAGACGGCGCTTCTCGTAATTCTTCCCTGTAAAAACAGCATTTGCTACAGATGCTTCGATGATAACCCACAATTTCGCCATAATCTCGCAAACAGACTTTTGTTGAGCATTTTCATGCCACAACTTTTTAAGATCGTCTCTTCTCAATTCCAAAAGGCTTTTCACCGTGTGAAGTGCATTTCTGACGTTGTGTATCCGCTCCCGACAATCTGAAGATCACAGTATTGTGCTTGTTTTGCAATATTTCACACAGCTCACTTGATATTTTGGCAGAAACATCACGGAAGGACACGAGACACTCTTCGACGTCTTGTTGATGATCTGAATCGATTTTGATTGTTACAGTCTGTTCACTGCGTCAGTTATTACTTTTCACAAGTTTGTCAATCAATGCTCCTGATTCTTTGTATCCCTTTTCCAGTCGCGACTTTTCGACTTCTCGTTGATCTTCGGACACTGATGACGTCAGAGATCTGATCACATTTATCAAAAGACCCGTTTCGTTGGACTGAAAACATTCGGCTATCAAAGATCATGTCAAAAAGCTTACATTAGCAGTCGATCGTTCCGCTGGCATCGGCCGATGTCGTCGCGCGGCTGCCACCGGGGCAAACCCATTCTCGCTCATTCCATTCAAGGAGACTGCAAGTGTTCAGTAGAGATTTATATATTTTTCTCAGTTTTATGCCAACTTTTATGACGAAAAGTAAACAAATTATGCCGGTGGCCGAGTTTCCCTTTGCTTCTCGTCCGCCGACCACCGTTTTATTGAACGGCGGCTGGGGTGTCGGTCGCCAGTGTAACACGCATGGATGCCCCTTCTCTAGCTTTTCGCCCATATGTTTTCGCCTTGATCAGATGCTTTAGCTTTCGAAAATCAAAATGAATCAATTAATTCCATTCACTTCAAATGATTTTTTTTTGAAAACCAGTTTTCATTAAAATTCTACATTTTAAATCAGACAATAAAACAGATATTCATGGATCCGAGAGAAGTACACGAACATTTTCCACTCAAGACCATTTCATATTCTGTGATGTGCCTTTAAATGTTACCGTAATCTTGAATTATTTCGAGAAAAACTTTCTTGTTGACGGAAAAAATGTGTCTTTCGTTTCAGAGCTCTTCAAAAGAGCTAATAAGTGTCGGTGTATGGCGGAAAAGAAACTAATTCCATCCCCATTGCCTGGATTCGAAGTGATTGTTGGAGGTCTATCCTGAGCGTTTTCACAGAGTGACTGATATTGGAAAAGTTTCAGAACCAATGCCAATGATGGACGGAGGGATTTCGTTTGATGGCGAGTGTACCGTGAGTTTTATCGATTTTTCTACAAAAATCCAATGAAAATTCTTTTAAAAAAGCAATTGCCGCCAAAAATCAATTTATCAGAATGTGTCCTCCTGTCTCTGGCGCGAAAAAAACTCTTTCGTTTCATTTTCGAGTAAAAAATTCTCATTGCGACAGCAGAACCGCTCTTCAACATTAGTCTCATAAAACAGGTGCTCACGAGCATCTCTCTGACAGCCACCGCAACAGTAAGTCATATTTTGACACAGTTTCAGAAAAAATTAGAAATTAAATTCAGAAAAATTGTTAGTCTACCCCTGAAATGTTTTATTTTACAGTTCCAAGCCGGCGCTGAGTGCTTTCGTATGCTAGAAGAGTGTCAGCAAGAAGGAAATGATTTGAGTGAGATGATGGACCGTCTGAAAAGGAAGCAAGGCGATTTCGGAGTAACAACCTTGTCGAGCACAGCATCGACGGTCGCCTCAAGCATGGCTTCCCAGTGGATATCTCACATGAAGAAGAGTTTCAAGAGACGCGCGATGACGCTGTCCGATGAGCAGCAGGAAATCATCAGAAAGATGGTGAACGAGGTGAGACATGCTTCATTTTTTACTCTTTTCCCCCTGCTGCCATTTAAAGTAGAATTCTCTAAATCTCTCAATTCAAATCGGCCCCACACCCCGAAAGTATTGAAACCCGAATAATGCCGCCAGGAACTTTGCCCTCAGCATGGATCAACTGAAATTTCCACAAAGGACATCATGTTGCTGTACTGTCGCGGTCTGGAAGCGCATCACGACGGGCGCTACCGCGAGATGTTCGACCGGATAAGACCGTGCATGCCCTTCCTCAACACGAATGTTCTCGTGTGGATTCGAATTTCGGAGGCGCTCATCTACGAGTTTTATGAGGTTATTCGTTCCGAGAATCTAAACAAAAAACAATGGACTTTCAGGAAGTGTGGGAGTTCACCGACATCTACTCGCGTCTGTTCGAGCACCTGGAGAGAAGACATGTTCCGTCCGAACAACGAAGAAGCAACGAACTTCGTCGTCGGCAC
The DNA here is from genome assembly GCA_963932285.1 of Caenorhabditis macrosperma. Classification (NCBI taxonomy): domain Eukaryota; kingdom Metazoa; phylum Nematoda; class Chromadorea; order Rhabditida; family Rhabditidae; genus Caenorhabditis; species Caenorhabditis macrosperma. The sequence goes on from OZ010622.1 coordinate 5,712,297, forward strand.
GTCGACATGAACCTCCGATTTGCAGAAACGGCCACTCTGATGACGTTCGCACTTGCGAGGCACTCCACTCGAGAAACCGTCCACTACTCGGCGTCTGCGCTCTTTGCGTTCTTATCACTCAAAATGAAAAGATGGACGTGAGTATTTCACCTGGTTCTTGAAAATGTTCAATATTCACTTCTTCAGAGACGCGATTGAAGCCGTAGATTTCTCATTGGAAAAGTACGACAAAGCGGGAAAGTGGCACGACGAAATAGCCATACTGTTGACGTACAAAGCCGAAGCGCTGCTTGGACAGGGGCGGATAAACCGAGCGATCGAGTACTGTCTGCGAGTCCAAACGTCCACGAGAAGCACCCGCACGAGACACAGAGCGACGATGCTGATTGCAATGGCCTACATAAGGAAGAGCAACTTCAAGAAAGCCTACGGGCAAGTAATGGTGAGTGTTTGATGAAGCCCTTCCACTTGAGAATCTGTTGTTTCAGATGTTACTTCGCGACGGTCGTCTCGACGAGCAAATGCTTGAAAACGTGGCGCTACTCGGCTTGAATTTGGCCCATCTAATGGGAAACAGCGATCTGTTCGAACGCTTCGAGGCGCTGCTGCAGAATATCGTCTACTAAGAGACACGAAACCGTCCTCTAATATTTCGGCATATAATAAGCTATCTGAACACATAAATTATCTATCTCTCGGCCCGCCAGAAATTGTCCCTCTCTAACTCACCCACATCGCCGACACAATTTGTTAATCAACAAGATGATTTTTAATTTTTGTTCTTTCCCTTTAAATGTTCAAAACAAAGAGATTGCTTTTCCTCTCGTTGTCGGCAAGGGTTCCCAACCCGAAGTGTGTACTTTCTGACGCAAATTGATTTCCGAAGATGGAGGAAACGTTCAGGTGTTCTGTACATAAATGTGATGATTGGCCATCGGTTGGCGAGATGGAGAAGAAGTTACTCATCGTATGACCATGTACCCGGTGTCAGATTCTCAGAATCGGTGGTTTCAGGGTAGTCGCCAATGCTGACGTCGTCGTCTGTGGCGGCGGAATATCGGGAACTTCCATCGCTTACCATCTGGCGAAAAAGGGAAAGAAAGTGGCGCTGGTTGAGAAAGACTCGTTCGTCTTCGTCTCTAGTCCATCTGTGAACTGCTCTCTTCCAGAATCGGCTGCTCCGGAGCCACAGGTCTCTCGGCTGGTCTCGTGTCTGCTCCGATCTTTTGGCAAGACACGGCTCTGCAGGCGATCGCTCAGGAGTCCCTCGACCTCTATTCGTATCTCGCCAAAACTTGCAAGTTCCGTGAGTTGTGTGCCTTCTCGTCCCCCGTCTGATTCGTTTCTTGAGCTGTCCAGGCTATGTGAAGTGCGGTCGCACGTACCTGGCCTCGTCGATGGCCAACGAGATAGTGCTGCGGAGGATGTACTCGCGAGGAACTGTGCACAATGATAAAGTGGAACTCATCGATTGTCAGAGTGAGATGCTTGCGAGGTGGCCTTTCCTGCAGACCGAAGACATTCAGGTGGGGAATTAAAACAGTGTTGTAAGCACCACACTTTGTTTAGTTGGCACTGTTCTCTCCGGAAGACGTCGCTCTCGATCCAGTCGCCCTTTGTCAGCATCTCGCGTTGATCGCCAAAGACTACGGAGCACTGATCTACGAGAGCAATCCGGTCCACGAAGTGCACATAGGAGACGAAAAACAAGTATATGGAGTGTCGACGAAGATGGGATTCATCCAGACTAGTCATTTCGTTGATGCTGCTGGAATCGTAAGTCTCATTGACTCCAAGCTAATGCTCATCGGCTGATCATTCCAGTGGGCCGGAAGTCATTTGGTCAAAGCTCTTCCCCATCAGCACGTTCAAACTGCCGCCTATCCGTGTACCTATTCCTACATCCATACTTCGAAACTTCCAACTGGATCAGTTAGCGATATGACTCCAAGTCGGTCACATTTCCTTATTCCTCTTCTATTTCTCATCTCTTCCAGTTTTCAACGACCTCGACGGCAACACCATGCTCCGAACCACGTCGTTCAAAACGCTGTGCGCCGGATTCGCCGAAGAGAGCATCCGCCCTCTCGCCAGACAGACCGGAGTGCCGACACCGTGGCAGCATCCAGAACCAGATTGGAACACCTTCGATCCGAACCTCGACAAGCTGATTGCTCGGTGTCCGATGCTCGGCGATTGCAACCATGGCGATCTGATCGTTGGCATGGAAGCCTACACTCCTGACAAACTTCCGACGATCGGTGAGAGCAGTCAGGCGAAAGGATACTGGGTTATGTGCGGAATGAACGGACAAGGACTCTCTCTGGCCGGCGGTCTCAGCAAGATCCTCAGCGAACTGATGTGCGCGGCTCAGGACAGCACAAACAGCACTGATGCCGACGTGGCACGCGTCGACGTTGGAAGATTCATCGATTTGCACGCAAACAATCAGTATCTGATCGGACGGACTCCCGAAGTTGCATCGCTGACCTACTCGAACCTCTACCACTCGCACCAGTGCCACACAGCGAGAAACCTGCGCATGGCTCCGATCTACCATCAACTCAGAGACGCCGGAGCCGTGTTCGGAGAGATTATGGGCTACGAGAGACCGCTGTGGTTCGGAAAGACGCCGAAATCCGAGAGGAACGCTCTGATGAGTGGACAGGATTCGCTTATCGGAAAGCCCGAGTGGTTCGAAAGAGTGGCCAGTGAGTATGAAGCGTGTAGAGAACGAGTCGGGCTCATGGACATGAGCAGCTTCAGCAAGTACGATATTACGGTGGGATCATGAAGATGTATACTAATAAAAACATTTGTGATTTGTCAGGGCGAAGACACGGTCGATTACCTTCAGTTCCTGTGTTCTGCCAATGTGGATGAGCCGATCGGGACGACAGTGTACACGGGAATGCAGAACGCGAATGGAGGCTACATCACCGACTGTACTCTGAGTCGTCTCGGCGACAAGAAATACTTCATGGTGGCGCCGACGATTCAGCAGGAGCGTGTCCTCAATTGGATGAAGAAGTGGCAGGGCCTTCTGAAGGCCAAGGTCCACGTGCAGGATGTGACTGGCGCCTACACGGCCCTCGATCTGATCGGACCCTCTTCTCGGTATCTGATGGCGGATATCACGGGACTTCCGATGACCAGCAACGACTTCCCGACGTTCCGGTGCCAAGAGATCAACATTGGAATGGCGACGGGCATACGAGCGATCAGTGTGACGCATTGTGGAGAGCTCGGATGGGTCATCTACATTCCGAACGAAGTTGCTCAGAATGTCTACGACAAGATTGTGGACGCCGGCAAGGAGTACAGTCTCCAGCACGCCGGCTACTACACCCTCCGACAGTTGCGGATAGAAAAGTTCTACGTCTACTGGGGACAGGACATCAATGCGACGGTGACGCCCGTCGAGTGTGGACGGCTTTTCCGCGTCGATTTCAAGGTTCGCAGATTAAAATTCTCACTCTTATCATTTCATTTGATCCTTCAGAAAGAGTTTGTTGGAAAGAAGGCGCTGGAAGAACAGCTGGAAAAGGGAGTTTCGAAGCGATTCGTTCAGCTTCTCGTTGATGGACACGACAAAGAGACGGATCCATGGCCACAGGGAGGAGAGACGATTCTGAAGGACGGACGGCCAGTCGGATTGACGACTTCGGCGGCCTACGGATTCACGTTGGGATGTCAGGTGAGCATTTTTAAATTGTTTCAATATAATTTGGGTACTGTTCAACGGATGTTTCCTCAAATCTCAAATCCCCTGACTACATCTCGCATATGGAGCATAAATATTCCCCCATTCGTTTGTCTCTCACTCGTTTAGCAGTGTCAATTACCCCCTCTACGATCCCCCTCACACTCTTCTCAAACCGCCACTCGCTCATCTCTTAATCCGTTCGCACACCTGTCGATCCATTTTCTTGTTTGTCTTCTCCACCTCTGCCACGTCACCCGGGGAGACAATGGGAAAGTGGTCTCGGTTCTGGGACTGTGACGTTGACAATTAGCACCACAATAGCCCATCTTCTCTTTTTAGCACCGCCAACTTGTGCTTTTGGGAAAGTTACGATCTAAGATTGGTAGATAATGGGACAGGTGCAATTACTAATGAAGACAAAGAGTGACAGATGGATTGTCTGGAAAAGAGTGACAGATGGATTGTCTGGAAAAGATTGGGAATCGTGATGTAATAATGACGTTTCAGGTGTGTATTGGCTACGTGGAGAACAAGGAATTTGGCGTTTCTCCGGAATTCGTGAATTCGGGGATCTTTGAAATCGACATTGCCGGAAAGAAGTTCGCCTGTCGTGTCAACGTCCACTCTCCAACCCTTCCGATGATTTCCAGCGAGCATCCTCTCCATTACCGACCCACTCAGTAGATTCTTGCCTTTAGTTGTTGATTGACACGGTAGAAAACGATAGGATTCTGAACTAGTTCTGAATTGTAATTAAACAAGATGCCATATTGGTTGTAACATAATTGTGTTTCCCCCTCCTCTGACCCCAGTACGTGCTCCTATTGCTCCATAATAAAGAGATTCTAGAGAAGCGAGCGTCGTCTGCGCTCTCCCGGTCCTACACACTCTTTTCGTCGGCGAACACGCTCCGCCGCACGCGACGCACCGCTGCGATCAATTTTCGACGTCGCGACGTCCGCCAGCGTCGTCGAAAGCTTCTACAGAAAAATGGACCAATGGAACCAGTCAACTTCAGCTGGTGCACCGCCGTCCCACATGGGCCCAATGGTCCCTCAGCAGGTGTGTCTTACTGGAAACTTCGGGAAAATGTTGTCTTTAGAAAGGAGAAGTGCAATTCGTTATGCGACAAGTGACGGATAACGTCCGCTTTGCGATATGCGATTCCATCGGAAGACGTCCCGGTCTGTGGGATTCGACGAGGGAAAAGTGCAATGCGACGGCGCGAAAGAACCTGTTCGGAGAAGTTGCCAACGACGTCAATCAGCAGTTCGTTCTCAATCCGCCGCTCACGAGTACGTCTCTTTCTTCCGTCGTCAACCTCCAAAACGTCCTCTTTCAGTTGAAGAAGTCGAGAAGCATTGGAAGAATCTGAAGGACACGTACGTGAAGACTCGGAAAAAGGTGACGTACGACCACGAAGGGTGTCTGATTCCACCTAAATGGAAGTTCTTCGACGCGCTCGTCTTTCTTGATGTGACTACCGGTCATCCTGTATTTGGACTGAAGAAGCGGTTACAACAGCAAATGACGCAGTTCCCTACACAGCCGACGCAGCACTACGAAATGTATCCTGGGCCGGTAGCAAAAAAAGAGAAATCTGAGGATCCTCCGAGCGACGAGTACATGGAATTCTGCAGATCACTATACTTGCCACTGAAAGAAGTTGGCTTCAAAGACCGAATCCAGTGGCTGAAAATACAAAAGACAATCCGGGACATCGTGTACGAAGCTCAACTAGAAAGCGTAACTAAAAACCCTGACATCTGATGATCATTCGCATTAAAAAAATAAAACATGATACGGTTTTTTCTGTTTTCAACAATTTATTGTAACAATAACAATCAGCTTAAGCACTCTCCGATGGAACGCTGAGGATGATGTCGGAATCTCCGGCATCAGTGACAGCAAGGGTGCACACACGGAAGAGACGTCCGCAAGCGGTTCCGAGCTCAATGTTGTTTCCGTTGTAGTGGTGGACTCCGGTCTTAGCGAGCATGGCGTAGTACTCGATCTCGGACTTTCTAAAAAAAACTATTGACTTCTGACAGAAATCAAAGATAATATACCTGAGTGGTGGGGTGTTGTTGGCGATGATGACAAGCTTGGCCTTTCCGTTAAGGAGAGACTTGAGGGTCTGCTTGTATCCGAGGACGTACTGTCCGGTCTTCATGACCATGGAAAGGCGAGAGTTGATGTTCTCAGCATTTTTCTTGACCTAAACAAGAGACGATGAATTCCCAGATCATCGATGGATCCTTTCAGAGCAGTCGAACAGATCATCCGGAGCTCATGACCGAATGATTAAAGAAGTCAACTCCTTCTTAATTAAATCAGTCGAGCTCCGGATTACTCCATCTCTGCTCGAAAGTTTAACTCCAGAGCAACTTCACTAACCTGTGGCTTAGTAGATGGAGCCATGATGATTTTACCTGGAAAACAAAAACGTGAACGTTCATGAACCAAAAAAACAAAACAATTAAGGAACGGGCGGAACGTCTAAAGCGTATTATTTCTTTCTCCGCGTTGCAGCAAACTTAAATCGAAAGAATATCTCAACGTCTCCAAAAATAAGGTGAATAATTTACTTTCGACGTTGGAAAACAAGTATTTGAAACACTTAGAGAAGAGAAGAAATTCAGGGGAAGGGAAATTTCGAGGATTTTTTACTGTATCAGACGTTAAAACCCTCGACATTTCCTAAAACGAACAAAAATTTGAGAAAATGTGAGAAAATTTGGGACAAAAAGCGTCGAAAGGCGCTGATGGGTACGGTAAGCGGCGCAATCGTGGCGAGACCCGTCGGTCCTCCCCAGCCTCCCTTTAAACAATTCTCTCTCTTTTTCCGGTTTTTGGGATCCGAGTTCTCCTGGCTCTGAGCAAAAGGACAGTAAATCCCAATTATACTGCTCAAAAACCCATAAAAATTAAAAAACCCCAAAAAATCACCAAAAAAATTTTTTCTACGGCCGATCCGACATCAAAGCGTGAGTTTTATCGATTTTTTCACAATTTCGAAATTATAATTTTCACGTGTTCCGGTGTTCCTTTGCTCTAAATTCAATCTTCAGCCTTCCAGATGTTTCTATTGCTTTACTAGATTATTTCTCCATTTTCGTAGCCCGATAGGCGTTGCGGTGCGCGACGCGTGCGCGTCAATCGATACGCCATCTGCTGGGCGGAACGCGCGCGCGCGTAGCCTTTCCCAGGAGCTAAATTACTCCTGGGGTGGGCCGTTGTCTCCGCCCACTCGCGCGGACCATCTCTGTAAATCACTTTCTATTCTGTAGTGTGCATCCATTCTAGTTGCATTTCTCGGTGCTGGTCCGATCTCGGCTCGCGGTGAGACATCTTATTCCCTACGCGTACGCGCAATATTCTCTAAACCCGAAACACGTGACTCTGTCATATTTCGAAGCAAAAACAAATCTCTTTCTGTTTTTGTATAACCTTTCCTGTTCAGTAGAATCATGGAAATGAACATGGCTACTCCTGCTCCCGCCGCTGGCGCTGGCGCTGCCGCTCCTCAACCAGGACAACCGGGATCGACTTCGTCCTACACCATGGCTTCGCTCTACGTCGGAGATCTTCATCCGGAAGTCAATGAGTCGACGCTTTTCGAGAAGTTCAGCGCTGCTGGACCAGTCCTCTCGATCCGTGTCTGCAGAGACAACGCCACTCGTCTCTCTCTTGGCTACGCCTACGTTAACTTCCAACAACCAGCTGATGGTGAGTATTGGAAAAAATGCATTTTGAGATTTTGATTTTTCAGCTGAGCGAGCCATGGACACCATGAACTTCGAAGCTCTCCACGGAAAGCCCATGAGAATCATGTGGTCTCAGAGAGACCCTGCTATGCGCCGTTCTGGAGCCGGAAACATCTTCATCAAGAACCTCGACAAAGTTATTGACAACAAATCGATCTACGATACATTCTCTCTTTTCGGAAACATCTTGTCTTGCAAGGTAAAGTAGCACGTAGAACACAAACTGACCTCCCTGAATTCATGTTGTACAGGTTGCTACCGACGACGAGGGATCTAGCAAAGGATACGGTTTCGTTCACTTTGAAACCGAGGAGGCCGCTCAAAACGCCATCCAGAAGGTCAACGGCATGCTGCTGGCTGGAAAGAAGGTCTTTGTCGGAAAGTTCCAGCCACGTGCTCAACGCGTTCGTGAGCTTGGAGAGACTGCCAAGAAGTTCAACAACGTCTACGTCAAGAACTTCGGCGATCACTACAACCAAGAGTCGCTCCAAAAGCTTTTCGCTCAATACGGTGCCATCACCAGCTGCGCTGTCATGACCACTGATGGCAAATCCAAGGGATTCGGATTTGTCGCTTTTGCTGAACCAGAGGAAGCTGAGAAGGCCGTCCAGGCTCTCAACGACTCGTCTATCGAAGGAACTGATCTCAAGCTCCATGTTTGCCGCGCTCAGAAAAAATCCGAGAGACAAGCTGAGCTCAAGAAGAGACACGAGCTCCACAAGGTTGAGCGCATGCAAAAGTACCAAGGTGTCAACCTCTACGTCAAGAATCTCGATGAGTCTGTTGACGACGAAGGACTCAAGAAGCACTTCGAGACTTTCGGAAACATCACGAGTGTCAAGGTTTGTATATCCCATCTGAAACTATTCTTAACATCTTTTTCAGGTCATGACCGACGAGAACGGACGATCGAAGGGATTCGGATTCGTGTGCTTCGAGAAGCCCGAGGAGGCCACCACCGCGGTTACTGAAATGAACTCGAAGATGGTCTGCTCTAAGCCGCTCTACGTTGCTCTTGCTCAACGCAAAGAGGATCGTCGTGCCCAGCTTGCATCTCAGTACATGCAGCGTCTTGCTAGCATGAGATTGCACACTGGAAACGTTCCTGGAAACGCCATGTTCAACCCAGCTCAGCCAGGGCCAGGATACTACGTTGCCAACCCGATGCAGCAACAGCGTGCTTTCGGTGCTCCTCAACTCATGCGCCCAGGAGGTCGCTGGGGAGTTCAAAACCAGTACCCAGTCCAGAATCAGTACATGATGGCTCAAGGTCCGGGAGTTTACCAGAACCGCATGGGTGGTCGCCCACAAAATCAGCAAGGAGGACCACGTGGACAGCAGCAGCAGCAACAGTATAACCAGGTTGCTCAAGGAGGAGTTCGCATGCAAGGCCCACCACGTGCTCCGAATGCTGGAGTTCAGCAACAGAATGTTCAGCGCCCACCACCACAACAGCAGCAACAAAGACCAGCTCCAGCCGGACCGAAGGCCCCACCACAACCATACCAGCAGTACCAGCAACAAAGACCGCAGGGAATCGTCATCGGTGGACAAGAGCCACTCACCTCTGCCATGTTGGCCGCTGCTGCTCCACAGGTAACAATCACCCCCTTTCGAAGTCGTAAATATATTCTTATTTTCAGGAGCAAAAGCAATTGCTCGGTGAGCGCATCTATGCTCTCATTGAGAAGTTGTACCCGGGACACAAAGATGCCGGAAAAATCACGGGAATGATGCTGGAGATCGATAACTCCGAGCTGATCATGATGCTCCAAGACAGTGAATTGTTCCGTTCGAAGGTTGACGAGGCTGCGGCTGTTCTCGCTTCTGCTCAGAAGTAAATCGTTCGTCACAAGAAGTGTTCTCTGAACATCTGTGTTCCATTCGGCTAAGCCAACCATCTGTTCTTTTTTCTGTCTTTTTTGTTACTTGTTAATGGTTGGCTTAGCCGCGTCCACACCTTCCGGATAAACCCCACTTTTTTGTGTTGTTTATTCATGTTAAAATAAAAATATAAAAAGAAGTTGTTGTTATGAAAACATTCAAGACTGTCCTACTGACAGTGTAATTGCACATGTGTCCATCGCATACACACTCGGTTCCTTCGATGCCATCCCAGAGAACAGTTTTTCTACATCCGACTGGAGAATCCGATGGAACACAGAGTCTTTGCTCTCGAATCAATCCGCCTTCAATAGAGAATGAAAAAAAGAAGTTGTGTAGGGGAAACTTCCACTCACTGGCCGTTGGAGCAGTTCTTCGAGCGCACTTTGGGCCGACACATTTGGCCCCGTCGAAGTCACAATAACCCTGATAAGAGTCACAAACGTGGCATTGAGTAGGAAAAACGGAAGGAATGGTGAGCAGGAGAGTGAGGAAAACGGAATAAAACGGGAGCATTTCGGAAGAAGAATGAAAGAGAACGAGGCGGCCGAGGGGCATGGAAGAGGCGAAGTGGTCACGAGCAAATAGAAATTGACAATGAGCAGAAGTCGTGACTTTCGGAACTAGTTCGCGAATATTCCTTTGGATGGGCAGATAGAAGCGTTTATTGTTGTGAAAAACAGTAACAGTAACAATAGTTCAACAAAAAGAAACAAGTCGAAGGATAGACTACATAGGCCGGAAATTGCGCGCCTGTTTCAATTGAGCAATCCTCTTTCGGTCTTCCTCGAATTTTTTGAGCAATTCCTGAGCTTCTGTAAGGAATTTCGAATTGTAATTAGCTTCCAAAGAGAAAGAAACTCACTCTCTTGCCGGTTCTTCTTGATTTGGAACGTGTAATATGCCAGATCGACCTTCTTCTTCTTTCCCTTCAGTCCTCCGATCAGCGGAACCTCTTCTTTCTTCAGTTTCACCGACTTTGCCACCTTTTTGCTCTTTGTCACCGTGATCCAGCCGTCTTCGTCGGGCGCCGAGTACTTTCTCTTCGCTTCTCTTCGGGCTTCCGCCTGTTCTGTGTCGTATCTTTCGATGTACGTGTCGGCCATTTCCTCAATCTGCTCTTCCGATGGGAACAGCTTCTTGTAGAGTGTCGTCGAGTCTAGAACCAGTAGCTAATTCAGAGGCAGAAACAATGAATGTATTACCGTTGAGAACACTCGGGAAGTCAGGTTCTTCCAGAAAGTCAGTGACGGTGAATGGACCGACTTCTTGACAAAGGGCCAGCACTTGAATAATAGCTTCTGGTTTCTCGAAAGTGACCGACATGGTCAAGTGTCCCTGAGATAACGAGCTGTCTGCAGCGGTGCTTCGTTGAACGAACGATTCTTCCACTTCAAACGGCGCGAATTGACTGATCATCGCGAGGACAACTTCCTGAAAGCATACATTGGTTGAACAGGGTGAGGCGCGAATCTTACATTTCCAATGAACGCCGGGATGTTGGAAACAATGAGTGAATTTTCCTTTGATGGATCCTTTTTCAAGAAAATGTGCCTTTCTGTCATGTACTTTCCACCAATACGATAGCGCAAGTCTGCAAAATGTTAGAATGAGTCTGAAGAATCCAATGAAACACTCACATCTCAGCGCGTCCGGGTCTAAATGAATGACTTTTTCATTTTTTCGCTTCGCCACTTTTTTCACTCTTTTTTTCTGACAGCAAGACATTGCTGAAAACAGAATAAATTATGTTTTTTTTAGAAAAAAACAAATAAAAATACTTGCTCGTCAAATGCTGCGCATTGTGTTCATTTTCATAGCTGGTGTTTACGGAGAATGTCTACCGTATCAATAAAACATTAAATTACAAGCAGCCTCATTTGTATTTTTTGTGAGAGTTTGGCCTGAAAACTAGTAATTTTCATAATAATGTTCGTTATTCTGCCAATAATATTTTCTTTCGGCTATATCCATTGTCCTTCACCCACCAGGTGTCTTCATTTCATCACCATTTTCGTTTTTTTCCCGGCCTCTTCTGCTTTTTTCTCGAACGTTTCTGATATGAGTCATCCGTTCGAATCCGTTTAACTTTTGTTACAAGTCACTTTTCAAAAGCAGTTTCTTTATTAACATTGACCATTTAATCTTATTATTTTATTAAACCGGTAAGTATAGATAGGAGCGTTGAGACCATCATTGTGGTAGCTTGTCATAGAATTTAGAGTAGAACGCATTCTTCTGCTCATCATTCATTTTCTTCTTCTCCGGAGCTCTTCTTCTCGATCCTGGAGCATATGGCCAATCGGGCTTCACATCGTCGCTATCGATTTTACGAAAATCGAATGGAGACACAGGATTGAAGGCGTTTCCGTGAGCATATGCGTACGGAGAGGTACCCTGAACGTATGGATCGTGTAGAAATACTTGTGATGAGTGACTACCTGTTCAACGGCTCCGGACAGTGGGAATCGAACTCCCGCTCCGTTTTCTCCGATAGGCATCGGGAAGTCGATACCTCCAATGAAGAACGAATCGTCACCCTGTTCGACTTCGACGGCAACTCCGGCGTGGTGAACGAAAGGGTTACAATATGGCGGTTTGCATTTGATAGGTTCGTAACCGTACGGAATTCTTCCGACAATTACCTCCTTCGCTTTTTCTAAATTATCCGCTCCCTTATATGAATTTGACATCAATTAGACCCACTTCTAGCTTCCCTGAATGCAGGGTTCTGTCCCAGAAGCGCCAACGTCTCCGGCTTGATGTTCAAATGATTTGTTGGTCTGATCTGATATCCGACCTTTGTATCAATGTTAATGTGCCCGAAGTACACATTTCCGTCGACATCAAAATTTCCCCATCCCGGAATAGGCACTATCAAATCTCCAGCCATACTCTGAAGCAATCGTTAGTACTACTATCGGTGGCTCTCCGAATAACTCACGACTTTGTTAGCTGGATTGATTTCTACTCCGGTGTTGAACTGGTCTGTGAACGGGAAGAGTGGAAAGTTGTCGGCTGTGACAAGTGCCGGAAACATGGCCTGTGGTCCCTTGACCGGAATGACCAGGGGTTCATCTCCTCCGTATTTTTGACATAACGCTGCAAACGAATTTTTGCTAGTGTTCTTATTATAGAAGCCAAGTTACCCAAAGTTATTAAAATGGCTATTAGAAAATATGAAATATATAAGTGGCTAGATGATATCATGGGGCTGGGAAGGAGAAGTGAATAGCCGTTTCCCGATCACCTTCTCGTTTCTCCCCCACATTTTCTCGTCTTTGTTTCGAATCGCTCCGAAAAAACTTGATCTCACCAGGATATCATTGTCCGCGTACATCCTTATCAATACAAGAAACATTTTAATTAGCAACTTTTATTATGAAGAGACCCGTAGATGTTCTCAAAAAGGAGAATTTGTACTGTAACCACATAGGAAAGTAAGTGTTCTAGTTGTTTCTGAGTTGTCTGCGGATCTCGTCCTCGTCCATTCTCTTCTTCGATTTGAAACCTGGCGGTTCGACCGGTCCCATTCCGTGTCCGTAGGTGATAAGAAGCGGATCCGTTCCGACATTGACAGCTCCGCTCATTGGGAAACGAACACCGACTCCAGATGGAGCAAGTGGGATCGGGAAATCGAATCCTCCGTCGAACAAGTAATCATCTCCCGGTTCGACGTCCACTCCGAATGCCATGTTATGCACGAACGGATTACACATCGGAGGACGGCAGCGAACCGGGACGAAATTACCAGGAAGCACAGCCACAGGGACCGACGGAACGTTCTCTGAAGTCCAATTTGTTTTCTTTCGACACGTTCGTGTATCTTACGTCTTGACTGCTGGAAAGTTCCATCCTTTGCCAAAGCTGCGATCGTATCGCCAGAGATGCCGAGAACGTTGGTTGGCGCATTGAGAGATCCGAAACCGACTCGGGTGTTTGGGCGTCCAACTTTGACTCCTCCTGAATGCGACTTGACTATCAGAACAAAAGCAGTCAGGGGCTCACGAACCTTTGTAGTCCCAAATTCCCCACCCCATGATAGGAACGTTCAAGTTTCCGTCGACAGTGACTCTTGTTCCCGGGTTGATATCCAATCCGTTGCTGTACTGACTGTGGAAGGGGAACAGTGGAGACAACGACGAAGCATCACGGCCCGGATTGGGCTGAAGTTTATAGTTGAGAGCAGACGATATCCGTGGAGCTTACCTGGTAGAATGGCGGGAGGTTGTAATCCTCTTGGCGTGGCTTAAACGGAGCTGGATTCGGCGGGTAGGCCTGTCGCTTGACGCGGAAGAACGACGGCTGCTGAGCCAGCACGTTGATTATCGTGCCGGCGACAAGTAGGAGAAGCGGTTTCACGAGACGCATCCCGCACGAGAAGAGTGAGGACGACGCTCAGTTAGAAGCAGCACGGCGGCCAGGGCTTTCTTTTGTTATCACTCCCATTTTTATGCAAGACGTAACAACCTGTTCCTTGCGTGATCGCACCTCAACTGTTTTCGTCGAGAAGATGAGGGATAAACTGGATAAACCGCCGGTCAGATGCGTGTTGCGTGATCTCGAAGCCGAGCGATTGACGCAAGAGCTGGTCTTCGAAAGATAAGGATACATGACGGGGAAATGAGAAAGGTGACTTGTTTTCCGCGCAGTGAAGGAACATGATCGAGATCGGAAGCTAGTTGGAAACTCGGAACATGAAAGTATTATTTGGATCCGGGTTGCATATAGATATGATTATTTGATTCTCCAGGAACTCTCCGCACTTGTCAAACGAATGTCAATATTTCGAAACGTCTATCTCATTTCTTTTCTTCATCATTTCCATTGTTTCACACTCCTTCACACCCTCTCTCCCTCCTTCTTTCTCTTTTGTCTCACTGTGCAATCGTGCGCAATATTAGCGTTTCGACTGGGTTGAGAAGGGCCTCAAAAGCTTAGTTCGATGGAAATGGCCCTCTTCTTCGTTGCAATATGCTAATCTATCTTTCTCATTTTCGTCTTTCTTTCTCTTCTTCTCTACGCAACTGGCAATTTTTCAGGGTATATCTGTGAAAAATGACTATCACCAGAGAGTTGATTCTAAAAGCTGACCATAAGCAAGCGCCTTACGCATCTCTTCTCGCTCTCGCCGCTTCCGGATTCTCGTTGGAGAAATCGGTCAAGTTCGCTGATGGACAAGGCCTCGTTCTGAACTTGTGGGATTTATTTGCTTCGATATGTAATTTATAATGAGCTTTTTCAGAGATGGAGAAGTCGTGTCGAACGATATCGAAATCGCCAGAATCATTGCTCAGAGCACATCGGCTGCCGAGCGTCTTCTCGGAGCAAGCTCTGCAGAGTTCGCTATTGTCGACGAGCTGACCAACATCGTCTCCGAAGCTGCCGAGAAGTCGGCTGTTTCCGTTCTTCTCGAGAAAGACTTCCCCACAAAAGTCTTCGACAACTCGCTGACAGTTGCTGACTTTGCCATCTTCTCGGTTGCTCACAATAATGCGGAGCTCAAGACGAAGTTCTCCAGCGTCATTGACAGAGTTCTGAAAGATCCGACACTCGCTGCTGCTCACAACCTCGTTGGGCTTTACAAGGTCGCTGCTCCAGCTGGAAAACCAGAAAAGGTTGCTCCGGGAGCTGGTGCCGCGAAGGAGAAGAAGAAGGACGAGGGAAAATTCGTCGAATTGCCAGGAGCCGAGAAAGGAAAGGTCGTGGTGAGATTCCCGCCAGAGGCCAGTGGATATTTGCACATTGGACACGCCAAGGCTGCTCTTCTCAACCAATACTATCAGCAAGAGTTCGAGGGACAGCTCATCATGCGTTTCGATGACACGAATCCAGCTAAGGAGAACGCCCACTTCGAGCATGTGATCAAGGAAGATCTGGCGATGCTCAACATCATTCCGGACAGATGGACTCATTCTTCCGATCATTTCGAGCTTTTGCTGACGATGTGCGAGAAGTTGCTCAAGGAAGGAAAGGCATACGTCGATGACACTGACACCGAGACGATGCGCAAGGAGAGAGAGGAGAGACAAGACAGTCGGAACCGATCGAATGCCCCAGAGAAGAATCTGCAGTTATGGGAGGAGATGAAGAATGGAACAGCGAAGGGACTCACTTGTTGTGTTCGAATCAAGATTGACATGAAGTCGAACAACGGAGCCATGAGAGACCCAACCATCTACCGCTGCAAACCGGAAGAGCACGTTCGAACGGGACTCAAGTACAAGGTCTACCCGACCTACGACTTCACGTGCCCCATCGTCGACAGTGTGGAGGGAGTCACTCACGCTCTCAGAACCACCGAGTACCACGATCGCGACGATCAGTACTACTTCATCTGCGACGCACTCGGTCTTCGTCGGCCGTACATCTGGGAATACGCTCGTCTCAACATGACCAACACGGTGATGAGCAAGCGCAAGCTGACCTGGTTCGTGGACGAAGGACACGTTGAGGGATGGGATGATCCGAGACTCCCGACCGTTCGTGGAGTCATGCGACGAGGATTGACCGTCGATGGACTCAAGCAGTTCATCGTGGCTCAAGGAGGATCTCGTTCCGTTGTTATGATGGAGTGGGACAAGATTTGGGCATTCAACAAGAAAGTCATCGATCCGGTCGCTCCGAGGTAATTTGAATTGGTTTTTCAGACTGCTTCACCGCTTTATTCCAGATACACTGCTCTCGAGACGACATCTCCGTTGGTGACTGTCGAGTTGACTGACTCGATTGCTGACGACACTTCCAACGTTTCTCTCCATCCAAAGGTAAGAATGAGGTTTCTCAGTTTCTTTTCCTATTCATTCGGTTTTTAGAACAGTGATGTCGGTAATAAAGACATCCACAAGGGAAAGAAGCTGTTTCTGGAGCAAGTCGATGCGGCGGCGCTCAAAGAGGGAGAGATCGTGACTTTCGTCAACTGGGGAAACATCAAAATCGGAAAGATCGAGAAGAAGGGAAACATCATCTCGAAAATCACTGCTACTCTCCAATTGGACAACACCGATTACAAGAAAACGGTCAAGGTGACTTGGCTTGGAGACGTCAAGGCTGATGCTGGAAAGACGATCCCTGTGGTGACTGCCGAATACGATCACATCATCAGCAAAGCCATCATTGGAAAAGATGAGGACTGGAAGCAATTCATCAATTTCGACTCTGTGGTGAGTGATTTTCATTATAAAACTTTCATAAATTGACATTTTCAGCACTATAAGAAGATGGTTGGAGAGCCAGCCATGAAGAGTGTCAAAAAGGGAGATATCATCCAAGTGCAACGCAAGGGATTCTACATCGTTGATCAGGCATACTGCCAGAAGAGCGAGCTTAGCGGCGTCGAAACACCACTTCTTCTCATTGCTATTCCCGACGGACACACCGGAAAAGAATCCGATAAGGCTCAGAAAGCGCCTGCTGCTGCTACCACATCCGCTCCATCGTCCTCTGGAGCTCTTCAAGCCTATCAAGCGATTGAAGCTCAAGGAAATGTTGTCCGTGACCTGAAAACGAAGGACGCAAAATCGCAAGCCACGAAAGACGCCATTGCAAAGCTCCTTGAACTCAAAAAACAGTACAAAGAGCTCACCGGAGCAGAGTTCAAGCCGGGACAGCCACCAGCAGCTCCAGCTCCGGCCGCTTCGACCTCATCCGGAAGTGCCGCTCTGGACGTGTACAACAAGATTGAAGCTCAAGGAAATGTTGTCCGTGACCTGAAAACGAAGGACGCAAAATCGCAAGCCACGAAAGACGCCATTGCAAAGCTCCTTGAACTCAAAAAACAATACAAAGAGCTCACCGGAGCAGAGTTCAAGCCGGGACAGCCACCAGCAGCTCCAGCTCCGGCAGCTTCGACCTCATCCGGAAGTGCCGCTCTGGACGTGTACAACAAGATTGAAGCTCAAGGAAATGTTGTCCGTGACCTGAAAACGAAGGACGCAAAATCGCAAGCCACGAAAGACGCCATTGCAAAGCTCCTTGAACTCAAAAAACAATACAAAGAGCTCACCGGATCAGAGTTCAAGCCGGGACAGCCACCAGCAGCTCCAGCTCCAGCAGCTTCGACCTCATCCGGAAGTGCCGCTCTGGACGTGTACAACAAGATTGAAGCTCAAGGAAATGTTGTCCGTGACCTGAAAACGAAGGACGCAAAATCGCAAGCCACGAAAGATGCTATCGCCAAACTTCTGGAGCTCAAAAAGGAGTACAAAGAAATTGCCGGTTCGGACTACAAACCGGGAAGCCCACCGGCCGGAGCACCAGCTACTGCTCCAGCTCCAGCCGCGACTCCTGCGTTCGACGAGGCTGCTTTGCTGAAGGAAATTGAGAACCAAGGAAAGGCAGTTCGGGACGCCAAAGCCAAAGATCCAAAATCTGTAAGTTGAATAGAACCAATTCAATTCAATATTTGTTTTTTTGTTTCAGCAAGAATCCGCTGACGCAATCAACAAACTCCTGGCTCTAAAGGCAAACTTCAAAAAGATTACCGGAAAGGACTTCCCTGCTCCAGCCAGCACTCAGTCGAAGAAAGGAAAGAAAAAGTAACTTGAAAACGACTAGGAAAGAATAATTAAGATCCGGTTCTTGTTGATTGTTTGTGTTGATAAATTTTTATATTTTCTCGGAAACGTTCCATTCAATATTACTAGATCGCAAGAGTTCTTCCAAATACTTTGTTGTTGTTGATTTATTTGTTTGCATGATCGAATTTAGATAGAAGCAGCAGAACGAATGTCACGGCGTTGACAGAGAATGAAGTGTTGGTTAGTGTTAGTGGTGCTGCTTGGCGGCGCGAGTGCGGATGGATTCGCGGAGCAAGTGTTCCAAGAGCTGCACATCGGAGAAGGAAATGCCTGCTATCGCATGTTCAACAAAACTCATCAGTTTGGATGCCAGGGTGAGATTTTACAAAAAAAGTCTGAAACGAAACATTGGAATTTCAGCGAGTGGTCAAAATGAGAACGGACTGCTTGTCCGGATAGGCAAATCCGAAGATTTCGCTCATCTCCAGTCTTGTTATCGATCCATGTTCCCCGACTATTCCGGCAAATTCTGGATTCTTCTGCCCGTGGATCTCATTCGCCGAAACACAATTTCCCTTCTCAAGTCATCCAACTGCACGGCGGGTCTCGTTATTTTCGATCCCCCAAAGCGGCCTCAACCATCCGACGAACAGTTCGAAGCGTCTCACGATGCTGAATGCCCGAATGCGGCGAGTGACTACTATAGTCAGAAGAAAGGCGAATCCTACTGCCAGAGGAAGGCCAACGCGAAGGGTGCCATCACTCAAGACGGACTAATGAAGATCGATTGGCGAATCCAGATGGTTTTCATCAACAATTCGACGGACCTTGCCACCTTTCAAAAGTGCCATTCGATGCTGAACACTCCGGCGGATGGTGAAACAAGTGTCGGATATCCGTACTGCGGAATGAGTTTCCGATTGTCGAACATGGCTGCAGGAAACTCTGAAATCTGCTATCGGAGAGGAAAGAACGAGGCCAAGTTGTTCCAGATGAACATCGACAGCGGGTTAGTTGCCTCTTCGTCAGAAAAGCGCTCAATGTTTTATTTTCAGTGATGCCCCGCAACTGTGTGGAGCCATGCACAGCGACAATATTTTCGCGTTTCCCACACCGATAGCGAACAATGAAACAAGCAATAAATACATGATAATTACCGCTCGAATGGACAGTTTCGGAATGATTCCGGAAGTATCAGTTGGAGAGGTTTCTGTCCTCACGTCGATCATCTCGATGATTGCGGCCGCCCGTTCTATGGGCACTCAGATTGAGAAGTGGTCGAAAGCGTCGAAAGCCTCGAATCGCAACGTGTTCTTCGCGTTTTTCAACGGCGAATCACTGGATTATATTGGAAGCGGAACCGCCGCCTATCAAATGGAGTGAGTTGTTCCATTTTCCGTCTAAAAGCCACAGTCGCTTTCAGAAAAGGAACGTTCCCGACAGTTGCCAGTAAGTACCCTTATATTCATCCGATTCGGATCGATGAGTTGGATTATGTACTGGAAGTGCAACAAGTTGGAGTATCCAAAAAGCGAAAGTATTTCGTTCATGTCGACGGCGATCGATACGCTAACAACAGAACTCAAGTGGATCGCGTCATTGACAAAATCGAAAGAGGACTGCGGAGTCATGCATTCGATCTGGAGAAACCAGGAAGCAATAGCAAGTCAGTTTCAGTTCAGAGTTCAGAGTTCAAAATTCCATTTTGGATTTTTAGGGTTCCTCCGTCCAGCTGGCATTCTTTCGCCAAGGCCAACGCGAACGTTCAGTCGATTGTTCTCGCTCCATTCGGAGAGAATTACGATTACCGGAGAGTGAATTCTGTACTCGATAAGAACGAGTGGTCTGCCGATGAACGGGAGCGAGCGATTCAAGAGATCGAAGCTGTCGGAACCTCGGTTCTGGCAGCTGCTGCAGACTACATCGGATTGGAAACAGATGACGTTGTGGCAAAAGTAGATAGGCAGCTGGTAAGTATCGGATGTGACGGTAACAACAAATCATTCACTTTAAGATTTCCACTCTGTTCGATTGTCTCATCACTTCCGAATTCTGGTTCGATTGCGATTTTATGAACAAGCTGGAAGGTGGTCGCTATCACAAAATGTTCGATTCTTACGGATTCAACGAAAAGTCGACATATATCTCGATGGAAACGCATACTCCGTTCCCGCGCATTCTCCACTGGCTCACCATATTCGCACTGGGAAGTGACAAGGAGACGTTGAATGTGAAAAGCGAAAAGAGTTGTTCACATCTCAACGAGTTGCAGGCGGTTCGTTTTCCATAGAACTCACTATTAACACGAAATAGACAGTTTCAGATGTATACGTTCACGTGGCAGCCTAGCCCTTACACCGGCAACTTTAGTTGTCTCAAATCCGCGATAATCAAGAAAGTGATGATATCCCCAGCTGTCGATCCGAGCACGCCGGAGGAAGAAATGAACGAAAAATATTCGACGTGGATGGAGTCGGTCTACAGTATCGAATCGGTCAACCTGTACATGATGGAAGACAGTTCGTTCGAGTACACGATGCTTATAATTGCCGTTCTCTCGGCGCTTCTGTCCGCTTTCGCAGTTGGTAAGTATTCAGTTCTCCCGAGTGTCTGAGATCGAAATGCTTCTTCAGGTCGATGTTCCGAGTCCACATTCATCGTAGACGAAGGAGAACCGGCGGCGGAAGGCGGCGAACCTCTCTAATCTACTGATTTTCTTCATGTAACATAATTTTAACCAGCCCCCAACCCCCATCTCAAATTCGATCTCTCTACCATTTCCTTCGTTTTCCAGATTGCATATCTCGTTTCATCTGAAGGTCCTTTTTTGTATATTTTCGAGAAAATTTGATAATTTATTACAACTGAAAATTAGAAAAAACCTTTTCCGCATTTGTTTGTTTTACTGTCATGTGGGTTTGAAGCCTTCATATATTTCCGTACTTGATCCCTTTGTTTCCAAAACACTGAACATTTTCAGATAAATGAGCAAACCGGAGCCGACACTGAAAAGCGAACGTAGGAAGTGTTACGAAGTAATCACCATTGTCTTCCAATCGAAACTTAAAATTTTATGACTTCAGGCTCGTGATAAGTACGTGGATTGTGTGGACAAGTTTTTGGATCAGGGAAAGAGCGAGAAAGAAGTGAGTTCATTTTCGAATACGCAGAATAGCTTGCCTTCTGTTGCAGGCGACGTACGCGTGCCGCGCAGAGCGTAAGAATTTTGACGGGAACTGTCCGACGTCGTGGGTGAACCACTTCATCAGGAAGTATCAGTTCGAAAAGTGAGCCTTCCGTTTTTCACAATTCCCCCATTCTATCCATCTCCAGGTACAAGAGGACGCTCTCCGAGCAGGGAGTGAACATCGCCGACAAAAATGCGCTTTCTGATTAGAACTGTTCGCAACCTCTCCTCTCCCGCGTCTCTCCCGCTTCCGGTCCCGCCAACTGTTCGCGAAATGGCTCCCCAGTTCCAGTTTCTCACGTCACCGACACCTCCGACACTTGTCGCTGCCGGGAGGAAGCCACTGTTCGCCGAAGTTTTACGGTTCATAGTTTAGATTAGCCTTCTGATTCCTATCTAGTTTTCGTCTTCCTCCAATAAACCGTTTTGTAGGTGTCATGCGTACTTTGATGAGCGAGTGTTCGCCAACGTCAGACACTTTTTGACAGCTTCGGAGAGTGGAAGCCGAGCCGAAGGGACACTTCTCGAAAAGATGCGCTACATTGCAGTTGTCTACCACTCGATGATCGGCAACGAAGAGAAGCAGAATGAGTTGCGGAAGCTCGCGGAGCAGGCGGTACGGTGCAGAGTTCCAATGCTGAAGAACGAACAAGGTTTTCAGTTGAGCGGGTTACTAGCAAACAACGACCATTTTCAGAACTCTTCTTCCAGTCAATGTTCCCGTCGGAGAGCGTTCCTGAGTTCAAGAAGTGCTTGCACAAGGTATGAGAAAAACCCCTTCCAACATAACCATTGAATTTTCAGAACGACCTCGTTTTCTGTTACTTCCGAAGAGAGCTTATCTCCGGAAACTGGCAAAACGTCAAGTAAGAGCCCAGTTCTTGTTCATTTTGAACCTGTTAATTACAGGAAACTCCTAACTGATCATCCTGCTGATGTGAGCATTCGGGATTACATCGACTTGTTCCTAAGCGTCGCAAACCGAAACTCCATCGATGCGGCAGAAATTTTCCGTCTCGTCATACGAAACTTCCTAGAAAGAAATCCTTACTTCGTGGATCTAGTTGACTTCGAGTCGATTCTGAAGAAAGTCGCAAAGTTCTGCTCGGCTGATATCTCCCGGTGTAGGTACGACAGGAAGAAAGGACTGGTTTCAAGCTCAGGGCAGGCGCTAGACGTCGACAAGAAGTACATTTCTCACGAAGACCTGAATCTGCTGAAACAGCGGATTGATGCGTTCGTGAAGGGAACGAAACAAGGTTCGGAATGAAAAAATAGTTGATTGTCGCGCACATTTGAATTCAAGGTATGGTGAAAACGAAGGAATATCAATCGGTCAGTCAGTGGGTCGCCAGATGGAAAAAACAACGGAATGTGACGAGCGGACAAGATGTTGTGGTGGTGGATGCGTTGAACTTTGGAAACGGATGCGACCCTATGCAATGGGACAGAATTTCGAAACAATTCAAGCATGTGGTGTTCGCAACGAGACTCCCGCCGGCCGCTTTACGAGACAAAGTAATCAAGCGGTACAAAGGAAACGCGGTGTTTTGCGATAAGCAGTGAGTGTGAATGTTACGTAAACGGTTTCCGGCAACTTTTCCTCAACAGGTCTACAGATGATCTGATAATTCTTCGAATGGCGATGGAATTCGGTCCAGAGACATGTCTTATCACCAACGACAGATATCGTGATCATCAGCTTCTCATTTGCGAAAATGACGCAAAACTGAAGAAGATCTGGAACGATTTCATGATCGACGCCGTCTACAAGCACGAGAATGAGATGATCGAGGTATTACGACGATTAGAAATGATTGTCGTAAGTTCTGAATTTCAGCCCCGCCGTGATTACAACATTCGAATTGTCGACCGTGGAGACGTGTGGTTCGTGCCAGTGCTCAACGATGACAGCGACAGTCAAAACCTCAGAGACGCGACTATGTACTGCATCGAGATGAAGAGATAGCGAATGACGAGTATTTGAACAATGCAGGCGCCGAAAAAGTGCGAGTGCAGATGGTTATCTGTAAAACTGATTATGCGTAGGGTTGTGTTTCGACTAGTTTCTATTATTGATCTTTCTGTTGAATATTTATTTTTGAAAGAGAAACATGATTTATCAAGTTTATCGTTCATTTGCGTTGACTTAAACGAGTTTCGTGTCTCGTTTCGAATACATTCCACTTTTTCCTTTCCATTCCTCCGTTCTCTTCCGCAATTCCGCGTTTCCCTTTTTCTCTCTGCCCTCTCGGGCGTCTTCACACTTTTCGATCACTTGCACAGCACCTCCACGCTTTCGAAAAGCACGCGAGAGAGAGAGAGATGCAGAGAGGGCAAAAGACATCGATTTTGGAAGAACGTCTGTTGTGCTGGTTCTCGGCGCGAACGTTTCGCATTTTCTCTGAATTTCTCAACTCTTTATCAATTTCTCACTGATTTCAGGCCACGATGGATATCGAAATGAGTGGGAAGTGGGGCAAAGACCCCTTCCTAGAACTTGGCGAAGGAATAGTGTTCATTGGAAATATACAATCACCAGTCATCGAACAACAAATATGCTATGCGCTGGGCAACATCGGACATTGCTCGTGGTGTCACATGGTTTCTGGCGGAAGAGGAGGAGTGTTTCTTGGATATGCGTACGCAAAATTCGAAGATGACAAAGCGGCACAAGCGTTCGTTGATGACCACAAAAAGATCGATGTGATCAATGAAGGGGTGTCGTTGTTTGTGATGCGCTCCGAAATCGGTGTGTGCACTGAATTTCATGATGCGGGAAAGCTGGCAGTTACTGGAGTCAGCAACGAAATAACTGAGGAAGCTCTTGTCAAGTTGTTCGGCGAATATGGAAGAATAAATAGCATAGAGGTGAGCAAGAATACATCATGTACTTGAAAGAATACTGGTTTAGATGAGTATACCGGGCCACGTCATAGTGCATTTTTCAACGGAGTGGGATGCCAAGCAATGCAAAACAGCTCTCGACGGCGCCGAGGTCGATGGAAACAAACTCACTGTTGTGTACTATGATCAACACCCAAAATTTTTCCCTCTCCACTCGAAACGAATCGTTCTTCATCCGTTCAACTTTGAGCGAGATCTTGATAATGAAGGACTCAAAGAGAAGTTCTCTTTTCTCGGACAAGTGTATGCCAGAGTACGTAAATCGCGATCTCTTTCCGATAATCGGTCGTCGTTTCAGGTGGAAAGAAACGCTGACGGATCGTCACGCGGGTGCGGATACGTGTACTTCGACAAGCCATCGGCGGATACTCCGATTATGTCGAGTTGCAATGCGTTCGAAACAGTCAACGGCCACACCATACTCGTGCGCGTCGGCGGCAGCCCAGTTCATGCAGGACACCCGAAACGTGAAGAAGTGCCGCCATTGAGCGCTCTCGTAAGAGATGTTATTGATGGTAATCTCTAAGCACCATATTGCAGAAATTCCACCCGTCAGCAATGCCTAAAGGACCGCAGGGTCTACACGTGATTCCCCCCGAGCACCGCCAGTATGCGAACAGCATTGAGACGTGTGACATGTCCCCGGAAGCGGAGCTTTCCGCGGCCTACCTCGGAGCATTCACGATTCACATTACGAATTTGGGCGTACTCAGTGAGGAAGAAATTCGTGAAATGTTCGCAAAGTATGGAGAAGTCACGTTGCTCCTCAACAAAGCGGACGATGAAACTCTCGAGCGGTACGCACTCATCACGTTCATGCATCACGGTGAAGCCACGGAAGCCGTCAGAGAGATCCGTCGCGAAAACGCAGCGTTCGCGGAAGAAGACCGAATTCGCGTGGAACTCATGGACGTATACCATTATTTTCACAACGAACACATCAAACGTCTCCTCCAGAAGGAAATGATTGTAAATCCCAACTCGCAGTTTACCCAACAGTACGGTGCCCCGATGATTAATCAAGGACCGGTCAGCAATATGCGAAAAATGGTCGGAGCTCAGAACGGAGTGTTGCAAAAGCAGCCGACGCAAGCGACGGCGGAGAAAGAAACATCGGACGAGAAGAACAAGCAGTTCCAGGCGGAGCAGCCGAATTCGACTCCCCCACAGCAGCTAATGTACCCAATGACCGGCGGCGGACCCATGATCGCAATGCCATACTACTATCAGCACCCGCCATCCTACTACGCTCCCGTTTTCTCGCAACCACCGCAGATGGCATATCGCCCGGATGCATGTGGTCCATCGACGGGACAGTACTTCTATCCTTCGACTCAGCGAACGTACCAGCCGCAACTTCAGCAGCAAATTATGAATAATCAGTATCAAGCGTCGTATCAGCCGCAATACCAACCGCAGTATCAACCGTCGTCCCAACCGATGTATACGTATAATAATCAGCCTCGCCATCCGGGTCAGCCACTGCCGAATCAACAGAGGAACCAACCGATGTATCAACCGCAGAATCAGCAGCAATATCGTCAGCCGATCCAACAGCAGCCGATCCAACAGCAGCCGATCCAACAGCAGCCGATCCAACAGCAGCCGATCCAACAGCAGCCGATCCAACAGCAGTCGATCCAACAGCAGTCGATCCCACAGAATCAGTATCAGGTTCCAATCCAACAGCAACTGTATCAGGGGCCAATCCCGCAGCTACAATATCAGATGCCGATTCATCAGCAGGTGCCGATCCAACAGCAGCAGTATCAGGTTCCAACTCAGCAGCAACAATATCAGGGGCCAATCCCGCAGCTACAATATCAGATGCCGATACATCAGCAATCGTATCAGGTGCCAATTCAACAGCAGCAATATCAGCTGCCGATCCAACAGCAGCAGTATTTGCAGCCGATCCAACATCAGAATCAGCAACAACAGAACCAACAACAGCTTCAACAGCAATCTCAACCTCAGAGTCAGCAACAGTCTCCACAGCCAAATCAGCCTCTGAGCCAGCAACAATCACCGCTGCAGAATCAACAGCAGCCGCAGAATGTGCAGTCTCCGCATCAAAATCAGCCGCTCAGCCAGCAACAGTCTCCAATGCAGAACCAGCCGCTGAGCCAGCAACAATCTCCAATGCAGGTTCCGCAGTACCAGCAGCAGTTCCAACAGCAGCCTTCAATGCAAGATATGCTGATGAATCAACAAATGCCGATGCAGCAGAACGTGCCGCAGTATCGTCCACAGGGCCAGCCGCACTATCAGGTTTCGCAGACGTATTATCCTCTGAATCGTCAGCAACAAATGCTAATGCAGCAGCCTCTGATACAGTTGCAGCAACAAATGCAACAAATGCAGGCCTCAAGACCGGCGAGTTGCAAATGCTTTTCAATTATTGTTTCATTGTGTTTCTTTCAGCAAGAGAAGTTCCGTGCCAAGATCATCGAAAAGATCGCTGCTCTGTTCCAAAGATCTAGTGAGACGGAGAGGGCGGACATGCTGCAGGCGGCGCTCCAAGTGCCGATGACTGACCTGAACGACATGCTCGCTCACGATCACACCTTCCGCACCTACTTCATCAGAAAAGCCGTGGCGGCTGCGAGAAACAAGAAGAAGTAGGACCTCCTTTGAGAAATACAAAGTTATTATGCGTATGAGTTATTATTATTTTTGGGCGGTTCCTAAATTCACTTCTTAACCATCTCGCTCGTTTCTCTCGTGCGAATCTATTTTCCTGTGAAAACCTAACCCGTTCATATTGATTAACTTCCTGTTTTATCACTTTCTAAATTTGAAAAAAAAACTATTTTTCTATTTGATATTTGTTCAACATTTCCCCCCCCCCCATCCGTCTTCATTTCAGTCGCTTTTCTTGCTCTTCGCACGACAGTTCATCTCTCTCCATTCTCGTTTACTTCCCCCTTCCCCCTTGTGACTTTTTTCATCTATCCACGCGTTGTTAACAACACAGTAACTCCACTCTTTTCATTAGTTTGTGAACATTAATAAACTATTTCATTCGAATCGGACCACTGAATTACATTCCCTTCGGCATGTGCACTTTTCCTTTTGTTTTCTTCCGAGCATGCGTCTTCTGCGTCATGTTGTTCATCAAGAGCAGCTGTAGAGAAATCAATCAATAAAATAAAGTGTTAACAGTCCGAACCTCTTTCTTGATCTGCGACTCGATCGCATTGAAATCGGGGCGCGTGAGACCAAAGATGCGCTGTGTCTCGGCGCACGTCTGAGCCATCGTCGGGCGGTCCGTATCGTTCTCCGCCCAGCATTTACTCTGCAATCGGAACAGTCAGAGGGGGAAACGGACAGTGCTCACTGACGAGAAGAGCGTTCATCTCGGGATGCAGTGCGGCCGGCCACTCCATCCGGTATCCCTGCACCACCTTCATCGCCACCTCGGCCACCATCATTCCCGGGTACGGCTCCTGGCCGTTGTTGAAGATCTCCCAGCACATGACGGCGAACGCCCAAACGTCCGACTTGAGGGAGAACAGTCGCTGACGCATCACCTCTGTCGAGAGCCAACGGATCGGCGCCTTCTTGTTCGGATCCGCCTCAAAACGTCGTTTCCTTTCGTTTCAAAGCACAAACACTTTCAGAATGCAATCGCGCGTCTTTTGCTTCTAATTTAATGTGTCAATTCAACAGAAATTGGGGAAAATAATTCGGGTTCGATTAAGAATTATCTCAATTTGAATAATGCATCATTTTAAAAATTCACAGTGTCCTTCATGTCTGCGTCTTTAAATTCGTCTAAATTTTTCAAATTGCAGAGCCAAAATAGCGTGATAAAAATGAGAGCTTCTGAGTAGGTCCCGCGCACTTTGGAGACGCGGACAGTTTCAAAAAATCGCGGAGGCGCGCTTTCTGATCTCTTTCTATACCTGATAAGTGGTTCCGTTCCTCGTTAATCCGAAGTCGGAAATCTTCACCCTGCCGTCTCCATACAGACAATTGCGGGCGGCGATGTCTCTGTGAACGACGGGTTTGCTGTGCAGGTACTCGAGTCCCCACGCCGCCTGGATGATCATCTCGATTCGCTTGTCCATCGGCAGATCGTTCTTCTTCAGGAAGCTGTCCAACGCCCCGTTCGACGCCAACTCCATCACCATGAACAACGGCTCGCACGTGGCGGCGACTCCGTAGAATCGGACGACGTGCGGGTGTCCGAAGCCACGCATGACGCGCGCTTCGCCCATGAACTCCTTGATCTGATCCTTCGTCAGATTCGCCAGTTTCGCCTGCTTGATGGCGACGGCGACCGATTTGCCGCCCTTGCGGAACTTGAGCCGTCCCATCGACACCTCTCCGAACGCGCCCTCGCCGAGTTTCTTCAGAATCTCAATGTTCTCGTGGTCGAGCTCCCACGGCTGCCGGTTGAGCGCTTTGCTCAGACACACGTCGTTTTTGATCGATTCGCCCGACTTTAGATGATACTCGACGAGCTCCTGAATCGCCGAAAATGACGCCTTCTCGATGAAATACTTATTCTCGTGGAATTTGATAACAAAGTGTTTGATCTGAAAGAGGAGACACCGTGTTCGCCGGCCGCGAGAACAGCTCACTTACCCATGCGTCCTCGTCCGTAGTGACGGGCACGTTGTGAAAAACACTCAGAATGTGCGATCTGGGCTCTCCTTTGCGCGGTTCCGAGATTCGAATCAGAAATTCCCCGTTGTTCTTCAACACCATCTTGACGTCTTCGCGCGGCAAGAAGCCATGGTAGTAGGGCTCCTTTTCGATGGATCCCCGAGTGGCTCTGAAAATCTAGGCGGCTCGGCGGCGGGGAGCCGGGAGTGGACGCACGAAGCGGACAGTGATCCATTCGCCATTCCTTCCAGTTGAATATGCCGCGAAAACCGTTCGAATTCAAAATAAAAATGAATCGCCGCACGACTGCACGTCTCCTCTTCATTTCCGCCCGCAGAACGTGAACTCGCGGGCGTGGGTGACAAGCCGACAAACGCCGTCGCGGGCGGCTCTTTCCGTCTTTTCCAAAGCACAGTTTCCCACGAATCGACGGCTGTTTACGCCTCCTCCTCCTCCGTAATCCCCGGGATAAACATCTCCAGGCGCTTCTTCTTCTTCGTTTTTCCTCCTCGAGACTTGCGAATTGCCCAATTGGCCATTGGATGATGATGGAAGTTTTTAAAAGAGAGAGAGAGAGGCGCTAAGGCATCCTTTGCATACATTATATAAGGAGACACAATGAATTATTAGTAGAGACGAGAAGAGATTGGAGAGGAGGAGGACACGCCCATTTCGGAAAGTGCCTGCGGCATCGAATGACTTCCAGAAGTTTTCCGACCATCGCCTCTCCTCGGCTGCCCATCATTCTGGAACTCTCTATCCGTCCACATCCTTATCTTGTTGTCTGCCACATTCCGCCACCTTTCGCTTTTCGGTTTATCTTCGAATGGGCTTCCGGGGCGGCTAATGTACACATTCACTTTCGATTCCGTCCATTTGGATCAGTGGAGGAGAAGACGTCTGGCAACGGGATTTCTCTCTGATAGCTCCCATATACCAACTTTCATTTTCTTGCGATCGACTCAAAACTCGCTGTGCACCCATCCACTGCGATGGAGCACGTTTGCACTGGATGTGCTCTTCTGTGCCAGCCAGCAGTCCAATTTGACCCGTGGATCATCACATTTTTGTATTGGACACCGTGTGTCAATCGCGCTCCACTGAAAATTTGTGATCTTGAAACTATTCCAATGTTTCGTGATTATTCTGCAGAGAGTGAAGAGCACAAACGTTCCGAGACAGTTACCGTTCAGCTCGAATCGAGCTCACAGTGATTCTGCAACTTTTCCTCATACCTGACAGGAGTTTAGAGAACCACATTCTGAGTGAACTTGCGCATTTCCGGATCCCACTCTTGCCATTTTCTGGAGATGTGACGTCTACAAGACAGATCATGACACTAGTTTGCAGCCCTCTGGAGATACTATCGGATGCTATTGAAATGGCGCCGGAGAGCTCTGCCGGAGAATCATTATATCTCGAGATTGATTACAGATATCAAAAAGTCGTTAACAGAAAGTTTGTAGATCATAACTAGGACTACAAGTTTGCTGTTGATAACTTTTTGATATCTCTTATCAATCTCGAGATATATTGATTCTCAGGCAGAGCTCTTCCCGGTTGAGGGTTCATTTCGATAGAATCCGATAGTACGTCTTCCAAGAATGAGGGGAAAATGAACAAATCACTCCACTTGCCGAGGATGTCCCAATTCGCGTTGTAACTCTTGCTCCACTGTATCTCTAGAACGAGCCAATCGCCTCCACTCAAACTCTCCTTTCGCTTTCCAGAAGTGTTCCTTCGCGGCGGGGCCTTTCCTTCCGAAATCCTCCCCATCCTCGTTTCTCCTCTCTCCTCCTCAATTCCGTCATCAGGCGCCGCCAATCAGATCCAGTTTGCCAGCGGGAAAAGCGAAAAAACGAAACAAACGGCAGCGAATTTTTGCGTGCGCCATCGACGTCGTCGTCTGTCCAGCTGCCATCGATCGGCTTCTCTCTCTCTCTTGTTCTCTCTTTCTCTTTCTCTTCTTCTTTCCGTTTTTGAGACGATATGTGTGGGCAGCAGCAGCAGAAGGAGTGGATCAGAGGGACGACGAGGTGTCAATGTTCTGGAAACGGGTGATTGATGACGGGGGCGACGTTCAGCAGCTGTAACAACAACATACACACTTTCTCACTGCTTATTCCGTTTCTTCCAACCAATGATCTACCCTTCGGCGGCTCCTCAACCACAGTTCACGGGGCCTCTGACCAGCATCACGCCCCAAAACTCTCTCGCAAAAACTCATTTCTCTCGGAATCACCTCTTCAGTGTCCCGGCGGGTGTCCCTCGGCAGGGGACATTTCGGGTCGGCTAACGACGCCAATTCCGAAAAAATTTCTGAAACCGAGTCTCGGGGAATTAGGCAGAGAAACGGCGCTTTGCCATTGTGTTCGGTGATTCACTCTTCCGCCCCCTTCGCTGGGGGCCCACTTCCAATCACTTCAGAAGGTCATTTGTCTGAAAGTGAGTGAGGCTCCGCCCTCTTTTCGGAGGTCTTCTGTTCAAGACACGATTATTTCACTCTCACCACAGACGCCTTCGTCGGGCGCCTTTCCTCCCCTTCGTTTTGGATTTTTAATCTTTGCCGTTTAAAAAGAAACGGTCTCATTCTCTAAACATTGAACGAAACGTGAGAGTTTTTCAATTTTCGACAACTTTTTTATGAGACGGGTTACGGTAGTAAACGCTGTATAAATGCGACACCGTGACGCAAAGTTGCGGACATTCGCCTCTCGTTGACCAGTATACTGCAGTAGTCGGCGGCGAATCGCTATAAAACCGCCTTGGTCCATGAAATGGAAACCGAAAACTGAAAAAAAACATTCGAAAACCGATTGGTTTTCAATGGGCGCGAACCGCGTCTCGAGTGCTTTTTCTCCGAATTCTCGCCCTTGTTCAGCCTTCGATTTCGTCCTTCAAAACTTCTCATTTCTGAACTGCAAATCGTCCGTTTCTCTCTCTTTCTCTCAGTCTCTCAATCTCTCGCTCTCTCTCTCTCTCTCGGGTCAATTTCAGTGTGTTGTAAAGAGATGATGATGAAGTTATAAATACAATGTGTCTTCTCTCGTGCCGATTTCTTTTCGAATCTTCTAAATACTTCCGATAGTAACGAGTACATAGTTCCGCAAGTCTGCAAGTACAAAAACAAACTAATAACTCAAAAAAGTATCTGTGAGGCGAGGGAGTGTAACTTTTGAACAATCTGTCGACCTGCTACAAAAATAGTTCGAAAGTGGACACTGATCATAAAACGCTTTTGCCATTTCGAAATACACTGCAAAATACTGGTTACTGTAGGTGGGTCTCGCAACGAAACGACAGACTGTAACCCGGAAGCGTCCACTGAAACAGTTACTCTTGCGGCGAACCGTTCGTTGTCTGCGTCTTCCATTCCTACAGTACCCCACGTTCACTTCAATGTCAATCGTCTTCAAAGTTTCAGTGTTCGCCTCTATAAGTGCCGTTGTAGTTTGGTCTGAACCGACTGTAAACCGACTGTAAATAGCCTTCTCCGCACCTTTCACCAAGATCTTTCGTGATGTTTAACCCCGATCTTTGAAGAAAAACAAACATCTAATAATAGGCGATCATATGACGTGGCAAAGTTCATCCATCTGCCCCCACTGATAAGAGTGTTATCATCAAAGATATAATGGAAACAGGCCCGATTCATTGAGACAAAAAGAAGCCCCCCTTCCAAACTGTCTGACAATGCGTCGTCTGCAACTGAGTGTAAACACACACACACACACCGATCACCAGCATCTCCTTCCCATTCGAAATCTCTCTCTCTTTCGCTTATCTTTTTGGTGGCAATTTGAGAAGGAACGGATTCTAATTCGACCAGAAACACACATCAAGTTGTTTTTCGGAGAGAGAGAGACACTGATCGAAACGAGTAATCGTCTCTTTCTCTCTCCCCGATATCAAGAGTGATTGTGGCTTCTTCTCCTTGTTTCCTCCACCCATTAACTCACTTTCCATTTTGCTATCCTCAAATGTCTTCTTCTGCAACGACTTAGGAGAAAACCTTGATTTGATGAACTCCTCTCGCAAATTTTTCCTCTAAAATCATTTCAACTAACGTTCCTACTGACATTTTTCAGTATTCAGGAATAGCTCTCCGAAGCTTATAAATTCCGTTCGCACACACGGGAGCTGTTTTCGCGCCCCGGCTGCACACAACTGTGCCGCAGCAACGCAATGGGCGCCGCGGCAGCACTATATCAGTACTAAACGGTCATCGACAGCAGAAGAAACGTCCTGGCAGCACGTTTCGCACCCTGGCATTACCATTGGGGTCCTGGCAGCACTGTCGGTGACCCAGCAGTACTACGCGCGCCCCGGCAGCACACGACGTACTCCAGCAGTACTACTCCGGCAGCCCACAACACGTCACGGCAATGCTATGGCAGTACTACTCGCGCTTCGGCTGCACACGACGCATCCCAGCAGCACTATTCTAGCCCGGCAGTTCACAACGCATCTCGGCAACACTCTAGGCTCCCTAGCAGTACTACTCGCGCTTCGGCTGCACACTACGCGCCGGTAGTAAATATCCGCTTTCCAATTGTAATTTTTTTGTCAGGAGAACCGATTTGAACATTTAACGGATTCCAGAAGCTCCTAGAAGGGACATATCGAATACTGCGGAAAGAACTTCTCGAACTTCCTGTCTTCAATCAGATATTACACCGCTTATTCTGCTGTTCTGTGTGTGTGTGATGGAATATTGGCACACAGTTCGAGAGGCGGGGAGTAGTAAGAAGGCGTTCGCAGTTTTATATACTTCCCCTTGATTACTTCCTTCTTCCGTCAGTCCGTTTGATTTGTTCTTCGGTACCCGACGTCTTCTTCTTCTCTTTCGACTTCCCTTCCTAACTCTCTCTCTCTCTTTCTCTCTCTCTCTCTCCGATTCCACGAACAAGAATGGCATGGAGTGGAAACTCGCAAAAATTGGTGAATGGCATGGAATGGCAACAATCGGGGGGAATGGATAAGCGAAATGATAAGATAGTTGAACGGAGAGAGAGATAAAGAGATATTGAGAGAGGAGGAGGAAATGCGGAAGTGAATTACGCAAAAATGTGATAAGAAGGAGGGATAGAAGACACACAAGCTAACTGTACTTTTCCGATTGGTTTCTTCTTCTTCTCTGCTTCTCTAATTCCTCTCTCTCTCTCGCTTCCAACTTGTCAGTTCCCCGTTTGAAACCTCGTAAATATTCATTTTGTATCTCTCTCTCTCCTCTTTTCAATAAGCCTTACTTTACTACCATTGCAAAAATGCGGAAGAAGGCGAAGAGTAATTGATGATAAGATACGTATCTCTTTACAGTAGATCAACAAGCAGAAGGAGAGAAGAGAAGAAGACGAGAACCACCGGCGAACGAACGAGAGACTGACGGCAATGACGGAACGGATACGGAATGGCGCCTTCTTCTTCTTCTCGTTCGCACTGTTGCTCGCTGGAGCAGAGATTCTCGAAGATAAACCTCCGTGAGTCCTCGTGTCTGCGTTTCCAGTCATCGCGTGCTCTCTAGCTCATCCCTCCCAAGCTGTCTCTTCTTCATCACAGCCTAATCGACCTATTCAAACACCTTTTCCGACGGTTTTTTTGGCGGAATTTTTAAAGCGGCACCTCGAATGCTGCCGGAGAATCATAATATCTCGAGAATGATAAGAGATATCGAAAAGTTGTCAACTGCAAACTTGTAGATCATAACTAGGACTACAAATTTGCGGTTGACAACTTTTTGATATCTCTTATCATTCTCGAGATATAATGATTCTCCGGCAGCATTGCCGCTCTATTCGTATGCTGTACGAGTCGATAAGTCGACTTTTGCGACTTTTACAGCAAGCGTTCGGTCGGAAAAGGTTCTGAATAGCCTGAATAACATAATAGCCACTTTGAAAACAGCTTGTTAATCGAAAAGAGTAGGAGATGTTTGGGGCGATTCTGTTCATTTCAAGAGGGTTTCAGAAAGTTCCAAGTGCTCCGTGCCCACGCCGCCGACGTCCCTCAACTGAAAGCTCTTCGTGACATCCACGCGAAGACCCAGCACGACGTTCGTCTCTTTCTCTAGTAATTCCAGCACGTTGTCCCTTCTTTTTCAGCTCGATTTCTGGCAAACTCCGTCGAAAGTCGGCCATCGAGCCGATATAATGGTCGATGAGGACAGAATGCAGTGGTTGGACACGGTGTTGAAGGGCTCCAACATCAGCTACGACATCATCATCGATGACGTGGAGAAGTTGATTATGGAGAAAGAGCACGGACCGCCGCGCTTCTCGAAGTTGCTCTTTTCGAAGAGAATGCATAATGAGGGGGGCAACAGAGCGAGGTATCCGTTCGGAGAGTATCACAGCTATCAGACGATCATCGATTGGATGCGAGACATCGAGAGAAAGTATCCGGACAAGGCGAGAGTGTTCTCGATCGGAACAACTGAGGAAGGACGTCCGATCACTGGGCTCAAGATCGGAAGTCAGGTGTGGAGGACTGACAAGAGAGTGTTCTGGATCGACGGAGGCATCCACGCGAGGGAATGGGCTGCTGTGCACACGACGCTCTGGTTCATTGACAGGGTGAGAGCATCGGTCGCAACGCTCCGAGAGCACCTCATTCCAGCTCATCGCCGACTACGACGATGATCCGTTGGTGCGGGCGGCGGTGGATCGTTTGAACTTCTACATTCTGCCGGTCGCCAATCCCGACGGATACGAGTACTCGAGAAGCGACGTGTCTCCAATGGTGTCCTCCTCTCCGTCCTCTTCTCCATCAATTCATCTCTTCTTCAGATCCGTTTGTGGCGTAAAAATCGTGCAGGAGTTGTGTGCAAGAAGGATCGTTGGTTCAGAGATCGCTGCTGCGGAGGAGTCGATTTGAATAGAAACTACGACTGGCACTTCGGAGGTGATAGAGGAAGATGCTCTTCCAGGTGATGTATTCCGTTTCAGAGACTGGCTCCAGTACGGATAAATGCTCGGAGATCTACCAGGGAAGTTCAGCGTTCAGTGAAGTGGAGTCGAGGTGAGAAGCTACCGTATTTCCTCGAACTCAAACGCTGCCGCAGAATCATTATATCTCGAGATTGATAGGAGATATCAAAACGTTGTCAATCGCAAACTAGTAGTCCGTATTATGATCTACAAACTTTCTGTTAACAACTTTTTGATATCTCTAATCAATCTCGAGATATAATGATTCTCCGGCAGCGTACAGTTTCGGCGCAGAATCGGCGAGCACGCGCCCAGAATT
Source organism: Caenorhabditis macrosperma (assembly GCA_963932285.1). Classification (NCBI taxonomy): domain Eukaryota; kingdom Metazoa; phylum Nematoda; class Chromadorea; order Rhabditida; family Rhabditidae; genus Caenorhabditis; species Caenorhabditis macrosperma. The sequence continues at coordinate 5,748,126 of OZ010622.1, forward strand.
ATCGAACGAGCGGCCGCATTCGACAATGGCGAATCCGTCATTTTCGCGGGCGCACTTCCCTTCGGATTTAAGTAAATGAAGCAGTTCAGATCGATGAAAGAGTTCCTGACGTCACCGGAGATGAATGGGAAGTTGGATGCGTTCATCACCCTCCACACCTACTCCCAGATGTGGATCCATCCGTACTCGCACGAGAGAAAGAAGGTTCCGGCTGACATCGCCGAATTGGTAAGGCTGTTTCCACGTGCTTCTGATCCGTGCAATTTGCAGCAACGTGTCGGAAGAGCCGCAGTGGCTGCCCTCGAGAACACCTTCGGAACCAAGTACAAGTTCGGAACAGGATCTGACATTCTTTGTACCGCCCGTCTCTCTTCAGAAACCTCTCCTCAAGCAACCATCTTTCAGATCCCTCATCGGGCGGTTCGGACGATTGGGCGAAGGGTTATCTGCGTGTCAAATACGTGTATCTTCTGGAATTGCGTCCCGGAGAGGATGGTGAGCTCTCCCTCTCTCTCTCTTTCGGTTTCAGCCGTCATTTCAGTGTGGGACGGGTTCATTCTGGACCAACATCAGCTGATTCCGACGGCCAAGGAGACGTGGAACGGCATCAAAGTGGTCATCAAGGCGGTGACGGACCAAGGTGAGTCGTTGAGTTGTTATCGAGAGATTCCGTTGATTTCTGCCCCGCATGATGCTCGTTTTTTCTCAGTTTCCGATCCTATCGCTTCAACTTTGCCACCGATTACGTTAGCCACGTGGCAGCCACCTCCACCACCTCCACCGACGACGACGACGACGACGACAACGACCACAACAGTGGCGCCGACGACGACCACATGGACGACGGCTCCGTGGACGACGGCTCCGTGGACGCCGGCTCCAACGACAACGATTCCATTCTCAAGTATCTTTATCGTCACCGAACCCACACCCGCGCCGCTCACCACGCCCACGCACCTTGACGCTTTCTATAAGCTTGGCAAACGTCGCTTCAAGTTCGTCTCGATCCGAACGTTCCACCCGACGACGCCGACAACGCCTTCGCCTGTAACAGTCACCACCACGCCTTTCGCTTCTTTCTCACTCACCACCACCCCCGCTTTCTCATCATTTCCCCCACAACCACAGCAACCCGAGCTTTTCACCGTCGTCGGTCCGAACGAGACAAACGAGGTCATCGATGAATTTGAAGGCGTTCGTGGCGGCGGCGGCGGCGGTCAGTCTCCTCGTGTGCTTCCGGCGTTCGTCCGACGACCCAATGGTAGTGTTGTGAGAACGGTGAGCTCCCCCCGCTTGCACTATGTAGTCTTGTGAATGTGCAGAGTTCTCGTCGTCTCGGCGCCCAGCAGCAGTTCATTCGTCGGCCCGGAAGCTTCTCGCAGCAGAGAACCATCCCGTTCCGCAACAGTAAGCATGCTTTCTCTCTCTCTCGGTTCCACTCCGGCACCCTGTCTTCCGGGGGCTCCAAACAGGTCAAATCATCGTTTCAGGGACTCCATCGAACGGCGGACAACCAGTTGCTCAGCGGCCTCTCGTGAGTCTTTGATCCCTCTCTCTTATCACCTCCTTATCATTCCAGCCACCTCAACCATCCCGCGGACTATGCGCCGATCGTTCTGCCTGGTGTGGCTCGTGGCTGAATGCGAATCCACGTGTTTGTCAGATTTCGTCGATTTACATGCGTCAGGATTGCGCAAGAACTTGCGGATTCTGTCAGTAGATCAACGATAACCACCCGTAGCCTCGACTCTTCTTCTTCTTTAAACACACAGTTTGCCATTTTTCTCCAGAAGCTTTTCGGCTCTCTTTTCGGGTCTCTCTCTCTTCGTCTCTCAATTTCTAATAATCCCTCGTCGTTCTTGAGTTATCCACTTCTTCTTATCTTTACCCCCTGTCCCCCACTAGATGATCTATTCATTGGTTGTTTTTTTTTTGCGAATTGCGCAATCGTTTCCTCTCCTAATAAATCAAATGACACGATGAACAACTCGCGGTGACGTCATCGATTGCGTGGCAAACGGAATGTGTCCTCCCCCCGTGTACCGGATGAAATTGGAGAGCTCCCGAGCAGAAAGGATTAACCGACTGGTGATGGGGGCACAAACGAGGTAATCGTGTTAATTCGAGACGAAAAGTGTTCAGGGGGTCAACAATGGGAACTAGGCACAGCACAGACTGGTGGTGTCTTCAAGTTTTTGAGCGGCACCCATCTGCCACGTCAATAAGAGGACAATGTGGGCTCAGGGAGTTCGTGGGGAACAAGGGGATTATGACGGGGAGGCGTCAAGAAGACACGTTGCCACGTCAAGAGGGGATTAGAAGTGACAAGGTGCCTGATGTCGAACAGACTTTTGGGAATCAGTGTAGTGAGAAGAGTTCCGATACACTTGCAAGGGTCCACTCTTTGATACGGACTATCGATTCTATAGTGGCTACGAACGTTCATTTTCCAGGATATTCGTCTCAAAGTGTTCCAGAAGGCAACGTTTTGTGAAAAACAGGTATTTCGACCATTTTGAGACGAAATTGAATGATTTTATTCGAAAGTGACGGTGTTTTCGGGAAAACACGCTCGAGCAATGCCAAGTTTCTCGCACTGAAAAAATCGGTAAATGTGACAATATCATTTTATCGGAAAAATAAGTGTTTCACTGAGTTACAGGAATTAAAGAACAACGTTAAACAGTGTCGAGAAGCTAAAGTTCGAAAATTTATCCGAAACACACAAGAAAAATCCGATTTTCTTGCACTCCGAATTTGAGCGCCTCGGCAGTACTACTCGCACCCCCCAGCAGTACTACTGGCACCCTAGCAGTACTACTCGCCTCGGCAGCACACGACGCGCCTCGGCAATACTATGAGCGCCTCAGCAGTACTACTCGCAAGCACATTTTCCTTCTTTTTTAAAAAATCTTTTCAGTGCGAGAAACTTGGTGTTGCTCGAAAGCTTTTTTTCCGAAAACACTGTCACTTTGGAATAAAACAATAATCTTTTGTATCAATGCACATGTATAGAGAAATCTCAGCATTTGTGAGAAACAGTCCCAGACCCCTTTGATGAGCAACGAATTCTACTCATTCATTCTCAGCAGTACTCTCCCCGATACGTCGTCACCTCGTTGGTCTCTTCTCAATTACCGTAAAACCCTCTAATTACCACCAACTTTTCTCTGTGTCTTGAGTTGGGTCTCGAGACGCGAAACAGACGGTACTCAGTCCATTTCAGGTCGTAACCCCGTAATTATCACGTGACGTCCAGAGTCCAACAAGTTGGTGCGAACTGGCCAACAAAAACTAAACGTTCGCCTCGTCCCCTTCGTCACTCCAATTAGGGGAGAGAAGCAGAAGAAGAAGACGAAGAAGACGAATAAGGCGCCACCTGAGAGGGGGGGGGGGGGCTTTCGCACCTGTATCAATTCGTTGTCTGCCTCATTTCACACCCGAACATGAACACCTGCAGAAGAAGAAGAAGAAGAAGGCGACGAAGAAAACACCAAGGAGGAACGGCGCGCCGCGCGAAACGGGCCGAATGAGGGGAGGGTGTCAAATGGGTGTTCCTTCCCCCGAGTATTATCCTCCGCAGACACTCGGGAGACACATTCGGCTCCAGGGAGCCGTCGGAGCACGAGGAATCAAGAAATCGCCGGTTTCACGAATTATGGCTCGCGTGTGAAACCGATTACTGTAAATATGGCATTTTATTTTTTTCGCAATTAACCGTTTTTTCACTGATTACTTGTTATAATTGCATTAAAAAATGGTCAAATCAATGCAAAAAACGATAAAATGCGAGTCATTTGTTTTCTCCGTGGCCAGACCCGCGAGCGCCGTCGTGGAGAGGTGATGAATATCATTCAAAACAATTTTGAGCAAATTTCCGCCAAGAAATCGGTTTAAAAACTAGTAAAATCGATGAGATGCGAAAAAATAATATTCAAAGTGACAACGAGTTGGGCTGCTGCTGGCTGAATCCATTGTTATATTGATCGTTTGCTGGAAACTTTAGAAAAGGTCTCGCCACGACGATTCACTCACTTCGACCGAACACCGAAAGCCGTTATTGTCACCACCACGACTCATTTGAAACATCCACCAGCCCATTTCCACGAAGAACAAGACGATGTCTCTCTCTCTGCCATTTTCCCAGCAGTTTACCCAATTCATCACCTCCTCCTCCCCTCATCCGCTTCGCTCTTCGTCGTCCTTGACGCTGACGTCCTCGGTTCGCTTACGTAAACTCTGCCACCTCGATGGATCATGATTAGGTAACTCGGAAGAGGAGATGATTACCATGAACGGCGCGCCGGCTCAGTCGGTTTCCCACACAAACCTGCAAAGGGCGTTCCGCTTCGCACCTACCTGATAACTTCCGGAAGGTGGTGTTGTCGGGTGGGGGATCGCACCCAAAACAAAAACATCGTGGGAAAACGGAAGAGGCGGTGCTCCTCCTTCTCATTAGTCGGCATTTCGTTTCACACTGTCAATACTTCTCCTTTGCTTTCCTAATCGGCTCTCTCTCTCTCTCACACAAAAAAAAACAATGTTGTTGCGCTCTTCTTCATTTTCTTCTCGGCTCACTCTTAATTGGTCCATATGTTATTGGATAATCGGGTGCCGGAGGGGGCCACTCAAAGACGCCGATCGGTCTGCCGACCACCACCGTTCATCCAATTATCAAGATGTCGAGCTCATCTTTCCCCCCTAAACGTTCCCACAGGTGCTCTTCTTTGCAGTGGAATTTCGAGGAAAACATTGAGAAATCCGAGTAAAGGTGCAACAAAAAACACGAGCGAACGGGGGGGACGACGATTTATGGGAGGTCGTCCGGGAATTGGACACTTGTTGCCTATCCTCTAAACAGTCCAACTCTCTGTATTCTCTCTCCCTCATCCACCACTTCGCCTCCTCCTCCTCCCATCACACGTTTTGCTGCATTTCGCCGAGCGGCGGAGTACCCTGTAATTTCTGAATTCGCGCTTCTTTCTCCTCCTCCTCGTCGGCGCATTTGCCCAAAAACCGAAATGTACTATTCTCGTTTTGGACGAAAACGACGACGACGACTCGATTTCGAGAAAGCACGAGAGAGTGTGTTTTTGGGCATAAGGCCCTCTCTGGGGGGAGACATGCAACCTGTAATTAATCTTAGTACCTGACCGGCTTGTCATCTGGCGACGAGCACATGTTCCGAACGATGGATTAGCAGCCAATGGGGGTACAGAACTGCGTGGGCTTCAACCCTTCAGGACATTTTCTTCATTCTCCAGAGTCCGTGTACCCTTGTGCCTCTTTACTCCCTTATCACTCCCACTCGCGCCCCATTCGCGCCCTTCTTTCATCCACGTCATCAACTCGCCACTCTGCCGCCTAATTGCGCCTTCCTTCCTTCGCTCTCCCCGCTATCCATCCACATCATTCTTGTTTTTCCCACTACCTACAGTAGTCCAAAAAGTGGGCGGGGAGTCGCCGGCCTCCCCCCTGTGGCTCCGCCCACGTCTCGCTCTCTCCTCAACGACGACTCTCTCAAAGAAGAAGACACAGGCGTATATATATTTATAACCAACTCCAGGCCACCCCCCGAATTTGTCCATCGCCTCCCGCATCTCCCATTACCACTTCCGTTTCCGTTCCACACAATGCTCAACCCGTCAGACACCGCATCCGCCGCCGCTCTCTCGTTCCCGGTGAGTTCTTCATCTTGTCCACCAATTCCTTATCTTTTATCACAGGTCCCATTCCAAATGCCCACCGAATCGCCGCTATCAAAACTCGTCGAGCACTGCAACAAGTTCGGCACCAGCGACAGCAAAATGAAGTTGGAGCCGGTGAAGGCGGACGCCCTTTTGCTGCCCACCGACATGAACGCCTACTCGCCATATCTAACACCGCACAGTTGGTGAGTTATCTTCATATCACCAGCATCTCTAGAAACCGGGGGCATCTTTCAGGTTGGACCAAACAAACTGGCACCACCTCTACCCGACAGTCACCGCCGCGTCGGCCGCCGACACCCTTCAGAACTACTTCACACCGGCGTCATTCGGCGGATTTCTCTCCTCATCAGTATCAGCGGTCGCTGCCCAATCGGCGGCTCTCTCGACACAATCGGCACTCACCACCGCGATGGCCACCCAGCACAGAACCATTTCCAAGGTTGGTGATAACTGGCGGATATGGCCTTTTCGAAGAGCCTCGCGAGGGCTACAGCCGCTGCTCTTTCGCGCAATTAGTCGACATTTGTACTTGGTAAATGTCGATGTAATGGACGGGTGATAAGCGGGGAGAATATCAGAGAGTACTACGATTACTACGATCAAATGAGTGGGTTGGTTGGTGGCGCGCGCGACTAAGTTCATAGATGAGCAATGACGTATGGAGGGAGACACATGATCCAATTCTCTATAATTTCAGCCAAAGACCACGTCTTCGTCGGCTTCATCGTCATCGATTCCGGCGTCGGGAAACGCGGCCGGCGGAAAGTACCAGGCGACGCGGACGGCCAACAAGTGCGAGTGTCCGAATTGTCAGGAAGCCGAGAAATTCGGTAAGTTCTTCACACCGTTGTCTCCTTCCTCTGACGTCTGCGTCTCTCCTCGCTCCACGCACTCTCTCTCTCTCCTCTGCAAAAACGTCGAAGGCAATGAATCAAAAGCGCTTCCTCTTCGCTCCACAAAGCGTTCAATTAAACACGCGAAGATTACTCTGCGTCTCTCCGATGCGCGCACTCTCTCTCTCTGATTTGTTGGAATAAGAAAGAAAAACAGAGAAGGAGGAGGAGGAGGAGGAGGAGGAGGTGTCACTTTTGGAAGGAAAGACAGACGTCGTCGTCTCTTTTTCGACGTCGTTTTTGGACGGCGAAACGAAAAGAACGCGCATTTTATGGAGGATGAAGGGGGGCCCTCTCGTCTCGATTTTGATTGAAGCCAGAAAGAGTCGAAAAGAGCGTGAAAATGCACACACACACACACACACACACGCCCAGCCGCTGAATTGATGGAATTGGAGAAGGGAGGGGTATTTCGAGTGCGAGACGGACGGGGACCAACACGGCCCATTACCGTAAAGTTCAGCCGTCTTCTCTTGTTTTGGCGTCTTCTGGGCTCGCGCGCGCGTGCCATAATCACTGTTTACCACTGATAATCCGCGCAGTCGTAGTCATCTAATTGCGCTGCTGTCCGCGCCCCAACTAATCGCCTTCTCGGAATGCTTCCGCTCTAATCACAACCTTATCCCACCACCCGCCCTGTTTTGTCTTCTGCCGAGAGGAGCACCCACCTGTTCTCGCATTTAATCCGCTTTTCGATGGCCCCACTGTAACCCATACGCTGATCTGCAAAACTAATCAAAACCCGGCGCACACCTGATACATAATTGGCGTGAGAGATGGAAATGTGTGCTCTTGGGAGCTGCAAAGATGCCGACGCGCGATATCCCAATCGGAAGGGATGCGCGCAAAGAAACGGATAGCGATCGGCGAAGCGAGCGAGAGATGTGCGATAATATGAAAGTGATATGGTGTGAGACAATGCGGGAAAGGGGGAGCCGTCGACGAGTCAAAACAACCGCCATCTTTTGCAGGTCCGAATGCGATTGCTGCTCGGAAGCGCGGAGTTCACAACTGTCACATCGCCGGCTGCGGGAAGGTGTACAACAAGAGCAGCCACCTGAAGGCGCACCTAAGATGGCATTCCGAAGGGCGTCAGCCGGTAAGAAAGCAAGTTTGAGAGCCGGAGCAGCAGCCCAGAGCAGTCAGAGAGCAGGTGAATCATCGCTCGTCGACGCACGCCCATTTGTTTTCCGTGTTGTTTTCGTTTTCGTCGTTCTTCATAAAACTGTAAAACAAATCTTCTTCTCGTTCCTCTCTATCGGTGTGCTCTGTGGGGGGTTCAACTGGCTCTGCTGCTCTTTTTCCTTGTTTTGAGCAGAGATTTCCAATGAGATTGTGCAGTTTTAGACGTTCTGAGTGGACAGTGTTTGCTGCGAACAGGTGAGTTGAATGCATCGCTTTTTGTGCTCCCGCCAGCTTTTTTTGTCCGTTGAAATCGCTTCGCTTGGAAACGCAATGGCTCAGATATTCGAAGAACCCCGCAATTAACCTATTATCCAGTTGCATCCCGGGGGGATTCCTCCAATAATTCCGTCGTTCTGTCCGCTCCTAATCCTTGTGCTATTCGTGCACATTGTGCACTGTTGCGTCACGCTAAACCCCACAATTTGTTCGTGTACAGTAGTAATTATCATAATTCCAGGAACGACGCTCCGATGACAGTGCTTGAACTGTTCGCAACGAAGAATCCACTCAAAATCTGTCCACATATCCTCTTTTTCCCTTTGGCTTTTTTGAATCTCTATCTCTCTGTCTCTCTTTCCTGTCTCTGGTCCTTCCTGATTTCATTTTTGTATTTTTTCCTAATATTTCCATCATCCGATAAAACAAAAGCGCGCACATTTTTTATAAATAAATGGTTATGTATTTGACATCCAATCACATTGCAGAAAAATTTAGAGAAGAACAATTGTGAAAATACGGTGGAAAAAAGAATTAAGGGTCAGTGGGAACGTTAACTCGTAGCCTGGAAGTGGATCGATGGGCGAATGAGAGGATACGGTATTTTCCTGAAAATATGGACTGTGATCAGTGAGCCGAGAAGGCATCCATCAATTTCGCATTATTAATGCCAAAGATTCATTTCATCAAATTTCTTAAAGTTGAAATGAATTAATGTAGTGAGTAAAGCGATACTCTTGCCGGTTGAAAATAATTTATTGTTTTGATGCTTTGGAAACGACTTTAAACGTTGTTTTGGATGAAACAAGAATTGATGAATACTATAGCATGATAACGATTGTTACCTTATAACGATCAATTTTGCACATTAGAAGCCTCCACGAAGAGCGAGCACCAAATGGAGAACTGATCCTCCGACAACCTTGTAGTCAGCTGCAGTCTTGTCGTCGTTCATCTGCTTTCCGGCGAAAATCAGACGTTGCTGTGGTGGTGGAATTCCTTCCTTTTCTTCGACCTACAAACATAACGCGTTTGGAAGTGCAATTTTTCCTTCAAATACCTTCTCCTTGATTCGCTCCACCCTATCGTTCGGCTCAATGTCGAGCTCGATTTCTTTTCCGGTCAAAGTCTTGACTTTAATCAGCATTTTTCTGAAAATACCAACAAGTTAATCAACCTATGGACCTATGCACGCCGTGCATTTTTCAGTTTTTTCTCCTTTTTTCAAAACCATTTTTTCGCCATGTGTCGAAAAACTTGATCGTATTGAGACCCATTCACCGTTTTAAAGATAACGCCTTCAATTTCTTCGCAGATTTTACTAAATTCGTGGTTTTCCTAGATCAAAGGTTCAGATCTTGCTTACTTGGAAGGTTAGATATGGACTATCCAAGTATCCAAGTAAGTATCTTAAACGCTTCCACGGTTTCCCGAATTTTTGAGCTCGTTAATCCGGAAAAAGTAGAAAGTCTGAGAAAACGTTTAAAGGAGTGAATATTTAAATGACGAAAGGGTCTCGCAGCGAGCGATTTTTGTAGGAATTTTCTGACATTTCTCGCAACGAAAAAATAATTGGAAAAAAGGAGAAGAAAGGAAAAAATGCATGAGGTGCATAGGTCCATAACGAGAATAACTGGTGCGAAACTAAAACAATGAAAAGCATTCAGAGCTGTGACAAACGGAGCAAATTCGAAAATTAACGGGTTAATAGACGTTCGAATCGACAGAAATTGATGAGAAATGGCGCAAAAAATGTTGTACGCTAGAGCGCGTTTGCAGTGTAAGAGGAGAGAGAGAGAGTGGAGTGGCTCTAGAGACGCAGAGAGTTGGAATGAACGCGCGTTTATTTTTATTTTTTCGTCTTCCGATTCTATTAAATTATTCAGGTCAAAATAGGAATCTATCCAGGCTAACCGCACGCTACGCCGAATTTTGTTCTAGAGTCAATATGCGCCCAGGAGAGAGAGAGAGAGGAACGCAGACGCTGTTGGCTTGGCAACGGAAGTGAGCAGAAGAGTGGCGCCGCTGCGAGAGCAGCATTCCAGCAGCTCACGATTTTCGAGCGAATATTTGTTCAATATAAATTTCTCTTTGATACTATTTCATAGTTTAGCAAAGCGAGTGCCTAATACACCACAAAAAGAAGAAGAATCGTACGAAAGAAGAAATTCTCATGAGAATGAATGAGTAACCGCTTCGCGCACAGGATTATACAATTGATTTTTTTTATTTCGTAGCGTACGCCTATCCGCATGCGAACTGCTCTCTGCCGTCTAATTAGACATCTGCTGCTCTCAGACAACCTTGCGAGAATGGCTCAGGAGAGATCAATATGCCGAGTAATTAGGAATCGCTATGAATTGCAGCTTGCTTAATCTAGATTTTTCAATAAATATATAAAAGATTCGCAGGGATCTAGCAACGAACGTTCTAAAGGATTTGCGCGGTAGTTATCCGAAGTGATGGTCTGAACCCTGGACTTCTAGAAAACAGATATCTCTATTTATAGAACAATATAAAGCATTTTTGGGACTTTTAATCTCACAAACTTCTCTTATTTTCCGCCGCAGCCAAAACTAGCAGATGGCTGGCGGCCGAATTAGTAGCAGTGGCTCTTCCACGCAATGTCTGCGTCTTTTCCTACTTCGCTTCGATTTTCCGATGAGAAGCTATCCGCGTTCACATTTCAATAGTTTTCCACATAACCCCAAGTTCTGCGAGCTCTTTTAAGGTAGCTTCAACCCAAAAAATGACGCTCCATCTGTTAAATTATCGTCAAACTCAACGTCAACGTATTGATTTTTGGGCCTATCACGCGCATTTATTCAATACTTCGAGAATAGAGACGACTAACTTTCTTTCCTAAATTTGCAGCCAACATGCCTACAATGGTGATGTCGCATCCTCCGAAATCTTCGGGAAACGTTATGAGAAAGCGTCAAAAAAACAAGAACGATCATATCGTGGTATGGCAAGCATTTCGTATTCTCCATATTCCCAGACGAAATTTCAGCCAATAAGCTACATGTACGTGGGAACTCCGAAGAAGAAGTTCACCTTCTACGTGAGAGAGGTAGAAATATTTATAAAATGGTCTGAATGTTCCCAACAAGTGCATACTTTAGCGCATGGTCTATCGTTCGAACGTTGAAGTGACGTACGACGACGTCTATAACTACCTGGCTAGTACCACATGCGATGATACCGTGTCGTTGCATTATTCCGGTATTTCTGGTATTGAATGGCTGATTCATTCGTAAAAGTTTCAGTGAATGGTCAATACATTCCGATTACGACCACCGGCCAACTGCATACGTTCATCCGTCTGGTTCATAATGATCCAAACGCGTTCTTGTATGTTGAGGTAACAGTTGAATTCTGAACTCGAGCTTATTCATAGTCATTTTAGAACCAAGACTACGTCTGGAATGTGACTCCGCAAAGCAAGGGTCACAAGATGGAGAAGCGTCATCCAGACGGTGGCGCGGTTACTCCGGTGGACGGAGAAGCTGGTTCCGATGATCTGAACGACGAGGAAGACTCGCAAGACGCGGACTCGCAGGAGGATACTCAAGGAGACGGAGATCCGTTGACTGCGGACGAGGAAGAGGAGAACAGCCAAGTGGAGGATGAAGATGTCGAGGATGAGGAGGATGACGATGAAGAAGACGAAGAGGAGGAAGAGGACGAGGAGGAGACTGAGGAGGAAGTTTCGGATGAGGAGATTCCGGAGCTCCCGCGGAACATCACGTGTGCCAACGCTCGCGTTGTCATTCCGGAGAAGGTTGACATAAAAGAAGCGTTCGTCGAGCCGAAAGCGCGTGTTTTGACCGTGAGAAAGGCTGCTGAACCTCGCAAGGAGCCAGCAACCCAAACCGATTCCGAAGGAACCCAAACCGGCAGAACCTCTGCCGTCCGAGGTTAGTTGAGATCAGTATTGAACGTTAGCTTACTCTCTTACTTTAGCCTCTCCTGTTTTGAACTCCAAGTGTACTTCGGAAGGGGAAGTGTACAAACAATTGACGACGATGATTTCCGACGTGCTGGTTCACGGCAAGATGGGGCCGGCACCGCTTCAAGTTGCTGAGCAACTTGTACATGACGTGTGGAGCCCCGACCACCCTCACGACGAGCAAGTGTTCAAAGATACGGTGGATCTTTTGCAACCCAGTGTCGCCGCCGGCTTAATGCATTATTACGATCGTATAATTCAAAGATTTGTAAGTGGTTTTTCCACCTTTGAATTCTATGAACACGTTACAGGAGTCGCAAACTGACACGGAACGCGCGGCCAAGGGGCCCGTCGAAAGCATACTCAGTGGTGACTGCACGGTAATATTCAACGCTCTGCATATTCTTGATCTACATTTTTTCGATTCTCTCAATTTTTGACCTACTTTTCCTTTTTCATTCACTTTCATTCGTTTCGTGACTTTGATATTCCCGCGCGGTTCGCACAAAAATTTTGCGAGATCCGTGAAGATCCGCCTACAGACAATGTCGAGGCGCACTTTTTTCGGCGCTCTCGTCTCATTCCCGATTTTCTCCTTGCCCTTGCAGCCCGCTCACGATCCGGCTTTCCTCGTCGAATTTCTCGAAACTGCTACCATTGCCGCGTGCGACATGCTGGAAAGTGTGCAGCATTTGGCCCAGCTCCAACGAGAATTCGACTACTTCAAGAATCTCAATGAGAAAATCGTCTCGGATGATAAATCCAGTTAGCTATATTATCAACCTGCCTGAAGATGTTTGATAATTTTTAGAAACCCCGTTCAAGATGCCATCCAGCGACGAACTTATTGGTCGTTTGACTTCCGCTGTTACGTCCGCTCATTATGGATTTGAAGTTTTGAAGCCGATGTTCCCGAAAGGATGTGCTTGCAAAGACGCGATTCGTTCCCTTGTCATGGAGCTTGAGAAGATGCTTTCGATATTGAACAACATCGTCAATAAAACGAGCCTTGCCCAAACACTCAACGAAACAAAACACTTTGTCGTTGAGACTCTCGAACACATCATCGGCAGATTCACAAAAGTGTAAGTTACGCTGAACTGCTCGATTATGAATGATCACAATATACGTTTTTCAGCAAATGCTCTTGCCACAAAACGATCAAGCATGCAATTGAAGATGCGGAAGCATTCAAGTGGCGAACCGACACGACGCTCGGCTACGAACAGTGGAGCGAACTCCGCGAGCGCGGCGAAAACCGATTGAACGTTCCTCTGAAAGTCCACAGCACTGAGCTCGAGTGTCCGGCACCATATGCTGTGAAACCAGCTGACAAGACCAACCACCCCTCTGATATTCCTGTCGCCGATCTAGCAATGAGTATTACCGGAAGCAGTCCTCTCACTCTGCCGTTGCACAGTGTGCCTCGCGATCAGAACAAACAGCGACCTGCTGCTACCTCTGTCAAGCCGCCTGTTGATGCTGAAAAAGAGAAAGCTAACGTCTCCCAAGAAGCCATTAAGGAAGAGCTCGTTGCTTCCGAAAGCTCGGCTCCACCCCCGGCATCTATTGAATCGACGCCGAAAGCCGATCAAAGTACCACCACCACCGCAACATTGGCATCCGATGGGCAGGCAACTTCATCAACTCCTGCGACAACTACGACCACAGGCATCGCAGCTGGCGGTGGAGCGACCACAGTTTCGCGTACGATGAGTGTCGAGTTGAGAAAGATGATTGACAACATGGTGAGACTAAGTTTAACATTTTGAAGGTTAATGTTTTTATTTTAGTACAAAACCATTCCCAACCAGCACAATCATGTCTATCCTTCGCCTCCTAAAGCCGGGTCAATCCTCATCCCAACTGGAGGTCTGGCCCGTTGCCGGTGCTCGAAGAATTGTCCAGAGTTCTTGATGGAGCCTGCCTACGAATACGTCGAGCGCTTCAACGAGCCTCGCCAAACCGTTTGGGAGAAGACCAAGCAGAAGCGTTTCAAGAAGAACTAGACGTCTCCGATCACAGTAGCCGACTCTGTTTTCATTGCTGTATTCCTCTATTAACGTTTTGTCCGATGACTTTTCCGCCCGTTCTGCCGATGAATTCCCAATGTCCTCCCCCAGATTCCCGCTGCTTTAGCTTCAGACCATCCTATCACTATCCTTGTGATTCAGCATTCCTTTCCGCTTCCCAGTATGTTTTACTGAAAGTGTCGATTTTCCCTCCTCTATTCCTCTATTTTTCACTTCTTGTTTTATTCTCATCTTAATCACATAAATTCCAGAATTGAGTTAACTTCTTTTCATGTTGATGAAGATTAATTTGCCGAATCAACTCGAAAGAAAGATTGTCCGCATAATCTTTGTTCTATTAAATATTTGATTATTAGGTTTTTTCTATAGTTGTATGACGCCTTTCTCACACACTTGATCTTCTATGTCGCTTCCTGTACTGTGTCCCCTCCATCCGCATTCTCTCAACGAAGTTCACGATGGAGCACATCCGTGAACGCATAGAATGTTCACTAGTCGTTCTGAGTTTGTCATTCTTCACCCCCTTTCCTCTCATAGATCGTCTTCTTCCCTCAACACACTTCTCTCAGTCCCAATCAACAAACAACTTTGTCTTCCTTTTCCTTATTTAGCTTGTCTCTCCCATCCGTCGCAAACTGTTTAAAAAATGAAAAATCGTCGAGATCGAATTGAGAAAAAAACTGAGATGTGAATGCCGTTATCACGGAAATCTATTTAGATTTTGACCTGGAATCATGAAATTGAAAATGAGCTTCTAGCTGGCGGGCATTCTCCGCAAGGGAATCTTCAGTTTCGTTGTGTTCGAAGTGACGGCCGCCGCCGTCGGATTCGCCGCGTTCCGCACCGTCAGACGAAGTGAGGAGAAACGAAAGTACCTCTACGTCAACTGGCCCACTCTCGCCTCCTCCTACTATTGGGTCGAGGACTCGATCTCTTTCGGACAGCTCACCGTATGTGTCCTCGTCGATCCGCCGATCCTCGAATTCTTGCAGGGTACCCGTCTCCGACTCAGCGATCAAAGACGGTGGGCACAAATTGATCCTCAAGCGGACAACATCGAAACCGACTGATTCTTCTTCTCTTCTCCAAAATGGTGGCCAAATCTCAAATCCAAACTGCGATCCTCGGAGCCAGTCTGATGATGGCCATTACGTGCGGATACATTTACGAGTACTGGCAGAGAAATAAACCGTCGCCCGAGATTCCTGTTCAGTCTTGGGACAAGTATGTAAAGATGCGCAAAGAGAGCGGCAAGGACTATTGATTGTTGATTATTGTAGTTTGTTGGCTTTTAGTTTAAGCTTAGAATTATCGTTGGCTTTGTGAAATAAACACTGGTAAAAATTTTTTTAACATCTGTCAATTTTTTGTCGTAATTTTAAGAAACTGGTTGTAATACCAATACTCTCTGTTTTATAATCACTGAACAACTTTTCCTCAAACTCGATCCGTTCAGATGTCACAGACTGGTCCATTCATTCGAGTAACAACCGTCAGTGCTCCGCTCAAAGGATCGTTTCCACTGGACCACGAGGGAACATGCAAACTCGAAATGCTCAAGTGAGTCTTTAATTCCAAAATGAAAACGAGAATCCATTGGTTCCCTCTACAGCTATATGGTGTGTCTGCACGAGAAAAAACAGCAGAATAGTGAGTGCCGCCACGTGGCCAAAGACTATTTCGAGTGTCGAATGCAGCACGGACTGATGGACAAGGAGGAGTGGCAGAAGCTCGGCTACGGAGAAGCCAAGCAGATCTCACAGTGACACACCTCTCTCGATACCTCCTCTTTCTAGCTCTTCTAGTTTTCGGTTCCACCGACAATTCCTTGGCCTTCGCCGGAGAATAAACAAGTTTTTCGCTGCTTCGTGTTTCTATTGATAAGCGGCGGCGACGGCGACGGCGGTGCCAGTCGGTGCCAGGGAGAGCCCCGTTTGGAACCAGCTGCGTCTTGTTATCGAATGACTCCCGGAGCACACACTCGCCTGATAAACGTTAAGCGCGGCGATGATAAAGAAGGTCGCCCGTGTTCTGTGAACTGACATTGTTTATCGGATGATGATGCCAGAACGAAGAGATTTGGCGCATCGTGTAGTGTCGGAAATGTCGGATAGTTCGACGAAAAATTGAATTGCAAAAAACAGAGGATTCTAACGGTCGAACCCCATATGCACAACTGCATCTGTCTAATTTGAAACATTTTCAACATCCAATGGTGGTCTTTGATTTTCTGTTCGAAACTCAAAAACACATCCTCCCTCTTTTGGAGAGTGAACATGCAAAAAGTCAAATACTCCTTCCCGTAAACCGTTTACCGTAGTTGTAGCAAACGGTCGTAACAATAATCACGATCATTTTTACACATTTCTGTTACGAAATTCGTCGGTGATTTGCGGATGTTTCTGAATAAAATCGAAACGATTTATTAGTTGAAATGTTGCTATTCATGGGAAAAAAGACATATTGGATGCGATAATAACTGTATTTTCATTGAAAAAGTGAGTGTGAAAAGAAAACAAAGTCAACTGGGAAATGTGTGTGTTCGAGGGGTTCAAAGTGGCTTGCGGGTTCGGGTACCGGTATAGTTGTAAGGTGGGGTGGGTGAAAACTGGGAGAAGAAGGAAAAGGAGAACGTGATCTACACGAGCTGTCGGATTGAAGAAGGAATCGATGACTAAAATTCAAAAGGAAACTCGTTTGACGGGATTCGGGTTGAGGGGGAAGAATCGGAGGGCAATTTCAGCAGAATTGGCGCATTTTGAGAGCAAATTTCAGAGGTACATACAATTGAGAGACAGAGAGTGTGGATGAGAGGAATCAGAAGTGCTTGTATTCCGAAGCGAATTTGATGGTGGTGCTTGTGAGCGGCGCCGTCGGGTCGGTGGGCACCTGATGGGGAGGAACTGATGACGTGGCTGGAACCGAATCCGAAGTGGTTGGAGACGTGGTCGACGGGAGAACTGTCTGGTAGGACTGATAGAAGACCGGCTCGTAGTACTGGAGTCGCATTTGAGCCTCGTTCAACGCGTCTCGAAGGACTTTGATCTGAAATTGGAAAGATGAAGGGAACTGGGAAAGAGACAGTGTACCTGATTGCGAAGCATCAGATTGTCCGTCTCCAACTGCATCTGATTTTGAACACGTCGTGCACGGCAGTTCAACGCGTATCCGCGATTCTTCAACGTTCTTCTCTTCTGCTTCCACTGCATCACCACACTTCTGTCTTGACCCTAAACCGAGCATTTATTCCTCTTCTAGGCTATTCAATCGATAATCACTCACCATAAGTTTTTGATTGAGCTGTCGGACGGAGATCTGAGCGAGCTCTTCGTCGGACAAGTCGTGGAATTGCGACTGTGGCGAGTCGGAGCCGACGGAGGAAATCGGACTGAGTTGGCTGCTCATAGCGGAGTCGCTTGGGAGAGGGCGAGCGGCTGAACACCGCGGCTGCGGAGCAACTGAAATTAACACAATTTGGAACTCTTCGGCGGTTCTTCTAGTAAGTGGGCGGAGCCAGTGTGTGTGTGTGTGTGAGTGAGTGAGTGAGCACAGCCCCGAGGCTCTCTTCTGATAAGCGACGCGGAGGAGCAAGAGGGAGGTTGGTGCAGGGCAGAACCAAAAGTAAACATAGGTCGGAGGGAGAGGGAGGAACGCAAAAGAGGCGACGCCTGCGGAAGCGAGCGAGCACCGGCGCCGAAGAGCCGCAAATCAGAGGGTGGATGTCATCATTCAGGCACAACCGAAACAAGGGACTCAAAGCGGAAAATCAGCGAAAAAAGGGAGGAAATGCAAAAGAAAAAGAAGAAAAAGAAAACAACTTTGAACCGACAAGAGACTGAGAGATAGAGCAGAACGGGTCTCTGGTCTGGAAATGAAAACGGTTAAGGTACTAGATAGAGTGGGTGAGGATGGCCGCGGGAAGTGGATGGGTTACCTGCTCAAAGTTGTCCTCCGGCGGCGGAGCAGTCGGAAGCATGGGCACGAGCGGAACGACCGCCTTCCCCGCCACAGTCGACAGAACCGTCCGCATGCTGTTCTCGATGGAGTCGGCAAGCAGGGCGCCTACCTCGTCCTCAGCCTCCTCCAGAAGAAGATTGGCAGCCGATGAGTTGATCTTCTCGTCCTGCGAATGCACAGTGTCTTTGGATCTTTTGTTTCTCTCTTTCCTCCTCACCTGATATCTTCTACACGCATCCACCAGTTGCTGCACGTCGTCATCGAGTCCTTGTTTCTTCCGACCCACTATTGAGAAGCTTCGAGCGAATTTGCTGGCTGTTTGAGGGAAAATATCAGAATAAGGATTGGGCGGCTATTCGGAAATTCGGCAATGACCGTTCCCGAATTGCTATATTGCCGTTGCTTTCTTCCGACGAACATTCGAAACGTCAACCGTTTCCTGCCGACAATTTCCAACAAGTTTTTTAAAACTTCGTTTCGAATGAACGTTTAGTAAAATTTTACAAAAAGTTTTAATTTTTTCAATAGAGAAAGATCGAAAAAAGCATTTTTCCATGGAGAAATGCAAAACCTTTGCGATAGTTTTTTTTAATCGTTGCCGAAATTGTCGAAAATGGCGATTTTTTCGACAACTTTTTATAAATAACAATACGCTGAAATCTCCGACAGGTCATAGCCGCCCAATCAGGATCCCCGCCGATTCCAGCCCTTCTTCGTGCCCCTTTCTCACCTTCCGTCTGCGTCGATGCGTCCGTCGAATGAGTGCTCCCTCGAGAAACCGGCACGTGCACAGAAGCGGTTCGAGTGACTCCGCCGCCCATGCTGGAAGATTTGCTGGAAAATGAGGGGGCGGCTGCGACTACTCTACACTCTATCTCGCCTACCTCGCAGAGCCACTCTGCACCGACGTCCTCGCAGTTGTCTTCGAGCCGAGGTGCTGCTGTTTGCTGGTACTGTCGTAGGCGGCTTGCGAGTTTCCAAAGTGACACCTGATGAGCTTGGTTGTTGTGTAGGAGGCGCGGATGTTCTTCTCGGGATGCATGACGATGATGTAGAGCTTGGGGAAGAAGAGCAGTGCGAGGGCGACGGACGCCGAGAGGGAGTAGGAGAAGCTCATGACGAGCGCCTTGTGGGTGGTTCCCATGTGGAGGACGAGGAAGGCGATCCAGACGACGACGGTGCAGTACATTGTGAAGCCGATGAACTTGGCCTCGTTGAAGTTCTCGGGAAGGTTTCTCGTTTTGAAGGCGTACAGGGTGCAGAGGGAGATGAGGAAGAAGTCCCAGAAGAAGGGAATGAGGAACGACTTCGTCTCCGTGTCACACTCCAGAATCAACTTTCTCGGTAGAGCGTACTTGGCGTACGTGGCGTCCGGCCAGTCACGCATCAATCCGACGCCCACAATGACACACTGGACTGCCACGAGAATCCACGTGATGACGACCTGCGAGAACGTCGTCAGAAAGCGCGGCTTCTTCGTCAGAATCCTCTTCTTGCTTCCCGCCAGAATCCTCGCTATCCGGTTGGTCTTTGTGAGAAGTGCCGAGTAGACGACGGCGAACGCGATCGGCGGGATGACTCGTGTGATGAAACAGGAGGAGGGCGACGGAGTGGCGAGAAGGGCGAACGAGACGGCGTAGCAGGCGACGAGTCCCGAGAGAATGATGTAGCTGAGCTCGCGAGTGGTACTCTTGACGACGGGCGTCGAGTTGTGGCGGAGGAAGACGGCAAGTGTCGCCAGACTAGTGATGATTCCAGTCACGGTGAGAATCAGTGCGAGGATGTGGCCGAAAGATGTCCACGAGACGACCTCCGGAATGATGTCTTCACAGCCGGTTCGATTGGCGTTGGGCCACGAGCCGAGCGAGCAGTTCATGCACTGATTGGTGGTCTTGTTGACGTATTGAATGTCGAGACAAGACTCGCAGATCCAGCAACACGCCATCGTCTCTCTTTGCTGAAAATTGCCTTGAAAGAGAGCAAGCAGACCTCTCCACTAACCCTCTGTCCGAGTCCACACGGTCTGCTGCAGACGCTCTCGGGGAGCAGCTCCGTCTTGTCGAAGAACATCGATCGAGCAGTCATGTCGAGCTCTTCGACGCCGTAGTCGTTGATCGATTTGAACGACCCGACCTCGTTGTACGGGTTCTCGAGGTCCTTCGTTCCGATGTAATTGAGAATGTCGTACCTGAAAATAAGAGATATATTTCATAAATCTTGAAACCTGCGCAAACGCGCTCCGCTGGATTTTGTTGGTCTCACCACGATTATCGTCTTTGTCTCGTGAATTCCACGAGAGACAGAGACAAGAGTCGTGGCGAGACCAACAAAATCCAGCGGAGCGCGTTTGCTCTTCTCCAACAGTGGCAGAGAAGACGAACAAGTTGATTTCTAGACCACCGCGGCTTACTGTGGAAAAATTTCAATATTTGAATTACTGATTTCGTCCGATTGTCCAGAAATTTTGGTATTTAAACTTTTTAATTACTACTATTGATTTTTCGTCAAAAAAAACAACGCTTTTTAAAATAAGGGTTACGGTAACAAAACGTTAAGCAGTGTCCGTTCGTTTCGAGACCGGCGTCTCACCCACACGCACTTTTCTTCGTCCTCACTGTCACTTTGCGAGAAAACGATAATAATAGAAGTCTCACCACGCCGGCGGATCTCCATTTCGGTCAAAGTAGACGGGCTGTTTGAACTGATCGCTGTAGGTCACATTCAGAAGGTACTCATAGAGTAAGGTTCCATTCCTGGACAGCATCTCGGTGCAAAGTGTCGAATTGTCCCTGCAACCGCCACTCGCATCTGCCATCTCTCTCTCTCTTCTCGACTCACCGACACCTGTCCTGATACATCGCCTTCAGCCCCAAAGCCACCACTCGAATCGAATTGATCACTTGCGACAGCTTCGGATCCTCTTTGTACTGCTCGTCCATGTTCTCATCTCCGGTGCATATCCGGATGTTTTCGTTGTTCTTGTCCTCTTTTGACACGGCGAATTGGCAACTGGAACATGGAGAAACATAAAGAAGGAGGTGTTTTCAGACAACCCACTTGAATTTCTGCTGCCAGAACTCTCTAAACCACGGGTTCATTGTGTTGTTCTCCGGATGCAACTGCGTGTAGTACTGCCGGAAGCCGGGGATCTTCGGGGCGTGAATCCGGATCGAGAACGACCCCTCCGCCTCCTCCTCGAGCCCCTCGACCACGTCGTTCCTGTCCGCCCATCCATCGGATCCGATCCATTGGAACCGCTTCATCTGTCCCTTTCCCTCCGCCAAGTGCTTCTGCGCCTTGAAAAACTGCCGCATCGAGGCTCCCTCGCAGAAGCACACAACGACTTGCGGCCGCGAGTTCTGGCTGTCGAGTCGCGAGAGCACCTGCCTGTACTCCTGATCGCTCGCCAGTGTCTTGATCTTCTCCGAGTAGGCGATGCAAACCGACGAAGAACGGTGCGCGATGAGTCGCTCGAGGCTCTCGAAGCCCTTCTCTCCGTAGTTCCCTGCAACAATCCCCACCAACTTCTTCTTCTTCTTCTTCTCTCATCTTTGATCCCTCTTTTGTCAACTTTACTCTTTTCGGGCCCTCGACGCCGAAAAGGATATCAGCGACTACTTGAGATATACAACAATCTAATTATTTTTTTTGCAAAAACGCCATCTCGGCGGTCCCGGACAGAGCTGCCCACCCTCAAGTCTTGTGCTCAACAACGCGCGCGCGCGCGCTTTTCTCCTTCTGCTCCTCCTCCTCATCAGATGGCAAAAACGAGATAGACACAAATTCGATTCCACTTGAAGCACCCGCAGGGCATGAGTGAGGGTGAGAAGAAGAAGAAGAAGAAGGAGGGGGAGAAGGAGGCGGAGCATGCGTGCGTGCGATCTGATTCATTTTAGACGGGGGGAGGAGGAGGGTGAAAAGGCAAAGTGGGGGTGGAGTGACCGACCTGCCGAATAGAGAACCGCCACGTACGTCCAGTTGTAGTGGTGGAGGAGGCGGTTGATGGCTTGCGCTTGGAAGACGTCGGAGGGCACGACGCGCAGGAAATAGCCGAATTGCTCCTTGTCGGAGAGATCCGGCGTGGTCGCCGAGTAGCCGACTTGTGGGATTCGGAACACCTGGAACAGCAGGGAGTGTGTTGTAGATCATCCCAAGGGCTCACTGACTTGCAACAGATTCTGAACGGCGATCGTCGACGAGCTCTTTCCGGGCCCTATCACCGCCACGACCGGCACACTCTTCTTGTTGCATCCGGGCGTCTGACAGCACGAACACTGCGCGACGCCCTCCCTCAGAAACGCTATCGTCTGCTCCATTGCTATGCGTTCTGTCCAACAAGAGTCTCTGAAAACAATGGGCTACTGTAGATCAGAAGGGACAGGTACCGTATGGATAAGCCGAGTTTGAATGGCAGTTCCTCGTTTAGCTGTTTGACAGTGAGCATCGCGATCTCGGACCGCTGTATGCCGTACTGCTCCCAGATCTCGCCGCAGCTCTCGGAGCCGGCGATCTGTCGGTGGATCGGGAAGAGGGCGCCGATCTGGATCTCGCCGTGAATCTCGGCGACGAGCATGCGCGCCGACTGCTGGACGGTCGTCTTGGCGACGACGTCGACGACGCGAAGCATGAGAAGTGTGACATGACTGTAGAGCATGTTCCCGGGCGGCGCTCACTCTCTCTCTCTCTCTCCTCTTCCTACGCCTTCTTCATTTCTCTGCAACAACTTTGTCTCGGGAAGGAAGTGAACACGAAGAGAGATCTCTTTCTCATCTCAAGAAGTTTTTTCTCTTTCAGAAGAAAAGACGGAAGAAGAAGGAGAAGAAGGGGGCGGAAAAAAGGAAGGAAGGAAGGGTAAACAACGAGAGAAGAGCAGCAGCAGCCGAAGAAGCGGGCGGCCGATATGAGATTTCAGCGCTAGGTTATGTAATAATAATAGTAATATTATATGGGGGTCGGTCGGTCGGCAGATACGGATATCCGCCCGGAAGAGAAGAAGGGGCAAACGAGGCGTCAGAGGTGCACTTTTGGCGATTATCGACGAGATGGGCGGTGCTGGTAAGACTGATCTCTAGAGAATGGGTTTTGGAGCTGCCTCTGCTTGTTTTTTGGGGGCAGAACTGTGGATGACATGGCACTTCCTTGTCAACAACTGATATCAAATAGAACTCTTTGAACGGTGTACATGCAGCACACACTTGGCGGGAAATGCTCGGATTCAAAATTCGCTGAATTTCTTGCAGTCGAGGTTTCTGGCTCTTTTAATGATTCATGTCTGCGTCTGAAATGTCTCAAAACTATTTTAAACTGCGGTGACGAAACAGTGTGCGAACAATAGAGACGCAGACAAACTTGAAAAACTATACGACCGTTGCGAGACCATTCTCATTTCCGTGGGGCGTGTTTGAGAGCGGGGTTCAAAATTTTCAAAATTGAGATTCGTGAAAACTTCCTCGCCAAACGTTCTCTCTTTTCCTGCGTCTCAGCCATTCGCACACTGTCTTGTCTACAGTAGGCTCTAGGTCCAGAGAAAACGACGAGGAGCATGGTGGAAAGTTTCCGATTTCTCATTGAACCACAGAGTACCTTCTTAAACACTCTCTTTCGATCCATCAAGGTGGTTTTCCGAGGTCAAGACTTGTACAAAACAGTCCCTGCTCTCCGCCTCTCGTCACGTTTCGAAACCTCCTCGTCTAATAGGTTTTGTGACGTCACAGCAGCTCTCGAATGGCTCGAAAAGGCTGCTTGAGAATAGGGAATAACGGGTGTGACACACACACAAAGTTTCCGATGGGGGCCCCCAGAACACGGTGGGAACTCTTGTGAGACCAAAAAACAAGAGACGCGGGCCCAAAAGATGTGTGTTTGTGACGCTCCAGTGCTCTTTATCACCTTATCAGTTTGCCAAAAGAAATGAGCATTTTCTTGTGTTGACCCCCGCACCTGATAACCAACGCGAGAGTGTACAGGAGAGGGAGAGAGCGAGAGAGAGAGAGAGGAAAACAGAAAGAGAGCTCGATGGTGTTTTTTCCCCCCAACCACCGCCGTTTTTCTTCCATACATTTTCAATTATTAGTCGTTTTTTCTCTTGCCTTTTCGCCTTTTTTTTCTTTCGGTTTCGCTTGCGAGAATGAAAAGAAATTTCGAAAAGTGTGGGAGATTTGTGGAAAAAAGAAAGAGAAAGTGAGAAGGAAGCGGAAGGAGGACAGGGAACAGAAGAAGGTCGCCGGATGAGTCAGACGAAGAAGAAAGAGTCATTCAGCGGGTGGTCACGACCGTTTCGATTTTTAGCGGGAGACAAAGACGGCTGGAAGACAGATTGAACCGTCCATTAGAAGATTGGGGATTTGAGATGGAATTGTGGATGGATGGGATGCCAATGTGTACTGTAAGCGGGAGAGACAAAGGAAGGCTCTTATTATAAAGTTCAGATTGCGAAATTCCGTCATTTTATAATGTTTTACGGATAATCAACAGACAAACAGATCGTCTACATTATGAGTTGGTCGTGGACTCCGCGTGTCGGCGAAGGTCCCGCAGCGAAAGAGCGAGGCAGCGTGTAAATTTCAGAGACGCAGACAATTCAAAAACGTTTCGCTGCTTCCAAAACGAGGTCCACGCACGTGGCGAACGCATAATAATATGCTTATTCGTTTGACACCTTCTTAAACTATTGATGGCTTCGAAAACTCGGAAATCTGAAAATGGAGAGCGAAACAACATGTTTTTTGGCAGTGGAGCTCGTTTTTTGTTTGGATTTCTGAGCAGGAATTCGACCTTCTCAGTTGCTCGGAAAGCTTCACTTTTTAATCTCAGTTCTCCTCAAAAGCAGAGACACGGATGTTTATATGGCCCAAGTTTAATGCAAACGCGCTCCCCCGCACCATTGGTATCTGTGTCTCATGTTTTGCACGCTATTTCGTCTAGTTTGAAAAAGTTCACGAAATTTGGAACGCAGGAATGAGCGGTGAAAAGTGAATTTGATGAATTCGTGCAAACAAGCTTCGATTCCAACTACCTGTTCATCGACGAGTTCTAGAAAAAGAATTCTTTTCAGAGATCTTAAAGAAATTCAGAGTTCGATGGAGCGCACTTGCAGAATGAACTTTGATAAAAAGAGAGCCAAACAGTTTGAATCAGGAGAAGTCATTTGATGTCTAATCAAGGCACTTATTGGAGACAGAAAGGGGATCAACGGGACCACAAATCGTTGGAGGGGGGTTTCCAGAGGGAAATCCGTGTCCTCAGGGTACTTCCGCCCCTGCAATTCACAGCACAAAAGGCGCTTTTGGAGAGAGAGAGGCGAGGCGGAGAGCTCAAAAATTCAAATTAAGTTCTTCTTTCTCTTCCGACTCGTTCTCTCTCTCTCTCTCTCTTTTTGTCGTTTCATGGTCATTCTTTCGAAGAGAAAAAGGGGAGGAAGATTACTTTGTGAGGGTGGAAGGAAAGGATATATCAGAGACTATGTACACGGAGGGGGAAACTTTCGAAAACGAGAAGAAGAAGAAGAAGAAGAAGTGCTGTTTCTGTGAAGAGCACGAAGCGGCGAAAGACGACCGGAAGGCGTGGCTCCAAAGTTCAAAGGGAAGGCGCACCGATGGATATGGGTGGGGCAGAGAGAGAGGGAGTAATTGGAGAATGATGACGTGGCAGGCGGATCAGAGAAAGATCAGAGAGTGAAAATCGAGGTTCGGCCGAAATTGGATAAGCGGAGGGACGGGGGGTTTCCATGGAAAAGAAGGCAACGAAAACAAATGAAAAGGCAGTGTTCGGGGGGACACAACTTGTCGGTTGATTTGTGTGAACTCGAAGAGCCAATTTGATGAAATCTACATCGTACGCAAGTGCGCTCCAGTGAACTCTGCGTCTCTCGTAGCAACGTTGCTCTATGGGACTGTTCAGTACGCGAGAATTTCTAGAGGAGAGGTCTCGGCACGAAAATGAAGCCTTCGAGAAGCACCAATTTGATTGAAACGTTCGAAGCTGTTTAATATCGTTTTCACGGGATGTGACGAGAACGGCGTTCGCGGAAAAAGCACAAAACAAATTACTGTACTTAGCTTTTTATCCGTTTTTTCACGGTGTTTTGCACAATTTTCATTCAAACCGGTAAAAAAGGAAAAGCTGTGATTCGCGAAAAATCAAATTTACCACAGTAATTTATTTTTTTCGTGCCGAGACCATTAAGATTTTATTTTATTTAAAAAAGTGGGGAAGATCCTATTTACAAATGCGCTCTATTGAACTCTAAATAAAACTAATTTTCCTGTGCTCTCTCGAAAGATCAGCAGTAATTTTATTCGGCGAGCAGACAAAAAAGGAACCGCCCGTGAGTATATTCATTGAGAATTTCCGTGCAGAACGTCACTTTTTATGCGCACAGGTCCCGCAACGAAAGCGCGAGGTAGCGTGTGAATTCAGAGACGCAGACAGTTAGAGAGTTCGAAAAGGGACTCTTGAGTGCTCAATTTCTCTTCGGAAAAGTAGATCAATCAGTACAAAAACTCGAAAGTGAAGTGAGAGAGAGAGAGAGAAGAGCATCTTTGTCTCTCATTCTCTCGGGCGCCCCCGCCTCATCCATGCCCCTACTTTTTCATCTGTATCCGGCCATTCGGAATGAAGGTAATAATCAGTGTGTGTGTGTGTGTGTGTTTGAGCCGTGCCCCGCAAACACATACATTCCAAATGAGCCAAGCACTGGGGGGCGGGGTCTGGGCGCGCGAGCGCCACGTGTCATCAGTGAGTTTTTAGTGCCATTCGGAACAGAAACAAGAAACATACACACACACACTTGTCCGTGTCTGGAAAAAGAGATGTGTCGTATAGAAAATGGGATAAAAAAGAGTTGAAGAAGGAGGAGTAGGAGGAGGAGGAGAAGAGCGGAGAGAGACATCCAAATCAGTCGTCGCCTTGCGTATTTTGACGAACTTATGTTAACTCAACGCCTTCTTTTCCTCTTCTCTTCGCGCCTCCTCCTCCTTCTCCTTCTACTCCTCGGTCGGAATTCTCGCGTCGCCGGCGATTCTGAAGTGAATGTGAAGGAGAGAAACAGAAAAAGACCCGCCCTCCGCTCCCTCCGTTTCGAGGCTCTTTCTCTCTCTTTTTCGGATTGAGAGAGAGAGAGAAACGGACAAGGGCGGGATCTCCTCCGTTGCCCTCCATCTCATCCTTTATTTCCAAACAGAACAATTTTTGGTTGATTTCTGCTTCCCTTCTGTGGAGTACTGTTTCGTGAAGTTCTACGTGGCAAGCTTGGCTGACTGATAAGATCGATTGGTAATCGCTATCCATATTTTCACAGTATCATTGAACCACAGGAAAAACTAAAGAAAACCTTTGAACCTACTGTAATTGTGCAAAATTGTGCAAACACGGTGACGCGAAAGTTCACACTCACATTTCGAAATTACTCGGATTCGTTTTCTTTTGATTTATTTTTTTCTTTCCCGGTATTTTTGAAATTTCCACGTCTCTCTCCCTCTCCCGTTTTTTTTCAGATAATTTAAAATACCCTGGGAGAAATTATTGTATTGTACGAAAATTTATTATACAAAACTGTTGATTCCGGCATTTGAACCATTATTTTTGCAGAGAACCGGGAAAAAATTAACATGACACATAAATCGTGTAAACAAATATTGTATTTTCCAAAAAGTCAAAAAGATTAATCTTCTTTGTCTTGCAAATTAAACATCTGAATTCAGGTCGTAGGAACGCCGGTTTTTTTTGGCTCCGCGACACTTCGCCACCACGACAGTTCGCTTATTACGTTTTCATGGGTTTTCCAGTGTTAATTTACAGTTTTACGTGTCGTGGTGGCGAAATGTCTGGTGGCAAAGTGTCGCGGAGCCGTATTTCATTTTTCTCGGTTGCAGTTGAAGATTTCTGAATTCAAAGCTTATAAACCAAAAGTTTAGTTGAGCTACAAAAAGCTCATCTTTTGATAATTCGGACTCAACTGCCTGGTCATTCATATTAATTCAGTTCCATTTAAACAGAGAGGGTCTCCATCTCTTGCAACAACCCAAAAAATGCTTATCGCATTATTTCCGACAAGAGACGAAACGAAAAAGAGAGAGAGAAGTGCGGGTGGGGCAAATGAAGAGGACCCTGGAACGAGTCGTCGACAGAGGAAAAGCGGGCGGTGATGTCACCGAGAGAAACACGTCACGGTCTGCAGAAGGGGCGAATGGGTGGGCGCGAAATGAGCATAGAGGTTGTCTGTGCGGGCATCTGCCACGTTATCTCTCGATCGGCCAGAGTTCAAAGGTGCTCAGGTGCGAACACACATGTTTTTGAATGGACCATTTGCCATGCGAAACTTCGAACACTTTGAGCACATTTTGATAGCTTGAGGTATTGAAGAGGGTTCTCGGAACGTCATAATGACACCTCCTCTCCCCTATTTCTTAGTTTTTCCATCTTTTAGAGGTGAGAAAAATGCGGAATTCTATTCAATTTGGCCGGCTCTCTGCGCGCATTTGTGCTCCAAAAAAGGACACACTTTGTCCTCTTCTGTCCGCCGAAAACGACGCGACATCGACAATTATGATTGGTCCGGGGTAAACGGAATGCGACACGAAAAGAGCAGGAGAAAAGGTACGAGGCTCTCTGAGAAGCTGCGGAGGGAAAATGGAACAGGGGAAGGTAAACTTGAATAAATGAAAATATGATGGAATTTCAATGGTTGTCATTGGAAAATTAATAGTCGCACAAAAAGAGGATACGCTCAGGAAACTCTAGAATAAGAACAAAAAAGACAAAAATGAAATGTATCAAAATCTATTTAATCAACAGTGTGCAATCTGTATCGTTGGTCCCGTTGAGCTCTTCGAGAACTCGAGAAAAGTAAAAGTAGCAAGGATTGTGAGCCAAAGTTATCCTTTCTCTCCGAAATGGGCCATTAGGTTCAGCCGTCGGGAGGACTCCGACCAGCCAATTTGTCATCGCCGACCCCGTTTTTGGCTAGTTTGTCATACATATTTTTGAAACTTTTCGAGCCAACAACACGAAGTTTTGCATCATTATTCGAGAAAAAGGAAACAATTCCTTTTCTTCGGCACAACGAGTGAAGAAGACGTTGGACTCGCACAAAAAGGTGACAAAGAAGAAGTGAGTCTCTTCTTCGGCGCAAGACGGCTCCTTGATTTGATTCTCGCTGTCGCATCCACTCAAATCTCACGTCGTCTTCGTTGACTTCTGAATCTGATTAGTTTTCATTTCATAACCGAAACAGTATTTTGTTTTATTTATTTACATGATACAAGCGGCAAACTGACTCGTGACTGATGCAATTTCGGTTCCCAAGATGAATTTTTGGGCAAGAGAACAGAGAAAGAATAAATAAATTACTAATTATGAAATTATTTTTATTAGTTTCCTCCGAGGCGGGCACCGGCACCTCCTGGCCATTGATGTCCGCGTGGCGGCTGTCGTGGTCCTCGGATGTCTCCATTCTGTCCTTGAATTCCACCATCCTCGTCAGGAATAAGACGATGAAGGAACTCAGGAGTAGAGATAAGATCGACACCGTACTCGTCAGGATACTTCAGAGCGACGAAGAAGTAAGCGTGGCCGACAAAGATACCGACGAGCTCGTTGGTTCCACCTCCACGGAGTACTGCGTTGAAGCCCCAGAGCACCCATGGAAGATAACGGGCTGGGAAGCGCATGCCGAACCAGAACGAAACTATCGTGTCCTTGTTGACTTGGCACCAAACATAGAGCACAGAAATCACCATCGGTTCGAGAAGGAAGTAGATGTCCAACGCCATGCACAAACCCTGCAAGAGCATTCCATATTCGCAACATGAAATAACTATCAAAATGTTTACTGTCTTGCCGTTCATGAAAGTATTTTCCACGATCCCGTTTCTCAAGCAAAACACTTTTTAAAAAAAACTTACTGCACAGAAGAACCAATTGAAGATGAGCATGAAAAGGTAATCAGCAGAACGCCCTCTGTATGTTTCTCTCTCTAAGGCCTTGGAATAATTGTACAGGAAATAGCACATCATCAACCAGTGGAATCCCGTTTGCGGTGTCACTGGATAGTATATCAGTGCTGTCAGCGGCCTCCAGAACTGAAAAAACTCCAAATTCAAAACATAACGTAGTCGAATTAATTACCTGGAACTTGTTGACGACAAGCTCCCACTGAAGGAACATCCATTGCGCATTGATAAATCCGAATCGTCCGAGAAGAGGGATGATTGTTGAGGCAAGAAACCAGTACCGCGTAACTATTGGGATTCCAAGAAGGAAATTTTCAAGATCCATCTGAAAAGTAGCTGGATTTGAGTGTGACTGCGGATCGATGAGACGAGACTTAAGCTGACGTCGCACAGTGCAGACGGAGATGTTTATGCCACGTGTTCTTATTTATTGATTTGCTTGAAAATTTGTTGCGAAATACATTTGCGGTCATTTTCCATACAGGTGAGTGATAAAAATGCGTTTTCCAGAGTTTTCCGATTACTCTTATCATTGAAACTTTTATGATTCAACGTGACCCTATTTTTATCGACTTCTAATTATTGAAAATGAATTTTCTTGTATAATAGTGTACTTGATTCTGAATTCTACTAAAATATAAACGAAAAAATATTTAAAATCGTGGAAAAGCGAGGAACATTCGTTGAAAAAGCACTGAAGCCGAGTCGCTCTCCACGCATCATGCAGTCGCGCCGGCAAATCGTTGCGAGACCCGTCGGCCACCGTACCCGCTTCTCTTAGTGAACGTGTCGTAATTCGACACAGAATTGATCGATGTCGCATCGGAAACACGTTTTCCCACCTGTTCCACTGCTTCTCACTTCACTTTTCTCAGAATCTTCGTCTTTTGCGCACGAAAACTATTCCTCGTCCCAAAAATCGATAAAACAAAGATTTCAGAATGACGGAAAACATCGATGGGGCAGCGGTTGCGGCGCCAATCTCCCCTCAAGAAGAGGTTGAATTGACCATCAGACAAGCTTATCAGGCGGAAAATGACTTTGTGTTCACTTGTCCAACCGACTGGACTATCAAACAAGTCAAGGAACACATCAAAAACTGCGTCGACAAGCATCCGGTGAGATTTTGCTCATAGAAAAACAAGTTTCTCTATTTATTTGAAAAAAAATAATTTTTGAAAAAAGTGAGAAAGCGGATCCCTAATGAGTATTAGTATTTTGTGCATAAAAAAGTATTTTCAGGCGGTTTCCACACAACGCATAATCTTCTCCGGCGCTTCACTCAGAGACGACATGATTCTCTCGAATATTTTGAAAGAGAGGTAATTTTATCCTTCAACTTCAAATATACAATTATATTTTTCTAGAAGCCACGTTGCTGGAGAGCAAATCTTCTTCCATTTGGTAATTGCACAACCGTATCAAGCTACGCAGTCGTCGTCTGAAGTACGTCGAAGAAATGTGAACAATGCGGGGAACAGTAGACAAAAGTGAGTTTTAATGCATCCAAAATAACTTAAATCATGTCTATTGCATATATTTGCAGCACGATCCCGGTTACACCTCTAGTGACAAGTGAAGCATACGCACAGAACATGGCTGCCTGGCAACAGTACTGGGCTGCGTACAATCAGCTGCCGGCGTATTCACAGCACGTGGAGCATCAGAGACTGATGGCTCACTACTACTCATACGCGATGACTACACCAGTGGCTGCTCCGCTCGAGCGAGTGAATGCGAACAACTATCAGCTGAATGCCGCTATCTGGAGAGCTCGTGTTCAAGGACAAGCTGCTCCGGCTGCGGCCAACGGAAACCAGGCAAATCAGAATGGAAATAATCAAGGAAGAGTCGACATTTTGGAAGTTGGATATCGCATTTTCAAACTAGTTCTGCTGTTCTCTGCAGTTCTCCTATACTCATCATTCGAGCGATTCGCTGTTGTTCTCTTGGCCGCTCTGTTCATCTATTTCATTCAACTTCGTCGAAACCAAGCTCGTCACCGAGCACAAGCTCAAGCCGCTGCTCCTGCCGCTGCTGCTGCCCAACCAGCTGAACCGCATGTTAATAACAACAATAATGGAGAGAACGACGGAGAAAACGCGGTAAGATCGTTCAACTAGTGGCTTTCTAATCTCTAACAGTATAACCAACCAATAAGAAGGAAGAAGTTGCCTTTTCAAAGAAGTGTAGAGAAATCAAATGTACAAAACACAGAATCTTTTATTTCAACTTATGTTTGTATCTTCATCTCACTACAGTATTGGACTCCCTAGTTATCTGCACCTCTCCCCACGGAGCAGACGAGCGGAATCCGTGAGGTGTCGGCTGCTTTCTAGACAGTTCCTATATAAACGAACCGCTTGTGATCCGCAAATTCGTGAAGCTTTCCAAATTTTTTGTCAATCTTCAGCTAGCATTCATACCGTTGAGATAAGCTCCTAACAATTTTGTTTGGATATCTAGCGTTTCACAAAACACC
The DNA here is from genome assembly GCA_963932285.1 of Caenorhabditis macrosperma. Taxonomy (NCBI): domain Eukaryota; kingdom Metazoa; phylum Nematoda; class Chromadorea; order Rhabditida; family Rhabditidae; genus Caenorhabditis; species Caenorhabditis macrosperma. Next base: position 5,780,506 of record OZ010622.1, read on the forward strand.
TTGTTTTGAAACAAATTGATTACAACTAATACTCAGAAAGTGATTCTATCTCAACGTTTTCAGGTTCCACCAACAGAAGGAGATGCTCCAGCCGCACCAGAAACCGTTGCAGAGCCAGCAGTTGAGCAGCAGAGTGGAATGCAAGTTTTCCTTGCCACATGCTACTCATTCGTCACCTCGTTTTTCGCATCCCTCGTCCCCGACCATCCAATGCCGATGGATCTTAATTAAACCTCTACCCGCACCCTCTGCACATTTCCTCGCTTGAAGTTTGAAACTGTATTTTCTTTGGTTACTACTCCCTGGAATCCCCCTTCCCTCTCTTCCCGATGCCCTTCTGTACAACCCACTCAGCCTCTACTAGTTTCGCACCGTCTAGACACTTCTTGTGTATATGTATCTTTATATCGCTGTTTCCATCGCGGGTTCTCCCCTTCCTTTTCCGAATAAACTTTATTACGATTCGATTCGTTCAGAACGTCCATTATGCACGACAGACTGGTCGGTCTGTGTGTATGTATCCCTTCGTTTCCTTTTTTGACCACTGTCCATTTCTGACCATCACATTTCCAGTTTTTCGCCCTCTCTCTTTTTCCTCCCTCCTTTCTCATCATCATCATACTTTTCGCGTCAATTCGGACACTGGTTTTCTATTGATTTATTAGGGTTTCACACACAGAATAAGACAAAAAACAGGCGTTTTCTTGGTGTCACTCGAAAGAACACAAAAACGATGCGAATGGTAATTACAGGTAGGTAGCAAGAGTGACACAGATCCATCCAAGGTTACGACCCGCGGGGGAAATATGGATTTCAACGCATCATTCGGAAAAAAGCGGCCAGGTCACCCAGAAATTGGGCAAAAAATTTGGAACGCTTCACGAATTTGCGTGTCATCCTTGCGCAGGGGCCATGCTAATCTTCTCTGTATTGTTCCAATTTTATTATGTATTTCAAAAATCTTGGAACCTCCATTTTCCACGTGAACTGATGAGCTTGCGGGTCTCGTCATGAATAGAGGGTACGTGGATTCCGTATGAACGGGTGGCTCCTTTTATTCACGAAGAGACCAGCAAGCGCATCAGTTCACGTGGAAAATGGAGGTTCCAAGATTTTTGAAACATATAATAGTATATGTTCTCGGAAGAACGGGACGACGAACGGGCGGTTCGTTTATAAGGGGACTGTCTGGAAGGCGGCTGACACCTCACGGGTTCCGCCTGTCTACTCCCCCCTCCTCATAGCACGTCATCTGGTCCTCTCCTCTCGGAGCGTAGTGAACAGGCGGAACCCGTGAGGTGTCGGCCGCCTTCCAGACAGTCCCCTTATAAACGAACCGCCCGTTCGTCGTCCCGTTCTTCCGAGAACATATACTAAAATTGGAACAATACAGAGAAGATTAGCATGGCCCCTGCGCAAGGATGACACGCAAATTCGTGAAGCGTTCCAAATTTTTTGCTCAATTTCAAATGGTCTTTTCAAGCTCCGGTAAATAATTGTAACGAAAAGGTGTTCCTTGGAAAGATAAGTGTCCTTTCGCAACAGACACCTTTCCGTTATGGGAATCAAAGTTCCTTGCTTCGTATATGTAGAGAAATCTCTCTTAAGCAACATTGTTCAAAACGAATTAGGAATCAAAATGAGAACATTTCATACCCGATTACTACCCATTCCAATGACTTCTCGCAGTGGGAACCCGATGAGATTTTGTTCTACAACCTAAAGTGTATCACCCACTGCGCTTTCGCATTGTAACATTTTTTCCTTATCGCTGATAAAATGCTAGAACACGAACGAGAAGCCGAAGGTTTAGAATGGCATTTTATCGATTGAAAGTGAAAATATTCACGATAAACTTGAAATCGCGATGCTTCAAAGCTATGAAATGGGACGAAAACACCCAAAGAAAAGGAAACTTTGAAGCGAAATTTTGAACTTGTAAACGGTCGTTTTCTATCGTTCTGCTGTCGATTCATTCATTTTGTTATTTCAAATAAACAAAAAATAAGATGGTCATTCCATAGAATAGTCCTTATTCACTCCCTTATTAACCTCTTTTGTCATTTGTCCCTCTCGAAGGAAAGTGAACAGGCGGAACCCGTGAGGTGTCGGCCGCCTTCCAGACAGTCCCCTTATAAACGAACCGCCCGTTCGTCGTCCCGTTCTTCCGAGAACATATACTAAAATTGGAACAATACAGAGAAGATTAACATGGCCCCTGCGCAAGGATGACACGCAAATTCGTGAAGCGTTCCAAATTTTTTGTCCAATTTCCAACTTCCAATTGTCAGGAGAAGCCGCCGAACCTGTCTGCACGGTCTCAGATCCACAAACACTCGTATCAGCAGAAGTACAGTAATGAGATGACGACCATAAAAGGGGAATAGGTGCGGGAGGCGATCGGCCGCCCGGACAGTTGTCCTTTCTCTCCGAATCAGTGATAGTTTGGTTTGAAACATCCCCCCGACGAAGGTTTTCTGATACAAGTTTTGGAGAAGATGCGGGAGAGAGAGACCTTCATCCATCAAATTGGCACGTTAGTGAGGTCTCTCTTTCCTTTTTTCTTCGGGAGAGAGAGTTGTTTTGTGTTCTTCCGAATGACCTAGTTGCCAGAAGATCTCGCAAGGAGGTCCCGGCGCCGAGGTCATTTCGATGCGTTCATCGCCTGCTTCCTGAGGGGAAGAGAAGCCAATCCTTTCATTCCTCTCTCTCTTTCTCTCTTTGTACAGTTCGTAGTATCCATCATCATCTCTCTTTCTACTGCCTCTGCTGCCGTCGAAGGCCGTCCATCGGCCCACCGTCGCCGCTTCGCTTCGTTTCTCTTTCTCTCCCTCTCACCTCTTTCTGCCCGTTTATCCCAGCCCTCTCTCGCTCTCTTCCTCACCAATTTTCCTTTCTTGTCCTCCTCTTTTCCTTTTCATTCATCATTCTTTCCTCGTTTTCCTCAAAAATTCGGCCAATTTTTCGATTTCCATAGTGATAGTGAAATGGCCGTTGGGGGCGACGACGGTGGCCGTGTCGTCTCCGGACTGGTTGATCTCGTTTTCACGCTTCCTCCTCCTCCCCCACTTTCTTCTCTGTTTTATCACATCCGTCCCTCCCCACGCACACCGAGAATTTTGACACGGCGACGAGAAAGAGTGCGGCAATTAGAGTTTCACTTTTCTCCTCTTCATGTTGCAATCGAGACGTGATTTCTGATCCCTCTATGGTTCTACAGTAATCTCTATCTCTCTCTCTGTCTCTTGTGACGTCCCTAACCAGTATGTGTGGTCCTCTCTGACCACTCGCTGCCACGTGTGGATCTCCTCCCCGTGTGTTCCATTTCCATACCCATTCTCACTTTTTCTCCTCCTGCAATTGCGGCCGCCTGACGACCTTCTCTCGCTCGATTCTCGCCGCGCGGTCGTAGTCGTCGCCGTCGTTTTCGCAGCGACACAACCGTCGATTCAAGCGATTTCACCTTCGTACCAGTCGGTACAGGTCGGTGCGCGCGCGGGCGGGCGAGCGGCCGATCTCCCGCCGCTGCATGTGCGTGTTTCGCTTCTTTACCACCGGCGGATGAGAGAAGACCCGAGTAGTTCTATTCGGGAGAGGTGTACAACTTGACCCCCAAAAACTGAAGAAGAAGACGACGATCGAGGGGTGCAAATCGTGAAGAAGAAGGTGAAGTGAAGGGGACGAACCGTGGGAAAGAGAGGGAGAGAGAGACATTAGAATAACAATAATTAGAGGGGGGAGGGGGAACTGTAGAGACCTCGGAAGGTCCCCCGTGTCCCTGAAGACGTGAGGCTTCCAAACACGTTCAGATGACGTCGGGGATCGGAGTGGACGTCAAGTACACTTTTGCTTTTCCCCTCCGATGATGGCGATGACCATTCCAGTTCGAAAGACCACTTTTCAGAGATTTTTGATTTCGGGGACGGGAAGAGCTTTGAAGACGCTAACTTCCCCTGACCTCACGTCTTCTGAAAGCTTCATTCGGCCATCACAGAGATCGGGATCTTTTGGGGAAACGGCGCTGACTCCCTTGAGCTCACGTCTTCTAGGAGAACGTCTTCAGAAGGATCCCCCAGACCAGTCCCTCCTCGACTTTACGAAAAGTCGTTTGGTTCGAAACCCTTCACAACACAGTCATTTGAATGCCGTCCGTCACTTCCAAAAACGAAAGCTTTCTCTTCTCCCTCAAACGTCCATTGGCTACTTTTCCCTCGCGTTCCCCCCAACAAACATTCCCCTACGATCCGAATCATCGGTCTGTTGCTGCCCTGAGAGGCGACGGATCTGCGCGCGCGATATGCAAGAAGAACAGGTCCTGAAGACGTCGAAGGAGGAGGAGAAGAAGGAGAAGCATCTCTCCGTCCGTCCATTATGCAAGAGAGAGAGAGAGAGAGAGAGAGAGAGTGCGCGAACAAAACGAGCGAACCGGTCCATCTCTTCTCTCCTCGGTTTCCCTCATATTCTCCCTCTCTCTCTGTTTCCACGACGTCGTCTACACACACACACACATCGACGTCGAATCCACGGATGAATGGCCGACGACTATTCTCGGGCGGCGCCCACGACTGACCATTACTCTGCGTCTCCTCTTCTAGCTACCGTAATCGCCTCCTGCTGCCGCTGCTGCAGCTACTGCTTCCAATTCGCCCGAACCGCCGGCCCGAACCACTACCAACCAGCAGCAGCAGAAGCAGCCATTTTCTCGCTCTTCTTTCACCCTATTCACACACACGTTTCTCTCGTTTTTCAATCTCCCCAACTTCTTCTTCTTCTTCTTCTATTTGCCCTCCTACCGTACTCCGCCATCGTCGTCGTCGTCGCCAACTGTCTCTCTCACGGTTCGGCTCTCCTTCCGCCGATGACTCTGTGCTGACCCGGGGCGCTGAACAAACAACACTGACCCCCCGAAGCTCCGCCCCAACACACACTTTTTTTTCCTTCTCCTATTTTTTTTGCGAAAATTTCGAAGAACGTCTCCCTCTCTCACCTACCCACCACCGGCCCCCAATCTCTCCCGAAAGTGACGCGAGAGATTGACCTACTATTTCTCTTGGAGGGGGGTTTCGCCGATTTGGCACGGTTCCGACGTTGGAAGTCTCTGTCTCTCTCCTCTCGCCTCGAGACGCTTTTTATACGAAAAAGAAGGTCTTTTCGATTTCTAACCTCCCGCATTTCGCATTACCCCTCACCCGGCCTCCCACACAGTTTTATTACACAAGGGTTTGGATTTTTTTTGTAAATTTGTGAAAGGGTATACTGGTTGCTACTGGCAATCAATAGTGGCTAACTGCGCAAACTTTTCAGTTTTCCGGATATTTTGTCTCAAAGTGCTCAAAATTGTGCCTTCTCACGAAATCAGGCGTTTTTGAGCACTTTGAGACAAAATATCCGGAAAACGAAGTTTGCCAAGACAGCCACTATTTGGAATCGATTACCAGTATCAAAAAATGTACCCTTGCAAATTTACAGTGGATTCCTCTCCCTGTCAGTTCTTGCTCAAGCATTGAAGCTCCACGGCCCATCCCTGCCCCTTCCTCGCCTCTCTCCTCACCTCCCCACTCGATCTTCCCGCTCCCTGCCCCATCGCTGCCCCATCGCTGCCCCTTCCCACAGTAACCCACATTCCCATACTGCAACTGAGAACATCGATGCCTCGCATATCTCCCATCACCATCTCCAGTAACCCACTTCTCCTCTTCTTCTTCTTCGCCAACGCGAACTTCCTCTCAACTACAGTACTCCCGTCTCTCTGTCTCTCTCTCTCTCTTGCGACATGCTCGATTTCGCCCCATTACCCAAGCGCTCTCTCTCTCTCTTTCTCTGCACTCTCCGACTTTCTCACACTCTCTCTCTCGGCGCCCTTCAACCCAAAAACCGTCACTTTCCCCTTATCACCTCCAGGCTTATATTTCGGCGCCGTTTTCCTGATTCTCGCCTCAAACTTTTCCGTCTCTCGCTCTCTCGTTCATTTGTTGTTTTCCTCGCTCTCTCGCTCTCTCTCTCTTTCTCTCTCGATTGCTCTCCATTTCCAGAAGATCCGCCTCCATCACAGCCTCTTCTCAAACCCACCCTTCAATTCCTCAGGATCTCTCTCGAAAATGGGCCAAGGAACCGGGGACGACGGTGTTCCGCCGGCGCCGTTCTCCACTGCGCACACTCCGGCTCACTCGCCTCTCGCCTCCTCCGCCGCCGCCGGCGTCTCCTCGTCTGCCACGTCATCAACCTCCACACCTCCTCCTCCACCTCCAGCAGCAGCATCGGCATCATCAGCAACACCAGCGGCAAGCGTGCCCAGTAAGTGCCCTTCCCGGTGGGATACTGTAGGCGAAGAGGCTTCGATCCGTGTCGTTTCGTCCTTAACGAGAGGCGAAACGAAATCAAATCACCTCTCTCCTCGTTTTTCTTTTCTTTTTCTTATCAAATTTCGTCGCGGTCGCCGCCAGGCTTATCACCTTATCACCCTATCACGCAATGTTCTTTCTCCCTTTGGAAGTGTACGCAAAACATCATGCACACAACACGACGGTTTCAGGCACACGGACTGAAACCGACTGGAAGCAGTCGGGCGACGAGAGCCTCACCGAGTTGTGCATATTCCACGTACCCGACAAAGTCGTCGCTCTGGTGGGTTACTGTACATGGTGACGTCTTCTCCAACTGATCACTTTCCAGCCGAACCCCAAACGGGCAGAATGCAGTCTTCCGATGAATCTCCTCCTGAAGCCGTCGACGAAGAATCGAAAGAAGTCGTCAGTGTGGTCCTCGGATCACATCCCTCGAGGCGTTCGATTCGGCCCCCTCGTCGGAGAGATCCGCCTCGTCGACGTCGATTCGGCCCTCGTGTGCCCTGCGGAAGCGTCGATGGCCGGTGGAACTGCGGCTCAGGAAGAAGTTCCGTTCGACGAGTCGCCGGATGAGTGGAAAGTGTTCTCGCCGTCCGGAGGTCGTCTCACCAAGACGATATGTGTGAAGGACGACGGACGATCGAATTGGATGAAGTACGTGGTGGCGGCGGAGGCCGACGAGGGACAGAATCTCGTCGCTGCTCAAGTCGGAAACGACGTCTACTTCTACACGGTCAAAAAGATCGACGCAAACACGGAACTCTCGTTCTGGTTCAGCAGGGACTACGCGAGGAAGCTGAACTACTCATCGGCTCCCTCCGTCAGAGTGCGAGCGCCCACTGCGGTGCCAGTGCCCGTCGTCCTTCCCGCTGCGCCGCCCGCCTCAACGACGGCCACAGCCATATCGGAGCCAGCGGTCGCCATCGACTACTCTGTCAAGAAACTGACGGCGACCACTGAGATCGAACCAGTGGACACACTGTCAACGGACGCTTCCTCTACCAGTGACAACGACGAAGAGATGGTCGATGTGGAGACGAGCAGAGTCAGCTGCACGCGTCCGGCAGCCGAGTTCTCCCGCCCGAACGTCATCCAGAACCCGGTGGTGCGACCTGTTCCCACACGAGTCACCAACTTCTCATCGGGACTCGACCCGCTGACTCTGTACAAGGACTATCTGCGGAAGACGTTGGAGCTAACAAGTAAGTGTTGAGACATAAGGCAAATGAGAGACGAAGAGACGCAGACAGCCTGATATCTCTGCTTCTCTTGGTCCCGCTTCATCTTTTTCTTTGACCTTGCCTTGAACTTTCGCAGTCTCGTTCCTGATAGAAAGTTGCCAAAGGACACTCTGATTCTGATTCCATTCATTCTTCCTCACTTTTCCATTTCCATTCCCCCCGTTTTTGCAGAGTTCGATCCGTCACTCTTAGTGACACCCGTCGCCCACACGGCCACCATTACTGCTACCGGAGGCCGCTCCGGCCAGCCGATCGACGTGCAGCCGGTGCTCGCCGCCACCGCCGGACACCTCGGCAACTACGCGGCCATCTACGGCAGTCAGGACTTCCAGCAAGAGTTCAAGCCGCTCTTCCAGACGCCCACGTCGGCGTTCGGCGGCGGTGGCGGCGGAATGGGCGGCGGATTCGGAGGCGGCGGCGGTGGACACGCGTCGTCGTTCCACCAACTACCGTTCGTCAACCACGCCGCGTCGTCGCACAATGACTCTTCGTTCAACGGAGTGCCGAATGTAAGTGGAATAGAAGACGGTGGATCATAGGAGTCAATGGATGTTTTCAGTACGTTCAGCAACAGGAAAACGGAAAGACGCGGTATGCCTGCAAGGATTGCAACAAGACATTCGGACAGCTATCCAACCTGAAGGTCCATGTCAGGTGAGGCACAACGGATCCTCTTCATCCAGCTATTCCCTCTCTTTCAGAACTCACACTGGCGAGAGGCCATTCAAATGCGACACGTGCGCGAAGGAATTCACCCAACTGGCCCATCTCCAGAAGCATCACCTCGTGCACACCGGCGAGCGGCCCCATCGGTGCGACATCTGCGACAAACGCTTCTCCTCCACCTCCAACCTCAAGACCCATCTCCGATTGCACAACGGACAGAAGCCGTACACGTGCGATGTTTGCGACGCCAAGTTCACGCAATACGTGCATCTTCGACTGCACAAGAGACTCCACGCGAACGAGAGACCGCACAGTTGCGGCACGTGCGGGAAGAAGTACATCTCGGCGAGCGGACTGCGGACGCATTGGAAGACGACGACGTGCAAGGAGGAGGACACGAAGGACATGATGGCGTGGAAGGGGAAGGACGAGATGATTGACTCGAAGGAGGGCATCCTAGACGGAGGCTACATGGACATCTTCGAGAACCCACTGGTACGTTTTGGAGCAGCACTTCTCACAGCATGATGAGCCCCCGCTTCCCTTCACTGCACTACCACCTCGCCTAGCCTCTCACCCCATTTCGCTATGCTTTCAGAACTCCGAACTCAAGCCCCGCCCACTTCTACCTATCGAATCTATGTATAATGTAAGCATTTGAGTTCTGCACGCTTCGCTTCCTAGTCGCACGTCTTCTCATTTTCACTCTTCCTCATCTCAAATACTACCATTTCAGAAGTACACCCTGCCCAACGCGTCGCTTCTCGGTCAGGGACCCAGCGGCATGCAAGAGCAACAAGCGCCTCCGCCCACTCCGCAGCACATGATGTACGGCGGATCGATGGGACACATGGGACAGCCGCAACACTTGGGACACGCCCCGCAACACTTCCAAATGGGTCCGGATCCGATGCAGAACGGACACCCGCACCCGCACCAACTGCTCCAGCAGCAGCAGCAGCCATCGGGACCCCAGCAGCACCTCCACGATCCCCTCAATCCGCAGATCAGACTGCCCGATCTGAAATCGTCGCTGCTCGGACTCCCGCAATACCATACTTAACCATCTTCTCTTGACGTTCTAATCGGAATCTTATTCGCATTTCTGTTCTCCTCCGAGAGCACACTATCCCTCCCCCCGCACGAGTCTCCCATAATACTTAATTATAATGTATTTCAAAAGAGTTCAAATTGTCCATTTTCTATACTTCCCCCCGATTACTTCTTGCCTGTTTTGTATCGAATTCTAAGTATTTCCCCACAGCTCTTCCAAATGTGTATTATTATTAACTTAAACAACTCGGAAAGTGCTCTCTCTCTCTGCGTCTCTCCACTCTCACTCTCTCTCTGTCTCACTGTCTCTTCCTGACATGCTTTATCTTCCCCGCCTCCACTTCACTTCCAACACTGTCAAAACCTCTTCGTAGTCTGTAAATCTGGCACAGTAGATAGACATCTCTCTCTCTCTCTCTCCCCCTTCTACTCCTCGGCCCCATCCGTTTTTCTGTGATCACTGTTTGCAATGCCTTAATTCGAATCATTCACTTTTTCCAATTTCTTCTCTCCTCGCTATGGAAGTGTACATAAATCGTGTTTTCATGAACGAAAAGCAGGTCGTTTGTTAACAGGAATCTTCATTTCTCACCGACAAAATCAACATACAGTAGCGATGGAACGTTTGGAAAATGGAGCCGAGTGCAAATCAGGGATGCACGGAAGGAAAATTAACGTTATTTCCGTTTCATTCACGTGGGGAAAAATATAACTGCGTCAGTTAGTTCCGTTTCCGTTTCCGTTTCATTCCGTGCATCCCTGGTGCAAATACGCTCCATTGAAAGCTTATATGGACTCAATGATTCGATCGTTTCGAGATCAGAAAGGCGCTCAAACCAGCTGGCACTAACACGAATGTAAACGCGCTCAACTGTGATTAACAACAGCCCGATCAATTTTTAAATTTGGTTCCGAAATTTCACGAATTCACCATCAAAACTTCCAAAATAGCTTTACAAAACGATACGAAGCCATTGAACCGCGCGTGCACCCTATAGAACTCTAGGTTCAGCAGTTACCGAGCGGCACCCCAAACGCTGCCCGAGAATCACTATATCTCGAGACTGATGAGAGATATCAAACAGTTGTCAACAGAAAACTTGTAGTCCTAGTTATGATCTACAAGTTTCCAGTTGACAACTTTTTGATATCTCTTATCAATCTCGAGATATAATGATTCTACGGCAGCGTTTGGTAAATCTAGTCGCCTGAAGGTCTGTATTTCTCGGCGCAAAGTTCAAAAACATCAGTGTCAGAGGTCGTGACCTTGTTTTTCTCTCTTTCGAAGCTGTTCTTTTCTCACAAAATCACCGCCGCCGCAGTTTTTGTTATCGGCGGCGCAAAGTCTAGACAAAGCGCAATAACCTTGAATTGGAGACAAACATTCCATCGCTACTAGAGTTCAACAGAGTACTCAAGCCTTTATCTTTCCGTAGTACCTGAAAAAACAGAAAATCCCTCTTTCTTCTCTTCAGCACCTCGAAACTCACTTGAATTTGACTGCCGAGTTCATGAAGTTGTTCTGAGCGACCGCCTCCTCTCTGGCTATCTTGTACGTCTCCTGAATGCGTCTTCTGTCCCTTGAATCCCTCATCTTCCCCCCTCCTCACCTTGTCAATCTCGTTCTGCACTCTCTTCTGAGCCATGTCGTCGTTCAGACTCTCCTCCGGCTCGAAGACGTCGATTCCCGGAACGAGCATGAACTTTGTGACTCTCGCCGATCCGTCCGTCTTCTCCGCGCACAGAGTCACCGCCTCACTCTTCGCACTCACTTCCACCAGATCCTGTCTCGGCGGATTCTCCGTCACGGTCTTCACGAATTCGGCGAACGTCTCCTGCAACTGTTGCTTCTGATAAGGGCTTCCGAGGGATTGTGTGTGTCTCTTCATCTCCGATCGAAGGATTTCGAGCAGGATGCAATTGATTTCGCTGCCTCTCGCGAGTTTTTCGTTGAGAAGAAGGTCCCACTTGTGCTGGAGGAAGAGTCTCATATTGCGGGGGATCATCTGCTCCTTCATCATCGATCGAATCGGCTTCGGGTGCTTCTGGAGTTCCTTCACTTCTTCAAGAGTCCACATCGAGATAGGGTCATAGGCAGGGGCGAAGCGAGACGGAAGGAGCTTCATGCCGATCCAAAGAATGGCCGACCAGGACTAAAAAACAATGGGAATGAGAAGGAAGGAGGGAACTCGGGGAATTTTCGGCACGGTTGCAGCACGATTGCCGCGGTATGTCGTAATTTGCCCGAAAAAATGCCGAGCCGACATCGCGCTTCATCGTACTGTGTACAAGGTGCCGACTTGGGCCAATTTTCGCCCACAAATATGCCAAATATTTTCAGAACTCGATCGACGAAATTTTTGAAAAAAAAAAGCAAGCCCCGCCCATTTTGCCGGCAATGGTGCCGAAAATTCCCTCTAAAGGGGCTCACATTCGGATCAGTGTAGACCCCTTGCACGAAAGTGAACACTCCGTAGATCGAAGAAATCGCCATTGAGACTCTGCAAAAGTCCCCCCGTTTCACTAATTTCACCCCTCTTCGTTCAATACATTCCAAATCCACGACTGCTTCTCTTATCGGCCGCGAGAATGGTGCTGAGCCAGAAGACGGAGAGGATGGATGCTCCGATGAAACAGAGCAGGGCGTTCCTTCGACACTTCTCGGCGACCCATCCATCGATTATCCCCTCGTTTCTCTCGATCCGTTGACGGATTTTCAGATAGTACAGTGGACGGCGGCTGGAAACAGAATGGAAGGGAGATCATTGGAAAGACAGACTGTTTGAGAAGGACACTGGATTCGGTGAAGGCGGCGGTGGAGACGACGATGCAGATGACGATCCAGAGGACGGCAAGCCAAACGGACGTCGTCGAATTGCAGATGACACCGACGCACGTCCACGTTGACGGAAGTTGGTACCAATCTGAACAGAGATTGACAGGGGGAAAGTTCGCTCTACTGCTCACTCGTCTGGAAGATGAGAGCAAGGGCGACAACCAAGATGACCAGCGGAGGGAGGATTCTCGGAATCACCATGATCCCCCACACCTTCTTGCCTTTGAAATCGCGCTCCCACTCGTTCAGGTGGACACATCGGACCACTTGGTTCGCATTGTATCCCTCCGACATCCATTGGATCATTGCTGGGAAGAGGAATTAGGCTCAGAAGCAGGATCGGATGCCATCGAAATGGCCCCGCAACAGAACTCTGCCGGAGAATCATTACATCTCGAGATTGATAAGAGATATCAAAAAGTTATCAATCCCGAGATATAATGATTCTCCGGCAGAGATCTTCCCGGTTGCGGGGCCATTAAGATGACATCCGATGTGATCGCTAACCTCCCAAATAGCAGAAATGGATGATCAGGAAGAAGAATCGGCAGGTGGCTTGAGAGATTTTGAACAGATACGGGTCGTTGAAGAGGAGCACACAGGTGCTCCCGAGGGTCAGGAGAAGGCTGCGAAGGGCTTGATGGGTCTCTTGAGGGTCCTGAAACGGAGACGTTCTGATCGACGGCCTCGGTTCACGTACGTCTTCTCCATTCGACAGATAAACCTTCCCACAGGATTTTGCGATGACCGTCAGAATGCTCCACACGGAAGTCTGCAGAGCTGACAGCGAGAGGAAGGATATCGAGTTGCCGAGTCGAGTGAAGAACGGATCCGTTGTGTTCGTGACTCGGTCCTTGCTCACTTCGCACGCCGTCCCCTCGTATCCCCAGTCGCACGCACACTTCACCACTCCGAGCGTGTCGGAGCACGTGCCGTGTCCGGAGCAAGTGGAGGTGGTGCACGCGTTGCCCGTGTACCAGCAGTTCTTCATCTGAAGGTGCAAATGAACGCGAGTTTAGAGTCGTCTCAGTGCCCACCGAGTAGCCGCTCTTGCAGTTGCACTGATACTTGACACTTCCGCCGTCATCGACTTCTTTGCAAGTGTCGGTGCCGCGAGAGAAGCATTCCGAACAACTCGTCACGTACTCTCCCGTCGTGTTCGTCACCTTCTGAGCGGCTCCTTCGGCTTCACAAGTGATCTGCGTCGGATTGGGCATCAGATTCCCGCGAGTTCCACAAGAAACCGAAGTGACCGCCTTCGTGTAGGAGCACGTGATGCTGAAATGGAAAGGAAGAAAGACTACGGTTTCCCTTGTGTACCTGCCCGTCGATCGGCTCGCAATCGTTTCCTTCGATGAGCTGAGAATGGAGTTGAGCTCCAGAACTGTCAACGAGGTGTCCACGAGACATTGCGTCGAGTTACAGTATTCTGAAACTTTTGTGATCTACTCAACCATTAAAACGAGTCCATACGTGGCAGGACGCAAATAGCGGAGATGTTGGAAGTTGCATCTGAAATTCCGACAGTAGTCGCGACGGGTGACGTCATCGCAGTCAACTGAGTGATGTCGAAGACTTGCGCCTCTTTGCTGAACCGCTCGAGAACCGATCCACCGCCGTTCGCAAAGTACCAGTTGGTGGAACCGATCGCCTTGCTCTGACTCTTCAGAACGTTCAAATCGTTGAGATTTCGCAAGTGCTCCAGTGAGATCAGATTCTGTTGATCTACACTTTGACAGTAGGAAAGGGCCGATTGATAAGACTTGATATCGGAGGAATCGACGAAGAGGAAGCAGAGAGAACTGCCGGCGACGTAGCCATCAGGGCATTGAACTGAGCAAGCGGGGTCTTGCGTCGAGGGAATCGAAGTGGTCGTGGTTCCAGTGGTGTCTGTGGAGACGTCAGTACTCGACTGCGTGACCACGTCGCTAACGTCGACAAAGTGGAGGCCAGTGGTCGATGAGGAAGAGTGAGTGATCACTTGCTCGACGTCCACAATCTTGACTCCAGAAGTCGTCGACGTCGCCGTCGTTGTCTCCTCCGTTCCCCACGTCGACGTGTACACCAGAATCGACGTCGCCATGTCCACAGTGCTCGACGAACTTCCGTTCCACGTGTCCAAGATGTTATCCAAGTCACAAATCAGCACGTCATCATCGTCATCGACGGTTGTGTAGTCGTAATCCGTGGAATTTGTGACGTTAGCAGTCGACGTGTCGAGCACGTCTGTCGTGGAAGACGATGAAACGGTGCAGCTACACGTGGAGGCGTTGAACGACGTGCAGCTCGAGGCGATGAGCAACTGCTGGATGGTACACAGACTTTCTGTAGAACACGTGTGATCACATCAATGTGTGTCAACTCACCTGTTGTGTCGCTATTTGCACTACTATCCGTAGAACTTGTCAAATCCAAACACTATCATCATTAGAACATACAGTAAACCTCTTCAACTAACCGGTGGGAATACACGGTAGACAGCAGATCAGCAGTAGATGCCACATGAGGAAGCTGTATTCGCGCATTTTGGAAGCTAAATGAAAGCGCATTCGAGGGCGAAAGACGGCGAGCGGAGCCCGGCAACCCGCCAATGTATCCGTGGAGATTGCTTTATATTCGTTTTTATGGCATTGTCTCTTTTTTTTGATGACACGAATTGTAACACACGGAAAAGGAGTTTATTGTGAGGAAGAGGAGGAGGGAAAGGGAACAGAAGAGCTCGTTGTTCTTGGTTTCTGAAACACACTCGTAACATTCCATAAAATGTCCCAACTGGCTTTCTTCACAGCCAACAACGACACGTGTCGATCACTGGCCCGCCCCACGTGGAATGTCTCGCCGTCCTCGACCACAAGAAAACGTATCTCAGTCTGGTTTCTACATCTTCGTTCTCCCTCCGACCGCCAGACCCTCGAACTTCGATATCGATCTATTCTTTTTGTTTCTCTCTTTTTTTACCTTTTTGGCGATCGAAAGGTGTCCAAATTAGCCGAAACGGCAACGGCGGAAGCCCGCTCTATCGTCACGAGAGAACGTGCGCCATAAAGAGACGGAGGATACCGTAACCCGGAAAGCAGTGTGGTCTCCGGGCGCATGAGAGCAGCTTTTGCGTGTTTTTCCGCTTGATTTTCCCACTTTCTCCCGTATCGGCGAACTACGCCCAAATGAACGTTGTACAGAACGTACAAGAAAGCGATAGCGGTGACGACGGAGTTATGGACACTAAGGGTGTGAACTTGGACGAGACCGCCTGGTTGGAGGAAAAGTCGGCGGACGACGATCTGAAGAGATTTCTTGAAGTACGACCGAGCACACATGTTTTGTGCGAGTTCCGTTCACTGGAAATGAAATCAATTTGAACAATAATCTGCCGCCGGCTAGGAAAATATTCACTAAGTTTTCAATGGAAAGTGGTATCTATGTGTCATGGCGACAACCCCACTCATATGAATGTACGAAACGTTGTTTGAATTGTATCAGTAATCAGAATCAGACAATCAGAGACGAATCAGATGCATAATCTCTTTCATCATTTCCGACTTTTCCTTGTTCTTATGTTTCGAATGTATTCGAATTCTCATTCAAGTCATTGTCACTGTCTTCTGGATGGTCCGACATCACGCTTTCCGCTTTCTCCCGAATGGGGGTCGGTGCGAGGTCATTCCACTCCAGTTCGTTTTCCGGAGTCACAGATTTTCCCAGTTCGTCCATGTCAATCATCACAGCGATCAGTTCGGCTTTCAGGCCGTCAAAGTTATTTCTTTCATTAGCCTGGTGTACAGGTCGATCATACTGGAGTCATCCATCGTGAAACGATCCTTTTGGATTTCCTCCGGAATCCATACGTCGTTGGACGCAATCATTTCATAGGCTCCATGGGCCTCCGAGCAGCAGGTCTTTAGGGTGTCCTTCACGTCTCCGATCAGGATTTTCCCTTGTTTCACATTCGAAACTAGTTCTTTGGCTTTGTTGATTCTTATCATCGCTTGTTTCGAGATGTTCGTGATCACGCGCTTCTGCGGTCTCAAATCGCCAGTCAGGGGAGTCATAATTCTACACGGGGGGCGCTTTTCAGCTAGCTGTGTAAATTCCAGTTTACCTGCAAGTTATTCTTTGAATACCGATCAATTTCTCAAAATTCAATAATATACGAATAGACCAACATTCTCAGCCGCAAATTGTTGCCTTTCGACAATTTGACTCTTTCAATCATTATTCTTTTTCTCATTCTTTTATCATACCAATTGTAGAGACTCGAGCTTCTCTAGATTCAACTGGGGCTTGACACACTCATGATAATGAGCATTCCACTGTAAATGGGTCCTCAGGTGATAACGGCCGTTGTATCACTACTGGTTCGTTCGTTTCATGTTCTTATCAATCATGTCGATTTGGTTTTCATTTCAACTTTCTCGTCGTGGTTCTGCCTTATATTGCTGTATGACATCACCTGAGCCAAGCCTTATCATTATTCATTTTCAGCGTGACTCTATTTTCCGTTTCCTCCTTATGAGTTCACCGGATTAGTCAGACGTCTTTCTCTTTTTTCATTTCTTTTTCATGGGATTTTTCTGGGATCTTTTCCCTTCTCAATATTCGTTTCTCATGAACACAGGTTTCTTAACAAAGGGTTTATTGAAATAATACACCCTAATTTAACGCTGGTCCGGGAGAGTCGTCGTTCATCTTGACGTGGGCTGCAATGCTCATGCTCACGCACAGCTGTCATCCCACGGCAAATTCATCACTGCTGGTCGCGGTTGGATAGTTCCCTTCGCGAGCGGCGGCAGCTTCCTTGTCTTTTTCGGAACGATGTTCCTTGTCATCGGTTCGTTGGCGGTCTTAAATATTATCATTATCTTTGTCATTTTTCATAGTTTTCATTGGTCTTACTGGAGGTGCTGGTGGTCCTTGGTCGACCTTCAAGTTCTCCTCCAGATACTCGAGCAGGAGTTCCTCGCGTTGTTGTGGTGTTGGCACCACTTGAGCGATCGTCCCGGACTCTCTTTCCCACTTTCAGCCAGTAACAAACGCCCGTCCAATCAGCGTGCGCGGTGGTCCGGATTCCGAATTGTTTGCAAATCGTACATTCCTTCTTTGGCGCTTTGCATCCGAAGCGCACATGGATCAGATGGTCCGCGTCTCCTCCGCACCTCATACAACGTCTCCGGCCGCCTTCCATGTTTGCCATGTAGACTTGTCGCAATTCCAGCGGCATGAAACAGTCGCCGGTGTAGTGGTGCAGGATGGGTGTCTCGCCGATCCTGCTCGCGCAGCATTTGCATCTCAGCATACTGTACGTCTTCTCCGTTCTCCAGAGGCGCTTGGCCCAGATGGTCCGATTGATGGCCTGTCGGTGGCCAAGCCAGAACACAATCTGAAGCTCGTCGTCGGAATACGGAGCCGGCGGTGGACTTTCCGGAATTCTTGGCAGCTCCGTTTTCGGGACTCTTCGGCACCGGTCGCCTTCTCTTTTGATCCACTTGTCCCCTTCCGCCCTATCAGTGCGACCTTCGTCGTACCGCTCGGGTCTCTGGGCCATGGTGGTCCTTGTCTTCTCGGTCTTTGGCTTTGCGATCTCACCGCTCTCCTCTCGGCGCTTTCCGAAAAAGGCTGGGGCCTCGTAGTACGAGTCCCACGCGAGGGAAAGGTCGGCGGTCATTGAAACGTTCATTGTCATTTCGTTGGTCCCACTTCTTGGCTCGCTGAGCTGCAATTATGGATCTATTTGTCATTGTCATTCGTTCATTTGATCAATCATAGAAGCATGGTCAATAAGAGGAGCAATCAATTCAATCATTCAGGTAATTCTTGGTGTTTCAACCAATCATCGGTTAATCATATCATCAGCATATCATTCACTCATATCTTTATTCATTGGTCATAAAAAAGAAACGAGGTTAACATACAAGCACTGAGGACAAGCCGTGGCATCACTCATGGAAGATCCTCATGTGTGGACCTCTACAGTGCTTGCAGATCGGTGCCTGAAGCAGACAGGTTCCCTTGTGTCTTTTCAGACAGTTCGGGCATATCTGCCGCTCCTTGCATCTCTCCATCTTCTTCTCCGCCGTGTCGTAGACTGGACACTCCTCAGACTGATGTTCGTCCGATGGACAGAACACGCATCGAGACTGCTGTCTGGTCTGTAATTGCATTGGGTCATTTTTCATTTCTTTTACTCTTTGCTTGCCTCTTTCTTTGTCGTTTTTGGTGGTCCGACCTTCGCGTCTTCTGTTGGTCCGCTGGTAGTCTTCTGGAGATGATCCTCCAGCACCCTTGCCAAGCTTTCCGCCAGTGACGGTTTGTCGTCGGTCTTTCCACCTTGATCTTCCACCTCCATCTTCTCCATATGCTGCTCCTTGTCGTTCTCTCCCGTTTCACCAGCCACCTTCCGCTTCCGCGACTCCTTCGAATGTCTTCTCCGGATTCGTTTGGCCGTCGGTCCGACTGGTTTCTCGGGCATATCATTGTCGTGTTCGGGCTTTTCTCCAGGGCAGCATCCGTGATGGTCCTGGTTGGTCTGCTCAATCGCCGCCTTGACTTCTTGACGGAATCTGTTGGCTTGTGCCTCCAGTTCCTCCTTGTGCTCAGTGCGAATTCTTAGGATCTCCGCGGCTTGAGCTGCTCGATCGGCGTCGCGGGTGGTCCTTGCCGTGGCTTCCTGGACCACCAGGGCCTCTCGGAGGGCGTCGTTGCTCAACTTGAGCTCCTTCACCTTTTCCTTGAGTCCCTGGATCTGTTCCGAGATACCTCGGATCTTGTCCAGTATAAGCCACTGCACCATCACGCTAGCCGACCCGTGGTCCTTGACTTCGAGTCCGTACAGCCGTTTGTCTTTAAATAGTTCATTATCATTCAATCCTTGTCTTTTTATTCATACCCTCGTTTCCTGCTTCGGTCATGTCGACCTCCGCTGGTCCCGATGGATCCTTGAGTAGCTCTTGCTCGACTTCCTCGCTCATCTCAACCTCGTTCTCCTCGTCGTGAAACGAGTCGATGATCGGCGAGAGCGATCCGAGGAGCTTTACTTCAACTCTTTCATTTGCGTCAATCATTATCGTCTCCGTGGAGAGATAGTCGTGGTCGTACACTTGCGACATTTCGTTGTTTGTTCTTTCTGGAATCATGCATATTTCATTTGATCTTTGTCTTTTTTCTCGAGTAATCTTACGTCCGAGAGTTAGTTCATTACAGGCAGTTAGTAGGCAGCGCTGTCCTTTCTGACATTCCTGTCAAACATATTCTCCGTTCGTCCACAATTTGGATCGCGGAGCTGGAATCATGGGTCTATTTGTCACTGTCTTCCGGTCATTTGGTCAATTACACGAATCAACCGCGCGCGCCGTTAGGTCAAACTGTTTGACCACTGTTGCAGTCGTCTCTTTGTCATTAACACTTCAAATTGCGAGACTGGGATTATTTGTGAAGCACAGGTTCGCAATAGTTTAGACACTCTCAACGAGAATAAAAAATATCTCAAGAACGAGAAGAGATGGGGAAAAAGTGATCAGCTTTGAATCCACTACATACCTAATTTGCTCATGTACCGATGCAAAAACTTCGGAGACAAAATCATCCAATTGAGTACCATTTTTCAAAAATCCCAGCGACAGTCCCCACACCAATCTCAATACAATCTCCTCCGTTACAGCCTTCCGCTCGGCACTCAGAGCAGCACACTTATTGAATCCCTGTTCTCGTTCTTTGCTCAAATTCCTGCCAATTGTTCTCTTTTTCTTCTTTCTCCCCTTCTCTTGCGCTGCCTCCTCCTCCATACGGGGGCTTCATCATTCTCACGACAGGCATTTTCCGAAAGCCTTCTTGACCGTCCGTTCCTCTTTCAGACTGAACTTCCTTCGGAACCTCACTTCTTCTCTCCGACCATCCTCCTTTCTTCTCATCGCTCCTTCCTCCCACCTGCTTAAGCTGACCTCGTCGATCCGACTCTGTCCACCGAAGCATTGCTAGAAGAGGTACTCTTCGGCCCACCCTCTTCCTGCCCGTCACCCAAAGCTTACAAGACAGGCTGGAAGCTGAGGTCATCTCTTCCGGTTCTTTGCATCCCGACTCAAAGCCTCTTCAACCAGACGTTGAGCAAAAACCTGAAGCAGAGAATCATCTGGTGAGAACCCGTACGAGGAAGAAGGCGAGCAGCTTCTGCGCTCCCTGAACAATATCAAAACCAGCGAGCCGGATGGCGAAGGCACGGATGAAGACGAGCCGATGAATGAACGAAGCAGAGAACGAGTTAGTCGCCTAAGCCAACAAGAACTCCTTTTGTGCAGCTTCTACTACGTCGGCGACTACGCACAAAACGTCTTGAAGTGGATCGCCAAATCGGACAGACAGGACGAATGAGACGAAGACCCCTTCCGGATTGATCTTCCGGATTGCCAAACCACTGAGTCATTTCTACGCATTCAAGATTCCGCAAGTGGTCCCTCGATCAAGCAGACCGGCAACTCCCAGCAGACGACGACTCCACGCCAATCCCGTTGGACTTCTCAGATCGTGATGTTCCCTTTTCATTTGATCAGATCATTGACACCAACGGAACCAGTTACATCGCCACATCACTCTTCGTGGAAATCTTCGCACTGGACCGACCACATCTCTAACTGGCCAAGGTGCCATCAATCGACCGACAACCGCACATTGTTCTGGATTGCAGCTTTCGCCAGACCACACAGGCGCTTACGAACGCAGACCGGATCGACGACATCCTCGTTCTGAGCAAGACCAACATCTCCAATCGCTCCGCACCGTATTCAACTGCTTCCGCGACTTCAATCTGAAAGGCTTTCCCATAAAATGCACATTTAGCAAAAGACCAATCCCGTTCCTAGGACACGAAGTCAGCGATCGCTAGCGAAGAGTTCTACTGTTTTTTCCAGAAAGTGTGCAATAGTTCGTGAAAATTCAGATGTCTGAATGTCTCTGAGAACGAAGTACGTCTACCTCACGACGCCACGTGTGCTCCATGCCAGTTTCACATAATAAAACAGGCAGTGATCGAGAGGCAGAGAGTGGCTTGCAATCACACAACTGATAACGATACTCTCGGTTCTTCCAATCATTCGCCTCCGGTCGGACGAGCACATTCCTGCCGGGAAATGAGTCTCCAAGCGACTCTGACCGTCTTATTGGCCGTTGTTTTGCTGGCTTCATCCTCATTCGTGAGTCTCTTTCGAATCAATCGATAATCATTCTTTCATTTCCAGCACGAAGAATGTCATCAGACGCTTCGACAAGGACAGCTGACGGTGGAATCCGTCGCCGAATCGTTGGCCGCAAGAGAGATTGAACGTCTTGTGAAAGTGATTTCCAACTCGAAAAACTCCATCAAGGCCTACAATCACGAGTCGATCCACTTCTCGCCTGCATTTCAAGAGATGATCCAGATCAGAGACGATCAGCCGGCGTGTCCGCAACCCAACAACACCATGTTCACCACTTCGACTCCCTCGACGACAACTGTCGCTCCGACGACTACACCTGCCGATACGACTGCTCCGGGTGCATCGACGAGTGCTGCCGGCTCTTCGTCTGCTGCTTCGGATGGATCTTCTTCTGCTGCTCCAACTGATGCTGGAACTTCTCAAGCACCTCCAGCTGAAGAAAATGAGAACAAGGAGAAGAAGTTCTCTGCAGCAAGGGTGTACGCGAAGCGAACGGAAGATGAAGATCCGTTCTCCTGGTACATGAACACTCTCCACGTGAGTTCTTATTTCGATTCTTGTCTATTTCCCTTTTTCCAGTACTATATGGGTCGAGAGTCGGAAGTGTGCAACAACCAAATAACCGACCTGAACTCCATCACCGAAGACCAGCTCTTCGGCTACTTCTCAACTCTTGCGGCCGCCCATCCCGGGCCGTTCTGTTCTCTTTGTCACCGATTCGCCGAGGAAGTCCATTCGAGAGTTCTCCGTCCCAACCAGCTCCTCGTCGCCGATGATGAATATCACATTTCCAACCTTTTCTATTCTCATTTCCCATCACCAAAATCGATTTGCACAGCGCTTGCTCCGGGATGCAACGAGGACTACGCATTGAAGGGCGAGTTTTGAAAATAAGTTTTTGACGAGACGTTCCGCTTTTTTTCAGTGGGAAACTTGACTGAGTCTGTCGTCTGTCTCGAGTGCACCGCCTGCATGTCCATTACAAATGTACTCCATCACAAGATCTTCCTCCAGCCGGATATGCTCACTCAAGTCTACGACTGGCTCCGTGGAAACCTCTTTCACAATCTATGCGCTGAACTGTGTCTCGCATTCCAGCCCTACAAAATTCCTCTTTTCCCTAACGGATTCACTTACGACGGATGCCAGAATGTTATGAAGAAGAAGTTCTATCAGTTGATCGAAGTGGCGACTGTCATCACGAGACCGGAGAGATTCTGTAGCTTGGAACTGCAGTGGTGTGAGCTCAACGAACAGCCGAACGCTATTCATTGCCTGAGAGAAATGTGTCAAGAATGTTTGTTGTACCCTCAGTAGTCCCAGTTGTGATATCATGTTCATTTTCAGACTTCAAGGATACTCCACAAACGCGATGGCTGTGCAGTCAGATTCCCGATAGGCCAGCTCAAGCCGACGAGTTCTTGAATATCCGACAAACAAAAGTTCGCAAAGAAAAAAAGGAATACCATGCCGCATTCGAAAAGAGGAACTTGCACGATGAACTTTGACTTCTAATCTTCGATCAGCATAATTTATTAATAAAATAATTTTTCCCAAATAAATTCTGAAACGTTTCCATTGGTGTTGAACCATGAACTAGCTACTAGCTACAGACTAGCACGGCGAACCACGATCGACGTCTAGTAGTAAATTTTTGCAACATTTTTTCGGGTTCGGCCACCTATCAGCAATCCTGAAACGTGGGCCACGCCCCTTTCGCAACCGCCGCGTGAAATTTTGCAACTCCGCCGCACGCAGGTCCGATTGGCGGAGTCCTCCCAAAAACGCATTTTGAACGCCCTCTTCCCCGTATTTTCCGGCCAAAGGACCTAAATTTAGGACATGAATTTTTTTTAAAACCGTTCGAAAATTAATTTTGATGGTTTTGTATAAAAAAAATTTGCAACTTTAAAGAAGTTTTTCGAGAAAAATGCGAAAAACCCTCGGGGACTAGGAAACGGTGTCCGGAGGCGGAGTTTCAAAACGCAAATATGGCCTAGATTTTCCTCTAAGACGTCGATCGTGGTTCGCCGTGACTAGTGAGGTCCAATAGCTTTCTCAAAGATACGTCTATTTCCGTAAACGCGACTGGCATTGGAAGCAGTCCATATTGTCAAGAACTTTTATCAGATTCCTTCCTAGGCATTTTTCTTCGTATTCAAATTCTTTTTTTTTTTTTAATATTCAATTTATGAACGTTTCCTTGAAATGCACTTACGGGTTTTTTATTTTGGTGTCGTTTTACAATAAATTATATCAACAATTTATTGTAAGTCAACAAAAAATGTTTAGAAGATTGGGTCTGGGAACTCAAAGGTGACATCCTTTCCGGTGAGCTTGCGGTAAACCGAAGCGAAGACTCCAACCTTGTGCCCGACGTTGGTCTGGTGGTTCTTGTCGAGGTGGACCTGAAACAGATTTTAATGATGCAAAAGTATTTCGGAAGAAAGTGTTTCAATATAGCGCTAAAAACTATTAAAATTACCTTGAACACCTTCTTTCCGTCCAACTTGACGCGGATGCGTCTTCCAACAACCTCAGCTGGGTAGACGAGCTCATCGAGCCAGGCATCGTGAACAGCGGTGAGAGTGCGGGAACGCGGTCTCTTCTGCTTTTGTGGTCTAGCCTTGGTTCCTCTCTGTGGCTTCGGGAGAATACGTCTCTGAAAAATATTTTTATTAATTGTTCTCAAGATGTCATTTTACCTTGGCGAGGATCAGGATGTCTCTTCCTCCGAACTTCTTCTCCAACTCGCGAACGAGGGTTGGGTGGATCTTGTGGAAGGCCTTGAGCTGTGGGACTGGGACGTAGATGATGATAGCCGACTTGTTTCCAATCTCGACCTCCTGAAAACGTTATAATTTGCATTAATTGGTAAACAGCACCAAGATTAGGTTATTAAGACTAGTAACAACGGGAAAAATAAAATAAATAAAAATCACCTTGACTCCGACGATGTACAGCTCCTTCAGTTGGCTCTGAACGTCATCGTTGGTCTCCAAATCAACGAGAGCTTGCGAGACTTGCTTCTCGATCTCGGAGACGACCTTTCCGTCAGACTTCAAAAGCTTGCCGATAATCTCGGGCATGTTTAACCCTGAAAAATTAAAAATTAAAAAATTCGACAAAGTTGAACAATACAAGAAAAAAACACGGGGTCTCGGCGGTTTCAAAATTTCGATATCGTGGTATTTAAAAATGTTATTTTTTTGATAAAATTATGGAAAATTCCGCCAAAAATCGCTATTTTTCATGAAAAAAAGTGAAAAAATTGCCGTAGGCCACAGAAGAAATTGGAATAGGGTATACGGTCGCAATCGTTTAGATGTCCGCCGGTCGTGGCGAGACCCGACGACGAAATAGCGTGCGCCTTTAAACAAACAGGCCGCTCGCTGCAGAGAAAAATGTGTTTGGAGAACTTTTTCAGCGGGTTTCGGCCAGAAAATGTAGAAAATTTTCAGAGGACTATTTTTTAAAAAGTGGGAAAGAAGAATAAAATGTATTTGTTTTATTAGGTGAGCTTTGCAGCTCTACCTGAAAAAATAAGCTTCAGGAATTCAACGTTTACAACTGAAAAACGTGTAAAATTCTGTAAAAGATTTTAAATTTTCCGAATTAGTAAAAAATCATGGAAAGAAACATTAATTTAGACGATTTATTGATAAATTATGCTGAAAGTTCTTGTTGCTTATTTTTGGTTCAATTCAACGTTCTCGTTCTTCGGCATTTTCACTTTTCCCCTACAGCTGTCCCGTAGTTCAGCGGTCGAGAGCGGTTTCGGTAGCTCTTTCGAATTCTGAAGTCTATTTCTACAAATTTATACCATTTGTTTGATTGGAGTGCCTACCACTGTCATGGAACTATCTTTTGCAACAGGCAGACATAGGTCTGTGGGTGCAATCACTTCACCGTTTTCGGCAACCATCAGGGTCTGCGAGCTATCGTGAGCGACAAGCGGGGAGTAATCTTCAGGGGCTCCAACTTCTCCATTCCCTTCTGCGACCTGAAATACGTTTGTTATGAATCAGCGGTAAACAGAAAAAGAAACCGGAACAAAGAGGCTGGATACAGCTGATTTGATGGTAGGGTGAGTGAGTAGATTACTCATAGTCACTATCGGCCGATTCCTCTTGTCTTTCTCATACTGCGACGCTTCCAAAATTACCAGAATCTGCTTGCAAATACGTAGTAAAATAGTTGCGTAGTAGTCAGATGTTTCCGGAAGGAAAATAATACTGCACAGAATGGCGGGGATGTCACAGAACCGGGAGCAAGGATCTCCGGGTGTGACCCTCGAAGTCATGATCCCCGCCACTGTCATCAGATTGCTCCTGTAGCGCAGCTCATCGACCTTCTCGCCAATCTGCCGCAGGTTCCTGTACTCGTGGGACAAATGTCCGTGCGCTTTCACCATCCTCGCATTCAATTTTTTAAGCGTCTCCAAGTTCCGTTTAAGGTCCCTGTACCGCAACAACATGTCTTCGTAGCCGATGTATCCAAAGTTCTTTACTATTTTACCAGGTTTCCTGGAATAAGGAAGATGCTAAATCAAGAACAAAAACCTCTCACCAAGCAGTCTTTTTGTACAGATACGCGAGTTTCTCGTCTATCAATTCGTCTGCAAACGTGCCGAGTCCATCAAAATCGCCGCCTCTCTCGACCACCTTCTCGATCAGCTGCTCCACATCAACGTGGCTCTCATCGGACTTCTTCTTCAACTGAAGCCTGAACTTTGAAATGTCGGCCGTCGACGTGGCCAACGCGTCGTGCAATATCCCCAAGTTCTTCATTCGGCCGCCGATCGACTCCTCCTCGTCCGATTTCGACGCCTTCATCGCAACGTTGTTTCCGTCTGTTTTTTGAGCTTTCACTGTCATCTCGTCGCTTTTTTAAAACAAGTTTTTTGGAAATGGAATGTCGGAAATGGCGTTCGAGTTGGGGCATTTCGAGTAATCGGCGGATCGTCTCATTTCCAGTTGCCCCCGTTGCTTCGCAGTTCACGTGGGAAGGGGCGTTTGAGAATGATTTTGAAATGAATTCGAGCAAAATGTAGTTTTTTTATTGAAAGTTTCACAAAAATGACAGTCTTTGGCACATTTCAGCAGATTGACTGAGTGAAATCGAAGAACTTCGCCGGAATTCGTCCTCAACAGAAAAAAAAAAGATGCCCGGAAAATATCCACCCGGAGACCAGGGTTGTGCGAAATTCCGTATTCCGTGTTCCGTTTGAAGAGGGAATTTGAAAGAAATAGACGTAAAAACAGTTTACAAAAGTTATATAAATCAGGATTCGATGTCTGTTGAGTTTTGGGGTTCTCCAACTACTCGGAAAGATCTCCATCAACAGAAAGTTCTTGTTTTGGGTAGTAATTACAGCTGTTTTATTCGCAAAATATTTAACACAAAACTTTTCTAACGGGAAACGAATGGTCCATTTCCGCCTTCCGTCTTCCGCATTCCGCAAAGTTTTTCATTCCGTCTTCCGGATTTCGGGTATTTCGAAAAAATGATTTTCCCGCATAAGTCATCCGTCTCCGATTGGAAAAAAGTGAATTTTTAAAAACGACGAAAATTGACGAACAATGAAAGTCGGGAACAAGTCTGCTTCAGGAGTTCCACAAAAATGCAGAAATTTTGGAAAAAGCAATTTGTGAATTCATCTAATTTCCTGTCACTCTTCAGAATCCTCTCCGCTTTCACTTCATCCGGTGGTCGACGGCTCTTCGCGTTTCCCCCCTCTCTTCACTTCAACTTGTGACACACACACACGAGACGCAGACACTAAAACGGAGAGCCGACGGCGTCGGCTCCGCTAGCCGTCTCCCGCTCTTTTCACTCTTTTCGTCGATATTTCTCTTCTATTTCTAGTCCAGAATGGAGGCGGCGTTGAACGGATTAGCGGGAACTGTGAAGCATTCGGCGACGAAGGAAGCGATTAATCAGGCGAAAGGTTGGCAACTTACGCAGTTGGAGATTCATGAGTGTCAAGCTTTCAGAGACATTCAAACGGTTCACAGACAAGAAAGACGTTCCGATAGTTCACCTCCGTGAGAAATGTCTCGCCGCTTTCGAGTTGGCCTTCGATCACGGCAACGAGAAACACTTTCATCACGCAGTCGACGGTGTTCAGGTACTTTTGTCTCTTCTTCTCTCGCACGTCTTCTGAATTCAGATACTTCTCCGCGACCAGACATACCATGACACAATCACAGAGGAGACACAGAACGGTTTGCCGTCTCAGGTGCTGCACTCGATGACTGGAATCGATGAGTGGAAGAGTCAGCTGCAGTGCAAGTGCATAACAGTAGGGCATCCCCAATGGGTCAATTGGAACAGAAAGTGTTTCAGTTGCTCGTCGAAATGGTTTGTAGTAACGAGTTGAAGGTCTCTCTCTCCGATGTGGAACAGTGTGTTCAGGTGAGATGAGTACAGTAACCCCTCACCTCCCGTTTCAGATCTACAAGCGTCTCTACGGAAAAAGCGAAGAGGAACGTGTCCGAGTCGCGTGTCGAGCAGCCACCACCCAATCCCTCACTGCCTACTTCTCGAATCGCTACGCCGCTTGCGAAGCCCCCCAAGACGCCATCGCAGTCTATATGGACGTCGGGAAGCTGCTGGAGGAACTGTGCGCCGAGGTGGAGCAGATGAGCAGCTCCCACGAACAGTGTCTGATCTCACTCGACGCTGTGTGTGCTCTCCTGACAACTTCCAATCTGCGAATTCTGTCTCATCAGCCATTTGTCAATCTTTTATGGTGAGTTGAGAGAGAGAGAGAGAGAGAGAGAGAGAGAGAGAGAGAGAGAAAGGTTTCGATGGATCGTTATTTCAGGGAGAAAGTGTGTCCGTTGATCATTCTTCTCCTCGGGATCCCTCATAAGGGAATGAGCAGCTCGACGGCGAAAGTGTCGGAGAGCGAAGAGCCCGTCGGGGAGGGACAGATCGACTTTGCTCTTGCGCCCGCGGTTATCACCAATCCACACACTTGGAGGGCTCTCTATCAGTGAGTACTCCTCCTCCCAACTCGTGCTCATTCTCGTTCTGTCACTTCAGAATCGTTGACCAACTGATCCGTCTGATGATCTCCGATCCTTCGCTCGCCTCTTCCCTCGAGGCCCTCTTCCACAAGGCATTCCTCTTCCCGCGGTTGGATCAGAGATCCGAAGCACTCAAACTCATCAAGAAGATCCTGGGCGACGGATCGAAACTGAGCAAGATCGCGAGAAGTTGTGTGACCACAAAGTCTCTGTCGCTGTGGAGAATGCTGATGACGTGCATCGCCGAGTGCACGAATCCACAACTCGAACTGAGCATCGACGCCGTGCGGACTGTCGTGGCCATGTTGGACGGGATGAAGCAGTTGGCGACGCATCGATTCTTCACTGACGACGAGCGGAAGATGATTTCAGAGACGTTCAGCTGTTTCGATGACACAATTGTGAATAGTAAGGGCTCTCTTTGTGTCGTTGAACATACGGAACGCTTTTCAGGCTTCTCGTTGAAATGCTCCGAGAGAACGTCAGAGATGTCGACAGTGAACGAGGACACGGAGAACGTGTTCGACGGATCCGAGGAGGATCCAATGTCTGCGAAACTGAGGAGACTCGAGCAAAAGTTCAAGGTTGCTCCGATTTCCGTTCGGAGACCCAGTGAACTGGACGAGAGTGTAAGTGAGAATGTGAGGGAATCCACGTGGAATCGGCGGGTTTCAGAGTGAGAGAAACACAGCGAAACGGTTCGTGCAGTCGTTCTCGGAGAGTCTCGACTCGATTGCTGCTCCCAAGAGCACGCTGTCCATCGACGAGGCCATTCTGCAGTTTGCCTCTGACTTCTATGCCAGTCAGTTACAGTTTGTTCACTATCTCGCATTCAATATAAACGCTTCAGACTTTTGCTCCGTCCACGCGGACGCCTACAAGTCGCGATCAAAGATTCAGCAAGAGTTCCTCAACACCGACGCCATCTACCTGACCACTTACGCCTCGCTCTGCTACGTCTCCCGTCCCGACACGTTCTCTCTTGAAGACCTCAAAAAGACAGTGTTGAGTTCGGGGTGTGTGATCCACGTGGCAACGGGATGGTTGGAGAAGGTCTATGACAACCTGAAGCAGGCCGACGTGTCGGCGAGTCAGCTGACGCCTACACTTCGCAACGTCATCAACGATTTTGATGCGGAGAAGAAGGGATTGTTGTCGGACGTGGAGAAGTTGAAGCGGATTCAGACGAGGCACGACGAGTTGGAGACGACGCAAGAGAGACACGTGGCGAGGTGGATGACGAGTGCCGCGTGGCAGATGATCATCGATGTGCTGTCGACGTTCCTCGCGGTCAAGGGGAAGGGGAAGACGCGCGAGAAGATCAGGGAGGCGATATCAGTGTCCATTTGTGGAATGAGGAGTCTTTGTGCTGTTGCACAGGTTCTAGGTGCGTTCATTTCTGCGTTCCTCCTCTATTCTTGAGATCAATTGAAGGTCTCGAGTCGCGATGCGGTTGGATATTCGAGCAGCTCGTCGAGACTTCGTGCTGCCTCGAGGACCTTCGAGACGACGCCATCGCAGCTGACAACGAGCAAAAGTCCACGTGCACCTCGCGGGAGCACCTTCTCGCGATGCAGCTCGTGCTCGACGAGGCGAGGATCGCGATTCATGCGAGCGCGTGCTGGAAGCACATCGTCCGATGTTCGGAATACGTTTGGGAACTCGAGAAGTACATCTATGGAGCCCTTTGCTACGAAAAGCCGTCACGTCTGAAGTTTTTGAGGCGGAAAACAGAAGAGAAAGAGGAGGAGAAGGAGGAGGTGGGTGTTTATTTCCTCGTCAAAACAATAGATAGGCCGCACAACTTCCACATATTTCGATCTTTTGATCTTTTGATCCTCTAACCGTTCGGTGACCGGTAGACGACCAGTTTAACGTCTCCGACTGCGAAGAACGAGATGGATCCCTTGACGGCGTCCGCTTGGATTCCGAAGTCGTTGCCCGCGATGACGTGCCACTTCTTGGCCTTGTCCTCTTCTGAAGCCGTCGCCAATGACTCCTTCATCAGTGTGGCCACTTCCTGAAACGCCAATGTTCCATTTGACGGAATGTCTCTGAAATCACCTGAAAGAAGACGTCATCGACGTCGATTCCCTTCTCGACTGCCGTCTGGATCGCTTCTTTCGCACTCGCCACCATTTTTTTCTGCTTCTGAATATCGTAATCTGTGTAGAGAATGCGCGTCTCCAGATGACGTGGCTTGATTTGCACTTCTGTATCAGTACACGACACTGACGTTGCCGAGTCCGAAGACTTTGAGTTTTCCGGAGAGTCCGTCATTCAGAAAATGACGGAAAACGGGCGGCGGAATTGGAATATGGGAAGATCACGTGAAATTGGAGGGAAAAGTATGAGAAAGGTATCAACATGAGCTTGACCTGAAATTGGACAAAAAATTTGGAACGCTTCACGAATTTGCGTGTCATCCTTGCGCAGGGGCCATGCTAATCTTCTCTGTATTGTTCCAATTTTAGTATATGTTCTCGGAAGAACGGGACGACGAACGGGCGGTTCGTTTATAAGGGGACTGTCTGGAAGGCGGCCGACACCTCACGGGTTCCGCCTGTTCACTTTGCTCCGAGAGGAGAGGACCAGATGACGTGCTATGAGGAGGGGGGAGTGGACGGGCGGAACCCGTGAGGTGTCGGCCGCCTTCCAGACAGTCCCCTTATAAACGAACCGCCCGTTCGTCGTCCCGTTCTTCCGAGAACATATACTAAAATTGGAACAATACAGAGAAGATTAGCATGGCCCCTGCGCAAGGATGACACGCAAATTCGTGAAGCGTTCCAAATTTTTTGCCGAATCCGGGCCTAAAAGAGTTCCGAATGGTCCTGTGGAGAGTTGAGACACCTCCTTTCTGGGAAATTAGTAGCAAACCGTGGCTCAAAAACGGTTTTTATCAACTGATCTTTCCCTCCATGTTTGTGATATTCCTATCAAATTACGAGAAACGGCAGTTCAGCAGACACTGACCAAACACCCCACACTGTATAGAAATACAGATGGATTACCGTGTTTACTCGAATAGAACGGCACACCAGGATGATTATTTGATATCTCTTATCAATCTCGAGATATCATGATTCTCCTTTGGGTTCTATTCTAGGAAATACGGTAGTTTGTTCACCAGTTATTTCATCCATTGGCACGGAATCATAAAGTGCGCATCCAATGCAATCGTGCTCCTCCGCTCCACAGTAGTCCGCGTCTCGCCTGTTTTCCCGCTATTTCGGCAACGCAGCTGGAAGAAGTTTGAGAAATGGAGAGGCGTACGCAGCAAAATTCGAATTTAATGCATTAGAGCCAAAAAGCGCGATTGCATTCGATATCCGCACTGTGTTTCCGTGATTGACTGTTAAAATGCTCATCGCGCGCATTGTCTTTTCCACCGGGCATTCCGGGTTGTTTTTGTTTCCTTTCAATTTTTCTTTTATTTTCTTTTTTGTTATTTCATTTTTTCATTTTGCGTGTTGACAATCGTCCGGCGTGTTCCCTTTCCCCCGAAACCCCGTTTTCCCTTTTCAATGGCAGTGTGATTCACTCCTTCGTCATTCCGAACACTCGTCTTCCAACAACTAACCACTTACTAACTCAGGTGAGCTCTCTTCGCTTTTCAGCCCGAAATGATCTCTTTCAGACCCTCAAAATGAGCGTTAACAACGACTACGAATACCTCGGCAACAGCCAGATGCCTGTGACGCCGCTCGCCCCCGTCGCGCCTTCCAGCGGCCAGCAAGGACTCGCCCCCGGAGCCCTCCCGCACACTCCCGCACTCAAAGCCAACGATGACGTGGACTTGGAGTCGAACCGCCCGACTCGCAACAACCTCAGCTTCTCGGATTCCGTCAATCCCCGACGATCGGAGGCGTCGATCTCGCAGGCGAAGACAAAATCATCGGAGAGCGACTCGGAGAAAGACTCGCAGAAGCAGAAGCATCACGACGAGCGCGACAAGGGAGGCATCTGCTGGATCTTCGCCGCCATCACCATCTGCCTGGCGGTCCTGGTCCTTCTCGGTCTCGGCGCCTTCTTCCTCTTCAACATCAATGATCCATCAAACCTGTGAGTTGTATGTTCAGGTCTCTGTATTGAATCTCTTTTTCAGTGCGGGCAGCAATAAAAACTCAACACTCAACGGAACCGTTGCTGCGGATCTGTTCGGTCAACTTGATGAGTCCACCGATGCGGCGCCAAATGGACTTCCCACTGGCAAAGTGCCAACAACCGCCGTCGTGACCACTTCAACCGAAACTCCATCGACTTCCACTTCTGCTGCCACCACCACCTCCTCCACCGTCGGCCCCACTCCAGGAACATCTGCCGTTCCAGTTATTCTTCGGAACGCCTCCACCACTTCGGCTGACACTTCCACCGTCGCCGACACGACTTCAACGGCTACCACTGTAGTCCCTGTTGTCACCACAACTGACGCTGTCGATACGACTCCAGTTGACCCCAGCACAACCTCTCTAAGCAACACTATGACCTCTTCCACAACAGAACCATCAACTGATCCATTGGCCACCTACACTGCCACCGTCAGTGGCTCTACACAGCCACTCCCTGTTGCCGGGAACATTGTCGATCCATCAGGCGACAATTCAACGCAGGCCACCATTGGATCCACTGTTTCTGTGAACTACCCACCCACTAATTCTGCAATAAATTAACCTTTTTTGTATTTCTCTGGTTTCTGGGATGCCTTTAGCCATGATATTATCAAAATCATTTTTTCGCATTTTATCGTTTTTTGCACGTTGTTCAACACATTTTCCGGAACCTTTCATTCAAAAAGCTGACTGGAATGAAATTTCCGACAAGCAATCGGTGAAAAAAGTACAAAAAAGGTAAATTGGGAAATTTTAATTAAAATGTAACCGTAATTTGCGTTCTCCGTGCCGAGATCAGCGAGCGGCGTCTAGAGGCCATCTCGATGCATTTGCTGATTTTGATGATAATCGGAGACATTTGTAAAGTACACTTAAAAGTGTTCATATGACATGCTTTCTTTTTTTCAGAAAACGACCGCCGCCGACAGTTCGATTGAAAACGCGTTGGGCGATGAGCCAACTCTATCAGTGCACTCGCTCAACAGAGCCATTTGCGTGCTCATTGCCAAAGTTGACAGGCGAGTTTTATCAATTTGGCAAAAAATTTGGAACGCTTCACGAATTTGCGTGTCATCCTTGCGCAGGGGCCATGCTAATCTTCTCTGTATTGTTCCAATTTTAGTATATGTTCTCGGAAGAACGGGACGACGAACGGGCGGTTCGTTTATAAGGGAACTGTCTGGAAGGCGGCCGACACCTCACGGGTTCCGCCCGTTCACTCCCCCCTCCTCATAGCACGTCATCTGGTCCTCTCCTCTCGGAGCGTAGTGGACGGGCGGAACCCGTGAGGTGTCGGCCGCCTTCCAGACAGTCCCCTTATAAACGAACCGCCCGTTCGTCGTGCCGTTCTTCCGAGAACATATACTAAAATTGGAACAATACAGAGAAGATTAGCATGGCCCCTGCGCAAGGATGACACGCAAATTCGTGAAGCGTTCCAAATTTTTTGCCGAATCCGCCGACAATCGTTTCTGTACAGATTCTACTCGCAAGTGTGCCGAGAGCTGTGCCTTCCGGCCCTTCATGATCTGTGCGTGGCGATCGTCTCCTCATCGGAGAACAGAGTCTTCTATTCGGCTCAACGGCACATCCATCTCACTGCGCCCGTTTCGCTTCTTTCTCGAGTGAGAAGAGCAAATGCTTGCAAACAAGAGAGAGAGTAATCATTCAGATATCGGACATCATCTCGACTCTCTCGCACCGTCCCCTCATTCATCAGATGTTCATCTACCCGCTGGTCTCTTCTCATTTCGTGAAAGTGTGTCAGTGTGATCAAGAGTCAAGGATCGCAGCCAGTGCTCTTGCTGAGGTGGCAACGAGGCTGTTGGTCACAGAGACGCCCGGATTGTGTTTCAACCAGACACTCATCGTCCCCTTCCAGGTGCTCGCCCTCTTTCAAATTCCGGTCATTCCCCATTTACAGACAGCGTCTTGCTCCGAGAGTTGCTCCGAAGAGACGAAAGAGCAGATGCTGTGTGCTCTCAGCCAGTTGGTCCTCTCCCAGGCCGACAAGATCGGTTCCGGTTGGAAGCCGTTGTTCGGATCCCTGAAGGCGGTCAGTGCCGCCCGTGACGAGAAGGTCCACTGGTGTGCCATCGACGTCATCTCGTCGTATCTTCGAATAGACAGCCCTCCGGTTCTCTCGTTCAGCATCCTCGAGTGTGTGCCGTGCGTCGTCAACCTGCTCCAGAACTCTGACGACTCTTCGGAAGTCTCGTCTGCCGCTCTGCGTCTCCTTCCCAACATCTACTCTCTCATTCTCTACCTCTACAGCACTCCACACATTCCCAATTACCACCTCCTTCATCGTTCTGATCTACGATCCAAGTGTTTGGATACAGTGGAAGTGGATCAGGATCCAGTGACAGTCCCTCACGGTCCACTGCCATGGGATGACAAACAGACGTACGAGATCGCGGCCGTCGAGTTGTTCCTGACTTTCAGTGAGTTCAAGAGAACCAGAGCATCCACCTAATTCCCCGTTTTCCAGTGGATCAGATCTGCGGAACCCTGCTCACCTCCTCCCCGAACACCCAGAAGAACCTCCTCGACATGATCGGTCGCCTGCTCGTCGACATCTCCACCAAACCGCTCGGAGCCAACAGCGGCGGTGTGTGCATGTCGGCAGTCATCCTTCCCTACGTTCAGAAGTGGATCCGTCGGCCCGACGTGGAGGAGGTGAAGATTCTGAAGCAAGTGATCGGAGCGTGCACTCAGACAGTCATCGATATGGTCGAATTGGAGCAGAGTGAGTTCGAAGGCAAAGAGACCAATCAGTTCGGCTTCCAGTGTCCCCTTGGTTCGACCGTCTCCTCCGCGACATCTGTGCCCTAATCGTCGAGTGTGTGCTGTTCGACAAGACATGCGCAGTGGCTCCCGCCTATTTCACCCTCATCGCTCACAACTCCACTCGGTTCTCCACTGAGCAATGGAAGATCTTCAGCCACTTCCTCGCCTACGCGTCGTGAGTCTCTCATCAAGTCTCTGAACTCCCCACCCACGTCTCGATTCCAGATCTCAAAGTCTCCGTCACATTCGTCTCCTCAACTCGTTTTTCGTGCGAAGTTCGACAGATGAGAACGGCGACATTGGTGACGTCACGTCATATAATCCAGGAAAACTGTCGTTCCAGCAGTTGATTGCAGCTGTTCAGGTTCGGAAAAAGAAAGAGAAAACAGTGCCATTGACGCGTTTTTCCGCAGTTCTGTCTGAAAATGCCTCCAAAAACCAGTTCCGAGAGTTTTGAAACAGCTTTCAGTCAAAAATAGCCCCTTCCTGACACCCCCGGAGCTCCGTTATTGCTTGTGAATTTTTTTTCGAATTTTCGACTTCAGAAGTGTGATAATGACCCGAAGTATTATACATGTCATAAATCTTGAAACCTGCGCAAGCGCGCTTCGCTGAATTTGTGCTGGTCTCGAGTAAATACGAATAGAGCCATCGCGATGGCTCTATTCGTCATCGAATGATTGTCAGAGAGTTCCGCTCAAAATCAGGCAGGATTACCCAATTTTAGGGAAAGAGCGTCAAAGGTGGCTGAAAATCTCCAATGGGAAAGCAGAGAAATTCACCTAAAAAAAGGTTTTGCAGGTGTTCTCATCGAGACGCGAGAAAGGAGTCGATCGAGAAGAAGAAGAGGACCTATCCTCCGGAGTCGCCCTTCTCATGCTCTCCCACGGAGCAGACACCCATCGGTGAGTCGGTTCGGAAGGTTCCTTCCACCCCCACCGGATACTTCCAGCCTCGAAGTGAGTTCCATCGTCTCCACGCTCTTCACCCACTGTCTCTTCCTCCAACTCGTCGCTTCTCTTCTCATTTCTGAAGAGGATCCAAAGCTAAAAGCCTCTTTGATTGGCTCCGCGAGCGCAATGAATCTCAAATTCGACGATTCCATCTATCCGATTCTCTATGAGATTCTCAATGAGTCGTCAGAGGTGAGTCGTTTCGTCTCTCGAGTCCTCACTCACTTCTGTTTCTTCAGACGAGCAGTGACTTCGATACGCGGCCAGCAGTGGGCAGTCTTCTCTCGAGAATGCTCGGAATTGAGCACGCGAATCTGCTGAAAATGCTCGTGAGCTCTAACTTAATCAAATCGATGAGTTTGCTCCGAAGGTTCGAGCAGACGAAGTGAGTTTCCGAAGCACTTCAATTCGAAAAAGAACCCCGCGTTATTCCAGAAATGCGCAAGTTTTGCTTGAAGTTGCGAGTGCTGTCAAATCGAAAAGTGTCGATTTGAAGAGTGTCGAATTGGAAGTGAGCACGAGGAGAAGTGCTCTCGTGGGCAGGGAGCACGCGATTACGGTAGCAGCCGTTCAGAGACAGTAAATACTCATCCATCATAACGAATTGCAGCAATTCCATTTGGTTCCCGTCGAGAACGGAGAGGATAACGCGTATCGATTAGTGTCGCAGGCGTTCGTAGACGACACATTGAGTGGTGAGCACACTGGGAGACGTCAT
Organism: Caenorhabditis macrosperma; assembly: GCA_963932285.1. NCBI lineage: Eukaryota > Metazoa > Nematoda > Chromadorea > Rhabditida > Rhabditidae > Caenorhabditis > Caenorhabditis macrosperma. The sequence continues at coordinate 5,817,435 of OZ010622.1, forward strand.
TTCGAATTCAGCCAACTTCAGAATATGACAAACATCGTGACCGTCTGAAGCCATTCGTTCCGGACCGCCGCAATCCTTTCCAGCAGGCCATCGACGATTTGGAGCCATCGGTGGCCAGAGAGTCGGAGAAGAAGGAGGATTTCGACGAAGTCCGTCTTGCGGCTCACCGGGACGTTTGCATAATTCCCCTTCGCTATGTGGCTGACGGGTTGCTCCGCGAGCACTTGCCCGATTTCTTGCCAGCAGTCACACAAGTCGTTCTGGCGTCTCCCGATCTGGCGGTTAGACAGTTATCCGTAGATTTTATGGCTAGATTAGCATAGTTCTCTCTGTGTTCTGTTTTCCGATCCATCTCTCACTTCCGTGCATTTCATTCCGACTGTCTTATCAACTCAAATGAACTTTTTCTTTCAAAATCGTCAACACAACCTATCGAACGTGAACATCCGGAAAGTCACCGGAAGCAATGATCCAGTTTATATTTAGTATTTCTAATTGTTCGCACAATCTATCAATTTGGTCTCAAAAATGATGATCGGGATCTGTTTCGTCGTCGATATTTTGATTATCGCTGTATTCTGGACGACGGGATGTGTCGTTAAGAAGCAGAAAGCGGCTGCCGGTCAGCCGGCGTGCATTCAGGTGGGTTAGGTTTCCGGAATGAAGTGAAATGAGGGGACCGTTTAAAGACAAAGAGACCAGTAAGTAAGGAGAATGCGAAGAAAGGAGCAAAGAAGGAGGAAAAGAAAGAGGAGAAGAAAGAGGAGAAGAAAGAGGAAGAGAAGAAGGAGGAAGAGAAGAAGGAGGAGGAGGAAAAGAAGGATGAAGAGAAGAAGGATGAGGAGAAGAAGGAGGAAGAAAAGAAAGAAGATGAGAAGGAGGAAAAGAAGGAAGAGGAAAAGGAGGAGGATAAGAAGAACGAAAGTAAGGAGGATGATAAGAAGAAGAATGAGAGTAAGGAAGATGACAAAAAGAAATCGGATGAGGAAGTGAAAAAGAAATCGGATGAAGAGGCGAAAAAGAAGTCGGATGAGGAGACGAAGAAGCCTCACAGTGAGTTTTCCTCCGAATAATTCCTCTCACTATAGTTTTCAGTCACCGTTGATCCGATCGAACTGAATTTTGTCGCGTCACAGACTGAAAAGAAGAAGTTGACGATCAAGAACATTCATGACAAGAAGGTCATGTTCAAGGTCAAAGGATCCGATATCACCGTCTACCTGTAAGAACGGACGTCTTGCCTTCCTGAAAAACTTCTTTATTTTTAGGATCAATCCGGTTTTCGGAACTCTCGAGCCTGGAAAGTCTGCAGAGGTCTGGGTCACGCACAACAAGACACCGGCCAAGGAAGGAAAGATTGTGATTGTTAACTCTGTGGTGGGTTGCGGAACGGATTGAACCGAGGAGAACAAGCAATTTTCAGTTCTTCGGTGACGACAAAGACCTCGCCAAATCATTCAAAACAGGAAAACCAACTGGAGGTCCAGTCACAGTAAAGCTTACCGCCAAATAGTTTCTAACCATTTCGGCACAAATAAAGGGAATTTTATGATGTCACAATCCCACTTTTTCTTGAACTTGCGATTATAAGATTTTATAGGGTATAAATAGAAAACGAAACGATTTAAAAAAAAAACAAAAACCACCTGACACTAGTTTACAAAACAAATTGCTACTGACTCATCGCCTCCGCACATCGCCGACAGAGCGCTTCTCCATCAGCCCTGGTGTGCTTCCGGCATCTCTCGCAGAAGCGCAAACTACTTTCAACGATCTCGACAGAGTTTTGATCTGCTGGAGTCAATGTAACTTCGGAAACATTGAAGAGCTCCGGGAGTTCGGTTTGATAAGCTTCGAGAATCTCGTTGAACTCTGAAGTCGCATGGACAACGATTCCCTAAAACAGCATTTTTTGAGACTTTCCGAAGAGATTCAGAATACCTTTTTCGATGTATCAATTTTAGGACCTGCAGCAGAATCCAATAGATTCCGGATCTCTTGAATGCGCTTCATGTGTTCAAAGAGACGAGGGTCAGAAGAGACTCCGGAGTTCAACTGATCGAATTTCAAACGGAGAATTCGTTTTTCATGGTCTCCGGGGAGATGTTGAAGGACTTCCGAGGAAAGATGCGGGAGAATCGGGGACATGATATGAGCAAGGTTGTGAGCCAGTCTGTCAATCCAAAATTGGCTTCGAGTAACGTTTAATAATAGTTACCTGTGGAGAGTAAACTGTGCGGATAGATGAGTCTCGCTGCCGACTCGGTCACAGTAGAGTCGATCTCGGACGTATTTCTATGAAAAGTGGAATTTATCGTGACCAATTTCTTATCTTCTCACCACATAATTGGCGCTGAAATTACGCTGCACGAACTGTGTCAGGTCATTGGCCACTGTTCTGAACTTGAAGTCGGCGTAGTTGTTTGTTGATCTTCGCACAAATGCATCACAGTTCTGGAGCATGTCCACGTCGAGAGTTTTAAGCGGGAATTGTGGTTGGTGGCCGTTGAAACCTTGACATCCACCGATCATAAAGCGGAATCCGTTGCGAAGAGCGATCACTTTCTTGTCGACGTCTTCTATGATCTTCGGGCCAATTTTTGATTCTCCCGCGCTCTCGGAACCCGATAGAGCCACCCAGAAACGCAGCCCGTCGGCCCCAATCGCTTTCTGTTTTAGTGAGCCATCTGTGAGCTTAAACAAGAAAAGTGTGATTCGGCTCAAATTTATTCTTACCATTTTCGGATCGACCACGTTCCCGATAGATTTCGACATTTTGTTGTTGTTCTCGTCAATGCAGAACCCATGGACAATGATTTTCCGATAAGGAAGCTTATTTTGAACTGCCACCGACGTCAATAGAAGGGACTGGAACCATCCTCTGAATTGATCGACGCCTTCGAGAACTGCGTCTGCTACATGTTCCCTTTCCTCGTCATTCAACTTCGCAGCATGCCACGCTAGCCCTGAATCCAGCCACACATCCATGATGTCCGTGTTTTTCGTGACTTCTACTCCTTCCGGAATGCCCAACGACTCTCTGACCGGTCCGTTCGCAAGAATCTCATGGACACCAATCTCCCACCAGACGTCTGTGGTTCCTCTCTTCCGCACTAATTCAGCAACGTGTTCAATGAGCTTTCTCGAAGTGTACGATCCTCCGTTTTGATCAACCAACCCGGGGATAGGTGTCCCCCAAACTCTTTGTCTCGAGATGCACCACATCTTTCTTGTCGTCACCAATTGCTTCAATGATCCTCGAAGATCCGAATCTCCAGCAGAGACAGCGATATTGTCAAGCATCGTAGCAGCACGTTTCCCAATCTCATCAACATCAATGAACCACTGTTCACTGCTTCTAATGATCACGGGCTTCTTGGTCCGCCAATCGTACGGGTACGAATGCACGTGTTTCGCAGTATGAATGACGTCATGCTTCAGAAGACGCAATGCCTCCTTCTGTCCCTCGCCAAGAACGTGCTTTCCGTCGAGATCGTGGCCGAGATGTCTGCTGTAGCAACCCTTTGCATCGACAAAGCTTTCAACTCGTTCGCCCTCCGAAAGAGCAACCTGAAACAGAATTATCTTTGATGAAGTAAGTTGCATTGTCTCACATCATAGTCCTGGAATCCATGTGCAAATGCAGTGTGCACGAGTCCAGTTCCAACAGAGTCACTTACATGGTCACCTTCATGGATCGGCAGTGCCAACTCGTTATGCCTGTGACATTTTTATAACTTCATCGATTAAACCTCACTGCTCACCAGCAACTGCGGTATCGTTTTCCAATCAAATTGCTTCCATTCACTTTTCCAACGATTCTGCATTTCCGCTCATTTGCTTTTTCTAGCTCCGGGACTAGTTTTGTGGCGATGGCATAGAATGTAGATGTGGGGTTGCTGATGGACAAGATTATCAGTTGTCGAGTGTTTTGGTAAACTTACTTGACCTCATCTTCAAACTGAATGACAGAATAGTCGATTCCAGAAGACACACAGATTGCGTTGTTCAATGGTAGGGTCCATGGAGTCGTCGTCCAAGTTAGAGCAAAGAACTGAGAGGCTTTGTTGGGCGATGGAGAAGCAGACCAAGCAACGTCGGTGGCAGAGAAGTTGATGAGTTTGAAGCGAAAATAGACACTTGTGCTCTGATGCTTTTCGTTATATTCGAGCTCAGACTCGGCGAGTGCAGTATTTGAACTCGGAGACCTAGAAAACGATTTTAATCCCATTGAACACATGTCAATATCACAAACCAATAAACGGGTTTGAATGCTCTGTACACCAGCTTTTGTTCAACCAGTTTCGCAAAAATGTCCAGCTGAGCAGCCACGTACTCTGGACTCTTCGTAATGTACGGTTGCTGCCAGTCCGCAGTCACTCCCCACCGCCGGAACGCATTCATCTGTTTTCCAATCGCCTCATCCGCCACTTGCCGAGCAGCCGCACGAGTGTCCAGAGGAGTGCGAGACTGTGCGTTCCCCTGTTGTTTTCCGATTTTAAGCTCGATCGGAAGACCATGACAGTCCCAACCAGGGCGGAAGCGAACTCTGGAAAACGAGAAAAAGATGTTCTACTTTGTCATTATATTTATCACTCACTTGTATCCCAGACCGATCCTGCTCTTCACAATGAAATCTTTGAGAACTTTGTTGATTGCATGTCCAGTGTGTGCTTGTCCGTTCGCGTAAGGCGGTCCGTCTAGCAACTCGAAAACTTCCCCTTCCCTATTCCTCTGCCACGCGTACAACTCTTCCAGTCCTCCGTCTCTCGCTGCTTTCTGGTCCGAAGATGCTCGTTCAGTGGATTTGACATGGTTGACAAAGGAAGACGAAGGAAGGAAAACTGTTGATTTTTTCTTTTTAGCAGGAGTCTCGGAAGAGTGACGAGATGTGCATCTGGAAAAGAGATGTTATTTGGTTTTTGCGACGATTGAGCACCTATTGATGCTTCTCGAGGGACTGCAGAGCGGCCGCAATGCACTCGTTCGAGATGCCATCTAAGTCGATGCCGAAAACGAAAAGCGCACTTCTTCTGATGTTACTTTTCGCGAAATGGATTACGAAGCGACGAATGAGCAACTCGACGCCAGGCTGAAACTCGTCATTTCCACACAGTGTTCTCTTTTTCTCATTAATACCAATTCCGAATTTCCGAGCAGGTTCTTCAGCTCGTACTCAACTCTCTGGTGATCGGAAAGTGTGCTAGAGACCAGCTCCGGAGGCTGAATCACCTCGATGACTTGCCCGATTCTTCCGGTCGAGTTGAAGTTCTGCGTGTATTTTTTTCCAATGAATTCACATTGCTTTTATTTTTTCAGTACCACTAGATCCTTGTCAGCGTGGGCAGTAATCGAGAAATGAATCGGCTCTCCGTCGAAATCGAACGAATAATCTCTGAAGCGCGCGCTCATTCACACCCTGAATATATTGGATCTGGAATGTTGAAGAGGAACTTTTTCAAGTATTTTCAACGGATTTTACTTATTTTTCTGCTTCTTCGCAAGCTTTGATTTTCAACTTTATTTTGAGTCAACAACAAGAGAAGAATGAACAACAAAAAGAAAGGATAAACATGAGAAAAGTAAGAGAAATGTAAAAAGACCAAAGCTAGTCATCAAGATCGTATTTCGAAACAACAATTGGGGGAGTGATTGAACGTAATTTGGGATCTCGCTGGCGTTCCAAAGCCTCTCTGAAATGGTTTATTTTGTTTAATTTGCAGAATTATTCACAAACCTTCGTTCTTTGCCTTCTTGTGGTGTTAAGAATCGGCCTTGTAAGGTTTGCTCATCGACAGTCCACAGGAACATGTCGTTGAGAGTGTAGCCGAATGCTTTCCAACCGACGAAGAAAAGAACAAATGAGACAATGATGCGACGGCGAGATACTTGTTGATAATTGATAGGTTTGTTAGGTGTGAAAGAGCGCAATTTCTGGCGCAACATGCGCCGCCACTCCCACACAATCATTTTAGCAAGCGGTCTTGGCCTTCTGAGTTGGCAGAAGTCCGAAGCGTTTCTTGATGATGACGCGGTACTTGGAGTTCTTGTCTTCAGGCGAGAAACGGGCCGGATGGGCAGTCAAAGTCTGAACTCCGGTTGGAGAGGTTCTCTGAAATGTTGAATGTCTAAATCGGTGGTCCATTCAATCAGTACCTTCAAAGTGTAAACTCTTTGGTTGCTCTCGTCCAAGTAATATCTCAGGAACATTGTCCGTTGGTCGAAGACGTCGTTCTAGAAAATAATGATTTTGAAAACGTTTCGGTTCACAGCAAATAAGGCGACGAGATAATACGTTAGAGACGAGAATAACTTGAGGTTTAGAGACAATAAAATTCATTTGAAAAGAAATAACAAATTGTGAAAATTGAGGGTAACAGAGAAAAACAACAAGATTCAAAATCACAAAATTTTCAAAGAAAAACCAGTACAAGATGAAATTAATAGGCACGGATTAAGTAGCGAAAAAACTAGGAAGAAAAGACGAGAGTGATTTGCTAAGAAATCGATAAATAACTATGTACACTGAAGCAAAGTGAATTGAGAGACGCAGAAAGTAGAGAAATCAGAGTTTTCGTCGCACAACCCAACAAATTATGAGATTTTCATGATAATGAGTGGTCGGATGTTATAAAGGGCCCATGCCAAGTGTATGGAACACGAAATCCCATAAGGAAGTGGAAATACCGAAGCCTGAAAACAAAAAATAGGCCAAACTCGAAAGAAAAACGAGCGAAATCGCGACGCGCAGCGAGGGCTGCAAACGCGCTCCAGTGACAATTTCGAAAAAAAATTTGAATTTTCAGCGGAAAAAATTTGTTTTTATCGCATTTTTTCAGGCAAAAAATCAATGTAATTTTTTTAAATATATAATCAAAGACACGTTTCGTTTTTTTTTCGAAATTTTTGATAAATACATAACTTTCACTTACCAACATCAAAGTTCTTGAAGTGATGATTATGATGATAGACTTTTCTATAATGCATATTACTGCGAGGTCGTGGACTTCCGTGATGCAAATAATAGTGAACCATATCGTACATAATGTATCCAAAAAGCTTGCCGGCGCCAAACGCGCAAAAAACTGGCCTGAATTCGGAAACGTTTAGAAGATCATTCGAGTGTTAACTATCACCATTGGAATGTGTTAGAGTAGACGGCGTAGAAGAAGGACACGATAAGTGCTGCTGGAACCGGAGGGAACACTAAACGGTCACCGTCCATCGGTGTTTTATGATGCAGTCCGTGCAGTAAAAAGTGAAGAAGGATCTGGTTTGGTGAGTCTGGAGAGGGTTTCCAGTGGAATACCCATCTGTGAAGACTGTATTCAGTCAACGTCCACGTGAGCACTCCTATGATGAACCAGGCTGACCAGAGAAGGATCGCGTTGTACGCATCTGAATTCTAGTTTTATTTAACATGTACTCGATATTAAAATACGAATAGTTTGTGTGCAAGTTTTTGATTTCAGAGATAAAAATGCGGACCTACCGGTAGTTGCGGAGAAGGAGAAAACGGAGAAAATAGAGAAGAGTGTGACAGCGGGCAACCAAACGGCAGGCACTACCCACCAGCTTGTTCGTGTCATGCTCTCCAGAATATCAGAGTCGAATAGCCTAAAAAATGCCGAAGTTGTTGTCCGGTTGGGCTTTGGTCACTTTAGAATTCGCTTCCTACAGACCCGCGTTGGAACGGATAATCCAACCTCGCTCACCTACATCTACTTTCGTTGAAACTTCGAAAACCTCACCTCAAAGTTCCATCGTACGGCTGATGAATCCAGTGCCAGTATTCAGAACCCAGAGTACCTACTTTGAAGAGCATTCCTGTTTTAGACTCGATAAGAGGATCTCCCTGGAAACGTATAAATTATGTTTAATTGCTTCCACTTTTCGGCTTGAGTTCTCAAGAAGTTCCTCTTTTTTCTCTATTCGTTCTCCTAATCCCAATATAGAATTTTCGGTGTTGATGCCTCGAACTTTTGCGTCTCTTGCCTCCACATCTGTTTCTTTTTCATGTCATCCAGTCGTGTTTTCGTTCGTTTTTTTCCCTCGTCCATCGATGTTTTTTTTTCACTTCTCGCTTCCCTACTCAATCTTTTTACTCACCTTCTGAATCGTATTCACATTATATCGTTCGAGCATGTTGTACGCTGCTTCCGAATGCTCGTGCCGGACTCCCATTATCCGCTTCTCTCCTCGTATATATTCGCCGATTTCTTCGCCTGCCAGTCGATTTAACACCTGTAATTTGACTAGGAAATTACTGATAGCTGCGTTTTTGCATATGATGCTTCTATTTTTCCAACACTATCAGTACGACGGAATTCCGGCAACACGGGGTGCTGCGGCCGACGTGGTCAGGAAGTGTGCTCCACTAAAGGTATACGGTACCTCGTTTCGAGAGGTCCTAAACGGCTTTGAAAACACGGTTTAGCGGACGATTTTTCAAATTCCGACTGTTCTTAAAATTGCCCTCCGACGATTACCTTGCGAAAACGAATCGTCGTGTTTTCTACACCAAACAGTCTCGGAGAAAATTCAGTTAGACACGCATATTTTGAATTCGCCCCGCGAAAAATGAAAATTCAAATTAGGTTTTCTCCAGCACCCCGTGCGGCAACTATATGTGAAGCAGTATGACTTTTTCTATAGGTCAGCGCTAATGAATTAAACGTCTAAGACAATCGAGACATTTGGAAAAATACTAAACAGTATTCCTAATAATTCCGTATTTTAATTTGTTTCCAAGCTCAAAAAAACGTTACCTTGGCTCCTCCGGGATGTTTCGATGCAAAGTCGGCGATGTCATAGTACTCACCGTTCAGCTGAACAAGCAACGGCTTTTTCTCTTCGGCTCCTAGCCCCATTTCGATAAACTGAAAGTAGTAAATGTTGGTCGATGTGTGTGTGGGGCGGATAAAAGAATAAAGAGGAAATGAATGAGCGCAATATGCACAAAACGTCATTTTCCGGTCAATGGACATGAGCACAAAGTTATGAGCACCACGGAGCCAGGAGGAAAACAGGAAGGCGGATCTTGAGAGAATATGCGCGCACGAAATTTGAAACTCGCCAAAATAACAAGATTTCTCTCATATATAACTTTCGTGAGAATCGTTGTTTTTCACCTGCTCTGTTGATTTCTGATACTGATCATTTGATTGGCTGCAGCTTGAAATTCAATCTAATTATAGTATTCGTTCAGAGAAGAAACGGGGGAAATATTTAGGCAATGCAAAGCGAGAATGTATAGCTTTTTTTCATTTGTTCGGACGTTTTTCGAAGGCCGAACTCTGGACTCGCAGTTGTTCTGCGAGCTATCAATCAACGCGAGAAACACTTTCGAATGAATTGCCTTTTCCAACACGGAATGCTAAACCGCTCAGATTGCAACCACTTTTCGAGAATATCACGTGCATTCAACGAAATTAGGTAAATCAAGAAGGAAACTGCCGTCGCTTTTCTCTAGTTCGGCAGCTCTCTGCAGATAGATCATCCGAAGTGAAAGTGCGAAAAAGCACATAAACTGCGATGATGATGCTCAATCGGAAGCACGGCAATGAGAAGCTTCCGGCATATTTGAAACATGTGATCTATCTCTGTTGCACCACACAGTGTGATTTCGGTTTATCGCGCTCTTCCTCTCGCTGATCTTGTGGACTTCTCCCAGTCATTTCGACAACTGAGGGCAAACTTGAAACGCGATGGAGGGGGAGGAGGAGGCGAAAGAGCATACACAACTGACTGACCTAATTGAATTCCGCGAGATAGAGAATGTGTGTGAGAGCCTCGCCGCCGCCGCGCGGAGCCAATGGGGGCACTCTTCGGAAACGGGGGGCAAACAATGGACGAATATTTTGCCACCCGTCGTCCCATCCTTCCCATCCGTCCATCCGTCCCGTCAGTCCACGAAGAAATGGAAAACGGGCAAAAAGGGGAAGAGGAGGCGGCGGAGGAAGGAAGAGGCTCATGCAATTTCCAAAATTGCGAGTGCGCGAGAGCGGGCGCTAGTCGAGGGGCCCCTATAAGCCGGGCGACGGAAGGAAAACACAGAGCGAATGGGAACTTTGTTACTATTGGCAAACACACACAAAGGCTATTTTCCGCTGCTCTCTCGAAGCTCATCGAGTAAACCATAGAAACGCCGGCAACATCTCGTATTCTTCCTCTCCTCGTCGTCGGCCGTCGTCGTCTTCTTTTCAAACGACGCATTCAACAGGAAACTAATTTCGAGTCGAAGCAACCGAGAAGGCATCGTCGAAGATGAAAAAGGAGATGACATGAAAAAGAAATGAGACGTCGTCGAAAGCTTTTCAGAGCTTATTCCTAAACAATTCTGGAGTGTGTCCCAGGCGCCGTCGCCGCTAAACTCGAAACCCCGCCCAGTTACAGTTTTTGATGTAAACAAAACGGAGAAAACGTTTTCAGCGATTTCATAAAAAAGTGACGAAAAAAAATCGGCGATACTTGCATGAAGCATCAACGCTGACTCATTTTCTCCCGCTCCACCCACTGTCAATATGTCTGTTTATGTCCGTATGACACGACGACGGCTTGGACCAATAAACGTGTTCTGCGTGTGATAAGCGGAAGGAGGTCGTGTGAGCGAGGGGGAAACGTGCGAAACAGTGTGTGCAGAAAGGTCATTTCGGAATAAGTGCCGGCTGTGAGAAGGAGGAGGAAAGCCTCAGACATGTGTGTCAGGTGTCGGAAACCGCCGGGAGGGGTTTTGCATTTGGAATGCGAAAGTGCCATTTGGCAAATTGTCAAGTGAGACCGCCACCACACGGATAAACATTCCCCGGGAGGAATAGGAGGAGGAGGACACGGCGAACTGGTTCCGTGGTTACTGTTTGACACAATCGAGAAGTCGTGTTCTGTACGAATGACGGCGTGAATAGAAGAGAAATAGAAGAGTATGCGAGACCGAAACGACAAGGGAGAGGACGGGGTGAGAGGAAAGACTGACGTCACATCGAATAGTCACAGTGATAAGGAGTTTTTAGGTTATTCCTAGGCAACACTATTTGTCGATTTCAAGTACTGAATTAGTCAGCTGTTTGTGTGTGACTTGTAATCTGAGTACTCTGTTTATCATTCATGACTAATTATTCGTATCTCATTTCTATCTTATCTTAGCTTTTTATCCGGGATGGCTGTACATCACGAACGAAAAAGAAACATCTACAAACTACGCTCGGGAGGGTAAATAGCTAGACGAGAAAATATTTGCTCAGTTCTTGGGGGGTGTAGCCAAAACTTTTTGACAAATATATGAAATAGTTCGTTGATCTTACGTTTTTGAGATATTCGATTGCCAGCCGTCTCGAAAATGCTGTGATTAGCCAGAGAATGCTATATCATTGACCTAGTTCAGCGACGGAACCTATTTCGGGGAGTACTGTACTCTGTACAATATGCGCAAAGTACAAATGGAAACGATGCATTTCGGAAGATCTAGATTCAATATCAGTGATCTTATCAGGAGATGAGACATGTCATCCTGTAGAATCGATCTCTGCGAACTGATGCATCTCCAGATTCCTGTTAATTCCTTGCGCACTTTTGCGATCTTAGGAAAACGGGAAAAAGCTTGTTTTGCAACAGAAAACTGGCTAGTTGGCGATCTTCGCCCGTGAAACTCGATACTTGCATTCTCACAACGCTTTCCAGGACCCCCTCAAGTCTAGAAAATGTGGTCCACATTAGAAATATTTTGAATTCTGGAAAAAAAGAAACCAAGTTTTGGCCTAAAATGAGGACTATCGCTGGGAATTTCAGATGTAGGATTTGGAAACGTCTCTAGGCGAAATCCGCTTCTCTCTCTCCCCGTCGGCTGAAGGAAAGACTGCTTAGAAACTGGCTATCTGACCGCTTATCACTGGATGATAAGCTTTCGCTTTCGCGGTTTTTTATGCCGTCGGGTGTGATGCCGGATGTGCAGTTCACGACGACGCATAAACACGGACTCCTCGTTGCCGCCGACTTCATTCGAATTTTGTCCTCTTTCTTTGCGCGTATTTCGAATTTTCCTGCGGTTTTTTTTTATTTTTCTACTCGAGATGTGTTGCCTCGAAGATAACGGAAAGTTTTATTTTCATTGAACCCAATGGAAACATTATTTTTCGCAAACGAATTTTGTTTCGTTGGATATCATAGCGTTTGTGATTTATTCGAAATTTCTGTTCCGATTGCCTCGCCCGGTGTCCCTCGTAGAAATTTAAGATAGTTTTTCATTTGATTTTTTCGCGATTAGACTCAAAAATCAGAAAATAATTGCCCTGGATGAATCATCTGTGGGCAATTATGGAGAGCATATTTTATCGATTTTTCGTCGCGCGCGATGTCGTTGTTTTGTGAACGCTCATATGTTTCATCCGTTGAATTTGTCATTTTTCGTCAGGCGTCATGAACAGAAATCGTCGAGATGGACAGCGTGATATGAAACGCGAGCGTCGAAGCCGATCAAGGAGTCCACGAAGAAGTACTATTTTTTCACTCACCAGTTCCGAGTCACCTCTTCATCTGCTTTTCCTTTCTCTCATTTTCATTTTACTTAAGATCGTATCGGTCCCGCCGTCGGAGGCCCAGGCAGCAACGGAAATGCGGCTTCGAACAACCGAATGGTCTATATCACTAACATCGCCTATGAGGCTCGATGGGTGGACTTGAAAAGTTTGGTCCGCGAAAAGGGTGGCGAAGTCGTCTTCTGCGAGCTTCTTGAGGATCGCAATGGAAAACCGAAAGGCAACGCCGTTATCGAGTTTGAGACCCGCGAGGGTGCCGAAAACTGCGTTGCCAATCTTCAAAAATTCGACTGGAAGGGACGAAGTATCATAGCTAAGGAAATCAGGGTCCGTGTTGCTTTCCGTCTCTCCCGTTTCATCAGTAGTTTTTCTGTAGGATCCTGTCGCTTTCTTCCGTACTATCAAGGCTGAAACCGGAATCGACTATTTGTCTCGTACCGGAGGCGGCGGTTCGGGTCCTCGTGGTGGTCCGATGATGAAGGATCTCGATCGTCCTGCGCGAAGTGGAACGTTCGATCTCTTCGGTCTCAATATGGAGTTTCTTCGTCAGCACAGTGTCGAACCGCCTCTCTGTGAGCGAATCTTTATCGCTAATGTAGGTTTCAAAATATTTCTTCGAAATCTTCGTATTTGGGCTCTCGTTGTATAGCTACTCCCCTCATGCTCATTGTTCCAGAATTTTCCCTTCTGAAAAGGTGGTCGTTGAACTTCCATCTTTTCATTTTCCTCGACTAGAAATTCATTATGACTGTCAATATCCAGATTCCATCATAACCCATCATACCCCACCTCTTTCCCTAGTACAGAACCCCCGAAAAGTTAAAAAGTAATTCCAGTTGGCTTTCAATGTTGGAACCGATAAGCTTTACGAGGTGTTCGGAATGGCCGGCAAAATCACCTGGATGGACTTCCGTATCGATAAGGACGGGAAGACCAAGGTAACTGTGACACAAGATAACGTCCACTTCCTCAAATTTAATATTTTCAGGGAGTCTGTGTGATTCAATACACACACCCTATAGAAGCTGTGCAGGCAATTTCAATGTTCAACGGACAACGTCTTTTCGACCGTAATCTCGTCGTCAAAATGGATCGCTTCGAGAAAGAAAATGAGGTAAAAGAAGGTGGACTTCCGCGTGGACTGGAAGGAATCGGAATGGGTCTTGGAGCTGATGGAGCACCACTTGCTAACGTTCACGGAATATTCCCAGGGGATATGCCGCCGCCGGTAAGCAAAAAAAACTGTTCGAAATTTCCTAATGTTTCCATTTTTCAGTTTGCTGCAAGTGCTCCATTCTCCCAGGGAGGCCCCCAAAATGTTAGTGGATTCGGAGGTGGCATAGAACAGAACTTTTCGAGATCTGTCATGAACACTGGACCGTTCGCCGCTCCCGGAGGTTTCACTTCGGATGTTTTCGGAGGAAATAGTGTCGGGGTGGGTGTTGGTGTCGGTGTCGGAGGAATGGGAGCTGCCCCAGGAGCTGGAGCTCAAGGCTCAAGAGTTCTAATTATCAGAAACGTACGCTACTTAGCACATTGAATCATAATGATGTTTTCATATTTTCAGCTTCCAAACGATTACACATGGCAGATTGTGCGAGATAGAGTTCGCACCTTTGGAGATGTCGATACTGTTGACATGATCGCGCCAGGAGCTGCTCGCATTCGATTCTCCACTTATCAAGATGTTGAACGCGCCCGTGCGGCTCTCTACGGAACTACTGTTGAAGGACGCGCAATAACTGTTGATTACGCTTAAACGTTTCTCCGTTACAATGTCCTCAATTGTCCAATCTGAAAACTCTCCAACTTTTAATGATCTTAATGTTTCTCTCTTTTTATCAATATTTCGCTCCCCCCCCCCCCTCTGTCAAGTAACAAATTCAAAATTACTTTTCCGATGTTCTACACGCATTCGGAAAACATAGACAATTTCGCTATTTATTTGGTCCTTCACACTTTCTTCCACAAAACGCACGAAAGTTTTAATAATAAATTCTGACGAGGGTTTTCATATATGAAGACGACGCGGCACACACATACACACAGACAATTTGAGGTGCTATTCAGGAGAGCCGACGACAACGCGCACAACGACAATTTAGAGTGTGTTGGCCGCATCAAACAAGAGCCTTCACGCAATCTGATTTGCGCGACGCACCGCCTACCGTATGCCCTTAATTGCGTTTTGAAGACGTCTTCATGAGCACGAGATGCTCCGCCCCTTTTCGACGGAGGATCTTTTGTTGTGGTGATGAGCATTGTTGAGCATCTTTCTCTCTCACTCGTTTGTCCCTGTTTTCGTGTCTGTTTGTGACGCCTTCCTCTCTATTCAACAATGCGGTTACGGTAGGCGCCACGTCATCTGCCGATTCAGAAGAAGACGTCTCTTATGGATCAATGAGCCATCGGCCACGGATCTCTGTCAATTGTCTTCCGTGTCCTGTGCCACGTCACACTTAATCTTCTTCTTCTTCTTTGTTTTCGCAACGGAAGATGTATCCGAAGAAGAAGAAGAAGAAGAAGTGATTCTGTCTGCCGCTTGGCGCCCCACAAACTTTCGTTTCAAAGTAGATATATTTAGCGACATTTTAACATTCCGGGAGCCACTGCAAAACCTCGAATAATCGAGAAATCCGGCGAACCGTGTCAGCGAATTGGAACAGATTTTCTTCTCTCGAGACTGATGAATAATTTGAGTTTTGTTGCAGTTTTTGAAAAAAGAAATACAAAATCGCTAATAACCAACCGTATTTCTTCGAATAGAGCGGCAATGCTGCCGGAGAATCATTATATCTTGCGATTGATAAGAGATATCAAAAAGTTGTCAACAGCAAACTTGTAGTCCTAGTTATGATCTACAATTGTTCTGTTGGCAACTTTTTGATATCTCTTATCAATCTCGAGATATGATGGTTCTCCGGCAGCATTGCCGCTCTATTCAAAGAAATGCGAAAATTTCGTTGAAAACACTTTAGAAATTTCAGTTTGGTTGTAAATATTGCAAAATAAAAAAATCCCATTTCTCACCAGAAAAAAAAATCCTGTATTATCCGGAAAATTCGTTTCTTTTCGCATTTTTCTGATTCACAGAAGCTCTGCGAACACTCAATGAAAATCACCCGGTTCGATGGTTTCGGTGATTCTCCTTATCTGCTTATCAGTTGCTCGAGACGCCTATCAATTTTCGGAGAAACACACCAATTGGTTATCATTTTCCACCAGCTCTCTATGCTCGAAAACCATCAAGTACCGGTGAGATTCTGCAAGATTCCTCCTGTTTTCCACCAAATTCTGTTGTTTCGGAGATTTTTGAACCAGGGATAAATTAGAGGCATTATTTTCATTCACAAAACAATGGGAATCGAGTTCTTCAGAAATTTCATAAATCTAAACTCTTATTTTGTGATTCAAGTGCCTCTTATTTTCCTCATTTCAAACAATCCTCACTCTCTCCATTTTTGAACTTTGTTTTCCAAATTCAAATGTTCTCCATTCGACTCAACTCTCTCTCTCGCGGCCTCCTCCTCTTCAAAACCTAAAAGTCCACTTGCACTCTTGGCCATTCGCGTCGCCATTCAATCACCTAATTGCTCTCAGTGATATCATACGTACAGTTCAGTTCAAACGCCCCTCCTCTCACGGCTCATCAAATGCAGCTGTTCTCTCTTCTCTCGTTTCTTTTTCAAATCCGCCCGATACATCTGCTGCTCTCAGTGAGCTGTGACTCTTAAATTGGTTCTTCTTCTTCTTTTTTCTCCCTTCGATTCAAATTGAACAGCTCGGTTCCCAACCAAATTCACAGTGTTAGAGAAAAAAATTAATTAATTACGGTACATAATGTGTACCAAAAAAGCGATTGCGCAACACTGCCAACTGCACTTCGATCGGACGAAACGTAGCCGGGGCACCGCCCACCGGACTCTGCACTTTTCCACTTTCCCACGTCGTCTCGTCACCCGTCGGCGGCGTCATCGGCCTTTCTTTTTCCTCGTCTCTAAAGGATCAAAGTGGAGAATCAAAGAGTTCGACAGTTTGATTAGAGTTTCGTTGTTGAAAACAGTGATCCAAGATTTCAAATTCCTTCTAATTTGTGAAGTTCGACAGAGAATTGCCTTCTCAAATTTCACCTGAAATTGGGCAAAAAATTTGGAACGCTTCACGAATTTGCGTGTCATCCTTGCGCAGGGGCCATGCTAATCTTCTCTGTATTGTTCCAATTTTAGTATATGTTCTCGGAAGAACGGGACGACGAACGGGCGGTTCGTTTATAAGGGGACTGTCTGGAAGGCGGCCGACACCTCACGGGTTCCGCCCGTCCACTCCCCCCTCCTCATAGCACGTCATCTGGTCCTCTCCTCTCGGAGCGTAGTGGACGGGCGGAACCCGTGAGGTGTCGGCCGCCTTCCAGACAGTCCCCTTATAAACGAACCGCCCGTTCGTCGTCCCGTTCTTCCGAGAACATATACTAAAATTGGAACAATACAGAGAAGATTAGCATGGCCCCTGCGCAAGGATGACACGCAAATTCGTGAAGCGTTCCAAATTTTTTGCCCATTTTCAGGTCTTTGGGTGAAGTTTGATTGCATTCCAACTTTCCCAATTAGCCATATCTGATTCATAATCTATTCTTAATCTATCCAATCAACCAACGCACTATTCTCGTAAAAGTACACGTGCGTCATGAAGAAACTCCCATGAGGCGGTGCAGGAGCATTCACTGATCAGTTCGTACCTCGTGACCGCCCCTCCCCTGCCCCCTTTCAGTCTTGCACACATAAATCCGTTTCGAACAATATTTGTACTTCAGGAGCCTCGTTGCTCCGATTCAATTTCGTTCCAAATTCCGTCCGAGTTCTATTTTCACTTTCCTTCTTGTCACTTTGCTCTTTACGTGGAGACAGAGGGCGCCTTCTGATACTGTTCCCGTGTCGCATCTCATTAATTTTCTGACCGGCGGGAACTTCGAAAGTTCCCTCAAACTGCTCCATGGGGACCACAGCCATGTCCTTTTCCACGTCACCAGTACACTCCCCCACCTGTCCCCTCGCCCCGAATCGCATCGGAACGTGCCGCCCTGAAACCGAGAGACGTCTTCCTGTTTATCAGGCGAAGGGTCCGTTTGAATAGCAAACGGCCGGCCCCACCCATTCGTTTCTGTGCTCTCCTCCGCCGCTTCTGTCCAATTGTTTCCCGTCATCGCGGCGGCTGCTTATGCCCCCCAAATGATAGGTGTGTATGTTCCGGTCGCCTCCTTTTTATAACCACACACACAGAAGTTTTCCCAAAGGTTTTTTGGTGTTTTTTCCTCTTTCGGTCGGCTCTTCGCATTCCCGGCCCCCGATCGAGTGACGTTTCGGCTCTCATCTCGAGAATGATTTCGTGCGAAGTTAACGAGAACACAGTGATATTTCAAATGAAACAATTAATTGACGTCCAAATTGTGTGAAATTCAATCACTATCGGATGCCATCGAGATGGCCCAGCAACCGAGGAGAGCTCTGCCGGAGAATCATCATATCTCAAGATTGATAAGAGATATCAAATTGTTGTCAACAGCAAACTTGTAGTGCTAGTTATGATCTACACGTTTGTTGTTGGCAACTTTTTGATATATCTTATTAATCTCGAGATATAATGATTTTCCGGCAGAGCTATCTTCGGTTCCGGGCCATAACGTTGGAAAAATGGTGGCAAAAGCAGAATTTGCAGAAGCCGTCAAACTCGTGTGTGCCGTAACGAGTTTTTCTGTTGAAAATTAGCAGAATAGTTGAGTATTTAGGAGCTCAAGGCCCAAGAATTGAAGAAGAACCGAGAACACTGTCACCTGATAGAAGTGGGAATCATCTCAAACGGTTTCGCATGTTTCCCCACATTGTGTCAATAGACTCTCTATTCAAAAGAACATTCTCTTTTTCGCCGTCTTCTTTCCATGTTTCCAACACATTTCCACATTTTCAGAATGGAAGATCTCGTGCGACAGTTTCTCTCCGCCCACCCACTCAAGGACTCTCTCTTTCCGCTCCTCTCACTGCCCATCGACACGTCTCCAACTGGTCCGGAATGCCAGCAACCGAAGCCTCAGCACTCGTACATTGGTCTCATCGCGATGGCGATTCTCTCGTCTCCGCACAAGAAGATGGTGTTGGCCGAGGTCTACGAGTGGATCATGACCGAGTATCCGTACTTTCGGAGTCGCGGCGCCGGCTGGAGGAACTCGATTCGGCACAATCTGTCGCTGAATGAGTGCTTCGTCAAGGCGGGAAGAGCTGCCAATGGAAAGGTTTGTGATCTACAATAAGGGGAAGTAGAGTGGGCGGAGTCGGGAGTGTTTTCAGACGAAATTTCAGATTTCTGTGTACGTTACCCCATGGGATTCCGCTTGTGCAAACTTCCAGTTTCCCAGATGTTTGGTCTCAAAGTGCACATTCTTTTAAAAGGAAAAAACACATCTTTGAGCACTTTGAAACAAAATATCAGAAAAACTGGGAGTTTACACAGGATTATTCCGAATCAATTGCCAGTATCAATGAGCCATTGAAAATTTTATACAAAATTCGAATTGAATTCTAAGTAGTAACAACTGATTACCGCACGGAAACACAGTGATGTCGAATGCAATCGCGTTTTTTGACTTTAAGAGACGTTGTCTGAGAAACTCGAAAACTTTTCAGTACAAGAGGGCACTAGAAATTCAAAGTGGCCCAATATCGTTATAAATTTTTGTGCGTGTAGGCACATTAGTTGTAAGTCACATGTGACATGTTTTGGGAGGCTCCGCCCCCTTTGGCTGGAATTACAGACAAGCAAAGTTGAAAATGCAACTTTTTTCTCTCTGAACCGAATCAGATAATTCTTTGACCATTCGATAGAGCACACTTTTTTATGCACTTTTTCTGTTGACAGCCTAATTTTAGCTCCATTTTGAAGTACTGAAAACATGGATTTTATGTCTGAAAATTTATATTCGCTCCATTTTCATTACCCCCAATGTCTTAAGCCAAACATGTAAATATGGTTTTGTATAGTATTTTGGATGGCCTTTCCGATGGAAACATCAGCTAAAACAAAATCGACTGGGTAATCAGTCAAAAATCAATATCCAAGTTATCAACTGATAAAAATTTTCTCCAATCTTCAAGAAACAAAAACCATTCGAAAGAACTACTATTTTTGAGCATCTTTTGTGAAGACACCTATAGTCATTACTAACTTTTAAGTACTAAAAATTTCAGACAAAGTGAGCAAAAACAGAACGAATTTCAAAATAATTTTTTTCGTATTTTCAAAAGTTCAAAGCCAATATTCTGAAAACGTGATCTAGTAGTACTTTGGATGCGCTTTCCGATAAAAATATCACCTAGAGCAAAATCGACTTTTGAGCATTTTTTGTGAAGACACCTATAGTCGTAACTGATTTTGAGATAAGGAAAATAACATATCAAATGATAAAATTCGGAATGAAGTTAGTTTTTAATTTTTTTCACTATCGCCAATGTCTTAAGCCAAACATGTAAAAATGGTTTTGTATAGTATTTTGAGTGGTCTTTTTGATGCAATTATCATCCAGACGAAAATCGACTGGGTAATCAGTCAAAAATCGATATCAAAGTTATCAACTGATAAAAATGTTTTCCAATCTTGACGAAACAAAAACCATTCGAAAGAACTACTATTTTTGAACATTTTTTGTGAAGGCACCTGTATACCGAAATAAGTTTTTGATACTGAAAATTTCAGTCAAAGTGAGCAAAAACAGAACGAATTTCAAAATGATTTTTTTCGTATTTTCAAAAGTTCAAAGCCAATATTCTGAAAACGTGATCTAGTAGTATTTTGAGTGGTCTTTTTGATGCAATTATCATCCAGACGAAAATCGACTGGGTAATCAGTCAAAAATCGATATCAAAGTTATCAGCTGATAAAAATGTTTTCCAATCTTGACGAAACAAAAACCATTCGAAAGAACTACTATTTTTGAACATTTTTTGTGAAGGCACCTGTATACCGAAATAAGTTTTTGATACTGAAAATTTCAGTCAAAGTGAGCAAAAACAGAACGAATTTCAAAATGATTTTTTTCGTATTTTCAAAAGTTCAAAGCCAATATTCTGAAAACGTGATCTAGTAGTATTTTGAGTGGTCTTTTTGATGCAATTATCATCCAGACGAAAATCGACTGGGTAATCAGTCAAAAATCGATATCAAAGTTATCAACTGATAAAAATGTTTTCCAATCTTGACGAAACAAAAACCATTCGAAAGAACTACTATTTTTGAACATTTTTTGTGAAGGCACCTGTATACCGAAATAAGTTTTTGATACTGAAAATTTCAGTCAAAGTGAGCAAAAACAGAACGAATTTCAAAATGATTTTTTTCGTATTTTCAAAAGTTCAAAGCCAATATTCTGAAAACGTGATCTAGTAGTACTTTGGATGCGCTTTCCGATAAAAATATCACCTAGAGCAAAATCGACTGGGTAATCAGTCAAAAATCGATATCAATGTTATCAACTGATAAAATTTTTTTCCAAAGTTTATGGAACAAAAACCATTCGAAAGAGCAACTGTTTGCGAGCATTTTTTGTGAAGACACTCATATTCGTAAGTCATTGCCCAACCGACGAAATGAGCGAATAGGAAACACTGTTCAATGCTCGAACATTGTCTGAATAAGTTTAGACAATGATAACTCCGCTGAAAAGTGATAGACCATTATGTGTGTCTTCACAAAAAATGCTTGCAAAAATATGTTCTTTCGAATGGTTTTTGTTTCATAAATTTTGGAGAAAATCTTTATCAGTTGATAAGTTTGATATGGATTTTTGACTGATTACCCAGTCGATTTTTGTTCTACTAATATTTTTATCGGAAAGCGCATCCAAAGTACTACTAGATCACGTTTTCAGAATATTGGCTTTGAACTTTTGAAAATACGAAAAAAATTATTTTGAAATTCGTTCTGTTTTTGCTCACTTTGTCTGAAATTTTTAGTACTTAAAAGTTAGTAATGACTATAGGTGTCTTCACAAAAGATGCTCAAAAATAGTAGTTCTTTCGAATGGTTTTTGTTTCTTGAAGATTGGAGAAAATTTTTATCAGTTGATAACTTGGATATTGATTTTTGACTGATTACCCAGTCGATTTTGTTTTAGCTGATGTTTCCATCGGAAAGGCCATCCAAAATACTATACAAAACCATATTTACATGTTTGGCTTAAGACATTGGGGGTAATGAAAATGGAGCGAATATAAATTTTCAGACATAAAATCCATGTTTTCAGTACTTCAAAATGGAGCTAAAATTAGGCTGTCAACAGAAAAAGTGCATAAAAAAGTGTGCTCTATCGAATGGTCAAAGAATTATCTGATTCGGTTCAGAGAGAAAAAAGTTGCATTTTCAACTTTGCTTGTCTGTAATTCCAGCCAAAGGGGGCGGAGCCTCCCAAAACATGTCACATGTGACTTACAACTAATGTGCCTACACGCACAAAAATTTATAACGATATTGGGCCACTTTGAATTTCTAGTGCCTTCCACTTTTCGAAAATCTCAGAGAACGTGTCTTAAAATTAATAAAATTCAAATTTCGCTGCGTACCTCGCGTCTGCGCTTCCAAAAGTCTCTAACTATTTCAAGCTGCGTAGCCGAAACAGTGTGGAAACAGGTGAGGCGCAGACACCAATCGTGGCGGAGGAGCGCGATTGCATCGGACGCGCACTCTACGATTCCGGTAATTACCGGGATTCCGCGCAGTCCACGCTCATCCGTGTGCATGTTATTCGGGGGAAATCTTCACCACAGATTCCATCTAAAAATGCACATTCCAGGGCCACTACTGGGCGGTGCATCCGGCGTGTGTTCGTGATTTCGAGCGAGGAGACTTCCGTCGTCGTCGTGCGCAACGCAAAGTTCGCCGTCACATGGGACTGCAGGTGGAGGAGGACGACTCTTCCGACGAGGAGGGATCCGCCGGATCGGACACCTCGCCGCCCGTTTTCTCGACGACGCCTGCGTTCTGGAACTGCGGTGCGGCTGTCCAGAGACCGCCCATCAAGTCGTTCACGATTGACGCGATTCTCGAGCATCACTAGGCCGTGTGCTCATCCACCTGCCCACTTTTACTCTTCCCCCCGCCCTAATCGGGTAGTTTCCTCCCATTTCCCTCCATTGTAGCCGTATGTCACCCCAATTTCTACGGGCCCTCCCTTCCGTTCTCTCTTCCCCTCCCCAGTCATTTCCTGAACTTCCCGTTTGGAAATGCGCATCTGTTATATTTAGTCCGCACACACAATTTGTTCCTCTTTATTCGATGAGAAAGTCAAGGCGATAACGAACGCCAAAGTGGCGAAATAAAAATAATGCAGAAGCTGTTGCGGGGACCATGTTCACATTGTACAGAGAATGGGTTTTTCATGGGGAAAGTGGATTAGGACTTTTAAATTTGAAATTTAAAGGGAATCGAAAAAAGTATTGGATTACTAATGGATTACTACTGTTATTACTTTATCAGATTTGGGTGGGGGGGGGGGGGGGGGTGGGGACTTGGAGGGAAAACAAACTTATGGGAAGAATGACGCAGGAATTGAGACAAGATGTATTCACGAAGGATAATTGCCATTCAGAGGTTTCGGCATCAGGTAGAGTCAGACGAGCCGGAAAGTGAGGAGTCAGCGGTACTTTCATCAAGACTTGCGTTGGCAACTTTCGCATTATCAGACGACCGCGAATTGGTTTTCGGCGAGTTCTCACCACTTGTGTCGTCACTGTCCGATTCGGAATCACTGAAAATAAACTCCATTGTATTCAGATGAACGTGTTATAGGTTTACCTCGACGCATCGTATTGGCAGATTGCTTGAAGTGCGCCAGTCTTTTGAGCAGGTGGTGATAGTTTGGCAACTTTTTCGGGGACTGGCTCTTCTTTTTTCTCACCAGGAGCAGTATTTCTGAAGAAGAAAGAGTTTTTTAAAAAATATATTCAAATTGTTTGAGACGTACGTTGATTTCCGTTTGATTGCCGTACTGAGGAAAGCGGCTTGTTTGGACTTTGGCGGAGGAACACCGGTTGATGTTGAGGGTTTCAGCGAGAATTTATGGACGGAAGACTTGGCAGCAAGATGCTGGGTGACAGCCATCTCTTTGATCACTTCTTGCTCTTCTTTCTTGATTTGAATCTTCACATCTCGTTTTGTAGTGTCCAAGTGGGACAAGAAAACGCTTTCGTCCTCATCGATTCCGCGAACCATGTTCTCTGGAGATTAACGATATTTTAAAAGAAACAAAAAGATAATTACTCACTGAGCTTTTTGGCTTCATCGATTTCTATCTGTTTCGCATCTTTGTTGTCTCTCAATTGTTCGAACAACGTCTTGTTGCAGTACTCCGGCTCTGGAGCCACTGAAATGATAGTTAGGCATTCTGCTAAAACAGTGAAGACAATATTGAAACAAAAACTCACAAACTGCATCAGTCGGCTTTCGAACTTTCTCCCAAGCTTCTTGGCGAGATTGCTTCTCTTCGGTGAGCTCCTTGGTGGACACAAATCCGCTCGTCATTGCTTGGCTGAAAAATGAGTCCGACTGAGAATTGGGCAATGAATAAATAATGGAAGAGAGCAGTATAAAAGAGTGTGAACGAACGGGTGTGTTACACACATAATGGTTCTATTTGAGATTGGGACTACACCACAGTGAACCTACGCGCATATCTACACATACGTCTACGCGATCTGCATTGGAGCGCATTTAGGTTTTGCACTGTTTGAACGAATATTTATTGATTTTTCAGAAATATTCGTATAATTGAAAAATTGAAAGAAAAGGGTTGAAAAATGTAGAAGTTGTACAATTGTATTGCTCAAGAAATGGCAATAATATTTGCGTCGTCCACTCGGAGTCCGTGGCACGTGGACTAGCTTTTCCAATAGAAAAAAGTCGGCCAGGAAGACTTGCCTTTAAATTTCGAATTTTACTCGGTTTCCCATACTTTTCATTTAAAAAAACGCTCTGCTTGTGATCGATTCGATCGTTTCACTTTTTAAAAAATTATTTTCCAGATAATGAGCGCTACAGAAGTTGCTGACCATTACAACAATGTTCGTCAAACCGGAATCAATGACCGAAAAGACAGCCGAATTTTTTTCATGCGAAATATGAATAATTGGATTAAAAGTCAACTCATAAGTACGTTATTTTCACGATATTTTTCATTTTAGCTAAAAAAAACAAGCTCCTTTCTGAAAAACGATCTATTTCAGAAGACGCTACAGACCGCCTGTATGCTGAAGGCGTCCGGAATCCACGAGTTCTTGATCTTGCCTGCGGAAAAGGTGGAGATTTGCGAAAATGGGATAAGGCGAGAGCTAAGACTGTAGTTATGGCCGGTAAAAAATGCAATTTCATTTTAAAAGCTGAGCGAAAAGTTTTCAGACGTCGCTGATGTTTCCATCGAGCAGGCGAAAGAGAGATACAAGCAGATGTACGGGTATCCGAACAACATTTTCGGAGCACAGTTCATAGTCGCCGATTGCACGAAAGTGTCGCTTGAAGAGAAAATTGAGAGCAAGGATCCGTTTGATCTCGTCAGCTGCCAATTTGCGATGCATTACTCATTTGTTGACGAGCAATCGGCAAGAACGTTTTTGAAAAACGCTGTTGGAATGCTCAAGCCAGGAGGAGTGTTTGTCGGAACGTTGCCAGATGCCGACAGAATCATGTAAGTTGTCATCAGAGTTTCAATAACATCGACAGTTCTCATTTAGGTGGGCTGTTCGAAACGGAGAAGAGGGAAAGTTCGCGAACGACGTTTGCAAGATCACCTACGAGAATCTAGAAGAGATGGAAGAAGGAAAGACTCCGCTCTTCGGAGCCAAGTTCCACTTCTCTCTCGACTCGCAGGTCAATTGTCCCGAGTTCCTTGCCTACTTCCCACTTGTCAAACAGTGAGTTTTTTTCTTATTTTCAATGAAAAACCACACTCAAAAAATTTACAGTCTGCTCGAAGAGCTCGATATGGAACTGCTGTACGTGAAAAATTTCGCGGATGCTATTCCAGACTGGTTGGTACCAGGACGAGGACTTTTGGAGCAGATGAAAGGCCTCGAGACGTTCCCGAATCGGAATCTAAGCGGAAAAACTGACGCCGAGTACTTGGATGCTAAGACCAAAATCGACGGATTGGCTGAGGGACAACCGAAGTATGTAGGAACTTTGTCGAAGTCGGAATGGGAGGCGATCTGCATGTATCTCGTGTTTGCGTTCCGGAAGAAGACCACTGAGAAGGCGTCAGATGAAGAACCGGCGGCTAAAGTTGCGAAGGTTGAGGAGTCCGAGACGTCTTCGAGTTCAGCTCAAAAGAATGATGAGAGCGATCAAGAAGAGCCAGTGGCTAAGAAGTCGAAACTAGCAGATGAAGAAAAGGAAGAAGAAGGCACCGAAGCAGAGGAACAAGCGTAGCTCATCAAGTATAACTTATTTGATCTCACCAGTACTCTCACTTCCATCCTATAACTATTGTTCCCCCACGTTTTCAATTTTTCATAAAATCGACATTTTAAAGGAGGAGCACAAAAATGTGTCACCGTGTGTAACTACAGCGGAACAAGCAAAACAAAAACGCATTAAAACTGATGGGTACTGTAGATGCTGGAAGACAGAGTGTAATAGTGAATCAGTGCCAACGGAAGTTGCAGTGAAGATCGAATAATGGGCTTGTAACTCACAATCCATTACGTCCCTCGACACGTGGAGCACGGATTACGGTCGGAACTTGAATCCCCCCCACGAACGGAAGACGATAGTGACAAGTTCTTCACCGTTTCCCTCTCTCTCTTTCTCCTTTTCCATCTTCTATCCCTTGACTTTTTTCACCGCCAAAACTGACCCGAGACGAAGGAGAAGACGGTCTGAAAATGCCATTCTCGATTTGTCTCGTTCTCTCGACACAATGACGCCCGTTTATCATTCGAAATTTCGACGTTTATCCCGATGCGAACCGTTTTTTTTTCTAGAAATTTATTCATGACTACCGAATTTTTCTCGTTTTTTCTTCCCTTTTCACCATTTCTAGATGTTTCGTCTTGCTACCAAAATGAGTGCAGGGCAATAGGTTCAGTTAGAAACAGCGACAAACGGAAGACGTCCCAAATGGTTGTGGAATCGGAAAAACCTGACAAGGGATCAGGGAAGGAAGGTGGCGATGCACCGCTTCGAACTGGAAAATTGCCGGCGAAAATAGGCGAGTGAGCGAAATTTCAGCATTTTTTCGACGTTTTTGTGTTATTTTAACACAAAATAATCAGTAATTCAGTGAAAATAAATAGGCAAAAATTAAGGTTTCCATTGAAAAGTGAAATTTTTGGAAAAACACAACTTTTCCGTGTATCTTGAAATTCCGGTGAAATTTATAGAAATTGTGTCCAAATAACTCGAGAACCTCGGGAAAAAAAAATCCTGAAATTTATCTATTTTCCGACAATTTTTCAGTCTGAAGCGGTGCACTGTCCGATTTCACAACGATTTGGGATGTTTCCGTTTGCCCTTGTTTCTGACCAGACACCTTTTGTCCAAAACTCTTTTGAATCATCAGATCGATAGTATCGCCGGAGAAAAAGAGAAAACACAGCGACGAAGAGTGGTCAAATCCCGGATGGGCGGGCCGTTGTGGCTCCCCTCGGAGTTTCACTCTGGCAGTTTCCATTCGAAACAATCGAACGAAACCGTCCATTGTTGCGTAGCCATCCTCCGCGAATTCTCATTGCGCAACAATTCCATTTCGAGTTGCGTCATCCGTCAGCGTGCTCTCATACTGTATCTATCCGGGGGGTGTCAAACTAAAGTTCTCTTTCTCTCGCCCCACCCACCCAAGCCATCCGCCCGCTTTCCCACTTCTAATGCGCAGTCCAAATCCGAGCCATTCGTCGCGCGGCTCTCATGAGCTCTTCTCCCTCGGAGAACACGTCCGCAGTGCCGTTCAGATTTATGGTCTTCTTCTCCCCTTGCCCTTCTGCCGCCCTTCTCCCGCCCCTTTCTCGAGAATCCGATATAACTCTTCAGTGTTGTATTGCCAAACGAAACAAAAACGTTGTTGGTTGCATTCGTCGACAGTTCCTCCTCTCCACGTCCCATCTCCGACGCCCTTTTCCTCGTAAATCCCACTGCCTTTCTGAGCCTTTCCCTTTTTCTGACTCATTCTCACCGCCCGTCTCTTTTCATCCGATGACATTCCGAGACCGCCCGTTTAAGGGGGCTCCCGGTTGGCAAAGACAAGTGGCACAGTGACTCATTGCCCCCCAACTTCCTTTTGTTTCGTCTCGTGTGGGGCCACATGGTTTTTTGTTTGTGAATAGCCGACCAATTGATATTTTTGCTTCCTACTACATCTCCCTTTGCTCTGTTTCTCTTTGTTTTTCTGTGAACTGATCATTTGAAATTCGACAAAAAATTTGGAACGCTTCACGAATTTGCGTGTCATCCTTGCGCAGGGGCCATGCTAATCTTCTCTGTATTGTTCCAATTTTAGTATATGTTCTCGGAAGAACGGGACGACGAACGGGCGGTTCGTTAATAAGGGGACTGTCTGGAAGGCGGCCGACACCTCACGGGTTCCGCCTGTTCACTTTGCTCCGCGAGGAGAGGACCAGATGACGTGCTATGAGGAGGGGGGAGTGGACGGGCGGAATCCGTGAGGTGTCGGCCGCCTTCCAGACAGTCCCCTTATAAACGAACCGCCCGTTCGTCGTCCCGTTCTTCCGAGAACATATACTAAAATTGGAACAATACAGAGAAGATTATCATGGCCCCTGCGCAAGGATGACACGCAAATTCGTGAAGCGTTCCAAATTTTTTGCCCAATTTCAGGTGAAATTAGAGAGACACTGAACCCACCTATTTGTGGGTTTGTATTTTCCGAATTTCAACATGCCACCGTCAAAAAACATGCGATTCTTCTCATACTTTCTTGGGGTTGCGTCCGTAGTGCTAATTTGATGTCCTGATCACAATTCTGCAGTCAGATTGGGTCAAAACCTTCCAGTTCTTCAGATAATGTGAATTCTCGAAATGAGCGGCACCTCAAACGTTGCCGGAGAATCATTATATCTCGAAATTGATAAGAGATATCAAAACGTTGTCAACAGCAAACTTGTAGTCTTAGTTATGATCTACAAACTTTCTGTTAGCAACTTTTCGATACCTCTTATCAATCTCGAGATATGATGATTCTCAGGCAGCGTTTGAGGTGCCGTTCTATTTGAGACTGGCCATGAAACGTGTCCTTTCTTGAGCCATCTCGGCGAGATGCCAGTGCTCGTGGAACTAGTCTTGAACACTCGGATCCCAGAAATCTAGAAACGGTCACCTTGATCGGATTGTTTGTCTCCCCCCACCAACCACACCTTCGTGTCTCTCATGTTGCCCTCTCTCTTCTTCTTCTCACCCTCCTCACCCATCATTCATTCTTTAACTTGCATCGCCTTCTGTCGGTTTCTCACGTTTCCGACAATACGTCTTCCGCCGCCGCCGTTCGCAAATGCAAATCCGTCTCTCCCGCCGCGTCCGCCGCCGCAACATGTCCGCCTCCTTCCGCCCTTTTTTGGAAGACGTCGACCGCAAAGCGAAACAACCTTCGCAAGATGGATGTGTGCGAGAGCTTGTCGTCGCGCTGGCGTCCCCCTCCATCATTCGACTATGTGTTTTTGTGCCGGATCGGAGGGGAAAGGCAAAGAGAGCGCCGACTGACTGTCGATTAGTCATCCGTTGACGAGTGTTTCTTTCCCAGGTGAATAGGAGAAGTGATGAGAGCGCGATGATAAGAATGGCGAGTTCGTGGAGCATGGGAATCCAGTTAACTTGATGAATAGGGGCGGTCCGCAATGAATGAATGTGTTTGCTTAGGATCGTGATTCGCCCCGTTCGAGGCAATTCTCCGATGAATCGAACGGAGAGGAGATGGAGAACGAGGAGGGTACTGTAGGTGACGAAACCACACATGCAAAAACTTTCTGCATTCCTCGAATTCCATTTGTTGATGTCTCCTCGAGCTCGAAAAAGCTCAATGACGTCTCGGTTTTTTCAGTTCCGCGGAGCATTCAAGTGCGCTCTATAGAAATGATATCAGTTTCTGGAAAAACTTTCCGAACAATTAATCAGAATCGTTGCGAGACCATTCATTGAGGCGTGTTGCCTAGAAATTTCAGATTTTTTGTAAATTGAGTGAGAGCACACTTTTTCCTAATTGCCTTGTTTGACAAAATCTCCAAACAATAGCCACAATAAAAAAGTGTACTTTCGCAACTAAATTCGAAAAAAAAGCTCTCAAAAGTTTCTTGTAAAAATACTTGTTGGAGCGCATTCGCATAGGGCTCAATGTTACCAGTACTGATGATTAGTGAGTGTCACTCCCTGAACTGGAACCACTTCTTGTACCGTCCAAAACGCGTCCGAAAAGGCCGAAAATCGACGACCCCGGCGTGTCCGAAGTGCCAGCAAAAATGTACTGTGTCTGTGAACACCACGGCGCAAATATTGCACCAATTCTTTTGGCCAGAAGTGTCGAAGTTTTCGGCACCTCGACGTGCTTTCGGTGCTCTGAACGCTGTTATAAAGAAGGTCCTCTGTTTGCAAATCTGTGCGAAAAGTTTCGAGAACTGCAGCGAACCGGGAATCGGTGACCCAGGAAAGAGATTACTCGGAAAAACTGGGTAAGTCTTCATGCGGACTTGAGAAGTCTATCGTCTGCCGGTAGACTTCTCAAGTCCGCAGGAAGACTTCCCAACTCAGTTTGAGGACTTACCCAGGTTTTACGAGTAGCGCTTCATAAACCGTGGCGACAGGTTTCATATTTTTCAAAAAAACACGAATCATGGCTATTTTTGTCTTGCACATGAAAAAGTTTAAACCGGGTCATTTTGTCTGACTCGCTGCAGTTCTCGACAGTTTCTGGACCCAATGCCTCCTCCTACAGTACCGTCCGTCTCCACAAATCCCTCTCCTCCTTCGAACTTTGCATCTCCAAACGGAAAAGAATCTCCTTCTTTCTACAGTACTCCCCCCACGCGTCGTCCAATTTCGGCGCGAAATGGCATTGTTTCAGCGGAGGTGACAAGCCCGAAATGAGATCGAAACGGGCCGTTGGGAGGGGACTCAAGGACAGGCAGCATCCGAAAAACCAATGACAAGTTCGAGAGATGATGGAAACTCGTGTCCTCGATCCGTCCCTTGTTTTGACAACTCATCTCTTATGTGACACCTGACAAGATCCCCCTCCTAGAGTTGACAGTCCGTCTCAATTCCAATCCGGGAAATTTGCAAAGCTCTGCAAAGTTCGATTCCGAAAGTGCAGAGTCGACGGAAATAAAGCACCTGCCAAGCGCAATTCGATAAAGAGTTCAGTTGCGAAAGAGCTCAGAGAGTGCTCGAGAGAGCATAGATAGTTCGTCGATAGGCAGAGGGATCTTGTTGGAAACACACAGAAGTTGCGTTTCCCCTCTCTTCTCGTTTTGTGTCTGAAAACTAAAGAGGTGCTCTTCTGGCGGACGATGAGCCGCTGCTGCCGCTGCAGCGACTGCGTCAAACGCCCAGAAGCGACCCCTTCCTGCCCGCCGCTTCCCCGCTCCGTGTGTGCCCCCCTCCTTCCTCGTAATTTCCCCTCCGCCGGCTGCATCTCATGCGCCTCTTCTTTGCAGTCGCTCCTCTCCGAGGCTCCGCCTTCCGACCAGCCAGCCATCAGGCCGCTCCACCGTAATCTCCTTCACCCGCCCTTCTCCCCCCGTTTCCCCAATGCATTCTTCGTCGTCCATCATCATCGTCGGAGAAGAAGAAGAAGAAGAAGAGAAGAAGAAGCGCCATCATCTTCTGAAGACGTGCGTCTCCTCCTCCTCCCCATTCTCAGAAGACGAAGAAGAAAACGACGTCGGCACGAGCATCTCAGCGGCGTCTGCCACGTTGCTGCTCCTCGACTCGCCCACGTGGATGATGCCCTCCTCGACGACGTCGACGACGACGACGACTCAGATCTCCGAGATCAGCAGCGGAAGCGAGTGTGCCGCGTGCGCACAGCCTATTCTTGACAGGTATCCCGGGCGGCTCCCCTTATTTTCATCCAATTTATGATTATTTTCCGTTTAGCCCCCCTCCCCCCCTGCGCCTAACACCCTCATGGCGTTGGGAGGGGAGCCCCTAATTGAATTTCCAATGTCATTCCATTTCCACACACACACACACCTCCGGCCCCTTTCCAGCCATTTATTCGGCCTGATTTCAGATATGTGTTCACTGTTCTCGGCAAGTGTTGGCATCAGTCGTGTCTTCGATGTTGCGACTGTCGGGCGCCAATGTCGATGACGTGCTTCAGCAGAGACGGCCTCATTCTGTGCAAGAACGACTTCTCCAGGTGGGTGGTCCTTTCGCGGCTCCTCAGTGATTTTTCGACCACAATCACTTATCAAAGCCCTTGTTTGTTATCCGCGCTCTGTTCGTTTTCCCACCGTTCCGAGTAGTAGTTTTTCTCTCGTTCGAACGACTCTCTCACGGTTTGGCTCGGATTGTTTTCCCGGAGCAGCCAAAACAACAACGCCAACTTTCAGAAGATACGGTCAGCGATGTGCCGGTTGCGACGGGAACCTGGAGAAGGAGGATCTGGTGCGAAGAGCGCGCGACAAGGTGTTCCACATCAGGTGCTTCCAGTGCTCCGTTTGCCAACGACTACTCGACACCGGCGATCAGGTGAGAGAGAGAGCTTCCCGAGACGTTTCTATTTATACTCTCTTCGGGAGTTGTACGCATTCTTCGCTTTCTCACGGTCCACAGAGAGACCGTTTGAGGCGACGACGCGCAGAAGAAATCACACCTCGGCGTGTCTCGGACATGTGCTCCGCGTCAGTTGCACCTGCTCCGTCTTTCTTCACGCCTTCTTGTCATTCAACCATGTTTTCGCTGCACACACTCGACCATATATAGCTGTCAACTGACTCTTTTCAAACGGTCACTGAGAGATCGAATGATAAGAAGACGTGACTGTAGGAGCACAGAGATTCTCGAAGATTCCCAACTGAGCGCCCAGCGAAAAGCCGCGCAATCTGATATCTTTGCTTTCGAAATGCGCCTCTTCGCAATGAAAATCAAAAGTTGGTTTTGAACAGGAGCGTAATGAATTGGCTCTTCTCTGGGGAAGCCGGTAGATGTTATCTCAGAGTACCTACTCCTTATCCTCTTCCTCCTCCTCTCTCTTCTTCCTCTTCATATATTCTTATTCGTGCCCCGGGACCACCACCTCAATTCCCAATGGATGTGTCGTGTTGTCACTCGACAATCATCGTCACAGAGACTCCTCGCAGAGAGAGAGAGAGACCACAACCTAACCTATTATACTTTATAATTGGTTTACGCTTCCCCCCTCCCCAACCATCTCTCCTGACGCACGAACCCCCGGCTGATAATAAGGAACGAAGGCGGATTTCTTTCAGCTCTACATAATGGAAGGCAACCGATTCGTGTGCCAAAGCGACTTCCAGACGGCCACCAAGACGTCGACACCCACCTCCATGCATCGACCGGGTACGTTCGATTCCAAGCCATAGACGCGCGAGATTGGGTGTCTCGGGGGCTCATAAAACGACGGCTCCTCGCCGGTCTAATCCATTCCTTCCGTCTGAACATATTTAGGATGAGCCCCCTTCCCGCGCAGCCATGTGTTGTTGTTTGAATAGTTTTACGATGATAGGTATCGCGCGCGCGAGGGCACACATCTGTCAGCATCATTCCTTCCGGGGGCTCACTTCTTTGTATTCGAATTACCGCACAGAGGGGAAGACACAAAAAGAGCGCGATGGGGGGAAAGGAAGGGATAATCTCGTTGCGGACACTGGTATTAGAGGCGAACGAAGGCCCAACAACAGATGATGAAGTATACAGATGGATGATGGTTCCTTGTTACAGTATCCAACGGATCCGAATGTAATTCCGACATCGAGGAGGACAACGTCGACGCCTGCGATGAGGTTTGTGGCTCAAGAGAGGGGTGTCAAACTGTAGAAAGCCTTGCAATTCGAAGTCAATATCAATTTTCCATTGGATTTCTTAGAATTGCGCGTGATTTTCATGACATTCTGTAAACCCCGCCACGTCAAAATACACCATACCATAGAAAATACACCATACCATAGAAGGAAAAAGCGAGATTTCAGAGAGCATGCGGGAAGAAGAGACGTAGAGAGAAATTTGCGTTTCAGCGCGATTGATAAGCATTTTTCCGGTTTTTCCGGGTTTCAACACGACCATAAAATCGTTTGAATAACGCAAACCGAATGCAAACGCGCTCCTCCGCATCATTGGTGTCTGCGCCTCATATTTCGCACGCTATTTCCTCTCTACGCAGACATGAAGTAGGCGGTGAAATATGAACTTTTTGGATCAGAGCCAAAACGCGCGATGATCGCGGATAGCGGAGTTTTGGAGTTATAGCATTTGATACTCAGTCGAAGCAGCCAAATTATGCGCTCTCAATAGAGCACGCTTGAGATTGTCCTGTTCCAGGTGGGTCTCGACGACGGAGAAGGCGACTGTGGGAAGGATAACTCGGACGATTCGAATTCGGCGAAGCGCCGAGGTCCCAGAACGACGATCAAGGCCAAGCAGGTACTCATCTGTGAAGGGCTCCCCTCCCGAATGTCAGTTCCGTTTCAGCTGGAAACTCTGAAAAACGCATTCGCCGCCACCCCAAAGCCGACTCGACACATCCGCGAACAACTGGCCGCTGAGACGGGTCTCAACATGAGAGTCATTCAGGTTCCGTTTTTCTCCCCTTCTTCTTCTTCTTGTGCTTCTTCCCAGAAAAAAAACCCTCCGGTGTGTGCGTCTCTTCAAAGTGCACACTGTCTCCTCTTTTCTCATTTCCCGCTTTAATTCACCTGCTAGTCGGCGGTCGGCCAAAGGACCCCGCCCCTCTCTCTTTCTCCTGAGGGACGACCAGCCAACAAATTCAATTACCGTAGTCGTGTTTCGATGAGAGAGAGGGAGAGAAACGGCAGAGAAACAGAGAGAGAGAGATGGGGATACTGTAGAGTGTTCAGATGTTGTGTTGTTTTGAGAGGAGGAGGTGCAGTTGGTTATTAAACATAGAGATACTCGAAAGAGGGATCGATTAATGCCCGCTCTGATAACAGGAAACCGTCCGGAAATTCACCGGAAATTAATTCTCACACGCGGTTTTCGAGAATTATCGGGTTTTATTAGCGCACAATGAACGTTTTGAGCGATTGTTATAGCCGTCGTTTTCCATTGGAAACTTGATGATGATGAGGGGGGGGGGGGGAAGAGAAAAAGAGCATGCCCCCCGATGAGCAGCACTTTTCAATTTCCTCCCCCGAGTTATCTAGATTGAAGGGGAGCGAAAGAGAGGAAGTGGTATGGTAGTGCCAGGTGCTTCATATCGATTCTCCTGATCATTGATTCCCGTATTCCAGGTGTGGTTCCAAAACCGTCGAAGCAAAGAGCGCCGTATGAAGCAGCTCCGTTACGGTGGCTACCGGCAATCGCGTCGACAGCGCAGGGACGACATCGTGGACATGTTCCCGAACGGTACGTTGCTCGTTAATCCGATGCGGATGGGGGTGAATTTCGGTGTTGCGCAACACCAATTATCACGTAGGCGAAGCATCGAAAACAGCCCGCGCGCGGGGGCGAAGCAGGTGTTCTGGAGAAGTCGATTTGCACAATATGTAGTAGGTTAATCGGGGGCTTTAGGAGGCAGCTTGAGGAGGATTGAGACGATGATGACCTCTTGAGCACTCATAATATTTTGGTCATGCTCGGTGAGCGAGTCAAGTGAGACCTTCTTCAAATGACAGGCGTCGAGGGGGCAGCTCTTTGAAGTCCCTGACTCGAATGATTGCAGACCAGCAGTTCTACCCGCCACCGCCTCCAGGAAACGTCCAGTTCTTCTGCGACCCCTACACCAGCCCTCCGGCGACCGGGGAGCCGATGCAGTTGGCTCCGCAGTTCGCCGTACCCGCTGACACGATGAGCATTGTTCCTGGTGAGCTCTCTTCGACTGTTGAGCGCCTCAAAATGCTCCGATCTTCCAGAAAGCTACACAGAGCCCTCGACGACGCCGCCCGAGTTCTCCGAAGACGCGTTCGCATGCATCTACTCGACGGATCTGGGCAAACCGACGCCCGTCTCGTGGTAGATCATCACCCCTTCTCTCCCTCTCTTATCGATTATCCCTCATGAGCAGTATTCCAAAAAGAGATCACTTCGTGTAGTTCTTGCCCCCCCCCCCCCCCCCCCCAATTCCGTCTCTTTTCTCCCCCCAATTTCAACCAAAACATCACTTAAAATCCGATTTCAATGCAACGAAAAAATGATAAAATATACTGTTTCTGTTTCGAGATTGCTCTCCAATCTCGAATCGAATGTCGATTTATTGTGATACTTGAACGTTTTTTTCTCTTGTTTCTGATGACAATAATGATGAATAAAAAGTGTCTTTTTCTTATTTTATTCATTTATTTATCCATGTAAACATCAACAGCATAAACGGGGGGGGGGGGGGGAAGGACTAGATGCGGATAACTATTGGGAACAGAGGCGGAATAATAATTTATATATATTTATTTAAGGCACAAAGGAAGAGAGAGAAAGAGTGTCGACCCGTGGAGCCATTGGATGACTGTGGGCGGTGGCTGCTCAGCTGAGCAGCCGAGCCAGCGTCTTGAACTTGCCCTCGAGCACCTCCACACGAGCCTCCAGACGCATGTGATTGGCCTTCAGCTCGCGGTTTTCCTTCCGCAACTGCGAGTTCTTCTGGTGCAACTGGTCAATCTCCCAACGAACGTCTTCTTTCGCCTGCAATCGCTCAATTCATCTCTCAAGACATCTTCTGGAGCCAATCGCTTTTTGAAATCAACCGACAATTTGACTGCTTTAACTGTGTATCAAATGCGACGCGATTACTTCGACGGTACTGTGCTTAAACAGTCCTATTATATATTTCTTGAAACCTGCGCAAACGCGCTCCGCTGGATCTGTGTTATTTGTTCCACGTATTCACCGAGAGACAGAGACGAAAGTCGTGGCGAGACCAACGAAATGAAGCGGAGCGCGTGTGTATCATCATTAGAAACGCAGTGAACTCAAATAGCAAAGTTCTAATTTTACCTTTTTATAGATGAAAAATTTGAGAAAATGACCTGAAAGAAGACCTTTCAAAAGGTAGACTCCCGTTTTCAGACCTGACTTTAAGATTCTGAAATAGTGAAAAAACGGCCCGAAAACCGTTCATTTTTCACATTTTTCCATATAAACGAATTTCACACTTGTTTTTCACTATCTCAGAGTGTTCGTAAGCATGCTTTAAAACTGTGATCTACGTTTTGAAATCTCTCAAGTTATTGTTATTTTACTCAAGGTTTCGGAAGTGTCCGCTACTTGAAAAGGATGTAAAACATGTCAAATTCTCGACTAATGACGTCTTAAATTTTAGAATTAGCACTGGATCCCTTGGATTTTCACTATTTGTTCTAGATGGACGATTGTCGAAATCACATAGAATAAACGGAAAACGAAAGTTTCGCCTTGAAAATCAACGGGAAGCACTGCGTATTGTCTTAAAAACAAC
This sequence comes from Caenorhabditis macrosperma, assembly GCA_963932285.1. Classification (NCBI taxonomy): domain Eukaryota; kingdom Metazoa; phylum Nematoda; class Chromadorea; order Rhabditida; family Rhabditidae; genus Caenorhabditis; species Caenorhabditis macrosperma. The sequence continues at coordinate 5,854,584 of OZ010622.1, forward strand.
AGAGATCGGATGCCATCGGAATGTTCCCACAGAGGAGAGCTCTGCCGGATGATTATTTATATCTCGAGATTGATAAGAGATATAAAAATGTTGTCAACAGCAAACTTGTAGATCATAACTAGGACTACTAGTTTACTGTTGACAACTTTTTTAGATCTCTTATCAATCTCGAGATATAATGATTCTCCGGCAGAGCTCTCCGAGGCCATTTCGATGGTATCCGATAGTAATCATTTACGAGTATTTATGAGTATGTCTCAGTTACCTTCGAAGACTCCTTCTCGAGCTTCGCCACCTGTGCGTCGACGACGAACGACTCCAATCGGATGATGCGTTGGGCGGCTTTCAGTCGAAGGTTCTCGCCCATTCTGAAACGACCTCTCTTCCAGACAGTCTAAAAAGACATTCTTCAGATTCGCGCGCGCGCGCAACGACATTTCGCCATTAATCTTGCGGGAATTCCGACCGGATGAGTGTGAGCCAGAAGGTGGTTGCTTTCGGGCCCGGAAAATAAAAGAAAGATGAGCCGTTTGGCGGTGAGAGACAACGCCAAGAGGCGGAGACGCAGGCGAATGCAAATGAGTCGAGGCGGACGGCGCCGACACTCATCTCTGTGTCTCTGTCCCGAGCACTGCCTCTTCCCCCTATTCCCCTTTTCAGAACGAGAAGGGACGCACCTTTCTTCCATGACACGCTCCAGATTTCCGCGGTAATGAGAGGCGGCCTTCTTGGAGAGCTTGGCGACTGGCTCCCAGCTGACCTGCTCATCGTACGAGCCGTGGAGCATCGCCTCGACTTTATCCAACAGAATGAACGTTTTGTCGAGGATGACTCCGTACGGAAAGCAGCAAACTCCTGAAGGAACGACAGTTTTGGGATGACACAGCCACTGACGGTTACCTTCATCGATGACGGCTCTCATGATATCGACTGGATTGAGAATGTGCACCTGGATGTTGGTGAGGACACTGGTTGCGTAGTGGAGTCCCGGATCAGAGACCACTTTTCTCTGAAGAGCCATCAACAGTTTGTCGGATCTGAAAGGAAACGAATGGGGTTGGAGACTGATGTCAGGCACTGAACCAACCGCTCCAAAAGTTTATAGTATCCCGAGTTCAGAAGTTGTCCGGCGATTTCGTCCCAATGCGGATGGACCTCTCGCAGACGACCCAGGTGTTCGTAGGAGAAGCAGTTGGTGAGCACCGCTTGAAGAGCCACGACGGGAATGTTCGGAGTGGATGGGTGGGAGACGAGGCGCTTCTGGAAACAGTCCATGTGGGAGGAGAGGGGGACCGGGGGGACGCCTACCCAAAAGAAGAAACACATGAGGAACCAGAATAGGGGGAGGATAGAGTGATTGGGAAAGAACTGATTGCACTCTACTAGTGCCATCATTCTTGGTTCACTACACAGATCAGATGTGAAGGGGATCGAACATCTGGTCAGCAACATAACGACCCTTTGGACTGACGGGTGGGCTTCTCATAAACTGCCACATTTTCTCCCCGATTCTACTGGAACCCCCCGGGTGCACCGGAAATACTCACGGGTACGGTTGGAGGTGTCGCCGAGTTTCTGGTGATCGTCGGTCGGTTCGAGGATATTGCCGCCGAGATGGACTGCTTCTGTTTGCAGCCGTCCTCGAAAATGGGGTCTAGACGGCGATCGGGAGTCATGCTGCTGCGGCTGATCGAGCGACCGAGGCCTCGGGCAGCAGAGCCGTTGAGTGCGCGTTGCTGCAAAGATGCTCCGGCTAATTGGGTTGTGTGCGACGAGAGAATGTCATAAATTGGGAAGAGAAGAACAAAGAACGAACCTCTCCGTTGACGACGAACTTTTGCTCGATGATCTTCTCGGTGAGCTTCTTTCTCAGTTCGGAAGCACTTCCACCGTCGGAACTGTCGTTCGATGGTCCTGCTGCGTCTTCCTTCTCCTCCTTCCCATTGATCACTGTCTTCATTGATTCCGAAGAGGAAACTGTGGCGAATTCAGGCTTCGGGATGTCGTTCATCGGTGAGATTTCTCTTTCGACACTCGAATTCTCGAGCTTCTCAACTGGCTTCTTCTTGACAAGACGCACCTGAAAACTAGTCATCTTTAGCAGAAGACCCTCGTCTGAAATCAATCGCGACAGTACCTTCCGTTCGCCGTCTTCTGTCGTCGGCGAAACGGTCGCACCGTTTGTGTGTCCATTCGAGACGGGCGTTCCGTTCGGAGTCGCCGTAGCTCCATTCGTTCCCTCGGGAGTCGTCGGCGTCCGTTTCTTGATCACTTTCCGGATAACTTTCACCTTTTTCGGAGCCGGAATTGCAAAGACTTTAGTGACAGGGACGATCCAGAGGGAATAGTTGGTGGCATCCGAAACAGAAGCCGTCGGAGAGCTGACCATCGACGACTGCTCAGTGGAATCTGGGGTGTCTTCTCGACGGGCGGAACTGAGAATACCGTTCGAGGAGGAGAGAATGTGATAGGTGGCTTGGCCCTGAGCAACAGAAACTGAAGAGGAAGGAGGAAAGTGGGAGACTCACGGATTCCAGTTCAGCGATGAAGAATGCCCATTTGTTGGGGTAGACTCGTGTGAATAGCTTCGTCAGGGGTGTCTTCCAGTCCTTCCCCGCACCCAGAATCAGCTCCAAACAGCATCCGGGCTCTCCGTCGGTGAAGACGGCGCTTTTCTGAAAACATCATGTTATGACACCTATTCGAACTCCTCTGACTTTGTTCCTATTCAAACTACCGTATTTCCTCGAATAGAGCGGCACCCAAAACGCTGTCGGAGAATCATTATATCTCGAGACTGATAAGAGATATCAAAAATATGTCAACAGCAAACCTGTAGTCCTAGTTATGATCTACAAGTTTTGTGTTGACAACTTTTTGATATCTCTTATCAATCTCGAGATATAACGATTCTCCGGCAGCGTTTGGGAGGAAACACGGTATGTCGTAATAGCGATTTCTCATCAGAAGCCTTTTTTCACTGTGGACTTTTGCGACCTTTTTGATGGAGTTTGAAAATTAAAAAAAAGAATTTAGCCAAAGTCGACCGAAAAGGTCCATTATTTATTGGTTCAGCATCATGTAACTGTCACCTCTAGTGATCTCCAAAAGTACACGTGTTCCCTGGATGATGGGTACTTCAAGTGGAGTAGGCTAAGAACGCGAAGTTCATTCTTGATAATAGCAGAGACGAGAGATAACAAGCCAGTATCAATTCTCATGAAACATGAGCGTCCGAGTGATCGATACTCTCATCCGTCCCGCATCTTATCCCCTCCCGCTAACCGTTCCCGTCCACTATCATTATTAGCTCAGAAGCGTCCTCTTTCCCGATTTGTTTGACATTTCGTTCTTCCCTCCCCAGTGTGGCGGCGGCAGAATCTCTTGAGACAAGCCATCGAGAGATCACGCGAACTGTGAGAGACGCAGGCATGACAAGTGTAAGGCACACACGGAGAGAAACAAGAAACTAACTGGTCCCAAGTTGATCCTGTGCAGTTTGGCGCCGTCGAACTCCTCGAGGCATGATGTGTCGGGGACGAACGTCACCTGAAAAGAAGTTGGGAGAGATGATAAGCGGGCAGAGATAGGGCGCGAGGAAACCCGATATTTGTGCAACGAGAGATGCGGAAGAGAGTTGTACGATTTTCGAAGATTCAAGGAAAAGAGAAAAAGAGAGAGAGAGAGGGAGAAGTGCACGGGAACTCTTTCCAACACACTCATCCATTCTTTGCTCTCGTAAATAACTATCAGAAAACATGTCAAAAGAGATACGCTCACCTGTCGTCCCAAATGTGCGAACGGCATCCGAAACGGCGCCTGTGCCAGCACCACGCCCGCTCCCATGCTGCATTCGACGCCGTCAAAGTCTTCGCTGAGCGCGTCCTGCACTTCTGCAACATCATCTCAAGTTTCCCATCTGATCTGTCGTGTTTCGCATAATAAATTCCCTCCCGCCACCCGCCACCACGTGGTGTTTGATCGGCGTGTCTCATTTATTGGCCTTCTCCCCCCCCCTCGACCACCCCCACTTCAGCCCAGTGGCACCTGACGATTTTAAGTTGCGAAATTGTTCACTCACACCACCGACCTGTTTTTCAGGGGACAATTTCAGAGTGTGAATGATTCATACGAAACATCGTATCGAGGCTAGAAAACGATGTAACGTAGGCTATAAAACCGCATAGAACGTTGGCGAGAATTGCGGCGGCGGCGGCGGCGGTTGCGGGAAAAAAGATGCTCGAGATCAAATTTAACGATGTGAGAAAAGGGAAATCGATTGTTGTTTCAGATCGGTTCTTGGAAGAGCGACTGGAGATCAAGAGGCAGAATAACGAATAGATCTGAAACTCGGTTCACTCCGAACATTCCGGAGCAAAATCGAGCGCACCGAAGGGCCAAGAATCTCGGGAAAAAGGAAAAACAGTCTCACCTGGTAACAAGGGCAACAAGTCATTCGCCGCGTTGAGCACATCCATCGTGTTGTCCTCCACAGACGAGCTCGGCTCGTTCAGTCACAGTGATTTGCCGGAGTGTGTATCGAATAGGAGTGAGCCTCCTCCTCTTGCTCCTCGGAGCGGCTATCGGGTTCTGGTGAGAGGTCTCTCTCTCTCTCCGAGTGAGAGAGCCGAGTGGGAGGCTCAGGCGGCTGTCGCCCGAGGGCAGCTCCCCGTCGAGACGCAGACGGCTCTTCTTCCCGAGCCTGCTCCTTCGGCTTCCCGTCGGGTAACAGCTAAGGACCGACTGTGTAATATATGTGTGTGTGTATTCGCCACAGCCGCACTGATATCCATTTTGCTCTCGCTCCCTGTCCTCTCTCTCTTTCTTTCCTGCCTCCCCGATCGCCGCCGCCGGCCCCTGTGCACCCGAATCTCGTTCCATTATCGATGATGCCGTGTGTTTTTGGTGGGAAAGCGATAGTAGGAGAGTGGGAGGGGAAGAGAGCGGGAGGACTCGACCGAGTTCTGCTCCAACTCACTTGCTCGTCGTCGGCGTAGCACAATGTTTGGAGTCGAAATTTTTGATTAATGGAGGTTGTCGACGTGGATGATGGGGTCGGCGAGCGAAAGAGCAGAAAACAACTGTTGCTCAAGGGAGAGGAACGCAGTTGGTGGACAAGAGATGCGAGGAGTATTTCAACACAACTGCATTCTTCTGCTCCGTCCGCCTGACTGTATTTGAATCTAATTATAAAAATGAATAAATGAACACTGCTTATTATTTGTTTTAATTTTTTTTTATTATAAATCAGAGAAAAATGGCCGGCCGAAAGACGCGGTTAAGTCGAGAAAATGCAAAGAAAGCTAATTATGAAAAGTAGTGTTTGTGTGCGTGGGGGGTGTGTGTTCGGAGAAAATGATAAAAAGTGCGAAACGGTCAATTTTCGTGAAGTCGTTTAAAGCATGGTGCAAATGTTTCGAACGCGTTGTCTGGCTCGGCGGATCGGTCGTCGTTGACGCTCAATCTCCTCCCTTTCGCCAACCAATCGGACCTCGTCCATTTCCCTGAGTCTGGCGCGAACGGTCGATCGGCGGCACTCCATGGCACCGTCTTCAATCATTGGTAGCTCTTCGTTACGGTTGTACCTGGAGCGAGATCGAGATGATATGGGCTTTTCGGATGGCTCACTAACCTTAAGTACTCATTTCCTCGTTCGTCAGACTCCACCCGTCCCATAACAAACGGGGTGCCGACTGTGAAAACATCGTCGCGACGATGGCGTCGGACGCCGTCGTCACGAACGATCTCGGTGCGATCGTGAGCGTGAACTTCACGCACTTCGCCGTAGGTTTTGGTGGTTCCATTGGTGCCGTTGTGGCACGGTTTAACACCATTGCGTTGTGATTGGTGATTGTAATTGTCTCCATTCTGAAAAAAAAACGACATGAAAGAATGCATTTTGGGTGGTTGAACGTACAGTGAGATAGGATGCTCTCTGAGTATTCGGTGTTGACTTGTAAAGACTCTGAGATGGTGGATAAATTGGATGGTGAACATTCAGTGAGGGGTCGTCGAAAGTGGTCCATCGGCACGTTGTGCTGGCCGCCTGATGCGAAGTGCTCGGGAACGAGTGCACTTGGCGGGCAACCGACTGAATCGGTGAGCGGTCTCGTCGCAGAGTCGCCCGGTTCTGACCATAATCGGTGGAACTGGTCACGGTGACTCGTTTAATGTAACTGACTTCGGTCGTCTCGCGAACTGTCGTCCAGGTGTGCGGAGAGAGTCGCCGTTGTCGTGGCGATGTGTGCGAATGAATCAAGTTCTCAACTGACAAGAGTTGAGGCGATTCATCAATCGTAAGCGGTGGTAGTGGACTGCGCGCACTGATGGACACGGAGAAGCCGAGTGGTTCTTCTTTAGGCTTCTCCTGTGGGATGACGTTGAACGAGACGTCGAAGTCTGGATGTTTGTCGATAGATGCTCCCGGAGGCGATGTCTTCGTTCTGGCCGATTGCGCGAGTCGGAGAGTCTCGGTCTCTGAGTAAGAATACAGATGATGCTTGGAGAGAGCGGCTGCATCGAGCACAGGTCGTTGTTCAGGTTGTGGCTGCGGTGGAGCTTCTCTTCTGGACAGCCGCGAAGTTTCAGTTTCCGACTTTGACCACATGTAACCTCTTTTCGGACTGCTATCGACATCTTCATACTGTCTCTCGGCGAATCCGCTTCTGGCATCAAATGAATACGAATCCTGCTCTTTCATGCTTCGCAAACGAGAATCAGGAACATTGTGAAGATCAGGATCAATGTAGTCAATCCTTGTGTGAGTGTGAACTGAAGCCGGGAAAGCTGGATAGTTGATCTCCGTTTCAGTACGGGAATAGATGTGGTGCACGGGTCTCTTCGAATCGTCGATTTCCGAAACGGCGGGAACTGCCTTCACGGTTTGAACAGAAGACGTCTTTCCGAACAGGCCACTATCCTTGAACTTCAATAGAGAGACGCCAGATGAATGAGCGACCTCTGCCAGAGGTGTAGTGTCTTGATAATCATATGGAAGAGACTCCCCGACAGTCTTATCTGACAGGGCTCCGGCAAGGTTTGATTGAGACCGTTTTTCACCAGGAACCTCAGAAAGATCTTGGAATGTCAGTATTCCAGAATGAAGGGAAACTTCCATCGTGTGAGACGTAAAGCTTGGCTCGTCCTTCTTCTCGGTCTCCTCAACCACGACGATTGGAGCAACCGATTGCTCTGGCAGCTTCTCGTAGTGGAACTCCGTTGGATAGGCGGCAACTTGGTGGCTGAGTGGGATGTCATCGATGTTGTCAGCACGAGCAGTGTTGTCCAGTGGTCCGGCGTATTCCTCGGAAATCGGGTAGTCGGAGTGAGCAGATGACTTCTTGAAGAGTCCGGTGATCTTCGACTTCAAGCTTGGCTCGTCCTTCTTCTCGGTCTCTTCTACGACGATTGGAGCAACCAATTGCTCTGGCAGCTTCTCGTAGTGGAACTCCGTTGGATAGGCGGCAAGTTGGTGGCTGAGTGGGATGTCATCGATGTTGTCAGCACGAGCAGTGTTGTCCAGTGGTCCGGTGTATTCGTCGGAAATCGGGTAGTCGGAGTGAGCAGATGACTTCTTGAAGAGTCCGGTGATCTTCGACTTCAAGCTTGGCTCGTCCTTCTTCTCGGTCTCTTCTACGACGATTGGAGCAACCAATTGCTCTGGCAGCTTCTCGTAGTGGAACTCCGTTGGATAGGCGGCAACTTGGTGGCTGAGTGGGATGTCATCGATGTTGTCAGCACGAGCAGTGTTGTCCAGTGGTCCGGCGTATTCCTCGGAAATCGGGTAGTCGGAGTGAGCAGATGACTTCTTGAAGAGTCCGGTGATCTTCGACTTCAAGCTTGGCTCGTCCTTCTTCTCGGTCTCCTCAACCACGACTGGAACGGTGGATTGCTCTGGCAGCTTCTCGTAGTGGAACTCCGTTGGATAGGCGGCAACTTGGTGGCTGAGTGGGATGTCTTCGATGTTGTCAGCACGAGCAGTGTTGTCCAGTGGTCCGGTGTATTCGTCGGAAATCGGGTAGTCGGAGTGAGCAGATGACTTCTTGAAGAGTCCGGTGATCTTCGACTTCAAGCTTGGCTCGTCCTTCTTCTCGGTCTCCTCAACCACGACTGGAACGGTGGATTGCTCTGGCAGCTTCTCGTAGTGGAACTCCGTTGGATAGGCGGCAACTTGGTGGCTGAGTGGGATGTCATCGATGTTGTCAGCACGAGCAGTGTTGTCCAGTGGTCCGGCGTATTCCTCGGAAATCGGGTAGTCGGAGTGAGCAGATGACTTCTTGAAGAGTCCGGTGATCTTCGACTTCAAGCTTGGCTCGTCCTTCTTCTCGGTCTCCTCAACCACGACGATTGGAGCAACCGATTGCTCTGGCAGCTTCTCGTAATGGAACTCCGTTGGATAGGCGGCAACTTGGTGGCTGAGTGGGATGTCATCGATGTTGTCAGCACGAGCAGTGTTGTCCAGTGGTCCGGCGTATTCCTCGGAAATCGGGTAGTCGAGATGAGACGGCGACTTCTTGAAGAGTCCGGTGATCTTCGACTTCAAGCTTGGCTCGTCCTTCTTCTCGGTCTCCTCAACCACGACTGGAACGGTGGATTGCTCTGGCAGCTTCTCGTAGTGGAACTCCGTTGGATAGGCGGCAACTTGGTGGCTGAGTGGGATGTCTTCGATGTTGTCAGCACGAGCAGTGTTGTCCAGTGGTCCGGTGTATTCGTCGGAAATCGGGTAGTCGGAGTGAGCAGATGACTTCTTGAAGAGTCCGGTGATCTTCGACTTCAAGCTTGGCTCGTCCTTCTTCTCGGTCTCCTCAACCACGACTGGAACGGTGGATTGCTCTGGCAGCTTCTCGTAGTGGAACTCCGTTGGATAGGCGGCAACTTGGTGGCTGAGTGGGATGTCATCGATGTTGTCAGCACGAGCAGTGTTGTCCAGTGGTCCGGCGTATTCCTCGGAAATCGGGTAGTCGGAGTGAGCAGATGACTTCTTGAAGAGTCCGGTGATCTTCGACTTCAAGCTTGGCTCGTCCTTCTTCTCGGTCTCCTCAACCACGACGATTGGAGCAACCGATTGCTCTGGCAGCTTCTCGTAATGGAACTCCGTTGGATAGGCGGCAACTTGGTGGCTGAGTGGGATGTCATCGATGTTGTCAGCACGAGCAGTGTTGTCCAGTGGTCCGGTGTATTCGTCGGAAATCGGGTAGTCGGAGTGAGCAGATGACTTCTTGAAGAGTCCGGTGATCTTCGACTTCAAGCTTGGCTCGTCCTTCTTCTCGGTCTCCTCAACCACGACGATTGGAGCAACCGATTGCTCTGGCAGCTTCTCGTAATGGAACTCCGTTGGATAGGCGGCAACTTGGTGGCTGAGTGGGATGTCTTCGATGTTGTCAGCACGAGCAGTGTTGTCCAGTGGTCCGGTGTATTCGTCGGAAATCGGGTAGTCGGAGTGAGCAGATGACTTCTTAAAGAGTCCGGTGATCTTCGACTTCAAGCTTGGCTCGTCCTTCTTCTCGGTCTCCTCAACCACGACGATTGGAGCAACCGATTGCTCTGGCAGCTTCTCGTAATGGAACTCCGTTGGATAGGCGGCAACTTGGTGGCTGAGTGGGATGTCTTCGATGTTGTCAGCACGAGCAGTGTTGTCCAGTGGTCCGGTGTATTCGTCGGAAATCGGGTAGTCGGAGTGAGCAGATGACTTCTTGAAGAGTCCGGTGATCTTCGACTTCAAGCTTGGCTCGTCCTTCTTCTCGGTCTCCTCAACCACGACTGGAACGGTGGATTGCTCTGGCAGCTTCTCGTAGTGGAACTCCGTTGGATAGGCGGCAACTTGGTGGCTGAGTGGGATGTCTTCGATGTTGTCAGCACGAGCAGTGTTGTCCAGTGGTCCGGTGTATTCGTCGGAAATCGGGTAGTCGGAGTGAGCAGATGACTTCTTGAAGAGTCCGGTGATCTTCGACTTCAAGCTTGGCTCGTCCTTCTTCTCGGTCTCCTCAACCACGACTGGTACGGTGGATTGCTCTGGCAGCTTCTCGTAGTGGAACTCCGTTGGATAGGCGGCAACTTGGTGGCTGAGTGGGATGTCTTCGATGTTGTCAGCACGAGCAATGTTGTCCAGTAGTCCGGTGTATTCGTCGGAAATCGGGTAGTCGGAGTGAGCAGATGACTTCTTGAAGAGTCCGGTGATCTTCGACTTCAAGCTTGGCTCGTCCTTCTTCTCGGTCTCTTCCACGACGATTGGAGCAACCAATTGCTCTGGCAGCTTCTCGTAGTGGAACTCCGTTGGATAGGCGGCAACTTGGTGGCTGAGTGGGATGTCATCGATGTTGTCAGCATGAGCAGTGTTGTCCAGTAGTCCGGTGTATTCGTCGGAAATCGGGTAGTCGGAGTGAGCAGATGACTTCTTGAAGAGTCCGGTGATCTTCGACTTCAAGCTTGGCTCGTCCTTCTTCTCGGTCTCTTCCACGACGATTGGAGCAACCAATTGCTCTGGCAGCTTCTCGTAGTGGAACTCCGTTGGATAGGCGGCAACTTGGTGGCTGAGTGGGATGTCATCGATGTTGTCAGCACGAGCAGTGTTGTCCAGTGGTCCGGCGTATTCCTCGGAAATCGGGTAGTCGAGATGAGACGGCGACTTCTTGAAGAGTCCGGTGATCTTCGACTTCAAGCTTGGCTCGTCCTTCTTCTCGGTCTCCTCAACCACGACTGGAACGGTGGATTGCTCTGGCAGCTTCTCGTAGTGGAACTCCGTTGGATAGGCGGCAACTTGGTGGCTGAGTGGGATGTCTTCGATGTTGTCAGCACGAGCAGTGTTGTCCAGTGGTCCGGTGTATTCGTCGGAAATCGGGTAGTCGGAGTGAGCAGATGACTTCTTGAAGAGTCCGGTGATCTTCGACTTCAAGCTTGGCTCGTCCTTCTTCTCGGTCTCTTCCACGACGATTGGAGCAACCAATTGCTCTGGCAGCTTCTCGTAGTGGAACTCCGTTGGATAGGCGGCAACTTGGTGGCTGAGTGGGATGTCTTCGATGTTGTCAGCACGAGCAGTGTTGTCCAGTGGTCCGGCGTATTCCTCGGAAATCGGGTAGTCGGAGTGAGCAGATGACTTCTTGAAGAGTCCGGTGATCTTCGACTTCAAGCTTGGCTCGTCCTTCTTCTCGGTCTCCTCAACCACGACGATTGGAGCAACCGATTGCTCTGGCAGATTCTCGTAATGGAACTCCGTTGGATAGGCGGCAACTTGGTGGCTGAGTGGGATGTCATCGATGTTGTCAGCACGAGCAGTGTTGTCCAGTGGTCCGGCGTATTCGTCGGAAATCGGGTAGTCGGAGTGAGCAGATGACTTCTTGAAGAGTCCGGTGATCTTCGACTTCAAGCTTGGCTCGTCCTTCTTCTCGGTCTCCTCAACCACGACGATTGGAGCAACCGATTGCTCTGGCAGCTTCTCGTAATGGAACTCCGTTGGATAGGCGGCAACTTGGTGGCTGAGTGGGATGTCTTCGATGTTGTCAGCACGAGCAGTGTTGTCCAGTGGTCCGGTGTATTCGTCGGAAATCGGGTAGTCGGAGTGAGCAGATGACTTCTTAAAGAGTCCGGTGATCTTCGACTTCAAGCTTGGCTCGTCCTTCTTCTCGGTCTCCTCAACCACGACTGGAACGGTGGATTGCTCTGGCAGCTTCTCGTAGTGGAACTCCGTTGGATAGGCGGCAACTTGGTGGCTGAGTGGGATGTCTTCGATGTTGTCAGCACGAGCAGTGTTGTCCAGTGGTCCGGTGTATTCGTCGGAAATCGGGTAGTCGGAGTGAGCAGATGACTTCTTGAAGAGTCCGGTGATCTTCGACTTCAAGCTTGGCTCGTCCTTCTTCTCGGTCTCCTCAACCACGACTGGAACGGTGGATTGCTCTGGCAGCTTCTCGTAGTGGAACTCCGTTGGATAGGCGGCAACTTGGTGGCTGAGTGGGATGTCTTCGATGTTGTCAGCACGAGCAGTGTTGTCCAGTGGTCCGGTGTATTCGTCGGAAATCGGGTAGTCGGAGTGAGCAGATGACTTCTTGAAGAGTCCGGTGATCTTCGACTTCAAGCTTGGCTCGTCCTTCTTCTCGGTCTCCTCAACCACGACTGGAACGGTGGATTGCTCTGGCAGCTTCTCGTAGTGGAACTCCGTTGGATAGGCGGCAACTTGGTGGCTGAGTGGGATGTCATCGATGTTGTCAGCACGAGCAGTGTTGTCCAGTGGTCCGGCGTATTCCTCGGAAATCGGGTAGTCGGAGTGAGCAGATGACTTCTTGAAGAGTCCGGTGATCTTCGACTTCAAGCTTGGCTCGTCCTTCTTCTCGGTCTCCTCAACCACGACGATTGGAGCAACCGATTGCTCTGGCAGCTTCTCGTAATGGAACTCCGTTGGATAGGCGGCAACTTGGTGGCTGAGTGGGATGTCATCGATGTTGTCAGCACGAGCAGTGTTGTCCAGTGGTCCGGTGTATTCCTCGGAAATCGGGTAGTCGGAGTGAGCAGATGACTTCTTGAAGAGTCCGGTGATCTTCGACTTCAAGCTTGGCTCGTCCTTCTTCTCGGTCTCTTCCACGACGATTGGAGCAACCAATTGCTCTGGCAGCTTCTCGTAGTGGAACTCCGTTGGATAGGCGGCAACTTGGTGGCTGAGTGGGATGTCATCGATGTTGTCAGCATGAGCAGTGTTGTCCAGTGGTCCGGCGTATTCCTCGGAAATCGGGTAGTCGAGATGAGACGGCGACTTCTTGAAGAGTCCGGTGATCTTCGACTTCAAGCTTGGCTCGTCCTTCTTCTCGGTCTCCTCAACCACGACTGGAACGGTGGATTGCTCTGGCAGCTTCTCGTAGTGGAACTCCGTTGGATAGGCGGCAACTTGGTGGCTGAGTGGGATGTCATCGATGTTGTCAGCACGAGCAGTGTTGTCCAGTGGTCCGGTGTATTCGTCGGAAATCGGGTAGTCGGAGTGAGCAGATGACTTCTTGAAGAGTCCGGTGATCTTCGACTTCAAGCTTGGATCGTCCTTCTTCTCGGTCTCCTCAACCACGACGATTGGAGCAACCGATTGCTCTGGCAGCTTCTCGTAATGGAACTCCGTTGGATAGGCGGCAACTTGGTGGCTGAGTGGGATGTCATCGATGTTGTCAGCACGAGCAGTGTTGTCCAGTGGTCCGGTGTATTCCTCGGAAATCGGGTAGTCGGAGTGAGCAGATGACTTCTTGAAGAGTCCGGTGATCTTCGACTTCAAGCTTGGCTCGTCCTTCTTCTCGGTCTCCTCAACCACGACTGGTACGGTGGATTGCTCTGGCAGCTTCTCGTAATGGAACTCCGTTGGATAGGCGGCAACTTGGCGGCTGAGTGGGATGTCATCGATGTTGTCAGCACGAGCAGTGTTGTCCAGTGGTCCGGCGTATTCGTCGGAAATCGGGTAGTCGGAGTGAGCAGATGACTTCTTGAAGAGTCCGGTGATCTTCGACTTCAAGCTTGGCTCGTCCTTCTTCTCGGTCTCCTCAACCACGACGATTGGAGCAACCGATTGCTCTGGCAGCTTCTCGTAATGGAACTCCGTTGGATAGGCGGCAACTTGGTGGCTGAGTGGGATGTCATCGATGTTGTCAGCACGAGCAGTGTTGTCCAGTGGTCCGGTGTATTCCTCGGAAATCGGGTAGTCGGAGTGAGCAGATGACTTCTTGAAGAGTCCGGTGATCTTCGACTTCAAGCTTGGCTCGTCCTTCTTCTCGGTCTCTTCCACGACGATTGGAGCAACCAATTGCTCTGGCAGCTTCTCGTAGTGGAACTCCGTTGGATAGGCGGCAACTTGGTTGCTGAGTGGGATGTCATCGATGTTGTCAGCATGAGCAGTGTTGTCCAGTGGTCCGGCGTATTCCTCGGAAATCGGGTAGTCGAGATGAGACGGCGACTTCTTGAAGAGTCCGGTGATCTTCGACTTCAAGCTTGGCTCGTCCTTCTTCTCGGTCTCCTCAACCACGACTGGAACGGTGGATTGCTCTGGCAGCTTCTCGTAGTGGAACTCCGTTGGATAGGCGGCAACTTGGTGGCTGAGTGGGATGTCATCGATGTTGTCAGCACGAGCAGTGTTGTCCAGTGGTCCGGTGTATTCGTCGGAAATCGGGTAGTCGGAGTGAGCAGATGACTTCTTGAAGAGTCCGGTGATCTTCGACTTCAAGCTTGGATCGTCCTTCTTCTCGGTCTCCTCAACCACGACGATTGGAGCAACCGATTGCTCTGGCAGCTTCTCGTAATGGAACTCCGTTGGATAGGCGGCAACTTGGTGGCTGAGTGGGATGTCATCGATGTTGTCAGCACGAGCAGTGTTGTCCAGTGGTCCGGTGTATTCCTCGGAAATCGGGTAGTCGGAGTGAGCAGATGACTTCTTGAAGAGTCCGGTGATCTTCGACTTCAAGCTTGGCTCGTCCTTCTTCTCGGTCTCCTCAACCACGACTGGTACGGTGGATTGCTCTGGCAGCTTCTCGTAATGGAACTCCGTTGGATAGGCGGCAACTTGGTGGCTGAGTGGGATGTCATCGATGTTGTCAGCACGAGCAGTGTTGTCCAGTGGTCCGGCGTATTCGTCGGAAATCGGGTAGTCGGAGTGAGCAGATGACTTCTTGAAGAGTCCGGTGATCTTCGACTTCAAGCTTGGCTCGTCCTTCTTCTCGGTCTCCTCAACCACGACGATTGGAGCAACCGATTGCTCTGGCAGCTTCTCGTAATGGAACTCCGTTGGATAGGCGGCAACTTGGTGGCTGAGTGGGATGTCATCGATGTTGTCAGCACGAGCAGTGTTGTCCAGTGGTCCGGCGTATTCCTCGGAAATCGGGTAGTCGAGATGAGACGGCGACTTCTTGAAGAGTCCGGTGATCTTCGACTTCAAGCTTGGCTCGTCCTTCTTCTCGGTCTCCTCAACCACGACTGGTACGGTGGATTGCTCTGGCAGCTTCTCGTAATGGAACTCCGTTGGATAGGCGGCAACTTGGTGGCTGAGTGGGATGTCTTCGATGTTGTCAGCACGAGCAGTGTTGTCCAGTGGTCCGGCGTATTCCTCGGAAATCGGGTAGTCGAGATGAGACGGCGACTTCTTGAAGAGTCCGGTGATCTTCGACTTCAAGCTTGGCTCGTCCTTCTTCTCGGTCTCCTCAACCACGACGATTGGAGCAACCAATTGCTCTGGCAGCTTCTCGTAGTGGAACTCCGTTGGATAGGCGGCAACTTGGTGGCTGAGTGGGATGTCATCGATGTTGTCAGCACGAGCAGTGTTGTCCAGTGGTCCGGCGTATCCCTCGGAAATCGGGTAGTCGAGATGAGACGGCGACTTCTTGAAGAGTCCGGTGATCTTCGACTTCAAGCTTGGCTCGTCCTTCTTCTCGGTCTCCTCAACCACGACGATTGGAGCAACCAATTGCTCTGGCAGCTTCTCGTAATGGAACTCCGTTGGATAGGCGGCAACTTGGTGGCTGAGTGGGATGTCATCGATGTTGTCAGCACGAGCAGTGTTGTCCAGTGGTCCGGTGTATTCGTCGGAAACCGGGTAGTCGGAGTGAGCAGATGACTTCTTGAAGAGTCCGGTGATCTTCGACTTCAAGCTTGGCTCGTCCTTCTTCTCGGTCTCCTCAACCACGACGATTGGAGCAACCGATTGCTCTGGCAGCTTCTCGTAATGGAACTCCGTTGGATAGGCGGCAACTTGGTGGCTGAGTGGGATGTCATCGATGTTGTCAGCACGAGCAGTGTTGTCCAGTGGTCCGGTGTATTCGTCGGAAACCGGGTAGTCGGAGTGAGCAGATGACTTCTTGAAGAGTCCGGTGATCTTCGACTTCAAGCTTGGCTCGTCCTTCTTCTCGGTCTCTTCTACGACGATTGGAGCAACCGATTGCTCTGGCAGCTTCTCGTAGTGGAACTCCGTTGGATAGGCGGCAACTTGGTGGCTGAGTGGGATGTCATCGATGTTGTCAGCACGAGCAGTGTTGTCCAGTGGTCCGGCGTATTCCTCGGAAATCGGGTAGTCGAGATGAGACGGCGACTTCTTGAAGAGTCCGGTGATCTTCGACTTCAAGCTTGGCTCGTCCTTCTTCTCGGTCTCTTCTACGACGATTGGAGCAACCGATTGCTCTGGCAGCTTCTCGTAGTGGAACTCCGTTGGATAGGCGGCAACTTGGTGGCTGAGTGGGATGTCATCGATGTTGTCAGCACGAGCAGTGTTGTCCAGTGGTCCGGTGTATTCGTCGGAAATCGGGTAGTCGGAGTGAGCAGATGACTTCTTGAAGAGTCCGGTGATCTTTGACTTCAAGCTTGGCTCGTCCTTCTTCTCGGTCTCCTCAACCACGACGATTGGAGCAACCGATTGCTCTGGCAGCTTCTCGTAGTGGAACTCCGTTGGATAGGCGGCAACTTGGTGGCTGAGTGGGATGTCATCGATGTTGTCAGCACGAGCAGTGTTGTCCAGTGGTCCGGCGTATTCGTCGGAAATCGGGTAGTCGGAGTGAGCAGATGACTTCTTGAAGAGTCCGGTGATCTTCGACTTCAAGCTTGGCTCGTCCTTCTTCTCGGTCTCTTCCACGACGATTGGAGCAACCGATTGCTCTGGCAGCTTCTCGTAGTGGAACTCCGTTGGATAGGCGGCAACTTGGTGGCTGAGTGGGATGTCATCGATGTTGTCAGCACGAGCAGTGTTGTCCAGTGGTCCGGCGTATTCCTCGGAAATCGGGTAGTCGAGATGAGACGGCGACTTCTTGAAGAGTCCGGTGATCTTCGACTTCAAGCTTGGCTCGTCCTTCTTCTCGGTCTCTTCCACGACGATTGGAGCAACCGATTGCTCTGGCAGCTTCTCGTAATGGAACTCCGTTGGATAGGCGGCAACTTGGTGGCTGAGTGGGATGTCATCGATGTTGTCAGCACGAGCAGTGTTGTCCAGTGGTCCGGTGTATTCGTCGGAAATCGGGTAGTCGGAGTGAGCAGATGACTTCTTGAAGAGTCCGGTGATCTTCGACTTCAAGCTTGGCTCGTCCTTCTTCTCGGTCTCTTCCACGACGATTGGAGCAACCGATTGCTCTGGCAGCTTCTCGTAGTGGAACTCCGTTGGATAGGCGGCAACTTGGTGGCTGAGTGGGATGTCATCGATGTTGTCAGCACGAGCAGTGTTGTCCAGTGGTCCGGCGTATTCCTCGGAAATCGGGTAGTCGAGATGAGACGGCGACTTCTTGAAGAGTCCGGTGATCTTCGACTTCAAGCTTGGCTCGTCCTTCTTCTCGGTCTCTTCCACGACGATTGGAGCAACCGATTGCTCTGGCAGCTTCTCGTAGTGGAACTCCGTTGGATAGGCGGCAACTTGGTGGCTGAGTGGGATGTCATCGATGTTGTCAGCACGAGCAGTGTTGTCCAGTGGTCCGGCGTATTCCTCGGAAATCGGGTAGTCGAGATGAGACGGCGACTTCTTGAAGAGTCCGGTGATCTTCGACTTCAAGCTTGGCTCGTCCTTCTTCTCGGTCTCTTCCACGACGATTGGAGCAACCGATTGCTCTGGCAGCTTCTCGTAGTGGAACTCCGTTGGATAGGCGGCAACTTGGTGACTGAGTGGGATGTCATCGATGTTGTCAGCACGAGCAGTGTTGTCCAGTGGTCCGGCGTATTCCTCGGAAATCGGGTAGTCGGAGTGAGCAGATGACTTCTTGAAGAGTCCGGTGATCTTTGACTTCAAGCTTGGCTCGTCCTTCTTCTCGGTCTCCTCAACCACGACTGGAACGGTGGATTGCTCTGGCAGCTTCTCGTAATGGAACTCCGTTGGATAGGCGGCAACTTGGTGGCTGAGTGGGATGTCATCGATGTTGTCAGCACGAGCAGTGTTGTCCAGTGGTCCGGCGTATTCCTCGGAAATCGGGTAGTCGAGATGAGACGGCGACTTCTTGAAGAGTCCGGTGATCTTCGACTTCAAGCTTGGCTCGTCCTTCTTCTCGGTCTCCTCAACCACGACTGGAACGGTGGATTGCTCTGGCAGCTTCTCGTAATGGAACTCCGTTGGATAGGCGGCAACTTGGTGACTGAGTGGGATGTCATCGATGTTGTCAGCACGAGCAGTGTTGTCCAGTGGTCCGGCGTATTCCTCGGAAATCGGGTAGTCGAGATGAGACGGCGACTTCTTGAAGAGTCCGGTGATCTTCGACTTCAAGCTTGGCTCGTCCTTCTTCTCGGTCTCCTCAACCACGACTGGAACGGTGGATTGCTCTGGCAGCTTCTCGTAATGGAATTCCGTTGGATAGGCGGCAACTTGGTGGCTGAGTGGGATGTCATCGATGTTGTCAGCACGAGCAGTGTTGTCCAGTGGTCCGGCGTATTCCTCGGAAATCGGGTAGTCGAGATGAGACGGCGACTTCTTGAAGAGTCCGGTGATCTTCGACTTCAAGCTTGGCTCGTCCTTCTTCTCGGTCTCCTCAACCACGACTGGAACGGTGGATTGCTCTGGCAGCTTCTCGTAATGGAACTCCGTTGGATAGGCGGCAACTTGGTGACTGAGTGGGATGTCATCGATGTTGTCAGCACGAGCAGTGTTGTCCAGTGGTCCGGCGTATTCCTCGGAAATCGGGTAGTCGAGATGAGACGGCGACTTCTTGAAGAGTCCGGTGATCTTCGACTTCAAGCTTGGCTCGTCCTTCTTCTCGGTCTCCTCAACCACGACTGGAACGGTGGATTGCTCTGGCAGCTTCTCGTAATGGAATTCCGTTGGATAGGCGGCAACTTGGTGGCTGAGTGGGATGTCATCGATGTTGTCAGCACGAGCAGTGTTGTCCAGTGGTCCGGCGTATTCCTCGGAAATCGGGTAGTCGAGATGAGACGGCGACTTCTTGAAGAGTCCGGTGATCTTCGACTTCAAGCTTGGCTCGTCCTTCTTCTCGGTCTCCTCAACCACGACGATTGGAGCAACCGATTGCTCTGGCAGCTTCTCGTAATGGAACTCCGTTGGATAGGCGGCAACTTGGTGGCTGAGTGGGATGTCATCGATGTTGTCAGCACGAGCAGTGTTGTCCAGTGGTCCGGCGTATTCGTCGGAAATCGGGTAGTCGGAGTGAGCAGATGACTTCTTGAAGAGTCCGGTGATCTTCGACTTCAAGCTTGGCTCGTCCTTCTTCTCGGTCTCTTCCACGACGATTGGAGCAACCGATTGCTCTGGCAGCTTCTCGTAGTGGAACTCCGTTGGATAGGCGGCAACTTGGTGGCTGAGTGGGATGTCATCGATGTTGTCAGCACGAGCAGTGTTGTCCAGTGGTCCGGCGTATTCCTCGGAAATCGGGTAGTCGAGATGAGACGGCGACTTCTTGAAGAGTCCGGTGATCTTCGACTTCAAGCTTGGCTCGTCCTTCTTCTCGGTCTCTTCCACGACGATTGGAGCAACCGATTGCTCTGGCAGCTTCTCGTAATGGAACTCCGTTGGATAGGCGGCAACTTGGTGGCTGAGTGGGATGTCATCGATGTTGTCAGCACGAGCAGTGTTGTCCAGTGGTCCGGTGTATTCGTCGGAAATCGGGTAGTCGGAGTGAGCAGATGACTTCTTGAAGAGTCCGGTGATCTTCGACTTCAAGCTTGGCTCGTCCTTCTTCTCGGTCTCCTCAACCACGACGATTGGAGCAACCGATTGCTCTGGCAGCTTCTCGTAGTGGAACTCCGTTGGATAGGCGGCAACTTGGTGGCTGAGTGGGATGTCATCGATGTTGTCAGCACGAGCAGTGTTGTCCAGTGGTCCGGCGTATTCGTCGGAAATCGGGTAGTCGAGATGAGACGGCGACTTCTTGAAGAGTCCGGTGATCTTCGACTTCAAGCTTGGCTCGTCCTTCTTCTCGGTCTCTTCCACGACGATTGGAGCAACCGATTGCTCTGGCAGCTTCTCGTAGTGGAACTCCGTTGGATAGGCGGCAACTTGGTGGCTGAGTGGGATGTCATCGATGTTGTCAGCACGAGCAGTGTTGTCCAGTGGTCCGGCGTATTCCTCGGAAATCGGGTAGTCGAGATGAGACGGCGACTTCTTGAAGAGTCCGGTGATCTTCGACTTCAAGCTTGGCTCGTCCTTCTTCTCGGTCTCTTCCACGACGATTGGAGCAACCGATTGCTCTGGCAGCTTCTCGTAGTGGAACTCCGTTGGATAGGCGGCAACTTGGTGGCTGAGTGGGATGTCATCGATGTTGTCAGCACGAGCAGTGTTGTCCAGTGGTCCGGCGTATTCCTCGGAAATCGGGTAGTCGAGATGAGACGGCGACTTCTTGAAGAGTCCGGTGATCTTCGACTTCAAGCTTGGCTCGTCCTTCTTCTCGGTCTCCTCAACCACGACTGGAACGGTGGATTGCTCTGGCAGCTTCTCGTAATGGAACTCCGTTGGATAGGCGGCAACTTGGTGGCTGAGTGGGATGTCATCGATGTTGTCAGCACGAGCAGTGTTGTCCAGTGGTCCGGCGTATTCCTCGGAAATCGGGTAGTCGAGATGAGACGGCGACTTCTTGAAGAGTCCGGTGATCTTCGACTTCAAGCTTGGCTCGTCCTTCTTCTCGGTCTCTTCCACGACGATTGGAGCAACCGATTGCTCTGGCAGCTTCTCGTAGTGGAACTCCGTTGGATAGGCGGCAACTTGGTGGCTGAGTGGGATGTCATCGATGTTGTCAGCACGAGCAGTGTTGTCCAGTGGTCCGGCGTATTCCTCGGAAATCGGGTAGTCGAGATGAGACGGCGACTTCTTGAAGAGTCCGGTGATCTTCGACTTCAAGCTTGGCTCGTCCTTCTTCTCGGTCTCCTCAACCACGACTGGAACGGTGGATTGCTCTGGCAGCTTCTCGTAATGGAACTCCGTTGGATAGGCGGCAACTTGGTGGCTGAGTGGGATGTCATCGATGTTGTCAGCACGAGCAGTGTTGTCCAGTGGTCCGGCGTATTCCTCGGAAATCGGGTAGTCGAGATGAGACGGCGACTTCTTGAAGAGTCCGGTGATCTTCGACTTCAAGCTTGGCTCGTCCTTCTTCTCGGTCTCTTCCACGACGATTGGAGCAACCGATTGCTCTGGCAGCTTCTCGTAGTGGAACTCCGTTGGATAGGCGGCAACTTGGTGACTGAGTGGGATGTCATCGATGTTGTCAGCACGAGCAGTGTTGTCCAGTGGTCCGGCGTATTCCTCGGAAATCGGGTAGTCGGAGTGAGCAGATGACTTCTTGAAGAGTCCGGTGATCTTCGACTTCAAGCTTGGCTCGTCCTTCTTCTCGGTCTCCTCAACCACGACTGGAACGGTGGATTGCTCTGGCAGCTTCTCGTAGTGGAACTCCGTTGGATAGGCGGCAACTTGGTGACTGAGTGGGATGTCATCGATGTTGTCAGCACGAGCAGTGTTGTCCAGTGGTCCGGCGTATTCCTCGGAAATCGGGTAGTCGAGATGAGACGGCGACTTCTTGAAGAGTCCGGTGATCTTCGACTTCAAGCTTGGCTCGTCCTTCTTCTCGGTCTCCTCAACCACGACTGGAACGGTGGATTGCTCTGGCAGCTTCTCGTAATGGAACTCCGTTGGATAGGCGGCAACTTGGTGGCTGAGTGGGATGTCATCGATGTTGTCAGCACGAGCAGTGTTGTCCAGTGGTCCGGCGTATTCCTCGGAAATCGGGTAGTCGAGATGAGACGGCGACTTCTTGAAGAGTCCGGTGATCTTCGACTTCAAGCTTGGCTCGTCCTTCTTCTCGGTCTCCTCAACCACGACTGGAACGGTGGATTGCTCTGGCAGCTTCTCGTAGAGGAACTCCGTTGGATAGGCGGCAACTTGGTGGCTGAGTGGGATGTCATCGATGTTGTCAGCACGAGCAGTGTTGTTCAGTGGTCCGGCGTATTCCTCGGAAATCGGGTAGTCGAGATGAGACGGCGACTTCTTGAAGAGTCCGGTGATCTTCGACTTCAAGCTTGGCTCGTCCTTCTTCTCGGTCTCTTCCACGACGATTGGAGCAACCGATTGCTCTGGCAGCTTCTCGTAATGGAATTCCGTTGGATAGGCGGCAACTTGGTGACTGAGTGGGATGTCATCGATGTTGTCAGCACGAGCAGTGTTGTCCAGTGGTCCGGCGTATTCCTCGGAAATCGGGTAGTCGAGATGAGACGGCGACTTCTTGAAGAGTCCGGTGATCTTCGACTTCAAGCTTGGCTCGTCCTTCTTCTCGGTCTCCTCAACCACGACTGGAACGGTGGATTGCTCTGGCAGCTTCTCGTAGAGGAACTCCGTTGGATAGGCGGCAACTTGGTGGCTGAGTGGGATGTCATCGATGTTGTCAGCACGAGCAGTGTTGTCCAGTGGTCCGGCGTATTCCTCGGAAATCGGGTAGTCGGAGTGAGCAGATGACTTCTTGAAGAGTCCGGTGATCTTCGACTTCAAGCTTGAATCGTCCTTCTTCTCGGTCTCTTCCACGACGATTGGAGCAACCGATTGCTCTGGCAGCTTCTCGTAGTGGAACTCCGTTGGATAGGCGGCAACTTGGTGGCTGAGTGGGATGTCATCGATGTTGTCAGCACGAGCAGTGTTGTCCAGTGGTCCGGCGTATTCGTCGGAAATCGGGTAGTCGGAGTGAGCAGATGACTTCTTGAAGAGTCCGGTGATCTTCGACTTCAAGCTTGGCTCGTCCTTCTTCTCGGTCTCCTCAACCACGACGATTGGAGCAACCGATTGCTCTGGCAGCTTCTCGTAATGGAACTCCGTTGGATAGGCGGCAACTTGGTGGCTGAGTGGGATGTCATCGATGTTGTCAGCACGAGCAGTGTTGTCCAGTGGTCCGGCGTATTCGTCGGAAATCGGGTAGTCGGAGTGAGCAGATGACTTCTTGAAGAGTCCGGTGATCTTCGACTTCAAGCTTGGCTCGTCCTTCTTCTCGGTCTCTTCCACGACGATTGGAGCAACCGATTGCTCTGGCAGCTTCTCGTAGTGGAACTCCGTTGGATAGGCGGCAACTTGGTGGCTGAGTGGGATGTCATCGATGTTGTCAGCACGAGCAGTGTTGTCCAGTGGTCCGGCGTATTCCTCGGAAATCGGGTAGTCGAGATGAGACGGCGACTTCTTGAAGAGTCCGGTGATCTTCGACTTCAAGCTTGGCTCGTCCTTCTTCTCGGTCTCTTCCACGACGATTGGAGCAACCGATTGCTCTGGCAGCTTCTCGTAATGGAACTCCGTTGGATAGGCGGCAACTTGGTGGCTGAGTGGGATGTCATCGATGTTGTCAGCACGAGCAGTGTTGTCCAGTGGTCCGGTGTATTCGTCGGAAATCGGGTAGTCGGAGTGAGCAGATGACTTCTTGAAGAGTCCGGTGATCTTCGACTTCAAGCTTGGCTCGTCCTTCTTCTCGGTCTCCTCAACCACGACGATTGGAGCAACCGATTGCTCTGGCAGCTTCTCGTAATGGAACTCCGTTGGATAGGCGGCAACTTGGTGGCTGAGTGGGATGTCATCGATGTTGTCAGCACGAGCAGTGTTGTCCAGTGGTCCGGCATATTCCTCGGAAATCGGGTAGTCGAGATGAGACGGCGACTTCTTGAAGAGTCCGGTGATCTTCGACTTCAAGCTTGGCTCGTCCTTCTTCTCGGTCTCTTCCACGACGATTGGAGCAACCGATTGCTCTGGCAGCTTCTCGTAGTGGAACTCCGTTGGATAGGCGGCAACTTGGTGGCTGAGTGGGATGTCATCGATGTTGTCAGCACGAGCAGTGTTGTCCAGTGGTCCGGCGTATTCCTCGGAAATCGGGTAGTCGAGATGAGACGGCGACTTCTTGAAGAGTCCGGTGATCTTCGACTTTAAGCTTGGCTCGTCCTTCTTCTCGGTCTCTTCCACGACGATTGGAGCAACCGATTGCTCTGGCAGCTTCTCGTAGTGGAACTCCGTTGGATAGGCGGCAACTTGGTGGCTGAGTGGGATGTCATCGATGTTGTCAGCACGAGCAGTGTTGTCCAGTGGTCCGGCGTATTCCTCGGAAATCGGGTAGTCGAGATGAGACGGCGACTTCTTGAAGAGTCCGGTGATCTTCGACTTCAAGCTTGGCTCGTCCTTCTTCTCGGTCTCCTCAACCACGACTGGAACGGTGGATTGCTCTGGCAGCTTCTCGTAATGGAACTCCGTTGGATAGGCGGCAACTTGGTGGCTGAGTGGGATGTCATCGATGTTGTCAGCACGAGCAGTGTTGTCCAGTGGTCCGGCGTATTCCTCGGAAATCGGGTAGTCGAGATGAGACGGCGACTTCTTGAAGAGTCCGGTGATCTTCGACTTCAAGCTTGGCTCGTCCTTCTTCTCGGTCTCTTCCACGACGATTGGAGCAACCGATTGCTCTGGCAGCTTCTCGTAGTGGAACTCCGTTGGATAGGCGGCAACTTGGTGACTGAGTGGGATGTCATCGATGTTGTCAGCACGAGCAGTGTTGTCCAGTGGTCCGGCGTATTCCTCGGAAATCGGGTAGTCGGAGTGAGCAGATGACTTCTTGAAGAGTCCGGTGATCTTCGACTTCAAGCTTGGCTCGTCCTTCTTCTCGGTCTCCTCAACCACGACTGGAACGGTGGATTGCTCTGGCAGCTTCTCGTAATGGAACTCCGTTGGATAGGCGGCAACTTGGTGGCTGAGTGGGATGTCATCGATGTTGTCAGCACGAGCAGTGTTGTCCAGTGGTCCGGCGTATTCCTCGGAAATCGGGTAGTCGAGATGAGACGGCGACTTCTTGAAGAGTCCGGTGATCTTCGACTTCAAGCTTGGCTCGTCCTTCTTCTCGGTCTCCTCAACCACGACTGGAACGGTGGATTGCTCTGGCAGCTTCTCGTAGTGGAACTCCGTTGGATAGGCGGCAACTTGGTGACTGAGTGGGATGTCATCGATGTTGTCAGCACGAGCAGTGTTGTCCAGTGGTCCGGCGTATTCCTCGGAAATCGGGTAGTCGGAGTGAGCAGATGACTTCTTGAAGAGTCCGGTGATCTTCGACTTCAAGCTTGAATCGTCCTTCTTCTCGGTCTCTTCCACGACGATTGGAGCAACCGATTGCTCTGGCAGCTTCTCGTAGTGGAACTCCGTTGGATAGGCGGCAACTTGGTGGCTGAGTGGGATGTCATCGATGTTGTCAGCACGAGCAGTGTTGTCCAGTGGTCCGGCGTATTCCTCGGAAATCGGGTAGTCGAGATGAGACGGCGACTTCTTGAAGAGTCCGGTGATCTTCGACTTCAAGCTTGGCTCGTCCTTCTTCTCGGTCTCCTCAACCACGACTGGAACGGTGGATTGCTCTGGCAGCTTCTCGTAATGGAACTCCGTTGGATAGGCGGCAACTTGGTGGCTGAGTGGGATGTCATCGATGTTGTCAGCACGAGCAGTGTTGTCCAGTGGTCCGGTGTATTCCTCGGAAATCGGGTAGTCGAGATGAGACGGCGACTTCTTGAAGAGTCCGGTGATCTTCGACTTCAAGCTTGGCTCGTCCTTCTTCTCGGTCTCTTCCACGACGATTGGAGCAACCGATTGCTCTGGCAGCTTCTCGTAGTGGAACTCCGTTGGATAGGCGGCAACTTGGTGGCTGAGTGGGATGTCATCGATGTTGTCAGCACGAGCAGTGTTGTCCAGTGGTCCGGCGTATTCCTCGGAAATCGGGTAGTCGAGATGAGACGGCGACTTCTTGAAGAGTCCGGTGATCTTCGACTTCAAGCTTGGCTCGTCCTTCTTCTCGGTCTCCTCAACCACGACTGGAACGGTGGATTGCTCTGGCAGCTTCTCGTAATGGAACTCCGTTGGATAGGCGGCAACTTGGTGGCTGAGTGGGATGTCATCGATGTTGTCAGCACGAGCAGTGTTGTCCAGTGGTCCGGCGTATTCCTCGGAAATCGGGTAGTCGAGATGAGACGGCGACTTCTTGAAGAGTCCGGTGATCTTCGACTTCAAGCTTGGCTCGTCCTTCTTCTCGGTCTCTTCCACGACGATTGGAGCAACCGATTGCTCTGGCAGCTTCTCGTAGTGGAACTCCGTTGGATAGGCGGCAACTTGGTGGCTGAGTGGGATGTCATCGATGTTGTCAGCACGAGCAGTGTTGTCCAGTGGTCCGGTGTATTCCTCGGAAATCGGGTAGTCGAGATGAGACGGCAACTTCTTGAAGAGTCCGGTGATCTTCGACTTCAAGCTTGGCTCGTCCTTCTTCTCGGTCTCCTCAACCACGACTGGAACGGTGGATTGCTCTGGCAGCTTCTCGTAATCGAACTCCGTTGGATAGGCGGCAACTTGGTGGCTGAGTGGGATGTCATCGATGTTGTCAGCACGAGCAGTGTTGTCCAGTGGTCCGGTGTATTCCTCGGAAATCGGGTAGTCGAGATGAGACGGCGACTTCTTGAAGAGTCCGGTGATCTTCGACTTCAAGCTTGGCTCGTCCTTCTTCTCGGTCTCCTCAACCACGACTGGAACGGTGGATTGCTCTGGCAGCTTCTCGTAATGGAACTCCGTTGGATAGGCGGCAACTTGGTGGCTGAGTGGGATGTCATCGATGTTGTCAGCACGAGCAGTGTTGTCCAGTGGTCCGGCGTATTCCTCGGAAATCGGGTAGTCGAGATGAGACGGCGACTTCTTGAAGAGTCCGGTGATCTTCGACTTCAAGCTTGGCTCGTCCTTCTTCTCGGTCTCCTCAACCACGACTGGAACGGTGGATTGCTCTGGCAGCTTCTCGTAATGGAACTCCGTTGGATAGGCGGCAACTTGGTGGCTGAGTGGGATGTCATCGATGTTGTCAGCACGAGCAGTGTTGTCCAGTGGTCCGGCGTATTCCTCGGAAATCGGGTAGTCGAGATGAGACGGCGACTTCTTGAAGAGTCCGGTGATCTTCGACTTCAAGCTTGGCTCGTCCTTCTTCTCGGTCTCTTCCACGACGATTGGAGCAACCGATTGCTCTGGCAGCTTCTCGTAGTGGAACTCCGTTGGATAGGCGGCAACTTGGTGGCTGAGTGGGATGTCATCGATGTTGTCAGCACGAGCAGTGTTGTCCAGTGGTCCGGTGTATTCCTCGGAAATCGGGTAGTCGAGATGAGACGGCAACTTCTTGAAGAGTCCGGTGATCTTCGACTTCAAGCTTGGCTCGTCCTTCTTCTCGGTCTCCTCAACCACGACTGGAACGGTGGATTGCTCTGGCAGCTTCTCGTAATCGAACTCCGTTGGATAGGCGGCAACTTGGTGGCTGAGTGGGATGTCATCGATGTTGTCAGCACGAGCAGTGTTGTCCAGTGGTCCGGTGTATTCCTCGGAAATCGGGTAGTCGAGATGAGACGGCGACTTCTTGAAGAGTCCGGTGATCTTCGACTTCAAGCTTGGCTCGTCCTTCTTCTCGGTCTCCTCAACCACGACTGGAACGGTGGATTGCTCTGGCAGCTTCTCGTAATGGAACTCCGTTGGATAGGCGGCAACTTGGTGGCTGAGTGGGATGTCATCGATGTTGTCAGCACGAGCAGTGTTGTCCAGTGGTCCGGCGTATTCCTCGGAAATCGGGTAGTCGAGATGAGACGGCGACTTCTTGAAGAGTCCGGTGATCTTCGACTTCAAGCTTGGCTCGTCCTTCTTCTCGGTCTCCTCAACCACGACTGGAACGGTGGATTGCTCTGGCAGCTTCTCGTAATGGAACTCCGTTGGATAGGCGGCAACTTGGTGGCTGAGTGGGATGTCATCGATGTTGTCAGCACGAGCAGTGTTGTCCAGTGGTCCGGCGTATTCCTCGGAAATCGGGTAGTCGAGATGAGACGGCGACTTCTTGAAGAGTCCGGTGATCTTCGACTTCAAGCTTGGCTCGTCCTTCTTCTCGGTCTCTTCCACGACGATTGGAGCAACCGATTGCTCTGGCAGCTTCTCGTAGTGGAACTCCGTTGGATAGGCGGCAACTTGGTGGCTGAGTGGGATGTCATCGATGTTGTCAGCACGAGCAGTGTTGTCCAGTGGTCCGGTGTATTCCTCGGAAATCGGGTAGTCGAGATGAGACGGCGACTTCTTGAAGAGTCCGGTGATCTTCGACTTCAAGCTTGGCTCGTCCTTCTTCTCGGTCTCTTCCACGACGATTGGAGCAACCGATTGCTCTGGCAGCTTCTCGTAGTGGAACTCCGTTGGATAGGCGGCAACTTGGTGGCTGAGTGGGATGTCATCGATGTTGTCAGCACGAGCAGTGTTGTCCAGTGGTCCGGCGTATTCCTCGGAAATCGGGTAGTCGAGATGAGACGGCGACTTCTTGAAGAGTCCGGTGATCTTCGACTTCAAGCTTGGCTCGTCCTTCTTCTCGGTCTCCTCAACCACGACTGGAACGGTGGATTGCTCTGGCAGCTTCTCGTAATGGAACTCCGTTGGATAGGCGGCAACTTGGTGGCTGAGTGGGATGTCATCGATGTTGTCAGCACGAGCAGTGTTGTCCAGTGGTCCGGCGTATTCCTCGGAAATCGGGTAGTCGAGATGAGACGGCGACTTCTTGAAGAGTCCGGTGATCTTCGACTTCAAGCTTGGCTCGTCCTTCTTCTCGGTCTCTTCCACGACGATTGGAGCAACCGATTGCTCTGGCAGCTTCTCGTAGTGGAACTCCGTTGGATAGGCGGCAACTTGGTGGCTGAGTGGGATGTCATCGATGTTGTCAGCACGAGCAGTGTTGTCCAGTGGTCCGGCGTATTCCTCGGAAATCGGGTAGTCGAGATGAGACGGCGACTTCTTGAAGAGTCCGGTGATCTTCGACTTCAAGCTTGGCTCGTCCTTCTTCTCGGTCTCTTCCACGACGATTGGAGCAACCGATTGCTCTGGCAGCTTCTCGTAGTGGAACTCCGTTGGATAGGCGGCAACTTGGTGGCTGAGTGGGATGTCATCGATGTTGTCAGCACGAGAAGTGTTGTCCAGTGGTCCGGCGTATTCCTCGGAAATCGGGTAGTCGAGATGAGACGGCGACTTCTTGAAGAGTCCGGTGATCTTCGACTTCAAGCTTGGCTCGTCCTTCTTCTCGGTCTCCTCAACCACGACTGGAACGGTGGATTGCTCTGGCAGCTTCTCGTAATGGAACTCCGTTGGATAGGCGGCAACTTGGTGGCTGAGTGGGATGTCATCGATGTTGTCAGCACGAGCAGTGTTGTCCAGTGGTCCGGCGTATTCCTCGGAAATCGGGTAGTCGAGATGAGACGGCGACTTCTTGAAGAGTCCGGTGATCTTCGACTTCAAGCTTGGCTCGTCCTTCTTCTCGGTCTCCTCAACCACGACTGGAACGGTGGATTGCTCTGGCAGCTTCTCGTAATGGAACTCCGTTGGATAGGCGGCAACTTGGTGGCTGAGTGGGATGTCATCGATGTTGTCAGCACGAGCAGTGTTGTCCAGTGGTCCGGCGTATTCCTCGGAAATCGGGTAGTCGAGATGAGACGGCGACTTCTTGAAGAGTCCGGTGATCTTCGACTTCAAGCTTGGCTCGTCCTTCTTCTCGGTCTCCTCAACCACGACTGGAACGGTGGATTGCTCTGGCAGCTTCTCGTAATGGAACTCCGTTGGATAGGCGGCAACTTGGTGGCTGAGTGGGATGTCATCGATGTTGTCAGCACGAGCAGTGTTGTCCAGTGGTCCGGCGTATTCCTCGGAAATCGGGTAGTCGAGATGAGACGGCGACTTCTTGAAGAGTCCGGTGATCTTCGACTTCAAGCTTGGCTCGTCCTTCTTCTCGGTCTCTTCCACGACGATTGGAGCAACCGATTGCTCTGGCAGCTTCTCGTAGTGGAATTCCGTTGGATAGGCGGCAACTTGGTGGCTGAGTGGGATGTCATCGATGTTGTCAGCACGAGCAGTGTTGTCCAGTGGTCCGGCGTATTCCTCGGAAATCGGGTAGTCGAGATGAGACGGCGACTTCTTGAAGAGTCCGGTGATCTTCGACTTCAAGCTTGGCTCGTCCTTCTTCTCGGTCTCCTCAACCACGACTGGAACGGTGGATTGCTCTGGCAGCTTCTCGTAATGGAACTCCGTTGGATAGGCGGCAACTTGGTGGCTGAGTGGGATGTCATCGATGTTGTCAGCACGAGCAGTGTTGTCCAGTGGTCCGGCGTATTCCTCGGAAATCGGGTAGTCGAGATGAGACGGCGACTTCTTGAAGAGTCCGGTGATCTTCGACTTCAAGCTTGGCTCGTCCTTCTTCTCGGTCTCTTCCACGACGATTGGAGCAACCGATTGCTCTGGCAGCTTCTCGTAGTGGAACTCCGTTGGATAGGCGGCAACTTGGTGGCTGAGTGGGATGTCATCGATGTTGTCAGCACGAGCAGTGTTGTCCAGTGGTCCGGTGTATTCCTCGGAAATCGGGTAGTCGAGATGAGACGGCGACTTCTTGAAGAGTCCGGTGATCTTCGACTTCAAGCTTGGCTCGTCCTTCTTCTCGGTCTCTTCCACGACGATTGGAGCAACCGATTGCTCTGGCAGCTTCTCGTAGTGGAACTCCGTTGGATAGGCGGCAACTTGGTGGCTGAGTGGGATGTCATCGATGTTGTCAGCACGAGCAGTGTTGTCCAGTGGTCCGGCGTATTCCTCGGAAATCGGGTAGTCGAGATGAGACGGCGACTTCTTGAAGAGTCCGGTGATCTTCGACTTCAAGCTTGGCTCGTCCTTCTTCTCGGTCTCCTCAACCACGACTGGAACGGTGGATTGCTCTGGCAGCTTCTCGTAATGGAACTCCGTTGGATAGGCGGCAACTTGGTGGCTGAGTGGGATGTCATCGATGTTGTCAGCACGAGCAGTGTTGTCCAGTGGTCCGGTGTATTCCTCGGAAATCGGGTAGTCGAGATGAGACGGCGACTTCTTGAAGAGTCCGGTGATCTTCGACTTCAAGCTTGGCTCGTCCTTCTTCTCGGTCTCTTCCACGACGATTGGAGCAACCGATTGCTCTGGCAGCTTCTCGTAGTGGAACTCCGTTGGATAGGCGGCAACTTGGTGGCTGAGTGGGATGTCATCGATGTTGTCAGCACGAGCAGTGTTGTCCAGTGGTCCGGCGTATTCCTCGGAAATCGGGTAGTCGAGATGAGACGGCGACTTCTTGAAGAGTCCGGTGATCTTCGACTTCAAGCTTGGCTCGTCCTTCTTCTCGGTCTCCTCAACCACGACTGGAACGGTGGATTGCTCTGGCAGCTTCTCGTAATGGAACTCCGTTGGATAGGCGGCAACTTGGTGGCTGAGTGGGATGTCATCGATGTTGTCAGCACGAGCAGTGTTGTCCAGTGGTCCGGTGTATTCCTCGGAAATCGGGTAGTCGAGATGAGACGGCGACTTCTTGAAGAGTCCGGTGATCTTCGACTTCAAGCTTGGCTCGTCCTTCTTCTCGGTCTCCTCAACCACGACTGGAACGGTGGATTGCTCTGGCAGCTTCTCGTAGAGGAACTCCGTTGGATAGGCGGCAACTTGGTGGCTGAGTGGGATGTCATCGATGTTGTCAGCACGAGCAGTGTTGTCCAGTGGTCCGGCGTATTCCTCGGAAATCGGGTAGTCGAGATGAGACGGCGACTTCTTGAAGAGTCCGGTGATCTTCGACTTCAAGCTTGAATCGTCCTTCTTCTCGGTCTCTTCCACGACGATTGGAGCAACCGATTGCTCTGGCAGCTTCTCGTAGTGGAACTCCGTTGGATAGGCGGCAACTTGGTGGCTGAGTGGGATGTCATCGATGTTGTCAGCACGAGCAGTGTTGTCCAGTGGTCCGGCGTATTCCTCGGAAATCGGGTAGTCGAGATGAGACGGCGACTTCTTGAAGAGTCCGGTGATCTTCGACTTCAAGCTTGGCTCGTCCTTCTTCTCGGTCTCTTCCACGACGATTGGAGCAACCGATTGCTCTGGCAGCTTCTCGTAGTGGAACTCCGTTGGATAGGCGGCAACTTGGTGGCTGAGTGGGATGTCATCGATGTTGTCAGCACGAGCAGTGTTGTCCAGTGGTCCGGCGTATTCCTCGGAAATCGGGTAGTCGAGATGAGACGGCGACTTCTTGAAGAGTCCGGTGATCTTCGACTTCAAGCTTGGCTCGTCCTTCTTCTCGGTCTCCTCAACCACGACTGGAACGGTGGATTGCTCTGGCAGCTTCTCGTAATGGAACTCCGTTGGATAGGCGGCAACTTGGTGGCTGAGTGGGATGTCATCGATGTTGTCAGCACGAGCAGTGTTGTCCAGTGGTCCGGCGTATTCCTCGGAAATCGGGTAGTCGAGATGAGACGGCGACTTCTTGAAGAGTCCGGTGATCTTCGACTTCAAGCTTGGCTCGTCCTTCTTCTCGGTCTCTTCCACGACGATTGGAGCAACCGATTGCTCTGGCAGCTTCTCGTAGTGGAACTCCGTTGGATAGGCGGCAACTTGGTGGCTGAGTGGGATGTCATCGATGTTGTCAGCACGAGCAGTGTTGTCCAGTGGTCCGGCGTATTCCTCGGAAATCGGGTAGTCGAGATGAGACGGCGACTTCTTGAAGAGTCCGGTGATCTTCGACTTCAAGCTTGGCTCGTCCTTCTTCTCGGTCTCCTCAACCACGACTGGAACGGTGGATTGCTCTGGCAGCTTCTCGTAATGGAACTCCGTTGGATAGGCGGCAACTTGGTGGCTGAGTGGGATGTCATCGATGTTGTCAGCACGAGCAGTGTTGTCCAGTGGTCCGGCGTATTCCTCGGAAATCGGGTAGTCGAGATGAGACGGCGACTTCTTGAAGAGTCCGGTGATCTTCGACTTCAAGCTTGGCTCGTCCTTCTTCTCGGTCTCTTCCACGACGATTGGAGCAACCGATTGCTCTGGCAGCTTCTCGTAATGGAACTCCGTTGGATAGGCGGCAACTTGGTGGCTGAGTGGGATGTCATCGATGTTGTCAGCACGAGCAGTGTTGTCCAGTGGTCCGGCGTATGCCTCGGAAATCGGGTAGTCGAGATGAGACGGCGACTTCTTGAAGAGTCCGGTGATCTTCGACTTCAAGCTTGGCTCGTCCTTCTTCTCGGTCTCCTCAACCACGACTGGAACGGTGGATTGCTCTGGCAGCTTCTCGTAATGGAACTCCGTTGGATAGGCGGCAACTTGGTGGCTGAGTGGGATGTCATCGATGTTGTCAGCACGAGCAGTGTTGTCCAGTGGTCCGGCGTATTCCTCGGAAATCGGGTAGTCGAGATGAGACGGCGACTTCTTGAAGAGTCCGGTGATCTTCGACTTCAAGCTTGGCTCGTCCTTCTTCTCGGTCTCCTCAACCACGACTGGAACGGTGGATTGCTCTGGCAGCTTCTCGTAGTGGAACTCCGTTGGATAGGCGGCAACTTGGTGGCTGAGTGGGATGTCATCGATGTTGTCAGCACGAGCAGTGTTGTCCAGTGGTCCGGCGTATTCCTCGGAAATCGGGTAGTCGAGATGAGACGGCGACTTCTTGAAGAGTCCGGTGATCTTCGACTTCAAGCTTGGCTCGTCCTTCTTCTCGGTCTCTTCCACGACGATTGGAGCAACCGATTGCTCTGGCAGCTTCTCGTAGTGGAACTCCGTTGGATAGGCGGCAACTTGGTGGCTGAGTGGGATGTCATCGATGTTGTCAGCACGAGCAGTGTTGTCCAGTGGTCCGGCGTATTCCTCGGAAATCGGGTAGTCGAGATGAGACGGCGACTTCTTGAAGAGTCCGGTGATCTTCGACTTCAAGCTTGGCTCGTCCTTCTTCTCGGTCTCCTCAACCACGACTGGAACGGTGGATTGCTCTGGCAGCTTCTCGTAATGGAACTCCGTTGGATAGGCGGCAACTTGGTGGCTGAGTGGGATGTCATCGATGTTGTCAGCACGAGCAGTGTTGTCCAGTGGTCCGGCGTATTCCTCGGAAATCGGGTAGTCGAGATGAGACGGCGACTTCTTGAAGAGTCCGGTGATCTTCGACTTCAAGCTTGGCTCGTCCTTCTTCTCGGTCTCTTCCACGACGATTGGAGCAACCGATTGCTCTGGCAGCTTCTCGTAGTGGAACTCCGTTGGATAGGCGGCAACTTGGTGGCTGAGTGGGATGTCATCGATGTTGTCAGCACGAGCAGTGTTGTCCAGTGGTCCGGAGTATTCCTCGGAAATCGGGTAGTCGAGATGAGACGGCGACTTCTTGAAGAGTCCGGTGATCTTCGACTTCAAGCTTGGCTCGTCCTTCTTCACGGTCTCCTCAACCACGACTGGAACGGTGGATTGCTCTGGCAGCTTCTCGTAGTGGAACTCCGTTGGATAGGCGGCAACTTGGTGGCTGAGTGGGATGTCATCGATGTTGTCAGCACGAGCAGTGTTGTCCAGTGGTCCGGCGTATTCCTCGGAAATCGGGTAGTCGAGATGAGACGGCGACTTCTTGAAGAGTCCGGTGATCTTCGACTTCAAGCTTGGCTCGTCCTTCTTCACGGTCTCCTCAACCACGACTGGAACGGTGGATTGCTCTGGCAGCTTCTCGTAGTGGAACTCCGTTGGATAGGCGGCAACTTGGTGGCTGAGTGGGATGTCATCGATGTTGTCAGCACGAGCAGTGTTGTCCAGTGGTCCGGCGTATTCCTCGGAAATCGGGTAGTCGAGATGAGACGGCGACTTCTTGAAGAGTCCGGTGATCTTCGACTTCAAGCTTGGCTCGTCCTTCTTCTCGGTCTCCTCAACCACGACTGGAACGGTGGATTGCTCTGGCAGCTTCTCGTAATGGAACTCCGTTGGATAGGCGGCAACTTGGTGGCTGAGTGGGATGTCATCGATGTTGTCAGCACGAGCAGTGTTGTCCAGTGGTCCGGCGTATGCCTCGGAAATCGGGTAGTCGAGATGAGACGGCGACTTCTTGAAGAGTCCGGTGATCTTCGACTTCAAGCTTGGCTCGTCCTTCTTCTCGGTCTCCTCAACCACGACTGGAACGGTGGATTGCTCTGGCAGCTTCTCGTAATGGAACTCCGTTGGATAGGCGGCAACTTGGTGGCTGAGTGGGATGTCATCGATGTTGTCAGCACGAGCAGTGTTGTCCAGTGGTCCGGCGTATTCCTCGGAAATCGGGTAGTCGAGATGAGACGGCGACTTCTTGAAGAGTCCGGTGATCTTCGACTTCAAGCTTGGCTCGTCCTTCTTCTCGGTCTCTTCCACGACGATTGGAGCAACCGATTGCTCTGGCAGCTTCTCGTAGTGGAACTCCGTTGGATAGGCGGCAACTTGGTGGCTGAGTGGGATGTCATCGATGTTGTCAGCACGAGCAGTGTTGTCCAGTGGTCCGGCGTATTCCTCGGAAATCGGGTAGTCGAGATGAGACGGCGACTTCTTGAAGAGTCCGGTGATCTTCGACTTCAAGCTTGGCTCGTCCTTCTTCTCGGTCTCCTCAACCACGACGATTGGAGCAACCGATTGCTCTGGCAGCTTCTCGTATTGGAACTCCGTTGGATAGGCGGCAACTTGGTGACTGAGTGGGATGTCATCGATGTTGTCAGCACGAGCAGTGTTGTCCAGTGGTCCGGCGTATTCCTCGGAAATCGGGTAGTCGAGATGAGACGGCGACTTCTTGAAGAGTCCGGTGATCTTCGACTTCAAGCTTGGCTCGTCCTTCTTCTCGGTCTCTTCCACGACGATTGGAGCAACCGATTGCTCTGGCAGCTTCTCGTATTGGAACTCCGTTGGATAGGCGGCAACTTGGTGGCTGAGTGGGATGTCATCGATGTTGTCAGCACGAGCAGTGTTGTCCAGTGGTCCGGTGTATTCCTCGGAAATCGGGTAGTCGAGATGAGATGGCGACTTCTTGAAGAGTCCGGTGATCTTCGACTTCAAGCTTGGCTCGTCCTTCTTCTCGGTCTCT
This sequence comes from Caenorhabditis macrosperma, assembly GCA_963932285.1. Taxonomy (NCBI): domain Eukaryota; kingdom Metazoa; phylum Nematoda; class Chromadorea; order Rhabditida; family Rhabditidae; genus Caenorhabditis; species Caenorhabditis macrosperma. Next base: position 5,890,355 of record OZ010622.1, read on the forward strand.
TCCACGACAATTGGAGCAACCGATTGCTCTGGCAGCTTCTCGTAGTGGAACTCCGTTGGATAGGCGGCAACTTGGTGGCTGAGTGGGATGTCATCGATGTTGTCAGCACGAGCAGTGTTGTCCAGTGGTCCGGCGTATTCCTCGGAAATCGGGTAGTCGAGATGAGACGGCGACTTCTTGAAGAGTCCGGTGATCTTCGACTTCAAGCTTGGCTCGTCCTTCTTCTCGGTCTCTTCCACGACGATTGGAGCAACCGATTGCTCTGGCAGCTTCTCGTAGTGGAACTCCGTTGGATAGGCGGCAACTTGGTGACTGAGTGGGATGTCATCGATGTTGTCAGCACGAGCAGTGTTGTCCAGTGGTCCGGCGTATTCCTCGGAAATCGGGTAGTCGAGATGAGACGGCGACTTCTTGAAGAGTCCGGTGATCTTCGACTTCAAGCTTGGCTCGTCCTTCTTCTCGGTCTCTTCCACGACGATTGGAGCAACCGATTGCTCTGGCAGCTTCTCGTAGTGGAACTCCGTTGGATAGGCGGCAACTTGGTGGCTGAGTGGGATGTCATCGATGTTGTCAGCACGAGCAGTGTTGTCCAGTGGTCCGGCGTATTCCTCGGAAATCGGGTAGTCGAGATGAGACGGCGACTTCTTGAAGAGTCCGGTGATCTTCGACTTCAAGCTTGGCTCGTCCTTCTTCTCGGTCTCCTCAACCACGACTGGAACGGTGGATTGCTCTGGCAGCTTCTCGTAATGGAACTCCGTTGGATAGGCGGCAACTTGGTGGCTGAGTGGGATGTCATCGATGTTGTCAGCACGAGCAGTGTTGTCCAGTGGTCCGGCGTATTCCTCGGAAATCGGGTAGTCGAGATGAGACGGCGACTTCTTGAAGAGTCCGGTGATCTTCGACGTCAAGCTTGGCTCGTCCTTCTTCTCGGTCTCCTCAACCACGACTGGAACGGTGGATTGCTCTGGCAGCTTCTCGTATTGGAACTCCGTTGGATAGGCGGCAACTTGGTGACTGAGTGGGATGTCATCGATGTTGTCAGCACGAGCAGTGTTGTCCAGTGGTCCGGCGTATTCCTCGGAAATCGGGTAGTCGAGATGAGACGGCGACTTCTTGAAGAGTCCGGTGATCTTCGACTTCAAGCTTGGCTCGTCCTTCTTCTCGGTCTCTTCCACGACGATTGGAGCAACCGATTGCTCTGGCAGCTTCTCGTAGTGGAACTCCGTTGGATAGGCGGCAACTTGGTGGCTGAGTGGGATGTCATCGATGTTGTCAGCACGAGCAGTGTTGTCCAGTGGTCCGGCGTATTCCTCGGAAATCGGGTAGTCGAGATGAGACGGCGACTTCTTGAAGAGTCCGGTGATCTTCGACTTCAAGCTTGGCTCGTCCTTCTTCTCGGTCTCCTCAACCACGACGATTGGAGCAACCGATTGCTCTGGCAGCTTCTCGTAGTGGAACTCCGTTGGATAGGCGGCAACTTGGTGGCTGAGTGGGATGTCATCGATGTTGTCAGCACGAGCAGTGTTGTCCAGTGGTCCGGCGTATTCCTCGGAAATCGGGTAGTCGAGATGAGACGGCGACTTCTTGAAGAGTCCGGTGATCTTCGACTTCAAGCTTGGCTCGTCCTTCTTCTCGGTCTCTTCCACGACGATTGGAGCAACCGATTGCTCTGGCAGCTTCTCGTATTGGAACTCCGTTGGATAGGCGGCAACTTGGTGACTGAGTGGGATGTCATCGATGTTGTCAGCACGAGCAGTGTTGTCCAGTGGTCCGGCGTATTCCTCGGAAATCGGGTAGTCGAGATGAGACGGCGACTTCTTGAAGAGTCCGGTGATCTTCGACTTCAAGCTTGGCTCGTCCTTCTTCTCGGTCTCTTCCACGACGATTGGAGCAACCGATTGCTCTGGCAGCTTCTCGTAGTGGAACTCCGTTGGATAGGCGGCAACTTGGTGGCTGAGTGGGATGTCATCGATGTTGTCAGCACGAGCAGTGTTGTCCAGTGGTCCGGCGTATTCCTCGGAAATCGGGTAGTCGAGATGAGACGGCGACTTCTTGAAGAGTCCGGTGATCTTCGACTTCAAGCTTGGCTCGTCCTTCTTCTCGGTCTCTTCCACGACGATTGGAGCAACCGATTGCTCTGGCAGCTTCTCGTAGTGGAACTCCGTTGGATAGGCGGCAACTTGGTGGCTGAGTGGGATGTCATCGATGTTGTCAGCACGAGCAGTGTTGTCCAGTGGTCCGGCGTATTCCTCGGAAATCGGGTAGTCTAGATGAGACGGCGACTTCTTGAAGAGTCCGGTGATCTTCGACTTCAAGCTTGGCTCGTCCTTCTTCTCGGTCTCTTCCACGACGATTGGAGCAACCGATTGCTCTGGCAGCTTCTCGTAGTGGAACTCCGTTGGATAGGCGGCAACTTGGTGGCTGAGTGGGATGTCATCGATGTTGTCAGCACGAGCAGTGTTGTCCAGTGGTCCGGCGTATTCCTCGGAAATCGGGTAGTCGAGATGAGACGGCGACTTCTTGAAGAGTCCGGTGATCTTCGACTTCAAGCTTGGCTCGTCCTTCTTCTCGGTCTCCTCAACCACGACTGGAACGGTGGATTGCTCTGGCAGCTTCTCGTAATGGAACTCCGTTGGATAGGCGGCAACTTGGTGGCTGAGTGAGATGTCATCGATGTTGTCAGCACGAGCAGTGTTGTCCAGTGGTCCGGCGTATTCCTCGGAAATCGGGTAGTCGAGATGAGACGGCGACTTCTTGAAGAGTCCGGTGATCTTCGACTTCAAGCTTGGCTCGTCCTTCTTCTCGGTCTCCTCAACCACGACGATTGGAGCAACCGATTGCTCTGGCAGCTTCTCGTATTGGAACTCCGTTGGATAGGCGGCAACTTGGTGACTGAGTGGGATGTCATCGATGTTGTCAGCACGAGCAGTGTTGTCCAGTGGTCCGGCGTATTCCTCGGAAATCGGGTAGTCGAGATGAGACGGCGACTTCTTGAAGAGTCCGGTGATCTTCGACTTCAAGCTTGGCTCGTCCTTCTTCTCGGTCTCCTCAACCACGACGATTGGAGCAACCGATTGCTCTGGCAGCTTCTCGTATTGGAACTCCGTTGGATAGGCGGCAACTTGGTGACTGAGTGGGATGTCATCGATGTTGTCAGCACGAGCAGTGTTGTCCAGTGGTCCGGCGTATTCCTCGGAAATCGGGTAGTCGAGATGAGACGGCGACTTCTTGAAGAGTCCGGTGATCTTCGACTTCAAGTTTGGCTCGTCCTTCTTCTCGGTCTCTTCCACGACGATTGGAGCAACCGATTGCTCTGGCAGCTTCTCGTAGTGGAACTCCGTTGGATAGGCGGCAACTTGGTGGCTGAGTGGGATGTCATCGATGTTGTCAGCACGAGCAGTGTTGTCCAGTGGTCCGGCGTATTCCTCGGAAATCGGGTAGTCGAGATGAGACGGCGACTTCTTGAAGAGTCCGGTGATCTTCGACTTCAAGCTTGGCTCGTCCTTCTTCTCGGTCTCTTCCACGACGATTGGAGCAACCGATTGCTCTGGCAGCTTCTCGTAGTGGAACTCCGTTGGATAGGCGGCAACTTGGTGGCTGAGTGGGATGTCATCGATGTTGTCAGCACGAGCAGTGTTGTCCAGTGGTCCGGCGTATTCCTCGGAAATCGGGTAGTCGAGATGAGACGGCGACTTCTTGAAGAGTCCGGTGATCTTCGACTTCAAGCTTGGCTCGTCCTTCTTCTCGGTCTCCTCAACCACGACTGGAACGGTGGATTGCTCTGGCAGCTTCTCGTAATGGAACTCCGTTGGATAGGCGGCAACTTGGTGGCTGAGTGGGATGTCATCGATGTTGTCAGCACGAGCAGTGTTGTCCAGTGGTCCGGCGTATTCCTCGGAAATCGGGTAGTCGAGATGAGACGACGACTTCTTGAAGAGTCCGGTGATCTTCGACGTCAAGCTTGGCTCGTCCTTCTTCTCGGTCTCCTCAACCACGACTGGAACGGTGGATTGCTCTGGCAGCTTCTCGTAATGGAACTCCGTTGGATAGGCGGCAACTTGGTGGCTGAGTGGGATGTCATCGATGTTGTCAGCACGAGCAGTGTTGTCCAGTGGTCCGGCGTATTCCTCGGAAATCGGGTAGTCGAGATGAGACGGCGACTTCTTGAAGAGTCCGGTGATCTTCGACTTCAAGCTTGGCTCGTCCTTCTTCTCGGTCTCCTCAACCACGACTGGAACGGTGGATTGCTCTGGCAGCTTCTCGTAATGGAACTCCGTTGGATAGGCGGCAACTTGGTGGCTGAGTGGGATGTCATCGATGTTGTCAGCACGAGCAGTGTTGTCCAGTGGTCCGGCGTATTCCTCGGAAATCGGGTAGTCGAGATGAGACGGCGACTTCTTGAAGAGTCCGCTGATCTTCGACTTCAAGCTTGGCTCGTCCTTCTTCTCGGTCTCTTCCACGACGATTGGAGCAACCGATTGCTCTGGCAGCTTCTCGTAGTGGAACTCCGTTGGATAGGCGGCAACTTGGTGGCTGAGTGGGATGTCATCGATGTTGTCAGCACGAGCAGTGTTGTCCAGTGGTCCGGCGTATTCCTCGGAAATCGGGTAGTCGAGATGAGACGGCGACTTCTTGAAGAGTCCGGTGATCTTCGACTTCAAGCTTGGCTCGTCCTTCTTCTCGGTCTCTTCCACGACGATTGGAGCAACCGATTGCTCTGGCAGCTTCTCGTAGTGGAACTCCGTTGGATAGGCGGCAACTTGGTGGCTGAGTGGGATGTCATCGATGTTGTCAGCACGAGCAGTGTTGTCCAGTGGTCCGGCGTATTCCTCGGAAATCGGGTAGTCGAGATGAGACGGCGACTTCTTGAAGAGTCCGGTGATCTTCGACTTCAAGCTTGGCTCGTCCTTCTTCTCGGTCTCCTCAACCACGACTGGAACGGTGGATTGCTCTGGCAGCTTCTCGTAATGGAACTCCGTTGGATAGGCGGCAACTTGGTGGCTGAGTGGGATGTCATCGATGTTGTCAGCACGAGCAGTGTTGTCCAGTGGTCCGGCGTATTCCTCGGAAATCGGGTAGTCGAGATGAGACGGCGACTTCTTGAAGAGTCCGGTGATCTTCGACTTCAAGCTTGGCTCGTCCTTCTTCTCGGTCTCTTCCACGACGATTGGAGCAACCGATTGCTCTGGCAGCTTCTCGTAGTGGAACTCCGTTGGATAGGCGGCAACTTGGTGGCTGAGTGGGATGTCATCGATGTTGTCAGCACGAGCAGTGTTGTCCAGTGGTCCGGCGTATTCCTCGGAAATCGGGTAGTCGAGATGAGACGGCGACTTCTTGAAGAGTCCGGTGATCTTCGACTTCAAGCTTGGCTCGTCCTTCTTCACGGTCTCCTCAACCACGACTGGAACGGTGGATTGCTCTGGCAGCTTCTCGTAGTGGAACTCCGTTGGATAGGCGGCAACTTGGTGGCTGAGTGGGATGTCATCGATGTTGTCAGCACGAGCAGTGTTGTCCAGTGGTCCGGCGTATTCCTCGGAAATCGGGTAGTCGAGATGAGACGGCGACTTCTTGAAGAGTCCGGTGATCTTCGACTTCAAGCTTGGCTCGTCCTTTTTCTCGGTCTCTTCCACGACGATTGGAGCAACCGATTGCTCTGGCAGCTTCTCGTAGTGGAACTCCGTTGGATAGGCGGCAACTTGGTGGCTGAGTGGGATGTCATCGATGTTGTCAGCACGAGCAGTGTTGTCCAGTGGTCCGGCGTATTCCTCGGAAATCGGGTAGTCGAGATGAGACGGCGACTTCTTGAAGAGTCCGGTGATCTTCGACTTCAAGCTTGGCTCGTCCTTCTTCTCGGTCTCCTCAACCACGACGATTGGAGCAACCGATTGCTCTGGCAGCTTCTCGTAGTGGAACTCCGTTGGATAGGCGGCAACTTGGTGACTGAGTGGGATGTCATCGATGTTGTCAGCACGAGCAGTGTTGTCCAGTGGTCCGGCGTATTCCTCGGAAATCGGGTAGTCGAGATGAGACGGCGACTTCTTGAAGAGTCCGGTGATCTTCGACTTCAAGCTTGGCTCGTCCTTCTTCTCGGTCTCTTCCACGACGATTGGAGCAACCGATTGCTCTGGCAGCTTCTCGTAGTGGAACTCCGTTGGATAGGCGGCAACTTGGTGGCTGAGTGGGATGTCATCGATGTTGTCAGCACGAGCAGTGTTGTCCAGTGGTCCGGCGTATTCCTCGGAAATCGGGTAGTCGAGATGAGACGGCGACTTCTTGAAGAGTCCGGTGATCTTCGACTTCAAGCTTGGCTCGTCCTTCTTCTCGGTCTCTTCCACGACGATTGGAGCAACCGATTGCTCTGGCAGCTTCTCGTAGTGGAACTCCGTTGGATAGGCGGCAACTTGGTGGCTGAGTGGGATGTCATCGATGTTGTCAGCACGAGCAGTGTTGTCCAGTGGTCCGGCGTATTCCTCGGAAATCGGGTAGTCGAGATGAGACGGCGACTTCTTGAAGAGTCCGGTGATCTTCGACTTCAAGCTTGGCTCGTCCTTCTTCTCGGTCTCCTCAACCACGACTGGAACGGTGGATTGCTCTGGCAGCTTCTCGTAATGGAACTCCGTTGGATAGGCGGCAACTTGGTGGCTGAGTGGGATGTCATCGATGTTGTCAGCACGAGCAGTGTTGTCCAGTGGTCCGGCGTATTCCTCGGAAATCGGGTAGTCGAGATGAGACGGCGACTTCTTGAAGAGTCCGGTGATCTTCGACTTCAAGCTTGGCTCGTCCTTCTTCTCGGTCTCCTCAACCACGACTGGAACGGTGGATTGCTCTGGCAGCTTCTCGTAATGGAACTCCGTTGGATAGGCGGCAACTTGGTGGCTGAGTGGGATGTCATCGATGTTGTCAGCACGAGCAGTGTTGTCCAGTGGTCCGGCGTATTCCTCGGAAATCGGGTAGTCGAGATGAGACGGCGACTTCTTGAAGAGTCCGGTGATCTTCGACTTCAAGCTTGGCTCGTCCTTCTTCTCGGTCTCTTCCACGACGATTGGAGCAACCGATTGCTCTGGCAGCTTCTCGTAGTGGAACTCCGTTGGATAGGCGGCAACTTGGTGGCTGAGTGGGATGTCATCGATGTTGTCAGCACGAGCAGTGTTGTCCAGTGGTCCGGCGTATTCCTCCGAAATCGGGTAGTCGAGATGAGACGGCGACTTCTTGAAGAGTCCGGTGATCTTCGACTTCAAGCTTGGCTCGTCCTTCTTCTCGGTCTCCTCAACCACGACGATTGGAGCAACCGATTGCTCTGGCAGCTTCTCGTAGTGGAACTCCGTTGGATAGGCGGCAACTTGGTGACTGAGTGGGATGTCATCGATGTTGTCAGCACGAGCAGTGTTGTCCAGTGGTCCGGCGTATTCCTCGGAAATCGGGTAGTCGAGATGAGACGGCGACTTCTTGAAGAGTCCGGTGATCTTCGACTTCAAGCTTGGCTCGTCCTTCTTCTCGGTCTCTTCCACGACGATTGGAGCAACCGATTGCTCTGGCAGCTTCTCGTAGTGGAACTCCGTTGGATAGGCGGCAACTTGGTGGCTGAGTGGGATGTCATCGATGTTGTCAGCACGAGCAGTGTTGTCCAGTGGTCCGGCGTATTCCTCGGAAATCGGGTAGTCGAGATGAGACGGCGACTTCTTGAAGAGTCCGGTGATCTTCGACTTCAAGCTTGGCTCGTCCTTCTTCTCGGTCTCTTCCACGACGATTGGAGCAACCGATTGCTCTGGCAGCTTCTCGTAGTGGAACTCCGTTGGATAGGCGGCAACTTGGTGGCTGAGTGGGATGTCATCGATGTTGTCAGCACGAGCAGTGTTGTCCAGTGGTCCGGCGTATTCCTCGGAAATCGGGTAGTCGAGATGAGACGGCGACTTCTTGAAGAGTCCGGTGATCTTCGACTTCAAGCTTGGCTCGTCCTTCTTCTCGGTCTCCTCAACCACGACTGGAACGGTGGATTGCTCTGGCAGCTTCTCGTAATGGAACTCCGTTGGATAGGCGGCAACTTGGTGGCTGAGTGGGATGTCATCGATGTTGTCAGCACGAGCAGTGTTGTCCAGTGGTCCGGCGTATTCCTCGGAAATCGGGTAGTCGAGATGAGACGGCGACTTCTTGAAGAGTCCGGTGATCTTCGACTTCAAGCTTGGCTCGTCCTTCTTCTCGGTCTCCTCAACCACGACTGGAACGGTGGATTGCTCTGGCAGCTTCTCGTAATGGAACTCCGTTGGATAGGCGGCAACTTGGTGGCTGAGTGGGATGTCATCGATGTTGTCAGCACGAGCAGTGTTGTCCAGTGGTCCGGCGTATTCCTCGGAAATCGGGTAGTCGAGATGAGACGGCGACTTCTTGAAGAGTCCGGTGATCTTCGACTTCAAGCTTGGCTCGTCCTTCTTCTCGGTCTCTTCCACGACGATTGGAGCAACCGATTGCTCTGGCAGCTTCTCGTAGTGGAACTCCGTTGGATAGGCGGCAACTTGGTGGCTGAGTGGGATGTCATCGATGTTGTCAGCACGAGCAGTGTTGTCCAGTGGTCCGGCGTATTCCTCGGAAATCGGGTAGTCGAGATGAGACGGCGACTTCTTGAAGAGTCCGGTGATCTTCGACTTCAAGCTTGGCTCGTCCTTCTTCTCGGTCTCCTCAACCACGACTGGAACGGTGGATTGCTCTGGCAGCTTCTCGTAATGGAACTCCGTTGGATAGGCGGCAACTTGGTGGCTGAGTGGGATGTCATCGATGTTGTCAGCACGAGCAGTGTTGTCCAGTGGTCCGGCGTATTCCTCGGAAATCGGGTAGTCGAGATGAGACGGCGACTTCTTGAAGAGTCCGGTGATCTTCGACGTCAAGCTTGGCTCGTCCTTCTTCTCGGTCTCCTCAACCACGACTGGAACGGTGGATTGCTCTGGCAGCTTCTCGTAATGGAACTCCGTTGGATAGGCGGCAACTTGGTGGCTGAGTGGGATGTCATCGATGTTGTCAGCACGAGCAGTGTTGTCCAGTGGTCCGGCGTATTCCTCGGAAATCGGGTAGTCGAGATGAGACGGCGACTTCTTGAAGAGTCCGGTGATCTTCGACTTCAAGCTTGGCTCGTCCTTCTTCTCGGTCTCCTCAACCACGACTGGAACGGTGGATTGCTCTGGCAGCTTCTCGTAATGGAACTCCGTTGGATAGGCGGCAACTTGGTGACTGAGTGGGATGTCATCGATGTTGTCAGCACGAGCAGTGTTGTCCAGTGGTCCGGCGTATTCCTCGGAAATCGGGTAGTCGAGATGAGACGGCGACTTCTTGAAGAGTCCGGTGATCTTCGACTTCAAGCTTGGCTCGTCCTTCTTCTCGGTCTCTTCCACGACGATTGGAGCAACCGATTGCTCTGGCAGCTTCTCGTAGTGGAACTCCGTTGGATAGGCGGCAACTTGGTGGCTGAGTGGGATGTCATCGATGTTGTCAGCACGAGCAGTGTTGTCCAGTGGTCCGGCGTATTCCTCGGAAATCGGGTAGTCGAGATGAGACGGCGACTTCTTGAAGAGTCCGGTGATCTTCGACTTCAAGCTTGGCTCGTCCTTCTTCTCGGTCTCCTCAACCACGACGATTGGAGCAACCGATTGCTCTGGCAGCTTCTCGTAGTGGAACTCCGTTGGATAGGCGGCAACTTGGTGGCTGAGTGGGATGTCATCGATGTTGTCAGCACGAGCAGTGTTGTCCAGTGGTCCGGCGTATTCCTCGGAAATCGGGTAGTCGAGATGAGACGGCGACTTCTTGAAGAGTCCGGTGATCTTCGACTTCAAGCTTGGCTCGTCCTTTTTCTCGGTCTCTTCCACGACGATTGGAGCAACCGATTGCTCTGGCAGCTTCTCGTAGTGGAACTCCGTTGGATAGGCGGCAACTTGGTGGCTGAGTGGGATGTCATCGATGTTGTCAGCACGAGCAGTGTTGTCCAGTGGTCCGGCGTATTCCTCGGAAATCGGGTAGTCGAGATGAGACAGCGACTTCTTGAAGAGTCCGGTGATCTTCGACTTCAAGCTTGGCTCGTCCTTCTTCTCGGTCTCCTCAACCACGACTGGAACGGTGGATTGCTCTGGCAGCTTCTCGTAATGGAACTCCGTTGGATAGGCGGCAACTTGGTGGCTGAGTGGGATGTCATCGATGTTGTCAGCACGAGCAGTGTTGTCCAGTGGTCCGGCGTATTCCTCGGAAATCGGGTAGTCGAGATGAGACGGCGACTTCTTGAAGAGTCCGGTGATCTTCGACTTCAAGCTTGGCTCGTCCTTCTTCTCGGTCTCCTCAACCACGACTGGAACGGTGGATTGCTCTGGCAGCTTCTCGTAATGGAACTCCGTTGGATAGGCGGCAACTTGGTGACTGAGTGGGATGTCATCGATGTTGTCAGCACGAGCAGTGTTGTCCAGTGGTCCGGCGTATTCCTCGGAAATCGGGTAGTCGAGATGAGCCGGTGCTTTTTTGAATATTTTTTTCTGTTTTGTAACAGTTCGGCCTTGTTCAGGCGATGATGGTCCAGGAATTTGATCATAGTAAAATTGGTTATGGTACAAGTCAACGTGTTGAACAAGTGGTGTTTCTTCAATGTTCAAGTTTTTCGATGTGGTTGTTACAGTTTCCAGATCGTAGACTTCATGAATTGGGTAGTTGGGCTGTAAAGAGAACAGATTGTTGTTGCAGATGATGCTCTGTGACTTACGTCAAACTTCTCGAAACCGTCCGACGATCCAGGTGTAGATGGTTGTCCTTCATCGTCGGCTGTGTACTGTGATTCGGTCATTTCGGTCATTCTTGTGGTTTCTGTTTCGATAGTTGTTCTAGGCGGAATCTCTAGCTCGATGTTGAGTTTTGCCTTTGTAACAGGCGACATGGGAGCCTGGCTTTCGCTTTTTGAGACGATTACATAGCTGGGTGAAGTTGCTCTTTCGGTCAGATCCACGTCAACTGTCAAGGTGTTGTCGTCGACAAGTTCGTAGTCATCAGAGAGAGAATCGCTGTCACTGACCTACAAAAACAGCGAAAATTGAGAAATCGATGATGTATTGAATACCTCTAGTATCTTGTATGTTGTCGTGGTGGTCGTGATAATGGTCGTTGTTTGTTTTGTGTCGCGATTGAAGAGAATACCGTTGAATAGAGGTACTCCTGATGCGGTCAGGGCTCCGATCAGGGGCACTCCTTCAGCCTGCAAATCACTCGATGATGGAAAACTCATTTGAAAGGGGGTTTTACCTGGCTGGTGGTGACAATCGACGAAACAGACTGCGAAGTGTTACCGTGCGGTGACAGGGCAAGGATATGGGCTGGGGACACCTGAACGAATCGATAGAAGGAGATTCTCTCGGTTATCACTCACTTGAGAGTTTTCGCTGACCGGCATTTGCACGATATGTACTCGCTCAGTGGTCGTCACGCTTCTCGACTGAAACGGAGAAGTCGATCTGTAAAACGTTGTTTGCGTTGGACCGAGGCGGGAAATTTGGCTACCTGGACGGTGAGTGTCGTGTCTCCTCGCGACGTGTCACTGTCCATCGTGGACGTTCCAGCTCTCTGCCTGAAAATGCAAGATGTGTATTGCGAAGTTCACGATTTTTGAAGAAATCTCTTTTGGACTTGATGATTCCATCATAAAGTCTTATTTTCCCTTCCCTGGCATATTGATAATAATGAACTAAACGAATTCCGACAATTCATCATCATCACCATCACCATCACCATTCTCGTTTTCCGGTTCTCGCAACCCATTCATCTCTCTTATTGATAGGCCACTCCAACAAATAAAGATTGATAACCTCGTCAATTGACGGTATCAAAATGGAAAGAGATGATAACGAATGGTGGAATTCATACCTGTTCGGCTGGGAGGATGATGGCGCGTCGGGTTATCGCTCATATAACCTGAAATTTCATCGGTTTGGTGTTGATTGAAAAAGCAAAAAAAGGAACGGTTATAATGCGGATTGACAGTAATTGGATAGAGAGGGGAAAGGACGAGAAGTGTGGGAAGCAAAGGACAAAAGCTGTGTCAACACAGTGTCAAATCATGTTTCGGTCATCGAAAGCCACGGATAATTGAGATGAGATGTCAAAAAAGAAAAGAACTTCATCAACTGAGCGTAACCATTGAGTCCATAGAATTCAATAAGTATTCAGCGTTCGGTGTTAGTACTGTTTTTCTAGGAAGTGTGGTTGCTTGTTATTTCCCGAGTTCTTTGTTGTACTTTTTTTTTACAAAATTCGTTTTTTTAAACAGAAAAACATGAAAAACAAGGTGAGACGTTTAACTAGGAAATTTAAAGTATCAACTATCGGCTCGAGACCGCGAGACAAAAGCATGTATGCGCCTTTAAACCGTACCCATGGAATGTGTTTTTTTATTTTAGGGAATTCCCAAATCTCACCATTTTTTCCCATTTTTTAAGAAAATTACTTCCAGAATTCCATAATGAGCAGAAAATGTTCCGGTAAACCTTCTGGAATTAAAAATTTCCAATACTTTTTGCGCAACTCTGCACTACCGTAATCTGCTGACTAACAAATGTAAACGTCTAAAAACGTCTGTCACATTGAGACTAACTCAAGTGAGACTTTATAAAAAATGTTGTTTCTTCTTCATTGGTGATCGCTATTTCGAAACTTTCAAGCAAGGGATTTCGAAAAGATTCCAGTGACTCATTCGGAAACTTACTGCAGCCGCGGCCTCCTCCGAGACTCTTTCGAAACGAGAAAAACTATTCGAGACACTTCTATTTCGAATCGTAACTTCCTGTTTCAGAACATATCGACAGGTCTCACTTCTACAGCAGTGACTCATGCTCTTCCGCCTCCTACGCCCCGCCCCCACCCCTCGAGCCAACAAGAGCACAAGAAATTGATACTCGGGAGGGCAGAAAGGGGCTGTTGTTTCGTGTCGCGGAGCCCGGCGTTTGCACTCGGATAATTGCAAGCCGCCTTCCGAAAATGGGCGCGAAACGCGAGAGAATGTGTGAATGAAAAAGGGGGAGGAGTGAAAGTGCATGCAATTCGAGGGAGGCAGTAAATAAACGACTAGGTTGGATTGATGGCGGGCGTTCCCGACGAGAGACGGCACAGAGAAAGAGCGACGAGAGATCGGGAGCCGTGAGGAGACGCAGAGAAGAGACAGAAGTGAGGATGCAAGGTGGAAGGGCAACAAATGAGATTTTGGGGTGAAGAGGAGAAGGAGGATCAGTGCGGGAAGGCGGCGAGAGAGAGAGAAAGAGACGCAGACATAACGCTGATTACAACTCAGGAGGAAATGAGAGCAGTGCAAAAGAGCTTATGGCTCACAGATTGAGGGAGATTTATGAGAAGACACGGGCGGTCAATTGGAACAACGTGGAGGTGCTAAAAACACGAAAACGAAAGAAAATAAAATGAGGAAAATGGGAGAGGAACGATGATGAAACGGAAGGGAGGAGGAAGAGATCGAATCGGGGTTAATCGGAATATGAACTGATAATAAGTGATAACAGCAACGGTTTGTCTTCTGACTGCCTTATCACCTAGATTTCCCACGAGCCAATCGATTTCGAAGAGTGAGAATTCGGCAGAAGTTATCGAGAGAAAACGGAAGAATAAGAAGAAAAACATTTTCAGTTGGTCTATTTTGGAACAAAGAGAAGGTAAGAAGAGGCAGTCAGATGGGCGGCAGAAGAAGAAGAAAGTATCGGAAAACAGTGACAGGCGACCCGACGAAACGGCCTTTTCGCGTTGGGCCGCTGCCAAGAAAGATGTTGCAATTAGTCATCAGAAGAAAACAATTGGCAGAGAGTAGGAGAGAGGGAACGAGAGAAAACGGAAGTGGATGAGTGATAGTGGTGGAGAGGGCACACTGAAACACTCTGAAAGTCCAGGAAGACGGGAAGAAATAGGAGAGAGAGGGAGCGAGATTGGAATAAACGTGTGGACAGGAGGAAACACAATTACGACGGAGAGAGTGAGCGGGAGCGAGAGACGCAGACAGAGTAGGTGGCGCAAAGGTTCTCTCGTATCACTTTCGGTTTCTTTTTCTCTTGTTTGTCAATTCGAGAGGAATCGAGGAACAGAGGGAATGGATGAGCACGTTCAAAGAATTGAAGCACTCTGTCAAAGAGAGAAGATCTTCATTGAGGAAGGAACAGAAGGTGTACGGTAGATATGTAATGTTACAGTGATGATTAGCTTCAAATGAGCGATGGGTGAGTGGAAGAGTGTGATTACAAATGAACCATTCATCTTTTTTTTCTCTCTGCAACCTTTCTGTCAAATTGCGCGAGTATTTAGCAATGAGGTACAGCAGCAGCGAATTTCGAAACGGTTGAAAAGTTTGCTTCGAGAGAGCGTTGCAGGTTGGAGAGACGCAGACAGAGAGGCAACCGTTCGGACACGGCGAACCACGATCGACGTCTTAGAGGAAAATCTAGGCCATATTTGCGTTTTGAAACTCCGCCTCCGGACACCGTTTCCTAGTCCCCGAGGGTTTTTCGCATTTTTCTCGAAAAACTTCTTTAAAGTTGCAAATTTTTTTTATACAAAACCATCAAAATTAATTTTCGAACGGTTTAAAAAAAAATTCATGTCCTAAATTTAGGTCCTTTGGCCGGAAAATACGGGGAAGAGGGCGTTCAAAATGCGTTTTTGGGAGGACTCCGCCAATCGGACCTGCGTGCGGCGGAGTTGCAAAATTTCACGCGGCGGTTGCGAAAGGGGCGTGGCCCACGTTTCAGGATTTCTGATAGGTGGCCGAACCCGAAAAAATGTTGCAAAAATTTACTACTAGACGTCGATCGTGGTTCGCCGTGTCGGAGAGGCGAAACTAGTGGCAGGGGGGAGGGGGAAGAATTCGAAAGTAACACAAGGTAACAAAAAGTAAATAGCTCTAGAGGAGGAGAGACTGTGGGGGAAGAGGAGAGTGCAGAGATGGAGAGAGCGGTTGCAAGCTGATATCCGGGAGCAGAAATAGAGGGAACCTTGTGATGAGGAGAAAGAGAAAGACAACAGAGAGAGGGAGAGAGAGGGAGGAAGAACACATCAACAATCGAAACGGAAAGGGTGATGATGGGATATGGAATGGGAAACTGGGGAAGTAGGGGGAGGGAAACTGTGCGTGCTGACGGAGGAGAGAAATAGACGGAGAGACGAAGAGCTGGCTCAACTCGCCGAGACTTGTTTCCAGTTTCTCTCCCTTCCAATTCTATTTGCTCCGGAGGTTTTTCCAATCTAATGCACTTTGCCCCCTCCCTTCTTCCACATACACATTGATTTTCGGTGTATAAATGTAACTTGCTAACCAAATATGAAAGAGCAAGTGTGACCTTGCGCTTCCGGAGACACGAATGACGCCTCCGCCCCCGCGGAACGCTACGAGAGGAAGACTCGGCTCAAAAAAAGAGGGGATGATGGAAGAGGGGAAGGGAGGGGAAATTGAAAACCTGATTAGCTGCTATGCGTGCCTCAAGCAATCCATTTCGAATGAAACGAAATGGACACGAAACACAGAAAAAAGAACTTCTGCAGCATTGCGAAGGAATCCGATCGTAATGGACGGAGCAGAGCGAGGAAAAAAAGATAATGAAGTGGAGGGACGGGATTGGAGGACGACGACGGAAATGAGAAGAGGGCGATGGAAGAACAGCGAATTGTGGACAAGAGAGTAAATTGAGAAGAAGAAGAGGGAAATGAAGAAGAAGAAGAAGAGAAGGGAGCTCATAGGCGGTGCAAAAGACAATTGGCTCTCGAGAAGAGGGGGAGAATTAGTTGGTGGGGGCGCCAGAAGCTGAAGAGAAATTGGGTTCGAAACGTGTTCGAAAGACAAACAAATGGGAGTTTTTGGGGGATTATTGCGAAATCGGACTCCCTTTTTTGGAAGCTACTACTTGACTTTGCGGGTTTTCAGATATTCTCGCCGTGGTCCCGCAACGAAAGAGCGCTCTTCTAAGAGCGAGGCAGCACGCACTTCGGAGACGCAGACGGTTTCAAGACTTTCCGCGGCGAACGCATAGTATTGGTGATTCTTTAATTTTGCATTCGGATCGCAGAAGGGCAGGTTCTAGAGTGTTCTGATGGGACCTATTTCCAGAAGCGTTCGGAACGTCGAGTTCGCCAGATTACCTGTCGTAAGCGGATCAGGTGGAGATCCAGATTCAAATGGTTCAGGGGGCAAGGTGGGATGCTTGTGGTTTCCAGGAGACACCTGTGAGTTATAGGCACTTTTCTTCTGGGAATGAGCTCTGGAACGACGTGCTCCGAAACCAATGGGGTCATTTCAATGGTTTGCATGAGCATGAACACCCACATTCGCTGCAGAACCCTCTTCAAACCATTCTCTGATCTCGTGGGCAAACGCCTCAATTGGCGAGAGAGCACACGAGAGGGAGAGACGCAGAGACAATGTGGAGAAACAAACAAATAAACGAGGGCTGAAGGTGATAAAAAATAGTCTTCTCTCGGGACCCACTTGATTACCACCTCTTGTCCTCGTTTTTTTTATGAAGAGGTTGTCGGATAGAGAAGACAATTGGCGGTTAATTTGTACAGGGCGTGGTATAAAAAGTGTCAAATCGAATTGGAATCGAAACAAAACGAGATGTTTCGCCGGGCGAAAGAGGCAGCAGAAGACTTTCTTCTGCGCGTCGAGAACTTGGCGGAGGCAGAGACAGAGAGAAGAAGATAAGAATAGAAGAGGCGTGTTGCCATGAAGATATAGAAGGCGTCGAAAGCCTTGTTTAGAAGAAGAAGAAGATGATGATAGAAGTCCGGCAGGACAACAACCGCCCGTTTCTCTCTCTCTCTCGGCCAAGTTTTGCAAGTTTCGCATTGGTTTGCAGGCGAGAAGACGCCCATTACGCGGGGCGGCGATTCAATTTGGATTGGTTTGGCACACGTTCACGCTGGATGCGGAATGCGTTCGCACAAAAAACGCCCCGGATGATCAGTGAATTCAATTGGCGTGACGGTGCGATGCGAGAGAGTATGGGAGGCGAGGGGACGCAGAGAGGGGGCGCAATGAGACATGATGTTCTTGTGCGATGGAGAGTCGTTTTGTACTTGAAATTGTTGTGTTAAAGATCGAAAAAAAGCGAGTACATATGCAGGGTTCTCGCACGCGACATCCCGTGACTCGCGCGCTATCTGAACGCTTATCCGAAACCAAAGAGAGTTTCCGGTTCGCTCACTGACGTGGCGAAACCAGTACCTGTCGGACGGACGAGGCGGATAATGCATAGTTATGCGAGGATGATGAGGGGGGATAATGTGATATGAGCGGAGAGAGAGAGAGAGAACACAAAGTAACCGATTGAGTCAGATCAGTGGCGAAATGAGAAAGAGTCAATATTTAGATACGGGGGGAAGGGGCGAAATCTGATTTTCGAAACACTAGAAACCGATGGACTCCGCCCTCCTCGAACACGGTTCTTCGATGATGAGCAGCACGGAAAGACAACAAAAACTAATAAAATCCAATAAAATTGCAGTACGATTGTACACACACACACACAAACGGATGAAAAGATATTGTAAAGAACACGCCAATGTATAGAAAAAAGAAGAAGAAAAATAGGAGGAGGAGAGTGAGTCAGCAAATTTGATGAGAAATGAGAAACAGTCGACAGGATGAAGAGGAGGGGGGAGCAATGGGGCACGAATGGGGCACGCGTCGGGGAGGACTTTCAGCGAAGAGCTGCCGATTGAACGTCAACAGAACATTCGCAGCCTGCAATCCAAATTGATCCGGAAATCCGTGTCTCCACGGGTATGATTCAGCTTGCGAGGAGAACTAGGAGATTCAATAGATTTGGTTCCAAATTTCAACATAAACTCGTGGAAAATTGTTCTCGGTGCCGTCAGATTGAGTCAGCAACTTTCAGATCGAAACTGTTCGGTTCTGCGCCCTTGTCCGCAGTTTCGATCAATTTCTAAGCTGTTCATCAACTCATGAACTTTGACTTTTAAAAAAACCTTCTATCGGATGCCATCGAAATGGCCCCGCAACCGAGGAAAGCTCCGCCGGAGAATTATTATATCTCGAGATTGCTAAGAGATATCAAAAAGTTGTCAACAGTAAATTTGTAGATCATAACTAGGACTACAAGTTTGCTGTTGGCAACTTTTTGATATCTCTTATCAATCTCGAGATAAAATGATTCTCCGGCAGAGCTCTCCTCGGTGTTGAAAAATAGTAATTAGGTGTCTTTTTAAGTACAATAGCTGGTAGAAAATTGCTCATTTTTTCTGGACATTCGTCGCCTTTAAATAGAAAGGAAACATTTCAACTTGCGGAAAAAATTTTGACTGAAAATTGAAATATGTGCTCTTGAAGTGATCTTCACTTGTGATCCAGACTTGAATTCCGGACAATACGGCTCTCTCTCTCTCTCTCTCTCTCTCTCTCTCTCTCTCTCTCTCTCTCTCTCTCTCTCTCTCTCTCTCTCTTCGATTGACACGAGTAAATATACGGCGTGCTAGAATAATTCGTGTGAAAACCACAAAACGACGCACGCTTCTATGATGTCAGAACACGACATTTCACACGTATTAAGACTATATCCGCCGGTGATTGTAGTCCGTGATATCAGTGGGAACCCATAAAAAGAGAGAGAAGAAAGTTGTTGGAATAGGGGGGTTGTTTGTGTAATATTGCGGTTCGGTGCGGTTTCGTGCCAAAAAGTATAACGAGATGATGGCGGCAGATTGCATTTTTGGCATAAAATGGGAAAGAGAGACGGAGGAAATGAGCGAAGAGGAGACGAAGAGAAGGAGGAAGAGAAGAAGGAGATAAACCGATTTCAGTCCCGTCGCAGCAGGTATATCACCTGTGGCAGCTGTTTTTGGAGGAGGAAGGGAAAGAGAGAGAGAGAGAGAGAGAGAGAGAGAGAGAGAGAGAGAGAGAGAGAGAGAGAGAAAAGAGGAAGAGTTCATGCATTTCTGATGAGGCAGCGGGTGACTGCTGGCGGAGGAACTTATGAACGACGGGCGGGACGGATCGAGAGTTGATTACTGTATAGAAACACAAAGGAAGGTAAGAAAAAGCGGTGCGAGTTGTGTGGTGGCATCGAAGATGTTTGAGGAATGAAAAGAGAATGTCAACATGACATACACAAACACAATGTTCGGAAGAGAAAAAAAGGACACGGATAATTGATAAAGTAGCACGCATTTCGTGGAATGTGTCAATAAAACGGAGGAGGAGGAGGTCAGGTGAGTGTGCTGCCGTTGCAAACGAACTTTTGCGAGGGGTTGAGATAAGAGGAAAGTGACGGAAACGGAGTTTACAGGGGGTCAGGTGGACGAGAAGGAATGTTTCGAGGGAACGAGAAGGGCCCGCAGTGGCGACGGAGGCACATGTGTTTTTTGATGAGATGCCCGGCCATATGGTGCCGCTGCAAATGACGTGGCGGTGCTGTGATTTGTTGGCCGGTGGCTTGTGAGATGGATGGATGGCATTGGAAGGGAACGCAAAGGGCAGGATGGGAGCAAAATGAGCGTCCGATCGTTTCCGTGTAATTGAGGAAATGGCCACTCCCCCTTGACGGTTACTGCTCTCGGGGGCCTCTCGGGATGAGCTCAAATTGCAATTTTTGGATTTTGAATCCGGAATAACGGTAAACGGAAAGCAATATTGTCTCTTAAATTTGACCATTTCCTTCACGAAAACAGTTGGCGAACGTATAATACAAACGCGCTCCTCTGCTCTATTGGTGTCTGTGACTCATTTCTCGCACGCTATTTCATGTCTGAAGAAATAGTTCGAGGAATTTCAGACGCAGACGTGACTCTCGAAGTGAAAATTTAATGCATAAGAGTCAGAAAGCGCGAGTTCACTGGATGAACTCAAATTGAATATTTTTCGAATTTGAAAAGATATGTGAATTGTCTCTGAAATTTGACTCTCCTTTTTTCTGGAGATTGCTCCGAAAAACACAAATTTCCGGTAGATCACTATGAATTTTCCAAGAAGCGAAGGATTATAAGGTGAAATTCCAGAAATACAGTACTCAGGATGTAACAGAAAACGGGGTATAGGTTACTGAATCCGCGCATCCGTATGCCTTCAAAACGTGACAAATGCCTTGAAAATTCAGAGTTCAGGACGTGAGAGTGAAAATCGGGGGAAAAAGAGAGAGCGACCGAAAACTGCCATTCTTCGACCACATGTGTTTCTTGTTTATCACGTTCACACAGTCAGTCAACCGCCATGTGATTCAGTCGAACTATTTCAATGATAAACTCCGTTTATTACCGAGGAGAAAAAGAAGGGTCAACAAGGAAACAAGTTAAAACGTGTCAATTAAGTGCATATAATACCGCCGATTCGAACAAAAATAGGAGCTAGATATTGAGCAAGAAAAGAAAGAAAAAACAGAACTTGTTTGGCGAAAGAGAGGAGACGACGACGTTGCGAAAGGTCTCGAACCGTAGCGAGATCATCACAGAGAGGGAAAAGGGGGAGGGCGGGGAATTGGAAAGAAGTGAGTAACGGGTGTGTGTCACGTACTAGAATTATTATTAGAAGCTCGTTTAGATATGAGATGAGGAGTCCTCCTCGGAGACCGACTCATCGAAGACGCCGTTCTCCAGCAGGGGACGCAGAGATCGACGACGGGCGGGCCGGAGGGATGGGCAGCCGACAGAGTCCGTGTCGAAGAAGTGGCGGTAGGTGAACTCGTAGAACGCCGGATTGTTGAGACCACGCACGTTTGGTTTGTCGGTTCGGTCGTTTATCTGGAAGGAGAGAAGATAAGGAACAGGGCTGATAAGAAGGGAAGGACTCACTTGGAAGGTGTCAAAGTTGGAAGTGTCCTCGTCGTGAGCCACCATCGGAATGTACTCGGCTCTCGATTTACGCAGGTTCTCCCAATCGATTCCCTTGAACCATGGATGCTGTTTGATTTGAGCAGCTCCTCCGCGGGAGCCCAGACGTGTGGAGACGTCGCAGACGAGTTGCTGAAAGGGAGATTTTGGGTTGGGAGAGCCTGAAAGAACCATCTCACCTGAACCATCATAAGACACTCTTTCGAGAGATGCAATCCGGTTGAGAGATCCAGATACTGTCTCCAGTTGACTATCCGATACTGCGTCTCCGCCGGCTTCTCCGCGTGGAACGGCACTCTTCCGAACACCATCTCGTACAGGATCACCCCTGTCGACCACCAATCGCACGACTGAGTGTGTCCCGATCGAGTGATCACCTCGGGAGCCATGTAGTTGCCGGTTCCGACGACCGAGTGAGCGTACTTCCTGCGCGTCTGTTGTCGTACATTCAGCACTTTGACACTCTTATCGATCGCCGCTATTTCCGGAGGCAAAGAGAACGAATCGACGCGCGTGTGCTCGTTTTCAGGGCCGTAGAATCTGAATCGACAAGTGAATAGAGGAACCTCTTTCCGACTGACCTTCTGTCATGAGTCCATCGCAATCCGGTGCACAGTCCAAAATCGGTGAGTTTGATGTGTCCGTGCTGGTCGATGAGTATGTTATCCGGTTTGATGTCTCGATGAATGAATCCCACCGAGTGGACGTACTCGATGGCACACGTCAGTTCGGCGATATAGAACCTGGAAGACTCGAGGTTACCGGGGAACAGAGAACAGGACACACCTGGCAAGTGACTCTTCGAATATTTCTTTTTGGATCAGCAACGTCATCATATCGCCTCCAGGAACATATTCCATGATGAAGTAGAGACACGATTCGTCTTGGAACGAGAAGAAGAGCCGGACGATCCAGGGAGAGTCCGCCTCCGCGAGAATGTCCCTTTCGGCTTTCACATGGGCCGCCTGCTGCTTCATAATGACGTCGGCCTTCTCGAGACTCTTCATCGCGTAAACCTTTCCCGTGTCCTTCTTTCTCACCAACGACACCTTTCCGAAGGCGCCGACGCCAATGTGCGAGATGATGTTGAAGTGGTTCTTGCTCATTTTCTGCCGCCGCAAGCGCGTGTATCTCGACTCCTTCTGCTGCAGAATCCCCAACATTTTCTCCCTCATCATGTCCGGCAACTGTGCCGCATTCATCTCCTTCTCCAGCTGCCTCATTCGTTTCTCTCGTTCTCGGTACTGCTGGAGGAGACGTTCGACGTGCTGTTCCATATAAAACCGCAGCATGTTCGGTTTGCACGGCTGCACTCTCCTCGTGTTCTTCAGGTACGGATCGAGAAGAGCCCTGTCGATCGGGGAGCTGACTCTCTTCGGCGGCGGCTCACTCGGCTGACTGTACTGAGGCGGTGGCGCTTGTTGGCGTGTCTTGAAGGTGATGTCCAGGTTGGATGGCTTGAACAGAATCGGCCGGAAGTCTTCGTGGTTGGCGTCCGACGTCGAGGGGATCAGCCGCGGATCTTGTCGCAGTTCATCAGTGTAGTTCACAAAGATCTTCGACCTGTCCATGTCTGTCGTGTACCTCGGACCAATTATAAACGATTTCGTCGGAATCGGACTGTCGCCCACATTCACTTTTGTCTGGAACAGAGAGAATCTCATTTTTTGAATAGTTCTTCTCGAAAACGCCTTACAGTATGCGGAGACGCCACATTGATGCTCACCACACTGCTCGCCGTCTTTTTGTCCATCGAGGTGTGGTACAGCCTCTGGATATTGTCCGTTTTTCGTTCCTCACTTCTGAGAAGGATCGGCTCATTTTTTGATATTCAACGAGGAAACACTCACATTGTCTCAATGGAAATTGTCGATTTTCCAGGCGGCGGCGGAGCCATGTTCTTGTTGTGATGCATCAGAGGGGTATTACTCGGCAGTTTCGGGACGGGTTGTGTCTTGATGTGCAGGTGGGTACGGTAGTTGTCGGCGGCGACGGGCGTCATTCGGGTGTTCATCGGAGGAGCGTCGTAGGCCGGCGGAGGTGGGCGAGACTGAAAGAATAGTGTGATTTTTGTTATTTTCTGCTTCATAACACTATTCAGAAGTCTACAGTATTTCCTTCTCGGACTGGCCACAGAAACGCAGCTGAGAGATTCATGTCTGCGTCTCAAATTTCTCAAAATATTTCAAACTGCCTAGACAAAACTGTGGGCGAAAATAGAGTCATCGCCATGTTTTTCGCCATTTTTCCCGTGCGCGAGCGGAACCGTTCGATGAGAGACTGCGTCTTTTCGAAGACGCAGACAGTGAGAGATGTTCTGATGATACTCCAAATCTTCAAAGAAAAAAACTCACATAACCCGGAGAATACTGTGGCGCGTTGTTGTTTATATGATACGCGGGAGTGGGCATTTCGTATCGATAACCAGACGGGTGTATCCGAATCGATTCCTCGACATTTCCGTTCCGGATCATCTCCTTTCCTGTTCGGTACATGGGCTCTCCGCCAGTATCCATCAAATGCCTCTGTGGCATCGGCGCGATTCTCATCTTTGGTCCACCCTCCGTCTGAAACTTTTTTTTCTGTTCTCTGAGAGAAAGAGATAGAACTGATATCACGATTCTAGACGTTTTGATTGGAAAAAAATGAAGAAAGAAGAGAACGAAGAAGAAGAAGAAACAGAATGACTCACTCGAAAAGAATTCGAATGCGAAACGACTGCATTCGAGTAGACGACTGTATTCGGCACGGTCACCGTCGAATTGCCAGTTGACATCAGCACTTCCGCATTGTCGTTGGCGATGTCCGAATGGCTGACCGACGAGGAAGAAGGCGTCAGCGCCTGCGAGCCGAGCGCCACGTGATTCGACGAAGGACCCGCCGATTCGTGTTCATAGGCCTTCAGGGAGGCACGGATCTCGTCGAGTTTCGCCCGGTGACGACCCACTCGGATGTCCTGAAACATTCAACAATTGTTGCCCCATCGACTATCATATCAGCGGTCTGATTAAACACTCGAGTGATTCACTGGGTACCTTGATTTTGAAATTTCAACTTGTCTCATCAGTACAAGACGATGATGCTCACTGCCGAACTCACTCTTATCAGCGCCCTTAATCACTATTTCGAAAACTTTCGCTTTCAATTTTCTGATAAGTGGCTCCGAATTGTCTCGAAACGCTTTTCTTCGCGACACTTTGCAGACATTTGAACTTTCTTTTGGAGCGAGCCGCAAGTGCGCTTCAACGAACTTTACAGAGCGATCATATTTTATAGTTTTGGCATCGAACTATCTTTTCCAAGTGTTGAAAACTTGAAAAAATCAGAACAGCTTCTGAATTTTTGCAAGTAGGCTTTTGTAAAAACTTTCTAGAATCCGAACTCGGCGATAATCCAATCAATAATCACCACAACTCTCTCTCTCTCTCTCTCGCTCTCTGTGTCTCTCTTTTTGCACCTACCGAACTGTGATGCACATCTGCATTGGTCACTTGCTGCGGTGCCGAAGCGGGAGCAGTGCCACGTGGCTTCTGATCAGTACCAGACGTGGAAGCAGCGACAACAGGTCGCATTCCAGGGGAATACAATGCGAACACTGACAAACAGACACGGACGCAGAAACGAAGAAGAAGATGAGAGGCGGCGATACAACGTGTGTGTGAGTGTCTGTGAGCGTCGGTGAGTGTCCTGTCCCCGCCAACCGAAAGAGAGACGGACAGAGAGAGACAAAGAGAGAGAGAGAGAGAAAGGCGGCCCCGCATTCATCCGTCTCACTCTGCCGCCTCTCCGTCTCCTCTCTCTCTCTCTCTCGCCACTCGCTCTGCAGTTTCCAACGCATTTCGGACGTCTGCGTCTCGCGTCACTGGGCTCCCGTCGGTTCGTTTCTCTCCCCCCTATCATCATTGCCCATCATCACAAAAGACATCCTCTTCCGTCATGTCATCCAGCAGAAAACCTCTCATACGGTAAGCTCTTTCTGAAAATATATGAAAAACGTCTGTCTGAAAGCAGACACACCGGCCGAGTTATTGATAATCAATTAATTAAAAATGAGCGAAGCTCCTGTTCAATAAATATCTGAAAATCTTCAACACAATAAACATGACTCAAAGTTCACAAAAATAACACAAATTCCCATAGTTTATCATCTCGTTAGTTTTATCTTTACGAGTTTATTGCGTACCGGTGCCCTTCAGATCGTTTAAACGCTTTTTTATTCTCTTTCCGTGTGCGGAATATGGAAAACGAAAATTGAGGCCAAGAACATGACGATTTCGAAAAGTAATGTTATATTCTGTATATTTGACACGGAGACGTAGTCCAATTCGGCTCCAGAGGTAAAACCATCGCCCAGAACTCTCGTGAGTTTCTATGAAAAAGCTCGAATTTTAAATTAGACAGAAAATCATAATACACAAAACGATCGCATCGAGAACGAATTTTAATCCGATCCAAATCTCCGTTTCCAATGTGTATTCGCTTGCAAAAATCGACATTCGCTTTGTCGTTTTGTCGCTTCTGCCACGCAGCACTGTATACAAATATACATGGAAAAAACTCTATTGACATGATTCCGAACGCGACGTGGCTTTTGCGAAAGCATCATAGCGATCGCAGCGGAAACACATTTGAATATTTTGAATTCGGAAAAACTGAACTTTTTGCAGAAGTAACTCGCACTCTGATCGCCCGACGACAATGAGGAACTGGCCGCTCTTCGTGTTCCTTATGGGCCTTGTAAGCTAATCAGTCAGAAATGAATCACTAAGCTCTGTTACAGGTGCTCTTCTTCTATATCTTCTACGTTTATCAAGCACAAGGTGCGGCTTTGGCGCAGTCAAACGAAGAAGTCCGACAGTTGTCATCGCAATTGAGTCTTACGAAAGGAAAACTCGTCGGTAAGAGTTTCTCTACTCTTACTATTTATTTCGTCAAGTTTTACAGGAAGTTTGGCTGATCTGGAGACAAGTAATAGTGACAAGAAATCGTTGACGACGCAGTTGGATGACATCACGAAGAAGAACGACGAGTGCATGGTCTCACTGCGAAACACGAAACTTCGAGTTGACGGGCTCGAGAAAGACACGAAAACGAACACTGACAACTACACGTGAGTTCCACACCGAAACGAAAAAAATTTTGTTTTGTTTCTTCAGAAAAATGCAAGAAGAACTGGCTGCACTCAAAGTAAAGGCTGAAGAACTTCAAAGAAACAACACTGCTCTGACGTCACTTGTTTCGACGCAGGAACAGTTGATCACACAGCTCAACCAGACTATTGCAATGTAAGTCTCTCATAAGGTTTACAGGAAATCATTCTACGTTTTCAGTATCAAGTTCGAGAAAGAAGAGTTGAAAAACGCAGCAAATATTTCACCAAAAACAGAAAAACCAACTGAAAAAGTGGTCGAGAAGAAGGAAGAAGCCACTGTTCCACCGACTCAGCCACCTCCGAAAGTTCAAGAACCGGCAGTAGCGGAGCAAGAGCAGGAACAGGAGAATCAGCCAACTACGACACCCTCATCGACTCAAAGCCCTCTGGGAAATCTTGAAGAGAAAGAGCCAGAGAATCAGCAAGAAGAGCCAGAAGCAGAAGAGAAAGAACCAGAGGAGAAAGAAACATAACTTTGGGGTTCAACCTATTTAGTTCTCTTTCCGTAACACATTCCCTCCTAACCTCTCTGAAAATCGGTTGTTTTATATCAGTTTCTGATCCATTTCAAATTAGCTTCTGCGGGTTCCCTTTGGATAATAGTTTTACTTCTTCGCTACTGTACTTGGGCTTTGTATGTGTGTACAATTTTAAGTGAATCGCTTGTAAAACTGACGTATTTTAACGTGCAATGAATGGTTTTAACAAAAGCTGGTCATATATTTAAAAAAATATTCAAATCAAATTAATATTATTCTTGGAAAAGTGAAAATTTTATTAAAGTTCCTTCAGAACAAATTTCGCTTTCAAAAAGCGCGCCATCACTCGATTCTCGTTAGGGCGCGCTTGCTTCAACGGCGGAAGAACGGAAAAGCGCTGGAGATTCGAATTCATTCCGTTTGTAACCATGTCAACGAGCAAACTTCCTCCAAAACAAGCCAAAAAGCCACTCGAAAGTGGTAGAGCTCCGTCCGTAATAATGTCGTTGTTCCCCAAACGCAGCTTCAACGACGATATGACCGAGTTTGAGAGTGAGTTTGAAAACAAAATAATTCGAATCGAAACATCGCTTCAGGAAATTTCAATGATCGGATAATGGACTTTTTCCGAAGCGACAGAAAAATGAAGTTGAGCGTATTTACCTCAGGTTTGCTTCGAACTCATTCACTTTTAAATATTTTCAACTTCAGAAAGTGAAAGTTTCCTGAAAACGCTCCTCATTGAGCTCATCCGAGACGGAGATAACAGATATGTGACGTTGACGCGTCTCGTAGTGAGTAATAAACTTTGAGGATCAAAAATGAATGATGTTTAATTATAGAAAATTCTGAAAAAAGCTCCGAAATCCATTCGAGACTTGCTGCCGTACAGCACAGTTCAAGCTCTGGTCAGACTGACGAACTTCAATTGCACAATCGATGTGTCTCTGATTGGTTGGTTGATAAAACGATCGATTAGTTCAAGCAATGCTGTTTTGTTTTTCAGAAGAGCTCGTAAAAGTAGTTGCTCACGCTGAGGATACTTACCTGAAACTGCTGCCGTACGCTGAAAACAGTCGTGAGATTTCGGCGTATGTGAGTTCAAACACTTCTCTTTTGTGATTTTAGGCAAATTCCGTCTTTTCCAGGCCCTCCAAGAATATGTGGCTTCGTATTACGTCCCCCAAATGGTAGAAGAGCCCGAGGTGAGAATTTTCGGGTTCAGAAAAGACAGAAAAAGATCTAATTTCAGCGCGCCGATTACTATGCAGCGTTCGCTGTCGGAGTGATTTTCTTCTTTTTGGACGCACGGCGGAAGGAATTTATCACACTCCAGGTTCCAGTTTCACAAATTTCCATAGCTGAATGGTTCGTTTCAGGACCTTCTCTCCTCGACTCTTCTTTTCCACTTGGAAGCGTGCATCGATGCTGAAAACAACTGTTATCCATTGCCGCCATTCGATTAGTAAGATTCATCCAGATTCACGACACAGAATCTTCGATTTCAGTTTCTCCGTGGGAGCATTCCGATTTGCACTGAGAGAGTTCCGTTCTCTGGATGTGGATCGAAACGGAGTACTGTCACAAGAAGAGCTCCTGTTCTTCAGAAAGTGCGTTCTATCTTGTGTCCCAAGCCAACAAATATAATTTCCGTTCAGTTCCTACTTCAATCAGCTGTTCATCAAGCGAGTCTTTGATATCTCTCAAGTCTACGAGGGAGGATGTTTGGACTTTAAGGGATTCGTCGATCTGTTGTGTGCCATCAAGTTCCGATGGGTATGTGTTGGGAACCTTTTCTAAAATGGAAAAGTAATATTTCAGACAACAGCCTCTGCCAAATATCACTTTGAAGCGATGGATTTGAACGAAGACGGCATTTTGGACGAAGAAGAGATTCGAAAGATGGTGAGTGAAAAGGTCAGGACAAATAAAAAAACGTCGATGAGTCATACAAACAGATCAACATGATGCCCGAATGCGCCGAAAACGAGGACTTCCACGCAGACATGATGACTGTCGAATTGAAGGACATGCTGCATCTGGAGAAGGGCATCAACATGGAGGACTTCATTCGGAACGGAATGACAACCACCTTCACCGGCGTCATCACCAACTTCTACGATTATATTAAGTACGAGCGTCGAGAGCAATAACTAACATCACCACTAATTTATTTGTAAAATCATTATCGATTATTTGGTGGCCACTCAGGAAGCCAATAAACATTATTCGATGAGCGGTGAAAGGGTGAATAAGCTACAGTTAAAGTGGTGCTAGAATTTAGGGAGGGGGTAACAAAAAATTAAGTTCTAACGATGAAAAAGGGTATTTAGGGGCGACAAAGAAATTGTAACGAAAGTGTACAAAACAAATATTTATGTGTGATGATTGGAAAAAGAAACAACAGACAACGGATCAAAAAGGGAACAAATTGGTGAAACAACAATAAAAGTTTAGAAAGTAATGAAAATCATAAAGTGAAGGTGGTTTAGTCGTCAGAATCGGAAAACTTGATAGAGTTGATTGATTGATTGATCGGACCTCCGCCATAGCTTCCCTTCTTCTTCTTGGTTTTCTCATGACGGAAAGCCTTTCCGACGACTTTACCAAGGCTCTCGTTGGCTCGTTGACCCCACTGATCGAAATGCTACAAAGAAACAATCCTATTAGTGAAAAGAAATTACTCAAATTTACCGAGTCATGTTGATTGTTGCGGAATTTCTCAGCAACACTGTCCTTGGTGATTAGAACTCGGCGGAATGGAGATGACTTTCTCTTGCGATTCTCGTAGACAGGTTTCTCGGTCGACGATGCCAGTGGTTTAGCCTTCAGAGCTGGAGTAGAAGTGCTTTCTTCCGTTTCGGCAGATTCTTCGGAAACAGCTCGTTCTTGTTTCGGCTTCGGAGCAACCTTCGAAGATTTCGGCATGTCCTCATCATCATCGGAAGAATCAGAAGTTTCGGCTTTCTTGGGTGCAGCTTTCGGAGTAGCCTTAGCAGGTGTTTTCTTTGTCTTCTTGTCGTCATCGGATGAGTCGTCTGAAGATGAGGCGCCCTTCTTAGCTACTGGCTTAGGAGTAGCCTTAGCTGGAGTTGGCTTGGCAGCTGACTTGTTCTCATCGTCTGACGAGTCATCAGAAGACGATGCAGCCTTCTTTGGGGCGGCTTTAGCTGGAGTTGCCTTGGCTGGTGTCTTCTTGGCAGGAGCTTCATCATCAGACGAATCAGATGACGATTCGGCCTTCTTGGCAACCGGCTTCGGCGTGGCCTTAGCTGCAGTTGGTTTGGCAGCTGGTTTCTTTTCATCGTCGGAAGAATCATCAGAAGATGAGGCAGCCTTCTTTGAAGCGACTTTAGCTGGAGTTGGCTTTGCTGGTGTCTTCTTAGCGGGAGTTTCATCATCGGAAGAGTCAGAGGACGAGTCGGCCTTCTTGGCAACTGGCTTCGGAGTAGACTTTGCTGGAGTTGGCTTGACAGCTGACTTTTTCTCATCATCAGACGAATCCGAGGAAGACGATTCGGCCTTCTTGGCAACTGGCTTCGGAGTAGCCTTAGCTGGAGTTGGCTTGGCAGCTGGTTTCTTTTCATCATCGGAAGAGTCATCAGAGGAAGAAGCAGCCTTCTTTGGAGCTACTTTAGCTGGCGTTGGCTTAGCTGGCGTCTTCTTGGCAGGAGCTTCATCATCAGACGAATCAGATGACGATTCGGCCTTCTTGGCAACCGGCTTCGGAGTAGCCTTAGCTGGAGTTGGCTTAGCAGCTGGTTTCTTTTCATCATCGGAAGAGTCATCAGAGGAAGAAGCAGCCTTCTTTGGAGCTACTTTAGCTAGCGCTGGTTTAGCTGGCGTCTTCTTGGCAGGAGCTTCATCATCAGAAGAGTCGGACGATGATTCAGCTTTCTTGGCAACTGGCTTCGGAGTAGCCTTAGCTGGAGTTGGCTTGGCAGCTGACTTTTTCTCATCGTCCGAAGAATCCGAGGAAGACGACGCAGCCTTCTTCGGAGCTACTTTAGCTGGAGTTGGCTTGACTGGTGCTTTCTTAGCAGGAGCTTCATCATCAGAAGAGTCGGAAGACGAGTCGGCTTTCTTGGAAACTGGCTTCGGCGTGGCCTTAGCTGGAGTCGGTTTGGCAGCAGGCTTCTTCTCATCGTCAGACGAATCCGAGGAAGACGTTTCGGCCTTCTTGGCAACTGGCTTCGGGGTAGACTTAGCTGGAGTTGGCTTGGCAGCTGGTTTCTTTTCATCATCGGAAGAATCATCAGAGGACGTAGCAGCTTTTTTGGTAACTGGTTTCGTCACGACCGGGGTAGCCTGAAATCATTCCTATAGTTTTGCAAGTAAATGAAAATTACCTTCACCACTGCTGGTTTTTTATTCTTTCCATTGTCGCTGTCCTCACTGTCGCTATCCGAATCGCTAGTATCTGGTTTCTTCGCCGTTCCTTTTGTTGGTGGCGCAACTTTAGCTGGTGTCGACTTGACTGCAGGTTTTTTGTCGTCATCCGAAGAATCAGAAGACGAAGCTGCTTTCTTCGGCGCAACCTTTGGAGTTGCAACCTGCTTGGCTGGACTCTTCTTTGCCGGTGCCTCACCATCAGACGAATCCGAGGAAGACGATTCAACATTCTTTGCAACTGGCTTCGGTGTGGCCTTAGCTGGAGTTGGCTTAGCAGCTGGTTTCTTCTCATCATCAGACGAATCCGAGGAAGACGAGTCAGCCTTCTTGGCAACTGGCTTCGGAGTAGCCTTAGCTGGAGTTGGCTTCGCAGCTGACTTTTTCTCATCGTCCGAAGAATCATCAGAAGACGACGCAGCCTTTTTCGGGGCGGCTTTAGCTGGAATTGGCTTGGCAGGTGTCTTCTTCGCGGGAGTTTCATCATCAGATGAATCGGACGACGAATCGGCCTTCTTGACGACTGGCTTCGACGTGGCCTTAGCTAGAATCGGTTTGGCAGCAGGCTTTTTCTCATCATCAGACGAATCCGAGGAAGACGATTCGGCCTTCTTGGCGACTGGCTTCGGAGTGATCTTAGCTGGAATTGGCTTAGCTGCTGGCTTCTTTCCATCATCAGACGAATCCGAGGAAGACGAGGCAGCCTTCTTTGGTGCAGTCTTTGAAGTCACTGCCGGGGTCTTTGCAGGTGCTTCATCTTCACTGTCACTGTCCGAGCTGGAGGCAGCTTTCTTTTGAGCAGGCGTCTGAGCTGGTTTCGAAGCCGGCGTCAACTTCTTCGCTGGAGCATCACTGTCAGAATCGCTACTCGACTCGGCTTTTTTAGCTGGCACGACAGCTTTTTTGGCCGCAATGTTCACTGGCTTTTGAACACCATTTTTCTAAAATTGGTTATTGCTAACGGAACTCTATTAAACACCCTTACCTTTACAGCGCCATCATCAGATGAGTCATCAGAGCTTGATGACTCCTTGGCAGCAACTTTCTTCGATGGTGGTTCATTTCCAGACGTCGAAGCGGTTCGTTTTCTTTTTTTGAAGGTATTGTCAGTGACAATATCTTTCAGCTTCGGTGCCTCATTGTCTTTCAGCTGAACGTTGAAAAATTTGAATAAAAGGCGATTTCGTTTCGATTAACTCACAAAAGCGTCTAACTTCTTTCTTGTTGCCTCGTTGAACATTTTAGACACCAGTTCTGGATGCTTTTGGGAAATTTCACTATAGAGAATAGCATTTGCATAAAGATCGGAGCTCATCTCGCCCGCGGGGTACCCTGAAAACGCAAATATGAAGTAAAGCAAATTTCAAGCGACCGGTGTTTGAACGGAGCAGAAGATTCAATCTAAAAATTTCCAAAAAATTGAAGACACGTTTTCAAAAATCGATACTCTGCGAAAACCGGTTTATTCCAACAATTATTTCGTTGACACATTTGCAAAAAAGTTTCAAAAAAGAAAGATAAGATTTACGAAAATTCGGCGAGTGCATTGAGCGTGGCGAGACCCGCCGCACGTCGGGAGGCATGCGCCTTTAAACTCAGACGGCGCGAGTTCAAATTTTGATTGCGAAAAACATGTGTTATGCTTTTTTTAAAAGAAAATCTCAGATAATTTCGAACTGAATGACAAAATCATGATGAAATTCAATACAATTTTACCCAAAACAAATAAAAATATTTATTTTCCCAAAATTTTATGTCATTATTTACACATTAGGCATTAAAAAACCGGTAAAAATAGTGTTCAAGTAAGCAAAATGACCCGTAGTGTTGAGAAGTACGTTTTCTTCAATCGAATGAATGCGGTTAGATGAAATCTGGAAACCAGAGTATTTGGGTTCACCTCAAAAACAATTCTTCAACTCACCTTGAGTCGACGTGGATCGATGGCCGAAATCGGGGACCGTCTTCAAGCAATAGCACTCGAGAAGGCGCATCGCAGTCGGTTTCAGTTGCTTTTTCATTTGAGGACTGCAACGAAATCGAGATTGAAGTGAATACTGGAATTGATAGAAAACGATTGATGCTAATAAAGCGGAATGGTTCTGTCGAATTGCGCAAGAGAGACACATTACCTCCAGAAGATGTACATGTAGAAGAGGACGGCGTGATGTAGGTAGTAGATGAGAATGGTGAGGAAGTGAATGAAGTGGAACGTCGGATTCTGTTGGTCTGTTATCGCTTGCATTATCCGCATTATGTAACTGGGCACGTTGAGAAGAACAAAAGTACTGGAATGGTGGAATATACATTCGGACGGAGTGTCTTTTCTTCCTCTACCTAGTGACAATAATAAGCGTTCTGCTCAGCTGAAGATCTGAACTTCTCAGTTTCCCGCAGTTTCTCGACTGCGTCGAACTCGTCGGCAGGTTGGAATTCGTCGTGTCAGTGCTCAGAAGGTACTTTTTGACGGTGGTCTCCTCCTGAAGAAAACGAGAATGGTCCCCGAGAGAGAGAGAGATCGTCGTAAAATTCAACGAAAGTAAACATAATAACATATAAATCAGCGGAAAAGAGGCACCCCACTATATGGCTTTTTATGTTTTTGTTTGCCACTGGAAACGCGCGGGACCCCCCGCTCTCTCTCTCTCGGTCCAACTCACAAATTGAATCGTATCATTGTTGAGTTGTTGCTGCTGCTGTTGCGTCGTCGGCGCCCGAACGAACCGCACCCGCAGCACTCCCGACGAGTAGATCTTCATGCATTGACGATAGCGATACGTGGAGAATGAGTTGACGATGATGATGAGCACTGCGGGCAGCAGGGTGCACAGCGCAGTGTCCATGAGGGTGAACATGAAATAGTGCTGGTTCACTTGGTATCTGAATTGAGACGATGAAACGAAGGAGGGATAATCAGGAAATCATATGAACCTACTAACCGATGCCATCGAAATGGCCCCGCAACCGAGGAGAGCTCTGCCGGAGAATCATTATATCTTGAAATTGATAAGAGTTATCAAAAAGTTGTCAACAGCAAACTTGTAATCCTAGTTGTGATCTACAAGTTTGCTTCTGCCATCATTTTGATATCTCTTATCAATTTCGAGATATAATGATTTTCCGGCAGAGCTCTCCTCTGCGGGAACATTCCGATGGCATACGAAAGAATACGAACGCTTTCTCCATCGGAAAAATTGCAAAAATCGATTTTTTTTGACAGTGGGTCTCGCAGCGATCTTTCGTAAATCTAAACACGCTCCTCTGCTCCACTCGTGTCTGCGACTCATTTTTCTCACACTGTTTCCTCAACTCAGTTTGGGACAGTTCGAGAACGTTGAAGACGTGAAGTACACAGTGAAGTTGGAATGCATTCGACGTTTTCCGAGGACTCACCCGAAGAGGTTCACATCCTGATTGAGGCCGCAGAAGAGAGTTTCGGTGTCCTCGAAACCTCTGTGAATCTCCAAACCGGCGAACAAAAACACCCAACTGTAGAGGACCATCGAGGTGAGAATAGTGCCGATGGTCATGTTGCGAGCGAACTTCTTCGTGCACACCCACCTTCGGACTCCTGGAAAGGCTACTGTAGATTTCGTGGCGAGACCCGAGGGGCTCACTTGGACGAAAGAGGACAATCATCCGATCGCAGGATATCAAAGAGATCATCCAGACGCAGATGAAATCACTGAAATGGGCGAGAAACGTGAAGAACTTGCAGCCGAACTCTGAGACTCCGTAGAGCGGCAATTCGAGATAAGTGTCCGCCCAAGAGATGATGACGGTGAGTAGGAAGACGCAGGAGGACACGGACAGCGTGCACAGGTAGATGTTCGACGTGAGTCTTTTCAGCCAGAAGTTGGTTCTGAAACGGACCGAAATGACTCCAGAAGAGGCCAGTAGACCCAACCTGATCAGAATCAACGCCATCGAGTTCCCGAGAATTCCGACGAGACAGAAGATGGGCAACAGGTGGCGGATGTTCTTTCGGATCCACACGCCCGGATGCAGTGCGTTGTCCTCTTCAGAAGACGTCGAGTTCGACGACGTCGCGTCGTCGATCAACGCCGTCAAGTTCATCTGACAAAGGGCAAGGGCTAATTGGAATATGAGAAACGGCTCTGCGAGTGAGTGAGAGAGAGAGAGAGCAAAAAAACAGCCGAGACACTTGGCGATTGAAATATGTAGTGAAGTGGAAAATTTGGGGCGGAAGGCGTGTAAACAGGCGGAGTTGTTCTCCTGGGGGAGCCCTCCGACTGCTCCACACGGGCGGCCCCTTGGCGTCTTCTGTCAAGGGCAACTTGTTGATGTGGTGGGTGCCACGTCATGGCGTCAATGACCGC
The DNA here is from genome assembly GCA_963932285.1 of Caenorhabditis macrosperma. NCBI lineage: Eukaryota > Metazoa > Nematoda > Chromadorea > Rhabditida > Rhabditidae > Caenorhabditis > Caenorhabditis macrosperma. The sequence goes on from OZ010622.1 coordinate 5,925,556, forward strand.
GGGGCCGGGGAACATTGACAGCAGCTCGGAGGAGCCATCAAATGGGGCATGGGTTATAGGGGTTTGGAGTGGCAGTGCCACGTCATGAAAGGGGAAGGAACACATAAGGAAGTCGTGGATAATGATAGAGTGGGCGAGACTCTCCCCCCATTACAGTATCCTCGAGTGCCACGTCATCACTGGGAGCTCTCTCCAATTGAATTCCCTCCTACCAGAGTACCTTCGAAAAGACTCCACCACCTCCTACTCCTCGTCCAGTTGTTGTCAACTCATCCCCAGGGAGGCGCCGCCGGAGGGGAGCACAAAAAAAAGAGAGAGAGGGAGGGAGATGAAAGAGAAAGTATGCGGGGCGAAAAAAGAAGGATAAGAGGACCGAAATAAACGTGAGACGAGAGAGAGCACGCGAGACGAGGAGACGCAGAGAAAGATGGACGGATTGATGGGAGAAGTGAGGACAACTGGCCGAGAAGGAAGCGCTTCTGGAGAGAGTGAAGAAAAGAAGAAGAAGAAGATGAGCGAGTTGGCGGATGGATGGATGGATGGAACCACTTGTTTCGAATGATGTTGCGAAAAACGGATGGGTCAACGGGGGGGACTTCCTCGCGAGGAGAGAGCACGAACTCTGAGCTCTACTGTACTCCCAGTGGGTTTGTTTTTGAGAGAGTTCGGCGTCTTATGATTGGACAGCAGCATCAACAACAGAGGTGGATGGAGCATCTTGTTCCACTGGTTTCGATCTTTTGATTCATCTCTTTTTAAACTGGAGAAATACGTTGAAAATCATGTTCTAGCCACTATTTTTTTCAATTTAGCTTCATTTTTGACAGCGAATCAACGATTTCTCTAAGATTGATTGAAATAAAGCAAAAATGAATGTACTGTCGGATGCCATCGAAATGGCCCCGAAGAGCTCTTCCGGAGAATCATTATATCTCGAGATTGATAAGAGATATCATAAAGTTGACAACAGCAAACTTGTAGCCCTAGTTGTGATCTACAAGTTTGCAATTGATAGCTGTTTGATATCCCTTATCAATGTCGAGATATAATAATTCTCCGGCAGAGCTCTTCGGAGTCATTTCGATGGCATAATTCCACGTCACTAGAATGTTTGTAAACATTGAAAACTAGAGAAAGGTTTTCTCATTTCCGGAGTGCAAAAAGTCGGGGGATGTCTAGGCGGATAACGCATCAAGGACATGGACACCTCTGAGCGAAACTTGACACCTTCGGATGGAAAAGTCCAAAGAACTCGCTACGAGATGTTCTTCGTTTCCTTGTCGTCCCTCTAGATAGGGTTAACAGGACGTCGTTTCGCAGAAATGTCTCTCTGCAGAAAAGAGATTTATATCTTCATTAACAGAAGGTGAAAGAGGGGATTCTCTTGAAGAAATCAACAAAAAAGAGCTGAGCTGTCACTCATTCATTCACTCATTTTCAGGTCTTCACAACACAAAATGGCACCGATTTCTCACTTTTTTTCGTTTTCTTTTTCTCATTTATTGTTCGGTCGTTTCTCGTTTCCGAACCTAATAATTACACTTTGGGGCGATGACGACGCGTTGGCGAAACGAAACGAAACGAGCACTCTGCGATTTTCTCATAATTAGAGGGAGAGAGCGACGTTTGCAGACGATCAGAAAACAGTCGGAAGCGAGAGAGAGAGAGAGAGAGAGAGAGAGAGAGAGAGAGAGAGAGAGAGAGAGAGCACAGCTTCTGTCAGACCTCCACGGAGCACTTGAGCACCACAACACGAACGCTTTCCCATTGTTGAGGAACTTTGTCTGAGTCACAGAGTCCCACAAGGCGTCCGTCTGGCAGCCAACAAATCAAGGACCAAGTCGAGTGAGTGCTCACAAAGTGCGCTCTGTTGATGTTCCTACTGTAAGGCAATTGGGAAAATTCTAAAATTCATGATTCACCAGAATATCTTCGAATGAAGTTCGAAAGTGTTCTTTGATCTGAAATTGTTGATATTCTCAATTCTCAGGTGGGGTAATTTGCGCGGGAAATTTAAATTTCGGAGTGATGTATCTGCTCAATTGAGATCAACACCCCGTGAGACTATGTTTTATGTGCCCGCCGTGGATGCGGTGTCTTTAATGTGGGTCCCGGAACGAAGGAGCGAGGCAGTGTGTGGACTCGAAGACACAGACAGTTAGAGACACTATCGCGCCGAAAACGAGGTCTACACTCGTGGCGAACGCATCAAATCATGTTTTTGAACTGTCTGCGTCTTCGATTTTGCACGCTGACTCGCTGCTCTGTTGCGGGACCTGCGCAGGCACAGCAGCTACAAAGTCCACGTTCGAAGCAAGTGCAAAATAGATAAAACACAGGATCCCAGTGTTCTGGCTCTAATGAACTAAATTCAAATTTCACTGCGTATTGCATGTCTGCGTTTGAAATATCTCAAACTGTTGCAAATTGCCAATACGAAAAAGGGTGTGAAACATGAGTCACAGACACGAATGAACCGAAAGAGCGCGTTTGCATTGGACTCGCGCCATTTGTTTCTGTGATAGGTACAGTCCGTACCCGAAACATCTAGTTCACGTTTCGAACAGGAAGTAGGGGCTGCCCTAGAGGAGGTGAGCTCTAGAACATGTTCTTTGGTGATTAAGATCTAGGAATAGGAAATAGAAGAAGACAAACAAGTTGGGGACTCTCAGACACAAAAGGAAAACAACGGATTGTCTGGAACGGCTCGCCGAACTTTCGGTTTTAATCCCTTCGCACCCACACTTCACACTCTAAATATATATGTCAGTGTCGCATTGTTTTGGCAAACAAATCTCCAATTTCCTAAGAGGACCAAAAAACACTGGAAACATGACGGATAGAGAAATTGGGCGGGGGAATGGCTTCTCAGGTGAAAAATATCCTGGAAATATCCGCGGGATAACAAAAATATCCGCCGGGATGCCCAGCAGCATCCCGCGGATATTTCCAGGATATTTTGAAATATCCCGCGGATATTCCGGGATATTCGAAATATCCCGCGGATATTTCCAGGATATTTTCGAATATCGGCGTGCAATTTTGAGAAAAAAGAACCGTTGAGATGGTGAATGAACATATTTACGCTACACCCGGCGCCATGGGCCATGGGAAGCAGGTCCAAAAATACAGTAATCCGGCAATCTCTCTTTCGAAAGGTCGGAATTTTCTATGAAAAGTCAAACATTTTGATCAAGTGGCTAGAGGTACCTTTTTATGGACCGACATCTCGCGGGTTCCGCCCATCGTCGTAAAAACGACAGCGTCCCAGCGGATATTCCAAGATATTTCCAGGATACTTCCGGGACAGCGGATATTTTAGAGAGCCAAATATCCCAGGGATATTTCCAGGATATTTTTTATCCGCGGGATATTCACGGATAGGAAAATATCCAGCGTCCCGGGAGTATCCAGGCTGTCCCTGGGATATTTCCAGGATATTTTTCACCTGAGTTCTCCGAAGGGACCCCAAGAACCTTTCAATTTAATGAGAAACTATGGAACGAGCTGCGAAAAGAAGAAGGAGAAGAAGAAGCAAAAAAACACTCGAGAATTCTGTTTTCGACGCCGCCTGAGGGTACGGAAATTGACTGCGAGAGTGCCCTTTCGAAGGAGAACTCCGTCACGAGGAGCAGGGGAAACGACTGGAAATCTTCTCGGGAGGAGGAAGAGCTGAAGAAGGGGAATGGTAAATAAATAAAAGAGAGGATGGGGGAATATGACGAGCACAAAGCCATAAATCTAATTGTAAAATATATGGGTGTGTGTGTGTGTGTGCGAAGGGAGAAAAGAGAGAATGAGCGAAAAAATAAAAAAAAAGAGACAGAGAAGAGGGTGCGACATCATTAAAGGCGCACACACACTGATTATATGGGCGGTCCTTCGTGAGAAGAGAGTGACTTCGAATCGGCAGTGTTACCTGCTTATATAGCGGAATTTTGGATTCCGGAATTCGGAATTCGGAATTCGTTAAACGGATCAGCCTCACAGTCCTCCGTCAAATATTTCATGGCCCATTTGAGCTGTCGGATGAATTCTCCAATTACACGAACTAAGACACTTTTTTATTAGGAAGAGTGGCTCAAATTGGATCTGGTGAGTCAGTTTGGGTGCTCACAGAGCAAGAAGGAATGAAGCCAAGAGGCGGGAAGTTCAAAAGAACGCGGGTTGACGGGGCAAATGAAGGTTCCGGACAGTTGCTGCATGAAAGGCGAATTTCCGCGAGAGACGTTCAGAATTTCCTTCGAAACTCCAGATAACATTGAACATTATGACAGAACTGGATTTTTCTGCGGCGGCGGTTTTGAGTTTTCACGGAGTTCCACCGATTTTCTACGAGTTTCACAAGTCGACGTTTTGGACTGTGGGTCTCGCAGCGATCTCTCGTAATTCTAGCCAAGACTGTCGAAAAGTTCTGTGTGAGTAGCGTTTTGCGACTTTTTCGAAATAGGTTCAATTTTTTGTGAAATTGTCAAAAAAGTCCGACGAGAAAGGGCTTGAATAGATCCATTACGACCGCGGTAATTTAAACCGCACATCTCCGAAGCTCCCGTGGACCGTAGATATTCAACACTGGAGAGTCACTAAGGCTGTAAGAATCCGTGTTTTCTAGAGTCAACTCAGGTGAAAACAGCTGTCTGGGAAGTGCTACAGTACCCAATTTCTGCTCGAAACGTAAGCGAACAGGGGCAGTCAACATCACGGAATGGCCTCGAGGCACCGGCGGAAGTGGCGGTAAATTAGATTTGGAAAGGGGGAACTTCTGAATGGAAAGGGACACGTACTGACAAGTGGCGGCGAAAAAAACGACAAAAGGTAATTAGTTTAGTTAGCAGGAAGGGGGCGCTTCCCGTTGCACAAATCTCGAGGGTTTCTCTCCTTTTTCGGACAGAGAAACGTGACAATCACGAACTGCGAGGGGAGGCGTCGAAAGAGCAAACTACAGTAGACTTGTTGGGAGTAATTGGAACTGGGGGAATTGAAAAGAGAGAGAAGAAACGGTCCGTCGTCATCTGACAATTGTGGGCGCCGGGCTCATCCGGCGGTGCCTGGGGGCATTCGAAAGTCGCCGAAAACAAGCACAAAAACAGCTTTTAGAAGGCTGCAAACTCGTGTGAGAATCGGGTGAGAATGAGGGTCCACCACGAAAGAAGAAGAAGAAGCTTAGAACTCTTCTTCACTCTTTCTCGTTCTTTTTTTGTGTGCCCCCACCCGAAAACGTTTCTCTTTTCTCTCTCTCTTTCTCTCGATTTCGTTTCGAAATTGAGAGAATGACAGACGATTCGAAGGCCTCAGAAGAAGAAGAAGACGGAGAAGAAGAAGAAGACCAAGTTGATTGAATCATTTTGTCGCCCCGACGAATCGGAGCAACTGGGGGAGGGGGAGGACCAAACGGAAGACGACGACGGGCGGAAATTGGGAAAGAGTTGGGAGGAGGGGCAGCGACCAGACGGAACACTTGACCCCGTCTGCCGACTCGAAAGATCACTGATTCGATAAGCGGGAGAATTCAGAGAGAAAACGGAAAGATGACACTGATTGCATGGGACAGAGCCGAGTGGTAGAGGCTCTTTGTGCTCAGAGGAAGGGCGTGGCTCGGAAGAATCAATCTTGCAAAAAAACAAGTGTTCAGTTAGAAGAACTCAAAACGTCCGGATCTACTATAGATATATCGAATGCCATCGAAATGGCCCCGCAATCATTATATCTTTTATCATTCTCAATAGTACGCAGCGGACGTTCGAAAGTGTTGTAATTCGGGAGTTCAAACGACACAAACTCGAAACGAATGCCGCACATCCAATGCAAACGCGCTCCTCGGCGCACCATTGGCGTCTGCGACTCACATTTCGTACGCTATTTCATTCGCGCAGTCTGAAATAGTTCAAGAAATTTTAGACGCAGACATGAGTATGCACTTTTATGCAAAAAGCGCGGTTGCATTGAATGGGCGGTGCCTCCCGTGGACAGGCAGTGAATTCCAAAAGAGCAAAGTGAGAAAATAGGAAAACCCTTCGAGAAACCTCGCAAATCAAAATATTTGTGACCTCTTTTTGATTGGTTTTGATCTGTTTATAACCGGTTCGTTGGGGGGTGACAATCAGAGATCTCGACCAGAAGAAACCGACCGGAAGACGTTCGAACACCTCTTCACCTCGACTCCGCCCCCTTTGTCACATGATAAGATCATTGAAAACAGAGTCTCGAGGGACGGAAAGAGATGACGAAGAGCAGAGTCCGCCCCCTCTGTCCGTTCTATCCGTGTCATTTTCTGGTCCAAAACACCATCATCCAAATATTTTCCTGGAACAGATCCCCTCGCGCAAAGTGTGGATGGTGGGAGCAAGAACGAGAGGGGCGAACTGCGAAACTGCGACCGAGAGCACGAATATAAATATTTCTTTGTTTTTCTGCGTTACTAAACCGCTTCGTCGTCGTCCCCGCCGTCCCGCGACGGAATTTGACAAATTAGTCTCGTCGTCGTCAGGAAAAAGACAGGAGGAGGAGGGGATGAGGAGCGAAACCCGCCGGGGGCACAACAACGCGATTTATGACGGTCTGCTCATGCGTGGCTCTTCTGTGAGAGAAGTAGAAGAAGAGAAATTGCAGGAGGAGGAGGAGGAACTTTTGCAGAAATGCATACTATCGAATGCCGTCGAAATAGCCCCGCGATCGAGGAGAGCTCAGCCGGAGAATGATTATATCTCGAGATTGTTTTGAGATATCAAAAAGTTGACAACAGTAAACTTGTAGATCATAACTGGGACTTCAAGTTTGCTGTTGTCAACTTTTTGTTATCTCTTATAAATCTCGAGATATAATGATTCTCTGGCAGGGCTCTCATCGGTTGCGGGGCCATTTCGATTGCATTCGATAGTACTTTAGTAGGAAGACTACGTTAATAGAACGATTTGAACGCTTAGATTAGTTTGAGCAGGGACCAAACGTCACGTCACTTCCGTTGCGAGACCACGCACCTACCGTAACCAACTGCACAGCTTTTTTCGAATGAATAATCGGCAAAAGGTGCTCAAACTTCTAATAAGAGAAGTATGTTTTGACGAAATTTCATATTTGGCTATGAATTTGTAAAAGGTACACTTTTTTGATACTGGTAATCGATCCCGTGTAATCGCTTCCTACGGAAACTTCTAGTGTTCCAGATACTATCGGGTGCCATCGAAATGGCCCAGCAACCTACTCTGCCGGAGAATCATTATAACTCGATATGGATAAGAGATATCAAAACTTTATCAACAGCAAACTTGTAGTCCTAGTTATAATCTACAAGTTTGCTGTTGACAACTTTTTGATATCTCTTATCAATCTCGAGATATAATGATTCTCCGGCAGAGTTCTCCTCAGTTGCGGGGCCATTCGATGGCATCCGATAGTATTTTGTCTTGAAGCGCTCAAAATTGCGGATTTTCCAGAAAATTTGGGGTTTTTAACCGCTTTGGTATAAAATATCAGGGAAACGAGTAACTTTGGTAGGTTTCCACAGTATAGGACGGTGAATAAACGTACAAAAAAGGATAGGTTTTTGAGTTTTCAGAAAAATTTGAAATTTCGTCAAAACCCACTCTCCTCGTGACTATCACAACAAGACCGGTGACCAGTTTCACTCGGAATTCATTTGAGTGCTGTCTGTTCGGCGGAGCGAAACTGAAAGACGATGTCTCGAGAAGACCTCCCTCTTCTTTCTGAGAGCACGACGTCATTTTGTGTTCATTTCCCCCCACTTTGATCTTTTCCTTTCGGTCCCTCGCGTGACACCTTCATACTGGAAAACAAGGCGTGCTCGAAAACGGACAGTCTGTCGAAACACTCAAAACGCGAAAAAGAGCAGCAATTGAACAACAACAACAACAAGAACAAACAGCGAAGATTCGGTTTTCTTCTACTCTCTTCCTCCGAACAAAGCGGCTCTGTGCTCCTCCAAATGCTCTTTTTTCGGTCTTTTCTCTCAATTCAATTGCGCCATTTGCGGACACTACCACCACTACACCAATATTCATTTTTTCTTTCTTTCTCTCGTTTCCTCAAAAAGAAAAGCGACCGAAAACCGGCGAATAAAAAAAAGAATGGTGAATAGGAGGAGAAAAAAGAGAAACAATTGGTCGGAGAGATTCGAGAAAGAATTTATGAGCTCTCCCCCGCCCTTCCTCTGCCCCGATGGAAATGCGCCATTTTCATATTAACGGACTGGAGAGCAGAAAAATGATCGCTTTTTTGCGGAGGGGGCGTGGAATTCGGTGTCCTGCCGAGAGAGTGCGTTCAAACAATTTCCGGATTCGAATGGAATAACAATTCGAGGTTTATCATCATCTTCCGATTTTCTCATTTCATTTCATCTTTCAATTTGGCAAAGATTCGCGACGAAAACTTCCACAAAATAATAAATAAAAACGCACGTCACTCGATTTCAGATGAGATTAGAAGGTCGAAAAAGCGCATCGGAAGCGGAATTGGATGCAGGAAACACGCGAACACACACGTATCACGACGGGGTTCTAGAGACAGAGGTGTGGACGGACGGAATGCGAATTTGTGACAACCGGATGGTACTTGTACGTGTCTTGGAAGATCAGACGTCTTTGAAAATAATACGCGTTTTTTAAAAAGTATATACTTACGTTCTTTCTCAAAGGACGCTCATTCTCGATAAGTTTTCCCAGATTCTGAAGTTGCGAACCAAATGACAATTTCTGAATACCGGATTCATGCGGATTTCGGAATCACAAAAAAGAACCCGAAAGCCCGGAAATCACGGAATAAACAGGAAAAAGGCTGAAATTTGGAAAAGCTTCTATTGAAAAACTGCTGAAAGAAAGCACGAAACAAACTCATTTTTGCGTATTCCGGAATCCGAAATTGCAAAGAAATTTCCCGGAATTCAGCCGAAAAAAGCCAGAATCCGTCCACATCGAGTTGAACTCTTCGGAAACAAATTCTCGATTGGCAAAACGACAAACAACACTTCAAGGTTCCTTGACCTCGTTTCATGTGTTTTTCCAAAGAAATAAAAACCTTTTTTTCAGAGGAAAGGAGATCATCGGAGTGATTCTCGAACACAAAAACACACGGTTTTCTTGTTTTTTTCGTTCCGCAACTGATTGCCTCAATTCATCGTCGTTATCTTCTTCTTCTTCTTCTTCTCATCAACTTTTTTCAGAGGATTTCATCGAAAATAATTTTATTTTTATTTTTCCAAATAGGAAAAATGTTCAAAAACACGCTTTTTTTCGGGGGAAACCATAGTAAAATCTATTTTCGGCGACTGAAGAGTTCAAAGAGAAAACACTAGGAATCGGCGGAAATTTGCATGAATTCGATTGGAGAGACAAGCGACTTTCGTCTTTTTTTAGTGGCTCCTCTCGAAACGGACTGCCCACTTCTTACCGTAGTTCATTCGGTGTTTCTTATCACACATTTTTAATCAAATCCGCAACAGAAAGGTGCAATCAAAAGTTAATCATCGGTGACCCGGAACTAAGAAACACAAATGAAAGGAGAGAAAACAACAAAAAGTACGTATGAAGGTGACGTTGTGCACCGAGTTAGGCGATAAAACTGCGGCTCGTCGAGCACGAAAACGCGCGAGTCCCTCTCGTAATTGCTCGGAAAACGACGCACGCGGATCCTAACGAATTCCGCGCGTCGTCTAGGAAGATGAGACGGATTCGCAGGGGCGAGTATCAACATGATGCTGACGAATTATTGGTGAAAGGGGAAAGATAAAAAGAGAATGAACAATGTATTTTGACAAAGAAATAAGTTCCGATTTACATAAAACAGGTTGCGAGATACTCGTAGAACAAAACAACAATTAATTTGGGGGGGGGGGTGAAATGTAGGGAAAAATCAAAATTGACGACGTTTAAAGATTGGACTTTTGATGAATGAACTGGTGTACTAAATACTGTAGCTGCGATGATTTAAGAGTGGTGTCGGAGATGCAGATCGGAAGATCACAGCTGCCGAACAGAGATTGCCGAGTTGTGCCATCGTTGACCATCAAGATCGTGAGCTGCTTCGCGAGCATCCTGAAATAGATAAGTACAGTTCTGACTCTGGCGTTTAAGAAACTCACATTAGCGTTGTAACAGGCCAACATGCAATCTCCGGTCATGACTCCGTCTTCTCCTCTGCGGATACGGATAGAGTTACGGTCTGGTTCGTACCGGCTGAAGAAGTTTGCCTGAAATTTAATGGTTTGCTATGTTAATGGAACTCTGGTATACGAACCACATCTTCCAGAGTCACATCAGAGGGGAATCCAGAACACGAGAGAACAGTACCTTGCGGTCCCAATGAGTGGATCAGATCCATCATTTCGTTACGCATCGGAGGTTCGTCACGGTAGCCACCTTGGTATCCTCCGCCACGTCCACCTCCTCGTCCGCCACGGAATCCACCAGCACCATGGAATCCTCCTCGGAACCCGTCCGGTCCATTTGGCCCATTCGGTCCGTTATTGAACGAGTTGGGTCCGTTTTGATAGAAAGCTGATCCTCCAGGTCCGGGCTGCCCGCGTCCGTTCGGTGGTCCAGACATCATTCCACCTCTTGGCGGGAATCCGTTGCCACGTGGTGCGAATCCTCCTCTCATTGGCGGTGGTCCACTGGGCGGAGGTCCGTTTGGCGGACCATTGAATCCATTCGAACCCATCGGTGGAGGCCCACGTGGAGCCACGGAAGGTTGATTGAAGAACGAAGGCGGATTTGCTTTCTCAGCGACTTCCTGCAAAATCTAGAACAGAATTATCTAGTTACTTTGCGCAGTTCACTTACTCTCGCTTCCTCGTTAATTTGCCGCTTCTCCTTCCCATAAACATCCTCTATTTGCATGATTTCGTCGGCCTTCTCATTGTCGATATAGCTCAGCTTCACAGTCCTTCCCTGACACAGTGATCGTATCGCAAAAGCGCGGCGCATGAGACTCTCGCTCGAGAACTCTGCGACCCACCGATCCGAGGCGTTACCGTCCGAATAGTACGTTCGTGAGAGTTTCGCAGGTCGCACTTTTTCAGCGAACCATCTGAAATGATAACAAATAATAATCAATAGACATTTGAAAGAAACTCACTCTAACAACTCGTCGTCTTTCATTCGGAATGGCACATTCGTCACTTGGATGCACCACCTCGTCGGATCGGTGTGATCTTCTCGTCTGCGTGGACTTCTTGAACGTCTTCGTTTGCGAGCAACTGGACTCCTCGACCTGTTTCCACCTTTTCTCGGACTGTCTCGCTCTTTCAGTGGACTCTTGTCGCTCCAGCGACTCTTTCTTCTCGGAGCAGAATCATCGTCGCTTTTAGCGACGCTTGGAGCCACAACAGGAATAGGGGCTGCATCGTCAGCGGCATCGAACGATTTCCTATCCGACTGTTGAATCTTGATGCCTTGTTCTCCATTCCGTCTCATCATTGTAGCGTAATCGGCGATCGAATCGAGGCGGATGATGGTGTGCATATGAATTCCGCCTGGACCGAAAACGGTTTTGACAGAAGAGAGAGTGAGCGGAGTGGTGGGGTGGATGAATGCTTCCAGAGCAGCCGGTCGGAGCAACTCGTTCGGCAGTCTCGTCAATTCAATGTAAAACTTTTCAGCCGTTGGAGCAGACGAAACTGGAACCGGAGGGATGACTGGTTTCATGGGAGGGTTCGATAAGGAATTCGGGAAAGGAGGCGGGATGTTTCCGTTTCGGTTGATAGGTGCCGGTTGAAGTGGAGGTGCTCGGTTCATCGGAGGTCCATTCTGGAACGGTGGAGGCCCGTTTCTGTTCGAAAATGGCGCAGATGTGCCGTTTGGACCGTTATGGATTTGTGGTGGTGGTCCGTTTGTGAACGGTCTACCCTGTTGGTTCGGTGGTCCATTCGTGTACGGAGCATTGTTCGTCGAGGGTTGGAACGGCGCATTCGGTGGCATGTGCCTCCTGGCATCCGGATGTGATCCATTTCGGTTATTGAACTTGCTTCCTCCGAAGTCGTTTTTCGGGCTGCAACTATTTTCGATCGTGTACACTAGAGGCAATTTTTATATTTATACTATATTTCTGTTGTTAATTTCCCACTTTTAAACAGAATCAATCAATCCTTACTGTGAATAGTTATTGTCTCTCCAGGAATCTCCTCCCTGCGGCATTCGACCATTCAGACCTTGATGCGCATTCGGACCATTACTGCCTCCTCTGTATCCGTAATTGTTATTCGGAGATAGTTGTGGAGGCCCCTGCTGATGCACCGGTGGAGGTCCTTGATGAGTCGATGGAGGTGGTAAATTGCCAGAAGGCTTAGAAGGTTCAGGAGCTCGCGGAGCTCCAGGTCCGAATCGAGCGGTTGGTTGGGGTTGGAAAGAGCCCTTATAACCATATTCAGCCCGCGGTGGTGCTTCTTTGTAGCCGTACTCCTCTCTGGGAGCGTCTTTGTATCCGTATTCTTCCCTGGGAGCCTCTTTGTAATTGTACTCCTCTCTAGGTGGCTCTTCTTTTTTCGGAGAACTCAAACGAGGCGGCTGAATTCGAAGATTCTGTGAATTTCTGTTCCCTTGTTCTACAATTACCTGCGAACTATTCGGTCTATTATTGAAGTTGTTCTGTGAGTTAAATGCCGAATTAAAAGTGGCACCTTGCGGAGGGTACGATGCTTCATATCCCGATCGGGCCGCATAAGGATTCGAACTCGGTTGAGACCATATCTGAGCTGTCAGAGGATGAGTTGGAGCTGGTGGAACGAATTCTTCTGAAGCTGTTGGCGAGGAATAAGTGCCGTTTTTCCTGGCCGTGATCACGGCATTCTGTTCAGATTTCGAAGAGAGCAGGAGACGGATCTGAAATAGACAATCAGGACTTTGACTCTTTCATTCATCAGAACCACTTCACTTCCACTCCCGGATCTCCAAAATGAGTTTTAATACGGGTATCCTTACATAGGAGCAGAATGACAGTAGAACCCCTTAGTTTCCCTCCATTCTTGGACAACATTGCGGATTATTCCGCATTCCGAAAAATATGTTCTGACCAACCCATGATTGAGGAATGTCATACGATCGTGAAAAGGTTGTATTCACAAATTTCCATGCGCTCATGTGCGTGCTCTCCTCCAAGGGATGAAGCGGCGGATATAGTGAGCAGGTGCGCTTCACCGAAGGTATACGGTAACCGTCTTGAGAGGTCCTAAACGCTTTTGAAAACATGGTTTAGACGACGCTTTTTTTGAACATCTACTGCTCATAAAATAGAATTCCTATGCGAAAATGGATCACCGTGTAGTTTATCCCAAACAATCCCGGAGAAATTTCATTCACCATTAGATACGCATTTTTTGGATCCGTCCGCGACAGAAAATCAAATGAGGTTTCACCCAGCACAACGTGCTCCGCTAATTAAGAAGGTATCTCAAAGCGAGAGATCTTTCGAGAGGTAACCTTTAGAAAACATGGCCTACTGGACGTTATTAAATTTTGACTGTTCTTAAAATTACCTTTAACGATCATTATGCGAAAATACGTCACCGTGTCTCGCACACAAGACAATCCCGTTTAAGTTCCAATTAGATATTTTGAACTCTCCCACGAAAAAAGAACATTCAAATGAGGTTTTCTTCAGCACACCGTGTATACTAGCTGCAGAGGTTCTTTGAACGAATGATTTCTTTTTCAACTTTTTATCGCCTTTCCCGTTCTCAAGGTTCATCGGTAAAAATACGGGGTAAACGTGATTTTCTTTAGGATTTTTTTCATTTTTCGGCTTTATTATGAGTTCGCCGCGAGCGTGAACCTCGCTTTTGGCGTGAAAAGTTTTGAAACTGGCTGCGTCTCTGAAACTTACACGCTGCTTCGCTCTTTCGTTCGCGGGACCTTCGTCGACACCGCGACTGCGGAGTCCACGATCGCGGCGAACTCATAATATTTGCAAAGTTGTATAAAGCAAGCCAAACAAACACGAACATTTGGTTAATATGATTGCAGTTTTTGGATGAATAGTTATTATATATTTCAAAAATCTTGGAACCTCCATTTTTCACGTGAACTGATGAGCTTGCTGGTCCCGTCATGAATAGAGGGTACGTGGATTCGATTTGAACGGGTGACCCCTTTTATTCACGGAGAGACCACCAAGCTCTTCAGTTCACGTGAAAATGGAGGTTCCAAGATTTTTGAAATATATAATATTAGAAAATAATTGTGTTTAATAAATGTTCCTGCCGGAAAAATTGAAGGTATTATAATAATCTGCATTTTTTGGACAGTATACTATCGGTAGTGAAGGTTTGAGCAGGTTTTTCTCCCCCTTTTTGTTCTCTGTCATATAAGACAATTTTCAGAAGTTTCATGTGAATCAATCATCAACATTCCGAATTTTGAGTTCAGCTGTTTAAAGGGACAAGCAGGCTGAATTTTTGCGATAGGACAGACCCACGTTTCGTATCACATTGATGGTTAAAAGTTGCTTAGAGACTCAAGACTAGATTGAAACAAGGTTGCACCGGTATTGTTCTAAATATTGCAAAAATTAATTTCTTTCTAACTAGCCTTTGCAAGCTTCCATATGAATGTCATAAAACTAGCGTTAGGCATTGAGAAGGATCTATCGTTTATCCGTAATTCAGGGTCCTAGTACTGTTTGAAGCCATCAAGGTTTGGATTACGATTTTAGTACCATTGATTTCAATCGCAAGGGCGGTATCTTGAAGTTCCAATTTAGGAATCAAAATTTCCGAGTTTACGCTCACTGTGCAGTGAATACATTACTGGAATGTATTCAACGAACAACCATATCTTGATCACAATCTGAGGGATACCACCGTCTGTGGACAATGTTGTCTGAGCCAATATGGTACTCATACAGATTCTGGCGACAGAACGAATTCGTGTGAAGCACGCGAGTTTTCATGATGATCGGATTGACAATCTCTTGCACCGTATATACTAATCCTAATTGAATTCTCTAACCAGTCGAAGCGATGGGCATCATGATAAAATGGAACGTGTGATCGGTGAGCATGTGGATGGACCGTTTCAGTCACAAGTTCACCCGGGGACTCCATAGTTTACGAGATGTTCAAATTTGGCAACGGGGCGAGTCGACATGAAGGTGACACATGGAGTAACAGACACAGACTCGTCAGCCCGATTCAGCCTGAATGTATGTGAAGAAAGAGCTGGTTCTAAACGAAAGAGTGAATGTAGTAGAGTAGAGGATTCGGCGATAGAAACATACGAGGATTTACAATAATATCGGGTCAACTGTGGCCCACTATGATTCAGACACCATTCCTTTCGTAAACTCGGTTTCTTCCAGGATGCGGTAGTTCAAAACTCCGCGAAAGCTTTTAGGTGAATATCAATTCATCGGAGCTCACTTGGACACCAAATCAGAAAGTACAGATAACAGCTGTTGAATGTGAAATGGGAGTGAATGGTTGAAGCGTTGCAATGAATCCAAGAAACGATTTGAGAATTCGTAGTGAGTAGTTGACCTTCTAAATCCTTCAAGGTCCAGAATCTCAGAAATCTGACTGTTTACCATCCCCTAACACGGTAGTATTTTAATTATTTTTAATCACCATTTTTTTCTGCGCATAACAGTTCAAACTGAGCGAGTCAATGTTGATCGAGCTCAACAAAGGACACCGCCAAAGCACTGCATTATATCATATTCAACACAAGAAATCTGAACACTTTTCAGCATTTCTATTGCAGTAATCATTTTTTCTCAATTACAACCGTTAACCCCGGAAAGAGAGCTTGAAATCACCCAACTATTACTCCATTTACAAGAGATTACTCTCGCCAGAAAAGACAGGCGGATTTGAAATCGGCCAGAAATCAGTGAATGTTTGCAGGCGCTTCCCAGAAACAATTCAGAAATTCAGGATCGAGGTTCAGGAAGTGGATCGGTGGATGATTACCAAAAACAAACCTCGGCGCTGTGAATCAAGTGTCCGTTCTTCGTCATTGCAATCCTGGCATCTTCATCGGACGCAAAACCAACAAAAACTTCACCCTCTTCTCCACCGATTATGTGAACGGCGCCATCGGGAATTTTGAGACCAGAGAAAAATGTTCGAACTTCAGCGGCACCTGCCGTCATCGGCAAATTCTTCATTCGTATAATAACTGACATTTGGAGGTGACAAGAAGACTACAAAGGAGCCTACTTTCTGATGGTTCAAATCTGAAACGAGAGGAGAATATGGAAGTGAACATTTGGTATAGATGAATGATTGATGAGAAGAAAAGGACAGAAGTTAATTGCAGAACCAATACGCAAGCAAATCCACGGAAATTTTTAACGATCGCGCGGAAATTACGAAAATCGAGTGGTGACTCGTTTCCCCTCAGTTTTGAGCAATTTCTTGGTTTAATCACAGGAAGTTCTAATGTACTTGATACGAAATAATGTACTCTACAATTATAAAAAAGAAAAATCGAAAAACAAACATCCGACAGCCAAGAAAACCTTTGCAAAGAAGGAACGAAATGAAATTCAAAAGACAAAATGTGACACACGCGACGCACTGGGAGGTCGCGTCGCGTGTCCTGATACTGCAAACACGCTCCACTGAGAGATCGAACAAACCTTGTTCCAAAAAATGCGCGTTTTGCAGAAATTTGGGCGGCGGATAAATCGAGGATCGTGCCGAGAATCTGGGGTAATTTCCGAAAAACATCATCGATGGGACCAGTATGAAATCTCTACGACATCTCAACTACACGAGCGTATGCAACATCTCATACTCTGCCCAGGCAAACTGACTGACTGTTTTTGGATTTTTAACTCTGAAAATTTTTCAGTTACTCAAAAAAGCGTCAAGGCTCACCAAAAATAAACCGAGAAATAAAATTTCTTTATCGCCAAAGTTCATCGATAGCGTTAAAGAATGGCCAAAGTTGCTAGAAGAAGAAAATAAAGCTCAATTCGAAAAAGTAAATTTTTACATTTTTGAAGTTGTATTTATTTTTGCATTATGTTTTCCAGCTAAACGAGCTCATCGCTTTAAAAACGGATTGGCGAACGATTGAAAAACGAGGATTATGCGTGGGGAATTTGGAGCTGAAGGAAAAGTACAATGATGTAGCGAACGGAGTAGTTACTGTGTTCTCGGGAGTCCCAGCAACAAGGATGAAGTGGCTAAAGACAGGAACGCCGGTTTCGGTAAATTGTTTAGACTCAACGAGTAACTTGGTGTATCTGAGTGAAGGACATGTCGTGGAATGCTCCGACGACGTCAAAATCTGTGTCTATGATGATAGCAAACTGAACGAATCAACTATGAAGTACATTCTCACGCCTTCTTCTAATAGTGGAGCAATAGCATATCTTCAGAAAATTCTAAAGTGAGAAAATATCAATCCTCTGATGATCTATTGAACGAACGTTTTCATTTCTTCCAGAAACCCAGACAGCCTCTCCAGTGACAGTGCACACTTGATCAATCTTGCCTACAGATCAGTTGTCATGTCGTCAATACACGGTAAATCCCTGTTACTGCACAGGGTTCAGGAATACCATTATTTTTCAGACAAGAAAGTCCGCAACCTCCCAGAAACATTGAACGAGAGCCAAGCAGCCGCTGTCTCAGCTGCTCTAAACACTAAACGCAATCTTCTCTGTATTCAAGGACCACCCGGAACAGGAAAGACGCGTGTCATTGCTGAAATCGTGTACCAGTTGATATCGCGTAAAAAGAAAGTAATTGTATGTGCTCCGACGCACGTGGCAGTGAGGAATGCATTGGAAGCAACTGCGAGACGAATGGAGGAAGAAATGGACCACGAAAAAGTGCTTTCCCGTAAGGATTTTAAATAAAAACAAAAATTGGAACGATGACACTTTTCAGAATTGGGGGCACTGAACAGCAACAAAGATGAGTTACAGAGGCACAAAGACGCTCCGATGCTTGCTGAAGTCAGTCGACAGATGAAGACCACGCCCAGAGGAACAGCAGCATTCAATAGGCTCGCTACAATGTGGTACACAGTTCGAACGTCGATCATGAAAGAATTGTGTGCTCCGAAAAAAGCTATTTTCGCCACACTCGGAACATCTTCTATCCAGAAACTTCCCGAGTACAAGTGGAACGCAGATGTGATGCTTGTAGACGAAGCTGCTCAGTGCACAGAGCCTGCCACTTGGGTGCCTGTGCTCACGACGCCAAAATGCAAGAAGCTTGTGCTCGTCGGAGACCAAAAGCAACTTCCAGCAATTGTTCTTTCAGATAAGTGAGGCCTCTACCACATTATTCAGCTCCATATCACATTTTGTTCAGAGCTATTAAAAGCAAGCTAGAAATGTCTCTCATGGAGAAGTTGACCAATGAGTTTGCCGATAACAATATTAATATTTTGCTCAAGGAGCAGTACCGAATGAACCGAAAAATCATGAGCTGGTCGAACGAAGTTTTCTATGATGATCAACTAGCGGCTCATCCGAGCGTCGCTGATATCACTTTAAGCGATGTGTGTCCTAATGTTCCGTCTGATCATGTACTAAATAATCCGATTCTCTTCATCGACATGGACGCTAAGCATTCGAGAACCGGAGAAACGATGGAGAAACACTCGTTCGTTAACGCAGGTAAGAGGAAAATTGGTATGAGAAACTATGAATAATCGGGAAGTGCAGATGAGTGCGCAGTGGTCACCGAATACGTCAACAGACTGGTGATTGACGCGGGAGTCGATGAGAAAGAGATTGCCGTCATTGCACCGTACTATGCGCAGGTGAACATTGAGAATCAAAACAATATATTTAGAAACAGAACAGGCTCTCTAAAAACATAAACATCGTTCCCTGTTTCAGATCGAGCAACTCCGTGCTTCAATTCGATTCCGCGTGGACATCAACACAGTAGATGCTTTCCAGGGCCACGAGCGTCAAGTCGTCATCTTCTGTCTTGTGAGGGACAATGATGATGGTAGAAAAAGATAATTTTTAAAAAATTTCACATTTGGTTACAGGTGCCATTGGTTTCTTGCGTGAAACTCGTCGACTCAACGTCGCCGTCACTCGTGCCAAACGACAGTTCGTTCTAATCGGCAGTGGTAAAATGATGCAAAGAAACAAGCATTTGAAGAGACTCTATCAGTAAGCATGTCGTCGCACAAAACGAATTCTAAGAACACACATTTCAGGCACCTCAAAGATGAGAATGTTATTTTCAACACTGAAATCCTCAACTCGTTCGACGACCTCGATCTTCCAAAGCCCTCAAAACAAGTCTATTGATAGACTTTTTAGTATTTTATTGTTAAAAATTGTTGTAGCTTGTTATGTATTCACGGGTCCCTTACACCATTTCATAAATTTTTCATGATGTTACAAATAAAACGAATAGAAGTGATAAGAAGACGTGTTACCAAGTGATAACATCATCAGAAGAAGATACCCAACAGTCATTGGCGAAGACGGAAGACAAACAAAGAAACGCAATCGGTCAATTTTTGTCTGATTTCCGTTTCTTCTGTCATTCGAAATTGAGATCACTCGACTAACGATCGATATGAATCAACTGATTATTGTCTCTTTGTGCCTAATATTCCCAATCACTGAGTGCGTTCTCAAATGTTATACGGGATATTCGATCATGAAAGGTGAGCATCGGATAGATCTTCTGAACTTTCCATTTTCCAGGAAGTACGATCGGAACGGAAACGAAGGAATGCGGCAAGGAAACGGACTACTGTTACAACGGAACCGCCGACATTTCGAGTTTCAGCAAGTTCCAGAAGGCCGGCTGCAACACAGTCATTTGTCAGTTCCACGCGAACAAGTGCTTCGAGCAGCTCGTTTCCGGGCAGATGCTCACTTTCTGCTGCTGTAACACTGGCGATTTGTGCAACGGAGGAGCGGTTACGGTAGGAGAGCACACGGGGGGAGCTGGGGCTGACGGACTGTTTTCAGGAGAGCGGGTCGCTGTTCGATCGAGGTCTTTCA
The DNA here is from genome assembly GCA_963932285.1 of Caenorhabditis macrosperma. Taxonomy (NCBI): domain Eukaryota; kingdom Metazoa; phylum Nematoda; class Chromadorea; order Rhabditida; family Rhabditidae; genus Caenorhabditis; species Caenorhabditis macrosperma. The sequence continues at coordinate 5,945,497 of OZ010622.1, forward strand.
GTTCTCAAAGGACTCGTTTCGGCTGGAAAGAAGTGATCCGTCGATTCAATCGTTTATTATTTACACAAAACAATACGAGAAAGATCAGTTGTCGAATGAATCATCCTTTGATCATGTCCAACAAGTCCTTTGCTCTTTGTTTCGTTTTCTCGAAGAAGCTCATGTTCTGCAAATTGGAGTATTCGGAATCATTGGAACACTCGAAAGACAATTTAAAAAAAAGAATTCACCGTCAATTTGGAGTTGCACAAATCGCCAGTGTTACAGCAGCAGAACTGGATTTGAGTGCCTCCGATCGATTGAGTGACACATTTGTTACGAGCGATCTGGAAGAAAAGGGAGGTTCTTGTTGGAGGAAACGACTCACAAAGCATCTGGTCGATGAGCATCCGCCCTTCTTGACGTTGTTGAGAGACGTCAGATCGGCGGTCATGTTGTAGCAGTAGTCGTTGGGAGATGAACATGTCTCTTTGGAGGTTCCTGAACCGGATTCTTTTGAGGCTTTCAGATCGGAATCCCTCTTTCCTACCAACTGATTGAGCCTTCAAATAAGTGAATCCAGTGTAACATTCCAATGATAACACTCCGAGAACGAGAGAGAAAAGCACGAGAATTCGGTAGGAGAGCTCCATTATTTTAGTTCTGGAAACGACTGGAATGGAATGGAAATGTGAAATATATATATATTTATATGAATGGAGTGTTATGAAAGAAAAGTGATTCATTCGCAGTTAACAAAAGAGAGAGAGAGAGAGAATGAGACGGAGAGAAACGAAGAGATTCTGTCTTCTCTGTTCACACGAGACACAAAACGTGGTTCAAGGACGAAAGAACCACAAGGAAGCTAAACAGTTCCTTATGATGTTGCAGTTTCGAACCAATGTGAATCCAAATAAATTCTATTTGAACTCGAGTTTGCCTCTCGCGAAATTCCGAAAAAAAAAAAGAGAGGGTGAGGTTTTGTTTGTTTAAAAACTCATTGAAACAGAGAACTCGAACTACTTGAAGAGCGAAACGTTCACATTTTGTTGATCGCTCCGAAGGGGAAATTGAATGATTGGAGTCGATCGGTGTAATCAGAAATACGTTCATAGTACTATGTGGTGGACAGGTTACCAGATTCTGATCTACTTCCGGATTTCCGACGTTTAGGTTTTGGTAGTTCAATTTCGAAGTGAACAATGTGTGGGATTCTCCCGGTACAGAAAGCCCGACTTTTCACATGTTCTTATCCATTTTTGCTTTCACTCGATAGATTTCTGGAAATTTTCCGCCAGATTTTGAAAACTCTCTGGAAAATTTCCCAACTCAAGCATGGAGTCGAACTTTCATTGGAAACGTTTGAATTCAGATTTTCGGGAAGCTTGGCATTCTTTTCATTGGTCTTCAAACGATACATTTCAAGTGGTTTCCTTATTTATCGAGACAGATTTATGCATTCAAAGGGACCGCTACCGATTCTTGAGATTAATAGAGCGGCACCCCAAACGCTGCCGGAGAATTATTATATCTCGAGATTGATAAAAGATATCAAAACGTTGTTAACAGCAAAATTGTAGCCCTAGTTATGATCTACAAGTTTGCTGTTAGCAACTTGTTGATATCTCTTATCAATCTCGAGATATAGTGATTCTCCGGCAGCGTTCTGAGTGCCGCTCTATTCGAGGAAATACGGTAGTTTGCACAAAGTTCTCCATCCTTTTAAGAGATTTTGAGCGAAGATTTCAATCGGAAAAAACCGAATTTGTGACGTTGAAAAGTTTTTTTTAAAGTACGCTTTTTAGTTTTTCACAAAAAAGAAACATTTTTTCTATTTTTGGTCTCTCCGTCCTCATTTCGATTTGTCTTCTGCCAGGCGACGTTTTCATTAGATAATGAGGATCTTCTCGAAACACATCATTCTTATCAGATTTCTTATCATTACAAGATAACCATTTATAATTCATTTTTATTTATAAAGTATCATTTAAAATCTCCCAAAATAAAAAAAATTAATTTTTCAAAAAAATCTAGCGCAATCATATTATATCAATGCAATCAAAAAATCTATAAAGAGTGCTTGTTGAAGTTGATCAGTCTCTTCTTCGCCATCTCCCTCCGGTAGTGCATCTCGTTGAGCATGCCTGAAACCACCACACGAACATCTCCAATTATAACACAACTCCTCTCACTGTGGTCCAGTTGACTCCTCGCCATTCGATTCTTGAAAAGTCGTTCCGCTCTGTGGAATATCCACGGGAAGAAGTCCTTTTCGAGTTCTGGAAGACTCCGCGGGTTACTGTAGAGCTACCGTAATTCCTCACCTGCGGTCACCAACGTCATCTTCTGCTCCAACAAAACCATGTCTCGGGTGTCGAGTCCGATCGATTTCTTCGAGTTCTTCTCTATTATCCTTATGTTTTCTAGTGTTCTCCGAGTGACCTAAATGAATAAAACTCTGGCGGTTACTGTAGATTACTGTAGATCACTGTACCTCTTCACACGTGATCTGAGCCAGTTTCTGGGCCTCCCGGGCATCGGCCTCTTGTTGTTTCCACGTCGTCAATTGAGTTGTCTGAAAGTGCGTGTTCTTCTGAAACCTTCCCCCCTTTCCATACCTTCTCCTGAAGCTGCCGTCTCCAGTCCGCCGACTCGATATTCTGTTTCCGCGTGACCGCGCGGAGCTCATGCTCCGTCGCTTCCGCCGTCTTCCGCACCGCCCGCAGTGCGTTCTCCGCCTGAAATGAGAGAAATTGAGAGAAGAGAAGTGGTCGGGAGAGACCTCCAGGTTGATCACGGCCATCTCGATCGCCGAATTCGCCAATTCCTTCACGAGCCCATCGTATTTCAAGTCGAAATTCTGAAAAAACCAAACAGTCAACCACACCTCGCCTTCTCATACATCATCCGTCTGAACTCCACTGTCAACAATCGGATAAACGGGTCGTGAGGAGGGAGGCGGAGTGGCTGTCTGAGAGAGTGCCACGTGACGGCTGTGTCTTCGAATCGACGGCGAAACCGATTGCTGGGTGTGCATGTTCGTCTCAAAGTTCACGACGACTTTGACGGGAAACTGAGAAGGCGAAGGATCGGCTGTCTGCTGGGTGGGCTTCCCGAATATGTCACCTGCAAAGGGAACAGTTGTGAATGCGCGGCAAGGAGTTCCATATGAACACAGAAAACACGTTGTCCTAGTTATGATTATATCTCGAGATTGATAAGAGATATGAAAGAGTTGTCAACAGAAAACTTGTAGTCCTAGTTATGATCTACAAGTTTCTAGTTGACAACATTTTGATATCTCTTATCAATCTCGAGATATAATGATTCTCCGGCAGCGTTTTGGGTGCCGCTCTGTTCGAGGAAATACGGTAGTTTGCACAAAATTCCTATCTTTTGAAAGGGTTTTTGAGCAAAAAATTCAATGGGAAAATACCGGATTTTTGATAATACAGAAATGTTTTTTCTTTTTTTTTGTCAAAGGTATTTTGAATATAAATTAGCAATTGTACACTTTTTCAACAGGTAATTGGTCTCACGCAGTGGCTACCTGAGCACACTTTTACTTTGGAAATATCAATGCTCAAAGTACACAAAAACCTCCGAAATTCGTGAAAGCGTGCTAATTTGAGAGAAAATATCTGGAAAACTGGAAAATTTTGCGCAGGTAACCAGGCGGGAGCCAATTTCAAAAAGTGTTTTCTTCGGAAAGTTTGTATCAGCGAATCGGAAATTTTATGTGAAAACACTTGTGAGTTGACCGAAAAAAACATTGAGAATTTGAGATTTTCCGTTGAAAACTTCCTTTTTGAAATTTGAAGTTCCAGCTCACATGCGTTTTTCCATTTTTTTAAATTGGATTTCGAGGAAATAATCAATTTTCAAAAAACCAATTCTCTTTTTCTCGAGAAACAATTATTTTTCTTCGGATTCTCGATTTCCCCATCCATTCGCTCACCATTGCGAACTTTGGCCGGGGACCCTCGAAGCGGCATGAATCTGGCGGTCGCAAACGACTTTGTCCCTCTGTTTTTGTCGATGGAAGTGGGTCCATTGCGAGAGGAAATGTCGGGAAGATAGGTGGAGGAGCGGCTGGAAAACCCCTTGTTTTCTTTGTTTTTCGTGTTATTCACTGTTTCATAAAATCAAACTACACCCATTCCAACAACCATTCCACTATGCAAATCTCCCTCCAGTTATGTTTTTATCAGTCACGAAATGTATCAAAACAACGCGAATGCAACTCTTTTTCCATTTCCGGACACACCGTCATTGATAACACCTGTTCATCGTTGCCTTCGTCGCCTCTCCGTCGCATTCTTAGTCATGAAAGTGTTGTCCGGAAGCGACGGCAGCCGCAGCGGCAGCGACCGAGTTTGCGTGACGAGACTCGATGAATTTGCATGCAACAACTCACGTCTTCTGCGTCGCCTGGGTGGCTCCTTTTTGAACTTTCCGCTGAGCCGGCGGCAAGGGGACACGTGGCAGGAGGGTGCTCAGCTGCTCTCGAATCACTCCGACTCGATATCGCTTCTCTTTCGATTCGACTTGCTCCGCTTGTCGGGCCTAAATCAGGGGGGAGTATGAGCGGAAAGTGAATGTGTCTCGCTCACTCTGTCATTCGCCAGCCGTCTGTTCGCAAACACCGATCCTCTGTACACCCGCGGATCGGCGGTGATCTGCACAGGCCTTCGGATCACTTCGGACACAAGCGACGCATTCGACGAGGGCGGCAACATCTCGCGGCTCGAAGAGCTGCTCGCCGAGCTCAGGTAAGAAGTGGGCGGTGCGGAGGAGGAGGAGGGGGAGGAGTGTCGAAGCGGCACAAGTTGGAGTGTTCCGTGGGCGGGCGCGACGACGAGAGGCGGGCATTGGGCCGCCGCGCGTTGACGACGACGGCAGTAGTCGGCAGTGTGAGAAGAAGACGAAGAAGAAGAGGAAGCGATGATGCGCTCGGTGGTCTGGTTGCCGATTCTTCTCATCGTCGTCGGATGTGGACTTTGTCAATCGGCCACTTCGTTTCTCGCATGGCACAAAGCCAGTGGTCAGCAGATTGAGGCCGCCCGAGTCATCGGAGTTCAAGGTGGGTTCGTGGGGGGGGGGGGGGGATTCTGTAAGTTGCACTGGAGGATTTATTTCTGATTACACTGATAATCAGTAGATTGATTCGATATGACAAGAGACATTGTCTGGGGGAAAAGATTCGGATTATCCTTGACCGTTTCCAATTGAAAAAAAACGATCAATTCGTTGCCACGTCACTGATTTCTAATCTATCTTCTCTCCTAACGTCTAAATCTCCACTCTTCGCACTGTCTCCCACTCTCACTCTAACCCATTTGAGACACAGAAGAGAAGAAATGATAGCGATCAGTAGTTTGTGACCAATTCAGGTGATTAGAGGAAAACATCAATTTCGAAACGATATTTGTAAGAGAAGCTTTCGAAAAATATGTGTGTGGAAGTGTTTTGAGAGGGGAAAACGGAGCGAAAAGAGCCAAACACGGGAGGATGACACTTCGGAAGAAGAAGAAGTGGTGATAAGTGATAGGGAGGAGAGAGAGAGAGAGAGAGAGTGAGAGAGAGCGAGAGCGAAGAGCCGCAAAGCCTCCCCTCGTGAAAGCCATAGACAAACTGCACCCTAATTGCTGCTTTCAAAAAGAACCACTCAAGAGTCATCCTATCCAGTCAGTGGTAATCCTCACGAGGGGATTATCGCAAAGTCTCCAATCTCTTGAGAGTACAGTAACCCTCTTCGTTTTCCAGCCCGTCGCGACTACTCGATCGCCATGAAAGCCGATGGACTGTCGAAAAGAGAAAGGTATGCGCGGCGATCAATCACACGCGGTGTCTCTCCTCCAAAAATAACTACTCGAATCGGAAGATGAGATATCAAAGTTCGCGAGACAATTCTCTCGTGACGTTGTTGATCGTTTCTCTTCGAGAATTTCCTCTTCTTTCATTGTGTGTTGATGGGGTGAAGTGTGAAATTACACTCTCGACGGAACGGTCACCCCCATATCAAGGTTCATAATGTAGTGTTAGGAATGACGCGAGGAGGGGAGGGAAGCTAGTTGTTTAAGAGATGAACAATGTCGAATGACCAACTTTTTATTGCGCTACTCGGCAACTGATACGGGGGCAGATTCTCTTCTTTTCAGCGTTTGAGATGAAGACGTCGGGGGTTCACGGCGATCACAATTGGAGGGGAATCTTGTTCACATAGGGGACAACTTGTGAGGGATCTCCCAATGACTTCTTTTGTTGGAGTTCCAATTCCATGGAACAAAGAGAGTTCTGCTACGTTAATGGACCTGTTCAAGCACTTTTGCGACGTTTTTCCTATTCAAACAGCGTCGAGAAAAACGCAAAATTGATGTTTTCGATGTTTCGCGACAGTGCAAAAAGACCTTTGGGTTTACGAGAGATCGACCCATTGTCGACTTCCGCGAATAGAGCGGAAATGCTGCCGGAGAATGATTATATCTCGAGATTTATAAGAGATATCAAAAAATTGTCAACAACAAACTTGTAGTCCTAGTTATGATCTAAAAGTTTGCAGTTGACAATTTTTTGATATCTGTTATCAATCTGGAGATATAATGATTCTTCGGCAGCGTTTGGGGTGCCGCTCTATTCGAGGAAAAACGGTCCATCAGAAGTGAATGGCTTGGCGTAGGTCCAAAATTATCAAAACCCGCGAATTGCTTGAGACCCTCAATTATCAGTGGAGCGCGATTAGAACACATTTTGAAAGTTTCTTGAACCGAAAATACTTTGAATAGTCCAAAGACAACTGGAAGTCAGACGCGTTCTCGGGAGTTGCTTACCTGCTCCGGACGGGATCAAGAGAATTTTCTCAAAAACTCCAGAGACATCTTATCACTTAATCAAAGTCCACTTAGACTCTAATCTCTCGGTTGACTTCTCTGATTGGCTATTAGAAGACGTCAAAGTGTTTTGAAGGCGTAGTCTGTAGTCTTGATCTGTTGAACCAATGTTCCAAGACAACAGTTTCGAAAGATTTAAAACACTTCACCGAAACATTATCTTGTGATCTTGATTTAAGATTCTTGAATGATAAGAACACTCCCCGTGACCAAACGTCTTCAGAAGTTCTGAAGATGTTCAAGAGTCATTCGCTGAACAAACTGCCACGTGATCATCAGAAACCGAATGCGTTGAAACTTAACGAATAGTTGTTATACTAGACGAACGAAATGGAATCGCGTAAAAGAAGAGATAGGAAGGGGACTTCTCGATGAGCCGGAAGTATATTCCGATGGCTGCCTGCCAGAGAGACACACGCGTTTTTAGTGGATTAATGATCGATGGGAAAGAGTTATATGAATGTTTCATCAGGCAACTTCTCTACCTGGACGGCCTCCAGAAGTGTAACTCGATCGACGACGATCTCATTTCTGATATCGATAGGAACGTCGTCAGAAGGTTTTCCTGATTCCTTGTGACGTCTTCTGACGGGTAATGCTTCAGGAACTATCGAAAATCGGATGCGGACGCCCTGGAACGCATTGGACTGAACAAGTTCTTCGCCGCTTTCGTCACTCTTCCCGCCGTTGAAATGGGAAAAGTTGTGAACTTTGTGAGTTGTCTCGTCTGAAAAAGGAAGCTGTTGAATGGTTGAAGGCGTGCGCAAAACACGAGCAACAGTTGGAGTGTGGAATGCAGTACGAGGGGGAAGAGAAGACGAACCGACGTGTCGAGGAGCTGATGCAAGACGGCGGCAACCGACAGATGTTCGAGCACGAGTGCGTCGAGGAGAACTACGCGACGAGGGTTTACCCGTGCCTCGGGAGGACCGAACAGTGGATGGGCGCGTGTGAGAAGGTGAGGGCTCGCGGAGCAACTGGATCGTTAGGAGGGCGTTTCAGGAGATCTCCGAGTACAGTGTCCTGCGGCAGAAAGTCAACAACAAGATCGAGAGCGTTTATAATTCGGCCGTCCAGACGGTGAAGTCGTTGAAGGAGAACCGGGAGCAAGTGTTCGCAGAGACCATGAAGTTCATCAACTACGCCGAGGGCTCCAAGTGTCTCGCATTCAAAAAGGTATCAGTTCGTGTGCCGTCAGTCCAATCGTCTGTTCCATGACGGAAACAGAGTGCGCATTTTGACTCTAATGCATTAAATTCAAACTTCACTGCGAGATTCGTGAATGTGTCTGAAATGTATCGAACTTTTTCAAACTGCTCATACGAATTCGCATGCGAACAGTAGCGACGGAGACACCAATCGAGTGCGGAAGAGCGCGTTTTCGTTGAATATGTGCCATATGGTTCCGTGTTCCAGATGCGCATCTGTCTCCTCCAACAACTCGTCTCTGCGTGCGGCGTCGAGACCGCCCGTGCTCTGAACACTTCGCTTTCCGTCGGCTACCTGGCTTCGGAACGATCCGACCGCCTGCAGTCGGACTTTGAGACGTTCGCCTATCCGGCCCATCCGTTCTGCGAAAAACTATGATTAACTGGTGGTCTCTGTGCTCAATTGTGTATGTATGGTGCTGGTCGACGGGTTTCGATTCATGAAACAAACTTCATTTGACAACAAATAAAAACATAATTTCTCTTTGTTCACGTGTTCCCCATTCTTCTCTCGTCCCCGCATTCCCATTTTGCAGCCGACTCGGAGACGGTCATGTCTTGCGTAATTGACATTTTTCTCGCAATTTTCGTTCTGATTTCTCTTTCGATGTGCGGTAAGAATAGAGGCATTGTGAGTGTGAGCTCTCTCTCGGTGCGTTCTATGGACGTCTTCAGGCGCGGAATGGGAACACGATGAAGCGAGGAACGACGAAACGGACGGTTTCGAGACCGGTGAGCAAGGTGAAGAGAGTGCCGTTCGGTAACCAACCGACGAGAGAGGACGAGGGAATGGAGACGCCGTCGGCGGAAGAAGTGAAGAAGGAGCCGTTGATTGACGAGAGTTCGAGAATGGGTGAGTGATGGAGAGAGAGATGAAGACGAAATGATCTCGATGCATTCCAGTCTCTGCTCGCTCGCCATCCGAAAGAAAACAGAGTAAGATTTCGAGGAGAAACTCAAAGGTAAAACAGAGAAGAAGTCCATCAACTATCCATGATTTCCAGACGCGCCCGAAAGCGGAAAAAACGGAAAGAGCCGAGGCGAAGGAGACAGAATACTCGGCACGGACCCCTCGTGAACGCAGTGTGGGAAGTGCGGACGAGATGAAACGGATTGATTTGTCGGCTCGAAATCGAAAGAGACACGGATCCATCGACACGACCCAGACCAAAACCGAAGAGGAGGAGGAGAGCTGTCAGGAGGCAGCGACCTGAAGCATTCAGCCGAAATATTATGAGAGAAATGAAACTAGCCATGTTTGAAATGCATCTTCAATTTATAGTTTTTCATTTTTTAAGTTATTAGTCTGTTGCACGGCTCGTCCCCTCTTCATGGGTTGTACTCGATGGGGAGGTTCTTACGACGGACCATACCGTCTCCCTGGAACCACTCGCGACGGAACTGCTTGGCGGCACCGTCCGGCGTGTTGGTCCACTCGACACGATCGTTGTTCGTGTCCTAGGCAAACGCGTAGCACGAGACGGTGAGCCTCAGCTAAAAATCGGCTTTCAATTGGCATGCATGCCGGCCCCTGAGTCAGGAATTCTTCTTGAAAGAGGTATTCCTGCCTCGGAGCCCAGGCATGCAAGCGAGTTGAAATCTGCGCAGAACGGCCTTCTTGGGGTCGAGGACTCCGCACGGTGATCTTCGCGTTGAGCTGCGTCTGGATGTCTCCTGGTGGGGCGGATTGGACCATGTCGATTGGATGGAGAACTCTGAATTCTCCGTATCGAACTGTCTTCTTTGGACCAAAAGCTTTGGAATTCGTTAACTACGTGTCTGCGCCAACTAACGGATGTCATTGAAAATGTCTCGCAACCGGGAAGAGCTCTGCCCGGGAGAATCATTATATCTCGAGTTTGATGAGAAATATCAAAGAGTTGTCAACATCAAACTTATAGTCCTAGTTATGATCTACAAGTTTACTGTTGACAACTATTTGATATCTCTTATCAATCTCGAGATATAATGATTCTCCGGCAGAGTTCTCCTCGCTTGCGGGCGATGGTAAATATCTTGTACTTTTTCAAGCTGTGTAGACGAAATAGTGTTCGAAAAATGAGTCGTAGATACAAATGGTGCCGAGGAGCGTGTTTGAGTTGGATATGCACTTTATGATTTGAAGCGCTCTATTTCTGAAACGATGTTTCGGAATTTTTTCTGAACAGTTGAAACAATGAATTCAGCACTGCGAAATCATAATTTTTCTGCGCGATTCACAGATTTCTGACAGATTCCGACCGTAGAGCTCATCGGAGCCATCAAGTGGCCTACTCGCGAAAGTAGATCCCCTTCCATCAGTTTTCCCCCCAATTCCAGTCGATCCATTGTTCTTTCTCCTTCTCCACTGATTAATTATTCCATTGCGGTTGGTGGACGACAACGGAAAATGAAGAGAAAACGAAGGAGGAGGCAAAAGAGAACGGACGAGGTGTTCAGAAAACACAATCAATTATTCTCGTGTGGGCGCGACACCTAAAACGGCGCCGTCGGCCGGCGGTGCCTGTTTTCCCTCTCAAAAACATCTTTCGTTTTCTTTTTTTTTCGCTCACTCAGTTAGTCAGTTAGTTAGCGGTATGTTTTCCCATTATCCCCCCACTCCAAAAGTGTCACTTGCCACAAGGGCAAGCCACTGGAACTGAGCTACCGTAGGAGCCGGGAGTTGGTCAGTGGAAGACTATTTCTACACAAAGATTTCGAGTCTTCTCTCAAGTTTGCGATGGTATTACTCTTTTCTCAAGTGGTTACCTGTATAATTTCAAGATATTGACTGAAATCATCACAACGGGCTTCTATCGGATGCCATCGAAATGGCCCCGCCGCTACCGTGGAGAGTTCTGTCGGAGAATTGATATATCTTGTTGTTGATAAGAGATATAAACTTTTTGTTAACAGCAAACTTGTAGATCATAACTGGGACTACAAGTTTTCAGTTGACAACTTCTAGATATCGCTTATCAATCTCGCGATATAATGATTCCCCGGCAGAGCTCTTTTCGGTTGCGTGGCCATTTCGATGGCATCCGATAGTAGTGAAATATTACCGGTTTAGCAGAGAAATCTTGAAGTTTAGCAAGATTTTTCGAATAATTGTCCCCATAATTGCCCACACTACGGCTAACACGTTTTTTTTTCAATTTAGCGATTCAGCGTTCGGAGAAGAGACCGAATATTTCAATTTTTGTCAGTTTCTTCACTGATTTTGCGGAACAGTCTCGCAGTTTCGGGGGATTTTCCAACAGTTGCCCTCATTGTTTCCCTGCCGTTCAATGTTTTCTTTAAATTTAGCGATAGAGCGCGAATCGTTCAGAGCACTTACTCAAATCTCGAAAACTTGGAATTTTCCTGTAAAGTTGGGCTTTTCAGCTCTTCCAGACTGAAAGAAAAACTTAATGCAGGAATTATTGCAATTTGTGGGAAAAATCAACTTTTTTAGTGAATTTTTCGTGAACATAGTCATTTCTACAAGATGGATGAATCTGTGAGTGTTTTGTGCGGTACCGTACTGATTTCTGTCATGCAAACATCCGTGGGGAATATCGTCGTTGGAGCGCACTTCCATATCTACTACATCTCTCGCACTTTTTGGAAACGTGCCCCCTTCTCCTCCCACACATTCTTCCGCTGCTGCTTTCAGAAGAGGAAAAAGAAGAAGAAGACGTGTGCTCTTCTTCATTTCAGTCTCCGGGGACCGATAGTCGGCCCATCAGGCGCTCTTTGAACCGCCCGGAAAGCGTGAAAAGGCTGACGCGCCCGGCCCCTGCCTGCCTGTGTGTGTTTCGCGCCCTTTTGCTGCCCCGTTTTAGATGCATTTCCAACCGAAACATATATAGATATATATCCCCGAGCCGTCGCAGAGATGCTCTTCTCTCGCTCTTTTTTGCCCGCTTCTCCATTTATTTCCGGCGTCGTGCACATCTTCCCCTCCTCATCCCTTCTTTTTCTCCCCTCCACGCTCACCCCATTTCTCATTTTATTTAAAACTAAAGTCACTTTGATGATGATGATGATGATGACTCGTTTTTTCCTCTCGTTTCGCTTGTTTTCGATGGCCCGCCACTCGCGCGCGCGTGCCGTTTCCCGGCCCTTCTTGCAGAACCAACAACTCATTACAAAACCCCAAATTTTCCCTTTATGCGGGCGGGCTCAATAGAAACTGCTCAAAAGTACAGTGCTCAGAGATCGGATCTGAACTCGCCGATCAGCTGAGAAAGCGCCGGAAAGTGTGATAAATACAGCGGCATTTCCATCCAATTTCCGGTCTCTGCGGATTCAATCAAAAGCGGATTGGAGGGATTCATTGTGTCTGCTGACGTGGCTCCTCCATCTTCTTCTTCTCCTATCAAGGCTCATAATCCGATGCTCTCCAATATATATAAATATGGGAAACGGAAAGATAGTGAGCGAGAGGGGCGAAAGAGCAAATCAAATCTCTGCCCCGTCGTCCACTTTGCTCTCGCTTTCGCCTCCTCCCACCGAAACGTTATATGTACATTGAGATGTATGTACAAAGTGAGGAGAGCACAGGAGAGACAAGAACAAGATGAAAAGTGTGGTTGGCGCTGCCCCGCTTCCAGATCACGGCCCCAAATCCGCTAATCCACTATGAGTTTTGCCCGGATTAGGGTCTCGGCACGCCTTTCGCCCCTCTTTCCCCCCACCGCCATCTAATTTCTTTTCGTGTTAAATGCCCATCACGGTCATCATTCTGACAACACATCCCCGCTTCCTCTCTCTCTCGCGCTCTCCTTCCTTTTGATCCGGTTCTCAAATTTATCCTGCACGCACTTTCTCACCTTGATCATGTTGCGTTTTCCGCGTGAATTATTCAGCTTTTCAGAGAGAAAAACACTCATTTGACTCATGAGTTGATTAAAAATTCATGAGCTTTCACGGAAGAAAAATTGCGGTTTGAACTAATGATTTTTCGGGTTATGGTAGACATTTGAGATCCGCAAACACCGTCACGCACAAGCTCACACTAATCGCAAATGCGAACTTTTTTTCTCAATTTTTTTTTTGAAAAAGCTTCTTTTTTCTTTTCTTTCATATCCTTCGCTTTTCGAAATTTCATACATCTAGCTGCCGGAAAATTAATGACGCATGCGAGAGAAATGAGAATAATGCGAATCAACGTGAATTTATTGCCAAGTTTATGACATAATTCAGAGCTTGACTAACTGACAAGCTGTGTTGCTCGCGTTTCGTAGAAGAAAGAGACACCCGGGGCGGCCCCAACACAGCAGTAAACACACACACACACACACACACACACACATAGACACTCTTTCTCTTTCTCTCACAAAATAGTTGTTGAAATGCGTCGGGGGCCGAGGGGGGCCGCGTCTCGATGGCCTGCGAAGACCATGTAAAGTGAAGAGAATCAGAAAACCGCTCCGATTTGTCTGTGTGTGGTGTCTGTGCTACTGCCGCCAGTGCTGCGTTCAAGAAGGAGGAGGAGAAGAGAGCGCGTTTTGCCGGAGGCGGGGGGCAGTCAGCCAGGCGGTGCGGCTCGCGTCGCGGTCTTGTTTGAATGCGTTCCACTTTTTCAGCTTTTCTCTCCTCGTTCTCTCGGTCTGCGAGCATGTGTCCTTTTCCGCTCGCGCTTCTCTCCTTGATGAGTAATTTTGAAAAACGCGGCGTCGGAAGAGACGGAGAGAGACGCGAGAGACACGGGAGGAGGCCAGATGTTTTGAGATGAGGTTCTGGGAAATTGGAGGAGAAGACACCACGGAATCTTTTCCTTTCCTCATGGTTTCAAATTTCGATCAAAACACTGAAATTCGCCTTTTAACGCATTTCCTTTTTGTTGTCTCACTATACAACTTCTTTTTGGTGTGCTGAGTCATAGATTTCGCGTCGCTTATACCAGCAAGAAAGAGAAAAAAAACTGAACTAGGTAAACAGGGAAGTTTTGCGTCAGTCGAAAACATCATCATCATAAAAACGAAATTCTCCGCAATTTCCTTCTGAAATCCGTAGATCATTGTCGCTACCCTTCTAATCCCTTCTCTTTCTTTTTTCTTTCATGGAAAGGTTGGTATTCACACGACGATTAGTGTGGTCTTGTCAACAAACCTACCGGAAGTGGTTAGACAATTGCGCTCTTTTTTTCCTACAATTTTTCGCCTGTTTCTCACGTCCTCTCATTTCACTGAATAATTGAAGGCTTTCTGAAAAATTGAGAAAAAGTAGTTCTCAACGCGATCACATTCCAACTTATCATCATCGCTCCGTGAAGTTTGTGCCCAAAAGTGTGAACTGGATCTGTGTCCCGTTGCCGAATGACGAGTAGTCCGTCGCTTTCTCGAGTGGCCTCATCCCTCATCTGCTCTCTTTGCGCTCGCCCGCTCACCACGTTTATTTGCCAGAGCAGTAGCAGAATGAGGAACATTTTCATATGAAAAACTGGTCACCTCACATATTTTTCTTCGGGAGACGAGACGCGGAAAATTTCCGAGTCGGTTGCAATTACTGATCAATGATTCTCATCCCCCCCCCCTCATTTTTTGTCGTATGTGCACGAAATTTCTCATCTCGTTGCGTTTTTATCCGTCACACTGAACACCAAAGTTCGGCATCAGTCTCCCGTAAACTTGTCCATGTCACTTTTACTCTTACTCGAATGTTCCCAGAAACGCAGTCTCACGTATTCCCACTGTTTTTTCCTTATCCGCACTTCCTCTCTCTGTCGCTTTTTTCTCTTTTGTGCACACCTTATATGTCTTTCCAACTCGTTTCTATCGTTTTCTACCCAAAACAGGAAATTCCGCCGATGGTCCGTTGAAGAGCCGCCAGGCAGCCACGAATCCACAATGATTCTCCTTAGAATGGATAATAACAAGAGCCGCGAGTCATCGTCGGATAGGTCTCGCTAATCTTTGAAAAACATGCATCGGGAGAAGTACTTGAAGCCATTTTCGCAAAAAAAAAACACTTTACAATCATCAGGAAAACCCTGACTAAGACGTTTTAGGGAACAGGTTTGGTCTAATAGTTCTCCAAAAACAATGGTGCGATGTACTTTTCCCGATGAACATCTCTAAAAATGGAGATATGCAGAGCGACGTCGTTTTGTTGTTGTTTTTGTCGGTTGCTAATGCATCTATCCGCATCTCCGTTCGTTCTGCTTCTACTGCTGTTATCTGCTGAACGGAATGACTCACTCTCTGTCGTCTCCGCCTCACGCCCTCTGGCCTTGGTTGATGTCTTCCTTCTTCGATTAATTTGGTGTTTTGTGCCGCGTCCCGGGAAAGTGGCTTCATCTTTCCCGTCTCCGTCTTCTTTCCGCCTCTATCATCTTCTTTTCGATGCGTTTGTCCGGACGGAATGTGCAGAGAGCGGAGTCGCAGACACGCGTCAAACCGCCACCGCATTACCCGTCCCCCGACCACACCGCGAATATCGATTTTCAATTTGGTCTCTGTGCCACACTCTCTCCCTATCTCCCCTTTCCGACCGCTTTTCCCTTCCGTCCAATCGTCTATGTGTGTTCGTATTCCCCCTTTTTCCATTCTCTCCTGGCGTTTTGTTGTCTCGATTTCTTCCCTTTTCACGGTAAACACTCATCGATCGATCGGCTGTTGCTTTCCCGGAAAAATTTTGTGATCATAGTTTTAGAAGCGAAGAGTGTGTCTTATTAACGATTTCGAGTTCGAAGCAATAATTCATTCATGCTTCATGTCTAAAATTTACGATTTTCTCTGTCACCTTTGAAAAACCTCTTCCTTATCAGCCTCTAGGTTTTTCAGTGATGAATCACTTCAAAATTGAATGAAGCAAACTTCCGCAGTTTCTGGAACATCAAAGAGACTCTAGGTTTTTCTATACGTTTTAATCAATGAAATAATACGTTCCATGTTCAAAAAGGAAGCCCCACTTCTTCGAAAAACATACTTCGCGGCCGTGTTTTCCCAAAGACATTTTTCAAACCCGTTTCCACGACCTAATCGCTATCACTCTCCCTTAGTGATGACTCGTTGCTCTCCAAAGCAAACATAGAGCAACGCCCCTTCACGACAAGACTGGGGTTATACATTTGTGACGAGCTGCCAACTATATCATGCTCCATGCATATTGATAGCATTCCCTCCTATCTCTCGCCATGTGTTGCTGTCCTGTTTGACCGGCCTGGGGGAGCACACCTATCTCCCTCTCTTTTTCTCACCATTCTCTCGTTCTGATAAGGAAGAAAAGCCTGTCGGTCGTCGTCCGCTCCATACTTCCTTCCACTATTCGGTCGATTTGTTGTCAGTCACCAAAAAAATGAGACACAAAAGTATGAATAATAGAATGAACGAGGTCGTCTTCTTTATGCAGGACAGGTTTATTGATAGAATTGTTCGGTTTTTGTACTTTTTCCTCTCTTTCTCATTCTCTCCACAAAACACTACCGCTGCGCGTGGTGTGGCTTTATAAGTTCAATTGAAAATGTATTATTTATCGTATGGTCCTATTGTGATTGACTCTCGTCAGGTTAAAGAGCTTTGTTGAATTCGATGATGATTATGTTCTGGATTTGTCTCGCTTTCGAATCGTGTTTGAATCCGCGTGTTGATCATCAAAAAACCCTTTCATTTCTCGAAAAACGATGTCATTTTCAGACGGGTGTCGACGTCGACGCGGCCTCGTCAGGCAATCCTATCTGGCCTCTCACACTGGGCACCTTCCGCAATGACGAACGCACGCGGGAGTAATTCGGCCGCCTCTGCGAGTACCACCAACTCGCAAGGCGTTCTGATGGTCGGCCCTAATTTCAAGGTACGTTATTTTTCAAATCACAATAAATAGTTTTGAAAAACACTCGGAAATTGTTTTTAAAAAGTGCGAACTAAAAGCCATTGCTTTTCGAGATTGATTTAATGAACACGGAAAGTGGAGAGCTTCATATGCGGAGGAGCTTATTCTCTTTCCGGATATCCGTGGATTTATCTCCAAATAGCTTAATAGTTCGATTAGCCCTCTTTTAGTAGAAGAATTGATGCTCGGCAAAAAAAACTCTTCTTGAAAATTTGGTTTTCATTAATAATCAAGAATTTATGTTTTCACATTTTTTGAGCTTTTTCTAAATTTGAGTCGCTTAACATTTTTCTATATGCGATTTTGACGTCAATCCGCTCCCGAAAATTGTAAATCTGTTTTCGTTTAGAGAGAAATGCCCAAAGTTATTTCCTACAACATATTATGAAGATTCAGGTTGGAAAAAAGATTGGATGCGGAAACTTTGGCGAACTTCGACTCGGAAAAAACCTCTATAACAATGAACACGTCGCAATCAAATTGGAACCTATGAAAAGCAAAGCACCACAGTTGCATCTCGAATACAGATTTTACAAATTGCTCGGACAAGCAGGTACCGTTGCCTATCGACGAGGCTCAGAAGGTGTCACGCGGGCAGATTCGGTTACAGAGGGACTGCCACAAGTGCACTATTTCGGACCATGTGGGAAGTACAATGCACTTGTCATGGAGTTACTAGGACATTCACTCGAAGATTTGTTCGACTTATGCGATCGTCATTTCTCCCTCAAAACAGTAGCCATGGTGGCCATGCAGTTGGTGAGTATTTAATTTTCTAGACTATGAGAAATACGATAATTCTGCTGCTGTAGAATTTTTGTTTCAACCAAAAAATCTCGAACTTGTGTTTTTAGATTTTTTAATTCAACAACTGTAACACAAATTATACGTTTTCTAGATCCGCAGAATAGAATATGTGCACACGAAGCACTTGATCTACAGAGACGTGAAGCCAGAAAACTTTCTGATTGGTCGCTATTCGACCCGCAAGCAGCACGTTCTTCACATCATCGACTTCGGGCTTGCCAAGGAATACATTGACTGCGATACGGGTGAGTTGTTTTTTTTCCGAAGTTTTGGAAATCGCTCATTCAAATTTTTAGGCAAGCACATCGCGTACAGGGAACACAAGTCGCTTACGGGTACCGCGCGCTACATGTCGATCAACACCCATCTCGGCAAGGAGCAGTCGCGACGCGACGATCTCGAGGCTCTCGGGCACATGTTCATGTACTTCTTGAGAGGCAGCCTCCCATGGCAGGGACTGAAAGCCGACACACTGAAGGAGCGATATCAGAAGATCGGAGACACGAAGAGACAGACAGCTGTCGAGGTTCTCTGTGAGGGATTCCCTGATGAGTTCGCTCAATACCTTCGTTATGCTCGTCGGCTCGACTTTTTCGAGACCCCTGACTACGACTTCTGCTACAACCTCTTCAAGGCTGTTCTCGACCGATTAGGTGCCACTTATGACTACGAGTTCGATTGGACGCCCAAGTTGAACAATGTTGTACGTTTATATTAATTGAAACTCTTTGAAAGTTGTGCGTATTATAGTCAACACCTTCTGGATCGTTGCACACCTCCGAATCCAAAGATGTGAAGAGAACTGGTATGGACTTCATTTACCCGTTACATGAATTAAAATGAATTGGTTTCAGATCGTGGAGATCTCAAAGTCAGTCAAGCAGCCGCTCATGCTCAGTTTGGATCGACTCAAGTGAGTTTTTGGTATTGTCTGAACCCCCTAATCTGCATTTTAAGGTTATCAACTCGAACGCAGGCGAAGCTGTGGAAGAAGGCCGAACAACCGAAGGTCGAACGGCTGCCGGCGATAACCTTAGCGGAGAGGTGAAATGTTGTTGTTTCCGACGACGCAGGAGGAAGCACAACAACACGGCGTCGGTAACGCAAAAATAGCACAGGCTGTAGACTGTCTTCTTCATCTCATTCCATTCCCTATCCACTGTCCATTTCATCATTTTCTTCGATACTTTCCCCGTCTTCATTTCCGTGTCTGTGATGATTTTATGTGCACCGACTCTTTCTCTTCTTATCCTCTTCATTTTCCTTTTTTGCCGAAAAGGGTTCTCCAGGTACACATTTTTGTTTGTTTTTCGATTTTCTAGTTGCTCACACATCTGTTTTTCTCTTCCCTAAAAGCCCAATCACACTTTTTTCAAAGAATTGAAAGGAGAAAATAACAAAAATAGGTTAAATAGAAAATCTTTAAGAATATCCATTTATCGAAAGACGATAGGTTCTCCACGAAATAGCTTACAATTAGAGCTCTAGAGTCTAACGTCTTCCGAGAGTTACTGCATATAGTCCCTTCGCCTATCAAAGTGTTTTTTCCAAAGAAAACAAAACCGATGTACGTTCTCCCTTCACTTTATTCACACCATTCGTTTTACCCCCTGATTTCCACCAGTTTCCACCTCTTCCTCCTACAACTTTAATCCCGTTCCCCTTAGTCTATCCCGCACTTCTCTCTTCCTCTCTCTCTCTTCCAAAACCTCTCCAAAAAAAACTTCTCAACCAAATTAGCGTGGTGAAAAACTTGTGATTTTGCATTATTTAACTTTTTCTCTCTTCCGGATCAATCAATCAATCAGTTTTTCCACAATCCACCCGAAAATATTTTATTGTTCATTTGCTCGCAGCTCCCGTCCCCTGTTCCTCAAATTCGAAAAGGTTTTCCGTCGTCTTCTCCTCAAAATTCATAATTTACTGGATTTTTATCGATTTCTTATGGTTTTTCACATCCCCTCTTCCTTTTTCCCTGAACTCCCGATCCCCCTCCCCTCGCTCCACCCCACCTCCCCTCAATCTTTATGACCCTCATTATGACTATTTTATTATTATATATTTTATATTATTTATGTGACAAAAAGAATGAATTCCATCCATGTGACCCCTAAACACCATGTGTTGATTTGCGAGAGGGAAACAAGAGGCGTCGACGGCGCCTTCTTCCGTTTCTCTCCCACCTCCTCGTGTCTCCTGTTTTGCTGTTGTATTTGTGTACGTGACTCAAACGGACTGTCTTATCTCAATTCGCTATTTCCTCTCGCATCGATCGGTTAACCATGCCCTCGACAGCTCAGATGTCCTTCCACACGCCCCTCAAAGAACTTCAACCAGTGGACACTTCGTTACCAGAGCACCTCGTCAAGGTTCGCAACGTTTTAGACCAGTTATCGAGAAAGATGGCGGTTTCGAAATAACCATCAACTTCTTCAAATTGTTTTAGAATGTAGTAGCCTCTATTGAATTCTTGTAACTGATTCTTGAGAAAAATCTCCGAAATCGCCTGAAGACCAGAAGTTTAACTTCGAACCACGAGCTGAGAGCCTCATTTCCAGGGAGCCGTTGTCATCGACAAAGAGTTCAGCTCGTGGAACCGACGGGCGGTTCTTCCCTCTTCGTTACTGCACACTGTATTTATCACAATCAATCGATTAGAAACAAAACAGGCGGACGTGCTTCGGAATGCGACACACGAGATGCATCTTCCCGAAGACGACACGTACGGACTGATGGCCGACGGTCCGAAGCGATTCATCACCGACGAGAATCTGAGCCAACTTGGCAGCGGATTCATTCTCACTCTCTGCGCCTCTCCCGATCATTACGTGCAGCGGATAACGGAGATTTTGACAGAAGGAAACAACATTTCGCAGATGGAAAAAGCCCTCAAAACGCTCGACGAGTTCTCACTTGTGAGTTTTTGAGGCTTTCCGAGGTATTGAGACGCAGCGTTGTTCCAGGACCCAGCCCTCATCGAAGCCTTCTACCGTTGTTCGTCCCTCAATCTCCTGTTCAGCTTCATCCGCGACGACCGTGTCTGCATGAGCTCCTGTCTTCTCTCCACGTGTCTCCGTGCTCTTTCGAGCATGCTAGAACTCGCTGTCGGTGATGTCACGTGGAAATCGGTGCCACGTGACGTGGTAGACTCCGTCGCGGCACTAGTCACAGGGAGGGCAAAAAGAGAAGAAGTGAACACTCTTCTGGCCGCTCTCCAGATGATTGAGCAGCTCGTTGTCGGGTAAGGAACTAGGCTGGCTTGAGGAGTAAGCTGTTTAATTTTCAGAGATGACACAACGCGAGACTGGATCCTTGAGGAAGTTCCCATCGAGACGCTCATCCGGCACGTAGAGAAGTCAGACGAACGGATTGCTCTTTCCGCGTTGTGCCTGATGAACGCGATAATCAGAAGATGTCCAGACGACGAGAAACGATTCGAACTTATAAAAGCGCTGGAAGTGGTTCCGTTCCGAAATGCGGTTCACAGCTCTCTTCTTCGCGTCGGCGCATCTCCAGATCCGAAGGCGTTGGAGCAGTTAGTAGAAGTTCAACGAAGTCTAATCAGCGCGTACGACACGGCTCCACCAACTGATGATGAGATTCAGGCGGTTCTGAAACAAGACACATCAGAAGACATAGCAGAGCAGTCACTGGAGACGTGGAAGGCACAGTTGGAAGAGCACCGGTGCGGACGATTGGCCACGACAGCGATTATTCAATTCGCTGATAAGAGTCCACAAGATTTGCGAATGCTGATTTCGGAGAATACGATGCGGATAGAGGGAGGCAAGTGGCAACTGATTCCGATGTGCCTCCGATGCTGTGACATTGTCGCCGAGCTGTTTGGCCTGGTGCCCGGACGAGATGAACTCGACCGTCTCATTCCCGTTCTCTTCTCCTCCGACGCTCCATTCTCGGCCGTCTTCGCGTGCACTGTTCATCTATTCCACCGAACTTGGCGAGAAATGCAAGCGAAAGGAGGCGAAATGGAAAAGGTGGCAAACGTTGTGTCGGAGCAATTGAGACACGCAATCAAGCGTAAGGAGATGCAAGACGTCGAAATGCTCGCGGGGGATTTGGAGACATTCTCGTACAAGGCGATGCAGGAAATTTGGCGAGAAGAGCAGCTGGGAAAGGAAAACGATCAACTGCACAGTCAGGCCGTTATGTGAGTATTCTCTTCTTTCAACAACAACGCTAATCTCCGCTTTCCAGTCAGCTCGGCAACAAACTTCGCCCCAAAATGGAGGAACTTGTTCGGATAAATCATCTGAACTACCTGAAACTGGGCGCCGTGTTCCGGAAACCAGCCAAAGGCAAGTCGTTGGCGAAAACAGCATTCTGGCATTGGAAACTGGACGTTTCGGAGAAAATGCTGACAATAACAGTCTGTGACAGTGAGAACTTTGTGGAAGGATCGGGACAACAGAGAGAAGAAACCCGACAAGTGTGGCTGAAAGACATTGCTGATGTGACGAACAACGACGAAATCGATCGAAAAGCGAGTTCCTCCCGCTTCGCTTCGTCCCCCTCCACAATGCTCCTGCGAGGAATTCGAGTTCAACTGAAGGAAGGAGAAGTTCTGATGGCATTGACTTCCGACGAACGGCAGGCCGCCATCTGGCAGGAGGGACTCGCTCACTTGGTCGGAAACAATGCTCTTCGAAGGTAATTTTACGGATTCATCATCTATTCTGGTGATTCCACTTTCAGCCAAACACACGCAATGGTAGATCGAATGCTGAAGATGGAGCTCCGAGTCCGTCTTCTGAATGTTAAGCTCACCGACACCGACCAGAAGCCCGAGATCCCACCGTTCCCTGCTGACTTTAACAGTGTTATCGCCAACTTTTGAAACTGTTTCACGGACATTTTTTTTGTACATTAATATTCGAATCAAATCGCTTTATTGAACAACTTTAATAATTCCCTGCTTTAACAGAACCCATTTCTTGTGAATACTCAACGAGTTGCATGCATTTTCCTTCTCACTTTTGATAAGTTTTACACATTTTCATCGATCGAATGACATGATTCTCATAATTGACTGGAACACAAAGCCATTATGTACAGGCTACTTGAAGTTTTCTCTTATTTCTATAGTGCGCTCTATTGCTCACTCGAAACCGATTGTCAGATGGCGCTGAAAGAGGCGAAAGCGAAACTTCGGCAACTGATGAAGAACCTGCTCGAGAAAGTGACAGCGGAAGAAACGAAGCGACAAAGCGACGCGGTCTGTCGGCGAGTTGTCGAGTCGGAATGGTTCCGCGAGAGCAAGCGACTCTCGGTTTTCGTGAGCACCACCGGCGAGATTCAAACCGATTACATCATCAGATCAGCCCTGCAAATGGGCAAGGAAGTGTTCATTCCGCAGGTGAGAGTTGTCAAAAGAGCACACTTGCACACGGAGTGCAATAGAGCGTACTTTCTAACTTTTGTTCTGACAGTTCACCAAGGGCTCGACGGACATGGAAATGGTGCGTATTCCGGATCAACCGGCGTTCGACTCTCTTCCGGTCACTCTGTGGGGCATCCGTCAGCCGAACCCCGCCTGGAACTGGGATCGCTATCAGAACACAGGTGGCATCAGTCGCTCTTCTCTCTTTTTTCAATCATTTCCTCTCCAGGCCCTCTCGACATAATCCTCACTCCGGGCGTCGCTTTCACGTCTTCAGGACTCCGATGCGGGCACGGAAAGGGCTACTACGACCGCTTCTTCTCCAGCCATCTCTCTCGCTTCTCTGAAAAACTGCCGCTGAAAATCGGTCTCGCACTTCGAGAGCAAATAATTCAAGACGTTCCAATCTCCGAAACCGACGTTCTGATGGATCAAGTCGTCTACGAAGGCGATCTCATCTCCGATTATCAACTGGAAGCGGCGGCGATGTGGCAGAAGAGTCGGGGCTCTTGATATGGCTGATGGAACGATACTGTGCTCGAATATTACGTGCTAAATGATAATTATCGTGACTTTTGTGAATTCCCCCCAACATTCCTTTCTTGTGATAAATAGATAAAACAACTGTGTGAATGATAAGAAGAGATAAGAAAGTTGCTCACCGAGCCAGTGCGCACTCTAGGGCGCCACGTCACTTTCATAATCACCCTTCGTTTCCTTCCCTCGTTTGTCTTTCTCCTCCGTTTCCGTTCGGCCCATCTGTCGCCTCTTCTCTCGAATATCTCGCGACCATATGTGTCCGTCTTATTCTCTTTCTCTTTCCGAACAATAATACGGTCCTCTCGGGGAGGGGAGGGCCGCCCGTGTTTGGTGGCGAACGAGGTACTGGACAAACAGAGACACGCACACACACACCGGCGACGCGCTCCTTCGTTTCTCCCCCTCAACCCCTCCATCATCATCGAAATGAATATCGATTGGTGGGAGCGTGCGAAAGCGAGAGACGCAGACACGTGCATCGCGTGAGAACAGACAGCGTGGAGAAGCGAGAGACACAGAGATCTCTAACTTTTCTTTCGTTTTTTCCCTTCTCTCTCTCGCTTTTTCGCTTCTCGATCCCTCATTTGGGCCATCTCGGGCCCTCCCCCATTTGCATAATTCGGTTAACTAATTCCTCGAGATATTTAATTGAGCATAATTTGTTTTTGGCTTCTGGCTCTTCGCTCTATACACCACCACTCAATTCATTCTTCGCTTCTCCTCCACTTGACGACTCTTTCAATTTTCAGAAGAAATGGCTCAAGACGTGTTCATGGACTCGTGGCAATCAGCGACTGGGTAAGGTTTTTAGAGCACATTTCGTGCGCAGAATGTGCACGAAATAATTGGTTTTCCACTGGGAAAGACAACTGAAAATATCAATTTCCTCGCAGTCAGTAGTACTACTCAGTATTCACACTCTCTACCTTTTCGAATAAGTTGTTGACGTGGCATTACCTGCTCGATTTCAGTTTTCCTATGGAAGACGAAGACATGGGAATGCCGTCCGGAAAATACGCCCGAATGGACGACGAAATGGGCGAGAATAAGGAGCGATTCGCGAGAGAGAACCATTCAGAGGTGAGATTGGGGAAGTATTCTTGAGCAAAGAGCTGGAATTTCTTATAAATCTGCAGTGGTGCAGTTTCTGAAAAACTTACTGTGGATTCTCGATTATCGTTCTGTTTGAATCATCTATTCCTCGCCTGTTTTACACTACACACTGATCAGGGAACCTTCTAAAAACAGGTCTTAACTTTGACTCTTGATAGATAGAAAAAGGGTGTTTCAGTTGGTAGATATCTGTTTCCAAAAGTTGGCTACGAAATCTCTGAAGCGCTCTGAAAATCACCATTTTTTCACCATGCCCCATGTATTTCTCGGGACCGCGCAAGTGGGAAACCATCGCTCTTGTTGCCATACAGTATGGCCCATACTCGAGGAATGATAGCAAGTGTTGATCACGTAGCCACGGGGTGCTGCAGTCGACGAAGTCAGCAAGTGCGCTCCACCAACTGTATACAGTACCCCGGTTTGAGAGGTCCTTAACGGAATTGAAAGGTTCCTTGAACTGTTCTTAAAATTGTCTTTTGACGTTTACTACAAATGCAACGCCGTGTCGTCTACCCCAAACAATCTCGGCGAAAATTCAATTAGACGCGCTTATTTCGAATTCAACTTTTTAAAACGGATACGGTATCTACCATCTGAAAGGCCCTTCTTCGATTAATGAAGGTGATTTGTCAAAGTGAAGACTTGTACCGATTCACAGAATTTGTGAAGAACCACTTCTTTTGTATTGAACGTTTTTTTACCATTTCAGATCGAGAGACGCCGTCGAAACAAAATGACCCATTACATAAACGAACTCGCCGAAATGGTTCCCCAATGCGCTTCGCTCGGCCGAAAACCCGACAAACTGACGATCCTCCGAATGGCCGTCGCCCATATGAGAGGCATCCGTGGACACACCGCCCAAGACGAGACCTCCTACAAACCGTCGTTTCTCACCGATCAGGAACTCAAACATCTGATCCTCGAGGCAGCCAACGGATTTCTGTTCGTAGTCTGCTGTCAGACAGGCAAAGTGCTCTACGTGGCTGACTCGATCACTCCGGTTCTCAACCTGAAACAGGAGGATTGGCTCCAACGGAATCTCAACGAACTCATCCATCCGGACGATCAGGACAAGATCAGAGATCAGCTGTGCGGCAGCGAGGTGTCAGTGAACAAGGTTCTCGACCTGAAGTCGGGATCTGTCAAACGAGAAGGCGCCTCGACGCGTGTCCACATGTCGTGTCGTCGTGGATTCATCTGTCGGATGCGTGTCGGAGCCCTCGAACCGCTCCACCGTCTCCGCAACCGCCGGCCTCTCTTCCAGCACGCAGGCCAGAATTACGTCGTGATGCACTGCACCGGCTACATCAAAAACGCGCCTCCGCAGGGAATCAACGCACCGGCGTCTTCTTGTCTTGTGGCAATCGCCCGGTTACAGGTAACAGTCCTCACTGTCGATCAGTCCCTCACCTCTCGTTCTCAGGTCGCCTCGATGCCTGTTTGTGCCGATCCATCGTCGACTTCTCAGTTCTCTGTTCGAGTCGCCGAAGACGGAAAGATGACGTTCATCGACTCGCGAGTCAGCGATCTCATCGGATTGAGCAGCGATCAGCTAATCGGAAGATATTGGTGGAATCTCGCTCATCCATCCGATGAGAAGACCCTCCAGGACGCCTTCGTCGCACTTCTATCAGACCAACCGATGCGGATAAACATCCGCGTGCGCACCAACACCGACTACGTTCCTTGCGCCGTCTCCGCTTATAAATTCAAAAATCCCTTCTCGGAGGTCTTCGAATACGTCGTCGCGACTCATCATGTCGCCCCACAGGGAGACGTCAATAACTGGGCGACGACGGCACCGGCGGCACCTGCTCCTGGCTTCGAATCAGCCGCCGAGCCGGACTACGGACCATCTGGAAGCGGATGGAGGCCCGAGGCATCTCAACAGGGACCACCAGCACAGTGGCAGTGGGATCCTATGAATGGCTACAATCAGTGATCAGCAGTTACCACTCCAGCCAATTTCACGATTCTCACTTTTCTCTACTTCTTCCATTGCTTAGATCAACATTTCCCTTTTCAGCTACCTACTCTTACCCAGTATTTTCTTTTCTTCTCTTTGTGGACCAACGAGATTATCTCCAAATCAAAAGATGTACATTGTGTTCACTATTCGGCTTTTTATCATTGAAAACAACGAAATAATAAAATGAACTATAACAAAAAAGAGCTACACATACTGATTATTTTGGTGGGTTCTGAAGAAGGTATTCTGTGGCGGAAGTGGCCGTGGATTTGTGCGCAGAGAACTGTTTCGCAGGAAGCTCCTCTGTGTTCATCGCAGTCGGTAACCACGTAATCGGTGTCCACTGTCCTTGTACCGATGGAACCAGGGCAGACTGTCGACTCTCCAATTTGACAACTGGCTCACCACTTCTCGAAAACAGCAAATGCATGTCTTTGCTCACTTCTTCCTCGCTCATGTTCTTCGCATTGATCTGCAGCGTTTTTCCGTTTCCATACTCAGCGCGGATAGATGGATTCGAATTTCGAACAGGCTGGGCATAAATAACTACTGACGGATGATGTTTTCCTGTAATAGACTCGGTCAGAGTTCCTAGTGTACTTATTAATACTCACCGAGTTCGACCAACTGATGCTCGATGAAGTTGCGAACGCCAACACTCGATTCATTTTGCTTACAAAACCTGACAGTCACCCGATGTAATTGATTTGTGTAGCGAGAAATTCCATTATACGCCGGAATCTTTAGAAAATCCGAGAATCGCCATCCGAAATTGAGCGCCTTTGCAGCTGTGTAGATTGGCTTGATACGGTCGACGCGAGGAACGGATGGCATCTTGAAAATTGTTTTATTCGAAGTTAAAAATTATTCCAAAAATTGAAAGAAACATTCTGCTTTGGACACGAAAAAAGCATAATTTAGAAAATTGAGCAAACAAGAAAAAAATTATTAGACAGTGTGTTGCAAATTTGCTCCATTGCTAAGAGATGGGACCGCGAAATTCAAAATGGATTATTGATCTTGATCAATTGAGTGGCACTCGCGAGAACGTCATTCGGGTTGTCTGTTCTCAGTCGATACGTTGTCTCGTTCCGTGTTTTTTGATGTTTTTACATAGATTGTGACTTTTTCTTCGTTTGTGCGAATTTTTCTACACAGTTTTTCGTTCCTATTCATTGTAACACTTTCGACAAAATAAAAAATTGACCAAGGTCTAGCCACAAAGCTACACTTGCGTCTATCACGGGGAGAAAACTTTTGAATGGTCGTTCTCTCTCTTTTTCTGGTTTGTAGCCTGTTCCGCTCTATTATAGTCTCTTTGCAGATGGCAATCGCGACAGCAAAAAGTGTCTTATCAACGCTGTAAGTGTTCCGCGGAATTCCGCCCGAAAACTGTCCATATCAATACAATTCCAGAATGAACTGGATGACTTTCACTGACGATGCACGCCAAAGACTGGTACTAGCTGAGGAACGACTTCTCGAAGCCTGTGGTTTACGCTACAAATCAAAGTTCGTCCAGGTAAACGAATTCGCGCAAAAATCGATAAATTTTCGAAACTTTCAGGTCCGCTTCAAACAAGGCTCCATCTATACACTAACATCAGAGCCCGAAGAGGGAAAACCAAGTGGAGAAACGATTGTTTTGATCCCAGATATCGGAGCCGGAGTGGCAATGTACGCTGGTCTTATGAAGGCAATTTCTGAAAGTCACACAATCCACATATTCGAACCACTCGGATTTGGTCGTTCTGATCGTGTCAACTTCAACGCTGATAACGCTATCGCCGAATTGGAAATGGTCGAAACAATTGACGATTGGCGAAGGGAGATGGGCATCGACAAGATGTACCTGATGGGACACGGTTTCGGAGGATATCTGGCTAGTGCATACGCCCTGGAGCACCCCACCGTTGTCAGCCATCTCTTCCCCGTCGATCCGTGGGGTTTCGCAGAGAAAGTCGAAGCGAATGAGAAAATGGTATGTTGAAACGCGAATTTGATTACTCACCAAAGTGTGTTGCCGATGCTTCAGATAACACCGTATCCATGGATGGACTTTCTCGGCGACGTCATCGCCTACTTCAATCCACTCACTCCGATGCGCTGGTTGGGTCCACTCGGTTAGTCGTTAAAACCAAAGACAACGAGAAATAATTCTCCCACTTTCAGCGCCCGCGATCCTTCAAAGACTCCGTCCAGATTTTCTCATTCGGTTCCCAGGAGTGCAGAATAACGACATTTACAAATACGTGTACTATTTGAACTTGGCCACTCCCACGGGAGAAAATGCGTTCATGAACATGACGATTCCCGTCGGCTGGCCGAAAAGGCCAATGATCAGAAGGTGGGAAATCCACTTCTCCAAGAATCATTCACAATGGGCTTTTTTAGATTCTGCGGGATTGACAGAAGCGTCGGCACCACGTTCGTCTACGGAAGCAAGAGCTGGATTGATCCAGGACCGGCGATGGACATTCAGCAAGCGAGAGATGCTTATGTAGAAATCCATAACATCAGAGGAGCTGGTCATTACGTCTACGCTGACGCCCCGACCGCCTTCAAATCGATCGTCTTGGATGTCGTTGAAGGACGTTTCGAAATGCGCGCCCCACAAGATGCCCCACAATTGGCCCCACAACACGAACACTAATGTTCTAATGTAATGTATATAATACATACTAGTCCAAATTCCTCACCTAAACCACCTCAGGTTTTCACTCATTTCTTGTCCAACTTTCATTTTCTCTTGTCCAATTTTCAATGTGCCTTGTTCAATTTTCAACATTTCTTGTCCAATTTCAAATGTGCCTTTTCAAAATTTCAATGTGCCCTCATTTTTCGATAATTTATCAATGTTACTAAATAAATAATGATTCTTCCATTGGACGTCTCTTTATTCAGTTCATTCAAAAGTTCTGTCATTTTCCACATTTGCTCTTCTCTTGCTTACTTGACCATGTAGTTGAGCGGCATTCCCGGCTCCCAATCATACGGGAACTCGGGCTTTCCGCAGTTTTGCAAGGCTTGTCTCATCAGCTGAAAATTGAATTGTTACGCGCACCCGCTCTCTCTTTCACCTTGTAAATATCGGCATAGTTGGGATCAGCAAAGTAGTCCCAGCTGTCGATCATCGTCATGCACTGCTTGAGCTCAGCGGCAGGGCACGGGGGCACGAACATCTTCTCTGGCGTGTTGCGAATGTTCTGTTTAGCCACGCCGACCGCATTCATATCAGTGATCTCTTTCCACGGAACACGGCCAACGGTCAGCTCAACCTGCATGTACAGCCACACTTCGACGTCGTCTTTTCTGCAACGGGCGGCTCAGTTCAGCTCATGTCAGTGGAGCCTACCTTCCGAGCTCTTGTTGCTTGTGACAAGCGATCGGAGCATAACGGACGGTTCCACGGAATCCGGCGGCAGCGCGTGGTTTGCGGATGACTCCCTGAACACAGAAATGGAGGAAATCTCTGAAACGCAACCCACATTGTTATCAGTGAACTTGCGAGCCATTCCGAAATCGAGAATGTAAACTTTGCGGAGTTCGTTCAGTTCGGCACGCCCGATCGTGTAGTTTCCGGGCTTCACGTCGCGATGCAAATAGCCAATGTTGTGCAGATCCTCGAGCGCCTCCAGCGACTGAATTCCGCAACTCAGCGAGCACGCGAGACTCAGACACTGCTGGGCGGTTCCTTTGCGCAGGTCTTGAAGCGATTTCCCGACGAGTGTCATCACGACGTAATTGAAAGATCCGTATCTTCCCTTGTCCTCGATCTTGCAAAAGTGACGACTTCCCCTCTTCGTCAGCTCGCCGAGCACAAGAACCTCCATCTTGAGCACTTGCATCTGCTCCGAGATACCCTCGACTTTGAGCGCGTACTTGCCGGTGGGGTCGTTGCACAAATAGACGGCTCCACAGCCTCCCTCTCCCAACTTCTTCATGATCGTCCATCTCTCGACGGTTGAGCCGGCGGGCAGTTCTACGAGTGGCGGTGGCGGCGCTGTCATTCTTCCGATGGAACTTGTCGACAATAAGACGAGTTATGGAAACACGGGAATGCAAGAGACCGCTCGCTTCCGAGCGATATCTAATTGACACGTCACGCCGGGGAGCTCACGTGGATTAAAAAAGAAACTGGTACATCTTGATAAGAGACGCCTATAAATTGGAAACGAATCTCGCTGATCCTCATACTAGCACTAGCATCCTACTCGCTCTATCAACTGACTTCAACTACTAACACCATGGTCAAAAAGATCAGCTTCTACACCGCCTTCGGCCAATTCCTCGACATGATCGAGCGTCAATCGGAATCGGAGGACAAGCAGCTCACGGACCGTCTCCCCATCGAGCATCCTCTCAGCGACTACCAGAACAACATCAATTCGGATGTGCAGGTGCACTCGTGCCCCACCAACTTCTCTGCCCCCAGTGGCCCCGTCAACCTTCGAAAGGCCGTGAGCTGCCCTCTTGCTGCATTCGTGCCCCTGCCGACAGTGGCTGTCTGCTGTGATGCGATTCCGTCGCCGATTCCAACCAGCATTGAGTCCCGGAAGATGAACGAGGCGACCGACATGATGCTCTCCTTCTGGAAGGTTCATGTGACTCTCCGCCCCAAGAGAACTGAGTCGATCCCATCGCTGTTTGAGAAACTCGAAGGTCTCTTCCAAGTGCCCATTCCGGTTCCTGCTGCCATCGTCTCCAGTAAGCCAGTCGAGGGAGCATTTGACGACACTGGCTTCTCTTCCGAGGCTCAATCGCTCGTCACTGACCTCGAATCGGAGCTCACCGACTGCTCTTGGTGCGAGACGTGGAAGGCGTTGGAGACCCGAAAGGTGCCCACGCTTCCCGTCTTCGTCAAGTCGCCCATCGACTCGCTCAAGTACTACAAGAAGACGAAGCAGTTCCCGAGAGTCGAGATCGACGACGGAGAGCTCGCTGACGATGGTCCGTTTTCTACCCTTGCTTGCTCTACCCCCGCTTGCTCTACCCCCCGCAATAATTCATTGTTTTTCAGAGCACTCGCCAACAACCAAGACCTCTGATTCTGCTTCGTCATCGTGCTCATCTTCCAGCCGACACTCAACTGCCACTGTCGTCCGTGAGGACAAGCTGGCGACCAAAAGAAGCAAATTGCTCGGAAAAATCATCGCCCAGCAGAACAGGACTATTGCCCTTCTAATTGAACTTGATGAGGTCTCCAGGGAATTGGAGAAGCGGTCGAGAAATTGATCAATAAATTTTATATTTTACTTCCTCTTATTCATTATTCTTGCACTCGTGCGTTTCTGGTACCAATTCGAGGCCTTCGAGGCCTTCAGCAAATTGGTAGATCGATATTTCTATTTTGACGCGCAGGCATGCATAGACGCATATTGATTGTATAGTGCATGCATTGAATGATGAAACAGCGAACAACGCGCGGTGGCCTTGCGAAAACGCGTGCCGCAGCCGGCACGCCCCGCCCACGCTTTCAATCCGTCTTCGCGCGCGCAAACGGTTTTCGTAAAATTTTTAGAGTTTTCAGCGTACTCGGCCAAAAAAATCATTTTTTGTCAGTCGACTCAGTTTTTAATTTTAGGTTTTTGATGAAAAATTCAAAAATTTCAGATTTTTTATGCAAAATCTCAATTTTTCCTCCAAACTTCCAACATTCTTGCTTCCTTTGTTCATTATCGATCGGTTGAAGAGTCATGTGACACTCGCAACGCGTTGCAACGCTTATTTTCACTTGCTGTATTGAAAGAAAGTGTTAAATTTTGATGTTTCTAGAGCCGAGGATGAGTGACAAACGCTTGACTCTCAACAAAGATCACTTTCATCAACGAGCCGAACGGTTTTATAAGTTTTGGGTGAGTAGTTTAGTGTGCACCCATCAGTTCCTCGATTACCATCTACCTTTGTAGGAAGATGGTGCGGATGGATTAGATGCGGTAAATTCTATTGCCGTCGTCTATGGTAACAGTGAAAATCCTTACACCAAGTCCAGTGCCTTCCATGTAAGTGAACACGAATAAGTTTTAAAACAACGAGTCTTTCAGTCTTGGCTTTTCGGCCACGAAATTGTCGACACTGTGCTTTTGTTGTTGAAAGACCACATTTACATTCTTGGTAGTAACCGTAAGGCTGAGTTCTTCGGTTCTGTAACCGGAAGTCAGTTCAATGGGAAGGTGCCTCCAGTCACCACACTGCTCCGAGACAAGTCAGACAAAGACGCCGCCAACTTTGAGAAACTCATCGACCACATCAAAACAGCCGGCGGTGACTTGGGAGCATTCGTCAAGGAAAAGTTCGTTTCCGAGTTCGTTGATGGTTGGAACAAGGCTCTCGGGAACAACGGTGTGAACAAAACTGACGTCACTCTTGCATTCACGCACTTGTTCGCTGTGAAAGATGAAAAAGAAATCGAACTTATTCATAAATCCGCTCAAGTCACTTCGTCTGCTTGGACCGCTGCAAAAAACAAATTTGTCGATGTCATCGACCAGGAAAAGGTATGCTGACCTGATCATCCTCCCTTCATTCATTTTGATATCGATTTAGCAAGTACGTCATTCGTCTCTCTCCAACGACTTTTCGGCATACATGAAAGATTCGAAGATTCAAGGCGCTTTAGCCAAATATAGCATCGATACGTGCTATGAGCCTATCGTCATGTCGGGAGGAAACTACTCTTTCAAGTGGAATCATGAAAAGTGATTAATCCCTTTTTGTGTTACTCGTTACCCTTACGGTTTGTTGCAGCTCCGAATCAAAACTTCACTGTCAGTTTGGAACCATTGTCACCTCATTCGGTGCTCGTTTGTCCGATTATTGCACTAACCTCACTCGTACTATTCTCATCTTCCCCTCATCTGACCTTGAGGCCGCCTACGAAACTATTCTTGCCACTGAACAAGCAGTTATTGCTGCTCTTAAGCCTGGGGCAAAACTCAGCGAAGTCTATAAAGTCGGAGTGGATACTTTGACCACGAAAAATCCTAAGTTGGCGGAGACACTGAACAAGAAAGAATTGGGATTCGCAACAGGAATCGAATTCCGTGAGAGTCGCCTGGCCATTAGTCCGAAGTGCGACGAAGTTGTCAGGGCTGGAATGGTCTTC
This sequence comes from Caenorhabditis macrosperma, assembly GCA_963932285.1. NCBI lineage: Eukaryota > Metazoa > Nematoda > Chromadorea > Rhabditida > Rhabditidae > Caenorhabditis > Caenorhabditis macrosperma. The sequence goes on from OZ010622.1 coordinate 5,979,308, forward strand.
ATCGTGTACATCGGTGTCGACGGAATCCCGAACAAAGGAAACAAGGGAGAAAAGGGGAAGCCGACAGCTATCGCTATTTCGGACACCATTGTCGTGAAGGCCGAAGGAGATAATGAAGTGCTCACTGAGAAAGCAAAGTCTCGTCTGAAGTCCAATGTCATTCGTTTCAAGGAAGATGCTCAAGGAGGTGAAGTCGAGGAGCAGAACGAGAAGAACCAAATGCTCGGCAGAGGACAAAGAAGTGTGGTTATAAGTGATCAGACAAGAAATAAGACCACTAATGAAGAGAAAAGAAAGGAGAGACAGAAGGAGCTCGGCCGTATTCTCAACGAAAAAGCCCAAGCTCGTCTCTCGAAGCAAGATGGTGGGACCGACGAGAAGAAGGTGAAGAAGTCCAATGTCGCTTATAAGACAGCAGAGCGTTTCCCACAAGACAGTGACATCCAAAATATGCTGATCTACGTGGATCGAAAGTATGACTCGGTCATTATGCCGATTTTCGGAATTCCAGTTCCTTTCCATATCTCAATGATAAAGAACTGTTCGCAGTCTGTGGAAGGAGACTACACCTACCTGCGTATCAATTTCAACACACCAGGCTCACAAATTGGAAAAGATAATGGACAGTTCCCGCATCCGTTGGCTCATTTCATGAAGGAGCTCACATTCCGTGCCAGCAACCTCAAAGAACATCACAGTGATGCGCAAGCGCCGAGTGCTAACTTGAGCACCGCTTTCCGTCTGATCAAGGAAATGCAGAAGCGATTCAGAAACGAAGAGGCTGAAGAAAGGGAGAAGGAAGGAGCTGTTAAGCAAGACAAGCTGATCTTGAGTCAGAACAAGTTGAATCCGAAGCTGAAAGATCTTCTTATCCGTCCAAATATCATTCAAAAGCGCATTACTGGAGCTCTTGAGGCCCACACAAATGGATTCAGGTATGCCCGATTGCTATAGCGCAAGGTTCTCAATATCGAATTTTAGATATACTTCTCTTCGCGGTGATCGTATCGATGTGCTCTATAACAACATCAAACATGCGTTCTTCCAACCATGCGATAATGAGATGATTATCCTCCTTCATTTCCATCTCAAAAATCCAGTGATGTGGGGAAAGAAGAAGTACAAAGATGTTCAGTTCTACACTGAAGTCGGAGAAATCACCACCGATCTCGGCAAATATCATCATATGCAAGATCGAGATGACATGCAGAGTGAGCAGCAGGAGCGTGAGATGCGTCGTCGTCTCAACACTGCGTTCAACAGCTTCTGCGAGAAAGTTTCGCGCTTGACAAATGAACAATTCGACTTCGACACTCCATTTTCGGACCTTGGCTTTTATGGTGTCCCGTTCCGCTCGTCTACAATGCTTAAACCAACTTCATCTTGTGTGGTAAACCTCACCGAATGGGTAAGACTTTGAAGGTTCACTACTCACGATAATCATAATCCTTTTTCAGCCGCCATTCATCGTTACTCTCTCAGAAGTCGAACTTGTTCACTTTGAACGTGTCTCATTGCAACTCAAAAACTTTGACATGGTCTTTATTTTCAAAGACTACAAAGCAAAGACGCAGATGGTCGCCCAAATCCCAATGAGCAGTATTGATATGATAAAGGAATGGTTGCACTCGTGCGATATCAAATACAGTGAAGGAATTCAATCGCTTAATTGGGCTAAAGTCATGAAGACAATCACCGATGACTTGGAGTCGTTCTTCGAAAACGGTGGTTGGAACTTCCTTGAATTGGATTCAGACAATGAAGAAGGAGCCGAGGATTCTGATGAGTCAGATGCATACACTCCTGAAGAAGATTCTGCCCATTCGGAAAGCGAAAGTGACGAAGATGAAAGCGAAGGCGATGAAACCGATGAATCGGATGATGAGGAAGGCTCTTTGGATTCGGATGAATCAGAAGGAAAGGATTGGTCCGATCTCGAGGAAGAAGCTGCTCGTGCGGATAATCGACGTGAAGTGGAAGACCGTGATGGAGGGCGTGATAGAGACCGCAAAAGACCTCACTCGAGCAAGAGCGGCCCAGCGCACAAGCGCAGAAAGTAGTGGTTGTTTGGAAATGAAATCCGTTATCATCGTTTGAATTCCAATAATTGTACTCGCGTTTCTAGTTTCGCCAACAACATTCGAAGCATACGATTCCGTTATTTAACCCCTACAAAAGAATCTCATTAAAAAGTCAAAAAAATCACCACATTTTAAATTCCTGGCTTCTCCCCTTTTTACATCTTTTTTCACTAATTTGCAACGCAACCCCTTTTTCACCGCACACTTTATCTGATATTCTCTCATTGATTGTTAATGATCGAATATTGTGAAAACATTAATTTTTGTAAAATTTTGTCGAATGAAGTTCAATGAACCCAATTCTTGTTTTGTCAAGCGACATTCTGGTGTTGCAGCCGTACTTACTTTGATGTTGTCAATTGAGAATCCCGTCATTTCGTTTTTTAGTTTGTATGAATTGTGTCTGCCGGGCAGTCGTAGACAGAGGGTGGGGCTTTTGGAAGCCTCTGACACTGCCGAGTGTCTTGCACTTAGCCCTCCGAGTACGGCTACAGGAAGGCTGACCTGGTAGGTTTAGAACGATACCTGTTTGTTCATTGCAGTGAGCAGAACATCCAATGTTCATTTTCAGGTCGTTCTGTTGAGTTCGAATGCCTCGATCTGCAGGATCGGCTGCAAAAAGACTCAAGTTGAGGGATAGATCAGAAACGGAATCGGAAGTTTCGAGAAGAAGTAGAAAAACGAGAGGAAAGTTGACCAGAAGTAATGAGGAGGTTGGTAGCTTGACTATCGAAAAAGCAAATCGGTTAGCTGAAAAAATCACTGGATATCACTGCATTGGTAAGATCGATGGGTCATAAAGTTGATCAATACGAAGACTTTTAGATTTGCGTCTTCCGAATAGAAAAGAGACCGATGCAGCCGATTCAATGAAGTGGATTTCGACGTTCGATGAACAAGACGTTGTCATTCAGCGAAAGTTGTGTATGATCTGCATGAAGAACCCGATGGATGCATTTTTGAAACCACATGTACGAGAAATTCATCCGGAAGTGTCATTGGAAGTTACCGAAATAATTAGAAGACTGAGCGATGTCAGGTACACGAGGTTCTGTGCCAACGGCTACATTATGAATCAAACAATCGACGACAAGTTCCCATCGATTTCTCGAGTCCCACTCATTAATTTCCTCGTCAGTTGTGGATTCGCCTATGTTCGGAATGAACAAAAGACGATTGTGAATTTTGAACCTAAGTACGAAGAGACTGATGTCCGTGGTGTTTCGAAGGAGACAGCAAGAGAAATCGTCTCTGGATTCAACAGAGTTGATCTGTTTTTCCACGATGAAATCTCTTTCTCAGCCGATCTCGTGACCAGCTCGCGAATGCTCGATCCATCTACTCAGACTACCGTATGCTGCTATGTTTGTCATAAGATCTCGAACATCAAAAACATTGCAAGACACGTCAAAGTTCATGAAAAGACGTGGAACTCTGAGGATAATGACTGTTCATTGGACGATCTCACAGAAGTTCTCAAGAGAATCACTGAAGTCCGAACGGCACTCTATTATGCCGCTCAGCCGATTAAATACTCGAGAATTCTGAAAATTTGTGAAGACAATGCAGGCGCCAGTCATAAATTGATTGATTTCCTACTTGAATCGGGATATGTTGTCGATTCTGGAGATTCTGAAGAAGTTCTGACACCAACAATATCACCAAAAATGATAGTTTTCGGACCAAATGACGAAGAAATTCCGGCTTTGTTTAAAGAAGGTTCTGAAGAAAAACGACAATATGAAGACGCGATAGAAGAAGAAATGCCGGATTTGCTTTCGGAAATCGAGAGAATAAGCCGATCTCCAACGATGGCAGAAGTCTGTGAATCGGATTTCTCGACTACCGAGCAGAGCGAATCGATCACAAGGAGTCGATCGAGTAGTGTAACGGTGAGCAACTCACAAACCAAACGAGTTTCCGCAATTTTCTCAATTTTCAGAGTGAAACAAGTTCGGCGTCTTCCACCTCCTCGTCCCGTTCTCGAATCACACTGCGCCCTTGCAGCAGTCCTTCCGACGAACCATTTCCGTATTGCGTTCTCAACGGGATCACGGAACACATTGCAGTGGAACATGCCCTTTTTGGGCTTCTGGAAGCATTGACAGACGATCCAAATTACACTTTGAATCAGCCGCAGTTCGGATTCCTTCTCGGTTACACAAGTTATTGCCTTGTAGTAGCTAACGGAAGTAAACAGAATGTGATCTCCAAACTCAAAATGGGAGACTACATGAATGCAAGATTTGATGAATCATCAGGACTCCGTTATTTTTCATTCTCAACCAAATCGACTTGTAACCAGAAAGATGTCATCGAATATTTGTGCGCAGATGAGAAAGTTTGGAGAGCAATGGAGATATTCGAAGCAGCCAGAGAGAGAAGAGCGCAAGAAGCAATGTGGATCCAGATGGACGACGAATCCGCGCCATTCTTCTGCTCTTACACTTCGCCTTTTGCAATAACCAAAGACACCAATTATCCAATGAGCCAGTTTCTGAGGATGTGTGGACTCGACTGGCCGTGCCGAAGCAATGCAATCTGTTCGGCCGCCTGGTCTTTGGTACCGAGAGACAATGAGAAATCAGGTCATCATCAATATTCCATCACTTATTTCAAATTGCTCCGAGAGAAGGAACGAAGTCAGGTGCAGCTGATTGATGACGGTGGCCAATTGTCGAGTCATCCGACCTACAAAAAAATAACGTCGATTGTAGTGTCGAAAGCGAATAATAAAGAGGCACAACCGAAAAAGGTTCGAAAACCACAAAAGAGATACATACCGCCGGAACGAAGAGGAGTGCCGAATCGGCCGAGAGGTGGCGATCACAAGTCGGAAGAGTTCCTGAGACGAACTGGAAGAGAAGTGCCGGAAAGACCGCCGAAGAAAGAACCGAAATGGAGGCGGAGAACGAAGAAAGAGATGATCGAAGCTGGTGCTGAATGCGATCTCACGACGACTGTTGTTCCGGTCGACACTTCTCCGCAGGAAGAGCAGCTGATCGATTTCGACGCAGGAGGTCATGAAGATCCTAACCAATGGACGGAACCGAATGAGTTCTACCGGTAAGCGAACGAGTTCTTTTGTAGCTGTAATAACGTGTTGTTTCAGACCCACAGAAGTTCTCGATGATGGCAACCGATACAAAATCGAAATCGACGGAGACCGAGTTCTGACGTGTCTCTGAATGCGTGTTCTGCTCCTCCACCTCCTCTTTGCCGTTACCAATGTTCTGACTCCATTCTGCTCGAAAGATGTCTGTTGCTACGGGTTACCCGCTATATTACGTGTCTGTAAACAACTCTATACTTGCATTTTGAAATAGTCTATTTATTGTAATCTTGTTATCATGAATTGAATACATGTTTCATATGTAATCCAATGTAATCAGTGTTTTCTTGTCAAGTCCCGGGTTGACTGCTCATTACTATATATTTATTTAAATGAGAAGGATGTGAATCGAAAACTCTTTCTTTTATTATTTCTTATTAGAACCATAATTAGCTTCGTAAGCGAAATATAGAGATTCGAGCTCTCATTTTGATGTTTTTAGTGCATTCTCACTTTCTCTAACTCGTTTTATAAATCGATTCGATTAAGTTGAAAGGTGATTATTATTTTCTCCATCCTTACCCTTCTATCTTGAGTCGGTTCTCTTCCCGTTTTAATAATGGGTTGGCACTCTTCGACTCGGGACACCTGTGGATTCTCGCGAACATCACATCGGTCTGCCAATTGACGATTCTTTCGAATCGACTCCGGCTATCTATCCACCCACAACGGAAAAAAAAAACTTCATAATCACTTTATGCACTTTCACCTCTTTTCCGACGCCTCCCTCTAGTTTCCCCGCACTCCTTCTGCGCTGTCCGTCTTTCCGTCTGCGTCTCCCATCTCGCTATACTCTCTCCGCTCGCCTGACTAGCCTAGCCACCAGCGGCGCGCTCGTTTCGCCCCTCGAATTTCTAATTTTCGTGCTTTCCATAGTCTGAAATTGGAGTTTTGTGCAAAGTGATGCGAATCTATCGATTCCCCGACTTCCGGCTCGCGTCTTCCGCTCTCAGCTAAACGCGCCGTTTGCTTCTCACTAAATTGATGGTTTCGAAATTGAAAAAACAACGAGAGAAACCCCCCCCCCCATTGTTTGAGCTGCCGGACAAACGTAATGCAGAATTTTCTCGAGCTGAGAAATTAATTAGCGGTTTCCCTTCCAGCTTGTTTTCCTCTCCTTTTCTTGTTTTGCACGACACCTTTTCTGCTCCAAATACGAATATATTCAGCCATCAATCTCAATGGAAGTAGACCATCATCCGCCGCCAGAAGACGGAGGTGGTCACGAATCGAATAACGATCTCAATGAGCGCCCGTCGACGTCTTCAGACCATGAAGTTCCCGTCGAACAACCACTTCCTGAACATCAAGATGACGCTGACGACAACTGTGAGTTTTTTTCCATAAAGAGTTCATCCTACTCGTGTGATAATCACCTCTTACGCTTCACCGGTGAACTTGTGCTTTTAGTAATGTGTCGAGTGTGTCGGGGCAACGATGGAAATCTCTATTATCCGTGTCTGTGCACCGGAAGTATCAAATATGTACATCAGGAATGTTTAGTTGAATGGCTGAAGTACAGGTATGTTAATTGAATAAGGTGACTACAAAATAATGAAATTTGTTCAGCAAAAAAGAAGTTTGTGAGCTTTGCAACCACAAGTATTCTTTCCAACCAATCTACCGACCGGATATGCCAAAAGCTTTGCCAGTAATCGAAATATTTCGAGGAGTTTTTGTATCTGGCGCGCAGATGCTCAAAACTTGGATCGTCTACACTCTTGTGATGGGTACATGGCTAGGACTGGTTCCTTTCATAGCAGCTCGAATCTACAACTGCATCTTTTATTTGTCATTTCAAGACATTGTCTCCACGCCGTATCAACTCTTCAAGATTGACCATTGGTTCAACGACATTCTGAAAGGAACTCTTCTACTTGTCGTCTTCGTCTGTACATTCATTTCTCTCGTTTGGCTCCGTGAGCAGATCCTTATTGGTGGTCCTCAACATTTCCTGAATTTCGACGCTGAAAACGATAACGACGACGAACTGATTAATGACGATGACTCATCGGAAGATTCTGAAAACGACGATGATGACGATGACGATGACGACGACGATGATGATGAAGACGAAGAAGACGAGAGCGGTTCAGACAGTTTCGACGAGGAAGACGAAGTAGTGAGGTTTTTTGAGGAAGTAAGCGATGGTCCACCTGAACCGGTCGTTTACATTGATGCTGGAGAGTTCTTGAACCATCGGGAAGCAGTTGCTCGCGGACATCCAGGAGCATTGGCATATGAGGCAAGACGGAGAGACATTTACGAGGCAAGACACGGATTCCGTCCACGAATGGTAAACACTTTCTTATTTTTCATTAAGTTCGGTCTTCTTTTCAGCCAGGGCAGCCATATGATGACATGCGTGACGATGAAAACGAGATAGTGGAGAATGACAACGATCACGAAGGTCATGAAAACGCCCATTTCGCAAATCGATCTCCAACTCCTCCACCAGAAGTAGTACAACAAGAAGTGGACCAGGATGTGGTACACGAATTGGAGCCGGCTATTGAGCCAGAAGTTGAGCCAGAAGACCCTCTGGACCGAGTGCCACCTCCGATGGAGCCTGAGCCTATCGTTCCTAGAGTCCGAGCGAATCGTCGTAGACGCGAAAGAGAAGACGCAGAAGCAGTTGATCAGGCTGAACAAGATGATAATTGGAGAGATTGGGATAGGTTTGGAGACGAACTGACATGGCAAAGACTATTAGGACTCGACGGATCGCTCGTTTTCTTAGAACACGTGTTTTGGGTCATATCACTAAACACACTATTTACGGTTCTTTTCGGTCAGTTCGATATCGTTCAATACATCATCGAATATTCGAATTTCCAGCTTACGTTCCATATCGTTTCGGAAACTGGTTCCTCTCTTTGATCGGCCTCCAAGGCAAGATTACATATTTCCCGTCGATCGTCGCGATGCTCATCGGCTACATCCAAGTCGCTCTCATCACATTCGTGATGCACCAGCTGATGCATTCGCTCAAAATGAAACTGATGTACCGATTCCTCGGAGTCATGTTCCTGATCATCAAAGTGTTCCTTCTCGTCTTTCTCGAGATCGGATTCTTCCCTGTCATGTGCGGCTGCTGGATGGACGTTTGCACACTTCCGCTATTCAATGTGACTCTATCGCAACGAGTTGCCACATTTGCCAACGCTCCCTTTATGTCAATCTTTTTGCATTGGATGGTCGGAATGGTCTACGTCTTCTATTCGGCCTCGTTTGTCATTCTACTCCGTGAAATCCTACGCCCTGGAGTTTTATGGTTCATGCGAAATCTCAACGATCCAGACTTCAATCCGATTCAAGAGATGATAGACCTTCCATTCACGAGACACTTCCGCCGGCTCGTTGTATCTACGACGCTCTTCTTCTCGACTATCCTCCTCATATTCTACATTCCTCTCAACATAATCGAAACTCTCTCTCCAACTCTTCTTCCATACAACGTATCGATGAGTGCGGAAACACCCCTGTCGGAACTCTCACTCGAGCTTCTCATACTTCAAGTCATCATGCCGGCTATCCTGGAGCACGCTAACGGGAGAACATTCATCAAGGCCGCAGTTCGAGTGTGGTGCAAAGTCGTCGGAACAGCATTAGATTTGGATCAGTACCTGCTTTCCGACACCAACAACAACCAACACAACGTGAACAACGACCCACTGCGTAACGCGAATCAAGCAGGAGGCGCCGGTGGTGGTCTCGCTGCAGAGCATCAAGCTCTCTTGCTTCTCCGTGAGCCACGCGCATATGAACCATACAACCGCCCGTCTCTATTCACCGTTCGTGTCACCATCCTTCTGCTTCTGATGTCGGTCACCACAACCATATGCAGTGTCATCGTTTTCGTAGTCCCGGCCAGCATCGGACGGGCAATCATATACCTGTTGTCGAGCACTTCAAACGTCCATGAAATATACACGGTGGCCATAGGATTATACGTCTGCTGGCTCATTGCAAAGGGAGGAGCAACGGCGTTCAAGTTCATTCGAGGAGGCCCTCATCTGTTCAAAAGAGCAGTTATGCACTACTCGTACCTGGTGAGTATTGAACACTTGCAAGTAGAAAAACTCTTCGTTTCAGGGAATGCGGCTTTTCTTCGTCGCTCTCCCAATAATTATCATCTTGCCTCTTCTCATGGGCACCTACTTCCAACTAGTCTTCCTCACACCAATGCGACTCGGATTCCAACAGGTATACGCGTTTCCGGAGATCCGTCCAACGAACATCATGAATTCTTCCAGACTGCCCTCACCTTCCCGTATCAAGACTGGGCGATGGGCGTCGTGCAAATGAAAATCTTCGGAGTTGTAGCCATGATGGGTCCGGATTGGTGGTTGAAGACAGAGCTCGACTTGCTTGTCCAACGCGGAATTGAGAACTTCGCAGCTCTTCACGTTCTCGTGCGGATAGTCGTTCCGTGTGTTCTCTATCTATCATCATGCATCGCGTTCCCAGTGGTTGTCATAAAGACATATGCATTCCTCGCAGGTACGCAACAACTAAACTATTGAACTCTTAGTCAACAATTCCAGGCGCCGACGCAGAATGGACTATGCTTCTTCTCCGCTTCTCCTATCCGGCGTTCTTGTTGATAACTTCTGGCGTTGTGTTCGTGCGCTGGCAAATCGTCAAGTTTGCCGAGCTCGCCGAGAAAATCAAAAATGACCGGTACCTAGTGGGCACTCAGCTCGTCAACTATGAGAGAAACGGAGTCCGTGTCCAACAGTAAATCCACATTTCTCGCTGTCTCATTTTCATTGGTTGTTCCTTTTCTTGTCCACTCTTCCGTGTATATTCGGTGTTTTTTTCCCTTCGCTCGGCAACTATTCCTTCCTTCGCTAGTGATTTCTGATCTTTCTGGAAAGTTTTCGTTTTTGATTTTCTGATTTTTCTGCAAGATATTTAAATAATATTATTCTCAACTGACTGTCTCTGCAAAACCAAAAAGCAAAACATCATGAATTTGAGCATATACTATATAACAAGAAGCATTGTCAAAAGAACCGAAATTAAATGCCGACGAGTCCGAACTTTTAAACAAATATTGTGAAAAGCGCCGGAAATAAATTCAGTACTGCCGAAGAAATGTTTTCACAAACATTGGAACAATTTTTCTGATAGGATGAACGTGCTGAAAAGTTTTCCCGATCATTAGCAAAACAAATATCGGAGGAGAACTACTCCGCCGACGGAAAGCACCGCAGCACCATCAGAGAAAACCAGCATTACGATACACCAGTAATTTGTATTTTAGCACTTATTTAGCACATAGCAATGACATATCGATAAGATTTCGAATGACAAACAATCATTGATGTATTGCCTTTCGGCTTGATGCTGTCGAATACATTGTCGTATTGTCACCGACAGCGAGAGGAAGACAAATGGTTTCAATAGTGTAAACGACGTGACGACCATCGGTGAGCACTGCGTGAACTCGATAAGAAACGAATGACTCACAAAAAAGATCATTCTTGACTAGTGAATCTCTGGAAAGAAACAACAACTCGCACGGACGATGACGATCGGACTTCCAGTTATCGGAATCCTCATCTCCTCGGTGATATGGCTACTGACGGGCTGCGGCGGCGGAAAGAAGAAGAAGGGACCGGGAACGAGTACACTGGCAAAGGTATGATGAGGGGGGAAATGGGTGAGGTAGAGTGGATTTTCAGCCGGGAGTACCACCTGCAGGTGCGAGCAAAATGGGTGCACCGGAAAAGAAAGAGGATGAAAAGGAAAAGTCGAAGATGGGTGAGAAGAAGGAAGAGGAAAAGAAGGATGAAGAGAAGAAGGAGGATGATAAGAAGGAGGAGAAGAAGAGTGAGAAGAAGGAGGAAAAGAAGGATGAGAAGGAAAAGTCGAAATCGAAGAAGAGCGAGAAGAAGGATGCGAAGAAGGAGGATGAGAAGAAGGAAGAGGAGAAGAAATCGAAAAAGAGCGAGAAGAAGGATGATAAGAAGGCGGCGGGAGGGGAGAAGAAGGAGGAGAAGTCGAAGAAGAGTGAGAAGAAGGACGGAAAGAAGGAGGAAAAGAAGGAAGATGAGAAGGATGATGATAAGAAGGATGATAAGAAGGAGGATGAGAAAAAGGATGGAGATGAGAAGAAGGATGAGAAGGAGTCGAATAAGGAAGAAGAGAAGAAGGACTCGAAGAAGGAGGAAGAGAAGAAAGAGGAGAAGAAAGAAGAGAAAAAGGAAGAAAAGAAGGATGAGAAGAAGGAAGAGAAAAAGGAGGAGAAGAAGGAGGAAAAGAAGGAAGAAAAGAAGGAGGAGGAAAAGAAGGAGGATGACAAAAAGGAGGATGACAAAAAGGAGGATGATAAGAAGGAAGAAGACAAGAAGGAGGATGAGAAGAAGGATGAGAAGAAGGACGAGAAGAAGGAGGAAGAAAAGAAGGAAGAAAAGAAAGAGGAAAAGAAAGAGGAAGAGAAGAAGGACGAAGCGAAACCCGGAGAGCCAAAGCCGCACAGTAAGTCACATTGCAGATCGTCTACCGTAACCGATGATTTCAGTCGTCATTGACCCTGCTAACGAGATGCTCTACAAGGCAGACCAGGTGGAGCAGAAGAAGCTGTCGATGAAGAATACTCACGACAAGAAGATCATGTTCAAGATCAAGTGCTCGGACAACGTCGCCTACATGTCTGAGCATCAGCCGTTTTCAGCTTCATATGTTTTCTATTCAGGGTCAACCCAGTGTTCGGAGTCATTGAACCGGGTAAATCGGCCGAAGTGACGATCACTCACAACAAGGCGCCCGCCAAGGAAGGCAAACTCGTCATCGTCAACTCTGTGGTGAGTGATTGTGCGCGTGCCTTCGAGACTATTCCAATTTTCAGTTCGCCGGAGATGAAAAGGATCTCGCCAAATCGTTCAAGGCAGCCAAACCAACTGGAGGGCAGATCACCGTCAAACTGGTGGCCAAGTAGACACTGCGCCCCTCCGCATTGAACTAGCACGGACATTTCATCTCCTTTTTTGTCGGCAAACCCGGTCTAAATAAACTTAATTTCTTAGTGTTCTGAATTTGTTTTCCTCATCTTTTGTTCTTCGGCTCATTCCAACCTTTGGATGGGGATGCTTTACACCAAGTGACAAATACTTTGTCACTTGGTGTGGACACTCTTAACAACCTATCGTCGCGCGAGAGACAAAAGTCTAGAGCTGTCTTCGGAAGAGCCTCATATCGATTGAAGTTGTGAATTTGCGGAAGGAATGAGTGAATGACACTGTCGAATTGTTCGTGCGGGAAAACATTTGCAGCTAGGAATGTGCTCTAAAGCACTCCTGTACAGTCTCTTTTATCTTTGCAGTCACTTATGTATAACACTTGTGTTTATCGTTTTTCGCAGTTGTAAATACAATGATGTCCCCTTCTTTCTCCCCCAACCACTCAACCCCTTCTCCACATCCGGATGTCGACCGCCAACGCACGGAAGACGTGGGTTCTCCACCTCTGCACAGTGCACGCCTCTTGCCGTTGGGGATTGTCGGTGGAGGGATGGGTCGAGAGAACGAGTCATTCTCATCCGGTGCTATCCTCCCGAGAACACCGTCTCCCTCTCGTCTTCTTTTTCCAATTCCCTTACTATCTTTCCTCTCCTGACTAAATATCTTCTGTTTCAGAATCCCCTTGTACTCTCACAATGCCTGCAATCCGTTCGTCCAAGACTCCCAAGTCCTCCGCAACGGCCATGAAAATGAAGCTGATGGGCAATCGCCGTCTCCACACGGAATCAGCTCGTCACCCAGTCAAGACCCGAATCTCCGTCCCCGAAGACATGGAAATCGACATCGAAGTGCCATCCAAGACTCCATCCGTCCTTCGTACTCCCACCAGAACCCCATTCGACCACTTGCCAGCCCATCTTCCACGCCCACCGAGACGTCCTCTCGCCGAGAATCATCCGGAGGAGGCGACCATCGCACTAATGTCGGTCCGTCTCACTCTCGGCCACTATCCGGCCGACTCTATGCGTCGGATCCTCGCCACCAATGCTCCCTACGCGGTCTACTGGAAACACCAGGTCTCGTCGTTGGCACTGTCGTACTGGGAGCACCCAGTGTTCCGTGACCTCATCACTCAGGTTCGCGATAAAATTGAGAATCTCCGGAAGAGACCGGCAGCACGCAACCTGAAGAAGGAATTGGAATTGGTGAGAGAAGGGAGAACGTGTAGAGTGTATCGTCAATTGTTCACTGTTTCAGTTCAACCGACAGCACAACTGAACTCCATCCCATCTCTGACTCCGAATTCACCGGCTACGACTGTTCTACGCACATTTGTCTACAGCTTCTGTGACTATAATTACCCTGTTGGCTATAATAAACACTATCACTTCCGTGTTTTCTCATTCTCAGCAAAAGTTGCAACTCGGCGGTACTTATCTATTTACAGCATGTGTATGTTGGACCTCGTTGACTGTTTTTTATCTTTCGAAGCATCGTATGGTTTCTTCGCCTAGTAGCATCCAACTGACTAACTTTCCATCAAAACTATCTTCGATTTCTCAATGTCTCAACTGGATTCACCGCTATAAAACACAGTTAAAACATCCCTGATCATGAGAATTGTAGATGATCAGCAAGATCATCAACATTCTCGATTCTCTCTGATACCCATGTACCCTCAATTTCGACGGAAGTCTAAAGTTCCAATATGTGGTCAGTTACCAATTGAACCATCATCTGATTTCCTTCGTCACATGAACATGGAAAGATGAGACGATGAGATTTTATGAGTTCGCCGCGAGCGTGGACCTCGTTTTTGGCGCGAAAAGTTTTGAAATTGTCTGCGTCTCTGAAATTTACGCGCTGCCTCGCTCTTTCGTTGCGGGACCTTCGCTGACACCGCGATTGCGGGGTCCACGCTCGCGGCGAACTCATAATACAGTGCGCCTCGTAAGTATAAGCCGCCTTCCGATTTATGAAATATATAATATTATAACTTCCCAACGTTAGAGAAAAATTCATGCCCAAAAGCACACGTTGACCTGAAATATTCACATTTGCTGCGTGAACTAGGTTTTCAAAAGGCGTTTTAAGTTGGACTCCGCCAACACGGCGAACCACGATCGACGTCTTAGAGGAAAATCTAGGCCATATTTGCGTTTTGAAACTCCGCCTCCGGACACCGTTTCCTAGTCCCCGAGGGTTTTTCGCATTTTTCTCGAAAAACTTCTTTAAAGTTGCAAATTTTTTTTATACAAAACCATCAAAATTAATTTTCGAACGGTTTAAAAAAAAATTCATGTCCTAAATTTAGGTCCTTTGGCCGGAAAATACGGGGAAGAGGGCGTTCAAAATGCGTTTTTGGGAGGACTCCGCCAATCGGACCTGCGTGCGGCGGAGTTGCAAAATTTCACGCGGCGGTTGCGAAAGGGGCGTGGCCCACGTTTCAGGATTTCTGATAGGTGGCCGAACCCGAAAAAATGTTGCAAAAATTTACTACTAGACGTCGATCGTGGTTCGCCGTGGCCAATCGGACCTGAGTGCGGCACAGTTGCAAAATTTCACGCGGCTGTTGCGAAACCGGTTTCCCCACGTTTCAGGATCGCTGATTGGTGGCCGAACCCGGCGAAATGCTGCCAAATGCCAACTGATAGACGCCGCCGCCGGTGCTCCGTGGGAGAAGGGGAGAGACTGCTCACTGACTAGTTGGGAACTAGCGAGAAGAATATTCGCTAATTTGACAAATTTATTTTCGCATTATCGACTGATTTATCACTCCCAATCATAGGGGAACTCGTTCGATTTGGTGCTAGCCATCGCCTTCTCGAGGAGTTCGTAGATGGCCGTGTACTCGGGCGCATCGAAGAACTTTCCCTTGTCGAGAATCGGAAAAACTTCCGTGTACTCGCGGGGACATCCACCGAACAGACACCTCGGACGCGTCGTTTTGCACTCCTTCTTGAACACTCCAACGTCTTCGGTCTCGGTGAGATTACGCCACGGCAGACGTCCCGAAGTCATCTCGACGACCATGTACAGCCAACTCTCGATGTCGTCCTTGCGGCACTGCTCTCGCTGAATGTGGCACGCGAGCGGCGCGTACTTGACGGTTCCACGGAATCCGGCACGGGCTCTCGGGTTGCGGAGGGTTCCGTCTTCGCGGGCAAACTTTCGAGCCATTCCGAAGTCGAGCATGTACACCTGAAAACGATTATCTCTCCTCGATACATCTCTCCGACCGACCTTTCTGAGTTCGTGCATTTCCTTGCGGCCGATCGTGTAGTTTCCCGGCTTGATGTCTCGATGCAAGAATCCAATGTTGTGCAGATCCTCGATCGCCTCCAGACTCTGTCTCGCTATCGAGATGGCGGTGCCCATGGTGAACTTGTTGAACTGGGCGCTCTTGCGCAAGTCCTGCAGACTCTTCCCCACCAACGTCATCACCATATAATAGAACTTTCCGGGCAGATTACCGCGGTCGGCGAGTTCCAGAAAGTGGCGTCCGACGATCTTCTGCTTCTTCACCTCGAGCAGCACCGCCACCTCCATCTTCAGAAGACCCAACGGATCGGACTCCGCCTCCACCTTCAACGCGTACTCCACGTCGTTCTTACCCTTCTCCTTCACCAGGTAAACTGCTCCAAATGCTCCTTCGCCCAGTTTTTTAAGGATTGTCCACTTTCCACACTCACTTCCCACTTAACAAGACGTTTCCAATTGAAAAGAAGAACAGTAAAAGAATTCACCTGGCAACTGGACAAGCTCACAAACAGTAGCCATTCTTTCGATGTGATCACACGATCAGTTCGTGTTATAAATCTTGCGTGGAGAAGAAATGAAAGCGTCCCTTTGTCAAAACAAGTACTTTTTCGAGAGTTCACGTTTCCACGAAAGCAAAACATTTTCATTCGACGACTTCTAGATCACTTCTAGATCGGTTTCTGTGACAAAAATGAATAGTATGATTCTAAAAATAGAGATTTCTGTTACTGTAATAGTACATTTCAACATTTTCCTTTCGAATACTGATATTGGTTCAAAGGAAAACACGGAACACAAAATAAGTTTATTGCATCACGATTTGGCGAGAGAGAGAATGAAATGTCCGTGCTAGTTCAATGCGGAGGGGCGCAGTGTCTACTTGGCCACCAGTTTGACGGTGATCTGCCCTCCAGTTGGTTTGGCTGCCTTGAACGATTTGGCGAGATCCTTTTCATCTCCGGCGAACTGAAAATGGGAATAGTCTCGAAGGCACGCGCACAATCACTCACCACAGAGTTGACGATGACGAGTTTGCCTTCCTTGGCGGGCGCCTTGTTGTGAGTGATCGTCACTTCGGCCGATTTACCCGGTTCAATGACTCCGAACACTGGGTTGACCCTGAATAGAAAACATATGAAGCTGAAAACGGCTGATGCTCAGACATGTAGGCGACGTTGTCCGAGCACTTGATCTTGAACATGATCTTCTTGTCGTGAGTATTCTTCATCGACAGCTTCTTCTGCTCCACCTGGTCTGCCTTGTAGAGCATCTCGTTAGCAGGGTCAATGACGACTGAAATCATCGGTTACGGTAGACGATCTGCAATGTGACTTACTGTGCGGCTTTGGCTCTCCGGGTTTCGCTTCGTCCTTCTTCTCTTCCTCTTTCTTTTCCTCTTTCTTTTCTTCCTTCTTTTCTTCCTCCTTCTTCTCGTCCTTCTTCTCATCCTTCTTCTCATCCTCCTTCTTGTCTTCTTCCTTCTTATCATCCTCCTTTTTGTCATCCTCCTTTTTGTCATCCTCCTTCTTTTCCTCCTCCTTCTTTTCTTCCTTCTTTTCCTCCTTCTTCTCCTCCTTTTTCTCTTCCTTCTTCTCATCCTTCTTTTCTTCCTTTTTCTCTTCTTTCTTCTCCTCTTTCTTCTCTTCCTCCTTCTTCGAGTCCTTCTTCTCTTCTTCCTTATTCGACTCCTTCTCATCCTTCTTCTCATCTCCATCCTTTTTCTCATCCTCCTTCTTATCATCCTTCTTATCATCATCCTTCTCATCTTCCTTCTTTTCCTCCTTCTTTCCGTCCTTCTTCTCACTCTTCTTCGACTTCTCCTCCTTCTTCTCCCCTCCCGCCGCCTTCTTATCATCCTTCTTCTCGCTCTTTTTCGATTTCTTCTCCTCTTCCTTCTTCTCATCCTCCTTCTTCGCATCCTTCTTCTCGCTCTTCTTCGATTTCGACTTTTCCTTCTCATCCTTCTTTTCCTCCTTCTTCTCACTCTTCTTCTCCTCCTTCTTATCATCCTCCTTCTTCTCTTCATCCTTCTTTTCCTCTTCCTTCTTCTCACCCATCTTCGACTTTTCCTTTTCATCCTCTTTCTTTTCCGGTGCACCCATTTTGCTCGCACCTGCAGGTGGTACTCCCGGCTGAAAATCCACTCTACCTCACCCATTTCCCCCCTCATCATACCTTTGCCAGTGTACTCGTTCCCGGTCCCTTCTTCTTCTTTCCGCCGCCGCAGCCCGTCAGTAGCCATATCACCGAGGAGATGAGGATTCCGATAACTGGAAGTCCGATCGTCATCGTCCGTGCGAGTTGTTGTTTCTTTCCAGAGATTCACTAGTCAAGAATGATCTTTTTTGTGAGTCATTCGTTTCTTATCGAGTTCACGCAGTGCTCACCGATGGTCGTCACGTCGTTTACACTATTGAAACCATTTGTCTTCCTCTCGCTGTCGGTGACAATACGACAATGTATTCGACAGCATCAATAGTAGTACTGCTGCGGTGCTTTCCGTCGGTGGAGTAGTACTGCTGCGGTGCTTTCCGTCGGTGGAGTAGTACTGCTGCGGTGCTTTCCGTCGGTGGAGTAGTACTGCTGCGGTGCTTTCCGTCGGTGGAGTAGTACTGCTGCGGTGCTTTCCGTCGGTGGAGTAGTACTGCTGCGGTGCTTTCCGTCGATAGAGTAGTACTGCTGCGGTGCTTTCCGTCGGTGGAGTAGTACTGCTGCGGTGCTTTCCGTCGGCGGTTTCCGTCGGCATCTCTCTTGCTTCACCGGTTCCTTGTTGAGTTCGTTGCTGTCCTCCTTGCAGGATGAACATTTTGGGATCGTTCCTCATAAGCAGTTCTTTTTCTGTTGCTGTTGAGCCATTGGGATGAAATCGAACTTCTCTAATATGTTCCTGAGTCCTCCCTCTAAACGGTTCACTAACGAGTCCTCAAACCTTGCCCACCTCGCCGCTGCTGACTTTGACGTAGACCATTTTGATTTCGATGATAATTTTGTGTTCTTTTTCTTGTTTTTGCTCATCGCCACAGTTCCGCAGTTCTTCGTAGTTTCACCTCACTCTCGCTGCGAAAATGCCGATTTTTGCCGAGATACTGCAGTTACGATGGAACACTTGGAATTCTATGAAACCTCTATTATTGTTTTCTTGATTTTTCTTATTTTTATCTGCAAAGCACCGCAGCAGTACTACTCCACCGACGGAAAGCACCGCAGCAGTACTACTCCACCGACGGAAAGCACCGCAGCAGTACTACTCCACCGACGGAAAGCACCGCAGCAGTACTACTCCACCGACGGAAAGCACCGCAGCAGTACTACTCCACCGACGGAAAGCACCGCAGCAGTACTACTCCACCGACGGAAAGCACCGCAGCAGTACTACTCCACCGACGGAAAGCACCGCAGCAGTACTACTCCACCGATGGAAAGCACCGCAGCAGTACTACTCCACCGACGGAAAGCACCGCAGCAGTACTACTCCACCGACGGAAAGCACCGCAGCAGTACTACTCCACCGACGGAAAGCACCGCAGCAGTACTACTCTATCGACGGAAAGCACCGCAGCAGTACTACTCCACCGACGGAAAGCACCGCAGCAGTACTACTCCACCGACGGAAAGCACCGCAGCAGTACTACTCCACCGACGGAAAGCACCGCAGCAGTACTACTCCACCGACGGAAAGCACCGCAGCAGTACTACTCCACCGACGGAAAGCACCGCAGCAGTACTACTCCACCGACGGAAAGCACCGCAGCAGTACTACTCCACCGACGGAAAGCACCGCAGCAGTACTACTCCACCGATGGAAAGCACCGCAGCAGTACTACTCCACCGACGGAAAGCACCGCAGCAGTACTACTCCACCGACGGAAAGCACCGCAGCAGTACTACTCCACCGACGGAAAGCACCGCAGCAGTACTACTCTATCGACGGAAAGCACCGCAGCAGTACTACTCCACCGACGGAAAGCACCGCAGCAGTACTACTCCACCGACGGAAAGCACCGCAGCAGTACTACTCCACCGACGGAAAGCACCGCAGCAGTACTACTCCACCGACGGAAAGCACCGCAGCAGTACTACTCCACCGACGGAAAGCACCGCAGCAGTACTACTATTGATGCTGTCGAATACATTGTCGTATTGTCACCGACAGCGAGAGAAAGACAAATGGTTTCAATAGTGTAAACGACGTGACGACCATCGGTGAGCACTGCGTGAACTCGATAAGAAACGAATGACTCACAAAAAAGATCATTCTTGACTAGTGAATCTCTGGAAAGAAACAACAACTCGCACGGACGATGACGATCGGACTTCCAGTTATCGGAATCCTCATCTCCTCGGTGATATGGCTACTGACGGGCTGCGGCGGCGGAAAGAAGAAGAAGGGACCGGGAACGAGTACACTGGCAAAGGTATGATGAGGGGGGAAATGGGTGAGGTAGAGTGGATTTTCAGCCGGGAGTACCACCTGCAGGTGCGAGCAAAATGGGTGCACCGGAAAAGAAAGAGGATGAAAAGGAAAAGTCGAAGATGGGTGAGAAGAAGGAAGAGGAAAAGAAGGATGAAGAGAAGAAGGAGGATGATAAGAAGGAGGAGAAGAAGAGTGAGAAGAAGGAGGAAAAGAAGGATGAGAAGGAAAAGTCGAAATCGAAGAAGAGCGAGAAGAAGGATGCGAAGAAGGAGGATGAGAAGAAGGAAGAGGAGAAGAAATCGAAAAAGAGCGAGAAGAAGGATGATAAGAAGGCGGCGGGAGGGGAGAAGAAGGAGGAGAAGTCGAAGAAGAGTGAGAAGAAGGACGGAAAGAAGGAGGAAAAGAAGGAAGATGAGAAGGATGATGATAAGAAGGATGATAAGAAGGAGGATGAGAAAAAGGATGGAGATGAGAAGAAGGATGAGAAGGAGTCGAATAAGGAAGAAGAGAAGAAGGACTCGAAGAAGGAGGAAGAGAAGAAAGAGGAGAAGAAAGAAGAGAAAAAGGAAGAAAAGAAGGATGAGAAGAAGGAAGAGAAAAAGGAGGAGAAGAAGGAGGAAAAGAAGGAAGAAAAGAAGGAGGAGGAAAAGAAGGAGGATGACAAAAAGGAGGATGACAAAAAGGAGGATGATAAGAAGGAAGAAGACAAGAAGGAGGATGAGAAGAAGGATGAGAAGAAGGACGAGAAGAAGGAGGAAGAAAAGAAGGAAGAAAAGAAAGAGGAAAAGAAAGAGGAAGAGAAGAAGGACGAAGCGAAACCCGGAGAGCCAAAGCCGCACAGTAAGTCACATTGCAGATCGTCTACCGTAACCGATGATTTCAGTCGTCATTGACCCTGCTAACGAGATGCTCTACAAGGCAGACCAGGTGGAGCAGAAGAAGCTGTCGATGAAGAATACTCACGACAAGAAGATCATGTTCAAGATCAAGTGCTCGGACAACGTCGCCTACATGTCTGAGCATCAGCCGTTTTCAGCTTCATATGTTTTCTATTCAGGGTCAACCCAGTGTTCGGAGTCATTGAACCGGGTAAATCGGCCGAAGTGACGATCACTCACAACAAGGCGCCCGCCAAGGAAGGCAAACTCGTCATCGTCAACTCTGTGGTGAGTGATTGTGCGCGTGCCTTCGAGACTATTCCAATTTTCAGTTCGCCGGAGATGAAAAGGATCTCGCCAAATCGTTCAAGGCAGCCAAACCAACTGGAGGGCAGATCACCGTCAAACTGGTGGCCAAGTAGACACTGCGCCCCTCCGCATTGAACTAGCACGGACATTTCATTCTCTCTCTCGCCAAATCGTGATGCAATAAACGTTTAGTAAACTGTTCTGACTGGCCCTTTGCTTCAACTTGTCTGACATTATAATGATTCTGCAACAGTTTTCATCACAACATCTCACAACTACTACTACTGATCCCTTGTCACAGTGAACAAAATCTTCTGTGTTTCTTTTTCGAATCGCACAATTCGTTGTTCTCTTCCATAGAGATGATGTTGTACAGAGTTTCAGCGGTAGGATCACACAATTTTGTTAGAATAGAAAAATAAGATCGAAATTGTGAAAAAAAAGGGAAAACATTTGATTTGATGTTTTTCAAGTACAGTGAGTTGCAAGCTGTCGTTGAGTCTCATGAAGCTCACTCGCAAGCCGAAGAACAGATTCGTGCTACTTCACAGTGAGCTACGTTCATGCTACGAAGACTGCACAACACATTGGCCGCGACAAGGATTGAAGTTCCAGATCGGGGGAAGTGGGAGAGGGTGAGGTGGTCTCGGTGGTTTGCCAGTTCAACGTGGAATTCCTGGATTACGGAGAGAGGCAGTTGCCCTTGAGAGCGGATTTCGATTCCGAGTGCAAGGAACTAGCCGATAGAAGAGTAGATCAGCTACGGACTTGGCTGAACGCTGTGATCGAGGAGAAGAACGACGATATTGTGCGGATCAAGGACGAGAAAATTTAGAAATTGAGAAGGTGGACAAATTGGAAAACGGGGTGGCAGAGGCGGAGGAAATGACAGCCTATTTGAAGAAGAGTATGGCCTTCGAGTTGCAGGAGAAACAGAGGGAAGTGGAGAGAGCTAAAATCTATACAGAATCACACTGTCTGCATGAAGAAAGCGATTGACTCACGAGGGAAGCTGATTGCCAAGGCATGGCAACAGCATCAGTACTCAGGCGTTCGATTGCCGGTGACAAAAGATGCCGGGCCATTGCCAGTGGCAAATACGGGTTGCCGGCAAGCGGCAGCGGCAAATCAAGAAATCTCGCCGGTGGCGAGGAATGGCAATTTTGCCAATCACTTGCAGCGGCGAATCAGCGTGCGAGTGGCGAATCAGTGGCGACAGTGCTGCCGCTTATTCGCCACTGGCGCCGACTCCTCCTTCACACGTAAAGTACGATTGAGGGCCATCAATTGAAGATGGTTCAGATGAATGATGAAGAGAATCGAAAAGGAGCACATGGAGGAGACGATTCTGGACGACTTCATCGGAACCCAGAAGATAAAGAAGAAGAAGCAACTTCAGGAGGCACAGGCTGCTCGAGGCAACCATTACTGTTTTTTCTTTCTGTTAAAAAAATGTGTAAACTGCCTTCCTGTGTTTTTCTTTATTTCATTACATCAAATTTACAAGGAATTCGGGAAACCTGGGGAAGTCTTCCGGCAGACACGGTATAGACTGTCCGCTGCGCCAATACGACACTCCGCCGCGTACGCCTGCGCGCCTTGTATTCTTGAAGCGATTAAATTCTTTTGTTTTTGAGAGTTTTGTTGGTTTTTTATATTTCCGAATCGTTAGGCGCGGATTCGTGAAAGTGCGTTGCATTTAGTAAATCAGAGTTAAAGATCTATAGTATTTCGTGTTTGTGATTCAGTTTAGGTGAGATTGTAGTATTTCTATGTCCTCTCTTGATTTTATGTATTCTTTTGCTTTATTTCGAGATAAACTGTATATCTTGGAACTTCTCTTCTATTTTATTTATATTGGGACATATTCATGCGAGTTCAAATCAAACCTACGAAGCTCTCCGTTCAGCCAAGATATTTCAATCTGAAAATTGCTCCAAATGTAGAGTTAACGGATGTAAATAGTGATTTAATGGTAAACGAAGTCCACGAAAACTGACCAAAGTTTGTTAAGTTTTTCGAACACATGCAGCTGCGAGATGTCACCAAATTTGGAAAACAGTGAGAAAGACCAGAGATTCGGTTAGTCGAACGGAGACCATTTTTATCAACTCAAGAGTTGCTCTGAATAACAGTAGGCTGATTTGTGAAAAGTTTCGTTGCCTTTTATCATTCATGTAATAGTACCTTTCAAAATGAGTCGATAGCCTCTTCGGCGCTTCGAGAAGACATTCATAATAGTAGTTTTCCCGCCGCACTTGAACAGTTCTGTACTAGAGAGCTCGTATTTTGTCTCTCCTTTTGAAGTCATTTTGTTGCGGTGTGCACCAGAGTTGGGCTGATCCGTTTTCCTCTAAACCTGATTTTTTCCAGATTTTTTTCCCGCTGAAAATATTTCCATGAAACCCGTTTTTCCTAATGAAAACCTTATTTTTTCAAGGAATAAGGGCGATTTTCCATTAAATTTCTAGTTATTGGGGTGATTTCGAGCAAGAAATCAGTTGGAAATATCCGAATTTCACATAAATTTTCTGTTTTCCGTATTCCTATTTCCAAGAAATGAATTTATTTCCGTTTTCCAGATTCCGGAATCATTATTTTTAATTCCGCCTAACTCTGTGTCGAAAACCTGTCGAAACGGTCTAAAGCTGTGTTCAACAGGCCTCCTATTATGAGTTCGCCGCGAGCGTGGACTCCGCAGTCGCGGTGTCGGTGAAGGTCCCGCAACGAAAGAGCGAGGCAGAGCGTAAATTACGGAGACGCAGACCATATTAATATGAGTATAAACAGACAGAAAATTATTAGGCAGAATTGATTTATAAGGAATGTGGGCAAATCAGAAAACTTCCAAGCCGCCGCATGAGAAGCCTCGACAACAAAGTTGGTCAATTCAGATCTTTCATTGGCTCTCTGACTTGCCATGAGTACTCATGAGTTCATCAATCAAGATTTCCATGCGAGCCGCCGAGAGAAAATTCTCTGAGTAATGAAATCGAAGCATTAATCAAGAAAACTAAAAGACCTTTATTTTCATACTTAAAACACACACTTTTCTAGGATTTGAATAACTTCGAATAACATTTGTGCTGACGCCTGCCCTTTCCTCACTCCTTCTTCTCCTCTTCCTCCTTCTTTTCCTGCAAAACCGTTCTCGTATGTATTCCCTGAAATCTCACTCACCTCCTCTTTCTTCTCATCCTCCTTCTTGTCTTCCTTCTTTTCATCGTCCTTCTTCTCCTCCTTCTTATCGTCCTCCTTCTTTTCCTCCTTCTTTTCCTCCTTCTTTTCCTCCTTCTTATCATCCTTCTTATCATCCTTCTTCTCCTCATCCTTCTTTTCCTCTTCCTTCTTTTCTTCCTTCTTTTCCTCCTTCTTTTCTTCCTTCTTTTCTTCCTTCTTTTCCTCCTTCTTCTCATCCTTCTTATCATCCTTCTTTTTCTCTTCTTTCTTGTCCTCCTTCTTCTCTTCCTCCTTCTTCGAGTCCTTCTTCTCCTCTTCCTTATTCGACTCCTTATCATCCTTCTTCTTGTCGTCCTTCTTCTCATCCTTCTTATCGTCCTTCTTCTCATCCTTCTCTACCTTACTCTTCTGAGACTTCTGCGACTTCTTCGACCCAGACTTCTTCTCCTTCTTGTCATCTCCCTCCTCCTTCTTGTCATCTCCATCCTTCTTCTTCTCACTCTTCTTGCTCTTCTTACTCTTTTTACTCTTCTCACTCTTCTTCGACTTTTCCTTCTTCTCATCTCCATCCTTTTTCTCACTCTTCTTCGACTTTTCCTTCTTCTCATCTCCATCCTTCTTCTCCTCCTCCTTCTTCTCATCCTTCTTTTCTTCCTCCTTCTTCTCTTCCTCCTTCTTTCCCTCCTCCTTCTTCTCCTCCTCCTTCTTTTCCCCTTCAGGAGCAGCCGCAGGAGGAGCAGCAGCAGCATCCGGAGCAGCAGGAGCATCCGGGGCAGCTTCCGGAGCAGCAGTGGGAGCAGCAGCACCTCCCGGAGGAGGCGGTGGCGGAGGCATCACCTTCGACGCCGATTTAGTTGGCCTGCAATTATTTTCCCCTCATCCCAACGCTTCCCCGAGTCCACTCACGGTGCTTTCTTTTTGCCGCCACATCCGATGAGAACGGCGACGGAAGAGACCACGTAGAGTGCGAGCTGCGCGAAGAACAACGCGCTCATCGTCTTTTTCTTTTTCCGACGAGGTTAATCTTCAGACGCAAATTAACAATGAGAACTGATTCTCGACGAGCAGCTGGGGTATTGTTTATCTGGTTCAAATCTCGAGATGATTGTTATCGAAGTGGGATGTCACGCAGCAAAAAGAACAACCTTGTTTTTTTTAAAATTAATTATCAGGTAGACCCGTGTAAGAAGAGAATTGGGTTTGGACTAGTGTCGGAGGCAACAAATGGGGGAAACAAATATACACATAAGTAGTATCATATGAGAGGAGGACTATTTGGAGTTGCGATGATCCTTGGACACTTCGGAAACGTATCCTCCGTCCGATTGACTCGATCCACTGAGCGGACGGTTGGACTCGCGGGAGAAGAGCGCGCGCGCCTTTTTGATGTTCTTGATGAGATGCTGTTTGAGTTGCGATTGGCAACATTCGATGTGGTAGACAGTGTTCGGATTGGCTGGAACGGGAAACGTTCGAATTGTCACGGAATGGTTCCACTCACAATGGCTCAATTGTCCGTTGACTCCTTCGAAAGCGGCGTGGTAGAGTTTAAGATGCATCGGGTCATTGGGCATTTCATTGATGTCCACCTCGTTGATTGGTAGAACTCGTGTCCATTTCATCTGAAAATGGGTCGTTTAGGCAAGGATCAAATGACGTCATGCTCACTTTGATCTCTTTTCTCGCATAAGATGGAAGAAGAAGGATGAGGGAATGGAAAACGAAGACGACGTAGTGTTCGGCGGGGGCGTCCCTCCATTTGATGTGCGCGAATACGAGCAACTCCCGGGTGTCCAGCTTCAGACCCTGAAACGTCTCCTTGCTCGATGAGCCCATCGCAGATACCTCACCTTCTCCACCAACATGGGCTCATTTGCCTTTCGAACCGACTCCATGCACAGTGCGTAGTCCTCATGCAGCCTCTGCATCTCGTTCACGTACTCTGCCGACGTCTGCATCTTCTGCAGTGCCGCCTCCACTTGTACCCGTTCTCGAGCGTCTTTCGGCAGAGCGTCGGCGATATTTTTCAACAAGAGCGGGTACTGAACTATCCTCTGCACTGGCTTGATCATCCGCGACTCCCAGGAGCAGTGCTGCTCTCGAGTGCTGTTCACGGCCTCCAACTTCGAAAGAAGCTCCTTCTTGTTCTTGATCTCGTGCTGGAGGAGGTGGTAACCTGCCGCGTACTCTGCGTAGATCTTGAAGTCGGCACACTTGTTGATGAACACTGCACACACTCTCATCACAGAGTCCTGAAGATCTTCCATTCGGTTACCCTCTCCATATGATCCTTCTCACCCTAATCTGTGCCACCGAGATGTCCTGTCTGCTCATATCGCCGATCGCCTCCTCGATGCTGTCCACAAACGAAGTCTGCATTTTGTACAGCCGAATCGCCGCGTGCATAATGTCCCTGACGGCCCTCATGCACAAGAACACCTCGTTCATCTGAAACCGTTTCCTTTCGCTCTCTCCGTCTCTCCCGCCAACCGTACCTCTCTCAGATCGCTGACGTACTTCTTCTCAGTGACCAACAGCTCTTGCAGTGCCATCGCCAACTTCGCACAGCCCGTCTTCTTGTTGACATTCGTCGCGTCGAGCGGAGCGGGCGCCTGGAAGATTCAAATAGTTTCGAACTGTTTTGTGTGTGTCTTTCGGATGATAACTCTTCCGAAAAGATACCGAAAGTCACTGACCTTCGGTGTCAACGGAGTCTTTCTCCGCAGGTGTATCACTTTGCCAATCCTCAACAGCTTCTCCACATCCGATGCACACCTGACTGATGAGATCAGTTCGCTGTCGACTGCCACCACGGCATCGCCCACTTGAGCACATCGCGGAGCGAACGATGTGACACCTCGGACCTGAAACTTGAGAGTCTGTCTCCGGGAGCACCCCCTCGAAAACGCACCTCGGCCCTGATGACGCCGTCGTCGTTGTGCGCGTAGATGGTCAGTCCGAGTCGGCCATTAGTCTTCCTCACGAAGTAATCCTCTGCCGAAGTGCCCTCCAACTCTTTTCTTTGCTCCGCAATCTCGCGTCTCCGCTGCTCCGACGCCTCTGCCAACGAGAAACTCGGAGCCAGGGAGCCTTCACAAAGTCTCGGCTTCCCGGGAGCCTGAAAGGCGACGGAGGGTGAGGGCGGATGGGTGGGGGTCTCAGAGAGCGAGAAGCGATCTACTGAACAACAGGGCCAAAAGCACCTACCGTAGAGTGAAATGTGGTTGTACCGTTGTGAGTGGTGACGTGGTCTTGAGGAGGCACGTGTTGGGGTTGTGGCTGTTGTTGGATGGGCAGTGGATTCTGGTTCTGACTCTGGATCTGGATGGGAATCTGATGGTACTGCTGGCTGGTCGAGGGCGCCGTGTTGCTCAGTGTGTTCATGTCGCGCACCTCCATTGGTTTCCGCCATCTGAACGAATGCGGTGAGAAGAAGAAGAAGAAGAAGAAGTTCCGGTCGGTGAGAAGAAACTTACATTCGAAACGAATTCATATTGAAGTGGTAGAGGAATAGAGAGACGAGTCGACAGTTATCGAGTAGTTTCGAGCCGAGTTGCGGTGAGATGTCGTTTTGGATCAACTGGAAATAGAGGAAAGGTGAAGGAAGGAAGAGTTGGAGAAAGGGGAGAAGGCGGGAGGGAGAAAGTGCTAATCTTGTTGTTTCGTTTCGCGCGAAACAAGGACAACACGAGGAAGAAAGCGGAGGGTGCGGCAGGGAGAAACAAAAGGAGAAGGGGAAGGCGCGGGCTTCCGGCAGAAAATGAGCAGAAGTAGGGAAGGAAGAGACAGGGAAGGATCATTCGAAACAGCGTTTGTACTACTGGAATCGGGACCCGTACCTCGCGGTATGGTCTGCGAAACTGCGAATTTCGTGTAGCCAATCACAAACATTTCACTACTACTTTACATTAATCCATTCCCAATAAATAAATCTTTCAAAAATAATAGAAGATTCCCTAGTTACAGTCCTTTTTCAGATTATTTTCTAACAAGTCAATGTTCGCATAATGCTTTACTGATAAAAAATGGGAATCTGTCAAAGAAGAACTCGCACTCTAGTCTCTAGATTGACAGTCTCGTGTACTACCACTTTACCAAACCTGCGAAACGCTCGGCAGACACTGACGCCGTTATGTTCTCGCGCCGCGCCAGACATCCTCAAACTCCAAAAATGCCTCTTTTTAATCCAATTTTTAAATGAAAGTTGCTCTTTAAATTGGGACCTATTCCAGACTAGCTGGGTTCAGGATAGCGAACCTACAGTATGGGGATCCAAGGGAAGAAAGAGAGATACCCACTGAGAAACCCAAGAGGCCAGTGTATGTATCGGAACGAAATGCATGAAAATGAGTGGTGGTGGCAAAAAGAAGCTTGATTGATGAGTGAGAGCGGGAGGATTGTCGGAATAAGAGAGAGAGAGAGAGAGAGAGAGAGAGTACTCGAGAAATCCGGTCAACAATCATCATTTCGTTCGCCTCGTATTTTGCACTTGACGCCCTTCTCCCCTCCTCACCTATAGTATACAAATTTACATTCGCACATGCATATATCTGTGTGGAGGAAGAAGAAGAAGGCGAGGAGGACACAAAACATTTGTAAAATGGAACGTGTTGAGTAAACACATTGTCACCGGGATCAACCCAAGGCGGGCGGGAGAGGGGCGCGTGCACTTGACCACACGTGAAAGACGTGAACTGGTTCTGGAGCCGAGATTATTAAGTGGATGAGCAGCATGTGCTCCACTGAGTGCCGATTGTACGATGCGCCGTTATTTTGGCTCCGCGAGCGGCGCCACAGCAGTTAGGTATTGGCGGTGAAAAAGTTAAACGCTCATTGGCAAACAAGTGTTGCAAGCGCACAAAAGTACCGTACTATATAGGATTACATGAGGCGTTTCTGTTTGCAGACCGTGGTTTATTGGGGGAAAAAGAGGAAAGGTCACTGGGTTCTTCTCAAATTTATGCAAACGAGAATCGACCGAGACACGTCAAGATTCCACTTTCGGTCAATTCATCATATACGACTAATTCCGGCACGAATTGCACTTGACAACCAGAAAATTGCAACAAAAAAGTGACCGAACCGGGAAGAATGGAAGAAGCTTGAGAAGAAGTACTTGACCGAATTGGATTCTCATCAATCAATCATCGACATTCCAATTATTCACATACTTCTCGAGAGAAAACGGAAAGTGTTTTTGGTTTTCTCGCGGGGAGGAAAACGTTTTCGGTGAAAGTAAAAGAGGAGGAGGAGGAGGATGAGAGGAAAAAGAAAAAAGAGAAATGATAAAGAGGAAGGAGTAGTAGTGTGCGGGGGGCGCGGACGAGGCGGGGAGGTGCTTCCTCCGTCCGATTTTATTATGAACACTTTCTATAGCTTTTGGGAAGGCAGGCAGAAGCAGAAGAAGCAGAAGAAGAGGAAGAGAAGGACGGTGTTTTTGAGTGACAAGGCAGCATTCAAGGCGGCGGAAATTCGAGGAAGAGCGCATCGAGTTACCGTGTTTAGGCCAATTAGTACTCACTTCTATTCCCGGCAGCGGCTTCTGTTGCAGTGAATTGAGGCGTTGGGTGACGACGACATTCTTCAGAAGCAGCATCTGTCGGATGTCTTCTTTTGATGCCGTCTCACTCGACTCGGACGTCTCCAGAAGAGCGATCAGCTTCTGTTGGATCTTCTCGTTCTGTCGTGCCAGATAGTTGGTTGCGACTAGATGGGAAGTGGTTCTGGCGAGGAGAAGTGAGGAGACGTTGAGCGCCTGGATGAGGAAGAGGTGCGCGTGAGCGGAGACAATGACTCGGAAGATGTTGTTCGCGTGGGCAATGTCCACACAGTTCTCCGCTTCTGAAGAGCACGCGAAGCACTCGAGCTGAAAGAGAAGGGCGGTGAGGAGGATCAGCTGATATGAGTTACCAAGTCAATAGTCACTGGAGAGCCCTTGTAGTTGAAGACCATGCTCAGAGGGTTCAGGGAGACCTGAAAGAAGAGGAAACTCATCTGGAAACGAGGGAGAAACGAACGTTTGAACTCTCGGAATCTTCATCGCAAGGCTGAATTGAGTCTCCTTCGAAAGTGGCGATTCTGGAGACGGAGGCGGTGAATGAGTGTTGGAACATGTTGAATGCGGACGTGTTTGATGACTGAAATGACGACATCGGGTGAGGATTTCGGCCGTTCCAATGGACGTTAAAATGATACTTTGATAGTATAATTTAGCACGACTGCAGCCATTGTCCATCGCGAGAAGCCACAATGATATTAGCGTCCGACGGACGTCCATCACTGATAAGACTCTTTGTGTGCGTTTATCAGCGCGAAGCGGACAGAAAAGGACAAGCTTATCAGCGGGTGTTTTGAAGCGTCGCAACGGAGCGCACTTGCGTACCTGAGAAATGAGTAGTGCAGTGTCGCGGGCGCTCAAAGTGTTGAATCCGATCGTTCGTCCGTCGGCTCGAAGGTAGACGAAGAAGTCGCTGACTTTGTGCACCTTCTCACCTGCAAATCGATATGAAACATACATATACTCGGCCGAAAAGAGACACAAAGTTTCGGACGAATGTCGCCCAGCGACTGGAAATAAATGCACACGCGCCGCGAGAGAGAGAGAGAGAGCATATTACTTGGTCTGGCGGAGAAACACCGCAATTATTATGGGATCTCTTTGGATGAGGGTAAGCGAGTATTTGTTTGATAAGCACTCTCCCAACGATCATTATATTTTCACTTTTGAGGGTGACTGTCGGGGGTGGCGAGAGAGAAGAAGGTAATTGTGGTCTGGCGCGATGAAACCAGTCAGGTGTGTTTGTGCTCTCAGATGGACTTGCGGGGGTGGCGGGCCGGAGGGGTCAGAAAGTGTCTGGAGAGTACGAAAGAGCCCAAGAGCCCGTGTCAAGAATCATCGTCGACAGGTCCGTCAAAAACAAAACGGGCCATTCATTCATTCCGTGGTCACACCTTTTCGTGTTCTCACTCGAGACACCTATGCATTTTTAAGAGACACTCCCTTCTCTTTCCTCCCCGCTTCGCGCGTTTTCAGAGATTCGCCCGCCAGATACATCAGAGAGGTGTGGTCGTTGAGAGAGAACGTACCCATCGGAATGAGGGTGTCCAGGAGGACTTGTCCGAGTGACGACGTGGCAACGAGACGTGGTTGCGAGTCGTCGAAGGCGTTGAACACGCGTACCTGCAGGAAGATGTTATTGATGGTTTTATGAGGGGAAGTAGTGGAAGTACCTTGGCAAGCCGTCCGTCGAGTTTGTCCCACTTTTGACCGTCTTGTGACAACTCGAACAGCTCTGCGTCGATTCTGAAAAGTAGACGATTCGTCTGTCGGAGGGAGCAAAAGACACACGTCTGTGTCTGTCTTAAGTGCGGTTAATTTGGAGAAGAGAGCCCACAAACAATGGATCGTTTTCTTTGTTTTCGTAGTAAAGTGTTTCTCGTGAAAACGTGAGAGGGGGCGATGGATGCTTGCCACCACCACTTGTGCCTTCTGACTGTCCTTGGCAGATGGAGGAAGACCGAGTGAAACTCAGTAATTAGTCCCTCTTTCCGTCCGTTCACACCCTCGATTTGTCCGCTTGCCGGGCCAGAAATCGCCGCGGATTGTGGCAAAAGCGGTGGGGCGGATTGAGGGAGAGACAGAAACTAATTAGCCGGAAAGTTGAAAGGAATCGAATGTGGCAAATCTGGACACACAATCCGATTGGAAACACTTCTGATGCATATGGTGGAACGTTCGTTCCACGGGAATCCCGAACGGAGAGCTGGGCTAATCACGGCGCTCTAATGCGAACCGTCTTTTTGGGAAGTTTTCATGGAAAACATTTGAAAATGTTCACTATTTATGATCGGATGCATCTGAAATGAAGCTTTTGACGAGATCTCACGAAAGTTTCGCGCCCCATTACTGTGGAAATGTCTTGAAATTGCTCAACTGGCTCAGATAAATCGATTTCGATGATTTTTCTCCGGGTGTTTTTTTTGCGGTAATTCATTGTCTTCGTATGCTTTATTTGAATAAATATATTTGTTGTATCAAAAAACCCGCATGAAAATCGGCCGGATACCGGATTTTTAGTGTAAGGGTTACGATAACAAACGTTGAGCGGTGTCCACGGGGTGCTGAGGAAAACCTAATTTGAATTTTCATTTTTTGCGGGCGAATTCATAATATGCGTGTCTAACTCAATTTTCTCCGAGACTGTTCGGTGTAGAAAACACGACGATTCATTTTCGCAAAGTAATCGTCGGAGGGCAATTTTAGAAACAGTCGAAAGTTGAAAAATCGTCCGCTAAACCGTGTTTTCAAAGCCGTTTAGGACCTCTCAAATTGAGGTACCGTATACCGTTAGTGGAGCGCACTTGCTGACCACGTCGACCGCAGCACCCCGTGGCGGTGTCTCGTTCGTTTAGAGACCGCCGCTTGATGATAACGTTTTGTGATGGGATTGTGATTCTTTCGTGTCGGT
Organism: Caenorhabditis macrosperma; assembly: GCA_963932285.1. Lineage (NCBI taxonomy): Eukaryota > Metazoa > Nematoda > Chromadorea > Rhabditida > Rhabditidae > Caenorhabditis > Caenorhabditis macrosperma. The sequence goes on from OZ010622.1 coordinate 6,011,979, forward strand.
TTTTTCCGAACTTCAATGTTTTTGGCGATTTCCGAGAAAACACGGTATTTTCACAACTTTCAACTAATTTTTTGGAGGTTTCGAAGAAGAACCGGGAGAAAAGCAACAATTCTAGCGGTCTGTACCACCTCGATTTGACACTCTTCGAGAAAAGAAAACGTGATGACATCACTGATAAGAATCGAGAATCAAAGAAAACAAAAGAAACGTGTAGTGTTGTTGTTGTTTATCATCCTCCCCTCCTCCCTCTTTCCACGATTATCCTCATTTCATTAAAGTTGCCGAATGTCTACTGAAGCGGAAAAGAAGGAGGAGAAGAAGGAGCCGATCGTTCGGAAAGTGATTCTTGTGAGTTGAATTGACAATTGTCTTGCGAGCGAAACTCTCTCCGATTTCAGAACGATGGATTAGGATTCAAGTACAGTAATTCAGTTGTGAAATCATGGTTTTGGTCGTTTTTGAGGGTGAGAGGAGCCGAATGAATTCGATGGGAAACCACCGTGTTTCAGGTGTTAGGGAAGGTGTTTTTCATCACTCTGTGCGTCGTCTCTTGTTGTATTCTCTTTTGGTTCGAAGCTCTCACTGTTGCTCAGTTGACACGTGAGTTCTTCTTCTTCTTCTTCTCACTGACGTCTTCAACCCTTCTCAGCGATGGACACTCTGGAGGAGATGAAGCAAGTGGAGGAGACGGAGGGAGACCTGCACTTGAAGAACTTCGTCTTCATTCTCTGGGTCTTCGCCACGTACACCTTCTTCGGGTAAACCGTCCAGTGTAATAACCCCTCCTCTATCAAGTTTTCAGCGAAATGATGGCAATTCTGTCGTTGAACGAGAAGATCCGGATTCTCGAATCTCTCCGACACCGCACCAAAATGGAATCGATCGTGTCGCTCATCCGCCAGAAGACGTACTTTGACAAGCACGCCGTCGAGTTCATTCTCAACAATCAGCAGAATCTGCTCATCGAGACGGTCGTCGATGAGCTGGAAGCGGAGGAGATGGTCTTCCAGCGGGTACACGGAATGAATCCGCACCGAAAGTTCGAGTTCTTCCGAGATTAATAACATCTCCTCTGGACACCAATAAAGCTCTTTTCATATTTACTTGGACTCTTTCATATTTCGATGGGGCGCGTTTGCAAGACTAACTTCTTGACAATGTTTACAAATCTATGCCCGAATCTTGGTCACTTTTTGCCCGCTTCTATCGCTTTGGCAAGTGTCTCGTTGACGAAAATTAATGACATCCCGGGGCACTTTCGTCCGTCGTTTCGTCCTTTTTTGTCTCTCTCTCGTCGCACCCATTTGTCATTCAAAACATCTCTCTTCCTCTCTTTCTTCCCCGCTTCTCACTTTATGCTATGATGACGTGGCAAACAAGAAGTGATACTCGACCACCACTACACCAACAAAATGATATCTTTTGGGAGTTGCGGGAGGGGGGAAACTACTAAACATTTTGACAAGTCGAGCGAAAGAAACAAACCTCAGTGTCGACTCGTCGTTCGTCCAGCATTCGGCTTGCGAGCAAGAGCACGAGAGACGAGCTCCCATCGCGTGAGAGCACACTTTAGAACAAGTGGAGACGTGCTGGAAATGGTTGAGGAATGAGTGTAGACGTTGTTTCTCTTCTTCATAGAATCAGTGTCACTGATAGAGCAAGAAGTGGGTATCACTGCAGATCTTTAGACACGAAAATGTCTCTAATTCCCTGCTCTCTCTCTCTCTCTCTCTAAATTTGCGTGATGTCTCGCAATTTCGTTGCGGGACCTGCGTCGGCACCGTTTCGACGCGCACTTCACGATTCCGTGGCAGCTACGGAGTCCACGGACCTGCGCCGACAGCTACGTTATCAAAATCAGCAGATGTGGCGAGACTCGATGGTCTCGCCACAGAGAAAACGAATTACTATAACATTTAATTTTGTTTTCAACAAATTTTACCTTTTTTGCATGTTGTTCACCGAAAGCTTGTCGAAATTTAAATTCCAATTCACTTTTTGAATGAGAACTTCCCGAAAAGTTGAACATAGAAAAAAATGTTACAGTAATTTGTTTTCTTCGCGGCGAGACCAGCGAGCCCCTGGAGGCTATCTTGCAGTAGAGTCGCGGAGGGAATGGTAGCGGTGGAGGAATAGTACCAACTTATGAGAGTCGGTAAGGAAATCGGGGAGAGCGGGGGGCTTGTTTAACGAAACTCGCGTGGATAATAATAGACTGATATAAATAGATTATAGAGTGGCGGCGATGGGGAAGTTCGCTTCGGGATGGCCGAGGACTTTCAGTTGGAATATTGTTTGAATGTCCTATCGGAGGGAAGAAAACTCATTAGTCTCGCGTGCGAGATCATCAAAAACGAGGAGGAGTTGTTGAAATTGGAAATTGAAATTCTCATCTGGAGAGGAAGAGAGAGCAAGATCTTGCTCTGCCCCCACTCGAAAACAACAAACACTAAATTATGCTCCTCGAAATTTCGGAAAGGCTTCACACCAGAAATGAAAAATGAGCGCACAGGCTGTGCGCAAGTGCTCCGTCTGCGTCTCTTCGTCTCTCGGCGTGTTTCTGACACAAAAGGACCCAAACGGCTCTTAATTTGTGGCGCAATTGAAGAATGAGAAGCGGATGATGAAGTGCGAGGGCATTCATCTGAAATTGGGGGATTGGTCCGCGATGAAGAGCGGCAGGAGGAGCGCGCGAAGGAGGAATGGGCGAAGGAGGGAAGTGGCGGAAAACAATGGACACGACCAGTGTTCGACATGACTATTATGATGGCCGACGGACGGATTGGATGGGGTGTGGCAGGAATTGAACGAATGAGAAGATGTCGTCTGTATGCAAATCGCAAACTGATTCTGGACGTGTTGAGTAAAAGAGGCGGACGAAGAGAAACGGTATCAACAGAGATTCGCTTATCCATTATGAACCTATTCAAACACTTTTTCCATCCACTTTGCCACATTTTTCGCTGTTTAACCTATGCAGTAAACGTCGCGTTTTTTGACAGTGGGTCTCGCAGCGATCTCTCGTAAATGTACACAAACAACTTTTGCACTATCGAAAAATGTCGTAAAAGCCAACGTTCATCACTTTTTTGGCATAGTTTAACAAGTGTTTCGACAGGTTCATTCTCGGAAAACTTGAAAGTTCGTGCAAACACGCTCCACTGAAAAGAGATGGTCTTGCAAAGATTTGACCTCGCTAAATCTCTCGATCGTCTCGAGACCACAGTCCTTTCGGCAGATCATAATTGGTTTACTCGTTTTAGGGTTTCGTTCACAATAGAGCGCGAATTGGCTGATTTCTTAGAACTTTTTCATTACGACACTCCGAAATAACAGGTGCGCTCTGCTTAACGGTTGCGCGCACCATTTGAATCTCGGATAAACGTGGAAAACAGGAAGTCGACCATGAAAACAAGGAACGATCATTTGGAGGTGCTACATGAAAGCAGGATAATCCCCCATCGGAACGCTTGACAAGCGCAACCGGAGTGGGGTATCAAAAGATAATCGTACAGCTCACCGTCTTCTTCTCGTTGTTCTTGCGTTTTCTCTCCGTTCGACCGGCACTGAATCATCGAACAAAACGTCTCTCCGCGTGTTTCTTGTGCTGTGCGTTGGTCTGAAAACAAAACTTATTGCTTCGAGTTGTGTATGTTTTTTGTCTCTCGCCTCCCACCGCTTCGCACTCGGAGCAACGAAGCGGAAAATGAGGGGAAGAGTGAGTAAATCATAAAGATGATGAGCACGGGCGAGAAGAGAATAAATGAAATATTAGAAGTGTGTGTGTGTCGTGTCCACCACTCTGTGTACGGAAATGCAGGGGGGAGAAAGAGGGGATATTCGTTCACTCGCAGCACACACACACACACACACTTGTTTTTTCGCTTTCATTAACAGAATCAGTCAAAAAAACGGCTCGAGAGGGTGAGAGAAAGAGAAGAACGAAGGAGCTCGCGAGAGGCGTGCGCGCGAGTCGCAAAGAACATGTGTCCCGATGGGAATTCATATGGAATCTGACATGCTTTCGAGCGAAAAACGTCCGTTGCAGGTGCAAAGGAGCCGCCCACATTTCCCTTTAACAGTACTCGTTTGATGACGTCAGTGAGCAGGGAGAAACGCTGGAATTGGTCAGTCGAATCGAATAGCCAACTCATCAATCACGAGTGCACTCTTTTTTTTTGGCTTCTTACCGCCACGACGTCGCGGTCAAATGGCATGCAATTGGCGGTGTAATTGACAAGATAATGGGCACAGAGAATCGGAAGACGTTGGGATTATTAGCAGTGAGGCAGAAGAAGAAGACTTTTTTGGAGTGAGTGGCCGCTGCCGTCGGAAGAGATATCCTTCCGAGATACGAGGAGAAGACAAACTTGTTGGGAGATCCCGACGGCGGCGGCGGCGGACGGCGTTTCCTCTTCACGTTTTGTTTTGTTTTGGGGCGGCCAGGAAAGTACTCGAGTTGAATGAACAACTACGGGCCCGCCGTCCGAAACGATGTCCATTCGACGATGGGGTGCATTTTTGATTTAGTGGCCCGGCGGTCTCGGGGTAAAGAAGAAGAAGAAGAGGAAAGAAGAATAAGAAGAAGGGCGGGAGGGGGGGAGGGAGGCACTTACGAAGGGAAAAAGCAAGAAAACGTATCTGTTTTTGGCGGATATAGTGGAACTAGTAAGCTAAAGAGAGAGGGCATAACGGCTTCTTTTCCGAAATATATAAATGCGTGAGAAAGTGAGAATGGGAGGAGGAGGAGCAGGGGGATTAGAGGGAATGGAGCAGCAGATCTTTCCCAAGGTGGACGACCTTTCGAGAAGGTTCCAGGTGGCACAGGGAACAAGAGGCGTCGAAGCACTTTTCCACGTGAACATTCTGGGTTACTGTAGACGATATGGGAACGGCTCAGCGGATAACGCGTCTACAGGTACTGCAGTTCGAGGACAATCCAGCAAAATGAATTTCTTGGGAACGGAAACGGAAATTTGTCATTTTTCTAGTCTCGTTTACAGTAAAACCTCGTGACTTGAGAGCATTCGGTGGACCAACCGGTTTAGTTGAAAACCGAATATACTAGTTGGTTTTTCTGAAAAGTATCAAAGCACAAGTATTGCGATTTTCCTAAAACGGTCAATTTTACTATCGGATGCCATCGAAATGACCGAGGAGAGCTCTGCCGGAGAATCAATATATCTCGAGACTGATAAGAGATATCAAAAAATTGGCAATAGTAAACTTGTAGATCATAACTAGGACAACAAGTTTACTGTTGATAACTTTCTGATATCTCTTATCAATCTCGAGATATAATGATTCTCCGGCAGAGCTCTCTTCGGCTGCGAAGCCTTCTCAATGGCATCCGATAGTGCCCGTTTTAGGAAAATCGAAAACTTCGATGATATCCGATAGTAATAATCTTCCAAAACCTCAAAAAGTGCGTTAAAAATAAGTTAAAGGTATTTCAGGTGTTTTTTTCAAAGATTGAATAACTGGAAATTTCATGTGAAATTGGAAAGATTTTATGGTGAAAAGGAGAATTTTTCAGAAAACCGGGTATTTTCGAGTAGTTGAGGGGAGATTCAGGAAAAAATTATTACCCCAAACTGTGATTGTGGGAAAGTGTTATCAGATAATCACCCTCCACTAGAATGACCCTTTACCCCGAACGGAGGGGGGGGGTATACGTGGGGGCAATAACTGGATAAAAAACTGAATGAATTAGGCTCCGTGGGTCAGAGAACTATTATCACTTCTCGGGGAGAGTCCAAACTGACGGATGCGAACTGCGAGGTTGTCTGGGACATCCGAACCCCAGTATATTTATCAAATTGTAAATGGAGCAAGTGTCGAGCCCTTCCCCTCTCCCTAAACCAATTCTGCAATTAGCTAAAAGCGCTTTGCGCTCTCCCGTCGCCACTCTCCCACGGGTTCACGGCCATCAAAAATGCATAGAAATTGCTCATTTTGACATGAGAGCTGACCCACACACACACACACACACACAAAAACGTGGAGGAGAAGCCAATTTGCGAATTCAAACCCACACACACACATTCTACCTAATTTCATGGTGCATGCGAAGAAGAAGAAGGAGAAGAAGACGCTGGCACGGAGGTTATATGCATAAATTTTTGGGACTCTTTTCCGCTTTCTCCTCTCTCCCAACGGCTCTCTTTTTGTGTGAATTTCGATCAAAAGGAAAATGTTTCTGGAGGAGGAGGAGGAGAAGGAGGAGGAGTTGGAGAGGCCGATCCAATTTGGGTGAATGCAGATTAATGAAGTGTCGGGTCGGCGGGTGAAGAAGGAGAAGAAGTGGGGAGGGGGGAACGCATGAACTTCTTCTCGTCAATGACCTCTTCTGGGGCACTCGACATCCGATGCAAGTGGAACGGTGGCAGCAAGTCATCGAGGAGAAAAAAGGTTGTTGAACGAGATTTCTCTCGCTTTTCCACCACTTTCGACATTTCGAAACCCGAACAAAATACTCGAGGCGAAAACTTGCAAATCAACTCGAGTAGTCCGCAGACGCCGTTTCGGCGATATATCCGGTCACGCATATCGAAACGAGAGACACTGTGCTGGGGCGAGAGACGCGGACGACGTTAAAAGGGCTCCAGGTCCGAAAACAGCGAGCGAAGCGGCGGATGAATAAGTCATTCGATTGAATTCATTATCAGTTCAAACACAACAGAACCGAGCCGAGCGGAAGGGAAAGGTACACAATTGTGAGATGGACTGAAATGATTGGATGCGAGAGCGCTTTTTCGAGAAGGCAACTTGACGAGAACTGCAGCGAACCGGGGAGCCGGCGAACGAGGTTATAAACTGTGGTTTCAAGTTTCCAAACGTCAGAAAACATGGCTTTTCTTGTCTTGCACATGAAAAAATTGACAATTACTGTGAGTGACTTTTGGATTTTTGACTCATTACTATCGTGTGCCATCGAAATGGCCCCGCAACCGAGAAAAAATACACGAGAGACTGGTAAGGGCGGCAGAGCTTGTCGAAAGTACGACGAACGGCGGAACCCGCGAGATGTCGGGCCATGCGATAGGTGACCTCTGGCAGTCCCCTATGCCTTCATCCGAATCCGACAGTTCAAAACACGCTCAAGTTCAGGTATCTCGAAAGAGAAAACCAAAGAACTCTTTATTTTTGTTCCGTTCACCCGCTGACGTTGCTACGCCAGGTGAAGCAGTATGTTCTTGCACTCCTCTTTTCAATATACTCGACCAAAGATACCATTTCTCAGTTCTGATCGGTGCCTGCACCTCAATCGGCAGAAATCGGCAGAAAATTGGCGAAGATGCGGCAAGAAATCGGCGAAAATGCCGCATTCCGCCGCATTTCTGCCGATTTTCTGCGGATTTCTGCGCAAAAGTACCCGAATTCGGTCTTTCGCGGTTGGCACTCCAAACTCTGCCGGAAAATAATTATATTTCGAAATTGATAAGAGATATCAGAAAGTTGTCAACAGCAAACTTGTAGATCATAACTAAAACTACAAGTTTGCTGTGGACCACGTTTTGATATCTCTCATCAATCTCGAGATATAATTATTCTCCGGCGACGTTAACGACGAGGGAGACGAATGGTTCAAAGCAGGGAAACTGATTCATTCGTATTCAAATGGATGAAAACAGTTCAGAGGCGGTCACATCAAAGACTTCTCGCCCTTCCCGGATCCAGCGTTCGTCGCTCGTTTGCTCTTCTTCGAAGCCACTTTCCGACTGAAATAATCGAATATCCGGAGGCGCGTCTCTCATTTTACCCAGCAGTATCCGTCGCCTTCTCTTTCACCGACCCCTTCCGACTCTCCTTCTTCTGCACACTCTTCCCGCTGTTCGCCGATTTCAGCGATTTCTTGCTCGTCACTGTCTTGCTCTTCCCACTCTTCTCACTTTTCTTGCTCTTCTCACTGCCCTTCTTGCTCTTTTGGCTCTTCGGCTTCGACGACGTCTTCTTGACGCTGGTGCCAGTGACCGATCTGAAAGGCAACATGAGAGTGGAACGAACGCCGTCCAACTTCTTGCTCTTCGAGCTCTTCTTGCTCGAATCCTTGCGCTCTTCGTGCACTTCACTCCGGTTCTTGTTCACCTTCTCTTTCTCTCCGGAACCCATCCAGAGAAGTTGCTTGACGGACGTCTTCCTCTGCGATTTCTGCGATTTCTTCGAAGAGCCAGTCCTCGGCGCCTTCTCCGTGTCTCTCTTCTTCTCTTTGTCACTGAAATACACCAGATACCCAGCAGCATCACCCCCTCCGCCCACCTGTTCTCTTGTCTCACAGGACTATCTCCGTCCTTCTGAGTCTGATCCTCATCCCGATAGTCAATGTGTTTCGGTTGCCGTTTCGACCGACTCGAACTCTTATCCTTCGGCTTCTCTTTCGACGCCTTCCTCGACTTCTCACTCTTCTGCACCTTCTCACTTCTCCCCGTCTTCTTCTTCTTCTTATCACTTCCTTCTTTTCTGCTCTTCGTACTCTTTCCGCCCTTTGTACTCTTTGCGCTCCTCTTGCTCCGCGTGCTCCTCACCCGTTTGCTCCGCGCGGAGCTCTTGCTCTTCCTCTTCGACCGTGCCGACTTGCTCCTCTTCTTCGATCGCCGCGACGACTCCTTCATTCGTTCCCGCCGAGTCACTGCTCGATCCATGGTCTTGCATCCGACGAATAGATATCCGAAACTAGAGCAGACGGCTAATCCGACGGCTGAAACAATGTGCTGACTAGCTGTGGATTTGTGGATGAGGGACAAAAGGAAAAGAGCTCACCATACGCCGAATAAGGTAGCTGAATGTCCATTTACGGGCAATATGAAGAGAATTCTTACGAGTTTAATGCTCGCAGATTTAGGAATGGGGAAAGTGTAAAAAGGATAAAATGGAAACACCACGCGAAAGCAGACTTCATTTTCAAAGAAAGACTAGGGGAACGGACACACATGGTCGTCAAAGGACACCTTTTCGTTACCAGTTCTATCAGATGCGATAGCTCTGCCGGAGAATCAACATATTTCGAGAATGATACTTACTTACTTACTTACTTAGACGATCCGTAGTTCGCCGTGGTGGCGCGGATCACAGCTTTCCATGTTGGGCGATCTCTGGCCAGAGTCGTCCAGTTTGTTGTTAGTTGGTTGTCGTCGTCCCGGACAGAGATATCAAAAAGTTGTCAACAGCACACATTTAGAACATAACCAGGACTACAAGTTTGCTGTTGACGACCTTTTCATATCTCTTATCAATCTCGAGATATAATGATTCTTCGGCAGTGCTCTCTTCGATGTCATTTCGATGGCATCCGATAGTACCGATCCAACAAAAGTTTTTTAGGTGTTAGTATTTATTACAAGTGAATGTGACTGTATCAGTTTTCTACAAATCCGAAAGAATCAAAAGAACAAGAGTTATCATCGAAGTGCAACTGTTCCCAGCGGCTGAACGTGTATTCTTCTCAACCGCCGTTGATGACTTCATCGTTTCAGGTCCCCGTTCTCTAACTTTCGAACACACTCCTGTGAATCGGCAGATGTCGTCCGAGTAGTGGACAACGTTCGCAATTTGATCTTTCTCATTTTTTGTAGTTGTGTCACAAGGGACTCCTGAAACTAAATTTTTCAACGGCATCTCAAACGCTGCCGGAGAATCATTATATCTCGAGATTGATAAGAGATATCAGAAAGTTGACAACAGCAAACTTGTAGATCGTAACTAAAACTACAAGTTTGCTGTGGACCACGTTTTGATATCTCTCATCAATCTCGAGATATATTAATTCTCCGGCAGCGTTTGGGGTGCCGTGAAGATAGTTTTTACAATACTTGAATACCTTGAAAAATGACGCCGAGAAGAGTGATTCTACCGTTCACTTCCCGCACAACTCCTCCCCCGCTGTCTCCCATGCACGCCATCTGCTTTCCAGATATCGACTTCGTGCAGAATGTCTTCCGAAACTCGTTCATACACTTCTCCGTTCTCACCGTTTCGTATCTCAGCGGCCCCGCAGAATCAACCCCGTGAGCCACTGAAAGCAGTTCCAGTTCTCATTCGATTCCCGCTCGCTTACTGTCCAACCCAAAACCAAACAGTCTCGTCGGCGAATCGTTATCAAACAGTTGCTCGTTGTCATCTGCCAGACACACCGGACGGATTCTTTCAGAGAATTCCAAGTTTTCAGATAATTCGACAATTGCAAAGTCATCGAAGTCGAGTTGTCGATCGTCGCACGTTTCCGGCAGGATCAGTTTCCGGATGCTGATTCCGGTGAAGTTCCGTCCGGAGCAGTGTTTTCTGTATCCACAATCGACTCCAGCGAACACTTTGTACATGTCGTCGAAGTTTCTCTCCACTACAATGTCGTTATTTCCTCTGAAACACGGTACATTGTTCCTCGAACAGAGCGGCACTCCAAACTCTGCCGGAGAATCATTATATTTCTAGATTGATAAGAGATATCAGAAAATTGTCAACAGCAAACTTGTAGATCATAACTAGGGCTACAATTTTGCTGTTAACAACTTTTTGACATCTCTTATCAATCTCGAGATATAGTTATTCTCCGGCAGCGTTTAGGGTGCCGCTCTATTTGGTGTATTCCGATTGATTCCAACTGATAAACAAGTGATTACTGTGTGCACCCGCGCACGTTCTCATCCCTCCGCGCAGTCCATCTGTATCCATCGAAGTCGAGTTCTGCGAAGCAATGTCGGGCCGTGACGACGTGTCTTGGGGAAATAAGTGATCCAGTGCACAGTCCGGGCCATCCGTTCATCACTTCCACTGCCACATTCCACGGCGCATCCGTTATTCTCGAACGGCGACCGTTCAGTACTTTCCGATCGTATCCAGATGAAACTGAGAACTTTAGGAAAGTTGTTCAGGAGCACACAGACACACATTTCACATTCATTCCGCACGCCTTCTTTCTCATTTCGTTCTCCTCGGAGGTTAATATTTCACTTTTTCCATTTGATATCACGTACAGCAAAAATATAAAATTGAGCTTCATAAAATTCGAAATGAACTTCACTAATATTATGAGTTCGCCGCGAGCGTGGACTCCGCAGTCGCGGTGTCAGCGAATGTCTCGCAACGAAAGAGCGAGGCAGCACGTAAATTTCAGAGACGCAGACAAGTTCAACACGTTTCACGTCAAAAATGAGGTCCACGCTCGCGGCGAACTCATAATATGCAACGTTCAAATTAAAACTTTATGTTCGAGAACAAGATAAATCGGAGAAATTAATGAAGTCGCGGGGAGAGAATGAAAAAGGGATGTACAAACGGTAAACTTAAGAGGAACAATAAATACTTCAGGGAAAATTAGGTTATCATTTAAAGGGACGAGTTGGCAACCAGAGCCACTCCGCGCTGATAGAAGACGGTAGCCGATGAGAGCTGGAAGGCGAGCGGAGAGATGAGCTGACGACGATCTCCATACAGATACAAAGGAAGACGAGTTCCGTCGGCGGCATCCTGTAAGATTGATTTTGTGAACACGATCCCGTTGGCAATTCATACCTGCTTCCAGCTGAACTCCACGATATCGCATTCACTCTTGACAAGTTCACACAATTCGAGTTTGTTTCCGCTGACAGGCTTCGCTCCACGGATATCAACTCCAGAAATGCGGAAAACGTCTGTACTGTCAGTTCGTCCGATATGAATATGCAGATTGAGCTGTTCAAGAGACCAAGTGTTGGCTTGAGCGACTTGTTGACGGGTGGCTGTGATGTACGCTTCTGGGGAGAAAGTTCCTCCGAGCCAAAACGTTTCTCGCTAAAAACAAGATATTTTAATTTTGTTGAAAGTTTTGCAGCAGTACCTTCAAGTTATCGGATCCTCCAATGCGAATGAGTTGTTTGAGTCTTTCGTTGAGATCCACCATCCATTCCATGACTGTCACTTCACGCGGAACTGTGTATCGCTTCCATCCGGTCGGCACTTCTCCCTTTTGCAAACTAGCAGCCAAAGCGCGCGTCTCGTTGTTCTGTTTCTTCTCTGCACGGCAGACGGCAGCGATTTCGTTCAAATCACGACGAATATCTTTGAGAAGCTGCGATCCCAAATTGACTTCTCTTTCGAAGAATCGGAACAGTGGATCTTTGATGTTCTCGACGGTGCGGCGCATCTTGACAATTTCCTTAGGGAGCAGTTGCAGCCACTGTTTAGCAAGTTCTCCGAGCTGTGCCATCCACTGCGGTTTCACTTCTTCCTTTCCGTCTTCATTGAACGCCAGCTCCTCGTCGGTAACCTTCAGCATGTTGCGCAGCATCGATTCACCTCGTTTTGTCAGCAAAACTTTCTCTGCATTGTTGGGCAGTCCCAGCCATGCTGGCAGCTGTTCGTTTTTGAGTTCTTCAACCCATCCAACCATTTGATCTTTCTTGGACATGTTCGGAGTGAAAAGAGCGTTTTCACCATCATATTTTGGAATGAGCACATGGTCTTGGTCGAAACTCTTTGCAGTGAAGAGGTTCTCAAGAATGCAGTCAAGTAACACTTGATCGAACTGGTTATCTATTTTTCCTCCGTAAATACATTGACTGAGAAGTGTTCTCAGTGTGGTCCACGGCAGTCGTTCTGGTTCAACATTCGGTCTTCCTTGAGCGACAACATCAACTGCGGCATCGAGAGTATCACAGGCGACACGCAAGTCAGCATCCGAGAACTCGTAGGCGGTAGACCATCCGAGCGGGGTGTATCTGTAATTTAAAATATGAGAAATCGAACGAATTAATTTTGACTCACCTGAGTCTTTCTTGAACAAGTGCGTGCAACCAGCAGACGAGCAAGTACAGTCTACTTCTCTCGGTCGGTGCCTTCGTTAGTCTCTGTGGCGGTATGCTTGAAAGTGATCTGAGAAGATTGGCCTTTAGTCCAGTAGCCGGTTCGAAAACGACAACTCGAGACGCTCTGAGGATCGATGATGGGAGCTTAGGATGAATTTCGGCAGTGAGGAACAAACGGAATTGCGCATGTGGTTTCATCGAGTGAAGTCTCTTTTCCAGTTGAGCCAACCAGCTTGGAGCGAGATGGACGTTCTTCAAGAGCACCCAGCGTCCTGATTTAGTGGCAGCTCCGAGAGCCGAGTCTGCTTGACTGAATCCTTCGGCTGATCCAATGGCAATCGAAGTTATCTGACGGTTGGTTTCCACTGCAAGATCCTCGATCTTTCCGGAAGCATCGTATCCGGTAGCCGAGCACAGAAGCACCGGTTCAGACGGAGCGACCTCGTTGTCAACGATCGCAAGTATATCGACGACCTTGTCTTGTTGCATGAAGTGGCCATCGAACGCGGTAGAGACAACGCGATGGGCAGAAGCCATGAGTCTGTCGGGACGCAGAGCTTGCACAACAATCAGTGAGTTCATTGCAATGCAGAGTGGGGTGAGCTTTCCATCAGTATCATCCCAGATCACAGGGACATTGGACTCTGGATTGTCATTGGCTAGCCAGGAAGTGACCGCCGAAGCGTTCGATTGCAGCTTGGCAAACACGTTTTCAAATCCATCTACTTTCCGTGTTTTTGCAATCGACTTTTTGTTCTCCAAGCTGAGGAAGTCGAGTCCAGCTGGGATTGAACTGTCAGCCTCATCTGAAGCTACTTTCGGATTCATTAAGTGTAACTTTGAAGAGCAACAAACCGTTCTTGGCCACAAGATCAGACCTTCCGAGTAGCAAGTCAAAGTGTTGCTCGTAGGCAGGTGCGGCTGGATTGGAGCGGATGTGAATTCTCATGAGCAAGAGTGCCAAAAGAACTTTGTCAGTGTGCAACATTCCTCTGGATACACGGCGGAAAACAGTCTGAAATTAATTAGCTGAATCCAGTGACAACTGATAAATAAAATACCTGGAACAAACTTGTTGTAATGATCTTCAGTCGCTTAGCATAATCGGTGGTCGATGTGAGTTCCGGCGTTTTCAGCACATGCGTGAAGATTTCTACGAGGAAGTCGAGAGAATAGTGGTACAAGAAGTGAATCTCGTTGAGTTGCTGGAGTGTGTGGTAAATGTGCGAGCACGCTGTCGCGAGTCTCTGGTATTGTGCAGAAACTGCGTCGACTTCAGCCATGACCTTGTCCGTTTCGGCTGACTTCTGTGCAACTTCGGCTGCTTCGTTCTTCAGCTTCTCGAGTGTTTCTATCACAGAGTTGTCGTCCAAGATCTTTCCCTTGCTTTCGTTCAATGCGGCAAGTAGCGCCTTTTCGAGATGACGCAGACGAACGGCGAACTCTCCCTGCAACTTGAGAAGATCGTTTCTCTTCTTGTCAACGTCCGGTCGTTCGCTTCGAAGCACTTGGTTCAAGCATTGACTAGCCAATGAAGAAGAAGTAACAGTGAAGTTGACGAAGGTCACACGAGAGCAAATGTCTGGAGAGAATTCAACGGTAGAGTCTCGAGTAATCATGAAGATCTGGAATGACGGCGACAAGTCGATGTCTTGATCTCCAATAGTGATAAGAACACGTCCTCCAGCTCTCTTGACTTCTCTGTTCAGCACAGGATTGAGGATTGGGTCGTAGGCTTCCACGTCTTGAACGAGCAACGAGTTTCCGAAACGAAGTGCAGACTCCAAATTCTTTCGGAACGACTCGTCGAGGAAGGAAGTTTTCTGGATGTTCTTTCCGGCAAACTGTTTCATGATGTATTCGATGGCTTGTCCAGATGGATCGATGATCAGTGGATAACGGTTGAAACGGTGCAGCATTATGGCGTTCTCTGTGCACAAGTCGTCGACCGGCAACGAATTGAGCTGCCACTGAAGACGATCATCAACAGTAGACAAGTACTCAATTCTGGCGAGATCGTGACGGAAGTGGAGACCGGCGTTCACGACATGATTGAACCATTTGTGGAAGATCTCGTCACGCAGCATCTGATCGTAGTATCCAGCGTAAGCCAAGAATGCAGAAGACAGCAGGGCATCTCCAACCAAGGAATCCATCTGTTGTGAGAATCCGGCACTTCCACTCGACCAACGATCACGTTCCGACCGTAACGAAGACAAGAGTTCTGTCGAGCGATTGACCTGAAAATCCATAATATTCGAGGTGCGCATAACACGGCGAACTCACCTTCTCCTGAACAGACAATAGGTCTTGTTTGATGTTCTCCGCTTGTCCGATAAGTTGGGCGTATTCTTCCTTGTATTTGCCAATAGACTCCTCCAATTCGGTAATTCTCACATCCACAACCTTGCCTTCGTCGGTCTTCTTGGCAGCCTCCTTCTCCAGTCGTTTGAGCTCGTTTCGCAATGGTTCCACTTTGTGGAGCATTGTAGAGTAAAGCAGCTGAGCTCTCGCCCATTTCACCATAGGACCGCATGCGACCGACGCTCTGTTGACCTTCTCGAACTCCCAGTCCGGATTCTGAATGTACTTTTCCATCTGCTTCAGGATGTCGCCAGTCAGTGATTCGGTGTCGAATTGCAGAATTCGGGTCATGAAATCTTCCTTCATCATCACTTGACGGATAGCCTTCCAATCGGTTCCCGCATTTTCTCCAAGCAAGATACAAATGGCTTCCAGTGTTAACTTCACAACGACCGGAGGACTCGACATAGACTTCACCTCGACCAACTGAGACTTCTTGATTCCTTGAACAGCAGTTTGAGCTTCTGCGACAGCCGGTTCGACTTGGGCCAAATCGCTTTCGACGAACGTCTTCTTTTCGGCCATCTGCTTCAATTGTTCCGCAAGCTCCTTCTGCAACTGCTCGGAGAACTTTTTCTCTTCCTCAGCCTTCTGCTGATCAGCCAACATTTCTTTCAACTTCAGGTTCGCCGCTTCCTTCTTCTCTTCGAGTTCCTTGCTCTTCAAGTGCAAACTCTTCTGCAGTTCCTTCACTTGTTCTTCGGTCTCACTGATTTTGTTCAATCCAATGTTCAAATGAATCTTCTCTTCTTCCAGATCTGATCGTTTCTCGTGGAACAGTGACATGAATTGCTTGATGAAGTCGAGGAAGTGTCTTGGAGTACAAGCCATCACGCGATGCCCCTTCTTCAACTCAACCTCGTTGAACTTCTGCACTGTTTTATGAACCAGACACAAAGTGTTAACTACAGCGTCACGGTACGTCGGCTCGGGTGGCACGAGTTCGCACGATGGAGTCAATCTCACCGATCCTTCATAGTCTGTTCTGTCAATATCCATAGTCTTGGTGAGCTCGGATCCGACTTGGTAGAGAGCATTGTCGCTCCAATCACCGAACCAATTGAGAACGCATCTGTTGAACAACGCGGGCGAAGTAGACGCACGTTCTCTGAGACCGCTTCCAGATGGATTCATGGTGAAGACGACGTGCAGGTTTCGCATCACTTGCTGTGTGAACCATTTGTACAATTCGTCATGACTGTCGAGTATCAATCCTTGACGCTGAGAACCTTCCTTGATTTGAGTCATCAGAGTCGTGTGTTCATCTCCTTCGAATAATCCCGGAACTTCTCCGTTAGCCAAGAGGGTGTTGAGTCTCTCCAGGAATCCCGTGTCGAGCATGTTCGATTCATCCATGATAAAGCAGAGCTTCTCATTTCGGCATCCAGCTCTTCGTAGCACTGTTCTCATATCTTCGTCGAAGTCGGCGGCAGTGTACTTCGAGTGAACCTTCAGTTGGAATACACTGAGTCCATTCAACCATGCGACGAATCTCGAAAGGGTCGTCTTTCCGGCTCCCGCGGTTCCGATGAGAAGCAAGTGTCCTTGCGATTGGCGGTAGATTCGATCGATTCGCAGCACATGGTCAAGCATTTGATCGAAGAGAACAAGTTTCACATCAAGTTCCTCTTCATAGAAGCCTTTCAGTCTTGCCGAAACGTAGTCTTGCAGTTCCTCGCGTGTGACTGGAACGTAGTTGCGGGACAACCAGCACGAATAGAGAAGAGGTCTCTTCAAGGCTTCCTCTAGACGGCACGCGTTTCCGAAGTACTTTTCGGCGGTCGAGTCAACGAGCTTATCAGTCCATTCGCGTTCTTCCTCAGAAACAAGTCGATCTTGGAACAGGCGTATGGCTTCGTGGGCCCACAGTCTCACGAGCTGCTCTGCAGACAGAGATTCCAACGGAGTGATTGCTTCCGAAATTCCTCTGACCCATCGAGTCAACTCTCTTGGCGAATAGACGTAGTGAGGTTGATCATCCTGAGTGAAGTGTTCTTGACTGGCCAGATAAACATCAACCATGGCGTTCGTCAATTGATCGGCCATTCCACGGACGGCTGGAGTCATCTTGAGCATTGCACGATTGAATGTTCCATAAATCTGTTGCAACGAAGTTTGTCCTGGATAGTCGACATAGACGATTGGAACATGTCGGAGGAAGCGAGAAGTCATTGGATGACGTCCCGGATCGGTGGGTGGATTACATGCTCCGACGAATTGGATACGCTCGAGGGACACCCAACTGTGATCAGAAGTACGATAGAAACCGTTGAGTTCGACCAGTTGGCGAAGGAAACTGATGACACGCTGGGTGCCATATTTGTCTGGAGCAGGCAGATTAATCTCATCACAGAAGATGACGAGCCACTGCGAGAGCTGTACCGGCGCGAGAACGACTCCATTCGGTGTACGTCTGCAACGGAGTCAGTAAGTCTTGGTATTATTGTTAGTGGTACGAACCTGTATTCACAGTAGTGATCGAATGTGCGGAGAAGTAATTCAGGTGTTGTTGACGACGAGAAGTTCACATTCACCACATCCATTTCTTGTTGAGAGCGAAGCGCGGCGAGAAGTGTCATAGTTTTACCAGAACCTGGAGGTCCGCAGAGCACAAGTGGTTTGTGCTCGGCAAGCCATGCGGCAAGAAGCATCTCGTGACGAACTGTGTCGATGGTCGGGACAACGAGGTCAGCAGCAGCAACTCTGTGCGATTCGATTTCCATCGTAGGCACCTTCGCGAGCCATGGCTGCCACTCTCCGTTCAATTGGACTTCGTAGTCAATGAGGCAAGCCTGGAAACACACTTAAGTTTAGTAATTTCGAATTAATCACCTGTTGGTTCGGTGGCAGTGCTATGGTAGTTGCCTGGCGGATGTAGTCACTCATCATCTCTCTCGACTTCCACTTTCCGTCACCACTGAAAGCCCACACCAAATTGGTAAGCATCGAGCGAAGCACGAAGTTCTGGATCTGATCGAGCTCCATCGAGTCATCAATGAGTCCTTCGTCATGAGAGACCATTTTGCGGACAGAATAAGACATCATGGCGAAGAAGGAGGAGAGGAGACGTTGCGGAGTTGGAGGCATGATATGCTCAAGTTCCGCGACGGCGTATTTCAGACTGCCCGGAACAATTCCATCTGGCGAGAAATGCGTTTGAAGAGCCAAAGCAGCAGTTCGTTGGATTTCGATGGCACGAGATGGTTTTGCGTCTTCTCCAACCATATTCACCGGAGCATTGGAAGATGAGAAACTGACGGTAGAGTCCGAATCGAGTGGCACTCTTCGCAGCATGGACAGATATCGTTCGAAAAGCATTTCCGAAGTGACAACTTCCTCACTGAACCACACCATTCCACAACGAGAGACAGTAGCCAGAGTGGCGTATTTGAGATCGGCGACTTCGAAAATGATTCTGACATTCGGTGGAATCGACAAGCGTTCTCCGTTCGGCAAAGTCAACAGCTTGTTGTCGTCAAGCACAGAGTTCAAGTTTTCGACCCATTCAGGATCAACATCTCCGTCGAAAATGACCCATTGACGGCGATCTGCTTCTCCTCTGACGTTGTCGATGATCTTACGAATGATAGAAGTGAACAGTCCATCGGTCCATTCGCGCGTGTTCGGGTCCATCACTCCGTACAGCGAGTCTTTGCTCATTGCCTTAGCATCAATGACGTGAGCCACTCCTTCGACGTTCTCCCATCGTTCCAGTGCCTTCAGAAGCACCTTCCATGCCATGGTTTTACCGGCACCACTCGATCCGACGAGCATGAGCCCGTGATTGAGATTGGTGATCTGGTACAGTTGGAGCACTTTGTCGAGCCACATTGATCCCATCTCTCCTTGAGTATCCGAATAAATCAGAAGATGTTCATCGCAAACTTGGGAGAGTTGCTGGCGCAATCTAAAATAATAGTGATTGAGATGAAACAAATAGAAAAGTAACTCACTCCTTCATCTGGTTGGCGGTGTAGTGAATTCCTGGGAACACGTCAGACAACAGCGAGAAGAGAAGAGCAATGTCTTCATTGACAAGCTTTGGCACGAGTGTTTCGCAGACTGATTGAATGAGCATTTGCTGCTCGGCAACGTCTTCGAGAGCAGCAGATCCCATTTTGTCGAGTTTGTCTCGTTTGATGTTACCGGCAGACACCAGGACGTACTTGAGAGCACGCAGTCCAAAGTCGTAGTGACATTGAGCGGAAAGTTGTTCTTTGCAGAGAATGAACAAGGGAACAATCTTGTTGGCAAGAGTCTCTGCAGTGCGGAATCCTTGCGAGAACAGCATGACTTGAGCGATGAGTTGTCGATCAGGTTGAGTCATTGCCAAACTTCTGAAGAGCTGCTTCAAGTTATCAGGAAGGTTGGAGCGACCCGAGTATCCAGGATTCATTGTGATGAAGATTCCAATATTTCCGTTCACATTCAGCCGTTTTCCAACCAGATCGACGCTCATGTCTCCACCGGCACGCACAGCTTCCTGAATCGTCTGAATCTGCTGCGAGACAGCGGACAGCATACGCTCCTCCAGACGATTGAACTCGTCGAAGCATCCCCATGCACCAACTTGGCACAGACCCACTAGAATACGACCCATCGCTTGGAAGTCGAATGTTTCATCGCAATTGAAAACGAGAACGAAACGACCGAGTTGGTGTCCGAGAGCTTTCACAGATTCCGTCTTTCCTGTACCAGCTGGTCCGAACGGTGAACCTCCGAGACGAGAGTGCAGTGCTTGAGTCATCGTCAGATAGCATCTATCAGTGAGTGGAGTGCGGACGAGTCGCTCTTGGATGCCGAGGTACTCGAATCCATAGTAGAACTGCGCGTTCGCCATTTTGACAACACAGCAACGCACTGGATCCACTTGCTTAGGGTCAAAGTAGAAACGCATGCACTGTAACCATCCGAAGTCGTCGGCAGCGCGAATCTTCTTCTTAGCCAACTTTCGGCAAGTATCTCTTTTATGAACAAGTTCGGTGATCTGCAATTAGATATCAATTATCCGCGTTCGAACACATTCACTCACCAGAGCCTCCATTTTCTTTCTACGAATAGGCGGCTGCTCCTTGAGAACGCTATCAGCCAAAAGTTCCAACGTTTTCGTCACCGACTGTTCTACGACTCCAGCTTCCTTTCCGTCGGCTAACGTCTTCTCCATCTCGTCACACCACCAAATCTCAGCGGTCAAAGTGATAACTTGAGTTGGATATTTGTCCAGCCATTCTACGTAATCGTCAGTGGTCATCGTTTGGATGTTCATCTTCGAGAAGTGAGCCAACGAAGATGCTAGTTGTCGAGCCAGCGTGTGCTTCATCTCTGCTTCGAGGGCTTGCAGCCAGTCGTTGATTCTCACGTCTTTCGTCGTCACAATCTTCACCAGATCCACTTTCTCACCTTCTCTCGAATGGAACGCAGTGATCTGAAAATTCAATGGATACTCAAAGGTTTCTTTATTATTGACTTACAGATCTGTCTTCTTCGTTGATATCAATAGCAGTGATTCCAGCGAACATCTTTTTCAAGTGCTTCTGAATTCTTGTGATATCCTTGCTGTTTCCCATGATTTCCAAC
Organism: Caenorhabditis macrosperma; assembly: GCA_963932285.1. Lineage (NCBI taxonomy): Eukaryota > Metazoa > Nematoda > Chromadorea > Rhabditida > Rhabditidae > Caenorhabditis > Caenorhabditis macrosperma. The sequence continues at coordinate 6,032,699 of OZ010622.1, forward strand.
AAATCTTCGTCTCCGACAAAGTAGAAGCGAGGGAACGAGGAGCGTTCTCTTTCGAGATACTCTCCGAGAGCCTTCTGAATCTTCGCAAGCATATCGGCAAGTCTTTCAAGCAATCGTTGAGCTCCTTGCATGTTGACGACGTCGAGAATTCGCGGCGAGGCAGCAACCTTCTTCATGAGAGCAAGCACATCAGTTGTGATGGTTGCAAATCGGGAGCTTTCGAATGGAAGCAACGTGGCGATCTCAGCTGATCCAGAGAACAGACCCTCGAGGTAGACCCATCTTCTCTGCACGTCGATCCAAACGTCGAACATCGCGTTGATCTTGTTCAGCTTCTCGTCCCAAGACTGCGCGCTTTCTTCAAATTGCTTGTAATACGGTGAGAGCTTCATGGCAGACAACGAGTTTTGATGCTCCTTCAGTTTGTTGAAAAGATCGTCCCATCCCTTGATAAGACGAGTTTTGTTCTGGTAGTTAACCAGCTCGACCTCGTAGTTCTGCCAGTATTCACGCATTTCTCTCAAGAACTCCTCGAGAGCCATTTCTCCCTGAGCAACGAGAAGAATCTTTTTGATCGTGTGTTCATGTCTCAGAATGTCAGCATCCCAAACTTGTCCAAGTGTCAAATCCGACAAATTCCAGTTCACTCGCATCTCCTTCATCATCTGGTGCCAATGGCGTTCCTTCAACGCTTCCGACTTCAGCTCGGCAACCAACATGTTCATCTTTCCGTAAGTATGCAGCATCTGCTTCACATGTTCGTAACTCTTATACGTTCTGCACTTGACTGGCAACTGCTTCAGCTGATTCATAAGCTCGTCTAGCGACTGGCGAATCTTGCGAGGCTGCACAGACAACCACGTCTTCTCTTTCGCTTCGTCGATTCCGGTGTAAACTGGTTGAAGAGCCTTCCACACGTCTTTCATGGCAGACAATTCTTCGGTAGCCACCGAGAGCTTGTCTCTTTCTGATGGAGCATGAGCACTATCAGAGAGATCCAGAGCCACGCGCGCCTTGCGCATTTTGTTCCGTTCCTCCGTCAACTTGTTCAATTTCGCTTCGAATGCAGTAATGACGTTGAGAGCGTCTTGTGGTCTTTGAGCTCCTTCCACTGGTTTGCTCTTGTTCCATTCGGAGAGAGTTTCGACTGTTCGCTTCTCAACGAGCTCGTCTTCTTGGGCAAACTTGGTCTGGAGGTTCATCATCTGAGTTTGGATGGAAGCATCTCGCAAGCTGAGAATCTCAGCGAACGCCGACCATTCACCCTCCACATTTTCCGAGTAAAGCCATTGCGCTGGGAACTGATAACGTTGTTGATTCAGCAATCGTTGCGACGAACGATACAAATCAACGGCGTCTTGACCGGCCTTCGTCTGTTTCTTCAGCGATTGAACGAAGGAAATGAGTCCGATGGTATCTGATGTTGATCCTCCGTCCACAGACTGTGTCTCGAGAACATTTCGCCATTTGGATACCGAGTTGAAGAACTTTTGCATTTCATCTCCGACGACTGCTCCGAACTTGACGAGCATCTCTTTGTGCCAATAGTCATATTTGAACAAAATCTTCTGTTGCGCTTTTCCATATTCAACTGAAACAGGGAAGATGGCTTTTCGAGTGTCCTGCGTATCGAATACGAGTCGTCCTTTGCGAATTTCCATGAGAGTTTTCATCCATTTCGAGAGCGATGTTCCGAGCATTTCAAAGAGTTGCTCAGCTTGAAGCACCCAGAGAGATTGGTAGCTAAGCCATTCACTGAGGTATTCTTCCAAATCCGACATGATTCCATTAACACAGTCATAGGCTTTCTCGAGAGACGCCTGTCCTTCTGGCATTTCATTCAAAACATTGTGATAAGTCTCCGGCTCCGAGTCTTCTCCAATAACCATCTGAAAATACAGATTATATCAGCCATAGCGTTTGCTGAAAAATACCTGGAATCGTTTTCCACTGATTCTCTTCTGCGCAGTGCACACGCTGTGCCAGTCATAAAGCTGTTCCAGAATCTTTTCACGGGTCTCACGAGTACTTGGACTGATGTAGAGTGTTTGAGCGGTCATGCACAATTCGACGACGACGTTCTTCACTTGCGGGAGCACGACTTGTCTTTCTCGGAGCTCCTCAACCTCCTCTGATTGCGAGAATACAAGCGTCCAGACACGAATCGCTTCTTCGACACGATGAGCCAGAATAGTTTCGATTTGTCTGTCCAAAGTATTCACCCATTGGGCAAGATTCGAGTAATTTCCCAGCGACAGTTGGTCAACTCCTTTTTGAATCGAGCCGAGCAGGTTTTCGATGGTCTCTTTGTCGTATTGGCACGATTTGAGCACGTTCAAATCGGCATTGACGATTCGGACGACGTTGAGAAGTTCTTCACATCGTTCTTGGTAAGTGTTGACAGTTTCGGCGAGCTTCAACTGGTATTGTTCGATCTTGTACGAATCCCAGCTGAGCGTGGCTCCTGAAACAATTACTCTTTGCGGGATGACAAGTCTCATAACGAACCTTCCAGAAGTTGATTTTGGATGTCTCTCTTGTAGCTGGCGAGCAAGGAATCGACTCCTTGAACAGAAGCAAGTGCGGCATTGACTGAAGCAAAAGTGCGGGTAGCCTCAATGAGAGCCGTGGCAGACGGGTGCATCTGATTGGCCTGGTGCGCCCAGTTGACAATCTTCAGTGGCACACGGAATCCCATTGCCTTCAAGTGAGACACTTCTTTGTACAGAATGAAGCTGTCACGGTGGTAGTTGACTTTGAGTTGCAGTTGCATGCGTCCATCGACTTGAACTCTTTCGACGGCGAGAATCTTATTGGGAAGAGTCCAGTTCTGCGACTGAATAGTCTCGACCCATTCCTCGAACATGGACTGGGTGTTGAGTTTCACTCGGAAGTTGTCTCCATCAGCCTTCAGCTGTCGTCCATCCACATGATTCTCCCACTGCTTTCCGAGAACGTCTTCAACTCGCTTCATATATCGTTGCAGTTGTCGTTCGAAGTTACGAATCCACATGATCTTGGCAGAGAATGGTGGCAATCCGGTGTTGAGCATGATTCGAACACCCTGTTCTCCGCGTGCCTTTGTGAATCGCTCTTGCAGCTGATTGATATCGTCCTTGACTCTGTTGATGAGTCGTGTTTGGTACTCGTAGATGGCTCCACGAATACGCGGACGGATGAAGAGAGCATTGTAGCGGCTGAAGATGGAGAACATCTCGTTCGAGTTTCGCGACGACTCCAATTGACTCTTCAGTCTAGTTGTGATTGCCGTCTCAACGACTCCGATCTGATCTTCGTATCGTTTATACGCATTCTCCCATGCGGGACTGTCCACGTCAAGGAAGTCGACATTCTTCAAAAATTCGTAGGCAATATCAACTTGCTCATCAGGCGACTTCTCCCCTTCCATCGACTCGACCATGAATTCTTCTTTCGGCCGAGAAGAGATGTTTCCGACTGGACGGAGAACTCGTTCGATGACAGTTCTGAACTGTTCGTGCTGCCTGGAAAATAACGGATTGAATAACAAACACAACTCGTGATCAAGTTCTCACTTTCTAAACTGCATGATCTGCATGAGGCGAGCCTCTAGTTTCTTGTGAACAGCAGACACTTTCCATGAAAGCTTCGACGGATCATCACGTTTCTTCTTGTTTATATCACGGAGCAGAGCGATGAACTTGTCGTATTCATCGTCCCACTTGCTGAACAGAGATTGACACTGGGCCATGATATCGTTGAATTCAGCAATTGGTGTGTGCATTAGACTGTACGACGAGAGAACTTTCAGAAGCTGAGAGTTCAAATCCCGCGAAATGGCTTCCACAAGTCGCAGAGCGCGTTGCAATGGGTACTTTGTAGAACGAAGTTTACGAAGATGGAGGAAAATTCCAGTGACTGCGTGCATTAATTTGGGAACATCGCTTGCCGAGACCAGCTCGTTCAGGGGGAAGTCCTTCATTAGAGTATTGTAGTCCTGGACGACAGCCAGTTTCTGCTTCAATCCAGTGTCACTGTCGAAACCGACGGTTGCGTGGAACCGCTTTCCGCACTTCAGAGCTTCCAAAGTCAGAGTCACTTCTTCCCCGTCTCTCTTCTGTGCAATCTTGAGCAACGCGCGTTCGAGGTTCAGCCAGAACGTCATTTCTTGGAGAGACGTTCCCGAACTGGCATCGCGTTCAAGTTGGGTGACTTTACGAATCTCCTTCACCCAGCGATTGCAACCAGCTTGCAGAGCGTTGAGGAAGTTCGCATCTTCAACGAGATCACCAAGGTCTTCAATCTGCAAAAAGGAAAATTAAACTTTCGGGATCTTCAGAACGAATACTCACTCTAGCACGTCTGTTTTCTCTTGATGCTTTCTCGATGGAATCCAAAATGTGTTGATTAATCACAAGATTGATCTCCGGGATGTCAATATTTTGTTGCAAATGAAGCAATGCCGCTTCTGCCTCAGTGAAGCATTTCTGAACAGTTGGAGCCAATTTGTCTCCATCTCTTTCTCCTCTTCCACTTTGACTAATGAACGATTTGCAGTATGGATTGAGAAGACGACTCATCACAAAGTGCAATTGCTCCCAAGCACTTCCACCGCTTAACGGAAACGCGGCGATTTGAGAAGCAATCTTCTTGTCGGCTTCCACAACATTGCTCTGCTTCATGAACACCATCGCCATACCACGGTCTGCGACAAAAAGACCATCGTGAACTTGAAAAGTTGCTGGAGCCGAGTCTTCGTTTCCACTTTCCGCACCGGCTTGTTGATCTCCTTGCTCTCGGGCGACGATACGATCGACGACGAGCACAGTTTTATCGGCTTCATTGATGAAATCGGTGAGATAGGCGACAGAGTTGGTCAGTTCCACGTCAAGGGCAGCCACTTCGCGAGGACTAAGGCCAAAAAGCGATGTCACGGCCTGTATAATGTATTCTTTGACATCGCCCTCGGCCGCCGTTTTCACATTTTGCTGAATAGCGGTACTACTTTCGTTACCACTATCCATTACCTGAAATAAAGTATAATTTGATTTTAAAAAATAGGAAGAGCGACTCAGGAAGAGGGAAAAAAAACTATGAAACAGCAAGAGAAAGGTCTACTCGACCACAGGGACGATTGCGAAATTGGGAAACCGCTGTAGCGAGGGGAGCGAGTCATCGGAAAACGGACGGAGGGACGAGAGATAAACAGAGGGCAGCAGCTCGTTTTCTGGGCCCGTTGGCTGGCTGTAGGAATGCAAATAGTGATACGGGTCAACAACTAGAGGGTTTAGCCGTTCGATGGGGCGGCGCTGGGACACGTATCGCTGCCGGAAACAAATGACTATGATTGACAGCCGGGTATAAAATCTGATTTGGAATGTTTTTAGAACTTGAAAAAGGAGAAAAATCTATCGTTAGTGATTCTGTCTGTGAAACATAAACTGTTGATCCCAAAAAATAAAATCATGATGAGAAAATAATGTTTTGAAAAAATCAGCGCCCGGCGCCGAAAATGAAAAACTTGCCATTACACAGCCACGCAAAAGTGCACAAAAACAGGAACAAGTGGTACTGTATTTGAAATTGAGGGCGCGCAAAAACACCATGGTACAGGAGCATTTAAAAAACGTTGAAAAACTAAAAATCAATTTAATATTCATTCAGCAGTCATGTAAGTTAATACAAATTATTTATAAAACGTGCAAAATTCACAAAAATGACAATAAAAAACATCGGAATGGAACCCATAAAGTATTTCGCCTGAATGAGACTCGAACAATTTTCAAGGCACTGGTTTGAGTGAAATTTTGCCATTTCGGAGTTCGTCGATAATGACCTCGAGGATGTCTCCGACTGACGGTAGGAAGTCTTTCGAGTTTTGCAATGACCAGCGGCTGTTTCCTCTGCGGAAATGACTGATGTGTGCGAGACCGTCTTTCTCCACGCCGATGTCGACGAAAACGCCAAAGTCGGTCTGAAAACGACTGCTGATGCTGGAAACTGTTCGGAACGAACCCTGTTTCTGACAACACCAGTGTACTGTTGGCCAACGTTCAGATCACAAAACGCTCGAACTTTCTTCTGAAAAGGTCACGGTTTATTTGCAATTCGCGAGTTTTTATCGAGAAATACCAAAATTGGAGGTGGTGGTTTGAGTTCTGGTTTCGTCGTGAGAAGATCCAGAATTTTCTGCTCTTCTTCCGAAAGACCACTGGAAACGACTGGTTTCCCACCAGTTACTTCTTCTACAGTCATTTTCAATTTCGCCAGCAATCTGAAATAAATATCACTTCAAGAGAAAAACGGAAAAAAATACATTTTGGCGGCTGCGTAATCTTCCGGATGCACGATCGTCGCATCAAGCGGTTGCCACTCTGTTCTCACTGGCGACGTCTTCTGGCGTTTCTTCGGAGGTTCTGCGACGGGAGACTGAGATGAGCCGGGGTTGGAAACCGTCAGGAATCCGGAACATTGTTGAAACGCAACCGCCCCGATGCCTTTCACATTCTTCAGCTCTTCTCTGCTCCGGAACTTTTCGTTTTCCTCTCGATACTTGACGATGCCCGCTGCAGTCGTTTCGTTGAGTCCGCAAATCTGCTTGAGCAAGTGCTTGCTCGCCTGATTCAAATCGGCTCCGATTATCGAGACTCTGTCGCGAACCACTTGTGACAACTTCTGTTTCAGTTGCTTCTCATCTGCCGACAGTTGATATTGCCCTTTTCCGAGATGTTGTGGCTCGATTTTCACGTATTCAGACATCGGATCGATGAGTCTTCTACCGATCGAAACTGCCGAAATCTGTTTGATGTCCGCCTTCTCACCGAATTCTTCAGTTGCCGCCGGAGTGCAGCTGTACTTTGATGCACCGTGCTCCGGAACCACACTGAAGAATAACAACGGTGCTATTTGAGCTCAAGGGAGATCTCACCAGAAGCCAACATCAATTTTCGACGGAAACACCCGCTTTTCGATCATTTTCGAAACGGCGCACTGTGTATTGTACGTGTTACTTCCGTTTCCAACAGCGAACACAAGACCTTTCCCTTCGGTTTGAGTAGCCCACTGTTTCAGGAGTTCAGTGCCTTTTCTGTCAAAGTATGAGTTATGAATCGCAAATTGATCCATGGCGATGACGAATCCATCGGGTTTCAAGAATGCTGTTTTGACGATGCTTCCCGGGTCCAGAGCGATCACGAACTTCGAGTGAACACCTTCCTGCGCGAGCAGCTGCTCGACGTTTTCTCCGAATATCTCAATAGACCTTGTCATTGCTCTGGTCGTCAGGTACTTTCTAAAAGCAATTTGGAATTTGTCGCACTATAATTTGACTCACTTGGCAGCTCTCTCGACTTTGGGGATGAAGTAGGTGGTTATCGAATAGCTAAGAGCCTCGTGGAAGAAGTCCCGCATTCCGAGATTCACAGAGCAATTCATCAGTGGGTGCAGCCGTCTGGCCTCCCCTTCCGGCAGATCGACAGACCAGCTCAGAATGCCTTCTTCTACAGCTCGATTCAACGCGGACACCTGGTGGTCTCTGATTTGTAGAGCACTCCAATTGTTGCCAATGTAGTCCTGGTACTTTTTCAGGTGGTTTTGCATCTCGGGCGCCTCTCTTTTCTTTGCCGCGTCTTTGCTTAGCTTCGCTTCGACACGTAGACCACTCGATTCTTCAAGTTTCGCACTAAAATTTATCTTCCTTTTTTTCAGAAACGCATTAAAAAACTCACATTTTTGAAGCCATCGTTTTGGCTTCGTCAGTTCGGTTGATAAGATCAGCGAGACAAATTTTGAGTTGTTCTTTCACTTCATTTGTTGTTTTCATTTCTTTCGAAACTAGTGCTTCGAATCCGATGAATTTTCCTTCGAGAATAGCAAAGGCAGTTGGCTCGAGGCCGAGTTCTCTGAAAACTAAATGGTTCTGAGCAATCGATCAATCGAAACCTGGCAATACTGGCCTTCGTTTTCCTGGCTCCGGTCGAGAACTCTTTCGAAATCTCTCCCACTTCTTGAGCATCTTCACACTGTTTCAGGCGCTCGGCCACAATTTCCTTCCCACTTGCTCCTTCAACTTTGGCTGTGACAGTGGTCAGTGCGTTGGTGACTTTTTTGTTCAAATCTACAGCGTCGCAGTAGGCGTCCATCGCCTTTCTGATCGCCTCCGGAGGCAGCCCTCCATGAACATCTCCTCTGTATCTGGCGATGTAGGCACTTTCGCATCCTTGCTTGAACAGCTCGCACAATTGAGTCGCTTTATCTGGTTTCAAATCAATCTAAAATCTTAATTTGGGTAACATAGCCAAACTGATATAACCTCATCGCCAACGAAGCTTTCGATCGGTTTCTGAAGTACCCATTCTTTCTCCACAGCCGCCGGCCGTCTCATATTTTGGGTGGATATTAGTGCCTATGAAAAGATTAACTGCGTCTCTAATTATCACAAAACACCGCGCTACAGCTAAAAGCTCAGTGTTTCGGCTGAGGCTGTTCTCATTTTCCATTCATTCGCTGTCAAATTTTTCTCACTTTCCCACGAGAAATACACGACACGTCGAGTGGAGCGCATTTGCATCTGTCAATTTTGCGAGTTTTCTGAGCGTGCTCACGGAGCCGTGTAAAGCCCCCGACGCAGCTGTTCCGGAATATTGATTAGGCTGAGCGGCGGAAACATCCCAAAATGCTTCGGATACCATGGTTCTTGTGCATTTTTATTTCACTTCTAACCTCATCCGAAGCCATCAATCCCCCAACGTCAGTTTTGGATTTGAGCGAAAAGTTTCTCGACGTCAAAGACGATGGAATGTGGTTCGTTGAAGTGAGTGCATAAATTAGCAAACATCAAATAGAACTGCCTATTTTCCAGTTCTATGCTCCTTGGTGTGCTCACTGCAAACGATTGCACCCAATTTGGGATCAAGTCGGACACGCACTAGCCGACAGCAATTTGCCAATCAGGTGAATACATGTTTTATTAAAAATAAAAATTGAATTAGTTTCATTTCAGAGTAGGAAAACTCGACTGCACTCGTTTCACTCCAGTTGCCAACAAGTTGAGCATCCAAGGATACCCCACTATTATATTGTGAGAAACCACACAATCTCTTATTAAGGTTACACTAAAATTGTTCTCAGCTTCCGAAATGGACACGCTATCGATTATCGAGGTGCTCGCGATAAGGAGGCTCTTGTCGGTTTCGCGAAACGATGCGCCGCTCCGATAATTGAAAATATCAAGGAAACACAGCTGGAGAGAGTGGGTTCCGATTTGATGGTTCTCGTTGAAAAGCACCAGTTCAGGTGAAACTCTCCGCTCGCACCCAGCCGTCGTTCGTTTTCTTCGGAGAAGCCGCAGGACCCTTGTTCGATGCTTTCAACTCTGCAGCCAACGCGAAGTTCTCAGTGGCTCGTTTCTATTCCGTCGCTCCACCGGAGAAGGAATCCACGTTCAGACAACGAGTGGCCGTTCTGAAAGACAACATTGAAATCGAGTTCACAGGAGACATTGAGACGATGACCGACTGGGTGACACGGGAGAGATGGCCTGGCTTCGTGCACGCGACTGCATCGAATCTCGCCGAAATCGGAGCTAGCGGGAAGCTCGTGGTGCTGGTTGTGTCGAGTGAAACTGACAAGTTCAACACGACCAGTCCGATCCGCCAATTCCACAAACTGGCCGAGGACGCATCGAAGGAACTGCGAAAGAACGCGCCTCTCTGGGATCGATTCCAGTTCGCGTGGCTCGACGGCGCCGATTTAGCTACTCAGATTCAGATGGCGACCGTCTCCGAACCGCATCTGTTCGTATTCAACTACACGAGCTACGAGTACTATTTGAGCGAAGACGAGCCGAGTCAAATGACCATCAAATCGATACTCACATTCTTGACGCAGACAGCTGACGGCGTCGACAAGGGAACCGTGATTGCGTTCGGGGGACGTCATCTCTTCACTCGCATCAAACGGATGGCATTCGAATTGTACTGGAACGTCGCCCAGATGTTCGCCACGCAGCCGCTCCTCTCCTCATGTCTCTTCGGTGTTCCCATCGCGTTTTTGAGCATCATCTGCTACAGGTGCGTCTGAAATTCAATTCGAATAAAGATCACTAATCGATTGATTTCAGCATTTGCTCCGCCGACTTCACTGTCGATCGGGACGAATTCTATGGTGATGAAGACGAAATGTTGGACGAAGAAGAAGAAGAGACTGAGCACACCGAAACAGATGACGATCACGAGAAGGCCGAGTGATCCGTCCTGCTCCGACATCTGATAGTTGCTCAATTTTCATCCAAACCTCACATTTTAGCCTTTTCGCATGTTTCTAAAAAAGCCTTAAAAGATCTCTCACATTACTGTAAACAAGTACATTCAACAATAATCAAAAAATTTCAATGAATCATTCATTAAAACACTGAAAGAAAAGAACGCATGAAAACAGAAACAAAGCAGAAAAAGAAACAAAGTTCCTGGAAAAAATTATTAACGAGGGGTCGGAGGGGCACCGGAAAGATGATTGGAAGAGGCGGGACGGTTCGAAGGTGGATTGAGGAAGTTCGAAGGACCGGGACGGTTGTCTGACAAGTGCGGGGGATTGAAAATATTGGTTGGATTGGAAGAAGTCGATGGCTGATTGAAATCCGAGCGACGTTGCTGATTTGCCGGTTGGAATCGAGAATTCGTCGGTGGCATATTGGGTGAGTCCGGTTTTCGATTGTCTAACGGCCCAGTTGGATTGAGAGCAAACTGAACACTTGGAGAGTAGGGCTGATCGGAATTTCCGCCGGATTGCGACTCGATGCGCATCACTTGACAAGCCATGAAATCATAAATCTCAGAAGGATCCACTAACAGGTCCAGTGTGAAGACCGACTTGAAATCGTTGGCCAGTGAAACAGGAACTGGTTGTCTATTCTCTTCGTTCCGAGACCAAATGATGGGATTATTAACTTGAGCGTGGACTGAGTTTGTGCAGTTGTAGTAAGGCAATCGTGGAGATAACGGAGCGCATGCGATGTTGTTCAGCAACGGGGGCTCCTTCATTATTGGCGCAGACGACTTTCCGTAGAAAATTTGCTGAAATGAACACATTGGATAAGTAAATAATAAGAAATTAGCTCACCTCGACGTGATCGAATTTCATTGGAATAACCGAAAAAATGAATTCACTGTTCGTATCGTACAGAGCGTCTGTAACTGGAAAACGGAATCGAACCGAATGAGGAATTCCATTGATCTGTTTTCCTCGAGGACAGAACAGAATCGGACCGAAATCTATTGGAATGATAGATGGAGGCAGCATTGCGGATCGTTGGCTGCGACAGAAATTGTCGACCATATTGTAGACGCTCATCGCCGTCCTCATTAATGGTTCTTTAAAGTCCGCGTGCAATTGGCCTAACCACCTCCTGAATTTCGATTCATTAAGATTTAAAGAAATAAATATTCAAGCACCTGTCATTTTCGTAAGGGAAGCAAACTGGAATATCTTCAAGCATGTAGTGGAAAGTGCCACCTTTTTTGAGAATCATGTCCAGGAATTTTGGATTTTTTGATAAATTCGCAGATTCTACAGCTGTTAGCGCCATCTCATTTCGAATATCAACAGGGGAGCCGATGTTGAGCAGGAAGCGGGTAAGGCTCATCTGTAGTCATCGAGGTCATTTTCGTGGATATGTATTCAACTCACGCTTTTGACATTAATTGCGTAGTGCAACAAAGTATTTTCGTGTCCATATTGAGATCGCAAAACATCAACTGGCATGTAGTGTAGAACCAGACGAACCATTTGTTCACATTGCATTTTCTTCCGCTCCAAATGCATTCTCCTATTCTCATCTTGTTCATCTTTTTTGGATCTTTCGAAATCGGCTATTTCCGTGTACAATTTTTGCATCATCTGATGATCTTTTTCAGTATATCGTTCACACAAACCGACTAACTTACAATATGAAGTGGAAATTTAACTTTCGCCACTATCTTCTCTGCATCCGCTTGCGTGATGTTTTCCAGAATACACTCGGTGGAAACCAGGTCATAGCGAACAATGGCTTCTGCTAGTAATGGAATTTGTTGTTGCAATTTGAATTCATCCTTCTGCTGTTCAAAAAGCTGATCGACGTTTCCTCGGAACAGCTGCAGTCCATATTGGACAACTTCCTGGAAAACAATATTAGCAACACTTGCAAAAATAATATGAAAGGAGATTTAAATTTGTCTAAAAATTGAATCTTACAGGGTCATCATCATAATTTTCTTCGTCCTCGTCGGCGTAGTAAACATCCGGATCTCTCGTTGAAGTCTCGTCAGAGCCAACAGCCAGCCTCTCCGTATCATTCGTCGATACTGGATCGTCTTCACGAGTGAACTCTGAACCACTGACAGCTGACGATTCATCGTTATCTTCACGTTTTGGCGGAGGAGAATCCGGAAAGCTTCTCTTCAAAGTCTCTCGATTCTTCTTCACTTCATGAGCTGACGTTGTTGGTTTAGGCGACTGCGATGAACGAAGACTTCGCTCTGCGCTTCTTCTCTTTTTTGGTGGAGCTTTTTGTGGCATGAAGTCCGATTCAGAATCGGATGAATCGGTCTTTACTCGCTCTGTGCTTCTTTTCTTCTTGGGTGGAGCTTTTTCCGGCTTGAAATCCCAATCTGAATCAGAGGAATCGGGCTTCACTCGCTCTGCGCTTCTTCTCTTTTTAGGTGGAGCTTTTTCTGGCTCAAAATCCGAATCGGAATCGGAGGAATTGAGCTTCACAGCTCGTCGCCTAGGAGTCCAGGTTTCGATTCCATCCGCAAGAGAAGCCATCGAGTTGGCCGCTGAAGAGTGTTTTCCTGGAGGTGTGGGCGACTTCTTCTCGTTTTTCTTGTTTTGACCTCTTCTCTTTTTCTGCATTGTTTCCACGGGTGACTTGGAGGAAGAGGAGGCGGCCTGAAAAGGAAGTCATTTGAAAAATGTTCAATCTGAAAAAAAAGCAGATACTGCCGGAGGGTGCCAAGATATTTATCATCTTGGCTGTATAACAGATAAGGTCATCTGTCCGCTGGGTTGAACAATATTTAGTTTGAGGCGGATTTTGCCTTTGGGGAAAACGGCGGGTTGGCGATGCCGCCCAGCGGCCCAATTTCTCTAGGAAACGCGCGGGTGGAATGATCAAATGAGAAAATGATACGCCCTGTTCAATTGAAAGTACTGACATAAAACACATATCTTGCAATATAATTGAAACGTATACGTGTCCATAGACCATAATTGAAAATAAGTGTGGGCGGTTGTGCCAACAGCTTGTGGTTCCTACAAAACTCCGCTATTTTTGAACGTACCTTTTCCACTGTGTTTTTCTTTCTGCCTCCACCTGGTGCTCTCTTTTTCTGCTCTTTTGGCTGTGGGGTTGGCGATTCACTAGCCTTGGAATCATCACCTCCGCCACGAATCTGTTTCGCAGAATTGCGTGACACTCTCATTCGAGAGTCTAATGATTTCAAATACTGAAAAAATTGAAATGTAAAAATAGATTTGAAATTTTCATGGCATCAAAAATTAGTTCAATTCTTCTTACCGCTTCATCTTTGTCTTCCAGTCGATTCGGATCATACAGCGCCTTGACTTCGCGAGACCCAGCTACAGAGTCACACTTCTCGTAACGACTCTCTTCTGCTTCTTCGCTCACTTCAACGTAATGCCAATGTTTGTGTGATTTCGGCTTTTTCTTTTCTTTATCTGCCAGAACTATACCTCGTTGAGCAATATGTGACATTGACTAAACTCACACTTCTCCACAACTTTGTACTTGTCTGGATGATTTGTTTTGAAACGCACGATTTCTTCGTGCTCTAAGTCATTTGGGAAGCTTTGAAGCGGCTCCCAAGTTATAGAAGTATCAGATTGCCAACGAGTCTCGAATTCGAGCTGCTTTCTACCACGACTAGTGGTAACACGTGCACTTAAAATCTCTTCCACCTGTAATTCGACTAGTGTTTAAGAGCACTTTATTGAATACATTACCACAAAGTTGAATTCTTCTTCTTCTTCCTCCTCATCAGATTCGTTTTCTTCGTCGTGACTTTCTGGGAGTTCTGGCTCTTCTGGGGTGTCTGGTTTTATCGAGTCGGACATTCTGCAACTAAAATAGTGAGTAGAAAACAAAACATATTTCAAAAATGATTATATAAGTCGGCGGCCCAAACACGGAAAAGTGAAAAAGTGAGAAATCATATCGAGCGCTAAACACCGCGCGGCTCGTAATTCGGGAGTGTTGTTGGAAACGCGACTTTTTCATAAATTTTCATCGATTTCCACAATTCGAAGATTCGTTTGAAACATATTTTTCATTTTATCCTTCTTCAAATTAAATAATAAATTGTTACAATCATTCCGAATACAGATGCTGCGTGCTGGCGCTTCTCGTTGCCTCTCGGTCGGAAACACAGCCTTCCGCTGCCTCTCGACTGGAAAAGACAACCTGCCGGTCACTAGATCGCACGACGCCAAGAAAATTGATGTGAATGATATTCTCGAGAAGCCGACTCCGAAAGTAAGTCGCAACAACGACGTCTTCAAGAAACATAGTTTGCAGATACCAGTCAACGTCTCCGCAGACGAGACGATGGATATCGGAGGCGTTCCTCTTGAGCATCAAGATGCCCGTACTGCACGTATCTTCCGCCCAGCCAGAGAGACTCCGCAAAGTGCCTGGGGAAACACAAAGTCGTGGACCATCGAACTCGACAATCGTCAAAGATGGGAAAATCCGCTTATGGGATGGTCGGGAACGTATGTTGCTTCTCGAAGTTTGGGAAATTTAGCAGTGTTCAAACTTTAGCGCCGATCCTCTTTCCAACGTTGGAATGGATCTGAAGTTTGCGACAAAAGAGGACGCGATTGCTTTCTGCGAGAAGAATCGCTGGGAGTTCGACGTTGAAGAGCCACATGATCGCAAAATCAAGCCGAAGAACTACGGTCAAAACTTTTCGTGGAACAGAAGAACCAGAATCGGAACAAAGTAAAAACAAAGAGGTTCTATCCGAGTTTTAGACAATTTTCTTTTTTTTCCCTCGACAAATGTGTAGAAAATAAAACTTATCTCTGGTTCAATTCATTCATTTTTTTTTATTCCAGAGCAGTCTATCGCCCTGCCTCAAGTATTTATTTTTACTGTTTTTTCGAATAAGCTTATTTCTAAATTCGGTTCAGATGTCACTCGCTCACATACCATCGGGTTTGCGAGGAAATCCTCAAGATCAGCAGTCAACTGTTCAAAAACTGCTCGACGAAAATTCAAGGCTAATTGATATAATTCAGGAATATCAAAAACAGGTGCGTACTTCAAATTTCCCCGAAGGAGAATTATTTGACTATTTTAAATTCCAGTCTCGCGCCGACGAAGCAATCAAGCATCAACAACTATTGCACCGGAATCTCGTCCATCTCGCTAACCTTGCCGATCCGTACCTACTCAATCAGCTCAAAGATGATGCAACGATACAGGCAGAAAATCAGCTCCAAGCTCAACAACAAGCAGCTCAAGCTGCTCAGCATCATCAGCACCAACAACATCTCCAACAGCAGCAAGCAGCACATCACGCTGCACAACAGCATGCTGCAGCACAAGCGGCAGCCCATCATCATGCTCAGCAGCACGGCATGGTGCCGCCACAAGCAGTTCCGAGCCCTGGGGGCCATCCGGGAATGCCACCGCCACACGGATTCGCACCACCTCCAATGGGTGGTCCACCAGATATGATGAGTCACCAAGCATATCAAGCACAGATGCGAGCCGCACAGCAACAGCCGCCGCAAGGACCACCCCCTCAAGGATACCCTCCATTCGGACAACCAGCACCTCAAATGGGCGGCCCGCCGCAGAGAATGCCGTATCCTTATCCACCTCAAGGTATGTATATTGCGTTGAACAGTACGATGCTATCATCCAATCTTCCATGTTATTTAGGAATGCCTGGTTACCCGGGAGGACCACCACCACATGGATACGAAGGATACCCGCCGCCGCATCCAGGAGCAATGCCTCCAGGAGCCATGCCTCCAGGAGCCATGCCTCCAGGAGCCATGCCACCAGGAGTCATGCCGCCAGGAGCCATGCCGCCAGGGCAACCGCCACAAGGATATATGCGCTGATCTCTCACTCACTTCTTGTACCATTTGATTCTCAGTTCTTCCAAGAAAATTGTTCCATTCTGTAATTGATCATCATCTCATTCCCTCACCACATGTACGTTTTTCCATAAACTAATGAGGTATTCCTACTGTGAACTCGATTATATTATGCGAAAATGAATAAAAATGTCGTTGTCTTATTTTCTGAGCACCAATTAATTTTTTAAAAAACAATAAAAAAGGCATCTATTATATACAATTAGGAGCAGGAAGTAGTCACCTAGAAGGACCGGAGAGACAGAAACTCTTTGGCGCGGAGAATACAGAAGGAAAAAGTACAAAGAAGAATTGAAAGTGTACCAGTAGAAACTAGGAGAAAATAGAAATGGCTTGTCTGTGATGGCGGTCGATTGGGCGAAATATTAAGCGAAATAGAGAAAACTACGGCTCATTTGATCATTCTTCGTCGTCGCCGTGTACCCCGAGGAACGATTCGTTGAAATGAATCACAATGACGGTGATGTCATCGCGATAGTTTCTAGCACGACCGGGAGGCACCTGAAACCGTGAAAATGAATATCCTGTGAACAAAAACGGACTGTTTTAGAGTACTCACCTGCAGAATATCAATCAGTCGCTCGTATTGCTTCGTTGCTCCTCCACTGACTCCACCTAGAGCATGTCGGATGATGTGCGTGGCGCAGTTCTCGTCGATCGGTTTTTTCGTCCTCTGCTCGCCTTTTGCTCGTTCTTTCAACTGCGCCCGCACTTGATTGAGGGTCGTACCCGACTTTGGTACGTATGGTTGCTGTGTGATGGTGCCGAGGGTATGGTCGTGAACCAGTCTAACTACAGTGTCGGGGTCTAACCATTCCCAAAGTCCATCGGTGGCCAGCACCAAGAACCTGTCGTTTGGAGTCAGTTTGTGATAGAATACTTCTGGAGAACTGGATAAATAGGGCGGGGTGTAGAGGTGTTGTGGCGCTGGATGACCAAGTGGTTCCAGAACAACCTTCTGCAGATCAGTCGTCCATTTATAGCGAACATCTCCGAACGCTCGAAGCGGGAAAAGTTCGCCGAGGAGTCGTCCGCCACGTAGAACAGTTTGAGACTCGGAAGCGGGATGAGCCGTGCGGATTCGGTGTACTTCGTCGGCATTATCGACACAATGTGCCCTTGAAAGCTGTCTTGCAGTCACACTTCCGTTCGGGTTGACGACTCCAAGCACCGCGGCGGCATCTCCGAGATTTGCAACGTGTAAGTGATTCGCACGGATGTGAGCGAGTGTGCAGCACGACCCGGAGGCGGCAATCATCGCGGCATGCCTGTCTATCACTCCTTTCGCATTCGGCAGCGCATTCTCTGCCAAATCCTTGTCACAAGTCTCGAACGCCAGTTTCAACGCCTCCCGAACGGTTCCTGTGTAGCAGTTTGCGTTCTTCGTGAATGCATTGTGATACTCGATGATGTTGCGGGTCTCGCGCGACTTGAACGCGTTCGGAAGATGCCCATCGGAACTGCTGAAGAGCCATTCTAGTCGCTGATCTGGTGGATAATTTTCAATCTGAAAGTTGCAGAATGTGATAACATTGGGCTATTTGCAAAAGTCAACCTCGTGTTTCTTGAGAACCGACGCACAGAGATAGGGGTAGAGGTTGGTTGAGATATGCCTACTGCACTGCTGTCCTCCGTGACCATCGAAAACGCCAAAGAGAAATGCTTTGCTCGAGAGACCTGAAGCCAAAATCATTATTTCGAGCGACTCGTGCTAGTCATGTCGTCCATTGTCGAATCTCACGAATGCCAGGGTTCGTGGAATAAAAAACGTACATTTAGCAGCTGAGTAGAAATCTTCGATTGGATTGTTTGCGGCTAACTGACATGTGTCCACCCTCATGATAGCATCGTCTTCCACATTCGACGATCGCTCATGTGCTCTGAAAATGCATCGAACTATATAATTTACAATTACTCTTTTTCGACTAAGCGAGTGCACACAAATATCCGATAAAATCAATACCAACCTCAAATGAGCATCGGCGTTCCAACGGGAGCTCCGGTTGTGCCGTCGGAACTCGTGAAATACTCTCCTTTTCAGCATCACATAGGTGTCGGCTCCTGAACTCCGTATCTTTAATGCGAACAATCGATTGAATACGCGAAATGATAAACAAGAGTTGCACGGGTGGACCCTTCCTGCACAAAAACAGCCGACGTGATCCCGCAGAGAAAACACGCCTGAACAGAGGCCGAACCCGCCGTGTTTTTAGGCCACATAGCGTTTACTAGGTCACGGAGCCGACTTGCGAAACCACAAATAAAGTTTTGCGCTGTGGACCCATTATGAGTAGAAAAGGAACACGAATCACAATGTGAAACAGCTGTTTATAAGAAACAATGTATAAGTCATAAGTTCTATAGAGACAGTAAATAGTGACTGTTACCAGGAAAACGTTTTTAGATAAGTGAAAACAGTACTTTCACAAAGTAATAATTCATGTTGGACAAAAGTGCACGAGATGTAGTTTATTTTTGCGTCATTGCTTTTTTAGCGATTTGTGGTTCTGAGGAACCGACGTCCTTGCGCTTGCGATCTTTGCGGGCTGCAGGGATGTTCTCTGAAAACGAAACATTTCGATAATCTTGATATGATAGTTTTTGGGAACCTTCGTTGTTTTCTCCAGAGGCGGGTTTAGCAACAACCTTTCTAGCACGGCCACCTTTCTTGGCAGCAACGACGGCGGCGGAAGTCGTTGGCTGCTCGTCGTCAGTGACGGCCTCTGAAACCGCAGGAGCGGCAGCTGCATTTTTCTTAACAGTTGCCTTCTTTCTGGTGGTCTTCTCCGGTTCAGTTGCGTCTTTAGAAGGAGTCACGGCTAGAGCAACTTTCTTCGCACGCCCGCGTTTCTCTTCAGCTGGAGTTTGAACAGCGGATCTTGACCCAGAGTTCACTACCGGTGTGGTTGGTGCCGAAGCGCCACCACGCGTCTTGCGAATTTCTATGTTGCCAAGAGCAGCGTTTATCGGAAAATCGGTAACGTTCGCGATTGATTCAGGGATGATTCCTGAAAACAAACTATGCTTCTTTCTTGTTTCTTGTCTCACCCTGCGTCGCTATCGCTTTCTTTCCTCTCGTCTTCTTTTCGACGATCGGAGTAGCAACATACTCTTCGTCCTCGTCAAATTCGTTGAGTTCGGCATCATCTTCCTCAAACTGTTCTGAAGCAAGAAGAGCATGCAAATCAAAATTTCAATGTCAAACTTACCAGGAACAACCGGCTCTTCGATGACTTCCACCGCGGCCTTCTTGCCACGACCGCCTCTCTTCTTTGGTTGTGCTTTTTCTTCGACAGTTGGAACGTCATCTGTATCTTCCTCCTGGTCTGCAAAAAGATTGTCATTTTTGTGCGAGCGTTATGTCAGTTCACCAGGAAGAGGAGGCTCCTCCTCGACAACAACTTTTTTGGTTCGGCCACCTCTTTTCTTTTTTTCTTGTGGGGCCTCTTCAACGACCGGCTCATCGACTTGATCTTCTTCATCGACAGGTTCTGGCACAGCTGCTTTCTTTCCTCGTCCTCTCGTCGTCTTTTTCGGTTCCTCTGGAATCTTCTCCTGAGCTGCTCGTTTCGCAGGTTTAGCAGCACGTCCTTTCGGCTTAGTCTCTACTAGTTCCTGCTCGATTTCATCTGCAATGAAAATGAGTGTATTCGCATTGATCAATATCTTGAAGCATACCATGTGGCTCAATCGCCTCTACCTCCTCGACTGTTTTTTTCTGCCGTCCTCTACCTTTCATCGCAACCGGTTTTTCGACTTCGACCGGGATCTCTGGTTCCTCAGATACCTCGTCCTCCACCTCCGCAGCTTTCTTGCCACGGCCACGACCTTTCTTCGGTTCCTGCGCTGCGGGAATCGCAACTTCCTTCGGGGCAGCTGGCTTCTTGCGCCTTCTTCCGGTAGTCTTGACCTCGACTGGCTGAACTTCTACAGCATCGACTTCGTTCGTTTCAATTGTTTCCGTAGTTTCGGCGACCTTTTTTGGTTTGGCAGTTCTCTTTCCACGTCCGCTTGTTGTGGTCGGAAGAGGCTCTATTGGAGCATCTTGAAACGTTTTTGTATAAATGCAAATATTGAATTCTTACCATCTTGAAGTTGCTCATCGGCGCTTTGCTCCTGTTCAGATTGCTCTTGCTCAATTGGAGCTTTCTTCGCACGAACACCTCTCGGCATCACCACAAATTTGTCTGAAAACAGTACAAATCACAAATTTGCTCTGGCCATGAAAGCAGTATTGAAACGTGGATTTTACTAGTATTAAAAGTAGAAGCTAACAAACATTTTTGAACTATTTTTACGTAGAATGAAAGGCGGGAAAACAAAGAATTTGAAAAAAAGAGTGAACAAATCGGCGGAATGACGGAAAAAACATGATTTTCGCGCCGAGGGTACGGTAGAAAATTCTTCTGTTTCGAGACCTACCCACTGTTTTGAGACGTGCGTCTTTGAACTTCCGCCAATTGCAGTTGCATTTTATACGGAAAATTACGCGCAAAATTCTTTCGGAAACCTGGACAAAACCAAAAGTTATTAGGCAATGAAACATTTGTCGAGAGTAAATTAAGTGAACGATCATAAATTAGTCGTAATAGGATTTCTATCGTCCCGCATTGTTGGCGCGGAAAAAATTGTTAAAATTGTGCCAACTGCGATGGTTATTGTGAAAATTATCAGAAGAATTCGATCGCAAACAAGGCTCACGAACTGCCAGTCTGCTTCTGCCTGAAAAAATAAAATGTCTTTGATATAGTGGTTCTGTCTCTGGACCTCTTGTGCTCTCCGTTCATCTGTCAGCGTTTTCGCAATGAAATGAACATTTCTTTCCGCTTTTCTAAGTTTCTCACGATCCGGATCAGTATCATGAACAGTTTCCGGGGATATCTCTTCGGTTTCTTTCCTAAAAATCGAATTACCCAAATGGAGAAAACGGGCGGCACAGGCTTACACTTTCACGTCTTCAGTCATATCAATGCTGAGCAGACGGCGAACGCGGTTTCTGAAGAATATGCAAAGAAGTGACAGAATGAATAGGAAACGCTCACTTGACAGCTTTGACAGACGGTTTTCGAATTTTGACAGACTTTGATCGATTCAAAATGGGAATTTCAAGGAAGAGAGAGTTGACCCCTTTCGGGGAAGGCGCCGGTTTCTTTTTGGCCATTGTCGCGATCTGTAACTCTTCTATATTTCCAGAATGGGTCAGCTCGATACCTCAAGCTCGAAAAGGGTTTTCTGAAATTGCTTCTCGAGAATATTCATAGCTGACAATGCATTGACTTGCTGAAAACGTGAATTATGAGTGCCCTGACTACAATCTTGGAACCTTGACGTGTTGGGCTGTTCGGTGATACTGCGCCTTTTCGGTTTCCCTCGATATCAGCAATTTCTTTCCCAACTTCTCGATAAACCAAATTTTGACAAACAGGGGCATCGGTTGGTAGTGAGTACGGTAGTGGATGTTCTGGATCTGAATGGCACTGTGTGGGCTCTTTTCTCCCGATCTCACACTCACGAAAACAGTGAAAGTGACAGACAATCCAACCATGACCATCGTGAAACTGAGGTACTTGAGGATGAGTGGAGTGACTATGCTGGTCGGTGGGATGATGTCAATCTGAAGTTGGAGTGGTCGAATGGGGAACGAACTGATGGCCCCCCTCACAAGCATCAGGAAGTAAACAGTGGAGGCGACGAGCACAGAGACGCACAGTTGGATCTTTTGATGGCTCTCACACGGCAGATAGAATACCTGAAAGACGAATGGGACAATCGACAAGGGATTCCGAATACCCAGAGAGTCAGAGAAGCGAGAGAGACACACGGGACGATCAGATTGATTGTGTAGAAGAGCTTCTTTCGTCGAATGTGCAGGTAGTAGGTGATGTCGATGGATCTGGAGATTCGTGAATGAATTGGAATTCAATGAAACTCACGGATAGTCACAGCATGGATACCACTTCTTGTGTCGGATGCCTTCCACCGAAAGAAGATCCCATTCGACGGACTCCTGATGAATCACTTCTCTCTGCTTCTCACCACAACACACTCACTTGATAACTAGCCAGATCCACTCCCCTCTCGACCCTCCACACGTTCTCGCCTGTTGCGTCTTTCGTCTCATTCGCCTCATCGGTTTTCAGCTGAAACACTGTTCCTTTTCTCCGGTTTTCTATGCCGATAATCGCACGTGAATCAAATTCAACTGCGATCCCCCATAAGTCCAAGATCCAAATTTCAGCTCACAAATTTGCAGGTCGTACGGGTACCATTCGATGTCAATGTTACAGAACGCATCGTAGACGACCGGGGGCTGCCACGTCACTCGTCCTTCGTGCGAGACGTGCACTTGTGTCGTCTCCGAAACCCACGGACTTCCATGTGCACTGGAAAGAGGTGATGAGTCTGAAATCGCGAATAGATGTACTTGTTATAGAGGATGATATCCGGCAGCCAGAGCATTTCTCCGGGAAAGTGCATGAGGGTGATGTTGCCGAATTCCGACGGTGCCCACGAGAGACGGACGTCGTGCCAGTGCTGAAATCAGCAGTTTCGGGAGGAGTTCTGAACCACGAGAGCACATGAACGAGAGTTCCTTTGAGAGTGATCACTTGGTCCTTCTCGTGAACATCGACGATTTGATCGAGTCTCAATTTGAATTCGATCGACAGAGAACTGTTGTATTCTCCGGGAGGAAAGGCGATCTTGTTGTATCTGAAATCCTTCCGTGTGTTTTCCGAATCGATCACCTTCACGCAACCACGTCTGGCTACTGCTACTGTTTGTGTGTAATGTTTTGCATTTTTCGTAAATTAATGGCTTCTTGGCGTTTTCCAAAGTTTTGCACAATTGCATGGAACGAAATATTTGGTCGAAAAGAGAAAAAGGCCGCAGAGTACTAATACTCGTGCCTAGATGTTTCTTATTACAGCGAAACACAGTTGGGCGGTACGAATGTTTTGGTACCAGCCTGTCCGCACAGGCTAACGCCGGCACTCTAGGTGGATGTGCCCCTGGGAAATCTGTGGACGGACGGAATGGACGAATGAAGAACTCACAAGGGAAGTGTTTTTACACAAATATCTGGATTTTTCTATTAATTTGTACATTTTCTGATCCAGGGAATCGATCCCACATTGTGGCTTCCTACGCAAACTTCTAGTTCTCGAGAAATGTTGTCTCAAAGTGCTCAAAATCCTTTTTTTCCGATCGGCCATTTTTGGGCATTTCGAGACAAGATATCTGGAAAACGAGAAGTTTGTGCAGTTGTAAACTTGCAAATTTATAAAAAGTTCCAAACATTTCTGTAAGAACACTTATCTTGTCAAGGATAATATATTAGGAAGATCCGGAATTCCGGATAAAAAAACGGAAAGCGGCATTTTCTTTTGCTTTGTTTGACTCGGATTTAGCTCAAAACCACTCTCGACATTGGGATCTCAATGACAAATTGTACGAATTGTTGTGAGTTTTCGACAGAAAAAGGGTTTCCTAAAGGAAAACTTCAAATTGCAACAAACTATTGGAAAATGGAAACCGGATGAAATGTTCAGGTTTTGAGAGCTGAAACGGGGGAAGAAAGTTTCTCTAGCCATCGATACCTTGACATCAGTGTCTCGAATAAGTTCTTGTACACTGTCCCGTGAACGAGAGAGTTGAATAAAAGCAGTGCCAAGAACACGCGCATTGAGCACATTTTGGCTCTGACGGTCGGTTGGGGAAAGCGAGTGCGAGCAGCACTTGACATGATTGAGTTCTGCTGAAGAGGTGCCCAGGGGGAGATGCGATGTGAAGACGAAGAATTATTTTTAATTTTTTTATTAAACAAAACGGTAAAGCTTTACAAAAGAAAATGAAAGAAAAATGAAAGTATTTACAAAACAACGTCGTTCTCTATGTTCGGTGTTCATCGGAATCTATTCAATTTATGCAAGTGATGAAGTAATAACGGGGATGTGTTCGATATATAATTAGAATGGTGGCGGCCCATTTACGAATTCTAGCGATGGGTCGAAACTTTTGGCGAAGTTATTGAGAAGTTGACAACAGTACTCGTCGTCGCAGTGTGGAACCAAACAAGCGGCTCCCATAAGTAGAACTAGCAGTGCCTGAAAATGATAGTGTTTATTTCGGGGGCGGTGAGAGAGAGAGTCAGTTACCTGGAGTGGCAAGGCGGTTCTGAGTACCCGTCTCCAGCGTGATCTCTGACGGCGGAGTTGTTCCTCATTGAGAGTCGAGTCGTCCGGAATCGGGGAAAGTAAACCGTCCGACCGACTGTCAAGAGAGTCAAATTCGCTTCTTGACTCGGAATCCGACGGCAGTTCTTCGAAACCAATGTTTCGAAGAACGTTGTGTGGATGTTCATCTGGATAGAGTGCGGAAAGCACTTCGGCCGCGGCCGTAACATCGTACGGTTTCTGTTCGCCAGCTCCCTCTTCTTCTTCTTCTTCGTTGTCATGGTCGGGCTGGGCGAGTTGAAGTCGTGGCTCGATCTCCTTCAGAAGACGTCTTGCTTCAGCGAGAAGGTGGTCAAGATCCGTCGAAGTGCTGCTTTCGACGAACTTTCGGTCCTTTTCGCTTCGGTCAACAACGACCTTCTGGTTTTCGAGATGAGCTATAGCATCGTTCAACATTGTTGCGCGGCTCTGAAAACGACGATCAACAGCTGCTCTAACGTGGTTATCACTCACAAGTTCATCAACGTCGGCTGTTGGATTGTTGATGTCTTCTTTGCATTGGGACAATTCATTCGATAGTATGTCCAGTGTGCGGAGTAGTTCGATTTCCGCTGTGATCTCGGAATTGAGTTTGTCCATAGTGTCCTGAGAACAATTTTTTGGGATGGGAGACCAAACAAAGCTGAACTCACCTCAAACTGTCTTTCGATACTTTCGACATGGACGGACATGAAACGGAGCTCTTCTTCGGCTACAACGAGCGGAAGGAGGCCCTCTCCGAGGTTGTCGAATTCCACTTTGGAATTCCTGATTCGGTCTAATAAAAAGCTTTGGTCCTGGAAAACAATAGCATTTTTTGAGCTGATCTTTATATATGTTCTTACTTTCAGCTTACTAAGGCGTTGTTGGGCCTGACTGACAGGCAGTCTTGGTCGATTTAACACGTCACTGACAGTGTTTTCTAATTTTTCCAAAACATCGTAGAGTTCTTCTTTCAGGTTAGCGAAGCTATTCCAAATAGAAGCTCTCTCCTCGAGGTCTGGAATGAGGCTCTCGGCTGAGGCAACGGCTTGTTGGAGTTGTTGCACATGAGCATCGGAAGCTGGAGCGTCGGCGATGATAGCCTTTGCAGCTTCGACTTCTTTCTTGAGTTCCTCGGCCTTTGGCGCGTACTGAGTTGGCACGGCTTCAGCATTGTGACGAAGCTCATCGGCATCACGGACGAGTGGCACAAGACGAGACACAACACGGTCAACCGCGTCATGCAGGGCTTTCTCATCAGCCTTGGCCTTGATGGCTTGCTCGACTTCGGCGCGTTTCTTCTGCAAAAAAGAGCAATTAGTGAGTGGTTCGGGGGTGAGGCAAAATTGGACACAAATTTCAAAAATTTCAAAAACATTCAAAAATGATAACTGTACCTTGAGAACGTCAGCCGCGGTCGCGAGTCTGGCAAGCAGGTCGTTGTACTCGGCGCGTTCCTTCTCATCGAGCTCGTCTGGCTTGACTCCGGCGACGGTTTCGCGAAGCTTGGCGACTGTTTCCTCTTTCTTGGCGAGGTCGTCGATGAGCTCATCTGGCGATTTGCTATCGGCACTTCCATCCTCGCTGGTGATGTCAAGCAGGGCGTCTTCGGCGTTCTTGCGAGCGGCATTGAAGGCGGCAAGAGCAACCAATTTGTCTCCGACTGCGGATCCGAGTTGTTTCAAGAGATCCTTGAGTCTTGACAAATCCCACTGGCTCTTCTGTCTCAGTTCCTCTGCCGTTGGGTCGTCTTCAGGAAGATTGGCAAGCAAGTTCTCCAAGTTGTGTTTCTGGTTCTCGACATCCTCCAAAAGTTGCTTCTGTTCGTCAAGCGAAGCTGGCACATCTTGTGGTACGGCCTGGAGTTGTTGAGAAACGAGTTGGAGCTTGGGAGCAATCTCGTTGACAGCGGCAGCCTTGCTCAAAGCCTGCTTCTTGTCGTCGATGGCATGCTGCAGTTGGAAGACCTTCTCCGGGAGACCGACAACCAAGTCGTCGTGAGAGATGAGCGAGCTTGGTGCGACAGCCTTCTCGTTGTTCGAGTCGGTGACGGCCTTCAATGCGGTGGTGTTGGCAGCGAGTTGGTCAACGATCGGAAGAGCATCTTCTGGCTTGAATTCGTCCACCTGGGAAAGCTCCTTCTCGAGATTGTTGAGACGATCAGCAATCTCGGCTTGCTCACGACGGACAGCCTCTTCTTGTGGAATGGCCTTCTCGAGAGCTTGAAGCAACTCCTTGGCCTTGGTCTTGGAGTCCTTGATGTCCTTGGCGACTTGTGGATCGATCTTGTCGCTAGACTCGGCCAGGTTGGTGAGTTTGTCGACAATAGCCTTCAGCTTGTTGACGTCCTCCTTGGCAATGTCGAGTGGTTGAGGTTGCTGTTGGTATTTTGGTACAATCTCATCAACACTCTTCACGACGTCTCCAACATCGTTCTTCAAAGCCTCGGCGCGCTTCTCATCGTCACCAGTCTTTTGGATGTTCTTGTCAAGATCAGCAACGAATTTGGCGGCACGATCACGCAAAGCGGCAGCGGTTGGCTCGACACTGGCTGGAACCTCCTGGACAGCTTCGACAAGGGTGCTCAGGTGTGGGGCAATGCGATCCTTGAACTCGTTGAGAGCGGCCACATTGTTCGGTACAACGCTCTTTTCGGCATCGTCCAGAGCGTCTCCGAGGCGTTTGACAGCGTCGTTGGCGTTGTTCAACTTGTCGAGCTCATCTTGTTTCTCGGCGGCTTGAGTGTCAAGATCCTTGACGAACGCTTCGAGATTGGCGACAAGTTGTTCGGCCTTCGGTTTGTCATCGGCTGGCAGGTGCTCGTTCTTGGCGGCTTCCTCGATCTTCGGAATGAGTGCCTTCGCTTCGGCAGCCTTAGCACTGAGCTCGTCAATGACCTCTTGCGGATTCTTCTTCTTGTCCTTCTTCTTCTTTTTGGCCGATTCCTTGGCGGTCACATCATCAGCCTCCTTCTCAAGAGCGGCTAGCTTGTCGTGAGCGAGAGTGCGGGCTTCATCATCAGCCTTCTTCGCATCTCGTAGCTCTTGAATCTTGGCCAACAGTGGTTCGGCTTCTTCGGGCTTCAACGAGTTGGTGATCTCCTTCTCAGCAGTCTTCAGATCATCGGTCTTGAGTTGATCCAGTGGCAGCTGCTCAAACTGGGAGATGTTGAGCTTGAGAGAAAGGACAAGTTGCTCCTTGTCGTGCTCATCGGAAGTCTTGATGGCATCCTCGAGTTCGGCTTCGAGTTTGGCCAACTTCTTGTCCAAATCGTCGGCAATCTTCGGATCAGTGACGACATGCTTGCGAGAAGCGTCGGCGTTGACAATTCTGTCCTTGATGCGGTTGATCTGGGCCTTGAGCGCTGGAATGTCGGTCTTGGCGATGGTGTCGAGAATCGATCTTTCCGGATCCGTAGAGTCGATCATCTTGCTGATGTCGTCAATTTCCTTGGCGACCTGATCAGCGGACTGCTTGAGCAGTGTCTCATCTTCGAGCTCGGCGGCAACATCGTTGAGAACGTCATCGTACTGGTGACGAGTTTGTTCGGCATCGACGTCGAAGAATCGGACATCAGCATAGGCGCTCTCGAGTGGATCAAGAAGTTCGGAGATACGTTGCAAGTTGGCGATCTTGTTGTCGAGCTCAGGCAACTGTTGGGCAGTTTGCTTGAGGTTCTCCACGTCTTGAGCGGCTTCCTCGGTTGGTCGCTTCGGCTTGGCAGTGACAGCATCCAGTGGTTGTTGCAGTTTCTCGATGAGCGCATCAATGTCGTTGCGAGCGACAATGAATTCGTCCCAAAGACGGGCTCTCTCCTCGAGGTCTGGAATGAGGCTCTCGGCTGAGGCAACGGCTTGTTGGAGTTGTTGCACATGAGCATCGGAAGCTGGAGCGTCGGCGATGATAGCCTTTGCAGCTTCGACTTCTTTCTTGAGTTCCTCGGCCTTTGGCGCGTACCGAGTTGGCACGGCTTCAGCATTGTGACGAAGCTCATCGGCATCACGGACGAGTGGCACAAGACGAGACACAACACGGTCAACCGCGTCATGCAGGGCTTTCTCATCAGCCTTGGCCTTGATGGCTTGCTCGACTTCGGCGCGTTTCTTCTGCAAAAAAGAGCAATTAGTGAGTGGTTCGGGGGTGAGGCAAAATTGGACACAAATTTCAAAAATTTCAAAAACATTCAAAAATGATAACTGTACCTTGAGAACGTCAGCCGCGGTCGCGAGTCTGGCAAGCAGGTCGTTGTACTCGGCGCGTTCCTTCTCATCGAGCTCGTCTGGCTTGACTCCGGCGACGGTTTCGCGAAGCTTGGCGACTGTTTCCTCTTTCTTGGCGAGGTCGTCGATGAGCTCATCTGGCGATTTGCTATCGGCACTTCCATCCTCGCTGGTGATGTCAAGCAGGGCGTCTTCGGCGTTCTTGCGAGCGGCATTGAAGGCGGCAAGAGCAGCCAATTTGTCTCCGACTGCGGATCCGAGTTGTTTCAAGAGATCCTTGAGTCTTGACAAATCCCACTGGCTCTTCTGTCTCAGTTCCTCTGCAGTTGGGTCGTCTTCAGGAAGATTGGCAAGCAAGTTCTCCAAGTTGTGTTTCTGGTTCTCGACATCCTCCAAAAGTTGCTTCTGTTCGTCAAGCGAAGCTGGCACATCTTGTGGTACGGCCTGGAGTTGTTGAGAAACGAGTTGGAGCTTGGGAGCAATCTCGTTGACAGCGGCAGCCTTGCTCAAAGCCTGCTTCTTGTCGTCGATGGCATGCTGCAGTTGGAAGACCTTCTCCGGGAGACCGACAACCAAGTCGTCGTGAGAGACGAGCGAGCTTGGTGCGACAGCCTTCTCGTTGTTCGAGTCGGTGACGGTCTTCAATGCGGTGGTGTTGGCAGCGAGTTGGTCAACGATCGGAAGAGCATCTTCTGGCTTGAATTCGTCCACCTGGGAAAGCTCCTTCTCGAGATTGTTGAGACGATCAGCAATCTCGGCTTGCTCACGACGGACAGCCTCTTCTTGTGGAATGGCCTTCTCGAGAGCTTGAAGCAACTCCTTGGCCTTGGTCTTGGAGTCCTTGATGTCCTTGGCGACTTGTGGATCGATCTTGTCGCTAGACTCGGCCAGGTTGGTGAGTTTGTCGACAATAGCCTTCAGCTTGTTGACGTCCTCCTTGGCAATGTCGAGTGGTTGAGGTTGCTGTTGGTATTTTGGTACAATCTCATCAACACTCTTCACGACGTCTCCAACATCGTTCTTCAAAGCCTCGGCGCGCTTCTCATCGTCACCAGTCTTTTGGATGTTCTTGTCAAGATCAGCAACGAATTTGGCGGCACGATCACGCAAAGCGGCAGCGGTTGGCTCGACACTGGCTGGAACCTCCTGGACAGCTTCGACAAGGGTGCTCAGGTGTGGGGCAATGCGATCCTTGAACTCGTTGAGAGCGGCCACATTGTTCGGTACAACGCTCTTTTCGGCATCGTCCAGAGCGTCTCCGAGGCGTTTGACAGCGTCGTTGGCGTTGTTCAACTTGTCGAGCTCATCTTGTTTCTCGGCGGCTTGAGTGTCAAGATCCTTGACGAACGCTTCGAGATTGGCGACAAGTTGTTCGGCCTTCGGTTTGTCATCGGCTGGCAGGTGCTCGTTCTTGGCGGCTTCCTCGATCTTCGGAATGAGTGCCTTCGCTTCGGCAGCCTTAGCACTGAGCTCGTCAATGACCTCTTGCGGATTCTTCTTCTTGTCCTTCTTCTTCTTTTTGGCCGATTCCTTGGCGGTCACATCATCAGCCTCCTTCTCAAGAGCGGCTAGCTTGTCGTGAGCGAGAGTGCGGGCTTCATCATCAGCCTTCTTCGCATCTCGTAGCTCTTGAATCTTGGCCAACAGTGGTTCGGCTTCTTCGGGCTTCAACGAGTTGGTGATCTCCTTCTCAGCAGTCTTCAGATCATCGGTCTTGAGTTGATCCAGTGGCAGCTGCTCAAACTGGGAGATGTTGAGCTTGAGAGAAAGGACAAGTTGCTCCTTGTCGTGCTCATCGGAAGTCTTGATGGCATCCTCGAGTTCGGCTTCGAGTTTGGCCAACTTCTTGTCCAAATCGTCGGCAATCTTCGGATCAGTGACGACATGCTTGCGAGAAGCGTCGGCGTTGACAATTCTGTCCTTGATGCGGTTGATCTGGGCCTTGAGCGCTGGAATGTCGGTCTTGGCGATGGTGTCGAGAATCGATCTTTCCGGATCCGTAGAGTCGATCATCTTGCTGATGTCGTCAATTTCCTTGGCGACCTGATCAGCGGACTGCTTGAGCAGTGTCTCATCTTCGAGCTCGGCGGCAACATCGTTGAGAACGTCATCGTACTGGTGACGAGTTTGTTCGGCATCGACGTCGAAGAATCGGACATCAGCATAGGCGCTCTCGAGTGGATCAAGAAGTTCGGAGATACGTTGCAAGTTGGCGATCTTGTTGTCGAGCTCAGGCAACTGTTGGGCAGTTTGCTTGAGGTTCTCCACGTCTTGAGCGGCTTCCTCGGTTGGTCGCTTCGGCTTGGCAGTGACAGCATCCAGTGGTTGTTGCAGTTTCTCGATGAGCGCATCAATGTCGTTGCGAGCGACAATGAATTCGTCCCAAAGACGGGCTCTCTCCTCGAGGTCTGGAATGAGGCTCTCGGCTGAGGCAACGGCTTGTTGGAGTTGTTGCACATGAGCATCGGAAGCTGGAGCGTCGGCGATGATAGCCTTTGCAGCTTCGACTTCTTTCTTGAGTTCCTCGGCCTTTGGCGCGTACTGAGTTGGCACGGCTTCAGCATTGTGACGAAGCTCATCGGCATCACGGACGAGTGGCACAAGACGAGACACAACACGGTCAATCGCGTCATGCAGGGCTTTCTCATCAGCCTTGGCCTTGATGGCTTGCTCGACTTCGGCGCGTTTCTTCTGCAAAAAAGAGCAATTAGTGAGTGGTTCGGGGGTGAGGCAAAATTGGACACAAATTTCAAAAATTTCAAAAACATTCAAAAATGATAACTGTACCTTGAGAACGTCAGCCGCGGTCGCGAGTCTGGCAAGCAGGTCGTTGTACTCGGCGCGTTCCTTCTCATCGAGCTCGTCTGGCTTGACTCCGGCGACGGTTTCGCGAAGCTTGGCGACTGTTTCCTCTTTCTTGGCGAGGTCGTCGATGAGCTCATCTGGCGATTTGCTATCGGCACTTCCATCCTCGCTGGTGATGTCAAGCAGGGCGTCTTCGGCGTTCTTGCGAGCGGCATTGAAGGCGGCAAGAGCAGCCAATTTGTCTCCGACTGCGGATCCGAGTTGTTTCAAGAGATCCTTGAGTCTTGACAAATCCCACTGGCTCTTCTGTCTCAGTTCCTCTGCCGTTGGGTCGTCTTCAGGAAGATTGGCAAGCAAGTTCTCCAAGTTGTGTTTCTGGTTCTCGACATCCTCCAAAAGTTGCTTCTGTTCGTCAAGCGAAGCTGGCACATCTTGTGGTACGGCCTGGAGTTGTTGAGAAACGAGTTGGAGCTTGGGAGCAATCTCGTTGACAGCGGCAGCCTTGCTCAAAGCCTGCTTCTTGTCGTCGATGGCATGCTGCAGTTGGAAGACCTTCTCCGGGAGACCGACAACCAAGTCGTCGTGAGAGATGAGCGAGCTTGGTGCGACAGCCTTCTCGTTGTTCGAGTCGGTGACGGCCTTCAATGCGGTGGTGTTGGCAGCGAGTTGGTCAACGATCGGAAGAGCATCTTCTGGCTTGAATTCGTCCACCTGGGAAAGCTCCTTCTCGAGATTGTTGAGACGATCAGCAATCTCGGCTTGCTCACGACGGACAGCCTCTTCTTGTGGAATGGCCTTCTCGAGAGCTTGAAGCAACTCCTTGGCCTTGGTCTTGGAGTCCTTGATGTCCTTGGCGACTTGTGGATCGATCTTGTCGCTAGACTCGGCCAGGTTGGTGAGTTTGTCGACAATAGCCTTCAGCTTGTTGACGTCCTCCTTGGCAATGTCGAGTGGTTGAGGTTGCTGTTGGTATTTTGGTACAATCTCATCAACACTCTTCACGACGTCTCCAACATCGTTCTTCAAAGCCTCGGCGCGCTTCTCATCGTCACCAGTCTTTTGGATGTTCTTGTCAAGATCAGCAACGAATTTGGCGGCACGATCACGCAAAGCGGCAGCGGTTGGCTCGACACTGGCTGGAACCTCCTGGACAGCTTCGACAAGGGTGCTCAGGTGTGGGGCAATGCGATCCTTGAACTCGTTGAGAGCGGCCACATTGTTCGGTACAACGCTCTTTTCGGCATCGTCCAGAGCGTCTCCGAGGCGTTTGACAGCGTCGTTGGCGTTGTTCAACTTGTCGAGCTCATCTTGTTTCTCGGCGGCTTGAGTGTCAAGATCCTTGACGAACGCTTCGAGATTGGCGACAAGTTGTTCGGCCTTCGGTTTGTCATCGGCTGGCAGGTGCTCGTTCTTGGCGGCTTCCTCGATCTTCGGAATGAGTGCCTTCGCTTCGGCAGCCTTAGCACTGAGCTCGTCAATGACCTCTTGCGGATTCTTCTTCTTGTCCTTCTTCTTCTTTTTGGCCGATTCCTTGGCGGTCACATCATCAGCCTCCTTCTCAAGAGCGGCTAGCTTGTCGTGAGCGAGAGTGCGGGCTTCATCATCAGCCTTCTTCGCATCTCGTAGCTCTTGAATCTTGGCCAACAGTGGTTCGGCTTCTTCGGGCTTCAACGAGTTGGTGATCTCCTTCTCAGCAGTCTTCAGATCATCGGTCTTGAGTTGATCCAGTGGCAGCTGCTCAAACTGGGAGATGTTGAGCTTGAGAGAAAGGACAAGTTGCTCCTTGTCGTGCTCATCGGAAGTCTTGATGGCATCCTCGAGTTCGGCTTCGAGTTTGGCCAACTTCTTGTCCAAATCGTCGGCAATCTTCGGATCAGTGACGACATGCTTGCGAGAAGCGTCGGCGTTGACAATTCTGTCCTTGATGCGGTTGATCTGGGCCTTGAGCGCTGGAATGTCGGTCTTGGCGATGGTGTCGAGAATCGATCTTTCCGGATCCGTAGAGTCGATCATCTTGCTGATGTCGTCAATTTCCTTGGCGACCTGATCAGCGGACTGCTTGAGCAGTGTCTCATCTTCGAGCTCGGCGGCAACATCGTTGAGAACGTCATCGTACTGGTGACGAGTTTGTTCGGCATCGACGTCGAAGAATCGGACATCAGCATAGGCGCTCTCGAGTGGATCAAGAAGTTCGGAGATACGTTGCAAGTTGGCGATCTTGTTGTCGAGCTCAGGCAACTGTTGGGCAGTTTGCTTGAGGTTCTCCACGTCTTGAGCGGCTTCCTCGGTTGGTCGCTTCGGCTTGGCAGTGACAGCATCCAGTGGTTGTTGCAGTTTCTCGATGAGCGCATCAATGTCGTTGCGAGCGACAATGAATTCGTCCCAAAGACGGGCTCTCTCCTCGAGGTCTGGAATGAGGCTCTCGGCTGAGGCAACGGCTTGTTGGAGTTGTTGCACATGAGCATCGGAAGCTGGAGCGTCGGCGATGATAGCCTTTGCAGCTTCGACTTCTTTCTTGAGTTCCTCGGCCTTTGGCGCGTACTGAGTTGGCACGGCTTCAGCATTGTGACGAAGCTCATCGGCATCACGGACGAGTGGCACAAGACGAGACACAAGACGGTCAACCGCGTCATGCAGGGCTTTCTCATCAGCCTTGGCCTTGATGGCTTGCTCGACTTCGGCGCGTTTCTTCTGCAAAAAAGAGCAATTAGTGAGTGGTTCGGGGGTGAGGCAAAATTGGACACAAATTTCAAAAATTTCAAAAACATTCAAAAATGATAACTGTACCTTGAGAACGTCAGCCGCGGTCGCGAGTCTGGCAAGCAGGTCGTTGTACTCGGCGCGTTCCTTCTCATCGAGCTCGTCTGGCTTGACTCCGGCGACGGTTTCGCGAAGCTTGGCGACTGTTTCCTCTTTCTTGGCGAGGTCGTCGATGAGCTCATCTGGCGATTTGCTATCGGCACTTCCATCCTCGCTGGTGATGTCAAGCAGGGCGTCTTCGGCGTTCTTGCGAGCGGCATTGAAGGCGGCAAGAGCAGCCAATTTGTCTCCGACTGCGGATCCGAGTTGTTTCAAGAGATCCTTGAGTCTTGACAAATCCCACTGGCTCTTCTGTCTCAGTTCCTCTGCCGTTGGGTCGTCTTCAGGAAGATTGGCAAGCAAGTTCTCCAAGTTGTGTTTCTGGTTCTCGACATCCTCCAAAAGTTGCTTCTGTTCGTCAAGCGAAGCTGGCACATCTTGTGGTACGGCCTGGAGTTGTTGAGAAACGAGTTGGAGCTTGGGAGCAATCTCGTTGACAGCGGCAGCCTTGCTCAAAGCCTGCTTCTTGTCGTCGATGACATGCTGCAGTTGGAAGACCTTCTCCGGGAGACCGACAACCAAGTCGTCGTGAGAGACGAGCGAGCTTGGTGCGACAGCCTTCTCGTTGTTCGAGTCGGTGACGGTCTTCAATGCGGTGGTGTTGGCAGCGAGTTGGTCAACGATCGGAAGAGCATCTTCTGGCTTGAATTCGTCCACCTGGGAAAGCTCCTTCTCGAGATTGTTGAGACGATCAGCAATCTCGGCTTGCTCACGACGGACAGCCTCTTCTTGTGGAATGGCCTTCTCGAGAGCTTGAAGCAACTCCTTGGCCTTGGTCTTGGAGTCCTTGATGTCCTTGGCGACTTGTGGATCGATCTTGTCGCTAGACTCGGCCAGGTTGGTGAGTTTGTCGACAATAGCCTTCAGCTTGTTGACGTCCTCCTTGGCAATGTCGAGTGGTTGAGGTTGCTGTTGGTATTTTGGTACAATCTCATCAACACTCTTCACGACGTCTCCAACATCGTTCTTCAAAGCCTCGGCGCGCTTCTCATCGTCACCAGTCTTTTGGATGTTCTTGTCAAGATCAGCAACGAATTTGGCGGCACGATCACGCAAAGCGGCAGCGGTTGGCTCGACACTGGCTGGAACCTCCTGGACAGCTTCGACAAGGGTGCTCAGGTGTGGGGCAATGCGATCCTTGAACTCGTTGAGAGCGGCCACATTGTTCGGTACAACGCTCTTTTCGGCATCGTCCAGAGCGTCTCCGAGGCGTTTGACAGCGTCGTTGGCGTTGTTCAACTTGTCGAGCTCATCTTGTTTCTCGGCGGCTTGAGTGTCAAGATCCTTGACGAACGCTTCGAGATTGGCGACAAGTTGTTCGGCCTTCGGTTTGTCATCGGCTGGCAGGTGCTCGTTCTTGGCGGCTTCCTCGATCTTCGGAATGAGTGCCTTCGCTTCGGCAGCCTTAGCACTGAGCTCGTCAATGACCTCTTGCGGATTCTTCTTCTTGTCCTTCTTCTTCTTTTTGGCCGATTCCTTGGCGGTCACATCATCAGCCTCCTTCTCAAGAGCGGCTAGCTTGTCGTGAGCGAGAGTGCGGGCTTCATCATCAGCCTTCTTCGCATCTCGTAGCTCTTGAATCTTGGCCAACAGTGGTTCGGCTTCTTCGGGCTTCAACGAGTTGGTGATCTCCTTCTCAGCAGTCTTCAGATCATCGGTCTTGAGTTGATCCAGTGGCAGCTGCTCAAACTGGGAGATGTTGAGCTTGAGAGAAAGGACAAGTTGCTCCTTGTCGTGCTCATCGGAAGTCTTGATGGCATCCTCGAGTTCGGCTTCGAGTTTGGCCAACTTCTTGTCCAAATCGTCGGCAATCTTCGGATCAGTGACGACATGCTTGCGAGAAGCGTCGGCGTTGACAATTCTGTCCTTGATGCGGTTGATCTGGGCCTTGAGCGCTGGAATGTCGGTCTTGGCGATGGTGTCGAGAATCGATCTTTCCGGATCCGTAGAGTCGATCATCTTGCTGATGTCGTCAATTTCCTTGGCGACCTGATCAGCGGACTGCTTGAGCAGTGTCTCATCTTCGAGCTCGGCGGCAACATCGTTGAGAACGTCATCGTACTGGTGACGAGTTTGTTCGGCATCGACGTCGAAGAATCGGACATCAGCATAGGCGCTCTCGAGTGGATCAAGAAGTTCGGAGATACGTTGCAAGTTGGCGATCTTGTTGTCGAGCTCAGGCAACTGTTGGGCAGTTTGCTTGAGGTTCTCCACGTCTTGAGCGGCTTCCTCGGTTGGTCGCTTCGGCTTGGCAGTGACAGCATCCAGTGGTTGTTGCAGTTTCTCGATGAGCGCATCAATGTCGTTGCGAGCGACAATGAATTCGTCCCAAAGACGGGCTCTCTCCTCGAGGTCTGGAATGAGGCTCTCGGCTGAGGCAACGGCTTGTTGGAGTTGTTGCACATGAGCATCGGAAGCTGGAGCGTCGGCGATGATAGCCTTTGCAGCTTCGACTTCTTTCTTGAGTTCCTCGGCCTTTGGCGCGTACTGAGTTGGCACGGCTTCAGCATTGTGACGAAGCTCATCGGCATCACGGACGAGTGGCACAAGACGAGACACAACACGGTCAACCGCGTCATGCAGGGCTTTCTCATCAGCCTTGGCCTTGATGGCTTGCTCGACTTCGGCGCGTTTCTTCTGCAAAAAAGAGCAATTAGTGAGTGGTTCGGGGGTGAGGCAAAATTGGACACAAATTTCAAAAATTTCAAAAACATTCAAAAATGATAACTGTACCTTGAGAACGTCAGCCGCGGTCGCGAGTCTGGCAAGCAGGTCGTTGTACTCGGCGCGTTCCTTCTCATCGAGCTCGTCTGGCTTGACTCCGGCGACGGTTTCGCGAAGCTTGGCGACTGTTTCCTCTTTCTTGGCGAGGTCGTCGATGAGCTCATCTGGCGATTTGCTATCGGCACTTCCATCCTCGCTGGTGATGTCAAGCAGGGCGTCTTCGGCGTTCTTGCGAGCGGCATTGAAGGCGGCAAGAGCAGCCAATTTGTCTCCGACTGCGGATCCGAGTTGTTTCAAGAGATCCTTGAGTCTTGACAAATCCCACTGGCTCTTCTGTCTCAGTTCCTCTGCCGTTGGGTCGTCTTCAGGAAGATTGGCAAGCAAGTTCTCCAAGTTGTGTTTCTGGTTCTCGACATCCTCCAAAAGTTGCTTCTGTTCGTCAAGCGAAGCTGGCACATCTTGTGGTACGGCCTGGAGTTGTTGAGAAACGAGTTGGAGCTTGGGAGCAATCTCGTTGACAGCGGCAGCCTTGCTCAAAGCCTGCTTCTTGTCGTCGATGGCATGCTGCAGTTGGAAGACCTTCTCCGGGAGACCGACAACCAAGTCGTCGTGAGAGATGAGCGAGCTTGGTGCGACAGCCTTCTCGTTGTTCGAGTCGGTGACGGCCTTCAATGCGGTGGTGTTGGCAGCGAGTTGGTCAACGATCGGAAGAGCATCTTCTGGCTTGAATTCGTCCACCTGGGAAAGCTCCTTCTCGAGATTGTTGAGACGATCAGCAATCTCGGCTTGCTCACGACGGACAGCCTCTTCTTGTGGAATGGCCTTCTCGAGAGCTTGAAGCAACTCCTTGGCCTTGGTCTTGGAGTCCTTGATGTCCTTGGCGACTTGTGGATCGATCTTGTCGCTAGACTCGGCCAGGTTGGTGAGTTTGTCGACAATAGCCTTCAGCTTGTTGACGTCCTCCTTGGCAATGTCGAGTGGTTGAGGTTGCTGTTGGTATTTTGGTACAATCTCATCAACACTCTTCACGACGTCTCCAACATCGTTCTTCAAAGCCTCGGCGCGCTTCTCATCGTCACCAGTCTTTTGGATGTTCTTGTCAAGATCAGCAACGAATTTGGCGGCACGATCACGCAAAGCGGCAGCGGTTGGCTCGACACTGGCTGGAACCTCCTGGACAGCTTCGACAAGGGTGCTCAGGTGTGGGGCAATGCGATCCTTGAACTCGTTGAGAGCGGCCACATTGTTCGGTACAACGCTCTTTTCGGCATCGTCCAGAGCGTCTCCGAGGCGTTTGACAGCGTCGTTGGCGTTGTTCAACTTGTCGAGCTCATCTTGTTTCTCGGCGGCTTGAGTGTCAAGATCCTTGACGAACGCTTCGAGATTGGCGACAAGTTGTTCGGCCTTCGGTTTGTCATCGGCTGGCAGGTGCTCGTTCTTGGCGGCTTCCTCGATCTTCGGAATGAGTGCCTTCGCTTCGGCAGCCTTAGCACTGAGCTCGTCAATGACCTCTTGCGGATTCTTCTTCTTGTCCTTCTTCTTCTTTTTGGCCGATTCCTTGGCGGTCACATCATCAGCCTCCTTCTCAAGAGCGGCTAGCTTGTCGTGAGCGAGAGTGCGGGCTTCATCATCAGCCTTCTTCGCATCTCGTAGCTCTTGAATCTTGGCCAACAGTGGTTCGGCTTCTTCGGGCTTCAACGAGTTGGTGATCTCCTTCTCAGCAGTCTTCAGATCATCGGTCTTGAGTTGATCCAGTGGCAGCTGCTCAAACTGGGAGATGTTGAGCTTGAGAGAAAGGACAAGTTGCTCCTTGTCGTGCTCATCGGAAGTCTTGATGGCATCCTCGAGTTCGGCTTCGAGTTTGGCCAACTTCTTGTCCAAATCGTCGGCAATCTTCGGATCAGTGACGACATGCTTGCGAGAAGCGTCGGCGTTGACAATTCTGTCCTTGATGCGGTTGATCTGGGCCTTGAGCGCTGGAATGTCGGTCTTGGCGATGGTGTCGAGAATCGATCTTTCCGGATCCGTAGAGTCGATCATCTTGCTGATGTCGTCAATTTCCTTGGCGACCTGATCAGCGGACTGCTTGAGCAGTGTCTCATCTTCGAGCTCGGCGGCAACATCGTTGAGAACGTCATCGTACTGGTGACGAGTTTGTTCGGCATCGACGTCGAAGAATCGGACATCAGCATAGGCGCTCTCGAGTGGATCAAGAAGTTCGGAGATACGTTGCAAGTTGGCGATCTTGTTGTCGAGCTCAGGCAACTGTTGGGCAGTTTGCTTGAGGTTCTCCACGTCTTGAGCGGCTTCCTCGGTTGGTCGCTTCGGCTTGGCAGTGACAGCATCCAGTGGTTGTTGCAGTTTCTCGATGAGCGCATCAATGTCGTTGCGAGCGACAATGAATTCGTCCCAAAGACGGGCTCTCTCCTCGAGGTCTGGAATGAGGCTCTCGGCTGAGGCAACGGCTTGTTGGAGTTGTTGCACATGAGCATCGGAAGCTGGAGCGTCGGCGATGATAGCCTTTGCAGCTTCGACTTCTTTCTTGAGTTCCTCGGCCTTTGGCGCGTACTGAGTTGGCACGGCTTCAGCATTGTGACGAAGCTCATCGGCATCACGGACGAGTGGCACAAGACGAGACACAAGACGGTCAACCGCGTCATGCAGGGCTTTCTCATCAGCCTTGGCCTTGATGGCTTGCTCGACTTCGGCGCGTTTCTTCTGCAAAAAAGAGCAATTAGTGAGTGGTTCGGGGGTGAGGCAAAATTGGACACAAATTTCAAAAATTTCAAAAACATTCAAAAATGATAACTGTACCTTGAGAACGTCAGCCGCGGTCGCGAGTCTGGCAAGCAGGTCGTTGTACTCGGCGCGTTCCTTCTCATCGAGCTCGTCTGGCTTGACTCCGGCGACGGTTTCGCGAAGCTTGGCGACTGTTTCCTCTTTCTTGGCGAGGTCGTCGATGAGCTCATCTGGCGATTTGCTATCGGCACTTCCATCCTCGCTGGTGATGTCAAGCAGGGCGTCTTCGGCGTTCTTGCGAGCGGCATTGAAGGCGGCAAGAGCAGCCAATTTGTCTCCGACTGCGGATCCGAGTTGTTTCAAGAGATCCTTGAGTCTTGACAAATCCCACTGGCTCTTCTGTCTCAGTTCCTCTGCCGTTGGGTCGTCTTCAGGAAGATTGGCAAGCAAGTTCTCCAAGTTGTGTTTCTGGTTCTCGACATCCTCCAAAAGTTGCTTCTGTTCGTCAAGCGAAGCTGGCACATCTTGTGGTACGGCCTGGAGTTGTTGAGAAACGAGTTGGAGCTTGGGAGCAATCTCGTTGACAGCGGCAGCCTTGCTCAAAGCCTGCTTCTTGTCGTCGATGACATGCTGCAGTTGGAAGACCTTCTCCGGGAG
Source organism: Caenorhabditis macrosperma (assembly GCA_963932285.1). Taxonomy (NCBI): domain Eukaryota; kingdom Metazoa; phylum Nematoda; class Chromadorea; order Rhabditida; family Rhabditidae; genus Caenorhabditis; species Caenorhabditis macrosperma. Next base: position 6,073,044 of record OZ010622.1, read on the forward strand.
ACCGACAACCAAGTCGTCGTGAGAGACGAGCGAGCTTGGTGCGACAGCCTTCTCGTTGTTCGAGTCGGTGACGGTCTTCAATGCGGTGGTGTTGGCAGCGAGTTGGTCAACGATCGGAAGAGCATCTTCTGGCTTGAATTCGTCCACCTGGGAAAGCTCCTTCTCGAGATTGTTGAGACGATCAGCAATCTCGGCTTGCTCACGACGGACAGCCTCTTCTTGTGGAATGGCCTTCTCGAGAGCTTGAAGCAACTCCTTGGCCTTGGTCTTGGAGTCCTTGATGTCCTTGGCGACTTGTGGATCGATCTTGTCGCTAGACTCGGCCAGGTTGGTGAGTTTGTCGACAATAGCCTTCAGCTTGTTGACGTCCTCCTTGGCAATGTCGAGTGGTTGAGGTTGCTGTTGGTATTTTGGTACAATCTCATCAACACTCTTCACGACGTCTCCAACATCGTTCTTCAAAGCCTCGGCGCGCTTCTCATCGTCACCAGTCTTTTGGATGTTCTTGTCAAGATCAGCAACGAATTTGGCGGCACGATCACGCAAAGCGGCAGCGGTTGGCTCGACACTGGCTGGAACCTCCTGGACAGCTTCGACAAGGGTGCTCAGGTGTGGGGCAATGCGATCCTTGAACTCGTTGAGAGCGGCCACATTGTTCGGTACAACGCTCTTTTCGGCATCGTCCAGAGCGTCTCCGAGGCGTTTGACAGCGTCGTTGGCGTTGTTCAACTTGTCGAGCTCATCTTGTTTCTCGGCGGCTTGAGTGTCAAGATCCTTGACGAACGCTTCGAGATTGGCGACAAGTTGTTCGGCCTTCGGTTTGTCATCGGCTGGCAGGTGCTCGTTCTTGGCGGCTTCCTCGATCTTCGGAATGAGTGCCTTCGCTTCGGCAGCCTTAGCACTGAGCTCGTCAATGACCTCTTGCGGATTCTTCTTCTTGTCCTTCTTCTTCTTTTTGGCCGATTCCTTGGCGGTCACATCATCAGCCTCCTTCTCAAGAGCGGCTAGCTTGTCGTGAGCGAGAGTGCGGGCTTCATCATCAGCCTTCTTCGCATCTCGTAGCTCTTGAATCTTGGCCAACAGTGGTTCGGCTTCTTCGGGCTTCAACGAGTTGGTGATCTCCTTCTCAGCAGTCTTCAGATCATCGGTCTTGAGTTGATCCAGTGGCAGCTGCTCAAACTGGGAGATGTTGAGCTTGAGAGAAAGGACAAGTTGCTCCTTGTCGTGCTCATCGGAAGTCTTGATGGCATCCTCGAGTTCGGCTTCGAGTTTGGCCAACTTCTTGTCCAAATCGTCGGCAATCTTCGGATCAGTGACGACATGCTTGCGAGAAGCGTCGGCGTTGACAATTCTGTCCTTGATGCGGTTGATCTGGGCCTTGAGCGCTGGAATGTCGGTCTTGGCGATGGTGTCGAGAATCGATCTTTCCGGATCCGTAGAGTCGATCATCTTGCTGATGTCGTCAATTTCCTTGGCGACCTGATCAGCGGACTGCTTGAGCAGTGTCTCATCTTCGAGCTCGGCGGCAACATCGTTGAGAACGTCATCGTACTGGTGACGAGTTTGTTCGGCATCGACGTCGAAGAATCGGACATCAGCATAGGCGCTCTCGAGTGGATCAAGAAGTTCGGAGATACGTTGCAAGTTGGCGATCTTGTTGTCGAGCTCAGGCAACTGTTGGGCAGTTTGCTTGAGGTTCTCCACGTCTTGAGCGGCTTCCTCGGTTGGTCGCTTCGGCTTGGCAGTGACAGCATCCAGTGGTTGTTGCAGTTTCTCGATGAGCGCATCAATGTCGTTGCGAGCGACAATGAATTCGTCCCAAAGACGGGCTCTCTCCTCGAGGTCTGGAATGAGGCTCTCGGCTGAGGCAACGGCTTGTTGGAGTTGTTGCACATGAGCATCGGAAGCTGGAGCGTCGGCGATGATAGCCTTTGCAGCTTCGACTTCTTTCTTGAGTTCCTCGGCCTTTGGCGCGTACTGAGTTGGCACGGCTTCAGCATTGTGACGAAGCTCATCGGCATCACGGACGAGTGGCACAAGACGAGACACAACACGGTCAACCGCGTCATGCAGGGCTTTCTCATCAGCCTTGGCCTTGATGGCTTGCTCGACTTCGGCGCGTTTCTTCTGCAAAAAAGAGCAATTAGTGAGTGGTTCGGGGGTGAGGCAAAATTGGACACAAATTTCAAAAATTTCAAAAACATTCAAAAATGATAACTGTACCTTGAGAACGTCAGCCGCGGTCGCGAGTCTGGCAAGCAGGTCGTTGTACTCGGCGCGTTCCTTCTCATCGAGCTCGTCTGGCTTGACTCCGGCGACGGTTTCGCGAAGCTTGGCGACTGTTTCCTCTTTCTTGGCGAGGTCGTCGATGAGCTCATCTGGCGATTTGCTATCGGCACTTCCATCCTCGCTGGTGATGTCAAGCAGGGCGTCTTCGGCGTTCTTGCGAGCGGCATTGAAGGCGGCAAGAGCAGCCAATTTGTCTCCGACTGCGGATCCGAGTTGTTTCAAGAGATCCTTGAGTCTTGACAAATCCCACTGGCTCTTCTGTCTCAGTTCCTCTGCCGTTGGGTCGTCTTCAGGAAGATTGGCAAGCAAGTTCTCCAAGTTGTGTTTCTGGTTCTCGACATCCTCCAAAAGTTGCTTCTGTTCGTCAAGCGAAGCTGGCACATCTTGTGGTACGGCCTGGAGTTGTTGAGAAACGAGTTGGAGCTTGGGAGCAATCTCGTTGACAGCGGCAGCCTTGCTCAAAGCCTGCTTCTTGTCGTCGATGGCATGCTGCAGTTGGAAGACCTTCTCCGGGAGACCGACAACCAAGTCGTCGTGAGAGATGAGCGAGCTTGGTGCGACAGCCTTCTCGTTGTTCGAGTCGGTGACGGCCTTCAATGCGGTGGTGTTGGCAGCGAGTTGGTCAACGATCGGAAGAGCATCTTCTGGCTTGAATTCGTCCACCTGGGAAAGCTCCTTCTCGAGATTGTTGAGACGATCAGCAATCTCGGCTTGCTCACGACGGACAGCCTCTTCTTGTGGAATGGCCTTCTCGAGAGCTTGAAGCAACTCCTTGGCCTTGGTCTTGGAGTCCTTGATGTCCTTGGCGACTTGTGGATCGATCTTGTCGCTAGACTCGGCCAGGTTGGTGAGTTTGTCGACAATAGCCTTCAGCTTGTTGACGTCCTCCTTGGCAATGTCGAGTGGTTGAGGTTGCTGTTGGTATTTTGGTACAATCTCATCAACACTCTTCACGACGTCTCCAACATCGTTCTTCAAAGCCTCGGCGCGCTTCTCATCGTCACCAGTCTTTTGGATGTTCTTGTCAAGATCAGCAACGAATTTGGCGGCACGATCACGCAAAGCGGCAGCGGTTGGCTCGACACTGGCTGGAACCTCCTGGACAGCTTCGACAAGGGTGCTCAGGTGTGGGGCAATGCGATCCTTGAACTCGTTGAGAGCGGCCACATTGTTCGGTACAACGCTCTTTTCGGCATCGTCCAGAGCGTCTCCGAGGCGTTTGACAGCGTCGTTGGCGTTGTTCAACTTGTCGAGCTCATCTTGTTTCTCGGCGGCTTGAGTGTCAAGATCCTTGACGAACGCTTCGAGATTGGCGACAAGTTGTTCGGCCTTCGGTTTGTCATCGGCTGGCAGGTGCTCGTTCTTGGCGGCTTCCTCGATCTTCGGAATGAGTGCCTTCGCTTCGGCAGCCTTAGCACTGAGCTCGTCAATGACCTCTTGCGGATTCTTCTTCTTGTCCTTCTTCTTCTTTTTGGCCGATTCCTTGGCGGTCACATCATCAGCCTCCTTCTCAAGAGCGGCTAGCTTGTCGTGAGCGAGAGTGCGGGCTTCATCATCAGCCTTCTTCGCATCTCGTAGCTCTTGAATCTTGGCCAACAGTGGTTCGGCTTCTTCGGGCTTCAACGAGTTGGTGATCTCCTTCTCAGCAGTCTTCAGATCATCGGTCTTGAGTTGATCCAGTGGCAGCTGCTCAAACTGGGAGATGTTGAGCTTGAGAGAAAGGACAAGTTGCTCCTTGTCGTGCTCATCGGAAGTCTTGATGGCATCCTCGAGTTCGGCTTCGAGTTTGGCCAACTTCTTGTCCAAATCGTCGGCAATCTTCGGATCAGTGACGACATGCTTGCGAGAAGCGTCGGCGTTGACAATTCTGTCCTTGATGCGGTTGATCTGGGCCTTGAGCGCTGGAATGTCGGTCTTGGCGATGGTGTCGAGAATCGATCTTTCCGGATCCGTAGAGTCGATCATCTTGCTGATGTCGTCAATTTCCTTGGCGACCTGATCAGCGGACTGCTTGAGCAGTGTCTCATCTTCGAGCTCGGCGGCAACATCGTTGAGAACGTCATCGTACTGGTGACGAGTTTGTTCGGCATCGACGTCGAAGAATCGGACATCAGCATAGGCGCTCTCGAGTGGATCAAGAAGTTCGGAGATACGTTGCAAGTTGGCGATCTTGTTGTCGAGCTCAGGCAACTGTTGGGCAGTTTGCTTGAGGTTCTCCACGTCTTGAGCGGCTTCCTCGGTTGGTCGCTTCGGCTTGGCAGTGACAGCATCCAGTGGTTGTTGCAGTTTCTCGATGAGCGCATCAATGTCGTTGCGAGCGACAATGAATTCGTCCCAAAGACGGGCTCTCTCCTCGAGGTCTGGAATGAGGCTCTCGGCTGAGGCAACGGCTTGTTGGAGTTGTTGCACATGAGCATCGGAAGCTGGAGCGTCGGCGATGATAGCCTTTGCAGCTTCGACTTCTTTCTTGAGTTCCTCGGCCTTTGGCGCGTACTGAGTTGGCACGGCTTCAGCATTGTGACGAAGCTCATCGGCATCACGGACGAGTGGCACAAGACGAGACACAACACGGTCAACCGCGTCATGCAGGGCTTTCTCATCAGCCTTGGCCTTGATGGCTTGCTCGACTTCGGCGCGTTTCTTCTGCAAAAAAGAGCAATTAGTGAGTGGTTCGGGGGTGAGGCAAAATTGGACACAAATTTCAAAAATTTCAAAAACATTCAAAAATGATAACTGTACCTTGAGAACGTCAGCCGCGGTCGCGAGTCTGGCAAGCAGGTCGTTGTACTCGGCGCGTTCCTTCTCATCGAGCTCGTCTGGCTTGACTCCGGCGACGGTTTCGCGAAGCTTGGCGACTGTTTCCTCTTTCTTGGCGAGGTCGTCGATGAGCTCATCTGGCGATTTGCTATCGGCACTTCCATCCTCGCTGGTGATGTCAAGCAGGGCGTCTTCGGCGTTCTTGCGAGCGGCATTGAAGGCGGCAAGAGCAGCCAATTTTTCTCCGACTGCGGATCCGAGTTGTTTCAAGAGATCCTTGAGTCTTGACAAATCCCACTGGCTCTTCTGTCTCAGTTCCTCTGCCGTTGGGTCGTCTTCAGGAAGATTGGCAAGCAAGTTCTCCAAGTTGTGTTTCTGGTTCTCGACATCCTCCAAAAGTTGCTTCTGTTCGTCAAGCGAAGCTGGCACATCTTGTGGTACGGCCTGGAGTTGTTGAGAAACGAGTTGGAGCTTGGGAGCAATCTCGTTGACAGCGGCAGCCTTGCTCAAAGCCTGCTTCTTGTCGTCGATGGCATGCTGCAGTTGGAAGACCTTCTCCGGGAGACCGACAACCAAGTCGTCGTGAGAGATGAGCGAGCTTGGTGCGACAGCCTTCTCGTTGTTCGAGTCGGTGACGGCCTTCAATGCGGTGGTGTTGGCAGCGAGTTGGTCAACGATCGGAAGAGCATCTTCTGGCTTGAATTCGTCCACCTGGGAAAGCTCCTTCTCGAGATTGTTGAGACGATCAGCAATCTCGGCTTGCTCACGACGGACAGCCTCTTCTTGTGGAATGGCCTTCTCGAGAGCTTGAAGCAACTCCTTGGCCTTGGTCTTGGAGTCCTTGATGTCCTTGGCGACTTGTGGATCGATCTTGTCGCTAGACTCGGCCAGGTTGGTGAGTTTGTCGACAATAGCCTTCAGCTTGTTGACGTCCTCCTTGGCAATGTCGAGTGGTTGAGGTTGCTGTTGGTATTTTGGTACAATCTCATCAACACTCTTCACGACGTCTCCAACATCGTTCTTCAAAGCCTCGGCGCGCTTCTCATCGTCACCAGTCTTTTGGATGTTCTTGTCAAGATCAGCAACGAATTTGGCGGCACGATCACGCAAAGCGGCAGCGGTTGGCTCGACACTGGCTGGAACCTCCTGGACAGCTTCGACAAGGGTGCTCAGGTGTGGGGCAATGCGATCCTTGAACTCGTTGAGAGCGGCCACATTGTTCGGTACAACGCTCTTTTCGGCATCGTCCAGAGCGTCTCCGAGGCGTTTGACAGCGTCGTTGGCGTTGTTCAACTTGTCGAGCTCATCTTGTTTCTCGGCGGCTTGAGTGTCAAGATCCTTGACGAACGCTTCGAGATTGGCGACAAGTTGTTCGGCCTTCGGTTTGTCATCGGCTGGCAGGTGCTCGTTCTTGGCGGCTTCCTCGATCTTCGGAATGAGTGCCTTCGCTTCGGCAGCCTTAGCACTGAGCTCGTCAATGACCTCTTGCGGATTCTTCTTCTTGTCCTTCTTCTTCTTTTTGGCCGATTCCTTGGCGGTCACATCATCAGCCTCCTTCTCAAGAGCGGCTAGCTTGTCGTGAGCGAGAGTGCGGGCTTCATCATCAGCCTTCTTCGCATCTCGTAGCTCTTGAATCTTGGCCAACAGTGGTTCGGCTTCTTCGGGCTTCAACGAGTTGGTGATCTCCTTCTCAGCAGTCTTCAGATCATCGGTCTTGAGTTGATCCAGTGGCAGCTGCTCAAACTGGGAGATGTTGAGCTTGAGAGAAAGGACAAGTTGCTCCTTGTCGTGCTCATCGGAAGTCTTGATGGCATCCTCGAGTTCGGCTTCGAGTTTGGCCAACTTCTTGTCCAAATCGTCGGCAATCTTCGGATCAGTGACGACATGCTTGCGAGAAGCGTCGGCGTTGACAATTCTGTCCTTGATGCGGTTGATCTGGGCCTTGAGCGCTGGAATGTCGGTCTTGGCGATGGTGTCGAGAATCGATCTTTCCGGATCCGTAGAGTCGATCATCTTGCTGATGTCGTCAATTTCCTTGGCGACCTGATCAGCGGACTGCTTGAGCAGTGTCTCATCTTCGAGCTCGGCGGCAACATCGTTGAGAACGTCATCGTACTGGTGACGAGTTTGTTCGGCATCGACGTCGAAGAATCGGACATCAGCATAGGCGCTCTCGAGTGGATCAAGAAGTTCGGAGATACGTTGCAAGTTGGCGATCTTGTTGTCGAGCTCAGGCAACTGTTGGGCAGTTTGCTTGAGGTTCTCCACGTCTTGAGCGGCTTCCTCGGTTGGTCGCTTCGGCTTGGCAGTGACAGCATCCAGTGGTTGTTGCAGTTTCTCGATGAGCGCATCAATGTCGTTGCGAGCGACAATGAATTCGTCCCAAAGACGGGCTCTCTCCTCGAGGTCTGGAATGAGGCTCTCGGCTGAGGCAACGGCTTGTTGGAGTTGTTGCACATGAGCATCGGAAGCTGGAGCGTCGGCGATGATAGCCTTTGCAGCTTCGACTTCTTTCTTGAGTTCCTCGGCCTTTGGCGCGTACTGAGTTGGCACGGCTTCAGCATTGTGACGAAGCTCATCGGCATCACGGACGAGTGGCACAAGACGAGACACAACACGGTCAACCGCGTCATGCAGGGCTTTCTCATCAGCCTTGGCCTTGATGGCTTGCTCGACTTCGGCGCGTTTCTTCTGCAAAAAAGAGCAATTAGTGAGTGGTTCGGGGGTGAGGCAAAATTGGACACAAATTTCAAAAATTTCAAAAACATTCAAAAATGATAACTGTACCTTGAGAACGTCAGCCGCGGTCGCGAGTCTGGCAAGCAGGTCGTTGTACTCGGCGCGTTCCTTCTCATCGAGCTCGTCTGGCTTGACTCCGGCGACGGTTTCGCGAAGCTTGGCGACTGTTTCCTCTTTCTTGGCGAGGTCGTCGATGAGCTCATCTGGCGATTTGCTATCGGCACTTCCATCCTCGCTGGTGATGTCAAGCAGGGCGTCTTCGGCGTTCTTGCGAGCGGCATTGAAGGCGGCAAGAGCAGCCAATTTGTCTCCGACTGCGGATCCGAGTTGTTTCAAGAGATCCTTGAGTCTTGACAAATCCCACTGGCTCTTCTGTCTCAGTTCCTCTGCCGTTGGGTCGTCTTCAGGAAGATTGGCAAGCAAGTTCTCCAAGTTGTGTTTCTGGTTCTCGACATCCTCCAAAAGTTGCTTCTGTTCGTCAAGCGAAGCTGGCACATCTTGTGGTACGGCCTGGAGTTGTTGAGAAACGAGTTGGAGCTTGGGAGCAATCTCGTTGACAGCGGCAGCCTTGCTCAAAGCCTGCTTCTTGTCGTCGATGGCATGCTGCAGTTGGAAGACCTTCTCCGGGAGACCGACAACCAAGTCGTCGTGAGAGACGAGCGAGCTTGGTGCGACAGCCTTCTCGTTGTTCGAGTCGGTGACGGCCTTCAATGCGGTGGTGTTGGCAGCGAGTTGGTCAACGATCGGAAGAGCATCTTCTGGCTTGAATTCGTCCACCTGGGAAAGCTCCTTCTCGAGATTGTTGAGACGATCAGCAATCTCGGCTTGCTCACGACGGACAGCCTCTTCTTGTGGAATGGCCTTCTCGAGAGCTTGAAGCAACTCCTTGGCCTTGGTCTTGGAGTCCTTGATGTCCTTGGCGACTTGTGGATCGATCTTGTCGCTAGACTCGGCCAGGTTGGTGAGTTTGTCGACAATAGCCTTCAGCTTGTTGACGTCCTCCTTGGCAATGTCGAGTGGTTGAGGTTGCTGTTGGTATTTTGGTACAATCTCATCAACACTCTTCACGACGTCTCCAACATCGTTCTTCAAAGCCTCGGCGCGCTTCTCATCGTCACCAGTCTTTTGGATGTTCTTGTCAAGATCAGCAACGAATTTGGCGGCACGATCACGCAAAGCGGCAGCGGTTGGCTCGACACTGGCTGGAACCTCCTGGACAGCTTCGACAAGGGTGCTCAGGTGTGGGGCAATGCGATCCTTGAACTCGTTGAGAGCGGCCACATTGTTCGGTACAACGCTCTTTTCGGCATCGTCCAGAGCGTCTCCGAGGCGTTTGACAGCGTCGTTGGCGTTGTTCAACTTGTCGAGCTCATCTTGTTTCTCGGCGGCTTGAGTGTCAAGATCCTTGACGAACGCTTCGAGATTGGCGACAAGTTGTTCGGCCTTCGGTTTGTCATCGGCTGGCAGGTGCTCGTTCTTGGCGGCTTCCTCGATCTTCGGAATGAGTGCCTTCGCTTCGGCAGCCTTAGCACTGAGCTCGTCAATGACCTCTTGCGGATTCTTCTTCTTGTCCTTCTTCTTCTTTTTGGCCGATTCCTTGGCGGTCACATCATCAGCCTCCTTCTCAAGAGCGGCTAGCTTGTCGTGAGCGAGAGTGCGGGCTTCATCATCAGCCTTCTTCGCATCTCGTAGCTCTTGAATCTTGGCTAACAGTGGTTCGGCTTCTTCGGGCTTCAACGAGTTGGTGATCTCCTTCTCAGCAGTCTTCAGATCATCGGTCTTGAGTTGATCCAGTGGCAGCTGCTCAAACTGGGAGATGTTGAGCTTGAGAGAAAGGACAAGTTGCTCCTTGTCGTGCTCATCGGAAGTCTTGATGGCATCCTCGAGTTCGGCTTCGAGTTTGGCCAACTTCTTGTCCAAATCGTCGGCAATCTTCGGATCAGTGACGACATGCTTGCGAGAAGCGTCGGCGTTGACAATTCTGTCCTTGATGCGGTTGATCTGGGCCTTGAGCGCTGGAATGTCGGTCTTGGCGATGGTGTCGAGAATCGATCTTTCCGGATCCGTAGAGTCGATCATCTTGCTGATGTCGTCAATTTCCTTGGCGACCTGATCAGCGGACTGCTTGAGCAGTGTCTCATCTTCGAGCTCGGCGGCAACATCGTTGAGAACGTCATCGTACTGGTGACGAGTTTGTTCGGCATCGACGTCGAAGAATCGGACATCAGCATAGGCGCTCTCGAGTGGATCAAGAAGTTCGGAGATACGTTGCAAGTTGGCGATCTTGTTGTCGAGCTCAGGCAACTGTTGGGCAGTTTGCCTGAGGTTCTCCACGTCTTGAGCGGCTTCCTCGGTTGGTCGCTTCGGCTTGGCAGTGACAGCATCCAGTGGTTGTTGCAGTTTCTCGATGAGCGCATCAATGTCGTTGCGAGCGACAATGAATTCGTCCCAAAGACGGGCTCTCTCCTCGAGGTCTGGAATGAGGCTCTCGGCTGAGGCAACGGCTTGTTGGAGTTGTTGCACATGAGCATCGGAAGCTGGAGCGTCGGCGATGATAGCCTTTGCAGCTTCGACTTCTTTCTTGAGTTCCTCGGCCTTTGGCGCGTACTGAGTTGGCACGGCTTCAGCATTGTGACGAAGCTCATCGGCATCACGGACGAGTGGCACAAGACGAGACACAACACGGTCAACCGCGTCATGCAGGGCTTTCTCATCAGCCTTGGCCTTGATGGCTTGCTCGACTTCGGCGCGTTTCTTCTGCAAAAAAGAGCAATTAGTGAGTGGTTCGGGGGTGAGGCAAAATTGGACACAAATTTCAAAAATTTCAAAAACATTCAAAAACGATAACTGTACCTTGAGAACGTCAGCCGCGGTCGCGAGTCTGGCAAGCAGGTCGTTGTACTCGGCGCGTTCCTTCTCATCGAGCTCGTCTGGCTTGACTCCGGCGACGGTTTCGCGAAGCTTGGCGACTGTTTCCTCTTTCTTGGCGAGGTCGTCGATGAGCTCATCTGGCGATTTGCTATCGGCACTTCCATCCTCGCTGGTGATGTCAAGCAGGGCGTCTTCGGCGTTCTTGCGAGCGGCATTGAAGGCGGCAAGAGCAGCCAATTTGTCTCCGACTGCGGATCCGAGTTGTTTCAAGAGATCCTTGAGTCTTGACAAATCCCACTGGCTCTTCTGTCTCAGTTCCTCTGCCGTTGGGTCGTCTTCAGGAAGATTGGCAAGCAAGTTCTCCAAGTTGTGTTTCTGGTTCTCGACATCCTCCAAAAGTTGCTTCTGTTCGTCAAGCGAAGCTGGCACATCTTGTGGTACGGCCTGGAGTTGTTGAGAAACGAGTTGGAGCTTGGGAGCAATCTCGTTGACAGCGGCAGCCTTGCTCAAAGCCTGCTTCTTGTCGTCGATGGCATGCTGCAGTTGGAAGACCTTCTCCGGGAGACCGACAACCAAGTCGTCGTGAGAGATGAGCGAGCTTGGTGCGACAGCCTTCTCGTTGTTCGAGTCGGTGACGGCCTTCAATGCGGTGGTGTTGGCAGCGAGTTGGTCAACGATCGGAAGAGCATCTTCTGGCTTGAATTCGTCCACCTGGGAAAGCTCCTTCTCGAGATTGTTGAGACGATCAGCAATCTCGGCTTGCTCACGACGGACAGCCTCTTCTTGTGGAATGGCCTTCTCGAGAGCTTGAAGCAACTCCTTGGCCTTGGTCTTGGAGTCCTTGATGTCCTTGGCGACTTGTGGATCGATCTTGTCGCTAGACTCGGCCAGGTTGGTGAGTTTGTCGACAATAGCCTTCAGCTTGTTGACGTCCTCCTTGGCAATGTCGAGTGGTTGAGGTTGCTGTTGGTATTTTGGTACAATCTCATCAACACTCTTCACGACGTCTCCAACATCGTTCTTCAAAGCCTCGGCGCGCTTCTCATCGTCACCAGTCTTTTGGATGTTCTTGTCAAGATCAGCAACGAATTTGGCGGCACGATCACGCAAAGCGGCAGCGGTTGGCTCGACACTGGCTGGAACCTCCTGGACAGCTTCGACAAGGGTGCTCAGGTGTGGGGCAATGCGATCCTTGAACTCGTTGAGAGCGGCCACATTGTTCGGTACAACGCTCTTTTCGGCATCGTCCAGAGCGTCTCCGAGGCGTTTGACAGCGTCGTTGGCGTTGTTCAACTTGTCGAGCTCATCTTGTTTCTCGGCGGCTTGAGTGTCAAGATCCTTGACGAACGCTTCGAGATTGGCGACAAGTTGTTCGGCCTTCGGTTTGTCATCGGCTGGCAGGTGCTCGTTCTTGGCGGCTTCCTCGATCTTCGGAATGAGTGCCTTCGCTTCGGCAGCCTTAGCACTGAGCTCGTCAATGACCTCTTGCGGATTCTTCTTCTTGTCCTTCTTCTTCTTTTTGGCCGATTCCTTGGCGGTCACATCATCAGCCTCCTTCTCAAGAGCGGCTAGCTTGTCGTGAGCGAGAGTGCGGGCTTCATCATCAGCCTTCTTCGCATCTCGTAGCTCTTGAATCTTGGCCAACAGTGGTTCGGCTTCTTCGGGCTTCAACGAGTTGGTGATCTCCTTCTCAGCAGTCTTCAGATCATCGGTCTTGAGTTGATCCAGTGGCAGCTGCTCAAACTGGGAGATGTTGAGCTTGAGAGAAAGGACAAGTTGCTCCTTGTCGTGCTCATCGGAAGTCTTGATGGCATCCTCGAGTTCGGCTTCGAGTTTGGCCAACTTCTTGTCCAAATCGTCGGCAATCTTCGGATCAGTGACGACATGCTTGCGAGAAGCGTCGGCGTTGACAATTCTGTCCTTGATGCGGTTGATCTGGGCCTTGAGCGCTGGAATGTCGGTCTTGGCGATGGTGTCGAGAATCGATCTTTCCGGATCCGTAGAGTCGATCATCTTGCTGATGTCGTCAATTTCCTTGGCGACCTGATCAGCGGACTGCTTGAGCAGTGTCTCATCTTCGAGCTCGGCGGCAACATCGTTGAGAACGTCATCGTACTGGTGACGAGTTTGTTCGGCATCGACGTCGAAGAATCGGACATCAGCATAGGCGCTCTCGAGTGGATCAAGAAGTTCGGAGATACGTTGCAAGTTGGCGATCTTGTTGTCGAGCTCAGGCAACTGTTGGGCAGTTTGCTTGAGGTTCTCCACGTCTTGAGCGGCTTCCTCGGTTGGTCGCTTCGGCTTGGCAGTGACAGCATCCAGTGGTTGTTGCAGTTTCTCGATGAGCGCATCAATGTCGTTGCGAGCGACAATGAATTCGTCCCAAAGACGGGCTCTCTCCTCGAGGTCTGGAATGAGGCTCTCGGCTGAGGCAACGGCTTGTTGGAGTTGTTGCACATGAGCATCGGAAGCTGGAGCGTCGGCGATGATGGCCTTTGCAGCTTCGACTTCTTTCTTGAGTTCCTCGGCCTTTGGCGCGTACTGAGTTGGCACGGCTTCAGCATTGTGACGAAGCTCATCGGCATCACGGACGAGTGGCATAAGACGAGACACAACACGGTCAACCGCGTCATGCAGGGCTTTCTCATCAGCCTTGGCCTTGATGGCTTGCTCGACTTCGGCGCGTTTCTTCTGCAAAAAAGAGCAATTAGTGAGTGGTTCGGGGGTGAGGCAAAATTGGACACAAATTTCAAAAATTTCAAAAACATTCAAAAATGATAACTGTACCTTGAGAACGTCAGCCGCGGTCGCGAGTCTGGCAAGCAGGTCGTTGTACTCGGCGCGTTCCTTCTCATCGAGCTCGTCTGGCTTGACTCCGGCGACGGTTTCGCGAAGCTTGGCGACTGTTTCCTCTTTTTTGGCGAGGTCGTCGATGAGCTCATCTGGCGATTTGCTATCGGCACTTCCATCCTCGCTGGTGATGTCAAGCAGGGCGTCTTCGGCGTTCTTGCGAGCGGCATTGAAGGCGGCAAGAGCAGCCAATTTGTCTCCGACTGCGGATCCGAGTTGTTTCAAGAGATCCTTGAGTCTTGACAAATCCCACTGGCTCTTCTGTCTCAGTTCCTCTGCCGTTGGGTCGTCTTCAGGAAGATTGGCAAGCAAGTTCTCCAAGTTGTGTTTCTGGTTCTCGACATCCTCCAAAAGTTGCTTCTGTTCGTCAAGCGAAGCTGGCACATCTTGTGGTACGGCCTGGAGTTGTTGAGAAACGAGTTGGAGCTTGGGAGCAATCTCGTTGACAGCGGCAGCCTTGCTCAAAGCCTGCTTCTTGTCGTCGATAGCATGCTGCAGTTGGAAGACCTTCTCCGGGAGACCGACAACCAAGTCGTCGTGAGAGACGAGCGAGCTTGGTGCGACAGCCTTCTCGTTGTTCGAGTCGGTGACGGCCTTCAATGCGTTGGTGTTGGCAGCGAGTTGGTCAACGATCGGAAGAGCATCTTCTGGCTTGAATTCGTCCACCTGGGAAAGCTCCTTCTCGAGATTGTTGAGACGATCAGCAATCTCGGCTTGCTCACGACGGACAGCCTCTTCTTGTGGAATGGCCTTCTCGAGAGCTTGAAGCAACTCCTTGGCCTTGGTCTTGGAGTCCTTGATGTCCTTGGCGACTTGTGGATCGATCTTGTCGCTAGACTCGGCCAGGTTGGTGAGTTTGTCGACAATAGCCTTCAGCTTGTTGACGTCCTCCTTGGCAATGTCGAGTGGTTGAGGTTGCTGTTGGTATTTTGGTACAATCTCATCAACACTCTTCACGACGTCTCCAACATCGTTCTTCAAAGCCTCGGCGCGCTTCTCATCGTCACCAGTCTTTTGGATGTTCTTGTCAAGATCAGCAACGAATTTGGCGGCACGATCACGCAAAGCGGCAGCGGTTGGCTCGACACTGGCTGGAACCTCCTGGACAGCTTCGACAAGGGTGCTCAGGTGTGGGGCAATGCGATCCTTGAACTCGTTGAGAGCGGCCACATTGTTCGGTACAACGCTCTTTTCGGCATCGTCCAGAGCGTCTCCGAGGCGTTTGACAGCGTCGTTGGCGTTGTTCAACTTGTCGAGCTCATCTTGTTTCTCGGCGGCTTGAGTGTCAAGATCCTTGACGAACGCTTCGAGATTGGCGACAAGTTGTTCGGCCTTCGGTTTGTCATCGGCTGGCAGGTGCTCGTTCTTGGCGGCTTCCTCGATCTTCGGAATGAGTGCCTTCGCTTCGGCAGCCTTAGCACTGAGCTCGTCAATGACCTCTTGCGGATTCTTCTTCTTGTCCTTCTTCTTCTTTTTGGCCGATTCCTTGGCGGTCACATCATCAGCCTCCTTCTCAAGAGCGGCTAGCTTGTCGTGAGCGAGAGTGCGGGCTTCATCATCAGCCTTCTTCGCATCTCGTAGCTCTTGAATCTTGGCCAACAGTGGTTCGGCTTCTTCGGGCTTCAACGAGTTGGTGATCTCCTTCTCAGCAGTCTTCAGATCATCGGTCTTGAGTTGATCCAGTGGCAGCTGCTCAAACTGGGAGATGTTGAGCTTGAGAGAAAGGACAAGTTGCTCCTTGTCGTGCTCATCGGAAGTCTTGATGGCATCCTCGAGTTCGGCTTCGAGTTTGGCCAACTTCTTGTCCAAATCGTCGGCAATCTTCGGATCAGTGACGACATGCTTGCGAGAAGCGTCGGCGTTGACAATTCTGTCCTTGATGCGGTTGATCTGGGCCTTGAGCGCTGGAATGTCGGTCTTGGCGATGGTGTCGAGAATCGATCTTTCCGGATCCGTAGAGTCGATCATCTTGCTGATGTCGTCAATTTCCTTGGCGACCTGATCAGCGGACTGCTTGAGCAGTGTCTCATCTTCGAGCTCGGCGGCAACATCGTTGAGAACGTCATCGTACTGGTGACGAGTTTGTTCGGCATCGACGTCGAAGAATCGGACATCAGCATAGGCGCTCTCGAGTGGATCAAGAAGTTCGGAGATACGTTGCAAGTTGGCGATCTTGTTGTCGAGCTCAGGCAACTGTTGGGCAGTTTGCTTGAGGTTCTCCACGTCTTGAGCGGCTTCCTCGGTTGGTCGCTTCGGCTTGGCAGTGACAGCATCCAGTGGTTGTTGCAGTTTCTCGATGAGCGCATCAATGTCGTTGCGAGCGACAATGAATTCGTCCCAAAGACGGGCTCTCTCCTCGAGGTCTGGAATGAGGCTCTCGGCTGAGGCAACGGCTTGTTGGAGTTGTTGCACATGAGCATCGGAAGCTGGAGCGTTGGCGATGATGGCCTTTGCAGCTTCGACTTCTTTCTTGAGTTCCTCGGCCTTTGGCGCGTACTGAGTTGGCACGGCTTCAGCATTGTGACGAAGCTCATCGGCATCACGGACGAGTGGCATAAGACGAGACACAACACGGTCAACCGCGTCATGCAGGGCTTTCTCATCAGCCTTGGCCTTGATGGCTTGCTCGACTTCGGCGCGTTTCTTCTGCAAAAAAGAGCAATTAGTGAGTGGTTCGGGGGTGAGGCAAAATTGGACACAAATTTCAAAAATTTCAAAAACATTCAAAAATGATAACTGTACCTTGAGAACGTCAGCCGCGGTCGCGAGTCTGGCAAGCAGGTCGTTGTACTCGGCGCGTTCCTTCTCATCGAGCTCGTCTGGCTTGACTCCGGCGACGGTTTCGCGAAGCTTGGCGACTGTTTCCTCTTTCTTGGCGAGGTCGTCGATGAGCTCATCTGGCGATTTGCTATCGGCACTTCCATCCTCGCTGGTGATGTCAAGCAGGGCGTCTTCGGCGTTCTTGCGAGCGGCATTGAAGGCGGCAAGAGCAGCCAATTTGTCTCCGACTGCGGATCCGAGTTGTTTCAAGAGATCCTTGAGTCTTGACAAATCCCACTGGCTCTTCTGTCTCAGTTCCTCTGCCGTTGGGTCGTCTTCAGGAAGATTGGCAAGCAAGTTCTCCAAGTTGTGTTTCTGGTTCTCGACATCCTCCAAAAGTTGCTTCTGTTCGTCAAGCGAAGCTGGCACATCTTGTGGTACGGCCTGGAGTTGTTGAGAAACGAGTTGGAGCTTGGGAGCAATCTCGTTGACAGCGGCAGCCTTGCTCAAAGCCTGCTTCTTGTCGTCGATGACATGCTGCAGTTGGAAGACCTTCTCCGGGAGACCGACAACCAAGTCGTCGTGAGAGATGAGCGAGCTTGGTGCGACAGCCTTCTCGTTGTTCGAGTCGGTGACGGCCTTCAATGCGGTGGTGTTGGCAGCGAGTTGGTCAACGATCGGAAGAGCATCTTCTGGCTTGAATTCGTCCACCTGGGAAAGCTCCTTCTCGAGATTGTTGAGACGATCAGCAATCTCGGCTTGCTCACGACGGACAGCCTCTTCTTGTGGAATGGCCTTCTCGAGAGCTTGAAGCAACTCCTTGGCCTTGGTCTTGGAGTCCTTGATGTCCTTGGCGACTTGTGGATCGATCTTGTCGCTAGACTCGGCCAGGTTGGTGAGTTTGTCGACAATAGCCTTCAGCTTGTTGACGTCCTCCTTGGCAATGTCGAGTGGTTGAGGTTGCTGTTGGTATTTTGGTACAATCTCATCAACACTCTTCACGACGTCTCCAACATCGTTCTTCAAAGCCTCGGCGCGCTTCTCATCGTCACCAGTCTTTTGGATGTTCTTGTCAAGATCAGCAACGAATTTGGCGGCACGATCACGCAAAGCGGCAGCGGTTGGCTCGACACTGGCTGGAACCTCCTGGACAGCTTCGACAAGGGTGCTCAGGTGTGGGGCAATGCGATCCTTGAACTCGTTGAGAGCGGCCACATTGTTCGGTACAACGCTCTTTTCGGCATCGTCCAGAGCGTCTCCGAGGCGTTTGACAGCGTCGTTGGCGTTGTTCAACTTGTCGAGCTCATCTTGTTTCTCGGCGGCTTGAGTGTCAAGATCCTTGACGAACGCTTCGAGATTGGCGACAAGTTGTTCGGCCTTCGGTTTGTCATCGGCTGGCAGGTGCTCGTTCTTGGCGGCTTCCTCGATCTTCGGAATGAGTGCCTTCGCTTCGGCAGCCTTAGCACTGAGCTCGTCAATGACCTCTTGCGGATTCTTCTTCTTGTCCTTCTTCTTCTTTTTGGCCGATTCCTTGGCGGTCACATCATCAGCCTCCTTCTCAAGAGCGGCTAGCTTGTCGTGAGCGAGAGTGCGGGCTTCATCATCAGCCTTCTTCGCATCTCGTAGCTCTTGAATCTTGGCCAACAGTGGTTCGGCTTCTTCGGGCTTCAACGAGTTGGTGATCTCCTTCTCAGCAGTCTTCAGATCATCGGTCTTGAGTTGATCCAGTGGCAGCTGCTCAAACTGGGAGATGTTGAGCTTGAGAGAAAGGACAAGTTGCTCCTTGTCGTGCTCATCGGAAGTCTTGATGGCATCCTCGAGTTCGGCTTCGAGTTTGGCCAACTTCTTGTCCAAATCGTCGGCAATCTTCGGATCAGTGACGACATGCTTGCGAGAAGCGTCGGCGTTGACAATTCTGTCCTTGATGCGGTTGATCTGGGCCTTGAGCGCTGGAATGTCGGTCTTGGCGATGGTGTCGAGAATCGATCTTTCCGGATCCGTAGAGTCGATCATCTTGCTGATGTCGTCAATTTCCTTGGCGACCTGATCAGCGGACTGCTTGAGCAGTGTCTCATCTTCGAGCTCGGCGGCAACATCGTTGAGAACGTCATCGTACTGGTGACGAGTTTGTTCGGCATCGACGTCGAAGAATCGGACATCAGCATAGGCGCTCTCGAGTGGATCAAGAAGTTCGGAGATACGTTGCAAGTTGGCGATCTTGTTGTCGAGCTCAGGCAACTGTTGGGCAGTTTGCTTGAGGTTCTCCCCGTCTTGAGCGGCTTCCTCGGTTGGTCGCTTCGGCTTGGCAGTGACAGCATCCAGTGGTTGTTGCAGTTTCTCGATGAGCGCATCAATGTCGTTGCGAGCGACAATGAATTCGTCCCAAAGACGGGCTCTCTCCTCGAGGTCTGGAATGAGGCTCTCGGCTGAGGCAACGGCTTGTTGGAGTTGTTGCACATGAGCATCGGAAGCTGGAGCGTCGGCGATGATAGCCTTTGCAGCTTCGACTTCTTTCTTGAGTTCCTCGGCCTTTGGCGCGTACTGAGTTGGCACGGCTTCAGCATTGTGACGAAGCTCATCGGCATCACGGACGAGTGGCACAAGACGAGACACAACACGGTCAACCGCGTCATGCAGGGCTTTCTCATCAGCCTTGGCCTTGATGGCTTGCTCGACTTCGGCGCGTTTCTTCTGCAAAAAAGAGCAATTAGTGAGTGGTTCGGGGGTGAGGCAAAATTGGACACAAATTTCAAAAATTTCAAAAACATTCAAAAATGATAACTGTACCTTGAGAACGTCAGCCGCGGTCGCGAGTCTGGCAAGCAGGTCGTTGTACTCGGCGCGTTCCTTCTCATCGAGCTCGTCTGGCTTGACTCCGGCGACGGTTTCGCGAAGCTTGGCGACTGTTTCCTCTTTCTTGGCGAGGTCGTCGATGAGCTCATCTGGCGATTTGCTATCGGCACTTCCATCCTCGCTGGTGATGTCAAGCAGGGCGTCTTCGGCGTTCTTGCGAGCGGCATTGAAGGCGGCAAGAGCAGCCAATTTGTCTCCGACTGCGGATCCGAGTTGTTTCAAGAGATCCTTGAGTCTTGACAAATCCCACTGGCTCTTCTGTCTCAGTTCCTCTGCCGTTGGGTCGTCGTCAGGAAGATTGGCAAGCAAGTTCTCCAAGTTGTGTTTCTGGTTCTCGACATCCTCCAAAAGTTGCTTCTGTTCGTCAAGCGAAGCTGGCACATCTTGTGGTACGGCCTGGAGTTGTTGAGAAACGAGTTGGAGCTTGGGAGCAATCTCGTTGACAGCGGCAGCCTTGCTCAAAGCCTGCTTCTTGTCGTCGATGACATGCTGCAGTTGGAAGACCTTCTCCGGGAGACCGACAACCAAGTCGTCGTGAGAGATGAGCGAGCTTGGTGCGACAGCCTTCTCGTTGTTCGAGTCGGTGACGGCCTTCAATGCGGTGGTGTTGGCAGCGAGTTGGTCAACGATCGGAAGAGCATCTTCTGGCTTGAATTCGTCCACCTGGGAAAGCTCCTTCTCGAGATTGTTGAGACGATCAGCAATCTCGGCTTGCTCACGACGGACAGCCTCTTCTTGTGGAATGGCCTTCTCGAGAGCTTGAAGCAACTCCTTGGCCTTGGTCTTGGAGTCCTTGATGTCCTTGGCGACTTGTGGATCGATCTTGTCGCTAGACTCGGCCAGGTTGGTGAGTTTGTCGACAATAGCCTTCAGCTTGTTGACGTCCTCCTTGGCAATGTCGAGTGGTTGAGGTTGCTGTTGGTATTTTGGTACAATCTCATCAACACTCTTCACGACGTCTCCAACATCGTTCTTCAAAGCCTCGGCGCGCTTCTCATCGTCACCAGTCTTTTGGATGTTCTTGTCAAGATCAGCAACGAATGTGGCGGCACGATCACGCAAAGCGGCAGCGGTTGGCTCGACACTGGCTGGAACCTCCTGGACAGCTTCGACAAGGGTGCTCAGGTGTGGGGCAATGCGATCCTTGAACTCGTTGAGAGCGGCCACATTGTTCGGTACAACGCTCTTTTCGGCATCGTCCAGAGCGTCTCCGAGGCGTTTGACAGCGTCGTTGGCGTTGTTCAACTTGTCGAGCTCATCTTGTTTCTCGGCGGCTTGAGTGTCAAGATCCTTGACGAACGCTTCGAGATTGGCGACAAGTTGTTCGGCCTTCGGTTTGTCATCGGCTGGCAGGTGCTCGTTCTTGGCGGCTTCCTCGATCTTCGGAATGAGTGCCTTCGCTTCGGCAGCCTTAGCACTGAGCTCGTCAATGACCTCTTGCGGATTCTTCTTCTTGTCCTTCTTCTTCTTTTTGGCCGATTCCTTGGCGGTCACATCATCAGCCTCCTTCTCAAGAGCGGCTAGCTTGTCGTGAGCGAGAGTGCGGGCTTCATCATCAGCCTTCTTCGCATCTCGTAGCTCTTGAATCTTGGCCAACAGTGGTTCGGCTTCTTCGGGCTTCAACGAGTTGGTGATCTCCTTCTCAGCAGTCTTCAGATCATCGGTCTTGAGTTGATCCAGTGGCAGCTGCTCAAACTGGGAGATGTTGAGCTTGAGAGAAAGGACAAGTTGCTCCTTGTCGTGCTCATCGGAAGTCTTGATGGCATCCTCGAGTTCGGCTTCGAGTTTGGCCAACTTCTTGTCCAAATCGTCGGCAATCTTCGGATCAGTGACGACATGCTTGCGAGAAGCGTCGGCGTTGACAATTCTGTCCTTGATGCGGTTGATCTGGGCCTTGAGCGCTGGAATGTCGGTCTTGGCGATGGTGTCGAGAATCGATCTTTCCGGATCCGTAGAGTCGATCATCTTGCTGATGTCGTCAATTTCCTTGGCGACCTGATCAGCGGACTGCTTGAGCAGTGTCTCATCTTCGAGCTCGGCGGCAACATCGTTGAGAACGTCATCGTACTGGTGACGAGTTTGTTCGGCATCGACGTCGAAGAATCGGACATCAGCATAGGCGCTCTCGAGTGGATCAAGAAGTTCGGAGATACGTTGCAAGTTGGCGATCTTGTTGTCGAGCTCAGGCAACTGTTGGGCAGTTTGCCTGAGGTTCTCCACGTCTTGAGCGGCTTCCTCGGTTGGTCGCTTCGGCTTGGCAGTGACAGCATCCAGTGGTTGTTGCAGTTTCTCGATGAGCGCATCAATGTCGTTGCGAGCGACAATGAATTCGTCCCAAAGACGGGCTCTCTCCTCGAGGTCTGGAATGAGGCTCTCGGCTGAGGCAACGGCTTGTTGGAGTTGTTGCACATGAGCATCGGAAGCTGGAGCGTCGGCGATGATAGCCTTTGCAGCTTCGACTTCTTTCTTGAGTTCCTCGGCCTTTGGCGCGTACTGAGTTGGCACGGCTTCAGCATTGTGACGAAGCTCATCGGCATCACGGACGAGTGGCACAAGACGAGACACAACACGGTCAACCGCGTCATGCAGGGCTTTCTCATCAGCCTTGGCCTTGATGGCTTGCTCGACTTCGGCGCGTTTCTTCTGCAAAAAAGAGTAATTAGTGAGTGATTTTTAGTTTATCGGAAGCGGAGGTGTATTTTCTCTTATTCTTAAAGAAATGTTTTTTTTTTAAATTTTCTTTAAAAATTTTTTAAAAATTCCTGACACGCAGAGAACTTTCTTCGAAATTTCGTACTAGAAAATGTAATTTAACGAACGAGGTGAAGCGTCCTGGAAAAAAGTTGAAACAAAAATACGATAATCGATGCGAGACCGCCAAACGAATTAGTTGCATGCGCCTTTAAACCGTACTCCTATCCAATCAGGTCAAAAATTCGCATTTGGCGAACTTCCATCAAGATTTAATGCAGAAATTTGCCACAAAGTAAACTTCGAAATACGGTGAAAATTAGTCTGCAAGTTCTGACAAAGTTTCTGATACTGTTGTTCGAATTCTAAAAAACCACTTCAACTATTGAAAGTACAGTACGTTTCGATTTGAAAACCGCCTGAAATACTTCTTATGTTTAAAACTTTCGGAAATTTTTGATCTCTCTATCATACTGTGGCTTCTAAGTAAAATTTAAAAATTATTCAAAAATGATAACTGTACCTTGAGAACGTCAGCCGCGGTCGCGAGTCTGGCAAGCAGGTCGTTGTACTCGGCGCGTTCCTTCTCATCGAGCTCGTCTGGCTTGACTCCGGCGACGGTTTCGCGAAGCTTGGCGACTGTTTCCTCTTTCTTGGCGAGGTCGTCGATGAGCTCATCTGGCGATTTGCTATCGGCACTTCCATCCTCGCTGGTGATGTCAAGCAGGGCGTCTTCGGCGTTCTTGCGAGCGGCATTGAAGGCGGCAAGAGCAGCCAATTTGTCTCCGACTGCGGATCCGAGTTGTTTCAAGAGATCCTTGAGTCTTGACAAATCCCACTGGCTCTTCTGTCTCAGTTCCTCTGCCGTTGGGTCGTCTTCAGGAAGATTGGCAAGCAAGTTCTCCAAGTTGTGTTTCTGGTTCTCGACATCCTCCAAAAGTTGCTTCTGTTCGTCAAGCGAAGCTGGCACATCTTGTGGTACGGCCTGGAGTTGTTGAGAAACGAGTTGGAGCTTGGGAGCAATCTCGTTGACAGCGGCAGCCTTGCTCAAAGCCTGCTTCTTGTCGTCGATGACATGCTGCAGTTGGAAGACCTTCTCCGGGAGACCGACAACCAAGTCGTCGTGAGAGACGAGCGAGCTTGGTGCGACAGCCTTCTCGTTGTTCGAGTCGGTGACGGCCTTCAATGCGGTGGTGTTGGCAGCGAGTTGGTCAACGATCGGAAGAGCATCTTCTGGCTTGAATTCGTCCACCTGGGAAAGCTCCTTCTCGAGATTGTTGAGACGATCAGCAATCTCGGCTTGCTCACGACGGACAGCCTCTTCTTGTGGAATGGCCTTCTCGAGAGCTTGAAGCAACTCCTTGGCCTTGGTCTTGGAGTCCTTGATGTCCTTGGCGACTTGTGGATCGATCTTGTCGCTAGACTCGGCCAGGTTGGTGAGTTTGTCGACAATAGCCTTCAGCTTGTTGACGTCCTCCTTGGCAATGTCGAGTGGTTGAGGTTGCTGTTGGTATTTTGGTACAATCTCATCAACACTCTTCACGACGTCTCCAACATCGTTCTTCAAAGCCTCGGCGCGCTTCTCATCGTCACCAGTCTTTTGGATGTTCTTGTCAAGATCAGCAACGAATTTGGCGGCACGATCACGCAAAGCGGCAGCGGTTGGCTCGACACTGGCTGGAACCTCCTGGACAGCTTCGACAAGGGTGCTCAGGTGTGGGGCAATGCGATCCTTGAACTCGTTGAGAGCGGCCACATTGTTCGGTACAACGCTCTTTTCGGCATCGTCCAGAGCGTCTCCGAGGCGTTTGACAGCGTCGTTGGCGTTGTTCATCTTGTCGAGCTCATCTTGTTTCTCGGCGGCTTGAGTGTCAAGATCCTTGACGAACGCTTCGAGATTGGCGACAAGTTGTTCGGCCTTCGGTTTGTCATCGGCTGGCAGGTGCTCGTTCTTGGCGGCTTCCTCGATCTTCGGAATGAGTGCCTTCGCTTCGGCAGCCTTAGCACTGAGCTCGTCAATGACCTCTTGCGGGTTCTTCTTCTTGTCCTTCTTCTTCTTTTTGGCCGATTCCTTGGCGGTCACATCATCAGCCTCCTTCTCAAGAGCGGCTAGCTTGTCGTGAGCGAGAGTGCGGGCTTCATCATCAGCCTTCTTCGCATCTCGTAGCTCTTGAATCTTGGCCAACAGTGGTTCGGCTTCTTCGGGCGAGAGTGTCGTGTTGAGTTCGGTTTCGTACGACTCCAAATCAGCTGGTGACAACTGATCGATCGGTGTCTTGTCGAAATCGCGAACTCTCGCTGTCAGCTTCTCCTTGACCTCTTCTTTCTCATCTTGCACAGCTTCATCGTGAGCCGATTGAATCTCGTCGATTTTGTTTCTGATCTTGTCTACGAAGCAAGCGGGCACAGTGTCGATGTGCTTCAGGAACGGAGCCAACTTGTCTTGCGTGAGGGCGAGTGGTGGTTCTTCCGACAACTTCTCCAGTTGCTGGACAATCTCCTCAGCCTTCTCCTTTTCTTCTTCAAACTTCTCGCGTTGTTTGCGAAGATCATCAACTTTCTCTTTGATCTGTTCGGAAATCTCCGATGGAAACTGGTCGAGTCCGTCTTCGAGCACCTTCAGCACATTCTCATCCAACGAATCAACTGACATCTTCTCGATTTCTCGAAGTTCGTCCAGGATCTTCTTTCCCTCATCGTCATTCGTCTTCTTCTTTCCACGAAGTTTTCCGATGGCAATTTGCAGTTGATCAGACGAATCGCTGGGGATTGTCGGCAGTTTCTCCTCAATCGAATTCAACAAATTCTCATCGATGTCCTTCGGTGGAAGCTTATCAATGATTGCGATCTGAGCAACGATGTCTGCCTTCGTGATCTTGATCTCTTCCACCTTTCCGTGACTCGAAGCACTCTGATCCTTCGGAAGATTCTTCAGCTTCTCATCGATCGTCGCCAAAAGTTTGTTATCGTAGTCTCTGGCGGGAAGCTTTGCGATCCTCTCCAAATCGTCGTAGACTCCAGATAGTCTCTTTTGCTCCTTCTTCTCTTCCTTCAGTTTCTCGAGAGTCTCGCGAACAGACGGTTGGTATTCAGTGGGCATCTGAGCGATCTGATCCTCGATCGTCGAGAGAACTTCGTCTCCGACCGACGCGATCGGCATCTGTTCGATCTTCTTCAGCTCGATCAAGTAGTTCTCTGCGTGGTCGGCGAGTGCCTTCTCCTTTCGAAGTTCGGCAATCTTGATGCGAAGTGTCTCGGCTTCTGCGGCCGGGACAGTGTTCAGAGTGTCTTCAACCTTCTTCAACTCATCCAAATCAATGCTCACTGCTGGTCTTCCGGCGTTGCTCTCGAGCGCCCGAAGTGCATCCTCAGCCTGATCAGCAGCTCGCTTCTTGTCGCGAAGACTGTCGATCTCGGATTGGATTCTGCTGGCTTCCTCGGCTGGAAGAGTGCGCAGTCCGTCTTCTAGCGCGCGGAGCATGTCCACATCGATGGTGGCTGCTGGCATATCGGAGATGACGTTGAGTTCGTGCAGAATCGCTTCCGCCTGGTCGGCGTCTTCTTTCTGTTTCCGGAGCGATGCGATTTTGTCGCGGATCTTGTCGGCCTCTTCAGCTGGAACATTGACCAGATTGTCTTCGATTCCTTGAAGCATGTTCAAGTCGATGGTCACAGCTGGAAGATCGGAAATGACATTCAACTCTTGGAGAACAGCCTCCGCTTGATCAGCCGCATCCTTCTTCTGTCGAAGTTCAGCGATCTTCTCACGAATCTTCTGTCCTTCTTCAGTTGGGACAGCGTCAAGACCATCATCCAACGTCTTCAACATATCGACGTCGATTGTGATTGCTGGCAATTCGTAGAGTGCATCCAGATCAGCGATGATCTGTTCTGCCTGCTCGGCGGCCTCCTTCTCTCTTCGCATATCGTTGATTTTCTCGCGAATGCGATCGGCATCTTGTGGTGACAATGTGTCCAAACCGTCCTCGATCGCTTGGAGCATCGCCAAATCGAATGTGATCGCTGGTTGCTCCGAGACCAAGTTGAGCTCCGAGAGCAGTTGTTCGGCGGACGACGTGTCTTCTTGAGCCGGTTCTGGGTTTTTCAGCTGAAAATAGTGAGTGTTAGTTGGAGAATCGGGTATCAACCATGTCTCACCTCTTCAATGCGGTCTTCAATTGACATTATGACAGCGTCGAATTGCTGATTCACATTCTCCAGGGCATCGACAGCGTCGGAAGCATCTGGAGACTGTTCGCTCGTCAACTTCTCTGCGTTGGCTCCGATTTGGTCGAGGAGAGGTCTCGCGTTCTCCAACTTCGACTTGGACTCTTCCAGTTTCTCGACGTCGTCGCAATCTTCAGCGACTTCTTCGCATTCGGCGATGACGTCTTGAAGCTGTTGGACGAGGTCTTGACGGGATGGATCGTTGGTGGGAACGTCAATCTGAAATGAGTTCTTGTTGAACTTTAATTGTATTGTACTCACCTCCTTGGAGAGTTTCTTATCGACGTGTCCGACGATTGCGGTGTACTCTTCAAGGACGGGTTGTGCCGTCTCAAACGATGCCGGATTGCTCCAGACGTCGGCAGTGACGGCGTCGACCTGAGGCTTCACGTTCGAGAGAATCTGTCTCGCATTGAGCAGCTTCTCAGTGTTGCACAAGTCGTCGGCGATCGTGGAAGATGCCTGTCGGACGGCGTTCTCAATCTCCTCCAACGGGCTCTTCGTCGACTGCTTCGGGGCTACAACAGGTGTCTGGTTGTAGTTGAGCTCATCAATCTGTCGATTGATGTTGTCTCTCGCGTTGTCGAGTTGCGTCTGGATGTTGTCCAACGCCTCGACGATCTCTGGCTTCTGCGGATCGTTGATAGAATCCAGAATCGCGTGGATCTTCTTCATCGTCCTGTCCTGTTTGGTCAGCTTGTCGCTGGCCGACTGCAGGGCGTTCACGTCGTCGGTTCCTTCGCAGGCCAACGAGTTCGCCTGCTCGACGGCTGTCTGAAGTTGTCCGAACAGCTCGGCGATTCTCGGCGTCGGATCGACATCCGATCGAACCTCGAACTTGTCAATGGCACTCGGATCCGTTTTCAACTCGATCTTCTCGTCGGAAAGCACCGGCGCTGGTCGGTTGAACTCGTCCGTGTCCCAGTTGCTGACTTCCGAAGGAGCGTTCAGAACTTCTTGAAGAAGTTGCAGTGGTTGATCTTCTCGTTGTTCCCGTTCCTCCTCCGGCGCCACAATTTCTTGATAAGAGTCCTCGACGGCTGTCTTGACGCTGTTGAGTTTCTCTCCAACCGAACTGACAATGTCGACGGCGTCGATCTTCTCCTGCTCGTTCTCGGCCGGAATGCTCTCCATCACATCGTAGAGGTGGTTGAGAGGGACTTGTTGATCGGCCAGCAGATAGATGGCTGACTTGAGAGTGTCCTGATCCGTCGGCGCGTCCTCGTACATCGACGAAGCAGTGTCGATGACTCGGTCGATCTCGGCGGCCAGTCGTTTCACCTCGTTCAGATCGTTTCGGTTCTCGGTTGCCACCGGTGACAGGATGGATGCGGGATGCGGGGTGACTGTGGCAGTGTCCAACTCGCGAAGGTTCTCCTTCACGCTGATCAACTTCTGCTGGACTGCCTGGTGTTGTGGAGCGTCGAGGGCCTCGAGGCGTTCCTCCACAACGTGAATGATGGTGGTTATCGTGTTCGACACCATAACCAGCACCTTCTTCTTTCTCCGTCGCTTCTCCTGCGGCGAACCTTCACGACTGCTGTCGATGAGCTCGCACTCGACGTACTTGCGTGGCTTGTTGCACATCACTTTGACGAGGTCGAGTTGCATCTGAAGACGGTCAAGCTCGGCGGAGATGTCGAGGTCTTCGAGTGGAGAGTTCTGGAGAGTTTGCTCGGCGGCGGAGAGCTCGGCGAGGATCTCTTGGTTCTTGGCGGTGAGCTCCTCCTCGTCGCGGATCTCGTTCTTGAGCGAGGTGAGAAGGTCGTCGTAGTTGTTGAGCATCAGAACGAATCGATGCTTGAGGCCCTCCTTCTCAGCGTCTTCGATCTGACTGACCGAGAGTTGCTGGAGAAGTTCGGCCCCACGGCTACGGTACTTCTCGAGTTGCTTGACGTCATCTCTGACGACGTCGATGGGCTTCGGGCCCTTCATGTACGTGTCTTCGATGATGTGAAGCTTTTGAAGCAGTTTGTTGATTTTCGCTTCGAATGGTGACAGTTCAGTGACGTCGGCCGGAATTACTCCGATTGAAGACGTCAGTGACATAACAGATTCTGGTCTCTCCAATTCAGATGAGGCGATTGACGACACCGAGATCTGAAGCAGCGGTCACTTATTGACTGTACTCTGGGGAAACTCACCTGAGATTGGAATGGTCCGTTGCGGTCCAGATTAGTGGAGACGTGCAATGGTAGGCCGACGGCAGATTGGAACGGTGTCAACTTTTGCATGATGGTGTGGTAGCGATCGCAGAGGCGCAGCACTTCCTCTTTGTTCGCCACATTCAGACGTTCGAGTTTGGCGACGAGCCGTTGTTTGGCGAGCGCCACGTCGAGCAGCGACGCGAATCGATGCGAGCGTTCGGGCTCTTCGAATCGTCGCTCCGTCTGCTCGATGTCTTCCTCGATGGCCTTGAGCCATTTCTCGAATTGCGACAACTTGGCGTTGATCTTCGCCGAGTGCGTCAGGTATTTGTTGATGCGGGCTTCCATCGAATCCTGCTTTCGGTGCAGGTCGGCTAGTTCGGCACTGAGTGCCTTCTTCGTTTCGGGTCCCACCTGACGTTCGATCTCTGTCAAGTCGCTCTTCCATTGATTCCATTCGGTCGAGTTCATTCGACGTAGATCGTCGCCACGGCTCGTCTGAATCGTCATTCCGATCTCCTCTTCCAGCTCGTCGAATTCGCGACTCAGCCAGTCGAGGTAGATGAGAACGAGACGCTCGAACACGATGCGGTGTCTGTCGGCACGTCGACGGAAGTCTTCGATCAGGGGCGCAAAGCCGGCGCGTTGTTCGTCGCTCAGCGTCGCCGCCTGAATCTCGTCAATCGTCTTCTCGTCGCGCTTCTTTTCGTCCTTCATGCGGAGGATGTCGGCTAGGATTGCGTCCGGAGACACGTCACGCGGCTCCATGATGGGCCGCGAGATGATCTCGCGGAGGGTACGTCTCAACTCTTCCACGTCGGGTTCTCCGTCCTGCAAATGGAGAATATGGGGGGATGAGAGCGACGACAACTACTCACGCTTCCGAGTTGTCGGCGTCTGAAGGAAAGGATGAGAGCGACGACGACGAGGTCGGTAATGTTCATTTCGGCAAACTCGCCGAGTCTTCGCAGCTCTTCTCCTTTGATTTCGAGGGCTTTTGTTACTTCGTCGGTCTGAAATCTCTCTTGAATATCTCGATTGGCGACAACGACTCACAGCACGAAGAATGTCTTCCGGATGGTCGCTAGAGGTGGCACGTTGCGTAATATCAGTGGTCGAGTCGGTGATCAGTTCGTTGGCGGCAGTCAGGTAGTTGCGTCGGTGGACCATCAGTTCCCGAAGCTTGTCTTTCTCGTGGATCAGCATATTCAGTCTGAAACGGAACGGATGTTGTCGATTGGTCAATTCGTGAGAGTTCCCACTTCTCATTGAGTCGATCGAATTCGAGTTGGAAGAAACTTCCGTGAATGCTGGCAAGCTCGGCGCGTAGTTGATTCGCATCTTGAGTCCATTCCTCGTCGAGACGCACAATGAGGGTGTCGATCTCAGACTGTACTTGATCAATCTGAAAACGCTCTTCTCGTTGGCTAATCGGTTTCCCCAGTTGTTTTCCCCGTGTTCGCGTGCGTGCCCTTTGTGATAAGTGATAAGGAAGGACAAGTGATGATGATGAATTGGCGATTTTTGAGCGATCGACATGAAAGACACACCGCGACAACGCACATGTTATTTCGGTTAATTTGAGATGACTAACTGCCCTCTTTGCAACATGTTTCAAGGGCAACACACGCACACACACTGATTGACACTTTTTCAAACGATTTCCAGCTGCTCTGTTCCCAGCCCACGTGCCCCATGCTTGCCCAGAGGGGCAACATCACAGTTACAACTGTTTGAATTGTGTCATTAACCGGCCCCGTATTCCGTTTTATCACTTTCATTCCTCTCTTTCTTTCTCTCGTGTGGCGTGTCCTTCCTCCGTGTAATTTGTTGCCTTTTTTGTCGAAACACCCGCCGCGAGACGAGGAGGCAAACAACGAGAGAGAGAGAAAGAGAAGTTAGGGTTGCCCCCCTCGTGTCGCTCAAATCGAACGTTGATTCGAGATCACATGTGTCTTTTTAATGCTGTTGATGGGGGCGCCTCGAGCCAATTGTTGCACAAAAGCAGGATGTGGCTCTTGAGAGAGATGATTGTGTGTCAACACGAATCGTCGCGGTATTTTGAAATGAAAGAGTGGCAGCGAACGAGTTTGGAATTCTTCAAACTTTTTCGATTCTGCAGAGAGCTCTTCCGAAGGAGCAATATCAGTTTGATCTCTTTATCAGCCCCCCACCGACTGGTTGCACATTGCAACCTACAGTAATCCGCGCGGCAAACATGTGTGCTCGCTGCTCACCTGCGAAATCTTGATCGCGTTCCAATTTGTGTTTTGCGATCGCAGATATTTGACGGCGTCGCAAAAGTTTTGCAGCCGCCTGAACAGCTCCATTTTGGTTCGGAGCACGTGAAGCGTGTAGCTGTATCGGTCGTCAACTGCCGCTGATAGTGTAGAGACCGACTCGCGGCCAACCTCCTGAAAACAAGGCGGATGGGTGAGGGAACGAAGATGGATTGGTGGGGGAGGGGTGGATGATAATGGCGATTGAGTTGTTGGTTATTGGTTATTGTCTCGGAGGGGCTGCAGTGGGGAAGGAGGCGAAAGGGCGGAAGCTGGTGTGTTTGATTTGACATCTTTTTTGTGTTTCTGGCAGAAGAGTTGAGCGAGGAAATGATGAGCAAACAGGAGAGAACGAGGAGGAGAATTGGGATGGTTTCGGGACCTTTTTCCCGATCGATACTTTTTCCCATGTTTTATGATGAATGGCATCATCGGATACGCACAAAAGAGAGAGGGGGGAGGAGGTCTTCTTTTTCGAATAATACGATCACCTTTTTGCCTCGAATTGGTGGTGCAAGAGGAGGAGAGAACGAGAGAAAGAGAGATGGGGCGTTTGATTGGAGTGTTGCAATATCAGTACGTGCGGGTTTGTGCACAATTGAATGAGAGAGAGCAGCACGGAATGTACTGAATCAAAATGGTGGGAGGAGGCGGAGGAGGAGGTGGAGAACACGGGCATTAACAAACACAATTTCGGAGGAGGAGGAGGACAAATTGAAGATTGTGATAAGACGGTGGTGCGGACGGCAAAAAACGGCAGCAGAAGGACAAGTGACCGAACTGGTGGTGGGAGAGAGAGAGAGGGAAACTTTTTTGGAAAACTGGGAGTGAGGCTAATTGAACGAAACGATGATCAACAATCTGGGGGAGGACGTATTGGAAGACGACGAATTCAAATGCGATCCACGGTAACTAGGGGAACCGACGCCTGGCGAATTCTCAAGGTTGAAGCCCTCTAGGCCACCGTCAAGCTTCATGAGAGTCCGATGTTGAGGGTTACTGTATCTTCTGTGTGGGGAAGAGGTTATAAAATGTGGGTTTCATACTTCTAAAAGTCAGAAAACACGGTTCTTCTTGTCTTGCACATGAAATATCAGGCAAATACTAAGTGACTTTTGGATTTTTGACTCATTACTAACGCTATCGAAATGGCCTCACAACCGAAGAGAGCTCTGCCGGAGAATCATTCTATCTCGAAATTGATAAGAGATATCAAAACGTGGTCAACAGCAAACTTATAGTCCTAATTATGCTCTACAAGTTTGCTGTTGTCAACTTTTTGATTTCTCTTATCAATCTCGAGATGAAATGATTCTCCGACAGAGCTCTCTTCGGTCTCCTCCGAATCGCTTCATCGAGTCGGTTCGAACGCCTACAGTAACCAGAGCGTCCTTTTCGAATCACCGAACGCGAGGGGAGAATTCCGTTTCGTCGGCTAATTTGTGAGAATGGAATTTTGCGCGAATCGATCGAACGCAACAACGACCACAAATTTTGGCGGTGGAAACCAACAAGCGAGATCAGATTAGCCCCCACTTTCCGACCGTTTCCGATGCTTTCTTGCAAAATCGAATTTCAGGTCGTGGACATTCTTTGGCGGCGGCAATTCGGAAATACAGAGAGTCATAAAGGAAAAAGGGTAAGACGACGAAGGAGGAGGAGGAGGAGGATCGGTTGGAAAACAACAAACAACTCGAGATTGGCCCCCGATGAGATGAACTTTGATCAGAGAGAAAGAGAGGAGGACATATGGTTTTGGGGAGAACATTTCAACTCTTCGAAATAAATAAATAGAAACCGCTTCCCCTCGTATTGGTTTCCGGGGCGTGTTGACTCTGTTCGTTCTCGTCCGGGGGGAAAAAAGTTCGCACTTTTTGAAGAAAGATACATGCAACACAATACGAAGCGAGAGCGGAGAGAGAGAGTGATTCGACGGCAGCAGGCTGCCCCCGACGGGAAGGAGAGACAACCCACACGGGCGGTCGAGAGATTCCCGTCGGCGACGGTGCAAGCGGAAAGACGCAGGCGGAAGGAGATCGAGAGGACGGCGGATGAGATAAGAGTGTAATGAGCGGAAAACGACTCACTTCGAGGAACTCGATGGCATCCGCACAGTCCTGCTCGTTGCTGAGTTCCAGGTTCTGCAGGTGGCGGTGGACTGACGTCTCGCTGGTCGTCGCCAATTGCTCGAGAGCCTCGCGAAGGGCTCCTCCGAGCTCGCTGTGTTTGATCTCGTAGGAGCGTTCCTTGAGAATCCAGATCGTCTGGATGACGGTCACATCCAACCGCGTCTGAATCGTCTGCGAGAGAACGTCCACTTGACGCATCATCTCGTGCCACGACTCGAATTCCGACAGTTTCACATTCCACGTTGCACGCAACTCGTCCAGCTCGTTACTCTGCCACCCCTCGATGATGCGGTCGCACTCTTCCATGTCGCGCATCGACTCGCGGATCTCGTCCTCGTTGTGCTCACGACGAGCCAGAATTCGCGTCTTTCGGCTGATAATCTCTCGCACATAGTCTTCACTCAACACGTTTTCAGTCAGTGTCACCGGTATCTGCAATGGATCCCCCGTTCAGCTCCTCTCTTCGTCCCCTCCCCCGTACCTGATTGTACTCGTCATAAACGAACGCGTATTGAGAGAGATCGACAAAATTGGCGTATTGTCCAGTCTGAAGCCCGTAGATAATCGTGCCCATATCACGTCGGATCATGTTTCGATCGGCAGTGTCCACCTGAAATCCTCAACAATTCTCCCCATCACGCATTTCATCATCCTGTCACCCTCGTACACTTCCCGATGATACATGATTCTCGCTTGCTGCTCCTGAGCTCTTGCTCAGTGTGTCAGGTGTCTGCCAACTGGCCCCGTGTTCATTTCGTCAACTTTGATGTATATCCTATCCGCCGCCGCCGCACGCAGCATCAGCAACAGCAGCAGCGCATTTTTGAAATCGGCGCGAAAAAGTTCACTAATCACCGGCGGTGTCGGATTTCGGGCCCGGCGGGGTTACACAGAAAAGAAGCGGTGCGGAGGAGGAGAAGACGGAAAGGAGAAGGGGAGGAGGGCAATTACGCGCGCATCGAGAAACGAAGAGTTGGCCTTGATGGTGTTGAAATGCAAACAGTTTTGATAAACACGATGCAACTGGGCATTTTGTACATAAACACGCGCGCGCGCGGGTGGCTGATACAAAAACGGACGCCTATTCATCATTCGGACCGAAATCGGGAGTGCCGAGTGACAAGGCGGATGGATTGATGGTCTGATAGCTGATAAGTGATAACGGATAGGAATTCGGCAGGAAAGGAGGGATTAGGGCATTTCCGCCTTTCCGTCCATATACTATCCCCCGGGGGGTTAACGATCAAAAGTCCAATTGAGCCCTGGAGATTCCGGTATCACATGGTGTTCTATTTCCGCCCTTATCACTGTTATCAAGTGATATATTGCTTATCAAAAGAGTGAACATGAACCTCAACTGTTCAAGAACCAATCAGTTCTCGTGGGCGAATTCCGCTGAAACTCGTTCTGCCCAGGAATGTGTCACTTCGCATCAGCCAACGATCTCATCCTCCTCTGACCTTCTTTGCGCACCGACACCGCCGCCTATTTCTTTTCTTTTCAGTTGTTTTCTGCCACCTTCTTCTTTCTTTCGCTGTTTCTCTCTCTCTCTCTCTCTCTTTCTTCTTGCGTCAGTTTTCCGCCACAGCAGAGAAAAAAACCCATAAAACAGTTGTTTACGTGCAAAACGACCTCTGAACCGTGGAGAACACACGGGTGAGATCAGAAGAGAAATGGAGAGACATTGCTCGGATCACGCTCTTCAGGAACACACGGAGCAGCGCAGCAGAGCACAAAAACAACAATGCCCACCTGTTCACGGGAATGCTTGTCATAGAGTTCGTGGAGGTGCTCCAGCTCGACGAGCTTGTCACGGATCGCACGGAACGCCTCGACGCGGAACTCGAGCGGTCCCCGTTCCGCGGCGTCCGCGTCGCGTTGAATGCGGTCCCTGAGCTGCATCTCGACCTTGAGCAGTTCGTCGGATGCCTGCCAGCTGTATGAGATCTTCGATGCTTGTTCTGAAGTGGACGGTTCGAGTTCCACGACAAGACGTCCACCGACTTTGATTGTAGTCTGGAGACAGAATTGCTTAGAGGGAGCAACGCGCATGATTCGAGTACCTTGGTTAGTTTCTTCAAAGAGTTAATGAGCACGTCGAGTCTCTGATTGTTCGACAGACGTGCGGATGCTCCCAACTTCGGAGCCAGCTGGTCAGCTCCAGATGTAATGACAGCCAGTGCTTGTTCATCTTCTGAAATCAACCACATTCAAAGATTCCCCCTGATTCGTGATTACCAGGAGTGGGCGCTATTCCATTTCTGCGCCGCTCCTCGATGATCTCCTCCAAGCGGCTGACGTGTGTCTCCCATTCGACCCATTCGACTTTCAATAGTTTCAGCTCGATCCACAACGATTCGAATCGTTTCAGTGTCTCGGCCGTTTTCTCGTTCGACGTTTTCAGTATCGCTTCCTTGTCTAGTTTACTGCCTGAAACGAAACGACGGAAGACTGCGGCCGCGTGTTCAGAGGGCACTCACTGTGATCGTTGGCCATCGCCAGGCTCAGTTTGTTGATGTAACCGGCGCATTTGGCTTGCGGGTTCTCGGCGTTCAGCTGTGTGTATTCCTTTATCCAACGCAGGAGCAAAGTCACACTGTCCGCCGTTCTGAAACAGATTGATGAATGGAAAAGTGCAAGAGTGCTCCAACCTCCAAAGAATGATTTTCTCGTCAATGAGTTGCAGGTATTGCAGGAGAATGTAGTGGGTGAGTAGGATGCGCAGAGTGGAGATGCGCGGCTCATTCTCCTCGTCGATTTGTGCGAATCTCGCTCGCAACGGCTCACTGAATTCGGGAGCCACCGGGCGTCCTCCGAGCCCGCCGTGCTTGACCGACTCCTCGAAGTTGGCCATTCGGGTGGGCAAGTCTTCCAGATACTTTTGGTGTTCGCTGATCAGCTTCTGAAGCATCGTCACCGTCTTCTTCGCGTCGTTCGCATCCAGATCCAGTGGTCTCGAAAGGATGTGTTCTGCTCCGGCGAGCCACGTGGCAATTGAAGCGAATGGCTCCGGGAGCTCGCGTTCGGTGCGGCGGGCGTACTTCTCAAGAGTCTCTCGGATGGCGTCCCACTTCTTCTCGATCTCCACCAGTTCCTCAACGTCGTAGTTGACTTTGGTGACGATGATCGTGTTGAAGAGCGGCCGATGCTCGATGAATTCGCGGCGGATGCGAGCGCACTCTTGCGAGTTCAGATCGTGTCTTGTGCAGAGAAGGTAGGTGGTCTCGAGCCACGCGAGGAACGCCTCGTGTTGCTCTCTTCCCTGCATCGGCGAGCGCTCTCCGAACATTCGCACGAACTGCGAGACGTAGGTGATGACGGACCGCTTGTCCGGCTTCTCGATCATCATGTCCTCGACGGCAAGAAGACGTCGGATTCCGAGATGCTGGTGAGCGAGGTTGAATGCCAACTCGAGGTTGTCTCGTGGATTGGCGTTGGTCACTTCGCGCATGCTGATCACATCCGGCCGCCAGCGGGAGACGAGAGCACAGAAGAGCACTCCGTCTCTCCACTGCTTGTCCATGTTCTCGACGCGTCGTCCACCGACCAGATCCCCGATTTCTGCGTTGATCCATCTGAGGAAGACGTGCTCGACGGACTGCTTCACTGGGTGTGTCGTCAGCTTGGGCGTCTTCTTGGTCGGCGTCAGGAACGAAGCAATTCGCTGTCTCAACGGCGACGACGGCACCTTTTCCCCGGAGGCGATCGACGTCTTGCTGCCGGACAGCGAAGAGGCTTTCGATTGGCTTTTCTTGGACGGCGTCGGCGATGGAGACGTCACGACGACTTCTGGCTGCGACGTCGACGCCTCTTCGGTCATCGTCGCCGCCCATCCCCATTCGCGGAGCAGGATCATGTTGGTTTCGATCTGAAACGATAGTTTCGCTTACTGTAACTCGTTCCCTTCCACATTCATTCTCCCACTTCACTTCCAATATCCGCTTCGAATCTATCTCTCTTTCTGTATCATTTGACACAATAACAAATGACCCTTTCTCGCTTCTCTCCTTTTCTTCTTCTTCTTCCCATTCGTAGAAGTGTGATCGTTCAAATAACAGTTTTCTTTTCACCTCTCTCCTTCCCATACGTTTGGAGGGCAGCCAGCCAACAGAAAAAAAAAGAGTCGAATGGGGAAAAACGAGGTGGCCAATAAATCATCGCCAGAGTGGCCTTGGGGCGCCGAGTGATTTGTGCCTTTCGGGGTGTAGATAAAGCTCCCTGTCGGGCGGCCGCCCTTTTCATCTTCACACCTTTCAAATACTCACCTGGAAGTGGAGAATGATCTGCCAGACGAGGCCGAGCACGATGCGCGGATTGCCGTCGGCAATGTCGGCCGCGTTGTTGTTGATGAGTTCGAGTCCGCGTCGACGCAGCACTGTCAACGCGGTCGTCAGGTTGGCGATGTGGTGCACACGCTTCGAAACGCGGCCTTTGTGCACCGCCTGAAATGGAATTGAGTCATATTTCCCTCTTCCTCCCTTCTTCTTTCTTCCTCTTCTTCTTCTTCCCGCACTGGTAACCAGCGCCAGAATCAAGATGAGATGAGCCTCAAGATAACCCCTCATCATAAACGGGACTGACCGCGCGCCTGCGTCTTTCGGATCGCCCTAGTCTCTCGTCGATCCGATACAAAGCAAACATGGCGGCGTGTCACTAATTGTATTTCTCAAAAAGAACCACCCACTGATATGCTCTATCCTCGTGTTTGCCGAGCTCTCGTGGGATTCTTGCCACGTGGCGCCTGGCCCCGTTTCTTTCTGTGTCGATAAGCTGTTTTATCAATAAAAAAAAAGCGCGGCGGCGGCGGAATCATCATCATCCAACACGGTTTTTTGCAGTGTTTATGATAGAAGAGCAAACAAAAGTGAGTACTATGCGCCGGAGGGAAGTAATAGTTGTCTTGTTTTCGATAGAATCGAAAGACTTACAAGAGCCTCGCCGGTGAGCACTTCGATGAGGTGGCAAAGGAGCACTCCATCTCTGATGTCCTCGAACAAATCTTCAATTCGGCCTGATGAGCTGTGCTGAAAGAGGCAGGGTTGGAAGCGCCAGCGGGATTCCCATACCTCTTCAAGATGAAAGTTGATCCATCTGGTGAATGTGTTCTTCTGCGCCTTCTCGTCCTCGTCTGCAACACAAAAAACGTACACACATGCCACACTTATGCAGATGTTCCTCCCCCCACAAAGTGCTTGACAGTTTCTCGTGTTCCCCTCCAGAGGGTCCGAGCCCGAGCGGTCAACGGGCTCTCTCTCTCTCTCTCTCATTCATTATTGGCAAATATACAAACATTGTCACTGATTGACCGCGCCTAAGTGAGCCGCCGTCCGTTTTGTGCACAAACTGTTTAGACAGTATGACACGTGGAATACTGTATCATTTGGCCACTAATCTGAAACTCACGTGGTCTGAATCGGAAGCAGACGCAGCACGGTCTTGCCGGGGGAGAACTCGACATGACCAGCTAGCTACGGTAGTCGCTGGCTATTCGGAGCAGCAGTGAGCAATGGGATTCGTTTGAAGGATTCAGGATGGGTGAACGGGAGAGTGTCTATGTGGGTAGAGTGGTTTCTGTTTCTGTTTCCAGAGACCTCCCACAAACACAAAACAGAATGCAACAAATATAAATAATGGAGGAGGGAGGGAGGAAAGAGAGAGGGCAGCAGCAGCACACTCACAGCAACTAGTCGAAGAGTCTCTCTCTCTGTGTGTTGCCGATTTGGACGACGATTCGAGGGGCGAGACGCAGAGAGTGAGAGACACGGGCCAACAGATTATTATACACGGAGGAATCGGAAGGACCTCGAGGACACTGCCTGATTGGGACACTTGAAACAGACTGTGCGGGGATGGAGGATCAGAGAGAGAGAGAGTGATCGGGAACTTTCCAAGCTTTAGAAATCGGGCTAAACGAGACTTTCAGTAAGTGTCGGTGTAAGTGAGTAGTTCAGGAGAAGGGGACTGATTGCTTGCTGATTGCAAATCAACGGATTACGCGGAAAAGGTACGCTTATCAGATGGCACTGTTGTTATGCAAATTTGATCGGAAGACGGGGGAGAGACAGGCTCCATTGTCGTTTATCATGATGACAATGGAACGAGAACTTGAACATAATCGAGGGATAGACCGATTGGAAGGACATGGATTCTTGAGTTCTGAACACTGGCTACGCAAAATCAAGAATTGAACCTTGTCAGTGAGTGTTGCTCAACGGCCTACCGTATCCCAAGTGCTCGTCACAAAAACTCGATACCTCTTGCTCACCACAAATGCCAACGTGTTTTTGTTTGTTTCAATGACCTTCTTCTTCTCTATGTTGTCCTCAATCTTCCACTGACTCATCATCCTCAGTGTTCTATATTCTTCGGTAATATTGGCTAATTATGAGTGAATGTTCCAAAAACGAAACGGGAGGAAAGGAATGATTCAAGTGAAATCCGAGAAGACCGGGAAGGATTTGAGAAGAGGAATGGAGGAAACCGATGGAAAAATCAAACATCTGCAAGTGAAATGAGAGCTCTGCCGATGAGGAACGAGGGCTTTTTGAACCAGAAACTGTCAAGAACCACCCGAAATACTCACCAAAATGAGTGAATCGGAGTCCGAAAAGCGGCATTGTTTCGTTTCTCTCTTCGTTCTCTTCGTTTCTTCTTCTTCTTCTTCTACTGCTCACGGCGCGGATCGGCTTTGCGAAGGGTGTTTCGTCGCAAAGATCCGCGAAAGAGCAGCGATTTTTCGTTTATTCTGCAAAAGATAATGATAATTTGATAAGGAGAGGAGAACAACACAAAAGACAGAAAGAGAGGGGGGGGGGCGTGGACTGTGTTCAAGAAAAAAAAAGTGAAAGAAAGAGGAGAGTTGAACAAGTTGACACAGTGACTTATGGGTGGTAAGCTGTATTATTGAATTGCGAAACGGGTGGATTGAGTGGTTCGACGGCGAAGGATGAGAACTGCCACGTCAATAGGAGATGAGGAGAGAGAGAGAATGAGTCATAATCTCGGGAACCTTCCAGATGCCCTCTCTGCCACGTCACCGACCGTCATCAAGGACCGAAAAATGCAATTAAAGCGAAGATAACGACCGGACGTAAATAGGTGTGTACGGGTGTGTTTGATGTGCTCCGGGAAAAGAAGAGAAATGCTCCAAAATAGGGGCGAAATGAGGGAAATGATGATGATGATAAGAGAGAATGGACTGTCTCTCTTCTGATAGTGTTGATAGTGTTGCCAATTCTTTTTGGCATAATTGAGGGAGAGAGAGAGAGATCACAGTCTGCATGCACTTTCTCCGGACACACGAATCGGACGGGAGGAGAATGAGAAAGAGAGAGGGGGGAGTGGCGATCAGGAGGGCGAGAAACGAACAACATTTATCAAATGGGATAAGAAGGAAACGGAGGAGGACGAGCAGCCCCGGGGCGGCGGAAGGGATGGGAGGAGAAGGCGGAGGAGGAGGTGATAACGGAAAGAGGAAGAATTCAGACTATTCCCAGGTGTTCCCAGAGATTCTTCAGGGAAACGGGAGAAAATGGAGTCGGGCGGATTCCAAATGACTCGTGATCATGCCTAGGCTGAAATCATCTGGAGCCGTTTCTAGATTCGAAATTCAGATTTTTCCTTTCAGAAAAGCGAACGTTTTGAAGACAACTGATTTGAAATGCTGTTGAAAACGGTTTCTTTTTCAGCATGCCTCGGAAGCACCCGTTTTCAGAAATAGGACGTTTCTCAGTTCAGGTGGAATGTCGATTCGACGAGAAAAAGACTAAAGAAGCGGGAACTATGTTTGTGAAATGCCTCGTTTTTTTGGATGGACTCATGAATCGAATGACTCAGACTTGGGCGTGAACAGGAACTTTGTCAGATTTGTCAGACCTCTTACAGAAAAGTCTCATTTCGAAACAATGCTTTTCAAATTGCCAAATTCTCGAAAATGAAGGATTCTCATTAAGTTTGCTAGGGAACACTTTTTCCTACTGACGAGCGTCGTAGAAGTTCGTGTAGTTAGCCATAGCCAGTACGAAAAGAGGGCTTCGCAGCCGAAGAGAGCTCTGCAGGAGAATTATGATATCTCGAGACTGATAAGAGATATCAAAAAATTGTCAAGAGCAAACTTGTAGATCATAACTAGGACTACAAGTTTGCTGTTGACCACGTTTTGATATCTCTTATCAATCTCGAGATATAATGATTCTCCGGCAGAGCTCTCTTCGGTTACGCGATAGCACCCGATAGTAGGCAAATCGGTTCTTTTACCGACCTTACCGAAGACTATCCCTTTTGAGAATTTTCGGAAGAACCATTTTGAGCCAAAATTACATTTTTCACTTTCAACGCGGATAAGAGACTTTTTCTCCGAAATAGGCCAGATCTTCGACTAGCAACCTTACCTTTCTGTGGGAGCAACATGAAGAATGTTCGACTTCTTGCAGATTCTTTCAGAAGCCTTCAATGACAACGTCATCCGTACTCATTCAACTCACTTCACCATCTCTCCGTTATTATCTTGTCTCTTTCACTACACGTTGAGGAACCGTCAATTCAGACTTCCTCAGTCCACTTTTACACTCAAATCTTCTTTTTCTCCAAAAAACGGGAACCATATAATGGATTCTCAGAACTCTCTAGAAACCTTGAGAATCATGCAAATCGAAACAAATGAACAATGACACACGGGCGGCGGAAATGCGGCGAGTCACCTCACCGAAAAGCGTAAATCTTCAGTTGAGCGAGAAGACACGAATTCTCGTTCTCCACGTCTTCTCAGTTTCAACTGTCATCGTCAGATCGGCCGGATTTTTATGGCTTTTTGTGTGGGAATAACGGTGCGTCGTAATTCAAAAGGGGGTGATTTGATGGCGAGAGGGGGCACTCTTTTCGAATGCAAAAAGAGAGAGGAGGAAGAGAGATGTCTTGTATCAACATTTACACAATGGTTTTTGTAATCAGAGAATGATGAAGGACTTGTGATATCGAAGCGGCGGAGGGCTACTACATGCTGTGCGGCGACAAAAAATGACCAAGTGTGAGAAGAAATCGAGAAAAAAACGAAGAAAGAGAGAGAGAGAGAGCGAGAATTTTGAGAAGATTCGAAGTGACAAGACAAGGTAAACGGACGGTTTAGAAGGAGAAGGTGTTGGGCAGGGAAGGTGCGAATGAGCATCCAAACACCGGGAGCAACAGTTCAGAACCGTCGGAATTCGCGAAGTTCAAGAGACAGCAGGGGTTCTTTTCTTCGAAGTGACGCAAAAAAAGGGCGGCAATGCGTCCTTTTAGAGAGGTGAACAAACAGAAAACCTTGACAAGTAAAGCCATTACGTGGCACTACGAGTGTTCAGAAAAAGGTGCCGACGGAGAGTGAAGCAGCCGGGTCGCAGTGGCGCCTCAGATTGGAAAAGTGGTCGTTTCGAACGGAGATTTTCGGATGATTCAAAGCGGCATTTAGGGAAGTTGAGGAGGAGCCTAGAATCCTCGGTAACCCATTTGGAAATCAATTGAAATCAATCAGTTCAATTACTGATTGAGAGGCTGAGAACTTGTATGGCATAGAATGCTCGATGGAGCACACTTTGAAAGGTTACCTGGATGCTCCATGACAATTCTGATCTATGAGGCTGATACGGCCCTGCCGCCCAGCGCTGGGACCGTCAGATTTTATGGATCGCTCAGAACATTGACACACATCGTCAAGGACTTTTTTGTAAAAAGTGGGCTTGAACGGTCAAGCAGGAGCTGAGGAAAGGCCGTGGACGGATAAACGGAGTCGTACGGCCGTTTCAAGAAGAAATAACGAAAAACGGTGCAGCGTTCGGCACGGAATCGAATGACCTTCCGACCCGGAAACAAGCGGGAACTTTTGTGAATTTCGAATTTCGACCCAGACGCCAAGGATAGGCTTAAGCTGATCAGACGACTTATCTCGACAAACATCTGATCGATGGTAACCTCGAACAAGACACACACTCGTCACTTTTGCATTTGCTTGTCTTAGATAACTGATAAGGATTGATAAGAAGAGAGTGACCGCCGCCTGCAGCAGCGACGAACGATGGGACAAATGGACGGGCGGTCGGAGAAAAAAGAGAGAGATCGGGACGATTAAAGTTGAGAAAGTTCACAAGGAATGCGGCAAGAATCAAAGGAATGCTCTGCGAGTTTTCGGAGGTGCCCTTAGGGGAAAAAAGGAACGTTGTTGTCGGGAGGGAGAGTCAAAAAGCAACACGAATTGGCCGTTCGCTTCAGAATGCGTCGACAACAGCGAGACATATTCCCCCTTGCTCTGTTCCGTTTTGTGAGTGTGTGTGCGGGAATGAAATGGGCAAATGAGAATGGACGCTTTGATTAGTGAAACGAGAGATAGAGACGCAGATGATGAATACCAGATGGGCGAAAGGGATACTGTAGTCAAAAAAAGAAGGGGGAAACGGTGAGAGAGAGGGAAGAGAGAAGCGACGCGTGGAAAGGGCATGGGAATGGCAGGTGTGGGGCACTGTACTTTTTTGAGCAAATGAGAGAATAGATGGCAATTTGGAGATGAGACGAAGAGAAAGAGAGAGACGGAGAGAATAAGAGAGAATGAGTGAGAATGAGTGAGAAGAAGCTGTGTGGAGATGGAATGATATCATCGGCAGCTCCCTACTCGACTGGTTACTTGATCCAGAACACGGAACAGGGGTATTTAAGAACTCTTGTT
Organism: Caenorhabditis macrosperma; assembly: GCA_963932285.1. Lineage (NCBI taxonomy): Eukaryota > Metazoa > Nematoda > Chromadorea > Rhabditida > Rhabditidae > Caenorhabditis > Caenorhabditis macrosperma. The sequence continues at coordinate 6,116,329 of OZ010622.1, forward strand.
TTCCCAATCGAACGTTGTTTTGGTGATTTACGTGTAAATATCACAAAAAGCCATTGTTTTCCACTTAACAGCAATCATGCTCCAACCCGAATGAGAGCAAAAACCTGAAATACCTCAGGGGGGAAACTGTCACCGAACACATCTCCATCAAAATTGTGCTGTTTCCAGCCGAAAACAACCCATAAATTGAGGGAGGAACGAACGAGAGAAGCTCAATGAGCTCCCGGACGATGTGCGCGAAGAGTGCGAGAGATTGCGAGACGCAGGCGCAGAGAGAGCGGGAATGTTGCCACGGACCCGTATGGAGCGAGAGGAGGAAGAAGGCAACAACACACGCCGTCGGGGGGTCAACCATTATGATTCATTTTTAATTAGTAAGTACCACCAATGGAAGTGAAAAGGAAAGGGGGAGAGAAGGTTAGTTACGAAACTGAAGGGGGAAGTGTTGATGGCTTGGCCAAGAGGTTGGCATCGGAGGAGGAGCAAGAAAAAACAAATAAATACGAGAATACGACACATTTTTATGGTGGTTCTTCTTCTCACAAGTTGTTTTTGTCGACGAACAGATGGACGCTTCGCGAGAAGAAGTTGCCACGTTTTGTGGCTTTCGAACTGTCATTGTCCTGTCCATTGGATTGGAACTAGGTCAAACCATTTCACTGGTAGAATGCGAAAGAAAGAGTTTTCGCCCGAATTAGCGCTCTCTCTCCCTTTCTCTTTCTCTTTTTCTGTCTTTTTTCATCACTTTTCACCGTTCTCCTCTTCACTGTTAGGACACCTGTTTGGCACCTGCTCCTCCGTTTTTTCCCGCAGAAAAGTGTGAAAATGGCAAGTATTCAGAACAAGAAAGACAGAAAAAAGGAAAATTCGCTTTCAATTTCGTTTCCACCGCAACACTGAAACAGGACACGAAAATGAGTGAAGTAGGAGAGGAGGCGCGCGCGAAGGGCGCCAACCCCCCGCCGCCAAACAACATTTGAATACGCGGGCGAACCGAGAGAGCGGGCGAAATGGAGAGAGCGCAGAGTTGACAAGAGAGAAACAGACGGAGTAGGGGCGCAGAGAGACTATGAGCCCGTGTGGAGACGCAGGCGCACAGGTAAAATGGGAACGGGGGAGCAAACAAACAGCAGATACAACAAGTTGGGAGGGGGAAGGCCTACCGTCGGCGTGGAAAAGGCCTGAAAAAGGCAGGCTCTCTCTTGAAATGCGACACCCGAGAGAGTATCACATGGGGTAAATAGAGTGGCGCTGGATGGAGATATTTACAATCGAGTTCAGCCGCGCATTCCAGCCGATGATTCGAAAGCGTTCCATGAACTGGCACTGCCACGTCATGCCAGATGCGTGTGACAACTTTTGGTGCTGCCGACCAACTCGAGCGCAACAGCAGCACCACACAAGAATGCCGGCTTCCTCCCCCCATTGTCTTCTCTTTTTCCACTACTTGTCACAACAAATTCGACTTTTTAGGCCATCCGCCCGCCCGTTATCTCGCGTTGAAATCTGGCGTTTTTAGGTGCGAAGACCGAGTTAAAATCCGCCTTTTTTTTGCTGAATTGTCAAGACGAAAACGCGAACACGCGCTCTAATCGAATCAAATCAAATGTATATAACCGGCGAACACTGTTTATCACCGACCCCTCCACCAATCAGCCGCTATTTCCAGCGCCAGAAGACGGCTAGGCTAGAAGCAAGGACACGAAGGCATTATGTGAATTCACATAAATTCGAGGTGCGGAGACCGATTTTTATTGCGTTGTTTGTTGCGAATAAGACATGCCACAGCGAAGAAAAGAGGAGGAGGAGGAGGAAAGTTTGAATTCGACGGGGCGGCCGCGCGTGCCATTTGAAAAATGAGGGGGAGGAGGGGAGAAGTACAAGGTGTAGGTGATCTCATGATCTTTTCTCTAGATGTTCTTCTCTTTTTCGAAAGAGAATGAAAAAAAGAGATAAACGTTGTTCTTGAACACTGTTTTCAATAGTCCTCAACGCTGGATATTGAGCAGTTTTCAAATATCTCGGCTCACAGAACGAGTTGGTAGTTTTGATCAACTGAAGAGTTGCTCAGGATGACCTGAAGAATCCGAGGTCAAAAGATACCCTTGTGAAATGAAAGTAGCGCGATGATCCTATTTACAATCGGATGCCATCGAAATGCCGCCGGATAGCTCTGCAGGAGAATCATTATATCTCGAGATTGATAAGAGATATCAAAAAGTTGTCAACAGCAAACTTGTAGTCCCAGTTATGATCTACAAATTTGCTGTTGACATCTTTTTGATATCTCTTATCAATTTCGAGATATAATTATTCTTTGGAAGAGCTCTCCTCGGTTGCGGCGCCATTTCAATAGCATCCGATAATAGATAGCGATGAGAACCGTGGGAAGAAGTAATTTTTAAAAAAACAGTTTTGTTCGTTTTCTCCGTGGCGAAACAGACGAGCGTCACTTAGAACATTTTGTCCCAAATTTCACTGGATTTTTAGAATAAACCTCACGAGGGTTGTGTTTTTACACAAGATCTGGGATTTTCTGTAAATTTGCAAGAGTACACTTTTTGATACGGGTAATCGATCCCACATGGTGGCTACCTGCACAAACTGCTAGTTTTCCGGATATTTAGCCTCAAAGTTCCCAAAAACGCCCGAATTCGTAAAAAAAACTCAATTTTGGGAACTTTTAGGCTAAATATCCGGAAAACGAGCAGTTTGCGCAGGTAGCCACCGTGTGGGATCGATTACCCGTATCAAAAAGTGTACTCTCGCAAATTTCTAGACAATTCCAATACTTCGTGTAGAAACACATCCCTTGTCAATATTATTTTTTAAAAAGATCCTCATCATTAAAATTCAAATATTTTTCTCAAATAATTCAATTTTAATAACATTTATGTTAATTGAACCAGTTGGGTGCGGTCGAAAACGAAAAGCGAGAAGAGTAGAGTGAGTGTTGACCGTTGGGACAGGAACAGCCGATTACACGGGGAACACATACAAATAGACACACAGTTGACACAGAGAGAAGAGTCAACTGGTTGCCAATGAGAATTTGAGCGTTTTTTCATCGGGAGTTTAGGTATCAACTAAACAACGGTTCCGTTTGAAATGGTATTACCACGTCACCAAGGAGAAATGACACTGTGTCCTTTGGAGGAATAGGTGTCCTCTGCAACCAAACGCATCCAAAGGACACCTTCAGTTTCTTTCGACCTTTGACAGAATTTGCAGGGCAATTGATGGGAAGCTTGTGAGCGGAGAGTGGGGGTAACTGTGAAAGACGATGCAGAATGAGACAAAAGAAGAGCACAAAGGGGAAGCGGGAGGGCAGATTGCGCGGGCACCCTCACTCGTCTCTGCGTCTGTTCATCTGTCCGATCACTCGCCGCTTCGGGTCACTGACGGAGAGTAACGGCAACCAGATGTGACGGAATGCAAAAGTTCTGGAGGCTTTCCCCGGAAATGCATTTATGAATGAATGTACAACTGCAGTGTCAATAGAAAGATACAATCACAATTAGATGTGGAAATGCAATAAATTACGGTACATGAAAAGTGTCCCAGTGAGTTTTTGGTTTGGCGAGAAAATGGAAGCAAGGAAAGTGATTAAACGAGTCATCATTATTACTACCAACATTGTGAGCTACTGTCAAGTTTCTGGAGTCGGAAGTGGCAAAAGTACATATCACAGATGGTAGATGAAGTTAATGAAGAAAGGAGAATAATTTTTAGAGAATGATTTGGTTCTTATAACTGCATGTCAGCTCCTTGTATGGCAAAACGACACAGTTCAGAATGATCGTTTCTGGAGCCACAGAGACATCGGAGCCGAGAATTGTCAACGATGGAGTGAGACGGCCATCCGGCAAGAACAGTGGCTTGTTGTCCATCTATAAGATGAGGTATTTAAAAACACGGGTGGGAGCTGTCGAAGCTTATCAAAATCAATCTCACAAAGACTCACTTTGGCGAATGGCAGATTTGGATTCGGCTCGAGTGGAATTCCTTCGATGCGAGCCCACACGCCGACAACAGAACGCCAGCCGATGACAGATTGAAGAACACATGCGTTCTCTTCAATCACTGCCTCAGGCAAAATGATGGATTCCTTGATTCGCACTCCTTTTCCGATGACAGCGTTTGGTCCGATGCTCACATTCGGCCCGATCTTGGCAGTCGGATGAACTTTGGCACTTGGATCGATGAAAACATCTCCAATAATTTGAGCTCCATTCCTGCATAATCTTGCCGCATAGCGTTTTTTGTACAGTCGGAGATAATGACGATTGGCATAGAGAACAGCACTGCAAAAAGCAGAACTGGTAGGCAACAGCGGAAAAAACAACTTACGCAGCAGTTTTCGTTTGACTCCACCACCGTGTCGTATGAAGAGCGTACAGCTTTCCGACGCCAGCCATTTGTGGTAGAACGTCGGTTTCAAGCCAGATTCCATCACCGTTCAGTGGAAGGTCGAGTTGGCGAATGACTTCCGACTTTATCAGATACACTCCGCAAGAGATGTTCGTAGATACGAAGGTGGTCGGCTTGTCGACGTAGTGAACAACTTTTCCGTCAGAATCCGTCACCACCTGAACGACTAACATGGGAGTTTATTATCGTCTTTCAAATGTATTAATGACTCACCGATCCGAAATTCATCGACTGTTGACGGGTGGCTTCTGTGGTAAGCATAAGCATCGATCCTGTGAGAGTTCCGAGTTTATCGGCCATTGGCTCAATCGGAAGGTCTCCACAGACATCGGCATTGATGACAAAAACGGCGTCGGGGTTTCCAGAGAGGATAGTGGATTTGAAAGAAACGAGTCCACCAGCAGTACCTGAAATACAACGAGAAAAATATGAGAATGGGTTTCTTTTTTTTGTAAAGACGAGTTTAGTCAAGGTTTCCAGCAGTTTCCCATATCTTTTGATCAGTTTCTATTTTTGTGAAAACTTGTTCTCTCGCCAAATTGTATTCAAACTATTGTGAATACCTGCTCTATGAACGTATTTAACCTTCTTCGTGAAACCAGTCGTTTTTGTTCCACTCCATTTGTTTTGTTCTCGGAGGAATTTGACAAGAAAATGGAACCAGTTTGAAAAAGAACGAACCGAGAGGGGCGGGTTCTTTGAGATATTTGATGCTGACGCGATAGGTCTTCTGGCAACGATCAATGAACTCGGTGAAGAGATCGGTGGGGAAGAATCCGAGCAGTAGGATTTCAGACAGGCCAGATAACTGAAAAGCAGTATTGGAGGAGGTGCATGATGAGTTGAGAACTGTTTACCTGACAAAGTTGGTCGATGTGATGCTCGATTAAAGGAACACCAGCAATTGGGAACAGAGGTTTAGGCAGTTGCAATGATAATGGACGAAAACGGGTGCCTGTAAAGATAAGTGTGCGGAACAATAGTGCATGCGATGTCGGATTGTCTCGAAAACAGTTCTACTGTAGTTTTCCTACGTAACTTCTGATCGTAAATTCTATTCAGTTCAGGGTCTCTGTGCCCAAACACTAAAGTATCTCTTTCTGATCGCGTTTGCACTTTTCCGGTCATACGACCCTGAAAACTGTCCTTTGTATCAGTTTTAGTGCACAGCGACCTTTCGCCGTGCGAGTCGAAAGGTTTGTAAATACTTTTCTCATCGAAAAACTTACATTTTAAAATAAAGAATAGTAACAGTGGGGAATTTCAGTAACTAGGGAATATTCTAATTGAAATCAGGACTAAAGCTTGCATAAAATCATCAACGACTTGTCAACGGAAAGTCTAAAGTCGAAGAGGATGATGCTGAGCCACGTAAGCCATGATGACGATAGGAAGCATCAGGAAGAATGCGTAAAGGGACAGAAGGGCTCCGGCAGCAAGAATCATCCTGATTCAGACACTAACGCTAGCTGAGAAGAGTGGTTTCTGTATTCAGAAATGGGTCGTCTTTGGAAAGAAGTGGGCGTGCGTATGCGCCCGCCCGTTCAGACAGTCGCCTCCTCACCTTTTTGTGGGCCTCCGACTAGAACGACCGCTTTGAAGGACATTTTGGTGGAGAAGGAAGAGAAGGGAAGACGCGTTTCGATGGAACCGGGTCACTGCGGCCGCGGAAGGAGGACTGCAAGAAAGAGACAACTGGATGGATTGGATCGGATGCGTGGTGTTGGCGGCGGCGGCGGCGGCGGCGAGGATTCGATACTCGGATGCAGCCGAGGAAGGCAGAAATGCGGGCGAATGATAGGCAGGACGAGGGCTTTTGGGCGGTCTTTTCGAGGGGAGGTACTAATTTATTGAACTTTCTTCTCTCCGGGGGAGGTCTACTATCTTTCCCAAAAGCAGGTTCAAACATTGGCATGATTGTGTTTGTAGTTTCAACGACACTGTATCGTTCCAAAACGTCATGATCATTCATGAAAACTATTCAAAAAAACATACTGTAAGTAGGCTAGAGAGTTTCGAAGCTAGACTAGAAAGCTAGGATACGAGGGTGATCAGTATGGTGTCTAAGCTTATAGGCTACATGTGAAGCTTTCGTAGTTGTGCCCAGTCTACAGTTTTATTCTTTGACACTACGTTTTCTCAGAAGGTTCCAAATTTCGAAAACTTTAGTTGATAGGAAGGTAAATGATTTTTGGTCGATTCTCGCCGGACATCAAAGCTGCACAGCGGTACGTCAGCATAAACCTACAGTTCGATATGCCGAAAGAAAACTTTTCGTCAAAAAGCAAAAATTCCTGTGAAAGATGACGTTTCACACAAAAGAAAAACTTGACAATGGTCTTGAAGCACCAAAATACGGCATGAAGCAGTTTCGTCTGGCGACACAATGCCGGCATGGAAACGTGAATTCTCAACATCTACATGTTGGCTGTTAATATCGGCCAAAAATAACCGGCTTTATGAAGTTTTGAGAGAGATTTATGCTCAATCGAAAAGATGACAGCGCCAGATGAAGATATATCTACAGTAATCCGCGAATCACAAATCCTGGGCAACAGATGATGCAAATTTGCGCGTCTTCAAATATCAACTATCAATCAATCGTAACTATGTTACAATTATTGGAAAGAAACATAGTGAAATGAACCCATAAAGACCAAAAATTGCAGCAGTTTCGTCTGGCGAACCAATGTCGGCATGGAAACGTAAATTCTCAACATCTACATGTTGGCTGTTAATATCGGCCAAAAATAACCGCCTTTAAGAAGTTCTGAAAGTGATTTTGCTCAACCGAAACGATGACAGCGCCGCATAAAAGATATATCTACAGTAATCCGCGAATCTCAAAATCTGGAAAATTGAAAGAGGTGATGCAATTCTGCGCGCTTTTAACTTTCAAGCAATAATTATTCCTAACTTTGTTACAATAATTGAAAAAAATATAGTGAAATTGAAAAATAAAGACCGAAAATTGGTGTTTTCCGAGCCGATACGTGTTGTTTGTCCTCCAGTGCAACGTATCACTTTAAAGGCGCACGCTATTGTTTGGCCAGCCGGTCTCGCCACGAATTTAATGTTTTGCGCTCGAGTTTTGAAACGAAGCCGTTTCCGCCGCTCCAACGTTTTCTCCGGAAAAGAGTGCGCTGTTCGAAATACTCTAGTGCAAGAATCGAAAACACAACGACTTTTCTAAAAATCTATCAAAATGTTGGCTGAAAATTTGTTTATTTTGCGCCAATAAAAACTATCCAGAATGCTATCAAAGTTTTCTAATGCTTCCATTATCAATTAACGTGCTCACTGGGATGCTGCAAGGGCGATTTGACACCGAAATTTGGGTATGTAAAAGATGAGAAAGAAATTATGGCACAGTGTGCTTAAAATCGAGTGAAGGGAGTATCTGATCGGGAGGGTGGGGAGGGAAAGTATGCAGATCATTAGGCTCGGGTGGGAAAAGGCGGCTTCGGGGCGGAGGGGTTTGGAGAGTGAGGTATTCGGCGAACGGTTAACAACGGATTTCTTGGGAACGAAAGAAGCTGTTCAAGACTACAATATGTACAAACAACAACGAAGTGGCAAGAGTCAAATTGAACAAATCATCCTTGTACCAACTGCGGATGCTTCTGCGCCACTTGAGTGATTAACTGATCGTCGTTGGGTTCGGGCGGGGGTGCCGCGGGAAGGAGTGCTGGCTGCTGCCGACTGGGCCCTTCCTGTTGGTGGATTATACTGTAGTAGGGAATGTGATCTTTGAGACGGTACTTGTGGCGGATGATTTCCCGGACATCGCGACCCTAAATAACGTTTCGATTACGGTGGGAACAAGTGATCTTTGGTATCAGATATCGGATAGAAATGGTCTCTGATCTACCATCGGAAGACAGATCTCACTTACCATAGTCGGAATGGCTTCGAAGAAAGAGCACAGTTTGAGCAGCTCCTTGTCGGATCTATCGTGGAACCAGCTCTCGATGGGGATCCCGTTGTCGATTTGGTAGGCGAACGACTGGATCGCATTGTCGAGGATCATCGTCTTCGAGGGATCCCTCCCCAGAATCGTCAGGTCTTTCACATAGTTCCCGTAGACACAGACGCAGTGCTCCCGGAAGAGTCGGTGGCGGATGAGGTTCTTTTTCGGGTCAAGGATGTCCTGAAAACAGCGGCAATTCAGAGAACGTTCCAGAGGCGACACTTACACATAGTTTGTTGGCATAGACCTTCTTGCTGGCAGTGAAGATGATTATCTCGAACGTCTTGGCCATCCGGTTGAGAAACGTTCGGAGGTGGGGTCGGAGACGGACGTAAACCTGGTAGGTGACGTTTTGGAACACCACCGGGAACACCATCGTCGCGTTCTCAAGGGGTGCCAGGCTGCAGTGAACCAGCGTTTCGTCCTGCAATCGGAGGACGGTTGAACGACGGAAAAACGAGCGGTGGATCGGTTATTTTCGCTACAAGAGTGCGAGCGAATCCAAAGTTCAGGAGTTCTGACCAGAGGTCCGCACAGTCGTCGGGTTCCGAGAAATTTCGAAAAAGTACTCACCAGGTCCAGAACGAGAGTGAACTCGGGCGCAGACCTCGTTTTGACAGGAAGCGCCGGACATCGATTCCGGACATCCTCGGTGAGCGGCGGTAGGTTGGCGAGCATCACAAGTCTGCAAAATATTCCACTGTCTTGGCATCACGCCAGGTTTCTTATCAGCTCCCCCTCATCAGTTCTCAATGACGCGAGCCATCCTTATCAGGAATCGGTGGTGTTGACATCTCAACGACAACCTCTGTCGTCGCGTTGATTGGGTTCCGCTGCGTTCGTCGGGCTGGCTGCCAAAAGCCCATTCACCGCCCTCCGCATGCCCTCCCAAGGTCTATTACGCAATCGAAAGCATCTGCGTCTCTTCAAAGCGCATACCGTGCCCCCCGCAAGCAAGGTCAGATGCATAAGTGGAGATCGCGGATCGATCGATTGTGAAGCGGTGGAGGTGACGTCATTTCGCCACCCACCTCACAGACAAAGACCTACCGATCACAGGTGTTTTTTCGGATAGCTCATGACCTTAATTGGACACACTTTCTCAACGATCCTTGGGAGGACGGAAGGAGAATTGCGAACTGAACCCGCGGTAAACAAAAGTTTTCTCTCAAGTCACGTGGCGAAGAAGAGACGCAGAGAAAGAAACGAACGAAACGGTTCAAGACCACCGCCGTTTCATGATAAGACGCGCCTGTTCGCCAGCGGTTTTTTGAGATAAAAACACATAAAACTTTCAAAGTTTTGGGTGTTCTTTGTGATCTAATACGCGCCCTAACGATAGCGCGTTCAACAGTACAGTAACCGAGAAAATGAAATAACTCACGCATCGTATTCGAGTCGAGCGGGTCCTTGGTGATCCTCGAGAAGCGCCTCGTCGACGTAGTCGTCTTCGGGCCACACGAGCTTCGGAGTCACATTGTTCATGTTGACGGCTCGCTGTTTCTTCACAACCGTCGCCGGAACTCTCCTCTTCACCGCACTCGCCACTCTTTTCGGTTTCGGTTTGGGCGTCGGAACGAGCGTCTTTTTGACTTTCTGCTTCTTCGCAAGAACAGAAGACGAAGATGGTGAGGTCTTCGTCTTCTGATTCTGGATCGACTTCAGACGGCGACGCAGCGTGTCAGAGGTGGCGCCGGTTGAACTCGGCAACACACGCACGACGCACAGGGAGGGCGAATAAAAGACGTTGTGGAGAGGAGGAGAGCCGATGGATAGATGAGAGCAGTGGAGGACGATGCGGCGGAGACGAAGACGGAGAGAATTTCCCTCTCTCTCTCGTGTGCTGTTGTGTTGTTGCAGCAGCAGCAGCAGCAATGGTGGTCGGGAGACGGACGGGGAGGAAACGGAGTGGCCGGGGGGAGGAGGAGTCGCGCAAGAGGAGACGACCCATGCAGCGGGAGGTGTGATCAATAGTTAGAGTGTGCCTGACCGTCTCGTCGTCTCTCTATTTGTTGGCCCGATGCCAACATTTCCCCCACCACCACCGCCGCCGTTTCTCCGTCTCTCTCTCTCGTTTCTCTGCCCCATCCTCGCCCGTGTCGCCCACTCGCAACAGCGAAAGGAGGGAGAATATAAGGGGCGGCGAGAGGAAATGCAATCTATATACACACACATACACACCAAAAAATAGAAAGAAGAACGAGAAAACATGGCAAATATGGGAAAACGACGACGACGACACTGAGGAGTGCGCCCACCGGAGACCAACTTGTTGTTGGAGAGAAAAATAGGAAGGAGACACAGAGTAATGGGGGGAAAACAGTGACGGACGGAGGAACGCCGGATTAAGAGTTCATCGGCTCAAGTGCGTTTCGGGTGTATTTGGGATACGATCTCTGAACTGTTCGGGTTCTTCCGACACACACCGGTTTTCTGGCTATAACCTTTTAGAGGATGGGTTCTTGGCTCATTTCCACACGAACCTCCTCCTTCCGAAAGATCTCCAAACGACATGGATCCACGTTCAGGAGTATTGTCCCTCTTCCTCTCTTGGCAACCATCTGCGGCTCACGTATTCTACATAACGGTACAGACAGATTATCAACGATAGACCCGAAGGCACACTGCTAGTCCGTCGGCCACATTATGGTCCCAAACGACGTTGCTTTCAGTACAGTTCCAAAATTGTAATTATGTTACAAAAATTTTCAGATTTGGCTATAAATTTACAAAGATGCACTTTCTGGTGCTGGTATTGGATTCAGCACAGTGGCCAATTGTGTTCTGAGCGTTTAGTTCGATTTCAGACTACTTTCAAATCTACGTACCCTAATTATCCTTGTCCTTGAATGCTCTGGGTTAATTCGTCGGCAGCAGTTCCGACGTTCCGATGACACGCAGGTTCGTTTCGCATCGACGTTTCACGTCTTCACGAAGATGGCCTTAAGTGACGCCAGATTCCTGTTATGAAAAGCACTGGTACCCATCTGAAGAACGGCCCAAACGGATTTCAGATCCGACGAGTTCGGAGGCCATTCCGCGGAGAATGTCTCTTGCCGCGAAGTACGGGAATCAGGGATCGTTGAGCTCTTCCTCCAGACAACAAGACAAAATGACGGTGGTGGATACTTACTTGGGAGACTCAGTCGATCCGTCCTTCGCCCAGATCACATCTTTTTCGATCCCGTGCTTGTGTGGATCACGGTGTGATGACTTCACCGCTGAATCTTTCCATCGCATTGCCGATCTATCGGCCTCTTCCTATTGCAAGATCTCGATTGAAACACACCCGATGTCCACCCATCGTCAGCTCTTCTCAAGACGTGTCTTCTGTTTGATAACGTGGATTCGTGAGCTGGGAGCTTTGGCATCTTCCAAATGTCGATTTGGTGAAGATATTGCTGTCTTTGTTGTGTCAGACCAGCCAATCTCCGTTCCAGTGATTCATGCGTCACGCGAACCTTTTCTTCTAGAGCCTTGATGAAGGTTCACGTCTCTGAACAGTAGGTGAGAGCGGGAAGGTCTGTCTGTGAATCTCTGGTTCGAACTCGTTGTTGACATTGAGGTGACATCCGAGATAGACGTACTGCTCGACGATGGTAGATGAGGATCCTCGAACTCGTTGCGGAGCACTTTTGCAAAAAAGCTTTTGTCTTGCCCACGTTGATTTCGAGACCGACTTCTTTGCACTTCTCGGCGAGTTTCGTGAGCAACCTGCTTGAGCTCTCCGGATGTTGTGACGCGAGTGTGAGGTCGTCGGCGAACCTCAGAAGATGTGCGTTCTTTCCGTCGATTCGCACTCCATGGAATCGCTGTGTCGACTTGGGCTCTTACTCCAGGAACAAGGCGAAAAGGGGAAGTGGGATGATGAAAAGCCAGCAATCAATCAATCTACGAACGTTTCTTCAAAAGTGGATCTGTAAAATACACGCTGTTGAAATAGTATACCGCTGAAAACCTGCGGCGACATTATTTTCGGATCCTGTATATCTAAGCCTCACCGGAAAATAAATGTCTCATGAACCAAAAACAAACTACAATTAAAAATACTTCATTTTCAGGGACAAATTTTCGTGGACATCAGTAGTAGTTATCGATTGGCGACGGGTCTTTTCTTTTCACGCGTGCTGGCGTTTGCTGGTCTTGGTGGGCACCCTCGGGGTGACCGGTTTCGGGGTGGCAGTCTTCGGCGGTTCCTCCGGTTTCATGTAGTACGGCTGGTTCCTGAGCCAGTCCGACTCGCAGATCGCCTTGTAGGTCGGACGATTCGGCGCGTGCGGCTGCAGAATCTCGAGGATCAACGCCTTCGAGGTCGTCGACGCAACGCAACTTTTGGGGAACCTGAAAGAGCGATTAGCAGCTGCAAGATTGCGGGAGAACTGTGTCAAAGCTACTTGATCTTGTGAGCGAGTTGTCTCTCGATCATCTTCTGCGGATTGCGATCGTCGAACGGCATCGATCCGGTGAGCATGATGTAGAGAATGACGCCCGTGCTCCACACATCGACAGCGTTGCCCGAGTACTCTCTGCCTCGCAGAATTTCGGGCGCCACGTAGGCACGAGAGCCGCAGAACGTGCCCGACTTCTCACCGGGTTTCAGGATGCGAGAGAACCCGAAATCGCCCAGTTTCACGTTCTCGTACTTGTCGAGGAAGATGTTCTCGCACTTCAAATCGCGATGAACAATGCTGTACGTTTGGAGATGCTGAAACGGGGATTGATCATCGGGAGGCGGTCGGGTGGCTCACGGTGAGCGCAGCGATGAACTGGCGGAACATGAACTTGGCGTCGTCCTCGCCCATCACCTTGATGTCCTTCATCTTGCGGAGCAGATCGCCGCCGGTGCAGAATTCGGTGATGAAGACGATGTGATCGGGGAAGCTGATCATGTCGTAGAGACGGCAGATGTTGTCGTGCTTCAGCAACTTGACAATCTCCTTCTCGCGGGGAAGGAACTTTTTGATGTAGTCCTCCTTCTCGCGAGTCGGAGTGATGTTGATGATCTTCGCAGCGACCTCCATCTTCTTGTCGCCGTAAGTGGCACGAGCCACGCGAGAGTAGGAACCGCTGCCTGAAAAGCCAACGATCGGAGGGTGTCTTCCGTCGGCCGCATACCGAGGATCTTATCTATTTTCAGCTTGTAATCCTTCTCAAGCGTCGGAGCATAGAGCTTCGTCTTGGGACTCAACTCCTCCGGCTCCTCCTGGTTTTCAGAAACGTCTGCAACCGAGACATCTGAAGCTAAGATGCGAACAGACGGTCGATCAGCTCACCAGTGTTTTCCTCTTTCACCATTCTCAATGACTCGCCAGAGGACTCAAAATCAAAAGAACTGCGTAATCAACCGGTTTTGTATTTTTCTAATCTCGATCGCAAAACTTCGAAATGCCACGTCGAGGTCACATTTATTTTGTTTTTTTTGTTTCTCTCAATTTCACGGAAACAGCTGTTCCGTTCAGCTTTTTCATATGAACTTCAGAAAATAGCTCGGTTCACAAGCATCCATTCATTCGCATGTTTCATCTGCAATTTTGGCCAACATATTGATTTTTCCGTAGTCGTAAATAGAAGGATTGGACATCTGTCTATATGTTCCCTTGAATAAATAGGTCATTCCCCCGTGAATCCTCTGTGAAACCTCTGATTCTTCAGCATCATAATTAAACAGCGCGCGAAACAGCTGGTGCAGAAAGTGCGCTCTACTGAGATGTTCGAATTTGCGCATAAAAACCTCCTATTTTTGTTATTTTCCCCATTTTTTTGGGCTTGAATCTAGTTTTTCATTAAAATATATTACAGATGAGTTCTAATACGAAAAGGACTCGCCAACCACAAAAGCTCAGTCCCAAAGACGACGAAAAAACAGAGAGTGTTCCCGAGGTTAGCGAAAAAATTCGAAAAACAATCGATAACTTTTATTTTCAGAATGCAGGAAAAAGGAAAAGTACTAGGATGATTTGCAAGCCGAAACTTTATGATGCAGATGTGAGTTTCCTTGCTAATATTTCACGTAGATTCATTTTCTTCAGACGCGCAACGTTTCTCCACCACCAACATCAAGCATTCGTCAGAATGCTTCTAGAACGCCGTTGATTGATAAAAAGAAGTTGTTAATGAGTCCGGGAACTGCACTTGCTGAAGAGGTCAAAGAATTGTCGGTAAGACTTTGTCCAACAGAATTTCAAATCAAACGGCTAAACTTCAGATATCCAATAGGCAATCTTCTGCTGTGCAGAAGAAAAGCGAAGTGAAGGTCAAAAAAACTGTAAATTTGAAAAGCAAAGTTAGTGCGAAAACACAACGAACTCCGGAAAAAAAGTCTAGATCACCGTCACCAGCCAGCTCGGAGAACAGTCCCGAAAAGAAGCCTCGGATGCAATCCAAGAAGCAACCATCGAAAAAGCATGCCGATTCAGATTCCGACGAACAGGACGTGTCTCCGAACAAAAATGCAACTGGTGCCCTGAAGGGAAGAGTAGAAGAATTTAATTCACTCAAAGATTGGATTTTGGAAAGCAAAGCCAAGAAAACGTCTTTATCAATTTACATTAGTGGGCAGCCGGGCACAGGAAAGACTGCGACGACAATGCGAGTGCTCGATGCGCTTGGATCATCTGTCAAAAGCTGTTTTGTCAACTGTGCTTCGACAAGTACAAAGACGGCGCTGTTCAAAACGATATTCGAAACTCTTGGATTTGATGGAAAACGTAATGTGGAAGTTTTCGAGGAGCACATAAAACAAATGAAGACTCCACTTGTTCTAGTCCTCGACGAGATTGATCATCTAGCGTCACGCACAAACACAGCTCTTTATGCTGCTTTCCAATGGCCTGATAGCCTATCGCACAAGATCATCATTCTTGGAATCGCCAATTCTATCGATTTGACCGAGCGTCTTCTGCCAAAGTTGATGCTTGTTAAGCCTCCGAAGCGCATTGTCTTTGAGCCGTACACTAAAGATGACATCGTCGAGATTTTGAATGATAAACTGAAAAATGAGGAGGTGAGCGTGAGCAAAAATTATATCAAAATTTGGGGTCCTTATAGGCTGTTGTTGACGGGAAAGCAATTGAGCTCACTGCGAGAAAGGTTGCGGCGATGAGCGGAGATTTGCGAACTGCCCTGCACATTTTCAAACAACAAAAAAGTCGACTACTTGGATCCATTGAAGAGGGTGCGCCTCCAATGACTCCTACCAATGGATGTCGGGAAGTTCTCGGAATTATCAACAGCGTCTATTCGTCCCCGTTAGCAAGAGCACGTCTTCCCCTGCAACCTCGCATTCTTCTGGCCGTCTCTTTGGCCCTCTCTTCGAACAAAAAATGCTCATTTGATCGGAACTCGTTGCAACGCGCATACTTCAAAGCGTGCGAAGCGATCCGTGTACCGGCTCTCGATGATGACGATCTTCACTCCGCGTTCCAAACCCTCGAATCACAGTCGTTTGTCCGCCAATTAAATGGTGGCAAGCTTGTGCTCCAGGTAGATGCACCAACAGCAAAGTCAGCTATCAGTGATAATGCAATGCTTGATCAGATAGCCGTCCTTCAATTCTAATCACTTCTTTAATTTAATTTATCAAATTATCACTTTGCCTTTTAATTACTTGTAAATTGTTCCATTCCACTCGTTCTCTCCCTTTTCAGCCCCCGGGTTCTCACTTTCTGTATTTATAAACTCATTCAAATAGTTTTCAAATTCTCTCATGTCCACTTGAATGGTTTACATGGCCATCAATATTTTTTATTTTTGTTTATAATCTCGATTAAGTTGTTTATTCAAACATCCTTTCAACAGATGCGCCCGCTGACTGAAGAAGAGACGTCTCTCGTGTTCGCCAAGCTGGCTTCGTTCATTGGAGACAATGTCTCCATGCTCATCGACAGAAACGACGGAGACTACTGTTTCAGAAATCATAAGGTCAGAGAAGATGTCTCTTTTCCAATAAAACCACAACATTTTCAGGAACGTGTCTTCTACTGCTCAGAGAATCTGATGCGTCAAGCGGCTTGTATCTCCCGCGAACCACTTCTCTCGTTCGGAACCTGCCTCGGAAAGTTCACCAAGACCAAGAAGTTCCATCTCCAAATCACCGCACTCGACTATCTCGCTCCTTATGCCAAGTACAAGGTGTGGCTCAAGCCGAATGCCGAGCAACAGTTCCTCTACGGAAACAACATTCTCAAATCGGGAATTGCCCGAATGACCGAAGGAACACCCACTCACGCTGGAATCGTCGTCTACTCGATGACTGATGTTCCAATCGGATTCGGAGTGGCTGCGAAAGGAACCGGAGACAGCAAGCGTGCCGATCCGACTGCACTCGTCGTTCTTCATCAGTGTGATTTGGGAGAGTATCTCAGAAACGAAAGCCACCTCAACTGATCACCCCAATTTCCCATTTTATCTTAACCCTCTTGTCATTTTTGTTGATTTTGGTCTTCTCTTGTTGATTTTGTTTTCCAAATGCATCTGCACTCAATAAAATTCATTCTGTGTCGAGATCAAGATTCGGCAAAAAATCATTATCGGACAAAGAATTTGAACAAGTTGCGAGTTATCGGTCGAGTCAGTTGTGGCAAGACTTGCAGCATTCTGATGGGAGCGTCGTCACCGTTCTCGCGGAAGTAGGAGAGCAGGGCGGGCATGGAAGGAAATCGATCGGCGATGGCTTCAGCACGAGACTGCGACATTCCAGGGCAGACCATGAGCTGGCGGATCCACGCCTCTTTCACCGTTTCCGCCTTCTTTTTCTGCAACAGATTCTGGAGTTGGCTGAACGGCACGCCGGAGATCTCCTCGACGGACGCTTTGTTCTGCAGACGAACAGTGACTTCTTTCAAGAAGGCGGCCGTGTCGCGGGTGTCAGAACAACGTTGAATCAGGTATCCGCCGTTGGAAAGTGTCGAGGCGACTGCCTGAAATCATAGAATTCACGAGCGAAGTTATGAATCCGAGTACCTGCTCACAAGCAACGTCTCCTCTGGTGCCCGCCTCGATCAGATAAATCCGATTCCTCATTGGAGCCATACTCAATCTCGCCTTCTGTTCATCGTAACGTCCACCTCGGATGCTCTGCTGAAGATCGTCCCACGTCTTCCTCTCCACAACCCAATCCATCACAATCTCCGATCCGTCAATCTTCCGACACACCCAGATGTAGTCGCCGACGGAAAGACCACGAATGTCTACTCGAATGCCGTCTTTCTTCACAAGATGCTCGATAACGGACTTGAATCGTGGATTGCTGCGATGCTCCCGATTGTCAGCAATCAGATAGACCTGAAAGAAACACGGCATTTCATCTCATTTTACATTGGCTTACAGTGGGTTGTTCAGTAGGTCTGCAAGTGAGAATTCTGAACGACGGAGCGTCGGTGTCAGAGGAAGAAGAAGACGTCCCGGAAACAATTCCACTCTGAGATCGCATCAAACTCGGAATTGGGGGAGCGGGGCGTGGAGCTTGGAAACTTTGAGTCTTGAGAAGAGAAGACGTGGCTGGTGCGAGAGGGGCCATATCGTCATCGGACACAAACTCATCGTCTTGATTCGCCGATGACACTGCTGCTGATTTCTGTTGTTTCTCTGCCCGTTTTGCATCTTTCAACAGCTCCGTCGTCGATTTTCGCGCATTCTGGAAGCGTCGAAAGTCGTCCGTTTTGAATTTCTTGATTTCTCTCAACGTCAGCTCAACGTTCCTGTTCTCCCGACATGCCGCATTCCAAGTTTCCTCCAATTTCAGTGCGATATTCTCTCCGATTCCTGGAAATTGATGAGAAATGATATGAAAAATGAGTGTTATCCACCTTGAACACTTTTCAAATCCACAATATTCTTGATTTCGAACGGACACTTTTTCAGATTCTCGTGTGCTTTGTGCAGTACATACTTCAGTTTTCGATCCTCTTGATCTTGGTGTTGAGTCTTTAGAAGCCTGCAATGTTGCAATTTCCCAATTGGTCGAGTGAAAATGCGAATTACTTTTCATAGAATGTGTTCTTTTTGTACTCTATCCGAACTGTCACCCGTTTTTCCATCTGGAAAATGCCTGATGCTAATTCGTGATTGAAGAACAAATATTTCTAGAGAGACATTTGAACTTTTCAAAATGTGATGCTCACAATAAGGAAACGTAGTTTATCATGAAAATTGCTCCTTAATTGAAAAACAATAGTATTGCAAAAGTAGTTGCAATTCAAATATTCAAAAAGATACAAGTTGAAAAAAAAACAAGGAAATTTAGTTTTGGCAACTCTTAGAAAGCGAACAGGAGGGAGAGCAATTGAAAAAATGATATATTTTGGACAATAGTCAAGATAATTTATCAATAGAATGAAAAAGACGGTAGTGTTCTGCTTCAGTTGAGTGCTTTTTCGATGTGATTCAAGAAGACTCGTTGAAGATTGATCGGGAAAGGAGGAGAGCAGAAATCGGTTCAAAGAGAGAGAGATCGATAAAAACGAGTTTGGAGAAACAGAAGAAACGGGATGGGAGTTAAATTCAATTTAACATACACGTAACAATGGAAATTGAAAGAAGAGTGGGGGAGTTTTAGGAGATCCGAGTTAGGCGATACCTAGCGTCCTTCCGAGTAACCTTTCCAGAGGTCATCTGACTTGAGTTTGCGCTCGATCAACGACTTTGTATAGTTGCGAACCTGAAAATAACACGTTTTTCGTTGTGTTCCAGTTGTAACTCTTGATTACCTTTTTCTCCGTAACATCAGTAAAGCGGAAATCGAATCCTGGCTGCACACTTTCCCGCTTGTACATTTCTTTGGCGACCATTTTGATGAGCCATGTGGTTTTATCGTGAGTCGCGTCTCTGATATTTCGTATTGCCGACTTGACGACTGAACGAATGACTTTCTCGAGTTCGTTCTTGAAGTCCCGAGTTCGGCGTTCTTCTCTTGAGGTGCTCTCATGCCGATACGAGTGCTCACGATGACGACTTCCTTCGCGATGGTCTCGGTCACGATCGCGCTCACGTTCACGCTCACGATCGCGTTCACGGTCGCGGTCACGTTCGCGGTCACGATCACGCTCTCGATCACGGCTGGACTTTTGGACGGCAGGCTCTTGAACAGCCGTCTGCTCTTCCACCTGCTCGACTTTCACTTTCTGTTCGACGTCGAGCACAGTTTCTGCAGCAACAGCAGCCTTTTGTTCATCGGAAACGGCCACAGTGGTGTCCGGAGAAGCACGATCATTCGGATCGAGGAGCCCTTGTTCTGCACTTGGCGGCGACCATTGAGTCTCTTTGGTGACTTTGTTGTAATAGTACGTCTCGCCAGTGTCGGACTTCGCCCGGGCCCACACGTATTTGGTGGCATTGGCCGCTTCCAGACGACGCGCTTCTTCTTCTGCTTGGAGACGGGCAGCAGCGGCGGCTTCCTCTTCGGCTCGCTTCTTGGCAATGTGACTTTGAAGAGATTCGATCTCTTTCTGGGCCGTTTCGAGTCGTTCACTGAAAAAATCACTCGGTTTCGTTTAAATTTCGAATTTTACTTACTTTAGCTGCTCAAGAGTCGAGCTGTCATAGAGTTCATCCAACTTTTCGATGGTAGGAAGTGTCTCCATAGTGAGCTGTTGTTGTGGGTGCTGATGATACGATGCCGGGTAGTAACCTGTACCATGATGATACATGTACATGCCAGTTGGATCGTACATTCCTGTAAACGATGACAGTTTAAAAGACACGGAAATAATTGTGCCAAACGAAAAAGGAGAAGATTGTGTGAGAAGTAAAAAGAATGAACGCCAGTATTTACAAAGCAGTAAAATGTGAGAGTTGCATTTGAAATTTGTTTGAGGTACGGTAGAGCGCATTTATTACACTATCGACGATATTCAAATTTCGAACAGTATTTACTCACCGTATGCTTCATATCCTGGTACTGGGTAGCCAACAGGTGCAACTGGGTGTGCGGCGGGATCATGCGGGTTCGGGTACGGATTCATATGAGGAGTTGAAGGTCCACGCCCCTCGGAGGTGCCCGAGGCATGAACACTTCCCGTCGATCCGTCGGACAGTGCGTTCATTTTCGCTTCCGACTTTCCAGATGTTCTCTCTCCCGATCCACTAGATCCAGGAGTTCGGGCACCAGGACTGGTTGGACGACGTTCATACGGCGACCGATTGCGGCCTTCGCGCTCTTCAAGCTTCCGCCGTTTATACATCTGTGGAGATGGGCTTCTGGTTCGACTGCGAGACCTACGTCCGATCCGCCTACGATCACGGTAAGAGTCTCTGTAGGACACTCTCCGATGATAGTTCTCCTTGTAATTGTTTCCGTGATAACCGGCAAAGCGATACTGATGAACGTCGTTTCCGTTGTTGAAGAAACGCGGATGCGATTCACGTTCGTAATAAGAAGACGAGTGATGGTGCCGTTGGTAAGGCGGCGAGACTGCTCCACTGCGAGTCGATTCGTTCGAATGAGAAGTGCTGCTGGTCTGTGTCTTATTCTCAGTCTCTTTCGGTTCCTGCTCGCGAATCTTCTTCGGTATTTTGAAAGAAATGGCAACGAAATGTTTCTGCAAGCGCATTGCCATTGTCTTCGTTCGCTCTATGTTCATCGCGATTTCATTCTGAAAAGAAATAAATGAAAAGGTGCATCTCACGGTTCAACCTACATAGGTCGCCTCTTCCACTACCGCGTACTCGACGTTCGGCTCACTCACAGTGCTGACCAAAGCATCAGTAACAACGTGAATGTCGACCCAATCGTGGTATGAGACGTTGGCCCAACGACCAACGATTTCCGCAGTATATCTGTCTGTTCTTCCGTAACTTCCAAGCCCATCGGTTTGAAGACATTCGAAGCAATATTGAACTAGCTTCAGGTTTGCTAGCGAATAGTCGTCGTTGTCAAGCCATTCAGCGACCAGTGCTCCGAGTCCTTCCTTTGCGTAATAAAGTCGGTAGATCACGGGTACATCTCTATTGAAAAGCTGATCGATAAGCCATAATCGCTGACTGTAGTCGGTGATTTTGGATGCGATCGTGATGACTTTCTTTGCGTGCTTCTTGTTACACAACTCTAATTGAGCGAAAGCCTCGTTAAGAACATTGACCCTTTCACAAGGTAACATTCCGTACAACAGTTCTTCGAGCCGCTCGTCCTCTTCGTCGTCAATGCTAATGTGTCGATCAGTATTCGCATCATCGTCATCGTCGTCTGATGAGAACTCATCTGGCTTTTGGCCAATCCAACCTGTACAGTTGGGAGTGTCACAAAAACACGGTTGAGCATCACGTCTGAAACTTTCAGGAGGGGTTACGAAAAACTATTCGATAGAAACCTACCCATAGTTGACAAATTGATAATTGAATGTGATCTCTTCGCCCGCTTTGATGTTGCGCTTCGCGAAGAATCCTATTCTATTGATGTCCCCAGGCGTCCGCGGAACCGACCACTTCTCGCATACAGCATTCGGATCACAACTGTGGTTCACGAATCGCGACGGATTTCCGAACGACGTCGCGTCAATCGTGTACACTCCCGTGTCGCAGAGGTAATGATGCTTGTGCTTCTTGTCGGCAGCGTATCTTATCTTCCGCTTCTCGTAGTCATCACGTTCCACAACTTCTCCGACGTATTCAATAATGAACCGTCCCTTCTTGATGTCTTTAATAGCTCGTAGACCGCATCCTTTCGCAGTTCCTGTGTGGAATGCTTCAACCGCAGCATATTTTCGCTTCGAAAAACGCTGGTTCTTGCATTTGGCCGGACAAGAAGATGGACACTCTGTGAGCATTGCTCGATTGACGCACTCTCCATCGGAACAAGTGCCGCCGACGCGATGACAATCACATCTGAAAACATCATTTGTTCAATGCGAAACATACGAAGTTAAATTTACATTAGTGAATCTGTTTTCTTTTTGTTGGCATTCCTCATCAAGAACTTGCACTCTGTAATCAGCTCATAGGGCGGAATCTTCATGTCCTCTTCTTTAAATCGCTTTTCCTCTTCCTTCTGTTTCCTATCCTCCTCTCGCGCCTTTCTCTCTTGTTCTCGGACTTTCGATTCCTCCTCTTTTTGCTTCTTCTCGCTATCCCGTTGAGCTTGTAATCGTTCTTCTTCGTTCTTCCGAGACTCCTCTCTTTCTTTCCTTCTTGTTGCGTCACGTTCGCGGTCTCGAGCTCTCCGCTCATCGTCTTCTTTCTGCCGCTGTTTTGACTGCTCCATGCGCTCTTCGTCCGCCTTTTTGTGTCTCCTTTCCCTCTCCTCTCGTCTTCTCTCATGATCTTCGCGTTCTTCCTTCTGCTTGTCTGCAGCATGGTGACGTCGCGCAATGTCTTGGGCGACTCGCTCGGCTTTGGCTTTCTGAAAATTAAACTTGCGGCATCGAAAAGAAAGAGAGATGAGGACGAGGTGCCTTGTGCGTTTCTGCATGCAATTTTCGTAACAACTAAACATATCGATTAGGTGCAAGAAAAAGCAGTGAAATTCACAACAAGACTCTTGGCTGCGCACGACATCCACTGGGCTCACCAATGCAAGTATCTCCGCTTCCGATATTTTCGGCGTGGCTGGAGGAACTGGGGCGCTTGATGCCGCCTTGGGATGTTTTTTATCGCCGTGCTCTTCGGATGGAGAATCATTCTGAATGAATGGTTCAAGTGAGGGTTAGAGTGAGGGTTAGTAGAAGTCTTGTGCTGATTAGTTGTCAGGACAAACACACTGCAACCATTGTTTCTCAAACTCACTTCTTCGCTAATCGATTCGGCCGTAGAAGGCATGTTGAAAAATGAGAGTTTGGGAAGATCGACCATTTTTGGAGGAGGCAAAGTAGATGCTGATATTCCGAAACTTGAATTCCTTTTAGATGAAGTCGTGGAAGCGGGCGGAAAATCGGGAGTTGGAGTGGTCGCAGAGGTAGGGAGTGACGATGAATCCGAACTCGAAGGATTCATGAGAGCGTTCGTTTTCAAGCCGACTTTCGATTTGAATGCCATCGGCTTGAAGCCCATTGAAAATCCGTTCTCTGTCTCTTTGAGAGGAGCTGGCTCCGATGGCGGTGGAGGTTGTGGAGAAGCGTGTGCCTGATCGCTGGCAAAGCTCTCGTATGCAGGATGTAGGAAGTGTATCCTGGGTCGTCTCACTGGAGAAGAAAGTGGATTTTCTGGCTGCTTATCGTCGGAGCTGAAATACTTTCAAAGTTTAAAGTAGGAATGATGACTTTCGGGTTTACCGTTCCCAGGATGGCAGTCCGGAAAGTTTACTCGTGAAACCCTGCTCAACTTCAACATGTATCTCATTCGTGGGAGTTCCACTCAGTGCAGAAACCGTTCCAGACAAAGATGATGAAGTAGGCCTACTCCGATCGGCTTCACCGCATTCTCCGCCGTCACTATCCGAATCCGCTATATCCATTGACTCAGAGTCATTAGTCGCGTCTTCAATCTGTTTGTTGACGTCGAATGGAGAAGCTGTGTTCTCTTCGGGTTCATCGTCCACCTGAGGTTGTGGTTCAGAAACTTGTTGGTTTTCAGAGTACGCCTCAGGCTCTTGCTTGACTCGGGCTAATGAAAATTCGCTGGGATCGGGATCGGGCTCTTCTTTCACTTTAGCGAGTTGATGCTCTTGCTCGATTCCTGGTTCAGTATCAACGACGGCTGCGGTCGATGGCTGGAAAATAAAATGTGATTGTTTTCAACTTTCAGAGCAGTGCAAACCTGTGGATCTTCCGGGTGTGGAGGGCTTGAAGGAGCTGCCACGAGGGTTTCATCTTGTTCTCCTGTGTCCACATTTTCTGTTGCTTCAGCTTCTTTTGATGTTTCTGGTTGTGGATCTGATATACACTCCACTGGTTCCGGTTTTATTTTGATTTTCATAGACGTGCGTCTCTTGGAAAGCGGGGGTGGTGGAGGAATTGAAGCGGACTTTGGTTTTTCCGGAGTTAAGACTTCTTGTTTCACTTTTTTTTGAGCGGGTTCTAGTTCTTCATCATCTTCTTTTTCCAGAAACGAATCCGCTTCGTTTGTTATTAGGAGCGTACTATTAGAGGGCTCCTAGAATAAAATATTTTTTTATACTAATAACTACTAATGCACTCTTACGCATTCAAAAACAAGCTTCATATTTCCAACATCATCTTCGTCCTTTTCTAAATTAGAGACATCTGTTGGTCCCGAAGTGCTCGGCGTGCTGACCTCTGAAACACCACATTGTGTATTAAAATCGATTTCTCGCTGCTCTCACCAGGCCTGCTTTTTGGCGGACGACCTCGCCTTCCTCGCTTGGTGGGCGTCTGTGGCTGTGGGGCAGGTGGCTCGGCTTTGTTCTCTTTCACAGCACCGTCCTGGGCAGCTGCTGCTTTTTTGCGTCTAGTTTGAACCATTTCGGAGCTGAAAATATAAATATTTATTGAAATGGGACAGAAACACGGTTAGCTGGGTGGGGTGGCGTATTGCATTATTTGAATTCCGAACGTTCTCCGTGTGGAGTACACGACAGGTGCACACAGTTTTCGTCGCAAGACCCACTATCTGTTCAATGTGTGTGCCTTTAATGACTACAGAACAGATGGTGGATAATATCGATATAACGTTTTTTCATTTTTTAAAATCAGAATTCATAACCAAAATCATCCGAAAAAGCTTGATCTATCGAATTCGAAAATTTTTTCCTATAAAACTGGTTTTTGTGGGCGAAAATTCGGCGCGTACGCTGCGAGTATCCGACCTTTGCTTGGCTGGCAGACTCGGCAAAGTCTTTTTCTCTATTGTTTCATGCAAACGAAGATTTCAAAGCGTTTCTCCTACAAACTCTTACCGCTTCCCTTGCAGGAGAGCCAGCATTGGAGCAGCACACAAAATCGATTTGCAAAAGAGAATGAAAAATGGGTACCTTCTTCTTCTTCTCGTCGTCTCGTGTCTTCTGTTGAAGGCTTGTGGGTGTGGCGCAGTGTGTGAACGTCGTCGGGACAGCTTCACGGAGCAATGAAGAAGAAGGAGAAGAAGACGGCGAAGGCCTGTGCCAGAGTGTGCCTATATCGAATTGAGAATGTGTCGCGTCTCGGTGGACTGCTCTCTCCCCCTGGGAGAGCTGTTACTGCCGGCGGAGGGTGAGAGGGGCAGAGAGGCAAAGGAACAAGGCAAAGTGACGATGGGCAGGGCACGCAAACGAGGCGATACGCGAAGAGACGCAGGGCGGCCAGAGAGCTGTGTAAACGGGGAGACACTACAGAAAACGGCGATGACGGCGGGCTGGCTGCACATGCCACACGGGGGGCCGCCCCGGCGCAGATCGACGACGAATTCTTCTTTGCGCGACAAGGAGAATGTTGGGTGAAGAGGCGCAGGCGCCCAGCAAACGACTGTCTGTCTCTGCCAACAGAGGCCATGACGCCAGGTGTCCGTCCGTCAGCAGAAGAGGCTTTATTGGTGAAACAGCGTAGAATTACGAATGAACGAACAGTGGGGTATCATTTAGGTGAAGGATGTGGTTATGTTCTTATTTTCCACGTGGTTGCGTTCTGCTCAGAGCTGCTCTTGGCGCAGCGTCTGCTTTGGCTGCAATCGACGATCCTTCAGGATTGACAGAAGTCAGCAAAGCTTTTTCAGCAGTCAGCATCGTCGATGTGCACGAAATCACTTCCAGTTCTTTGCTTTTTGCCTCGAGCACAATGTTGGTTCCGAGATCCCGATTCCATGTTCCAGTGTACAATGAGTTATTTATCTAAATAGAATTTGGAAATGCCGAAGTAATCTCAAGATCACCTGTAACACGGGTGCGTCCGTTTCTGCGTATCGTAGTTTCATTAAGTTCTTCTGCACGGCGTCCCGAACTAGATCCGCGTCTAGAATTCCGTTAACCGTCACAACCATCGTGATCTCTTCCCATTCTCCGTCGTCTTCTTCGTCCTCGATGTCTTCCTCTGCCATCCGCACATCTCCGATTCCAGGAACTGCCTCTTCGACATGATCATGTTCGATTGCTTCTTCTTTCACAACTGTGTTGTGCATTTTTCAAATCTACAATGAGAAGTTGGGAAAACAAATAAACTGATTCAAATCACGAGGTAATAACGGGTGGTTGACCCGATGAACAGAAAAATAGAGGACATTGGTGTTCCCAATTAATGGTTTATCATTCAATAAATACTATTATCACATACATAAATACAACCCATTTGTTAGCTTTGTTTCGCATGGAAGGTTAAAACGCGTCTTGTAGAAGTTGTAGAATTTGTGGATAGTGTTTCACATACTGCGTTTGGCCTCGTGAAATGACCGATGTGTTATACGAAGTTATCAATCCATTGAGCAGCGCGAGGGCCTCTTGTTCAGAGTGTTCCTCGTACCAATTCACGTACTCGTCGGGCTGAAAATTCTAGTGTATTATCAATTTGAATGTCTTGTTACCGTCCAATCGACAGATTCATTGGGAAGAGTCAATTCTGGAGGGCTGTCGGAAACAAGAAGTTGAATCAGAATAGATTTCCTGACTCCTTCCACTCTGAGCAGAGCCTCGACATCGTCTCCGAAGAGATCCAAAAGTCGAGATGTATCTCCGTACTTTGATGGCCATTCCATTGAGCGAACAGCTTCCAGAAGTCTGAAAAATGGGAACGTTATTGTGAGGAGTTCCAGCAGACACTGAAACCTGGAGAAGTCGATGATAATCAGCTGACGCTCATCGGATCCGTATGACCTGACGAGAGTTGCATTGAGAACGAACGAGTCGATGACGTACTCAGCGATCTGCGAGAGAATGTGAGAGTGGCAGACAGCTCGAGAAACGTGAGCCATGTGCATGTCTATGTGACTGATGTAGGTGAGCAACTCTTGCATGTACGGTGCCACCGATTTAGACATTCCTCGCGTCTCAGTGTGCATCCTGGCCACGATCGCGCGGATAGAGTTCTTCACTTCGTTCACAATCGCTTCCAACGTTTCTTTTTGCACGGCTGCCACACTTTTCGACTCAGTTGGCCAGCGTTTGACGATTCCGTCGGCGGTCTGAATCAGGCGATAGTTGGTCATCTGGTTTGCTGTCAGTCGATCACCTGAAACAAATAAACACATGAAGCTGTTTTCCGACACCAAGACTCACCGAGCAGCAAATCGTCTCTTTGTAAATGCAGATTCGCCTCGAGTTTCTTGGAGATCATTTCGATGCATTTCTCGATGTTGTGACTCATTTTCTGGCTCAATTCAGTGTCCCAGTCTACTTTTCTGAGTTCTTCTTCCATGGCCGAGTTGATGAGGTCGACGAACGCATTGGCATGTGCTGTCGAGAAATCATGATCCTCGACAAGTTTATGAAGACGACCCAGTGAATGGGTGAGAAGAGCATTCTTGAGGGGACGCAACGAATCGCTGAGAGCAGGAGAACTTTCTCCTTTCGAATTGAACACTCTCCCGAGTTGTTGGACGAATCTTAGCGCGTATGGAGTGTCCAACGGTACTCTGCTGCGGATCAGACGAGCCAGTTTCTCCGAGAACTTTTTTTTGTACACATCACCGAGCATAGCCGCTTGCTCCAAATGAGACTGAATGGTCGCAGCAACCCCCGGGAGACTTTTGCTGGCGACTTCGGGAGAACTATTCGATAACTCCATGAGTTTCTTATCCAGCTCAACAACTGAAGACGAGAGGAGAACTTCAAGTTCTGAGTCGAGATAGGTGAGTATTCTGAGAGCTCTCTGAGCAGAAGCAACCATCGAACTGTTCAACGAGGCCAGTCCTCTCTTCAACTCTTCTGTTCCACTTCGTCGTACCTCGTTCTCGGCTACTTTCAATTTGGTGTCTACCATGTTTTTCAGCCATCCAATTTTCCTCAGATTCTTGTTGTCGTTCAGAATCTCTTTGATTTCGGCTGTGATTTCTGCTTTTTTCACTAGGTCACTTCGCTTTTCGAGCGACTCGAAGAGCTCTTCACATCGCTGAGCATCAGAAGCCATATTCCTTTTCAGCATTGTAGATTCCAGTTGTCGCGTCTGCTCCCGGAGCTTTGTAGTCAGATCGTCACACACTGTCGCCAGTCGATTCGATTCGTTTGTTACTGATGTCATTCGCATTTGCACCGAATGAAGACTGTCTTCCAGGGATTGCAGAGCCGGAACTTGTTCGAGAAGTCTTGGAAGATTGGTCTCAACTCCTTTCCGGAGTTGTCTGTCCAAAGTTTCGTGCAGCCCGGCGACCTTCCGGTTGAGGGAGTCGGCAACTGTAGAATCGCACTCAGCAACCCTGAAGTTGAAGAAGTTTTGTTTTAATGTTCTCTCACGATACTCACTTTTTCAAGTAGTCATTGACGTCCGTTTTTCCCCACAGAAAGTCATCGAGTTGCTCGTCAACTCTCCCCGACATTCTGAAACGACAACAGAAGTTAAAACAAGAAAGAAACGGTCTGATGGATCAAGGTAATCTAATTCAGCTTTAACTGATGAGAATGATTACGTAGGAGAGGAAGAAATGTGAATATATATTTTTGCAGTCGGAAAAATTTAACAAAAAAAAACAAAAAGAGAACAATAACAGACTATAATTCTAACCTAACTTTTCTGATACGTTTTAGCATTATCCCATTTTCTCGGCCGACTTCTTCAAGTTATGCTTCTCAACTGAGACATGGTCCTCTAGATCCGAGATGATTCCTCGAGCGATCGTTGTCCTACTGCTTCCTTCTCTCAGTGTGAATGGCATTCCTTTCCGCAGCGGCATGTCTTTCATGAGCAAAACAGTCGCCGAAGTGTGCTCTCCGGGCATCAGCAACTCGTTGCTCATGTCGAACCGTCCTACTTGATCCCAGGTACTGCAGTACATTTTGTCGGTAAACCCGGTACGAATTCCAATTTTTCGGCCGTTCTCCGCTTCGGAGAGCAGATAGAGCTCCACTTTCACTCGGTTCGTGATGGTCACGGCTCCTGGATGCCCTGCCCACATGCCTCTTTTAACGGTATCAGCCTTAACTCCTCTGCAGAGCACTCCGCAATGATCACCGGCCCGCACTTCCTTTACACTTTTTCCGAAAACTTGAATATCTGAGGCGGTTGTTTGCAGAACACTTCCGTCTCCCTTGATCTCGACCTTGTCACCCTTTTTCAACAGCCCTCTTTCAAGTGTGCCAACGATAACGGTACCTGAAATAGTTTCAATGGAAATTCGATCAACGTACTAATCAACCTCTTCCTGTGATGGCAGTTTTCGAAGCAATCGGCATTACAAAAGTGTCTTTCTCGTTTCTATCCGGTTCAGGAAGAGAGTCCAATGCTTCGAGAAGTCGATCAATACATGAGATGTCTTCGCCTTCGAGTGCCGACAAAGCGGATCCACGAACAACTGGAGTTCCATCTCCATCGAAGCCGTGCAACGAAAGAAGTTCTCTTGCTTCAATTTCAACAAGATCCAAAACGTCGTCTTCAACCAAATCTGCTTTGTTAATGAAGATGACCATGTTTTTGACGCCAACTTGCTTTGCGAGAATCAAATGTTCTTTCGTCTGCTCCATAACTCCATCCGTCGCTGCAATCACTAACACTGCCACATCCATTTGTGACGTTCCACAGATCATATTCTTGATGAAATCAGAATGCCCTGGACAGTCAGTGTGGGAGTAACGGCGAGCGGGGCTTTCGTACCCGATGTGAGCAACATTGATTGTGATACCACGCTTCTTCTCTTCCTTTCCTTTGTCAATTTCATCGAATTTAATGTGCTTTGCAAATCCTGAAAGACACCAAATTCAAATATGTCGAATTAACATTCTTACCTTTCTTCGCCTGAACTCTGGTAATTGCTGAAGTCAACGTTGTTTTCCCGTGATCAATGTGTCCGATTGTGCCAACATTTACATTGATTTTTGGAGCCGCTGCTGTCGCGAAGAAGGTGATGGAGTTGAAAACCGACGGAACAACCGGAGAGCTCGTTGAGCATCGATTGAAGAGTAGAGATCGTGTGAACGCCGTCAAAGCAGCGCGGCTCATCTTGGCTGGAAAATCAGAAATTTAGCTGGAGTGAGAAGAAAAATGTTGAAGTATAGTCGAGGATATAATCATTTAAATCAGATGAAGTTAAAAATTTGCTTGTTTTTGGATAAAATACACAGAATTATTCGAAAAATGTTAATTTGCGTGGCAATTCCTTCTTTTCCGAGAGTACTCCGCGGCCGTGTGGCCTAGAAAACTCGAAAAGTTTATTTTTCTTTTAACCGATTTTCTGTTGTATTTTTTGTTTACAAATGGCCAGCGATGCGAATGCATCCGAATCAATAGCCAAAAAGTTAACACAAGTGAGTATTTTGCACTAAAAATTCATCTTCGATTATATAATTCAGGAAGAAGAATGGCTGCAAAACTTTCAAAAGAACATTGCCAAAAGTGCTCAAATTCGAGAGGGAATCGAACAAGTAGTGAACAAATTTGATCAAAGATTAACTTCTCTTGAGAAAAATGTACTTCCGATGCACATTTCAAACGGGCAACTGCAAAAGAAGCAGCATAGTGAGTTATTTCAGTATGAGTCATTCAAACATTTAAATTGCTCTAGATATCCAACGTCTCATCAACACAATTGATGCAACACTCCAGTTTTATGGTAAAACGAGTACGGTCGAAAATGCAATAAAAGATGGGAGTCCGTTGGCAAATCTGGACGCATATCTGGAGAATATGGAGTGTCTCCAGCAAGCCATCAATTTCTTCGAAACGCATCCGAACTACGCAAGTCAAACGGAAAACATGAAAATGACTCTGGACACTGGATTCACGATTCTTGAAAAGGCGTATAAGTCGATTCTTCTAAAAAACAGTGTTACTGTCGATCCGATGCTATTCGTCAAGAGAAACGACCAAGAAACGTTGTCACCGAGACTTGGTGAAGTCAAGATAATTCTAGAAGAAGAACAAATCATCAAAATTGGAGTCTGGATGCTCAAAGAGCACCGAGTTCATTTCTTGAGTCACTATTCGGAAATTCGTGGAGCGCAGATGTTGAAGAACATCAAGAACATTGCCGAAGCTCAGAAAACATTCCAACTTGCATCTAGGAGCAAAATGTAATGTCGAGTGATTTTGGAACACTATTTTGAATTTCATTTTGTTTCAGATCAACTGTCCGTAAACCAACTCAAAGATCTGAGAAAATGGACGCGTTGATCGATGTTGATGCTTGCTACGTGATGTGTTCCTCACTTCTCAACTTGCTCGAGTTGGAAGAAAGACTGATGGTGAAGGCAATTCCGGACACTTCGAGGAGAGCACAAGTCTTCCGAGAACTCGTCTCCCGACCTTTGGCTCAGACTGTCCTTCAGGCACAGAAGATTGTCAACGAGCGAGATATCGGAATAGTTCCACTACTGCCACTTCTCCATCTCCTCTCACAGAACTACGCGAGACTCCATAACTTGGCAACAGTTAGTTTTCCTGTAAAGCGAACAGTTGGGAACTGTTTACTTTCAGAACAGCATTGGTGACGTTCAGTTCGATTCACTGATGCGACAGTTACAAGTGAAGTGTTCGTCGTATGTGAACGAAGCAATCGAGAACCTGAACGAAGACACGACGAAGTTTGTGCCACCGGACGGCAATGTACACCCAACTACTGCTTCGGTAAGTATTTCAATGTCTGATCCTATAGAAACTCTGTTCTCAGACTCTCAACTTCTTGTCAAGTCTCATCGCTCATCGAATAACAGTAACACAACAAGTCCTTGCGATGACAGCGCCACAAGGACAAAATACCAATTTGCTTCTTCCGAAACTTTTTGGTATAGTGAAATTTCAGACAAGATACAACTTAGTTTTTTTTCCAGCCAGAATCCTCGCTGCTTTGGGAACTATGTTGAAGAAAAAAGCCAATTTATACGACGATCCAACACTGGCTACTATTTTCTTGCTCAACAACTACAACTACATTGCCAAGACACTGGCAGATGAGCAGGATGGTCTTCTGCCCGCTATCACCGAGATGAACACGAACATTCTGTCGTTTTACCACGAAGAGATCGCCACGTGTACTAACGAGTATCTGAAAAGTTGGAATGGAATAGTTTCAATTCTGAAGTCAGTCGATCGAATTGGAGAAGACAAACAAGTGGCAAAGTCAATTATGAATGTAGGGGAAGACGCTGCTCTCTCAACCGAAGCATCAACTTTTCAGACGTTTGTTCGTGACTTCGACCAGGTTCTCGCCCAACAAACGGACTACTGCATCTCGGACCCCAATATTTCCACAAGTGTACAGTCGCAAGTCAAGGCTCGCATCTGGAAGAACTACTCATTGCTGTTGGACGCGTGTCAGCGACTGCACGTGTTCCCGCAAGGCATCAAATACACGGAAAATACATTCGAGATGGCCATTCGAAACCTCTTCTCATCCGCGAGAATTAATTAGTCAAGACGGCAATACTAACCTTCTGTGATAGAAACTAAATTATTTGCTTTACTTTTCATAAATTTGAATGCATCCATTCCAAAACTTCTTGGCATCACCAAGAACGCCTTATAAGTGGCTGTAATTTTTTTTTTGAAAATATTTTTATAAAAATATACTATTATAATAGTCCCGATCACGCTTCCAGTCAAGAGCTGCAGGATGTGTCTAGGTAAAGTGAACTCAAACTGGCGATCGGCTGCGTCGATTATATTGGGTACGTGAGTCGTGTCTCGGGAGCACCCATTTTCAATCTTTCGCTCAGCATGCACGTCGACGCGCCGTATTCTGATGCTGAAACGAGGCGAGACCGCGAAGTTCATGCCGAATTCGTTGGTTTTCCCGGGCGGAGTCGTCGACAAGGCCGATGCGAAAATGGGCGATGAGTATCGGATTGCCGCCGTTAGAGAGCTTTTCGAAGAATCTGGAGTACTTTTGACGAAGAGCGGATGGCAGACGTCGGCCAACAACCCGGAGATGACAAAACTCAAAAACGAAATCGTTACGGATTCGAGTAAACTTCAGAAGATCTCCGATTTGGTTTGCTCCGAAAGACTCATCGAGTGGGACACTTTTCTGACGCCGGCCACCAACCCAAGACGTTTCCTCACGAAGTTCTATCTTGCTTTCACAGATGGTTCGTTATAAGGTTTTTCTCCAAAAAAAAAGAGACATTTCAGAAGAGCCGGCCATCGAACTGTGCACTTCGGAAATGTCCGACTACACGTGGATCGATCCTCAGGAATGTATCGACGAGGCGTTCGCTGGCAAGTTCACTCTTCCTCCTCCTCAAGTATACGAATTGAAGAGACTCGCTCAGGTATCCACGTAGTTTCTGGTTTCAAAAATAGCATGTTTTCAGGTGAAATCGTGGGATGACTGCGAAAAGTACGGAAATGTAAAGAAAGTTCTGTGTCCACAACCGATCAAGACGATAGGAGAAGATGTGATTGCGAACATCTTCCCGGGAGATCATATGTATATTGGTTAGCTCCTGCTTGACCCAGAAAAGTTCTTGGAGTGACAACATTGCAGAAGAGAACAGTTTCAACCAACCGCTTCGCCAGCTATCGGCCGACCGCGTCCAAGTATCCCGCTCTCTTCCGACCCATCGATGCACCTATCACACGAAGCCGATGTACTCCCGATGCCGACTCTATCAGCATCTTCTGAAGCCGTCGGACGTCGCCGTGTTCCATCAATTCGAGACGGATTCGAAGGACTTGTAATGAATATCATTTGAACCTGTGCTTTTCTTCGGGTTTTTGTCCTGTTTTTAGGAAAGATTCGTAGTTTTCGAGCGCGACTTGGAAGTCTTGTCATTGTGTTCGATCGGTTTCAATAGAATATATTCATAGTTTCATGTGTTTTATTAACTCAAACCCTCCCGTTGTTGATAACTTTTCTCATTTGCAAAAAGCCAACAATGTTCCACTTATTATTCATTTAGGTTCAACGTCGAGAGCCAGCAGGTGCACACCGCTCTTTTGTTAACAGTCTTATGAATACTCGTTGGAGGCCAAGCAGGAGGTGTCTAACCCTCTCCGCCTCCTTCAAACACACAATGTACAGCATACCGAGGCGTTGCCATACCACCTTCTGTCCTAGATGCAAACGCGCTCTGACGGACAGTGCCGAAAGACAGATTTTTGAACACTCGATCGAACGTCTTCACCAAAATTTTGAATAATATCCTCTTTTTTTTGATTGTTTTTACCGGACTTTACTCATTTTTTTCAAACTTAAATCATTCGCCGAATTGTTCTAATTAAATAATCACATTATTATAGAAAAATACTCACTTGATGATGCACTCTCAGCAAAGACCGCCGGGAAACCCGCAAATGGGAAGATATCCGCATGGAGTATGTTTGAAATGTGCTAGTTTCTCATAGTGGTAGAAGCCCAAATTACAGGCACCAGGCGGTACTCCGGCGATGCGACGACACGGTATGTACGCCGGACAGCCGCAGCCGATGCAAGCTGTGAGGCCACCCCCACCGGCGCCTCCGAAAAAGAAGAGATATGCGGACAAATGCATCAATAGTAAAGTAAGTGGATGTCTTTTTAGACAAACTTCTTAACTTTTAAAATTCAGGTCCGTGAGCTCGAGCCGGATTCAGAAAATTATATGGCACTGCTGGCGTCAGAGCAAAAACTAGATGCTACTCTTTCAAGAAAGAAGCTCGATATACAAGAAGCTTTGAAACGCCCTCTGAAGATCAAGAAGCGTCTACGCATTTACATCTCTCACACGTTTGTGGAAGAGAAGCATCCAGAAAAGGAAAATGACGAAGCTCAACTACCGATGTGGGAGTTGCGAGTGGAAGGTCGTCTTCTGGACGATCCAGCTGCCGTCGCACAGCCTGCTGGACATCGTCCGATTCCGAAGAGAAAGTTCAGTTCTTTCTTCAAGAGTCTCGTCATTGAGCTGGACAAACAAATGTACGGTCCGGATCAGCATCTCGTCGAATGGCATCGCACTCCACAAACAAACGAGACCGACGGATTTCAAGTCAAGCGAGCTGGCGATCGTCCTGTTCAATGTCGCATTCTTCTGCTGCTCGACAATCATCCGGCGAAGTTCAAGTTGCATCCGCGCCTGGCCAAGGTTCTCGGAATGGCAGCGGAGACTCGTCCCAAAATCATTGAAGCTCTGTGGCAGTACATCAAGACACACAGTCTTCAAGATGCTCAAGAACGCGACATCATCAACTGCGACACTTTTTTGACCCAGTGCTTCGGTGTTAACAGAATGCGTTTCATGGAGGTTCCCAACAAACTTCACCAACTGTTGCAACAGGTGGACCCACTGGAGTTCAATCACGTCATACAAAGACCGACTGAAGGCCAAGAACAGGTCTCAACTTGCTACGACATTGATGTGGAAATGGAAGATCCGATCAAACAACAGATGCTGGCGTTTGTC
Source organism: Caenorhabditis macrosperma (assembly GCA_963932285.1). Taxonomy (NCBI): domain Eukaryota; kingdom Metazoa; phylum Nematoda; class Chromadorea; order Rhabditida; family Rhabditidae; genus Caenorhabditis; species Caenorhabditis macrosperma. Next base: position 6,152,043 of record OZ010622.1, read on the forward strand.
CATAATCCGACGCTCGCTAACGATCTTCAGATTCTGGACCAAAAATGTTACGATATTATTGAACAAATCAATGAACTAAAAACTCGTCGTGACTTCTATGCCAGATTCCACGAGGAGCCTGTCAAGTTTGTCCGCAACTGGGTGATGAGTCAAAATTCCGATCTGAAAAAGCTGAACGATTTGAACGGAGATGCTGAAGGAGAGCGACATGCAGAAGCATACGGGCGACCAGAAGCGGAAGAAGGTGTTCAACGGTTCGTTGTATCATGGACTTTTCTAACTCAAAGTGTCTCTAATTTCAGCTACATGTTCCAAAAGGTCAATCAAAAGCGCACTGAACTGGAGCAAAGTCTCGGAATTCGCTCGAATTAATCACCAAAACAATAATTAATTCTTCACTTTTTACGCTATTTACTGTAACATCATAATCGGAGCTTCGATGGTCTCAAAGCAACCACCCAAATTAAGTATTCATTTCTTCATCTTCCCAACAAGAAATCTATACACTCTTCTTTGTGGCGCATATTATTCGACTGTATTTATTTATTTATACTATATATTTATATCATTCTGGCATCTGGACAATAAAAAGTTGTTACGGCGGTTCTTCTCGGCGTGAACTTTCCTGATAAACCGAGACGTGAAATCGGTGATAAACATGCGAGCTGCGGAACGTATCAGTTTTTGTTCTGTTTAAGAGTAGAGATGGATTCAGATGAAGAGGTGCTATCGTTGTATTCTAATTTGACTGTGACTTCGAGGTAAACCAACTGAACAATGAACACTCCCCTATATCGTTCTCCGACAGAACAGAGACCACCGTGTCGGTGCGTGATTCGATCAGCAAACAAGAGGTGGAAGAGGCGGAGGACGAGGACGTCTTCGAGGATGCGAGCAGTGAAATAAGCATTCTGTCAGTCAGGTGGTTCCCGACGCTCCCGAGCACCCTCTCTATTTCAGCACGAAACGTCCGCAATCTTCGATTCATCTGGACAGATCGAAGATGCGAGTGGCGGCTCATGAGGACCTGTGTGTCGCCTCGAAGAAGGTCTTCGAGCCGCTGTTTCTTCGAAAGTGCCCCGCCCACAAAGTGAGACAAGGGACCGCACCGCCCAGCGTTTTTCCCATGCTCAAAGTCGAGATGATGGAGGCGAATAAAGTGAGATTTTGCAGAAGATTCGGAGGCGAACGAGCAGAAGACAGTTGCTCTCTTGATTTTTCAGAAACTCTCTGGTCACTCATCGCTTCTCGTCAGCCTCGACACACCGACGTTCTGCGTTCGCTACCTCGCCTCGAATATGGTTCAGAAGGCGAAGAACGTTCTCGTCTACGTGTCCCCAATGTATTTCGTTCGTTTCGTCGCCCGCCCGGAAGCGCAGAACACACTGGTCTGTTTCGTATTGTGCTCCTAAGCAAAAGAAGAGCTCTCTCAGCAATCGAAATTCGAAGACTCTTCTGAAAGTGTCAGTTTGATGATGAGTCCCGATGAGGCGAAAGTGGCGCAGAAGATGCTACCCAAGTGGCAGACAGTCACCTTCACTCTCGCATTCGGCAAGCACGTGGCCGTGAAGTTCCGCATCATTGAGGTTCGCAAGCAGCCGATCACCTATGTGAAGGCGAGGATGGAGCGTGTGAAACGAGTGCCGACGAGCACACTTTATCGAACGGAACGGGTTCAGGTTCGGGAGATTTTGAGATCCCGGGCGACACTTGTTTCAGAGAGTTGAGTACTGGCGCAGCCTCCAGGTGCACGAGCTGAAACTGTCCACCGTCGAGAAAAATGATCCGCAGATGGTGAAGAAGGTGTTCCTGGAGCAGCAGGCGGCTTGTGCGCCTACACGAAACCCGTCTGTAGTCACCATCTCGGACGATTGCCGAAACGAACGAGTCAAAACTAGCAGTTAGTCGATTTCTCTAGAAATGCATAATTTTCGAATTTCAGAAATGAAAACTAATGTAAAAACCGAAGAACTAAATGTGATGTGGCAAAGAACTGATAGCTAGTGATTATTCCTTTCTTTTTCTTCAAGTGAACACTGTTTTAATTTACTGAATTCTATTAAATCATCGTTATTAATGAAAAACAAACACTCGCAATTCGTTTAATATTATAAATAATCATGTACATGCTAAGAAACCGTTCGTCCGATAAATTAAGCAACGACTAAACAATCTTACGGAACGTGACGCGTGAGATCGAGAACACATTGAGGCAATTGAGAAGAAAAAAACAGGAGTATCATAAATTATCAGATGGGTAAGCGACGTGGCGAAGTTCGCAGTCGGTGTCCCAGCATGAGAGATTGATATATCCCTGAAAATAATCACAGAGTCTTGATTCATACAAAAAGGTTTTTACGGGGCAAATTGGAGTAGATGGGAGCTTCTGCGGCCATCTGGCTACCTTGAACACCTTTCTGAAAATAAATTATGATAAAACGGTTTTCGAAAAACACAACTCACTTGTTGTCCTTTGTCACTTTACCATCATGCAAGTTTGCGCAAATTGTGATATCGAGACAGTGCCCGTACTTGTGGAGAGTGCATTCTTGCTTTGAGGTCACGGAAGAAGAGGTCGCTGAAGCGTCAACGACAGGAGACGATACAATTTTTTCGAACGTGCTATTCGCTTTCTCTCGGACTGGTTTTACAGGCGATATCGGAGCAGTTACGCGTGGATGTTGGGCGACTTGAGTGACTTGTGTTTCTATTACTGTCGAAGCTCTGTCACCAGATACAATCATCCGCACGTTCGACGATCCAGAAGGCACACTGTCTAAAATTATCGGTTTTGTTGAGGTCTTTTAGAGCATACATATACCGTCTATGAATATATGATCGCTCTGAGTGTTTGGCATCTGAGACAACGGCGGGGTGGAAACAGAAGGCGTTGTCGGTTGAGGAGCCACTTTCCGGTTCAACACATACCTGCTTCCTAAAACTTATTTGCATTTTGAATGGAATCTAGACAAACTGTATTCGGCTCTTGTCTGCGAAGCGTCACTGGCGCCCTGCTGATCCGCGTTGGCCTCTACATCCCAATCGTGTCTCTTTTCTGGAAACGTTCGGAACCGCTCCTCTACTTCATCATTAGGCAACCCCAACCGTCGCTGAATGACAATGTCTTCCGAATAAATTCTATTTTCTCACTCTATTTAAAAAACATTTTTCTCGTTGTTGCTTACTGAATGCTTCCCAAAACTCCAACTCTTCTGGTGTCGCTGACGCTATAACTTCTTCTTGCATTTTCACATTTTCCGGATCCTCTGGATGACCAAGAGGATGCCGTCCTTTGTCGGAAAACTGATGCGGTCGTAGTCCCGACGGCGGTCCCGTGTGAACCGTTTTTTGATATCGTTTATAACTGTCTGAAGCTATTATTCATGAGAAGTATTGTCAAATTTCTCACTTACTTGTTGAATACCAGTTATAAGTGTTATGCTGCATTTTTGGCTTATCAAATATGTGATCTAGTACAATTGGGAATTAGGCAATACTCTCAAAGAGAAGCGTTCAGCATTGCCAGCTTCACCGAAAGACAATTAAAAAATATTGGCAAGTGCCGTAAATCGACACGGACTAACTTCCCGGCTGAGAATGCTAGGCCACGCGAAATTTGAAGCGCGCAAGTTCAAAATTGGAGCAATGAAAAAACGTGTTTTTCAGCGATCGAGCGAATTCAGTGATTGAAATAGAAAGAGAAGCGTTTGAAGATCTGCCTCATGAGAGCTCACAAAGCGCCCTCGACTAAAAAAACATAACAGTTAATCAATTATGTCACTTCCAGAGATGTTCCAGAGTTCCACGTTTTAATCTTTCATAAATATCCAACAAGCTTTTTAGGGATAAACGTCATTTGAAGGAAAGCAGTATCATAACCCCAAATGTCCCTTATCGGAACTTGAGGCAATTTCACAGACAGATCATCGTCGAATGTTACAACAGTCTTGCTCTTTCCCTGCTCTGAGAGCAACTGTCGCGTCGCGTTGTGGTTTGGAGCCGGCTCTCTCTGTTCAAATGAAATCACTTTTCGTGGTCAAATCAATTGATCAATGGGATAGAAAACCAGAGTACATTCGTTATGAGAAGATCAAAAAGTAGATTGTAATCCTTGTCCCACATCTCAAGTCTTCCAAGGAACAAAGCCGAATTTCAAGGGGCCAATAATGGATGCCATCGCTCAAAAACCGCATAAACGGGCGGAACCCGACAATTACCCGAATGCTCTTCGAATTTCGGAAACGGCAAAGTGTCCGCTGGGAGTGCCCCATCATAATACGGCGATTCGTCTCTCCATCAAAAATAGCCCATCGTTGCGAATTCTCCTCCTCAGATGTCCATCAGATGAAACTTTCTCTCTCATTTAAGCACCAAAAAAAAGCATTTAATGTCTATCTATCGGTTCGCGAGGGGCTAATCGGGACGAAACGGTAGTCAATTAGATATAGCACTCTCGCTTTCAGTCAGTCACTCCGCTCCATTATTATTATTATTATTGTTCGTTATGATTGTTATTATTATTATTGGTATCCTCCTCGTCTCGTCGGCCGTTTCTCCTGGCGCATTTGTACCTACCGTTCGTCCAACCGCCGATTACATTATATCGGATCTCATTTGAGAGAGAGAGAGAAAACGCGCCGTGAGGGAGGGAGGAGACACAGAGAATCATCCACAGATTGCCGCGCCGCGTTACGTTCTTCTGGATTCTCCGTTCTCACAACTTGTCATTTTTGTTTTGCTGCCGCAGCACAAGGAGGAGAATCGACGACACTGTGCTCGATGTTTCCCATGTTTTCATTGGAGACTTCACACAAACTTCTCAATTTTCCACTGAATCCCAAACACTTTTGAAAGACTTGAAGCAGTCTTCAGCAGCGCAAAAACGATTAATTACCAGTATCAAAAAGCGTCTCTCTACAAATTTATTGCAAAAGATTGTCTGGAAACACTTCCCTTCTTCTGAGACTATACACGTAGTCTCCACGACCAGTCACTCCTTCTCTCTCTCTCTCCCATCCCGCTTCCAGTCCTCTTCCTTCGCTTCTCCCAGTCATTTTCCAGTGTTCCGCGCGTTGCCGCATTCATCCGCGCCCTTTCCGCGCCTCTCCCTCTCCTCCCCCCACTTCTCATTTTAATATCCGAATCTTTTCTCTTCTCGATCGCAATTAGACACGGACCTGTCCACTTGCAACCAACCAACCGACCACAATCCATCCAATTATTATGAATCTGTCCGATTCCTCGCCAAAGAAACTCCCATCTCCTTCTCCTTCCTCGTTTCATTGTTCTGTCAGCACTCGAACAAAAATGAAATATGGGCTTTTCCGGCCGGCCGCTGTCTTGGCTTTCACTCGGCGTCTCTGCGTCTCACCGTCTCTCGCGCTCTTTCTCTCTTGCTCTTCCAAATGGATCATTTTACCACATTTCTAGAAGAGAGCCTCCAGAAGAAGAAGAAGAAGACATCTTCTACACACCGCTGCCGCCCGTTTGATACTTTTTTGGGTGCTCCCGAATGAAATACAAACATTGTCTGCGTCTCATCGGAAACCACGCACTCTCTCTCTCTCTCCTCGTTTATGTTACCCAGAGCCATGTGATCGAGAGAGGGGGGTATTCATTTCTGTGCAAACCCAGAAATGGATATTGTCTTCTTTCAGAACTTTTTTTTGTTCCTCTCTTTCACTTCCCCTTATCTGCTCACAGCACAAAAAGTCAGGTGGTGCACAAGCACCACGGAAACGTAATGCAATCGCGCTTTTTGGCTTTGATTAAATAATTAAATTTAAATTCCACTTCGTACTTCACGACTGCGTCTCCAAATTCCTCTAACTATTTCATGCTGCGTTGCCAAAATAGCTCGGAGCAGAGGAGCACGATTGCATTGGAAGCGCGCTCTCTAATTCCGTGCCTATTCTCACTTTTTAACTGGTTCATGGATTTTAGTACCTGGATAACTGGAACAATGCAAATTCGCTTCACTGAAAAGAAGAAGATCTCGCGATTTTTTAAAATGTTGCAAAAATCATTCAAAATTTCAATAATTTGCTTGAAGTTCCAAAGGAATAGAGTGATCAATCCATTGTCACTTTCACATTCAATCATTACAGTATCCTCCTGTGTCTCTACAGTACCATTCTCTCTCTCTCTCTCTCTCTCTCTCTCTCTCTCTCTCTCTCTCTCTCTCTCTCTCTCTCTCTCTCTTTCTCCACATAGAAAGAACAATCGAACCCTTCGAAATGTGGTTTCCGGTGAAATATAAACCAGCGGGCAGCAGAAGCAGCGAAGAGAGGGGGAGAATTCTCAAATTCATAAATAAATCAAAGGATCCACTCGTCCTCTCTCCCTCTCTCTTCTGCTTCTTCCACTTTTTGCACCTCATCGTCATCGTCGTTGTCCATCCATCCATCCATCCATCTACTATAGTGCCCCCTTGTCTTTTTTCTTTCTTGTCCTCCCCCCGTGTATTATGACGGGGTGCCCCACTCGAGTGTTCGCACCCGGTTTGCGCAACCGTTTCCTCTGGGCGCCGCGCCGAAATTTCGCTCTGGCGGCGGCGGAAAAACAACTGATATCGGTGGGGATGGATGGAGTACGGCCGGATGGATGGATGGATGGCAGCGAGAGGGAGAGAAAGAGATCCAGTCCGCACACACCCGCAAACGCCTATTTTTCGGCAGTACAGTCGGCCAACAAGCCGTTTTTCTCGGATGATGAATGGTCTTCTACAGTAGTACTGGTTGTTCTCTCTCTCTCATTCGATCTCCCCTTCTCGAGCCTTGTTCCACCTCTTCTTCTTCTCTCCTCGTCCTCCATCTTCCTCTCCCTCGTCCGTCAAATGTTCCGCGTCCAGCTGCTGCTGCTGCTGTTCGTCGTCTTCGCGCCCTTGATGTCATTCTCTATTCTTTGACACGTCATAAATCTCACTGCCGCGTCAAATTTCTGACAGAAACGCCAGAGTTCGACCAATTCTCAAGGTTCCAAAGACTAAGAGGGCGTCGACTAATCCATGATCTTCCGAAGAATCGGAGAGATCCAGTCGTGATTAGGTGGTGATTTATGGTTTTGAACGTCAGTCTCTGAAAGATCACTGATTGCGAAATATGGGATCATCTGAGCTTTCTGAAAATCTGAAAAACGCGCAAAGTAGGGGGAAATCTTTTCGACTCTATTCCCTTCGAAAATCGTGCTCTGAAGGGAATTGTCTCTTATGCTCATAATGAAACACGTCTTAGCGACTGTTACCGTAATCCTCGCTCTAAAAAGTTGGTTTACGACCATTTTTCGTGCGGATGAAGAGTAGCTCTGCAATTTTTCCTGACCAGTTGAAATTTTGAAATTTTTCCACTGCTCCCCGCGGCGGCCGGAGAATCATTATCTCTCGAGATTGATAAGAGATATCAAAAAGTTGCCAACTGCAAACTTCTAGTTCTACTCATGATCTACAAGTTTGCTGTTGATAACTTTTTGATATCTCTTATCAATCTCGAGATATAATGATTCTCCGGCTTGGAACCTTCCAAACATTTGCCTTTCCCCCGAAAGAATTCCCGGGAAACCCACCATTTCGGGGGGTTCCACCTCTCCACCCGATAAACGTCCAATTATGTTCTCTCTGTGCCAAAAGTCAAAAGTTCACTCCCCCCCCCCCAGATCTTTGCGTTTCCGGAAGTTGTCTCGTCAGAGATCTGTTTGCCCTTGCGTTCCAATGCGCGGATATGGCCACTTCACAAATAGACACCACTCTCCCCCTCCCACCGTTCTGCCCATCCATGTGCTCTTTTTTGCAGCCCTTCCCACTTCCTCTCGTCCTTCCTCCTTCGTTTTTTGTCTGTTTCAATTCGGCTTCTCCGTCCGCAAGAAATGATTGTCACGGAATGCTCGAGAGCAGCAGCAGAGCCCGGAGACACGTTGTTCATCTCTTTTTCGTCGTCTTCGCATATTTTATTCACCGCGCCGTTTTTCGTCCACCTCCTCTTCGTTTTTGGCTGATGTCCAGTGTACAAGCTCACACAGAAGACGCCTCTTCGTCCGTATAATTTGTATTCGCCGATATTCCACCATCCCATCTGGCGATTATTTTGTGCCAACTAAATCGAATTTGGCACCGAAAAGAGGAGAGGAAAAAAGAGAATAACGAAGGCCCGCATCATCATGTCATTGAGCATCTTTTGAAGTTTCAACTCTTCTCTCGTACCACCCTTTGCATCTCCTTCTAACACTAAACCCCGGAAGTTTCGCAAAACATCTGGTACATGGACTCTCACCAACTCACCACTTATTCCGTTATTTATAACCGGGTTCTCTCCCCTCTTAACTTCCCCTCTATCTTTCTCGCCGTCTCTCCGTTTCCAACGCTCTCTCGTCTAAATGAATGGCGTCGTTAGTGTGCTGCACAGGAGCCAATGTCCAATGGGAATGGGACAAAGTGGAGAGCGGCGTTGATGAAAGATGGGGAGAAGAGGTGATGACGGGTTATGAGCGTCGAGCAGGATGCGGCAATTATGAAGTAAGAGCACGGGTGGGCCAGTTCAGAAGGCATTGTTTCTAAACAACATCAGCGCATACATATCGAATGGAGTAGCCAGTGTGTCATGTCCACTCGAAAAGCCTTGCACGGAGGGCGCGAAAACGAGAAGTGTATTGGAGCATGATTGGATTGTGCTCCGATGTCTCTCCCCTCCCCGGCCCGCCGCGTTGACTGCGTGCTCTTTCGTCCGAACCCGTTTGCTGCCCGTCGTCCACCCGCCCGCCATTCTGGTTATGCCCGTTCCCCTTCTGTTGTGCTCTCGGAGAGCACATATTTCGCGCGCGCGCAAGAGCACGTCTCTCGTCTCTGCGTCTCGATTCCAGATTATTACAACTGTGTGAGTGTCTGCGTCGCGCGGGGGAGAAGCTCTCTCGGCTCTCGGGACCCTGGCCGCTTCCCGGCTTCTTCTTGTTCCCTCGCCACTAAATCCCGCTCTAATGCATTATGTGATGGTGACAGAGAGAGAGAGAGGGTGGTCAGTGTCTCGTTTCATCGAGAGGACGACGACGATTCGGTGATGTTTCCACCGCGTCTACGTAATCCCCCTGCCCATTTTTCGATTTGTCCATGTAAAACGGCCCCGTCTCTCTAAATCTAGGAAGCGTGTTTCGAAATGACTGACTCACACGGGTTTCCCTGCCCTTCATAACGCGAACTTCTCTGCTCCGGGAGCCAATGACTCAGTCCTTATCACTTTCTCTCTCTCTCTCTCTCTTCCTGATTCACTCCGAAGCCCCAGCCAGACGTTCTCTGCCTGACCACTTGCTAATCCAATAAATAAGTCAACAGGCTCACAGATTATCCATTCTGCTGCTCTTTCTCTTCTCCCGCATCGTTTCAACATGTCGCTTGGGCTCTCGGAGATATGTTTTCAGCGGATACTTGACTCGTGAACTTTTTGCAAAACACCTGGAAGCCACCACAAACCTCATTCTCCCATTTTCTATGTCTCTCCATTCCTCTCAATCTCTCACTCGCCCTTTAGTTTCATTTACAATTCGATTCCACATACTAACTTTTTACTCAATTACACACACACACACACTCTCTATCTGTTCCTCAATTCAACTTTGTTTGACACCGATTCGCACTCTCCTGTGGCCTTTCACATTTTATTCGTCCGAGTCCATAAAAGGGGAAACAGGTGGCATCTGAGACAAGAAATGTGTAAGTGTTTGTGTGTTTGGAGAAGACGCGCGTGTGTTGGCCAACTCCTCCTCTTGACCACCCAGAGTACCTACTGCTGCTGCTGCTGCTGCTGATTATCTTTTGTCCGCCGTTCTGTTGATTGCTCGTGAATACGGTCGGATCCTTTGCTTCATACAAAATCAGCGGAGATGGTCTCCGGGCGGCGCTCTCGGGTCTCGCCACCGACTCAATTCATAGTTTTTTTTGCCCGTTTCTGACCGTCTCTCCCGGAATTTTCGTTAGAAACGCTAATTTTAAGTGAACTTCCGACAGGCAATCGGTGGAATACGAGCAAAAAGAATAAATTTGGAAAAGAACACAGACGTCGTGATTTGCTGATTTTGATAATACAAAAAGTGCAAAACGCCTCTTCTTCTGACACTGTTCTTCTTCTCTCGAACATATTTTCATTTTGTTTTGACACCATCTGGCATGCCCGTCACCATATTGCTCAAGTGCATCATCCCTCAAAAGTGCTTCTCCCTCTCTCCTTCGTCCGACCGTCTGTCTTGTCGTCGTCGTCGTTTCCCCCTTGCCTTCGTTTCCATTCGACTTCATCTCTCTCTCTTTCCGACGAATACACAAATCTCCGTCGATCGTCTCCGACTGATAACCTTTCCCTCCGTCCGCCCGTTCTCCTTTCCGAGAAGCGAGAGTCGCACTGAATTATGAATCGAATCGTTTCTGTTTACCCTTCTTCGTTTTGGCACTCCTTCTGACTCACTTTTTACACTAGAAACTGTCTCCGATTTCGATACTTTTCTGTTTCTTTACTCACTTTTCGCCCATTCGCAACCAATCGTCCTTTCGCCTGAATTCTCCATTTTCAACAGCTCATTGAGCACCGATTCCGGCTCGTTTCCTTTCGCTATGCCACGTCATTATGTCAGAGAAAACGGAAACCAAAGTTTTCGAGAGAGAGAGAGAAGAAAAACACAAATCCCCGAGTCTTTTCCGTCGACTATTTTCCATTTTTGGCGAAATTTCTCAGGATGTTTTCGAGTTTTTTGAACATTTTCCCCGCTGAAAACAACCGAATGACTTGAAGAATTCAAAGCGAAAAACTGAACATTATTTGTTTTTTTGAAGAGTTTTTACGCTTTGAAACCAAACAAAACCATTAGAGCAGTTCGAGTGAATCACTTTGCACTGATTGTCCCATCACCTAACAAAAAAACAATCAACATTTATCACTGGCTATCAGTAGAGAGCGAGGAAAGGAATAATCAGGTTTTTTCTCTGGTGCCGCAACGATCCGCCGGCAGTCACTGGGCGGGTGTTACTGTCGGAGTGGTCGGAGGCGTCTTTCCACTGGGAACATCCTTCTCGTTGCTCACTTCGTATGCCTCGATGGCTAGTTGCCCGACAGAAGCAAGTACGTGGACGAGGACGAACAAAGAGAAGAGGGTGTGTCCCGAGACGCAAAGGAACACGAAGACTCCCGTGAATGCGGGGACGAATACCACTGAAAAACGAGCACAGTGGGAAACGAGAGAGAGAAGGGACTCACGAGAGGCGGCACGGCCCCGAACTTCAGTGTCGTGTGAGAGGAGAAGCCTCCGAATCTCTTCTCGTCCGTCGACATTCAAAAATATATTGTGCGCGGAGACACTGATCGAGGCGCCGAGGACGATGAAGTAGACGAACTTTGCGAAGACGTTCGAGTCCTCGAGAGTTCCGCAGAGCAGCTGCAGGAATTCGAGCGCAGAGCACAAGACGACAGCCACACGGGCGGCCGTCACGTAGGCGAAGAAGTCGTACGGAGGGATTTGGTCCATCGGATGTCACTGTCTAGTGGAGCCCCCCCCCCCCCCCGGAGGAATTTATAGGAGACGGAAGTGGGGCGTCCCAATTAGAAGAGGCTGTGGGGCCGGGTCTTCTGCCGACGTGGCATTGGTTCTCTTTTGCACCTCTTCGCATATTAGCTTGATTTGGCGCGAGAAGTCGTCGTCGTCGTCGTCTGCCGCCTCTTATTTATGCATATCGGGCCGCGAGTCTCTATCGTTATGTTTACATCATCAGCTCCATCCTCTCCTCTTGTTTTCATATTTCCTTCCATCCGTCCATCCATCCATATTTCATTCATTCATTCATTCACACTTCCTCTTTTTCTCGCGCCAACAAGCTTCCCGAATAAGCTCCCTTTTCTGAGAATATCCCTCCATTCCGCGGCTGCAAAAGTGATAACAAGAGGCCGTTTTATGAGATGATTGATGACTGTCTCTCCACATCAACAAGTGCTCCTTCTTGTTGTTTTTTCCATTGGAAACACGTTCTCAAAAGTCGTTTGACTCCAGAAACAAAAAAGATAATCCAGTGGACGTGACCACCTTGCCACCTACAGTATCCCTGTTTCGGCTTCTTCTCTTCAATACATTTTCTCTTTCGACGCAATCCAATTAGTTGTTGCCTTTCAATCCTTCTCCGTTTGAAACCTGTCCGTTATCATAGTTATCACCTTTTCCCCCGCCACTCCTGATACAATTATTATCGCCAATTTTCACTTTCCTGTCTTTCCCTAAATCCGCGTTCGTCCTCGATTCGTCTCCTTATCAATTCGCTCTCGAATTCGAATTCTTTCAGAAAAGAAGACGTCGCCTCTCGGCCAACAACAAGTGGGCGGTGCATGCGTGCGCGCCGCTGATAACACCGAGGAAAGAGTGTGCGAGACGGTGAGTCGCAGACGCGGATCGCATTTCAGGTCACCCCGCGTCGCGCCGCGCGGAAAACGGTCTTTCTTATTATTGGCGGTTATGCAATAATACCCCCCGCGGCCGCAATTGACACCCGTTCGCCCTTCCCGCCCTCAGTTATCGCCTCATTTCAGCCGCCACCGCCACCGCCGAATCATCCGACGCCAACCGCCATGACGACAGCTTCAGAGCTGCTGTCCGACGATGCGAGAGCTCGATTCTCGCACACAAAGGCGCTCTTCGAGCAGCTCGAGAGACAGCAGGACGTGAGTCTTCCCCATCTCCTTTTGTTGTGCAGCACCCGTTCGTAGGTCCCCTCGTTCTATTCACCACGTCTTCAACGTCAACCACCGCCTCCACTCCCCCCGAAACCGCCATCCCAATGCCCGCCGAGCCCAATGTCGCAGGTAAGTGAAACATGAGTCGACTCTCTCTCTCTCTCTCGCCCCTTCTCGATCACACCCCCACAACTCTTTTTCCGAAACATCATCCATCACAAATGTGTTTCTGTTCGCCTAATCCGCTCATCGATAATAGATTCATGATGAAACCGCTCGCACTGTCCTTCTCACCCACCACCACCATCATCATCATCATCCCAAACACACATAATCGAAACGAAACACACCGAAATATAGCTTGTGTCTGCAGGTCGAACGCAACTTCTCCGAACTGGCCGCCGATTTGGACCGCATCCAGTCGTCGCCGGCGACGTCGAGATTCGTACAGCACAAGTGAGTTACTCCTTCTCGCTCTTCTCCTTTCCCCCCACTAACAAACGTTTTCTTTGCTTCGCATGCTCCTCCTCCTCTTCAGATCCTCCACCCTGCCGCCGCCTTCTTCCTATTCCGATGCTCCGTATTCGTTCGAGAATACGGTCGCCACTTCGCAATACGGACTCCACACAAACCACAACAACAACAACAACAGCAATTCGTTTGAGCCCTACTGGAGGAACGGTTCGATATATCGGCGGCAATTCGAGAAACCGTATGTTTCCTTTTCTTCTACTCGCATGCGTTCTCTCTTTTTCTTTGTTTTTTCTTCGGTTCACTAATCAGAATATGACAAGTCTTGAGAAAACGATGGTCACCAAATGGATTTTTGCAGTTTCGGCGACGACAGCGATGGCAGTAATGGTTCTGCGAATGGCATGAAACACACGACATACGCCGTCGTGAAGACACCCCGAAGCGAGTCGGAAGCGGAAGTTTCCGAAGGCCGCGGACTGATGGAGACGCGACGAGGACTGAGTCCCGAGAGGCCCGACGCGGATCTCACCAACCGAAAGGTCTCGTTCAGCACTGCACCGATTCCGGTAAGACACCCAATTCACTCACTCGCTACTTACAGTAACTCTTGAATCTCGCTTTCTAACAACAACAACAACAACAGCAACTGATCAGTTGTTTACGTGTGTCGTGATGACAATAAGAGTACAATCGGGAATTAGGTCATCACGAAGATATGATAAGGAGGGAATGGAGAGGGGGAGAGAGCGGAGGGTGTCGGTGACACGTTCAATTTGCATAATATCCCTTCTCTCATCACTTATCCCTGTTCTCACTTTCAGGTGTTCTCGGCCTTTTCCGTCGAAGACTACGACCGCAAGAATGAGGACATTGACCCGGTGGCGAGTTGTGCAGAGTATGAATTGGAGAGAAGACTCGAGCGAATGGACCTGTTCGAGGTGGACCTTGAGAAGGGCGCCGAGGGTCTTGGAGTATCTATCATTGGTCAGTCGACGACACTTTGACGTCTCATCCGAAACTATTTACAGGAATGGGCGTCGGAGCGGATTCTGGACTCGAGAAGCTCGGCATCTTCGTCAAGAGCATCACGCCCGGAGGAGCTGTTCATCGCGACGGACGCATCCGAGTTTGCGATCAGATCGTTTCCGTCGACGGAAAGAGTCTCGTCGGAGTCTCTCAGCTGTACGCAGCCAACACTCTCCGATCGACGAGCAACCGAGTCACTTTCACTATCGGTCGCGAGCAGAATCTGGAAGAGTCCGAAGTGGCGCAGCTGATTCAGCAGAGTCTCGAACAGGATCGCATGCGGATGCTCGGGGACGATGAGGATGACATCGAAGAGCCACCACCGCCGCCTTCGCAGATGCCGCAGATGACATCGTCGGCGCTGTCGTCTTCTGAATCCGATCGCCCGACGACGTCAATGATTTCAAAGGAAGAGGCGGAGATCCGGTCGAAGATTGCCGCTCTCGAGTTGGAACTCGATGTGACACAGAAGAAGGCGGAACACTTTCACGAAGTGCTCAGCTCGACGAAATCGCACTGTGAACAGTTGGAGAAACAGAACGAGCAGGCGAATCATATGATCAAGAACTACCAGGAAAGAGAGAAAGAGCTGTTGAACAGAGAAGAGAACCACGTGGAACAGTTGAGAGACAAGGACATTCACTACGCGTCGCTCGTCCGGCAGCTGAAAGAGAGGATCGACGAGTTGGAGGGCAAACTGGAAGAGGCCGAAGAGCGACGATACTCGATACAGAACCTCGAATTGATCGAGTTGCGCGAGAAATTAAAGGAGAAAATCGAGAAGAGAGACGAAGGACTCGCCTACAAACCGGGCGGAGAGTTGCCGCACGAAGACAAGGCGGTGATGGCGAATCTCGAGACGGCGGTCCGTTCGTCCCCGGGAGATGAGCAAACGAAGCCCTACTTGCAGACGCCGACGAACAAGAAAGACGCTGAGGTGTCGGTGGGGAGCAGTTGGACAGAAGAGTACTCGTCCCCTTGCGAGTCTCCGGTTCCTCGAATCTCGGAGCCCGCCTCGCCGGCTCTCCCTCACAAATTGACACACCGCAAACTGCTGTTCCCGCTGCGGAAGAAGTACGCGGAGAATGAATTCTGGCGAGCCACGTGCCAACCGGTTGGGCTGCAAGCGTTGCATTGGACAGTCGACGACGTCTGTCAACTGCTCGTCTCGATGGGTCTCGACAAATACGTTCCGGAGTTCACGATCAACAAGGTCAACGGAGCAAAGTTCCTCGAATTGGACGGCAACAAATTAAAGGTAAAAAAAGAGAGAGAGGAGGGGAAGCGGGAGAAAATTGCGAAATTGCAGGCGATGGGCATCCAGAACCACTCGGATCGATCGTTGATCAAAAAGAAAGTGAAGGGAATGAAGAACAAGATCGAGAGGGAGCGGAAACAGCTGGAACGCGAGAGCCGCACGCGTGTCATTGCTCACACGATTCCCATGTGATGCTCATCATCTTCTTCTTCTTCTCCACATCATTCTCGCCGTCTCAAGGTTGTTCCAGAATCGCCAATCCATGGGTTCCCCGTCTGAATTTCTTCTTCTTCTTCTTCCCATTCAGTTTTCCGCCGCCTTTCTTCCCATTTCTCCACCCCCACTAGACTCTTACAAAATCCTTTTTTTTCTCGATTTATTTATTTTCAGTCGATGCACCACCAAAAAATGTGATATATTCCTGACACTTCCTCACTAATTTTCCAATCAAACAATATTTTTTTGCCTCCCCGACCAATATAAATACCAGTCAATGAATTCGGCTCATAATTATCATTTTTATTGCAAAACACGAGAACGAACAAAGAGCGCGATCGACCATCGAAATGGTTATTACTTTTTACAGGATATAATAAAAACAGCGATTGGTTTGAAAAATCATCATTAAAATGACAACAAATCGGACGATTTTTTGTTCCCCTTGGTGAACGATAAAAAACGAAAAAAGTAGAAGATCGATTTTCGAAAAATTCTCAATAAATTACGAAGAGCCGAGGTACAATACAAAACGACGTAATGGGCGGAGGAATAAAATAATTGGCAATTGAACTGAGGTGTTGGAATGAAATTAACGTCTCGGACGGTCTCTTCCATGATCACGACCGTGGTCGCGCTCGCGTTCGCGATCACGTTCTCTGTCTCTTTCGGTTCGTTCACCTCTCTCACGATCTGGACGATCTGGACGTTCTGGACGAGCCGATCGCTCCGATCGCTCAGAACGTTCTGGAGCCTTTGCCTTCTCAACTTCGACTGGTGCTGATTTTTTGGCGGCCTTGGCGGCAATCTGAAACTATTGTTCGTATAACTTTTGTGTGAAAGCTCATACAGTTTCATCAGTCAATGGCATGTAATAGATGGCTGGCAGTGCCGCTGTCTTTTTGAATAACTGATCGGGTGTTTTCAGCTGCGGTTCCTCTTCCACCACAACTCGACGTTCTTCACGATGATGCTCTTCTCTGCGTGATTCCTCTCTGAAACAATATTATTAAAAGTGTTCGGCATACTCGAATGAACCTTTTCGAGCTTTTCTTCTCCTCCTCCTTCTTCGCCTTCTTCTCATCCATGAATCCGGCTCCCTTAGAAAACGGCGGAGTCTCCGATCGACCTCTCTTTCTGTCTTCTTTCTGCTCTTTCGGTTTCTCTTTAGTGTCCATGCGAGTAAGTCGTGAGGCCAAGCTTCCACGCTTTTCCTTTCTTTCCAGATCGAGCTTATCGTTGTCGCGCATAACGTTTTGAAGCTGGAATATGGGTAATTAGAGGTACTTCTCTGATCACATTTTCATTACCGTTATCTGCAAGCTTGCTTTTCCTCCGAGAACAGATGTCTGGGAAGTGCTAGAGAGACGTTCGGCGCGAGAGGATCCAGTCAGTGTACCAATAGTTACAACCTCGGGAAGTTTCAACTCTCCTCTGCCTTCTTTATAACGGGTCATCTGCAAATCACCTTCGTTTCTGTTGCAGTAACTTCTCAGAAGACTTACATTATCTTCGGTATCGAAAACGACAACCAACTTTTTCGGATTTCCGTCCGGCCAAGTCTTATCGTGCATCGAACGAACGACCTGTTCGGCACCAGAATCGCCGTCCAGCTGAAAAGTTACTATTGAGACTATTCGTATTTCTGAGTAACCAACCTTTGCAAAACAATGGCTCTTGACTTTATCAATCCAGAAATCGACAATTTCACCTCCGTGTTTCTGAATTTCTTCGCGGAGCATTCTTTCGGTAAATGGACGAGTCAATCCGCGAATGTGAACGATACTAGAAACTGGGTGTCTGAAAACAACGAGTAGCATCATGAACACGTTCCCTCAACTCACCTAGATGAAGGAGAAGATGCGCGACGGTTCGAAACCGATCCACGCACCTTTTCCTCCTTCTTGACACCGCCATTCTTCGGTTTCTCATCAGTCTTTTCTTTCTCAGTATCTTTCAAATCTTCTGTTTCCATAGAATCCTCCTTGTGCTCTTTCTCTTCGTCGTCGCCATAATCCAACTCGTCGCTGTCGTCCTCCTTCGAAATCTGCGTCTCTACCGGCTTCTCGATAACTGCAATGAGGCTTTTTCTTGAATTTACGTGAAAGAATTTAGAACCTTCTTCCTTTTCCACGGTGGATTTGGTGTCCGACTCCGCTGGCTTCGATTCATCGACTGACTCTACTTTCCTTAAAACAAAAATTGAATTGTGAAGAATTAAGAATCACTTACTCGGCCGTCTGCGGAGTGCTCGTAATAACTTCAGCCGACTTGTCGAGTTCAACTTCTTTCTCTTCATCCTTTCTAATATTGAAACATTGATTACTGGTGATATTTAAAAACACTTACGCGGTGGATAGATCAGAACCTTCATCATTCGAAGGCTTATCTACTAGCTCAGTGCTCGTCTTTTGCTCTTCAGATGTTTTATTTTCCTCCTCTTTCGCTTCGCCCAATTCACGATTTTGTGCAGCATCGGACTCAGCAACAGGCTCAACTGCAACCTCTTCTACTTTTTGTTCCGAGTCAGCGGTTGAGATTCTTCGACTGCAGAACACTATTTTTGCGATTAACTTTTCAACTCAATCAATACCTTTTTCTCGGAGTTCTCTTGCTCGGAGAAGTGTCGATTTTCTTAGTCGGTGATAATTCACTCTAAAAAGAAAATTAAGCGATTGAAAATTTTACTGGGGGAAAACCTGCGGAGTCTCGGCTCCTGATGCCTCACTTTCAGTTCTATTCCGTGCTTCAGCAATATCGGCTGATTTTTCAACAACCGCGGAATCATTATCATCGGCAATGGGTCCTTTTTCTTGGCTAGCCAGAGCCTTTGGGAAAATATTACAAACACGTTAAAAATTGATTGAATACCTCTTTGAGTCTCTCCTGCAACACTGCTTTAACCCCTTTGGTAGGAAGATTTCGGCTTTCAAGCTCTTCTCTCAGTTCAGTCACTTTTAGCATCGACAAGGGCCGTCCACCCACAAGAACTTCGTCATCGGACATCTCGCTCAAACCTTTTCAGATTCGAAACCTAGGAAACTAGAAATTAATTGCACACATTTGGAAAAAAAAACAAAAACAAAGCGGCAATTTTTAAAAAAATTGCAGAGGGGAAGAACGTAACACTATTCGAAAATCGTGGGGAGGGGGGACACAATGACGGGAAATTGCACCGTTGCAGGGGGCGACGCAAGGAGACGCGATGTACGTCAATACAACAACACGGGCACACAGCCGGAGCTGTTCGAAACACAGAATACGTTTTCGTGGAGTCCCACGACGAAATGGCACACTGGGAATTGAGAAAAATCTTTTTTTCCGAGCAGCATTAAGATAACGGAGAATATTATGAACTGCGGCAATATACAGAAAGGCAACTTGTGAAAACAATGGGGAATTGGAAGAATTTGTAAACGTTGTTGACAAAATGAAAGCAGACATTGGAGAGAAATTAGAGGAAAGTAGTGATTATCTCTTCTCTTCCATTTCGAAACTAGTGCGCCTTTAATTTGTTGTTCCCTTCGAAACCACTGCTCTAAATTTAGCTATGTCCCTTTAAACGATACGGTTTCTCTTCCCAAGAATTCATCCTCTCGAAGAGTTGCAACAACAGAAAAACTCCGTTTTTCAGATGGTTCGCGTTCGACGAGTGTATAGTGGAGCGACGCTTCTCAGAGTGCTCTACCCCGTCGGATTATGTATGCTTTTCGTCGCGGTCAACGTCATTCTGACTCGAGAATCAGGCAACCAATCGTCCACAGTGTAGGGCGCTGATTGAAAACCGTAGTTAAAAATTGAAATTCCAGTGTTTATGGACTATTTCGATCGTACGACTCACACGACAACGGACTTATTGCCCTCTTCTTCATGGGGTTTCTCATTCTGACAACGACTTTGGGAGTCATCTGCTACAAAATGAAGTTCTACAAAGTACACAATATTTTTTCTCCATTTTTTATTAAGCTAATCTAAATTTTCAGGCAATAACAATTTACCTTTTTGCAAACAGCACAGCTCTTCTGCTTTTCTATTTCTTTTTCCATTTCCGCAACGTCGCCTATGCTCGGTCGATTCCCATTTCTCTGCCCACTGCCGTTTTTCTTTCTCTAAACTTTGGATGCTTTGGCTTAATTTCTCTGCACTGGAAGTCCTCAAAAAAAATTTCGCAGTTTTATCTGGTCATGCTGGCTGCATTAACCGCTGTCTTCCTTGTCAACAATCTGCCAGATTGGACTGTTTGGATTGCTCTGACGGCGCTTTGCATTTGGGACATCATTGCCGTTTTGACGCCGTGCGGTCCGCTGAAAATGCTGGTCGAGACTGCGAGTAGACGGGGCGACGACCACTTTCCAGCTATTCTCTACAACTGTAAGTGTTTCAGCGTTGATGAGACGCTTTTCGAGTCATTCTTCAGCCAGCTCCTTCCCTGGCACGCCCGAAACGGTGAGGTCTAACAGCACTCAGTTAACCGAATTCCAAAGTTCTGCTAATTCGATGGCCGTACACTCGGAATCTCTCACAACGACCCCTCTGACACCGAGAAGAAGGAGTGAGTGATAGTAAAGAGCTAGTCACGACGTTTTTAAATTTCACAGGAGAGGTCCGAGAAGTCGAAGGAACGATTCGACTCGGGTTGGGTGACTTCGTGTTCTACTCGCTAATGATGGGAAACGCTGTTCAGGTATTATTATACTCGCGATTCCTCGCAGAAGTGCTCTTTTCAGACAGCTTCTCCTCTAACGGCTGTTGCTTGTTTGGTGTCGAATCTCGTCGGATTGACAATCACTCTTCCCGTCGTCACTCTCGCCCAAACCGCTCTTCCGGCTCTTCCGTTTCCACTGGCCATCGCCGCTTTCTTCTATTTTTCTTCTCACATCGCACTAACACCATTCACTGATTTGTGTACTACGGGATTATATCTGTATTGAAATTTGTTTTCTTTATTTTGCAAAACTAATCTCATTTAAAGGTTTAAAAACGGGTCAAACAACCACGGGTTCCAAATTCGCGTGCTCCTACATAAAGTGTTGTTGCAAATTTTGGAAATTGAAATGGAAATACTGGGAAGAAAAATGCAAAGCCATACGGAATTAGTGAAGAAGTATGTCATGTGACAAGAATCATGGCAATGCTACTCAATCTGACATTTCGATAAATGTGGAGGATACAAAACGTAAGCAGACGGTGAATTTCCGAAGATGGAACACTACATGAATAGGTTAAGCACGGGGAAAGGGGGCATGAGTAAAATTGAAGAAGCATTATTGAAAATTAGTAATAGATGAAAGTAGTAGTAGGAAGTTTGAAGGTATTGGAAAAAATATTTACAGTTGACGGAAGCGATTCGTCGGACGCTTGCTGCCGGCGTAATTTTCGACGACTCTGTCACGCGTCGGGGTCTGCAAGTATTCGTTTTTTTTAAATATCAGAAGCACCTATTCTTTCCCTAACCTTATAAGGTTTATCGAAAGTTCCGTCGAAGTAGAAATGAACTTGTTTTTGGGAATCAATTTTAACGACGAAATATGTTCTGATGAGGTCGGCGATAAGATCTTTCGTCAGTTTATAGACTCTCTCCTGCAGAAATTCCATTGGATACGTTGAAGATCCCGCCATTCGAGTCCAAGACAAAACGTCGGAATTCCGATGCTGTGTCAACTGTTCAGGCGGACTCTCCAAGCCGATCAAGATATTGACGTCGAGCTCTTGCTGAAAATGAACGCTTCGTTTCTGGCTGTAGTTCAAAAACTTACCCATTCATCGGGAATCAAATAACTGGTTTGGTCCATGAACATAAACGTGAAGAAGGTTCTCATTCGTTTCTGGACAAATAAATTCACATCTCCGACCGCCAGACGTGTTCCCTTTTTGCCACCGAACTTTATCTGTGCTGCATGCCTGCAAACAATACATATTTTGTTTGGAACACTGATGATTGTCAACTCACTCTACGTCTTCATCACGGATGTATTTTTGATTGAGGACCAGATTGTGGACAATCTTGTTCATTTCCGCACGAATCTCTCCTACTGTCCAGTTCTTGAGCATTGGTCCGAATACGGCATCCGCTATGGCGGTTTCAGTTGTCAGGTGATGCCATTTGCGATCGTTTTTGTTTTCATGCTGATTGCACTTCCTACACATGGGTTTCACATGTTCTGATATGTTAGACTCCGGGAGCGGCTCAGAATCCTCGTAATTCAAGGATTCTTCGATGGCCTCTTCTCGATGAGCTTCTGCCGGCTCCTTAGTGGGCTCTTCGGTGGGGTCTTCGATGTCTTCTTGCGAAAAAACTGAAGCAATCGTCGAGTTGACCGACTTCAACATTCTGCTCATTCGCGGGTTGTGAACCATTAGGCAGACTCGTCCTGTGGCAACAGCAGGAACGTCTTCGTGATAATCTTGATCTTGCGAACTTCCATTTGATTGTTGGTTCGGGACGTTTTCTTCATCAGATTCAACATCAGAGAGTGACTGAATATCATGGTCGTCTGGTGCAATAGAACCTTCTGGAGTGACAAGATCAATGAATTCAGGTGATTTGCAAGAAACTTGAGAGAGGCCTTCGGATGATTCATCGTGTGCGATGGGCTTTGCGGATGAATCAGGAGTGGCGAGATTGACGATTTCACAAAAGTTGTTCGCTGTTCTCGAAGGCTCTTCTGCCGATCCGCCTTGTTCGATTGGAGAGGACTGTGCGTTCTGGAGTGGATCCGTAGTAACCAAGTTGGTGATTTCACGAAGACTGTTGGTTGTTTCCAAAGGCTCTTTCCGGTAGAAGGGATTTTGCTCGTTGGGAGGCGAAGCGTTCGGGATCGGGTCCCGGGGGTTGCTGTCGGGTCGCTCGACATCAGATGGAGCAGAATTGCATCGACTCGCTTGTTGCACTGCTTCTGAACTATTCTCTCGCAGAAAATCTAAGCGTCTTGGTGAGGTCGAGGGGCGAGAACCTTGAGTGAAATGCCCTAAGAACACGATTTCCGAACATTCCGACCGTGTTGATGGAGGAGACAGAGAAGCGGAAGAAGAGGGGGAAGAGGAAGAACTTCCATCGGACGCAAAGCGAATCACCGATTCGTGGTCTTCATCTTGTAAGCTGTTCAGTTGCACATCGGAGACTGAGGGATCTGTAGTAGATGAAGAGGAGCAACTCACTGGAGCCGCAGCAGACGAAGTTGACTGTTCGTCCGATGTGCATTCGACGACGCTGGTTGTAGGTTCGGGAAGTTTGGTTTCCTCGCTGACAGCAGTGGAGTATCCTTCCGGGGCGAGAGCGTGAATGTCAACAAGGAGATCGGGTGGAATCAGGGCGACGGCCGGAGTTGGTTGATGCGGGCAGAATAGGCCATCCAAGTGAGGGAACCAAGGTTTGCCATTAGAGTCGTCTTCTTTCCCGATATCCTCTTCAGTGCGAAGCGGAAAGTTCTCGTGAGAGCCCCCAGAAGAGGCATTTGAAATATGTTTCTTCTCTTGTGGGCCATCTCTTTCACTCGAATAGTACGATCTCTTGATTCGTTGCGTGAACTGTGGATACCATCGGTCTTCAGGAGATTCTTTAGTTTCGTTCACGGCATTAGAAGTGCTTGAAGAACATGTACTCTCTCCGAAAATTTCTCCGTCATTATTTGGAGAAATCTGTGGATCGAGCAGTGGCGCCGCAGATGTGTTCGGTTGAGAACTCTTCTCCTTTTTGTTGTTAGATGGCATCATGTCTCTCTCGACGTAATTGAAGTTATCAACGAGCTGTGAAGGCACATCAGAAATTGAAATCCTTCTTTGTTCGCCAACGTTGTCATTATAAAGATAATGACTTCCATACGATAAATACCTAGGAGGCGGTGACTCCTTTAACAAAAACTTGATTCCATATCTGCACGTTTTCCTAAAATATGAACGGAAAGGTAGAGAATAACATCTACTTTGAACTCACGCGATAAACCCCTCCAACAGGGTTCTGTAGAAAGTATGAGCGCAAAACAAAGGGTCTGGTTTCATGGTCTCCGGTAAATAGCGTCTTATGAGGGAGCTCTCACTTCCCTCCTTTGGACTATCGAGTACTGTAATGACGCCTATTCACATAAATCCTTCCTATCGTCAGTCTCACCTGCTCTGTAGTTGGAATGAAAATTGACGTCGACTATGCGATCATCAATTACTTTCGTCTTTTCATCGGTGTGTGGAGAACAAAAATGACCGGTGAGTTTCTTCAATAAATGGTTATTATTCAAATGGGTCAAATGAGTATTGTCGTTATAGTGGACTTGGGAATCGTAATGCATGTTTCGGTGGAATAACCGAATTCTGTTATTTCACCAGTGTTAGTTATAAGTCCCGTCTAACGAGTTGTAACCACGAGTGTCTTCCCATTCAGTGAAACTCACCCATTCAATCGGGAAGATTCGCGACGACTCGTTGCACAGTCTGTTGGAAACTTCTCTCAGAAGAGCTTCCATCGCCACACTTCGGCTCAGAGCCGAGTGGCTCCTGAGGTTTTCGAACGTGTCTTTGTGCTCAATTTCCCTGGAAACCATGTTCACCGAGTCTGAGGGCACAACATGAGCACTCACCATATTCTGTTGATGTTATCCATCTCTTCCACGATTGCCGATTTCAACTCTTCGCCTCCGTTATCCGTGTTCGGCTCGGGTTTTTCTCCAAAAATTGCTTCCGAGACCTTATCGTTGGGTAATTGCCAGAACTGGAACAGATAATTTAAATTGAAGTCTAGGAAATTAGTGCTTACTTCGATCCATGCATTCCACATTTTTGGGGGATCCGTTTGATTCTCCATGTGTTGGTTCTGTGCGAGAAAAACGAAAAATTAAAATAAAAACAACGAAGAGTGTTGCAGCGGTAAAACAAAACGAGAGGATAAGCGTAGACAAGGCGACGTCGGAGTCAGAGAAAGAAAGGATTTCGTGGAGAAGGCGGAGACTTTGTTGGGAGAGAGAGAAGAGTTTATGATGAGAGAAGGTAAAATTGAATAGAGTAACAGATAACAGAAACGGAGAAAAGAGTGAAACAGAAGACGGTGGCGGAGAGATTTCAGTAATCTTCGAGATCAAGTTCTCCGAGATAAATTGTCTTGTCACTGCCGGCGGAGAGCACTGAAATACATTAAATTAAGCAAAGTGTCTAAAATCGGTAGGAGAAGGAGAGAGTTCAAATTAAGTCATTTGGTACTCTCTTCAATCTGCCTTTTACGAAATCGGATGAGAGGAGGAGATTTGTAACAGAAACGGTTGACACCAGAAAAAGAATGACCTGATCGGGTATCGGGTTTCCGGGTGACAAGGTAGGTGTTGCGCATAAACATTGCCGAGTCGAGCGAGCAAAAGATACGCAGACGCACACATGTAAACAGATAAATGACCTGCGAGTGGCGGATGCGTTGCACCTCGCACAGTTTACGCATTATTACGTATTAGAAGATTTACTCCATCGGGTGCTCACCGGACAGGTCCTGTGGTCGGGATAGGTACGTCGTATCAGAAAACATGGCTCCAAGCGTATGATCAGAACGACTTGTTCGCATCCTATGATTTTGGAGTCGATGTGAGACAATTTGTATTTGGAAGACGCTGTCAGAACACGTAGGAAGGATTGTGTTGCGAGTAGGGGGCGTGGCTGATAGGACCGCCCATTATTCTTGTCACTCGAGCAGAATTACGGCATCGCTCCGCAATGTGGGAATTGGTAAACTATGGGAAAGTAAAAGAGGAGGTGCTCACTCGATAGCAGAGCTCTCTACTGAAATTCAGCTCTCTTTCTTTGTTGCGAAAATAAACAAAATGTATTGAGTCAAAACTATCATTCATGCGAAGTATCTCATTACGATGAGATAGTGTGGCGACATTAACAGCGAATAAAGAATCACAGACGCGTGCCAGGCAGATGTTGCGCGAAGAAAAAACAGAGACACCCACCTGCGGCAATAAGAACACGAGGGCACTCTCTCACAACAGGGTAAGTGGTGAAAACCCCACACGAACGAGCGAGAGAGAAATGACCAATAAAAACAAAAAAGACTACGGTAGATAAATGTCCTATGTGGGAGAAATGAGAGGAAACGAAAACAACATCTCGAAGAAGATATACAACGAGCATTTACATGTAGGCCGTTTCGAGTCGGGTGACCCATCAAATCACGAAAGGAGAAGCGAAGTGACACCGCCACGATTTCGTAAGTGAATAATGCGCTCGTCAGAAGAACAACCATGACTCTTTTGCCATTACACAAAATGAATTAGTCAACTCGACTACTGTAGTACTTCGTCATTGAGTGCCGGCAGGCAACACTCAAACACACACACGCACACACATAGCAGCTTATTGGACTCACAAAAATAAGGGAAACTCTGAATATAAATTGGAAATTATTGGATGAATTCTAAACGAAACTATGATACGGGCAAGAAGACACTGAAACAAAGTGCCTCTTTGTTTCCCATCATTCGTTGTTCGCGTGGAATTTAGAATAAGAAACTGTATAGAGCGATCAAAAAACATTTTCGAGAGAGCGCGAGCGAAGACAGAAAAAAAGGACTCCTGCTAATCTCGGAGGAATTCAAAACGAAGCTACTTTGTGCGCACACTTTCGAATCAAGACGCGCTTTTGAAAACTCACGTTTCTTTTGTGTTGCACTCGGTGAGCTGAAGACGAACGCTGCCAAATAGGACACGTCAGCACAAAACAACGAATAAAAATGGGAACGGAAAGTGGGGAGGTCGCAAGGGGGGCGATAAAAATGAGAGCAGTGAAGCGGCCGCCGAACACAGAAATGGCGCCCTCTTCGTCTTGCATCGACGACGAAACATGGCTGGTGGGCGTGGCCGCAGCATGCTCTCTCGCGGACGACACGGCGAGGCGAAAGGGCGATGAGCGGCGGGCGGGCGAGAATCGAGGAAACGGTGGAGAGGGGGTGGCTGGGGCGAAGAACATTGGGTACGGAATATAAAGACAACTGGCGAGTCTTTCCGAAATAAGACAGCGTCCCTCCTGCAGCAATACACGGAAACATCTGCGCCGAACAGCGCCCGAATCAGCTGTCTTGGCGGGCGATGCGCGCAAAGGAAGCGTGACGTAACGGGATAAGCTACACCGGGGAGGGGAGAGAGAGAACGAAGAAATGGGTAACACCACAGGTGTGATCTTTTGGGGGTAATTTCGGCCGGCCGTCGGCGGGCAAAAGTATGCAATTATGGTCAGAGCATTACGATTCTCCCAATGCGACTGTTGACCGCCAGATAGCTAGAGGTCAGTCTACTAACTGATAAGCTGCGAAAGAAAATGGCAGCGTTACTTTTTTTCGTTCAATAAGAGGCATCATGCGAGACAGCCGTTTTCCATTGTTTAACAGAAATTGTGAACGAGACGAATTTTGTAAAAAGAAAAAAGAAAGAAGGCAGAAATCGACACATACTCGATTCTGCCATAGGAGTTAGTTCTGACTCATTTTCGTGGACGAAAAACGCAGCCATTCACGCTCAAAACACAGAGTAGTCGTTTTGCTATTATCAAGTGAGAGGCAATATTGAAACTAATCAGAGAAATTTCGCTATGGCGTTTTTTTCCTGTGTCTCCACGGGACACGCTAGATCGACAACAACGGGCGACGCGAATGTAGCAGGAGGAGAGAAGAACGATAACGGCTGATAGCAATAGGTATAACGTTTATCTTGTTCGATTGTTCCTCGAAAAACACTTGCCCTCTCCGCGTTTCGCCCCTTACACTCTACTCGCCAATGCAGCTGTTCTCGGGGACCCGGCGCCTCAAACCACTCGCTCTCCATCTCTCGCTGTCCGTTTAATCGGAAATTGAGACCGCCCGAGGAACGAAAAAGAAAAAGAGATACCCAAGAAACGTCCGGCACGAATAAAAATGAACTCACGAATTGGCTGCGTTGGGTGGAGAGCCGTGCAGTTGACACTGCCAAGATGTCCTGGAAGTTTGTAGAGACACGCACGCGAGTGCACGTCCCATACGTAGGCGAAACGGTTCGAGGAGCCGGCGGTGATGTAGTTGTCCTTGGGAGACCAGCTGCATTTCAGCAAATTCTGAAAGAATCGCGTGCTGATATAACGGCAGGAATACGTGCTTATTACACGCACACACTCACCTTCTCAAAGTTGTGATTGTGTCCGTGGTAGGTGCTCAAGAGTCGTTGTCCCGAGACAAATGGCCGGATGTCCCAGGTGATACAAGAGCAATCCATCGAGTTTGACAACAAAAAGCTTCCAATGTGGCTCACTGAGAGCGAGGTTACGGTGTCACGATGTCCCGAGAGAACATACGTCAGATCGTCGCGACGCGTATCCCAAACCTGAAAACACACAAGAGATTAGCTGTCATTTGCTCAACTGCGCCCAGTATTCGTACATCGTCCGTCCTTTCTGTGGGTCTTTTCTGTGAGAGAGCCAAGCTCATTTTCATAGGAGCCAATTCAAAAAAATCATTCGCTCGACGTCGTTCCCCCTAATTTCTTCACATTTCCTACCGACACACGCCTTCTCTTTTATTTGAGGCGCAGTGTGTTTGTGTGTGTGTGCAGAGAAGAAGCCATTCATTTTCATGTCACCGAATCGAGAGAGAGGGGTACAAGACGAAGGGGAGGTTCTCCTCCCCGAGATTGAAAACGAGCATAATTTTTCGAATCTCCATAGGTCTATTAGAGAAGATGAGGACGGGGGGCTCTGGCTTGCGAGAAGAATGAGAGAGGAAGATGCTCAAAAATTTGTCTCGCTCAGTATCCAATTAATATGCCGTTTTCCGGTTCTCTGATGTTTTGCATGCAACCAATTATTAGAAACGGCAGAGGGTTAGGTGCTCACAGCGAGAGGCCTTGGGGAAATTGAGCACGAGTGTTTCTACTACCTTCTCAGCACTACTCCCATTTTCATAAAAACAGGGTTTCTTTTCCCGCTCTACAACTTCACAGAATGGCGAGCTAATGCATAAAACATCAACAAAAGTAGAAGGGAAACGTGTTCCATTGAAAGAATTGCTCGTTGTTCTTTGCAGAAAGAGAGCCCAGAAGTACCTTGATTTTGTTGTCGATGCCGCCACAGATGACGTTGTCGGAGGTGTCGTTCCACGCAACAGCTGTCTGTTGGTACTTGTTTCCGAACTTTTTCACCGCTTCTTTGCTTCGAAAATCGTGAATCTGAAATTGAATATATTCCAAAAACGTGCCTAATGAGAGCAGAGACCATGGCGGTTCCATCGTCCGAAGCCGAGCAAATCATCTCAGGTCCCCGGCGGCTGACGTCGACCGCGTTTACAAAGTCGGTGTGCGATTTGAAGTTGCGCACACACGCACCTGTTTCCATGTCCCAAACGCGTACAGTTTTATCCGTGCTCGACGAGACGAGATGGCTGCAAACAAAGAGCCGTTCATTTCCTCTCCAACCCACTCAATTCTTTCGTCATGTGTCCTCTTCCACCCAACAAAAAGTGTCCGTCTTTTCCAATTTCTCAAATGAAGCCCATCGCATCTGTCTTCTCACTCCATCTTTTTGCTCGAAAAGCGCATTCATTATTCCTCTTTTTCGAGCACATGACAACTCTTATTTGACCGAAAATGGACGAATGTATGTGTGTGTGTGTGTGGCAATACGGGATGCGAACTGATATGTAAATCGGTGTCTTCAAAGTAAATAGACTAGCCGTTATCAGTGAATGTCGGCGGTGAAGGGTAACTAATGGTTATTTAATGGTTATTTGATGAACGACTATTGGCCAAGAGGCGCCTTGTTCGGTGTGGAATGTACTTTGGATCGTTCGTTTTCACCTGGAGTCTGCGTTGAACTTAATGTCCATAACGGCTCCCTTGTGTCCCTTGAGCACGGCGAAGTTGTCGCAGTTTCCGAAAACATTCCACAGGAAAATCTACAACAAGCATCAAGTGATGTTCATTAGTGCCATCGCACCTGCATATCGTATCCGGCGCTCGCCAAGAAAGAGCCGTCCGAACTGAACTGAGATGTGTAAATTTCGCCTCCGTGGCCCTGCAGAATCATTGTCGGCGCCTGAATTATAACATTCAGATCTTCTCATGCGTCCCGAATGGATACCATCAAGTCCGACGTTCTCCGAACTTCCTGATGCTGCCCATTGGCAATTAGAGAAGATTCGTGAGCTAGAGTCATCCGACGATCCAAGACTTGCGCCATCTTTACACTAAATTCAATTATCTGTAGCTGTTCCAGTCAATATGAATGAGCATACTGCTTGTTAGCCCAGGTTACGAATTATCATAAATGCGACATGTTCGAGAAAAATTCTTATTCACATACAATAGCGAGAGCTGTACAAACACACGTCGATAAAAGAAAGACGATGGGAGAGAGGAAGGCGAATAACTTGCAATAATTTAGACAATTTCAGACGGTTGTGTGATGAGTTTCTTTCCGTGAAGAACCGTCACGAACTGCTCCGGGACAGCCATCTCGGTGTACTCGTCGTCATCGTCCAATTGAACCGAGATGGTCATCTCGCTCGATTTCGAAGCAACAATTTGCGCGTTTTGGGCCTCCCTCGACAAATAAACGTGGCATCCGTCGGTTTTCTGAATCGACACAGTCGGCAGTTCCCCGAGAGTTTGGATCTCGATACACTGCGAATTGATGATTTCACACTGGCCGACAAGACCGTCGAAAACGACAGAAGTTTGACTGCAACCGTCCAGAGTTATCGAGTTCGCTTTTCCTTTGATCTGAACCATATTCAGGTTAACTGTTTCAAAGTATTTTCCTCACCTTGATGATAGAGTCTTTGCACTTGTAGATATAAATAGGTTCTTTCTTGTCGGTAACTTCGACTACTGCCTTCAGGTTTCCCACTTGATAGTCGACTCTCCAAATCTTTCCATCCCAGAAAACTCGTGGTTCGTACTTTTCCGATGACGTGTCAGGCTCGACTACAGAGATAGAAGGCTTCACCATAACAACGGTATTCTTCGGAACTTTCGAACCAACACGCAGCGCCGGATTCTTATGGGTCTGCATTTCCGGGGTGACCTTTTTCAGTCGACTAGTTGCCTCAAGTCCAGTGTTGAGCGACGTGAGTAGAGCAGCAATAGTGTCAGACTTCGGAGCGACAACCGGCGGCAGCATTGGTGGCGGTGGTGGCGGGGGAACACCACTACACTTAACCGGCTGCAACGAGTCACTGGCAGGTTTAGCGCCAGGTTGAGAGTTCCAGACAAGTCCGGTAGTATGGTTTGCCTTCACGTACTCGTGCAGCGCCATCCACAGCTCTTTCAAAGTCTTAGCCCATTCGAAATGATGATCATCTTTCCCTTTGTGATTCACAAAGATGCGATTGATGTAGAACAGTGCCACATCGATCGCTTCCTTTACGAACGGAGCCGGCTTCTCTGGCTGTGCAATCCAGCCGAATCCTGAACAACACTAATTCGCGAATTCTTTTCATTCACTCACCAAGGGCGACAGCTTCAACCGCGCAAACATGGTCGTTGAATTGAGACGAACGATAAGTCTCTTTGAAATGAGAGAAAGCTATCATTCGTTCATTAATTTCTTTGGCGAGTTCCAAGAACTCGGTGATTTCGGGCTTTTGACGGCCACAAGCCATCCAGAGAAAATTTCGCTGAGTGTCGAAGGCCTCTTTTGTCTAAAAGAACGTTAATCCTCAACATTCGAATCAACCGATATACCATATTGCCAAGACGACCAACATCGCTTCCAACCTTCTCCGAGAGTTGGGCGAAAAGTTTGAGCTTCTCGTTCACGGCTTCGTCCCAAAGCAAAATGAGCTGCGGTGGCGAGTTAGTGTCGATCGAAGAAGAGGAGCCTAAAAAAAGTCGTTTGTTGAGTTTGTTTTTTGGAATCCCACCGTTCTTGTTTTCGTGTTTGAAAAGTATATTCTCCATACGATTGGCTACTTTTTCAAGTCGTGCGACGAGGGCAGGATCCATCTGGAATGATCGCTTCGTTGTGGCAGCTAAGAATGGACAAGTGAATATTTGTCCATTTTTATTTGTACCGTATTGAAATTTATGAAGTATTTTACTTGACCATGTGAAACGCAGATGAATGAAAACAAACGAGACGAAATTCTCACAACATATTCATTATGATTATATTTCAACTTTCTACATTTTATCAGAGCGCAATGAAAATGATATTCAAGGTTATGGTTGTAAGATAGATTAGGGGAGCAGTTAAAAACGTCCGATTGTCATTATTGTTTACATGAATCGAGCACAAAACAAAGTAAGAAGTCGCACGCGTGGAATATTAACTTATTTATGTGTGAAGTTAAGTTATTAGCTGTTTCTTTTGCGTTTCTTGCTCGTGCCTGCCTTGCGATCTTGCCGGAGCCAATTGTCGATGTCCTTCTTGCACTTCTTGCCATCTTCGAACACTCGTGCTTCCAAATTGTCAAATTTGTCGGCGTTCTTCCGAGCGTTTGCGGCGTTCGATACGACGTCTGAATACTTTCGATTGTGAAAATAAACTTTAAAGCAGAAATGGAAACCTCCTAGTCGTTGTGTCATGGTGGAGAGCAAACATTTCGAGAGATTGAGAGCGCCTTCCGGATTTTCACGCTTTGTGAGTTGGCACAGCTTAATACCTTTCGTGTAGAAGTTCTGTTCCTGTCGGGCTAGGTTGACGTTTCTGGCATCCGCATTGAGAACGCTCTGCATATTAGTGCTGAATGCTTGTGGGAGGTGAACCTTCAAACAAAACAATGGTGTTTGATGTAAATCGGTAGAACTAACGGTGTGTTGTGTCCGGACATGCTCGATGAGCCAGAGGGGAGCATCTACAGTGACTTCTTCTACACTTGAGCTCGGCTTTTCAAAACCCAGAAATTCCGGGAAAAATTCTGACACCTTTATTCAGAGGAAAACGTAATTGAAAAATCCCAACCTCGATTCAATTCATCCAAGATGAACGTGCACGGCGTAGATTCAGACATAGCGAGAATATCATCCAAATCAAAATAATTCGAAGCCACTTTTTGTGTTTCCAAATTCTCCGGCCTATCTGGTTTGTCCATCGTCACCTGGATAATGCGGATAGCAAGAAAAAAGTGAGGATAATGGTTTAACGTTTACAAAGGAAACCCACAGTAAAAGCGCGAAAAAGAACGCAAGTACGACGCGCGTTTTCGCAATAATGCCGCACACGATTTTCGAAATATGAATTTTTGGACGAATATCGACTTTCGTCAATCCCGAATATTTAATAAAACTACCAAATAGCATTAAACAAGCAAATCATATTCGAACAACGCTACTTCTGGCATCACGCTTTTGAATAGCTTGAAAATTTTTTTCTGAAGTATTGTTACTCGACCAGGTGAAACGCAGATGACTAAAAACAAACGAGA
Source organism: Caenorhabditis macrosperma (assembly GCA_963932285.1). NCBI lineage: Eukaryota > Metazoa > Nematoda > Chromadorea > Rhabditida > Rhabditidae > Caenorhabditis > Caenorhabditis macrosperma. Next base: position 6,185,066 of record OZ010622.1, read on the forward strand.
CGAAATCCTCACAACATATTCATTTCGATTATATTTCAATTTTCTACATTTTAGCAGAGCGAAATGAAAATAATTCAAGGTTATGGAGGTAGTTGGTTGTGGGAGAACATAGATTAGGGGAGTAGTTGAGAACTTCCCATTGCCATTATTGTTTTACATGAATTGAGAGTTACAAAACAGAGTATATGAAAAAGATAAAACAGCATATGGGAATTTAAGCATTGAAGCGAGTTTGGAACAACCCCTTGTTGGAGTAGCCCAGTGCTTCGTTTGTTTTCTCGAGATCGAGTTCGCCATTGGTGTAAACGGGTCTGAAAGCAATACTTTTTTGACAAATCGTTCAATTATGATGTACCCGTTGAAGTTCAGAATCATTGCTCCACGCTGCGAGTAGCGACCAGCGATAAAGAGCGGAACTGGAAGACCAACAGGATGGAAAACAATCTGGTGATCATAGCACAGATCGTTTGTGAGTTGCTGAAAGCAGTATAAACTCCAAACACTAGGCGTATAAGTTTTACCTCGAGATTCCAAAGCGGTTCCTTCGGGATATTAGTGTAAACAACCGTGAATTTGGTCGTTTTGGTGGTTCCTTGGCGAGCGACAGCACTTGCATGATACCATTCCGTGTACATCGGGGAAACGATGGTGTGATCCACAACGGTTCCGGGCTCGAGGTTGCTAATGCGTCCCTAAACATATTCACTTCAAAAAAATAAAGGTAATTGAACAAACTCCGTCCGACTTGTAGAGACGCTCGTTGTGCGTTTTCGAAGACGCGATGATCGTAATGGACGGCTTGAAGGAGGAATGACAGCTCGTGCACGCATCCCGAACACTCTTGGAGAATTCCTCATTGATCTGAATAGGAACTGTGTAAAACTTTCAATTGTATATAATAATCACCAAAGCGAATTGTCCTTCAGTGACACCGTTGAAATAGATGAGAATGTCCGATGGCGGAGCTCCGCGCTTTTCCTTAGTCGTTTTGATAATCTTGGTAACAGTCTCTTTGATGATAGGACCATAAATCTGCAAAAGCCAACTTTGACACGGACAGTGTCCATGAAAACTCACATCGCGTTCCCTCTTTACATAAACGTAACCTCCAGCAAACTTCTGGAAATGATCCAACATGTTTGCGGCGAAACCTACGGAAATAGGCATCTGAAATAGTGGGAGGTTATCTGTGGAAGCTGACTCGAAATTTTACATCTGCAGAACCTCCTCCTCTTTGCGAGGTTTCAAACCCAATAATCAAACGAGTATTGTTTTTGAATGAGTCGGATCCAATCATATAGTTGAGTCCACCAAGCTTCATATTCGTCTGTAACAGTCCATATTTAAAACCTCTGTGCGGTGTTGACTACCTTATTGACGATGTTCAATCTTGTTTGTGGCTGACGGAAAACTTTTTCAGCCGTTTCGGCACGAATCTCTTGGGTGAGCAAGTCATATTGCTGTTCCAATGCTTTGATTTCCTGGTGATAGTTGTAACGAGACTTGACACAGAAAAAGATCATTTGTCTTTGTGCCTTTTTCGCATTTTGGAAAACGGTCTGAATCATTTCGGTAAATCGCGTTGGCGAATCAACTTTACGTTTAGATCCCCTCGCTGGATATACGTGATCGTAGGACGCTCCACTTTCATTCCGTTGGTTTTCATCTCGTTAACGAGCTGTTCGTCAAGACCTCTGAAAACGGCTATCGAATAGGCCCGCATTAATGACACTCACTTGATGTCTTCTCCTTGAACAAAGCAAAGTTCCCATTTTGTGAGAGATTTAGCAATGAAGTATTTTCCTGCACGCGCGAAATCGGTGGGAAACTTGGCTCTGGGGTTTTGCAAGTCAGCTTGACCTCCAGTGAAAAGAATTTTTGGCTTGTTCAGCACGATTCCCTCGACTTTCGTCGGCGGATCAACTTTGATGAAGTCGTAAATTTTGTTCGAAGCCAGTCCAACACTCTTAACAACTTGATCGGTGACATCCTTACGGATGTGTGGCTGAGCAGCCGACATCTGAAAGAATGTTTGCATGTTTTCGCTTAACATTTACGAACGTACTTTGATCATATCGGCTTGTTCATTATTGATCATCTGATCGTTAGTAACCGTCTGAGACGGCGACAGGAGCAACACCTCAGCAGGAAGATGGATTTTTCCTTTCTTCCCCTTAGCCTCGATTGTGAAGAGGTTCGGGTATTTGAGAACGATGCCGTACTTCGACTTGAAATACTGAGTCACAGTGACTTTGCTCCCATCGTGATCAAAGACAGTGTCGTTTGATGAGTTTGAGAAGCCACGGATCTTCATGACAACACCATCCTCTCTCAGTCCTTTGTGCGGTCCATAATCTAGGGTAACCTCGAGACCTACAAAGAAAAAAACTGAGTGTCTTCATTAACCCAGTTCTTGAATACCGATGAAAGCTTTAGAAATGCGGATGGCAGCTGGAGAATTAGCTCTAAGGTCAACAGAGAAGTTTTTGTATGTCGACATCAGCTCGACTAAATTGGCGTAGTCTGGATGGAAGAGAGTTGTTTTCACTGCAATTTGAAAAACCGGTTACTAATCAATATTTAAATAAAATAACGCACTCTCCGTGGTCATGTAGAGAGACGGCTTGCTTTTCCCATTCTTCACAGCGGGACCCTCCAAAGTTTTAACAGCTTTTGAAGCTCCGACTCCAGAATATAGGGCTCCCTCAGTGTATTCCTTATACGGCACACTGTAAAAAAGTATTTAAAAAGTGAATGAATTGACGCAAGTCACTTAAGTCTGTCAACAGACGGATCAATGAGATAGTGGACGCAGTTTCCGATGGTGATAACGTTCTTGCTGAAAAAAAGTTTCTGATGCAAAAATGAAATCAGCAATCACTTCTCGAAAGCGGGTCCGCTAACAATAACATTCAGCGCTTCGATTAGAGTACGATCAGCCAGTGCTGGAGCCTTGTTGACAGTCTTTTCGATGTCATTAGATGTTGATTGAAAAGACTCGTCGACCTTTTTAAGAACAAATTCCGCACGAATGAAATTCACGCGATTAGAGACTCCTTCCGTGACGGTGAAAGAGATTTCCTGAACCAGTACATACTCGAAGCTCGATTAATGAAATTAAAAACCTCTTTAGCCAGCTTACTCAACGAGTACATCGCTGCTTGACGATCGTAGAAGTATGGACCTCCCTTTCTCAGTTCCGGGTAACGTTTCATGGCCTCCTTGTAGACCTTGACACAACGGTGCTTATCGTTGTCGTGCTCCGTGCCTTTCTTGTCGGACTTCGAAATTTCAATCATGACCTCAGTGCCATCAGCCTTTCGGTAGTAGAATTTGGTCTGTACTCCATATTTGTAGATTGGCTGATTTGGAGTCAAAGCTGAACATTAGATGAAGTGTCAAGTGGATTTTTCATAACAAGAACTCACTCAGCTGTCTGATGTTGGTTTCGACTAGGACAGGTGTTCCTCTCGTGTTTTTTTCTTTTTTATCGGCCAAAGCCACGAGACCGAGTTTTTTTCCCGACTCTTTAGTGATTTGAACAGATTGAAGTTGTTCTTGAATGCTATCCATTTCTGCAAAAAAAATGAATGGTGGGAATTTTCTAGAAAGGAGAAGCTTGATAACTGAATATGCGAGACAATATGATTAGAGTAATTATGTTCACAAATTGAGATTAGTATATCAATCTATTCGATTCCCATACACACAGACTGCTGATTAATCATCAAGCGCAGCAAAAACGACCTTGCTCACTCTAAAATTCTCGAAATGTTTTGTCCTAAAATTGTACGCAAACACCGAGGTACGCAAGCAAAAACCTTCATAGTCGACAGTAATCGGATTACTGTGAATGCAGTTGACAAAAATTTTCGATCGCCGTTTTTTCAAGATCTCTCAAATATTTACACTATTTTGAAAGTATTTAGAAGGATGGAAACAGAAAAATGGAAATATAATGCAAAGTTTGAAGCAATAAATCGAAAAGAAACGGATTGGTTCTTGGAGTTATCGAATTCGAATGGGGTTCATTCGACGGAACAATGCAAAGAAAAAAAAAGAAGAATGAAGGCATACTTGGTTGAGAGAATGGAGAATGACTATTAAATTCCCGCGCATGCTCGAACGAAGCGAAGTTTTGGCGCCACACAGCTTGCGATGGTCTCGACGCGATTGCGCTCTCGTCAACAAGGGATACTGTAGGCGGAGAATTGCAGCGACTGCTTTGATTCAAGACGACAGAACGCAGATTTACCAAATCGCAAAAAAAAATTGAATTTATTCAAAAAGACAGCCATGGCTATCCAGTATTCTTGTTTCTCAGCAACCGTGGACGATGACAGGTCTGGGTGATGTAAGAAGTAGCGCGGGTGGAATATTTGCTTATTTGTGTGTAATATTCCGACCACGTCAGTTTTTGAAAGTCGTTCGTTAGCTAAGCGACGTTCTGTGTGTATAGTTAAACTTTTAGGACTGCTGCTGCACGAAAAAGTACGCAGAATACGTTACTGTGTCCGAATTGAAGCAGAAAGAGCGGGGAAACTGTACGACGACCGGCGGGTGACCAAATGGCAATAATGAGCCGTGTTTCTCTAATCAGTGATAACAATTGTTGAGCTCCGCCGCTCTTCTTTTCACTGCGTTTCTTTCACCGCATGTGAGCATCAACAAATCGAATTCAAAAATCGCAAAGACAGATTTCGCGAAATATTTCGAACTTTTCTAATGGGCAGAAACCCAATTTCAAGTTTTCTGCCAGAATTTGTAAATTGTTCGAAACTATTGCCGGTATTCTATTTTCCGCTTCGCTGATTTCTGTTTCGCTGCAGTTCTCGCTGGAAAGACATTGAATTCGATTCAAAATGAAAACGTTGAAATACTCGGCGTGCATAGAGCGGCAATTGGACGCCATATAATATGGCCCATATTTTGACAAATGTTTCGTGAGTTTATTGAAAAAGTTATGCTGTGCAACAAGGGACGCGGCGCGCGTAAACAAGATGGTAAATACAACCTTGAAAGTTGTGTTTGGCCTAGCGCCAAGTGTCGAGTGGTGCGTCCGTGCGCGGCATGGATGGTGGTTGTCGCAAAATCACACTAAACTGGACATTTGGCGGAGAAAAGTCATCAATCTTCTAATCGGCACTTCTAATCGGCACTTGTTTCCTCGTCGGCATATGATGCCGCATATCGTGCCTCACCCACGTAGTGCCACTTCGAATTAATGATAAATACATTCATTTAAAACATCCATATATATATATATATCTGTATATACATCTATTACGAATGGCATTACATCAGGATATCTAATCTCGTCGCTTCGCCACTGGATGGCCTGTCGTCGGAACTGCTTCTGTCCCGGGTTCCGGCAAGTCGGCCATTCTCACGACACCAACACCACCGCCAAGTCGTCGGTAGAGCATTGTCGAGTGCATCTTCCAGCGGTTCGTGTCTCGATCGAAGACTTCCACCGATTTCAGGTACGACTGACCGTCGAAGCCGCCGACCGCGTAGAGCTTGTCTCCGACGACTGCCACTCCGACACCACTTCTCCGATTGCTCATGGCCACCACCGGCTGCCATTCGTCTCTCTCAGCACTGTACCGTTCCACCGTGTTCAATTCGGTCGTAGTGTCTCTTCCGCCCACTGCGTACATGTATCCATCGTAGACGGCAGTGCCGAGATGCTTCCGTTTGGTGAGCATCGGTCGCACTTCTTCCCACTTTCCAACACGCGGATCGTAGCGTTCCACTGTGTTTAGAGGAGCTGGTCCGTTCGATCCACCGACCGCATAGAGGCAACCATTGAGAACGGAGACAGAGACGCCGAGTCTTCTGGTTCCCATGCTCGCCACTCTCGTCCACTCGTTCTTTCTCGGATCGTACTTCTCGACGACGTCCAGACAACTTTCGCCGTCTTGTCCACCCACGGCGTATAGGAATCCATTGAAAGCTGCCACTCCAACACTTGTTCGACAAGTGGCCGTCGGTGCCACGTCACTGCTCCACTGGTTAGTCATCGGATCGTATCGCTCAATGCTGTTCAGATAAGACTGTCCATCGTGCCCACCGACAGCATAGAGCAGGTTTTCCAACACAGCCACTCCGACTCCGCATCTTCGTTTGCTCATCGAAGCCACACACTTCCAGACATGACCTCCTTTCACACAGTCCATCCTTTCGATTGAAGCGATCGCGTCGCCACTGCACCATCCTCCGACGGCATAGAGCATCTCTGCCACTTGCAACGGCTTCCGAGGTCTTGTACGAGGTCCCTGCATATTCGGCCGTTCCACTGGCAACAGCAAGTAGTTTTTCGCTTCATCGACCAGATCCCTGCTCGCCGAATCGGACTTGACCAGGATCTCCTCGCTAACAGTGCTGACCAAGAACTTTGGTGTACACAGAGGAAGGCGCACATGAGAGAGCAACTGAAAGTCATGGATGTTATAGGAAAGGGGACTGGGGTTCTTTACCATTGAGAGATGATGCTTCCTCATCGGTATGTCGTGCCTCACCCACTGAATGACTGCGGAGAACACCAGCTCTTCGGAGGCAACATTTAGCCGATCGCTTTGTATGATTTGAGTCAGACTTTCCACAGTTAACATCAAGAATTCCTCTTTCCCAGCGACGCTCTGGAACATTTCGAGCGTCTTGTTGCATTCCGAATATTCACTTACAGAAAAGTTCTTGAATGCGAATTCGTCTGCCGAACTGAGCAGTTCCTTGCAGGAGTGCGTGTCGGCGAAAGCACGTATTCCGAGACAATTCGACGGGTCCAGTTGGTTCTTGAGAAACTCACAGCACGCCGTTTGCACTTCGTGAAGCTGCAGAATACACGCTGCCGGCAGAATGTCCTGGACGTTCGTGTCATTGATGTCAATGCATCCGGTGTAGCAGAAGTCCACAAGCGCTTCCATCGTCGTCGGCTCTATGCTCTCCAGGTGTACTTCTCCTGCAATCGCGGGAAAATTAATGTCCACGTTTTCAAGTATCACACTCACTCATGTAACACTCTGACATTTGCGAAGTGAACATCGACAGGAAGTATCCGGAGCAGGAGGACAGCACTAGTCGATGAGCATTGATCTGTTTCCATCCGCATATCTGATCGGAACACTCGTGAACAGTCTCTAACGTTATGCACTTACCAGAGTGACATCACAGAAAATGTCTCTGTTCTTCAAGCCGTGCAGTTGCTGTAATACCGTATCCCCAAAGTGCGCGTTCTGTAAACACAACATTTTTTGTTTCTATTTCATCTTTCATGCGTTAGAATAGGAAGAAAAGCCTTACTTTGTACTTATTCCTTGTTTTCCGAAGATCGAACATCTCCAGCGGCTCTTGAGAAGTCGACGGTCGACTCATCGCCTCCACACTCTTCGGTCGGCTTTCTTTCATTCTTAAAAGTCTCATTGAGATCAACATAATTGATAATTGGAAAAAAAAGATATTTGGAAATAGAGTTCAATACTCATTTTTCGATTCTTCGCTTTTTTTGATAGATAGGTAAAACAAGTTCATTGAGAAAACTACATGTAAAGGGAGAAGTCACCAAGCACAGCACATTCTACAAAGATCAGAGTTTTGTGTGTTGTTTTTCTCACAGTTTACACCGGATGGCAATTAAAGTGAACCCTGTCGGTTATATATAAGCATGCACAGCAAGCTAACAAGGAAACGGGGAGAGAAATGAAGACATTGAATGCCGGGATAGAATGAACCTGTGAGAGATGATTGATTGGGGGGAGTAGTCGGATGCAATTGGATTGTAAATGGAGAGGAATAGAACGCGAAAGGGAAAAGATAAAACAGAAACGAAAGCGAAAGGATACCCGTATTCAGTGCTAGTCGGTCATAAAACAGTTATTCTACACGGAATCTATGTACTAATTCTTCTCAATCTTGTTCGTCGAAAGTCGGCGTGTCCTCCTTGGGTTGTTCTGTTTCTGAAGAACTCTCGCTGTCTTCCACACTCATCGTGTCATCGGCTCGAGACCGTCGTCCTTCAGCTAAAGCGTCTTTCAGTACTTGCTGATTTTGCTCAAACTGCTGGTCGATCCGGGTCTGTTGAGCAGCGAAAAGATTCGCGAGAGCACCTTCCAACTCGGACATTGCCTTTCGGTTATTCGACGTTTTTTCGACTTTCAAAGCGGAAAAGACTGCGGCGGTGACAGCTAGTTCTGCCCGACGCATTCCTTTCGCTATCATCTTTCGATTGTCCACTCCAACTTTTGCAATTCGCGCTCTTAATTCGTTCTTCATCACTATCTGTGTCTCTTCACATCGTTCCTTATTTCGTCGATGGATATAGAATACGCCGGCGAAAAGGAAGGAAAGAGCGACGATATTGAACGTGATGAGAGCCACGATCAAATGGTCAGTCTGAAACTTTCGAGCTATCAAAGCAATTTCCATAGTTTAACTCACATTCCATGTTACGGAACCGAACATGACGGACTTGGCTGTTTCGTATATTTTCTTGATTTTCTCCTCGAAATTCGTGAAGTTTTCCATTTTGTCACTGATAGATGGAATAATTAGAGGCAAACGGGCGAGAGTTGGATCTGAATTCATGGATCAATTGTATAAGGCGTTTTGATGCTATGCTTACGAGGAGGCACATTTGAACTGATATGGCATGAGGACATGAATATGTTATTGCTCATTTCATTCTGCGCCTGTTTGTACCGATTGTTCTCGAGCTGTTGGAGCAGATAAACACACTGCCGAAGTTCGCGAATATCTCGTTTCACGCTGTTCATTCTTGAGCGCATGGCTGCATCAACGTTCTGGGCGGTTCGTCGGGATGCTTTTCGTGTTTCTTTGAGTTCCAACTGATAATCACTCATCTGGGAGACGTATCTGAACAATAAAATATTGAACATTGATTATGAATAGCAGTGAACTCACTGCTTGCTGAGCTCTGAGAGGTATTCCGTGCTCAATGTTAGATTCATCTCGACTGCGGAAATTCTTTTGCTGAGCTTCATAAGCACCATTTCCCGTTGACTCGTTGATCCACCGGCCGGAAGTATCGGTTCGACTTTCTGTTTCTTCTGCTGCTTCGTCGGCTCTACAGCTGGCTTTACATCTTCGGCGGGAACAATTCTGGGCGGCTCCGCGACTTTCAGATTTTCAACTTTGGGGGTTGGAACTGTAGTTGAGATGGGAGCAGTTGCTGGTGGTGGCGTTACTTCCGACTCCGGTCTCTTGGTTTCTTTGGGGAGGAACCGTTGGATACTCGCCAGATTCCTTCTTCTCGACTGTTCAAAATTGAGATGTCGACTGTTTTCGGCCCACACTTGGAACTCTTTGCGGAGTGTTCTATTGTCGGAAACAGCCGGCTTTATTGTGGTCGTTTTGACAATTGGCGACGTTTTCGTTTTTGGCAGTTTCTTCTCAAGGACATGGCAGAGGAGGTGAGACACCTTGGCAACAAGGCATTGATTGCAGATGGATCGAAGCTGTCGAAAGCTGAAAACGTGAGATTCTGGTAATGTTTGAAGTAATCACTCACTTGAACATTTTCTCTTTAGCAGGAATAGTATGATTCCGTGCTCTCGGAGGAACTGGTAACTGAGTTTGCATCTTTTGTTCGGAAGGTGGTGGAGTTGTCACAGGCTCTTCCTTTTTCTCCTCGATGACGTTCAGAAGATGAGCTGCCGCCTCTTCCTTATCATACTCGTCTGCTAGTGTACTTCCCATCACGTTCACCACCGACACAATACAATAGTGCTCCTTTCCGTAGTGATCTTCGAGATTTATCCTTACAAACTTCGCGTACACATTTGTGTTTGGAACTTCGAAAGTTTGCAGTGTCTTGTGATGATCTTGCAGTTGGAAAGATCCCAACGAGATCCAATTGGCTAATGGCGGGAACCGTTCCGAAATGAACACATGGATCGTTTTGGGTCTCGACGCAAACAGTTCAAAGTTGCCGATGGCTATCTTCTTCACTTGAATTGCCTCGCACAGTTCGATCACAATAAATTTTTCCTTCGCTGATTGACACGGATTCCGCATATAGTCGTCCACATCTTTCTCATTAACCACAGCTTTCGCGTTTTCGGCTTCCGGATTTGCTGCTATGATCTTGGCACCGCACTCCCGACTGGCGAAGTTTCGTGTTGGACGGGTAATCGGAGGAATAGCCACTTCGTCGTGCCGAACAACTGTTCCGGTCGTCGAATCGATGGCCTTTTGTTGCCCATTTTGGTTCTGAATGTTATATTTGCCACTAATATTATTAAGCCAAGTCTAGGACTTACCGCTACTGCGTCCCTCCTCTTTTTCGTCCACTCATCAAAGTTGTCGATACTTTTTTCGGTTAGAGTTGTTTCTTTTTCCGAAGCATTCACTGCAAAGAAAGTTGAATCAGCAATTAGTCATAATGAAATATTTACCAGGAATGTGTGTTTTTCCGAGCTTTTTCGACGAATTGTACGGCTCTGCTCTTGCGCATTCGTTCAATGTTGCACATGTCAATCTAAAGTATATCTTTTTTTCTATCAATAAAGTTCGGCAGAATACCTGTTATTTTCATCTCGTAGAAACACTTCCTTCCAATTTGTGACAAGTGTCACTTCCTGGTTTGTGTAAGCGTTGGCTATTGCAAGTAGTACCCTGAAACAATGCAACCGTCCACAACAAGGTGGAAATGAGTGGAAATGACTTACGCAAATATTAAAACCCCTTCAAGTTCCATCGCCTGCTCCACCTTTCTTGCTCTCCCATGCGTATCGCTTCTGAGCTGAAAACAATCGAAGGTTGACGAGAGGTCACAATTGTTTTAAAATGAAAGTGATAACAGCCGTATGACTTCAAACAAACACCGCAAGAGATTGAATGGCCTCGTGATTAAAGCGGGGCGTCGAGCGCCTGCAAAAATCGACGATAGCAATTGAGGAGACGGGAGCGAAGTGCGTCAAGCCGTGAGCGCTGACGTCATGCCGCGAGCTATCGCGTTGCTGACGCGCTTTCCGTGCAAAGCGACGTTGACTAGACGTTGGAAATGCCTATTCTCGCTCCCAAACGCCCCGTTTTATATATTTCGCCTGACTATTGTCGTATTAACGTTCTATGGTCACTGAATCACAAAAAAATTCCAGGTGAAAAATGCCAAAGTTGCCATTGTTCTTCAGTTTGCTACTCTCCCTCAAATTTGCATATGCCGACGACGAGTTTGTGACGTGTTACAGTGTCCTCAAGTTTATGAATGTCAACGATGGTTCGAGGTGAGAACAAATTAACTGAACAGTTGCCTATAATAGAACTAGAGACAATATAAGATAACTGGTGAAGTCTAACTTGTTTAGAAAAACATGTACCTCAAAGTATCTTTCAACTCAATAGCATAGAAAACGTTACCAATAACGGAAAAAAAAGCGTTGCAACGAAAAGGTTTCAGGTTACACTCGCATGATGTAAAGTACGGCAGTGGCTCTGGCCAACAATCGGTGACGGCCGTGAAAAACTCTGATGACATAAACTCGCACTGGCAGATTTTCCCAGGTGAGAGAAGAATGGAATGCGAGAGAAAAAGAACCGGACATGTTTTCTAGCTTTGAACGCTCAATGCAATCGTGGAGATGTGATCAGATGTGGAGACAAGATCCGACTGAAGCATCTCACAACAGGCACCTTCCTTCACTCTCACCACTTCACCGCACCACTCTCAAAAAATCATCAGGTACAGAGAAACAAGCGAAAGCGGTTTTTATAACTTACGCTCCAGGAAGTTTCGGCTTTCGGAAGCGAGGCCGAAAGCGATACGGGAGACGATTGGACTGTTCTTTGCGCCGGAGATGAGTGGGTGGAATCCGAGGTTGGCGCTCTCGCTTTCATTCATACAAAACCAATCCCATTGTCCATTTAGCAATTCAAACTTCGCCACGCAGTCACTGGCACGTATCTTTCCCTCTCTGGTCAACAATTCGGACGCCCTATCCATGGACAACGAGAAGTCGTCGGTACTGATGCTATTACTGGAGGAAGCGCCTGGAAAGTAGCCGAAGGAATTTACATCAAACACCAGCAGAAAGATTTGTAATTATATCTATTTAGGTTACTCTATTTAATAAGTCGTGCCTCTTCGTGATACCATCGCTTTACGGGAATTTCTTTCTAGCTTTTCTTTCCGAATAAACACATCAGGATAACCTGTTGTATAAAAAGAACTTGGAGGGGAGTAATGCTACATTGATGCACAGAAAAAAATACACCGAATAAATTAAAAGTGTAAGATGCGTTGAAAAAAAAGAGATTGGGGAGGGATAAAATGAGCTTATTTCTTTCTCGGGGTGTTCGGCGTCGATGGTTTGCTGCTGTCCTTTTCTTTCTTTTCATCTTTTTTCTCTTTCTTGTCCTTCTCATCCTTCTTCTTCTCCTCTCCGCCTTCTTGCTCTTTCTCAACTTTCTGCAGAGCAATCTGAAATTGATGAAACTTTAATATGCAACATGCAAACAAACAAACTCACTTTGTTATCGATCAGATTGTGCAAAGCAACGACAGATCTGACCAGCGATCCCATGTAGACGCACATGAGTTGATCGTTAGTCTGGACATTTTGTGAGATGACATAGTCCGGATGAGTGACATCAGGGAGCAAATTCAGTACTTCCTGGACGTAATAGATAACGTGGTGATTGACCGGGAGGGTTCCGCGGACGATATCATGAAGATACTTTTCGATTGATTCAAGTTGCGATTGCAAACCACGCAGACCCATCAGCTGATCAGTAATGCGCTGAGACAATGTTCCGGCCGTTTGGTCTTTGATATCTCTCAAAAGATGCTCAACTCCGACCTCTTCGGCCTCCTCGGCTCCAATATCTGATGGAACATGCTCAAACGTCTTAATTGGTGGAGTTCCATCCTAAATTTTTAAATCAGTTTGTACATTGAACATGTCGTCTTACATCATGAACTTCCTGGACCTCAATATAAGCTTCAGTTGGCAATCCGATGTCTTTGGGTTCGGCATCAATAATGACGAGAACTGGATTTGGGCAGAATCTCTTCAACTGCTCATTGATGGCAATATCATTCTGTAAAAATAAAGTAGAAAAACGGGTATCAGAACGGATATTATCGGTTCATTATGATTCAGAGCCCAGTGATCCGTAAGAAGTCATCACGAACCCAAGCGCGCGAAACCGAACCAGCAACGAGAGGCGCAGCGTGCGCGCGCTCTAGCCACAAGGCCATGGGTGCGTTGCCTCCTCTCTCCACCTAACGCTCTTTACATACCTTGTGCAGTTTCGGCCCAGTGTGGTACCATCCAACAATCTTCTCCTTGGCGGCGACCTGAAGACAATAGTAAAAGATGATGGATTATAAAATATGGTAATTTAATTAATCCAAATTTTCCGGTGAAACACCCATAAGTTGATCATTTCACTAACCTTGTAGAACATTCCATACATGCTTTCCAAGTAGTCCATGTCAAGGAACCAGGTGCTTTTATCTTTGTCGTCTTCGTCGAATGGAACTGAAAAAACAATACAGTGTGTAGGGTAGAGGCTAACGATCTTTTTTTTGAAGAATGCTTTCAGAACTTTTTTTAGTACTTCAAAACATTTTACTTTTAAAACATCACTTTCTATATTCTAGCAATCGGTAGAGAAAGATAGGATAAAGCACTGTAGCCGGGCGCTTATTGGAAAAATCTTATATTAACTAACCCGCAAAACTGTTTCCAATGTCCAACGTCTTGTCCTTCTTCATAGATCCGAGGAGCACTCCGACAACACGCTTCACGCTCTGAGTCTTGCTCACTCGGTTGAAATGATCGACGACACTGAGCAGAACCAGTGGATGAACGGTAACCTAAAATTAGAATTTATGAACATTTTTTGAGACTTGGGCATACCTTGTTGACTGGAAGATTAGCGTGAACGTTGCCAAGACAGTGGTGAGTTCCAGCCTTCTGCTTGAGCACATCAACTGCTTTAGCAGTTGCAACACCACCATCTTTATTGCCTGGAGACATCTCTCTGTAAAAACTGTTCATAAGAATAGTAAGAAGAACAAGTTCCAAAAGTTGTCGGTTACGTAAAACTCAGTTCGGCGAGAGAAACGTGTGCATAGTGCAGTATAAAAGCAGAATACTTCTTAAATGAAATATGTGAAGTGAAAAAAAAGATGAAACAGACATTGAAATGAGATGAAATGAGTGAAAACTGGGAATCGTCGCTTTGTGTTTGAAAAAGAAATATCATCGTTTAAAGGGACACGCAATTTTTCCGCGTAAATCGACACAGATCGTGGCGAGACCCGCCCCGTATTTCAACGCAGTTTTTCGCGTTTTAAAACAATTTCCCGCTGTAAAAAATTGCAAAAGCACTTGAAATTTTTGTTTTTCTACACATTTGATAGAGGATATTTTCCTCTATCGATTGATTATACATTGATCCCTAAAGAATGTTTCTCAGGCATTTTACTAAATTAACATGTTTCGTCATACCAAAGTGTGCAGCTCCCAGCTTTATAAAATTATCCTTGCGAAGTCTCTTGGGTTATCTGATTCAAAAAGAGTGACGTTTTCAGCAGCTTGTGACAGACAATGCCATTCTATGAAGTGAGCGTTATCACCCGATCTCTATCGAAGGTTTGTCTAATTTTTTTACCCTCAACGAACCCCACTTTCAGGCAGATCTTGTAAAGGCATTAGCTAGAGCTGGAAACACACTGCTCGACCATGGTGCTGTTATTGAAAAAGTTGAGTCACTAGGACATCGAGACTTGCCGTACAAGCGGCTGGCTAAACAGACGAACGAACCAGTTTACGCTTCTAAGTGAGCTACAGTTCAAAAAATTAAAAGAAAAACGTTTGATTTCAGCTTTTTCTTGTTCAAAGCCCATATGTCGAGAGAAGCAAGACAAAAAACAAAGTCGATTTTGCTGCATGATTTGGATACTGTGAGAACTTCGCTACGAAACAATTTTGGCATGTTTCCTTCAGGTGCAAGTAGATTTGATTCAAGTAGACACCACACCGCAACCAAAAGTCGAATGCAATCTTGAGGAGATTCTTAAGGCCCCCGCAGAAAGAAAGGCCGTCCAGGAGTTACGTGAGAATCAGAAGATGGGCCACTTTACTCGTCAAATGATCTACAAGCGCACAGAGAAAGAATGGAAGAGCATTCCAAAAAGCTACCCCATCGCACCACCAAGGCCTTAAACGTCATTTTCATCGCATTGTCTATACGGGTCGACGGTCGGAAGATCGGCGACAGTGCACTTTTGGCCACGCCTATTGATAGTGTTATCAGGCGACCAATATTTCGCACTTTTCATGTCTTTTTTTCGATCTTTCTGTACAGTTTTTAGTTCATTTTAGGGTAGATATAGAAAACTTTGTTCTTGTTTTTCTGTTTTATAAATTATGATTTTACGTCGGTTTGGATGATGTTTTACCATTGGTTTTTGCCATACGATATCTGAAAACTCTAATTTCGTTTGACCTCCCTAATATTGTATTATACTGTTCTTTTCTTATTCTCTTCACTTTCCAGACGCAGATATGACCGCCGCCACAGCCAATGGAAATCATGGAATCGAGGAATCAGTGGTCGTCAAGACTCACATTCCGGCTCCTGTTCAGGAGAGTGATCTCTTCGAAGAGCTGTACCAGATGGAATGCTTCCGCACCGGCGAGTTCTTCCTCAAGTCTGGACAAATGACGCCCATCTACATTGATCTTCGAAGAATCATGAGCTCTCCACGCGTTTTGCGCATGGCAGCTCAGGCGATGTGTGAGAAAGTTGTTGCTCAGAACATCAAGTTCGACTATGTGGTTGGAGTTCCATACGCTGCTCTGCCGCTTGCTACGGTAACCTCCTTTTTCTAAAATTTAATCTGAAACTTGCAATTTCAGCTTGTTTCTGATATTCTCAATGTGCCTATGCTGATGAAGAGAAAGGAAGCCAAGGCATACGGTACCAAGCAATTGATCGAAGGTGTTTATCAGCCAGGTGGCACGGTTCTTCTCGTCGAAGACGTTGTCACCTCGGGAGAATCCATTCGCGAGACTGCGGAAGCTATCCGCAACGAAAATCTGAAGGTTACCGACGCAATCGCTGTTCTCGACAGACAACAAGGAGCCACTGCTAATCTCGCCAAGGATGAGCTCAACTTTTTGAGGTAAATAGAAGATTTTTTGTAGCTTTGAGGAAAAACATTTTTATAGCTTCCTCACCATGGATGGAATCCTTAGTGGTCTTATCACCAAGAATGAGATGACGGAGGAGCGAAAACAGGAGATCATCGCGCACCTCGCCAAGCCATTCTAAATTCCAATCTTTCCCCCCTTGTTGCTGTTTTTTTGTGAAATCTTTTTCATTCAATAAAGATATCCCTGTTACCCCTCACACAACATTCAAAACATAACAACCAAGAGAGCAGTTTAGACATTTCGGGCGTGGTCCGTTATGTTTTCTGTTACTTTTGTTATTTGTGTTAAGAATGTGTGTTTTTTTCCATCATCACATGTTTATCATTTTGATTTCCCCCTTATTGTTTGATCTAGAGTGCCTTTCTATTTTCCAATTGCCTCATGTTCCGCTTGATTGTTTTCCCCGATTGTGATGCCCCGGTTTTCATATGGCCCCTTTCCCATCTCATTGATTCTATAAACTTGTTGATTTCTACCCATGGAAGCATCAAATATAGAGTGCACACCAAAAAGTGTTTTCGAATTTTCTGAAAAATTTCGTTCGGAGTAAATGAGAACTGTGTCAGAAAAGCGATAAAAAAGATATGGGAGAAATGAAGACATCCGTGAGCCTTCCCATTGATTTTTCAATATTGCTTTGAAAATATCGACTTGTAGAGGAGCGCAAACTTGATGGAGCCGTCCTGATGATTTTCTGAGCAGCTCTTTCAGGTGGATTGTATGCATTTAGCTTGTGAAAAGTGACTGTATATGCAAAGTGTGTATAGAATTCAAGCACTTTATTAGGGACCGAAAGAATTGAAAAAAAGCAAAATGTGTGGAATGTAAAAGGGGATTCGATGGGAGGGAATTCAGAATCAGACGACGTTGCGTCTCTGCTGCTGCTGGACGATCGTCGGACTCTGACCGCCCGTCGCGCGTTCGTCGTTTTTCCACGAGAGAAACTTGAGATAACAGTCGAATCCGTAGGCACACATGGCTCCGAAGGCGAAGAACTGAAAGGGGAATTGGAGAGGAAACACGTGGAAAGGCGGCACTCACTGCGGCGATGGCCCAGGAGAAAGTTCCACGGAATTGAGCAGAAGCGACGGCGAGAACGCAGGCGGCGATAAAGAAGAAAACGGTCCACGCAAAACAATAGACCATCTCCTGAAGGCGTGGCGAACGATGAAGGGAGAAGCAAGATGAATGCGTCACTTACACAGACGATCCAGTTGATGGCTGGCAAAGTGTCGACGACTCGGAACATGTAGAGAGTGAGCAGCGAGGTGGTGACGAAGATGCCGACGGAAGAGACGAACGTCGCCCATCCGACGCCCGTGTAGTACGCGGGGCCCATCATGACGAAAAGGAATGTGAGGAGGCACAGAACGATGCACACGATCTTCATGATTCCGCCGAGGGTTCGGATGTACTCGCAGTCGAGTCGCGGCATTTCGATCTGAACAAACGGGGAACTGTTCGTCAATTGATCAGTCGATCACTCACCCGCACAGCCGGACCATCGTTCGTAATGTATTCGGTGGTCTCGACTACAGTAGTCGTGGTCTGGTATCTCGGCGAATCGTACATCTTTTCGTTGTTGTTCTCCTTTTTGATCGAGTCTTCCTGAAGTATTGCAAAACGTAACAGTGAGAAAGAGGGGGAGTGAGTCAGACACGGGAGACACAGAGGCTTCTAGAATATCCAATATTTCTCACCAATCGATTTTCGAAATAATAACAACAACAACAACAACAAAAAAGCGCGAAGAAAAAAACGAGGAGGCGAGAGCGACGAGAGAGAAACCGAGCACGGCAGCCGCCGCCCACGAGCATCTTCTCGCCGTTTTACACCGGAGCCGACGAGAGAGAAGTGATCAGTGGAGGGTGCAGACAGACAGAC
Source organism: Caenorhabditis macrosperma (assembly GCA_963932285.1). Classification (NCBI taxonomy): domain Eukaryota; kingdom Metazoa; phylum Nematoda; class Chromadorea; order Rhabditida; family Rhabditidae; genus Caenorhabditis; species Caenorhabditis macrosperma. The sequence continues at coordinate 6,203,134 of OZ010622.1, forward strand.
AACTGATCGAAGGGCACATGTTGAAAAGTGAAGGGGGGGGGGGGGGGGGGAGGAGGAAATGTTGGAAAGGGGAGGTGCGGATAAACAGCTGAGGCGGGGAGGAACGGCAATCGAAACATGACTCACTGAGAGCCACGTCATCGCAGCCATGACTAACCTGAAGAATGGAAGAGGCATCGAGCGTGATGATGACGGGAGTCTTCTGAATTGGGGGCGGAAGAGGTGGCGGACTGACGGGCGTCTCCTCGACGACGACGTCGTCGTTGTCGAGGGCTTCGGGATGCAACGTGACGACTGTCGTCGAGAGATGATCGCCGACCGGATCCAGTGTCACAATCGACACGTTGTCTCCTGAGAAATGGTCTCGATGGTTCAAAATGTGTGTGATCGCGCGCGCGAAGAGTGCTGCTTACCGTCCGTCATGCCGAGCAGCACAGTCGATTGACAAACTCGGCGCTTTGTCTCGGTCTGTTTGCCCGTCGACTTCTTCGTCGACTCGTCTCCAACTCTTTTCTCTTCTGTTGTTTTTGTTTTTCTTTTATTTCGTGTTTCTTCTTCTTATTTTCTCTTTTCCTTTTTTCTATTTTTTTCTTTTCGTTTCGTTTTCGCTCGATCTGCAAACGGTTCGTTTAGCGGAGAAGACATGGGAAGGAGAACAGAACGAACAGTGTCTGAAACGAAGAGTCAAGTGGGTAGCATGCTCTTCGGAGCAGTCCGGGGGGCCGAGTAAACTCTAAAGTAGGGAAAGACACGTTTTCATTGAATGGGAAAAGAGCGAGAAGGAGAGGAAACTGGAATGCGCAGAGCCAAAGTGTCGCTCGTCTTCGAGAAGGCGGCTCAGAAGAGCAGCGCCGAATGGACGGTATGAGCCGTCGGGAGAGCATCGGGCCGAAGGACGATGCTCATCACCTCGCCTGCGCCCGCCGCCCTTCCTCCCCCATTCTTCTCTTGTAAACATGTGTTCCGTCCGAAATACGATAGGCGCCGCCGGAAAGGACAATAGGATTTGGGCACATTAGGGCCGTAGAAATCGGAGGAGAAAAGAGAATGAGAAAACGGACTGTAAAAAACCAGGGAAAGAGAACGGCGGATGATGGTGATGCTGGTGATGATGATTGGTCTAGAGAGCAGGATGCAGGATGAATCATTGACAAAAATAAAGCATAGATTTCGCTATAAATTTGCAACTTTTGACATTTAGTGTTAATCGACCCCACCGTGGCAAAGTCCCAGTTTTCTATAATAGTTGTTCACTCACAGTAAATACACCGAAAACATCAAATTTCGTGAAAAAAAACGGGGGTTTCGAGCACTTTGAGATGAAAATTCTGGAAAACGAGAAGTTTGAGCAGAGAGCTATTTCCACTGATTCATAGGAAAGTCTGAGTCTGTCTAAAACAATTCTTCATGTGCTATTTTGAGGGACCTTCGTCTGCCCAGAATCATTCTCGCGATAGTTTCCCTTCGTCTCCTTATTTGTCATTTTCCCATTTCTTTTATACGTCCTCAAATCAATAAGCCGATAACTTGTTGATTCATTTTTCGTTTTCATCGAACGAATCGAATTTTTAGACAGGTGACGTGGGATGTTTCTAGGAGTGGTGCCAGTGGCTGGTCTTCCGGATCTCGGCCGCTGATAGATGATACCAGTCTTCTGGAATCTTTGGACCGTTCATTCGTTGATACCGAGGCGACAATTCACCTCCAAACGAGGTGGAAATAAGCTCATCAGCTAAGAACAAGACAAAAGTGAGACATGGGATAATGAAAAACCAGTGAATGAACGAAAAAAAAAGAAAACTAGGTCAGTATACCACTCAACGATAGAAGAGCAAACCGTTGAAAACCTGCGACAATACTTTTGGGCCACCCTGTCTTATATTGACTTTATTCTGTGTGTTTTCCAGAGCCTAAATGGGATTCTAGCGGGCCTGCAACTGCCGATCCTCCTCCAGGTGTCGGTTCCTATTCCCCGAGAAAAACTTTCCAGAGGAACCCGACATTTCCAGAGTGGTTCAGTGAAAAATCTTTACTATTATTAAAGGGCAAATTCTGTCTGTTTGTCCGTATGTTTGTCCGTCCGCAGACTTTTCTCAGCGCCTACTGGACCGATTTGGACCGTTTTTGGACAGGCGGGTCAGAAAAGTTGGCCCGATGATGCACAAGAATTTTCTAAGCGATCGGTGAAGTCTGACACCTTCTGAAGCACATTTTCTGCTTTTTGGCTTGATTTCCGTCTTCATTTTTGAAAGGGCACATGTCGACACGTCAAATTTAGACGTGTGAACAAAATCTTTTTGAAGCATTTGTAAAAAAAGACGACAGGCAAAACTGCGAAGCCCAGGCTGAGAGGCGGCGTCAGCCGCCTCGATTAGCCAGGTACAATTTGAAAGGGCAATTTTATTCGATTGTTCTCATTCTGACAGACGACTTCAACTCTGCATCGCTTCTGCAAAATCCTCTCTGGAGACGATTATAGAAGGAGATTCAAACCTTCGGCTCCTCGTCCTTTCGCCTCCTTCCGTCTCTCCAAAATCGCCAATCGGTCTCTCAGCTGAGCCGCCAGATCGTTCATCTCCGTCATATTCTGGCGGATCTGATCCTTTCGCTTCTCGAGAACACTCATCTGCCCCTTCAGCTCTTTCATGTTATCATCGTTCTTTTTTTTCCAATTCTTCAAATCGTTCGCGATGTGGTTCGACTGTTCGACTGTCTTTTGTTGACGCTGAAACTCGAGTTGCCGTTGAGTTCCCTCTCCCCCCCGTGTCTCACTATGAACTTGTCTCTTCTGATCTTCTCGACGACGTGACCCACATCGATGCACGTCGGATTCTCGGCTACCGCCGCCGCCTTCTTCGGCTTCGCGTTCCTCGGCGATCTTCGTTTCGTGTTTTTCGCCCCGATTGGGCGGAATGTTTGGGTGGAGACACCTCCGTTTCGGGAGGCGTCCATCGAAAAGCAATGAACAATTCGTTTCTTTTTTCTCCAAATCAGAAGCATGCCACGTAGAAAATCGAGGGCCGGATACGGTATTCGATTCCGAAGAATAACCGCCAAAGCTCGCGTTGGCCTTGCACAGCGAGTATTCTGATTCGTTCCCTGACAAGAGTTTGGCCCATTCTCTGTATCATTCCGTTTCCGTAGCTATCGGTTAATCAGCGAAATGTGATGAATTCACCTTCTACTCGGTACCGTATCTGCCGTAATCCATGAGAACCCATTCCGTGTTTCTTTCGAAACGTCTCTCGGGTCTCCGCCTCTTTGACGAAAAGCGTGCGGCAGTTGCCTATTGGCTCCGCCCACCGAGAGAATTTCTATTTTTCTGGGCAAACTTCACCCTTTTCCGCGTGTTTCTTTCTCGATTTCCCCTCGATTCCTGTTTTTTCTGCAGTTCCGCGCGCTTTCCGCACGGTCTCTCACTTCCTCTTTGTTCAGCTTTCCGCGCGCGTACCCAGTTCGCACCCGTGCCTCGCTGTTTTGGTTGCGAAATCGCCCACAATCTGATTTTGGCGCTCGATCCAACCAGTACAGTTGTTAGTTTTTTTTTCAGATTCTCATCTCATTTGGGTCATCATGAAGCATCTTACTGCCTCGGAGGTTAGTTTGTCTCATATTATTAGAGGAAAATAATCGGGATTTTAGGTCCGCTCGACTTTCATCAACTTCTTCCGTGAGAAGAAAGATCATACCTACGTTCACTCATCGTCTGTCATCCCACACGATGATCCAACCCTTCTTTTTGCCAACGCTGGAATGAACCAGGTTAGTGGAATTTGTTGTTAAACAATATAAACGTGGGTTTTCCAGTTCAAACCTCTTTTCCTCGGAATCGCCGACCCGAACAGCGATTTGGCCAAACTGAAGAGAGCTGTCAACACACAAAAGTGCATTCGTGCCGGTGGAAAGCATAACGATCTTGATGATGTCGGAAAGGACGTCTACCATCACACCTACTTCGAGATGCTTGGAAACTGGTCTTTCGGAGACTACTTCAAGGTTGGAATCACTACTAAAATAACAAATCAAATTCAACTTCTAGAAAGAGATCATCACCTGGGCCTGGGAGCTGCTGACACAAGTTTACGGAATTCCGGCCGAAAGACTCTACGTTTCCGTTTTCGGAGGAGATGAGGCTAATGGTGTCCCTGCCGATTCGGAAGCTCGGGAAATCTGGAGATCCGTTGGGTGAGTTGTATGAGAAGTGCAATCAATTGATTGTCTTCTCTATTCAGAGTACCTGATGAGCGTATTCTCAACTTCGGAATGAAAGACAACTTCTGGGAGATGGGAGATGTTGGACCATGCGGACCATGCTCGGAAATCCATTATGATCGCATTGGAAATCGCGACGCATCTCACCTTGTCAATGCTGACGACCCGATGGTTGTCGAGATCTGGAACTTGGTGTTCATTCAGTTCAACCGCGAAGAAGGAGGCGCTTTGAAGTCTTTGCCAGCCAAGCACATCGATTGTGGACTTGGACTCGAGCGTCTCATTGCTGTCATGCAGGACAAGACCAGCAACTACGACACCGATATCTTCCAGCCGATTTTTGAAGCCATTCACAAGGGAAGTGGGGTTCGTGCTTACACCGGACTTATCGGTGATGATGACAAGGATGGAGTCGACATGGCTTACCGTGTTGTCGCCGATCACATCAGAACTTTGACAATCGCTCTTTCTGACGGTGGAAGACCTGATAACACTGGAAGAGGTTACGTCTTGCGCCGTATTCTCCGCCGTGGAGTGCGATACGCCACAGAAAAGCTTGATGCTCAACCAGGATTCTTCGCATCGCTCGTGCCAGTTGTGATCTCTATTCTGGGAGAGACTTTCCCTGAGCTGAGCCGTGATCCAGAAACCGTGATGGATATCATCAACGACGAGGAGAAACAATTCTTGAAAACTTTGTCTCGTGGACGTGTGCTCTTCCAGCGTGCGGTTGCTTCTCTTCCAGAAGGAACCAAGACATTCCCGGGAGACATCGCTTGGAGACTTTACGACACTTACGGATTCCCAGCTGATCTGACCCAATTGATGGCCGAAGAGAAGGGACTGTCCGTCGATAACACTGCTTTCGAAGAAGCACGCAAAAAGGCCATCGAGACCTCGTCGGCTGGAGCTGGAAAGTTCCGTGACACACTTGATCTGGATGTTCACGCTCTTGCTGAGTTGCAACAGAAGGGAGTGCCTACAACTGACGACTCTCCAAAGTATGCCTATTCGTTCACCGGAGAAGGGTCGAATGCTGTATACAGTGAGTTTCCTATTACATATATTCTAAAATATTTCATTCTTTTTTCAGAGTTCGAACCATGTGTCGGTAAAATCCTTGCTATTCGACGGGATGGAAAGTTTGTCGACCAGTTGGTTGCCGGAGAGGAAGGAGCTATTCTTCTTGACCGTACCAACTTCTACGCCGAGCAAGGAGGTCAGATTTACGACGTTGGAGTCTTGACAAAGGTCGATGAGGAGTCGAACGAGTTCAATGTTAACAATTGCCAAGTTCGTGGAGGATACATTGTTCTTGTTGGATCTTCCGAGGGAAGTTTCTCTGTCGGAGACCAGGTCAATCAGCGATTTGATGAGGATCGCAAGCAGTTGATCATGAAGAATCACACCGGAACTCACGTTCTCAACTACGCTCTTCGCCGAGTGCTCTCCGATTCCGATCAAAAGGGATCTCTCGTTGCTCCGGATCGTATGCGCTTCGATTTCACCAACAAGGCAGCTATGACCGTTAAGCAAGTGAAGGAAGCTGAACAGTACGCTCAGCAACTCGTTGACTCGAAGGGCGCAGTTTACGCAAAGAATTCTCCACTCGGAGACGCCAAAAAGATCAAGGGACTTCGTGCCATGTTCGATGAGACGTATCCGGATCCAGTTCGTGTTGTGGCCGTTGGAACTCCAGTTGAACAGCTGCTCCAAAACCCAGACGCGGAGGAGGGCCAGAACACCACTGTGGAATTCTGTGGAGGAACGTGAGTGAAGCTTCTTCAACTAGGCAATTTCAATTGTTCGTTTCAGTCATCTTCAAAACGTGTCTCACATTGGACGCATTGTTATCTCTTCCGAGGAAGCCATTGCCAAGGGAATCCGACGAATTGTAGCATTGACTGGTCCAGAAGCTGAAAGAGCTATTGCTAGAGCAGACCGTCTTGAAGCCAGATTGGCCGAAGAATCGAAGTCTGTCCAAAACAAAGAGCTCGTCGCCAACAAGGAAAAGCTCAAGGCTCTCCAGAAGAAAATCCAAGAAATTGTTGATGAAGCCAATGGCGCCCAGCTTCCATACTGGCGTAAAGACGCTATCCGCGAGACTGCCAAGGGACTCCAGAAGACTTTGGACGGATTCGCTAAAGCCGAACAGGCTGCCGTGGCTGAGAAAGTTCTCGGAGAGGCTAAAGAGCTTGCCGCTGTCGCCGAGCAGCCTACTGTCCTCGTTCACGTCTTCGCCTCCAACGCTAACAGCAAAGCTATTGACAACGCTCTGAAACTTCTCAAGGACACCAAGGCAGTGATGGCATTCTCGGTCAACGAAGACACTGGAAAGGTTCTCTGCCTCGCCAAAGTTGATAAGGTTAATTGTCATCTTTAAAACTTTCCAACATTCGTGAACATTTTCAGACGCTCGTGAACGGTGGTCTGAAGGCCAACGAATGGGTGAATCAGGTCTGCACGGTTCTCGGAGGAAAGGGAGGAGGCAAGGATGCCAACGCCCAATTGACTGGAGAAAATGTGGATAAGCTCGATGATGCCGTCGAGCTTGCTCGGAAATTCGCCCTGGCAGCTATCAACTAGTCGCGTTTTCTACAACGCTTCACTGAAAATAATTATCTAAAGTATTTCCCGCGCTTTTTTCATATCTCCCCTCTATTTATTGTTGTCTGTTGCATTCTAGAATCCCGTAATTTTTTTCTGGTTTTTGTTTTTGTGTGTTTCTTTACCCGAGTATTTATGCAGTAAATAGAGGATTTTGAAGCATTCCTTTGAAAACTTTCGACGAAAACAACAATCGAGTGGGTTGGCGGCGGACAGCTGTTTCGTCGACACCTCCTCTTTACTGCCCATCGATTTCGGATTCCCCTGCCGACCCGAGACAACCAGTTTCCAAAAGATCGGATGTGCCACGTCATTACACTTAATTTGTGGCTACAGAGCAGAGCAACAGCGCATTACACTGTCACGGAGGACAGGAAAAATGGGGAAGAAGCGAAAATAAATGGACGTCGATGAGATCCAGATGGCAAATGTCGAGAACGGCGGGGAGAGGCAATGACTTTTTGAATGGGTTGTACGGATATTTTGCAGATGGAGAAACGACGACGCAGTGAAAATGTGACTTTTGGACATTACGAAGAGATGGAAAAAATGTGTGTTCTTCGAAGAAATACCAGTTGTGCGTCTTCAAATCGGAAGAGAAGGCGTCTACGGAGACTACGGAGGACGAACCACTTCGTCACAAGTGTCTGAAAGCCAATCTGGTTCGGTGAATGTCTTCTTTGATCGAATAAGTGACGAAGCTCCGGACAGATGAGTCGGTTGATTTCTGATCGCGGGGGCCATATCATCATTTCCTCGAGGTCAACTTCCTCTTTTTCCATTCGAAATGGGGTTTCTCGTGGCTCGGGAGATGGAGAGAAACTTAGAAAACATTGAGGAAGAATTGCCGAGAGGACCACTAATAGAAGGGCGTCCGGGGGCCTGGACGGTTTAGCACCGAAACATACGAATATTGAAATGTTTTCCTAAATATAACATCGGATGGCAAAGAACGGTCGAAATTTGAAAAATCGTCCGCTAAACCGTGTTCTCAAAGCCGTTTAGGATCTCTCGAAACGAGGTATCGTATACTTGTAGTGGAGCGCGTTTGCTGGCTACGTCGGCCGCAGCACCCCGTGTGATTCAGGAAAATGAGCAATCTCCGGCAGTGAACATATGAATGACCTGAATTGTGATCGGGGCTCATCCGTTGTGAAATCATCGAGCGTCGGGAATTTTCCTTTGTCAATCTTCAAATATTTCGACAACTAGTGTAGGCGAGATTTTCGAAATCAGTTTTACACACGGTGCCAGGTGACTCATGATCCGTTCGATCGCGATCATTTCCTCTGCTGCTGCTCCATTTCAAAACACCACGTCAGCAGTACTTCTCCCCCGCATCTGGGGACGCGGCGAGGGATCTCGAGACACAGAAAGAGAGCCCATCGACCAGTTGGCTCCCGGAAAGTGGGCGGAGCTTGAGCATCTGATAAAAGCGTCGGCGACGGCCGGAGGGAAGGGAACTTCATTGTCTCTTCCAAAGACACTCAGCTAGCAGCAACATGGCCAACCGCACCACCGCCGGAGGAATCGGATTCGCTGTCCGTCAGAAGGTGAGCCATTTTGAGAAGAGAAGACAGGAGATGAGGATTGACTTCAGCAAGACTCCAAGTTCACCAAGGAGGAGGGAACCCTTCTTCTCGAGTGGATCAAGAAGATCTCCGGAGAGAACATCTCGACCGCCGGAGACCGCGACAACTTCTACAACCTCCTCAAGGACGGAACCCTTCTCTGCAAGTGAGTGACACATGGCCATGCATCAGTAGATCATCCGATACACTTCAGGGTCGCCAACGGAATCGAGGCCGGATCGGTGAAGAAGATCCAGAAGCCGATCTCGACTTTTGCGTGCATGGAGAACATCAACGCGTTCGTCGAGTTCGCCAAGAAGCAGGGCGTCCCGAACGAGGAGACGTTCCAGTCGGTCGAGCTCGTCGAAGGACGCGACCTCTTCTCCGTCTGCGTCACTCTTCTCTCGCTCGGCAGAGTCGTGAGTTCTGATTTCAGTCCATCACGTCTCCACATTTATTTATTTCAGCTCCAAAAGGCCGGAAAGACGAACCCATTCGCCTAAGAGCCGTCAACAAACCGCCCATTTTCAAAACTTCAACGTAAAAATTCCGCTCATTTGTTTAATGTTTTCCGGCCAAGCCCTTTCTTTTTCTATGAAGATGAAGTCCACCATCCCGCAACCATAACTTCTCATATCCTAATAATATTATCATCGATATGATATGGAGATTTTGTCGTTTTTTTTGTAAATAAACACAAAATGGCCACACCCGGCGGTGTGCTTTGATCTTCTCTCCGATCCGCCCCTCGAGGCTCTCTCTCTCTCTCTCTCTCCCGTCCGTTGTTTGGTCAACAACTTTCGCCCGAAAGTTCGAGAGATGCCCCGGGAGCTGCGAGGGCAAGCAGCTGTTCCCGTCGCGTTGTAACATCCCGGGTCTGCGTCTCTCGCGAATGCCAACTATCTCGTCTGTCAGTTTCTCAAAAACATTAATGGATTATTTGGGGGCGAATGGCACGCAGGAGAGAGATGGCAACTGGAGATCGTGGGGCAGGCAGGAGATGACGATGATGCAAGCGGGCACACAAGGGGTCGGTAATGGGCTGTGATGGATGTGTGACATCACCCTTTCGATGCGATGTTGTCCCCGATACGGTGCCGGGGAGAGTTTTGAAAACATTCGGCGATTCATCTGGTTTTTGGCACGGTAGCAAGCAACAATTTTTATATTTGATTCATATCCGATTGAATAGCGCTTGGGTGGTTCGAAATAATTTTTCATACATTTGAGAATTTGAAAAGGTTTTTTTTTAAATAAAAAGTGCTTGAATTATTTATAATTTCGAAATTGGAATTGCATTTTTAGCTAAAAAAAAAGTAGTGCAATATTTGCGCCGTGGTGTTCACAGACACAGAACATTTTTATCTCGACGCGTCGAAGGTCTCTGGACGCGTCCGGGCACTTTGAAGGTCGTTGAAGAGAGGACGCCGCATTGCGAATGGCAAAGTTTCAAATGTAAATAAATATGAGGAAACTATTGATTGACATGTTTATTGTCGCAGTGTGCTTCCAGAAGACATTTCCCCTTTCGACGCGTTCTCGCCTCTCTCCTTTTCCTTCCTAAACCATTGCCCAACAGACATTCTCAAATCTTCCCCTCGATCTCTTTCTCTTTCTCTATTTCTCTTTCTCTGGTTCCGGTCTGATAAATAGGTCGGGTGCTCCTTCGATTTGCACTCGCAAGTCACAGGATCAACTGAGCAAAACAAGTGATAATGCGCATGATAACGGGGGGCGACACAACAAGGCCTTGATTATTAATCAAGAGAACAAATGCGCTTGAGCAGTCGCAGCAACAAGTCCTTGACGAGAGAGAGAGCGATGCAATCTTTGCCATCGCTCTTCGGAGGGGCATCCACCCACCCACTCATTATTTACACTTGGTTTCTTGCGGTTACGGTAGGGAGGGTGAGGTCGTTTGGCCCCCCGCCGAGCCCCTTGTGTGCCCAGAGGCCCCTCTCTCTCTCTCTGTCGGTGACCGATTGGTCTCTGGAAACGAGAGAGAGAGAGAGATTAGTGCGTTGTGGGGGCTTTGTTTCCAGGGGCCACCTCGAGATCTCCCGTTCGCTCTTCCTCTCAATCGCTCTCATACACATTATAACGAATTTCGAAAGTCGTATAACGTTATGAAAGGGAATGTGGAGAGGGGGGTGAGCGAGAGCGACGGGAGGAGAGGCGGAGAAGGTGCGAGAGCAGCCACTGTCCAATCGCCCTCGCCTTTTCCTTTCGTCCCCCTTCTTCCTCCTCCTCCTCCTCCTCCTCCCAATTCGCCGTTTTCCAGTCGGTTCCTCCCGTTTGCCCGCAGCGAATATTCCTCCGCTCTTTCTCGTACACTCTTTCTCGCACTACCTCTCTCTCTCTCTCGTTCTCTTTTCTCGTCCTTTTATCAGTTGTTTCTATTTGTTCGCTTCGTGTTTTGCCGGTCTACATGGGGAAGAGAACGAAGCCACGTCGTCGTTCGTTCGTTTCGTCATCGCCTGTTGACCCCCCCCCCTCAGGTTTATTACGTCGTAATCGTAAAACCGTCGGTCAGGCGGCCGTCCAACAGTTGCGCGGGGTCCCTTTCGACTGCCACGTCGTTAACGCGCAACACTCCCGAACAGTTTCATTGATCGCGTCTCGCCTCTTGCTCCAAACTGCTCATTTCGCTTCGCCGCAACGAGTGGGCCATCTCTATTGCTACCAATCTATTATACATGCTGCGAGTAATTAAGATGAAGAACCGACGGCCCCGCACCTGCCCACTGCAACACTGCCTAGTAATCCCTGTAATTTGGGTCCGTGTGACTAGCTCTCTCTCTCTCTCTCTCGTTGTCTGCGCTCTCCTTATCTCCCATACTCTCTCCCTTGCATCGCTTTCCAGAGGGTGTGTAGTCGTCGAATGTGGTGGTAATGACACGCAAACACAACGGCAGCGAGGAGGTGGAGAAGGAGGAGGAGATGTGGTCCGCTGGCGGGGGAGGAGGACTGTGCAGCACAGGTCAGCCCCTCCCTCCTTCACCCCCACTCATCCACTCTCTCTCTTCTCCTCCTATTGTCTCAGTCCGAGACGGGCATTCTTACGTCATCCCTGCCGTTGCCGTTAGTCACTCGCCGTCTTCTTCTTCCTCCTTACATTTCATCGCATTCCTCTTCTTCTTCCTTAAATCATTCTTCCTCAAATCATTCTTCCTCAAATCATTCTTCCTCAAATCATTCTCCATTTTCAGGTTTCCCTTGTCCAGAGGCAATGACCCAACAGGTCAAAATAGATCAGTTCACCAGACTCTATCCCACCGAGACTGCCGAGTACTGCTACAGCGCCGCGCTGATCATCCAGAAGGAGTGCGAGTATACATCTAAAGTCAAGGCCGAGCACGACATGTATCAGGCGGATCAGAACGGCCGTCTCTTCGGCGGCGTCACCACCGTCCAGCCGCCACCATCGTGGGCCGACCTCTCCGACAAGAGCCAGCCGTCGCAGAACCAATGGTCCAACCAGCAGCAGTCGCAAAGACACCAGCAACCGCAGCCGTGGATCACGAAACAGGAGCAGAGCTCGGATGGCGATGTGTTCAGCACTATGGGACACTGGGGAGGCGACCCGATGGCGAGACAGACCAGGCCGCGTTATCAGCAGTACGGCACTCGGGCCGGCGCTCACTTCAACCAGCCGGCCGCGGCGTCTTCTTCTTCTTTCGCGGGAGAGGACGTGTTCAACAACATTGGACAGTGGACCAACGCGAGCATCGTCGCCAAGCCACTTATTCCACCGCCGCCGCCGCCTCAAAAAGTCGAGACGATGCAGTTGGATCTGTCGGCGCCGACTCCGCCACCGACGTTCCAGCCGTACCCGCCAACGTCTCACTCGCTCGCTTCTCCGACGACCTCGTCAATGACGTCTTCCGATCTTCCGGAGACCAACTCGTGGAAGTCGCTCGAGTTCCTTCTCAACCAGAAGCCAAGCCGCTCGCCGTCGCTCACCTCGAGTGGCACCAAAAGCCCGAATGATAACAACTATGGACACTGGACCTCTAACTTGCAATAATTATGACTACACGATCTCTTCTCGCTCTTCGCAATCCGGCAACAACACGACAACAACACGACAACAACACGAACAACATCCTGCATAGTACGAGGAGCACATGGGTAACTACTTGATTCTCTTCTTGTGCTCCCCTCTCTCTAGCCCTTCTTCAGTTGTATCATAATCAGCTGTATCATTTTCCCGTGAGAATCCATCTTTTCATTCCTCTCTCTCTCTCTTTCGCCTACTGCCTCTGATTGTCAGCGTGAGAGTCCATGCCGTGCCGAGCAATCGGAGCAGGTGTGTGTGTGCTCTCACGCTGGCATTGCGTGACTAGTCATTCATCTTTTGCCGATCTTCTAGTGCTAATTGGGCTACGGTTACTTTGACACATCAAGCGGTCTCCCCCCCCACTTCTGGTCCGTCTCACACTCTCTTTCCTGCTTTACCTCCGCGCCCTTTCTCTGCCCCACCCCACCCCACTCAGTCGCCATCACACGGTTCAAAACCATATCCCCCCTCCCCCAACCAAACATTCTCGCCCTGTTACTTGTCTTCTCACCCGATCTTCCGATATCCATCCACTATGGTGTAATAATAATTCGCCCCCTTACGGTTTCTCTTGACTTTACGGTCTCCGAACCTTGAGCTCTCCGTGTTTCTCTGTGTTTTCTTCCCCGCTTTACGTGTGATTTTCCGACCGATTCGCATTCCGAATCTGGTTCCACCGATGGTTTCTCTTTATTTGTCTGCTTTTCTTTCGCAATTTCCCCCCATCTTTTCGTGTTAATTCTGGTTCTTTTTCATCTTTAAATGTACCATCGCAGAGATTCGAAATCTTCATTTTATCTAATAAATCGCTGCTAATCCATCTTGTGATTTCTATCGAAAAGCACACAAATACACTGCGACGGATCGCTTCGAACCCGTTGATTGTAGGCGAACACTCGGAATGAATAGCTGCTCCGCGCGAAGTTTCGCAGCGAAACGTGCGCTTTTTCAATGTTCGTCGACGCGATTTGCCACGATTCGCTGGGTGGAGAGTCTGGAAAAAAAGAAGAGAGGAGTGAGGAATAGGTCAAGGAGGTACCAAAGGGACGGAACTCAATGCAGTACTTGAGGCCGTCCTCTTGCTTCCATTTCAGCCGAACTTCGTGGTCTCCGGTCACTTTGACTGTGAAATCGGTCGGCGGATCTGAAAATGTGAGAAGCTTGTCAGAGAGCGAATGTTCCCTCACCTGGAATCGAGATGACGTTGAGGAAAGCGACGGTCGAGGTGACTCCGAAAGAGTTTCTCGCGATGACCGAGTAGGCGCCCGCGTCGCATTTCTTGACGTTCTTGATGAGAAGTCGGCTGTTCAGGTTGTTCGTCTGAATGCTCTCTTCTTTTCCCCCACTTCTCTCCCTCCTACTTACCTGTATTCGAGCCCTCTTCGAATCCACCGCAGGTCCGTGCCATATCACTGTGAAGTCAGTGTCTGAAAGATGAATGAATGAACAAAGATGCCACTTGACGTTGATGATCGTTACTGGATGAAATGACAGGACACATTTCGATGTCGTGCCCTTCGACCGCCTCCAAATCCTTCATCTCCTCCACAATCACGGGCCGTTCGCAAGTGGAGAGCTCCAGAAGAACGTCGAAGTTCTCATCGGAATTCGCGACGTCGAATGCACTGGGCACTTGTCCGACCAGAGTCACGTCTGTCTCATCGACCCTCCGATGCCATTCACGCCGGTATCTAAGCAAGGAATTTGAAGTAGCGGATGATAATAACGAGTACTGGATCTGTTCGGCAAAGTTGTTTCCGGGGATTTCGTTCATTGTGAGGACGTAGTTGGGACACTTTCCCGTCGTTCCGTCCGCTTTTTTCACGTTCGCATAGCCGTTCTTCACGTCCAATATGACCACCTGAACCGGAAAGATCCACAGTGTTTCCCCTCCGATTTATTCACCTTCTCATCACTTTCGAGATCCACCTGATCGTCTCGAACTCTTCTGAAGGTGCTCGTGGCGGCGGCTGCCAACTGTAAGACACGATTGCTTTCCGTTTGGCTAACTTTCGAGGGGGCACCGCATGAAAGCACCCAACTGCATCCTCTCTCGCTCTCGCGATCACTATGTCAACTCCCACGTCAAGCAGAAAAATTTATTCAAAGTACACAAAACATACTGTGTTGATGAAGAAAAGAAAAAAAGGGGGGAGTCAAAATGAAATGAAAAAGAAGGAAAAAAGGGAGAAATTTAGGGGAGGGGATGTGTGTGAGAGGAAAACATATTATGAACATCCAAGAGAATCAGAGAAATGCGCACAAGAGAGAGAGAAATTACGGTTTTTTGGGGGGTGAGAAGAGAGAGAGAGAGATGATTTTACGAAGAACAGCGGCCTGGGAGACTTTCAATTCCAGATATAATTTCATATACATCACTGGGCTTAGAAAGGAAGAATGGGTCCGAATGAGGAAATTGGGGAGAGGAGGATGCAGTTAAAGGGAAGATTTACATGGGACCTAAGAGAGAGAGAGAGAGGGGGAGAGAGAGAGAGAAGTTAATGAACGCGTTGCACCCGTTTTAGAGACAGACATAAAAAGGATCGGGAGAAGAAGACTGAACAGCAAATGAGGGAGAGTTAATCAGAAAACTAAGAATCAAATTGATTAGTGAGAGAGACATCTATATTGAGAAGAAAAACCTGCAAAGAAGCTCAAGAATAGAGAGGAGAGAGAGAGAGACGGGGGGAAGGGAAGGGATGACTAGGACGAGGGACTCCACAAGAGCATCGGAAGGCGTCTCTCTATGAGAGAGAAGCGAGATATAAGAAGGTAACGGCAGAGATTATTGTGGTTAGCAAACTGGTTAGCGTGGGGCAACACTCGATGCAGGGAGAGAGAGCACTCATTTTGAATTTCCAACCGGAGGCGGAGAAGTGGGCGACTTCGCCGGCTTCTTTCCGAATGAGAACAGCGATTTCGATTTGCTCTCCTTCTTCGGCGACTCGGCCGGTTTTTTGGATGTGGCGGCAGCTGACTTGGAAGCTGTCGATGGAGCGCCCTTCTTGTCACCGCCACCTGGAGCACCACTGAAAGAAATGTGGTCTCGTGAGAGGATCAAGATGAAAGAACTCACATGCTCATGTTGCCCATTCCACTCGACAGATCGTCGCCTCCTCCCATGTACCGCTTCGGATCGACGAGTGCTGCGAGAAGACGCTTCTGCTGATCCAGCTGCTCTCCGATCTTCCGGTTCCACTCGTCTTTCTCCTCTTGCGTCTGAGCATTCGCAATGAAGCTCGTCGGCTGCGTTGGATCGGAGCTCTTGATCACGAATCGAAGCGGATCATCGGCAACATTTGCTTCGAAGACCATTTTGTTGACCTGGAAATAGATGGGTAAGGGTAGAATATTCGAAGAACTGTACCATTATTTGATTTTTGAAGATGTAGGTAGGGTTTCCGAATTCCTTCTTCGGTGGAATGTGATCTGCGATGATGGCGGACTGCTCGAACAGGAAGATGCGTCGATCTTTCGGTTTCTGCGTGTTTCCGGTGACCGATTCGCTGATCTGCAGCGTTCCTTGATGAATGAGCCGTCCCTGGGCTCCGAGATTCCCGTCGAAGTTCTGCAGACGTCCGACTTGCATCATGTCGTCGCAAGCCTTCGGCACAACATGCATCACCTGGAAAACAATACAATTGGGTGAGGTGTTTGGAAATGGTAGAAAATCACCTGCAACGCCTTTTTCAGCACATCGGGCCTGTCCTTGGCTCTCTCGGTGAACTTGAGAATGTCTTTGAGAAGGAGCTGATACTTCATGATTCTCTGCACTGGCTTGATCAGCAGATCACAAAGGGCGACTTTGTGACCGAGTTTCGCTTTCGTCTCCGCAAAAAATCCCTCAAAGTCGTCTTGCGAAACGAGATAATCGGACTTTGGCTTGTTTTGGCAGTACTTGACGTACAACGTGTGTAACCTTCTCTCGTACTTGACAAATGCAGATCCAGCCGCCTCGTAGTTGTCCGTGCACTTTTCGATTTCTTTCAGGAAACACGTCTTGTGGAAGTCGAGAATCTGGGCAATGTTTGCGAAGATGATTTTGTCCTTTCCGACGAGATCCGCTGGAAGGTCCATCTTCTCGAGATTCCCGATGTATCCTTCGACGACCGACGTCAAATCACGCACATAATCCTGCTCTGTTTCAACCAATTCCATCAACACGTAGGAGCGCTTGAATCTGGCCGTTTCTTCTGGAGTCTTCTCGACTTTCTCCGGTATCGCCACTTCTTCGACTGGCTCCGTCGATGGCGCTGCTGCCGACTCCTCGTTCACATCCTTCTCTTCCATGTTGTTGCTGTTGTTGATGGTGATGTTCTGCATCGGCGGCGGCAGGCAATCTTCGTTCTTCTCTTCTTCCACAGCAACCGTTGGTGGTGTCGCCGGTGCGTTGACAGTTGGAGTGCTGGCAGATGGAATCGAGTGGCGGGGAGTCGAAGAGGAGGCGTTCGCAGTCGAAGCGTCTCCCGATGAAAGAACTCCGATTGAGGCCGGAGTCGACGACGAATCAGCTGTCTGAAACTGGAATATGTGAGTTGGGGGAGTTCGAAGAGAGAAAGAGTGAAACTCACGTGTCCGTTGGCAGTTCCAAACACCGGCGACGGGATGACCGAGGACGACGATGTCGACTGTCGGGCTGCCGGACTGTTGTTTGACGACGAAGCTCGTTCTTTGCTCGAATTGGCGAAGATTCGTCTGAAAACCGCAATTTGTTGGTGAGAGTCGGAGAAAGTTCGTGGGTGCGATAGACTTTCTGGTTGGGCGGGAAGGAAGTGGTGGTAGAAGAGATGGGTGGGTTGAATGTTGTGTTGGGTGGTACAGAAGATGGGAAGAAGAGGAGGAGGAGAAAGAAGAGAAGGAGAAGAATAAGGAGCAGCAAATTGGAATGAGCCCTTCTTCTTCTTCTTCTTCTTCCTCCATCTTTTTCTCCTCGTTTTTCTACTCCTCCCGCTTCTTTCAAAAACACCATTTCTGTCCCACTCTCCCGAATACTTTCTAGTGCGAAACACGAGGGAAGAATGGGTGAAATGCGGAGAGACGATATAAATGTATGCAAATGTTCTGTTCGAAATCGGAAATAATTTCTGACTGAATCGCATGCGAGGGGGGCGAAGCGAGACAGAGAATTGTGTTGACCCGAGGGCTTCTATTGTAGTCGCGCGTGTGCATAATCGCCGTGGGCTCGCGAAGATCAAAAAAGCATCCATCTTTTTCCACGTAATCAGAGAGATCTCCAGCCAATTAGGTCGCCGGAGAAGAGGATGACGAGTGAGGGAAAGAGAGAGAGGAGATCTGTTTTTTACAAGTTGGGGGGAGGGAAGCGGAAGAGCACAAAATAAAGAGGAAGACGATGACGGGCAGTCGAGTGGCGACGACGAATGAGAAGAGAAACACGATACTACGAATTAGGAATGCAAAAAAGAAGCGAAAAGACAGCAGAGAGATCGATGCGGACGAGCGGTGTACTGCCGGAGAGCCTGAAGCTGAAGGCAGGCACACAAAAAGATATTAGGACGGTGGTCTCCGCTGCTGCTCTTCAGTGCCGTCGCCGCCCCAGAAGGCGAAGAAGAAGACGAAGAAGAAGAAGACGACGACAACGACGACGACGACGATGAAACGAGGACGCGGCGGCAGCGGCGGCGGCGACAAAGTGATGAGAGGAGGAGAAGGCGGCAGCGGGGCGACGACGCAGAGAGAGAGCAGGGGCCAGGCAAAGCCCTTCAGATAAATATACATATATGGTAGCCCTTCATAGGCTCCTCTCCTCTCACTTCTTCTCTTTCCCGCATCATTCACAGCCCACAGCGAGCGAGCGAGTGAGAGCGTCGACGACGACGACGACGAAGCTGCCGCGGGGCAACAACTTTGCAAAGGGGGGCGAGGAGGAGGAGAGAGAGAGAAGAGAGAAACGTGGCGGAGGAGGAGGCAGAAGCATGGTCGCGTCGTCGAGCTTCTCATCCGCCTCTCGCTTCCCGCGCCCGGGGTCACAACGACAACAAAAACAACACACACACACATCCAGAGAATAGAAAATAAAACGAAAGAAACGCTGCGGAACGGATCGATTGCCACTCTTTTGTCGCCGGTGTTCGGTGTTCAGTTCGCGCTCGCTGCCGGAATCGAATTGAACCGAACCAGCAGAACACGATGGTTTAAATCAAATATTCGATGAGTCAGACGCCGCAAACAGAAAGACAATCGATCAGTAGCGTTCCAATTTTCTGGTGTTGTTTTTCGGAAGTGATAAAACTTCAACTGTCTCCGGAGAAACAAGTGGAACCCGGAGAAATGTGTGTGTGGGAGGTAATCGCGAGAGGAAATATGAGACGTGGTTTTTGAGATCTGACAGTTTCCGGGAAGCAGAAGATGACGCAGGGCGGCAATTATGTCGAGTTCTGGAGGATCCACTGCCCCCGGGATACTCTCCTCCCCCTCCGACTGGAGCTTCCTAACCTAGAGTGAAGCAAAGCCAATTCGTCATTTTTCTCCTCCATCTTCTTTTTTTTTCCTCCCCCTCCTGGCTTCTTCTTCTTCTTCTTCGGTCGTACGGACGGACGTCCAACCAATTTCCTCTCGGCCGAGGAGCCTTTTTCTCAAAAAACTGATGAAAAAGCGAAGAGAGGGAATAGAGAGAGGAGAGCAGAATGAATAAATATTTTATGGACCATCATTTATGCCACTTCGATCGACGACTTGACTCTGCTATAAAGTGAGCAGGCAGGTTCAACTCTTCTTTTCAGGAGGAGCGCAAGTGGTGGGGGCCGACTCGACGGGAAACTTCGAAACAATGAACAAAAAACACTAGTGGAAAGTCGGAAAGTGGGGAGGAGGAGGAGGGGGAGGCAAGGAATAGCGGAATAAATCTCGCCTTCCTGACACTGACATGCAAAGAAACCTGCTCACAGAGATTGCTGGGCCGGCAGAGAGAAACGGAAATTGGCATCATGGCGTAGGCCTACTCAGTATACTAATGAATCTGGCAGACGGATCGGGGGGAAGGAAGCTTTGGGTTTCAATTCCAGAGCAGCTATATCTCGGAGGGACTAGTAGCCTCGGGCTCTCGGGAAAAGTGCACGGTCTGGATGGATGGCGGAGCGAGGTGGCAGCGGATCAAACGATGTGTGTGTGGGGAGAAGCGGATTATAAATGAGCTAAGAACATAAAACTAATATGGAGATGATATAGCGAGGAGCCGATGGATGAGGGATAGGAGAGAAAAGAAGAACGTGAAGATGATGAAGAAGGAAAGACATTTGTCGAAGTCTTCAGTTTTATGACTCTTCGGGGGGAGGAGAAAGTGGTGAGGACAAGAAGAAGAAGAAGGAAAGAGCTGATGTCGGAGTGGTTGAAAACGTCTAGAAGAGCTCCCACTTCATTAAATGCTTCCAAAAAAAAAACGAGAAGCGCGAGGGGACGGCACCGGAGTGGAGCGACGAAGAATGAAAAGAGTCCCCCCGGTTTTCGAGTTGCTCGCCGCGGGGAGAGCTCCAAAGATGGAGCACCCGAAGCTCCTCCTCCTCCTTCTTCTTCTCTCCTTCACCGTGAAGAAGAGAAATACTGCGGAGACGACGAAGAAGCCTCTAACGCTGTCCCGGACAAAAAACATTCCGAAAAGGAACGAAAGAAAGGAGAGGGCAAGATTCGGCTCGGTACACGGCGTCTCCGTGACATGCGACTCGAGTTACTTCCACACATTATGTATGTGTGGGCGATCTGATCGCGAAGGAGAATATTTCGAGAGGCAATTGCCAGGAGGCGTCAGAAGAATACGCGGAAACGCAGCTGCACGTTCCGAATTCCAATACGATCGGTTCGCCCGAGCTGTTCGAGGGGGACTATTTAAACCTAATCAAGCCCAACACCCACGGGTCATTGTTGAATTCCTGCACCTCTTGCGATTTTCAAAGAGGAAAGGAAAACAAAACATAATCGTTCCGTCTGTATTTACCGCAATGACGTGAGTTAAACAATAGCAAGAACCCACCTGAACTCCTGTTTGCATCGTGGCATAAGATTTGCGCACGGCATGATGATGTCGACAGTGAAGATGTTTCGTGGGAGGGGGGTTTAATACGTTTCAGAATACCCGAAGCTTCAGTGGCAGCGGTTGAGGAGACCGTTTCGTGATGACCGTGTGCGGTGGTGGAGAGAGAGAGAGGGGATTCAGAGAGAGGCGCAGACGTCGAAACTCGTTTCTTGTTCTTCGTTTTTGTTGTGAGTAGGTGACGACGATGCCGATTGGGAAAGGCGGCGGGGGCAACACGGCGATAAAAACCAGCGAAGAATGTTCTTCTCCGCTTTCCTTTTCTTCCTCCTCTCCTTCTACTACTTCTTCTTCTTCTTTTCCAGCGATGAGGATGAAGAAGAAGAAGAAGAAGAGGAGCGTCGTCGTCGGCGAAAAATGCGTGGGCCCAGATTAATTTGGGTCGCTCTTCAGAAAGCGGCTTGGCGAAGAGAGAATAGGAAACTTTCAACTTTTTCGAAATGGACAAAAACCACTGTGGTGTTTTCGTGTTTGACAAAGTGGAAGAAACAGTCGAATGCGGACAAATGTTTATAATACAGAGAGCGAGAGGACGTCGGGCCGAAATGGATAGACACACAGGAAGACGGCGCCGAGAATGGCCGTCCATGTCGAAAACATTGGGGTTTGATTCGATTGTGTGCACGATGCCGGAGGAGGAGGAAGAACGAGAGGCGGCTCACACAACGACGGTCATAATTCGATTGGGTGCCATTTCAGAGAATGAGAAACTGTAGCGACTCAAGAGACGGCGGCGGAAGAGTGGCGCATTCCAACTAACGAGCAACGTGTGAAGTAGCCGAAAACTTCGTTAGTCAACATTCCTCAGATTCCAGAGAGGAGGATTTAACTTCTGCATTCTTCTAATAATTCTATTACAACAGCAGCTGCATCTTTTGCAGAAGTGAGTCACCGGTGCTAAAATAGAGAGGGGGAGAAACCAATGGCAATTCTAGTTGATGACGTCCGTCCATCTAGGAAACCGATGGAAGGCGAAAAGAAAACGAAGAAAAAAGAGACGGCGAAAGCGAAGAGGGTAAATAAAATTAGGAAGCGAAGTTGATTAGGAAGAGAAGAAGAAGAAGAAAAAACGAGGGTGGGTGGGCACAGAGGTTTATGCACAAGGGTACCACCCATTGGCAGAGGTGGAGAGAAGGTGGAGCCAAGTGGCCACGATCAACTCAAACGAGTTTACCATATACATGGTGGAAAGCAAGAAGGCAGGTGGAATTGGGAAAACGCAGCTGTTTGTGACACGAAAATATGGCTCGGTTTTGGAGAGAAAAAAGAATTGGGAGACGAACTGGCACAAGAGGGTCCATCGTCATTTTTAGCTAACGCACTGAACACTGAATTCAGTGGATGAGCCGAAAAAGATAAATTAACTTGCTGTAAATAATTCTGATGAAAATCGAAAATCATTGATTCGTAATTTCTTTCAGATTCGAAACCGATTGGCACGGCTAATGAACACAATCTGAATTGGAGGAAGCAGAATTCGAGAGTTTCTTGAATGCTTTGTCGTTTTCGAAAAGGCAGAAAAAAGAGAGAGTACGAGCGAGTAAAAGCCGTCGAAACGGGAAGTGAAACGCGTCGACGAAGCGTTGATTTTGCATGGCAGCACCGCGTTTTCGAATCAAATAACGAGGCAACGAAGGGAACACGAAGAATGTCTTTTTCTTCTTCTTCTTCTTCTTCTTCTTTCCCTTCTACTGCTTCTTTTTCTTCCTCCCATCTTCTGCCTTTTCTGTGATGCCATCATTTCCCCATCTTTTTTTTTTTGGAAGAAGAGGACGGAAAATGGAACTCGTAGTTCGAAAACAACACAAAATGCGAAACGCGAGGGAGGAGAAGAGGGGGGAAGATGAAGAAGGGAGACTTGCACTGGCCCATTCACCCTTCAAGTGGCACTTCTCTTCTGGAGGGCCTAACAAAAAAGGAGAAAAACGAAACGACTCACCGCAACGATTTCCGCTTCGAAACTGCTGATCCGGTCGAGTCATCGGGTCGGTCAGGCACACTTCCAGATTCCGCTGAAAATTGATTGATTGATTGATTGATAATGGTGACACTTTAGCTCTGCTCTATTGTCTTTCTTGGTGGTTCAGTGAGCCAGAAGTTTGAATTCAGAAAAAAAGCATCCACATGCAAAAAGATTCTAATATCGAACGATCAAGCATATTAAATAAGCGACAACTTGTTCTCAATACCATTGGTCGTGGCAGAACCGCCGAGCGTCGTCTTCGCCGGCTGCACGATAGCCACGTCGTGATGATCGTGACTGTGTCTACTGGTAGATGAAGAGAACCAGCGGCGTTTCAATGCGAACGACCATCGCTCCTTTTTCGAGGACTTCGTAGTCGTTGTGCCGGTTTCTGGAGACGACGAGTCCGTACTGCCTTCCACGGTTTGAGATCGTCGCATCATCGATAGAGACGCCGAAAAGCGACTACTGAACACGAGAGAAACATTGAAATTGAGGGACCGAGAAGGAAAAGAGAACGAAGAATGAAGAAGACGTGAAGGAGATCGAGGGAAAAACGGAAATCATGATTCATGAATGTAAAATTTTCAGTCCACTTATCGACGGAACATCCGGACACCCTTGACCCAAAAAAGGTAGAGACTAGACGCTTTTTCTCTCTCTATCGCACCGTATTCATGCCTTCTTCGCCGCGTCTTTGCTCCTTTGCTCAGAAAGTGAAACATCTGTACGTACATTGAAAACAGTCAATATTGGTTCGATTCGTTGACTTTTGAAAAAACTGATTATAGTCGGTAGAAGAAAGGCAATCGATGGGCACAACTATTTCGTAGTATTTGACACACTACAATACGGCTGGATTCATTACCAAGAATGGCATCCAATAACTGTGATGCTCATTGCCTGCTCAATGAGAAATTCGTCTGTTTTCTGTTCATCTCTCCCTCTCTCTCTCACTTTCTCTCAGTCAACAATAAAAATTCAATTTCGGAGAATTGGCAACCAATGCACGGACGAAGGGCTGGGAGGGAGAGAAACAGAACTGGGAGGAGAGCCCCCCGGCTCCGAATCGAAATAATCACGACGTCGTTGCTCTTCTGCTCACTTGATATATGGGGGCCCAACTAATGAAGGAGCAAGATGAAAAGTGTGACACCGCGAAGAAGCAGCAGGAAATTGGGATGGAAGGGAAAATTTGAATTGAGAATGCGCCAGTAGAATGTGAAACGAAAAATGAATAGAGACAGGAAATTATGTGGCTCATTTCTTTTCAATGGAGCATCGGCAGTCTTCACGGACTAATTAGAGTAAGCACAGTGAGTCACAATTTCCGGTGGGGAGACTAATAGGCACGCCTCTGGGGGGAGCAAACGGATCACGAGATGGAGCACCACTGGAAGAGGAGGCACAATCGAAACCACCAAGAAATCAAAACCTTTCAGTGAACTCGAAAACAGTTGCGGGATGCAGGCAGCAGATTTACCGAGCGCGCGAGCACCAGGGCGCCCAGAGCTCATATTGATGAGCACACACACAAACTCTTTTCCCCCCAATTTCTCCCTTCCTGTCTCTCTTCGTTTCTCCCATGCAATATAGATATGTATATAAATATATACATAACCAACTAAAAAATGACTAAGAGAGAGCACACACACCGGAGAGATACGTGTGTGTGTGGCTCCGCTCCGTTGTCCCCGCCGTCGATATTTGTTGAGGGATCCGATCGAAAGGTGAATGAATGGGGCGATCGGGGAGGGTTCGGGGAAGTCAGACACGGGGCAAAGGGAGGCAAGTGCGAGAGAGAGAGAGAAACAGGAAGAGAAACATGCGGACATCTGGGTACAGAGCGAAGACGAATTCCTGCGTCGTCGTCGTTCACCTACGAAGAAAGAACGCCTCGATGAATTATTAATAGGAACGTCGTCGGTCGTGTATAAAAAGAACAGTGTTTATTGGAAAACAACTCGGAATGGGGCGTGAAAAACCACCTATACTTCAATTGCTTCATCTCTCTCTCTCTCTCGGTGTGAGGGAAAATAATTTGTCGGCCGAACAAATGGAGAGCGAGCGGTGCGTCGACGAGGAGCAAGAGGCTCCCGAACACAACAATTCAGCAAATATGATCAGGGGAAAACAGGCGAGGGCGAGAGGAGGAGGAGATGGGAACGACTGGTTTCGCAGGAGCTGCCAATTAAATGCGAAATGAATTTCAGCTGGATGGGGAGGAAGAATTAGCGGAGAGCATATTTCGAATTCTGACGTCGGGTTGGTGGTGGAGGATTTCTATTTTGAAATGGCAACCAAAGAGCGTGACTTCAAGGTGATCACTTGTTTTTTTTCTCTACAGACGCAAAGTGAAGAAGAAGAAGAGAATGGTATCAAAAACAGGAAGGGGGCATTCGTCCAATTTACCTAGTGTAATAAATAAAATCAAGTAAACTGTGTAGAACAAAAGAAGTGAAGGGGAGATTGATTGACCACGTACTTACTTTGATTACCGTTGATTTCTTAAACCAACCAAAAAAGGTGTTTCGTTTAAATGAAAGATCAGCGAGGTTGATCGCCTAGAAGTGGGAAAACTGTATAAATACACGAGGCGCTTCTTGATCGAGCTGAACCTCGCGTTCATTCCGAGTACTACGTGGCGTTCGCGAGTTTGTAAACTTTCACCCACTCCTTCCCTCTCTCTGCATCTCTGTCTCTAAGGAAAACGAAAACATCAACCGCTTTCTCTCACAGGAATTGTGCTGATTTCTGCGAGGCAGTGCCATCGAAAACACACAGTAGATCAGAATGTCTGCGCATCTCCAGATCACACACTCTCTAAGCGCTATCTTTTATCACTTTTTCGGTGAAGAGTCGAAGCAAACAGTGAGGGGAGGGGGAGGTCGTAGGTTGCTGAGCTACTTTTTGATAACTCTCCTCGAGCCTCCGGGAGATCCGAGAGCCGGAGGAAGGAGAGGCGAAGGAGAGGAAGAAGTTTGGCCAAATAACACGCTGGAGGTGCGTATGAGCAGTTCAGACTAATGGTCAGGTGTATGAGGAAAGTAGCGGAGAGCAACCGGAAGTTGCACATTTCAGAGGAAACATTGGAGAGGAGCTAAGACGAGAAACAGAAAGAGGAGAGGAATACGAACTTTCGGGCTAAGACACGTGGGAAAACGGGGGGAAGTAGAACAGAGCTGCCCTAGGGCTCAGGATTAATGAGAGGCACGAAGGTGTGCGTGATTTTCGTGGGAACGGAGCCACGACGGCTCACGCACATTGCGAGGGTATTCCGACGAGACATGCGGACTCAAATGAGGAATGTTTGAATGGCCACTGAATGGAAAACAAAAAACTAATAGGAGACGGGTGCATTGGGAGTGATCCCGGGATCTATAAAACATCCGTCCAGATGTGACTGACTTTTATGAGACGGGGCGAAGAGCCGCCGGAGCAGTTTCGCTTTTCCACACATTTTATAAGAGACACCAGGGTGTTTGAGCACCAGAAATAAATTCCGAATGCGCTCTTTCAAAAAAGCTGGAACAATAGAAAAGCCATTCCGAGTAACGAATTAATCTTCAGTTTTTCATACATACATTGTAACATTTTTGTACAAACCCTGATACAAAAGAAAAAGAGAAACGTGCATAATGGTGCGGGGATAAATGAAAATGGAGGGCCATGATAAAAAAATGATAGTGTGAGAGATCAATCGTAAGGAAGGAGGGTTATAAGAAGTTAATGGAATCAAGATGAAAATCACGGGCAAGGTGCAAGTTGCGGGAATACTACGAGACGGGGGATGCTCTTTGTCGGGGAGGCGGGAGCTTTTCTAATAATGGGGCAGTGGCTGGAAGCAGAAAAGGAGCAATGCGACGGACGGCGATTGTTTGCTTACACACGTCTTCTTGGCATTCTTTTCGTCGTCTTCTCGTCTTCCAATCGAAAGACGACAAAAATCAAGAAAATGAAGGAGAGAAAACGGGAGGAGAAAGCAGAAGGAGAAGGACGAGAAGGCAGGAAGAAGAGCAGCCAATGAGGAGAGCCTCGCGAGTGCTTCTGCTCATTAGGCTACGGGGGCACGCTCTGGGAGGCCCGATGGACATTCAGAAGACGCGTGTGTGCAGCGGTCCGTCCGCAGTCAGGGGCAACCATCAATGGGTCAACATTATAAAAATGATGAGAAATAGAGAAGAGAGAAAGTGGGAAGTGGATTGAGAAAGAAGAAACAAAGTTGATATCATGCACTCGAATCACTGCACAGGCACAGGCACAACCACGCACTCCTCACTCGTTTCTTTCTGAATTATTCAAACTCAGATCGCTGGCTCACTGAATAACCGAGTGAGGAAACCTAACAAAACCGACGAGCACACCTGATAGATATGCTCACAAAATCGACAAAAGACTCAGGAAATCGCTTATTCTAATAATGATTAGCCTGTTAACTATCAGATGTGCTCATGGTTATTTGTCAAAATAGGGAGAACGGAACTAACGTGGAGAGATAATGGAGACAGGGACGAGACCAGTTTTCGTCGGGTTATCGCAGAGAACGACTTGCACATAGTCGGCACAGTCGGTCGCTTGGTCCTCGACAATCTGAAATTGAGACTCTCGAGTTAATTGGGCGGGGAAACACGAGAGATGTCCGCGTGATTGGCTGCCATCGTTCAGACATGCCGTCGACTAGTTCCACACACATACCACAGTTGACGAGTTCGAGAAGAATGTAATTTAATGAATTTTAAAACAACTTTGTCTCTCCCTCGGCCAAGAAAACCTCCTGAGCTATGTAGACCAACTCACCTCGACGCGATCTCCCTTGTGTACTTTCAGATGTCCTTCGGTTTGTCCGTCAAAATCTGCTGTCACGATCCACACTTCAGATGACTGCTGCAACAAACAAGGTTCGGTGTGTCTCTCTTCGTCCCTCGGGTCATCACCCGTCACTCAGAATCAGTGACATCTGCGACTACCGAACACTCAACTAGTCTCTCCTTTTCTTTTTCTTTATTTTCGAAAACCTTTCTTCTGACACGCATTGTCTTTCTAGTTCGTCATATAGCACTCGAAAACAGAGGCTGAATAAGACGAGAACGTGCGCATGGCAAACCGAGCCCCCCCCCCCCCGTTTCCTTTGCTCACTCCCTTTTCTTTAATATTAATGAATTTGCCCCGAAAAAACACATTTAACCCCCAAGGCGTGTTTCTCTCACCGCCGAATCGTCGAACTCAGCACCATCGACGCCTAGTTTGTCGGGTTTGGTGCCGCCGCGGAAAGAGCTCGTCAGTCGATTTCGAGCACGCGTGTACAGACTGCCCGTCCGTGAACGAATAGATCGCCATGATTTCGAATAGGTGAGCATTCTGGAGAGACTCAACAATGGGAATTTACACGATTAGTCGAGGAAGAGAGGGAAGGCGGCAGATCGGTTGGACGATAGCAGATGAAGAAATGAGAATCGAGCGAAGGAAGAGAAATGAGCGAGAGCTGGCTGGCCCGAAACAACTGCTGAGTAATTATATTTCGGAAGTGAAGAATGAACATTGCTGGCTGTGGTGAATGAAAAACGAGACGGACCTTCTCGGCGGTCATATGGAACTGATGTATTTGTGAAAAAAACATCCAAGAATGAGTTAAACAAACTCGTTCCGAATACTTGTGAAATCTTTGGAGACATGACTCAACAATTGCCTGGAGCCATTCGTTGAATCTCGTGCGAGTTCACAATGGGAGCCTCACAAAAAGAGCGGTTGCAAATTAGCGCAAGAATGCGAAGTTGTGAGTTTTCTCGCTGCACATGCATAGAGTCCCAACGAACTTTTTGTGGCTTTCGGGTTTCTTCGCACAGCTTCAGATCTAATTTTCACGCTCCACCTGCCTGAGCAGAGCAGCAAACAGAGCAGAGAAGAGAAGAAGCCAAATTGGTGAGTTATAAAGAACCACCAACAGGGCAAGAAAAGGCAAAAACGCTATGCAATAAATAGGGCGTGATTATTCTAAATAGTCGCCGCCAATTATGTGTTCATGTGGGCAGCAAAAAGGACTTTTGGCCGGGACACTTAGCTCTGCTTCCTCCATAAATTTTCTGACGATTTCTCACAAAAACGACTATGTTTGTCGGACGACTTTGTGACGCATTGTGAGTCATCGTTCAGAGTTTTCGAAACGAATCAGCACTGTCGATTTCGCGTGCCATGATAACTCGCCAGGCATTGTTTTTGAAAGAAGAAACCAACAGGTGAAATGAAAGAGGGAATGACATCGATCTGATGTGATGAGAACCACGAGACAAGGGGAGGAGGAGGAGGGGGAGGAAGAGCGAATGGGGGCGCAAAAAACGATGAAATGGATACATGTACTAGGGTAAATATCAAGTAGATCCGAGACACTAGCCACAACTAAATTCGATTGTTTGTCAAATGTATAACAACTATCGAGTGCGGAGAAGAAGAAATGATGATGATGAAGATGGCAGTGTCTTTCGAGAGTGAACAGAAAATAAGGTCCGGCCGTGAAACGGGAGCATCAAACCAATTAGTCGCCACAAGCCAAGGGAGAGTGAAAAAGAATTGGCTAAAGCCACGAAGACAATTGAATCGAATGGCAAGCCGGAGGGGAAAGATGATGACCTAACCCATCGAAGAGGGGCGGATTAGAGCCGCGGATAAAATAAATGAAAAGAGAGGCAAAATGATGGGAAGACGACGACGAGTATTGCTAGAATAGGACGGTTTAGTATAATGTACACACACATACACGAGATGAGGGAAAGAGTTGGATGTTTCTCTCTTTGTTCGTTTATAATATGAGCCAATTGGAGGCGGACCCCTGCACGCCTGCACGAATCCAATGCGAGGGAGGATGGGGGCGGAGCCGTTGCCGTCGGAGAGAGAGAGGCGCCGAAGGCGAAAATGCTGTGAAAAACAAGAGAACCAAGTAGAGGAAATTAAAACCTTTTTCTCGCTATGAAACTCTCAAAGACGACGATAACTCAAGGCGAAGAATATTCAGGAAATCGAGAAGATCCTCGTGTCGAATCTCAGATTTCAGCGGCATTCTCGAATGAAAACATGGGGCGAACCTGCCAGCGACGGCGAGAAAGCAGTAATGATCGCAAATCAGGTACTGCCGGAACTGGGACAGAGTATGGTGAAAAGATGGATTAGAAGAGGAAGCGAAAGCGGAGAAGGAGAGAAAATAAATGATGAATAGCTTATAATCGGCCTCATGATCTTTTTCGTCAATTGAGTGCAGCCAACTGGAACTACGTTTTGCTAAAATTAAAGAAATAAACGAAAACTCCGCGTCATCGTCAGTGTAAATCAGACGTTTTTTTTTGTGTAATAACGTCTTTTCGGATTCTACTTTTCACCTGTCCATGTTATCAGAAAACAAATTAGAATGCACGAAAATTAATCAGTAAAAGTGACGTGGCAGCTCGCTTCCTCCCGCTCGCTACTACTCTGACGCGCAGTTTCAGAAAAATAAAAACGTCTACATGGTGGTGGTGTGTGTGTCTTTTCTGCCATGATTAATTCATTTTTCTTCCGCGCAGATTACTTCTCAACATTGTTATTCCAACCTTTCGGAGACGACGCGAAAAACGAAAGAGAGACGGAAGGAGCTCAAATTGTTTATGAAGCTGTTTTGCTTAAAAACACACACACACACGTCTGAAAATTGTTGAAAGAAGCAAAAGGAAGGGGCGGCATGCGCGACACAAATCCAATCAACGTATTATGGAAAGGGGGCTCTTCTAGATCACACTGCCCCGCTTCATCAGTGCCCTCGACGTGTTTCGGACGGAAATTGTTAAACGTCACCACTACGTCCACCGACTAAAATCTCGTTTCGCTATCACTTACCTTGCTCATGCACGAGAAGAGAGAACATCCGTTGACGACCATCTTGTGACAGCAGCGGAGAACGAATATTGGGAACAGTCAAGAGGGGGGGAAAGCAGAAAGTGCGGGGAAAGTCGGTCGGTCGAGAGAGGCGG
Organism: Caenorhabditis macrosperma; assembly: GCA_963932285.1. Taxonomy (NCBI): domain Eukaryota; kingdom Metazoa; phylum Nematoda; class Chromadorea; order Rhabditida; family Rhabditidae; genus Caenorhabditis; species Caenorhabditis macrosperma. The sequence continues at coordinate 6,233,585 of OZ010622.1, forward strand.
GTACCGTGGGAGAATAGTTTTTGGCAGCGACGAATTGATAGATTGCAGCGCCGATAAAACAATTGAGGGAACGGGGCAGGATCCAGATCAATAAGAATCAGAACAGTAGTTCTTGTCACATCAAGGCGACTTTCATTCCAAGCGAGGACAGCGCGAGACGAAGAGAAGTACAGGGGGCAAGGCGGGGGAGACACAGCTCGGGTCTTATTTTTTTCGAAACTGATGAATGATATCGATTCTGAGAGAAAAAAGAAGAAGATGAAGATGAAGAAGGGTGCTCCGGGGAAGAGAGCGACTCCGATCACGAGGACGCAGACGACAGCCGTCTTCCTAGAGGAGCCGACCGAAGTTTGCTGTGTGGGAGAAACGAGTCTGTGCAAGTGTTTGTGATGCAATCAATTTGAGTGCTTGGGGACCATCAGTCCCGACCTTTTCAGAAGTTGTGAAGAAGAAAACCGAATCGATATTCAATATGTGTTATCACTACGGGAATGATTGCAAAATGTTCCAGACAGGTCTTCTTCCAAGCTCCGATATCCGTTGAGAATGTTACAACGAACTCCCTAGCTCTTATGTTTTACTTTTATTAAACTCGATGATGCGCATCATCTTCATCAGATGACAAATTTTCTCTCCTCTTTCCCATGTTTCCTTCCCGCGAAAAAATGCAAAAAATGCGTGTGCAACACACGCACATTCCAATTGACAACACCTGTTCACACGGGTCACGACCTACCCGCTAATAAAAAGAGGGATACATTTTTTTGAAGAGGAGACTAGAAAAGAAAGAAAAAAGCAACTAGAGACACACTCACCTCGCTATCGCAACTGTGAACACTAAACCGATGGTTATGCATCAACGATTCGCAATCTTGTGACTGCCGATCTCCAGAAGAGGCTGTCGAGGTTCCAGAGCGGATCGAAACCGGTCTGGTCGAGTTGAGTGTGGTGACAGAGAAGGACGGCACTCCAAGACCTGGAATCAGTGGATTGAAAGACGAAGAACATGGTTTCTCGATTACCAAGTGGGAGCATTCCTGTCGTCAACTCGCGGATTTTGAGTACCCATTTGACTTTTGTACTCTCAGACGCCGCTTTCAGATCTGTTCGGTTGTCGTTGGAGGCGACAGTTCCCACGCGGAGACCAAATCGGCAGGAATCGCCTTCTACATGTTCCACAATGGATACTTCGCTCAACTGAAATACTTTTTGTAATGATAAAAGACAAGAATTATTTCACCTGTAGAGGTTTTCCTTTGATGACATAGCGCACATTCTTCGGCGAAATTTCTAATCGTTTGGCGAAAACGATGGAGAGATCGAAGAGGAAAACTTGCCGCTCTCGACCTCTTCCCTTGAAGTAGGCTCTGGGTTCCCAGACAGTAAGAGTGTCTTGTGTCACGAACGGACCCAACTCGTCCACCTACAACATAATGCATTAGAAATTGCCAGAAAATCGGGAAAAAACTCACATTGCAGTCCTTCAAGTCCAAACAGTTGAAGTGAATGAGATCGTTGACTTTCCTTGGCACACTGCACACGACCTCGTAGGCTTCTTTCAGATCATCCGCTTTCTCTTTGCAATTCTTCAGAAGCTGCTCCATCAGAAGTCGATATCTAGTGATTCGCTGCACTGGCTTTATCAACAGACTCGCAATATCATTGTTGATCTCAAGAGCGTGCCGTTCACGAACGCCGTTGAAGTAGGCGACTGCATCCGGAGTGGCGATCACGTGGTTCTTCTGCTCTTTGTTGACACAGTACTCGGTGTAAAGTTCGTTCAGAAGGTCAATCCAGACTGTGAACGACGCACCAACAGCTTCCGGTTGACTTTCGTATTTAACCAGTTCATTGAGTAGTTTTCTGAATTTCAATGGCATGGAAGTGGATTCAAAACCACGAACTTACTCGCTATGGAACTCATAGATCTTTTCGATGTTTCCGAAGATTTCATACTTCAATGGTTTCAAAGTGGGAATGGTTCCGTTCTTGGCGGCAGTATCGAACTCTTTGACATATCTGAAAAATGAATTGCATGTGTTTGGTCATAAACGTTTGGATTAGCAAAGTTTCAAACTTGAAAAATTAGAAACTAACATGACGACGCAACGTTCCAAATCATTAATGTAGTCTCTTTCGGACTGAATGAGCTCTCGCATCGGCTCGAGCATCTTCCGATTCTCTTCTCGGAGTTCTTTTTTCTCATCGAACAGCGCAGTGTCCGAGTGTCGATCCAATGAGAATTCATCTTTCGACGGTTTGACACCGCCATTCTCCCCTCGTAGCACCACCTCACAGTCACCGACTCGTTGCGAAAATCGTCCAAAATGCTCTTTCACCTGGAAAAATTAATTTGAGTTAGTAAGTTCATTCAATACCAATTCACCTGTTTCATTTATTATTCTGTTTTATTATGTTAGTAGTAATGGTGAATGGATGGCAAATGCAACAAAACAAAACTACAGAATTTGCCGAAGATTCGTGGAATCATGGAATAGATCGAAAAGAATTGCGATTTTTGATCTCCTCTATTTCTATATCTTGAGCAGTGTCACTACAGAGATCAAAAACTTTAGGTTCGATAGGTTGGAGATCAAAATGTATGACGGTTAGACAAGTTTTTGTAGAAAATAACTGTTTTGTTTAATAAGCGCTCGCAGAGTCTTCGGCGTCCTTTGACGGCGGGTCTCGCAGCGACAAGTCAAAACATATGCGAAGTAACGCTTTTGTAGCTGAGGGCGGCGGAGAAACACAGTACATCAATGAGAAGCGGCAAAACACTAACCTGCACCACGCATTCGGTAATGTCTCGTTGATGTACGCCCGGCTTCACAGAGTCTGCTGTAGATGCGAGCAAGAACGCCTGGATGTTCGTCCTCTGCTCTTTCACTTCCAGTTTGAACAACGCGAATTCGTCGTCGTCGGCGAATTCCCCACGTCCACGCTTTTCGAATTTCTTCAGCTTCTGCTCGCCTTCTCCTTTCATCCATCCGAGAAGATCTTTCGCGCTGGCTGCGACGAAAATATAATTTTGACATCTGAAATAGTCAAAACGTTGTGAAAAACGTGGGATCCACACACGAATTTGCGTGTTCACTGTCTTCAGAGTCCATTTCGCGATAAATAGGTTAGATTTATCACCGGACTACGTGGATTGAGTGAGACAAACAAAACAAATAATTTAGAGGTCACGGAAGAAAAACAGGAAACTCACCCTTCTAGTAGCGCCTTTTTGTCCATCCACAGTCCGAGAATGTTGGATTGTCTCTCTCGAATGTCGCCTTTCATATTCGCAATCTTCGTCTCGTGAAGTGTCCTAGAACCGTAATCTCTCTCGTTCAGTGTTTCCAAGTGGAGGAGTCATAAAACTATGGGATATCTCACGCTTATCAATAAGAAGAACATTGCGCGCAGGCAAGTAACGAACTATTCGAAGAAGAGAGGCAACAAGTTTTTCGAAACTTACCGTTCGCTATTCGGCACATTTGCTCTCCGGATGTATCGAAGAAGGAAGTCTCCGTTTCGAAGTGCGTAAGTGCATCCTTTCGAGAATCGTTCCTTGTAATCCATGTGTCGACTCAGCAGATCGGCCACGTACGCAGCACGTTCTGGGTACAGAGGAGATGGACACGTGGCACACCAATCAGTGACAGCTGGCGAACGATATTCGGACTCTAGCTGATTCAGAATGGGCAGAACTGCGGTCTCGTAAGTCTTGTAACATCCATGGGCCGACTTGAGAAGTTTGTTCCGCTCCTCGCACAGCGCCATCAGTCTCCGGTACTTTGTTTGGATAGTTTCATTGTAATACACAATGTCGTCCCGATTCGCCAGTGGATTCTCCATCAACTCGCGGAATCGAGCAACGAAAATGTCGTACGGTTCTTTGAGGCGATTTTGAACAGCATCTCGGTACTTCCGCAGTTCATCTTGTTTCACAATCGTGTCGTTATAGTTGTGTGGAATGACGCCGAGTTGATTGAGATCTGCTAGCTGACTATCAATGAGTTTGCACACGCCGTTCGATATCCGTGCCAAATCGCCGACATCGCACGCGGCCTGGATCTTCATTGACGTTTCGTCTGCGTACTTCATCACGTGCTTTTCCGCGTATTCCAGCTCTTTTGTGTGCGATTTGATGGTTTCCATCACATTCCTGCCAGTTTTATCTCGAAGCTCGAAGAGCATGTGGCTGTTGAGTGATTGTAATAGTTCTTGAGCCGACTTCTGAATGTCGGCGTTCGCTATCCGCACTTTCTGTTGATTCTCTTTGTGGAACGGCAATACAGACTCGGCTTTGTTGGAGAAGAAGTCCGACTCGACCATCTCTCGCATGTCCTCCTCCCAGCTCTTGATCTGTTCGAGCACTTCCGACTTGTTGTGCTCCATCATCGCGAACTTTGAAGCTACTAAAAGTAGGTATCGTCGGGGCACCCATTCACTCGAGATGGCTGCGTTCTTCTCTTCTGTAAATTAGAACGAGTTTAGAAAAACGAGAAGAAGGAATCGATGCTCACCAATGTCATTCAGAAGCAGCTGTATATGTGCTATGCTGGGCGAGTAGTCGATGTCGAATATTTGCATCGCCTTCTGCATTTCCTTGATCAACGTCTTTCCTTCCTCTACGGTCACCGCATAAGCCTTCAAAAACGTCGATAACTCAAATGAGTGATGGAATCCATACCTGGGCAGTCTCGTCGGTTTCCAGCACGAACCTCTCCTTGTTCCGTTCGCATTCCAGCACTCCCACATCTAGCGTCTTGTCCTCGTACTTTTCCCGCATCTTCCCGTACCAATCGGTCAATTCTTTGTAGTGAGTGTGGAACAGAACGGACTGCCGTAACAACTTCTCCCTCGACTGTTCCACCGTTGTGAACTTTTCAATTTTTATATTCAAATCGGTCATCAACGAGTGCATCTTGTCAACATCGCAGACTGCTATAATTTTTCGCGAAACGTTATATTTGACTTCCATCAACTTTGACTCACTGCTTCCGGATTTGGTGACATCATTGTAAACTTCGCCGAGCTTCTGCACATTTCCGTACGTGTTGCCTGCGACTTTTTGAAAGTTCAGATGGTTCCGTTGGAAACTGCGGGCCTGGGCCATGTTTTCTCCAATGTGAATGTTCCGTCGGAGGTAGGGCTCTCCGTGTTGTTCGAGCCAATCAACGACCAGCTTCACGTCCGTTTCGAAAGCGATCATGGCGAGCATGTGGTGGAGGAGTTTCTGAAACGCCGGTCTTGCCTTTTTCTTGTTTTCGAGCGTACCTGTCGGTCTTTCCATTTATCCATCAACTGTTTATGTGCTCTCTGTAGCCTGTTCGTGTGCTCCCTGGCCACATTATCTTCCGTGTCAGCTTCTTTCAACGCCCTCGTCACTTTAGATGCATCGTCGAACGCCTGCGCGTAAACTTCCTCTACGTGCGCCCAGAATGCATCGTGTTGTTTGATAGCACACTCTAGGGTTTCCTGATGAAAAGGTACATCAGCCGGATTGACTCCAGTCTTTTCAGTCCACGATGCCAGTTCGGAGAAGTACTTTTGGGAAGAATTGAACGATTTCTCTGCGTTTTGCAATACTGTGCTTCGCTGTTTTATGAGCTCTATCAGTATTCGCCACTCGCGGTCTAATCGGTTGTTGGCATGTTCAATCTGTAACAAATGCCTGATTGATCATTCGATTCCTTTCAGCCCACTCACCGCCTGAGTTCTTCCACCAATTGACCGGATGTGTTTTACTTGTTCGAAAACTTGTGATACGGACACTTCCATACCCTGAAACGAAGAACAACGTTCAAAAGTCGCGATAATTGAGGAACACATACCTGCACGGCGGCGTGGAACTTATCGAATTCGTCTATGAGCCGAATGACATCTTTCGCACAACTGCCAACGTCTCCCATATTTCTCTCGACGAGCTTGTTGTAGGAGCGGAGGGTGTCAATCATCTGAAAACCAGAAGATGACGTTGTTTTTATGTTTTGTGCCATGATTATATACCTTTTCTGCGTCGTTTTCGAATAATTTTTGTTGGTGCACTTTTTGCAGTTCTATCCGCCGGTTTTCCCAAAGATTGAAGACGTCACCTCTGGATTAGAAATCAAATGTTTTAGAAGTTATTAGAAGAAATACTCACTTTAAAAGTCTCAATGAGTCAATCAGATTGGTCACATAGGGAAGAGTCGCGCTGAGGTCTGGATTGATGAGTATCTGCTGAGGATCTGCTATTCGAGCTTTCATCTGCAAATTTCGGTAGTTCTATCGGCACCAACACATCAAAAAGTTACAATTTCGGCCTCTTTTCCGATTTCTTCTATTCGAACGTTGAATATGCTCAATTTGGCCGCTTGAATCTTTTTGAGCGCTGCATCGGCTGTCTTCACATCTACTGGTTGCTCTGCCTCACATATGTCTCTCCTCACTGACTCCAAATTCTCCATGATTTCTGTGATATTCCATATCCACTTCTCCAAGTCCAAACGCGTGTCCAGCCACGTGTCATGATCGTACGGATAGGTTCCTCCGACGCATTTCGGTAGCATTGCCAGATCGACGTATTTGGGCAGAGACTCGAACGAGACCATCTCCACTTCAAAATCCCACGTGCCTAGAGACATTTGAGCCTTCTGTTTCTCCCAGAACTTATCCGGCTTGATGACGAACACTTGCAATGGCGACGAGTTTTCGATGCTCTGGGAGAGACATTTTTGCGGAAACTCCAAAGAAAAGAATGAAAACTTACACTGAGTGCCTTGAGAATGTGCCGAACATTGTTGTGTTTTCCACGCATATCAATTACCACGACGAATCCTTTTTCTCGCGCCACTTTTCTGTAATTCAAATGTTTTTTGAGCTTTGGAAACTGAAATGTTGAATTAGGTTCAAAGACATAATTTTCTGTTTTCGTCGAGTTTCTCTCATTGAGATTGTTTTGATTAATCAAAAACTCACGCAGTGACTTCGAACAAGTAGAGGAACACATTTCGCAGGTGATCTTGATTGACTGGTTGCTCCCGAGAAGGACAAACGATGATGGCCTGTCCGGATCGACACCGCCCTCCCGGGAGCTGAGCTATGCCGTCTCGGAGTACGTGCTTTATGTCTTCTGCTTTCATGGTCATCTGAAAATTGCAAATTCAAATTACAAGTTGAGTAATTCCGACGAAAATTGGCTTTGGGAAGCATTTTGCGAAAGAAGTGGAAAAGTGGTATAGCAAAAATATCTGTTTGCAGTGAAACAGAGTGTCTGTGGCAGCGGAAGGAGGTCCTCCGGAATTCAATTCGTCCCGTCCCCCTCCAGTGTATTGAGGGAAAAAACGAGAGACACGGAGACGCAGATACGGAAGTGAAGGGAAGAGTCGAACGAAGAATGGGATGAAACTGGGCGGGTGGGTGGCCACGCACTGCACTGCAGTTTATCACCAAGTTCAATCTGCTAATCGACTTTTTGTGTGTGTGTGTGCGTGTTGTGTGCGCTGTCCGCCCCGATTCGCGAGGTTGTGAACGAAAAATATCATATCGAATAAGAGAGAAACGGAGGACAGGCGACTGGTAATAGTAGTATAGTTCTCCCGAAAATGGGCGCCTTTTTTCGAGTTGACATACACCCGGGAAAGCGACGGCAAGCCCAAAAAAGTCCGGAGATTTCTTCTTTTTCTGCGAATTTCCTGTCGTCGTCAACCAGCCCACTTCGTGCCCCCCGATTGCCATAAACTGCCGCCATTACACGCTCGCGCCGTCCGTTTCTCTCTCTCTTTCGCTTCCAACCATTTTTGTTCTTTCCTTCTACTATTCGAGGTCATAATCCTATCGCCTTGTCTTGTCGCACAAAAGTGGTGCTAATCGGTGCATACAATAGTACGGAGGTCTCCGTCTTCTCCAGAGGACATACGCCACACGAGACCATCTGTTTTGGATTGTCGAGCATCGCAAGACTCACCGGAGAGCCGCAACATTACAACCGGTCACTCTACTTTTGTGTCTCTGTCTCTATCATATTTTGTCTCTCGCTTCTGACGTGGGAATTAATGGGTGAGAAAGAAGCTGCCGGAGCCAGAGCAAAAGCACCGGGCGAGCATTGAGTGACACAAAACAATTGACTCATAACATTTGATAAAATCGTCGCTCTTTTTACACTCCGATTGTCTCGCACGAGGGAGGGGATGCCGAATGCAATATTATCAACTGGTTTCTCCTGGTCGCCACTGTTTTTGTATAAACCAATTGTATTCACTCAATTTCCGCTAGTTTCACAATTTGCACTCGCTTTCTGCATTAATCGCGCCGTTGGATTACGGAACGAGACAGCCGGAGGCGACTGTGTTCCTTTTTTTATCGTCCAAAATCAAAAACTCACTTTTCCATCATAATCGAAGGACGGTTTATGCGTATCGAATGGCGTTTTCGGCGTATGCGATCGCTGCATCCGGTATCACCATGTGATTGTATTGTCGATGAGAAGAGAAAGACCCGTTGTGAACTGGAAAAAAGGGAGAAGAATAATAGAAAATAAATTTGAAAGTGCCGGAAAATCTAGAAAAAAATGGAAGAAGACTTGAATGTTCAAAAAGTCGGCCAAGTGTGCGAACACGAAAACGAAATGTTGCGGAATCAGTGTTAGCGCAAGCTTGAAAAAAAAGAGAAGAGAGAGGAGGAGCGCCACTGTTTTCTTGCTCCGACGACTGACGAACGAGGAGCTCGAGTTCGCGTTCCAAAAACAGCCTATTTCAATCAACAAAAGATTACGAAATGATACCGCCCGCGCGGCTCCTTCGGGCGCCTTTCTCTCCACAAGAAGTAATAAATAATTCAGCGTCTGAATAGACAAACAGCGTCGGAGGGTACGGCGGATCGAGCACCAGTAATCCGGAAAAGAAAATATTCTCTCGCTCTATATTAATTGGTCGCGCTGCGCCTAAACCCCGCGCTCGCGTTTTCCAAATAGGAAGTTGGTGTGAAAACGGGGGAGAAGAGTCGGAGAAGCGATAAGAAGAAAACGTTCCAACTCTTGAGAGGGCCCCGCGCGTGTTTAAATGGAGCCCTCCCGCGAATAGTGCACGAAAGCGGGAGACACCCGAATTGTTATGGGAGGCTAACGGCGGTCTGAGCAGACCGGCCGCAGAGAGCGCTAGCGATGCGGAAGCGCAAACAGCAAGAGAAAGAACACGGGACAAGCGGGGGGTCAACGAGGGCAGCCCCGGGAGGAGGAGGAGGAGGGGTGGATGATGGACCGGTCGAATCGGGGGCGACATGAATAGACGTGGCAGGTGCAGCAGACGTCGTGTGTGTGTGTGTGGGGGCAGATGCCAACTTGGCAACACTTCAAAACCGATTCAAATTCGATCTTGCCTCTCTTTTCCTGAATCGTCGCCCCAAATCAAATTGTGCGCGTAAACGGATCAACTTCAAAATGACCTCTCCTCAGTTGTTTCAATTGTTTCAAATGTACGTCGTAAACAAAAAGAAAAGCTGGCGGAGTAATGATGGGTGTCGAAGTGATAACTGGCGACTGATAACACAGTCACCCTTGACCGGAAAGACGGCAGTTATCAGCGTTTATCAACACCTCGCAATCTGTGCGCTCTCCGAGACGAGGCACTCGATGAACGGACAGTAGTCATCATGCCACATGGCCGAGATTGGATTTCCCAAAGGATTAGTGGCCACATGCTTCGGATGGACAGTCTTTTAGTTGGCAGCAGCAGCAGCACCAGAAGGGGGTGACGGAGAAAAATTAGGAATAGATGAAGCAGAAGGCAACATCAGGAAAAATTGAAAAAAAAAAACTCTAAACGATTAAAAATTCTGACAAAAAGGTTTTTCGTCCGGTTTTTCTTGATGATAATGTAAACTTGCTTCCAAACCATCATTGTGTTCCTTTGTGTTTAGCCAACAGCCTGTTTCTGAATCTAGTCCGAGTAACTTCCGAATTTAATCCAGAAACTACTTGAATTAGATTCAAATACAAGCAATTTTCTAACCAGATTCAGAACGGTTTTCCTGAGCAGTTCGTAACAATTCGTTAAACGGCTTCCCAACAAACAGAAGTTCAGAAGACAATGCACGCAAAAGTGGTTATTCCGGCGAAAATTCCCGACCCAAGTGGAACGTTCAGCTTGTGTTCAAGTTGTATTGGTAGTGCAAAATGCAGTAGAAATTGAAAAAATGTTCGGTCCCAGGAAGTCGCCAAAAGATTTCTACACTTTATGAAGTGTTTCACTATATTTTATGTATTCACCGGCGATAAGTATACGGAGTACATGGAGAAGAAAACGTGTGAATAACGATAAAATGACCTAAATTCGCCTGCAAAGGCCAGAGGGGTCAAGCGAACAATATAATAATGCCTCGGGAATGCGGGAAAAAATAGAAGTTTAATGGATGTGGAATGGGTACAGTTCAAGCATCATGTTTCACATTTGAATAATTCGGGAACTTGACACTTTGTTTCACGAGATCTCTTTATTGTTAAACACTAATTGGAAACTTTCGTCCGTCGCTCTTGCACATCTCGTTCTGGACCGGTGGGGCCATTTTTTATTCAGAGAGGTAGAATATACCAGACATTGTACGTCTAGGTGATCCGGGACGTTTAACGACCACAGTGTCTGCCGGCAGTGCGACGTGAGCCACGCTGGTCTGAAAAAACATCTGAGTTTGTCGTCAATGGGGATTCTGTATTTAGAACTGCGAATGAATTTGCTGCAGCCTGGAAGAGAAAAGGCACATCACATAACAACAGAACTGGAGAAACAACCGCTTCATGCATGCTTCATTTTCAAGCGTTTTGCGGTAGGAAACGAATTTCGATGCTCTGCAACTTGGTATTCGTTGTGATAAGTGTCATTCTTCGCCAGAAGTGTTTTTTGCTCAACAACCAACGTCTCCCTGAGAGAAAACGTCTCTCAATACAGTCTCGCCCCTTCGAGACGGCATCCCCCCTCGGAATTCGGAACTTTCGAACCGCTCAGACACTCGGATACATTCACAGCTGTCAAAAACAAGTTTTGTGTTTCTCGGCGCAAATTTCGAAACAAGTCGTCCCCCGCTGCTTTTTTTTGGAGCAGCAGGTGAGGGGAAGAGTCGTCGTGCACTGATCATGCTTCGGCCGGGCGCCTTCTCACCTATCTCATTGGCACCGACGGCGAGAAGAGAGCCGCAGACATGAGCAGAGTTTTATGAGATATTGTGTGAGTGTATATATGCGTTTCTGTGTGTGTGTGTATGTGCGTGGGAAGTGGACTGACTGGCTCTATCTTACCCGCGGGATCTTCCCCTCCCCTATGGGCGGATGAGAGAGAAGGAGAGCGCGGCGCCACCTGAGATACCCAGAGAAGCACACAAATCAGAGCGGTCGGCTGGTTGAGCGCCTCGAGAAAAGAGAAGAATCGGTGTGCCAACATCATTATTGGGCCGTTTTTGTGTGTGTGCGTGATCCCTCTTTCCCCCGTTTCCCGACCCCTTCAGCCAGCTGAAAACGAACGATCCGGAGGAATCGGATCGGTCGTCAACCCCCGCGGCGCCTAGATTCCAACAATGGCCAGCCGACGCCAGAAACAGTTCGATCGGAAGTACAGCTCCTATCGGTAGGTGTCGTCTCGGGTCCCATGATCCCTTCCGTCGCATTCCACACCGGGTACTCTAGGAAGGCGCTCGCCAAGAGCAGCATTCGCCACTCGAATTGAAACCGAATGTTTGCACAAAGAGCCTCTTGCAAAAGCGAGATCCGGAATGTTAAAGTGAGAAGAAAAAGTTTCAGAAAGTTCACCGCCACCGAAGATGTCAACTACAGTACCCACTCGTCGCGATCCTCGTACCGATCCGAGTCGGTGACGTCGCGGACCGACGGACGCGGACGCTCGACGTCTTCTGAGATCGTCGCCGGATCGGAGACGCGCTCGTATCCCGTCTACATTGCCATCCAGGACTACACTCCCGACAAGGAGGACGTCGAGGCGATCCCTCTGGAACAGGGACAGATCGTCGAAGTGCTCGACAAGAAGAACTCGGTCCGGTGGCTCGTGAGGACCAAGGTTTCCGATTCGGAGGGAACGGTCTACTGTAGATATTCGTTTGCAGGCTCGTCCACCGCGTTCCGGTTGGGTTCCGGGCTCGTACTTTGAGACGCCAACCGAGTTTTACAAGCAGAGAAGACGGACAAGAGAGATCGAGAACGTCAGTCTGTCCGACGAACAGGCGGCACTCGTCAAGAGAGAGTGAGTAGGCGACACGTGGAGTCGGAACTTCTGAATTACTGACCTACAGTAGTCCGACGTGACCAGAAAGAGCGTCCCGAGTTACCGGATTCCATAAAATTTCCCTTTCTCCGCTTCAAAGCGGCGCCAAATTGTGTTCAGTCTTGCGGCTGGCTCTGACCCATTATCATCAAATCGGCACATTTCGAATGATGTTCTTTCTCTCGCGAAACCATATGTTCCGATCAATGACGACAAACGTCGATGTTTCTTTGTCTCTCTCTCTCTCTCCATCTCTTCTCTCTTTATCTCTCTCGAATTCCTGGACGAAACAAACGTTTCGGAAGGGGGGTTTCCGTGTAGAAAAATGAGTGAACAGACGCTTCGCCGTACGACGAGAGAGCGCGAGACGCAGAGAGATAAGCAGAAGGGGCGGCAGTAAACATGACAGGGGCCCTCCAGAGCTATCGGCATGTGTACAATGGAACGATTTCAGCCAAGTCTACCACGAGCTGCTCCGCTCCGAAGAGGAGTTCGTGTCGTCGTTGAGAACGTGCGTCGACGACTACATAAAGGTGCTCGATGACCCAGGAGTACCGGAAGCCGTCAAACAACACCGCGAACAGCTCACTCTCAACATCCCGGAGCTCTATAACTTCCATGCAAAGTAGACTGAACGGAGGGCGAGAGACTCTATGAGATGATCGGTTTCAGTGTCATGCTCAAAGGACTCAACTACTACTCTGACGACCCGGGCAAGGTCGGTCAGACGTTCGTTCGGCTCGAGAAAGACTTCGAGAGCCACGTGGAGTTCTATAAACAGTACGCAGAGACTCTGAAACTGCTCGAAGAGCCCGAGATTAAGCAATTCTTCGAGGTAACGATCATCGAACTTGTTCTCGTTTTTTCTGCGCGGCGATTCATTTCATGCATTCTTCATTCCTTTTCCATATTTCTTTTCCATTCGAATCAAGCTGTTATTTTCATAAATCTCGTTTATTTCTCGTTTATTCATCTAACACCTTCAACAAAAGTGCAGTACCCACACCCCGCCGGGACATGTGTTTCTTTCGCCTTCTCTCCAATTTCCCGCATTCTGATCGTTTCCTTGAACTTCTATTTATTCACTATTATTCCGAAAGTCACACATTGTCCTCGGCAACTCAAAGACATCTTCTCAATTCCTTATTTCAACCGGCAACTGCACTTTTTCTATTCGCTATTATTCGCTGAACTATTTATTCAAATACTAACTTCATTGTCTATTTTTAATGTTTTCGTTTTATCAGTAAACTATATATCACGTGTTATCAATTGTCATGCTTTTCAATAACACACTTGTTCGCTACATATTCGCTACACATTCGCTACTGTATATTCGATTCAATGACTACTAACAATGGTTACTTTCTCTCTGAATGCTTCATCTCTCCTTATTCTCTCATTTGTTTTGACTATCTCCGAACTGTTTCTTTCACTTTTGTCTCAAAATTCCCTCATCTTCTGTCCTTTTCTAAATCTGTCGAATTCCTTGATTTTTGTCCTCAATCTATTGGAAACTTGCTCTCGAACCATCTAATTTTCCTCCGATGTTTTTCAAAATCTCCGATACAGTAATCTTCTGTGACATCTTTCGTCATTCCCATCTCTGATTGCCTTCTGATCTCCTGATTCGATCTAACGAAATGGCTCTATTGATTGCTCATCGCCTGATCTCCAAAACTCTCTACCTGTTCTTCCCTTTTATCATTCCAGTGTTGTTTCCATCTATCCTCTCTTTGCTCTCTTCAACAACTGCCTTTTTCGGAATAATCATCCATGACATCTCTCGTACTTGTTCCATTGGAGCTGGCCATCTTAGCATCGTCGAGTTTATATTCATTCCGTTCTGAGCATTTCATTCCAGTCATTCTTCATCATATGCAGCTACCCTTTTCGCCTCGAACTGCTTTCCCGATGATCTCTTTCATACGGAGTCTTCCTTCTGTCTTCAACACAAAGAACTGTTCTTTCGTGTTCACTTGTGGTTGGATCTTTTTCGAATTGTTGTTCCCAAGTATTCTTGGCCTTTCTCGTACTTGGCAGGGGTCTAGAAGAGAAAATTCTGCACCCACTGGTGAATTATTAGCTGCTAGTTTGGGGAATTCTGTTTAAGAAAACGTTTTCTATTTTGTAGACGTGGTTGTTCCCATATTTCCAGAAAGTGGGACCTAAAAATCCACCAGTAGATTCAGAACCTCTTCTTCTATACGGTACAGACTATACTCTCACCAAAATGGAAAAAAGTTCGAAAATTTACTTTTCTTTGGATACTTATACCTAGTTTATTACCTGTTCATTTGTTTTTTTGTTCATCTCAAATACAATGTCTCAAAAACTAAAAGTTTGCGCAGGTATGCGGGATCGATAGTCACTAAGCGAAAGTATCGCAAATTTAAAGAAAATATGTGCAGAAATCGTTAGAAACGTTCTCTTTTTGAGAACAAGACCCCCTTCCCGAGGACTCCTTCTTTCCGTTGTGATAACTGTTGCCGGGTATTCTTCATTTTCATTCGGTTCTCGTTTCCAACATTATCATGTGGAAACTTGGCTTCAATGACTCTCAAACGTATTCATAGTGAAAGTACAGTATCCCCTCTCTCTCTCTCTCTCTCTCTCTTTCTCTCTCTCTCTCTCTCTCTCTCTCTCTCTCTCTCTCGCTTCTCTCTGAAAACAAAAAGTAGTCCAACCTTCTCTCTGTTATTCGAAAACGTGTCTTTTTGTGATCAAACACCTGATATCTTTCGTTGTAATGTGACCAGCAACTGGGGGTGAACATGGATTCGCACAAGATTTTTGATCGTTTTGTCGTCAACTTTTGATCTCCTTCTTTGACAAATTTCACAGTTTGAAAATCTTTTTTTTTAAATTTTGAGCTGGAGATTTCGAATAAATCTTTCGATACCATAGACTCCGTTCCGAAATTCCAACTTCCTTCTTATCATCTACCAGTGATCTGAGTTTCAAGTCATTTCAACTGTTTTATCAATAAAAAATGATGAAAATGTTGTCTAAATTATTGCCCAAATGAATCCCTAGTTGCGTACCATATTTCCTCGAATAGAGCGGCACCCCTTCCGGAGAATCATATATATATCTTTGATAAGAGATATCAAAAAGTTGCCAACAGAAAATTTTTAGTCCTAGTTATGATCTACACATTTTCTGTTGACACAACATTTTGATATCTCTTATCAATCTCGATTTGAAATGATTCTCCGGCAGCATTTTGGGTGCCGCTTTATTCGAGGAAATCTGACAATTGTGAATTTAGGATTGAATAAGACACACATTCACAAGGAGTTTGGAGAAAAACGTTGTAAATTGCGCCATTTGGCATTGTCTGTTAAATGGGGAAACCTATGTTTTGGCAATGGTCAGCTATTTTCTAAAGCCAAACAGCCGACAGAAAAAGCAATCGTTAAGACTTTTCTCAACTTTTTTGCCATTTCTACTCTCTTTCCTGATCATTTTCTTCCTCAACTCAAATTTCGTCTTTTTCGTAGCATATCTCTCCCAACATACCGAGTAATCTCATGAGTAACCACGAGAAGGAACTTCCGCGTTCCGGGTGATCTCTTTCTGACTTGAATGAATGGATCATTCCACGTTTCCGCTGCATTTTGATCAAATTTCTGATGTTCTGACTTGATCTTACGGAGACGTTAGTACTGAAACACGAGTAGTTCCTTGTCATTTTCTCACTCCACTCACTTCTTCTCCTACGTAAATTCCACCGCCAATGTTTTCCTCATTCTTTACCTCATTTACCGTACTCCCTAATAGAGCGGCACCCGAAACGTTGCAGGAGAATCATTATAACTCGATATTGATAAGAGATATCAAAAAGTTGTCAATTGAAAACTTGTAGATCGTAACTAGGACTACAAGTTTGCTGTTGACAACTTTTTGATATCTCTTATCACTCTCGAGATATAATTATTTCCCGGCAGAGCTCTCTTCGGTTATTTCGATGGCTTCCGATAGTACAACGATCTTTTTTTGGTTGTGCCTCGTTTCTCAATCGGTCCGATCGACAGAGATCGTTTCCTTGCTCTCCGGAATTCGAAATTTGAAATCAGATGAAGTACTGTATCTATAATAGTTTCTCAAATGGCGAATAAGAACGCATTTTTTGTGACGAAATGTTTCATATTTCATATGTCTCTGTATCTCTCAAAGTTTCTCTAAACAGTGGCTGTATTGAGTCTCTAGTTATCAGTTCTCTAGTCAAATTAACTTTTGATCCGACGGACTGTACTTAATATACCTTCCACCTGAACATTTCTTCTTCTAATCAATCATCTCTCCCTCTCTAAAAGTGTGAAATCAATCTGCTCTCCTTAACAAGAAACTACGGCTGTCCACTTTGCCCCGATCTCCCAAATATCAGTTTGTCAGTTTCCGTCTGAAGTATGCATTAGGAATTATGCACGGTTAGGCGTTGTTCCATCGGTTTACATCTGATACCGTATCACATATCCTGGGCGTTCTCTCTGTCATTCAGGAAATCTCTCTCAAGCGTTCTTTTCTCTCTTCGTTCTTGAGCTTCAATACGGTTTTTCCGACTCGTCTTCCGTCTCTAGCTCACTTTGCATGAGACAGAAATTCATTCAAAGTTCACGAGCCTTTTGTTTTCAAAATGCACTGAAAACGATCTGTTTCCAATAAAATAGAGTATACTCTGTGCCGAATCCAAAAGAAACCCATTTCGCATTTTACGGTAATATTTTCCTTCTCCCTGCTCTTCCATTCAGTGTCAGCTGACCGAGGGGTAAAAATGGAAACAACTATTACTGGTCCGAACTTTGAGCGACGATTCCTATCTGTCACCTTTTTGATCTTCCCTTTGGTCTTCCCTTGCACCGTTTGAAGTCGTCATGTCCTCAGAAAAACGCTTATTTTTTTTAAATCGTGATCAATCACGAATATGATCGAGCCAGTTCTCAATCGCCTTGAATCCTGAATGTGAGTCCTGAATAAAGGATCCTGGAAAAAGGATCTGAACTCTCTTGAAAACTGTATCGAATCAATGAATTCAACTCTATTCTGCCTTTTAAACTTCCGCTCTTTCTTGACATTTGCTCTATCTGTTCTCAGATTATCTCCCAGTTTACGTTGTTTGAACGCTTTCTCTTTTCCTCGGGATAGTTCAAAAGGATCGAATTACAGTCCTGGATGTCATCTGAAACAGGAACATTGTTTCTCATTTTGTTTCTTCGCCTCATTGAAATGCATACAACTGAAAACATCGTCTCTTTCTTTTCTACAAAATTCAATTCGTTCGAAATCGGAACAGTCCCGCAATTGACGAGAACATTCATTTTTGTATCGATAATTATGACAAACATGCGATTTTCAGTTTATCTTTTATCGGTGGTTAGGTTGTGAGAATCCATGAGTTCAAGAGAGTGTCTTCATCCGTCGTGTGTCCGTTGTCTTCACTATCTCCATTCTGTAACTTGTCTCTTGTATCCCGGGCACTCCTGAATGCTTTTTCTCTCCCCTGCTTCCCTTTTTATTTCTGTTAGCACTTACTCCTTTCACGAAAATCTGCACTTCTGTCTCCATACTTATGGCAAAGATGCGACTTTCACTTCCTCTCTCATCGTCTCTTCCTTAACCGATCTGTAGTGTCGAGGGCCAGAAAAGGCAGAAAGGAGCCGACCCGATGTCTTGATAGATGCCGGAACCGCTCGCTCCACCACAGTAGCATCTTCTCTTGCCACCTGGCGTCTCGTCCGTGCCCAACAATTCCATCTCATCGCTCATATCTTCTAACCTTTGTCGCTTGAACGAAACTCCTGAATGGCTTCTCCGCACGTTTCCTCCCTTTTTATGCGTCTTCTTTCTCGGTCACTGAATAGTTTCTGTGCAGACAGATCTGTGAAAATTCACAGGCTGCCTTTGGTCTCATTGTGATCGTGAAAGAAATCAAGGCTTTTCATATCTTTTTTTCGGTAGAATAGGCGTTTTTAAAAATAAATCATACCTTCTCAACGAGGCCGACGGCAGACGTCAAATGAATTTTCTCGTCAAAAGCTCCATTTTGGGTGATTTCAACATTCTCGTTTTATAGGTCTTAAAAACAACAAATGGACAACGTTTTTGATTCAATTCGCAACTTTTAATGACCGCATTTCCATTCCCGATCATTGAAATCGTTTATCACAGAATCTTCCGCACATTTCCCATTATGCCGATTCTCTGTCATTTTCCCAAAGGCATAACACAGCCGAAGGGACGTCATTTGCCATCCCGATCATGCTAATTCGAATTCATTGTTTCCATGAATCACCGAATTTTCGAACTGAACCTCTTTTCCCGAAAACGCCCGTAACGAAGCGCATCGCATTCTTGATAGTACATGGCTTCGTATTCATTCTCCCTCCTCAAAATTTGTCATTCAACTTCAGAAGTGCTTCCAGGAGCTACCCTCTATCACTGATTGTGAGTGAAAGCCTATTGATCAGTTGATCTTCGAACTCTTTTTGTTCGAGTCTTGCATATTCTCTTTACTCTTATCTCTTTTCAGTCTTTGTTTTCCTCTCTCTTCGTGCTTTATAGTTAGCCACAAGATATGTCTCCACTGTGACAGTTTGCCACTTTTTCATCTCTCAGCCCTCTTTCCTCGAAAATGTACACTTTTCTGGATTATCTTTAAAAATAGTCGAAGAAACGAAAAGTTTATGAAACTGTTTGATTCTGGGTTTGAACCTTCCGCAAATTCATGGCTTACCGTAGGCTAGGCTCATCCGAACATCTCCGGTGCATCTAATTCTACAGGGTGGCCCAAAAGTATAGGTGCATCGAAAAACCGATGTAACTCGGTTGAAAAAAGTGAAAACGACACCGGATTCAACCAAGACTTTATTGAATATATACAAAACAAAACTGCGCTGTCACTTTCTGATTCTTCCTTTTTGATTTTTAATGGCATCCTAGAGATGGCGCGGGTAAACATCGATCAATGTACGCAGGTAGTTCCCGTAGAAACTGTCCCACATCTTCACCAGATCAGCTTTCAACTACTTCAAAATGGCGTGAAGACAATCACAGACACCTAATTGAAGGTGTCCTCAAGCGACTGGGTCCAGAAAATTCAAATCCGGTGACGTCGATGACCAGTCCGATCCCTTAGTGAATCCCCTAAAACGAGCTTCGCACGGCCGTTGAGCCGTTTTTGCTGTGTGAGAGAAAGCATCATTCTGTTTAAAAGTCCAATTGCCTTCAAAATGGTGCTGAGACCATGGGAGAACTTCTTGTTCAAGAACTCGTACATCTGATTGACCTCCACTCCGGATACATAAAAATGAACGGAGTTTTGCCACTAGAGCAAACTCCTTCGAAGACCGTAAATTCTAGAAGGTGAGAGACTCTGCGAATGATTCCATCTTTATGATCAGCATCCTGGGCATCTCTAGCAAGCTTTCTGTGATTTTGAGAGTTGAATTCGGCTTCCACTAGGAAAAAATTCGCATAGGTGAGCAGCGTAGCCAAATGTTCACCTCTCACCGTACGGGCGGGGAGAGGTTTGAACTTCGAAACTCGTGCTGACATTTTTTTCTCACATAAAATCTCAGCTCTTCTGACTTTGTAAGGAGACATATCAAGACGATACTTGACGATCCTCGACACCGAGTCTCGAGAGATTTGCAGCTCTTTTACCATCTCTCTGAAGCTTCGATGAGCGTTCCTGTTGATTTTGGATCGGATGACATCAATCGTCTGTGTAGTGACAGCGGTACGTGGTATTCCGGTTCATTGACGCTGTCTGGTGTGTCCCGCATTCCGATAGTATGAAAAAGTTCGAGAAGCAGTGTTTCGATGGATTTTCAGCAAATTACTAATCGAGACTTTCCTCTGGTGCATCTCGATAATCGCATCACAGAGTTTGCAAGCGTCAACTATGCTACGGAAAATAAGAATTGCAAATTAAAATAATAAAACAATACACATACAGAATAACAAAAAAAAATTGACCTAAAAAAAATCTTGTCGGCGTCCGTACCAGGGCGTCAAACTCGTGCACCTATACTTTTGGGCCACCCTGTATATCCAGTCGCTTGGTCATCATATTGGAACAAAATAAGCTTTGAGGTCTGTGCGCTAATCACTCCGACTGCCACGTACCGATCTGATCTGATCGCCTTATTCTAATCTCTCTTCCATCGGGCCCTTGTTTCCAGCGTTTCCAGCTGTTTTTGTTGCAATTCTTGCTTTCTCTTCTATTTTACCAGCGACCCCTCCGAATAACTTTCTTTCTTCTAATAGAGGCTTTGCGGTATGTCGTCGAGTCGGTTTCTAGTCGCTCTTCTTATGTGTTTCTCGAACACACAGTGCCTCACTGATGTAAATAGGTGGAGTATTCAATGCGATCAAGAGAGTTTTATGGATCGCCTCCCTCTTTTCCCATATGTTCTTCTTTTCTCAATTCACTTTCTTCCATAAAGTATCGAATGATGTGTCTGCAAAGTCTTCTGCACTGAGCCTTCTCCCTATCTCTGTCATTCCCACTGCGCAGCGTCTTCTCCCCGACCATCCTCTACTCTCTCTCTCTTCCAGGCGCTCTCTGCCAAAAACGACGCGGGAGTCTCTTCGTTCCTCGACCATGTCAAAGAGATCGCCGATCGCATGGTCCACTACCAGAACTATTTCAAAGAGTTCGTCAAGTACTCGGCGAGAGCTCACGGCTCTTCGAAGAGTATTCAGAAGGCGTTGGAACTCGTGACCACTATCCCACAGAGGTTTATTTTGTGCTAAAGTGCATTCCAATGACATTATCCTTAAAGAGTTCACGATCTCGAGTTCACAAACAATCTGAAACAGCACCCGGGAGACACTGGAAAACTCGGAAGAATCATCAGACATGTGAGTGTCGCTAGTTCTCATCTCTTTCTCAATCGCCCACTTCAGGACGCCTTCCAAGTGTGGGAAGGCGACGAGGCGCCGAAACTGCGGTACGTGTTCCTGTTCCGCAACAAGATAATGTTCACGGAACAAGACGCGTCGACGTCTCCACCGAGTTACACGCATTATTCGTCGATCCGATTGGACAAGTACACTGTGAGACAGCACACGACCGACGAGGACACCATTGTGCTCCAACCACAGGAGCCAGGACTCCCCAGTTTCAGGTAGGAAGAGAAGGCGTCGACGATGAAAGCGTGACGTCTTCAGAATCAAACCAAACGACTTTGAGACTGCGGAATACGTGAAAAAGGCATGGCTGAAGGACATTGTCGAAGAGCAGGAGAACTACGGTACGTTGGGGGACATGGATCCAGAAGAGTCCTCCGTGGAGACAATCCGCAGGCTGGTAAAGTACAGAGAGACACACATAGTTTGTCTTTGCCCCTGAAACAAACAGTAATCGGATTCGACGAGCTCGAGACGGCTGTTCGGATGAGTTGAGTGAGAGCACACTTTCAACGTCGGATGGGGGGCACACGGGTGGGCAGAGATGATAAAACACTTGTGATGGAGGAGGTTTGACTGCGAGCAATCCAAACAAATGTTTCAAAACTCCCCCGCCAAAAGGGCACGCGAAAGGGGAAACGAAGGGCGCGCTGATTTGAATGAATGGAATTAGAGGTGATTAATGAAGTTCTTGTTAGACGGTATACACCCTGATAAGGTAGTTTCAAGATGACTTCTAAAGAGCACAATAAGTGCCTTCTTGTTACTTGTTGATGATGGGACAACACGTCGCATTTCATGTTGTCTTCCATCAAACGAACATCACAACAACTGACCCCCCGTCTCCTCTCTCTCTCTCTCTATCATTTCGCTCTCTATCAATCCGATCGGAACCCATAGGGCACCCCCTCCTCCTCCCAGGTCTCCCGATGCCACCGGCGGGGACACGGGGGACACGCAGACGCACAAAAAGCGCAAAAATCTGCTTGTGGCGGGGCGACGGGATCCCGAGAGGCAGTAGAAGCCGAAGGAGCAGCAGGAGCATCTGCCACACACTCTCACTCACCGTGTGTAATCGCCCACCGGTGCGTTCTGCGTCTCTCTGATCGGTGCGGTGTTGCGCGGGGGAGTCCTGGCCAGCAGGCTGCTGCTATCAGTGGAAGGCTTTAGCCCAAGCGGTTGCCGGCGGCTATACACCACATACTCGTCGGGCACACACACACACACACACGCAGAGGACGAGATACACACAAAAATCTTCTTCTTCTTCTTCTTCTTTCGATCCTCCCCTAATACCATTACCTACCAATTCCTGTGCCCTTTGCCCGCCCCCTGCCCCTGACCATAGATAGTCATTCGGTGACTGTTTGGCATCTTGCCAACGCATCATGGTGCTCAAGACACTCTACATCATCGAGTTGACCGAGACCGAAGAAGGAGGTCTCGAGCTCGTCGATCCGTCATGGTGTAAGTCGTTTACAACTTTGAACTCTGTTATAGCTGCCGAACGGGAAGCCGTCTCGCAAACGGCCACGTCCGAGATGACCGCCTCGTCGGTCGACTTTGACGTGAACGTTTCGGACCAGCAGTCCGAGTTTTCGGAATGGTCCGGTTCGCGGAAGAGCAGCCTGTTCCCGGGTATTCGCGCGTGTAAATGTTGTAACCAGTGTGCAATGTGCAACTCTAACGACTGTTCTCTCGTTCCGGAACAGGTGCCGGAACGGAAAAAGAGATCTGGTGGTTTCATGACACGTCGTTCAATGTTGTTTGTTCGAAAGAATGTGCTTTCGAAAGTCCGGCTGTTCATTGTGAAATCGTGAAGTAGAGTGTTGACTGGAACTGTTAAATGTGAAAAAGTGTGTGGTTCAGAGGAAACAACCCGTCTATTTTCAGGTCCCGAAGAAGGAGGTCCACCCCGGAAGAAGGTGAAATCGCCGCCGGCGATCTCACCGACGGGATCCTCGACTAGTATTTATTCCGGAGGAAGTAGTAGTATCGATTGGAGTGAGTCACTTCTCCCACTGGTTCCTCAACGTCTTCTCTGATTCCAGCCACCACGGGAACCACGTTGGAGATGCAAGGAACGAGAGTCACGAGAACACAGT
This sequence comes from Caenorhabditis macrosperma, assembly GCA_963932285.1. NCBI lineage: Eukaryota > Metazoa > Nematoda > Chromadorea > Rhabditida > Rhabditidae > Caenorhabditis > Caenorhabditis macrosperma. The sequence goes on from OZ010622.1 coordinate 6,256,845, forward strand.
ACGGCTTCCGAACACTTCAGGAGTCGTCGGCGAAGATGTGCCTCAAAGTGACCGGATACCCGCTTCCGGACATCACTTGGTACAAAGACGACGTGCAACTTCACGAAGACGAGAGACACACCTTCTATTCCGACGAAGACGGCTTCTTCGCGATGACCATTGATCCAGTTCAAGTGAGTCGGTTACTTAATTGGTTACATGTTCCTCTTGCTTAGGTTACCGATACGGGTCGTTACACGTGTATGGCCACGAACGAGTACGGACAGGCGTCCACTTCGGCGTTCTTCCGAGTTCTGAAAGTCGAGAAGGAGGCTGCTCCGCCGGCATTCGTCACCAAACTCAGAGACAAAGAGTGCAAAGAGGGTGACGTCATCGACTTCGAGTGTGAGGTCGAAGGATGGCCAGAGCCGGAACTCGTGTGGCTCGTCGACGATCAACCACTGCGGCCGTCGCACGACTTCCGACTTCAATACGACGGACAGACGGCAAAACTCGAGATTCGGGACGCGCAGCCGGATGACACTGGCGTCTACACCGTCAAGATCCAAAACGAGTTCGGAACGACCGAGAGCAAAGCGGAACTCTTTGTGCAGGCCGATCCGGACAAGAACCACGTGGCTCCCGAGTTCCAGGCGACGATTGAAGACGTCGAATGCGATGAGGGGGAGGAAGTGAGGTTCAAGTCGGTCATCACCGGAGACCCGAACCCCGACATCACGTGGTTCATCAACGGAAAGCCGCTCAGCGAATCGGAGAAAGTCAAGTTCATTTCGGAAGACGGAATCTGCATTCTGACGATCAAGGACGTCACGAGACACTTCGACGGCATGGTCACCTGCCAGGGACTCAACAGACTCGGAACCGCCTCCTGCGACGGAAGACTCAAGGTTCGCGTTCCTCCGGCACCGCCAACGTTCAACAAACCGCTCGAAGACAAGACGGTTCAGGAGAAGAACACCGTGAGTTTCCGAAGTTTCCTCCGATGCGAATGGGCTCGATTACAGGTTGTCTTCGAAGTCGACGTCAGCGGATGGCCGGATCCGACACTTACATTCACTCTTTGCGGAAAAGAGGTAAGAGAATAACTTTCAATTGAACAATATTGAATTATTGAATTTCAGCTGAAGCACGGCGAAGAGGGTGTGGAAATCGTAGGGCACGACGGTTTCTATCGCGTCTCGATCGCCAACACATCCATCGACAAACACGACGGAGAGATCGTTGCGAGAGCCAGAAACGAGCATGGCACCGCAGAGAGCAGGGCACGGCTCACTGTGGAGCAGGAAGAGGAGGAGTCGCGCAGTGCGCCGACGTTCCTCAAGGATATCGAAGATCAGGTGAGTGTTTTTGGAGCATTCCCAGTGGAAACTTCTTCATCCCCAAATCGAGCATAACTCTCTCGGGAACACTCCCTAAAACGTGTCCACTCCAGACGGACCGCCTCGTTCTGATCCCTCTGTTTGCGGGGAGGATCCGTCTGGTAAACAAAAGATCCCTCTGCCTCTTTCGTTTTTGCTCTGTGGAGGTGGATGCCATCGACGAAAGGCACCTTCCAGTGGTCTCTCTCCGTCTCTGGCGAGTCTCGCTGATTAGTGCACTCTCTCGGGACCCACTAGGATCAGTGTAACATCATGAACAAGAGAGAAAGAGAGAGAGAAGGAGCCGGCGACGGGAGTCGAGAGAGAGACGCCGAGATCCAATCATATCATCAGGAAACGGTCGACGAGGGGAGCATTTTCACACGCTCTTCTCGTTTTTTTTCCGTCGAAATCTCTCAGAGAAACCACCCGTCTCATCTAGCCGATCATCTGTTTCGATTTCAATTCATTTTGCTCTCTGGACTTTCGAAACCATTGTCTGATCATTGAGAAGTCCTCAGCGAGGATTGAACTCCATTAAAAGTAGCAGTAGATCACAAATCCATTGTTTTCCCCTGTATTCCCTATTTGTCTCATTGCGAAGTTCCTCTCGAAACTCTCCCCTCGCAACTCTTTGCCGCACGAGACAGTTGCTCTTGCCGTTTCTCTCCGGGACCCGCCGGCTGCTCCATGAGCTCTCCCCCGCGATTCTCGTCGGCGGTTCATAGACGTTTTTCGCGAGGAGTTATCGATTTGCCATTCGAAACCCTCCGAGTCCTTTGAGATCTCGATTCAAACTCCGAAAGATCTTATCCTCCACTCGAACATTCATTTCTTCCATTCATTGCAGACCGTAAAAACCGGCGAATTCGCCGTCTTCGAGACCACCGTTCGCGGAAATCCGAACCCGGAGGTCACTTGGTTCATCAACGGGCACAAGATGGATCAGGGCAGTCCGGGCGTCAAGATCGAGGCGCACAATCACGATCACAAGCTCACTATCGACTCGGCGCAGTACGCGGGCACCGTACTCTGCAGGTGAGTCCATTCGAGAGACCGCCGTGTGAGTATTTCCGTTTTAGGGCTGAAAATGTCGTCGGCCGATTCGAAACGAAGGCTCGACTAGTCGTGATGGCCCCCGAAAAGCAAAAGAAACCACCAAAGTTCGTCGAGATTCTCGTCGACAAAACGGAGACCGTCGACAACACGGTCGTGTTCGAGGTACGCGTCGAGGGAGAACCCAAACCGACGGTGACGTGGTACCTGAGAGGAGAAGAACTGAGACAGTCGGATCGCGTCGAGATTCGCGAATTCGACGGATCGATCAAACTGCAAATCAAGAACATCCGGCTGGAAGAGGCTGGAGAGATCAAGGCGGTGGCCACGAATTCCGAGGGATCCGACGAGACGAAGGCCACGTTGACGATCCAGAAGAAGCCGTTTGCGCCGGAATTCGACTTGAAGCCGAAGAGTTTGACCGTTGAGAAGGGCACTGAGGCGGTGTTCACTGCGCATGCGTTCGGTATTCCATTGCCCACTTATGAGTGGTCCATCAACGGAAGAAAGGTAATCAATTGATGAGAGATGTTGATAGTAGATCACTACATTCCAGGTTCGAGATGGACAAGAAGGGGCGCGCGTGTCGCGAGACGAGAGCACCGTCGACGGCGCATCGATCCTGACGATCGACACGGCGACATACTATTCCGAAGTGAACCATCTCACTATTTCTGTTGTCGCAGAAAACACACTCGGAGCCGAAGAGACGGGCGCCCAGTTGACGATCGAACCGAAGAAGGTTGGTGATGGGGGCGGAGGGATAGTGTCTAGCAGTGACTGGGGTAGATGGATGACGTGGTGGAATCGGGGATGTTTCGAGAATTACGAAGAAGCGGTCAAGAAGCGAAAGTTGTCCTGATTTCACCACGTCAGTTTCAGATTGATTCGAGTAGCTCTTCCTGTGAGAACTTTATTAGTTTTTGAGCGTCTTCTGTTCAGTTATGATGCCGTGCTGATTCTGATGTGATTGGAAGAAAGTGTTGAAGCCATGTCTAGAGTTAGTTTAATATTCACAATGAGTTTCGCGCATTTTCTGAAAACTGAAATCTGTATTCTCAAAACTCTAAAATAATGATTTTTGTCAAAATTCCCAGTGGAACTTCACTATACTGTACGTATTTGTTGCTCCAAATGTCACTAATCAGACAATATCATCATGATAAAACATGTTTGGCCGCGAATACGATGACACTCTTTTGGAGTTATGCAACTTTTTATTCCAACCAATGCATTTCTCGGTGAAATATTTAACTGAATTCGGTTATTTCTCCGACGTTGCATAAGCCTTTTAGTTCATTTTCGAAGTTATCCGTTTTTTTGGAAACTCTTCTTTTCAAGAAGTTTCGAACCATTAAGAAAAAGTAAATTAGCCAAAAGAAGTCAACAACATTTTGAGAAACACCCGTTTCAGCAATGTCTGTTACGGTATTTTCTACGAAACAATCACAATTCTATTGGTATTTACCATATTTCCTAGAATAGAGCGGCAATGCTGCCGGAGAATAATCATATCTCAAGATTGATAAGAGATATCAAAAAGTTGTCAACATAACAATTGTAGATCATAATAAGGACTACAAGTTTGCTGTTGATTTTTGAACCTTTTTTGGTGCTTGTGACGGAATGGTGTCACTTGGAAAGGGACGTCCAATGTCTCAAAAGACAAAGGAAAAGGGGACCTTTTTGTTATGAGAACCAAAACGTTTTGGTACTTTTCGAGTATTTTCTATGTATCTTTCGATGTTTTTCGAAGCCGAAAACATAATCAATATGGCCAAATAGAGTTAGATAGTGAGCATTTATCTCACGGAGTGCACAGTTTCAACGCTTCTTCCAATCGATTAGAATCAGATTCTTGGTCTGCTGTTCGTTTGTTTTCGTTTCCATTTGCATGAATTCAGGAGACTGCCGTCGACGAGCAAGACGTCACTTCGAAAACAACCAGCGTCACGTCTTCTGAAGTCATTCATCAGGTAGGCCTTCAGATGGATGCATGTCTCGTTGCTCTGCAGTGTCTCTTTCCGTTCTTTCCCACATTTTCCAGACAGAAAACTACTTCTCAATTAAAAAGAAATAATTCAAAATTAAAACTGAAATCACTTTCCAAATTTCCAAATAATCTCTCTTAGCACGATCCCAAGTTCTACCACTTCTTCTCTAAATTCTCTCGACTCTCCGAGTCATAACAGTAGATGGGGGCGGGCATCTCTTGATCAGAAGACGTCAGCCTTCTCTCTCTCTCTTTTTGAAGCTCTCTGTCTTCTGATCAAATGATCCTTCCCGAGTTCTAACCGACGTTAGGGGCCATTATCATCTAATCGATTTCAAGGTGAAAGACGCTTCTCCCGAGGCGACGGCTACTATTTCGATGGAAACCTCAATAACTTCCACGAAGACAACGACAATGTCGACGACGGAGGTCACGTCTACAGTTGGAGGCGTCACGGTCGAGACGAAGGAAACGGAATCCGCGAGTGCTGATGCTGCAGTGACCGCCGAGGGAAGCATCAGTGTGAGCAAGATCGAGGTGGTCTCGAAGACACAGTCTCAAACTGACGTGCGATCGGGAACTCCGAAGAGAAGAGTCTCGTTCGCCGAGGAAGAGCTGCCGAAGGAAGTGATCGATGCGGATCGGAAGAAGAAGAAGAGTCCGAGTCCAGAAACAAAGGATAAGGGAGGAGAGGAGGAGAAGAGTGCGGAGAAACCTTCCTCGCCAACGAAGAAGGAGAAGTCTCCAGAGAAGACCGAGGAGAAGCCGAAGAGTCCGACGAAGAAGGAGGCATCGCCCGAGAAGACTGATTTGAAGAAGGACAAGAGTCCGGAGAAGAGTGCGACGGAGGAGGTGAAGTCGCCGACGAAGAAGGAGAAGAGTCCAGAGAAACCGACGTCTCCTACGAAGAAAGAGAAATCTCCAGAGAAGTCGGCAGCTGAAGAAGTGAAGTCTCCCACAAAGAAGGAGAAGTCACCGGAGAAACCATCCTCCCCGACCAAGAAGACTACTGAAGACGTCACGTCTCCAGCGAAGAAAGAGACATCACCTGAGAAGACAGAAGAGAAGCCAACGTCTCCTGTGAAGAAAGAGAAGACTCCCGAGAAGGCAGAAGACGTCAAATCGCCAACGAAGAAGGAGAAGAGTCCAGAAAAATCAGAGGACAAAGTGTCGCCGACGAAGAATACCGCAGAAGAGCCGAAGAGTCCAACGAAGAAAGAGAAGAGTCCAGTGTCTCCGACCAAAAAGGAGGACGACGGAAAGGCGGTGTCTGGAGAAGCTGAAGTTCCAAAGTCACCTGTGAAGACGGATGGAAAGAAGGAGGAGTCGCCTGAGAAACCAACGTCTCCAACGAAGAAGCCCGAGTCGCCGAAGACAAAGTCTCCACCGGGGTCTCCGAAGAAAGCAAAGTCCCCGGAGAAGACTGAAGAAGCCGTGAAATCGCCGACGCAGAAGGAGAAGAGTCCAGAGAAACCGACGTCCCCTACGAAGAAAGAGAAATCTCCAGAGAAGTCGGCAGCTGAAGAAGTGAAGTCTCCCACCAAGAAGGAAAAGTCACCGGAGAAGCCAACGTCTCCAACTAAGAAGACTGCTGAAGACGTCAAGTCGCCGACAAAGAAAGAAACGTCACCCGAGAAGGCAGAAGAGAAGCCAACGTCTCCTGTGAAGAAGGAGAAGACTCCTGAGAAGGCAGAAGAGAAGCCAACGTCTCCTGTGAAGAAGGAGAAGACTCCCGAGAAGGCAGAAGAGAAGCCAACGTCTCCTGTGAAGAAGGAGAAGACTCCGGAGAAGGCAGAAGACGTCAAATCGCCAACGAAGAAGGAGAAGAGTCCAGAAGTGTCGAAGAACGTCGTCGAGGTGTCTGCCGAAACGACAATCGAGAAGACGGAGGTCACGGAGACAACGGCTTCTGAAGTGACGTCTCCGAAGAAGAAGTCGCCACCTGGATCACCGAAGAAGAAGAAGTCAAAGTCTCCGGAAGCTGAGAAGGTAATGTTTGGTAGGAAAAGAGAGAGAGAGAGAGATTGAGAGAATTAGACGAGAAAGAAAACAACTGATTTTTGTATTGCGAGAGACAGAGAGAAAGAGAGAAGTTATAGGGACGAAGTGGTAAAAACAAATCGTGCTAGGAAAGTTAGGAAAAAGAAACGAATTCTAAAATTTTACTTAAATTTTCGACAAAATTTTCGGTTTCAAAATGAAAGAGATGTCGTTTGGACCTGTGCGGAACGGCCTAGTCCGTCCAACCCATCGGACCAGTCCAGGCCAGTTCCGTCTCGGTCCAGACAACACTTCTGGAGATAAACTAATTTAAAATTGTTGATTTTGCATCGAGGATTTCTGAAAGAAGTATTCACTTTTTGTGTCTTGAACAGAAATTCGATTTCTGAAAAGTTTCCACTGAAATTTGAAATGAAAATTGACGGAGCTTCTCAATGTTTCAAGTCATCCAAACAAATAAGACACTCTAAGCAATACATTCTTTCATAAATACTTGTTTTTTTTTGAGAATTCAAAACTTCAGTGTCAGTGAATATATTGAAACTGAACTCGGCATACCTGGGAAAAGCTGCTTGTCAGTAGTTCGGAAGAGTCTTCACAGCAGTTTTGAATCTTATATAAGATGATTTCTGAATCTAAACTTAGCAAAGTGTGTAATTAGATTGAAAACTGGCTTATTTTCTGATTAATAGATGTAATCCGATTCTCATGACAAGATTCTCTGATGAACTCTTTCCCAGGTTTGCCGAAAAACAGAAAATTTCCAAAAGTGAGCTTTCGTTTTCTCTGTGGCTCAAACCAAGATTTTGCCGATTTTCGCGTTCGTTCGGTTGCAAAAAAGTGTATTTAAAAAAATATGAAAACATGGAAAGGTTGTTTTGGAAATTGTGGAAAAGCTTTCTTGACTTTCTGCGTTACGATTGTTTTTTTCTGATTGAAAATGTGAGTGACTGCGAGTGAATTGGGGCAGAAACGAGAAGAAACAGGCAACTGTCACTCATCAAAATGCTCTTTTTATTTCAGCCGCCAGCACCCAAATTGACCCGAGACCTCAAGTCGCAGACAGTCAACAAGACCGACTTGGCTCACTTCGAAGTGGTCGTTGAGCACGTGACCGAGTGCAAGTGGTTCCTCGACGAGAAGGAGATCACTTCGGCTGAAGGAGTCACCGTCTCTCGCGACGATCAGTTCGAGTTCCGATGCTCGATCGATACGACTGTCTTCGGAAGTGGAACTGTTCGTGTCGTCGCTTCGAATGCATCTGGATCTGTGGAGACGAAGACTGAACTGAAGGTTTTGGAGACTCCGAAGGAGACGAAGAAACCAGAATTCACTGATAAACTTCGCGATTTGGAAGTGACAAAGGGAGACAATGTGCAGGTGAGCAACGCGTTTTCAGTGGGTTCGTTAGGTTGATTCCTTTGTTTCAGATGGACGTCATCGCTCTGCACTCTCCACAATACAAGTGGTTCTTGAATGGAAATCTTCTGGAAGATGGAAAGAATGGAGTGACGATCAAGAACGAAGAGAACAAGTCGTCGTTGATCATTCCGAACGCTCAAGACTCTGGAAAGGTTACTGTGGAGGCTTCGAACGAGGTCGGAACCGCTGAATCGTCTGCCAAACTCACCGTCAACCCGCCGGCGACCACTCCGATTGTGGTCGATGGACCAAAGTCGGTGACCATCAAGGAGACAGAGACCGCCGAGTTCAAGGCCACCATCACCGGATTCCCGGCACCAACTGTCAAGTGGACGATCAATGAGAAGCTTGTGGAGGAGTCGACGACTGTGACGACCATCAAGACGGAAGACGTCTACACTCTGAAGATCAGCAGTGCGAAGGTCGAACAGACTGGAATCGTCAAGGTCACTGCTCAGAACTCTGCCGGACAGGACAGCAAGCAGGCGGATCTGAAGGTCGAGCCGAACGTTTCCGCGCCCAAGTTCAAGTCCCAACTCACCGACCGCAACGTCGACGAGGGAGAGCCTCTCCGATGGAACTTGGAGTTGGACGGTCCGTTCCAAGGAACCGAAGTCACTTGGTCACTCAACGGACAGCCGCTCACGAAGAGCGACACTGTCCAGGTGGTTGACCACGGGGACGGAACATACCATGTGACCATCGCTGAAGCGAAGCCCGAAATGTCCGGAACGCTGACTGCAAAGGCCAAGAACGCCGCCGGCGAATGCGAATCGTCGGCGAAGGTGAATGTGAACGGAGCCAACAAGAAGCCTGAATTCGTTCAAGCCCCTCAAAACCACGAGACGAACCTCGAGGAGAGCGTCAAGTTCAGCGCCATTGTCACCGGAAAGCCGATGCCGAACGTGACGTGGTTCTTGAATGAGAAGAAGCTGATCCAGAGCGAAGAAGTCAAGGTGAAATACGTGCACGAGACGGGAAAAACGTCGATTCGCATTCACAAACCACTCATGGAACACAACGGAACAATCCGAGTGGAAGCTGTGAACGTCGCCGGAAAGGTGGAAGCGACGGCGCAGTTGAAGGTCGACAAGAAGACCGAGGTGCCAAAGTTCACGACGAATATGGACGATCGACAGGTGAAGGAGGGCGAAAACGTGAAGTTCACGGCCAACGTCGAGGGATATCCAGAGCCCAGTGTCGCGTGGACTCTCAATGGAGAGCCGGTGGCTAAGCATGCGTGAGTCGAGGAATGGTCGTTTCATCTATCAATTACACTCTTTCAGAAACATCACTGTCACCGACAAAGACGGAGAACATACTATCGAGATTGCCGCCGTCACACCAGAACAGGCGGGTGAGCTGTCTTGCGAGGCGACGAACGCCGTCGGAACCAAGAAGAGAGACGTTCAACTGGCCGTCAAGAAGGTCGGTGACGCTCCGACGTTCGCCAAGAACCTCGAGGATCGGTTGATCACCGAGGGAGAGATGACTCTGATGGATGCCAAATTGAACATCGTCAAACCGAAACCAAAGGTCACCTGGCTCAAGGACGGAGTTGAGATCAAGAGCGACGATCATTACAAACTGATCGAGGAGGAGGATGGAGCTGTACAACTGAGAATAGTGACGACCAAGTTGGAAGACAAGGGAAGGATCACCATCAAGGCGGAGAGCGAGTTCGGAGTCGCCGAGTGCTCCGCTTCGCTCGGAGTCGTCAAGGGACGTCCGATGGCCAAACCAGCATTCCAGAGCGAAATCGCCCCGATTAACCTGACCGAGGGAGACACTCTCGAGTGCAAACTTCTCATTACCGGAGACCCGACTCCGTTCGTCAAATGGTACATCAATGGACAACTTGTGTGTGCCACTGAGGACACTGAAATCTCGAATGCGAACGGAGTGTACACGATGAAGATTCACGGAGTCACCGCCGACATGACCGGAAAGATCAAGTGTGTCGCCTACAACAAGGCGGGAGAAGTCAGCACGGAGGGGCCACTCAAGGTTGTCGCTCCGATTCCGGTCGAGTTCGAGACTTCGTTGTGCGACGCCACGTGCAGAGAAGGAGACACTCTGAAGCTGAAGGCCGTTCTGCTCGGAGAGCCCGAGCCAGTGGTGTCCTGGTACGTGAACGGAAAGAAGCTCGAGGAGTCGCAGAACATCAAGATCCACTCGGAGAAGGGAACATACACAGTCACCATCAAGGACATCACCTGCGACTATTCGGGACAGGTCGTCTGCGAGGCCATCAACGAGTACGGAAAGGCCACGTCTGAAGCGACGCTGCTCGTCTTGCCGCGCGGAGAGCCCCCAGATTTCCTGGAGTGGCTCAGCAATGTGCGTGCTCGAACTGGAACCAAGGTCGTTCACAAGGTGGTGTTCACTGGAGACCCGAAACCGAGTCTCACGTGGTACATCAACAACAACGAGATCCTCAACTCGGACCTCTACACAATCGTCACCGACGACAAGACCTCGACGCTCACCATCAACAGCTTCAACCCGGATCTGCACGTCGGAGAGATCATTTGCAAGGCGGAGAACGATGCGGGAGAAGTGTCGTGCACGGCCAACATGATCACCTACACCTCCGACATGTTCAGCGAATCCGAGAGTGAGGCACAAGCCGAGGAGTTCGTCGGCGATGACCTCACCGAGGACGAGAGCCTTCGCGACGAGATGCACCGCACTCCGACGCCAGTCATGGCGCCCAAGTTCATCACGAAGATCAAGGACACGAAGGCGAAGAAGGGACACTCTGCGGTGTTCGAATGCGTCGTTCCGGACACGAAGGGAGTGTGCTGCAAGTGGCTGAAGGACGGAAGAGAGATCGAGCTCATCGCGAGAATCCGCGTGCAGACCCGCACCGGACCGGAGGGACACATCACTCAAGAGCTCGTCATCGACAATGTGACTCCGGAAGACGCCGGAAAGTACACGTGCATCGTCGAGAACACCGCCGGAAAGGACACGTGCGAGGCTTCTCTGACTGTCATTGAGACGTTGGAGAAGACTCAGAACAAGGCGCCAGAGTTCATCGTCGCTCTTCAGGACAAGACGACGAAGACTTCGGAGAAGGTGGTGCTCGAGTGCAAAGTGGTCGGAGAGCCGAAGCCAAAGGTCACTTGGCTCCATGACAACGTGAGTTCAGCTTCAGATCTTCAGATGGAGTTGTCTGTTTCAGAAGACAATTTCCCAAGAGACGATCAGAGTGGAGTCTGTGGAAGGAGTCGAGAGAGTGACAATCACCTCGACCGAGATGAGCCACCAAGGAAAGTACTCGTGCGTCGCCGAGAACTCCGAGGGAACCTCCAAGACCGAAGCGTTCCTGACTGTCCAAGGTGAGTCCCAAGTGTCCCATGTCCTCCACTCGATGTTCGTGTGAGCCCACCGGCACGGATGCTTGCTCTTCTTTCGTTTTCTTTTCCCCCACCCGCACCTTGCACCCATTCCTTTTACAGGCGAAGCACCCGTGTTCACCAAGGAACTGCAGAACAAGGAGCTGTCGGTCGGCGAGAAGCTCATCCTCTCGTGCTCCGTCAAGGGCTCACCACAGCCGCACGTCGACTTCTATTCGTTCTCGGAGACCACCAAGACCGAGACGAAGATCACTTCAACGAGTCGCATCGCAATTGAGCACGACCAGACGAACACCCACTGGAGAATGGTTATCAGTCAGGTGACGAAGGAAGACATCACTTCGTACAAGGCCGTCGCCACGAACTCCGTCGGCACCACCACGACCACTTCGAAGGTTACCACAAAGGTTGAGGCGCCGGTGTTCGAGCAAGGGCTCAAGAAAACGACTGTCAAAGAGAAGGAGGAGATCAAAATGGAGGTGAAAGTGGGCGGAAGTGCCCCTGACGTCGAGTGGTTCAAGGACGACAAGCCAGTGGCCGAGGATGGAAACCACGAGATCAAGAAGAATCCGGAGACTGGTGTCTTCACTCTCGTCGTCAAACAGGCAGAGACGACAGATGCTGGAAAGTATACTGCGAAGGCAACGAATCCAGCAGGATCCGCCGAGTCGACGGCTGAGGCCGAAGTCACGAAGGCCCTCGAGAAGCCGACATTCGTCAAGGAGCTGGTGACGACCGAAGTGAAGATCAACGAGACCGCAACTCTGTCGGTCACAGTGAAAGGAGTGCCAGAGCCCAGTGTCGAATGGCTCAAGGATGGACAACCGGTTCAGACGGATTCCACTCACGTCGTCGCGAGAGCTGAAGGCGCCGGAAGCTACTCGATCACAATCAAGGATGCGAGACTCGAGGACTCTGGAAAGTACGCCTGCAGGGCCACGAATGCAGCTGGAGAAGCAAAGACTGAGGCCAACTTTGCCGTTGTCAAGGACTTGGTTCCGCCAGAATTCGTCGAGAAGCTGTCTCCGATGGAGGTGAAGGAGAAGGAGACGATGACTCTCTCCGTGAAGGTCGTCGGGAAACCAGAGCCTGCCGTCGAGTGGTTCAAGGACGACACTCCGATCAACATCGACAACGTGCATGTCGTTCAGAAGCAGACTGCCACTGGAAGCTTCACATTGACCATCAGCGACGCGCGACAGGGAGATGTCGGAATCTACTCGTGCCGTGCTCGTAATGAAGCTGGAGAGGCACTCACCACCGCCAACTTTGGAATCATCAGGACGTCGATTCCTCCGGAGTTCACCGAGAAGCTGAGACCGTTGGAGGTTCGCGAACAGAAGACCCTTGATCTGAAGGTCACTGTCATTGGAACTCCAACTCCGAAGGTCGAATGGTTCAAGGATGATAAGCCCGTCAATATCGACAACTCGCACATTTTCGCCAAGGACGATGGATCTGGACATCACACTCTGACCATCAAACAGGCCAGAGGAGAAGACGTCGGCGTGTACACGTGCAAAGCAACCAATGAGGCTGGAGAGGCGAAGACGACGGCGAACATGGCTGTGCAGGAGGAAATCGAAGCACCGCTCTTCGTCCAAGGACTCAAACCGTACGAAGTGGAACAAGGGAAACCAGTCGAGTTGGAGGTGCGAGTCGAAGGAAAGCCAGAGCCAGAAGTGAAATGGCTCAAGGACGGAGCTCCGATCGCCATCGACAATGTGCATGTCATCGAGAAGAAGGGCGAGAACGGCTCTCACACACTCGTCATCAAGGACACAAACGCCGCTGACTTTGGAAAGTACACTTGCCAGGCAACCAACAAGGCAGGAAAGGACGAGACGATCGGCGAGCTGAAGGTGCCGAAGTATTCGTTCGAGAAGCAGGCCGCCGAGGAGGTGAAGCCGTTGTTCATTGAGCCACTCAAGGAGACGTTCGCTGTCGAAGGAGACACTGTCGTGCTCGAGTGCAAGGTGAACAAGGAGTCGCACCCGCAAGTCAAGTTCTTCAAGAACGATGTCCCAGTCGAAATCGGGCAGCACATGCAATTGGAGGTGCTCGACGACGGAAACATTCGTCTGACGATCCAGAACGCGAAGAAGGAAGACGTCGGCGCGTACCGCTGTGAAGCCGTCAACGTCGTCGGAAAGGCCGACACGAAGGCGGAATTGAAACTGAAGTTCGCCGCCAAGGTCGAGGAGCACGTCACCGATGAGAGTGTTCAGCTGGAAGAGATCGGACAGTTCGAGACTGTCGGAGGTAACATTCGAGAGAGATTGCATGTAGTGTAGCACTTGTCCTTTTCAGTTGAAATCCTTGAATGAATAGACACAATCGTTCCGTTTTCAGAAACCGCCTCTTCGAAGACCGACTCTGGAAAAGGAGCTCCAGAATTCGTGGAGCTGCTCCGTTCGTGCACTGTTACCGAGAAGCAGCAAGCTGTTCTCAAGTGCAAGGTCAAGGGAGAGCCGAGACCGAAGATCCGGTGGACGAAGGAAGGCAAAGAGGTCGAGATGTCGGCTCGCGTTCGGGCAGAGCACAAAGAAGACGGAACGCTCACTCTGACGTTCGACAATGTGACTCAATCGGATGCCGGAGAGTACCGCTGCGAAGCGGAGAACGAGTTCGGAAGCGCCTGGACCGAAGGACCGATCATCGTCACTCTGGAGGGTGCTCCGAAGATCGACGGAGAGGCTCCGGACTTCCTGCAGCCAGTGAAGCCAGCGGTTGTGACCGTCGGAGAGACTGCTGTGTTGGAAGGAAAGATCTCTGGAAAACCGAAGCCGACTGTCAAGTGGTACAAGAACGGAGAGGAACTGAAACCGTCCGACCGCGTCAAGATCGAGAATTTGGAGGATGGAACCCAGAGACTCACTGTCACGAAGGCCGAGTTGTCCGACATGGACGAGTACCGCTGCGAAGCTTCCAACGAGTTCGGAGACGTCTGGAGTGACGTCACGCTCACCGTGAAGGAACCGGCTCACGTTGCTCCAGGATTCCTCAAAGAGCTTTCTGCAATTCAGGTCAAGGAGACCGAAACTGCCAAATTCGAGTGCAAGGTTTCGGGAACGAAGCCGGATGTGAAATGGTTCAAGGACGGATCTGAGCTGAAGGAAGACAAGAGAGTGCACTTCGAGTCGACGGAAGACGGAACTCAACGACTCGTCATCGAAGAGTCGAAGACCGAAGATCAAGGAAACTACCGCATCGAAGTGTCGAATGACAGCGGAGTCGCCAACAGCAAGGCCCCGCTCAGTGTCATTCCAGCCGAGACTCTCAAGATCAAGAAGGGACTCTCCGACGTCTCCATCACCCAGGGAACCAAGATCCTTCTCTCGGTCGAAGTCGAAGGAAAGCCGAAGACTGTCAAGTGGTACAAGGGATCCGAGACCGTCAGCAGTTCATCCAAGACCAAGATTGTGCAAGTCACCGAATCCGAGTACAAACTCGAGATCGAGAGTGGAGAACTCTCCGACTCTGGGTCCTACCGGGTCGTTCTCTCGACCGACTCCATCTCCGTCGAGTCCTCGGCCACTGTCACTGTCACCAAGGCCGCCGAGAAGATCAGTCTGCCGTCGTTCAAGAAGGGACTCGCTGATCAATCGGTGCCGAAGGGAACTCCTCTCGTTCTCGAGGTGGAGATCGAAGGAAAGCCGAAGGATGTGAAGTGGTACAAGAACGGAGACGAGATCAAGGACAAGAAGGCGAAAATCGAGGACCTCGGCAACGGAAAATACCGTCTCACCATCCCAGATTTCGACGATGCGGACCTCGGAGAGTACAGTGTCACTGCTGCCAACGAGGCAGGAGAGATCGAGTCGAAGGCCAAGGTGAGCATCAGTGCGAAGCCAGAAATCGTCTCTGGACTCGTCCCGACTACTGTCAAACAGGGAGAGACCGCCACTTTCAATGTGAAGGTGAAGGGACCAGTGAAGGGAGTCAAGTGGTACAAGAACGGAAAGGAGATCCCCGACGCCAAGACAAAGGACAACGGCGACGGATCCTACTCACTCGAGATTCCGAACGCTCAAGTGGACGATGGAGCAGACTACAAGGTTGTCGTATCGAACGACGCCGGAGACGCCGACTCGTCTGCCGCACTCACTGTCAAGCTGGCTGACGATGGAAAGGACAAGGTGAAGCCGGAGATTGTCTCTGGACTCGTCCCGACCACTGTCAAGCAGGGAGACACGGCCACTTTCAATGTGAAGGTGAAGGGACCAGTGAAGGGAGTCAAGTGGTACAAGAACGGAAAGGAGATTCCGGATGCGAAGGCCAAGGACAACGGCGACGGATCGTACTCTCTCGATATTCCGAACGCTCAACTCGACGACACCGCCGACTACAAGGTGGTTCTCTCGAACGATGCCGGAGATGCTGACTCGTCTGCCGCGCTGACCGTCAAACTTCCTGGAATCGCCATTGTCAAGGGACTCGAGGACACCGAGGTGCCGAAGGGCAAGAAGGTCGTTCTTGCCGTCGAGACGAACAAGAAGCCGAAGGAAGTGAAGTGGTACAAGAACGGAAAGGAGATCAAGCCGGAGGACAAGGCACAGCCGGGAAGCGACGGAGACACGAAGCCACAGCTCGTGATTCCAGACGCCACGGACGACGACGCTGCCGAGTACAAGGTGGTGTTGACCGATGAGGACGGAAACACAGCTGACTCTTTCTGCGCCCTTACTGTCAAACTGCCAGCTGAGGAGCCGAAGATCGTGAAGGGACTCGAAGACCAAGTGGTTCCGGTGGGCGCTCCGATTAAGCTCGCCATCGAAACCTCTGGATCTCCGAAGACTGTCAAGTGGTACAAGAACGGAAAGGAGCTGACTGGAGCCGCCGCCAAGAACATCAAGATCCAGAAGATCGACGACAACAACTACGTTTTGGAGATCCCGGCTGGCGCCGTCGAAGACACCGGAGACTACAAGGTCGAGGTGGCCAACGAGGCAGGATCAGCTAACAGCAGCGGAAAGATCACCGTTGAGCCAAAGATCACGTTCCTGAAGCCACTGAAGGATCAGTCGATCACCGAGGGAGAGAACGCCGAGTTCGCCGTCGAAACGAACACGAAACCGCGAAGTGTGAAGTGGTACAAGAACGGACAGGAGATCAAGCCAGACGGCCGATTCGTCATCGAGCAGAAGACGGAGACCAAGTACCAGCTGGTGATCAAGAACGCCGTCCGCGATGACGCCGCCACCTACAAGGTCGTACTCGGAAACAGCGCCGGAGAGGCCGACTCGTCAGCCCAACTGACTGTGAAGAAGGCGAAGGCCGGACTGTGCAAGATTGTGAAGGGACTGGAGGATCAGGTGGTCGCGAAGAACGCCAAGATGGTCTTCGAAGTCAAGATTCAAGGAGAACCGGAAAATGTCAGATGGCTCAAGGACGGCAACGTTGTGGCCGCAGGAGCCAACGCAGTCATTGAGAAGATCGACGACACGACATACAGACTCACGATTCCGTCGGCTGATTTGAAGGATGCTGGAGAGTACACTGTTGAAGTGATCAACGAGAGTGGAAAGGCGAAGAGCGATGCGAAGGGAGAGGTCGATGAGAAGCCGGAGATTGTCCGTGGACTCGAGAACATCGAGGTTCCCGAAGGAGACGACGACGTCTTCAAGGTCGAGGTCAGTGCGCCAGTCAGACAGGTCAAGTGGTACAAGAACGGCCAGGAGATCAAGCCGAATAGCCATTTGGAAGCGAAGAAACTCGGACCGAAGAAGTATGAACTGGCAATCAATCGGGCTCAGCTGGACGACGGAGCCGACTACAAGGTCGTGTTGTCGAATGCGGCTGGAGAATGTGACTCGTCTGCTGCGTTGACTGTCAGCAAGCCGAATGTTCTGAAGATTGTCGACGGACTGAAGGACGTTGACGTCGAGGAGCCGCAGCCGGTTGAACTGAAGGTCAAGGTGGAGGGAACGCCGAAGAGTGTGAAGTGGTACAAGAACGGACAGGAGATCAAGCCAGATGCCGATGGATTCAAGTTCGAGGAGAAGCCAGAGTCCGGAGAGTTCTCTCTTCTGATTCCGAGCTCGAAGAAGTCCGACGGCGGCGCTTACCGCGTCATTCTCGGAAACGACAAGGGAGAGGTGTACAGTGGATCTGTAGTCCACGTGAAGGCTTCGAAACCAGCTGACGCCACATCCGGGGCCAACTTCCTCTCGCCACTAAAGGACACAGAAGTGGAAGAGGGAGACATGCTCACTCTTCAATGCACCATCGCCGGAGAGCCGTTCCCAGAAGTCACTTGGGAGAAGGACGGTGTTCCACTTCAGAAGGACGACAGAACCACGATGAGAGTGGCCCTCGATGGAACCGCCACCCTGAGAATTCGTTCCGCCAAGAAGAGCGACATCGGACAGTACCGTGTCACTGCGAAGAACGAGGCTGGAAGTGCTTCGAGCGAATGCAAAGTGGCCGTTAAGGATCAGGGAGAGCAGCCGTCGAAGCCGAAGTTCGTCATTCCGCTGAAGACCGGAGCTGCGTTGCCGGGAGACAAGAAGGAGTTCAACGTGAAGGTCCGTGGACTGCCGAAGCCGAGTCTTCAGTGGTTCCTGAACGGAGTTCCACTCGCATTCGACGACCGTGTCACTCTGGAAGATATGGCCGATGGAAACTACTGTCTGACGATCAGAGACGTTCGCGAGGAGGACTTTGGAACACTGAAGTGCGTCGCCAAGAACGAGAACGGAACCGACGAGACGGTGTGCGAATTCGAGAAGGGACTCGACCACGAAGGAGGCAAGAGAGACGATCTCCGTTACCCGCCACGATTCAACGTTCCACTCTGGGACAGACGTATTCCGGTCGGAGATCCGATGTTCATTGAGTGCCACGTGGATGCCAATCCAACTGCTGAGATCGAATGGTTCAAGGACGGCAAGAAAGTGGAGCACTCGGCCCACATGGAGATCAGAAACACCGTGGATGGAGCCTGTCGTCTGAAGATCACTCCGTTCGAGGAAGATGACTGTGGAGTCTACATGTGTGTGGCTGTCAATGAGCTCGGACAAGCAGAGACTCAGGCCACGTACCAAGTGGAAGTCACCGAGCACGTCGAGGAAGAGAAGAAGCGCGAGTACGCGCCGAGGATCAACCCGCCTCTCGAAGACAAGACTGTCAACGGAGGACAGCCGATCCGTCTGTCCTGCAAGGTCGACGCCATTCCGAGAGCATCGGTTGTCTGGTACAAGGACGGACTTCCGATCCGTGCCGATTCGCGAGTCTCGGTTCAGTACGAAGACGACGGAACCGCCACTCTCGCCATCAACGACAGCACCGAAGCGGACATCGGGGCCTACCGATGCGTTGCCACGAACACGCACGGAACCATCAACACCAGCTGCAGTGTCAACGTTAAGGTGCCGAAGCAAGAAGTCAAGAAGGAGGGCGAAGAGCCCTTCTTCACCAAGGGACTCGTCGATTTGTGGGCCGACCGCGGCGATTCGTTCACGTTGAAGTGCGCTGTGACTGGAGATCCGTTCCCTGAAATCAAGTGGTACAGAAACGGACAACTCGTTCGCAATGGCCCGAGAACCATCGTCGAGACGTCTCCAGATGGCACGTGCTCGCTGACTGTTAAGGAATCGACGATGAGCGACGAAGGAATCTACAGATGCGAAGCAGAGAATGCCCACGGAAAGGCTAAGACACAGGCGACCGCCCACGTCCAGATGGCTCTCGGAAAGACCGAAAAACCGAAATTGGACGAAGGAAAGCCGCCGAAGTTCATTCTAGAGCTCTCCGACATGAGTGTCACCATCGGAAGTGTCATCGATTTGGAGTGCAAGGTGACTGGAGTTCCGAACCCGTCTGTGAAATGGTCAAAGGATGGAGGCCCGCTGATCGAAGACTCCCGCTTCGAATGGTCGAACGAAGAGAGCCGTGGAGTGTATCAGTTGAGAATCAAGAAGGCCACTGTTCACGACGAGGGAACATACCGTTGTGTGGCGACGAATGAGAACGGAAGTGCCACTACGAAGTCCTTCGTCCGCATCGACGACGGACTGGGATCCGGAACGTTGACTGCCAGCCAGCCGCCGAGGTTCACTCTCAAGATGGGAGATGTCCGAACGACCGAAGGACAGCCGCTGAAGCTCGAGTGCAAGGTCGACGCGAGCCCGTTGCCTGAGATGGTCTGGTACAAGGACGGAGCCATCGTGACCCCATCGGACAGAATCCAAATCAGTCTGTCTCCAGATGGCGTCGCCACCCTTCTCATCCCATCGTGTGTCTACGACGACGATGGAATCTACCGTGTCATTGCTACCAACCCATCTGGAACCGCCCAGGACAAGGGAACGGCGACCGTGAAGAAACTGCCGAGAGACAGCGGAGCCCGTCGATCTGCGGAGAGAGGAGGAGACGTTTTCGATGCGAACAAGGCACCGAAACTCATCGAACCGCTGGAGAACATCAGAGTGAGACATGGGAAATCATTGCAGTTCTAAATCTTTTGTTGCAGATCCCAGAGAAACAAGGCTTCCGTCTCCGTTGCAAGTTCAGCGGCGAGCCGAAACCGACGATCAAATGGTTCAAGGACGGAGAACGCGTGTTCCCGTACGGACGTCTTCAGCTCATCGAGTCTCCAGACGGCGTCTGCGAACTCGTCATCGATTCGGCGATCCGTCAAGACGCCGGAGGATACAGATGTGTGGCTGAGAACACTTACGGATCTGCGAGAACTTCTTGCGATGTGAATGTCATTCGTGAGTTGTTCCCTCTCAAGAGCTCCCGCTTCAGCTTTGTTTTCAGGTGGAGACCGTAAACCACGAGACATTGACTCATCGATCCGTGAAGGAAAGGCGCCAGGATTCACCATTCCTCTGACGATCCGTCGTGCGAAACCGGGAGAGTCGGTCACCTTCGAATGTCTGCCATTCGGAAATCCATTCCCATCGATCAAATGGCTCAAGGACGGATTGGAGCTGTTCGCCAGTGACAAGATCAAGATGGAATCTGCTGCCGACGGCACTCAAAGACTCATCCTCTCCGACGTGACGTTCCTCAGCGAAGGATATTTCAGATGCGTCGCCACGAACGAGCACGGAACCGCTTCAACGAAGGCTGAGCTGGTGATCGAAGGTGAGAAGAAGAAGAAGAATGGTTCATTTATTACTATGAGATCAGAACAAAGTGAGATTTCTGAGTTGTTGTGAGTGGAAGAAAGTGGTTGGGCACTGAGACTAGACCAGAAACTAAGCGAATACTATCAAGACTTGAACTTGCAAACGGCCACTGCGTTGTACTGCGAGAGGATCTTGTCCGCGTAGTGATTGATCCATTTCCCCCGTTTGTTCATCACCAACACTGCCAGCGCTCGCCGCCCGAACGGCATCCCTCGGTCCCAGTTGAGGTAGTTGAACTCGGATCCTAGAAACATTGAGAGTTGAGGACATTTCGATCGATAAGAGATCTCACCGTCCATCCAATGCCATTTGTTGCCATTGTTGGATCTTCCGTAGCCGCCGAGATAGATGAACTCAAAGTTGGCGTCTTTCTCCTTCGCCAGATTCATCACGAATTGATTCTCGCTCTCACCACTGATACTTGTCAACATTGCGTCTTGCCGGTGCTCGAACCCTTTAGAAACAATGCTTGACATTTGTGACAGATCAAAGGCTCACCGTAATCGAAACACTTGTTATCAGCCTCGAGAATCGTCATATTCGTTTTGGAAAACGTGCGATAGCACGCCTGTGTCTCTTTGTTGTACACCCAGTGCTTCGGACAGAACTTCGAGTACGGGCGGTGCAGTTTCTTCTCGCAAATCACCGCCGAAGTCGTCGAGCAGTTCGCGTTCACCCACTGCCCGTCGTTCTTGATCGTCACGCACTTGTTCGAAGTGCCCACCTCGTCGATTCCGTTGCCGTCGGCCCAGTTCGTGTATCTCACGATCTTCCCATTCGGCCATCTGTACACGAATCCCGGTCCGAAGAGTCCGGCGGACCCGTCGACAATGTCGAAGCGAGCGCGCGCGTCGATCCACACTTTGGTAGAATGCCCTTTGACCAGTTCGCTGATAAAGTCATTCTCGCCGCCACACTCGACTCGCAACACGTGGGCGGAGCCATCGGAAAGCAATTTGTGACAATACGAGTGGGCTTCGGGGAGCCGCATCCGCCGACGCGCCAAATGATAGCACGTTCGACCGGACACATCATGATGCCATCCCTGAATGCGTGAATAGGAGAAAAGGTCAAAGAGTGGAGAAGAGCACACTCACTTTAGGGCAATTGGGGAGGGTTGTGGGCATGGGAAGACCGAGGGCTGGCAGGAGAGATGTTAGAAGAAGCGACACGAGGTGGTTCATGTCACCGTACCATATAGATGGCTGAAATCTCGGTTTAATATTGAGAACTCGTTTCAGGAGATCGCTCGATCGGATCGCGTCCGTTGCCGGACATGAGCGGAGAGCCGGAAGAGAGCAAGCCGCGAATCAGACGCGGATTGTACAACATGAGCATTCACGAGGTGAGCGAAAGAAGGAGACGAATACGAATCTTTCAAGCCGCCTCCGCCGCGCCAAACTGTCGCCAACTGACCATGCACACACCGCTAATCCTCTTATCTTATCGCAGTCGCCAAACACAAAAAAAGAAGAAGAAGTGGGGGGAGGGAAACGAAATCATCATCGGACACCGATACGGCGTCGATTGTTTTGAAGTCTAGTTTTACGAAAGAGAGAGAGCGACGCCGCTCCCTTCTTGCTCTTTCGCAGGGGGACTGACGCAACGTTTGGCGCCGCGTCTGTTTGAGAGAACACACAGCCAGAGTCACGTGTGCGGCTCCGCGAGCACTAACTACGAGAAGAAGACGACGACTGATCGCGATTTTTGTACTTTCGGAAGACGCAAAGAAACGTGGCGTCTCTCGAGCGTTTTGGAGGAAACTTCGGACGGCAGCCGAGAATGGCTCAGTTGTGTCAGGGAGCTTGTTTCCCGGAAAACATGACACGTACGTCACGGTGTTTGCCAACAGATTACCACCACGTACACACATTCACACACACACAGTAATCCAATTCACGCGCGCACCGTGAGAACAGGGGAAAACGTTTGGAAGAGAAGCGCTGTTTGAAACAGATGTTTGCACAGTGAGAGCAATTTTTAGCAAGTTTATAGAACGTTCGAAAGTCGAAATTCGAGAGCGGTAGGTCAAAATAACAGAGAGAGACAGGGCTGAATGAGCAGGAGCAGCGAGCTGTGTGGGAACGCTCTTTTATTCGAGGTAGCCCCTCCCTTTAAAGTACACACAATGGTGACACACAATCCGCGAATGATTCATCCGGGCGCCGCCGCCATCAAAAGTTGACCTCATCAACAAACAAAAGTGAGGTGGCGAGGGGGGAGGAGGAATTGCGTTGACCTTCGTCTCGCCGAGGTGTGAAATCTTGCGAAAAAACGAGAGAGGGCAGTGGATGAATCACTTAACAAGTGTGCTGCTCAATGGAGCACAATGGGGACACTTCCCGAATTTACTCGCTCGCACTCCCTCCTTCAGAGTCGACGTCAAAACGGATAGAAATAAACACACACGCTTCCGGTCGGTTTTTCAGGGAAACGTCGTCGAGATGATCGTGTGTGCGACGGGAGTTCCGACGCCGACCGTCAAATGGTTCAAGGATGGACAGGAGATCATTGGAGACGGACCAGACGGGAAGCGAGTCATTTTCACCGACGAACGTGGAATCCATCACTTGGTCATTGTCAACGCAAGCCCGGAAGACGAGGGAGAGTACTCTCTCGAGGCCACCAACAAACTGGGATCCGCAAAGACCGAAGGATCGCTCAACATCATCCGACCGAGACACGCAGCCGACCGCGACGACAGAGGAGGAATGCCGTTCCCGCCAGGATTCGTGCGTCAGCTCAAGAACAAGCACGTCTTCAACCACATGCCGACCATCTTCGACTGCCTCGTCGTCGGGCATCCGGCACCGGAAGTCGAGTGGTTCCACAACGGAAAGAAGATCGTTCCGGGAGGCAGAATCAAGATCCAATCGTGCGGAGGGGGATCTCACGCTCTCATCATCCTCGACACGACGCTCGAAGACGCGGGAGAATACGTGGCCGTCGCGAAGAACTCGCACGGAACCGCCAGCTCGTCCGCAGTCCTCGACGTCACCGTTCCGTTCCTCGACAACATCAAGTTCAACGGAGAGATCGACGTGACTCCGTACCTCACGGAAGAGTACGGATTCAAGAAATTAAACACCGCCAGCCTCCCGACACCTCCGGATCGTGGACCGTTCATCAAGGAAGTCACCGGACACTACCTCACTCTCTCGTGGATCCCAACGAAGAGAGCTCCACCACGCTACCCGCAGGTCACTTACGTCATCGAGATCCGCGAGTTGCCAGAGAAGGAGTGGACTCTCCTCGACTACAACATCCCGGAGCCGGTGTGCAAAGTGCGCAATCTCGAGCTCGGGAAGTCCTACCAATTCCGCGTTCGCGCCGAGAACATCTACGGAATCTCGGATCCGTCGCCTGCGTCGCCACCCTCGAGACTCATGGCTCCACCGCAACCAGTGTTCGATCGCAGAACCAACAAAGTCATTCCACTGCTCGATCCGTACGCCGAGAGAGCTCTCGACCTGAAATACGCCGAGCA
The DNA here is from genome assembly GCA_963932285.1 of Caenorhabditis macrosperma. Classification (NCBI taxonomy): domain Eukaryota; kingdom Metazoa; phylum Nematoda; class Chromadorea; order Rhabditida; family Rhabditidae; genus Caenorhabditis; species Caenorhabditis macrosperma. The sequence continues at coordinate 6,280,661 of OZ010622.1, forward strand.
GTACGCGTGTGCTCCGTGGTTTGCTCCAGGAGTCGTCGAGAAACGATACTGCGCCGAGAACGACACACTGACCATCATCCTCAACGTCTCCGGATTCCCGGATCCGGACATCAAATGGAAGTTCCGTGGATGGGACATTGACACGTCTTCGCCGACTTCCAAATGCAAAGTTTACACCTACGGAGGCACCGAAACGACACTCGCCATCACCGGATTCAGCAAAGAAAACGTCGGACAATACCAGTGCTTCGCGAAGAACGAGTACGGAGACGCACAACAGAACATCCTCGTCGACCTCGCCAGTGAGTGATTTCAGACGGATTTCCGACGGAAATGAACGTATTTTCAGCACGGCCAAACTTCATCCAGCCACTCGTCAACAAGACATTCTCGTCGGCTCAGCCAATGAGATTAGACGTGCGAGTCGAAGGGGAGCCGTTCCCGGAACTCAAGTGGATGAAGGTGTGTCTTGTGATTTGTAGTCCTCTCCCATCTCTCTCATCCTTCCAGGAATGGCGCCCAATCGTCGAGTCCTCCCGCATCAAGTTCGTCCAAGACGGGCCCTTCCTCTGCTCTCTCATCATCAACGATCCAATGTGGAGAGACTCTGGAATCTACTCGTGCGTCGCCGTCAACGACGCCGGTCAAGCAACCACATCGTGTACAGTCACAGTTGAAGGTAACTTTTCCCCGAGGGCGACGCCTTCGAAATGATCAATCGTTTTGCAGCCGAAGGCGACTACAACGACGTCGAGATTCCGCGCCGCCGAGTGACGATCGAGTCGAAGCGAGTGCGCGAACTCTACGAAATCTCCGAAAGAGACGAAAAGTAAACATCAGGCACCAATAGAAACCCAGCACAAATCTTTCAAAAACCTATCGAAAACTTTCTCCCAAAACTACGAATAAGTATATGTATCAAGTGTTGTTTTCATTTGTCTTTATTGTATTTTCACGGAATTCTCGTCCATTTCTGAGTGCCCCGTGAAAGGAGAGAGAGGGAACAGGCGAAGTGCCCAATCGCCCCAACTCTCTCCCTCCCCGAATCGTCGAGAATTCCAATCATTTCAATCACTTATACCGGTTTATTGAGACCCCCCCCCCACCCCCAATTTTTCTATTCTTTGTTTTTCCAGTGCACCCTCATTCTCCCCCAGTAGTGAAATCCCATGCTGTTCACACGCAATACCGATTCGAAACTTCACCCAGTCCCCCCTTTCTTATTGTATCCGGTAGTCATTTCCGTTTAGCGAACGTCCCCCATCTCAAGTACGCGAGTGCCACGTGGCAAAGTGCCCAATTGCCACGTGGTTCACTCCGCGCCGCCCGTGCCCAATGACCAACTCCCTCTCGTTTTCATTTCTTTTGTTCGTTTGCTCAATTCTTCGCTATACGTTTTCTTCTTTTCTTCATCAGCGACCCCCCGTATCACTTTCTTCTCTTTCCCTCAATCCAAAATAAAGGTTGACTAACTGCTTCCCACTCTGTGTCCACGTCATGTCCACGTCTCCATCCAGCACTAACACATCATTCTGAGCAAGAGGGACACTGTCCCTCATGTCCCCGCGTCTCTGTGTCCGGTGATCGTTGTCTCGCGGCGGCGGCTCTCGAAAGACCTCGTCGTCTTCGCACGCCTCTCCGCTGCCTTTTTGTGTTTTCATTCATTGTCGGTTTGTTCACTTTTCAGCTGCGAGTTTTGATTCTTGGAAGTGCTCTTGAATGATTTTTTCAAGTCTTATCATTATCATTATCACACAAATTGCAGATATCATCGATTGATTGTCGCTGGATTGAATCGTCTTCTTCTTCTTCTTCTTCTGAAATTGTGATCGAGTCTGGAAAAAATCATTGAGAGAGCACTTCCGAGAAACAGAATGACTTTGGCTGAAAAGAGCAATGAATGAAACACAAAAAGGCGCGGGGGAAGTGCGCGACGAGAGGAGGCTCGTTCCCTGCCGCCAACTGCAATTACCACCAGCGTCCCGTGTCCCAGTCCACTGAGAATTAGAGCTTAACCGACGGAACGGACTTCAGTCAGTATTCTGAACGTTTCCGTTCCGTTCGGTTTGGGAGAAACGTTACTGATAGGCTAGGGTAGTTGATCTCACGCACTCATTCTAGGCCCCCCTAGACATCTCACGCTGGTGGTTAATTGCAGGTTGGCGGCGGACGGAGGACCGTTTCGAGTCAGCGAGAAGGCGACCGGACGGGAGTTTCTGGCTCAGTTGCGACCGATCGACGATGCTCTCCTCCGACACGTGGACATCCACAACTCGTTGGATCATCCCGGAATCGTTCAGATGCATCGCGTGCTTAGAGACGAGAAACTTGCTCTTGTGGTCTTTGAAAAGTGGGTTTGAATGGAATGGGATTATGGGGAAACGGGCGGGAGAGAAGAGGAAACGTCTACAATGGGCGCAGGTTCAACCGACAGAAGGGCGAATAGCGAAAATGACATAGATATCCGCATCTTCTCAACGTCGTTCAATTAAAAATGGAGTTTTGGAAACAATTATCTCTAGTCACCTGATTAGCTTGGTTTTTGTATATCGCTATTGCCAATGGTTATGAGAGAGTCTGATCAAAACTACACTCCGGTGTTCGGGTACCATAAAGAATCTATTTGAACAGCACCCCAAACGCTACGGGAGAATCATGATATCTCGAGATTGATAAGAGATATGGAAAAGTTGTCAACGGGAACCTTGTAGCCCTAGTTATGATCTACAAGTTTGCACTTGACAACTTTATGACATCTCTTATCAGTCTCGAGATATCATGATTCTCCGGCAGCGTTTGGCGTGCCGTTAAAATAGAGTTTTAACGGTAATTCTGTGCAAGGAAATGGCAAAATTCTCGAACGTCGTTTTTGCCATTTTCTTGCACAAAATTATCCGAGTAATGGAATATTTCTTAGTGAAAAAATGGATTGAAAGTATCAATAATTTTTGGCATAGATAACTTGAAAATATGTGGATTCGGCCTGAACGTTTCTCCCAACTCTAATCAGGTGCTGAAGATGGACCTTTTGGATAACTAGATATCGGAAGAACAGAACACTCGTTGAACTCAGCTGAATAGTTAACGGGAAAGATGGGGGAAAAACGACAACTGCCTCACGGAATGGAAGTGGTGCACAATGAGCCGTCGTCGGTCGTACAATGCGAAAGTTTTGAAACGAAAGAGCCAGTTGTTGGGATTGAATAATCCAGAACGCGAATGAGTGTAAGATGGGAATAAAAACAGATGTGCGCAGCAGCAGCAGCAGCAGTGACTCCTTCGGCCACTTTTATCGCTCCGCTTCGTTTGCCCCCCAGATCATTCCAATATGTGTTTGATCCGCGAGGGTTTATGACTCGGCATGCTGCCACACTGAAGTCGTATTCCTGAAGCATGTTTCGAATTGTCGACGACTGGTGAGTGCGGGGCGAATCGACACCTCTGACCTATACGAACGGATCGTTGGGGTGTCATTTCGAAACACTTCCATCCCCCTTCTCTCTCTCATTCGTTCGTCTTCTCTCCGCGTTGTTACAATGCGGAGATGTTTTCCCTATCAGCAGTCTGCGTCTTCCCGGATCATCGTGCTCCGTTGACATGCTCTCACTGCAACTGAGCAGCCTTGCCAATGGGTTTTTTCGACAGAAAGAAAGATAGATGGGAAAGATATGATATGAGGGTGAGAAGGAGAAGAGAGAGAGAGAATGGCTCATGCCGAAGGGATGATAGCCGGCTCTCTCTAGTCGCCGAATTCATGGTTTCGTAATAATGGTGAGGTTCTCTATCCACTGGTGAGTGTGATTATCGATCGAGAGACAATTTGAAGAACAGTCAAAATGATCCATTTGCAGCGCCAACTCGACCATCGACGGTCTCTCGAGCCTCACGCACCCGGGCGTCGCCCTCGCCGAGCCGAAGGGAGTCAATCGGGAGACGTGCGTTCGGGTATTCGTCCGTCAACTGCTTCTCGCTCTCAAACACATGCACGATCTGAGAATCGCGCATCTGGATCTCCGTCCGGAGACAATTCTCCTCCAGGATGACAAGTTGAAACTGGCGGACTTCGGACAGGCCAGAAGACTTCTTCGTGGACTCATCACCGGAGAAATCAAGGGATCACCCGAATTCGTGAGCCCCGAAATCGTGAGAAGCTACCCGTTGACACTGGCCACCGACATGTGGAGTACTGGAGTTTTGACCTACGTTCTGTGAGTTTCCCTTTTGCGAAATGGCTTGCAATCAGGCGCATTGCAGACTGACCGGACTGTCTCCGTTCCACGGCGACAACGACAACGAGACGCTGTCGAATGTGGACCGTTGCCAGTTCGACTCTTCCCCTCTCGGCAACTTCTCCTACGACGCGGGAGACTTTGTTCAGAAGTTGCTCACGGAGATCCCTGCCCATCGACTGACTGTCGATGAAGCACTCGCGCACCCGTGGATCGACGACGAGAAGCTGAAGACGGAGCCGCTGTCAGCTGATACGCTGCGGGAGTTCAAATATCAGCACAAATGGCTGGTGAGTTGCCACAGTTTCCCTCGAAATCCGTCGCTTCATCGGATCAGTTGGATTGTGTGCTCACCCCGAAAGAGCACACAACACACACACACACACCACCTCCCCCCGATTCCTCTGCCCCCTCAGCTGCTCGTTTTTTCGCTTCCTTCTGCCGAATCAATCGACTCCTTTTCCAGGAACGCCGCGTGTTCGTTCAGCAGACGCCGTCCGAGCAGATTCTCGAAGCGATCCTTGGTCCGGCAACGTCGCGCGCTCAGCAGCATGCTCCTGTAGCGCCGGACGGCCGTCGACCCGCCGAGATCTACGACTACCTGCGCATCCAGCCCCGCAAGCCGCCCGCGACAGTTGAGTACGTGCCGCAGCCACGAAGAGAGCATCCGCCGTTCATCGACGAATTCGGAGAGCTCATCGACGGAGACGCGTTCGATCGACAACAAGGAGCCGGATTCGAGGGACCACACAGGTGATTTCTTTGATTTTTCGATTGTGAAACGATTCATTCAGACAACCGCCGCAAGTCCCACCACAACCACAGAGATCGAATCAGCCGGTGCACGATTCGAGAAGATTCGAACAGCCACAACAGCAACACCAGAGAGTGCCGGTCGACCAATACGGTGAGTCATAGAAGAGTGGCACTTTCGAAGAAACCATTCCATTTGGACAGGCCGTCCGCTGATTGATCCCCGATACCTGAACGATCCGTCGCACCGTCCAGCCAGTCTTGACGACGCGCCGTTCTACGTGGACAAGTACGGAAACCCGGTGCATCTCGACGAGTTCGGAAGACCGATGGCTCCGCAGAACTTGGAGAAGAGAAAGTTGATTCCGCAAGACAAGGGAGAGACGCCTTCTCATTCGAAGAGAGAGAAGACGCACGTTCCGACGGCGACTCCGATCCTCGAACCGACGAACGACAACCAGCCGAAGATCCCGATCCGAATGATCCGAGGCGAACGGAGAGAGATCGAGGAGGAGATAGCCAATCGCATCCTGTCGGACATCTCCGAGGAGGGATCGATCGCCGGCTCCCTGGCCAGTCTCGAGGACTTTGAGATTCCCAAGGTGATGAGTTTGAAGCGAATAACAAACATGTGCGGAAACGCACTTAACTTTGATGTGTTTTGCATCCACAGTGTAACCCGTCCCCCTGTGTATACCATGGTTATTCGACCCGTGTAATTCCTGCGGTCAACGTCGTTTTCTAACGTCTCATCTGTTTTCAGGACTTCCAAGTCGAAGCCTCCGAACCCTCCACTCCTACCCTCACTCCAGAGGTCACCATCCGCGAGACCGTTCCCAAACCGACCCCCTCCCCGTCGACTCCACAGAAGTCGCCGATTCCACCGCAGGAGGGAACCATCGTGCCGCCCAAAGTCACCTACCCCGACACTGTTCTCGCGGGTCTTCCAGACGCTGATAAGAAGGTGAGAGACACGCAAAAACAAGTAGTAGTCCAAGAGTGTATAACTGGTATATCCACTACTGCGTCGGTCAACAAACCGCTTTCCCCGGGGCGAAATAGCGCGTCTCTGGGGGAGCCGGCTCGCTGTGTGGAGCTCTTGAGAATCCATCGCGCAGCCGCAAACTGAGGGGGAGCAATGAGTGAACCAACTTGTTGGATGGGTGGGAGCGAGACTGTCGGCGGCCCGTCCTTACTTTTTACCCTCTTCAACTGCGTAGGTGGGCACGCAAGATAGAGCGCATTCTTATCGATTTTCACGAGTTTTTTGTTGCAACTTTTGACATCTTCCTGTCGAATTTTCCGCTTCTTTTCTCTCCCTCTCTCGCTCACCTTTTGATCTCCAGAATGAGCTCGACAGAGGCTGCTCGGCCTGTGAGCCCTTCTCGGCCCACCACCATGCTAATCTCTCCGTCGCTTCGTGTCAACGGAGCCGCCGCCGCCAACGGAAACGGCGGCGTGAAAATCTCGTGCATTGACCGTAAAATAGAGCAAAAGTTGCTGAGCACCGATAAGGTGGGCAAGGTGCCCGGAAAACTGGCGCGCAAAAAGAAAACAGAGATCCCGGCGGTGGTAGAGGTTGAGCGTCCGGAGGCATTGCGAATAGACGAGGTATTCAGATGGAAGCACCCACGCACTGCACCTGAGGAACACATGCACTTGAGAATATACTAACACGAGTGCACTGTGGAACAGAATACTGAAAGTGTCCAGTTTCAGATCCTCGAGGAAGCCGAGAACGATCCGTCGATTCCAGTTGGCGCGCCTCTTTTCCTCGAAGGTCTCCACGGGGCTGACCTCACCATCGACACAACTTCGGCTTCTGGACTCATCAAAGTCACGTCTCCGGCTGTCACCCTCAGCCCGAATCCAAAGTCTCCTCGCAGATCAACACCGGGAACTAAGAGTCCGGTGATGCTCTCTCCACGTCAGGAGCATTCGATGGAAGTGCTGATTGCGACGAAGAGAGGAAAACCAGGGTTCTTGCCTCCGGGAGAACTGGCTGGGGAGATCGATGATGAGGATGCGTTCATGGATGACAGAAAGAAACAGGCAAAGTCAAAGGATCACGACGGAAAGGACGACTTCAGAGATGAGAAGGACCGACTCGAGAAGGACAAGAACAGAAGAGCCGTTAACCTGAACGACCTCGATAAGTACCGTCCGAAGAACTTCTACAAGGAGGACGTCGACTTTGGACATCCGGGATACGATGTCGATGATTCCCCGTGGGATTCTCATTATCAGGTAGGCACTCACAGTTTCCAATAATTCGCCCCAACTCTTCCTATTTTCAGATCGGTCCAGACACGTACCTAATGGCCGCCCGTGGAGCCGCCTTCAACTCTCGAGTCCGTAACTACCGCGAGGAGCTGTTCGGAGTCGGTGCTCCAACTGTGAAGCAAGGCTTCCTTGGCGTCCGCAACCGGGACATCACCGTTCGGGAACGTCGTCGTTACACTGACATTCTCCGCGAATCCACGCAAGGACTCGAACCGAAATCGCACGAAAACTCGACCGCTCTCCTTCAGAAGGCTCCATCGGCCACTGCGATCGAGAGAATAAAGGCAGATATCGAGAAAGTGCCGCCTTCGGCCACAAAGAAGAACGCGGACGGAAGTGAGTTTCATTCGTTCTCTTCTCTCTCAATCATAGTTCATTTCCAGCCTTCGCACCCATCTTCACATCGCGTCTCCGTGACGTCTACCTTCGTAAAAACCAGCCTGCCGTCTTCGAATGCTCTGTCGCTGCGAGTCCCGCGCCCAAGATCACTTGGGACTTCCAGGGAAAGAGCCTCGAATCGAGCGACAGAGTCAGAATTGAGCAAGACCACAACATTGCCCGCCTGACAATCATCAACTCTGCTCCGTACGACCTGGGAGAGTACATTTGCTCGGCGACCAATGAGTACGGAACGGACAAGTCGAGCTGCCGGATGATCAGCGGAGAGACTCCATCGCGTCCAGGAAGACCAGAAGCCGAATTGTCGTCCGACACGGAGATCTTCATTCAGTGGGAAGCTCCGGAAGGACCGACCTACTTGGAAGGAATCACCTATCGCCTCGAGTACCGAGTCGCCGGACCCAACGACCACGGAGCCCCATGGATCACGGTTTCGGAGAAGATCGACGACGAATCGGTTGTAGTGAAGCACCTCTCGCCGCTCGGAATCTACCAGTTCCGTGTGACTGCTCAGAACGGATTCGGACTCGGACTGCCCTCGTTGAGCAGCAGAATTGTGCAAACTCACGGAAAGGGAGCCCCGAAACTGCAGATTGACGTTCTCAAGTCGGAGATCCGCCTGAACGTCGTCTCGATGCCACAGAAATCGGCCAATCAGCTGGGAGGAATCTCGGAAGAGAGCGAAGAGGACTCGGAGGCCAGAACGACCAACGAGGACCTCAAATCGAATCTTCAGCTGCAAACTTCGGATCCAAGCGGAAGATTCCAGGTACGGAATGAGCAGAGGACTCTCGTCACAGAGCATTGTTTCCAGATCGGCGGTCTCAAATTCAAGGGCCGTTTCTCAGTGATCCGAGACGCCGTCGATTCGACTGCCGAAGGACACGCCCACTGCGCCGTCAAGATCCGTCACCCGTCATCTGACGCCGTGACGGAGTACGAATCCCTCCGCGACGGACAGCACGAGAACGTCCAGAGACTCATCGCCGCCTTCAACCACGACAATTTCGTGTTCCTGTTCACAGAGAGACTCTACGAGGACGTCTTCTCTCGGTTCGTATTCAACGACTACTACACAGAAGAGCAAATCGCGATGACCATGCGACAAGTCACTTCGGCCCTTCACTTCTTGCACTTCCGAAGGTAAATCTCTTTTAGTTTCCCTTGAAATCGTTCTCTTTTCGTTTCCAGCATCGCCCACCTTGACGTCAATCCGCACAACATAATGTTCCAATCGAAACGCAGCTGGATCGTCAAACTCGTCGACTTCGGAAGAGCGCAGAAAGTGTCGTCGGCTGTGAAGCCAGTCGAATTCGACACGAAATGGGCATCGCCCGAGTTCCACATTCCAGAGACGCCGGTCACTGTGCAGAGTGACATGTGGGGCATGGGAGTGGTCACTTTCTGCCTGTAAGTGTCCATCCGTTCGGACTTCTCTCAGTGTTCTTGTTCAGACTCGCCGGATTCCATCCGTTCACTTCGGAGTACGACCGCGAGGAGGAGATCAAGGAGAACGTGATCAACGTGAAGTGCGATCCCAATCTGATTCCAGTCAACGCCTCGCAAGAAAGTCTTTCGTTCGCCACGTGGGCTCTCAAGAAGTCGCCCGTTCGACGAATGCGCACCGACGAGGCGCTCTCGCACAAGTTCCTCTCTTCGGATCCGTCGATGGTGAGAAGGAGAGAAGCCATCAAGTGAGTTGTTCGAATTCACAAGAATCCCTCATTGCCAACGTTCAGATACTCTGCATCAAGACTCCGCAAATTGGCCGCAATGATCAGACAGCCGCAGTTGACACGTCCGATCAGCGAAGAGCTCGAGTCGAAATATGGACACTGAACACTATATTAACTATATATCTATTCTCTTCATTTTCATTTTCAAACACTTCTCCCCAATAACCAATTTCGCATTAAACACCCCGAATATCACGAGACTCGCGGTCTTTCTGTGCCCGAGAATTTCCGCCGTTTCCTCGTGTTTCTTTATCGTTTCTACGAGTAGAATTCATATAGGATACCACCCACCCATCACCGATTTTTGCCTTTTTGTGCTTTCTCTAGCTGTCTGCTCCGCCAGAATGTGCTCTCTCGCTTTGTGCCCAAACGACGAGAGAAGTGTCGAAGCGGACGGACACAGACGTTTATTTATGCAACGATGATTTTTGTATTTAGATTAGTGTCTTTTTTTCCCAAACGACGAAGGTTTCAAAACGAAAAGAAAATTTGTATGTACCGTAAAGTCTCTAATAGAAGGGCCCCCCAAACTCTGCCGGAGAATGATTATATCTCGAGACTGATAAGAGATATCAAAAAGTTGTCAACTGCAAACTTGTAGATCAAAACTAGGACTACAAGTTTGCTGTTAATAACTTTTTGATATCTCTTATCAATCTCGAGATATAATCATTCTCCGGCAGTGTTTGGGGGGCCCTTCTATTAGAGACTTTACGGTATTTGTCGAATAAACTTCTGCAAAAAATAGATAAGGAACGGGGAGAGAGAGAGAGATCGAAAGAGTGAGAGATCGGGAGAGAGAATGTGTGGTAAATGGGGAGGAAGGAAGAGTGATTAATGACAAGTTAGTGATCAAATGATTGTGAGACTAAACTATCTTTGAATGAAATGAGCGGAGAGAGAGAGTGTGAGATGCTGTGAAAGCGCACCGAGCTGAAATAGAGGGGACCGGAAGTAGTTTTACTCGTGACATGTCAATTTTTGATTATTTCACCGGAAAATAAACGAGTCCGTTTGGATTCGGGACGCAACATAAAGAAAACGTAGTCTTTCCAAGGCAAGTGAAATAGAGAAAAACTGATAAAGCCATTGGCTGTGCCTATCGCGGAAACACAGTGCGCACATCCAATGCAATCGCGCATCACTGAGAGATTCGTGTCTGCGTCTGAAATATCTCGACCAATTTGCAGTTGCCTAGACGAAACAGCGTACGAACAATAGAAACTCAGATAAATAGAAATAGAACGGTAGAGCGCGTTTTCATCAGATGTGGTCACAATACTGTAGAATATGTAAGAGAACATACTTACTTAGTTGGGCCTTTTCTTTACAATAAATGAGACTTTTGAATAGTTCCATTGACAGTTGATTGTAATTACAATTATTCCTTTATAGTGATACAGTTAGAGACTTTGAGGGGTGTAATGGTTAGGAATGGAGAATAAGTGATGATTCGACTCCACGGACATCGATCAAATGTGGAGAAAGTTAAGCCACCGTTCTTTGGAAAGATCATACCGTACTTTTCCTCGCTTTCGAACCTTCGTCCATTGATCTCCTTTTCAAAATGATCTCTCTATTCGTTTCCAATCGGTCCTTCTCTTGTGATACTCGCCCCCACTGTTTCACTTTGTGTCCCTCTCTTTCTCTCTCTTTTTCTGCAATCGATCTCAATAAATGAAGTTGAAACAAATCGTGCTTGATACAAGAAGACATGAGAGTGTGGTCATTACAGGTTCACTTTCAAAGATACGCAGAGACGCGAGAAGGAACAACGTCTTCTCCTTCTTACGTCTTCTTCTTACTTCTTCTTCTCTCTATCATCATCACTTTTTCGCCCTTTCAACCGACGTTTCGTATTATCATTGAAACGCGTCGAATTCTGCCGAAAGTTGTTGTTACGCATCCATTATCAGATGATTAACACGCATATCGTTCACAATCACCCCTCCCGTCGCTTTGTTCATTGAATCCCCCTCTCAATCAGAACTTTCCCCCTTCCAGCACTGTTTGAAGATCACTGAAACAGTGTCCAACTTCATACAGTTGACGTCGTCAATGTGTATTCAGGGGTAATTCCCAGAATAGTCGCATTCTGATGTCACTGTTTGTCTGTAGACCATCGGCCATTTAAACGGTTCATAAAGAGCTGAGCATTGTCAATCTTGCCTCATTGTTTTCTGGAATTCCCGAGATCAAAGACTTGCTCGAAGTATAGAAACTCTGCGAAACACCTCAATTTAATAGGATTTTCATTCTCTCATCCGCGCAGAAAGTCCCTTGAAATGAGCACCGTGCTCTCCTTCCAGCCGACAGTCTGCTCGCCCCGTGCCCTTTGACCTGCCCCTTCCATGCCCTCAATGATAAGAATTGAACTCAAACGTGTGTTTTGTGTCGTGACTAATGCGCTAAAAATGGAACACCGCCGTCGAACTCAAAATACGAATACGTTATCGAAATGAACTGAACAGACCGAAATGTGTGTGTGTGCTTGTTTTCGACTTTGTTCGACTTTTGATCGCCTCCTTTTTCTATTTACATTACCAGTTTCCGGTCTCAAAAACACAGTGAGACAAACCTCGGAGAGCCCTGGAGAAGAGACTAATTTAAAGACGTGGTCATGCCAGTTCACTTTCCTCCTCCTGTGTGTGTGTACCCCTCCTGTGTTTCAGCTGTGTGTTTTCCGCAGTCGAAACACCAGAAAAACATCTCGAGACAGTCACGATTGACCGGTCAATTTCAGTGTTTCCCCCCGCGGCCACTTGTTCCCAAATCATGCACCAAGATGTCCAATGTGCCACAAAGCATCCCGAGAAGCAGCCGTCGGAAGAGGAGTACGATCACAATCAGACGGTTCGAACGATGAGATCTCTACGAGAATGGTGAGGTGGTTTTCCAGCGGAGGGAACTTTGTATTCTCGCGGGCAAACACATGCACGCCTTCATTGAAAACCTCCTTTTCCCCAGCGCAAACAGCGTTTTTGTGTTGCGAAGAGAGCCTCAGTCAGTCAGTTCGCGCCGTTCTCTGACATGAGGTAGCTTCCCTTCGTTTCCTTCCGATCCCTTTCCTGAATCTTGTCTCGTTCAGGGCCGCTTCCAGCAAGAGCTTCGCCAATCAGATCGTCATCGAAGTTCCCGTCAAATCGTTCAAAAACATCAAAAAGTATGAGGGCGTCGGGTCGGTTCATCGAGAGACGAAGCACTTCACAGGTTGGTTCGTTTCAAGTTTTGCGCGGCTCCAGACTGCGACCGCTAGATATCGCGGGGTTCTACGGCCGACGTAGTCAGCAAGCGCGCTCCACTGAAGGTATACGGTACCCCGATTCGAGAGGTCCTAAACGGCTTTGAGAACATGGTTTAGCGGGCGGTTTTGCAAATTTCGACTGTTCCTAAAACTGCCCTCCGACGACGATTGCTATCCGAAAATTTGAATGAGGTTTCCCTCAACACTCCGTGGCTAGATATGAATAGGTCCGTTTGATAGAGAAGAGCATTCTACTTTCCGTGGTTTTGCAGAGGAACTTTATGGAAGTCACAACCACGTTTTTGAATAATAGGTCTCAATCTCAACCGTTTTCTTTTAGAAATATCCTAAACTAGAGTGAAACCATCAGCAGATCATTGTTTCCAAGCTTTTGAAAGATTCCCAGTGGGGTGGTTACGGTAGGAAGTTCAGTGGAGCGAACTTTGCGACATCGTCGTTTGTGTCAAAGAGTTCCGGAGAGTCATTGGCGTCTCATTCGCGAGAAGAAGAAGACGAAGCAGGAACTTGTTTCATGATCTATTTGCTTGACTTTTCAAAGTCGCAGAACTCTTTCTCTCGCTGTTTCCAAATATAACACTTGGTCTGTTTGCACTCTCTCTCTCTCTCTTTCAGCCACCACGACCATGCACGGACCGAAGAGGATCTTCAACGGAAAAGGTCTCGCCCGCTTCTTCTGGATCCTCATCGTGGCGCTGGCTCTCGCGATGCTCGTCTTCCAAATCGTCGTCCTTCTCCAGATGTACTTCTCGAAGCCAACGCTCTCGCAAGTGTCGTTCCTCGTCAATGAGGGTGGAATGGACTTCCCGGCCGTCACCGTCTGCAACTTCAACCCCATCAAAAAGTCCTATGTTCGAGAACTGAACGCTTCGGGCGATTTGTCGGGGGAGACTCTCGAGTACCTCCTGCAGACCAACATGGACGCAATGTTCGTTTTCAGCAATCTCGATAGGCACAATATGAAGAGAAGTGAGAGAGAGAGAGAGAATTCATTGAGATCAGTTGACATAGTTGACAAATTCAGTCCACGACGACGCGGAGATGTACTTTGCGAACCACACGGACTTTCAAATAATCAAGTTCCTCCGAACCGCCGGATATGATTGCAGCGAGATGTTCGTGACGTGCTATTTCGGAGGAAGAAGGTATTTTTGAAAGAAGCATTTCGAATTAAGTTAGTTGAGGGGTACTGTAAAGAAGCTGCTGCAGAATCATTACATCTCGAGATTGATAAGAGATATCAAAAAGTTGTCAACAGCAAACAGTAGATCGTAACTGGGACTAAAAGTTTGCTCTTGACAACTTTTTGATATCTTTTATCAATCTCGAGATATAATGATTCTCCGGTGGCGTTTCGGGGTGCCGCTCTATTCGAGGGAATACGGTAGATAAAGACCATTCTGAATGCTCACGAAAGACGTTCAGATTCGACTGCTGTAAATACATGAAACCAAAGATCACATCGCTCGGAAAGTGTTGGGAGCTCGATCTGACGAATCTCGCACCGGAGTGGATGCGGAAACAGATCTCCCCGGGCGTCGAAGCGGGACTGCAGATCATTGCGGACGCACGACTCGAAGAGGAATTGAAGGGGGAGCAGGGAGACTCGGGAGCCATATTCTCGGATCTGTACGAAAACGGATTCCGCTACTACATCCATCCACCCGGTGCCAACGCAGAACTCACCTCCGAAGGCATCAGCGTCTCTCCTTCTCGCACCGTTTACTCCGCAATCAAAACCATTTCTGTGAGTGGTCGAGTTCTCTTTACGCATTCCAGAAAGGGCTCTTACAGCACAATCTGCTCAGTCGCAAGAACTGGGGAAACTGCTCTGAGCACTGGCCGAACACCTACGACACGTTCCTCGCCTACTCCTCGTCGGCTTGTCGGGCTCTTTGCATCGCCCAGTACTTCAATGACACGTGTGGCTGTGCTCCGTTCACCTACAATGTTGATGGAAGTGAGTTGGGAATCATCGACCAATCAACCACAATCATTCTAATCAGAAAAGAAGATTTGTGCCCCTTACGAGTCGATAACGTGTATGGATGAGCGGATGCTCCGCAAGGTGAACGGTACGGACTACCTGGAGCTGCCGGACTGCACCGAGTGCCACATGGAGTGCCAGAGTACCAGCTACACCTCCTACAATTCCTACGGCGACGGCTTCAACAGAGGGTCTCTGGAGTGGCTGAAACGACTGACGAACCACTCGGAGAGCCACATCAGAAACAACGTGGCAGTCATGAACATCTTCTTCCTCGAGATGTTCTACACTTCTTATTCGCAGGTTCAGTCGACTTCGCTCACGGAAATACTGTCAGACATCGGAGGAAACATGGGAATGTTCCTCGGAATGTCGGTGATCACCATCACAGAACTCTCGCTCTACTTCTCTAAAATATTCTGGATAATGGTGTCGAAGAGACGCAGAGAGTACATGTACTCGAAGAAGAAGAACGAAAAGGAGAAGGAGCAACAGCTGGAAGACGCCGTGAAAGAGTTCCAGGAGCGGAGATCTCGCCGCAACTCGAGAGAGAACATCCAGTCGTTGAGCAACTTCAGCAATCGCATTGTTCCCCTCGAAGACTACCCAAAGTTCGGCTACAAGAACTCTGATGAGAACTTCTCGAATTCCAGTCTCGACAGTGTGGTGAGTCTCGAGGTGCCAGTCAATCGATCAGAATCCCATTCAGATCGAGTTGAAATTCGACGTGAATGAGTTGCGTCGGCAGTTGAACATGCCGTCGGCGGACGGAATCGCCCGTATTCGACTGCCGAGTCAGCAGAGACCCATCGAGAATAACTCGAACACACCGCCCATCTTCACCATCGAACCACGACCGCACGTGGACACACCGTCGCCTCCGAACCCAAAAACTCCTGATCTACCGTCATGAATCAGAAGAGATATATGTAACAATTCTCCGCGTAATTCCTCCTTCTTCCCGACTCTTTTTTTTTCCTTTTTATGGGTATAACACTTCACAAAACAATCATCTTCCCCCCACGACTACTGTATTTTCCGTTTCTCCCGACGTGTTTCTCGATGGCATTCGAAAAGAATGAATGTTTTCTCAGTGGCACCCATGTTATTCCGGAGACACTGTCGTCATCTTGGCTGTTCGATCTCCGTCGACGACTATTTACCGCTCCGCAATAAAACCGCGAGAGGGGGGCTTGAATCATGATATGGATTGTTTGATCTAGTCGTTTGACTGACTATCGGTACCAAATTCCGTTTTTATTGTCATCAGGAGATGTGCTCATGCACTCAACCGAAACAATTCTACAAGCCAACTCGAGACCATCGAGACCGCCCGAGATTACAGGTTTTGTGGGACACTGAAAATGCGAGTTTCAGGTATGGACCGTTAGCTGGAGGGAGATTGCTACTCGTCCTCAATGTGAATTTGCATTCGATTTGGCATTTCCATTCTGAATATGTCGGACCATTTACCAGATAATAAAGTTTTTAGCCCCTTATGAGTCGACTCGGAGCCTCGATTAAACGCGCTCCATCTAACGAGTGAGGTGTTTTTTTCACAAAGTTTTGGAATATTCTGTAAATTTGCAAGCGTATATTTTTTGATACTGGTAATCAATCCAACACGGTGGCTATCTGCGCAGACTTCTAGTTTTCTAGATATTTTGTCCCAATGTGCCCCGATTTCGTGAAAAAAATAGGATTTTGGTCATTTTGTGACAAAATATCTGGAAAACTAGAAATCAGTTTCGGTGAAATGTTTGCAAGAAATCGGTAAGATTGCGGGCAAAAGTGGGCGAAGTTGAGCAAAATAACGGGAATTTTCCGTGTGTTCCACCATCGGAACGCGGCGAAATTGCCACAGAAATCGTCTAAATTGTGACAATTGCTTGTCGAAAGAACGATGAACGGCGGAACGCGCGAGATGTCGGACCATGCGAAATTGCGGTAATTCGCCAAATTTCGGCCATGTTCTGCCGATTTTTAGCATGCCCACACCGCTATTTGCCGAGATTTCTGGAATTGTCGGATTGTGGGAAATGAAAGTGATACTGTAGTCAATCGAATTCTTCTACGAGCTCTCAACTTGGGGTTTTTTCACCAGCAAAGAACGGTTTCAATTCGAAATCGGCAATCGGATAATCCATTTTAAATCCGTCCACTCCCTTTTAAAGATTCAATGGCGAGGAGCGGAAGCGATGTTTTAATTGGTGAAATGTTCAAATTGTGTCGAGACCAAACAAACATTTTCAAATTTTATCGTCCGCTGACCTCGCGTATCACTTGTGCAACTTCTCCGAGTTTCGACCGTCCACCGGAAACCGCTCGAGCTGTCGGTGACCGGTCAACGCTGAAAAAACGCCCGTCACGGTGCTCTATCAGACGGGCCCGTTATCAGCAATCAGCGTATCAATTCTTGTAATCATAGTTTGTGATGTCAGACTGCTCTCGGTACACACGTCTTCTGACTCACCGTCCAAATTAACGAGAACAATGAGGGAAACGCGAACACGAGGAAAAACGACAGAAAAGAAGAGAAACATAGTAGTTTTCGAGTGTTCGATCTGTTTCTCGCGCGAGTTCCTTTTCGAAACCTTCGAGATATTCGTTCGATCTATTCCCAAAAACAATCCATCGTCTGCCTGTCGTTGTTTTGTTTTCCCCCTCCCCCCCTCTCTCTCTCTCGTTTCGGGCGGCTCATTCAAACACGCGGATGCGAACGAACACGTCGTAAAACTGTTTTGTAAGCGTCGGTGCCAGCGTGTGGTCAATGAATGACACTACACTCGACACAATTTTCGAATTTCCCAACTATTGTGACTCGTTAAAGTGCTCGTTGCAGGGTGAGAAATCGGAAATATTAGGAAGAAAAGAAAACGAATTCAAAGTTTAGAAACCATAGTCTGATGACGGACAGAGGCAGTATCACAACACTTTGTTCAGTCATTGATCTCGTCGTTCAAAGCGAAAAAAATCAAAGTGATAAAGATATAACCACCGCAACAACCGCCCACTTCTCTTCGATGACTCGCAGTGTTTCATTCGAATCGTTTTCTCTCTCTCTTTCGCCCTCTTCAGAGCTCTTTATGACTCACTTTTCTTAGTTATCACCGCAGCGAACGCCACTTTTAAGCCCAGGGTACTCTGCATAAAAGTTGCCATTTTCGAATGTTTTGTCCCTAAAACGCTTCCAAAAATACGCAGACTGTACTCTTAATCTCTCAAACTTTCAAACCGTCAAGACCATAAACCGCTCATCTTGCTCTTTTTGACACACCATTTGAGCTGCTTGACCGGAATTCTGATAAATCAAAAATGATCGTTTTAACAGAAATGTGAATACAAACATTACAAGTAAGCATAATAGAAGAGCCGTCGGACGCAAGAGACACTGTTTGCTGTAAACTGTAAATCGGGGCCGCCCGACCTCTTCGGAGTCGCTCTTCAAAGAGTACGGGAGTACCATAAAAGGAGGGCGACCTCGCGAGAGATTTCGATTCTGTCCTCCTCCTGCGAAAGCTTTTCAATGTTTTGTTTTTTTCGAAAAAAAAGGAAACAAACATATATTTCAGACGAAGAAGGCACGACGGAATAAGAGTTTCGAGTATTCGTCGTAACAAAATAGCGAATGCAGTCTGGCCGAAGGTAGGTCTTCTCCTTTTAAGCGCCTTCCTTATCACTTCACTCGCCCCGTCTTAACGCTCTTTTTGATCCGCCGCTGAGCCGTGATGATTCTCCGAAGGCACTGTTGATTAGAAACAGAGGGTACTGTAGAGTGATAAGGGAGCAACTGGTGGCTGTTCACGTGAAAGATGCGTCGGTTATCAGCAGCTCCTTCTGTTTTGATTGATTTACGACCTGTCCTGCTGCCGGTGACTTCTCGCCTTTTGAGAACATGAAACTTCGGGTGCAACCCGTGAGATAGCTCCCTATTTAGCAGAAGTTTGCATGTCACCGCAAAAAGTTGGATACGGTAGGCGTCCCATAGGTCTCGAGACGTTGTAAATGCGAACTAGTGTGTGTTCTGCAGAGACGCTAAAATTCGAAATCGTCTACTTTCCAATTTCTCGCGAATAGTCCAGTCCATAGCGCCACGAATGTTTTGGTCCAAGTGCATTCCGAAACAGCCGTTCTTTTGATTCACTTTGTCTCTAAAACAGCCATCGTTCCACATTCTCGTTCGTCGAAAATGGGCCCAATCGAGAGCTCTCTCGGCTCTTCCCCCACGAGACTGTTTCATTGTTTCGATCAGAGACCACACGAAGTGGAGCAGGAGGAGAAGGAGGAGGAGGAGGAGGCTCCTCATTCCTTCGTGATGCTAAATGCGTTGTTTGTACCCTCTCCTACTATCTTCCGCTTATCGTCGGCACACACAATTATTTTATGTTTTTACACTTTCGCCCCTCCAACTTATCAATTCCGACGAAGTCATTCACCGAGACATTTCTGCACGACTGCCGCCGCCGCCCTCCTACCGTACCCTCCGCTTCTCAATTCCTGGACATTTCAGCAGAAACTCGCTCAAAACCATCATGCATCCGTCGGATTACAAGAACGAAGGATTCGAGCACAACGACGACACGTATCTCGTCAATTTCCGCGCAGGCACTTCTGTTGATTCGCCGACGTGAGTCTCTCCCCAGGGATCAGCACACCTTAATCCCTTTCAGACCCTCCTCGTCCACCCCCGAGTGCAATCTCCGCTACAATGAATCGCGATCTCACATGATCATCGAGGTTCCGGTGGCTCAGCTGAAGAAGATGCAACAGGCCGAAGGGACAGTGTCTGTGAAACGGGAAACACAACACTTTTGTGGTGAGCCCATTGCCAAAAGGTCTCTCTAGATGGGTTGAGCATCTCAGAAACGACGACAATGCACGGACCGAAGAGAGTGTTCAAAGGGAAGCGATGGGCGACTCTGTTCTGGCTGATCATGGTCTCTTTCTCGCTCGGCCTCTTGGTCACTCAGGTCGTCATCCTCGTTTCGCAATACCTCTCGAAACCGACAGTCTCCGACGTTCGTTCCCAACTCTATATCGCATCCGAACCGCCCGTCTCTTCCAGGTCTCGTTCCTCATCAACGACGACGGAATGGACTTTCCTCTCGTCACTGTGTGCAATTTGAATCCGGTTCGAAAGAGTTATGTGCAAGGTTCGTGGCGAATCGACGTCTCTCCCGCATTCCTGAGGTTTCAGAGATGAACAAAACGGGAGATGTGTCACCGGATATGATCGACTATCTGATGCATTGGTACACTGAGATTCCCACTTTGATGGGGGCCAACGATCGACAGAGCCTCCACCAGGGCGATCAGGACCTCGAGACCTATCAGAAGGCGCATCCGACGTTCACAGCCAACACTTTCTTCATGGAGGCCGGATTCGCGTGCCCAGATGTTCTCAAACTGTGCTCATTTCAAGGCGAAATGTAACCGATCATATCACGTGTCTTCCTCATTCCATTTCCTTCAGATTCGACTGCTGTTCACTGGCCACTCCACTGCTGACTCCACTCGGAAAGTGTTTCACTTTGGACCTCTCCAAGAGCACAAAAGCCGACATGCACAAACAAACAGAGCCCGGAATTCAGGCGGGTCTTCAAATAACCCTCGACGCGCACATCGAAGAGCAGTTCGATGAGCTCAAAGACTCCATGCCGGCTCTGTTCACGAACTCTTTCGTCGACGGCTTCCGATACTTTGTGCATCCCCCGAACACAATCCCCCACTTGGCCTCCGATGAGTTCACAGTGTCGCCGAACTCTGTCGCCTACTCGGCCATTTCCAGTGATAGGGTGAGTTGCCTCTCGCGTCCTGATTACTGTAGACCGCCCGTTTCAGTACGTGCTCCTCGAGTCGAACCAATGGGGAAACTGCACGAATCACTACCCGACGGGCATCCAATCGGAACTACCGTACTCCTCCGGAAACTGTCTCTCTCTGTGCAAGGCCAAGTACTTCATCGACAACTGTGGCTGCACTCCCGCCCTCTACAATCTGAACAATGGTGAGAGGAAGGGAGATCAGCTATCACACTTGGGTCTTTCAGTCTCCCGCGAGTGCACTCCTTCCGAAACGTACACCTGCATCGACACAAAGCTCAGTGAGCATGTCAATGGTAGCACGACGTGGAATCTTTCTCTCTCTCTCGAACTCTCTCATTTCCAGGCAAACTGAACTACAAACAGCCGTCGTGCACCAAATGCGCCCAACAGTGCAACAGTCTCGTGTTCCGCGCCTACAACTCCTACGGGAGCAGTTTCTCGGCCGGAGCTCTCAATTGGCTCCGATCGAAGAACTCGAATTGGACGGTGGGACACATGAAGTGAGAGATATCTGATGCAATGAGAGGACGAATCGATTTCAGATCGAACTTCCAAATGATTAACATTTTCTACCGGGACATGTCGTACACGGAGTACAATCAAGTGCAGGATGCCTCGATAACACAGCTCCTCAGTGAGTTAATCGACTCTTTCGACTCTGCGAACTCTTGAATTGTCAGGTGACATCGGAGGAAACATGGGAATGTTCCTCGGAATGTCCGTCATCACCATCACCGAAATCTGTCTCTACTTCTCGAAAGTGTTCTGGATTGGAGTGTCGAAGAAGCGAAGAGACTACATGTACTCGAAGAGGATCAGCGAGAAGGTACACTGATTATCACTGATTCTCTCTATTGATTTCATTCAGACACACGCACGAGAAGTCAACGAGACAGTGCAAAAGATGAGAGTTATCGGGTCGGAGGGCAACTTGAAGTGAGCATTTCTCTCTCGAATACACAGAAAAAAACAGAGCTCTTACAGACAATTGGCACGGATCACGAGCGGAGTCTCGATGAAGGATACGGATCAGAACGAGAACGTTCAGTTCAGGATCAACCTGCAAGACCTGGCGGAGCAGTACCAATCGGACTCTGCCTACATTCGGACAGACATCGAACGATCGCGAGCGAACACGAAATATTGAAACGTCTCGAACTCTCTTTGTTTTCACTTTGTACTTTTTTGATTGATACTGGTAATTTTGTCGAATTCGGGTCTGCAGTCTTAATAATAACATGTTTGTTTCCTTGCCTCTCGTTCCATTGGTTCATTGGAGAATTCAAAAAAGACCCAGGAAGATTTCGGTCTCGTCTGTCCAAATTTTGTCCCAAAATACGTTCACTTTTGGCAGAAACACCAGATGTGGTCGGTGCATGCGAATTCTCTAATAGAGATTCGCGAAGATTGCGGTATTTTCTCAAATAGAGCGGCAATGCTGCCGTAGAATCATTATATCTTGAGATTGATAAGAGATATCAAAAAGTTGTCTACTAAAACCTTGTAGATCATAACTAGGACTACAAGTTTGCTGTTGACAACTTTTCGATATCTCTTATCAATCTCGAGATATAATGATTCTCCGATTGTGAATATTCGAGGAAATACAGTAACTCACAGTCAGCAAAGTTTTGGCGAATGATCGGCGAATACTTCGCGAACTCGCCATTTAAAATGCTCGCTCGCCGATCATTTGCACAAAATTCGTTGGGAACGCTTTGTCTTCTGATTTAACTGTAGTGTCGAACTTCCCCGATATCGCCTTCGAAGAGCAAAAGGGAATAGTAACGAGTAGGAGAAGCGTCTCCTTCCTCTCGTTCAACTGTTCTGTCCCATCATCCGGATTCCGAATCCAATTTTCCCTCCTCCGCTACGTCTTTCCGCTTCTTTCACGCCTCATTATCAGCGGCGGTGAGTCGACACAAAAAGCCGACCGACCAGTACATTTCGCGGCTTCTCCCGTTCGTCTCCGTCTCCTCGTAACACACACTCTTTCGTCGGTCCACCTGCACATATAAAAGAAGTTCGAGCGAGATGCCACCAGCCGATCACTCTCCTCATCATAATCATGGCGTTCCGAAGCGGTCTCGCTGCCGTTTTCACGTGTTCCATCCTCCTCAACTCCTCTTTCGCCTGTCTGCCAGGACTCTCCGGAGGTGGCAGTGGTGGATGCTGTCCCCCAGGTCCATCTTGTCATCAGACCACTCAATGGTGAGTTTCAGCTCCAGTCGGTCTCTCAGCTCTCTTTCCAGTGCCGGCAGCTACGTGTCGCCTCCAGTCGTCGGTCCGTCTGCATCATACGCCGCTGCCCCGTCTTCCTACGCCCAGCCACCCGCTTCTGCGCCCAAGTATCCCACTGCCGGAAGATAATCCCCCTTTCGAGAATTCCCGTAATTCCTTGTACATGAGTCACCGATTGAATAAAAACCATCTCGGGGTCCTCCTCCCAACACATCATCCACCACATCAGAATTGCAGATGGAAGGCGTCTCGATCGAGGTCGTCCCTACAGTACCACCAGACAACACCGCGTTTATGTTTGGCAATCTCGTGTCTCCGTTTTACGATGCGACACACCAAAGGCGATGCCTCACACTTCACCTCCGATTTCGTTTTGATTAGTCAGCGGGAATGTTATGATAGTGCGGAGAAGATTCCGATGATTCTCGAATTAGGTTTCACAAAGCGAACAGGCGGTTCCAATCCATCAGAGGGGACTCTAGGAAAACACGGAACCTCCGAGAGAAGTGCCCTCTTTTACTCATTAGTCACAGTAATAAAACGAGAAGGGCGGACGGCGGGAACGGCCGGATTATCCCCCCTCTCCGCCCGCTCCTCAGTCCTTTTTTGTCCCCGCCACTCGCCTTCTTGGTGTCCCCCTCAAACACGGGGACAATTAAAACACACTCCGTTTATAAGGTTTATGGCATAATTGGCCACTGAGACAGAGAGAGAGAGAGGGGGATCGAGCCATAAAAATTTGCGTCTGTGTCGCGGTGTGCGCTCGCAAAAGACGGGCGAATCTCTCTTGTTGGGACCCGATTTTCGCGTCGTAAACTCGGCGCCGCCCCCTCTTTCGTCTCATCTCGACGCCCCGCCCACTTGTTCACGTTTTCAAGGCATACGGTATATAGCGAAGGGGGCGGAAATAGCGCACGGATGAGAGAGAGCCGAAAGACGCGACGACGGAAACGAGGAATCGACGCACTTTCCGAGGTGACACAGCGTGATGCGAGCAGAGATTCCCTTCCGAACGTCGGCTCTCTCCACATTGTTCCTATTGTGCTCACTGGCCACCAATGAGATTCCGAGAACTTCGAAAGTCGTTCAACCGCCGAAGCCCAACATTCTGAAACAAGTTAGTTGATCCTCATAATTGGTTTGATAACGTGACATTTGCAGGGATGCCCTTCGGATCTCCTCCACTCGAGGGCTCTCCGATCCATTCAACTCGCGTGTCGATCTCATCCCTCCACAGTGATATCCGCATTCGAGGGCATCCAAGAGGGACTCGCCAACTGTGCGAACCGTCTCCGATTCCAGCAATGGGACTGTTCTGAGGCGGGCAACATAATGCACGATCCGCCGGTACTCAGAAACGGTGAGCCTACCTTTTCAGCATCGAACAAGATTTTCTCCTTTCAGGATTCCGCGAGTCGTCACTAATCTGGGCGTTGTCCTCCGCATCGGCCGCCTGGGGAGTGGCGACGGCGTGCGCGCAAGGTTGGATCGACGACTGTGCATGCAACAACCAGATGGGACAGAACGAGTACGAGTTCGGCGGGTAGGTCAAAGAGTTCAAAGAATTCCGATCATCGCCCCCTCCTCCTCCTGCAGATGCACTCATGGCGTTCAACACGGAATAACGGCCAGTCGGAAGCTGCTCACAAAGGCCGGCGCGGCGAGTAGTTTGCTGCGGAAAGTGGAGAAACACAACTTGAAAGCGGGCCGATTGGTGAGCGTCGTTTCTCCCGGGAGAATGCATTACTTTGGTGTTGCAGGCGATCAAGAAGACGTTGATCTCGTCCTGTAAATGCCACGGCGTCTCGGGATCGTGCCAGCAGAAGACGTGCTGGAAGAGAACTGCCACACTGGAACACATCACCGACTATCTCGTCGAAAAGTAACGAAACGCATCGTTCTTCAGAATCACTCCGATTTCAGATACGCCCGCGCGAAACTCTACACGGACGATTCGGCGGTGAAAACGACGGATTTGATCTACCTGGAGGCGTCTCCAGATGTGTGCAAAGTGAAAATTGAGTAGACGACGTTATTGGAAAGTTGTGAATTGCAGGCGAAATCAGTGGCCGGAAGGGTTTGTGCGTGGAGGAACGAAACACATACACAAGGAGACTGCGATCGGCTGTGCTGCGGAAACGGGTTCAGTGTGAGTCGATTCGAGACGAAGACGTTTTCGAGAACGAATCGTTTCAGATCCGACACGAAGTGGTCCGGGTGAAATGCGACTGCGAATTCGTGTGGTGCTGCAATCTGGTGTGCAAGGACTGCATTCAGCATCGATGGATATCCACGTGCAACGGCACACCGCCCAAAAGTCTCATATTCAAGAGATGATCTTCGTCTCGCTTCTCTGCTTCTCTCTCTCATCTTTCCGGATTCTTCCGGATTCTCAGTGCCTGTCCTCCGGCTGAATCAGTTCGTTACGCGTACGGGTTCCGATGTGTACAACGTTGTTTTGTGTCCTTTCCCCCATTCTAATTACTTTTTCGTTTCGTTTCTTGCGCCCTTTCCCCAATAAATATGCTAATTTATTTGATTCGTTTCCAATCACTTTCCGTTAGAATGACGAGACGGAGACGACGAAAGTACGGTATTCAGTGACGGAAATGAGACACTTTTTTGGCGCAGGCGGTGCCATGTATTATGTACATTCGGTCGGGGCGCGGATGCGTGTCAAAAATGTTTGAATTTCGGCCGACAAGCTGGCGTCGCGCTCAAGGTAACTCCTCGGAAGTCGGGCGCCTCCATCTAGGTCGATGCGGCAGAACAAGGGACCTGTGAGCGGCGATCAATCTCCGTTCGCAACACATGTGCTGTCGCTTTGTGTCAACACTTCCGGTGAGGGAAAACACCGAATTTTCATTTTGAAACAAAAATGTGTGACAGGGTGTGATAAAATCTTGGAAAAATCAAAATTTGGTGAATTAAAAAACAAAACAATAATTTTTCGATCTCAATTCCGCACGTTCTTGTTGCGAATCAAGCTTCGGAACTGCTCAAGCACTGCCTCTTCCTTCTTCTTCTTGGCTTCCACAGACACACCACTCAGAAGTCGTTTTTCCTCGGCCGTCAGGATCTGAAATTGTTTTTTGTTAGTTTCACAAGTTTTTTACAAGCGTATCATAAATAAGCATTTCGTAGTAGCTTTACGAAGAACTTACCTGGTTTTCTTTTCTCAAGCGAGTCGCCTCCATAGCCTTGTGCCTCGATCCGGACATGACGTATCCAACTTTCTCGTATTCGGCAATCTCTCCAGACGACAGACCGATTTCTCCACGTCGTGGAATACGTTCTCCGCGTGCCGCGTATGCCGCCATTCCAGCTCCTTCTCCCTTGAGCAAATCTTTTCCATAATTGCCTGGTTTCTCGACATCGTACATCCCATTTCCTTGGTCTCGTTGCTTGATGTGATCTGGGAGGATTGGAGTTGGAGACATGCTTCCTTCTTTCCATGTTCCCAGAGTTCCCGTAACTTTCTCTGGTTTTTTCTCTTCCCATTCGTCTTCAGTGTCCGATCGATTGTTGATCTTTCGCTTGATCTCAGCTCTCTCCTTCTTTCTCTGTTCTCTACGAGCCCTTCTCTCTTCTTTCTCCTTTCTTGCTTTCTTGCTTTTCTTCTTCTCTTTTTTATCTTTCTTACTTTTCTTCTCTTTCTTCACCTTTTTCTTTCTCTCCTCTTCCTTTTCGCTTTCTTCGGATTCAGATGAAGTGGAAGAATCGTCTTCGGAGACGTTTCTGACAGCACGCATCTCCCTCTTTCTAGCCTTTCTTCGATCTTCCTTCAATTGCTCTCCTTTCTTCTCGTTCTCTGCTTCAATTTCAATCGCCGCTTCCCTCAGTTTATAGGTGTCTTGAATTTGCTCTTGAGTTGGCGAGTGTCCCCAGATACTTTTCAGACCATCAGATTGGATAGATACTCTTTCTTCTCTCCTCCTGCAAACTCAATTTCCACCAGGTGCTTTTATGAACGTGACTTACTCTGCCCACATTTGCTCCTTCCGCCTCTCTTCTGCATCTCTCCAGTTTTCAGGCGACTTTGAATGCGAACGTTGCCTTCTATAATTCCTTCTCGGCGGAGATTTGTCCCGACTGCCGTCTCTTCTTCTCACTGGGGAGCGGCTACGATCTTGACTTCTGTCACGCCGTCTGTATTGCGCCGGCGAGCGACTCCTGGATCTTCTCACTTGACGCCTCGGCGGAGATCTGGTTCGGGAACTTCTTCTTGGAGGTGGCGATCGGCTTCTAGAATTTTGTTCACGGCGTCTAGGAGGTGAACGGGTACGGGAACGCCTTCTCTGTCTGACTGGAGATGGACTACGGCGCCGACGGGGAGGTGGAGTCCGGCTGCGTCTACGTGGCGAGTCCTTACGCCTGCGTGGTGGTGAAACAGTGGGAGCACGGATCGGCTCTCTTTTCTTTTTAGGAGATGGACTTCTAGCCGGCGAAGCGGAAGAACTGCTGCGAGAGCTGGAAGGGCTGCGACTTCGACTCGATGAGTAACTGTAACATTGTTTTACTCGTAAAATCAATAAAACGACTCACCGTCTTGATTTCCACATTGGTTTGTCATTGTCACTTTCACTGCGACTTCGATGTTTTTTTACTCGGTTCTGAAACAATTTTTATTTTCGAAATTAAATTTCAACTTAACAAACCTCTCTAGATGATGAACGGGAGCTGTGTGAGCTGCCTTCATAATCCAAATCGATATCACTCATTTTGAAAGGGAAGAAACTACTGCAAACAACCAAAACGTCGTTCAATATTCAAATTTGGCAGTGAACTGCTCGGAAATCGAACGGGTTCAAAAAGACGCGTAATTTTCTGCGCGGCACTAATGCGTATTGATGGCCACGCCCATAAACACCGTGCCGCAGTTGCCGAATCGACAACCATCTCGACATTCAAAAAACGGTCGGAGCAGGCGAAATGAATTGCACACAAGTGCTGTCAAGAGATTATTAAATTGTGTCCATGTTTTGTTTCGTTATGTTTTTATTTTGTCTGTCGCAAAAATATCAAGAGAACAACTCTGACAATAACAATTTGCAGGTATGATGGATTCTGATGATGATGCTGATCGTCGCCGAGACAAGTTCGCCAGAGAACGGCGTGACGATGACAGGTAAGGCGACATCGAAGTTTTTCGTAATAAGCGTCCAGCCGTTCTAGCTTCCGAAGAAATAACGGTCCTGGGTATCGCTACGATAATAACAAAAGACCGGGAGGGCGGAGAGACGACTATCAGGCGAAGCGGAGCCGTGGAGAGTGAGTGAAATCAATGTTTCTGTTTTTAATTACGATATTTCAGTGATGGCGAAGAGGGAGACCGACCGGCCAATGGAAATGATGAAGCTTCCGAAGTTGATGACGTCTACTCCGGCCCGCTTTTAACATTCAAAAAGTTCCTTGGAAATCAGGAAGATGATATTTCCGAAGAGGACGCCATCAAAAAGTACAACGAGTACAAGATTGAACACAAAAAACATCAAATTGAGCGCTTCTTTCGAGCTCATAAAGAAGAAGAATGGTAATAATAGTTTTCAGCAAAGTCGGGATCCCGGGATTCTATCGAGACCAGAGGCGCATTATGCCGCGGTCAAAACGAACGGATATTTGTGAAACTTGTTTCGTTTTGCCCGGCACGGATGCCGTTATCAATTGGTCCCATCCCTCCCTTCCCCACATTCCATGCATTTTTCCCTCCGTCTTTATAGCGTTTCTCTAAGCAGCTTGATTCTTGCTTTCAGGTTCCGTCTAAAATACAAACCGGACGATGCTAAGAAACAGAAGGATATTCTTCTTGAGAATGTCAAAAAACGCCTGGAAGTGTTCAACGACCTGAAAGATCAAGGCCAGTTCGATGGCTTCACTCTTGACTTTGGGAGCGCAGAAGCAATAATACGTATGCTGGATTCCGGTAAATTTAGCATGAACAATATAAAATAAGAAATCGTTTTTCAGTCGTTGTAAAGTTGGAAAACGGAACTGATGAAGAGCTGAAAGCAGTTTTAGCGCAGAAGCTCGAGGATGAGTCGCTAGCTGACGTGAAGAAAGAAAATAACAATGTTCGTGGAAATGACGTCAAGGAAGAAGTGAAAGATGAAGTCAATGATGAATCTACAAAAGAAGAGTTGGAGGAAGGAGCCATTGATGATGGAACTGAAAAATCTTCCAAAGTCAATATTCACAAAACTTGTTCCGTTTTCCTGCGCAACATTCCTCCAGGGCTCACCTACGAAGAACTTGAAGGACTGTGCAAAAGAAGTCCCGGTTTTCTGCGTCTCGCTCTCACAGATGGAATTGCTGAAAGAAAATTCTTCCGCCGTGGATGGGCCACTTTCAAGCGTGATGTCAACATCAAAGAAATCTGCTGGAATCTCAACTCGACACGTCTTCGTGAGACAGATTTAAATGCTATCATCAACAGAGACATTACCCGTCGTGTTCGTACCACAAATGGCATCGCTGCTCACAAGCAAGTCGCTATCAATGATCTGAAACTCGCTGTTAAACTTGCTGCTCTTTACGATAAGAAAATCGGACTCTACAACGCAGCCGAAGAGAGTGAACAGGATCGCGAAAAAGATATACGAATGGGCGTGGATCTCGTTGCAGCATCGACAAACCCACTTCTCAGAGAAGTTCGTTCACTAGTTTCTCATGACATTCTCAACGAAGTCAGTGAAGAAGAGGCCGAGTTGCTCGGAGCCGCATCTAACGGCGGAGAGACTCAAAGCGAGAAGATTCGCTTCGAAAGAGACAACAGTATTTTGAAAGCTTTGGATACGTTGATCGTCTACCTCCGCATTGTTCATTCTATCGACTTTTACAATCATGGACACTACGCTCAAGAAGACTCAATGCCCAATCGTTGTGGGTTGATTCATGTGCGCGGTCAGCCACCATCCGGAGCTTCGATTTCAAATGATGATGATGGAACGATCATTGTTCCTCCAAAGTTTGTGAACGACTTCATTTCTGGCTTCAATAGCCGAATTGACAAGCACCTCATAGAAAAACAGTATGTCAGCGAGGATGAGATGGAGAAGCTGGGCAAGAAAGACGGCGAAAAGTAATTTGTTAAAATAAACTATTTAGTCAAACAAACCATTTTTTCAGGGAAGTTGAGGCGTTGATTATGAAGAACACTGTCGAGCTTGCTAAAGATAAATGGCTATGCCCGCTGTCTGGAAAGAAGTTCAAGGGACCCGAGTTCATCAGAAAGCACTTGCAGTCTAAGCACGAAGACAAGCTGGAAGAAGCCAAACTCGAAGCTGAATTTTTCAACAACTATCTGGCCGATGCACAGAGACCAGTTGATCTCGATCCGAAACCCGCACCTCCAAGAGAGGATCGTGGTGTAGGAGACCGTGGCGGATATGGTCGTGAACGTGATGATGACAGAGGACCGCCTGGAGGCCATCGTATGTTTTTTTTCCGGATACCTTTAGAACCGAAGTGTGTACCTTTGCAGGGAATTCCTTCGGCGGTGGATACGAGCGTCGTCAACCACTCCCTCCGCGGTCAAGTCTCGGAGGTCGTGGAGGGCGCTACTTCGACAATTCTCATCATCGTCAACCGGTTTCTTACCGAGATCTGGATGCTCCTGACGATATCCCGTAAAGTAAACTTAATAACACGCTCTTTTAATTATCCTATTGATGTTATTCGAATGCAACATACACACAACTCCTCATCATTCTCCACTTTTATAATGCAAATCTCTGCAGATATATTTTTGGCTGTTTTTTTTTTCCTCTTAATTTATACAACATCGTATTCTGTGTACGAATAAACTTGCTACAATCAACAACATGTTGTTTAATCTTGATAGCAGAAATTAACGTGAACTTTTCTCGATCACTGTCCGCCGGAAATGGGCGGCGGACCAGTGTATTGCACCGTTTTCAAAGTTCGTCGTATCATCCATTTGCAACTAAAACGATGTGTGATACAAATAACGAGGCAAGCAAAGAAAAGAAGCGGTCGAGCAACGAGACCGTCGAACGACAAGAGGCGACGGCGGTGAGCGAGGAGAAGGGCGGCAACAGCGAGAAGAAGGAGGAGTCGGACCCGAACAAATCGAACGCCAGTGTCCACAAATCGACGTACATCGAGAAGGACGTCGTCGAGGACGAGGCGCTCTACAAGAGTCTCCAGAAGATGCCCTTCTATCACGGTTTCCTCCCGCGCGAAGACCTCGGAGTCATCCTCCGCAACGAGGGCGACTATGTTCTTCGTGTCAGTGAAGTCGCAACGGTTCGTTTCTTCTTGTGATATCGACACTCATCTCTCCTGGTTTCAGAAAAAGAAAGAGGGCGCCGCTCCTGGAATTAAACGCGACATCGTCCTTTCTTTGTGCACTTCGGATCGCGGTGCCACCGAAGCGGAGCACAACAACAAGGACGTCAAGTCGGAGAACATGGGCGAGCGCAAAATGCGAAACATGGTCATCCGTCGCTACGACGGAATGTTCGGAATCAAAGCGGGCAGCCAGTTCGCGACGATCGACGCGTTGCTCGCCAACTATCACGTTTCGAATGCGGCCGAGAGCAAAGAGAACCGTATTCTCAAGACGCCGATCGAGCTCCAATACTGGGAGAATCGGCACTCGGCTGTGAAGCTCGGCGACAAATTGGGAGAAGGAGCTTATGGAGAAGTGCGAAAGGGAACTCTGCAGCGTAAGGGCAGAGAGCAGGAAGTGGCGGTGAAGTTGATGAAGGGTTCCGGCGATATGAATAAGGTGAAGATCCGCGAAATGATGAAAGAGGCGCGGCTGATGAGAAACTTCAAACACAGGAACGTCGTCCGTTTCTACGGAGTCGCCGTCGTCGAGCAGCCACTCTACATTGTGCTCGAGTTGGTCAACGGAGGCGCGCTGAACACATACCTCCAGAAGAACAAGAACGTCAGCATGTTCGAACTGATGAACATGTGTCTCGGGGCGGCGCAAGGACTCCAGTACCTTCACGCCAACCACTGCATCCATCGCGACATCGCCGCTCGCAACTGTCTCTATTCGGTCGACAAGGTCGTCAAACTGTCGGACTTTGGTCTCTCGCTCATCGGCAACGCCTACAAACTGTGCACTTCGAAGAAGTTGCCGATCAAATGGCTCGCTCCGGAGACCATCACCACATTGTTCTTCACTTTCAAAACGGACGTCTACAGCTACGGCGTCATGTGCTACGAGATATTCTCCGAGGGAGAGGAGCCGTGGGAGGGCATCACGAACACCGAGTCGAAGCGGAACGTCGTCACTGGAGTGCATCTGGTGATTCCCGAGTCGTGTCCGGACAAGTTCCGCTCGTTCGTCCACGAGAAGATCTTCGTTGTGGATCCGAAGCGTCGCGTCGTCATGGACGACATCGTCCGATTCATTGAGCCCATCATTAACGATATGCACAACGCGGCGGCCGCTGTCGTTATCAATACTGCTGCCGAGGTGAGCCATCGACGTTTTCCAGCATAATTTGCGGTTTCAGAGATCCGAACGTGGATCGAGAAACAACGCCGAAAATCTGCGATCGACCATGATTCCAACGATCAACACGACTCCGCGCAATGCGTCGAACTCGTCGAGAAAGGCGAGATCGAAGATCCACCGCAAGAAGACGGCCGCTGCTGTTCCGGGGAAGCAGTGAGTCCGATGAGCCCCCCGATGTCGCTACTCCAGTGTCATTTCTTATAGAAACGCAATGCTTCCGAGAGGTATCAAAAAGCAGGCGCATCCGGGAAACCACAACATGGTGGACAAGTAGAAGCGCCTGAAATGAGAAAATAACCGAATATTTTTGTATTATGTGTTCATAGAATGAAGAAGAGAAATAAAAGAGTATATTTTAAGTACAATGAGCAACAACCAAAGAATGAGGGTTAACAATTTTTAACAAAGGGAACTCGTCATGTTTACTTGTCCTCCAAGTGCATCTTCTTCAACCGCAAATAGAAGACTGGAGCGACTGGATCATCCTGATGGGTTACTGTCTGCAATGTACTTCCGGTGAATGATCATCAGAACATGGAATGCTCACCTCTGTCTCATCGACGACTATCCGTTTCTTGAACAACGGGCAGTCTCGGACGAACGATTCGAACTCTCCACCTTCGCCACACGGGTGTACTCCGTACTTGTCTTGTAGGGTCTTCATGATCGGAGCCATCTCGGCGAGTGTCTTTCCGAGATGTTTCTCGCCGAGTCCGATGGCCGCCACTTTGATGAGGATCGCGTCGAGACCACTAGAGACCATTTCGGCGAGCAGTGACTGCAAGTAACTCGATATGCTGCGAAATGTCGTTTCAAAAATATTGGGTCTTCGTGAAGTTTGGCCACTGGTCGCTGTTTTTCTCTTCTTTTACTTTGTTTTCAATTACGGTAGCAGAAGTGGGTGTCGTCCGGGGAATTGATAATTAAAGTTGTCACGTTTCTATGGAAACCGCCAAAAAACACAGACGCCATCTCACATGATACGGATTATAAACATGGAGCTGACTCTACGAATGCGCCATTTAGTCGGATGCTTCACTATATTTAACGGTGTTATTTTTAGAAATTCTATTTAAAACCCCAGAGATTCCCAGAGTGTTGATTACTTTTCATGTTCTTTTCGTTCTCCGTTTTTTGATTTCAAGTATGCTGAAAGATGAGCATCATCGTGCTCTTCACTCACGTTCTGTTCTTTTTCCCAGAGGAAACATAGAGGTGTTAGATCGAGTCTGCGGCACACATCCTCGACGCGAACCTTCTGATAGCTCGAAAGAATAGCGCCGGCTGAAACTCCTTTCACCTGCGGGTGCTTTCTTTTCACTTCGGCCAGCAGTTCGAATAGATCCTCCACTTCGTCTCCTTCCGTTTTCTCGTAATCCGCTTTCTGATTTTTCGGTTCGCCGGTGATCTCTCTCCGATACAACGGCAGCTCCATCGCTTCTCCGTACAGCTGAAAACAGAAAAGTTCGTGCCGAACGTGTTTTGTTATTGCAGATACTTCTACTCCGTCCGCTCCGACGCTCTGATACATGTACGAATCCAACTCGTCCGACGTCGCCTCTTTCGGTGGGTGGAGGTTCGCGAGAGCCACGATGCGGTGGCCCTCGCGGACTGCGCACATGAGGTTGTAGCAGCTGTCCTTGCCGCCCGAAATGAGTCCCACCACTTCCATTTCACTAAATTACGCGTTTGCAAGTGGAGCTCGCGAGCTTCAAAAGAATGTTTCTCAATGCCTAGAACATGTTTTGCTGAACAATTCAAAATTTGAGGATGCGCACATTTTATTTAAACTGTTGAAAGCGGGAAATAATCAATAGGCGGAGAAACAATAGAAGAACAAAAAGGATTACAAAAATCATTGAGAAGAAGAGCGAAGTGAGCATTCTATTATTATGCTCACTACATTATCACAATATCATGAAAGATGGCGCCTTTAGATAGGTTTAAGAAGCGTTCTTGGGCGGAAGGTGATAGTGGGGACAAAAGCTAAGAAAATCTATTCTCTTTCTATTTTCATAACCTTATACAGTCAATGCCTAGGAGAGGTAATAGGTCGAAGGCAAAAGATGGACGGTTAAGAGTGACAGGCGGAAAAGTCGAAGGTAAAACCAGAATAACCGCATAACAGAAAAGTACCAGTAAGCGAGAAACTGTTGGGAAGTTTTAAGTTGTGAAAGGAGAAAGAAGAAAAGGCTGACAAAAGCAAGTGATCCGAACTTCATTTGGTTTGTTTTGCATTCTGTGGAAGAAAAAAAGAGATGATTATAAGAGATTGAGGCGAGGCAGCTTAAGACAGATAGGAATAAGAGTAGTCATCTCCAGTCGTGACACACTTTGAGCCCAGTTGCTCAGCTGCGAACTGGACGTATTGTTGATGCTGCTCTAAAAATAAAAATATCAGTAACTATAAATTATTTTTCAAACATTACCATCCAACTTCTTCGCAAGAACCATTTCAAACTCATTTCGCAGACGAATTTCCTGCTCCTTCAGCAATCTCTCGCAAATAACTTGAACATGGGCCATAGTGAATTCACGCTTTGGAAATACACGCTCATTGAGAGAAGTGGAAGGGGCTTCACCTTCGGAGTCAGATTCGAACTGAAAAAATGAAGTTCAAACCTTTCGAGCGAATATTGAGTGTTATAAAGATACAACCTAGAATAGACAAATTATCTTGTAGTCGGAAAATTAGTAAAGCTAGCCTCATAACCAAGAATCTAGCTAGTTGCACTCCGCCATTAATCTCGTGTCAGAATGAGCTCAACAGAGTATTAGATCTCAGTTAAGGAATAACAGACACAAGCAACAATCATTATGAATTATGCTTACCTTCGGAGAAGATGGGGCTCTGTAAGCTTTCGAGTAGCTAGAGTTTGTAGCGTCTCCTTTTTGATCATCATCGTCGTCCGAATCGTTGGAACGAGGGATTGCTTTCCGCTTCCGCAAGTTTTTCACTTCCGAAGTAAGGTACGTTTTGAGCTGATTTTTCGAAAGGCGGTTCATCAGGGTAGCTGCTTGGAACACACTATCCTCCTGAAAATCGATAATTACACTCTGTCCGAGTGTCACACAGCCAGTTTTCAACATTTCGCAATAAATGTAGTCAGAAAAAAGTATAGCTCAGATTGAAAAAAATCAAAGCTAGTTGCAAATCTGCCTTTGCTATTGTGCCGAAATGAGCTCGAAAAAGTATTACGGTCTGTAGTCGAGGAATAAGCGGCACAAAAATGATGTAAGACATTTCTAATTCACGAACCTGTTCTTTGTATTTTTGAGCAAAAGTACTAGTGCATGGCAGGGTGGCGGCGATTGTACCCATTTGGGCTCTGAAAGGTGGGCACTGTGTCCGTGCTCTTTTGGCTTCACCGTTGTATGCGTCTTCGGTGAGAAAAACTTCATATTCGTGTTGAAGAGGTCTTTTCAGTGCTAGTCCACAAGCCATCTTATCAGCCCTGAAAAAAATTAAAAATTGAAAATATGCCAGACAAAAAATTAACAATAAGAAGCGTACACTAGCGAAGACGACATGATCGGAAGCGATTTTCGAAATAAAATGGTTTGTCACTCGATGCTAAGATAGAAATGGAGAAAATTTAATATTGTTTCGAAATTACGCGCGTTCAACGATTTTTGCCACAAATAAACGTGCAGATCAAGGTAAAATTCGTATAAACGCAATACTGGACGGCCCAACGTCGACGAAAGAGATAAATGAGCAGACAACGCAGTGTAAAGAGACGGGTCGGCACTCATCGACCCGAAAATCGATAGCCGCAGCGGGAGAGCAGGCAACCGAGAGAGTCAGAGAAAAGAAGACGTCGTGCGTCAGAATCTGCTCCGCCACTGGCTCCAACGAAGACGTCGCCAATCGATTCTAGTCGGGCATTGAGCGATCGACAAAACGCGAAAAGATACGAAAACGCGGCATCGATCTTTCGAAAACAGCGGGGGATACTGTAGAGAAGACCTGCGAATCAAACTGGGCCGCCAGTTCAAACAGCGCGACCACGCCCTCGCTCCCATCCATTTTAATTCGACCATGCCAAGGATAAGCAGAGTTCTGAAAACGCTGAATGTCATTTTGAAAAAAAGACTATTAGCCGGGGAAAAATATGGAAATCGGATTAATTGGTGTGAGTTGCGGAACCGAACCAAATCATGATGAAATAGCGGCCACAATGGAGAAAAGTTCTCGCGTCTTCTACGCTTGAAACTTTTTTTCCGCTGCGGGTCTCCGTTCAGGAAACGTTTTTCAACAATTCTCAAAACGTTTTGCAATTAAAAACTTTTTTATTTAAGCGCGTTCAAAAAATTTACGATGACGAATTCGACAAAGCATTTGGCCAAATTGGGAAGGTTTCAACTACAGTCAGCTCATTAATTCTCTTTTTTTTTCGCTTTATTTTTCAATTTTTAAAGCTAAGTTTACATTGCAGCTAAGCGAAATAGTATTTAGTACGTTTGTCGAAGGAGAAATTATCACAATGATTTCACTCGTTATCTTTCGCTCGCAGTTTCTAGTCAGCGAGAGGGAAGAAATTTCTTTAGAAAGCCTTACACAGAAATTCGGCGAAAAAAAAGAAGATAGGCCAGTCTCGAGAGACAGTTGGTTCCTTCTTGCGTTGGACGGCCTATTAGGCCTACTGTGTGTTTATAACCGTCATTGACGACTAATAGCCCCGCTATCCCTTGTTCCCCGAAGCAGTCGATCTGATTCTCGAGAGTGATGTAATCGAGATTGCAATCGACTCGAGCGGCCCTCAGCTGTGTGTGTTTGGTTTCTAAGGCGAAGCGGCGCATAGAGATGAGAAATAGGAGACGTCGGGGTGCGAAGGGAGAGAAGCGGCCGCCAGAAATGATGACAATTCCATAATGTCATGTTTTTTTTCCGTCATTCAGACACAATTTCCGTGGGCTCGGCACCCGCACTCTATCAACAAAGCTTCGCTCGCGGAGCTCTATTTGTCCCTTCCTCACAAGCTCACTTCCCGTTTCCCTTCCTCTTCGATAGTTCGTTTTCAGTACAGCGACTCCAGATGACGTACTGCACCACGTTCCTGAGTAACCTGACGTCACTGACTCGATTCCGTCTTCACACTGGTAACGTCAATGGTTACACACAGTTGAAGGTGAGTGGGAGAGAGAGACTGACCGACCTTCTAGTATGAAAACGAAATAGTGTGATAAAAACCTGCCAGAGAACAGGGTCTGGACGAGACGAGCGGCGGCGGCGTCGTCGTCGTCCGATAAAACGATGCTTATTTGCAAACGAATAACGAGGGGCGGCTGGGAGAGAGAGAGAGCGGCCCGAATGATGAAATGGCGGGAAAAGCTACGAAAGAGAAATAAACGTTTCGAAAGGGGTTGGGAAAACGCATTGTTGCTCTCACGAAGCCCCCCAAGGGCTCTTCCTCGTGAGAGATGTTTCTTCGAATGATGAATCCTTAGAAATGGGAATTTGATGAAATGTGAATTTTCTAGAGTGAAATCTTGCAGGTTCGCCGATTCGAGACATCGGCTGATGAATTGGCGGCATGTCTGGACCTTCAACTCAATTCCAACCCAATCGCCGCAGAGTTCAAGGTATTTTCAGAGTCCTCTCGTCTGATGACTCATTTTCCCACGAGTTCAGGAGAACAGCTGCTTGTTGCTCTGCGACAATGATCACATGGACAACTACGACAGAGACGAGATTAAGATTACCATGAAGGTGCGTGGGATTGATCCTCTTGGAATTTAATAAATGCGTCTGCAGGTTTTCTTGTCTGCGTGGGATGTTCAACAAATTGAGCAAGCCGTTGCGAGTCTGAAAGAACAACTGAAAACCAAGGATATTGAGGTGCGAAGATTTCATAATATCCCCGATAACAAAACAATTTTAAGGTTCTGATCGTCTCGTTCCCAGAGCTGGATTTGATTGATGGCGAATCGGAAGATGATGAGAGTCGTCGGTGGCTGGAGAAAGTGAAGCCGTTGTACGAATACTTGGAGAAGCTTGTCGAGACCTCAGAGATCGCTTCCATTGGCGTCTCTGATTTCTCCGCACGACAGCTAAAAGAAGTTATCGGAAACTTTGATGTGAAGCCGAGCATCAACCACGTTCGTCTCGATGGATGCTGTCAAGTACCTCCAGAACTGCAAGCACTAGCCAATGACAACGATGTTCAACTGCTCGTTCACAACGACCCAACTCCATTCCCGACCAATAACATTTTCCGGACGTTCTGTGACGTAAGTAATCCTTCTATCTCGGCTTTCGCCCAGCTTATCCGGAAGTACAAGCACTCTCATAATCAAATATTTCTTATTTCAGATAGGCACAGGTTGCTCCACAGCAGTATGCAGTCCTCTTTTCGAAACGACATGGCTCTCGCGATATTCTGTCTGGGTGCGGAAGCGCTCAATCATGACTTCCAAAGGATACATTGTACAATTCATCAGGAAACAAGACTGATGCACACCGCCCGGAAGACGATCCGTCGTGCCATTTCTCATTTTCCAACCAAATGCGCTGTACTCTTAATCTATCCATTCATTTCGTGTGATATATTTAAGCATAGTAAAATATTCAATAGTTTCACTTAATAGAAGTCCAGAGGTGTCGCGATATCGCAGTGAATGAGATCGCGGGATACTGTTCCGACCAACAACTGCTTATCCGAATCGAAGGGTCCGGCTATCGAGCTGGCGGACACAAACCGGCCATCGTCAGCGAGCAACTCGACAAACTCGGCCTTCTGGAAGTCGGCGGAGAACTTGAACCGGAGAACTTGCGATGGAGCGTAAGAGTCCGAGTCGGAACTGTTTCCCAAGTGAACAAGCGCATCTTTCATGACCGGATGACATCCCTGTAATGAGAGACGAGAGACACTCGAAACTTGAGAACACATTCACTTACCGACCACAAATTGTTCTTCTCATCGATGTAGAAGTTGTCACAACCGGTGAGTGTCTCGATTTCAGATATCTTTCTGACCGCCACATTCTTCTGATCCCACGCGAAGACTCCGATCGTCTCCTGGTTGATGTGCGAAACGAAGAGCGTCTTCCGATCACGGGACAGAATGATTCCGTTGGCGACGGTGTTCTCGAGTAAGTATTGAGATTTCTAGATAGATCATTGTGTCAGTGTACCAATAATCGAGTATACCTTTCCATCGAAATAAACAAGTCCTCCCATGAATAGACCTGAGATGATTTCGAACGCATTCGCCGCTTGTGTCTGAGCCCCACCGTCGTTGGAGACGAAGAACGAGTCGTCTCCAGTGGCAACGACGTCGTTCGGCCTCACGAACTTCTCGTCTCTCACCGTTCTCACATGGTTCAACTGCCTCTTCTTTTCGTCGAAATCAAGAATCACAATCGAGTGTTTGAATGTTTTCGAGTGGACCACAACGAACAGCCGGACAGTTCCGTCCTTCAGAATCCAATGGGACAGTCCGTGCGGATGGAATCCCTCCTCGTCTTCCAGATTGTTAATCGGCAGCGATTCAGCCTTGTACGTTCTCTTCGTCAAGTCGTAGAGAAACATTTGTCCTTTCCAGTTGATCTTCGACGGCTCTTCGGGAAGGTAGACGAGTCCGGAAGAGATGAACGCGACGTTCTTCTCCTCGACGAACACAATGTCTTCTGATCCGTGCACCGGTCCCTCCACTCTTCTGCACTCTCCGGGACGGTGGTTGTAGACCCGTTTGTGCACATCGAGCATCAATCTGAATGCTTGTCCTTGATTGAATGAATATGTGCTTGAGGGGGCAACTCACAAAGTCTTGAATCCAAACTGAACCGCGATTGCCAGCAATACGACGAGGACGACTTTCAGAATCATTCTCGGGTACCTTCAATGAGAAAGAGAAGATGGTCAATGTGTCTGCCGAAATGAGAAAAAGAGAGAGACGGAGTGAGGGAGAATAATCGAATAAAGAGAAACTGTTTCACTTCGTGACAAGACCATGCGGGCGGATTTCTGAAAGAGAACGTGAGACTACAGTGTAGTCAAAGTGATCCCAACCCCCCATTCATCGAGTGTTCCCTGTCGTCGTCGGCAGTTCTTCTTCCATTTACAAACCTCTCCGTCTCTCACCAATGAACAGTTCTCAATCTGCTCTGTCTCCACGCCTTCTAAGATGTTATCGAGACCAATGTTGAAGAAGTTATCATCATCTCGATTGATTTCTGATTGATAAGAGTGTGTTCCAATGGTTTCCAATTAGAGATGAAATAGATATCTTATCAATCGTTTTCTGTCGGAAAACGACCCTGCATTAACTAGATACAAAAGAGGAAAACGGTTCAAAAATCAAGGGGCACATTAATATCGCAGTGAGTCAGATCGCGGAACACAGTTCCGATCAGCAGCTGCTTCCCGTTGTCGAACGCCGTCGCGATGGCACTGGCACAAGTGAACCGCCCGTCGTCGGAGAACACCTCGACCATCTCGGCCGATTTAAAGTCTTGCGAGAACTCGAAACGGAGCACCTGCGACTGAGAGACCAACTTCTGGTTGGTGTAGTCGCCGATGTGAGCGGCGGCGTCCTTCAGCACTGGGTGGCACCCCTGCAACGACTCTCGTAAACACGCGTTGTTTTCGAATGTTCTCTGTTCCGACTTACCGACCACAAATTGTTCTTCTCATCGATGTAGAAGTTGTCACAACCGGTGAGTGTCTCGATTTCAGATATCTTTCTGACTGCCACATTCTTCTGATCCCACGCGAAGACTCCGATCGTCTCCTGGTTGATGTGCGACACGAAGAGCGTCTTCCGATCACGGGACAGAATGATTCCGTTGGCGACGGTGTTCTCCAGAAGATACTTGGACTTCTGAATATTTCCCTGTTTAAAATCTACGTCTCCTGCGGCGAACCTTCCCATCGAAATAAACCAATCCTCCACGGAAGAACCCAGTGAACATCTCGAAGGCGTTTCCGATCAGAGTCTGAGCCCCACCGTCGTTGGAGACGAAGAACGAGTCGTCTCCAGTGGCAACGACGTCGTTCGGCCTCACGAACTTCTCGTCTCTCACCGTTCTCACATGGTTCAACTGCCTCTTCTTCTCGTCGAAATCGAGAATCACAATCGAGTGTTTGAATGTTTTCGAGTGGACCACAACGAACAGCCGGACAGTTCCGTCCTTCAGAATCCAATGGGACAGTCCGTGCGGATGGAATCCCTCCTCGTCTTCCAGATTGTTAATCGGCAGCGCTTCAGCCTTGTAAGTCTTCTTCGTCAAGTCGTAAGCGAATATTTGTCCTTTCCACGTGGCAGCTCCTGGATCGTCATTCAAATAGACGATTCCAGAAGTGATGAAGGCGAGGTTCTTCTCCTCAACTATCGCAATGTCTTCTGATCCATGTACTGGTCCTTCTACTTTCCTACACTGTCCGGGACGGTGGTTATAGGTTCTTTTGTGAACATCGAACATCAATCTGTCAGTGATTTCTCTTCCGAAAACTCGAATCTCTTCCGAAAACTCACAGTGTCTTGAACACATATTGCACGAGGAACGCGAGTAGAACGACCAACAACACTTTGAATGCCATTTTCCGACTGCCGGCCAGAATAACTGATAACTGTTGATGCGAAATGATCGGTTACTGGTAAACAAGTGGAGAGTGAGAGAAGTGATAACCGGCACGTGTGTCCCCGCTTCTTCGGGCGTGTTTGTGTGATCGAGAGATGATCAAACGGGGTCAAACTCAATGGGGGACTGGCTGACCAAACTGTGCCCACTCAACCTGAAACTCTCCTTCTGACGTCTCCATTTCTCATCGGAGTGCTTTTGGTTATGGACCTGCGCGTCTGCTAATTTTCGTCACTTGTTGTCGACGACAAGTTTGCTGTTGACAACTTTTTGATATCTCGTATCAATCTCGAGATATAATTATTCTCCGGCAGATCTCTCCTCTGTTGACTGAAAATCGAGCAGGAGTTGTTGAATCAGAGTCGCTCATTTGTCCTAAAACCTGAAAAGCGAGACAGGTAGAACAGAATTCATTGAGCCAACTGAGAAGAGTAGAAGTTTCACTCCTCGCAACCAATCCTAATCATCCTGCCTGCCATTTTCTTTCTCCGATCCGTCGCATCTGTGCGGATGTGTTATGTGTGCGTGATCAAACACAACGTTCTCAGATGTCGCAACACATTTTTCGTCGTTTCGCAAAGAACCTGAACTTGCCATTCCGCGTGTATAGTCTTCTCATTACGCAACGCTGCCGCGTGGTTTACGCGCGATAACGCACCGCCGGTTTTGCCATTAAAAAAGGATGCTGTACCTGATGACCCGCCCCCAAGTTGCCATTGAAAGCAAGGTATAAAAGCGACTGGGCACATCGGATCGGCATGCCCTCATCGGTATCTACTCAATCATGAGATTCTCCGCCGTCGCCTTCTTCGCCGCCCTCGTCGCCTCCGGATCCGCCTGCATCGGAGGAGGAGGAGGTGCCGGTGGCTGCTGCCCACCAGCCCAGCCAGGATGCTCCAACCCATGGTAAGCCATCACTCGTCTCTTCCTCTTCCGCCATTTCCCTTTTCAGCCAAGGAGCCGGACCACAGTACGCTGCTGCTCCACCACCACAATACGCTGCCCCACCACCGCAGTACCCAACCGGAGGAAACGCCTACCCAGTCGGAAAGTAATTCGTGGGGACGTTCGACCATCTCCTGTTTCTGTATATTTGGCTCGCATTCCTTTGTCTCTGCAGTTCAAATAAATTATTCATTACGAAATACGGAAAGTCTGGTTAATAGTAGTGTTCCTCTCGGAGGGAAGTGACTTCCCGGAAGTCATTTCCTCTATGGCTTCCGAATGTTTTCCTACTTGCTTCTGGAGCTACTGGTGAAATTCTGGAGTCGTCTAAAAGATCCAAAATTGCACTGCCGTTAGCGTTTCACCGATGGCTTCCGAATGAGCTGTTCTACACTCTTACCAAGTAGCAACGCATTTTTTGTGAATCGGAGTTTTTCAGCAGCCCCTGGAAAATGTAGAAAATCAGAGCAAAACAACTCGAGGAATAATTGGAATCACAGAACTTCCATATTATGTATTTCCTGGAATGTGGCGTAATGGCAGAGGGTGCGAGGAATCGGGTCTCGCCACGAGAATATTAAACTTTTTCGAAAATCGACATGCGTCTTTAAAGAAACTACGGTAGAAAGTAACTCAAAACATGAAATCCACAGTAGTTTGTTCAAGGTGCTGCTCATCCGTTCGGAAAACGGTGGAACTTTTGCCAACCTTACCTGAAAAGTTCACCAGTTCTCCACGGCAGT
Organism: Caenorhabditis macrosperma; assembly: GCA_963932285.1. Lineage (NCBI taxonomy): Eukaryota > Metazoa > Nematoda > Chromadorea > Rhabditida > Rhabditidae > Caenorhabditis > Caenorhabditis macrosperma. The sequence continues at coordinate 6,324,142 of OZ010622.1, forward strand.
CACTTTCGGAGACGATCGACGTTTGCTCCTGATAAAGAACACTACGAGTATTTTGAATGCGAAATAATTTATTTGAACTGAAGAACAACACAGACGCAAGTCAAATATACAGAAACAGGAGATGGTCGAACGTCTCCACGAATCACTTTCCGACTGGGTAGGCGTTTCCTCCGGTTGGGTACTGCGGTGGTGGCGCAGCGTATTGTGGTGGAGGAGCAGCAGCGTACTGTGGTCCGGCTCCTTGGCTGAAAAGGGAAATTGCGGAAGAGGAAGAGACGAGTGATGGCTTACCATGGGTTGGAGCATCCTGGCTGGGCTGGTGGGCAGCATTGACCACCTCCAGATCCTCCGAAGCAAGCGGATCCGGAGGCGACGAGGGCGGCGAAGAAGGCGACGGCGGAGAATCTCATGATTGAGTAGATACCGATGAGGGCATGCCGATCCGATCTTCCCGTCGTCTTTTATACCCGTGGTCTCGTTCGGCTACACTGGGTAGGATCACCTGTCCTCAGACGGCTTTCCCCCATCTTTGTGTATCATTCAAACCGGAGTGATCTAAAAATTGCGTAACTATGCCCAAGATGTCGACATCAGAATAGATACACTCGCGTGCGTTGTTTTCGATTTCCCGTTTTTTGATCTTTATCACAAGAACTTATGCATCTTTCCTCGTTTATTGCTTCCTACGAACCTGCATCTTGTTGATTACAACGCCTCACTTTCACACGCCAATGTGTAGTTTGGTAGTGCAGATTCAAGTTCTCGGATCCAACAGAGATCCGCCTTCGACTATAAAAGCGGCTCAATTCCTTCCTTCGACATGCCCTCATCGGTACTCACTTCATCATCATCATCATGAGATTCACCCTCTTCTTCTTCTTCGTCGCCACCCTCATCGCCTTCAGCTCCGCTTGCTTCGGAGGATCCGCAGGCGGCCAATGCTGCCCAGCTGCCCAGCCAGGGTGCACCAACCCATGGTGAGTTTCAGAAGCCCTCTGGTGCTCAGTAACTGTTTCCAGCGGAGGAGGCGCCCCACCACCACAATACGCTGCTCCGCCACCACAGTATGCTGCTCCAGCCGGAAACGCCTACGCAGTCGGAAAATAAGCGGAATTCAGCAGATTAACTTATTTATTTGTATGCGATTGATTGGCTCAAACTTGGTTCATGTACAAATAAATTATTACACAAGCAATCCCACTCGAGATCGAACCGTCGTCATTCAGTCCTTGATCAACAAAGGACCACAAGATAGTCTGTAAAACTGCGAATTTCGAGTAAGCAACGATAAAAATGTCGTCTGCTACTTTATATTAGTCTATTCTCAGTGGTGGTTCGGTGGTTCCTGAGTTACAGCTCTTTTTCTACTGATTTTTGGAAGAATCGACGGCGCGGCCTCTCGGCACGTGTGGGCGACATGGACCATTTTTTTAAAATCCTTTTCTAATGTGTTCACTTCATTTACGAATAATAGTGGACAGAAACACAGTGCTCATATGTCGGGAAGTGATCTGAAAACTCTCGAACTAATTGCATCGCGGGTCGAAAAGTTTCCAACTCCAGTGATTCCAGTGATCTATCTTTGCTATAGTTGGGGAAACTTCCGATTTCGAACTTGACGACTGCCCAGGATGACGACTACTTTCCGTTGTTTGAAGCTTCGATTTTTGGACCACGGCTGGTGACAGTGCAGAGCACCGAAAATGACTTTCCATTTTCTCTGTTCTTTGACGGATGATGATGTCACCGAAGGTTTTCAGACGTCACGCTTTTCACGATCGGGTCCATCCATCTCACAATATGTAGGGGTTATCCTTCGTATACGCAGTGCTTTTTCGCATTGAAAACTTGGAGTTGTCCTCAATGAGAGCTCAAAGAATGCAAAAAATTTAGTGGAATTGCGCATTGAGTGAGAATTTTCCACTGAAACTTCCATGAAGACCGATATATCCAGAAATGGTTTTATTCACCGAAAATTGAACAATATATCCCAAATATACAGAAAAACAAACATGGCGAAGAGTACGCACGGCACCGCTTGAGCCAGTTCATCACTTTCCAACAGGGTAAGCGTTGCCAGCAGGAAGGGCATACTGCGGGGCGGCGACGTAGGCGGCGGGTCCGATAGCAGCTGGACCAACTCCTCCTCCGCTGTAAAGATGAAATGGATCAGATGGTAGGTGGGGGGAGAGCGCAAAACGAACCATGGGTTGCCGCACGACGGCTGAGCCGCTGGACAGCACTGACTGCCGCCGCCTCCGATGCAAGCGGAGCTGAAGGCGATGAGGGCGACGAAGAGGGCGAAGACGAAGAATCTCATGGCTGGAATGGGATGTGGGTGATGCCGATCCGTCTCTTTTATACTTCATCTGCATACGGGGGGCGGATCTACCTGCTGTCGAACCGGGAGGCGGGAAGCCATCACTGCGGGCGGCAACCGCTCGGTTCCTTTGAATGGGACAACTTTTTGGTCTTTGGCATTACTACGGACGAGTTTGGAAACGAATTGGGTGGCGATCAAACTTGAAACGGATTCCAGAAGAGAGGCATCAAGGTGTGTGTGTGTGTTCGTGTCGCTGAATTGTACCCATACTAATTGCTAATCAAGTTCCTCCCTTCGCCGATTCGTATCACAAGGTCTCTTCCGGTATTTATTTGCATAAATGCTTCGGCCGTTGCGACAGGTGTTCACTTTGCTTCGTCTCTGTCCCTTTCCAGTACCGTACGGACTTCTAGTATCACTGATAAGAAGGGCAATCACAGGCTCACCGAAATTTCTTGTAGTCTCTCATAATTCACTGTAATATACTCTTTCCCAAAACGACCTTGATCACCTAGAAATGTCTCTTGCATGATCGTTATCAACGAAAAAACGCTGTAATCTTCGCACCTCCGCATCGCCGATTAGAACACATCCTCCCGTCGCTTGCGTAACGCCGTCTCTAGTTTGAAGCCTTCCGCAGATGACGCGCACGAGGATCCCGCGCACTGTTCTTTATGCCGTAATCCTCCCGTATCACTCGATCTTCTGCACTCGACAAGACTGGATTCATATCAAGATTATGTCGTCGTGGTCTTTGAAAAATGGTGATTGGGTTGATCGGAGAATGGGAAAATCAGCAACAAGAAATAGAAGAAAGTTTGGAAAATCAAACGATGACATTACGGAATGAAGGTAGTTTCAAGGGAGACAACTGCTCTCGAGATAATGTGCAACAATTTATTTGAAAGAAACGCTATTTACATTATTTATTTATTTATTTATTGTAAGCTCTCGAAATTTCGATTGTGTTTATGGCTAAAAACAGCGTCTACCGCCCTTTGAAGACCGGGAGCTAAGCCCCACTGCGATGGTCTCGAAACGATTCCCGTTCGCTGAATACGTTGAAAAGCCACTCGATCGTTTTGAGACCATGACTATTCCTATGGAGCAAGTTTGAATGACGATCCGAGTTATCCCCCCCCCCCCCCAAGACGATCACGAAGAACACATTGACTTGGAAAAATGGTGCGGTGAAGACCAGCGATCACTGGCGGAACTTTGCAGATGTTTCATGGGCATATTGCCAGTATCCGATAGGAATGGGCTATGTTCCGGAAGTGTAATGGACCTAAGCTGCAACGCAAAGCGGGAACATGACAATCGGGACAGAGAGCTCCGTTCCGGAGCATACTGCAAGTTCTATCATTCTATCGGCTCCATGATTCTTTAGGATACGTGTTTCTTCTTTTTCAATAAAAGTCGAACTCTTTTATATTCTCATCTTCTCCCTTTTATGAAACTAGACACCGCCCAAAAACGTTCCATCGAACCTCCTCTTCAAAAAAAAAAAGATTGCGCGGTGAGGAATCAAACGAGATCCGCCATTCCGTGTGTTTTACTCCCCCTCCGCAACGCATTAAATGGCACTCAAATCGCCAATCAGAAGTTCAATTGGCAGGTATTCTTCGTCTGTTGTGACAAGCCGATTCGGAGAGAATGAACGATGTTTTATTGGGGAAACGAGAACAAAGTGTTCGAAATATACAGAAAACGAGAGGGGGCACTTGAGAGCTCATGGCATCGATCTAGCGGCGATTGTTGAGTTACTTTCCGGTTGGGTAGGCTCCGCCTCCTGGAGCAGCGTAAGCTGGTGGTGGTGGTGGTGGGGCGGCGTAGCTGGCGGCCGGGGCCACGGCGTAGGCGGCTGGTCCGACTGGAGCTGGGGCGATTCCTCCTCCGCTGAAAAGTGAATGGATCAGGTGCTCGGCGGTTCAGTCCTCTTACCATGGGTTTCCGCAGCTTGGCTGGGCTGGTGGGCAGCAGCCACCACCTCCAGATCCTCCGAGGCAAGCGGATCCGGAGGCGACGAGGGCGGCAAAGAAGGCGACGGCGGAGAATCTCATGATGGACGAAGAAGAGGTGCTACCAAAGTTGGCATGCCGCCTCTGATCCGCCTGTCCGTTTTATAGCCGTCTCGGTAGGCGGAGACGAATACCTGCCAAAGCGGCGGCGGCGGCCTTCCCTCTTCGGCTTCTGCTTCTTGATCTCGTTACCTGTGGGCCGCGCATTCAAATCGAAGGACGTTGGCAACGGCGGGAAGCCGCCTGCCGCACACTTGAATGACAAGCGGAAAACGGAGAAGCCTCATTGAAAAACAGAAAGGAGAGGAGGGAGGCACTTTCGGGGCGAAAACCGCTAAATGTATGCAAATGGCAATTTGACGCCTTTTTCACGACGACAACGACTCATTTGCAAAACGAAATGTTGCGTCGTCGACAGCGGGCACGATCCGGATTGGTGGAATTCGACGGAAATGGAAATATTTCGGGCGGAAGACTGGAGTGACGTAGCAAGGTTAACACCTTCAGACGAACAACAACAACAACAGAGATCTCGAGGAGAATCAACAAGTTTTATTCTTTGCCATCGCGTAAATCTTATCATACGGATACTTGCAACACTGCTTCGTCTTGTCGTATTGCTGGAAACAAATACAATTGCCAGACCCCCTGATAGCCTTATCAATTCATTGGCTCTCCGACTCACCGTATCGACGAATTTGCCGTTTTCGTTGCGCAGATAGCAACACGCTCGGACGGTCGATGCCTTCTCGAGCGGTCCGTCGCAGCAAACATGCGTCGAGGAGCGATACGGGCGGTACGTGGCGTTGTTGGACTGACAACAGGCGTCGAACTCTGCCGACTCGAAGACCGATCCACCACAGCACTGCTGGAGAGCACCGCCGTCGAATGTGGAGTTGCCGCAGCACACGTCGTCCGGAGTGGTCTTTCTGGAATTGAGTTTTGATCTACTGGATGAGAGTGTTCGTAGTCCGTTATTAGCCAGTTATAGCTTGAATGACGTGCCGGAAAGTCGAGGAGAGAAAGTAAATGAGGCAATTCGCATTGGAAGACTTCTCAAGTATCATACATTGAGACCTTTCCGTTTTCTTGTTCATCGGAAGAACTCAGAGCATATTCACAGCTCATGTTCATGTTCAAATCATCTTCTGACAACCAGTTCATTCCTGATGACGTGGCATTACACAATGAACCGCCGATTACTCATCAGGTACATCGTGTCTCTTTCTCCTCCGATATCGCTTTACACACATTACAACCGTACCTCGCCTCATTCCGTTCTTCTGTGTTTCCCCCCGCACATCAACCTCGAAACGATACACGAGACCACGAACGTTTTAACGACGATTCCCTCCCCCGAAACGAGCTTGGGAAACATTCTTCTTCTCGTGAACCTCCTCTCCACTCACACTGATAGCACCTGATCACAGCAGACGAGGGTGGAGTCCCGCTTGTAGTAGACCTCGGTTCCGCAGCAATCACCGGCGATCATGTTGTGGACCTGCAAACTCTTCTTGGAAGAGAATCGAGTGTGTTTTCTAGTCTTGTGAACTTCCTGCCGTGGCGGATGCGCAATCGGCGCCCCAAACCCGCCAATGACATAAGTGGATCGTAATCTTTCTAGCTTGATCTCCGATGATAACACACTGCGCGGCAGGCAGGTTGATTGTGTTCACGTAATAAGTGTCAGATCTTTGGCCAGCTACGGAGGAAGTTCAGGGACTGTCGCCCCTCAATGTCACCGACTCACCACCCCTCCACAACACGTCTGATCGAGTCGGAGCGGCTGTGTGCCGCAACACGAATGAGCCATGACACCGCCTGAAACAAGACCCGATTACTCTCCCCTCTACTATTATTTATTTATAATGGGACACGCACTGATAACGTTATTAGTGAGAGAGAGAGTGATAAGAAACTCTTCTCGCGGTCACACACCCACCTCTGTCCCGAATGTGCACATTCCCTTCGCAGCAGAGCATGCTCGACGTATTGTACACGTGGCTGCCACAACACGCCACGCCGATCAGCTCTTTCGGCTCCGAGAAGACAGTGCAATTCTCGGATTTCGTTCCGACTTGACAGCAAGCACGGAACTCTGAAGACACAATATTCTGGGAAATTGAAAGGAACTAGAACCTATTCCAGTGGATAAGACGCTCGTTCCGATGGTCAGAATAAAGAAAAGAGAACGCATCGCAGTACAGATATGACCCACAGTGTTTGGAAAGAGCGAGCGGTCAGTTGGGGGGAGAAACCGAGGTGGCGGCCGGCTGAACTAACAGAAGAGATGGCGGAGAGTGCTGCTCGAAGCCTTCGGAGGAGGAGGACAGTACACATATTATACAAGGAAGTTCATGAAACAACACATAGCAGTAATACATATTTAACGGACACAATCATTGACTATCAATTCATTGAGATTTTTCGGAAAGCTTCTTGAACAGAACGTTGACCACATTCTGGCAAACGTTGTCTCCGGCATTCTTGGCGATCAGATGCAGAACGACGACGATGTCGGGGCTGATGGAGATGACGCGGTTGTAGTCGTTCTGAAGTATCCGATAGTTACGAGACAACTCTACGCAGAACTCTCACCGAATAGTTTGTCGGTCTCTCGACTAGCGGCTCTTTCTCCTCAGAACGGCTCTGATCGTCGTCGTCTGTGGCTCCGTGACCGCCGGCGCTGAGCATTCGGCTCACGAACGCTTGACGGGAAGAGGCGCGGAAAAAGTGATCGAAAGAGGAGATGAGGTTGTAGATGGTGAGGACGAGGAGGGCGAGGAGCCAGTAGAAGAGCGCGAGGAAGATCTTCTCGTTGAGCATGTTCATCGAGAGGACGCACTGCACACTGTACTTCTGAACACTTCCCTTCTTGCGGACCTGAAGAATGAGGGATGAGACAGAGGGATGGAGCGGCATGAAACACCTCGAAGTCACACATCGTCTGCCTCGGGAAGATACCGTTCGCAATCCAGTTGCTTCCGAATCCAACGCGAAGACCTGAAGAAGCGAACGACTCTTTTTCCAAACTTCCAATCCACTAACTCAAGAAATCATCGAGGTCGAATCCCAAGAAGACGTGGATCAGTACCATCTGCGCCATGAGATTCAGTACAAAGAATGTCTTCGTCAGCAGGTAGTTCACTGACACCCAGTTCCTTCCGATGACATTCGGAATGAACGGGATCGGGCTCTTTCTTCCCTGCCGGTCGATGAACTTCTTCAGATGGCTCGCAATCTTCTCCACTTGCGTCGTTCGGCTCTTCACATCGGTCTTACTCAGTTTGCATGCCTCGTCGACAACGGCCTTCACTTGAAGACCCGACCACCAGTTGACGGTGCTCCAGAAGAGGTACGGAAGGTAGAAAAGGAACGCGAGGAAGACGAGAATGAACTGCACCCACTGGTAGTAGGTCAGTTCCCTATCCTCGCGGTAACGCTCGGGCGGCATGTTCGGATCCTCCAACGGCACGTAGTACGTGTTCTCAATGAGACAGTAGTCTCGAGTGTACTCGACCCATCCTTTCTTGAACTCTGCCGGTGTCCAACATGAAATGGCAGTGCCAAAGTACGTCTGCAACGGTTCTTTGAGAAAGATTGGAAAGCGGGGCACTCACATTGTAGCCGATGATCAGTGCGGAGAGAGCGAAGACGTAGGAGGTGTACTGGAAGTTGAGACGGTCGATGAAGTCGTCCTCATGCCGCTTGTCCGTGTACTGCGTCACCAGTCCGATGATCGGATCCATCGCCTACAAACCAATGAAACTATTAGAGAATGGAGCGAGAAGGAGCACACAACAATACTCGGGCCGTACTCTCGCCCTCTCTCTCACTTTCATTATCAGCAGTTATCAGACAATGACTCAGCGAGAGAGTGTGTGGGAGGAGGAAGCGCAGACGTGGAAATGGAAGAGTTGGAATCGGGTTATCAGTGAATTGTTGGTTTGGCATGCCGGCGAGTGGAAACGAGAGACGAGAGCAGTACAGTCCTCCGGCACTTTTGGCTTTCTCCAGAACTTCAATATCCCCTAGAGTTTCGAGAATTCAAGAGCTCATTCATGAGTCACTGATAAGAATAGTTTAAGAGCGCCGAATGAATCATAGATCATCGACTGTATCGACCTCCTCAACACTCCCTATCACCCGGTCCTCCCCTCATTCCCATTCTTTGTTTGAGCTCTATCCAATCGTTATCACTTCCAAACGCACCTCCAATTAGTGCCGCGCAGTGCCATCCTCGACGTTCTTATCTCCTCTCAACTCGAGCATCGTTACACTTTCCAAACATTCCATTCTAGGGTTCGCGACGATGTTAACCAACATCAAGCACTACGCGGAGACCGTCAGCAAACTCTCGGACCACGACGACTCGGCCATCGACAGGTTTTGGTAGATAGACGTCACTTCTTCTAACGATGCGTTCTTCAGATTGAACTATGTCATAACCACTTCGATACTCATCGGTTTCTCGCTTCTTCTGTTCGCCAAGAACTATGTGGGAGAGCCGATGCAGTGCTGGACGCCGAATCAGTTCAACGACGGATGGGAGTCGTTCGCCGAGCAATACTGCTTCATCGAGAATACGTACTTCGTTCCGATGCAGGACTCGAACTTGCCAGCAGCTGACACGAGGGAGGACAAGGAGATGATCTACTATCAGTGGGTGCCGTTCCTTCTCATCATCCAAGCGCTCTTCTTTTGCGTCCCGAGGGCTTACTGGATCATCTTCCCCTCGTACAGTGGGTTGACGATCGCTGATATGATAACTGCGGCCAGAAAGAACGGAAAGCAGCTCGAGAGCGCCGACAAGGCTCTCGAGCAGGTTGCCCTCGTGAACTGGAGAACTGAGCAACAGAAGGGACACACCGGCTCGCGCATCTTCAACTGCTACCTCGTCATGAAGCTGCTCATTCTGATCAACGTCGTCCTCCAGTTCTTCCTCCTCAACTCATTCCTAAACACCGCCTACACGTTCTGGGGATGGGGCATCTTCTGGGACATGTTCCATGGGAGACACTGGCAAGAGAGCGGCCACTTCCCGAGAGTCTCCTTCTGCGACATCAACGTCAGAGAACTCGGCAACGTGCACCACTGGAGTCTTCAGTGCGTGCTCATGGTCAACATGTTCAACGAGAAGATCTTCATCTTCCTGTGGTTCTGGTTCGCCTTCCTCCTCGTCGCCACCACCTTCGACTTCATCGTCTGGGTGTGGAGAAGGTTCGACAAGCAGTCGAGAATCGGATTCATTCTCGATCTTCTGGTTCGTTATTTTTAATTTCATTGATCTGTCTGTCCGTCCATTTGTTCGTCCGCAGCCTTTTCTCAGCGCCTACTGGACCGATTTGGCCCGTTTTTAGCGGAGGGGTCGGAAATGTTGGTCCGATGATGCACGTAATGTTTTTATGCGATCCGTCAAAGTTGAGGTATTCTGGAGCACATCTTCTCCTCTCCGCGACAAAAACGCGGCGGCGGGGTCACCCTGATTGGTCGTGGGCCCCGCCCACTTTGCTGATCCACCTGAATCAAATTGGATTTTTGTGTTTTTTCAGACCCAAGAAGGAATCGACCACTCGCCGGAGAAGGCCGCCGACCTCTACCACAACGTGCTCCACGACGACGGCGTTCTCTTCCTGCGTCTGCTCGATTCGAACAGCGGCCGTTTGAACTCGGAAGAACTCATGAAGAAGATCTACAACATTTCCGTCGGCAGTGAGTGTAATCTCTTCTCTCCTCCACCCTAGACACCCCCTCTTCTCTAAATAGGTAATCTCTTTTCAGACGCATCCAATGTTAGCACACCAACACCAGAAGAACAATAATACGCGGTGAGTGAGGGAAGGGAAGGGGGCGGAAAGTGTAGGGTAGAAGAGAGAAGAAGAAGGAGACCTCGCGAAAGAGAGCTCTTTCAGGTAGTCTGTTCCATAGCGAGAGCATCCTCCTCGAGGAGTTCATGGAGAATTATCCAAGTAATCCGCGGATTCCCTCCCCTCTCAGCCCAATCTTCTTTCAGCTCACGCACCCCACGCCTCAATCGACAATGAAAGCGATCAACTTTCATGACTTCTCGTTAGCAAACAATTGATTTGTAATTTATAAAAGTGTCGGTTTCTGCTCCTTCTTCCACTTGTTCTCTATGTTTTCTTCAATTGGATCTACTCCATAATGACATATCTCTCTCTCTGAATCATTAACAGCGTTTACCCTATTCTCCAGATGAAAATCGACACGGGATTCTACAAAAAGCAGATAACACCGACGTACGATTCGGATGCCATTGACAGGTCGGTTCCTCCACCAACCACTCTCCCCCCCCCATTCCAGAGAGACATTCCAGACTCCGCTACTTTGCCACCGTAGTGATACTCGTCTCGTGTGCATTCTTCATAATGGCAAAGCAGTACGTGGGTCAAAGTATTCAGTGCTGGCTGCCGAAACAGTTCAAAGGTGGATGGGAACAGTACGCCGAGACGTACTGTCTCATCGAGAACACCTACTACGTCGGAATGAACGAGACGAATCTGCCGGCGGACGGGACGAGGGAAAACAAAGAACTGCGCTACTATCAGGTGGCTCATCCCGGGGCGGCTCCCTCGCATAACTCTTTGCTCTTCAGTGGGTCCCCTTCATCCTGTTCGGTCTCGCACTCGCTCTCTACATTCCGAGAATCATTTGGCTCGCTCTTCAATCTGTTATCGGAATCAACATCTCCATCGTGACGTCCCATCTGAGGAAAAACGCCAAAAGTGGATTCGCCGGCGGAGACGACGACATTGAAAAGAAGCGAAAGCAGATGGAGTACAAGAAGCGAAAGTTTATGGGCAATGCAGGTGATTCCGACTGCTGTCTTCAGATCTACTTGAAGACTTTCAGCCGACGGTGAGTTCTGGGGATCCCGTCTGACGGTGTGCCTGCTGAGCACGAAGGCTCTGGCGACGATCATGATCATTGTGTCGATGGGATTCATGGATTACTTCATGGGATTGGGTCCCTTCTACGGATGGACAGTCACCAAAGATCTTGTGCAGGGGCGGCAGTGGCAAGAGAGCGGTACGTTCCCGAGAGTCACGTTCTGCGATTTTCAAGTGAGAGAACTGGGTTATGTGAACAACTGGTCCCTCCAGTGCGTGCTAATGGTGAGCTGAATGGGAAGTTGAGGTGACAAGTGATGGTTTTTAGGTGAACATGTTCAACGAGAAGCTCTTCATCGCTCTCTGGTGGTGGTATCTTGTGCTCGCGCTGCTCTCCGTCCTCGACATTTTTATGTTCCTCTTCCGGTTCACCGTCCATCACCAAGTGTCGTTCATCTCGAGAATCCTCACGTGCACCGGTGACTCAACAATCAGCAAGACGGAAGTCGGAGAGTTCAACCGCAAGGTGCTCAAGATCGACGGCATCAATCTCGTCCATCTCGTCTACGCAAACGCGACGATTTTCGAGGCGTCCGAGTTCCTGAAGCCGTTGTGGAGACGGTTTAGATCGGAACACGAGCACTAGAGCCTCCGTTGTTATTCTCGCTTCCTCTCTCTCTTTGCGATTTACAAATGAATGGATCTGTACATTGTTGGGTCTTTTGTGATGCAAATGATTGGGGCGAGAGATTGCGCAAGAGAGCACGAGAGCAATTACTCACGGTACGAGAAGTCACAATGGCAGGAGGAGGGACTGTCATTCCCCATCAAAAAGCGCTCTAATGACACTCGTGGACCAAGTGCTCTCTTTTGATTTATTCAAATCGGGTTGATCCAGATGACACATGTTGCCACAAGTACCACATGTATCAAGGTCAGAAGTTCTTCTCCCCCACTCGTCTCTGAATTGTTTTCGTTCTCCGGATTACCCATCCGCGCTCTCTCTCTCTCTCTCCCTCCGTCCGGAATCCCATACGAATTCCAGGGTAAACAAAACACGAGGGACGCGTATTTTTGTTGTTGTTTATCCGCCGAAGGTACTTGTCTCCTGAGCCGTCCCATCCGCAACATCGCGCACCCTCCTCGTCTCTCTCTCTCTCCCGCTGTCTCTTCTGCGTCTCCGCCGGTACCATCTGCCGTCATTTTGGCCATCCGGCGTGTGCATCCGTCATTCGTTCGACCTTCTCTCTCTCTCTCCGCATGGTTTCCATCAGAAACTGTTTTCCTTTGCACTCTGTGTGTATGTAAACTGTTTGTTTGTTTTCTTCCGGAACGGTCACTATGTTTCTCAATATTACCAACATTTCCCGACAAACACGGCAACTCATTAATCTCCTTCCTTGCCCCCTGACTCCAAGAATGTTCTAGAACTGGTTTCCCTTTCGAACTTTCCCCCACCTCAATGAACTGCTTTTGGACCCACTTCGAAGAAAGTGAAACGCAGCCACTGTCACTGCCTCCACGTTTCGTTCAGTTTCGTTCAGTCTCTTCTCTCCGAGCACTTTTTCTTCATCCTGAGCCTCATAACCCTTCACATCTGCGAAAAAGCCATCACCCGGTCGAACTAACGAAGCAGTAGTGGCACCTCTCTCGATCACTCAACCAGGTGGCATCCTCCAAATGTTCTTCTGACTTGATCCGAGAGAGAGAGCGAGAGAGCACACGATTCGGTGGAGACGCAGACACATCGTCTCTTTTTTGTGTCCGTCTCTCGTGCACTCTCACCCACCAACCTTCCAATCATCATCATCCATCCATCCCTTCGCAACTCGATTTCCATCACGACGCCCCGCTTCGGTGCTCTCCTTCCCCTAATCCTTCTCACCCGTCGTCGTCGTCGTCGCTCACCCAATTATGGTCCCATTCTTTCTCGAGTGCTCGTCTCGGATTATGCCCTTCGCGGCTGGCACACTCTGAGAAAGAGAAGAAAGAGAGATACGAGGGGAAACTTGTCGCTTTGTTTTCAACACTTGTTTGAAACACCCCCGACGAGTAGGAGCCGTTTCGAGAAATCCCACCACTCTCGATAATGACGGCGTCGGTGAGAAAGTGCTCGTTGCCCCGGAGGTCCACGAGAGTTTCCTCCTCATGGGTGGCTTCCCTGCGTTCCAGTGGATCATGGAACTTCATTCGAAACGCGTTTCATTGAGATGCCCGGGGTTTCTACACGATTTCATTATCAATTCGGTCGATTACAATTATAATTATGTTCCAATTTCTCGAAAACCTAGAATTCACAAATCCCGTTACTCAATAACAGTCGTTTCCAAATGAGTCATAACGTTTTCCAGCAAGAGTTCTCTCGAATAAAATGCATTTTGGTACTATGGAAACAACTTTCCCATGTGAGAGATTTTGTCGCTATTCCTCCAATCAAATTCTCGGAAAAGTGCAGAGAAGTCATCCCGTTCGCTGCGAGAGCACTACTCACATGACCCCCTACTCTCTCTCTCTTGCTGTAATAATCATCAGAAAAAACACAAGACCAACAGCAGGAGAGAGTATCGATTGTGCCTACGGCCACCCATGCGATTGCAACAAGTGTGAAGAGAGACCTCAAAGTATTCAAACTGGACACAGAGGTCACTTTCGGACGGAAGAGAGATAGAAGAGAGATAGACAGTGAGAAGGAACCGAGAGAGAGATCCCCCTCGTGGAGCGGCGGTCAACGGACGAAGGCTCTCGCCCGACCCCGGAAACCGGGGGCATTCAAACATTTCTACTACTTCTTGTTCGTCTATTCGACCTCCGTTTCCCCTTCTAGACGGTGTCTCTTACCCCCCATTCAACTTTTTCCTCTGTCGATTTCTACGTGTCTGCGTCTCTCCGCATCGACGCTATCTCATTTTCTTTGGCGGGATTTTTTGGAGTCTAAAAAGAGAGAGAGAGAACCGAAAATGAACGATAAAAAATGAGAAAGAGAGAGGATATATTCATGGAACGCCCTCCCAAATCACTTTCACTGTCTCATAAATCTCCTGTGCCATTCGCCTCTTGATAGAGCACCACCTCGCAGTGTCCAATATTTCATCCGTGCCCCCTTCGTGCCCGCGTGCCGCCGTCACGCACTCTCTCTCTCCCATATCCGCCCGCTTCTGTCCCACCGCCACCACACTTCCGTTCATTTTTCTTCGAAGGCGACGTCGACGGCGAGGTGGAGAATGCCTTACTTACTCTTTCTCGTCCCTCCCTTTGGTTTCCATGCAGAGGTGCACCTTCCAAGAGAGAAGATCCCTCTTGTTTCGTTGGTTCGAACTCCTCATGAAGTGACGCAGAAGTTGTCGTTATCTCGGCTGTCCGGGTGGCAAAAGAAAGTTTCCTCGCGTCGTGTGAACTGTGTAAATACTGTTTACCTCCTCTCGGCCTCCTCCTCCCCCTCGTTCCCCCACAAAACATTATTCTTCTTCTTCCTCTTCTCCTCGACGTTTGAATGTGCCGCTCGCCCCAAGTGCCCATTGCGTCGTCAACCTATCCCCCCTCAATCACCAAGATTGCTTTACAGTCTGTGTGCCACCTCCTCCTCCTCCTGCTCTTTCATTTCCGCGAGAAGAGTCACCCGCAATCTGAAATGCGTCGCTCCTCCTCCTCCCTCGTCTTGCTTCTATCCACCCAATATAATTTTGTTTATTGCATTCGGCTCCTCCTCCTCCCTCCTCCCCCTCCTTCGTCTTCTGTTTCTTTCGCTTTTCACACGCTCCTTTCTTGTTCATTCGAATGTTTCGATTTCTCTCCTCCTCCTCCTACGTCTTCCCAATCAACACACACACAGAACATTAGAGAGAGAGAGAGAGAACTTGAAGTGAAATGACAATTAGTACCAGTCGATCGTATCGAATTAGTCCCTGTTTCTTTGTCTCTCTCCATCTCTCTATTCCCATTTCTTTTCAGTCGTAACCTGTTCTCACCGGCTCTCCATGAAGGTGGTGCACATTTTCCCATGTTCTCCGCCCGTCATTTAGTCACTCTCGTCGCCCTTCTGGGTGTCACAACTACATTAGTCGCCGGTTTTGGATCATCTGAAGATGGTGAGTTATCCGCCCCCCCCCCCTTTCTCAAAATCGTCTTCTTCAGAAGCCCCCACTCGACCGTCCATCGCATGTTTGCCTCCGATGCGACAGTGCGATCGAGGCTCCGAAAAAGGTCCCAAGTGCTATCCGGAACAGTGGTTCTGCGACGGCTACCCGGACTGCGAAGACAAATCGGATGAGCCGCTCACTTGTGGTGAGTGTCCTTCTTTCCCTCCGCAAACAATCCGTCCCCCCGTTTCCAGAAAGAACATGTCTAGAAAGCGAGTTCGTTTGCAAATCGGGTAAATGTCTGCCTCCCTCGTACGTCTGCGATGGACAACCCGACTGTGGAGCGCTTGCCGACGGAGAACGAGATCTGTCCGACGAGTCGCCCGACTTCTGTAAGTCTCCGAAACTCTCCGAAGGTCACCCAACAGTTTGACATTTCCAGGCAAGCAACCTCTGAGCTGCGAGGCGAACGAGTACGCATGTGCTAAGACTCCAAAGTGCGTGCCTCTGTTCAAGTTCTGCGACGGAAAACTCGACTGCTCCGATGGCTCCGACGAGCATTCGATGTGCCACGTGGAGGATCCGAAGACGGCAGAGAAGTGCGAGTACGGAGCAGCGATGACGCTCGACGGAATCAAGTGCTACTGTGCCTCGAACAAACAACTGAACAAGGACGGCAAGTGCGAATACGTGAATCAGTGCAACCGAGCGAAACAGGGTGGGAAGACGTCTTCCGGTTCTCCGCTCAATCTGAGTTTCAGGCCTCACTCCATTTTGCAGTCAGCAGTGTTCGGATAACACGAACGGAACATTCACGTGTTCTTGTATAGACCCTCGCCTTGTTCTCGCCAACCAAACTCTTTGTGTCGAGAGCAAAGACGGTCAGTTCCACAAGGTACCGTATCCGAAAACACTTTTCTTTTTCAGCTTCCCACCCCAACATTGCTATTCTCACAAAACAGAAGGTGTACGTGGTGAGAAACGGCACGACGAGCATCTACTCGAGCATGCCCCGCCCCCTCGGAAAGCTCGGAGTGGTGACGCTCGTCTACCAGCACCCGGACTTTCCTGAAGCCACAACGCCAGTGGTCTGTCTGTCGGAAACGCCGACTAAGAACGAGAGCTATATCACTTGCGGCAATGTGGAAGGAGCCGAGCCAGTGACAAAGTCATTCGCCGTCGAGTTCGATCTCTCGGCAATCGTCACAATCCGTTACGATGTCTTTGGCAACAATTGGATACTCACCGACAACTCGTATTACATAATCATCTGCAAACACGACAGCGTCCGCATTTCAAAGTGTCACACGTTTGCCGCTGGAGACTCTGGAACCATTCAGGACATGTCTTACGATAGTGTCAATGGACAGCTGTTCGTCAGTGACAGCGACTTTCTGAATCAAGGCATCTGGAGGATCGACGTGGCGACGAGAGCTCGGAAGAGACTCACGACCAAAACGATTCCCTCTCCGGCGCTGACTATCGATCCGTTCACCGAGACGCTCTACTTTGTGGACGCCGCCGCGAACGTCGTCAGAGCCGTCGAATACTCTGGAAAGCGACCGAGAATCGCAATCGAGAGCCGCATCTCGAAACAGATTTATTCGATGGACTATGCGGAAGGGAAGCTCATTCTCACTTTGAACGACTCGCGCGTTTTCATCGTCGACGTTCAGAATCCAGATGAGAAGAAGTGGCAAGTGGTGACACCGCCGACGAACGGAGGGGCGAACAAGCAGGTTCTTCAAGTGATGCACTTCCGGAAGAACGAGCATTTGTGGAAGCACAAGGGAAAGAACGCGTGCGATTCGGCTTCGTGTGCTGACATCTGCGTCGGTCACATCGAGGACGTGTCCAATTGTCTGTGCAGGGACGGATTGGTGGAGGACGATGAAAAGTGTCCGGGGATGAAACCAGGTACTCTCGTCGACAAAGAACTCCTTGTTCTCGCCCAGCTGCGGCCCGCCAGAGTCAAAGTTCTCGGATTCGACAGGGACTACAGGACACAGAGACTCGGCATTCCGGATGTTGTCGCCGCCAAGAGACCAAGTGCTCTGACTTTCGATCCGAAGGGACAGCGACTGCTGATATTCGATCTGCGGAGGCACTCCCTCATCACACAAAACCTCGACGGATCCAACTTTTCCGTTCACGGAATGACCGGAGTGACGAATTGCGAGGGAATGGCTTACGATCACACCTCGGACAACTTGTACATGACGGACCAAACGAGAAAACTGATCACAGTGACGAGGCTTTCGAATCTGAACATTCAGAAGATCATCGTCAGTGGGGAGATGAGCAACCCGAGGTCGATAGCCATTCACGTCAAGAAGAGCTACTTGTTCTGGGGCAGCTGGAACGACGACTCGAAGGAGTCCAACGGAATTCCGGCAATGATCGAACGGTCGAAACTGGACGGAACCGAGAGAAAGGTACAGTTGGGAAGAGGAATCTCAATCACTTCACGACTACTTTCAGACGCTCGTCTCCAAGAACGCCAAGTGGATCAACGGACTGACTCTCGACCTTGAAAACGACTTCCTCTACTGGTGCGACGCCTTCAGAAACGTCATCGAACGGATCCGTTGGAATGGAGCTGACCGTCAGGTCTTGGTCCATGGAGTGGACAAAGTGAGAACTTTGAAACGATTCAGTCGTAGTAGGTTGAGTGTTTCAGCTGTCCCACCCGTACGGTCTCGCCTACTTCAACAACCACATCTTCTTTTCCGAATTCAAAAGAGGCACCGTCAAGAGAGTCAACGTGGATTTCCCGGAAGAAGTTCAGGAAATCTTCCAGTATTCTGCCACCATTTTCGAGCTCGCCGTATTCAAAACGACTCTTCCGAATAGTAAGTGATCTCCTTCTCCCTCTTTCTCATTTCCCTTCTTCCTGTTACAGTTACATCGCCGTGCTCAATCTCCTCGAACAATTGTGAGCACTTTTGCTTTGCCAGCAGTTGCAAGGGCTCCGTGGGATGTGAACCAGTCAAATGTGGATGTGCGGACGGAATGAAGGTCTCGACGAACGGCAGATGTGTCCCCGACGAACAGTGGGTCGATCCGTTCGGATGCGACAAGGAGAAGGAGTTCACGTGCGTCTTCAACAAGAAATGCATTCCGAAATCGTCGCTCTGCGACGCCGAAAACGATTGTGGCGATGGAAGTGACGAGGATGCAAACGGCGCCTGCAGTGAGTCTTTGAGTGATCACTGAATGATTCCGATTCAAATGTTTTTCAGAAGACTTCAAGTGCGGAGATAACAAGTTCCAGTGCGACGGCACTTTGTGCATTCCGATGGAATTCATCTGCGACGGCAACGTCGACTGCCACGACGGCACCGACGAAACGGAGAAGACGTGCAAGGGCGCGCCGTTCATGAAGTGCTCCAGCAGTCAATTCCGATGCTCCAACACAAAATGCGTCAGCAAGTCGAAACGGTGCAACGGTATCCTCGACTGTGCCAACGGAGCCGACGAGCGAAACTGCTCGAAGCCCAAACAGTGCGACATCGATGAGTTCCGCTGTGATACTGGTCTCTGCATTCCGCGCATTCGGATTTGCGACGGGAAATCGCACTGCTTGGACGGATCCGACGAAGCGTACTGTGACAAGAAGTGCATGAAGGGGCGAGAGTTCCGATGCGCCGACGGGAAATCCACGTGCTTGGACCTGCTGTTCCGGTGCGACGGAGTCGGTGACTGCGACGACAGCAGCGACGAGTTGGACTGCAAAGAGGAGCCGTCCGAGTGCGGTAAACTGAACCAGTTCATGTGCGCCGACGGCAAATGCCTCCGCCGTCACCAACTGTGCGACGGATTCGCCGACTGTCTGACTGGCGAGGACGAGACGGAGTGTCCGGCCGAACTGTGCAACACGACGACGCACTTGAGCTGTTTGAGCGGCAAGAAGTGCATTTCGAAGCAGTTGGAATGCGATGGAATAGACGATTGCGGGGATAACTCTGATGAACAGCACTGCAGAGATATTCGAGTTGATGTAAGTCTCCGATGTGATCAGACTGCGCATGAACATTGCATTTCAGGCAGCCGAACTCCGGTGTCACTCTCCAATGTACCAGTGCGCGGGCGGCTCTTTCAGGTGCATTTCCGATCACAAACTGTGCGACGGAACGCCGGATTGCGACGAAGGAGACGACGAGGGACTGTGGTGCTCGTTCAATTGCACCGGAGCCAACTATCTCGGATGCTCGCACACTTGCCGTCCCACACCGTTTGGGCCCATCTGCTCGTGTCCCCCCGATCACTATCTTGCAAAGGACGGTGTGACGTGTAGGAAAGAGGATCCATGCACCTTCGGACGATGCTCTCAATACTGCAGTCCTCACGGATCTCACTACTTTTGCTATTGTGAAGATGGGTTCAAACTGGCGTCCGACAAGTTTTCATGCGTCTCGGAGGACCCGGACAAACCGTATTTGATCTACACGAACCGGCACGAGATCCGATTGATTCAGTCCAAATATCCGGGAAGCTCTCCGATGCTGTCTCACCTCCCGAACGCCGTTGCCCTTGACTTCAAGTACAATCAGAACGGATCCGTCTCTGTCTACTGGTCGGATCTGTCTTCCGACAAGATCTACGGAGCACTCGTTGAGCAGAGAACTCTCATCTATCCGAGAACAATCGTCTCTTACGGCGTCTTCAATGCGGAAGGAATCTCTGTCGACTGGGTGACTGGTAACATCTACTGGATCGACAGCAAGTTGAACACGATCCAAGTGGTATCGGAGGACGGAACCAAACGGGCGACTGTCATCAGCGAGAATATGGGCAACGCGAGGGCGCTCGCCATCGATGTCGAAGAGGGAATCATGTTCTGGAGTGACTGGGAAGAGTCGAGGCCGCGCATCGAGAGAGCCACTCTTGCCGGAAAGAATCGAATGGTCATCTGGAAGATTCTGAACGTCGCACAGGCCGGATGGCCCAACGGAGTCGCCCTCGACACTATCGCCAAGAGGGTCTATTGGGTGGATGCGAAGTCAGATTCCATTCACACCATCGCCTACGACGGACGGGATCATCGAATTGTGTTCCGCGACGCCGAAAGACTTGGTCACGCATTCGGACTCGACATCTACGAGGGACACGTCTACTTTTCGGACTGGCGCACGAACACGATCAGCAAGGTCGACAAATGGGTCGGTGGAAATGTGTCAGTCATCGAGAGAGTGGCCACACAACCGTTCTCGATGAAGATCGTTCATCGGTCGAAACAGAAACGTTTTCTGATGAACCCGTGCGAGGCTCTCAAATGCAACGGAATATGTCTGATCGACGGGAAGAAGAAGGCCGTTTGCCAATGCACCAACCTCCAATCGACCACCGACGACGGCTGCGTTGACATCAATCAGACACTGCTCATCGCCACAAAGAACACGATTCGCGGTTTCTCAACCGAACCCCCGCACCCGTACTCGTTCCCAATGATCGCCGGAAGGCAGTTTGAGAAGATCCGCGCAGTCGGGTGCTTCGACAATCGTCTACAAGTACTTGATTCGCTGGCCTCCCTCATCACAATCGTCAATTTGACTGGCCCGGCCGACGATCGGATACTTGCCGGTGGCAGTGAATTCATCGGAGTCAACGGAATGGCCATCGACCCGGTTGTTGGAAACACGTACATCACGGGCACCGCGGACGGCATCGGAAGAGTCGAAGTGATTAGTGTGGACGGGAAATCGAGAAGAATGCTCGTGGACTCTAGCATGCTGCCAGGAATGAAGCTCCCGAGGGACGTTGTCTTCGCCAACACAACGAAGAAGATCTACTGGTTCGACGACGCGACGACGCCTCCGTCGATGTTCTCAATGACAGCTGCTGGCGACAAACCGACGAGGCTCGAGGTCAACTCGACACTGCTCCAGAAGGCTTACAATCCAGTCGCCGATCAAACGTCTTCCCGCATCTTTTGGGTCGCCGACGGTCGTGTCGTTTTGTTCAACACGGCAACCGAAACGGCTCAGGAGGTCGAAGTCCCTGGCGGCGACGGCAACGTCTCTTCGGTCGCCATCGACAACAAGAACGGAGACATTCTGATCGGAGAGTACGTCGGGATTGCGAATCAGACAACAGTCCGCAGACTGAGAGTGAAGGGTCTGAAGGGAGTTCAGCGGGGAGCCGTGATGCTCGTTCCCATCCACAGCGCCGACACATTCTTCCTTTCCGTGGTGGCCACTGGCCAGGAGGCGGTTTCAAAACTGCCGGAGCAATGCAAAACGTGTCCGTTCCTGTGCCTGAGCAGCTCCAAAAACAAGTTCGAATGCGTGTGTCCTCAAGGGTTCTTCATGGAAAACGGAAAGTGTCGATCTCCAGACAAAAGGATCTTCTTCGCGACCGAAGACGGCGCACTGCAGTCGGTCGGATGGTACAAGGATCCGAAGAGTGGCAGAACGAATCAGCTAATGTCGGCCCACAGTCTTCACAGTGATATGGCAAGGAAGAGGATCGTTCGACTCGTGGTCGACACGAAGAAAGATTTGGCGAGTGGATGATAGGGAACATTTCCGAATTAACAACCGATTTCTTTCAGATCTACGTCACCACCCGCCAGAATGAAGTGTGGAAGTGTGCGACGAACGGCTCTTTCGCCACTTTGGTCTACTCGACGAACTCGCATCGCATCGCTGCCATCGCATTGGACAGAGTCACCGGCTATCTGCTGCTTTCCGTCAGAGAATCACTGTCCGCCAGAGGAGTCATTGTTCTGGTGGATCCTGAACGGCACGAGGACGGAATGTTTGCGATCATTGCAGAGGACGAGGAGAAGGTTCCCTATGAAATTGTAGTCGATCCGCCGAAAGGGTAAGCGATGCAGAAGAAGAAGTTCTCTATTGATTGATATTTCCAGTAAATTGTTCTGGACAAGTGCCAACTGCATCAAATCGGCCAACTACGACGGCAGCGAAGTGAAGTGCATCGTTGCGAAGAGCAGCGTCTCGGCAATCGCAATCGACGAGGACCAATCCCGGCTGTGCTACGTGGACTCTGGAAAGTCCGTGGTAGACTGTGTCGACTACAACGGAGAGAACGAGCAGCAGTGGGTCGCGACGTTCAAGGCTCAAGGACTCGGAGAGCCCGTGAGCTTCGTGATCAACGGAGACGAGATGTTCTTCTTCGACAAGTTCAACTCGTCGGGGAGCATCATCCGCAGCGTCCGACAGGCCAATGGCACATTTGTCGCCGTCGACTCTGTCGTGAAGATCAGCCCTCGGCAGAAGTTGAGAGTGACCAATCTCGACGTTATGGACACGAAGAACTCGGTGCTCTTCACCGCCTGCTCCAACAACAACGGCGGTTGTGAGCACCTGTGCATCACGACACTCTCCAAATCGTCCGTCAAGAAACAATGCGTCTGTGTGCACTCAGTCGAGGGAGACGACGGAACCTGCGTTCCGAGTCGCGCATTCATCGTGTTCACTCGCTTCATGTCCATCGACTTCGCCTCCCCTCACCCCGGCGACTTGTCCCCTCCAAACCGACAAATCACCACCGAAAGTTGCACGATTTCCAAGATTGGCGCAGTTACTGCGGACGCGACGAGAGGAAGGATCTACTTTGCCGACTACGACAAGTTCCGCGTGTCCGCAGTCAACTTCGACGGAACAGGATGCGTCGTCATCGCAGAAGACGTCGGTCTCATCACTAGCATGGCATACGACGAGGTGCACCGAGAGGTCTACTTCGTCCGCGCCAACCCAGCCAGCATTTGGAGAATCGACGTGGGCGACAACAACCTTGAAGTCTACCCGACGGATCCTCGCATCGTGCTCACACTGACCGTCAGAGACCGGCCCCGTCACATCGCCGTCCATCCGTGCCGAATGTTGCTCTTCTTCACGAACAACGCCGTCACGGGGTCCGTCATCGAACGTGTCACTTACAGCGGTTTCAATAGAGTTTGTTTCGTTTCGAGTTGACAACGTTTCTGATTTTTACGATTTAGGAAATGGTTCTGCAAGAGGATCTCCAAGATCTTCGTGGATTGACAATCGATATGGACGCCGAGAAGTTGTACTTCTCGGACGCGAAAGATTTCAAAATCTCGCGTTGTGATTTCGACGGATCTCACAGAGAGGTTCGGAGGAGCGTTTTGATTCGACAACTTACACCTTCCGTTTCAGATGGTCGTCTCGAACACGGACATTGTGTCGATTCATCCATTCGAGTTGGCCATTTATGAAGACGAGATCTTCTTCACCGATTGGATTTCCCGAGCTGTCATCAGTGTGAATAAGATCACAGGGAACGAGAACAGAACCATCAACAGAGCCATCGAAGTGCCCGTCGGACTCGTGATCGTCGACGTCGACAGAGAGTTCTGTGAGTTTCTCTGCGTGTTCCGAAGCAGTAGTTCTTCCCCTTTTTCAGGCACATCCGATCCGTGCTCTGGCAACGAACTCAAGTGCGAGGATTACTGTAGACTGATGCCGGACGGACAACCGACATGTGCTTGCAACGGAGAGCGACGACTCAATGCAGACAACCGGACTTGCACTGGAGACCTCCACGACAAGAAGTGTGCGGAGAACGAGTTCAAGTGCATGCATTCCGACATGTGCATTCCCTACGCCGAAACGTGCGACGGCTACAACGATTGCCCGATTCACGACGACGAAGACGCCAAGTACTGCTCGTCGCGCACTTGCCGACCCGGTTACTTTGCGTGCGGAAACGGACTGTGCATTCCGGAAGAGAAGGTGTGCAACCGAGTGAACGACTGCTCCAACTACGCCGACGAAACCAACTGCACGTGCAGTGCGGAAGAGTTCAAGTGCACCCAGGGACCTTGTATTCCTCTGAAAGCCCGCTGTGACCACATGCAAGACTGTAGCGACGCGAGCGACGAAATCGGTTGCCCGTTCCGCAACTGCTCGGAGCTCAACGAATTCGGAATGAAAGGGCTCATCAACTGCGAGACGACCTCTCAATGCATCCATCCCACGTGGAAGTGCGACGGGCGGAACGATTGTTTCGACGGTTGGGACGAGAAGGACTGCTTCGTGGACTTTGATTCCGCCGGAGCCAGCGTCTCCCCGCCGAAGAAGTGCGACACGACGACTCAATTCGCGTGTCTGGCCACAAGAACGTGCATGCCGCTTCGTTGGAAGTGCGATGGTCAGCCCGATTGCGCGGATGGCTCTGATGAGAAAGATTGCGAAGCGAAGAAGTGCACTTCGTTCGAATTCACGTGTGCCTCTTCCAAAAAGTGTATTCCACTGGAACAGAAATGCGACGGCAGGACTGATTGTCCGGGTGGAGAAGACGAACAAGAGTGCGAGACTGAATGCGATGCCAGCGGCAACTCGACGTTCCGCTGCACCAATCACCGATGCATTCCGATGGCGTGGAGGTGCGACGGGACGGACGACTGCATGGACAACGCCAAGTCGCTGGGTTCGGATGAAGTCGACTGCGGGAAGGGCAAGACGAGTCTCCACGTTCCCTCCCGTTGTGCGGACGAGACGTGCGTGGTCGCTTGCGAATTGACGGCAGTTCTGTGCGACGGAGTCAAGGATTGCAGCGACGGGTTCGACGAGGAGAATTGCGCGTCGCTGGACAGACAGTGCAAGCCGAACGAGTGGATGTGCAACAGCGGACAGTGCATCGACTCGAGCCGACTGTGCGATGCCTCCGTGGATTGTATCGACGGCTCCGACGAGTGGGTTGACTTCTGTTCTCTGTCGGAGCCACCGAAGAGAGGATGTCCGAACGGATGGTCGTGTGTTCTCAAGAACGGAACTATCGGGTGTCTGCAGGAGAGTCAGCTGTGCGACGGAAGACTGGATTGTATGACTGGGTGAGTTGGGAACATTTCCAAACTAAAAAACATTGACACTGTTCAGAATCGACGAACAATGCCATCTGCCGCAAGGAAACTGCTCTTCGTCTCGGAATTCCTGCGAACAATCATGGAATTGCCAACGACGCGCCGGCTTTGAGACGTGCTCCTGCGACGAGGGATTCCACCTGTCCCCCTACGATCAGAGTTCTTGTCTGCGTTCTCCGTCGTGTCCGAAAGCCAATTGTTCCCATTTCTGCATCGATCGACGCGACATTGGCCATCAGTGTTTCTGTGCTCCGGGATACATTCTGGCGGAGAACAAACGAGACTGTCGACGGAATGACACTATCGATCCGGAGATTCTGCTGGTTTATGGTCATCGACTGAAACTTTTCACCATCGACGGGCACGCAAAAGCGACGCTGCTCTCGAATTTGACGAACGGAGTCGCACTGGATTACGACATCAAGAGCGATCTGATCTATTGGACCGATGTGACACACGACGGAAACAAAGCGGGCATCACGTCGATGAGCAACCAGCCGAACACTTTCCGCATCATCAACTCGTTGCCGACGAAGGGAATCGACGGAATCGCCGTCGATTGGCTCGGAAGGAACATCTACTACACGGACAGAAACCACGATGCGATTGCCGTTTGCGATATGAAGGGACGATTCAACAGGATACTTCTCAAAGGAGCACCACTCAACGACCCGCGGGCGATTGTGCTCGATCCCTTGCAGGCGCTTGTTTTCTGGACCGATTGGGGAGCATCGGCGCACATTGGCAGGATGAACATGGACGGTTCCGACGAGCGAGTCATCCTCCAGGACAGGACGATCCGTTGGCCGAATGCTCTCGCTGTGGACGCACCCGCTCAGCGGCTGTACTTTGGAGACGCGCATCGGGACTACATCGCCTCTTGCAACTACGACGGAACGCGGAGGAGGATGGTTCTGCGCAACACAGTCCGCCACATCTTCGCCCTCTCCGTGTTCGAGGACTACATCTACTGGAGCGACTGGCACAACCACACCATCGAGAGAGTGCACAAGATAACGGGAGACCGACGAAAAGTGCTGATTCAAGACAAGAACTACCGACCGATGGGATTCAAGATCGTGCATCCGTCGCTGCAGAAGATGGGCAGTCTGGAGACTGCAAAGCACCCGTGCTCTCAACCGGCCCGCTGCGACAACCTCTGCATTCCAGACGACACTCCGGAGAAGTTCACCTGCATGTGTGCCCAGGGATTCCGATCCGAGGGTAGATCGTGCAAGTCGGAGTGCAAGCCGAACGACTTCATCTGCACCAAAACCTACAAATGTATAGCTCCGTGGTGGCGATGCGATGGGCAGAACGACTGCGGAGACGGAGAAGACGAGGGCTACTTCGTCGAAGGAGTGTGTCCGCCGTTCCCGTGCGACGCCGGTCAGTACGTGTGCTCCAAGACGAGCGCCAATGCGACGGCACAGTGCCTCTACACGTCGAAACTGTGCGATGGGAACACGGATTGCCCTGGCGGCGATGACGAAGATCCCAAGTTCTGCGAGAGTTTCGAGTGCACGGAAGCGCAGTTCAAGTGCGAAGACCACAAGAAATGCATCTCGCTCATGTCGGTGTGCGACTCGAAAAAAGACTGCGACGATGGATCCGACGAGAGGGAGTGCGTTATCAAAAAGTGCGAACCGGACCTCTTCGCGTGTGTAAATCAGACGACGTCTCTCATCAGCATGTGCATTCCGAAAGAGTACCAATGCGACGGAGAGACCGATTGTCCCGGAGGAGAAGACGAACTGGACACGTGTCCAGCCGTCGGAGAGTGCACACACGAGCAGTTCCGATGCGACAGCGGCAAGTGCATTCCGAGAAGACAGCGATGCGACGGAGAACTCGACTGCCGGGACGCTTCCGACGAGAGGGGCTGTGCCAGAGAGTGCGCCCTCGTCTGCGACGACTACTGTGTGCATGCCGACGAGCTCTGCAACGGACACCAGAAGTGCAAGGACGGATCGGACGAGGACGAGGAGGCGTGTGCGACGAAGAAGTTGCTCGAGAAGAAGCTGACGCGCAAGTGCGGCGGATTCACGTGCGACGGCATTGTCGACTGTCCCGACGGGTCCGACGAGCAGGGATGTCCGGACTTGAGCTGCCATTTGGCGCTCAACGAGTCGATGATTTGCAACGGAAAAGTCGACTGTGACAGTGGACGCGACGAACAGAACTGCGTCAGCTACGGAGACTACAACAACCCGTTGTTCCAGTGTGCGAAGCAGACGGTCCGCGAGTGGCAGGTCTGCGACGGACGATGGGACTGTGCCGACGGACTGGACGAGTCGCCGGACATGTGCAGAACACGAAAGGCGCGTTGCTTCCGCATCGGATTCTGTGACGGCGGAAAGCAGTGTCTCGACATTTCGACGGCCCTCTGTGACGGAATACGCGATTGCCGCGACGGAAGCGATGAGATGCCGGCGCACTGTCGGGATATGTGCAAAGGAAAGTTCAGGTGCACGAACGGAAGATGCGTCGACGAGTCGGCGAGGTGCAACGGGAGGGACGACTGTGGAGATGGGTCCGACGAGGACACTTGCGGCGTCGAGTGCCATCACTTCGGAGTTTGCCCTCAAAAGTGCTGGATGGCGTACAACACGACTGCTCGTTGTCACTGTGCTCCCGGCTACTCTCGAACGAAAAGCGACTTGTCCGGATGCGAACCGACTTCGAAGGCCATTGAGATGTTCCTCTCGAACGGAAAGATGATCCATCTGATAATGGTGGACAGTACGATGCTCCGGCCCGTGTTCAACTTCCGATTGGACATCATTCCGGGCGGAATCGACTTTGGATACGACTTCTTCAGAGCCGTACTGCTGTACACTGTCGGCGGAGACACCCAACGACAAGTGGACATCCGAAGCAGGAAGTGGTCGGAAGGAGATCTCATAAAGCCGTGGGGAGAGCCCTCCGACGACAGCACGTCTTCTCTCATCGCCTACGACTTCATGCACGACAACGTCTACTTCACGGAGAGCAGCGACCCGGCGCCTGGTGTTTTGTTCAACACCCAAGAGAACATTTACGTGGCTAGGGCCAACCTGACCCGCACGAAGACTCTTCTCGTCAACTCGACCGGATCCATCCTCTCCATGGCTGTCGATCCGATGAGTCGTCTCCTCTTCTGGACAACTGGAGCACCGGTTCCTCGCGTTCTCGTCGCCCATCTCGACGGAACCCCAATCGCGCAGCCATTCAAAGCCAATCCAACCCAACCGCACAAAGTGATCGTCGAAAGAAACGTCGTCGAGCCGAAATCAATTGTACTCGACGGGCCGAACGAGAGGGTCTACTGGATCGACGGCTTCAAGAGAACCATCGAAACGGTGTCCTTCGACGGAAAGGACCGCCGGACCGTCCGAAAGTTCGAACTCGACGACGATCCGATGGCCATGGATCTGCTGGGAAGCTACATTTACCTGGTGACCAAGGCCGGAAACTTCCACAAGATGCACAAATTCACTGGAAAGACGAGCAGATACAATCGAACCGTTCGCGACGTGTCTCCGTTCATCAGACTCCGTGTCGCCCATCCGGTCAAACACACCGTATCTCACCTCACCCATCAGAAAAACCCATGTCGATCCAACTATTGCCCACTGGACACTGTGTGTGTTCCCGAAGAAAATGTAAGTTTTTGTTTGATGTTCATTGGGTATTATTCTTATTATTCAGAACGATGGAACTCTCGTTCCCAAGTGTCTCTGCGGAACTGGCCGATTCTTCGAGGTATCGACAAAGAAGTGTCTCCAGCTGAGCGAGAAGGACCAAGAGGCGCTGCGTGAGTGCCTTCTCATCTACTCACGTCTTCTAACTTTTTATGTTTAAGAGTGTGGAGACTACTTCTGCTACAACAATGCCGTGTGCAATCCGACACTGAAGACGTGCATCTGTCCGCCTGGATTCTACGGAAAGCAGTGCGAGGTATGAGGTCACACGAAACCACAGAGGTCATTGTCTTCTTGCAGATCAGCCAATGCGCCGAACGGTGCTGGAACGGCGAGACGTGTGCAGTCCGGCAGCTCGACTCGTACCACGAGGTCGTGTGCAAGTGCGCCGGCAACTACACCAACATCGACTGTGCGACGCACGCGTGTGAGGGAGTCTGCGGTCCACGTGGCACGTGTCGTCCGGTTCCGTGTCCCGAAGGGCACACGTCCTGCCGAACGCAAGCCTACTGTGAGTGCGACGAAGGATGGACTGGCTATCAGTGCAAGCACAAAAAGGAGGCGCTCCTCTGTTCCGGACACTGTTTCAACGGCGGTCAGTGCAAGGGAGACCGCCCGTCCCGTCTCGGATGCGACTGTCCTTCCGGTTTCACGGGCGCCCGCTGCGAGAACTGCGACAACCACCAGTGTCTGAACGGCGGCTTCTGTTCCTACTTGCCCTCGAACCGATCGCTCTCGCACTGCACGTGTCCTTCCGGTTTCACGGGCCTCAACTGCGAGATTTACTTGTGCAAAGACGCGTGTCCGTACGGTTCCAAGTGCACGTACGACATCACGAAGCCGCTCGATCCGATCAGCTGCTCGTGCGAACAGAACGCCGCTGCTCACAACTCGGACTGCTCGCCGATCTGCCACAAGCAGCCGAACTGGTGCCACAACGGAGGAGCGTGTCTCGACCTGTTCGGTCAGCCCGGAAAGTGCAAGTGCCCTCCACGCTTCACGGGCCCCCGCTGCGACATCCCCCTCACATGCGACGACTACTGCATGAACAGCTCGAAGTGCGTCGAAGTGAACGGAACACACTTCGAGTGCGAGTGCAAGAAGGGCTTCAAGGGCCTCCGATGCGAGAAGGACACCAAGTGCAGCGAGTGTCAGAACGACTCGAAGTGCATCAAAAAACCGTCGGGAACCGTTCACTGCGAATGCCCCGCAGGCCTCGGAGGAGACACTTGCGACGAGATCACGGCCCGGTCGTGTCGAGCGGTCACTTGCAAGAACTACGGCGTTTGCAGGGATCCGGAGGGCGAACAGACGTCTCCGGAGTGTCTGTGCATTCCGGGATTCTCGGGTTCCCTCTGCGCCGTCAACTCGTGCGACAACTTCTGCCATCACGACGGCGTCTGCTCTATCGATCAATCGACCTACGAACCGCAGTGCCAGTGCTCGGACGCATTCTTCGGAGATCGCTGTCAGTATCGGATTCACAGAATATCTCAAGATGCAGTGGAAAGCGGCGGCTGGATGAGTGAGTATCGTGAATAGAGCACCAGAATCGAATAGTTGACTTTGCAGAAACCATTATAATCACCGCAATCGCCATTCTAACCATCGTCGTCGTCGTCGGAATCATCGCCAATCGATCCAACAGGTTCCCGAGTCGAGAATTGAATTCCCTCGCATATCGTGCATATTTCAGATTCGCCGTATTCCGTCAGTTCCGTCACACACCGATGCAGAACCACGGCGCGCCTCTCGACCAGTTCAGCAATCCGGCGTATTTGATGGACGAGGGCGGCATCGAACTAGTCACTCAGAATACGAGTCTTGTCTCATCTCACGATGTAAGCCCTTCCCCCCATCCCAAATCATAATCTGTCGATTCCCTTTCAGCGTGGATCGTTCAACAATCCGGTTTTCGAGCACGAAATGGTACCGATCTACAACGACACAGTCGAGAATCGCGAACTGTTGTCGTCGGAACAGTAGCTCTCTTTCCCACTCCCAGTTCCCCCTTTTTATCGATTGTTTTTTCACTTGCCTTATCTCTCTCACTCCAGAAATATCACATTCGGCTCACAGGGTCTCTTCCCTCCTCATCGTTTCATAATTATTAATCAATTTGTTCAAAACAATCACTGTCTTACCAAAACGTTGTATTCACTCGTTTCTCTCTATTCACAACGAATTTTCAACCCCTCCCACACACATCAACTGGTTTTCTCATAGCTTTTAATATGAACTTTTCCGTTTTCTGTTTCAATCATTTTATACAGCGTCGTGCAATATTTCACAAGATTCTCTGAATATACACAAACTATCATTCGGGAAAGAGGGCTATACAGTGAGGGGTTTGAAATGAGGGTCAGTGAGTGAGTAATTCTAGTTAGTACGGTTACTGGTGAGAGTGGCGGAAGGGATTCAGAACTCGAAGACGCTTTTTGCTGGAGACAATATTCCCTCGATGGTGCTCACTTTGTTCGGCATTTCTCCGACGCAGTCCGGTGCTTCTCTGAAAATAAATTGAACTATGAACCAATTTTGGACTAATCTTCATACCTTCTGTAGTTGGGTCTTTCTGGTCTTCCTACCATTCTTACGAGATCCGGATCAGCCTTTGGAGACAACAGGCGATAACCGGGAATAGGGCTGTTGATATCATCGAGAAACATTCTCTCCGAGCGCTCTTGCAGCCACCGTTCGTAATCAATATCCAGCTCCTTCGCACTTCCGATAACATCGCGGAAGAAGAAAGCGACGAGACGATGGACGAAAATGTACTGCATAGGAGTCTCGATGGCGAAGGCACGGCGCTGACGTAAGAACTGAACGGCTCGTTGAACCGGATACTGAAAAAAACAATAAGCACAATGAAGAGATTGGTTTGATACCTTGTAAGTCGGCCCTCTCAACAAGCTGCAGATGGCAATTTCGGCAGCAACAAGGCAAGCAGCTCTAGAGACTCCCAAATGATCGTGGATAACCACTGGTTTAGATGTGTTACGCATCAGTCGGAGAATATTGAGAGGAGTGTACATGTTCGATGAGTTGTTCACATCTCCCTGCCAGTGTTCTACATGACGTTCTTCACGATCTGGCCCGATGAGACGAAGATGAGTGACTCGGAACAACGGATCTGGGGCTTGATAGACACCAAAGTTCTCCACACGGATGCCTCCCGAAACAAATATAGCCGGGTCCGACGGGCTTCTTGGCCAGTATGAAGCGCACCTTGTGGGTTCTTTCCTACTGATGAGCATGATAATGTAAGGAACCTCTTCCTGCCAAATCATGCGCCAAAAATCATCGACGGTGTTTTCCATTGGCGACTGAGTCAGAATGAACTCATTGAAGAGTGGCTTACCAGAGACTCGGCTTGCATGTATAAAGTCACCAAAGTGGTGATTTTGCGGGAACTTCAGACACACTCGTGTGGAATCTTTGCAATGAACACGCGGGTTCCGGCATTTTTCGTTATTGGCATCCGAGGCTGCATGTGTAAATGGGATGTGATTCACCGAATTCTCAAGAATTTCGAAACGTCTTTCCATTCCTCCAATAATGGTAGACACATACTTTGCCTTTCGCGCTGCTCCAAACATACGCTTTCCGATCCGAATATTGTTGTAAACTGAAAAAAAAAAATTGAACTCAATCGCTACAAGAATATAAAACTCGTACATTGTCCGGCGACACGAACACGGTCCCTATCTGCCAGGACATTCGCTTTGAAAGCTTGAACTCTTTTTTGCATCGTGGACGCATCGAGATCGTGAAGCAGGTACGCAGCCATTGTTTCGTTTTTCACAGCTTCCGGATGAATTTCCGAAATCCAAGTACTTGTCTGGTCCTTGGACAGCAATCTCATGAGAAGAACTTGATCTCTAGCTGACTGAAGATCAATTCGATGATCCGTGAAGAAAGAGGAATTGATTCCGAACTTTTCACAGATGCTTTTCAGA
Source organism: Caenorhabditis macrosperma (assembly GCA_963932285.1). Classification (NCBI taxonomy): domain Eukaryota; kingdom Metazoa; phylum Nematoda; class Chromadorea; order Rhabditida; family Rhabditidae; genus Caenorhabditis; species Caenorhabditis macrosperma. The sequence goes on from OZ010622.1 coordinate 6,356,905, forward strand.
GGCATCACCCATCCTTGTCCATTAACTGGACGTTTCGGCTTCTTGCCGTTTTCATCACGTCGGATGTAGATGTCAGTGTAGCGTCCCTTCCATTTCGTGTCAAACTTCGATGAAAATAGCAATTCTTGCGTGATTTCGGTGTCATCATAGCTAGTGCGAATCAGGTTCGCCATCGCCTCCTTCGTCATCTTCTTGTTACTCTGAGTTACGGACCCAACACGAGAATCTGGTGTGGAAGCTATCTTATAGGCGGCATGTAGTGAGAAGGCGCCCGGTGACTGCTGAGTACCCTGGAAACAGTTCATCTATCTTTGTTACAATTCAATTGGTTACCAGCACAGCGTTTTTAGTCTCCAAAGCTTTTCTCGTTTTAACCACTAGAGCTGGTTCCACTTGCATAGCAGTTCTTGCAGCGAACACTTTCATCCGTACATTGTTGAAGTGACCTTTAGCTGAGTCGATATTCGAAGGTTCCACTTGATTCTCTCCGCCGGTTTTCGCCTTCTCTGACACAAGACAGTCAAGTGCCTTCGACTTACGAAGCTTTGACGGAGCCGCATAGGTGGTCGGGGCTCCACGAGGAACCTCGATATCATCTTCTCCGGAAAAATCATCATTCAACCGCTGTTTTGATCTTCTGTATAACAACAATGAAATTTTACACTCTTTCGTTTCGACTACCTGTCTTTCTGTGCCAATTTTTTAACCTTCCTCCGGAAACTCTTACTGAGAGTAGTGTCACTGTTGAAGCGAGTTCGCATCCGACTGACTCCTTTCTGCTGGGGATAATCCACCATGATCTCTCTAAATTCGGTATCATCTCGAACCCAAGTAATATTCGCTTACAGGTCATCGATGCTCTCCGTAGACGAGTCGCCGTTCTTTCCGGAACAGAAGCTCTGGAGCGATGTTGCTCGTTTTCGTCCAGCTTGTGAGCGCTGAAACGGATTTTCAATAAAAACAATTTCCATCGTCTCACCATTGCGTTGATTTGTTCTCGGAACATAACCTCACTGTTAAGAGCCATCGCTGCTGGAAGAACAACAAAAATTCCTCAAAATATTGTAAACAAGGAGCAGTAAAACAGAAAACAGTCTTTAGATTGAACGATGATTTAATGATTTCGGGGGATAGAGAATGCGCCAAAAAAAGATCGAAATTGCGAGAGAAAAAATTGAGGAAATTGCGCGCGCGATGAATTACGGTAAGCAGGTCTGCAATTCCGGTGAATGCACACAGCCTACCGTACCTTGGCCAGAAATGTTTTCACTGAGAACTGCAGCGAACCGGGAAAAAAACTCGAATCAGGAACGACCGAATCAGGAAACAGCGAACCGGGAAAAAAGCTAGCGAACCAGGAATAACGAAACCGGTCATTTTTGAGCCAATTCGGGAATTAGACTGAGTTTCCATATTTCTCGAAATAGTATGCTGGAGAATATCTGCGAACTAGTTAAATAATGCTGAGAAAATTCTCTAACTGGCTCAAAAACTCTCAAATGGGCTCAAAAATGACCAGTTTCGTTATTCCTGGTTCGCTAGTTTTTTTCCCGGTACGCTGTTTCCTGATTCAGTCGTTCCTGATTCGAGTTTTTTTCCTGGTTCACTTCAGTTCTCGTTTTCACTTGAAATTGATCAATTGATCAATTAGACGCGTCTAGACGTCTCACTCGAGAAATATTTAAATCAAAAAAAGTATTTAAATTGAAAAAAAGAATTGAATTCAGAATTCCTTCATTCAAAATACATCGAAGCGCGAATTCTGACTGAAACGTTGAACAAAGAACCAAATCGCAACTATTGAATAAATATTTCGCATTGAGTTTGATTATTAAGAATTCTGGGAATCCGATTCAACACGAATCCCATTCTACATCAAACACGAGTCGAAGTTTCCGACATTTCTCCAATTTTCGAGAAGCATCCAGTTCACTGTACATTTGAAGTGATATACTTGATATTCGTCAAGATATCCCCCTTTTAAAAACTTATTTCATAATCTTTACTATTATTAAAACACAAATTCTGTGTTTGTCCGTCCGCAGCCTTTTCTCAGCGCCTACTTGGACAGACGGATCAGAAAAGTTGGCCTGATGATGCACGAGAATTTTTTAAGCGATCCGTAAACTTTGACGCTTTCTCAAGCACATTTTCTGCTTTTTGGCTTGACTTTCCGGCTTCATTTTTGAATGGGCACATGACGGCACGTCGAATTTAGACGTGAGACCAAAACAATTTTGAAGCATTTCTATTTTAAAAAAAAGACAACAGGCAAAACCGCGGAGCCCAGGCTGAGCGGCGGCGTTAGCCGCCTCGATTGGCCTGGTATTATAAAAATATCATCAGGTTGAATATATTTATTGAACACAAAAATTGGATTTGAGTATTTGTGGCCCTAAAGAGGGCCGTTGGGTTCGGTAGATTCGGAAGCGAGTTCTCTTATTCCTTGTCTCCGGCGGTCTTCTTAGGCAGAAGAACGGCCTGGATGTTCGGAAGAACTCCTCCCTGAGCGATGGTCACTCCGGCCAAAAGCTTGTTCAGCTCTTCGTCGTTGCGGACGGCGAGTTGAAGATGTCTCGGCGCGATACGGGTCTTCTTGTTGTCACGGGCGGCGTTTCCGGCCAACTCGAGAACCTCAGCGGCGAGGTATTCGAGAACGGCAGCCAGGTAGACTGGGGCTCCGGCTCCGACGCGTTGAGCGTAGTTTCCTTTGCGAAGAATACGGTGAAGACGTCCGACCGGGAATTGGAGTCCGGCTCTCGATGAGCGGGACTTGGCCTTTGCTCCGGTCTTGGCTTTGCCTCCCTTTCCGCGTCCAGACATGGTATCGATTGGTTGGTGGTAGTAGAACTATCTGCTGCACTGACCTCTGCGGCTTTTTATATGCGAGCGCGCGGTGGAGGGGCGGGGCGGCCGCTTACCGAGACGCTTCCCGCTATTCGGCATTGTGGCGAGCGCAAGGGTGTGTCCCCGCAGGGGGGTAGCGGGGGGGAAAGCTCCGCCCACCCACCGCCATCGTCACATAAATACTCGCGGCATCGACCGGCTTCCTCAACTTGTTTCACCCCAAGCCCGTCTCTCATCATGCCACCAAAGCCATCCGCCAAAGGAGCCAAGAAGGCCGCCAAGTCCGTCGCGAAGCCGAAGACCGACAAGAAGAGGAAGCACTCCCGCAAGGAGTCCTACTCTGTCTACATCTACCGTGTGCTCAAGCAGGTCCACCCCGACACCGGAGTCTCCTCGAAGGCCATGTCCATCATGAACTCCTTCGTCAACGACGTCTTCGAGCGCATCGCTTCCGAGGCTTCCCGACTTGCGCACTACAACAAGCGCTCGACGATCTCGTCTCGCGAAATCCAGACGGCCGTCCGTCTCATCCTTCCGGGAGAACTCGCCAAGCACGCCGTGTCTGAGGGAACCAAGGCAGTTACCAAGTACACTTCCAGCAAGTAAGCTGTCGACAGCTGAAAGCGACCCTACCGAACCCAACGGCCCTCTTCAGGGCCACATATGCAAATCCTAATCGTTCAAATAAATCATTCATTATTACATAATATATATCAAAGACTAGAGAGTTGTGTAGACTCTGTCGAATCGTCCTGTTTCTTTTTCTTTTCTCGTTTTGTGAAATGCAGTGCTCGTTCCTGAAAATTGCCGATAACTCGAATCAAAGATCGCTGAAGCGCTCACAAAGTCCGCTGGCCTCGGCGACGTCTCCCGGTCTGCCTTCAAGACCCCCTCAGACGAATCGGGCGGCTTTTCGTGCGCATCGGCTGCGGCTGGATTCTCGTGTTTCGAGGCCGCTTCCTTTGATTCGGGTACTGGTCGTTTTTCGCTTTCCGCCGCCGCCACCGTCGTCGCCTTCTTCTGCACCTTTTCGACCTTCGAGTTGTGGCTCTTCGAATGGTGCTCGTCCTTCTTTTTCACTTTCCCTTTGACGCCTTCTTTCGTCACTTCCTCCTGTGACACTGTGGGCGTCGCCGACGCATTCGAACCTGTTGTTTTCTTCTTTACAGCACATCTGAACAAACGTAGTACACGAAGCCATCATTCTCTTCTCACAAAAAGATGGGCGGCTCTTTCGAGGACGCATTCGTGTAGCGAATCGGCTCCTTCGGCTGCTGAACCGGCGGCGGAGGCTCGGGTGTCTTCGTCGCTTTCGGCAGCTCTTCCACTTTCAATTTCTTCGAACATGACACCACTATGACTGAATGAAAAACAGAAGATGTCCATTTACAGCGGAAAACGACAAACACCTGTTGATAGAGCAAATGTAATCACTTGTGCCAAAATTGTTTCCATATCCTTGACGTATTAGAATCGAAATTAGAAATGAATTCAGGAAAAGGAAACTAAACGAGAGCATCGAACATATTCGAATATTTATTCATTTAAAACAAATAAAAACTGGATTTCATCATTTGTGGCCCTGAAGAGGGCCGTTGGGTTCGGTATTTTGGGTTGCTCGGAAGCGGCGGATAAATTATCCTCCGAAACCGTACAGGGTTCTTCCTTGGCGCTTCAAGGCGTAGACGACGTCCATGGCGGTGACGGTCTTTCTCTTGGCGTGCTCGCAGTAGGTGACGGCGTCACGGATGACGTTCTCAAGGAACACCTTCAGGACTCCACGGGTTTCCTCGTAGATCAATCCGGAGATTCGCTTGACTCCTCCTCTTCTGGCGAGACGGCGGATGGCTGGCTTCGTGATACCTTGGATGTTATCACGGAGGACTTTGCGATGGCGCTTGGCACCTCCTTTTCCGAGGCCTTTTCCTCCTTTTCCACGTCCGGACATTGTTGACAGCAGTAGTTGAAGACTCACAAGTGAGATGATTCGAGGCCACCAGCCACCCTCCTTTATACGACCTGCGGTGGAGGGGCGGTGTCCACTTGACCCACCCTGCGGGGACACATCGTCACCCCGTTTAATGACGTCGTCATCGGCCGCCAACGAGCGACATCGGCCGTCGCGACCTTGCCCCCCGAGGCTCCTCCCCTCCACCGGGGACACTTTAAGTATCCCGTGCCACGCAGTCTACCGCACAGTCCAACCAACTGACATCCAACGCAATGGCTCGTACCAAGCAAACCGCCCGTAAATCCACCGGAGGAAAGGCTCCAAGAAAGCAGCTCGCCACGAAGGCCGCCCGCAAGAACGCCGCACCAGCCGGAGGAATCAAGAAGCCCCACCGTTACCGTCCGGGAACCGTGGCTCTCCGTGAGATCCGCCGCTACCAAAAGTCCACCGAGCTCCTCATCCGCAAGTTGCCCTTCCAGCGACTTGTCCGTGAGATTGCTCAGGACTTCAAAACGGACCTCCGCTTCCAGTCCTCCGCCGTCATGGCCCTCCAGGAGGCCGCCGAGGCTTACCTCGTCGGACTCTTCGAGGACACCAACTTGTGTGCCATTCACGCCAAGAGAGTCACCATCATGCCGAAGGACATTCAGTTGGCCAGACGCATCCGAGGAGAACGTGCTTAAGTGCCTTCATAGACGCTGAGACACGTTTGACTCACAATACCGAACCCAACGGCCCTCTTTAGGGCCACAAATCGATCCTCAATCAATTATGAAAATAAATTCTTAATTCTCTCCGTTTTCAGGTTTATTGTTTGTTTCCAATCAATCCCTGGATATTTCGTGCCTCCATGAATCATAACTGAGAATTTTTTGCATTGATTTCGTGTTTTGAGAAAATTTTCTTCAAAAAACAATAAACTCTGAAAAATGTGATAATCTCTGTCTGTTTTCCAAAAAACTGTTGATCCAAAGAACGTATCTGTTTGCCACAAAATTCGGAACAAATTTCCGCGCGAAAAAAATTTCAATCAATAAAGTTCTGTTGCCGACTACTGTAGAAGCTGATTGTATGTATGTTTATTGCGTATTTTTTTCGCATACCGTACATTTATATTTAAATATTGCCGTTTCACCCTTGCGCAGGAAAACATATTTGTTCGAGCAAACTCGTGATTGCGCGAATTTCACAATTTCACAAAAAGTCGATCGAAATTTCGCGAAAAAGAACTATTATTTTTTGAATCGCGCGCCAATAGGCGGTGGCCTAACTTTGCTCGGCCGAACACCGAGCGCGTATCGAAACATGTTCGTCAAAACGTAGCAACGTCGTTTTCTCTCTTCCCCCGTCCGTTTTTCCGATATTGTTGAGTTTATGCAAATTTTGCTGACGTTGCAGAAAAAACTGTTTCCAGCTGTATGCTTTTTATAACAATGAACTGAATCCGTTCGTCATTTTAAAAATCCAATCATTTCTTGAAACGTTTCCTGATATTTTCTAAAATTTTAAGCCTCAATTCAAGATTTCGTAACGATATCATTTTGCAGGGTCGGAAGATGAACGACCTGAATTGTGTGGTTTGCCACGGGTCTTATAGTGAGTCATCTTTCAATCTTTGCGTATATATATATCCACTCTTTTCTGCAGATCTTGAAAGAAACATTCCAAAGGTGTTGCGATGTGGGCACACTCATTGTAACGTTTGCATCACGAAGATGGACCTTCACAGAGGTGGAATTCGATGCCCCTTATGCAACGTGAGTTTTGAATATTTCGCTGTGGATTCTCGGCCAACTTTCGCGACAGTTCTGTATGTCCCAACTTTCGAATAATTCACGAAAGTAGACTTTCTTGACTGTTTGCGACTGCGCAAAAAACAGTTTTAGGTCGGTGACTTACGAGCGATGACTCACTGTCTGAAAAATTGTTTTAGCATCGCTGCAAAATGTCGAGAAAGTCGGCAGAGGTTGACAGACGGAAAATGTTGCAAACGTCGACCGAAAAATAATTTAACAAAGATACAGCGAATCACAAATAATGAAAACCATGCCGTTTTCAAAAGATGTTTCTCGCCACAAAAACGACAAATCATTTTCAGATGTGGGGGAAGAGTTTCAAAAAGAACGAAATCGAGTTTCCGACTAATTTCGCGCTCGTCCGTAAGTTCCTATTCAATTTTCAAAAATTCCTATTCTTATTTTAGAGATGCTTGAACAGAAGAAGAATGAAAACGGTGACTTCTCATTCAAATGCGCACAATGTGAGATATACGGGAAAGCTTCAGAGTGAGAATATTCTCCTACTGAATACTTATCGTCAATCTATTGTTTCAGGCAGCACATATGCATTACTTGTGTTCAAAGCGACTACAAATTAGTGAACATCGCAGAGCAGATAGACGACATTCCTGAAGGCATCGATTCTCTAGTTCTATGTGCTTCGTGCGCTATAAAGAACCATTGTCAGAAAAAACACGAGACCACAGAACTGTCGGCGCTGAAGCTAGATTATGCCTATCACCAGAAGGTCCAGGAAGTGAGGAATATTCACATGTCTCTACAAGAGGAAAACAAAAAACTGGCGAAAAGAGCGGACGAAACGAGATTGCTGCTGAACTCCTGCACAGCCGAATGCGATCACGCCATCACTGTTATGAGAGAAAGCAAACTGCACAGAAATCAAGCGTTGGCATGGCCCAGTCTCAAAAAATCGTTGGAAGTTCTTCGCAATACGTACTCCTACTGTGACATCAAACTGGCTGAAGTGAATGCCAGACTGATAGAAGGTCTCCCTCGAGAAACACTCAAACTTTTGGAGCACCGGCCGCGAGAGTACGCAACGACGCCCCTTCGACTTGAGCCGATTACCGATACCATGAAGTTTCGTATCCCTGCGATGTTTCCTGTCGATCAAAATGTTCAAGCGACGGAATCTGTTGAAAACACACCAGCACGAACTCCTACACCCGAAGAAGACGACGATGAATACGAAAGTGACCAAGAACACCACGATTTCCCCGAACTTGCTGATTTGCGTAGAGAACAGAGACGACTTGGGATGGCGTTAGATAGCGACGATAGCGATGACGGTGGAATGATTTACAGAAGATTGACTCAAGGAGCTAATGATGATGCTTGGTCGGGTGGTTGGGAGGCAATATTTTCTGGGCCGCTGGCAGAAATGAACGACGCCAACCCTCCAGTAGGGTTCAGCGGTGCGAACGGACAAAATGCGAATCCTCAAGGATTTGTGGCGTACAACGGGCCAGTCCGTATGAGAGGACGCAGGCGTAAGTGATTATTTCTTTGCTCTAACAATAAGTATATACGAAAAAATCTTTCAGCTCGTCCATACTGAACACACTGTAATTATCGATCATGACCGGTTCGCGTTCTGCAATCGTACCCGATTCTCACTTTTCGTCACTTCTTCAAGACATTTGTGTCACTGAGCAGTAGATGTTCCAGAATTTCCGAATGTGCATTCTTTTATTTTTCTGCATTACTGTTTTATCTTTTTCTGAAAAAGTAATTCATATTCAAATAAAAATATCATTTATTGTTGAAATCGTTTACGTCTACTCGGTTAATACTATCCGTTGCTATATTTTTACCCGTTTTCAAGACAGTATTAACTTTGTGTTCATGTTTCATCGATTTTCTCTCTAATCTCAACGTCCATCGGTCACGTCGCCTGGTAGCGTGCGCGCAAAAGTGCACAAGAGACGCAGACGGAGAGCACCTTTTCTGCCTAGTGACCGCTTATCGGATCATTACTATTGTCATCTTTCTTGTTCTGCGAATACAATTCTATTGAAAGTAATGTAAGAATTGACGATTCGTTTTCTCCGTCAATTATATGCTCATTTGTGCAAATGTCTGCTTATTCATCTTCAAGGTCAGACGAATTTGTTGTCTTACGAATTGTTGTTCCTCCATTTCGACTCGCGTTTTTGCAATGTTCATCTGCGTCTCTTGGTTGCCAGATATCGTTGAAGACCACAATTAGCGGGCAGGTGAATAATATCGCTAGAATTAACGTATCGAGCTCGCCGCTATTGATTTTGAATCCTTCGGACGCTGCCCTCTCTCTCCGTCAATAATTGGGTCGTTAACGCGCAACTCGCGAGTACTCGCCTCTTTCAAAAAATATTCGTGTTCTCCGTTCCTCCATTTCCATTCCACCCATTGCGCCTCGTCACTACCATATACCCGTTATCCGAAAGTTCTTCTCTCGAACTAATTGCCGTTTTCCTTTTTGAATAGTCTATGTGCATCCTTCGTACCTGTTTTCGAAGTTAATCATCAAAACTTTATCTAATATACAAAATTTCTTGATAGAGGCTTGAATTATTTAAATTAGAAATATGGAGCCACGTTGCCACCGTGTTCCACACGATACAGTATACCAGAAAGCGCCAGCCGACACAATCAATTCTTGGGTAGGTACCAATCTCGCAATCTAACCATCTCTCTCTCTTTCTCTAACTGTTGGTCACCGCTTCTGCATCGTAGTCTCCGCCCATTGCTCTCATCGCCTGCACTTCTCTCTCTCTCGCCGTCCTTGGCCGCACGACATTCACCCTCTGCAGCTTCATTTCACCAAATTTCTGCTTCGCTATCCGAATTTTTCGAAATATCCTTCCTGGCCTAAATTTTTTACTTTTTCAGGGTGAACCATGAACGTTCGTCTCGACTTCACCACTGCAGATCTCCTCAACTGTACCATATGCATTCGAGAGTTCGATACAAGAACTCGCAAACCCAAAGTCTTATTCTGTGGCCACACCATCTGTGAAGAGTGTACGGTCCAGTTGAAAGACAGCGATAAGTAAATCATATTTTAATTTCTGTCCAAAAGTCAAATTATTTCAGTCCGCCGACTATCCGCTGCCCGGTTTGTCGTAATTTCACGAGCCGTTCGCATTCACACCAGTTTGTGACGAATTTCCAAATTATGGCGTTTCTGGCAGAGAAGGAGAAGCAGGAACTTGAGAAAATCGAGAAGGAAAAGAAGGGAAAGAAGGCTAATCCTCGTGATGAGCACTTCCAATTTCGCATGAATCGCAACAAGAGTCTCAAAGTTCACGTGGCAACGAAGAAAGATTTGAAAAGTCCCGAGATGTTTTTGCGAAAGGATGCCGATGGCGGTACATCCGTCGTGATTGTCGGTAAAACGGGATCCCCGGAAGAAATTGTGAAGTACGTCAACGAGAATGGAATCGGCATTGAAACGGGAACATTCGGAACTCGTATTGTGTACGACGAGAGCGGAGGACATCAATCGAGCCGTTTTGCAAAAGTTAGCAACATAGGTGCAGGGCAATCGGCGCTGAAGTGCACGAATCCACCAGAGCGGCTTGAAGATGTCGAGTTCACTGTATCATACGAGCTCAAGGCGAGCGAAGACAATGGCTCACTTCGTCTCGAGTTGGTTCAAAACGGAGAACTACCGGAAGGCTTCAAAGGTATTTTGGAAGACATTTTGGATGAATTGAAACGAAACGGTTTTTGCAGTGTTCGATGGATGCATGACCAAGCCATCGGCAAAGCGTCTCAGAGAGCTGACCGGTCAAACCACAAGCACTAACAAAAACACTCCAAGCACTTCTGCTCCCGTCGTCGAAGTCGTCGAAGTCGTCGAACCAGAAGGTCCGGTGTCGAAGCGTACTCGTCGTGCTCGCGGCAAGTAATTTTGATTGTCTCCTGTGCACTATTTGTCCATAGAAACTAACACACGTCTAAAACAAGAAACTAATAAGACCGATTCTCCAAATCCATTTCCAATCGCAAAGGTCTCATCAACTAAATAAAAATCGCAAATTTCAAATTTACGCTAGTTTAAATATTTACAAAAAGTGTTTCTCTCGATTACTTTTTGTTGTTAACAGTCTCGTACCACGTGTTTCCGACGCATTGTACATTTTCACAGTTATCTTGTTAAAGTGCCCTCATTCGTTTTTCGTTTGATTTTCTCATTTTCGTTTTCCTATAATCAGTTTTTTGTGATGATCCTCCATCCGCAGTTTTACAACTCGTAATATTGATAAATGTTTTTATAAGACCTTTATTTCCGTTTCTTCCGCAATTTTCATAATGTTTATCCAACGTTTGACAGCGTTTTGAATATCTTCTATTCTGATTTATCCTTTATTTGTAGACTTTTTGTTTATGGTTGCTAACAAAACCCTTTTTCGGCGAAACATCTTACTGCAGTTATTTTACCGAAAAATGAACAAAGCCTTTGTCTCTCATCGTTTTTATTTCCAAACCGACCCGTTCTTTTTTTCTATCGAAAATCGATTCTGTTTCGCGCTTATTGTATCGTTTTTTCTTACCTCTCTCCCCTGCGCCTCAAACGCGGCCCCCACTCCTCCCACGCAATGTGTCTTGATGCGAGTGTTCATTTTATTCTTTCTCTTTACAGCGCCATACAGCTCGCCACTCTCCCATTGCCCCGATTGCCCTCCTCCCCCTTGCTGCCGCCTAAATGTTACCGTACCTCAGCCACTACCCCTGGCGGCGCTGCGGCGACGACGCTCTTCGCGTGAAATTTATTTCTCTGCTCCTCTCCGCTCCCACTCCATTGTCGTCGCCGGCGTCTATATTCTAATGATACCGCGCTCGTTCTGCCCTCTTCGACAGCTAGTCGCCTAGTCGCCAGCGCTCTTTCGAACCCCCATCAATCGATAGTCCGCTTGCAGCGAGGCTGTGTGCGTGCAACGTCTCACACGACTCTCTATTCTCTTCTTTGCAGCCGACGCCCGTGTTGCGCAACAACACCACGAGTGGCTCTTCTGTTGTCTTATCTTTCTCTTTATATCTCAAAATCACTTCTTATTGTAGGTGCAATGGCCAGCACCTCCAACTTGGGTGCCGTAGAGCCAGGTCCTACTATCATACTAACTTCAGATATTCCGACATGCGCCGTGTGCTTCGAAGTTTATCGTGAGTCACTTATTTCTCTGTGGATTTCGCAAACCTCATCGTTTCAGATACGACGAGACGTCCTCCGAAAATGTTCCCTTGTGGTCACACGTTTTGTCTCCCCTGCGTTATTAACCTTTGCTTCAGTGCCCCGAATGTACAACTGCGGAGAGGAGTTCCGTGTGCAACCTGTCGAAAAGTTGCGCCCATCAGATGCTTCGCACGCCCACAAGACTCTTTCCCGACTAACTTCAGTATCAGAGGTAGGCGTCAGGAAATATTAATTGTCAAACTGGTATTTCAGAATTGGCCGAGAAGTATGAGGAAGTGCAAGAGAACCAGAAATATCACTGTATGAATTGCAAGAATTTATATCATGAGCGAGAGCTCACGTTGTGCAATACTTGCTTAACAACGGGACTATTCCATGTGTCGGAACGTGATTTTTTGGTATAGCTGTATTGAGCTCATAATAACTATTTATTCAAGTATTCATTCAGAAACGACCGAGCGACAAGTCCATGTGTGAAAACTGTGCGTCGATCCATCACAAAGATCATGTATTCATGCCTTTCAAAACCGTATTAGGAAGATGGAAGCACCGAGAACTCTTTGAACGGTTCTTGAAGACTGCTGACGATCAAAGAACTCACATAGACGATTTATTCGATACTTTAAAGAAAGGACTCACTACCGCAAATAATTATAAAACTGTGAGTCCCATCTCTATTTAACAACTCGAAAACCGCTTGTTCATAGAATTTTGACGAAACTGTCAACCAAATCATGGAAAACGCCGGACGAGATGATATTGAAGTGATGGTTCAAAACTTTATCAAGGCTGGAAATACGTCAGCTTTTTTCTTTGACACAATTCGCGAAAGCGTCGGACGTCTTTCCAAACCAAGAGTAAGACATTCAAAATACTTCAATTCACAAATCAAGTTCTTTCAGGAACCTCATTTCCAGATGTTGGGAGCGAATCTGTTTAAAAAAGGATCAGAAACAGTGACCTATCGTTCTTATCTCAGCAATACGTACAAACAGAAACTGAGAAATATGTTTGCCGCAGGCCAATGGACACGTCATGGGAGATCAAATGACATTGATGTGGTTGCAGACCGTTCAGCGTCTCTATATGCCGGCCCACGACAACGACGTGTTCGGAATGATTTTGACGATGCTCGAGCTCCGTTTCCACTCGATGGTCAAGTTGCGGCGCCCCGTCCTGCTCCTGATGTCGAAATTATCCCGCCCCCATGGCGTCGACGTCCCCGTTTAATCCCAAGGCGCTTTCTAGAGGAAGATGAGCTTCCACGGCGACGCAATGTGATCGCAGAGCGAGTTGTGGTTCCAGAGCAAGTTGGGCTCCCACAGAGAGCTGAGTTCCCACAACAAGTAGTGATGGAGCAAAACATCCCAGAGGAAGTTGTGCCTCCACCAGTTTTCAACAGAAATCGAGATAACCTCGATGACTACAACATGATATTGCAAGTACAGCCAGCATTGTTCGAACAAGTAGCTAACAACGTCGCGCCTCTGGAACTTCCCCCGCTCTTCCAGCCAGTGGCGCCACCACCGGTCCCGGCATTGAATGCTGATCACCTCAACGTCGTCATGCAGTATTTTTTGAATATTCAAGTTCAACAGCGCAACCAATATTTGCAAGCGATGAACTTCAATGATCATTTAGGATTCGAGCAGTTCGAGGATGCTCGTCGCAGAGCAGTTGATGCCGCTTTTATAGCTCAGGCCGGCTTTCCACCTGCCCCTGAACCCCTGATCAGGCCGGCTCCTGAACGGATTAGAATTCAAAACTATTTCGCTCTTCCGTTCCACCTTTTCAATGCTCACTTGCCACTTCTCTATCACGAAACGTTAGGAAATGTGATTCAAAACTTCGTGGACAGCGTGCAGCCGGTGAACAGAAGGAACGAAGCATACGATTATTTCTTTGTTCCGCCATACGATGACTTCTTGTTCAGTGCAGAAGGATACGTTTCGATCAAGGCGGTGTTGCAAAGCCTTCTGCTTGCCCTGATTCCTGGACAATTTCCATACACGTCTTTCGAGGCAATGATTCGGGCGATCGACGCCGTGGAGCACCCTCCACCAGTCGTTGCTCCTATTGTGATTGTGCTCGACGATGATGATAACGTGAACAACGCTGATAATAATCGTCAACTCGTCCTCCAAGAAGTCCTTGGCAGAAACAGGCGCGTTGTCGAAGTGGTAGAAATTTTCCAAGAAATGGAAGAACCTGCTCAGGAAGTGGAAGAAATTTTTCAAGAAATGGAAGAACCTGCTCAGGAAGTGGAAGAAATTTTTCAAGAAATGGAAGAACCTGCTCAGGAAGTGGAAGAAATTTTTCAAGAAATGGAAGAACCTGCTCAGGAAGTGGAAGAAATGGTACAAGTAGTGGAAGAACCTGCTCAGGAAGTGGAAGAAATGGTACAAGTAGTGGAAGAACTTGCTCAGGAAGTAGAAGAAATTGTACAAGAAGTATTTGAAGAAAATGTTCGAGAAGTGGAAGAAGATGTCCAAATAGTCGAAGATCCTGTTCAAGTAGTGGAAGAAGTTGTTGAAATATTGGAAGAACCTGTTCAAATAGTCGAAAATCCCGTTCAAGTAGTGGAAGAAGTTGTTGAAATATTGGAAGAACCTGTTCAAATTGTCGAAGATCCCGTTCAAGTAGTGGGAGAACTGGTCGAAATATTGGAAGAACCTGCTCAAATAGTCGGAGATCCTGTTCAAGTAGTGGGAGAACTGGTCGAAATAATCGAAGAGCCTATTCAAGAAGAGCAGCCTCCTTTAGAAGAACTTCTTCAAAGGGAAGAGCCAATAGTCTTGCGCGAGGGAGAAGAGGATCAAGAACGTGAAGTAGAACCAAATGACGAGTTCTTATCAGAAATGCGCCGTCGAGGAAGGCAAAACTACGTCTTTCAGATGGAAGATCTTGTTCTGGAGCCTCCTGCTCGAGCAACCAGAGGTAAGACTCCATTTCGCTTTTCACCAATCCACCATCGATTCATTTGCAGCAGCGAAACGACGTGCCGTCATTACTGCGGATGGAACACCCGGAGATTCCTTGGCGGTCGCTGCAAGAGCTGCTAACACCCCGAGCACTGATTCGACGAACGACTCTCAACCTCTACGACGCGGACGTCCTCGCAAGCGTAAGCTCCCTACAGAATTGGGTAAGATTTAACACCATTGATATGTTGTTTCCTGGGTATTGTTTGTTGCAAATTTCTTACACATATTTCTATTCCACGCGACCTACTTTCATAGGCATTTTACTCGAGCAGTATTATAATATAATGCATGCTTCAATTTTCTGGATAAATGCATTATTTATTGTTTTATTCTCATTATATCTTTCTTGAACTTATCGGTTTAATTGTCCGATGTATTTACTTTATCACATTTCCATGAACTCCAGCATTTTTTAACCATCAACACTTACTTAGGATCAAGACAGATAACTGTAGGCCGTGAGTTTGGGAACAATCGTTGAAAATGGACAATGACAATTTGCGAATGGTGCTCGAAGAGCTCGACGACGTCAGTACGTATTTTTCCATGTTTTGAATAATTACTAAATTGTTTCGCTTATTCTATTCATATTTTATTTCAGTGAACGATCAGTTTGCGTTCGACGTCGACCAAGGTCCCCTGGCACTTCTAGGACCAGTGCGAGTCGACGGGTTTCTTGATCCCGGTGTTCCTGCGGAACCACGACGCGAAGACGTTGGCGCTGCGCAAGAGCAACCTGCTGAACCGGTTGCTCCACAGCCGGAGGTTGCAGCTGAAGCGGCTCCTGCTGATCAAACTGCTCCAGCACCGGTCGATGATGAACCTATCCTGACTCCAGCTGGTGCCGAGATGAAAGGATTGTCGTGTCTGATTTGCTATGATCCTTTTAGTGAGGTTTTGCTTTGTCTCACAAGTTTTATCATCTGTTCTCAGACACAACCAATCGCATTCCGAAAGTGTTCGCTTGTGGACACACCTTCTGCTTCGTTTGCATAAAGGAGCTCCTCCAGAATAGAAGCATTTGGGTGTCGAGCATCAGCTGTCCGACCTGCCGACAACCGACTCGATTCACTGCCACATCGGATCCAACAAAGGTGTCGACTAACTTCAGCATTCTGTGTAAGTGCCTTCAGAAAATGTTGTATCTCAATGTTCTGGTTACAGCGATGCTTGAACAACGCGAGGAAGAAAAGAAGGGTCCTAACGCTGGAGCCGAAGAGCTACAATGCTACGAATGCCAGAAGTCGTTTTGTGGAAAAGAGTAAGCTTACCCTTTGCAAGTTTTCAAAAGCACGGTCATTTCCAGACTCACTCTATGCAATAACGAGCAATGCCAGCCTAAGACCGACATGGATCTTTCGCGGGATGTGGATAGTATCAAACGGGTGAAAAGTTTGCTTATTTGCCGCGATTGTATTAACGAAAAGCACTCTCGCCATAATACCGTTCCGTTCGAAAAAGTCGTGGCTCAATACGAAGCCAATGATAAGATTATCGAAGCTGAGGACGTGCTCCAAAAGGCGCTCAAGGTTGCAGATGATACATTGATTCAATTCGGCCTTGTTCAAAGTGAAATTCTAGATCATAGACGAGTAAGCTATAAAAAAAAGACAAAGCGTCAAGTTATCTCTTTAGCGAATGGTGAATGCAATGCACAATATCCGCGATGAAGCAAACCACCCGAACATTTATGACTATCTGAATCGCTTCAAAGAGAGTGTGGAAGGATCTTGTTCAATATTGAAGAGAGTAACTGCCGATCTGAACACGTTCGACCGGCAATCAAAGGTTGGAGCATCAAAAATTTCAAGTCACAAAAATTGTTTCAGGCCCGATACTACCGAACGTTTGGAATTGATGTGTTGCGTCCGATTTCTCGTGCCCCCACTACAACCGACTGTATGCTGAGAATACCGAAACAGGAACCAGCCGCCAACAGCCAACGAGTCAGACGCGTCGTTGACAACCCCCTCGGCCTTCGTAATGCACAGAATAGACCGGTCGGGGGCGCAGGAGACATGATGGCCGCTTTCCTTCCATTCGAATTCGGAAACGTCGAAAGAGAAATTGAACGATTCGTACGTGCCGAAGAGATGCGAGATGATATATTCCGGGATCTCATTGCGCCTTTTCCTCGAGCTGGCAATCGTCCAGCTGCTGCCAATGCTGCTGCTGCTGCCAATGCTCCTGCTGCTGCCAATGATCCTGCTGCTGCAAACGCTCCGGCAGCTGATGCTCCAGCAGCGGATGCTCCTGCAGCGAATGATCCACTTCATGCTCCTCTTCCGGCTCGCATCCCACCACCACCCGTTCCTCCTGGCGCACAATTGATGGATATTATCGGAGGTCCACGGGCATTCGGTCTGGGTGGTTTTGGTCTCGCCGGTTTCGGAGGTCTTGGTCGTCGTCGCCGAGATAACCAAAGAAATATGAGAGAAGTTCATCATGAACTTCAGCTTGCATTAGTCGAGCATCCGTTCATGGGAGATATTCCTGCCGTAAGAAACGCGCTGGCGGCTCTGGAACAAGTGAGGGACGCCAGAGATGATTTGAATCCGATCTGGGCACCACGTCCCCTTCCTCGACGTCGACGAGACATGCCGGGAGCTCCACCCTTGAATGCTGAAATCGATCGTCAGTTGCTTGACGCCGAACAACGAATCGACCTGCTGAGAGTGCAAATCGAACGGCTCAACAGAGCTGCACGCGGAGGTCGCCGTGGTCGTCGTCGTGGTGGAGATGGTGCTGGTGATGCTCCGTGGGTCGATCAGGTAATTGAACAACCTCTACCGCCACGAGTCATTGAGCCTGGAATCGGAGCCGACGCCGATCAGAAAGAAGAGTTAGAAGCGCTGGCGGCAAGAATCCGACTGATGGTCAGAAACGAAGCTCACGCTGAAGCCGCCATCGCCGGCGTTCCTGTTCCTGATCACATCGAGATGCCAATTCTACTCAACCCGAATGCCGCTCCAGGAGTGCCACACATCGAAGACATTCTTCCGCACCAAGTTCAGCCATTCCTTGCCCAGCTCAGAGCACTCGAATTGGAATGGATTCAACGGGGCAGAGATAGACGTGCTCGCGCGGCCCCAGTGCCGCCAGAACCAACCGTTCCGGCGACCGCGGAGCCGTCAACAGGAGATGCTGAGCAGCCGGGTAATACTGTACCGGTAACTAAAAGATCTGTTGCGGTTGGACCTAGTACTTCGGCCGACGGAAATGTGCAAGACTCGGACGATCAAGAAGGGTCGTCGGGAACGAATCAAGGTACATTCAAATTGTTTTTATCAAAACTTATTTTAACTAAATTAAGAGTCTCGCCAACGTGATGCATCACCGTCCACAAAGGGTCCGCCTACCAAAAAGAAGCGCACAGAATAATCACAACTAATTCATCAATCTTCGACACCGTATTGACACAAATTAAGTACTATTACATAGATTCTATTTGAACTGCAATTTTCTCAAAGAACTTTGCAATGCTATCTTTTTGAACGTTGGGTATCAGAAAATCTGCTAAAGTCAAAGTGTATCGTTCCCTTTCCACCTGTGAATTATCGAAAACTTAATAATTTATATAACCTATAATTTTTACTCACCATGTTTACTCCACGCAACACTTCTTTTATTACAAGATCCTTTAATTTCCCAGTTTACAGCCAAAGTGTTATCTCCTGTCCTATCACTTTCTCTGTTCATAAACTTTTTTTCACAATAGATGCATGATTTCGTTTCAATTTACGACGTCAAATTACCGTTGTTTCAAATACTTTTACATTGATTGAACCGGTTTTAATCTGTTTGGGAAAGATAAGAAAAATATCTCTCCCCTTTTTTTTTGAAACTTCCTACTTTCAATTCATTTGTCTCTTATTTGTTCTTCTGTTACTTGATATTAGCTGCAATATCGTTCCAATTGGTTTCATCAATAATTCTTCCCCTCCATGAATCGTGCGGCGCTATTGCCAAACGGCATGCCGGACTTGCGTTTTTCTTCTTAATGGTGAAACTCGGAAACGTTGATATAACTCTTGATAAGGAATTGATTAATTGAAACGTAATCGAACTTGATTGAAACTGAAGTTTCACATGTTCTTTTTATTTTTATAGGGTCGCCAGCTGTGTCTTACGATGGCGGATGTCGAGGAAATTCTCGGGAGTCCTGATATGGGGACTATCATGTCGTGTCCCGTCTGTCGCGAAGCGTTTAGTGAGTTTAGCATCAGATGTTCTTCTAAACTTTCATCACCTAAAAATTCAGACATAACGGATCGGGCTCCTATCAACATCCCATGCGGGCACACAGTTTGCAGTGTGTGTATGCCTATACTTGTGGGACCGCGTCTGCCGCAGTTTATGGTTTGCCCCGTGTGCAGAAAAGGTCATTATCCAGCCAGAGCAAGAGACACACTGGAGTTCCCAAAAAACTGGCAACTACTTGGCATCATAGAGAAAATGATGGAGGTCAAGAAAAAGCAAAACGAAAGGGCGGATCCTATTCCTCTAATCAAGTGCAGAGAATGTAATATGGAAGTCCCAGAGTTTGAGTGAGTTCCTAACGTTTCCTCTCTATTCTGACCATAATCTTGAAGATTAACAACCTGTTCTTGTGTCAAACCCAAAAGATGCATGGATGTCGATTTCATTGTAAGACTAGTTATCATTGTCGCCAGAGTCATGTTATCTTCAGGGTCGTCCCCACAATTCGCTGATATGTGTGGACTGTATAAGTAACCACAGTGAACACGAACACAAGCCAGTTGCTGCTGTGAAAACAGCGTGGGACTGCCGGAATGCTATGAATGATCTGCAAAAAATAAGCACAAAGCTACGTGACAGAAGCGATGTTGTTAACGGCTTCTTCGACAATGCGAAAAAACAATTGGCTTACCTTGTCACTGTGAGTAGCAATTTTCATAACGAATTTTGTCAGTTTGTTTCAGAGAACGGAAAAGACTATCAAAAGATTGGATGCTCGACCAAGAGATCAAAACCTCGTTTCGGTCGCTGGCAGTTTTTATGAGAAACTCGAGAAAATCAATGAGAGCCTGCAGAACATAAGGAATTCTGTTCACGATATGAATACTGCTATGGGGGTATGATATCTGAACAACCATGCGCGTGTGAAGCATATTCTTCATGTTTTCAGGCGCACACGAACGTCGTTCGAGATTATGCCGTCAGACCAATCCCTATCAGTCCCCCAAACCGTCAACCACCACCTCCAGGCATTGTCGATGACCCGAACGTTCCAGCAGGTGCTCCCCAAGTACCAATTGGAGACGACGGTGTTCTTCGTATAGGAAATAATGGACACTTTCAATTGCAATTCCGCGTTGCTCTAAACGAAGGACTTCCCGACGGGTTTCAAGGGGACGCGGATAGACTCGTTGATAATGTTGTTCAACGTCGTCTCAACGATTTGATACCTATGTTGAGGGAGCATCTCGAGAATGGCCAAGGAAATGATGGAGAAGTAGAACTGAGACCAATTCACAGACGTGTTCAGCTGCAACGAGTTGGCGAAGGAGAAGAAGGAATCGTAGTCGAGATGCCAGACGGACCTATCCCCTTTTTCGGCCGCGAAGAAGATGGAGTACAACAATTAGTGGCCGGCCCGAACCTTCGTGAAATACGCATGGAGAGAGGTCGCGTTAATCGTCGTATTCAGAGGGCTTATGAACTTTTGGATGTTCAAGCTGAACAAGCGAATCAAAATGCTGACGAAGATGCTGATGAAGCTTTGCAAAACGAGGAGGCTGTCGAAGAGCAAAATGAACCGAGAGGAAGAGCCGCTCGAAACGCTCAAAATCGTCGAGGAGCACGCGCCGCACAACCGTACCCCGCAAGAGCACGAGGAGGCCGACGAGGACCAGGTAGTGTTCGTCAACATATAAATATTAAATGGAGAACATTTTCAGGTGCCCGTGGAGGTGCTGCTCGCAACACAAGAGCCAATGCGGCCAGAAGAAATTAAAATTATTTTTTATCAAATAACACATATTAACAATTAGAGGAACACACTTTCCTGTCTTTTCATATTTGCTACTAAACATATTTATTGATGTAATTAGAGAAGTTTTACATTGCGCTTCAAACAAAACTGCTATTTTTGCTCTCGTTGTCCAATAATAAATGCTCCCTACAATATCCCTTCCATCGTCAATATCCGCGCGAGCTCCACTGAGTGGCTCGTTGAAGTGAGAAATAGCTGCTCACACAGAGTCGGTCATCACGTCTCCTGCCGCCGCCTCTCCGTCTCGGCCTCTTCGTCCGACATCTCCTCCTGTTGCCTATCGATTAAGCACATGAGATATTCCGTTTTTTATCGCCCACATCTTCTTCTCTTTTTCTATACTTGCCTCACTTTCGTTTGCCCTCTTTCCCCCGTGATTTCTGTTCCGTCTTTCTCTCTCTTCTTCTCCTTCTTCCTCCAATTCCCTCTCGTTTCCAATTTGGTTCCCGCAAAGGTTTAGGTTATTTCCGGTAGATCAAAAGTTGTGTGTCGGCTGTTGTCATTCGCATTCGGACGCCATAAATTCAAAGAAAGTTGGCACTTTACTCTTTGAATTTATGTGTTTTCTGTGGCCAAGATTCGATCCAGTCAGGAGAGATAATATTATTCCATGCTTCCACATTCATCATCTCACCACTTAATTTTCGATTTCCTCTTCTTGACAGGAACTGCGTCTGCGTCTCTTTCTCTCCCACACTCTCTCTCTCCGGCTGCTGCCGGGCCGGCGAATCGACGACCCTTCGCACCAATTGGCGTTGTTTGCCCCCGCACCACCACCGCGAATTGGCGAATGGCACGCGGCAGAAGAAGTCGTCGTCGTCGGAATAAATCACGGGGAGAAGGAGGAGAAAAGGAGAGAGAGAAGGCCTAATCGGTTGCACGAAAATACTCTTCCCGTTTATTTCCTCTCGGATTGAACGAACCACTGGCGAAGGGGCAGAGGATGCACAAATTCAAATTTGGTCAGCAGAGCGCAACTGCACGCACCCTTGGTTTGAAACCTCCCTCCAAATTCACCGCTCAACGTGTCCGGAAGCATCGCCCTTTTCTCGCTTCGTTGACCAGCTACTGGCACATTTTCCCACTGTCTTGGCAGCAGCCACCTTTATTCCGTGACTTTCCGACCACCTTCAATGTTTGTCTCCTCCCGTCTCGTAATGACCCCCCGAGGCCGCGTTGCAGATGACGTCGCTTCGTGTACTTCTTTCGAAAACTGACACCTACAGTACTCATCTCTTTGGGTCATCCGCGCCTCTTCGCCGCCTTTGACTCGGTTCTCTCGTTTTTTTTTCTCTCCATCCACTTTCCTCCGTCTATCCGTCCGTCAACTGGGGCGTATCTGCCTCCTTCGCTCTTCTGGCTACTGACGTCCGTCGAAGAGGGGGGCCATTCGTCTGCGTCTCTAGCCCTCTCGTCTTGCCATGCTACGCGAGAGAGGCGCATCCCCTCCCCATCCACCTCCCAGTCTGTCCCCCGTTTCCTCGCTTGCCTCCTCCTCTTACTCCATCCGCCTACGCATCTCGTGTTCCCGTGCTCTTTCCACACCTTCCGAGACTTCGCACATCTCGGTCAATCCGTCCCGCCGCTCCTCTGGCTGACCAACTTCCATCTCCCTCTCTCGCTCTCTCATTCTATCGGAAACTGTTTTTTCATTGTTGCAGAGTTCAATGAACGTCGAGCGAAGGAACTTCATTCGCAACTCGCGAACGTTTCTTCACTGCGGGGAGTGTGGCAGACCGTTCGGTAAGTACTCCCAACTACTCTATGAAATCATCGAACGTCTTCAGACACACTTTCACACCAACCGCACATCCTCGGATGCGGTCACAATGTCTGTGCAGCGTGTATGGGCGGTGAGAGACTCTCGGCTGGCGTTCAGGTCTGTCTCAAATGTGACAAATCGAAAGAAAAGACGGAGACGAAGTTGCCAGTCAGTCATGACATGTTGGGCATCGTTCGGGAAAAGGAGTTGGCGATGCGAAGGGTGGCTCTGCAGTACAGGTGTAGAGAGTGTTCGCAATTGTGCAAAGAGAACAAGTGAGCATCTCGAACTCTGAATTCTCCCTCAACCTTCAGTTGTTTCCAGCATGACCGTGTGCAGAACATGTAGCGGTTGGAGCGAAGGAATTCCGACCGAAGAAGCGACTGACTTTGCGAAACGACCCATCAGCGCGTTGATTTGTTTCATATGTGCTGGACATCATCGACACGCGACGCACGACAAAATGTCGACGGACATAATAAATGTACGTTTATAAGAGCATCTTCGGTCGCCAACGAAGCATTTCAGCGCATCTGGCACACTCCCATGGCCGCGGAGTTTATTGAAACGCAGCTGGGAACAGCCGAGAAAGTAGTGGACCTGCTCCAAGCGAAAACCAAAAACCAGATCGAATATTTGGTTGGACTCTTCAAAGAGGTCAGTTGATGAAGCATTTCTTATCAGATTTAAACGCAAATTTCAGAAACTCGAAGTGTTCAAACTGAAAATCAGCAACGGACAGTTCCCGCTCGAATCCACTTCCTATATCACCAAGGCCGTCAATGTGATTGCTTCTCAAGTGAGAAACTGGAATACGGAAATCGAGAAGACTTGCGCTGACGCTAATTTCTTGTTGAAATACTTTGATACTCTCGTTAAGCACGTCGTCGAGACGCCACAGAAAAGCGGTGGTGGTGGAAATTGGAATGAGCCGTCCGTTCTGACGAGCTACCTTGACCCTGACGAAGATCTGAAAGTGGTCATTAGGCGGAATATGAGAGAGTTGAAAGATGCTCTTCCGATCAACGATGAACTCAAATTGAGCCAGTCGCCGGAGCCAGAAGAGCACTTTGATCAGCCCTCGGAGACGACGACCACCGCCTCTATTGACGAGACGCCTGCGGTTCACTCGAGATTGCACTTCAATCAATACTTCTCGACCGACGACTATCAGGATAGACCGCGTCGAGTTAATACGAAGAAAAACTACGCGTTAGAAGATGAGACCGATCAGGACATTCCGCCGCGGAAGAGGGGACGTAAGAAAATGCTAAACCTAGCTGAGCCGACGACAAGTCTCGGATCCAATGGGATTATCAGTGTGCGCAGTGGCGGAGAGCTGAGCCCTTACAATTTGTCCGGTTCTCATCATATAAACGATCCAATGCTCGGAGTGTCGCCGTCGCCGCCGGCTCCCAGACCCAGAGCCACGAGAGGGCGAGGCAGAAGACGTGGCTTCCGAGGTGGACGTGGCAGTCGGGGAGGATATCGTCATTTGGCGGTGCCTCTCACTGCCTCCGTACCTCTCGTTGATGAGAGAATGGACTCGCATCATTCGATATCTCGTGATCAATCCGATCACCTCTTCGATAGTGATCTGCATGGAGATCCGATGCACGATTCGATGCGGTCATCGTTCGACACCGTCGATTCTGACAACGACCGAATGAAATCGCACGAGACGCCGCCCGCGTCAGAGCCAACGACGGAGCAGCTGTTTCAGGAGCTGATCGGGAGCAGCACGAGTGGGACTGTGAGTAGTTGCGGTGCGTCGGGCGGAGGCGGTCAGCCGGAGGAAGGACAGGGTGCCAGTCCGCCGCCGCGTCTGTCTCATAACTCGTCACCGCCTTTCGTCGAACAGCCCCCGAAGACCATCATGCCCGTTGATTTTTTAGGACAGACGAATGGGTCTAGGGACCTAAGATCCCCGTACGGAGACGGATACGCCAAACAGCAGCGACCATGGGAGGAAGTGAGCCAAGAAGCGCGGTACGGAAACGGAGCCGTCGCTGACTGTGAGTTTATCATATGCACAACGAAAACATTATTCAATGCTTTTAGACTATCAGTGTACTCCAATGATGCCCGTCCAATCATTCATCAACAACACTCCGCCATATTAGCTTACTCTTCCCCCGTCGACGCCGATTGTCACCGTTTCTGTCCCCGTTCACTTCCCTCATTTTTCCAGTATTTATTTCCATTATTTAAGTGTCTTTTCTGGGTTGCCTCTAAAATTTGAATCTCTTTCTCTTCCCGAACATCCTTGCTTTACTATGAACTCGCAATTTGCTTCAAGCCGTCGATATCAATTTTCTTTCCATAACTTGAATATTTAAATATACACACTTAACTTATTTCAACTCAAATGAAAGTTTGATCTTCGCTGCAGCATTGATGCATAAAACGGAACATTTATTTTGTTCAATTCGGATTTTTTGCGATTTTTTCAGGGCTAGCTCAAGAAAAGAGAAAATCGTGTCGAGACCCTAACGATGAAATGGGTGCTGCGTCTTTCCTACTATTTGGCCTACCGGCGCCGGCGCTGAATGGACAGTTTCCAGTCCTGTTTGTTTTTTAGTTTGAACCTGGTTTCCTGATCATTATGATTGTTTTCTTCCAACGCGGTTAGTCGCAATCGTCGCTGTAAAAGGTGAGCATTTCATATATTCCATTCGTGGTACACATCTAAATTGCTGGACTTCGTCTTCAGGTTGACTATTCTTTTAAAATTCAGTTTTCAGGGTGCTCCATACTAACCGATTTCCTACTAGCCACCATGAGCCAACATCAACAAATTCAAGAAAAGAGCGCCTCTCCGGTTCCAAGCAACATGATCAACGGACGTTTCTACGACAGTCCAGTCACTGCTCAAGCGCACAATGAGTCTGCGTCAGTTACTTTCGGCGGATGCTTCAACAGCTATTCTTCGTGGACTCCTGCAAGAAACGGCGTGCAGTCACTGTCGTCTGAGTGCCCACCTGCTCCGAAACATTCCGCGGCTCCTATCAGAGTCGGAAACCTTTTTTGTACGGTTTTACACAATTATTTTCAGTCCTCTGGCTGGCGCACCTCTACGCCTACGTCCACTCCTCGCCGCCCGCGCGACAATTTCAATCTCGAGAGTGTGCGGCTCCGTCTCGTTGATCTCGACGACACGTTCGCATCGTCCAATACTGGTTTCTCAAACACGTTCAAGTACGCATACTCACTCATTTTCTTTATCTAACTGAAAAACAGTTCCAGTGGAAGAGCTTCGCTGAAATGCACTCTGCCAGTTTGGGCTGTCGATGCTCAGGGAGGCGTCGCTTCCACCGTCACTCTCGAAGATGTGATGACTAATAACGCACTCTTCGAGTTCGCCGCTGACAAGAACGGCTGCCGTTTCCTGCAAGAACAATACCCGGTCGAATCAGATGGAGGACTGCATGATGACATCTTCCGCAAAATGGTGGAAGACCGTTCGGTGTTTTTGTCCATGTGCCGCAACATGTTCGGGAACTTCTTCGTGCAGCGCATTGTGGAATGCTCCCATGCCGACGAGCAAGAAATTGTGATGGAGCATCTTGTCACTGACATGTTTGCTCTCTGCTTGGACAAGAGCGCCTGCCGTGTTATTCAGCTCGCAATTCAAGTGAGACTTTCATTCAAATTGAAGTAAAAACTCATTTCATTTCAGAAGTTGGAAGTTCATCTGGCCTCCCGCTTGGCTACAGAGCTTCGTGACACAGACCTTGTTCGTCTCAGCATCGATCAGAACGGCAATCATGTTATCCAGAAAATCATAAAGACGCTCCCGGTTTCTGCTTGGGACTTCGTGGTTGACTTCTTCTCCAACGACGATAATCTGATCGCTGTGTGCCAGGACAAGTACGGTTGCCGAGTGATCCAATCTACCATCGAGAAACTTTCGGAAAACCCGAAGGCCGATTGCTACAAACAGCGTGTCATGCTGCTCCAACAGCTGATGGCAGGAATCACCCGTAACTGCGCTCAGTTGGCTTCCAACGAGTTCGCAAACTACGTTGTCCAGCATGTGGTCAAATGTGGAGGAGCCATGGAAACCTACCGGGATGTCATTATCGAGAAATGCCTTCTGTAAGCTTAAAAATTTTTTTTAAAATGCCTTCTGAATAACACTGTGTCTTTTCAGTCGCAACCTCCTCTCGATGTCCCAAGAGAAGTACGCGTCCCACGTGGTCGAGGTCGCATTCCTGTTCGCCCCGCATCACTTGCTGTTCGAGATGATGGAGGAGATTTTCGAGGGATACATTCCGCATCCAGAAACCAACCGTGACGCTTTGGACATCCTTCTCTTCCATCAGTATGGCAACTACGTCATCCAACAAATGATCCACATTTGCTGTTCGGCTATTCTTGGGCAAACGTGGGTTGATGGTGAAGCTTAAAATGTATATTTTTATTCTTCAGCGAGCGCCGTTTGGAACAGAAACAAATCGACTTGTACTCCGCATGGCTCGAGCGCATCAAGGAGCGTGTCTTCCGCAATTCTTCTCGTCTGGAGCGTTTCTCTTCCGGGAAGAAGATCATCGAAGCACTCCAGGCTACTACTCCATCGCTTCCCGTTTCTCAGTCAAAGTCATCAGTAGATCCCTTCAATTGAATCGTTGGCTCATTTCGTTCCATTTCTCACTCCCAAATGTTTAAGGGCCGTTCTCTCGACCATTATTATTTATATATTTAATGCACGTCTAACCCATCACCTCTCACACTACCTGGTTGCCCACCCCAAATAATATTGCATCCCTATTCTAAGCGTTGAGACATTTATTGCTAATACCCAAATTTTGTCAAATAACCTCTATAGAGTAAATCGTGAATAAACTATTCACGCAAACTTCTTGTTCTGTACGTGAACCAGCCTGTCCATCTGTCCTCTGATAGAGTCGGAAAGAGTCGAGCATTCCTGAAGACTCACCGCTCGAGAATCATCGGAATGGAAGACGACGCCCTCAATTCGACTAACTCTCGAGCAATCGAGAAACGTCTGTAAGTTGTGTAGACGTGTCGGCGAAACGGGAAGACGACTGATTGCAGCGAAGAAATCAATGAAACTTTGTCATCTATCAGCGCCAAGGAGGTGCTCTTCATCATCGCACTCAGCTTCCTGACGTGCTTCGTCGGTGTCAGTGTGTGTCTTCAGCTTTTGGAGCGACGCAAACGGAAAAAGCAGGTTCCCGAGACACGAATCCGAGCTTTTCTCTGAGCATCACGAACATTTTCAGAGCGCAGTTCCGCAGGCGATTGTGATTCAGCCGAACAATGTGAAGAGCGACAAATCGGGACGAAACGACAAGTCGAAAGTGTCGTCTTCCGGCTACGAGAAAGACGTTCTGCCGTCGAAGTCGATGAAGATGAAGGTGGCGATCACTCCGAACATGTCAACTGTCAAGAAGACTCGGGCCGCGTCGAAAGAGAACATTCCAGACGAGAGTCAGAAGTCGGATGTTTCCAAGACGGAATCCTCGAAGATTGACGTGTCGCAGGCGGATAGGAACGCAGTCTCGTTGAAGAAACTGGACACGGACATGAACGATGGACAGCTCCCGTTGGCTCCTGTGAGCCTTCTCGGTGTGGCAGCTGCTCTCCATGCACTCACGTCCTCTTCGAATGAGTCCACTGCCACTGCGCCGTCCGCTGCCCATTCGTCCGCTTCTGCCACCTCCTCAACCTCTTCCGCCGGAATGTCCACTCCTGCTGTAACTGCTCCTGTTGTCGTGGTTCCTCTGCCTCTTCCGCCGCTCAACGCTGCCGCTTCGAACTCGAGTGACTCGATGACCTCGTTCACTGTTCCCGAAGAAGGAGTGACTCATCGAACGAAGAGTCCGGCGAGCGTCCCGAAGAGTGCTGTTCCCAGCACTCCCACCGCCACCACTCTCTCCGGACTCTCGGCCACTCCGGCTCCATCCGACAATTCGGCGGGCAGCAAGTCGCCGATGGCAACTGCCAAAGAAATCACCCCTGCGAATTCGAGCAAATCGCCGGTGAGTCCTCTTCGCAGTCTGCAACCTCCTCCTGCTGCTCCGCCCCTCAATGCTCTTCCGCCGCCCAATCCTCTCCCACCGCTCAATCCTCTCCCACCACCGCTCAATGCTGCTCCTCCCTCAACCGGAGCCTTGCCGCCCATCAACACTTCGACGCCTCCGCCAATGAGCGAGAAAAAGGTGAGCATTTTGCGATGAATCAAGGTATATATTAGCGATGCGTTGAAGATTTGAGGTCCAGTCGCTGTTCCCGAATGGATGTGGTTCGTGTGTCTGATGCAGCAGCAGCAGCAGCAACGACCACCTCGACGACGATTTCTCTCGACAATTTATAGCCGATTTTCTAATTCTTTTTTGTTTTTTGAATGAATGGTATTTGTAGGAATTGAGTAGTAATGCATTTCCAAATGAATCCATCCCCTTTTCGTTTTTCGTTCACTTCTTTTTCGAAGCGGGTTTCTCGATTCCAAATGGCGGCCACCCGCTTCTTCTCCTCCTCGACGATGGTGGTATGTGCGAATTTCTGGTCATTCAACATTCCTGCAACAATCAAGCGACATTATCGAAATATGAATTATGTCTTCTCGCAAAGGACACTCGACTATCTTTCTCTCTCGCTCTCTTCCTGTATTTGTGTGCGGCGGCCCCCCGGGCTTTCACTTGCCGCACGTCTTCTTTCTCCTCCTCCTCCCGACCAGTCGATCAGCTGGCTGATGTCCGAAATCATCTCGTTTCGCCCTTCTTTATCATCATTGAAACCTCCCCGTCCTCCTTCCCCTTTATTTTATTCCCCCCTTCCATTTGATCCGATTGTTTTTATTGACGTCGACATCTCATCGAATCGTTTACCAGTTGTCCGACACACTTGTCATAACCTACTCCATCTGACCTTGAGATCCCTTTTTTTTATTGTTCCGCCTTCTTCTTCTTCTTATCGTTTGACCTGATTCCTACTCTATTCCCTATTCACACTCCCATCAGCATCATCATCATCACTTACCGTCGCCCCCCTCCCCCTCCCCTTTCCGGTGCATGCTCATCTGAGCGTATCGGACAGTTTGCTCAACCCGTGCTCTGCCCCCTCGCATTCCGCCTAATGTCGTCTTATCCTCCTCTACCGTTTCATCGAATAAACACCCGTTCCCTCAAGTGCCCGGCGCGTTCATTCATTGACTAACTACTCGCTTGTACACACTTCTGCCCTCTCTCGCTCCCATTCTCTTCTATTCTTGCAGCACCGAATCTGGTTCGATTGCACCGCGACACCGACTGTGCTCAGATCGGTGGCGGTCCTTCTGGGTACGGTCCGCCCGCGACTCGAATGACGTCCTCCATCAACCATGACGACAGACTCAGAAATCGGTACGAAGCGTGCCGAAGCGGAATGCAGGAGCTCGACGTTCTTCGCGCGAAGCACACACTATTGATTCAGGTGAGAAGGTGTTCATATGTATTGACAATGTTCCCCTCTCTCTTCAGAATCTGCGTTCCCGATTACCGGTGATTCCGGGGAGTCTGGAAGACGTGCAGACGAGGGAGAAGAAGTCGAGAGAAGGATTCCTCGATCGATTCTCCCTTCAGTCCGTCGATTCGGGCATCTCTTCGCAGAACACGATCAGCTCGACACGCAGTTCGACGCCCGAAGACT
This sequence comes from Caenorhabditis macrosperma, assembly GCA_963932285.1. NCBI lineage: Eukaryota > Metazoa > Nematoda > Chromadorea > Rhabditida > Rhabditidae > Caenorhabditis > Caenorhabditis macrosperma. The sequence goes on from OZ010622.1 coordinate 6,387,096, forward strand.
TTCCGCACAAGTCGAATCGACATTCGAACATTTACGAGTAAGACGGATTGGCGGGGGAGAAAGAAAACGAGTGGGGGATTAATTGCAGAAACAACTCGACGACGATGAACTATTCGACGTTTCGAAAGTTGTCCCTTGAGTCGACACACAGCGCCTCGCACGTCATGAACGTCAGCAGCAGCAACAACAACAACAACGATCCGCCGGAGAAGAGCGCCTTCGCGCCGCCCGTCATCACCTCGAGAAGTTGCCATCGAGGCGTGTGGAAGACGTCGCCGCAGCGTGTCCGACCGAAGAGTATGTTCGATTCGTCGACTTCAACGACAGAGTATTTGTGAGTGCGAGATCGATAGAACTCACTGACTCAATGCGTTTTCAGATACGGAAAACCGCCAAGACACCCGATTGATTTGAGCAAAGAGGTAGGACAAGTGACTCGTTTCCCCATCCGGTCTGTTATTCAGCGTCGATCCGCATTCATGGTCATCAACCCCTCGACGAAGCGACACTCGAGCATTGAGCCCAGTTTGCCGAGCAGTATGAGTCAGTTGAATCTGAATGAAGACTACAAGAAACCACAAAAGGCAGAGGTTATCAGAAGGAATAAAGAGGTCAGCTCTCCCCACTCGGAGCCCTTCACACCTCTTCGATTGCAGAAGGCGGACGCAATGTTCCGTGCCAACGTCGTCTACGTGTCCTCCGTTTCGGAGCAGACGTCGTCGCGTCCCGTCCGCTTCTCTCCGGCCCGCTCGCCGCCGGTTCGGCGTGCCGTGCCGATCGAGTTGAAACCCAGTCAGCACTACGCGCAGCCATGCAAGATCCGCTCTCCGAAGCTCAACTCGAAGACGGTGTTCGCCGCGAAGCCGATCGCTGTCAGGTGAGCGAGCGCCCGTGTCTTTCTCCCATCCAACAACCGTTCTTTCAGACCCACTGCGTCGCCAAAAGTGGCTCAGCGCTCGACATGGCTGCAATCTCAACCGCTGTGACTCCTTCTTGATCCGTTCAGCAACTTCCTGCCCGTCCTCCTCCTCCTCCTCCTCCCCGCAAACAAATCTCAATTTCTTTAGAAAACGAAACAATGATTCTGAGCATCACTTCAGAATCGTGAAATCCACGTCATTGTGTAAACGGACCTCCCGATCAGCCCCCGCTCCCTATCCATTGAAACAATTCCCCGTAACTCCTGAATTCGTCTTCTTCTTTTTCTTCTAGCGTCCATTCAGTTCGTGAATTTGAAATTCCGCAATAAAAACATTCGAATTGCATTCTCCAATAACTCGTGCGAAAGTGAATTCTCCGATGGTTTTTTCACATTCGAATTGTGGAAGAAGAGAAGAGAATGAGAAGTAAATGTGGAAGTGAAGGTCTTCTTCTTCTTCTCCTCTCAGTTTGAGAATGATGACGGAAAGTGTGCAACCGACAGGACGTGTCGAGCCGCTCGCCATCGAGATTCCCGGAGAGCGACGGCTCGGCCGAGTCGACGCATTCTGCGACAAACACTGCTCGAAGAACATGGACACGAAGACGAAGGTCTACATTTGTCTGCTTCTGATCCTCCCGTCGCTCATCTATTTCCTCTATTCCATCAACATCTCGCACCCGAAAAAGGGCCTCGTTCAGGTGAAATCGTAGGCGTTTTCCACTCGAGTGGACACTTTCAGACTTCAGAACTTTGAAGCACCTGCCATTCTGAACATAACGACATTCGCGGAAGAGAGATTCTCAACGGAAGAGTACGCGGAATCCTTCGATCTTGCCGTCAAGTACCTCTTTCTCTTTTCTTCGATTTCTCTTTTTTTTTCTCTTTTTTTCAGAAATGATCAGCTGGTTGTGCCGACTGGATTCACAAGGTCAGTCAGAGTGATTAGAAAAAAAACAAGGAAGGGAAATATTCCGATCAACCATTCGAGATTTTCATAACGGGGGTTTCCTGGAGAACCTGTTTCGTTAGCCAAACGATCGATACATCGTGTCATTTTTTCAGCGAGACAATCAGAAGATACATCTCTTCGAAATCGATGAAGAGAGATTTCAACGACGAGTCCACAGTTTACTTGCTCCGACAATCGTAGGTCGGCTCTGTGGCCGAGATTCACACCACTACATTACCTAGTCCCTCTGAACTTTTTATTCTGATTTTCCATTTTATTTAATAAATCTAATTCTTAATATTGAAAACAATGATTTTCCTAATACCAGATGATTCGTCTAGCAGTCATTCAGTTAATTCAAAAAACTCCGCGAGCTTTCTTGCTCCAGAACCAGGCCCAAATATCAACATCAGCACTTGTTCACGCCAAAAAGAAAGCTGATAATAAGAAAAAGGTGAGAATGCCGCTGGTTTCTGTCGAAATATGTTGACTATCGAGCTGTCAGGGTGCTCCGGCTGTCTTCACAAATCTAGAAGATAATGTAGTCGTGAACGAAGCTTTGAAGGAAATTCAGCGAGTTGAAGGACTTCTTGTCGAAGAATTGGCGAGGCATTTTTCTCTGAAGGTTTGTATTTCCTTTTTGGAGTTCCGAACGAGCAATGCATGTTTGTAGGTAGATATCCGACAGTATGAAGATGTGATGGTGCATCTGGAGAATGGAAAGGAGAAGCCGTTGTCTCACGTGGCAAGGGTAACTCTCAAGTCGCCATTGATGGTCATGATCAACTTCCAAGACAACCCATCCGCGATGAAGGCCGCCAAACTTGCCATCCAGGTTCACACTTTCATTCTGACTCTCTCGAGATTCCTATTCAGAAATCAACGCTTAACGTCACGCCACAGCAAGAAGGCGCCGTTTTGTATGTGAACGTACCCCCAATGAGTAAAGAACGACGCGAGAAAATGGCTGCTGATGCAAAGGGTCGAATCCTCAACGAATACAAGAAGGCGCTCAATGAAATCTACTCAAAAGGCGACAAAAAGTCTTCAGTACAATTCTCAGCTAGACCCGATGAAGCTAAAAAGACGCGCGATGCCCTTCTGAACATGAAACATGCCGCTGAACAGCGTGGCAGTCTTCTCATCGATGAGCGTCGGAAGCAGCTGTTGAAACAAGTTGTTTGACATCAAAAGGGTCATAGAATTTCTCGCTAGACGAAAGAATAAAGAAAGATCTTGAAAATTACATTTGAATGTCAATAAATTAAGACCGATAGAACGGGGAATAAAAATAACCAACAGCTGAATAATCGGGTGTGGGGGAAGGGAGAGTAATGACCGGTGTAGACATATAATCCGGGGAGAGATAAAATTAGAAAAGAACGTCGTCGAGCTTGCGGTAACCGTTCTTATCGATGATGATCACCTTGTAGCCTGGGATGTTGGCTACGAAACGCTTCTTCGCCTCACCGATGCATTTGTTCACCATAGCGAGTCCCTCAGCCTCGGTCATATCTGCAAGAAGTCAAAATAAATGAAAGTTTATATTTCAATCGATTACTTTTCTTGTATTCACGATCCATGATAGCGTAACAGAAGCGTCCACAGAACCCACGGAACAGATACGGCTGAAATAAAAAACTTATGGAACACAACGAATGAAAAAAACGTTACCTGCTGGCCCAGTCCGTTGGCCAAATAGTCAACAGATCCGAGGAACGCCTTGTCCTCCTTGTCATCGTATCCTCCGATGAGCACGTCCACGGTATAGTGGTCCTGCGAGCGGAGACCCTCGGCGATGCTGCGACGGACAAAGTGATGAGCGCACGCCGGCGAAACTTCGTAACCTAAGATATTTTATATAAACTTATTTTTAATTACAAAAACTATACCGTTTCTGACAGAGTAGAGCTGGAGGTTTCTCTTGGTCCAGTCTCCGAACTGAGCAACGTCTCCTTCCTCTCCGATGCACATCATTGTCAGCTTCTTGCCAAGTCTGTATTCCTTGTCGTTTTCTGTAATTGAGCTTTCTTTACAGAAGAATCAATTTGAAATACTAACCGCTGTCGGCGAGGATAGCTCCATAGGCAAAGGTGGCCTTGTCAGCGGCAAGAATGACGTATTGATCGGTGGAGACTCCCACCAAAAAGTGCATACCAGCCATCTTGTCTGAAAAATAAGAAATTGAGCATGAGGCTGAAGAGATGAAGTTTGGGAAAAGAGAAAAAGTGATTGCGATGGAAAATTTCTTCAAAAATGATGACTATCTGCAGTACGACGTAAGATTTGGTGTATGAACTTATAATGCGTACAATTTTACGCCATTTCAGAATAAAGCTAATTGAAAACCGGGAAAAGTTTGTAAATATGGAAAACAATGAATGGCAAAACTAGATTAGTATTCACAAAGCAGAAAAAACAAAAGATTGAATTGTAAAATTCTTTTTTTCCAATCCTGGAACGCTGAAACGACCGGAGACAGCTAGGCACGAGTAATATAGGAAGCACTTCCAGACTTCCAGCGGATTGTGGCTGGATTACTCAATAAAACCGGCGTATCACTTGTTCGAGCTCTGAAACAAGTTTGATTTACTGATTACTGAGTCTATTTGATCAATACTTTTCCAGATAACCTTGCTAAACACGCTCGCGAAAAACTACCGTAATCCGCAGGGTGTAAGTGGCAGACGGGTGTAAAGAGCACGATCAAGTGTTTGAGTCAACAGAGCAATTATAATTGGCGCCTGATAACTCATTTGCAGCCACCGCTCCCCCTTTTCTCTCATTCTTTTCTCCGTTCCGTCCAATTCGGTCGTGCCGATTATCCGCCCATTATCGGACCCTCTCCCACCATAAACCAAGCCGACCATCTGCTCCGCGTCCTCTGTTCGAATTCATTTCGTCAGTTCACTCATTCATCCGGGAGACACAGATGTCGTTGAGGGAGGAACCGCACAAGAAGTGCTCTCGCCCGCAGCGGCGACGACAATTAATCATTGTCCGGCGGCGGTCGCCGTTCGGATTACACCATCCGAACCACTCGGACCGTCGTTCCGGAGGGCCGTGTTTATAAACAATTAAAGCGAATGTTCGGAGACCTTCACGGTCACCTTCCATTGTTCCCGAACATCACAGTCAAACCAACAACTTTGTCTCCAAAAGCTCTCTCCATTAAACGTTTTCCATGTTCTTTCGTAAAATTTGCAAAACTTCAGTGTAGAATTGAAGAAAATATTCTAAAAACGTCTGATAAAGAGGTCTGTTCTTGTACTTGTCCCCTCAATCCGTTTTAAAATCGCTTTCCTGTATACTCTTACAGAGTGAAATACTTGTTTTAGCCATTTTCGGCATGTTCCAATTTCCAGAAAAAGTTATTCCTGTCCCAATACGACACAGAAAATGTCGGGAAAACCGTTTTTTCGGAAATTTCTTGAAAATTCGCAGTTTTTAAATATGAAATATCTGCCTTTCGGGCTAATTTCGAGAGAAAAAAACGGGGTAAGTTGGTCGAAGCTTCAGAAAAGTCTTCAGTGATTCGTTTTCCGGTGATCAGTGTCCGGTTTTCCGTCCATTCGTATTCAATTGTCTACCGTACCTCTCTCTCTCTCTCTCGCACTCGGGGGTCTCTCATTCTCTATTCACACGACTCCGCACAATTCGCTGCTCTCCAAATTAGCATTCTCCTCCTTCTCCTCCTCTCGTTTTCCATCAACTCGTCGTCACTGCTTCGCATCGATTCCTCGCTCCTTCTCTGTGTCTCCGTGCCCCCTCGTCAGTAGTCGTTGCTCCCCGCGGAGCACACGGATCCGCATGTTTGCCACTGGCCGCCCGTTGTTTCTTCCCTTCTTTTTCCCAGAGCCCCTCCTTTTGAAACGCACTCGTTAATCCGATCTCTCTTGCGCGGGTCATCTTTCTGAAAGAACTTCTGAAGCAGCGGGATGCGACGCGAAGGAAAGTTGTGTTGACTTTTCGATTGCAATTGGCCCCAATTGAAGATGGTTTCCCACACAGTTTCAGTCTCCTTCTATCGGCCCGCTTGTCCAAAAAGACAACAATCCGCGAACAACGTGGACACATGTGTAAACGCCCTAAGCCTCCGAAGTGCGTAGTCGTTTGCACTTGTTTGCCGTTGCGTTTTGTATGCTTTTCGATGCTTCTTTCTTGCCCGTTTCCCACCTTGTTCCATGCCGTTTCCTCTCTAACAAACACTTTTTCTCACTCCACCTTTCCCCTTTTCAGGAAATGAGCGACGAGGACGAGTTGGCGCAATTGAGGTCCAATGCGGACAATTTGTCCCGTTGTCTGCACGTTTTGCTCGAGAAGATCGAGAATATCGAGAAGAAGAAGGGCAGCGAACCGGATGCAGAGAGCAATAAGGTAACGAAGAGAGAGAGCCTCGTGTGCCAATCGAGCAGTTTCAGAGCAACGGATCGAGCAAAGACGGCAAGGAGAAGTTCGAGCAGGTGGAGATCGAGGAGAGGACGGAGATCGACCCGAAGACGGGCCTCAAGAAGCGCACGATTGTCACCGAGAGGGTGCTGACGACGAAGACGTTCCACGCGTTGGCCCTCGACGGACCGTCGCCCACTATGACTCCGATCCTCCGCTCATCGACTGCCAAGAATCACAGCTACGCTCCGATCCATCAGTCGGCGATTCTGCTGCCACAGTACCAGTCGAGACAGGCCACAATTGATGCGGGACAATTAGCACAGGTGCGGGAGAAAGGGGGGAAATTGAGATGACGACGGGTGATTCAGGTGGAGGTCGAGAAGCACGGAGGACATCTGGTGGTGACGAAGATCAACGAGAAAGCGAACTACGATGTGAGGCCGGGTGACGTCATCACCCATGTCGACGGAAAGGACGTCTTCTTCCGGGCGGACCTCGAGAATCTGAAGGGAAACGTCGAGTTGACACTCGAACCAGCCGCCATTCACTGTGCTCCATCGGTGAGTCGTTCCGATTGTCTCCTCTGTCATGTCTTGTTCAACTTTTCAGAATTTCTTCCGAATTCAAGACAGCTACAGCTCCCGCGACGACGCTGACCGCCCGTGTCTCTGGTTGGACCTGGAAGTGTCCCAGGGAGACGTCGTTCAGGTGCTCAGCAAGGATGGGAAGTGGATGCAGGCGAGGAAACTGGGCGATCTGACGCAAGTCGGCTACCTTCCCGCGTCGCTCACCATGGAGAAGGTCTCGATGCTGTGTCCGTTCGGCAGAAGGACTCTCGTGCTGCTCGGAGCAGTGGGAACCGGCCGACGCGACATCAAATCGATGCTCCTCCGTCTGGCTCCCCACTATTTCTCCACTATTGTGCCTTGTAAGTGAGCCATTCGAAGACGACTACTGTGACCATTTTCAGTGACGTCGAGAGCCCAAAGACCGGGAGAAATCGAAGGAAGAGAGTACCATTTCGTTCGAAAGGAGGAGATGTATCAAAGGATCCGCGAGGGCCGAATGGTCGAGTGGGGAGAGTTGGACAATCAGTTGTACGGAACGACGGCCGACGCAGTCAGAAACGAGATGCGCAGCGGCCGAATGTGCGTTCTCGATTCGGCGCCGCAGAGTGTCAACTACCTGTACAACGCCGAGTTCATGCCATTCGTCGTGCACGTTGTTCCTCCCCCATTCGAAGAGTTCCTGCAGTTGGAGGCGGTCCGAAGAACCCACAGAACAGAGGCTCAACTCCAGTCGATCTGCGACGAGAGTGCGAAGATCGGATTGGACTGCAAATCGAAGATCCATCTGACTCTGGTCAACAGGAATATAGACGTCACTTTCAAAAGGTAATCGTTGCGTTCCCTTGTCTTTCTCTTCATCCCACGTCCCATTCCAGACTCGTCGATGCGTTGGAAACCCTTCGCTACGAGACCCAATGGGTTCCGTCCAGCTGGATGTGCTAGTTTCGTGCTCACTCCGGATCCATCCACTGCCCCTCTCTACCTCTGCGCCTCCTCGTTTCCCCCCAATGTCTCTCATATCCCTAGTCGATCTCCCCGCCTTTTCGAACCAAATAAAGTGAAAAGTGACTGCCATCCTGCTCCTGTTTGCACACCTTGTCACCGCAATCGCGCATCGTTTCGATTGTCATTTCGACAAAAAGTCATGCGATTCTCTGCTAATTGTGTTGCTCCTCTCCTCGTTTTTTCCCTCCTTGCCAATTTTGCAACTGCAGCCAACGTGAGCCACAGCGTCTCCCGTCGACCCCACTTCAGTTTCCGAATGATTCCAGTCAAACTCAGCTGAGCAACTCCTCTCGGACGATGTGAGCAGCAACAACACAGATGTGGCAGACGGTAAGGTGACAGTTGAGGAGCAGTACGACGAGGACAACGGCACGGTGACTTCGGCAGGAACCACGGCAGCTCCCGGATCTGCATCTACAGTGGTTCCGACCACTTCAAGTGCCAAGACCACCACCCCAAAACACGAAAAGCCGAGAGCTCCCTCGTTCGCCGGATGGTCGTTCTTCAGTGAGTCCTTAGCCGATATCTCGTGTATCGCTTTTTTCCGTGGGTTCTACTGCCCGTTTTCGATAACAATCAGGACCATTCGATATGAGAGATGAAAGTCTAGATACAGTACAGCTGCCTGTGTGAATCATTGAAACAACACTTGTACCTCCTCCTCCTTTCAGTCGGAATCATCGTCGCTTTCCTGCTCATCGGCATCGCCTTCTTCCTCTTCAAGTTCTTCTGTCAGCGACGAACGACCGCTAACAACGTCCCGTACACTGCCTACCAGTGACCCATCGCTTCTCCTTCCATTGATATTCCGTTTCCCATGTTGAATAAATGAATGAGAGTAATCGATTCGCCAACCCAGTTATGCTTTCTCTCGGTGCCCCTCTCGCTCTCTTCCTACCGCCGATGTTCCCGTCTTCGTGTCCCGATGACCGGACTGCAAACGGTGAGAGAGTGTGCGAGATGAAGAGACGGCGGATGCGAGAGGGATGAAGGGGAAGAAAGTTACAGCGCGACGGATCGGAAGGCGGCGGCTGCGGGACACTAATGACCTACACTCGCGGCCCCTCTCGCACAGTCGGCCCTGTTTCTACGCCTTCATCCTACCACACTTCCCCTCCGTATTCATCCAATTATGGATGTCTTCTTGTTCTGGAGAACAACCAGGAAGTCCGCCGTCCACAGCCACGTTTCCATCGAAGTCAACTCCGGAATCTCCATTTCCTCCTCGAGTTTCCGGAAGGTTCTTTGATAATTTTAGAGTTCGTGACGTGTAATATGCTCCTGCACAATGTGTGTTTCAATTGTTTTCACAAAAAACAAGGCGCCGCCCGACTCATCTGGGATGACGTGGCAGCTGTTTGGTTACACCACACTCGCATTACTCAGCTGCTGCGCACTTCGTCGCCAGATGCTGCTCTGACCGTCGTCTTTCGTTCATAAACATTCGCCCCGCGCTCTTTCTTCCTTCCTCCACCATTCCTTCTTCCCACTAAACCAACACTTCTCTTTCAGAATGCACGCCATTCATCTGTGCCTTCTCGTGGCGCTCGTCGCCGTTTCTTTTGCCGAAGAGGAACAGAAATTGAACTGGAAGGACGAGGACGGGCTCGAGATCAAGATCATCCGACCGATCAAGGCCGAGAAGTGCAAACTGAAGTCGCAGGATGGAGACGTTCTCGATCAGTGGTACAAGTTGAGCGACAAGGATGGAAAGGAGATCGGATCGAACTTCAATAAGAAGCCGTAAGAGTTGGAGAGGGGAAAGCCAAGAATCGGATGGTTTCAGATACACATTCACCCTCGGAAAGGGACAAGTCATCCCGGGAATGGAGCGCGCGATGACCGGAATGTGCGTCGGAGAGAAGCGAAAGGTTGTGATCCCCGGAAACTTGGGATTCGGAAACAAGGGCCGCGAGAGAGACAACATCAAGGAGGATCAGACCCTCTACTACACCGTCCAACTCGTCGATCTCTTCCGTGCCGTTCCAGGAGAGAAGTGGACCACTGACGAAGGAATCGTCATCGAGCAGACCCATAAGATCGCCGATGACGTGTGCAAGAAGTCGAAGAGCGGAGACACCATCCACCAGCAGTACGTGCTCCATCTCGAGGACGGAACCTTCGTCGACTCGTCGTTCTCTCGTAACGCTCCGTTCGTCTTCCGTTTGAACAAAGGAGTGAGTTTGTCGATTGTCTCACATAAATATTCGTATTATTCAGGAAGTCATCAAGGGAATGGACATCGCCATGACTGGAATGTGCGAGGGAGAACGTCGTCAGGTCGTCATTCCGTCTGACTTCGGATACGGAGACGACGGAAGAGCTCCGGCCATCCCAGGAAAGGCCCGCCTCTACTTCGACATCACCCTCGAGAAGCTCATCCCACACGACGAGCTCTAAATCTGAATTGTTTCTCTATTTTTTGCACAATACGGGAACGCGAGAGCGCCTATTCTACTGGAGCCAATGTAAAATTGTGATTTTTTCTTTGTTGATTTTGTTGTTGAAACAAAAGATAATAAACTGATTTCACTAAATACTCTCCTATTTTTTCATCAGGGACAACAATTTGTCACATTCAGACGAGTCAGATCGCTTGTAACAAATTCATTCAAAAAAGGCTTTTTGAACAGAAATCATTTAGAGAATGGTGAAAAACATGAAAAAAAAAACAAAACATGATTGAAAATGTTACAGTAATTCGTTTTCTCCGTGGCGAGACCTGCGAACAGCGCCAAGAGGCCATCTCGCCACATCAGATGATTTTGATAACAAATGGTACAGGTGGTTTCAAGTTGAGAGGTGGAAAACGCGAATCGAGAGGCAATAAAAGCGAAAATATTATGGGTATTTGGTGAATTTGGAAGAATAATTGTTATTGGGTTTCGTCAAACATCTGGTCTTCGACGACATGCTGTACTTGGATTTTATCGAATGGAAACTCTTGTTTGGCCCGTAGTTTCAAATTTTTAAGATTCACTGAAATCGAAAAAGTACTGACAAATAGTTACAGTCACGGGTGCTTACAAAGCAGGCCTTCGAAAGAAGTTGCTGCCTTCTTTCTTGTGAATGAAGAGGTGAATTCGTTGAAGTCAATCCATTCTGGATACTTGTCTTTCGCTTCCCTAAAACGGACGTTTCGAAGACTTTCTCAGACCCTCAGAACTCACGTAAGAAGTTCGGCATGGATCAAGAAGCGATTGTTTTGTAGAGAGCCAGAAGAGAAAACAAATGGGTCTTGTTCGGCTACATCCATAGGAAATTGCACTGTGTGCTCCGTGTTAGCCATCTGTTCCCGAACATCTACTTCTTCCCCATAATCCTTAAGTTGTGTTGCTGAAAATTTCTTTTTAAGAATTTTAAAAACTTCAGTTGAACTTATTACATCCGTTCACTCTAATCCCCAGGCTACTTTTGTGATGACGTCTTGGATTTTCCAAATTTTCTTCGGTTCGGACTGTGTGACTCACACTGCCTGGCTGTTGCATAGTGAGTCTTCTGTGAGAATAATCGAGAGTGTCAAAGTTGTTTTGAAGAGGCATCGGTTCCAGCTGCAACTCCTCGATGATTCTTGCCTCCGATACCTTCTCCGGAGTAGGCAGTAGGTAGGCACACGCGAAATTCAATTTTTCAGTGTAGCCGGGCAAGAGACTTGCGTTTTGCTGCTCAGGTTCTAAAGGTGTCGAGGGTCGGAGACAAGCTTGCACATATCTCAATTCGTCGTCAACCACTTCATGTAGAGTTTGCTGAAGAACCGTTGAATCAACCGGCACTCGAGCAGGTTCTTGAAACTGTGGAGGCCGATACTCTTCCTCAAACATCTTCGTCCGCTGTTCCTCTAGATACTGTTGCATGAAGTCGTCTGAAGGCAACAAAGAAGCCGTTGCGTATCTGAGCTGTTCTTCGGCTTCAACTTCATCCCGATTCTCTTTTTCGTGGGCAACCGCTTCTTCATAATAACGGTAAGTTCCAGAATAGAAAGCTTCTCGAACTTCATCGGCAATATCTGTGAAAAAAAGTGTTTAGTTATCATTTAAAATTAAGTTAACTAACGTTTTCCCAATCCGAATGCAGGAGATGGACTGAACATGTCTATAGCAACGGAATCAGTCCTCGGTGAAATTTTTATCAAAACATCTTCTCTTTTACGCACAAGAGACGACCAATCCGCCAGTAACGCTTTCTGTACAGAGATATCAATCTCTAAATCATCTCCATAAATAGGAGGCAGATTTCGTCTTGCTCTCTTTCTCTGCTGCGGGAGAGGATCGTGAATTTCTGGGTCAATTTTGAAACTGAGTTCTTCTTCGTCTTCCTCATCTTCCGGACGCAACGTTGTCTGAAGATTCGTCAAATTTGTTTGATTCAATGGAGTAACCGGACGAGAAGATGCTCTTCGGCGCGCTTTTTCCATATCGGCTTCTTCTTGTTCTTCGTCCAAAGTCTTTTGTTTTTTCGGAGGGGGCTCAGCTGCTTCCAAATCCTCTTGTGGAGGCGGTGGTAGAGCAAAACTTTCCTCCGGTAAATTGGCAAGTTGCGCAAAAAACTTATCGAATTTCTCTTGCATTGGTCCGGGCACGTTCGGTAAGTCAAGTTCTTCAGGTTGGGGATTTTTCTCTCGGGAACTCGTGGATCTTTGAGGATCTTCGGGAATGATTTCTTGATAATTTCGCAGTGGCTCTGGTGGTGGCTCTATTAGATTTCCGTTATCTTTATTCTGCTGAACGGCAGATAAATCCTCATGGACCGTCTCCAATAAGCGCTCGGGCTCCCTTTCTTCGAACGGATCAATAAGGAAAAAGTTCGCGTATTTCAAAGATTCCTTTGTGTTTTCGACTGTTCGGGTAATTTCAACGGGATTGCCACTTTCTCCAACATCATCTTGTGGACGTCCGTGTTCGTGAACTGATCTCTTTCGTGGTTCTCCATTAACTGTTTTCTCTTCCAGGGTCATTGCCATCGGAGTCTGAGTGAAATGAATTATAGAAAACTCAGTGATTCAACACTCACCACGAGCTCTTCCAAATCGAGAAGAACTGCATCTGATCTGCGCTCCCTCTCGTCACTTCCATTTCCTTCCACGAATGTTGAATACATGGTGGTATTTTTCTGACTGCAAACACTGAATTTAAGAGGAATAAAGCTGTGTCAAACCTTGAAGGCTGATCAACTGCTCCGTAGAGTCCAGTGTTTTCTGCGTTGAGCTCAGTCCAGTCAATCGGAATGTTGTTTGGAGGAGCATCTATCATTGTGAAATCTCGAACATCTCCATTGATCTGAAGCATCATCATTTATCACAATTATTTTTCTCTACAGGCTCACTCCAAGATTTTCACTGATCATGTGCAGATCAGCGAGGTTAATCCAGCTATCGATATCTTCAACAGACGAGATAGGCTGCGATCTTAACTTGTTTCCTCTTCGTTCTCTTTTTCGGTTTTCCTCGTGCTCACGATCGAACTTTTCCGCCATTAGCATAATGAAACTTTTTCTTTTCAACAACTCTTTCAGTTTTTCAACGTCCCCTGAAGCGTTTCTTTTTTAAATAGACGTGAGCATCATGAAACATACTTTGAAGGAAATCAACCTGAACTCTATGAACAAGAACTGTTCCATATGTCAGCAAAGAGAGAAGATAAAGTCCTGCTTTATTCCTATAACCTCCAGTCGCGTCGGGAACCATTTCCAAGATAGAGTCGCTGAAAAACTATTCAGGTTTTGAGCATTTTCAAATGACGGATTACCATATATTCGGAACTTTTTGACCAAGCACTTCACGGCGAGAGACTTTTCGTGGATCTCCAGTGGCCAACAGCCTTGAATCTTTTTTTAAAACTTCCAAACAGATTTTAGGTAGAACTCACCAGGTCACATGGAAGAAGCTGTTTGTTTTGATGACATCGGCAGAAACCACCATCTAGAAAAATCAATTTTTTGTTTAATTTATTGTAAATTTAAATTAAAACAAGAAAACTATGGCAACTTTTAAAAAATTAAAATTTAAAATCAAAAAGAAAAAATTCACAATTTAAAGGGACATATTAGTTGGTGATGTAATGGGTCTCGCAGCGATTCGGGTTACTGTAGATCTCGCACTCGCTTTCTCGATTTGACCAGGATGAAGGCGCCGGCGGGAATTTTTCTGTCGGAAAGCCTGCGCAAATGGGCTGCCCAAAAGGCGGTGTTTCATTTCCAGTTCCATTTTGTTGTTTTTGTGGTTTTCTTTGTCAGCTCTTTTCTTTCACGCGCATCTCCTCGCCTATTCTGATGCGATTTCTGCCCAATTCAGATAGGGAATGCAAGCAGCGTCCAACAGTGTGTCATCGGGAGGTGCGACTTCCCCACCGGCTCAGCAGAAGTCACAGCCGCTCACGAATCAACAACAACAGGCGCAGCAGCAGACAGTTTCTTATGATCCACAGGTTAGTTGTGTTGTGCCAATCCGAACACGCGTAGATTTCCAGATGCAGTACTACTATGCAGCTCCGATGCCAGCTGGAGGACAGCCGATGCCGACATACGTAGCCCAAAACGCGAACGGACAACCTTACGCTACTCCGGCGTATTTTCAAGACGGAAATGGTCAGTTCGTACAGGTCGGTGCAAACGGTCAGATGGCTCCGCAACAGTCGATGATGATGCCCGGTTAGTTTGCATTATTACGCGTTCATTTATGCTGTTTTTTACAGGACAGCCTTATATCTACATGGCTCCGCAAGGATCGCAACAAGGACCAGTCATGCAAGCAGGACAACCACCTCTCATCTACTATCAACAACACATGGGTCCGATGGCTCCACAAGCTGCTCCCGTATATTTTCATCCAATGCCTTCGGCACCAACTCCGATGCTCGAAGACCAGATGAACGTAATGCGGCAGATTCCTCCACAATTGGCCAACTCGCAGCAACCACAGCAACGTCAGATGGGACTTCCACAAGCAATTGACATGAATGCTGCTCGCGCAGCACCGTTGACTTCTTCTACTCCATTGCCTACGAGCCTGGAGTATGAGACTATGCAACGCGACAATGTCCGTCACAGGAATATCCAGTTCAGATACCACAGGTGAGAACGAGTCGCATCCGGATGTTTCATAAAAGATTCAGAGCAATGGAACATGACGATGTACCAATTGAAGAAATTTCGAAGATCACCATCGACAACCATAACGACGACACGATGAGTGCTGAGAAAGAGAATAACGCCATGGAGGTCGGTACCGCTGGGTTTAAAATGTTTAATACCACATTTTCAGCAACGCGGTGACAAATTCTCCCGTCGTGGCTACAACGGTGATGCGGAAGTGCAACAGCCATCAAACTACAAGACTCGACTTTGTATGATGCATGCTTCGGGAACCAAGCCATGTGAGATGGGATCTCGGTGCAAATTCGCACATGGACTCAAAGAATTGCGTTCAGCAGATTTGGTGAGATTAGTCACCCTTCTTCCTAAGCCTTCGATGCATTTACAGCCAATCCGTTATCCTAACAACAAGTACAAGACTAAGCTGTGCAAAAACTTTGCTCGTGGAGGAACTGGATTCTGCCCATACGGATTGCGTTGCGAGTTCGTTCATCCAACTGACAAGGAATTCCAAAACATTCCCCCATACGTGAGATTAGCGTAAAGTAAAGCAATGGACCCTGTTTTTCAGCAACGCATGTTGGTAGACGAGAAAGTTTACGAGCAGGATCTCACCCCGGAGGACTACGTCGTGGCACGCCACCAACCGCGGTACGCTCGTGGTAGCGGTAGAGCTACAACACCAACCAAAGTGCTTCTGAAGCATCGCAACGTTGCTGGGTATTCAATGTTGCCAAAAAATCCTGAGCTCATTAGTTCGTTGCAGTTCAATGATGTGCTTGTCGCAAACGGGTCGAGATGCCATGCTCAGCGGAGGAGACTTTGCGAAGCCAGATAGCAGCCAAGACAACCTGCCACCACATTTGCGACGGTACAAAAGTCACTCGATTCATTAAATCTTATTGAACATTTTTTAGAAGCGCGATGATGAACCGGAAGGTGCATCCTCCGATGGCTAAGCGTCGGACGTCGCTGACCACGAAGTGGACTTCGGAGGAGAACCTTGGGCACCACGGTCACTACTAGATCATCTCCGCCCAAATGCCCTTCGTGTACCATTGATTGTACATAATCCCTTCTCTTCTCATTTTCACACCGACACTAGTCGAGACTTTGACCCTACCCCAACAGATTTCTAATCAAAAAACACCCAAAAACCAACTCTACTAATTGCAAGTAATCAGGTCTTAGTTGTTTTCATTATCATTTTTACCCAATTCTTGTGCCTTTTTACCCTTTCCCATACTTTATCCCTTCCCCAACACAAATCAAAACTAGAGGTTTATCTTTACCAGATTTTCTAATCCCTCCCCTTTTTTATCTTTTCCATCCTAGTCCCATGTACGCTAGTCGCCCTGGGTTCTCACCAACACACTCTAATATAGAATGTTGCCGCCCAGCCCCCAAATGCTATTTAGTATGTCAGCCAGTGGAGGTGCAAGCCTTTTTTGCCTTCTTGTGCTCGGCAGGCATTATATAGTCTATTTTCACTTCCCCGGCCCGATTGCTCCCTGCCCAACAAGCATCTTCTATAAAGATTGTTCAACGCCAATTTCATGTGGCGAAAAGAAATTCTTGTTTTCTATGCATTCTCAAAATCAAAAAAGGTACACGAAACTTAAGTTCAGATTCACTTTTATTCGAACACCCAGGAAAAATACAACTTTTGCAAAAATGATAAATGAAAACATTTTACTTCCTAATCAACTTCATGTAGTCTTCCATAACGAGAAGAGGCTTGGTTTCTGAAATCTCTATTCAGTTTCGAGTCTCTACTTTTAGAACGAACTCGGATCGGGCGGTGGGATTGTTCCTTTCCGAACCGGAATACTTTTAGCGTTTCTGTTCCGATTTTCGGGCATAATACCGCCAACCTGAAGATTTGACTGTTTACGAGCGCTCAATGGCACTCACTTGGCACAGTTTCACATGTGCTCCGTGTCTTCTCCATGGATCCGGACAAGATCGCGAGGCTCGATTCTTCGGAACTCGCAGATGACACCGTTCAAGTGGTATGTCGTAAACTTTCTTATCCGCAGTGTAATTGACCCGTTTGCGGACGTCATCCGACACCTGTCCGTCGATGTTCGCCTTCTCTGTCGTGATGGACGTGACGTCAGAGATCTTCTCCCACGAGGGATGCGGGTGTTTCCACATTTTGTGCAGCATCTCCTCCGACTTCTTCACCTTCGCCTTGCCCGTCAGACCCTTCAAAGACTTCAACGGATTGACGATCGGAGGAGGAGGAGCAGGAGCAGGCGTCGTTGGCTCCTTCGTTTTGACCGCCTTCCGCGGCACCGACTTCACTTCCCGTTGTTTCTCGTCGCTCTCCGCCGACAACGACGACGATTCGGACGAGTGTGAAGTAGAAGAAGAAGAGCTCAACGTCTTCTGCTGCTCCTCTTCGACGTATTTCTGCAAGAAACAACGACGCATTGCTCATCAGCGGAGAGAGGACTCTTACGGGATTCTTGACGTCATGGTACTGCTGACTTCGCGACGACGGCAACGGTTTCTTCTTGTCGGCCGGTTCTTCTGATTTGGAGGCTGTCGAGGCGGTCGGAGACGGAGCAGCGAAGATCTTCGAAAGGTCGGCTCCCATCCGTCTTCGAAAACAAGAAACAACAACTGATTGGTTCGACGCCGATTCCTCTTCCTTTTCAAAGTTCACGTGCTTTTCGTCCGAATCGACTGCATGAAACCGCTGGATTCTCTTCCATTTTCCCTCCTGCGTGTCTTTCGGAAAACGACGAAACGCGGCGAGTCATCGAGATTTATTAGGTGGCGTCAGTGTTCGGAGAGACCGGATTTGTCAGTGTTCAGAAGACTTCATTAGTACAGAAAATGATCCAAAAAGGGAGACGTGTTCTCGAAACATGGCCAAAGGGGGAGAGAGATAAAGACTACAGTACCCATGCCGAGAGGTACTGTAGTTGGACAAGAATAACCGAAAAAAGAACAAAACAACTGAATATTTACAACCCGGAAACAGAAATTGAACCCGTCGACTCTTGAAACAGGAAAGAATTTTAGCAGTAAGTGCGTATGGAGGAATGCATGGAGACGGTGTTGAATCGGTTGGCCGACGAGAGTGTCGACGAGAACATCTCGTCGGCGATGGAAGACGTCGTGAACGCGTCGATGGGCAGACGCGTCGAAGAAGACGTCGTGATGGGTCTGGTCATCGAGGAAGAGGAGCGAGACGAGGGAGCGGTCTTGTGTCCGATGCGCCTGAAGAGCGAGTGAGAGACGTTCGAATGGAAGAGAGTGCTCACAAGAGAAGGTGTTGGTGGTCACTAGCGAGAGAGTCTCGGTCGGTTAGTTTGGATTCTCTGGGTTAGTTGGTGGTTAGTGGGGGGAGTGGTTCATGCAAGGATGGCACTACTCACCTGCTGAAATAAAAGTAGCAGTAGTTGAAGATCGAACCGGTCAGAAGTCCGAGAGCAAAGACGGCGACGTACTTCCAGAGTTCTGCAACCAAAACGATTGATAACAATTCACAATCACTCATATCACCACCTCCGTTCGGCGCCAAAATGATCTCCTTCTGAATGACTTCCGTGGCGCACGGCTTCTTCTTCTCGGTTTCACACAGACAAACGGGCACTCGTGGAACTTCTTCTAAAAACGTCGTTCTCTATTCGGAACGAGTCGTCCCCACAACTCACTGTTTTTGAGTGGCGCCAGTACCACCGGTTTGTTGTTCTCGAATCCGACGACGTCACAAGTGCCACTGTCCTGACTGGCGGTCTTCCGCACGTCGGTTCGGATGTCGACGCATTCGGATCCTTCGGCCCAGGCGCAGTGCGGGTCGCCGTGGGCAAGACATTCGGCACAGTTGGTGGCCAAGTGACACGTGGAAGTGGGGATTTTGAGGACCTGAAACAGAAGGAGAAGATGAGAGAGAGAGAGGCGAGAGACTCACGTTCTGTTCAGTGACCACAATGAGCGACTGATCGCCGGAACGTGTTCCCGAGTAGAGGCTCATGTCGACGATCTTCGAGTTCATCGGCAACACTTTCAGAGTGACTGCGTGTCTTCCCGTTGCATTGACACTCGCATTCACATCCCAGTTGGGCACGACGACTTTCAGAATGTTGCCGAGGTTGGTGGCAATGTAGAGGATGTCGAAGGGACGGTCGTTGAGGTCACGCACGTCTTCCTGAGCGAGAACATTCACGAATCGGTCTTTTCCGTGGAAGATGTACACGGGATTGGCGGATATCTCTGGAAATGACAACCCATCAGCACTTCGTTCTTCGCTCTCATCACCTACTTTGTTTGATCAGTGGTTTGAGTCGCAGCTTTGTGAGTTCCTCCAGATCGTTGGCTCTCGGACACGAATCAGGAGAAGATTCCTTGAATGCACTCGAGAAACCCTTCGAAATGTCCTTCTTATCGTACTTGCAAATGGCCGACGCTCCGATTCCAGCCAATTGGGATCGGAAAGCGCCGTAGAAAGAGGTCGGCGATTCGGCGACACCGGCGAACTGATTGAAGTAGAAGGTGTCCGTGTCGTGCTCCTCGATCGAACATTCGATCCTCGCCTTCGCGTAAGAACTCCACTCTTTGGCGTACGAAAGTCTGCAAAGAGAGAGAGACTTTAATCAGTGGATTGCATGCGCCAGTCGCCTCTGATTAGCGGCGGGCGAAAGTGACGCGACGGCGCAGATGATAATGACAATGATACCTGCCGCCGGGATCGTCTTCGCAAACTCGTCCCACTCGCGCCACTTTATGCAGACCACATCCCTCTGTTTCCATCGGAGACTCGGCGAAAAAGAAGAACACTTCCTGGAACAAACTGCCGTTCCTCTCTCGCCACCATCCCACACTCACCTTCTTCACTTTGTGAATCGACAAAAAATTGGCCTGTTCGAAAGAACTCAGTCCACGTGGCGTCCGTAGAATCACGTCGTTCTCGATGCCCTTCCACATTTTGATGACGTTTCGACGGACGAGAAGCGGTTCCGAAGAGGAGAGCTCGGCCACGTTGACAGTGATGATGTTCTCATTGGAGCGAACGAACGGAGCCGTCGAATCGGCGTCGATTGGCGACATTCCGACGGCGGGAATCAGACGAATCGATTCTGAAATTCAGAATTCGTTTTCTTCTCATCGTGACACGTGGCACTCACGTCGATTCCCCTTTCGGAACTCTGCACAAGTGGGCTGTAATCCGTGAGTTCCGCAGAGAATGAACGTGTTGTTCGTCAATTCAAAGTACGTTCTGATGTAGTTCTCGCACGACGAGGGATTCTGAAAACGAAGGAGTCGAGGGGGCGGGGGGAGACTCGAGGGATACCTGGCTGATGGCCGCACAGTTGCTGCGCGCCTCCTCGCTTGCCGTCCATTCGTATCTTTCCGTCTCGGTCATTGAACGGACCGACACGTTGTAGACGCGATTGCGGCCGCCGAGCAGCACGAACTCATCGGCGAACTTGTGCAGAACGACGAGTTTCTCGTTGGCCGGATAGGAGAGTGTGTGGGTGACTGGAAGATCTCAGGCTACAGTAACCCATCGCCTCCTATCAGATAATTAAAACTGAGGGGGAAATGACACACTTGTCTCCTCAAAAAAACCTGTTCTTCCCAGTTTTTTGTAATTAAACTGACTTCGGACTAGTGAATTCTAAAACTACCGTACTCTCTCCCCTCTTCGGTTCTCTGCCACTTCGTCTGGCCGTTTTCAGCGATAAACTCGAGGAGTACGACGAAAAATTCGACTGTTTGTTTCACATTTTATGATTACTACTGATAAGAGATTTCGGCGTTTTGATCGATAACTCACGGTGCGAGACATCCACTCGAGACACGTTGGAATCGGGGCCGAAGAAAGAGCCGCAGACGGGAGCCACTATAAACGGAAGGAGGCGGAGGAGCAGAAGTGATCTCGACATTGTTCAGCTCATCGTCGCCGTTGATGACACCTGTAACAGAAGCGTTGAAACACTTGATTAGTGGGCGAGGAGGGGGGGGGGGTAGATCATTTATCATGCCGACGATTGATAGATTCGTCAGATTTGGAAGAGGGAATCATGATGAATTCGCGATGATTGGAAGAAGCGAAAGGGCGCGAGAGAGTGATGGACGCAGACACGCGAGAGAGAGATGTCGGACTACTTGGCAGCGGGCCAACTGCACGCGCCACGTCAACAAGGGAACGGAAGACAAGGTGCGAAGAACTCATGGTTCCAAAGGGTGTCGCGTGTCGGAACAAACAACTTTGAGGTCGCCGGGCGGGTAAACAAAAAATGGAAAGAGAGAGAGCGACGAATCGGGGGGTTCCCATGGGAAATAAGCATTACTGTAGATGGGAATGGGGCGCTAAAAGCGAGGGGGAAGGGGGCTCTGCGGAGAGCTTCAAAGATCGCCTTCCGCCGGGCGGAAGTTCGGTGTTGAATGGGGTAAACTGACATAAAAACAGAAGATTGATAAACGCCGAAACGTGCACGTCATGAGAAGGAACGAAGGGCGTTTGACTCGCCGTCTTTGCGCCATGATGGAAAAAAAGCGATAGCAGTTATCAACAATTATCACACGAACTCTTCACTCGAGACGCCGGGGCATCACTCTCTCTCTCGAGAGAGAGAGAACCGTCTCGCGCCTTCTCCGGATCCGTTTCGTCCCAGAAAAGAGACACACATCGGGCAGATAAAATCTCGACAAAAACCATTAATTTCGACACTCGACGCACAGAGTGTTTATCGAGAAATTCGCATCAAAACTGACCGCGCCGTTGTTGCGAGAGGAGACACTAACTGGGTGGAATAGAGACCACAATTTGGGTGTGGTGGTGGTGGTGAAGGGGGGGGGGGATCAATCAGAGTGAGTTATGGAATGGCTGATGAGGAGTTTGGAGACACCGTCTGAAGACATGGTTCATGAGGGGGAGGACAGTGCTGTTTACTGTTTGAGTGACACCTTTCTATATTTGTACTTTTCTATTTTTCTCTTTTCAGACTCTCTCCTGTTTTCGACGTCAAATAGATAGAACAATTGGTCAAAAATAGAGAAAAAGCGACGATTGACAAAAGTCTCCGATTAAAAAGTGCTCGGTCGAAATGATAATGGTCTCGTAGCGATTCCAATGTTTTGGTCACGGTTTAAAACCACAGAATCATTGCGGAACTAAGTATGAGTTAGTGAAGTTCACGAACTCTTATTTCGCGACGAGACCAACACAGCTTAGTTTTCAGAAACTCCAAGTGTTTCGATAGTGATAAATGATAACTGTCCGAAAATTTGAAAGTCGTGAGAACTTGCGATTTCAAAATGGGCAGCTGTTTTTCCACGAATCTACAGAACTTGCTGTTACAGTGATCGGGGGGTAACACTTGGATACTCGCACTTGGAACAATTCCAATGTATTTGTCCTGAAGTGCTCTTTGAGTTTCTGATAACTTTGGATAACGTCTGTTAGTTCCAAAGTTATCAGACGAAAAAAACAAAATATTTCGTTTGGTTTTCCTAAAGAAATACATCAAAATCCAAGCGTTAAATAAGATATTTTACAGTAAGCGAAGAGAAAGTTTTTCTTGTTTTTTAATCCGTTTTTGAGACTTTGAGAATGAAATAATTTGAAGAGGAATTCTCACAAATACGGTGAGGAAGCGGTAGATCTGGAAGGGGGGAGGACATGTACTTCATTTGGGCGACGGAGACGTCGGGAAGTGAGAGGGAGGGACGATATCCGAGAATCGGCAGGTCACGCAACATTAACAGACATGCAACACTTCACCGCCGCTTCTCTTCTGATGGGAAACAGTTCCAGAGTAATGGGATAATTCATGAACGGGGCGCGATTGATGAATTGCATAAGAGAGAGAGAGATGCGGATGTTAGATGGCCGCTCATGTTCCACATTTATGCAAGATTCCCTCCAGATATCGGCGATTTGAAGACAAATTTTGGCGGATGCGAAACGAAAATAGAAGAAAAGGAGAGAGAAACAAAACAAAAGTGACCGCTGCTGCTGCTGCTGCCGGATGGGAACATTAACGTTTATGATTCCTTGCCACCCGGACGTTTTTCAGCGTTACGAATACCAAAGTGTCGAGAGGGAATGAACGTGGGGGGCGAAAGTATTGAAAACACGAGAGAGAGAAGAGTCGCATTGTTTTTTGTGTCGCACTTGCGGATTATCTCGCAAACATTCAATTCAACCGTTTTTCGCTGTCTCCGGGAGGCTCTTCTGGAGGCTTTTTTTGGGACAACGACAGGCTGATAGCGGCTACTTTCGAATGCATGGAGCGATTGTTCGAGAGTAGATTCTGACAAGCGCTTAGATGATCTTTCAGGCTTTGCTATAAATTTGCAGAATTTCGGCACTTTCTCTCACTGGTAATTGGTCCCGCATAGTGGCTAACTGCGCAAACTTCCAGATTCCGAGAAATTTTGTTTCAAAGTGCTCAAAAACGCGTTTTTTGACGAAATCGGCCGTTTTTTAGGACGCTGAGACAAAATTTCTCGAAAATTAGAAGTCGGCGCAGTTGGCCACTAGGCGGGGTCAATTACCAATGTGAGGAAGTGCCAAAATTCTGCAAATTTATAGAAAAATCTGAAAGTTCGTCTGAAAACACTTCCCCTGTGAGTGAAGAGTATCGGTGACCTTGCGTGTGAAGATCTGAGTAATCGGGGAGAAGAGATCGGGGGGTGGCAGATAAAGAAGTAAATCAAAAAGAGAAGCGGAGGAGAAGAAGAAGCGACAGAACATACATCGTCTCTAATTGATGTTCATCATGACGACGCGGAGCTCTCTATCTCTCGGCGTGTTACAATGTTGCAACACAACACATGCTCTCTGGGCATAAGAAAGCGAGAGGGACCTTTTGGCAGTTGCTCTCTCTCTCTCTCTTTCTCAAAAAACCACACATAATTATACCCGTGGCGCAGAGCATTCTGGGAGTCTTCAATCATTATGAGAAGAGCAGCCGCTGCGGCGGCGGATAACGGACGAGGGCAAACAATCGGACAGACGGCGTCGTAGGGGGCGACGAGTTATATCTCCTCCTCCCCTTCATCTCTGGATGGTATTCTGAGAAAGTGGGGGAGAAGAAGACAAAACGACAATTAAAAGTTGATGGGTGTTCGGAAGCGGCGTGACGTGGCAACAACAACATTTGGGAAGGGAAACAAGGTTTATGGCCGTCCTGGACGACGGACGGACGCACTGTTCTTGTCAAGTACTTGGCGGCTGAGAAGAAGAAGAAGAAGACGTTCTCGAGAGGGAAATGTCGGATTTGACAAGGCTAATCGCGTTCGCAAAAGTCTCACTTTTGAGTTCATTGTACTACTTCTGGGTTGATGACCTATCTTTTATGACTTCAAGAGACTCTTCGGAAGGCGAAAGTGATCCTGCGGAGATGATACTTCACCTACCGTAAACTCTTCTTTTTAGAAGGGAGATGGTCTTGCCGAGAGTTTTGAGATACTTGGAAACAGAAAAAAAAGTTACTGAGATTTCAACCAACTGACAGCTTCATGTGGAACAACAACTGGTGAACAAGAGTATTTTGGAAGAACCAATGGAGCATCAAAAAGTTAAAGGAAAGATACATAGAATGACAATTATAACATTAATTGATATGGAAAGGTTTTTAAAAGTTCCCCAATTGCAATGGGAACGAGTTCTCACAGTCGTTTGAACGTGTTGACTGGTGTGGGACCTATATTTTGTTTACTGCACACGGACTCGCATGAATCATTTGGCAAACGGAAACTTCTTCTGCCAAAAGCTGTTGGATGAGTGTCTTGTGTGTGTGTGTGTGTCCACTCGTCGTAATTCACACACACAACGGATTCATAAATGAATTGAATTGTGGATCCTTCCTCTTCTTCTCAATGAGAAAGGAGATGAAAGTGATTTAATTTCTCTCTCTCTCTCTCCAATGATCATATGATGAAGTGTACCTTTTGAATGTCTTCAGAGAGAGTGTTATAATGAGAAGAAGCGGCTGGAAAGGGAAACGAGAAATTTACGAATCTCTACCGTACCCAATTTAATCATTTTTGTCGTCCCATTTCGAGGAAAGACAGTTCAAACCTACCCTTGCACCTGCATTATTTCTGAAGGAACCTCGAGAAATATACTTTATATATATACTTTCGCTCACAGTTTCAACGCAAAAAGATCTCCCATTGCGTCTCCGAATCCGCACAATGTCTCTCCTTTTCGTTGCGAGACCCGCGCCGAGACTGCAACTACGGAACCCACGGTAATGGCGAACTACTAACGTTTTGGCTCTACAAAAACGTCCAATTCTCAAGACATTCCTTCTGTGGGGTGCTGAAACTCTCGTGTTCTCTGGGAATTTCGTGAGTTTCAGTCATTACAGACAAAGTTTCTATCTCTGAAGATAGAAGTTTGCACGGTACGAGGAGCCAGTACTTATAGCCAGCCTGAAGAAGCGGACACTTTTCGATTTTTGAGATATCCTGATTTTTCACTAAAAAACAGTGCTATCATCAACATATCGTCTCAGAAATCAATTTGATGATAACGGGCACACAGTGCTCTGCTCAATGATTGCAATCGCGCTCATTCGCTCTAATGAATTCGAATTTCAATGCGTACTTCACGTCTGCGTCTGGATTCTCCTCACCTTTCTCATGCTAGCCGAAATGGTATAGGTCGAAGTGAGGCTACCACTAACAAGGAAAGTATTTCGATTTGCCGCCTCATGTGAAACTCTATCGGATGGACTAGGTCTCATTCCACAATCCCACGGAGCAAGTTGAAACACTTTCCTTGTTACTGGTAGACTTCATAAGGTGGTTTAAATGCCACAAAAGAAAACGTTGCTTCGTTCGAAGAACAAAGAAGACGGCTCTCCACAGTCGAAAAGGTCCGAAGAGCCGTCAGGGAGTGCCTTGTACCGTTCCCAAACAACCGCATCCGACAACAGAAGACACCAATCAAAACAAACAATTCCTCTGCTGCTGCGCCCATCGATCTTCCCGCGTACAACTCATCTCACCAACCCATTCGCCTCGCTCGAACCCCAAAAAAGTGACGAAGGCCGATGGAAATCTTTCGTTTTCTCTCCTTCCGTCGCTCCAATTTCGTTCCGGGAAACATCGAGAGAGAAGGAAACAAACAATTACAAATCGGCCCGTTTCGCAGTTATCAGTGCGGCACTCGTGGCAAACAGGTTGATAGTGAGAATGCAATAGTTTTATTTGAATTCGAATGTGTCGCAAATTATTATGTACAGGTAACAAAAGAAGATGCGATGTTCGGGAGACGTGAATTAGTCGGAGAAGTGCTCCTTGTCGAAGACGTACTCTCCGACGCCCGGTCCGACTCTCTTCAAGTTGGCGACGATGCGAGCGAACTCGTTGATCGATTTGACCTGAAAACGGGAAGGAAGAGTTCAAAAACACTTTCGACACGAGCTGCTCACCTGCTCGTCCAAGTACTTCTCCTCGATGAAGTCAGTGAGATGAGCGTCGTTGTGTCCTCCGGCAGTCGAGTGCAACTTGAGAAGCGACTCGTTGTTGAACTTCTCCAGAGCCAACGCCGCCTCGAACGCCTTCAAAGCGGTTCCCCACTCGTCCTTCTCCGGCTTCTGGATGTCCTGCAGAACGACGCGTCCTCCACGAAGGTTCTGCACACGCATCAGCTCCGTGGCGTGCTCGCGTTCCTCGTCCGATTGGTGCTTGAAGAACTTGGCAATGTTCGGCAGAGCGACGTCGTCGCGGTCGAAGTAGAACGACATCGACAAGTAGACGTACGAGGCGTACAGTTCGATGTTGATCTGAAGAGAATACGTTTGCGAGTTGATTAGATCCACTGTGATTACCTGCTTGTTGACGGCGGCCTCGACTTCGGCGTGGTAGTTTTGGCGGGCGAGCGACATGTTTGTCAAGTGTTTGCTGCTGGTAAGGCTGCAATGCTCAAATGGAGCCGCTCGGTTCGTATTTAAGCAAAACGAGGGGGCGGAGTGAAGCGGGGCGTTGATAACTGATAAGGGAACGACGACGACGGGAGGAGGAGGGGCTCAACGCGGCGACGGAACCAACCAAAAAATCGTGCAAAGACAATGATCAGCGTCAATAACAAATCGAATGAGACACATTGAAAATGGATCAAAGGAGGTACCAACACTGAGTGCGAGATTCCGAAACTAATCGGTAATCGAAACAAAATGTCAATGGAAAGAAACAGAAAAGTGACGTTTGGCTACAACGCGGACCGTGGTGTCGTTTCGAATTAACACACGATTCCCGCTCGAAAACAACCGCCCGAAGATCGATTTGATCTACTGAACGTACGTCTGAATTCCGGAAAAACTCTCGAAACTGCGGCCGATTGTTAGTGGTCTGACGACTTTTCTGGCGAGTATTCTGACGAAGATCGAGTTCATTTCCAAGTTTTTTTGAAAATGAAATGCGCGAGAAAATCGTGGAAAAGAGGAGAAATAAGGCGGTGAATGCGTGTGTGTGTCGTCGTCGAATCGGTGTGTTTCCGTTGTGATATCTGTGTATTTGGGTCGCATCTCATGATACCCCGCCCGTCCGTGACCCTTTCCCGAGTGATAATCATCGTCGTAATCGATTACTCGGTATGACAAGAGAGATGGTGGTTTCCCTGTCTGATCGAATCACATGAGTCCCATACATGAAGAGAAAGAGAGCAGTTTGTGTGCATGCACAATTTATTTCAGCGATAAGAGCAGCTACGTGCCTCTCTTATCAGGGGCTACGTGCATGTTTGCCCGCGAAGGCGCAGTGAAACATTGAAATGTCATCAGCCAATTTATCATATAACACTTGACAAAGGTTCATGATTTGAGCACTTTCAATTAAGGACTACAGCACTCGAAGCTAGGAATCTAGGCATATTTACAGATATATGGATGATGGTCATTCCGTATAAATTCAGTACACTGTTAAAATATCAAGAATTGAAGGATTCACATGAACTTCTCATTCGGATGTACTTGTGTACAAATGGAGGACTCTGATCGCGTTCTCTCTAACGGCTTGCTTGTTGTTGGAGAGCTCCGGATGCTGCTTGATGACTTCGTCGATGAGCCATTGGAGGGGAACCTGAATTTAAAAGTGAACAAAATTAAAGGACGTTTCATTACCTTCGCCGGATCTTCAACATCATTAAAAATCTCCAACATTGTCAGTTTCGCCGCCTCTGAGACCTCCTCGTCTTCTTCTTCGTCAGAGCTGATCGTTTCATAAGCTACCGGCTCCTCTCCAAGTCTGGGCACATCTTCGTCCGGAATCTGTACGGATTGACTTTTGTATTCGTCTCCACCGATTCGAACGAGACGATGTTCATCCTCGAACGAGACACGCTTTTTGGGCTTCACTGCCTTGACTGGCGCTTCTTCCGGCTCTTCATCTGACGAAGACTCGGATAATTGCAGACCGGCTGGACGTCTCTGTGGAGAATCTGACGCTCGAGTTCTCTTCGTTTGCAAATTTCTCTTGTGTCTCTCAACCGACGATCTCTTTCGGGGTGTCGCTGTCTTTGTTGGAGTCATCAGGAACTTCAAGATGGCGTTTATCATTTGCTCTTTGGCTGCTGCACCTCCGAGTCCCAGCACTTGCATCATTGTTGTCAACTCTTCATTCGACAGTCTTCCAAGTTCAGATTTCTTCTTTCCATGATCCGCACTTCCCACCGAGAATGCGAACCTGCAAACTACCGGATCTACCATTTCAAATCTTCCGGTTCTTTGATTTTCGAACCGACAAGACCTTTCTACATACCCTGACAACGCTATTTCTTATCATACTAAACCGTTTCTAGTCGTTATCACCGAAGACACTTCTGTCAATCAAAAGACATTTTCCTTTCCCAGCAGCTTACCCGTTGAACTGTTCGATCTCCTGCTTGAGAGTCGATGCTCTTCCCAACGTTCCAAACAGAACTTTGTGGAGCGGTTTGAGTCGTGTCGCCGTCATGAAGGCGATTTCCTGTTTGACTAATCGACAGTAGAATCGGTGTCGAAGTGATGCTTACCGTTCTCGATTGAGCCCAGGGCGACACCCTTTCCCCTCTTATTCATCTTTGAACTTCTGGTTCGGGTATTCAGTTTCGGAGTGCTTCCGAACCGATCGACCGACTTCCGCATTCGCTTTCCTTCGATGACGAGCGGTTGCTCGAAGAGCCCTAAACGAGAGTTTCAAACACGCTGTTTTTAGACAGAAAACCTCGTGGTGGCGTGTGTTCATCATCACTGAAAGGGAAAGTTGCGTTTTTATTAAATTTTAACTTTTTGAATACCTGTCCATTGCTTGTCAACACTAGGTTAATAGATTAGTCTGAAAAAGGGACAGTCCAGAAAACCTGAAAAGAGAAAAGAAATAGAATGACTAGATCCGGAAACTCAAAAGCTTCAAAGTAGTAATAACACGAAGTAAAACATGCAATTTTATTCATACATTCGAGAATGAATCTGAAATCTCATCAGAATGCAGTAAATATGCAGCGCGAACACGGAAAAAGAGCAGGAAAATGAATGATGGGAGAGGGCGAGAAAGATGAGAAAATCCACAAAGCAAGTGTCGGTTATTATGGTGTGGAACCATGTGTTTTTTTTTGCAAGGAGAAACGGGGTTATTTGCGAATTGTATCGTAAATTAACCGTACTGAATACAAAATTGAAGAGGAAAAGAATATTGGAGAGCATAGAGAGACAAATATGAGGAACGGAAAATAAAGATATGATACACTATCAGAAAAAAGGCAGAGGAGTGGCGTAGGCGAGAGTATAGAAGCACGCTCAGAGCAGAGAGCAACTCCAGTTGCTGAAGAAGCTCTTCTTGTGTCCGCCTTGTCCGCCAACATTCACCCGTCCCGAGTTTGAAGCCGATCCACCCGCACGCATCTCGTTCTGCTCCATCTTGCTCTTGATGTCGCGGGCCAGCGTGAAGAAGGCTTCGTCGATATTCAAGTTCGCCTTTGCCGACGTCTCCAGGAACTTGGTTCCATACTCGATGGCCAGTTGCTCTCCGCGGTCTCGCGAAACTTCCCGTCGCTCCTCAATGTCGCACTTATTTCCGATGATCATTCTCTCGACATCCGAGGCGGCGTGCTCTTCGATGTTACGGATCCAGTTTTTGATATTCTCGAACGATCGCTCGTTGGTGATGTCGTACACAAGGATGATTCCCTTAAGAAATTGAACGTTTGTTCATTAACAAATATTAAAAACTAACCATGGCACCACGATAGTAAGCAGTTGTGATGGTTCTGAATCTCTCCTGGCCAGCTGTGTCCCTGAAAGCAATCTAACTCGTTTTACATCATGTTACATACAAGAGCTTACCAAATCTGGAGTTTGATTTTCTTTCCATCGAGCTCAATGGTTCGGATCTTGAAATCGATTCCAATCGTCGAGATGAATGAGTTGTTGAATGAGTCATCCGAGAAACGGAACAACACGCAAGTCTTTCCGACGCCACTGTCTCCGATAAGCAGAAGCTGCAACGATTTTTTGGGAACTTTCTAGAAATAAAAGGGGTTACCTTGAACAAGTAGTCGTAAGTCTTCGCCATTCTGCTTTCTCTGATTTGAGAGTGGAACTCTGAAAATAGGCGAAATGCGAGAATTTGAGAATCAAGTGGAAAGAAAGATAGAGAGAGGGAGAGATTTCTATAGTTTAAAGGTCTTGTATAACTTGCGTCGTAGTGGTCTCGCGACGAAAAAACACGGGAACAGCTCTCACGATCAGCGTCTCCTCGGCAAATTTACGCTTTCAACATCGAATTCTCTTCGAAGGTCAGTGACGCGAAAAAAAGCGGGGCGCGAACTACGGACTGGTACGTCTGGCAGCTTGGCAAACTTGTAATGCTCGAAATCGGCCAGCTGTTGCGGTTCGCACTTCGCAAATAGTCGATACGCGGGTCATGTGAGTGAGTAATTAAAGATTCTGAAGATATTTGGGCGAAATGAGTAAGTTGGAGCAAAAGGGAATGAGAGCACCATCGCAGTGAGGATTATTTCGTAATGCGAAAATCAATGGCCGATATCGCGGGAGCACACAGTGGTGGAGCTCACAATGTCTAAAAGAGCCGTAGGCGGTCATCATAAGAGTCTGCTCGTGAGGGTACGTAGAGAGAGACAAAACAGACGACGGGAGGGGGGGACGGGGGGCGGGGGGGGGGGGGGGGCTAATGCATGATTACTGGGGGGCGTCCAGGCGGAGTGTCGTTGCGGCCTCTTTCGAATTCACCTTGTTTACCGCGTCGAGCGCCGGCAAACACCGCAACGGACCGATGACGCACTTTTAGATCGAAATGGGCGAAGAAACAAATATCGAGAATGCTGGCAAAAACAGCGAGGATATCATCGCCGATCTTCTCAACGACGTCAAAGCTTCAGAACAGGTAACATGGGTTTTCTCGCTGGATAAAGTGCAAATATGATCGATTTTCAGCCGTTCTCAGTTGACAAGCTGTTAACTTGTGATGAATCGGCCGATACTGAAAGCAAGAGGAAAAAACATCACAAGCATCGGCACAAATCGAAAAAAAGTAAGAAGGAGAGGAGGAGAAGCCGCACACCGTCGAACAGTTCGCGAGGTAGGAGCCGGAGCAGAAGTCGGAGCAAAGACAGAAATAAGAAGAGCAAGAGACGAAGAAGTAGGAGCAGGAGTGCTTCTAGTCACAACCGAAATACGAAAAATAGAAAGCTCGACGATTCTCCCTTGAAAAATAAAAAGTAAGCAACTTGCTCAAAAGTAGCTCAAAAATTTGCTAATTTTTCAGCAATTCTACCATTTCAAAAGTTGATGTGGTTGTTGTAGAAGAGCTCAGACCACCCCAAAAAGAAGAAGATGACGATTATCTACCGCTGGGCGCTGATTGCCAGACAAAACTTGTGAAACGAGAAACAAAAATGGAAATCAGTATTTCGACAACTCTTCCGGAAGTAGAGAAAAAGGAAGAAGTTGAAGACGGCGAGATCGAGGATATTGCGTACGGTTGTGAGGCGAGTTCGCGGGACGAGAAGAACGATCAGGAAGAAATGGTAGATCAAACCGGTTTTGGTGAATCAGCAAAATTGCTTTTCAGGGAGGGAAATATTGCGAAAGTTCAGAAACGGCGGAGAAAGTCAGTGAGAAAAAGAAAGATGATGGGCGAGATCGGGAGAAATCGAAAAAGAAAAAGAAAGAGAAATCGGAGCGGAAACGGAAAACAAGCACATCGACCATTGAAAAAAGGAGACGGAGAGACAGGTGAGCAACAAATTGTTAATGTTGAAAACTCCATTGGGAAAAAACAGAGCGAGAGCGTCTCAAGATTTTCTGATTTTTTTCTTCAGTGAGGGCAAAAACCATTCAACACGACGTCGTTCTCGGTCCAGAGATCGCAGACGGAGTCTATCGCCGATTCCTCGAAGACGTTCTCCCAACCTACGTGGTAGAGGAGATAGCCGAATCAATAAAAGAAGCCCTTCGAATAATCGTCGGGAGGAAGATAGGAATCGGAGACGGAGTCGTTCAAGGGATCGACGAGATTACGATGGCTCTAACCGGCGGAGATCTAGAAGTCGGGAGTTTATTGATAAGAAGAAGCTTCTGGCGATTGCAAAAACCAAAAGAGCCGAGATGATGTCGAATGGAGACAGGGACAACGCGTCTATCGAGGATTTCGTCAGTAAGTTTTCATCATTGCTATTATACATTTCAAAAATCTTGGAACCTCCATTTTTCACGTGAACTTATGAGCTTGCTGGTCTCGCCATGAATAGAGGGTACGTGGATTCCGTATGAACGGGTGACCCCTCTTATTAACGGCGAGACCAGCAACCTCTTCAGTTCACGTGAAAAATGGAGGTTCCAAGATTTTTGAAATGTATAATATACGAAACAAATGTCGTCTTTTCCAGTTTACTGTAAACGACTTCAAAAGCGTCAAGAGCGGGAGAAACGACGAGAAGCGGGACAAGCTGTCAGTGACCATGAGAGTGATGAGGAGACTATTCGATATAAGCATCCTTATGCTCTTCCGAAGGAACCCATCCGCATCAACATCATTGTGAGTAATTGCATTCATGATTTTTCACGAGTAAACAAAATTATAGACTGATACATCCGCGAGTCTCGCTCAAAAAGCCATAATGGCTTCGGAAGAACCGACGCAGCTCACCACATCGCAACTTCGCATTGTTTTCCCGGTTTCGTCTGGCGCTGTCCACAAAGAAAATGCCGAATGGATTCCAGTTGAGAAAAATGACGTACCGAAAAGTTGCACTACTGAACAGAAAAAGCACGTAGCTCTGACGAGTCTTGAAATCGACCGATGCAGGGCTCAGGGAATCGTAAGCTTTGAAAATCTCTTCTTTGTCATAACTTCTCAATTCAGCCAATTGCTCCTGTTCCTATTCCAAAATTCCTCGACTCAATCTTGCCCCCTCCACCGCCACCTCCGCAGTTCCTCCCGAATCTCAATGATCGTGAGTCAGAATGTATCCATTACTCTTTCTGAAAGTCTCATTTCTAGCCTACCGTCCTCCTACTCCACCTCCTCTTCCATCGGTTCTTTACGTTCCCCAGAAAGAGAAAATGATAATTCGCGAACCAACGGAGATTGCTATTCCGGCCCCCAATGACATCAGCGAAACACTGAAACAACGTACTGTAGCTCAGAAGAAGTTATACTCAACGCCAAACGATTTCGAGGCTCATCGCGAGCTGCGAGAAGCCAATGAAAAAGTTAGTCGACTACCCAATTGCTGTACGAATATGCGTTGATTCAGATTGAACTCTGGGCAGCTCTCAAAAGTTTGCCTGGCGAGTACACGGGTACAACTGGTCTCAAGCTTCTCACCGCCGAAGAGCTACAACCACATAATCCAAAGTATAACGCATGGGTCAAAAAAGTGAGTCTCTTTCTTTTCTCTTCTGCTAGCAGATCGGAGCCACCGAAACCGAGCTCCGTTTTGCTCCAGTCGGCACATTCTGCAGATTTGCGAGTTTGAAACATACTTTCTCTAACCAGGGTCTGGTTAGAGAAAGTTTGTTTCGACTCGAAACCCATACCTGATCATGCAGAATGTGCTGATTGTCATTGCCATCGTCATCCCCGATCGACAATTCACCGGATGTTCCACTGTCAGCTAGCGTCAACTCCCCTTGTCTTCGAAAACCTCAATCACCCCGCTGCGTCGTAAGTCGCATTCAAAATCAGTCTCTTCTTAACGAGAAGAGGTTGATTTTGAGTCGACGAAGTGTTTTTCTCTTTTCTAATACCCAATGTTCCAAGAGAGCTTTTTCAAGTGATTCTTGTTTCAGGATCTGTTTAGAACTGCTGCACCAGCTGCAGGTGGCATCGGGAAGCTGATGATGGAGAAAATGGGCTGGCGTCCAGGAGAAGGTCTTGGGAAAGACGCAACAGGAAACGTGGAGCCGTTGGTTCTTGACGTGAAGAGCGACCGGAGAGGACTACAAGCGGAAGAAGAGATGACCATCAAACAAAGAAACAAGCTCAACGCTCAAAACAATGTGCCCGTGGATCTCTCATGTAACATTTCAATACTATGAACTTCTCACAATTCCATGTTTTAGCTAAAAATCCAATTTCTCTCCTCATGGAACACTGTGCGAAGCGTCGTTGGCCGAATCCGACGTTCGCATGCGAGGATTCCGGTCAGGATCACTTGAAGATGTTTGTCTGGACCGTGATTGTCAACAACGTGTCGTATCGTCCGATGTGTGGTTCGAGACAGAAAAAAGAAGGAAAAGCAGTAGCGGCACAAGTGGCACTGCAGTCTTTGGGTGTTCTACCTCGTGATCCCGATCTACCAGTAATTTTGTAATAAGCTGTATTGGATTTCGAGGATAATAGTTTTTAATAAATTCTCCAAAGACTCGAAAGAGTTTAGAACCGCTCCGTTTCTGTAGTCATAGTGGCATCTGACAAGGATGTTCTCTCCGAAGTGCTCGTTTCGACGCGTGACGATCTCACAGATGATGCCGAGTTGTCAAAACCCTGAAAATTGACATCTAGAGAAAGTGAACTCTTCAGGACTAGAGACCTCTCGTTTCGGCTTCGTCGACAAAAAGTTGACAAGTTTCACCAGCTGCGGACGATGCGCAGCCACATAGAGTTCCGTCTCCCACATCACCTGCATTACTTTTCCGAGGTCTATCTCGTCGAGAGAAATCCCCTGAGAGAGGTGCGGAGAGAATCTGTAACCGCGAATGAGACGCAGTGCCGAACAGATGTCCCACCTGAAGTAAGGGGTGTTGATCGAGTGGCACCACTCCCTCGCATATTTCACGGGCTGCCCGTTTGAAGCCGTGCACTGAAAGATGGAAAATCAGAAGTTGAGAAGGACTTCTGCCAAACCTCCTTCACCAGAATATGCAAGAGATTCTTCGTGTTGCCGATGGCCTTGTAGAACGATTTGGCGAAGGAGAGCGGATTCTTCTGCAAAGTGGTGCCATTATTGGATCTGTGACGTTGGCAGTTTGGTTACCACATGGGGCAGACTCAAATCGATTCCATCAATCTTCTCGGCCGGAAACACTCCGGTTCCCATCGAAATGACACATCCGATCTTCCAGTTTCCCTTCTGCGCTCTCTCTTCTTCCGTCTTCGCGAACGTCTTCTCCAGTTTGTTGGTGAGCAAAAAGTCGGAAATGAGGGCGAGAGTCGGGTTGTTGGCAATGAGTCCGCCGTCCGAAAGTCCGTTGAACGACTCGAAGAAGAACGGAGCAGCTCTGGAAAAGAGCACGTTTTCGGGTGGGAAGGGGTGCTCACGTGGTGCACCGCAGTGCCTTCCACAGTTCCACCTTGCTCGGATCGAAGAATTTGTAGTGCTCACTGGCCTCTTCGGGCATTTCCGGGCGGTACGATCGGAAGAGCAGCAGCTGCGGAGGCACCATCCGCGTATCGGCCACAGTGACCATCGCGCGGTGTCTCTTGATCACCGACATCTTCGAATCCTCCCAAGTGGTCACGTGACGGGCGATGTACTCCATTCCGGATGCACTGTATTTGGGCCACACGCCTTTATCCTGCCCTCGAGCGAACACTCGTTCCCTCATATCGAGCAGCAGTCGTCGAGTTTCCTCAAGATTCCGATCTGAACAATGAATCGATCATTCTCTATAGAAGACGTCGAACAGTTACTGTTAGTCGAGAGAAGAAGAGCAATCACTCCGCCGCAACTCGTGCCTGCCACGTCGTCGATCTTGTCGACGAGCTTCCCATCGAGCATGTGATCGATGTGGATGAGCATCTGAATCGTTATCACCGCCCGAATTCCGCCGCCGTCGAGGGCGAGAAGCACGCGTTCCTCCTCCTTCCACGTCTTCTTTCCGTCCACCAATATGTCGTTGTAGACGCTGTCGACGTCGACGAATCCTTCCGGAACCGGCGACGGCGGGTTGTCGAGAAGGTCGAAGTCGGCGCGGATCCTGAATGATTATCGATTATCGAGGCCGAGCGTTGGTTATCGATAACACACAAGTCATCTGTGCACAGCTCGATCGACGTCAGTCCGTTGCCGTTTTTCACCTTCCAAATTTCGCACGGAGCACACAAAACGACGAGCATCCGCACCGCCTTGTGCTGGTTGTTCTGAAACAGTTGCGGGTCGTGACTCCCGGTGCCACCTCACCATAACAGCCACGTGCATCGCCGTGTTGCCCGACTCGTCGGTCATTTTCAAATCAATGTGATGAACATACAACTGAATTCAGGTCTCGGCATGTTTCCCTTCAAATCGACTACTCACTTTATAAAGGAGATCAGTGTTTCCGTAACGAGCCGCATTCATCAACGCCTCCAAGTGGTTGCACACATTCTGAATTATCTCATTCCACGCAATTTGTGTGCGGAAGAGTCACCGATAAATCATAGTCGACCATAAAATGATCGATGCGAGCGCGGTCTTTCGAGTTTCCGCGTTTCGAGCGATCATTGCTTTTCGATCTGCTGCGGAACATCTTTTTGCCAAACCTTGACAGAGATCTTCGTCTCGACATTGGAAATGAATGAGGGAAAAGGGTTTCGGTCGGCAAAAGGACTTTACGCGAGAAAAATGGCAAAGTATTGTATATTCGGGTGTTAAAATGGTAAGATATGACAATGCGAGTGAGCGGATAAAAATGAGATCACGGAAAATGTAATAGTAGCTAGTTGACAAGGCTGAGAATCGCCTTTCGCAGATCAGCCGACGCCAACAATTTCTTTTTGTTCTCGCTGTCCAAGACGACTTTCTTCTCCAAACCTTCCAGAATTTGAGAAGCTGACTGAAATAGAAACCATTCGAACGGAATGTGAAGATTGGTCTTACCTTGATAACTTTCTCATCGATCCCAACCATTTTAGCCACTTGGAGACCGAACGAACACTGTGCCACGCCGTTGAGCACTTTGTAGAGCATGTGAATTTCATTATTCTCGATCTGAACACCCATTTGAAGAGCGATCGCTCCAGGTTGTTCGGCGAGTTCTCCCATTTCGTGAAAGTGGGTGGCGAAGATGGAAAGGCACTTGATTCGGTTCAGGATGTCTCTGAGTGAAAGCGGTAGGAATCTGTTCAAGCTACCCCTGACTTACTGTGCAATGGCAGACGCAATACCGAATCCATCGAATGTAGACGTTCCTCTTCCCAATTCGTCGATGACAACAAATGAGTTTTCGGTTGCTCTTTGCAGGATAGCTGAGCAATCGAGCATCTCTGCCATGAACGTCGAGATTCCTTGCGATTGTTTGTCAGACGCTCCGACGCGAGTGAAGATTCCGTCGACGACAGAAATGGTGGCAGAATCGCACGGAACGAAGGAGCCGATTTGAGCGAGAAGGATGGAAAGAGCAGCAGAACGGAGGTACGTACTTTTTCCGCCCATATTGGCACCGGTCAGAATAATCAAACGATTGCCATCTGAAAACATAGGAACCGTCAAAATATCCAGAGAACATTCCCTACCTAGAACAACGTCGTTCGGGATGAATGGTTTTTCGCTGTTCGATTCGATGACTGGATGCCTGCACTGCTTCAGATTGAGACGTTTTGAGCCAAGTGGAAGCAGTTCCGGTCGGCAGTAGATGCCCGAAGATGTGGCGGCGAACGTGGCGAGTGAGACGAAGACGTCAAGCGTAGCGACGAGATGAGCCATCTGCGGAATCAACGGAACGAACTCCTCCGCTTTGCTGCACAACATTGCGACGACTTCTTCTTCGGCTCTCGTGTATTTCAAATGGAACTCCAAGAATCTGAAACCGGAAGACGTTATCAGCTTTTGAGCTCGTTATCAACTCACTCATCGTTGATTTCGCTGAGCTCTCCGACACTGAACTTGACGCCACTTCCTTTGGTTGTTTCGAGAATGTTCACATCTTTCTTTCTGATCGCTTTTTCTTCCTGGAACAATTTGCTCAGAGTTCTTTATTTTCCATTCTCACCTTCAACGTCACTCTAAAATAGTAGCCGTACTGTGCATTTTTGTCCAGTTTCATGCTGTCGCACTCGAACTTTGAAGAGTACTTTTTGCGAAGCTTCTCCGCCAATTTCTCGACGTGCTCCAACTTCTCTTGAATTTCTTGGATCTCCGGAACGAAGTTAACACGAACTCGAATTTCCTTGTTCTCTCGTTCATAATCGAAATCAAAAAACTCGTCGCAAAGTACTTGGAATCGTTCGACTTTTTTCAGTATTTCAGACAAATCTTTCTTTAGAAGACGATCGATTGAAGCAGCAAATTGGTCGGCTTCTGCCAACTGGATCAGTTGCATTTCGACAGTTTCCAGAAGTGTGGCCGCTTGATAGAAACGGTTGAGATCTTGAAGAGTGCACTTGCGCATCAGTCTTCTGGCCAATTGGGAGCAATCGGGCATTCTGGCGAGAATTGAATCTCTCAATTTTTGGCGAACTGTTTGGTTCTCAACGAGTGCTTCCACAACATCCAAACGTTCTCTGATATGCTCAATGTGGCAGAGGGGACGGGAGAGCCAATCACGGAGAAGTTTTTCACCGGGAAGCGTCTTGCACTTGTTGATAACATTGTAAAGCGTCAAATTGTTCGATTTTTCTGAATATCATAAGTTGCAAGGTACGATGGGAATGTAATTACCCAAATAGTTGTAGTTCAACTGGAAAAGCTCCAATGCTTCAACAGCACATGAATCAATTTGCATGTTTCCGTGTGCTCCGTAATTATGGATACTGTACTTTTCCGAACTACCGTACTCGTCGGCTGCGTTGGCATGTAACACTTGAAGGCACTCCTTGACTGTGTCACTCTGTTTTTCAGCTTCCTCTGCACGAAAAAATTGCAACATAAATAGAGAATATATCAACTACCTTTGTGATCTTGGTGAATCCATTCCACGACGCTTGACCAATCGGACTTCGGATTCAGCTGCTGCTTCGTG
This sequence comes from Caenorhabditis macrosperma, assembly GCA_963932285.1. Lineage (NCBI taxonomy): Eukaryota > Metazoa > Nematoda > Chromadorea > Rhabditida > Rhabditidae > Caenorhabditis > Caenorhabditis macrosperma. Next base: position 6,426,375 of record OZ010622.1, read on the forward strand.
TGAACCTCCATTTTGGTGAACATGCTCGCAAGTTTTTTGGCTTTTGGTCCAGCCGACTGCTGATTGACAAGGATATATTCAGTGGGGCATAATCCGAAAATGCACTGCTCAATCTGCGAAAAACTTGGAGTGTCATTGAACTCGCTGGTGACAATGCGAACGTTTCCAGCATCCCAAGCACAAAGTGTCACTCGATTCTGAAAATCCATAATGAACACTGAGAACGTACTGTTTCCCTGACATCACTCTCTCCTGGATGCAAGTAGATCGCAAAGATGGGGGCCTGATCAGCGACTCCAACTTCTTGCTCAAACTCGACAGTGTTACCAGGCGAGCCTCTCTTGATCATCTTCCATTCTCCCTGTTCGGTTGCGTACAGTTCAACCGAACATCGGAGAAGGACGATAGTCTCCCGAACAACTTTCTCATACTGACCACGATTGACCGAAATGAACTTCATCTGTTGCGAGTTATCCGCTGGAAATGTACTTAGTTTATCATTATTCCGGGAAATGCTCACTGCAAAGTGTGAACGTTTTGATGCAAACATCGCTTTTGAAAATGTTAGTGGCTACAAACTTCGCATCGTCGCTGTATACGGAGAAATACTCCTGAAATCACGGAACTTTATCAAGATTCAGGACATATGTAAATCAGCTTACTCCGCGAGAAAAGATGGCAATCGTATTAGGTGACTTTGACTTGAGGATTTTCAGAAGCGCTTTGTCGCTGGCCTCGTCTTTTCCGCCGCTCATTCTGAAATATTTAAAGAAAGCAACTTGTGCGAGAATTTTTATCGAGAAAAAAGGTTTTCAATTTAAAATCGGTGTTTTAAAGGAACATACAGTAATTTTGTAAACGGGTCTCGAGACGAAAAACGTTTTGTACTTCTCTCGGAGTATATTTATTAAAATTTGTTTTTCACTTATCAGAAAAATTTGCAAAGGAAGCAATATTTTTTGAAAAAGTTTTCAAGTGAATTGTTAAATTCGAATTCAACCCGTTTGCGCGCGAAAAATGGCCGCCTATTTTTTTTCTCTTCCACTCCGCTCGATAGATTTTGAATGACTTGCAGGTCCAAATGAAGTTCAGCACAGTTTTACAGGATACAGCTGCAATTGATACGTTCATCAGTAAGTCGATCCTAATGAAAAAAAATAAAAATCTTTTTTTCAGAAATTCTGGCAGCTGCAAGCCGTCTGAGCAAAAAGAAATGCTGTGTAAAAATAGAGAAAGACGGTAGGTGCTCAAATCGCTCCCTGTACACAAGCATTCCATGCCAGCAATTAATTTCATCAGTTGCTCCGGACTTCATGACGGTAGCGCATGGTTCAACTTGGCCGTCCCGCGCAGCAGCTCACTCTTCCGAAAATTTGTAGGTTGGCGTGTGCAGGAATATCGCGAATATTGCTTTGCAGGATATGATTGGCATGAATCCAAGGCACGAGGATCAGAATTTCATTTATTTTGAACTGGAAATTGACAGTTTAGTGCGAATTCTACCTGGAGGTCACTGTTATTTGAAGCTGAAACTGTCGAAGAGTCAGGTTTTTGAACTATATTTCTAATGTGTATATCGAATTTCCAGAACGATGAACCCGTTCTCGCTGTAGAAGTTCGGAATCCAGACTCGAACATTGTTTCCCATCAAATTTTTATCAAGATTGTTCTCACAAAACACTGGAATACATATCTGCGACCGTCAATCGGACATCGAAAAGTGAAATGACATAGATATTCTGCATAACACATCTTTTCTTCAGATGTCGATTTCCATGCCTCCTCCCCGATCTATTGCTCGCTTCCTGCACGCTTTCAGAAATATGAACGCCAAGTTTGTGGTAACTAATTTTCCAATCAGAGAGAGAGTATGATTAACAAGGGAACCATTTTACCTTAGCTCTTTAGGATTGGCTACAAATTTGCATATAGATTCTTGAGGTGATTCTAAACAACTCTTCAGTTGAAAAAAGTTGCCCATTCGGCCTCCCCTTCGAGATATTTGCGTTTGAAAATTGCTGAAATTTTGCACGGATTAACGTGGAAAACGGTGTGGGCGCCACCGCGCACATCAACCCACCTATCCACCACTGTCGACAGTGGGTCGGTGGCCGAGTGGGGTAGAGGCGCGGGTCGTGTGCGGCAGCTTGTTGGTTCGGTCCCCGCTTATGCTATACTTTTTTATGCTATACTTATGCTATACTTATGCTATACTTTTATGCTATACTTAGCAGTAGTCATCGTGATCACAACAGAAATATGGACAAACGTGAGTTTTCCAAATGAAATGTCCACATGATCGCAGATTTCATTTCTTGGAATAAAAATGACAATTTGTCAAAAATGAATATTTGTGCCAGTCGTAGACAAAGTTATGCTATGATGGTGTGAAGAAGTTTTTTGGTGATTTTTTATAACTCCCAATCAGAGAAAGAAAATTGTAAAAAAATGAAAAATTTTTGGAAAAAATTTTCGGACTTTGGTTTTTTCAGCAAAAGGTGACCAGAAATAAAAAGCAAAAAAAGTATAGCATAAGCGGGGACCGAACCAACAAGCTGCCGCACACGACCCGCGCCTCTACCCCACTCGGCCACCGACCCACTGTCGACAGTGGTGGATGCGTGGGTTGATGTGCGCGGTGGCGCCCACACCGTTTTCAACGTTAATCCGTGCAAAATTTCAGCAATTTTCAAACGCAAATATCTCGAAGGGGAGGCCGAATGGGCAACTTTTTTCAACTGAAGAGTTGTTTAGAATCACCTCAAGAATCTATATGCAAATTTGTAGCCAATCCTAAAGAGCTAAGGTAAAATGGTTCCCTTGTAAGACATGTGTCAGAAGTTCACTGCAAGTAGATCTGGCGATTTGCGAATCTCGACAATTATTGACTACGGTGAAATCGATGCGAGCTTTTCGGATCTACATACAAATGCGGCCGAGTCTGATAGTCAAGAAGACACTGCAAAAGTGCAACTGATGATCAGAAATATTTCGACATTGTTTCAGAGCTTCGCACACACAAGATCTCGCGTAAAGATGAGTAAGTAACTCCTTGTGTGCAATTTTGAAAAGATCTCTTTTGGAGATATCATCTCAAACCGGATGGCAGAGTTCAATGTTCACAGCGAAGACTGCGTGCTGTCATTCATCGTCGGAAACGTTTCAGAGTGAAAAAGAAACCCGTTTATTGCTTTAAACTGAAAATAAAATCAATTAATTAAATCGGTTCTCTGGTTATGGTCTTGACGAAGCTCTGATCACAGTCGGCTCATTCACTTGGAATTTCTGCGAATCAGCTGCTGGGTGAGATCTACAAGATAATGTCATAAATTATAAAAACCTTTCTGTTTCTCACCTCATGTGAGTTCGGATTCCCCTCATGCTGAATGCCCTGTAGCCGCAAACGGTGCAAGTGAACGTCTTCGTCGCCTGATGAACCGACCGAATGTGCATGGCGAGTTGTGAGGAAGAGACGGGCACGAAATCGCATTGGCCGCACTTCTCCGGTACCTACAAATCATGGCCGTTTTCTTCTTGCCCGAGCCCCCGAGTCAGCCGCCCTCTCCGGCCATAATTCAAGATTGCAATCAGATGCGACGCGAAGTGGAGATGAGGGGGAGTGATAGGCGAGGCGAAGAGCCGCGACCGACCCACCTTTCGACAAGCATCGTTTCGACTGACTCCCGCCGCCGAGGACGACTGCGAGTTCTTGCAGTAGAACTGTTTGTGAGCCTCGAACGTCGGTTCGCTGGAGAATGAGACTCCGCATGAGCAAAGGAATGGGCGGTCCGAGCAGCAGAGTGGCTCGCTGCTGGGACTCTTGGAGGCGGGTGAGTAGTTGGGGGAGACTTCATGAACACTGGCAGCTCGCGAGGTTGAGGACAAATCCAAGGGCGTCGAGACACTGGTGGCACTGAGAAGTGACAGTTGACAGGGGAGACGGGAGGGGACGGATCACTCACTTATCGTCCAGATCGATCAGCGGAATCTTAACATTCGGCAGTTCCAAATCCAGATTCAGATTGTTCTTCTTCTGCAGAAAAATGGAATTCGCCATAGGAAGGACCTGAAATTCCGCGAGTTCCCGTTACAGTAATCCACGGGAATCCCACCTGAACACAGTTTCTGATCAACGGAAGGAAAGCGAGTTTTTGCGGATCGACGGACTTCTCGTCGCTCGAGGAGACCTCCATCTCGCGACGAGAGCAGTAGAGCTCTTCGTGCACTTTCAGATTCTGCAGCGAGTGGAACTTTGCCAGATGGCACTTCGGGCATTCGTACTCTGGAACCTCTCCTCGTCCATCGCCGCCGATATTCCCTACCACCACTCACTCTTCTCCCTTTCTCTTCGGCTCTTCTCGGCTCGGTAGTGCATATCTGCGACGAGAATCGCCCTCAGCGCCTCATTACTCATGACGTCCTTCGTGAAGAGAATCTGGACGAAGCCGCCTGAAAACGGAAGTGGTTTTCGGAAGAATCGATTCACCACCACCACTCACCCGTCTCCAAAACGACACAGTTGGCGAGAAGAGGCGAAGGACTCGCCACGATCCGTCGGATCACCGCATTCGGCTCCATCTCGAGACTCAACGCCTCTCCGGTGTAGTTGATGAGCTGGAATGGGTGAGGAATAGAAGCGAGGAAGGGATTGCTACCGTGACAGAGACACTCTCACTCGCGTTCTCCACTTTGTACGGACCCACACAGTCGCCGCACTTGAACTCCACACTCGGCGCTTGTTTTCCGAGACTCTGAACGAGACGTCTTCTGCTGATTCCTGCTGAATGCTCCTCACCTCGATGATGTTGCGAAGCATGAATGTTTGCGCGTCCATAGTATAGAAAGTGGAATGGAAAAGAGAGGAAAAGCAGTTGGAAACGAGAAGAAGAGCTCCGGGAAAGATGTGCTCGGCAGATAAAATCTGCGAGGCGACGGCGCGGACGCAAGTTGTGTGTGCGTGCTCCGGACTCGCCTCTTCACCGCCCAGATCTCAATGATAACAGGGAGGAGTTGGCGGGCGGGCGAAGGGCGCTGAAAAAACGGGCGGAGTGTTTCAAAGGGAAGAGAGATAGAGAATGTCTTTCGAATATAACAGATTCCTTTCGCGAAACCAATTATCACTAACCATTTAATTGGCGGTATCTTTTATCAATTCTCAAGTAATTTGGAAAAAGTAAAAAAGATAATACACTGTTTTCTTCCTGTTCTAACAGAACGTAAACGGAACTGAATTCGATAAAAACAAAAAAAGAAGAATGGAAAGGTAATAGTGTGTGGGTGCCTGACGATAGTCAACTGAACTGATCGGAACTTTATCTCTTATCACCATCCTTCCGATTCCAGATCCCTATCGCCTATCACCGACTATCTGCGCCCATCCATCTCGCGACAGTTTGTCCTCCCCCGCCCACCTGGGGGCTATCGGAACGCGAATCTCGAACAGACCGTCCGCGCGAAGTTCCTCTTATTTTTTGATAGTAAAACGGCGTTTTGGGTAGGTGTGAGTGGGAAACGAGAATGCGACACACTATCAGCTGGATCGAGTCGTCGCTGATTAGATCCTTATCACTCTGCTATCACTGCATTGATTGCGAGACTCGAACGAACGCAATAACCAATAAACACCAGCTGATTTCGAAAACGCTTGTGACGGGGCGGAGAGAGAAAGTTGATCGTCTCGGGTGGCTGTAAAACGGAAAAAAGTGATAAAACGGGTGATAATCGGAGGAGTTGAAGAACGCCGAAAACGCTGAAATGGGCATTTCGGGAGAATGAAGACGGCCGTGTTCCTTCTTCTTTTCTCCCTTTCGCTTCAGAAAACGGGCGGTCTTGAGAGCAGTTTTCCGTTGAAAGTGCTCCCGTTGAAATTCAACGAGAACCCGTCGAACCATCGGAGGATCTACTTCACCGATGACACCATTCCCGACTACTTCAGTGAGTTACCGGCTCAGAATAACACGTTCCTTTTAATTGCGATAACTTTTGAGAGTTACAAACATGAAAAGAAATTTTCCCCCAGATTGGGCGAATTCTTTTCTAAATTTGATTGAATTACTATCGGATGCCATCGAAATGCCCCCGCAACCGAGGAGAGTTCTGCCGTAGAATAACTATATCTCTAAGTTGATAAGAGATATCAAAAAGTTGTCAACAGAAATCTTTTAGATTATAACTAGGACTACAAGTTTGCTGTTGACAACTTTTTGATATCTTTCATCAATCTCGAGATATAATTATTCTCCGGCAGAGCTCTTCCTGGCCACTTCGATCATTCAGAGATCTTTCGACGCATCATCCGGCATTTGCCGTGTTCTGCCCAGCAAATACCTTTGATTAGAAGGGAAAATTCAACCAAAAAGCCCTGATTTTCGTAACTTTTATTCCAGTTTCTGAGAAATCTTTCCAAATTTTTATCTTTTTTCCATTTTTGCTTCTTATTTCAGAGTATTCCGGCTATTCATCGATCGATTCTCCGTCCGCCTTCGGATTGGCCACTCCAGACACCGAATGCGAAGTCATCGACACTCTTTGTCCCCAATTGATCCAAGTGTTCCACGTGAAAGTGGGCGGAGCTCCACGACTGGCCGTGTGGGCGGATGTGAAGGACAACGAGACGATGGAGATTCTCGACGAGGCGGGCTATCTGGGTTCGTGGCCCGGATACTGTGGAACTGCGAACGGAGCACTCGTCGAAATGTATTCTCCGATTCTGCTGACCTATCGGTACGTGACGTCGAACGAAGAGGTCGAGAAGACGCGCTGGAACGACGACAAACTGTTCTGGCACCCGACGAAAGTGCTCGGATACTTGTTCAACGCCTCCGATCCGCAGAGAACCGTGTGAGTCGGTGTGCTCTTCGCGTGCCCAATGAAATTTGGATCCGTTTGCAGAAAGTACCCGTTCAATGCGATCCGCCCCTTCGATAATGTTGTTTTTGTGAGTCGGATCATTCGTTTTTGTCTCTTTCGACTTTTTACGGATTCCGACTCGGAGGAAGTGGAATTAAGAAGACGGTCGGAAGGAAATTTGTAGAGGGGAGTGTACCATAAGACCTGGAAGTTTCACTGAACGGTCTCTCCAGTAAGACTGTGTATTCGCCAATTTCAGATTCAAATTTCCACAATTTTTGAGCTCTCGTTTGTATTTTTGAACTCAAATACCATGGGATGCCATCGAAATGACACCGCAACCGAGAAGAGCTCTGCCGGAGAATCATTATATCTCGAGATTGATAAGAGATATCAAAAAGTTGTCAACAGCAAACTTGTAGTCCTAGTTATGATCTACAAGTTTGCTGTTGACAATTTTTCGATATCTGTGATCGATCTCGAGATATAATGATTCTCCGGCTCTCCTAGGTTGCGGAGCCATTCCGCAAAAAAATGTGCGAGAAAGAGAAACGAGATAGGGATGCTCATTATGGGCTCTTGGAAGCATCCCGCCACAAGAATCAACGGTGTTCCGGAAATACAGGTTTATTCAAGATATCAGGAGATTCACTAGATCTTGAAGAATGAGTTGGAAGGGCACTAGAAGCGGCGGAAGGAAGATTTTGAGATCTGTTCCAATGGCCGACACTCGGCTGAAAATAGTCGGTCTGAGCTGGGTTCTGGGCAGGAGACAGTCGGTCACATTGGGAACTACCAGAGAAAATACGTTCTGCTATTCATATTATGAGTTCGCCGCGAGCGTGGACCTCGCTTTTGGCGTGAAAAGTTTTGAAATTGTCTGCGTCTTTGAAATTTACACGCTGCCTCGCCCTTTCGTTGCGGGACCTTCGCCAACACCGCGACTGCGGAGTCCACGCTCGCGGCGAACTCATAATACAATTCTTCTCACAACTGTTCTTGTTTCCCATTTCACACAAGAGTCGAAAACCGTAAAAAGTCGAAATTAAGCGATTCTTCTCGTGTTTCTTGCATGGTTCGATTGCAGAACAAGATCTCAGTGACGCTGCATCCGCTGATTCGAGTGAGACGAAGATCCGATGGAATGACAGCGTTCACCGTTTCGTTCCAAAACAACAAGTACCTCGATGGATATCAATTCGACAAAGTGTTCAATGTTTCGCTGGTCGACGAGAAGACCAATGTGACTGTGATCGGAGACGCGTGTGGCAAGATGCGTCTCTTCTACGAGACGTTCAATCCGATTCAGAAGACGTACCGTCTGAAACTTCTCAAAGACGTCGACGACAACGAGGAGGCGGTCAAGAGGGCCGGATATGTGTTCCGTGAAGAGTCTTCGGCTCGTCGCTGCCTCGGTGACATCCTGCCCATCTACGAGTTCCAGAATCCGGAGAATCCTCTGGAAATGCACTACGCCTCCTCCATGGCCGAAGCGACCGAGTACAGCATGACGAAGAAGTGGACGAATCTCGGGCAGATTGGGTTCTCTAGTTGGGGGAATTTTGCGTTTGCGAAAAGGTGAAAATAATAAAGTTGTTTATACAGTGAGGGAAAAACAATCAAGAGATGAAATGAGACAAATTAATGCAGGAGGGTGGAAGCGATTCAAAGGATGCAAAACGAAAAGTTGGAATTATATTAGATTGTCAACGATTCGACAGGGTAACCGTAAATATTGATCTACATGAGGTGGGGGAGGACAAGCCTTTCAGACGCTCAAGGTGGTGATATCTAATGGGATTCAACTGATAAATGAATGAACGTTGGTGAACACCGGATGATACAGTGATAATTGATGAGAGGAATGAGCGGAATTTGATCCGAGCATGCAAAAAAAGCTTTCTGATATTTAGGCAATTTGGGTTTGGCACACCAAAAGAATGCGAGCACATGTAGTGGGGAAGCAAATCAATATGGAGAACAGAAGACGATGAGGCACATTTTGGGGGGAATGCAGGTGCATTATCACTGGAGGACCACACAGCTTGTGAACTTAGCTGGAAGGGAGGCTGCTAGTATGCAATTATTTTTTATGTTCGCCGGAGCGAAGTTTACGGAGACGATCAAGAACAGCGCTTATGTTTTTGCGGGACAACTTTTTGGGATTAGTGACGCGAGATATCGTGTGATTTGAAGATATGACTGCTGCAGCATGTTGCACGGTTGGCGTTTTCTGAGGTTTCGGGGACTGAGTCGTGGGATCATATGGCTGTAAAATAATCATTGAAGACTACGTAATCAATGGAAAATACGTACTCGGAAATTTTTGACAACTTTCTTGGGCTGCGCAAACTTTGAGAACACGTACGGCTGCATGTTGATCGGATACCTATTCTTGAGAGGTACCTTCTCGAATACTCGTTGAGTTTTGCGAATCTGCATTTCGCACATGAACACATCCTCCTCTTTGAACTTTGGCACTTTCGGACGTCCTTTACTCCACGTGGCAGTGTCGACGACCAAACATCTTCCGATTACTTCGTCAAGAGGCAATGTCTCGTAGTATGGTGTTGCAAACACCTCCTTTTTGCAAAATACCCGTCCAGTGTCCGCGTATGTTTCATGAGGCCAAGCGTAGAAGAATCCAAAGACAAAACGGTTATTACCGGGGCAAACAAAAAGACGCTCGACGCGGAAAATTCGTGCATCCCTTCTGCTGACTCGTTGCGAGGGAAGAGGATCCGAAGGCGCCTCAGGGAACAGCGATTTGCTATCATCTTTCGACAACTTTGCTCCTTTCTTCTCTTCTCGGAGATTTTTCAGCATCGCTTTGTGGTCATCAGGGAGAACGCGGTTCACGTAGACTGTTTCATTCAGACGGACTTGAATCCCGCGTCGGTTCACCAACGAACGGTAGTAATCGCAGTTCGAAAAACGAACGTCCAGATCAGTTTTAAGGATCACATCAGCAGAAGGACGGTGAGTCGGTTTGTCTCCAAAGCAGAAGTCACATGTGTACTCTTCCGAGTTTTTAGTGCTGTCATAGGAGCAACACTCGATGTGTAACCAGAAATGACAGTTGTCACACTGCACCATATCTCCGTCCTCATCTAGAGCCCCGCAGACGCAACGAACTGCGTTATCACGTTCATTGGCTCGATAGGATTCCCACGCGTCATCCGGGTCATAAGAACCAATCTGAAAGTTGAATAATTGGAAAACGTCTCTGTATATTCCCACTCACTGGATATTGAGATTCAAGATATGACATATCAGCGTCGCCTCGCCTCGTAGGAACAGGTGATTGACAAGAAGTGGACGGTGCTCGTGCTCGCGGAGCATTCTCTTTCGGCTTCTTCATTGACGTCAGAAGTGATGAGGACAAGTAGCGGGAGGAGATTGCACTAAAAAATCAGAATATTTCATAAATTTATGTTACGGAACTTACACAAACGCTCTATCCAAGTCATCATCATTAATCGCTTCCAACCATTTTTCTATAAGTGCCGTGAATTCCAGCACATCAGAATTAGGTCCTGCATTTTTCAAAAATCGGCACACGGACGAGTAATAAGGGACCATTGAGCGATTGAGTGAACCATCAACATTCCTCACTCGGTAGGAGAAGGCAGCCAACGCTTTCTTCATTTGGAAGACCGGATTCGGTGATCCCGAAGGCTCTTCCGCTGACAGAATAGATGGGAGTCCGCACTTCTTGGCACTTTTCTTGACTTTTGTACAGTTGCGATTCAAGAAAAGACTAGAGTGGGTCTTTTCTCGCTTGTCACTCACAACAGCCCTTCGAACTCCACGAATGATTTTCCTGCAGGCGGCTTCTCCACAATGACATGGTCGATCAGTCGGGATCAAACCATTTATATCCACTGTTATTTCAACGTTCGAGCTAAGACCAACGAGAGCGAATATTCCAACTCTGTAGAAGCCGTTCACCGACCATACTTCCAATCTCGAATTCGGTTTGCACGAGTGTTTCACAAATCGAGCAGCGTTGGCGCGAGTAGTGGAATCCACGAAAAGTTGAGATCCAATCGCAATGATACGATTTCTGTCAGTCCTCTTGAATCTTTTCAGTGCTTCTTCACTCGTTATAACTTCTCCTGCGTATTCGCACAGAAAGTCTCCCGCTCGTCGAGCGATTTTCGTTTTGAGGACACGCTTCGATTTCGAGCTTCCTGACACACATAACTTTCCGTTGTCTTCTTTCCAGAAGCGACGATTCAAACAGTTGGATAGGGTGCAGTCGCTGTTGCATTGCACTCGCATCGCTCTGTTCAGACACACTTTGTCCGATGTACACTCTCCTTTGGCACATCCACAAGTGATACTCGGTGCTTTCCAGAGAGGAATGATTGCGTTCGAAGAGGGAACACTTTTCGGAATTTCATAGTACTCCCCATTATATTTTCCTTCCACATCGAACTCTGCCTCGGGAGATGCTTCTACTCGTGATCGTCTAGATGGCAAACGACTTCTGACTTTTGGAGCATCTTCCTCTTTCACTTCTTGCACTTCACTCAGCTTTTCCTCGTTCTCTCTTCGTATTTCATCGTCTGTCATGAACATCTTGATTCTTTTCCCAAACTGTCCTTTTCTGATCTTCTTGCTATGATCCGCCAACTGCCGTATGAAAGACTCTCTTCTTTTCAAACCACCAGTTTTGTTCACTACGGCGTGTGACAATCGAAGATCAGTCATATCGGTACTCATTCGGTGAATCAATTGATCAAGCTGTCTCTCCATCATTTGATGTACTCTGATTCGGAACTGCACTGGATCAGTGATCGACGACATCGAAGACTGTGGTCTAGACGTGGACGGTTCAAGCGTTGCTTCCATCTCCTTTTGAGGATTGGTGTCCGGCTGAACCTAAATAACAGATCTTTGGAATGCTTCCTAAGCACATTACTCTTACCTTCGCTTTCTTAACAACCTCCTCAGTAATCGAATCCTCGTCGTTCCCGCTGCCTCGTTTTCTGGATTTTCTGCCGCGTCTCTTTCTGTCATTCGCCATGTCCATGTCCTCAGCGCTGGTAGACGTAGTTGGCTCTTCCATGAAGTTCGTACTCGTGGTAACATCAGGCGAGCTGGTGTTTCGAGTGCACTTCGTTCTTTTCCTTGTGCCTCTCGATCTTGGTGTTGTGGGCGTTGTAGACGACACTTCGGCTTCCATCTCCTTCTTCTTTTTCGGATTCTTGGTATCAACGCCATGTTGCTTGAAAAGGTCAGCTAATCTAGCAGCCTTTTCCGGATCGAAGGCCATCAAGCGATGGAACATTTCAGCCGGATCCATGTCTCTATTGAATGATAACATAAACTCCTCGCTGTTCATACTGTTCGCGAGCTCTTCGCGAGACGGACAGTTGATTGCTGGTACAGCCGTTGTGATTGTTGGATTACTCGTATCGGCGGTTAGAGAAGTATCCATGCTACAAAAACTGAATAAGATTTTGAAAAAAATATGTGTCGGAATCACCTTGTGGAAGGGGCATCATAGCAGTCATCTTCGTCGACTGGCTTCAACTTCGGCATGTCCGTGAAATCAGCTGGGTCGTCATCCTCGTCCTCCTCTTCCTCTTCGTCTTCACGTTCATTCAACATCGCATAACTGGGACTCGGCGGTGAAGTCGGAACACTTTGTATTCCGGAGTCGGGTGTTGCCGATGATGTTGTCGCCGTATTCGAGTTAGAGACAGCCCCGTTAGATGTAGAAGTCGTTGTAACCTGGTGACTTACGTACCAGTTCGGAGTGGTTGGTTGTATCACCACTGGGGCGCTTCCTATTGGGAACAGATTCGCTTGAACAACCTGCTGAAAACATAGATATTCAGCTTGGTGATGGATGGCAGCATAGTGAGCGTGTTGTTGCCATAGCAACGAAAGTATTCCCTAGGGAGTTGAATCAGAAACGAAAAAAAAGTTATTTGAACAATTTTTCTGTTACTATAATTATCACACTCACATTGTTCTTTCAAGATTCTCCTGATTACGGAACAATGGAGAACAATATTGATAAGAAACAAGGAACTCGATGTGAACAAAGAATGTCGTATAGATAGAGCTGATAATTCTCTTAATACTCACCGCACGTTTGTTGGCATGAACCAAAACTCGCTGCCCCGTAGTCCAGGAACCAGATCCTTGAGAAAAGACAAGAGTTCCGGCCGGTTGTAGAATGTTGTTGCCAATTTTAATCGGTTCACCCATCCGCAAAAGATTCGGAGGAGCTGCTGCTGTCGATGTTTTTGGATTTGCCGGCATAGTTGGCGTACGCATCATATTAGCCTGCGCAGGCTGCTGCTGCTGTGCCAGCTCGTGCATTTGATGAGCGACACCGTGCTGCGAAGAAGTTGACGGTTGCTGAAATGAGGAAGTTGAATTTGACTAGAAGGATATTGTTTAGACTGTGATCGAACGCCTAATCGTATTTGCCTAAACCAATATTTGCGCTCAACGAGACAACTGCAAGAACAGAGAATGTGCATCACTGGTATTTCGTGGATGCAACCCATTATGAGAATTTTTTGAATTTAAAAATGATATCGATGAGTTAGTGAGAGAGCGAGAAAGGCGAGATTCTGCAGACGTAGATGCAGATAACAATCGGAATGGAGAGATTAGAGTGCAGATAGGCTTCGGGACCGCACAGAGGACAGTTGCAAACAGCGGCGCGCAGGTGGTCCGTTCGGCAGACACGCAGTGTCATGAGCATAATAAGTAACATTATCCGTCGCCCCCGAAAAGCAGAGGAAAAAGAGCCGAGGCGTTTCGTAATTATAAGAGGCTATTCGAAAAAGAATTGTGGAGAGAGGCAGACCACGAGAAGAAGATGGCCAGTGTCCCATGACTTCTCCTCTTTCCGTTTGAGGAACTCTATTTATAGACGTCAACATCTCCATAATGTCTTTCAACTTAAAACTAAGTCATTCCTGAAGTTTAGAAGTTACTCATTTACAAACAAACAATATCGATGAACTGTGAATTATGCTGTTCATTGGATCGGAGGACAAGCTCGGTTTCTTGTTTACATAGATCACAGATTCTTAGACAAAGAAAGAACGTTGGAGCAGAAAGAATGATATCACGCGCTTTTCGATTCTAGCATTGTTTTTCTTGGTCAAAATGTGAATAATAGAAAGTAAAGCGAAGTGTTTCGAAATTCCAGCATCGCGGAACAATTTCGTAGTGCACACGATGACGTCACGAGAGGAGGCTCGCAGTCCCGATGACCTTTACGTGATTGATGACTCGGAAAACACGGGCCGACATCGTCCGCCGTGTTTCAACACCTCAAAGTTTGTTTTGCGCCTCAATTAGTCAGTGTCCGTTGATGATCCTCGCACGCGCGCACACCCGTTACATGTGCCCGCCGCGCGTTCTGTTCCACCAAGTTGTGGAAATTGGATTTTTCCATCCTCACAATGTTGTCAATAAAACCCCACATTTCGTAGTTTGTGGAAGAGCGACGGAAAAGACACAACAATAGACAGCGTTTTCAAGCACAAACCTCATCATTCTGGGCGTACATATACTGTTGCTGCTCGCCGGCTCCGTGCATTCTAGACGGGTTTCTCTCGTCGTCACTTGATCATCTCGCGCGACCTGACTCTGGTCGCCAACTTTTCAACTTTTTGAAGGAATTCAGATTGCTTTGTAGAGATTTCAACGCTGAAACAAAATTGTTGCGAAACAGAAAAAGATGTTAAAAAAAGGAAGATAAGATGAACGCATAATTAATGAGGCAATCAAGGGTTCAATTAATAGCCGTTTGAATGTGTTTCAAAATGTCGATACACAATGAAACCGGTGATTAAAGGAGGAAGTAGCGAGTCATTGAGCTGCGAGCAACAAGTAATGAAGGGTTGAATAGAAGATGCCGGGTGTTTTTTATGATGGGATGAGAAGACACAAGCTTTTCAAGGAAACCCACAAAAAGACGGATGTCAAGGGTCGATGGCGAGGCGAAATAGCGAGTGAAGCGGCAATGCAGAGAGACGCAGACGTGCTCGACAGTCGGAACAAGGGAGTGGGAACCTAGGCGGAGATATCAGAGAAGCCGGGGTGTCTTCCAATAGTAGTGAATATAATAACGATTAGAAGGCGAGGCGACGCGCTGCGGTCGTGCGTTGCGGTCGCCTGCTGCCTGCTGGCTGCTGCGAAGCGCGAGAGAGAAAAGAAGAAAGACACCAGCCCCGGTCGTCGCATCGGCCTGTGTTTCACTTTGGTGTTATTTGTGAGGAGAATGAGAGAAGGGGGTCTTGTGCGAGCGGGGCGACGAGGGAGAGACCGGCTGACGACTGCGCCTCGACAAGACAGACGCAGACGTCGAGGCGAGAAGGACAACAGGTTGCACGCGTTTGGCAATGAGCCAGAGACAGACAACGGGCCGCAATTTTGCATCGTCGCGCCAAAGAAAGTCGAGAATCTCCTCTCCTAGTCGCGGTTTCTGCCTCCTCCTGCCACCCCGCGCCTCCTCGCTTTTATGATAACATTGTGGAGGAGGCATCGAGGAGAGGGGCCTAATCGAGAAAACGAACGCATACACAGAGAACTGATAAGAGAACGATAATGATTCGGAATATTGTGGATTCTCATTAATATGCAACAACATATTAAGTGTTTTGTCAAAAGTTTAGAGTCATTATTTGAGATTAATAGATTGGAGAAAAGTCAAGCAATGAAGACGAATGAATAAGGAAGTGCCTATTTCTCCCGCAAACAAACACATTTTTTCGAGTGGATATTTTTCTCGACTCGCTTATTTATAGCTGTTCCGAAGTTTCATCGCGAAATCGAAAATTCGATTAATGCTATTACTGCGAAATTCAATCAGGCGCTCGGTAATCATGTCGTCGAGTTCTTTTTAAAAACGCACTGGTCACTCGTGAACACAACATTGTCACGTCATCAACAAAGCGCAAAGTCGGCGACAACGCTGTCCTTTTTCGAAAACCTTTTCCGCCGGCATCGCGCGCGTCGAAAAAGTGTACGAAAACGAGGCAGTTTGAAATAAATATTGACATGTATCTCCTTTCTGTGTCTCTTCACTCCACCACCGACCGCTCGTTTTTTCTCTTTCACACAACAAAAATGAGAACATCAAGAGACACTTTCAGAAAAACTTCCCGAAAGAAACACGAGAAAGAGTATTATGACTGAAAAATTTATCAGTAAAAGACTGGGATTATAATCGGAAAGCGCATTCTCTAGATGCTGTCACGTGTTCCACGTGCACGTCTTCTATGTTCGAGTGAATGTTTCCTTGTTTAGAAGGCAAACCCGTTCGTTCGCTCTGCCCTTTCCTACCAAAAAAGCGTGACCCGACTGCGCACGGCGCGCAGGTCGACTTTCGCTGACGCCGTACCGTTTATCATCGGACGCGCATCTTTCGACAACCGACATACTCATCTGGCCTTGCGTCCCTCCATGTATTCCTTCACATTCATTTTCGCAACAGCATCCAGATACATGTTATCACCGAAATCATAAACGGAATAACAGGGGAAACGAAAAAGTCAGAGTTATAGCGTTTATTCATAAGCCAGTGATAAAACATAGTCGAGGAAGACTAGCCGTAAATAAATATCATGTAACAAAATGTGCGCAAAACTATTTAAGTAAGTTCAAAATGAGTAGAACTCATCTTCCATTCGTTGACTAAAAGTCGGAGCGCTGACGAGACCCCATTCGCGCTCCCATGAGTTACCGTAATCCAACTTGGTTCTTTCCAGAGCCATCAAGTGACTGTCGCCGCACAACTGCATAACAGATCTAAATACCATTTATCACAATGAAGAAAAAGGTTACAGACCGAATTTCTTCTGAACATTCATGATTAATATCATTGGAATGGTCTGCGATCGTCCACGCGAAGGGAACTGAAACATTTTTTCGGGCAAAACGTGAAATTATTGCTGCTTACTCGATTGCATATGGTTCAGAACAGGATTCCGAATTGTCTTCAGAAACTCGTAAAACTTCAGAACCTTGTCCTGAAATAAAGTCTTTCCATAGGAATATTCTCAAAAAATCACCAACATTCTCGTCGCCGTTGTCCATGGCAGTCTGCACAAGTTGCTTCCCATCTTTCAAACGCGACGGCAGTAGGCTCAGAATTTTATTGAAGAAATGATTCTGACTGACCTCCACAAACTCAGCAGGACTTAAAAATCATTACGTTCCGAGAAGTACTTCAGACTCACGTACGCGGAAAAACTTTGAATATTCGACACTTCCGGGACGACACTAAGATTAGCTCCGAATATTGCTCCGGGAACACCTCTCACGAGCATCAAAAGTCGAAAACGGTCGCCAGTCAGTCGAACTGCAAAAAAGAATAGGACTTACTGTTATAATATTACTGCCTCACAGTGACAATCCAGACCACATCCAACCAGATGACCGAGCTTTTTCATAATCTTGAACTTATTGCTGATACACTGAAATTTGGCACTTAGAAAATTCCATAGAAAGGAAGCCTCACCGCTGCGCGTTCTTCACTTCCGATGATTGACAGCTTTCCTCCAACGAAATCACAATCAATTGGAACTGTACAACCGAAAAACTGCGTGAAAAGGGTATTGAAAACTTTGTTTTTTTGATTCGTGTCATCAGACTCGTTTTTTTCCTCGACCTTGACAGTTAAATTCGTTCTACAGTTTTCTTTTTCTTCAAAAGCAAGAGCCCTCTTTAACTGTTTTCTGCACTTCGGATACAAAGTAGCACATATAACATCGGTCTGTGGTGTCTTTCCTGTGCAAAGAACTACCCTTTCCAAAACTGTTTTTGTTTCCGGTTGTGCAAGAGGAACTTTGGCAGTAGACGGTCTACAATACATTGAAAACTACAAGAATGACACGGGAACTCACTCTGATGCGAGCTTTTCGGTGGGGTTTTCCGAATTTCCCATACAGTTACTTTTGGTAGGCGTTCGAGTAGTAATTGGAACCATTTTTATAGCTGAAAAACTTCTATTTACTGATTAACAAACATGATCGCTGGAATCGTCTTGTCAGCGAAGGCATTAATTCGAAAAGTGAGGACTTGAATGCAGGAAAGTGCCAAAATCCGGCGGAATGGAAAAAATGCTGTGACCAAAACCTCTTAGATGTTTTCTAAGCTGAAAACTCCAAATATTGTTTGATAATAAATACTTATGATTGACTTGACAGGTTTCCAATTGATTTTTTTTAAATGTCATGTTTTTATTCAGTTTTTAGTAAAAATGTAGAAAAAAAGTTCTTTTTTCAAATTCCGTGTTTCAATTCCGCCAGATTTTCGCACGCTCTTGATGCTCGGAATAAATTAATTTATGATTTTTCGCTGAAACACTTTAGCTCTTTGCTGTATACAGACATTTTCGGCAGATTTGAGTAAAATATAGTATTTGATTATTAGTTATTAATAACTAACGGGAAAGTTTCAAAAAGGGAAAAATTGCTCTGATCCACCTGTTTTTCGAAATTCAAAACAAAATTTAAAAATCAGCAATGAAACATGTTTTTCTCCGCGCCTTTAAACTTTTCGCTTCGAGACCATCAACCAACGGCGCGCGAATTTGGGAATCGGCGGGAAACGGTCAGCAGCTGAAGACGAGACGGTGTTTCTCAAATTACAGTCACTAATTAATCAAATTCATCTAGAGATTTTCTGAGAAATGAGGTAAATTCTATCTTCCAAGCATTATTTTTCTCCACTAACGTTACCTTTTCAGTTTCTCAGACGACGGCTGGGGTCTCGAGGACGATGTGAAAGTCGCGGCGAGTCCAGTGAAAATTAACACAGCAAAAGGTTTAACTGGAAAATTCGATGAACTTCGGAAAACAATCATCTTTACAGCTCTGAATGCACCGATTCAAAACGACTTCAATCCTGGTGCACAGAAACCTCCGCAATCGACAGCTCCCGCTCCGAAGACCGAGTATTTCCATGAAGAACCGTTGATGGTAAATAGGTTGTAGAAAATTTAAAATGTTCTTGATCCACCAAAAATGCAGCCGGAAATCAAAAACAATGCTAACGTCGAAGTGAGCACGTTTGCCACAGGAGTTCCAACGGTAGGCTCCAAATCACCGGATTTCGTTACTTTGGACGAAGATAGTGATGATGGATGGGGAGGGTGCGTGAATAAATTCATTTCTCAAAATGCCTCTTAGCAGTTTCAGTGTTCCCACCAAGCGAGACGGAGTAGTTAAGGCGCCAGTTGTCTCTAAACCCATTACTGTGAGAAGAAGCTTTTCGTACGCAACAACAGATTAATTTGCAGCGCGAGGCGAAACTTCCTCCACTTAGCAGAGGCTCTATTACAAAACGTGCGCCGCCAAATGTCGATGATAACGAAACACTGGATTTTGACTCCACGAGGTGAAACTTTTTTTGAAGTTTATATCTTTTCGATCCTTTTTCAGAGAACCGTCACCTCCGCCACCAGTTGAGAAACCGCTGAAGCACGATGTTCTGCCACCACGCGTCAATAGATCTGCTGCGTCATCTCGCAAAGGCGGAGACTTTGGAAAACCAGAGGCTTCTGCATTTGGTCTCACGGGTTCGAAGACTTTTGGAGGAGCTTTTTCTGCCGGACAGACGCTGAAAGCAACCGGTTTTGGAGGTGAAAGCGGTGTTCGTGATTCTTCCGGGCATACAAACGACGCTCCTACTAGATCAGTTGGTTTTGGAAGACAACAAACCGACAGTCAGCAGAAGCCTGCTTCATTTGGAAACCGAACAGAAACGCCAGTCACAACTGAGCCCATTGGATCAACTTTTACGACTAAATCTTCGGGCTTCAGTCAGCCGTTCGGGCGACCGGATGCTTTCAGATCTTCGGGATTCGGTGAAAATAAGCAAAACAATGTATTTGGGGGAGAATCCGAACAGCCGAGTCGTTTCGGAACGGCAAAGTTTGTCGAAGGCGCCGGAGGTAAACTTAGACAGGCCAGTGGATTCGGAGAAGCAGACCAACATGCCGGTTTTGGTGAATCGAAGCAATCCAATGCTCATGGGGTTGGATCGGACGGAATTACTGGATTTGGAACGTCAAAAACGTCAGTTGGATTCGGTGAAAGCAAAACTTCCGGTATGCAGAACAATGTTATTATATTCGTTCTGAAATTGTTTTTTTGTAGGATTTGGCGAATCGAAAGTAGCCAATGCTTTCGGTGGCAACTCCCACGACTCTAAGCCAGCTAGTGGCTTCGGAAAACCGAGTAATGATGCATTCAGTGACCCTGTCGGATTCGGAAGTCAGAAAACCAGTTTCGGTCAACCACCGAAAGTGGAAAGCAATGGATTTGGTAGAAACTCCCGCGACTCGAAACCAGCTAGTGGCTTTGGAAAACCGAGTAATGATGCATTCAGTGATCCTACCGGATTCGGAAGTCAGAAAAGCAGTTTCGGTCAACCACCAAAAGTTGAAGACAATGGTTTCGGTGTTGGAAGTAGTTTTGGAGGTGGTGGTGGTTTCGGAAGCAGCGGTGGTGGTTTTGGCGGTGATTCTGGATTTGGACACGGAGGGAACTCTTTTGGTGTTAACGATGGAGGATTTGGAGGTTTGAAATAACTTTAAATACTCATTTACCTTAAATATTTATTTACTGTCAATTTCTAGGAATTGAGCGTGATAATATGGCAAGAAGTGGTTGCTTCAACTGCGGAAGTCTTGAACATAGAAGAGACGGGTGCACGGAACCTAGAAAACCTTCGGGACCTTGTCGAAACTGTGCTGAAGAAGGACATTTCTCTAAGGACTGCACGAAACCACCAAATGGACCTTGTCGTAACTGTGGAATCGAAGGCCACTGGTCTAGAGACTGTACCTTGCCGAAACCACCTTGCCGTAATTGCGGACAAGAAGGTCATTTCGCAAGAGAGTGCACTAACGAAAGAGTCCGTCAAGAGCCAACCGAGCCATGCAGACGATGTAGCGAGGAAGGACATTGGGCTTATGAATGTCCAACTAGACCAAAAGATTGTGAGTTGTTTGTTAGTGTTCTGATCTTAACAATTTTTTAGTGAATGGAAATCCGCTCGTGCCTTATGATGTTGTTTTTGTACCTGAAGAGGAAATGTTTAACGACGCTGTTGATAACGACAACCGCATTAATTTCGATCAAAAAGTTGTCGCCTCAATGGGAGATATTGTAATTCCCGATATGGCCTCATTCGAGGGATTCAAGCTTTTGCCACCGGATCTTCATTGCAATCTGCGAAGAATGAAGATGAACAGACCGACTCCGATTCAAAGAGCCTCTTTCTTCCCAATTTTCAACGGATCCGACATGGTCGCTTGTGCGCATACCGGTTGCGGAAAAACTTGTTGGTCGAATATTCATATTTTATGGTTTTTTTTTATTTGTTTCAGTGGCATTTTTGATTCCACTGGTCACTAAACTTCTTGACGACTTAGCGAACTACGACGGTGTCCGAGACGAAAAGCCATCGCCAGGGTTTGTAATCATTTTCAGGTCGAATAATTTTAATAATTTTAGACTTCTTGTCATTGCGCCAACTCGCGAGCTCGCGAATCAAACATTTAACACGGCTCGGCAGTTGACATTTGAAACTGGTTTGAAGTGTGGAATTGCTTATGGTGGCTACTCGCGATCCTCTAATCTTCAACATCTTTGCAGCTTCGATGTTTGCTTTATTTTTTAGTCGAATATCACCTTTTTTCTTCAGCATCTCAACATCTTAGTGGCAACTATGGGAAGACTTCAAGATTTCGTGGAATCCGGTGACATTTCTCTCGAGAAGATGAAGTTTGTTGTTCTCGACGAGGCTGACCGCATGGTAGATAGTAACGACTTCGGAGAGGAAGTTACCAGGCTTCTTGGTCCTCCAGAACAGCGTACCTCGCAAACTCTCTTGTTCAGGTAATTGTAATCGCCTTTGTTTGCTTGTATCCTTTTTTCAGTGCGTCGTTCTCTGAAAATCTTCAGCGCGAAGATCTTCCCAAGTTTTTAAAAGAAAATTACACGATGCTCCAAGTAGACAAGTTCGGAACGGCCAATGAAATTATTGAGCAGCACATTCTTCCGGTGTCCCGTGCGGACAAGAAACCGCAGCTATGCACACTTCTCGGTCTGGACGAAAACAACTACACCCTACTCGACGATGCTCGTATCAAGAAAGAAAAGACTCTCATTTTCGTCAACTCGGTCAAGTATAGTGACACGCTAGCTTCCTTCCTATCTTCCTGTGGAATCAATTCTATCGCGGTATATTCAGTAACATAATTTAAATGCATTTTGTTCAAATTTTAGATGCATAGTCATCAAAACCAAGAACAACGCGATCGTACTCTGGACGACTTCCGTCGAGGAAAGTGGAACTGCATGGTAGCCTCGAACGTTTGCGCTCGCGGACTCAATATCGCTGGTCTGGATCACGTGATCAACTATGACATGCCTGACAAAAATGGTTTTGATGAATATGTTAATCGCATCGGTCGAACTGGCCGAGCTGGCTTTGCGGGAAGTGCTACTGCTTTCGTCGACGAAGAATGCGATCGCGAGATCATCCCCAGTCTCGTAAATGTGCTCATCGAAGCGAAGAAAGAAGTTCCAGAATGGCTTGCTGCTATTAATGCCCAAGCCGATGACTACCGCGAGGAAGAGGGTGACGATCAATGGTGAACCCTCATATAATCATTTTCCCACACCAAATCTTATAGTTTTCATTTCACCTTTTTACATCAACATCATGACACTTCACCACGTTCTGTTTCATCAAAATTTTATAAGCCCGATTTATATAATGAAGATGCTGATCGAGATCGTTATTTAATTATCCGTGTAAATTCGAGGAAGAGCGTCGGGGCAAGATTCCGGGTATAGATGAGTCGTGAGACCGTGCCAAAACCGCGGACGATTGAGAAACCGGAGAAGAAAGGGGAGGGGCTTAACCCGCGCCGCACTTGCAGAGGTTAGTTGAATTTTTCACTGTTCACCATTGCGAAGAACGATTAAAGAAAGAAACTTCGTGGTTATTAAATAGTAATTTATTAGAAATGGAATAATTCCGAGACGTTGAATGTCCATTGTAAATTTGTGAACTATGACAAGAAAGCCTAACCTGGAAACGCTGCAAAAGTGTTTCGAGGATGTACGCATGAGGAGGATAATTTGGAAAAGGAAGGCATCAGCCGCTTGCGGTTTTTTGGAACTGTCGTGAACCATCAAATAGACTCAGCGGTTTGATAACAAGTGTTGAATATCAAACACGGAAAGTACATCTGGCAGTTCAGTCGAGATTTTCACAAAAAGGGCACAGCAGCGAGTACTCCAAATTTTGAAAAAAACTCACGTTCACGTCGAGAAACTAATAATAATGAACACATCCAGTGAGAAAAATAAGAAAACAACAAATCGATAAATGAGCGTTCTTTATCAGTAGCGAGTTCATGCGAGAGCATTGGAGAGCGCACGAGAAGCGATCGAGCGAAAGATTCACCAGTGGCATACAGAGAGGTTCTTGAACTTCAGGGTGAGAACTTGACACACGTCCAGAAATGCGACTTCGTATTTGCGTTCGCATTCCGGAACATTCGTCTCTCCAACTTCACTGAGAATAATGACTCGGTAGATCTTCTGATCTCTGTGCTTGTACAGAAATTCAGCTCCCGGCTGGATGTCTCGTTCTGTGGGACGAGAAATCACCTCTTCAGAAGGGCGCTGGCGAGCATCACTGAGGCCAAACGGTCTGCACAGAGTGTGATTAAAGACGAGAAGCGTTGATGGCGGCGCAATGGGAATCAGGGTCAGCTGAAGAGATATCAGTCATTAAGAGATAAGATAGGAACTCTCACGTTCATATACTTAAGTCGGCTCGTTAACTCAATGTAGCCTGCCCCAGCTCTCGCAGATCGATGTCGGCGATCGGGCGACACTTTTGAGCCACGGGCTCTTCGTATGTTAGTGCTTGATATCGAAAGGAGTACTGGTCTTGAAGAATTATTTTGTTTTCTGTTTGAAATCCTCAAAAATCCCGCCATACCTTGCTCATCCGACATTCCGGAGAAATCTCAATTTTACCAGAACTTCAACAATTTTGTTCAGAAAAAGCGAACAAACGGGTAATAGCAAGCGTTTTTTCATTGAATTTCGTGAAAAAATATGCGAAAATTCCGGAAAAGAAATGGGAAATGCGGCAAAAATCAAGCGCGCTAAGAAAATGAATCAAAATTTGAACTGCTCATGACTAGACGTGTCAATCGGCGTAAAGATCTGTAGCAAGGAGATGGGAATGTGTGATAAGAAGTGGGGTAGAGGGGGAATTGAGCAGTTGGTTCAGAGTTCAAATCGACTCCATCCAATCAACATGGCCCAATCCGTCGCACCAGGAGGCATCCAGACGCAGCCCAACGCGAAGATCGTCCCGAACGCGCCCTACGACGACAAGCACACCTACTACATCAAGGTGATCAACTCGTCGGCCCGTCGCAACAAGATGACGAAGAGAAAGGCGACGGGTGGACCGTCGCACGCAATGCTCACTCGCTCCCGCGCCGCTCACCAACAACAGGCTCGAAGATCGCAAAGATCTTCGTCGGCGACGTCGTCGTCGAGCTCGCGATCGCTAAAACCAGCGACAAGTCGGAAGGGGACGCCGGTGAAGAAGTCGCGCGGATTGGGCGCGACGGCGAAGCGTCGAGTGACGCGAGTGGCGGAGGAAGAGGAGCGAGAGGAGCGCAGAAGGACGATGATGAAGATGGAGAGCGTCGCCCCCCTCGTTCGACTCGCCGCCACAGAAACACTGACCATGAACTCGCTACTGACTCGCTACTCGCTACTGATAAAGAACGCTCATTTATCGATTTGTTGTTTTCTTATTTTTCTCACTGGATATCCGGATGTGTTCATTATTATTAGTTTCTCGACGTGAACGTGAGTTTTTTCAAAAACCTGGAGTACTCGCTGCTGTGCCCTTTTTGTGAAAATCTCGACTGAACTGCCAGATGTACTTTCCGTGTTTGATATTCAACACTTGTTATCAAACCGCTGAGTCTATTTCATGGTTCACGACAGTTCCAAGAAACCACAAGCGGCTGATGCCTTTCTTTACCAAATTATCCTCCTCATGCGTATTATTCGGGGTGCCCTTCTATTCTTCAACTCTCTTTTTCGAGTACCCTTCTATACGGGGTGCCCTTCAATTCGAGGTGTCCTTCTATTCGAGTAAATACGGTAAGCTAATCGGTGTTGAAAACTTCATAATAAATTGGAGAAATATTTCGTATCTCAGAGTTGAGATTCGAAGGAGTTGTCGGATGTGGTCACTCACGAAAATAAATACAGATGATGCATATCCGGATCGGCTAAATAGTTTTTGAAATCGGGTTGTGGTCCTCCGGAATATGTTCTATCCAGTAATGGGCTGTTAATCATACCTTTTTATAGAGATCTCAGACTTCTCTTGATATAGCGTTTGAAGTAAAAAGTTAACGAAAAAGTAAAGTTGACTACAAGAACATTGTTGTTTTGCGGATCATTTCTCTAGACTGGAGAAATCTATGGAATGCGTGTCTTGATGATGTTCTCTTGTAAGTAGTTTATAAACATAAACATGCCACTGAGAAGATCTGCCTTCTGTGAAGTTCTTCTCGTTCGAAGATGTAACTCTCAGCGTACTAACAAAAAAATACAGAACATTTAGTGCGGTAAATAAAAACTTTTTCGATTTAGAAGTAGGAATGCAGTTTATTCTTGAACATGTACTGCAGCTGAAATTGAACATGTTATTCTCAAGGAGGAACACTTGGATCTCACCATTCTCTTTGCATCTTCGCTCTTTTTGATATACGTTGAATTGAGACCCAAACAGTCGGACATTATCATCAGAACATCCTTCACGTCTCTATCGTTGTTCATATCCTTGTAAACGGCTTTTGCCACAAGTATATCTGTCATGAAGTTGCATCCGAGTACGAGTGCTCTGTTTCTGAAGCAAACGTGCTAAACTAAACGACACAATGAACAAACCGTTTCTTGAATGTGTGCAAATGGTTATCATCGTCCATTTCATTGTACTGATCGATCATTTTCATCAGTTCATTCTTCTCCAGGTTAACAAAATAACCTTTACTTTGAAGCCTTGGGAGTTCTTTCAGTAGAGTTCTCATTGTCGACAGCAACTTTTCTCTTCGCTCGACAATGTCCACCTTTAAAATAGCATTCATGCTCTTTCTCTTTCGCCCTCCTTACCTTTCGCAGTTCCATCTCCGGGGCTAACTTCGGTCCGTCGAACATTTTGACTCGCGGATCTCCGAGTGCGCGTAATCGGTCAACTCGCTCTTGTGCCAGCTGCTGATTGATCGCCATAGTCTTGAACATTCCGTAATTCTCGATTTCTTTTCTCGCTTCTTCTGGCGTCGGTCTCCTCGTATCTCGAGGACCCGTATGCTCAACATGAACTTTAACTCTATTGTACAGAACTGGATAAGACACAGTGTCGGAAAACTCGATGATCATTCTCCACATGATGATGTGATCATCAGAGTCTTCGCCGTCCTTCAAGACGGAAAACTCCATAGGACCCTGGAAGCACCGATTGACTGCTCATAACATCAACTACAACAAACCCCGGCAAGTGGCTCAATCATGAATTTGTATTGGTCTTGTGTGTATGCGTCAGGATTTGGAGTCTCCAGAACTTTCATCTGGGAGAGAATAGTTAAGGATTTAAACTTTTCGAGACTCACAAGAGATGGCGTCTTCTCAACAATAATCCAACCAGGATGGTCAATACCATCCCAAAGCTCAAATACGTTGCTCTCAACAAATGGAGTTGTCGGTCGACTAGCACGAGTCTCGATTCGTAGCCATTCGTGGCCTCCGTTATCCGACATCGTTTCCATTCGTGGGCCTTCTCTTTCGTCTTGAGGAAGCGCTGCAAGTCCTCTAGAACCGACGTCTTTTGCGTATCCGCCAATTCGAACCATTTTCTGGAAACGAAGTGGGGTAACTGTGAAAACTGGTCTGAACCTACATCTGGAGTGAAGACGAAATGAGTCGCTGAGTATGGTTTTCCGAGGGTGAAACCTTTTGGCAAGTTTGGGAATAATCCTCTGAAAAGTTTCGTTAGTTATTCGGCGGATGAGTACTCAAAGACAGTACCCGACAGGCATGACGATAGTTCTATCCATCAGCAACATGTCTTGACACGTTGTGAGGAGACGCACTAAATGCTGGAATGGACAACGGCCACGTCTGTGCGATTCGGTGCAGTCGGACTTCTCGATACCATACACAGTCACTTCCCGTCGCTTCGTGCTCAATACAGTTCCGTTTGGTCTTCTCATCCAGCTGTTCACTGCCAATTTTTGATTCTCAATTATCATTGTCCGATATTCTCTGTAAAATGCTCCAGTCGGCCTCGACAGTGATATTTTACTTACGTGTGCCTGTAGACTACATCATAAAGTATATCGTTGTCATCAGATGAATTTTTCAGTTTTCGAATTCCGATTTTCAGAGGTCTCGTGCGAATGCTTTTTGTCCTGGGGACGAAAGTTGGAGGGCCGAAGCCACTCAGTGCTCTGGAACCCGGCGACCGTGAGTAGTTTATATTGTAGCCGAAAAGCGACTGAGATTGGCAATTGATCACTGTTTCCGCTTCGGATCCACTAGATTTGCTGAGTGACATCTCTGAAGACGGTCGAGCATAGCTTCTTGAAGAAACATTTGAAGCGGTTTCAAAGAATGATTCGGTGATAATTTCTCCTTGTAACGACGAATTGGGTGATATGGTTTCAGTGCCGCCGACGCGTCCGTTCCATTCGCGTTCTTCTTGATCTTCATTTGAACTATGAGAAGCGTGTGGAATCGTCATTACTGATTCTTCGAGAATTGTGTGCACGTCCTCAGTAAACCTCGGCCCAACGGAGTCGTTTGTTGGCAATATTTGCAGACCATTTTCTGTTGGTATGAACGTACTCGGCGATTCGGAACGATCTTCATCGACTGAGCTGTCAACAATTGAGTTGCAATCGTTCAAAACCTCTCGTGTCTGTCGTGGCGGAGATCGGACAGGCTCGGAGGTTTGACTTTGGGTCTGCGGGAACAGAGAAGCGAAGACATCTCGTAGCAACGGAAGTCCCGCAATTACTGCATCGGTGAGTTTGGGCAGCGCCATGAGTGCTACCGCAACGTGGCGAACCAGGAACATGGGCGTGTTGCCTGGTGTGAGCGCACTGAAAACAAAGAGGTAGAGGAGTTGAGAGGCAAGCTACTCACAATTGAGCTTGGACAGCAAATCTTTGCCGATCCAACATTCGAATAGTAAGACGACTGAAATCAGTGATTTGTTGGGCGAGCACCGGACACAAAAGATCAATCTGTCCTTCCGCATTCAGCTTCTGCATCACGACCGTTGTTCTCAGCTGAAAACATCACATGGGATTTTTTTGGAAAGAAAATGGTTACCCAAGTTCTTCCTAGCACAACTCTGTACAGTCCGTCTTTCGGATACAGATCCATCCCTCTCACGTTCACAGCATCCACGACAGCATGACGTTCATTTGTTACACTGAAACAAAATTAGTAGTGAGAAAAAATATGCTTGACTTACCGAATGGACACATGAAATCGATTCAACAATAACTGCTTATTTTCAAGTTGCGTTCCCAGTGAACAATAAAAAGTTCTGAATGGAATGGCGACGAAGTCGATTTTGAACTTGTTTTGTTGGAAATCATAACTTTGGGAGTCGAGCACAGCAAAGTACTTTTTTAGTTTTGGTGAAATATAAACAATGCGGCACGCAACAGTGTAATCTTGAGCCTGAAATACTGGAAGTTCATTGAACCTTCATAAACATTAAGACGCTCACCAATTGCAGGTCGACAATCACAGGCTCATATGAGCATTCTGTTCGTTGAAACTCAATTCGAAACGTGTATTTCTCTCCGATGACCAATTGATTCCAGTATGGCTGTAGTCCATTTGATACCTTTCCAATGTGCGGAACGTTCATACACATTTTGTTATTTCCCTGTTCGAGTGAAGAGACGAGCTCGCAAGAGACTTCAAGCTGAAAATAACGAATTCAGATCAGAAATAATTGAAAGAACGCTCACATAAACACTGCCGTTTACTTGATCAATGATCAGTTTGAGCCCGTTCCATTCATGATTGATAACTTGAGGAAGTAGCTCGTAGCAGCACGGAAACCCGAATGCTTCATCAGCGATGCATCGTCTGAATAGTATTGAGTTCTTAGAGCAAATCAAGCTCATCACTCACTTGATTAAATGGATGTTGACACTTCCGAGAGGAGGCAACTGGGCAGTTGTTGCACTAGAAAGAACAGCGCATCCCATCGTCGGAGACCAAATGAGTGCGCCGTCGCTGCTTTTAGCGATGGTGATTCCTTCGAGGACTCCGTACACCATCGATTCCGAAAGATATGGCAGTGTCTGAAAATAGACAATCGATCACTACAGAAACTACAAATTGTACCGGTTCTCTCCAATAAAGCTCGAAAATCGGCACAATTGGGAAATCTTGATAATGACGCCAGGGGACTTTGAGTCCATTATCAAATAATATAGGATCCCAGCAAATTCCCACTCGGTAAACAAATGGTTCGTTAGGCTTTTGAAGCTTCGAACGGTGAGCTAACTCATCATCGACCACTTTTTTCTGGATCGATATTCTTTTGAAGTCGGTGTGCTCGTTTTCAATGAAATAATACGCATTTTTATCTTGATCATTGCGTCTTCGAACAGATTGCTGCAGACAATTACGCGAAAAATGAGCAATGGCGAAGATCTGAAATGTTGAATATTCAATATCACTAACGATTCGGTTACCACGACGGTCGATTCGATAACTTTCACATCACGAATCCACTCATACGATTCACATCGTTTCACTATCTGTCGAAAATTAATAAAAAAACGTTTGGTTTTCAGTTTGATACCGTCGGCCCATCGTGAGCTTCACTTTCGAATCCAACTTTCACACACGCTCCAAGAGTCGGCGAAAAGTCGAAAATTTCACTCGGAGCCGCTATACACTCGTGTTCCTCGACATTTTCATCTATTAGGGCGATCCTCCACTAAAAATAGTTATTTTCAGCTTTAAAAAAAATGATATTGCACCTCGATTCCGCTGTCTTGTTGTCGAAAACGAATCAGAATTCCGTACTTGAATACGAGCATTCCGTTTTGATATTAACCATATACGCGATAGAACTATGAAGAAAATGTTCTGAAACGATGCAGAAGTTCAAATAAATTTAGGAAAAACTGAGAAGAATGAGTAAGTTCTCAGAGCGCTTCGAGACCCTAACAGCAGTGGCGGGCATGCGTCTTTGAAACTACCGTAATTCTACAATATTGCAAAACTTGCCGGAAAACATGAGACGCTTCGGGCGATCGGAAACTGGAGAATTTTTAATGGAAAAACCCTATTTTTATGGCAGGAATATAGAAATTAACACTTTCAAAACTTCATATCGTAACTGCATCAACACATTTTCAGCGATACAACCACATCGAAAAGCAACAGGACGGACATCAAATTCGGATAATACAGTGAACTTTCAGACCGAGATGGGTGTTCCGCGTTGGAAGAAGAGAAAACAATTCGAAAGAGCAGAGAAAAAGGAAATGTGTGAAGTGGAAAATGGGGTAAAAAAGTTTGAAAAGACAGTATTGTTAAATCACGATTAGGAGTTAATGTTGAACAAGGAGGGTATCCGACAACATGGTACTAACAAGAAAAAGGAGCCTAAAAGTTTTGAAATTTGGTGGAAGAGAAAATAATAAAAGTAATAGTTTCCTGTTCGAAACGTCCCGAGGACGTGGTGGATTTAGTAGGGTCCTTCGAATTCGTTCATCTCTTCGAACAATGGCTCCAACACCATTTCGGTATCCGAATCCTCACACGAAGACGCATAGCCTTCTCCGTCGCTGCCCATATCTTCCATATCGCTGGCGCTCGGTGACGGTGAGCGGCGTTGCTCGTCTTTGTTGATCAGTTTTTGCCTGCAATTAATTTAGTAATTTCAGGTAATCGTGAATAAGTTTTACCAGCACTCCTTTCCAGAGTAGTAATAGACAGGAGGCACAGAATGCTCGCTGTCGACAGGAATAGTGAATGCTCCCATCTGCTCCCAGACGAGCCATTCACCGACCCGCAACTGTCGGCATCTTGTGATTCGCTGAGCAACGTCAGTCCGGTCAAGACTGGGACCGAGGATGGTTCCAAAGTGAAGAGGTTGCTCTTCGGACGCTTCTTCGGCATCTAGTGGCTTACACAGAGGGTTGATGTCCATTTGTTTGCAGCCAAAGGATCCATAAACTCCGTCGTTAGTTTGATAAACGAAGCCGACGCCATCGTCAAAATCGTCGTTCGTGATGAACTTGGCGTCCATTGCGCGCTTCCCGATGACATTTGTGCACAAGGTGAACGCGTTCA
The DNA here is from genome assembly GCA_963932285.1 of Caenorhabditis macrosperma. NCBI lineage: Eukaryota > Metazoa > Nematoda > Chromadorea > Rhabditida > Rhabditidae > Caenorhabditis > Caenorhabditis macrosperma. Next base: position 6,457,661 of record OZ010622.1, read on the forward strand.
TCACAAGAAAACGCCCAATATTTGCGGAGACGTCGACATTGCAGGTGAAGAACTCGTTGATTGACTGGTTGAGAACAGAGCAGAATGACACGAACTCGGTTCCTGTGTTATCTGATCCCACCGGAATCGCAAGATTCCCAAGAGAGAGTCGGCTGAGAGTGAGGAACTTGTCAGCAGCAGTGTCAAAGATCGAACGAGCATCACTAATGGCAGTGGTGTAATCATCCATACTAGAACGTACACCCAATTCAAGACTGAAAGAGTTTGTTTATACGAGTTTGCATCAAAATTACTCACTATATTCCAGTAAGATTTGCTCCAGTCAGATGAGCCATATCGAGCAGCTCTTCAAGCTCCTCCGCTGTGCAACCAAATGGCACTTCTCCCGACGAATACGGAAGACAAACTGCGAGAAGAATTCTGAAAATCACAATTCAGGAGTGAATGATGAAAGAGGATTACTCGGCTTCGGGAGCGGCGTTCATCACGTCCATCATCTGTTTCTCGCTCTCGACGACAAAGGTGGCACATCCGGCTGCAGCCGCAGTTTTGATTGCTTTCCGAGTCATCAATTGCGAGCAGAACACTGATCTTGCTGGTTCAATGTGATCACAGGCCATTTCAAGTTCAGCAGAGTTAGCCACTTCGAATGTGACGTCCACGTTGTTGGCAAGTACTCGAGCAAGGACAGGGTCCGCATTGCAGGCGACTGCGTAGCTTGGACGAACACGTGGAAGAATGCATCGCAGTGCTTCAAGTCGCCGTTCAATAGCAGCAACGTCCATCACGAAAAACGGTTGGTGAGAGCCACAACGAGCAGCCACATGCCGAGCCATTTCAATTGGGTTACGGTAGGCTCCGGAAAGAACGGCAATCGATTGCTCGCCGAACTTCTCGCGAGACCACTCCGGCTCGCCGGCCGGAGTGTAATAAGTCGACGAAGGAAGGCGACGTCTGACCATCAGTTCTAAAAAACTCCTGTTTTTAGGATAAAACTGAGGGAAGCAACTTACGTTGGTTTTTTTTTATTGGGTAGAAGAAAAAAGTTGTGGAGGTTGGTCTTTTGGGGGTGTTAGGGTGGGATGTGACGGCTGTTGGAGACGCGCGATGCGAGCTCTTCACGCGAGCTCCACGAGACGACGTCCGGGGGACAGAGGCGAACGGGAGAAGAAGAAGAAATCACCGTCGAAATTTTGAGCGGTGAAATACCAAGTGAACGGCGACGAGACGGTGGAGATGACACCGACTCGTAGCACGTTACTGGGCTACGGTAACCAAAAATGTGAAGCGAAAAAAAGAGGAACAAGCAAGATAGTCTGCTCGTGTTCCAATTGAAAAGGAATAGAGGGTAGAGTAGAGAGTCGATCAGTCGGCAGGTAGTCCAAATGTGTAGATGTTGGTGTCTATAACTACAAAAGTGTTTGAATGTGCGTCATTTATGATGTATTTTAGTCGCAAATATGCTCAAATCTTACCTCAGGCTCTCGGATCGGGATCCCAAGGCGGCTCGGCGTTCTTGTCGAGTTGGATTTGACTAGCGCGAAGCTGAGGCTCTGCGTAGATTTTCGTGAGCTGGTTGATTACCTTCAAAATAACAATTATTCCCAAGTCAAATAACACTTTTGACTTACTGCGCCACTTAAGGGCGGTATGGAAGACTCGCTAGATTCCTCGGCGGAGGGAATCTTGGATGAATTGGGGACAGTTAGGGCAAGCTTCCATGCACACTCTCTCCCTCGGAGTGCACGGAAAGGAAAGTGTTTGTGAGACTACACAAAGTCTGTCGAGAAAATCCGGGCACGAAGAGAGCACGGATTCAACCTGAAATGAAGAGAATTGTTGAATTGTACCGGGAAAGTGGTGACAGAAATTTTGAGGAAAGGAATGATTAATCAAAGAGGCGTATCAACAAATGCCGTGAAAAGGGAAAACCGGACGAACAAAGGCTAGAAAGCACGACACAAAGAGCCAGTCCCCATTTAGAATGATAAGAGGAGCGAGCGTCACGCGCCGCCAACGACCACAAGCCGTCGGCGTCGTCAGACACTTTTGATTTTTCTCGAAGGATGACAGAGCGAGAAGAGAGGGCGGAAAGAAGAACGGATTAAACATGCAGCTCTTCGGGCGGAGGGGAAATAACACTATGATGTCAGAGTGAGAGAAAGTTGTTTTTTTTCCTTTCCTAGACAGAGATGGCGAGCGTCGCAGTTCAAAAATCGGAACGAGGCGAGGGGAAAGGACAAACGACGCCACCAGTAGTCACGATGAATTAAGTATTTCACGTGAAACTACAACATTCGTTTCATATTTTGTGCCAATAGATAAGACTTTAAATAAGTTCAGACAACCAAACGACTTGGAAAACCAATGATTGGCAGTTTCCTCTACTCGAAGCCCTAGTTCTCCGATGACTAACATTATGCTCAAACAGAACGCGATTTCGCAATCACTGCTCTCGCACAACTAGTTCTCTCTACCTCTCATTCACGAACCAATTGCCAGTCAGTGACACGTATGAGCTGACTCGTTGATCTATCAAACTGAACTCTCATCACGCGAAGAGCGCGAAGATACGGAGAGAAACAGGAATCGAATATTCGAGATCTCGAAGAGAATCCTTGTTCTGAGAACTTTCGCTCGTTAGCATAACTTGTAAAACGAAACAAAAAAGAAATTCTGAGAAATCGACCAAGATATTTTCTTTTTTTTTGCGTTTGTTTTTGTTTTCTCTATGCGGTTATTAACAATAAAATTTGAAGTTGAAAGGGAGAAAAAAGAAGAAGAAAAAAGATTGGCAACATGGCGGCGTTTGATACAGACGAGGTCGACACAACGCAATCTGATCGGTCAGCCACGAGTTGAGAAGAGAAAGAAGAAATAGGAACCGGATGTGTGTGTGTGCCGGGTGTTTTTAGGTAAGTTGAATTTTTGAGAAGAGTTCATCGTTGAATCCCAAGACGAAGAAGACGCAAACGCTAAGGTGTTGAGGAAACGAAAACGAAAAAAATGGGGGCGAGTAGGAGGGAAGTGGGGGACGGAAAGAGGGTGGAGAATTTGAGAGCGACGAAATTAGAGAACCGCAAGCTTCGAGACGCAGACGAGAGGCGCCAGAGAGCAGAGGAGCGGGGCTCTGCGAGCTGCTCTGGAGGGACCGCCGCGTGCCTCTCCCTTTCTGGCGTGTTTTTGTCGAGTGGTCACATGCATTCCGTTGTGGTCAGAAACGAGTTTCGTTTCGCACTGATTTCGCAATCATGAGGGAGAATCGAGGGACTAACGAGAACTCGTGCCTCTGGGATAACTTCGAACTTAGTACCCTTTGATGACGATTAAAGCACTTTTCGAGCAGCGGTTGCGCTCTACTAGCTTCTGCGTATTGAACATTTTTTCAAAAATCATAGCAGAAATTTTAAAAAGAACTGAAAAGAACCGACCAAGAGAAAAAAGCAGGAGAATCGAAATGAAACAAAAAATGAAACGAGTGCGTTTCATCGCAATCGCGCTCTAATTAGTAGTCAAGTCTGCGCTCTCCTCGATCAGCGCGCTCTCTCCAGTGGTATGACTTCTGCGTCGTTGCAACTTCTAGACGTTGCAATATTTTAAAGAACACAGGAAATGAATGAAAATGAATTGTTTTGTTCGTATGATAGTTTTCAATCGATAATTAACATCCCGATGATGGCACCCGTGGCAAGAATCATTCCAATCACATGCTTGGCCGATGACGCATTCATCTCTTCGCCCATCAGACGCCCGACAGCGATCGTCGCAATGAACTGAATCGCGTTGACGCACGGAACGACGATGGTGACTGGCAGATTGACTACGAGCACGTTGAACATGACCTGTGACCGTTTGTTTTTCTTGTTGAAAAGACGCTTCCAGAAGTTACCGATCCGGCCTGATTGAGAGCGAAGGGAATGGAAAATCTCCAGTTTAGAAAAGATTTCAGAAATCGGACTATTATCCCCGGCAGATTGTTTGCGGGGGAGCGTCCAGGCGCCTCTTCTCCTTCTTCTTGTGCTTTACAAGCTGCTCTCAGCATCGGATTAGTCGCTCCCCACACAAATCCGACGATCGCTATCGAAAAGATACATTGAAGACCGCATTCCGACATCCACCTGGAACGTGTTCGCTGAACAATTGAGTGAGGGACACAAATATTAACGGAACATGAAACACAACATGACATTTAGGTAAGAACACATTTTTGAAAAATAAAGAAAGGAATATTCATCTAAACTCATTTATCTCGGTATCCACATTCTGGTGTACAATTCACTCGTTTCAAACATTGTTTCTGCTAAGTTTACAAAGAAAATGGAATTAGTGGGTTTCCATGATTTCCTTCTCCTCCCAATCTGGATTGTTGTACCTGGAAGAAATCAATGCGGTTCTGTTCAATTCTGAGTTTCAGTAATACCTGTAGTGGGCAACTCTGCACAACTGAGCCAGTCCGGTGCACATGACGAAGAAGTTGACGCTGCTCAGATAGTAGTTGACGGGTGTGATGACGAGACAGTAGCGGGTCCAGATGGCGCCAGTGGCGAACAGAGCAGAGTTCTGAAACTTTCGAGATGGAAACAAAAAAGTATGTATGGAAAAGAGACTTGATAAACGGAGAGCTTGTCAGCGGGTCTCGCCAAATCAGCAAGTCCGGCTCCGACGAGAGCCCATTTGATAGTGGGCGCCCAGAAGAAGACAGTCTTCGGACCAGCGGCATGGTTCCACGCGGGCTTCGCGAACGCCGGAAGGATCGGATAGACGAACTTGTCGCCGGCTTTGCAGAGTGCCTGGTAGAGGAGACGGTGCGGACCCATTGCTGCGGAACTGCAAAAACGTAGTATTATAAAGTTACTTTGATTTCAGCACACTGTCTAACAAGATATAATAGCTAAAACACGAGAAATAAAGCATTTGAAATCGATGATAATTTAACTTCTTCAGAGATTTGTGGCTAAATAGAGATCGAACCGATTGAAAACGCGCCCGAAAGCCGAGTTCAACCAGTACAAAATGAATCTGCGTTTCGCCGTTTTCTCTCGATTTCTCCCACCCGATCGCGTGATGTTTCGTTGCTTATCAATCAGTTCGCGTGTTGTTCAGCGATCGGTTCGAATGAAATAGGTAAAGAAGAACAACTTTTCTCCGAAACTCGATCTACACCTTCGCGCAAATATTCACATCATATTATTTTATTCCACTGAAAATTATAGAAAAAAGAAAGAAAGAGAGAGAGAGAGGAGGGAAACGGGAGAGAAAAGAGCGAGTGCGAAAAGGGGGTGTTTGGGGGATAGACTAAGTTTACGAGGAAAAGAGGTTGAGAAGCATCGGATTTTCACAACATTCTGTTCTGCTGAGTCGAGATGGAAAATCACAGAAAATTCAGATATTCAGACGACAAACTTCTTTCTATGGAATCGGTGGGATGAGAGGGAGCGAGAGAGACAGAGAGAAACGGGGGAAAAGAAGAAAAGCGAGTGGAGAGGGACAGGGGAAAGAGAGAAATGACGAAGAAATATACAGTAAATGTCGAGTTAGCGAAGTGTGGTGGAGCCAGAGGACTAGAAGGATACCTATCGACATCTGGAAAAATATATGTGGATGATGCGAACGAATGGACGGAAATGAATAGGTTAAGACATATAAGAGAGCAAAGCGCCAGTTGAATAATGAAAATTATCAGGCAGCGATGATGTTCGACGTGTTTAGCAGCATCCTGATCCACCACCCAATCCACCGGCAGCGTTTCCACCAGGAGAGTTGGGCGAGCTTGGCGAGTGCTGTGGTCCCAACTTGATGCCGTTCGCCTCATTGTTGATGTCGAAGACACCCTCTTGGATCTTGCGATAGATTTCCTTAGCAGTATCGATGAATGCCTCCTCGACATTCGCGGCCGTCTTGGCCGAGGTCTCCATGAAAACGAGCCCATGCTCACGGGCGAATGCCTCTCCCTCTTCGCGTTTCACCTCACGCCGAGCCTCCAAGTCGCTGCAAATTTTGAGGTAATAGAATATTCAATAGGAACACAGAAATGCGACACCTACCTCTTGTTGCCGATCAACATGATTACCATGTTCGAGTTACTATGCTGCCGTGCATCCTCGAGCCACGAAGTCAGATGATTGAAAGTATCGCGACGAGTGATGTCATAGACAAGAAGAGCGCCAGCGGCACCACGATAGTAAGAACGGGTGATCGAACGGAACGACTCCTGTCCGGCAGTATCCCAGATTTGAAGCTTGATCTGCTTGCCATCAATTGTCACCATGCGAGCTCCGAACTCGACACCTACAGAGACATAGACCTAATAAGCTTCTGAAAAGTTTTGACTCACCAATCGTCAAATCGTGGACCGGCTGGAAGCGCTTGTCAGTGAATTGCAGCAACAGGCACGACTTTCCGACTCCAGTGTCACCGATGATGATGTACTTGAAGAGATACGCATACGACATTCTTCTGAAAGCGGAATTATAAAAAACGAGGAATGTAAAAAGAGAAGCGAATGGTGGCTTAAGAGGAGTAGATGATAGAATTGGTGATAGTAACTAGAGAAGAAGCATAAACTTTCGAAAGTTGACGTGGCAGATGAATGTAAATCAATAGGAGAAAAGGTGTTCTTCCTCATGACTAGTCACTCTAAACAATCAGCTGTTGCGAAACGATGTCATATGATGGTGGAGAAAGCTAGGCCACTGCCAATAACTATGCATTTCCTTGAGAGAAACGGTGACTTTAGCAAGTCGATTCGTTGCCACCTCACTATGCGGTAACAGGTGGTGAGTGGTAAAAAGTATATTTGTCGACTCGAACCACGACCTCCGAACATGTTCTCGAGACACAGTCTGCCTGCCGCCTTTTCCTTCCTTTTCTCTCTCCAGGCCGCTGCCCCCAAAAAATCGAAGTGTGTGAGCGCATAGTGAGTGTCTGGTGAGTGGCTGTGAGCGGAAAGTGAGCGAGAGAGAGAGGCCCCGAAGCAATGCAGTGGTCTCTGCGTCTCATCGAGAGAGAAAGCGATGGCGAAAAGAGATGAGGGTATTTCGGATGACGTGCTTCGAGAATTTGCACACACACACGAAAGCATATCTTCTCCGAGATGAAAACGACCCCGTTTTCGGAGCGAATAACAAAAACTCGGAGAAGAAAGCTGAAGGTGTCACAAAGAAAAGGATGCCGATGGAAGCGCATTCATTTCGGAGAAGACGGTGTGCTCGTATGTTGCTCGCATGTCAGATGCCGCGCAGAATCGGAAATGAGATAGATGTCGGAGACTCGCCGCATTCCGCCTATAGCTCGGCTTAATTGGGTCGGACCAAATGGGAAAGCGAGGAGAGAAAGCGGTGCGTCACAATCGGAAAAGCTCAATTCATACGAATTGGCTTCGTTTCCGGTCACAAGTACATCTCACAAACGTATTAGCGAAAGGGCACCGAGAAGTGAAAGGTAGAGAGAGAAAGGAAGAAAAAGTGCTCTAAACATAAACAAATCTTCAATGACGAGGTGAATACGTGGAAATGTGCAAAGAGCATGCTGACTACAAAAACATTATTTTTTAGACGCTTGTCAGATAAAGTTCTACACGATGCAGTGAATTCGTAAACTGGAAAACCATGGGGAGTGTAAAACTGCCTAATTCACTTTCTTCGTATCGTTCTTTCTGATCAATAGTGTATTCGTTGGCGGAAGTTTTTTGTATCGAGGCTTTCGGCGGGTAATTATGGTCGTCCCGCACACCTGATAAGTTGAGAGATGTTACTTCTTTTTGAAACTCAAAAAGTAGCAAAGTTCACAACACGGATAGACATCTCTTGGAGTCGGGCTCGCTTATTGACCCACTTGCTTTGGAAAGAGGTTCCTTTCTAGCTACCATACCCGTAGAGCGGAGGCGCAGACATCGTGACGACGGGGGCGAAGTCACGAGAATCGCGGCAACGACGACGACGATTCACGTGCTGGTTGGTTTGAGTGGCGAGACGCAGACGACGTCAACTATAACAAACATGAAGCAGAGGCTGAAATGAGGACGAGGGGGCGAGTCGGGAGGGATAGAGAAAGGCTTGCGCGCGAGAGCTCTCTGAGCACGCTCATTCGCCAATTACGTCGAGAAAGGGAAGAAGGAAAGAAGACGACGACGACGGCTTCAACAACACATCACATCTCTTTTTTCCCATCTCTTCTATTTGACTGAAACGAAACGAGGCCTCAGGGCAAGATTTTGAATAATGAGTCGCACATGGGGGAGCTACGAATCGTCGAAAATTTCTCGAAGCTCCGCGCAAACCTTCAACAACAAATCGCGGGAAAGGTGGTGAAAATGGCAATGTCCCACAAAGGATCAAAACGAATAATGAATGACTATTGACGACGAATTCTCCTGAGCTCAGAAGAAGAAAAGAGACGGAGGGCATATGATGTCCTCTGCCTCTGCTGAATGTTAATTGTCTATTGAGCGCGAGTGATATCTGTCGCTCGACTTCTGACTAATTCGTGACGGAAGCGATCAGAAGTCGTCGTTTTCGAATCCCTCGAGTAGGCTCTGACGTAGAGAGAGAGAGAGAGAGAGAGATTGGAAGTAACGTCGGTGCGTGTAGCTTTGGTTCGTCGGAGGCCGCCATCCAATTACGAGAAATCTCGCTGTTTTCGAGAAATACAGCGTTTCCCATTTCATTTTGCATGGACATGATATTAACGAAAAGCAATATTTCGTGAGTCTGTGCTGATTGAATGGCACAGATATGTAATCTGGCACTTGAATAACGAAAAGCGTTTCGAGAGGGAGAATAGGAGTGCAAAGAGGAGGGAAGGAGGTAAATTGATAAGAGACACTAATAAAGCTGCAACCCACTCAATACAGAAAGTGGTCATTTCAACGAAATATTGCACAGAACAAACAAGAGAAGGTACAGGCGATTCCGTCGAAACGCTTTTCGGGGATTGCGGGAAGAGACTCAAAAATCGGATTCATTCACAATTCATACCAATAACAGAAAAGAAAAACAACAAATTGTTACGAGCAGTGTGATCGGTTGAGTTAGAAATAAAAACAGCAGGTGAAAAGTGGGTTTCGTGAAGATCAGATGGATAAATAAATGAGAAGGAATCAACGTAGCACACACATTCAAGCCTTCGAATTGTTCAGCCGCAGGCTATGATTGTCTTTCAACTTGGCCAACTTTTGGCAAGTTTCTTCTGAAAATGTGGGTGATGAAAAGCAGTTATTAGATTCATAATGTTTACCATGCTGTCCGGATAAGTCGATCAGCTTCTGCAATTGTTTCTTCAATATAAGCTCCGTCTTCTCCAATGGCGCGTCGGTTTTAGTTTTCAGAGCAGCAGCTTGCATGCTGTTCAGCGATTCCGTAATCAGGTCCAGATCATAGTCAGCAGCCTTCATCTGCGCGTCTACGTTCAACATCATTTGAGCGCTGAAAAGGGGTATTAAGAGTATTTTACTAATTTACAGTAAACAAACATTTGAACTCTCTGCACATCATGTCTGCTGGCGAAGCGGCTGTCCAGTGGGAATTTGTACTCGAGGTTAGTCCACTCCGGGAGATTGAGTTTCTTTTCCAACTCTGCAACGGTCTCCTCGACATCGTTGAGAACCGACGTCATCGAGGCAATATTAAAGTTCAGTTTCTTGCAGTTTCCACTGAGTTCGTCCATCTCAGTGTACAATCCGAGTACTTTCGGCTCCAGAGAAATCAGCTCCCGGTCATAAGCATTCAAGTCGAACATTTTTGTGTGGAAAGTGCGTTCCTGTTTCGAGATTTCTGAATGATAGCTGTTGACAACTTCCTGCAGAGCAGTGAAGAACGCTTTTGTGTCGTTTCCTGCCAGTCCTGCCTTGATTTCTTCTTCGGATAGAGTATCACTTCCACTCGCTCCAATTTTCAAACTTGATGGAGTCGTAGCAGCGCCCTTCAATCCACCGATTGGTCCAGCCGTCCATCTAAAAATGTTAACTCATCAAATCGAAAGTAATTCGAAGTACTTACCCTGAACCTTTCGTCAAGGGAGTGGTCGTGATGCCGAGACTGGAGGTGGTTTCAGCTGGTTTCGTAACTGTTGATGGAAGTGCAGACCCGGTTGTCGGAGCAAGTGAGGGACTTTTGCCGAGATTTAGAGTAAGTCCAGGAGTAGCAGTGGTGGTCGCTGGAGCAGCACCAAACAAACCAGAAGCAGGGGCAGTCGCAGTCGTAGTAGCGGGTGTGGCCGTAGCAGGAGTAGCCCCGAACAATCCCAATCCTCCAGTCGCAACAGTTGTGGTGGCGGTTGGAGCTGGTGTCGCACCGAACAATCCTCCAGTAGCTGTGGCAGCTGGGGCGGGTGCCTTTCCGAAGAGCCCTTCAGCTGGGGTTGCAGCAGCAGCGGAAAGTGCAGGAGCTGTAGTAGCTGTTCCAAACAAACCACCTGCTGGAGTGGAAGCGGCTGGAGCTGATGCAGTAGTTGTAGCGGGAGTGGATCCAAACAATCCTGTAGTCGCTGGAGCGGCAGCTACGGTAGTAGCTGGTGCAGCACCAAACAAACCGCCAGTTGATGGAGTTGCAGCAGCTGTTGTTGCAACCGGAGCGGGAGCGGCTCCAAACAATCCGGAAGAAGGAGCAGCGGACAATCCAAAGAGTCCACCAGCTGGGGCCGCAGCGGGAGCGGCAGCTGGCGCTGCTCCGAATAGTCCGGTGGAAGGTGTAGTGGATGCGGCTGGAGCTGCACTAGATCCGAAAAGCCCAGTAGAAGCAGTTGCTACAGGGGCGGTCGCCGGCGCTCCGAACAGACCACCGGTTGCTGCAGCAGGCGCTGAAGTCGTTGGGGCTGCCCCGAACAGGCCACCGGTTGCTGGAGCGGGTGCTGTAGTAGCTGGAGTTGGTGCTCCGAAAAGTCCACTAGTTGCTGGAGCAGGTGCGGTCGATGCTCCAAACATATTTCCTGTAGTAGGCTTGCTTGCGGCGCCAAAGAGACCGCCAGTTGGAGCAGCCGGAGCGGGAGCAGCTCCAAACAGTCCGGAAGACGGAGCAACAGAAGCAGCGGACGATCCAAAGAGTCCACCAGCTGGAGCCGCAGCGGGAGCGGCAGCTGGCGGTGCTCCGAATAGTCCGGTCGAAGGTGTAGTGGTTGCGGCTGGAGCTGCAGAAGATCCGAAAAGCCCAGTAGAAGCAGCTGTTGCTGGGGCGGTCGCCGGCACTCCGAACAGACCACCGGTTGCTGCAGAAGGCGCTGAAGTCGTCGGGGCTGCCCCGAACAGGCCACCGGTGGCTGGAGCAAACGATGTAGTAGCTGGAGCTGGTGCTCCAAAAAGACCACCAGTTGTTGGAGCAGGTGCTGTCGATGCTCCGAACATATTTCCTGTAGTAGGATTGCTTCCGGCGCCAAAGAGACCGCCAGTTGGAGCAGTGGCAGCAGGGGCGGCTGCTCCTCCGAACATGCTATTCGACGCTGGAGCCGCAGTATTGCCTCCAAACATACTAGTTCCACTGGCTGCTGGCTGTGTTGATGCGGAGCCAAACGAAAATCCACCACTACTGGCAGCATTTGCGTTACCTCCGAAAATACTGCTACCTATAAAAAAGTAGTTGTGCATTTTAACGAAAAATGTATTATCAAACCTGCATTAGTAGTTGTCGCAGAGTTTGTGCCAAAGGAAAATCCAGTAGAAGCGGTAGTTGTGGCGGCACCGCCGAAGAGATTACTTTTTGGTGCTGTATTTCCAAACATTCTGCAAAATTTACTTTTAAAAACCTGTAATAACGCAAAAATACATTCAGTGGTTTTCCATAAACAGAGTTATAACCAGAAAATGGAAATATGACGAATCGAGAAAGAGAGCAATAGAAAAAATCGATGAGTTATGACCAGAGCGGGCCTACCGATGACCATTTACCCACAATATTCGAAAATACATTCCAGGGTCGCGCGAAAACGATGGCCGAGAAAAACATGTTCGGCCGGTGGCCGCGGAGAGCACGAGACGATGGAAAAATCGAAGAAATTTGTGTGGCGCCACAAGTGACGCAGATTTATGCTATTCAGACGATTTATCTACGATTCCTACTGCTAAAAGTGTAAAAAAGTAGAATTTAAAAATACTATATTAGCAACGAATTTCGTGTAAAAGCGATTTGACAAACAAACGAAACTTCAGAGATCGTTTTCCGATCTGCTGATATTCCGCGTCTTCATTTTGAAAGTAGAACTACAGTTCGAAAAAGACGCACGCACTCCGGCTGAGAGTGGGTCTCGCGACGAACTGCAAGTTTCAGTCCTGCGTCATCAACATCTGTTCGTGCCACCCGGCTGCATTTCCGAGTGTTCCGCCGATGTGAGAGCGTATCATTTTCTTTCTTGTCCTGAAAAGTACTAAAGTTGTGAATTCTTTCAATTCCCAGCGTCGAATGCTAATCAAGTCGCATTCCTAATCCTAGAATTTCTCTTGGCATTTCGCAATCTCATTCTCATTTTACGCGACACTCAAGTTTTAGACACGACAGTAATAGCGGGCGCTTCTTGATCCTGTTCATGTGTAGCTGTAGATCTCTCTCACTCTCTCTCTCTCAGTCAACCTCAATCTCTGACGCTTTCCGCGGTCAGTTCTCTGCGAACGCCTCGCTCTCTGCCGCCTTCTATTCGTCTTCATCATCGCGCCCGCGTCCGCGAGAGCTCTTTATCCGCCGCGAGGAAATACACTCGCACACAGAGAAACGGGCAAAGATATAGCCAGCCCTCTTCGCCTCCGCGCCTCTCGCCCCATTGGTCGTCCACTGTCATCATTTTGGCCTCCCGCTTTCTGTCCTCAGGTCTCTTTTTGACGCTTACTTTTGTTCAAACGTTGATATGGTCAGTGTAATCGATACTCGTTTTGTTTGCTTTCTCGAATATTCTCAATCAATATCCGGATTCTTCTATCATATGACTTTTCTGTTTGCACGATATCGCTTCAGACTAATAAAAAGAATCGGTTTCAGTTTGCATTCCATGGAATGATTGGTGAAGTGGTGAATGCGGCTCAGCAGAGCGAATGGGCCCAAGTACGCCAGTTGCTTTTCAAGCACTGGCTTGTGCAGGCCCCTAAAGTTTTCGAAATAAATCCAGACATGCCATGGGACAACAGTGCGGTCAATGAGAAGATGATGGGTATGTCGTAGATCAGGGAGATTCAACTGAGAACGCTGTTTAGGTGTCTCTGGGGAGCTCCTGTTTGCTCCACTGGTCAGCGCTTTTCTTCTGGAGACCAGAAACTCGGGAAGTTCTCTGGAGGAACTGAATGCCATCGCGGGAGTCGATCCAGCCAATAGTGGACTGATTTGCGGTCATGTGTTTAAGAACGGCGAACTGACATACACGTGTCTCGATTGTGCCACCGATGGTACATGTGTGATGTGTTTGAAATGTTTCGAAGTGTCTATTCACAAAGGACACAAATACCGAGTAATTTCTAATTTCTAGTTCACTAGTATAATTGATTCATTCACAGATGCACTCCTCCAGCGGGTCTGGATATTGTGATTGTGGTGATGTCGACGCGTGGATAGATGGATATGCCTGCGCTCATCACGATAAGAAGGAGAAGAAGGAGAACACCTCTGTATTGACTCCGGAACTCAGACAACGGTGTGAACAGATCGTCGAAATCATAATCCAGTTTGCTCTCTCGATGATTACACACAAAGAAGACATTAAATTGCCCGAGTTTCTCGAGAAACTGAAGACAGAGAGTTCCAAAGAAGCACAACAGTTTTTGACTGTCCTGTACAATGATGAAACTCACACATACGAATCGGTTAGCATAAGTTCCAAAATATTTAACAAAACATCAATTTTCACAGGTGATCAAAGTATTAGAATTGTACATACACTGCACTAAAGATCAAGCCATGCTTGTTGCGACTATTGTGGACCGAGAGGGTCGAAGTGCTGTGAAGCTGGGCACGAAGACGGAGTGCACGAAAGCGAAAGACGACGTTCAACGGAAAACACTGCGTGATCCAACTGCAATTCGCCGGACATCTAACTATCACGCACCACTGAGTGTGAAAGTCATGGACACTACACTTTTCGCTCTGCAGAACTTTGCCATTTCGTTACTGACTTGGCTGAATACTCAGATGGACGTTTTCCGTAAGTGTTCTCCTTGACAGATTGTTGATTAATTCTGTCCTTTCAAGCACCACTCCGTGAGATTGTTGGAGAAATCATTCTGTCTGCGAAGTTCGAACTTTCAAAGATCTATTTGAAAAAAGAAGAGAAAAAGGCTCGAGCACTGGAGAATTTGTCAAGAAACGTACATGCGGACATTCTGGAATTACAAAGACAGTTGGGCGCAGAAGGATTCGATCTTCCCATTGATAACGTGATGGACATCGACGATGAAAGAGAAGACGATATTCAGATGGAGGTTGACGAAGATGAAGATGCTGTTCCGGAGGCTTCTTCCTCAGCCGATCAGGACAAACCAACTCGCGATGTTTCATCTTATACGATTCTCGAGAATATTCTGCTGCAAGACACTCTGATGTGGAAAGCAGGCAGATGTATTCTTCACCAACTTCTGATGCGAACGGTGTTCATGATATACGACCAGAAAGTTCGATTCGCCAAGGCGTTCATGCTCCACTATAACGAAATCTACGAAGATTTCATCAGAGATGATCATGAAATGGATGTGTCTGTGGTTGGATTGTCAGTGCAGTTCATGACGGTTCCCGGATTAGCTCGTCGACTTGTCGCAGAAGACGACGCCCTATCAGTCATTTCAAAGTCTATCCGCGCGCAAACCGATCAGTACATCAAACGTAATTGTTAGCTTTCAAGAGACTTACCCGAAATTATTTTCAGGCAATGGCGAGGAAAAAGTTCTGAGATTTGATTTTACTGGAAGGTCGTTCCCCAGTGAATTGAGAAGGTCGTTGCACATCACACGGGACATGGCTTATATCCTAAATGCGGTGCCAACCGAGAATGATTGGACTCCGGAGCTTGTCGAGAGTTTCTCGCAAGGATTCAAAGAGTTCCTAGTGTTTGTGCGGAACCTACAAGGAATGGACGAGGTTAAGCGTCAAGCAGTGGAACATCAAGTGTGGGAATCGGAATGGGAGACGGCATTCAACATTCTCCTCAGAATGAAAGACGCGATCTCTCTCATCATCGCTTGGGCAGAGACTAATGTGAGTTACCCTCTGAATCGCATACATTTAATTTTTGCGTTCAGGAGGTAGTACACAACCGAATGCTCCTTATGTGCCTAGAATTGATGAATAAGCTACCACCAATGTATACCAAAGCCGAAGACAATAACACTCGTTTGACACTATCAATTAATGGCGAAACAACGACTATTTCTCATTTCGATGTTCTCAAGTCGGCCACCTCCATTCACCAGCCCGTCGGGCGCATAATCGCTGGCCTGTTCGCTGCTCCGAAATGCATTAGCTTTTTGAAAAGTGATCAACAGGGAACCGAACTGCAAGAGCAGATTAAATTCAATTTACGTTCTAACGAAGATACGAATCTCTACGAACTCAGTTTGCGGGTCCTCGTCCTGTGTGCTCAATCGAACGCGTCACTATGGAGACGTAACGGATTCTCGCTCATCAACCAAATCCATAACTATTTTTCACCACTCTGCCGCAACGAAATGTTTGACCGTGACGTGTTGATGATGCAAGTGGGCGCTGCTCTTACACCACCAGAAAAGTTTCTGATCCACCTTCTTCATCGTTTCCGCCTTGATAAGTGGGCATGTACGGATTTCGAAGAAAACAAGGCAGCCGCTGCACAAACGAAGCCAGAATCAGAAGATCTCAGCAAGACTCTTATCGTTGTTGCCGAAGAGTTTTTCCAATGTCTTATTCTCATTCTATGTGAAAGGTATACGTACGGAGTCGGAAAGACGCAGCCGATCGACGTGATGAAGAGAGAAGTCATTCATGTTCTCTGCACTGGAGCCCAAACATTTAGTCACGTATGGTTAACCCATTCACCCGTTTCCTAATTACCAAGTTTGCAGATTCAAGCAAAAATGTCGAATGACATCAACTCGAAACGTGTTTCTCTTCATGATGCTGTGAATCAAGTCGCCGATTTCCGCAAACCACTAGCCACGTCGGCCGGAAAGTTCCACTGCAAGGAATCCAGTCTCCACATCTTTACACCTTTCTTCATGCATTACTCTAAAAGTGACCAATCGGCTGCTGAACAGGCGCAAGCCAAAGTTCGAGCAAAGATGAACAAGTAGGTGGAATGAGAACTCACTTAAAAATGTTTGGCTTTAGGACAATCCGTGCATGTGCTCCACCAGTTTTACCAGATTTCCTGCCTTTCTTCGAAGGAATACCGGAAATGCTCAAGTCAAACTTGCTAATCCAAATATTCAAATTGGTAGTCGACAGAACCACCCGAAGAAGCCGCTATTCTTGTGATCGAGTGTTCCACAAAGTAGTCTATCTTATTGGAATTGCCCTGAACGAGGAGGAAAAGAATCCGTCATTCGAATTCACGAAAAAAGCTGAGGAAACTGTGGGATTATTGTCTTCTTTGGAGGGACTCGTTGGAAAATCAGAGTCATCAATTTGTCCTATTCTCCTCGAAGTTGTCATTGAAAAATACAAGAAGCTGATGGAATCGAAGGCCGGAACACCTGAACCTGAAGAGAAAACGGCGCAGCCCGTGACGGAGAGTGCCGAAGAGATCAAGGCTAAACGAGCAGCCAGGGCTGCAGCAATGCGACAAAAAGCGATGGCAAAGATGACGAACATGCAGTCGAAATTCTTGAAAAAGATAGAAGACGAGGAGAAGAAAGACGACAGTGCAAGCAGTGTGCCAGCTGAAACTAATAAGGAAAACAGTGGAGGCGGTAGTAGTAATGACTACGACAAACAGTTCTTCGACGAGGACATTGTCAAGCAAGTCGGACATGACTTCCCCGTTTGCATTGGAGCCAACAAGTGGAACGCAGAGATTGTGAAGCCAAGAGTACTCACGTGTATTTTGTGCCAAGAGGATGAGGTTATCGCCCCGCAACAAGGAAAACCGATGGTGTGCGCGGCATTCATTCAGCAGTGAGTGGTGGATTTCATTTTCGGAATCTCAAAGAGAATTTCTCAGATCGCAGCTCTTTACGCATAAGAACAAAAACGGCGAACTGATGACTGCTTCGGGTGGAACGATCTCTACTCGGGATCTTCTGACTGCTCCAGCGACTCTTCAATACGGTGTGGACGTATCGACATGTTCGCACAGCATGCATTATGAATGCTACCGGAGGTAAGTCGTTTAATAACTCGCACCGTGTGCCGTCTCCACCGGTCACATTTTTGCGTGCTACTCGGTTTTATCCTCACCTCCTAACTCCTCTTTTCCACAGTTTGTCGGAATCAAATCGAACTCGTGATAGTTTGAGAGCCCGTCAAGTTGGCCAACACGCTCATAAAATGGTGGATTCGGAGAATGGCGAATACCAGTGTCCGCTGTGTAAACGCCTCTCGAATGCAGCAATTCCGGTGTTACCAGCGTATCAACTGACGCAGCAGAGCGGGTGAGAATCTTCCGAAAACACAACTATTTCAAGGAACAGTCAATTCCTTCAGATTCTCAACGGTTTCTGGTGCTGGAAAAGAGGACTTCGACGTTTGGGTTTCCCGAATTAAAAGAAATCTTGACATGCCAGTTAGTGCCGATTCGGTCAGAAAGAAAGGCCACAGCAGGAAGAGATCTCACTCGGAGCGTTCGCTGCTGGATCTCGAGAAACAGTCGCAAACGAAGGAACCGGACACAGCAAACACGTCGGCCGGTGTTTTGTCGTATGGAGCAGCCCACAGTGATGTGACCAGCACCAACCAGTTACAACCTGATGCAGTCACCGAGTCACAAGTTCTCGGAAGTATGTCTCCCTCTGAAGATGACGCCGATTTCTACAACGAGTTGGCGGCCATGTTTGTTGATCATGAAGTGAACGCGGTCGCTTCTCCGACTGCTACTCCTGAGACAACGCCAGTCAGTGGTTCGACGCCCAGAAGCAACGAGTCCCCGCCAAATGAAACAGGAAAAAAACCCTTGAGCAGTCAGATTCAACATGCTCTCTATACGTTAATCAGACCGTTCCCAACGCTTATCAATTCAATCCGCATCTGCTCGTCGGCCTTGGATGGTTTCGAAGATCCAATCAAAGATCTTGGCAAAAATATGATAAAAGTAAGAGTGAAAATGATGGAAAAAAAGAATAGTTGAAATTCAGTATCGTCGGCGTGGCAACGAGTTGAAGACCAAATTTATCGAGAAGCATCTGAAAGGATATGTCATTTCTACAGTAACGTGGCAGAGCACTGCGCATGTGGCTCGAGCAATTTCTTCATATCTCCACTATGACAAGAAGCCTCTGTTCGGAGCTCTGAACACGAGACAAAGGGACTGCCTGTCAGCTATGGCTCGTTTGTGTGCGTCTCTTTCCCACAACATGCAGTTCCTGCTTCATGCCGTCTCCGATATGCTTCGAGTGCTCCTCTGTGAACCACCAAAGCAGAAGCTCCTTCTAACACCGGGATCCCCGCTGTTGGGCAACAGCCCTTCGTCGCTCTCCAGTACCTCGACATCTCACTCAACACCAACTTCATCGCCAGGCACGAATTTCGCCTTCCTTGTGCAGTTATTTAATCCGGCTGGTCCGAGAAAAAATGTAAATCTGAACATTCTTCAAGTCGACATTTTGAGTCTTGCGGTAAGTTCTAGTTACATTACCACTCAAACATCTGAACTTCAGGTTTCGCTGATGATGACAATCGGATGGACGTGGAACAATGGTGTGCAATCGATGAACTCTGCACCGCATCAAAAAGCGCGCATGCTCACTCCCGATGGATCAGTCGATGAGGCTTATGTTCTTCGGCTCTCGTTGCTGGCTCATTATTTCCAGGTGATCGCGAATGGGATTTAGAAATTGTTTCCATAAGCATTTGTTATCTATTCGAATACTTTGTTCCTGTATTACATGTATTTATGTTTTCCAGATCTTTGCAACCCATGATGAATCGGATGGAGACGATGTGAATATGGCAGACGAAGATGAAATGCAGACCGTTGACGAGACAACTGCACGGATCATTCTCAATCTCTTCTCGCTTTGTCGTCCGGACGACGTGACACCGAAGCGGGTCGATTTACTGTACAAGAAACTGGAAGAAGGCGCACAATCATTGCTTCGTCCAATTGCCCTTCTCTATCATTTCTTGACTCTAGTCGATCCACCAGAGGCCTTGAAAGATCCATCGATCGCCAGTTCAGAAGCTCTCTTCCGATACCTTGGTCTTCCACCAAAAATGGATGATCAAATCGGAGGGCCGCTCGTTGAGAACCTCTTCTCGATGTGGTCCTCAGCCATCCCCAAAGACGTTACCCTCCGTCGCGAAATTGTGGTTCAACCAGTTCATCCGAACCTGCTCGTCGACTTGCCTGACAGATACAGCCATCTGATAAACCAAGTGGCCACCTTCAAATGTCCTTCTATTCCCATCGAGGAGTCCACGTCAAACGTACCGACTCTATGTCTCGTATGTGGAACTATTCTCTGTTCACAAGCATATTGTTGTCAGAAGATAGTGAGTTTTCGTGCATTTTTTAGACCTAAAACCAAATTTTAATTTCCAGATCAACAAGCAACCGTATGGAGCCTGTCGTTATCACATGTCTCAATGCTCAGGATCCGTCGGAATGTTTTTGCGGTTAGATAAACCATGATCATCATTCATTGATTACCCCTTTTTAGTGTACGAGACTGTAGCTTGGTTCTAATGACAACTCGCAAACGTGGATGTTTCCGCCCAGCACCGTATGTCGATGAGTTTGGAGAGGTCGATCAGGGATTCCGTCGTGGAAACCCTCTCCATCTAAACAAAGAACTCTACCAAAAACTGAAGACGTTGTGGCTGCAACAGGGAATCACCGAAGAGGTATTTTGTGCAAGCATTTATTTACAACTGTTCGAAAACCTATTTTTCAGGTGGTCAATTACAATGAAATTGACTATCGCAACGTGCAGTATGACTGGGCTCACTTTTAATCTCTTTCCTTCTCGCTTTCTTCTTTTTGTTCATTATGTTTCTACTCATCATTCTACTTCAATGGGTTTCTTTTCTAGAGTCACTGTTCCGAGTAACCAGTCAATGTTCTTTGTCAGCTGTTCATTTTTAATTGTTAGTTCTCCTCTTGTATTGATCATCGGAATCAAAAAAAATTTGAATTCGTGTGTTTGTGAGTAGAGTTATTCTTTGGCGCATTTCTGTTCCCAAAGTTCGGTTTGGAAGAATCCGAACACCATCTTGTTTTCTTTCAAAAAGCCCCCTCAATATAGTTGAGTATCATTATAATAAACCATCTTATTTGCCAATGCAAGATCCACTGTGATAACCTCTTCAATAAAGTGTTTCTAAGTCAATTCTTCTCACAAACCGTTCTCTACTATTTATTTAATTTGCTAACTATTGCAGAGTCCTGAAGATAAACCACCGAGAGAGAGAGAGAGAAATGATGTCATCACTGCGCGAGCTCCGCTTTGTGTGCTCTTTTTGGGCGGCCCATGGGCACACGAGTCCCCCGTCGCATGGGGTTTTGGGGGAAAAGAGAAACTGGTCTCATTGCCACATTTCCCCTCGAAAGGACCTTTTTCTCTGGTGAAACAGCCATGTGTTCAATTGGAAAACGACGTTTTCTTCCCGATTCATTTTCTCTTGTTTTCTCATGGACAAGTGAGGTCATTTTACCCAAGGTTTCAGAATTTTTTCCAACTAGGCAAGGGTATAGAAGAGCCCATTCTGAATGCACTCGTGAATGTCTATTACTAATTTCGAGTTCGAGAGGCAACTATTTATTTTTTATCCTTATCCTACTATCGGATTTCATCGAAATGGCCCCGAAAACGAGGAGAGCTCTGCCGTAGAATCATTACATCTCGAGATTGATAAGAGATATCAAAAAGTTGTCAACAAAGCATTTGTAGTACTAGTTATGATCTACAAGTTATCTGTTGACCACTTTTTGATATATCTTATCAATCTCGAGATGTAATGATTCTACGGCAGAGCTCTCTTCGATGGCAATTCCATTCAATTTCACATGATTTTGACAATTTTCCTTATGGTTAGAATATGGAAAATGAACAGATTTCAGTGCAAACTTGAAACTTTAAGACGTCATTTCTCCAGAAATCGCAAAAGTGGAGGCTAGAATTTCACGAGTGCATTCAGAATGGGCTGTTATATATTCTGAGACTTTGGGTAAGATTACCATTACCTTGTAAATGAGAAAACGAGCCTGTTTTCGAATTACTGTAGTTCAGAGAGAGAGAGAGAGATCATTCGGAACTTTGTCTTCGACTCTTGCCAATTGATATATTTGATTTCACATCAACAATCATTGTTGATATCTCTCACGTTTCGTATTATAGAGTATCAATTACGATCACATATTCCATTTCACTGTTTATGCGCGCCCTTTGCCCGCCTCCTCACCTTCTTTTTTTCCCGAATCTCCCTCCGAACACGGCGAACCACGATCGACGTCTAGTAGTAAATTTTTGCAACATTTTTTCGGGTTCGGCCACCTATCAGAAATCCTGAAACGTGGGCCACGCCCCTTTCGCAACCGCCGCGTGAAATTTTGCAACTCCGCCGCACGCAGGTCCGATTGGCGGAGTCCTCCCAAAAACGCATTTTGAACGCCCTCTTCCCCGTATTTTCCGGCCAAAGGACCTAAATTTAGGACATGAATTTTTTTTTAAACCGTTCGAAAATTAATTTTGATGGTTTTGTATAAAAAAAATTTGCAACTTTAAAGAAGTTTTTCGAGAAAAATGCGAAAAACCCTCGGGGACTAGGAAACGGTGTCCGGAGGCGGAGTTTCAAAACGCAAATATGGCCTAGATTTTCCTCTAAGACGTCGATCGTGGTTCGCCGTGCCGAAGGCTTCGTCGCGTGTCTGCGTCTCTTAGTCTCCCCCACTCTCTCTCTATCTCTCATTTCGATTCCCGTTTTCCCCCCGGCACTGCGAGAGGAGGCTGGCTACTACTGCGCGGCGGCGGCGGCCCGAGGCGGAGGAGGACACTTCTCTACTTCTCCCCCATCGATTTTCGCGGTTCGTCAAGCCTCGTCGCCAACACAACTTCTACTTCTCTCTGTGCTTTCTCTCCTCGACGGCTTCTCCCTTCTCGGGGGCTCGTCCCCTCCCCCCATCGTCTTCTTCTTCTCTTCTTCCGCCTATTTTTTTGTGGCTTTCTCAGTGACTAGGCGCTCACAATGTTTTTTTCTGTTCTATTCTATGGCGAATGTGACGCATCTTTTTTCGATACATTGTCGCTTTACCTACACTTTGTCGACGTGTTCAAAGGTGCAGCACAGTAAAACTAGTTTCTGGTCTCGCAACGACCACCGTATCCTTTATTTCGTAACACGCACTCATCTTTTTCTAATTTTTTTCGATTATTTAACCCCAACACGAAATTTCTCGCCCAAAAAGCAAAGTTTCAATTTTGAAAACGTCAATTCGTCGAAATGAGAGCTTTCTGTTGAAATTGGCGCCATCAAATCGATAACAAATAACGCAAGCAGTCGTGCTTTCTGCATCTCTCTCCGCCCGCTTGCATTCTTCCGTGTTCTATCGTCGCTGACGCACCAATGTACCTGATTTTGTTTGCTTTCTGCAGGTAGACCGGCGCCGACCCCTGCCCGACATGCAGACTATCGAGAAAGCGCTGCATCAACCGATGCCTTTCACGACCGGTGGACAAACTATATCGGATCGGTGAGTTTTTAATCATTTTCCGACCCAAAAAAACGAGTTTCTCGTAGCTTGACGGCTGCGAAGCATTCTCTTGCCGGAAGTCAGCTAGGTAAAACGATATGCAAAGCGACAACGGAAGAGGTCATGGCTCCGAAGAAGAAACATTTGGACTGTAAGTAGAACAATGATTGATCAAAAAAAAAAATGAGCGCTGAGTTAAGATCTTCTTCATTGCACAAACGAGCCCAATGTATCTATACCGTCAATGGCCAATTTGCTAATTGAACGGACACAAAATCCGAATTGGACCGTTGTTTATAAAGCTTTGATAACTATTCACAACATCATGTGCTACGGAAATGAGGTTAGATCTACTTGTTTTCTATATAATCGGAAATCAAATCTTTCAGCGATTCTCGCAATACCTTGCTTCCTGCAATACGACATTCAATCTGAGCGCTATCGCAGAGAAACCAGGTGTCGGTCAAGACATGTCGACTCATGTTCGTCGTTACGCTAAGTACATTGGAGAAAAAATCAACACATACCGCATGTGCGCCTTCGATTTTTGCAAGGTGAGCTCATAATTCTGACAATTTTTTCTAAACGGCTAAAATCTATTTAGGTGAAACGTGGCCGCGAGGACGGTCTTCTGCGAACCATGCATACGGACAAGTTATTGAAGACAATTCCGATCCTGCAAAACCAGATTGATGCTCTTCTCGAGTTTTCCGTAAGCAGCTCTGAGCTAAACAACGGTGTCATCAACTGTTCGTTCATTCTGCTTTTCCGCGATCTAATCCGCCTTTTCGCGTGTTACAACGATGGAATCATCAATGTGCTGGAGAAGTACTTTGACATGAACAAGAAGCAGTGCCGTGACGCTCTCGACACTTACAAGGTAATTCCTTTCGGTTTTTCCGTATTCAATGTTTTCCTCTTTTAGTCTTTCCTTACTCGTCTTGACAAAGTGGCTGAATTTCTGCGAGTGGCTGAGTCCGTTGGTATTGATCGCGGTGAGATTCCTGATCTGACTCGGGCACCGGCCAGTCTCCTCGAAGCCCTCGAAGCACATCTCATTCACTTGGAGGGAGGAAAGGCTCCAGTACCGTCTCAGCAGCACGTGTCTCAACAACAGCTCACTGGATTCGCATTCTCTCACCCACAACCGGCGCTAGGAGATGCTGAAAGACAAAGATATATTGAGCTGGAGCAGGAGCGTTTGCGACAATTCGAGGATCAAAAGAAATCGATCAGCTCGGCTAATCCGTTTGCGAATGATGTGGCGGCTCAGCCACAGATGATTCAGCCACCCACCGCAGTTCAGCCTGATCTTCTCGACATGTTCCAAAACCCAAGTGCTCAAGCAGTTGCTCCCGCGCAAGCTCCTCAAGACATGAATCCGTTCAGTAGCTTCTCACCGCCGACAAATGCGTTTGCTCCAAACAACGGTTAGTCCTCATTCTCATTAAATACCCAATTCGGTTGACTTTTCTTTTTCTTAGTTACGCCATTTAGCTTCCTTTGTTTTAGTGGGCGCTCCGCCAGCAGGCCTCTTCAGTCACGCTCAACCCGCCGCTCCGTTCTATGCCAATGTGCACCAGCCACAGCAGCCACAGCCTACAAACGGTGAGTTGCGCCAACGTCCACCACGAGAATAATCTCAGCATGTGTCTGTGTGCTTTTCTGTTTATTTTTACTGGTTATGAATTCTTCGTTTAAATCTATCCAACGCTTCCTGATGTAATGGTGATAGTCTTGTGTTCATAATAACTGTACCCTCATCCCTTTCGCCGTCGTGTTCGCCGTTGTACCTCTGGAATTTCATTCAAATCGAACCAAATGTGGTTTAAGAACCCGAGAACCCGTTCATGACGGCAGTGGCGGCTCCTCCACAAATGCACCACGCTCCGCCCGTCCCACCTCCTCCAACTTCCGCCTCCTTAGCTGCTGCGCACGTTCCCACGCCTCCCACCACTGGGGGAGCCCCCATCAACCCCTTCGCTGATCCGTCGGCCCAGCCGTTCGGGGATCCAGGTGAACATAACACCATTATAACTGCCTATTTTCTTTTCTGAAGCACATTAACTTAATTACAAACAATTACCATATCAGGGTCATTGTCAAACATCATTTGAACGTTTTTCTGTTCAGGCCACACCCATCCTTTCGGATACCCGACTCCCAACACCGATGATATTACTCGAATGGCTGGTAACATGTCATTGCAGCAGGGGTTTGTTTCTTTCGAACCCGAAACGTCAATTACCTTCGGATACTTCTAGAGCGCCTCAACCTTGGAATCCTACCACCGCCGTCTCCAGCAATCCGTTTGGAGCAGTCGCCGCTGCTCCGCCACCAATGTACACTGCGTCAATGGGAATGTACGGACCGCAGTACGGTGCTCAACCTATGTGGAACCCTGCGATGGGTACGACGTGTCCAAATGAAGTAAACTGAAAACTAACGTTTCAGCCGCCTATGGTCATCAATTCCCATATGGACAACCAGGACCACTTCCACCACAGCAACAACAAACCATTCAGATGGTCCACCAGGTGGCTGCCAAAAACGCAGCCCAGGCTCAGCAAGCTCAAAACGCCCCGACCGATCCGTTCGGTTTATAGTGCCCTGTGGACAAGCTCCCTCTCTCACAGAACATTCCATTTAACTCTCTGATCATGTAAAAACAGCCCCGTTACCTTCAATTTTTCTGTCCGCCAATCATTTTGTCGAAGTGCGTAAGAATAGTCAGTGCGATCTAATGTAATAGAATCCAGGTGCCACGACAATCACTTAGTATTACACCCTCCTCCAAACCCTTTCCGTCTCATCAAAATTCACCGCATTGTCATAATTTGTGCTCTCTAGATGCTACTTAGGCCTCCCCACTCTTCTCCTCGGCCAATTCTTTGCCCAGTCTTTGTCAGATCAGTGATGTCTCCTGTCTCCATCTCTGTGTCTCTAACCGGCGGCATTTCATCTCTATTCCCCCACGCCCCTCCAAATTATTGCTTTTCTTTTCCTTCGATTTCGCTTCAGTTTCTTTTAATTTATTATTAATATTTATTCATTGGTCCGACTATATTCGCCTGTCCCCTTGTTTTATAGCAATAAATTATTTTCCTGTAAGTATAGTATTCACAATAGGATTCTCTCTTTTAATGTGTTTTACATAAAGCAATAAAAATTCGTAAGCTGTCGATCATTTTCGTACTTTTCTCGGAACAACACAATGATTTCTCATTCTGACTGTTTTTCAGGAGACCATGTCTCGGAGAGTGGTGAGTTCCATCTAGGAATCGGATGTCCAATAACATTTGTGTAAAGGTGAAGCCGACGACGGCACTCTTGGATATATTCAAATCGTGGAGTGGCGGAGCAATTCGAGTTCAGAGAAATGAGCAACTGAAGACGAGACTCGATGTGGTTCTGGACCGGCCAGAGAAGAACAACTGTCTCTCCGGAGCCATGATGCAGCAGTTCGGAGAGCACACTGAGGTCGGAAACCGATGAAAAAGTACAGCAAGCAGCCTATTTCAGGAGTTTACCAGTCATGAGAATGCGATCATCGTCATTTCGGGAGTCGGAAAGTCTTTCTGTTCTGGAGCTGATTTGGGTCTCATCAAAGACGTCAGCTGCGCTCATTCTCCCTGCCACCTCATCCATTTTCTGCTTTCCAGATTTCGGATCAACGTCTCGGCGTGCAAATGTTCGAGTACATGTCGTCCGTTCTGACTGCTCTCCACTCGTCTCCGGCCATTTCCATCGCCAAAATCCATGGCCACGCACTCGGAGGAGCCACAGAAATCTGCTCTTCTGCCGACATCCGAATCGCCCATTCTGCCTCCAAAATTGCCTTTTTCCAATCCAAAATGGGAATCGTTCCGTCGTGGGGCGGTGCCGAGTATTTGGAAGGGATAATGGGAAGAGGACGCGCACTCGCTGCGATGGGAAGAGCCAATGTGATGACGGCGGAAGAGGCGAAAAGCTACGGATGGGTGGATTATGTGTACGAAACGGACGAGGATGCGGAGGTATTATCGGACACAAAAAGCAGAGGGACTGACAGGAAAACCGTTCAGAGCTTCATCAAGCAAGTAGCGAGCAGTGGATTGGAAGTCACGAAGGCTCAGAAGGCAATGTTGAAGGCGGTGAAAACGGGAGTCGACGCGCAGAAAGTTGTTCTGGAGGCCGTCTGGAACGGAGCAACTCACAGGAATGCTCTTCAGAAGCAACTAGACGCCGTCGTCAAAAAATAATCGTGCCATTTTTGTACCGTTGATTAGTGATTGTCGAGAAACAAATACATTAGAAAAGTCTCCCGTTCGTCGTATACTCGTATTCGCTTTCCCTTATCTTGACCTTATTCCCTCCCGCTCCTCCTTTTTTCTTCGATCAAAAAAGTCATTAGACAAGGGGAAAATGAGGTTTCGGAGTGCGAGTGGCCCCCGAATGACGCGCCAAGTTCAATCAGTTCCATCAACTGACATCACCCCCACCCCCTCCGATTGAACTGAAAAACTGGAAGCTTCGCGTTCTGCAGACAGAGAGATCAAATGGAGAATCCTCTCAAAACTTTCAAGAAGTGGTATTTAAAAGTCGGGCTAAGTTTCCGCACTTTCCCGAAAGTGTCGAGTAATAATCCGTGCCAGACAGACGAAAACGGACCGGTCTGGGGGTGTAGGTGGCAAGGAACATCATCCAACATTCCTCTTTTCGCCCGCTTTTCATCTGATGACACAACCGCAGAAGTTCGAAGTCGCAAAGGAGGAGGAGGACCGGTCCGCGGATGACGCGCGCGCGGACGAATGTGTCTCTCTCTGCGTTTGCGAGGGAATCACATCGACTTTTGTTGCTTCTTCTCCTCATCTTTTGCCTCTTTTTCTTCCGCCGACTTGATTCCTCCTAATTATTTTCATCTGTTGTTGCTTGTTTTACCTCATGTTCAGCTTGTTATCGTTCACTTTCATATCACCCCAGATACCGTGTACACGCGTGTACTTTCGAATTGTTCCAGTTTCGTTTAAATCTCTCACTCTCCCAGAATCATTCTCATCTAGAAAGTATCAGTTTCGAGAGCAAGAGCACATCATGAAATTGTCCAAATGGCATGATCATTGTAGATCATTCTCCATATCCGACCATCCGTCAATTTCCATAAAAACTTCGTCTTATCAAAGAACAACGCTTCACTTGTTCCAACGAATTTAGCGATGCGCGCCACCGTATTCGCACTGTTTCGTCGGCGCCTCTTGCCGATTCCCCTCGTGAGCAGCCCGCGCACAATTTGATCTACTCCTCCGCCGCTGGTACCAAACTGTTCCTTTGAATGCAATTTATTCTCTTTCGCCACGTTTTCTCGCAGTTTTCTCTGGTCGTTTTCCTGAATGTTCTCTCTCTCTCCATTTGACCGCTAACTAGTTCGAAGATTGGCTACAGTGTAGTCGATTGAGCCACCGGACCGTTCCCATTTCCACTTTCCCTAACCCAATCGCTCTTCAGAATGGCGTGGGACTGTGTGGAGCGGCGTGCGGCGTCGCTGTTCCGGCAGCTCGGCTTCGTCGTCTGCGACCATCCGCTGCCGTTTCTCGTCTTTCCGCTTCTGTTCACCGCCGCCATGGGAGTCGGACTGCTTCATCTGAATCCACTCACCGACGCCGTCTATCTGTTCACACCGCTCGGCGCGCAGAGCAAAATGGAACGGATGTCGATCCACGAGAAGTGGCCACTCACCGACAACAACTACATTCCGGGACGGGCGGTGACGCAGAGTCGAGAGATCCAAGTGACTGCTCTCGCGAGGAACGACTCGAACATTCTCGATTCGAAGTTCGCCAACGCCGTCTATCAACTCGACAAGTACATTCAGACGAGGTGGGTTCCGATGAATGATCACGTCGAATCGATCGATTCTCAGGGTTCGTGTGCTGCACAACGGACACTTCTACAGCTACAAAAACCTGTGTCTACAGTACAAAAGTGAGTGACCCCGGAGTCCCCCTTTCCATTCTCATTTGCAGATGGTGGGTGCCCTTCCAACAAACACGTGCACATTCTCTCCGATCTCTACAACCACGGATTCAACATCTCCTATCCGTACTTCAGATTCGGATCCGAGTAAGAGTTGAATGAATTTCGCGTAGTCTCGGCTCTTTCCAGAGGCGGCTACATCGGCAGCAGTCTGGGCGGAGTGACGGTGATGAAGGGTGACAACGATACGGACATTCTCGCGTCGGCCAAGGCATGGTTTATGATCTACCATCTCAAGTTTCATCCGGAAGAAATGAGCTACATTTCGGGCGAATGGGAGCTCGAGTTGGGGCGAATGCTGCGAGACTATCCGGAGGATCCGTACATCTCCATCACGTACTTCCACTCGCAGACACTCGCCGACGAGCTGAAGAGGAACGCCGACTCGCTGGTGCCCCGGTTCGTCATCTCGTTCACCCTCCTCGTCATCTTCTCGACCATCTGCTCGCTGTCCTTTGTCGATGGAACGTTCAACGTCGACTGGGTGCTCTCGAAGCCGATTCTCTCGGTGCTCGGCGTCGTGAACGCCGGAATCGCCATTCTCACAGGCATCGGATGTCTCTCTCTGATGGGAATGCCCTACAACGACATCGTCGGGGTGATGCCGTTCCTCGTGGTCGCTGTCGGCACTGACAACATGTTCCTGATGGTTGCAGCGATTCGGCGAACTTCGCGAACTCTTCCAGTCCACGAACGGATGGGAGAGTGCATGGCCGACGCGGCTGTGTCCATTCTGATCACTTCCAGCACTGGTGGGTTGTCTGTTCCGATCCGGAACATTGTCATGTTGCAGATGTTCTCTCGTTCGGCGTCGGCACAATCACCACCATTCCCGCCGTTCAGATCTTCTGCATCTACACCGGAGTGGCCATCTTCTTCGCATTCATCTACCAGGTACTTTTCCACTTGAATCCACTTCTCATTTCACTACTCTTCCAGATCACTTTCTTCGCCGCTTGCCTTGCTCTGGCCATGAAACACGAAGCATCCGGACGCAACGCCCTCTTCCTCATGGACACGACGCCAGTCGAGAAGCGGCAGTCGGTGGGTCTGGTGCAGCGACTGTTCAACCTCGGAAGTGCCCCCGACAAATCGGTGACTCACGACATCAAGGAGCCGATAACTTCGCGGTTCTTCGGCGAGTGGTATGCTCCGGTGCTGATGCATCCGGTCGTTCGTGGAATTTCGATGGTGTGGTTTGTGATCTACTTGCTCGGCGCCAGTTACGGATGCTCCCGCATCAAGGAGGGATTGGAACCGGTGAATCTTCTCGTCGAGGACTCATATGCCATTCCCCACTACCGATTGCTCGAAAAATACTTCTGGAAGTACGGTCAACAGGTTCAGATCGTCGTCAACAATGCGCCGGATCTCCGAAACCGTACCTCGAGAGACCGTGTTCACGCAATGGTTCTCGACTTTGCGACGAGTAAACACGCGATCGGAATGGAATCCGTGCAGTTTTGGCTGTTCGAAATGGAGAGATACTACCAGCAGGAGCTCCAAGTGCAAATCATCGACTCCTCGTTCTACGGTCTCCTCCAGCATTTCCTCGCCTCGAAGACAAACAATCCACTGGCCGAAGACATTTATTGGGGTCAGATGCCGGACGATGAGAATGGAACGACGGTGCAGAGTTTCCGATTCATAGTTGGAATGAAGGATCTTGTGACGACGATGGATCAGACGGACGCCACGACCACCTTCCGAGAGGTCGCTGCTCGCTGGCCAGAGTTCAACGTGACCACATTCATGCCCATTTGGCTCTTCACCGACCAGTATGTCATCATCATCCCGAACACTGTGCAGAACATCTTCATCGCCCTCCTCGTCATGATTTGCATTGCTGTGCTCATCATCCCGCAGCCAATGTGCTCTCTCTGGGTGGCTCTCGCGTGTGCATCGATCGACTTCGGTGTCATTGGATACATGACTCTGTGGAATGTGAACTTAGACGCCATCTCGATGATCACCATCATCATGTCTATCGGATTCTCTGTCGATTACTCTGCCCATATCGCCTACGGATACGTGGTTTCCACGAGAGACACGGCGGCGGGAAGAGTCCAAGAAGCTCTATCTGCCCTCGGGTGGCCGCTGTTCCAAGGAGGTCTCTCTACAATTATCGCTGTCTCTGTTCTAGCGGATATCCCCGCTTACATGATTGTCACCTTCTTCAAAACGGTGAGTGAAAATGTGTATATTCTCGTGTCATTTGTCGTTTCTAGGTTGTTCTGTCCATTTCCCTCGGTCTTCTACATGGTCTCGTCTTCCTGCCCGTTCTTCTCTCTATTTTCGTTAGAGGCTGCTGCATTATTCCAAGCACCCCGCATGGACACTCGAAGACTGATAGTCAAAAAATCGAAAAGGTAGAACCAACATGCAGGTGTCGTAGATCAACCATCAATTCCAGTCCATAAAAATCGCTGCGATCACCGCTGGCTCCCTAGACTACAACACGGTCGCTCCGCTGCGAGCATCATCGCCCGTCAGTTTTCCCCACCGATTCGAGTACACTGATGAGTCGCCGACGGTCCACAATAGATCCAAATCGTCAATAAAATCAGAACATCTTGACTAGTAATTTATGTCGCGATTAACCACTAACTCACTTCAAATACGTGTATTGTAGAATATATTGAGATTTCTACGCTGTCATTTTCGTGTGAATGAAAACTTCTTTCTACTCTCACTTCACTTCAACATGTGGAACAGCTTGTTTGCAACAAACTTTTTATGGCATGACTGATAAACTGGATTTTTTGAATGAAGGTTTCATAGCGAGTCTTGCGACAGTATTGCCCAGCTCCGAAGTTCTCCCTCCTTTCTGGCGAATTTTTTCTAGGCTGTACTTAAATACTCACGAAAAACTTTCATAACAAGTTTATGAACAGCGGAAAACAATAACAATTCACTTATTCTCCTCAGCGGCCTCTCTGGCTCTCTTTTCACGTCGTCCGCGGTATTTCTTATCGGCACGCTCCTTGCGGAGAAGTCTGAAGATCTCAACCTTGCGCTCGGCCTCGGTGACTTGGCGTGGTTCCTCGAAGGTGACGGAGTGGGAAAGTGGAAGGATAACTCCGCGGAGTTGGGCGGCAACCTTGAGCTCTTCAGCCTAAAATACGGAAGTCATTTTCTTGTTTCAGAACCTCCCTATGCATTCCAGAGGTGTTTTGAAAGTAATAGAAATTCGCTTACAGAGCTGTCTCCCTTCTTCGGGGCGCTGAGCTTCTTCGGGAAGAGGATAAGCTTAGCCTTGTACTCCTTGAGACGGTCAGCGTTAGCCTGAGAGAAGCAACCGTAAAAAACGTTAAAGCCTGTGTAAAATTAACCTTGAGTCCCTCGGCGGTCTTGTTGGTTCTTCTGACGTCAACGGCGATTCCGATGGTTCTGGCCTCAACCTGGGAGATTCCGGCGGCCTTGAGCTCTTGGAGGGAGAAACCACGTCCAAGACGGGTCTTGGTGTTGTATCTCTTGTTCGGGCAACGAACGACGGATCTGAAAACAGCGAGTTCAATTAACGAATGAAAATGGAACTTGATCAAACCTGAGAAGTCCGGCGACTGGGCGAGGAGCGATCTCGACAGCCTTAGCCTGACGGTTCTGTCTGCGGCGAAGCTTGCGAGCTGGCTGGTTGAACCAGGTCTTCACGCGCTTATGCCAGTGCTTGCGGAAATGGGCATTGCCCAACATTTGGTTTCCACGTGGAGCCATTGTACCCTGTAAAAAATCATATTGAAAATAACTTCTAGATTGGAGAATTTTGACGATAAAAACACGTAAAATTGTGTAAAAGAACGGTGATACAGTGCAAATTAATTTCACAAGGGTTTTCTTAACAAATTTTCAGTAAATGTTCAAAAAATTGCAATTTTTGTTAAAAAGAAAAGAAAAAATTCGGCAAAATTCACTGTTTCCCCCCTCTGCAATGTATTAGCGTTGAATACTCAGGCAACGATTTCGCTACGGAGATGTCTTCGCGCCGAGACCCGCATGTTTGGCGTGCGCCTTTAAGCAGTGTCGATTTACGAAGCCAAGAAAAATAAAATTTTGAGCCATTTTCAGGTTTTTTGAGTCTTCTGGAGAGATCTCCAGAGTCCTTTAAATTTGCGAAATTTTTTGAATTATTATATAATACAACGAAATGATCTTTAACTATAAAAAAGGCACATTGAATTCACTGGAAATTGTAGATAAAATGGAAAAACATCTGAAAAAATGCATCCGATTCCTTGATTACTGAGAACTTTTGGGGTATCAATCAATACGATTTTAATAAATACGAGTTTATTATATTTTAATGAATTACTGGAAAATTATACATTCGTGGTTATCGACAAAGTTTGGCAATGTTTAAATTTGTTCGGTGTACTGTCTACAGAGATCTTTATTTATTTTCCGTGTGCTTTATCGTAGGTGTCCTTGTTCTTGTAGGCGCCGACATAGCCAGTGTTTTCGGCAGCATCGTCGCGACCAGCTTTGCCTTTTCCTGAGATTGATTCATTTGAAGGGTGAAGCATAAAGTAGATCAAATACCTTTTCCCTCTGCGTCGAAACGCTCTTTATGGGCACCGGTGTACTTGGTGTGGTCGGTCAGTCGGCTGTAAACGCCTCCAGCATTAGCCTTGGCCGCGCCTCCGACGCTAGGGGCCTCCAATTTGGCTAATTTGTCGGTGATAGCATCCAGTTCATCTTGGACCGATTTCTTACTCTGTCTCGAGCGGTCCTCGGCCACGAAAGCTAAAACCTTCTTCGTTTCGTCGAAAGTTGCCTTCTTTTTCGGGCTGAAGTACATTTTTAATAAGAACAAGTCGATTCAAAATAGGTGTACCCAGTCACTTTGCTGAACGCGATACCAGTCATCGTGCTGGTAATCGACTTGCTATCGAGAACACCAGCATCTTTCAGCCACTTGTCAAAATTCTTTCCAGTCATTTCGGTGGCCGTTGCAGCTCCGAACTTAGTGAACGCGTCCCATCTGGAACAGTTGGTCATGAAATGAAGTAATTAAGCAGAGATAAACGCACTTCTTTTTCGCATCAGCGTTGTCCCAGTGGAATTCGGCAGAAGCGGCCATATTTCTGAAAGCGAAAGTGTTTGTATGGATGTAGGGAAGAATAAAGAGGAGAGTAAGGGGCGGAAGAGGGCCCGCATCCGGGACGGCAACCATGGAAACGTGAAAATATTCAGAGGCAGCAGGAGAGAAGATCATAAAACAGCTAGAGGGTAGAGCTAGTCACATGGTATCAGATTAGAGGCGGGAGCAGTGAGTCTTTTGATTAAAAGTATTGCGGGTTCATACTCAACCACTGACACCTTCCCCTTGTGAACTGAGATTTGGCGAGGCAGGGCGAGCGTGTGTGGGGGGAGAATGCCAGAAGCTGAGAGTGGAGAAGGCACAATGGGGAGCCAAGATTATTATCTATTCATTCTTCGCACAGACGGGCGGCCGAAGCTTGTTCCCTAATTGCGCGCCGTCCGTCCGTGGAGCACATAACGAGTGAGGAGGAGATTCGGACGGTGATTAGTGGAAGCGGGGGAGAAGGGAGGAAGAGTTGCGGGAGGAGGGGAGGGATGAGAGGGCAAACGGCGTTCAGTGATGTGATGGGAGCAGAAAGACGAAACACGCGTCGAGAGGTGTTTTCTCTCGTTGCTCGCTCGGTTTCTCCTCTTCTTTTTGCGCTGCTCTGACACCGATAAATCATTCGCAGGGCACTGCGACGGAGGGACTGGCCCGACTATAAAAGTGTTTGCGTATGAAAGGATAAAACAAAAATTGCGAAATAGGAGAATTGGGGGGGGGGGGCGCAAAGGGGCTTTCGCAAATTGCGAAATTGAGTGGCCGCCGGGAATTCATGAATCCGTGATGAACTTTCAACCGCTAGGCAGATTCGAACTGAGAAGAGAGGGGCGGAGTCAAAGGACAACGAGAAGACAACAACAACAGAAGGCCGCATTTCGTTGCGAGACCCAAATTAATTGTACGGTGGTGGAAATGAGATAAATCTGGGCGTTGAATGGCCTTTTCAGGCAATTAAGTACCAAACCGTATGGGGAAATCTCTGCAATAAACAATAACCGTTCTTTTCAAACGATGCCGATGACTAACACTGTGTCCGATAACACGTCCATTTCCTTATTTCAGGGGCGGATGGATACTGTAGTTGTTACTAGAGTGCACCCATTCGCGGCGGTTTCTCTAGATGCCGTTTCGCCGCCTTTTCTGTCTTTGTAATGCTTCTTTTTTACTGGAAACTCTAAAATCTCGGATTTCCCACACACGGCTCCGGGGATGAATTCGAAAATCAAAAACGCCTTCTCTCGCCGTCTGCGTCTCTCGCGGTGCCCTCGCTCTCTCGCCGCCTTCTTCGGTTCGAAACCATGTGAGAATGCGCAGAGAGATAGAAAGGGAGGGACGAGGAGAGCGGTTGTAAAACAAGACAACAAACATCGAGGCGAAATTTCAAAAATAACGCCCCGAGTACCAGGCGTATTCAAAAACTGGAGGAGGCTGATGTGCGGCCAAAAGGGACGCGATGGGGGAGGAAGAGGCGAAAGAGAACTAGATTAGCGCCGACGTCTGCGTCTCTCGTTCCCAGATCTTTCACTTCATAATTGACACCCTCCCCGGAGGAGGAGGACGTCTTCTTCTCGTTTCTCGCAGCAGTCAACTCGAAACTTGATATCTTCATTGTGTGCCGTTTCGCCCGATTTGTACATGTCGGTGTGCACAACTCGAGTGTCCTAGTATACGGAATACGTAAACGATCTACATAGACCATTATGTTCATTATGAATGGGTGTGGCCAGCGCAAGGATTACGATAGAGAGCTGAGAGTTGTTTCTCGATCCTCGGAGAGCTCAAAAGCGTTTCGTAGTGTTGAGGCGGGGGAAAAAAAAGGGGGAAAATGCCTCAACTGGGTGTGGACGGGGTAAAATATATGATTTGCGTGTCAACAGAAAACGCGGAATTTGATAACGGAGAGAAAGCACGGCGAACTGACGAACACGGAGAGTGACGTGGCGTTGGGGGGAAGAGCGGAGAAAGCGTTTTCTGTGTAGAAGGGAAAGAAAACACGACATGCACATAATGTAGGCACATTTACAATTCAGACATCCAGCCAAAGAGCGAATAATGAGAGATCGAAAGGGAAGACGAGAGAGAGAAAGAGAGAGCTCTTTTCAGCATCCATCCATCACTCGCATTCCTTCCGATTCGAGACGATGGAACAACCGAATATAATATGGGTACATGGTTCTCGGAAAATGACTTTCTTTCGGAAGTGAGATTATGTGAACAGGGCAGCAGAAGTTCTCGATTTTCACTCTTCTTTCTTTTCGCCGCCGGCGCCCTGAAAGTAAATGCAACGTTTTATGAGCAGACAGCATATGGTTTCAAAGGACAACATGTGCAATCGAATGTCATTTCGATAATCTAAAAAGTGCTCACCTTTCCCTGTTCCTTCGAAGCCAACGCGGCGGGAACATTGACCGAAGGCGGGGGAGCTGCCTTGCTCACGTCGCTGGCTGCACTCGCCGGTGACTCCTCTTTCTTCTTTCCACCACAGATGAAAATGTTCCAAGTGAACGCCACGAGGAACAAGAACATCGAAAACATGACTTTCTTTCTGCAACTGATCAACTTCTTCTGGATGTTTCCTTCGGTCACAGACCTTCGGAACCCTCGTGAGATTGAAAATAAACATCTAAACTTCAGAGTAATACAAAACCGTGTCAACCACGTGAAAAGTTTCGGGTCAAAGATAAGGTTTGCATCAGAGATTCGAACAGAGGATGGGTATAGGCTTCATTCCCAGTGAACACTTGAACAAAGAACAATCAGTGTTATAAATATTATATATTTCAAAAATCTTGGAACCTCCATTTTTCACGTGAACTGAAGAGCTTGCTGGTCTCTTCGTGAATAAAAGGGTCACCCGTTCATACGGGATCCACGTACCCTTTATTCATAACGAGACCCGCAAGCTCATCAGTTCACGTGAAAAATGGAGGTTCCAAGATTTTTGAAATATATAATACTGTAGATTAGGCGATAAAGAGAAGTTTCAATCAGAATCACTTCCAGCCTCTTGTTTTACGTCGCCTGTTCCCGCAAGCTCGTCTTCTGTGATTTCTCGTTCCTTCATGACGACGTATTCACGAGTCGAGAAACCAAATTTGAGCATGTCCTTCTCTTTCAGCTCGATGTAGCGTTGTGGTTCGATTTTCTGTTCGTTCAGAAATGTTCCGTTGCCACTGCCCAAGTCGATGACATACGGCATGATTCGGCGAGCTTTCGTACCGTCGTCACGTGTGAACGGCATCGATCTGAAATTAGGAAAGTAAATTAAAGAAACGTTTTGAATGTAACACCTGAACTGCAATACAGCATGCTGCTTGCTGCAACTCGGATGATCGACTGGAATGTCTGCGATCTTGTGATCTCTTCCGATGAGATATGCGGACTGCCGATGGATGTACAACACTTGCAACGCTTCTTCTCCTTTGAACGGATATAACCTCCAGCGTGCGTTTGGTTTCTTCGCCTCCGGGGGTTCGTTGTATTTGATGACGACACCTCGGAACGTGTTCGTGTCTTCAGTCAAAGCTCCAGAGACTCCCAAGTTGACCTTCTCTTTTTCCTTCGGAGGACCGGTTGGCTCTTCACTTTTTCCCCAGTTTTCTTGTTTAGTTTCGAGTCCGTACTTCTTTCCGTCTTCACGAACACGTTCACGACTCCGAGATCGTTCTCGGAAGTTGCCTCTGCGTTCACGATGCTCGTCTCGCTGATCTCGATGATAGGATGGCCCGTCTCTGCGTCCATCTCGGTCTTCACGATCTCGTCGATCTCCACGGAATCCTCGTTGGTCTCGATCCTCGCGATCTCTTCGATCATCGCGACCCCTCCGTTCTTCACGATCACGCCGATCATCTCTTCCTCCACGATCTTCCCGTTCCCGTCGGTCTTCTCTACCTCTTCGCTCATCACGTTCAAGTCGATCTCTTCTGTCTCGACGGTTGTCACCATCACCTTGACGTCTTTTTGGAGAATCCCTGAAACGATTCGATATGCAGTTGGATTACTTGAAACATGTAGATACTCACTGATCACTCAGCGGCTCATCTTTAATTTCTTTCTTTATCGGAACATCATCATCTCTGTGCCGTTCGCGTCTATCGTGCCGGTCTCTTGAACGAGAGCGGTTCCTGGTAGAGCGTCGCTCGCGAGAATCGTCGCGCCCCATGTTTCCTGTATATTTTACTAATTTATTAAATTTTAATTATTGGGCCATTTACGGGATCGCGGGAGAAACAAACAGAAAGGCTAGAAAAGGTATCCATAATTCGAAAAATGCGAAATGTTCTAAATTAACGACACTCCGTTCTCCCATTTGCGCGTACTTTAACGTAAATCTACACAACATATTTACGGCGGCAATTCAAATCAGATTTCGCACCAAAAACAGAAAACAAATTCATGAATCTTCGAAGGAAGCTTCCTCAATGCACCTCCAGATGTGTTTATTTACTGCATAGTGTCCACTACGAAACGAATTCGAAATGAGGCCCACGGAAGGAATGCCAGTGTTTTAGTCGTCCCCATCACACACACACATTATTCTTCCAGTCTTCTTCGCAGGCGTAAAAAGGAAATATTATTGAGAGAGCGGAGAGTGGGGAGGAAGCTCGGCGAGCCACGGAGACGCAGAGCAGCACGAGAAGAAGTCGATAAGCGGCGAGCCGTGCCCCGAAAACGTCGTCTGCTCCAGAGAGCAGCTCTGCCGAAATTGTGCTCTTTCGCAACGAGTGCTCTTCGATCCGAACATGGCGGCGCAATTCTACGAGCGGAACACCAGGTATGTTTGAATGTGTTTGTCGTGGATGGGAAATTCTTCGGAACTGTCTCCGAGGAAACAATCCAATTCTATCTTTGCAGCGGGATGAACGCCGACAGGTTCATGGCCCGACTGACGGATGAGTCGACTGTGAACACGATGCAGAGACACTACTGGACGGCACGGCAGTTCATAAGGACTAAACTGGGCAAGAAAGTGAGTCTCTCTCTCGAAGGCAGAACCCCTTGAAACTCTCGATTGTGTTCCAGGAAGACGAGCATTTGGAGGCCAGTGACAACGAGTTGGACACCTGCCTGAACCTCTACCGATCGGTGCACGGCACCTCTTTCCAGCTGCTCAATAACGTGGACAACTACGCGAATTTCCTTCTGGGTGAGTGAGAAGTTGTATATCGACTCTCTTATTTTGCTGTTTTCCAGATGAGACACTCGTCCAGAATGTCCTTGGAAAGTATCTGAAGGAGAAGGGAAAAGTGGACAAAACGGAAGCGGTCGGTCGGATTCTGATTGCCGTCGGAAGGTCTCTTCTGTTCTCAAGCCACCGACTGAACGCCGCCAGAATCGGCGTCTCGACGTGAGTCTCTACTTCTCTCTTCATCTCGTTGACTCCTTTCTCTCAGATTCTACAACAAATTGAGTGTGTTCGTGGAACGAGCAATCGGCGACTGTTCGCAGACAATCGAGGCCGTGCAAATGTGCAGAACCGAGTATCGAGGAAGTCTTTTGTGGATGAAGAAGACGAGCGAAGAGCTGGATCCGGACGTCGACGGCTCGGTGGAGAAGTTCCGAGAGGCGCAGACGACTGTCAAATCGAACAAGGAGCGACTCGATCGACTCAAAATGGACACTCTTCAGAAGGTGAGTCATGGGTGTATTGGGTGTCCGAACGTTTCCGACGTTTCCCATCAAATGTCACATCAATTTCCGATTCCCGTTCAGGTCGATTTGCTCTCCGCATCCCGCTCCAACCTGCTCTCTTACGTCCTAACGCATTACCAGAACGAGCTGTACGAGTACTATTCGAAGACGTCGAGAGCTTTCGAAACGTTGGCCGAGAACATTCAGTGTTACAACAACTACGATTTCGAGATTCTCAGTGTAAGATTTCTCCCCCTTCTTTTGAGACTTTGACAACGGAATTTCAGCATTTGGCAACTGGAACAAAGCCGGAGAAAGAGCGGAAAACTTCAGAAGAGAACTCTCCGCAGACGTCGCAGCCGAGAGCAGGAGCAGAGGACGAGCTGAAGAATCTGCTCTTCGGGCGGGAAAGTCCGCAGTTCGGAGGGGAAGAGGTCGAGGAGACACGCGACTGCGACAGTCCCCTCGCCGAAGACGTCGACGATGATCCCAAGGGAAGCGATCTTCTCGATCTCGAGTCGGCCGCTTCGATCGCCTTCCCGATCGGTCCGCTGGCGACTCTCTACGACACCTCCTCGTTCGTGCCGCCCATCCTCCCTGGGCCGCCGGGACCCTCGAAACAGAATACGTCGTCCTCTGCATCCAATGACATTTTATCCCTTTTCGAGGGAAACAAAACGGATCAAAATACGGCTTCCTCCGCATTGGTTTGTGAATTTTGAACGGTGAAGAAGTGGGCGATGACACGTGGAATTTCAGGATTGGGAGTCGCTGATCAACGACTGCGACACACAGAACGACGAGAATCTTCTGTAGAGGAGCGACAAAGACTGACAATTTATGTGTATTTTGGTGAACGAATAATAAAGATTTCCCCCAATTTTCTGCATTTTCTTCGGAACACTTCTCGTTTCTCATCGCTTCAGTTATTGCCGCACGGAAACACAATGTGCACATTCAATGCAATCGCGCTTTTTGGCTCTAATGCGTTAAGTTCAAATTTCTCTGAAATATCTGCGTCTAACATTTCTCGAACTATTATATATTTCACAAATCTTGGAACCTGCGCAAATGCGCTCCGCTTGACCCGTGTTGGTCTCGCAACGACTCTTGTCTGCGTCTCTCTTGGAACACACGAGACAGAGACAATAATCGTGGCGAGACCAACACGAATCCAGCGGAGCGCGTTTGCGCAGGTTCCAAGTTTTTTGAAATGTATAATATTTCAAAATTGGACGAAAGAGCGTTCGGAAAATGAGTCGCAGACACCAGTGGAGCGATGGAGCATGGGATGTGCACATGGAATTCCGTGGCATTGTGAGATTGTCAAGAACAGTTTAAAGTCTATTTCAAATGTGATCCACAGGATCTTCAGGACATTCAGAACAACAGATGAATCATCCTCCCACGGGGAAAACGGGCAGTGTTCAGGAAAACCATCAAACCCTTTATAACCGTCCATAAAATCATAAATGTCTCTCTCGCAACAGTTAAAAAGCCAGCAACAGTAGTTCTGTTTCCCATCCGTCCACAACGGGAAACTGTTCGTGCTCTCTCCATCCCTCATCTTCCATTCACTCGTCATGAACGTCCTCCGTCTCTTCTCATTCCTCTTTGCTCTCATTTTCGTCGATGTCTCGGCTGGTCTTCTGAAAACCCATTCAGACGGAGGACACGCGGTGATTCTCTTCGCGTTCGAGGGAAAATATCCATTTGGTTGCAGGTGACGTTCCGTCCGGCCCATATAATGGGAGGCCAATCGGGAGCAATGGTCGGAAAGCCGCCAGTTGAGTCGAGCGAAGAGGCGAATGGATAATAACACGATCGTTTGGTTTCCGAATAAATATGATGAGCATTTGTTGAGATTACATTCGAATTATTCAGCCGAGATATTCGGGGGAATTCACCGTTTTCCACGAATTAACTTTGCTGCAATGCAGTTCGTTGTCCGAACGCATCTTCAATCATACTGAAAGAAGTCATCCCACTTCTTGAAGATGTCTCTATCTGTTCTCATTTCCTCGTCTTGCCATTCTGATACTATGTCGTACACACACGGATAACCTGGGGAACTTTGCAGGCAATTGCCTTAAGGTCCTGCAACGAAAGAGCGAGGCAGCGCTTACTATCGGATGCCACCGAAATGGCCCCGAAACCGAGAAAAAGCCGCTCGCTTCGCTTGGCGGGTCTTGCAGCGGAAAAATACACAGCTGCAATGAATGTTACAGTAATCTCGTGTTTATTTTTTGAATTTTTTCGCTTTTTCATGAAAAATGACGCGTTTTATCAATAAGATGGTACGTTTCGATGATATTTTCGTGAAAAATGCAAAAAATCCGACGAAAATTGGTTAAACGCGCCATTTTTTTACGAAAAAGCAAAAAAAAATTCAAAAAATAAACACGAGATTACTGTAACATTCATTGCAGCTGTGTATTTTTCCGCTGCAAGACCCGTCAAGCGAAGCGAGCGGCTTTTTCTCGGTTTCGGGGCCATTTCGGTGGTAGATTTCAGAGAAAATTTCAAAATCTTTCGCGCCAAAAGAGAGGTCCACGCACGCGGCGAACGCATAAAACATTCGGCTATTCTGGGTTCCGCATTCCGATACATTTTTAAGCTAATCCGGATTCCGGTTTTTAGAATTTCTCACTCTGTTACCAAAGTTTCCCGAGCATGATATCGATTTCGAAACAATTGCTCAACTTTAGAGTTGACTCACAACTTGTCAGAAGTTGTCAAGCATTTCACCCTTTGCGTGAGATTTCAATTCGAAAAGAAACTGCAAACTTCAAACATCCCTAAAACATTTTTGTTCCGCTGAAGTCAACGACACGTTCTGAACTGCCCCACCAGCTCAAAATCTTTCTCTTTCTCTTCTATCGGATGCAATCGAAATGACCTCGTTACCGAGGCGAGCTCTGCCGGAGAATCATTATATCTCGAGATTGATAAGAGATATCAAAAAGTTGTCAACAGAACATTTGTCGTCCTAGTTATGATCTACAAGTTATTCGTTGACAACTTTCTAATATCTCTTATCAATCTCGAGATATAATGATTTTCCGGCAAAGCTCTTCTGATGTCATCCTATAGTGAGTGTTCTTTCCGTCATAAATGAAGAATCTCAACAGTTCAAAGACCGTCATGGTTTCCCTATCGTCGGTTTCCCAATACGTTTCCATTCCCATCTTCCACATGGGAACGAAAAGGAAACTGCAACAGTTGGTGCTCTCCCTCCCCCGTCTTCACTCATCGGTTCTGCCGTCATGAACGTCGCCCGTCTCTTCTCCTTCCTCTTCTTCCTTCTCGCTCTCATCGTCGTCGACGTCTCCGCTGAAAGTTTCAGTCCGAAACGGTTCACCAAAAGCGGCAGCCGGGTAATATCCGTTCCCCATGCCTTCAAGTCAACAAGTTTTCAGACTACCCGATATCCGCCACGTCGCAGTCTGATGGGCGGCAACGCGGGAGGTGTCGTTGGCAATCCGGAGGAAGAGTTCAGCGGCGAAACCCAGGGATAACTGTTGTCTGCGAATGAAGTTCACGAGCATTTATTCAAATTTTCATTCCAAAGATTCATAAACACTGCAGAGTCAGTGGAGCAGGTGTCTCACTAGTTTTCCAGATGGATTTCTCGGCAATTCGGAGACAAAAACCACGTCATCGAGTCGTTTGTACGACGCCAAGTTGTCTGAAATAAGTGACATTTCGGGCGGATCCGAGAACAAATCCAGCACCTTCGACCGCCGTCATAATCTCCTCTTTTGTGTCGGGATTCCCGATTACTTTTGCGATTAACAGATCAGAGTTCGGGTTCTGGAACCAAATGAGACTTTCGGATGGTTCCGAGTGGTCTTACCTGAAAGACGGCACAGTCGATCACTGTGTGGACCTTGCGGATGACGTCCTCAATCTCGTTCGGATTCACTTGCCATCCACGCACTTTCATCATCTCTTTCGATCTTCCCACTATCATCAACTCGTCGGTTCGACTGCAGAAAGTGCCCAAATCACCTGGAAGATCCAGTTGAAGCAGTTTTGTTCTGTTTCTCTCTGACCAGTGTGCATGAATCCCTTCTCCACTCCAGTCGCCGACTTCACCAGAATCTCCCCGCTCTTCGCATCCAACTGCACCTCCACCAGTGGATACGGCAGTCCCACAGTGTTTCCAGTGGCGATTCCCTTCCGAGTACTGCACAAGAGAACACCGCATTCGGTGGTTCCGTACACTGAAATATTCAGATGAATGCTTGAAAACGCGGGCTCACGGAGCACATTGAATCAGGTTCTCCAGTGCGGGAAGTCGTTTCGAG
Organism: Caenorhabditis macrosperma; assembly: GCA_963932285.1. Classification (NCBI taxonomy): domain Eukaryota; kingdom Metazoa; phylum Nematoda; class Chromadorea; order Rhabditida; family Rhabditidae; genus Caenorhabditis; species Caenorhabditis macrosperma. The sequence goes on from OZ010622.1 coordinate 6,501,473, forward strand.
AGCTTCGTAAAGTTGTCTGGAGGACTGGCTGCTGCTCCGACGTAAACGGTTCTGAGTGAGGAGAGATCGAAAGAGGAGACCAGTGGATGGTTGGCGAGGAAGTTGAGAACGGGCGGAACCAAGAACAGAACGGACACTCGGAAGTTCTGACAGTTGGCCAGGAACTCTTGCTCATTCCATCGCTCGTTCACGATAACTGTGCATCCGGAGAAGAGCACGGAGAGCACAGTCACGAGACCGCCGGCGTGGAAGAACGGAAGCACTCCGTAGCAAATGTCCGACTGCGAAGGGGAGAAGTAGCGAGAATCCGCTTTGATTTCTCGTATCTGGTCGATTTGAGAGCACAGGGTGTTCTGGGTGTACTCGAAGAGTTTCGGAGGTCCAGTGGTGCCAGAGGAGAAGAAGACGACGACTCCAGAAGTCTCGAACGTCTCCACCCACTCCTCGCGTGACATCTTCGCGAGTTCGGAGATTTTGTACACGTCCATTCCGTCGAACATCTCCAGATCCACGTCATCACTGATCAACACAAAGTTCGCATTGCTCTGTCGCAAATATTCACTGATTTCATCTGAAAACACACATGTACAGTGTCCTATTCTGAATCACGTGCATTTCTTGTAAGAAGGGTTCAGAGGAATGATTGTGGCCCCGACTAGTTGAGCAGCAATGATAATTGCGATGATATCCGGTGAATTGGTGGAGAACAGTCCGATGCGGAGAGGATCAGTTGATCTGAAAATGGGAAACCACTGATGTGTCCAATCGGGTCGTCTCACTTTCTGGGCAATCTCTGGAGGACGGCAGCCCAGTTTTTGATCAATTTCCCGAATTGATCGAACGATAAAAAGGCGTCTTTGTACACCTGAAATATGGGAAATCAATTGATAATAATCAGACATGAAGACTAACAAAAGCCGCTTTTGAGCCGAAAGTCGATATTTCCTCGAGGAACTCGTCGGCGAAACTCCGCGACATGCTGAACACAATGATGGCTCCGAATGCGGTTGTTTGCCGGTTTGCCCCCCGAAATTAGGTGTCATTTCAGGCGATGGGCACTCTAATTACCGTAATCTTACTGTACAGAGAGAGAATGAGAGCAGCAGTGGAGATCACGAGACGGAGTGAGACGGGACGAAGAATGGAAACAGACTACTATACATACGATTGGTGTATTCGATACTCGAGAAACTTTGATTAAATGGAAAACGGCGAAGAATTGAGAAGATGGCATTCTGAGCAACTCAAGGACTGTTCCATAATCACTGGTTGGGTCTGTCGGTGAAATACCAGAAGAAGAAGAGCTCACTGTGAAGGGACCAGACACCGGAACAAGGTCCCCTAGGCTACTGGGCCATAGCAGGTGAAAGGAGCAGATTTTCTTTTTCTTTCAACATCTCGCATCGAATAGGCCGGAACCCCTAATTTGAAAATAATTCATTTGTTTGATGCATTTTCAATTTTTCATTATTCTGGTCCGTTTGGGTCTCTATTCGGATCTTTCTTATACTAAAAGGGAAAGGATGTGTGTCTGTCTGTCTGTCTGTGGGTTTCTTTGTCCACAGCCGTTTCTCAGCCCCTACTGGACCGTTTCAGCCCATTTTTGGCACAGAGGTCAGAAGTATTGACCGCAAGGTGCACGTAAATTTTCTAAGCGATCGGAGAAGTCTGACGCCTTCTGGGCTGTGTTTTGTGTTTTCTCTTTTAATTGCGCCTCTGGGAAAAATCGACTCGCCTATCTTCCCAGAGGCAGGTTGGGTACCACTGCATAGCCCAGGCTGAGAGGCGGCGTTAGCCGCCTCGATTGGCCTGGTACAGTCTATTCCAGAAAAAGGTACCCGAATCACGCTGGTCCAGAAACAGGACCCATTATGGAAATACAGTGTGGCTTTTTTCTGGACCAGAGGGTCATGTTTCTGGTATCTTCCGATCATACTCTGTCTGGGAGAGTTCGCTACTGGTGAATCACATAGGAGACTGGAATCGAGACCCAGCAGTACCAAAATGAAGCCGAAAAATGAAGAAAGTGGATCCTTATGCCAATATGTGGGCTGCTTGAAATGGGGTCCTTCTTCTCGTAAATTACATTCTGTGTCTCTTTGTTTGTCACATCTTTTGAGTTTCCGATTGGACTAATTACTTCTCGGATAGATGGAACGATGGATCACAGAAAAAAACATTCATGAATCAGCGAAGCAAGTGAATCAGTTTTCAAGATTGAACCCGTCTTTGTTAAGGTTGTAATCGGTGGAGCATCGGAGCGAAGAGCTGAATGACTTTCGCGCCGGTCGTCTTTTCTCTCTCTTCGAACTGAACACCGACAGGAACATTTCAAAGACGAGGTAGACGAACTGAAAGATGGAAAGTGAGGAGAGGAAGAGAGGAAGAGGAACGAACTTCTCCGAGAGTGATCACACTGACTCCCATCCACAGACCGAATTGACCGCCAAAGTCGGAGAGCAGGTTGGACCAACCGTAGGCCTCCGACTCGAGCAGCGACTCGTAGTTGAGCTGCTCGAAGTAGACCTCGATCATGGATCCTTGTTCGCTGGAAAACGGTAGAATATGGAAAACAGGGAGACGAGTGTTCATGTACCGTTTGTAGTTGAGACAGTGGTGAGCAGCCATTCCCATCGGACAACCGGATAAATCTCCGGCAATTGCTGGCCAGCGGGATGCAGAATAAGACACCGAGTAGACGTCTTGGCTGGAAGTTCTCGTTGTTTTCTTGGAAACGGAGATGTGCATCACTCACTTGCATGGCTGCTTACACGAGCATCCCAACTTCTTCGAGTCTCTCGTCGCCACGTGCATCTCTTTTTTGATGCATTCTCCTGGAAACTGTCCCAATCAGTTGTCCCCCCGTCAAACTCACTTTTGTAAGGATCGTCGACAGGGCAGTTCTTCGACTCTCGGTACGGCGGAAAACGGGGATCCCCGCATCCACAAGTGTTCGACAGATGCTTCTGGATGCAGCTTCTCTGGCATCCCTCCGTGTTGTACGCCTTCTGTGTGTAGATGAAGTCCTCCGTCTTTCCCTCTCTCACACAATCTCCGTAAGGCGCCGGCAATCTCACCATCGACTTCTGCAACATCATCTATTCAACGTCTCCCCCTCTCTCCCATACCAGCTTGATTCCGAAACTGCTGACGAAGCCAGTGGGGGCCGAGAAGCCGAGGGTGTCTGGAAACGGCTGCTCATCCGTCGCGTGCACCGTCAATCTGACCCCAGCCGCCTCAGTCGTCGGAAGATACTCGGTGACGTTCACGAACACTTCCAAACGGAGCCCTGTAGAAGAGTCGAATGGTTCCATTCGGATGCTCCAGACACCCACCATACGCGGGTCCCGATCTCTCGTTCGTTATGTTTCCCAACTTCTGTCCGTAGGTGAAACATGCTCCGTAAGACGGATCGAGATATTCGACGAAATCGCTGAAACTCCTCCCTTTCCTGCCACCGATTCCCTTTTTTCCTCACTGTTTCACATTACACTCTCGTCCATTGAAAGAGCATTTGACAATGAAATCCGACTTATTGTATGATATCTGCCACTTCTGATCTTCCGTCAGAGCGTCCACAGCGAAGATAATGTTTTCCATTGCCTTCGCACGCAGAGCTATTCTGTCTTTGACACCCTGAAGGAGTCATCCCGTGCCCGTTTGGAGAGTCAGAACCAACCGAGTAACCGTACGCTTTGTCCCGTTCTTCCTTTTTCTTCACAATCGGAGACATCGTCGTCGACGGCTGAATGTCCCAGAACTTCACGAGGCGGTCATCTGAAATGGTCTCTTCTGAAACTCGCAAAGCCCTCTCTCACCCAGCGTCGTCATGTTCGTCTGCGGCGGATCGATGCGAACGCACATCCGGATAGGCGTGGCGCAGAGACACGAGATGGTCTGCTTCTTGGGTTTGTCCGTGTAGACGCAGTCGCCGAGAGTGTTGCATCTGGAAGCGTTTCAGAGTTCGGTCGGAACAACCGGAGGGTCCTCTCGCCTGCTGCACTTGCGCTCCTGCCAGTCGACCTCTTTGTAGCACGGCCACACTTGTTCGTTCTTTTTATTGTAGAAGCACAGACATGTTTTGTTCGAGTTCTCGAGCTCCGCTTCGGGAACCTGAACACTCGATGAGCAGGGGAATGACGATGGAAACTCACCGACGTAGACACACATCCGTGTTGTTTCGTGCAGTTACAGTGCGAATAGACGGCCAATAGTCCCTCGTACCTGCTGAGAAGACGTTCGTGCACTCGCTTCTCCGACGATCGCCGCTTCCTCTTCTGAAATAAACTCTTGACATTCTTCTTCTTCTCATCTTCCCACATTTGACGCATTCCTGATTCTGAAGCAGTTCCCGTGGTGACAGATGCACGTCTTCTGCTCTTTCTCTTCCGATTGCTCACATTTCCCCAACCAATCACACCCTTGACACGCCGACACCTTGAATCTCTGCGCGAGTGCACAGTACCGAGGGTCACCGCCTTCCGGAGAGACGCAGAGTTTCGATCCGTTGCGAGTCATTTGAAGTGGCCATTCCATCTGTTTCTGAAGACGTTCCGGTTCAGAAGCTGTTAGCAAAGAGAGACGAACCGTTGTTCCGTCTTCGATGCAGTTGTTCTCGTGACACTTACAAGTCTTCAACTGATTGTGCTCTTCTGCCACGTGGCAAACCTTGTGGATCCACTCTTTTCTCGGATGACAGTTCCAGAAGTACGCATCGTCTCCTTCGTCGTCAGTGTCATCGAAACCCACACATGTCTGGAAAAGAGTTTCTGAATCTCTCGAGATCGCACTCGAACGAACGCATTCCACGTGTCCCAACTCGTGAGCCATCAGCACTCCGTGATCCTCTCTACACATCAAATCCACGGTAACCATTCGAGAGTTCGACGACCGTTTTCTTCTCTTCGCATGCGTATTCCCGTCGCTTTTATCGATTGCCATTTCGAATGCCTCGAGCTGAAAAAAGGTTTCCGGGATGACGTGTGTCTCCCGTTCCCGAAGGCCTCCTCACTGCATTTCTGATGGCGCCCAATTCGCGCGCCGCCGAGTTCTTGTAAGGGTTCATGTTACAAATGGTGACCGCCGGGAACTTGATCTCTTCGAACTTGATCTCCACACCGACGATGATGTCGTTTCTGGAAAGAGTTGGAATTGGGAGAGCGGGAAGTGTGGTCACCTGTTGAACCGATGAACAATCAGATACGCCTGATGGACGAAGCAAGAGACGCAGATGAGACAGCACAGCGACCACATTCCACGACGCCATCCCGTCGACACGTAGGCTCTCGGGATGCCATGAGCACTCGTGTGCTCCGCGAAATCGACAATGTCTCGTTTCAGCGCCTTTTTCAGGCTGATCTTTCCCATGCTCTGCGGGAGGTGGATGTATGAAAAGAAGGAGGGGGAATGTATCAAACGGCGACAGAGTAATTGTCCTCCGAGAGAGAGAGTAGGGTGCACTTGCGCGGAAACGGGCAATCAGTTTACCTGGTTTCCAGTGGTCTCTCGGGGGCTCAATGAGCACTGGTTTGATGGGAAAATGAGAGATGAAGGGGGGAGTGAGTAGTGGACAACAAGTTGTGAAATCAGACCAAGGATCCGGAGTCTAGGGGGTCGGGAACAACGGAGGAGCACCTCGTAATTGCTTGTTAACTCCTCCGAAAAGTGGAAAGTTCCGAGAATTCGTCAACTGTTCATGCCAAACATCAAGGATCCAAGTTCAGCCGGAAAAACAAGCGACTACTACTAGTAATCGAGGAGCGTGTTTGGTGGCTGCCAGACGAATAGTAAGTGACAATCTGGCAGGCGGCCCCCGGAGCCCCTCCCCCAACTTTGCGGCTCTTCACCTCATGCATTTCTCATTATTTTCCGCGAATCCGAGACAGGTTTGTGGGAGCCGCCCGAGAGAGGAGAGCTTTCTTTTGTCGAAATGCACTTTTGGGCGGGGGGAAGAGAAGACAAATTGGAAGAATGGGTACGAGAGACGAATGAACGCACACTTCTTTGCGGGGAGGAGTTGTTTTGAGCGAAAAGAAAACAAAGAAATAAATACCTAAAAAGCTGTGAAACGGGACTTCAGAGGGATTATAGACAATGGAAGACGTCGAAGAAGAGACATTTCGATGATGTACGTGTTGCCGGAAGAGGAGAAGTTGCTTGATTTCCTCGGGGACTCATCCTCGTTCGTTGGCACTTAATTAACACGAAGGACCACCTCGAAGAAGTTAAAACTGACTAATTATGGCGGAGAGAGAGAGGAATGAGTTTGTGTGTTGTGAATTGATTAAATGCCAAGTGCCGAGTGTTGAAAGGCGGATTGATAGTCCCTCAGGGACCCCTTGCCATCAGCTCTTTTTTGGACTTTCCCCCTCCGTCACCGGGAACTTTGATCCCCCATAAACAACTGGTGCTAAGGACACCGCCTGTCGGTCACTTCAAAGAAGTCCGTCGCTCCCCCGTTCTCTGTGAAACAATCCGCGCCCCCCTTTTCGTAATTTTCCATTGGAAGACGGCGACGAAAATTGACGGAGGAGAGAGGTGACGACGCCTTGGGAACTATGATTGGACACATTTGAAGGCGTTGTTTCTCCTTTCGGAAATGGATTTTTTTGGAAACGGGAGAGTTTTTTGGTTGAAACAGGTGTAAGGGTACAGAACAAAATCTACTGGTGACACATTTGGGTATTCTGGGAGACGAACGCCTTCAAGACATATCGGAGTACTAGACAGTGTGTGGCTTCGACTATCACTGTGCATTGAGGCTGGCGCGTTATCTCACAATCAGTCAAATCTTCTACACACTTGCCAGAGAAACGGAGAGCACGCGAGCTGTTATTTAGAGCTTGAAAAACGACTTTTTAGAGCTTGAAAAACGACTTTCCGATGATGAATTCTGCGTGAACACCCGGTTTTCCTACCTTTTCCGTGATCCCTTCTGGAAATGCGCTGAAAATGTATTCTGAAGTGAGGAAGCCAGAGAAGCATCGGAAATCTAGTACGCTGAAGCCATTACATATCCAGAACATGGAGAATGTTACCAGTCAATCGAACATTTCCTGTTTCATACCCTCGCCAAGCTGCCATCTGTTCTGAAACGTTATGCTCAGAAGCTTAGACGAGTTCTTTGCAGCACACGCATGAATCATCACAATGAAGAGAGTGATTTCAGACGAAACTTCAGATTTTTCCATAAATTTGCAGACGTACTCGTTTTTCATACTGAAAATCGATCACGCATAGAAGCAACTTGCGTAGACTCCTACTATCGGATCCCATCGAAATAGCCTCGCAACCGAGAAGAGCTCTGACGGAGAATCATTATATCTCGAGATTGATAAGAGAAATCAAAAAGGTGTCAACAGTAAACTTGTAGATCATAACTAGGACTACAAATGCTTTGTTGACAACTTTTTGATATCTCTTATCAATCTCGAGATATAATGATTCTCCGACAGTGCTCGCCTCGGTAACGAGGCCATTTCGATTGCATCCGATAGTATTTAGTTTTCACAGATATTTTGTCTCAAAGCGCTGAAAGTCATATTTCTTTGCGAACAAGGTATTTCCACCATTTTCAACGGACCCCACTACCTCCTCCAGCTGGGTTTCGAGCGATTTCGAGTTTAAATGTCTCGGTTGGACGCAGAGTTTGTTTTGATCGACTCTCAGAATGCCCTCGAGAATACGTTTGCAAATGTATGGGGAATTCGAATGAGACCTACCTGAAAGTAAAATCACTTTCCTTGTGAGTCTCCCCCCTCCAGAGCATTCCATTGTTTTCTCTCTCTCTTTCTCTGTTAATCACACTTTTTCCCACGAGTAACCCGTCATGAAAGGTCATCATCAGTGAGTGTCTGTGTTGTCCGTCGGCACCTTTGTCCATCCGAAGACACACAAATTCAAATGACGCCCATCATGCCCCAGGATATGTGCCTCTTTCCGAAAACGACGGCGTTCCGTCGTGTAAACGTCTCCGCCACTTTTATGTGTTCTTTTCTATTATATTTACAGCGTGTATGAGTCAAGAAAAACAATATTGTGATGGGCTGAAAAACCAGGGAGAACGAGGGTCTGGAAAGAAGGAGGAGGCGAAGCAAAACATCCCCTCCTCCTCCTCCGTTTTACGATCATTGACGACTGTACGAAGTGAGTGGGGTGGGACACGTGGCAAACGCAGATTCATGTCAATATGGGGCACATCTGTCGATCTCGCAATGGCACGACAGGGTGAGTCAGCCGTCGTCCATTCCAGTTCATGTCCACTCGTCTGCTCTTTCACAACCCCCTCCCTCTTCTCTCATGAGAACCCCCCATTTTGCAGAACGAACACCTCATCTTCCACCCTCTTTCTCTCCGTTTCCCTCCCCTCCGAAACTATAAAACACATTGCATTTGCATCACAAAGTGCACACTTTCTCTCCTCCGTTTCATCCTAAAAAACCGCGTACTTTCCATCCATATCATCCTAAACCGTCTCGATTGCACCTCATTAATATTCCTACAGTACATCTCGTCAGCAGCGCGTCGGCATCCCTTTCCCGTGCCCCGCTCTCGCCCTCCATCATCATTTTTGTGATCTCTGCGTCTCCGATCGTCTATAGAAACGCAGAGACATGACCGTCGTCGCCACCACCACACCGACTCCGCCCCCCTCTCTCCCCCACTCTTCTACCATCGCCCCTGTGTCTGTTTTGCGGGGCGAGGCGCTGCGAGACGCAGACGACCTCGAATGCCTCCCGAGGCCCTCCTCACTGACTGCGTGTACTGTCCTTCCGTTTCGTTTCCTCCCTTTCCATCCCTCCCTCCCTCATCGCCCAATTTCAGTTTCTGCCGTCATCCGAATTCCCGTCGAGTGCTCTCAGCGGATTCTGAGCCATGAACGTCATCCAGAATCTGCTGTCGGCGGTGTCACCGCAGCCCGACGGCGACTTTGTCGACAAACTCAACTACTGCGCCACCACCATCGGACTCGTCCTCGCGTCCGCCTTCATCACCGGATGGAGGTACCCGAATGCGAGTGTTCCCCTCACATGTTCCCCCACTTTTCAGTTTCGTCGGAAGCCCAATCGACTGCTGGTTCCCGGCCTACTACAAGGGCTGGTGGGCAGAATACGCATTAGACTACTGCTATGTGCAGAACACGTTCTTTGTCCCGTTCGCAGAGGACAAAGCGGAGCGTTCGTTCAACTGGGAGCACCTGGTTGCTGAGAATCACAACACGACGACGCTGAAGCAGACGAATCAGATCGGCTACTACCAGTGGGTGCCGTTCATTCTCGCCCTCCAGGCGATGCTCTTCTACTTTCCAGTCGTCATCTGGAGACTTTTCTACGGAATGGCAGGTGGGTGAGACGTTGAGAGCCGTCGACGGAGGGTGGTTTCAGGACAGAATGTGACTTCTCTGTGCAACACTTGCACCGCGACCGAAGGCAACGAAGAGTCGAGAAAGGCGACCATCTCGACGATCGCCGGGTTCATCAGCCAGAAGAGAAAGAGAAACTTGCACTTCCAGACCAGGTACCAGAGCACTTTCAACAAATCCGCAGTTCTGATGTCCTATCTGGTCAGTTCTATCAGCCTTCTCTCTCTTCTTCATTCGCCACTTTTCAGTTCATGAAGTTCATGTTCCTCGTCAACGTTCTTCTCCAATTCGTGCTCCTCAAACAGATGCTCGGCGTCGATTCGTACTTCTGGGGCGCCGAAGTGACGACTGATCTGTGGGCGGGAAGGGAATGGCCCGAGACGGGAAACTTCCCGAGGGTCACCATGTGCGAGTACGAGGTGCGCAATCTGGACAACATCCACAAGCATTCGGTGCAATGCGTTCTCATGATCAACATGTTCAACGAGAAGATCTTCGTGGCTCTCTGGTGGTGGCTGTGTCTCCTCACCGCCGCCACACTCACCAACACCTTCTACTGGTTCTACAGGGCGTCCGGAACGGGCGTCTCGAAGAGCTTCATTCAGCCGTACGTCGAGGATGTAAGAGATCCTCCCTCGGAGCAAAGTGACCATCATTCCCGTTTCAGATCGACCCGAAGGTGAAGAACAACCGCGGGAAGCTGCAACAGTTCGTCACCGAGTTCCTCTCCCCCGACACTGTGTTCATTCTGCGGCTCATCGAGCTGAACAACGGTAAGACGCCAGTCGTCGAGCTCATCCGCGATATGTGGAGACGCTTCAACACTGCCGTTCCCCCGCCCTACTCGGCGCCGCCCCTTCTAGTCAAGGACGCGGCTCCTCTTCTCAAAAACTTCCAGGACGAGTCTGAGATGTAACGAACTCTTTTCCTCTTTCTAAAAGTGCCTCTCCTATCTCTGTTTTCCCACTCCTTGTTTAGGCCTTAACTTCTCTTCCTAATAACGATTGTTTGATTTGGTAATAAAAGTTTTAACGGCTGAAAAGAAAGCAAAAACACCTTGCTTTTCCTTATTTTTTCTCTTTCCGATACGGGTCGACATTTCCCCAAACATACCTCTATCTTTATGATTGTTTGTTTGTTTATCTCCTCTTTTTTCTCTTTTCCACTTGTTTTGCACTTTATCTCTTTTCTTTTTTCTCCTCATTTCTCAGATTTTTCTCTCCGTTTTCCACATCTCTCTCTCTCTCTCTCTCTCCGAATTATGCTAATTTCCATCACTCTAACCGTTTTGACCTTTCCGCCGTTTGTGTTTCTAGTGGTCGTAGTCGTGATTGTGAATGCAAAACCGACTGTGTCGATTGGAGGACACAAACTATTTCTCCCTCTCTTTTGCCAACTTGATCATCATCATCATCGTCATGTCATTCAGTCGGTGGAGGGGGCGGAGCTTGCATCGATTGTGTGCGTGGCGAGAGAGCGATCGGAGGCGTGGAGACGCAGACGCTCACACGGCGCCGCTCTCTCTGCAGACGCCGTCGGCCGCTCTCTCTCTCCCTTTGTGACTCCCTCGCCGGTTTTGTACCATTACTACTACTACTATTATCTCTCTATTCCTCTCTCTCTCTCTCTCTCTCTCTCTCTCTCTGTCTGAATGATGAACGAGAGGGAGTGATACAGTACCTGTGAGCCCATTCCCATGAATCATCCCCTTGCCAGCGAGGGCGTGCAAAGGGCACCGTCCCCCCTTTCCGTCCCATTCCCGTCCCCTTCCCATCCATCATCACACTTCCAAAGATCATCACAACCCACGTGGCCAAATATTCCATAACACAACGTTCACTGATCTCTTGCAAAACTGTTCGTTTCGTTCCCCTCCCACGCTCCCCACCTCCACTCTCGCATGCAAATGTTCCCTCTCCATCGTCCTACCGTATCATCAATTCCCCTGCCCCCAAAGTGCTCTTCCCGTGCCCTTTCCCTCTCTCTGCGTCTCATTCTCTCTTCGTGTCCCCCCACAACATCATCCTTCTTCTTCTTCTTCTTTCAGTCTCCCTCCGACCGTCGAGACCAACCACTCTTCTCGGGGAAGATGTTCTTCTTGGACGCGTTCCTCAAGGGCCTGCACAAACAAGGCGACGATGACTCGATCGACAGGCTCAACTACTACTGGACGCCCATGCTCCTCGTCATCTTCGCACTGACTCTGTCCGCCAAACAGTACGTCGGACAGCCGATTCAGTGCTGGATCCCCGCTCAGTTCACAGGTACACCCTCAATTCGAGTTGTTCTCAATTTGTTCTCGTTTTCAGGCGCTTGGGAGCAGTACAGTGAGAACTACTGCTTCGTGCAGAACACCTACTTCATCCGCCCCGAAAAGTACATCCCCGACTCTGAGATCGACCGTGAAGCGGCCGAGATCGGCTACTACCAGTGGGTGCCGTTCATTCTCGGACTCCAAGCCCTCCTCTTCTACCTCCCCTCCCTCTTCTGGCGTCTCATGAACTTCAACTCGGGAGTCGCCCTCAAGAAGATGCTTTTCGGAGCGAAAAAAGCCGATCGAGTCGACGAGAAGGCTCGTCGCGAGTCCGCCAAAGCCACCGGAGCCCATCTGTACGAGTCGCTGAGTCTGCAGTCGCGATTCGCCAAATACAGTGAGTCTCGCTCCTCTCGTGTTTTCCAATTAGCCACCATCTTCTTCGTTCACACGCAAAATAAGAGAGAGAGACAATTTTTGAAGAGGGCGCGGTTGATGATCCGGAAGAAGAAGAGGGACGAGTGAAAAAGAAACTGGTTCAGGCCGAGAAAATGGTCTTTGAATTGAATGGCGGCCGCTGCCGTTGATCAAATATGGCCATTTTTTCGGAAGGGGGCCATCGTCTGAAAGTTACTATACAAAGAGAAGACAAAGTGCAAGTGGGGAGGGAGAGAAATGACTGCTCCAACTGTTTCAAGCTGCGTGAACAAAACAGCATGCGGACTATAGAGACACAGACACTAATGGAGCGGAGGAGCGCGTTTGCATTGAATGACCGTCATTTGCTTCCGGGCTCCGCGAGCTCCCCGAATAGAGAAAGATCTCACAAAGAAACGCTTCCCAATGACCTTTTCCTCGCCGTCTCCGATCGTTTCGCCTCATTTGGCCAACACGGCCATTTGTCAAAGTTCTCAGTGTTTTTTGGCGACGTTTCGCTTACTGAAAACCCCTTCTGTTTCCCACTTCGTCACTCGTAATTGACCTTGTGCCGCGTAAATCGAAATAAGGAGATAATGGGGTTAGGAAAAAGAGGATTAGATGACGTGGCGACTGGTTTGCGCCGACGACTCGGCGCCGATGGTTTCTCGAAACATCAAGGGATCATCTTTCAGCCAGCGGATCCGGAATCGCCTACGGAGGATCCTACCTGAGCAACCTCTACCTGTTCGTCAAAGTGCTCTACCTCGTGCAGATTGTCCTTCAGTTCGTCATTCTCAACAAGTACACCCATCCGGTTTCTCGCTCGTCCCCCAACTCTCGAACACTTTCAGCTTCCTCGGCACCTCGTACACTTTCTGGGGAGCCGGCATCCTTTCGGACATTCTCAACGGACGCGAATGGGAGGAGAGCGGTCACTTCCCGAGGTGAGTAGCAGAAAAGTCATCAGCTGAGATTGGTATCTCTCTTGTTCTTCTTATTCTGGCCTCCGCGAGGTCATCTCATGCAAATGCATAACGAGCGTAATGTGAGGGACCCGAGAAGAGAGAGAGAGAGAGAGAGAGAGAGAGAGAGAGAGAGAGAGAGAGAGAGAGAGAGAGAGAGAGAGAGAGAGAGAGAGAGAGAGAGTGTGTCTCCTGTTTACCTCTCGAGAGACAGTAACATTCGATTAAACTTAGTGAAGACGGGGGGCCAATTCTAATTGAATTGGGTCGATCCCCCCGTGCAACAAACACTGAGCGCTGGAACGAACGCCACGTGGCTTCTGTCTGTGAACCATCGCTCCAATTGGCCATGAATTCACGTTCGCAAAGTGGACAATCATAGGAGAATGGCTCATAAATCATGAGGAATGTGCCAGCGTATCCATTGTTTCGAACGAATCCTTTAGCGATTTGTCTCCTGTTTGCACGAATTCCAATAAACGTTTACGGCATGTATTTGCAACGCAAATACGCGTCGAAATGAATGTGTTTACCGCGCGAATCGTCGGAAGAATCGGCCGCCTCTGAATTGAATCGAATCAAGAGTCGGGGACTGTTTTTCAGAGTCACCATGTGCGATTTCGAGGTGCGGGTGCTCGGCAACAAGCACAGACACACCGTCCAATGTGTGCTGATGATTAACATGTTCAACGAGAAGGTGAGGCTACGCGAGATAAGCATCTGAAAGGGGGAGAAGGTGTGGAAGAACGACGTCAACAGCCTTGACACCTTCTCGTATTTCATGCGGAAAATCTGAAGAATGGGTGGCTGTTTAGGTGACAAGTAGGGGGTGGATCCGAGGGAGAGATTCAGGAATCTCGGAAACAAACATCACAAATTCAAGTCTAAAGTTCACAAAATCAAGATAGAATCACTGTACACGTCGACCTAAGATGCTTTATCGCTGAAACACAGTGCTCACATCCAACACCATTGAGCTTTTCGTCTCTAATTAAATAATTACCGTAATTACTCGAAGGGTACCCAAACGCTGCCCGAGAATCACTATATATCGAGATTGATAAGAGAAATAATGATTCTCTGGCAGCGTTTGGGTTGCCCTTCTATTTGAGTAAATACGGTATACTCAAATTTCACTGCGTACTTCCCGTCGTCTGCGTCTTTTCAATCCTCTGACTATTTCAAGCTGCGTAGCCGAAATAGCGTGAAAAGGTGGGCGCAGACACCGGTGGAGCGGTTGAGCACGATTGCATTCTTATGGTTCTTCTTTTTGTCGTAAAAATCACAAAAGTCGACTTTTTCGATAATGGATCTCGCAGCGATCTCTCGGTAAATCCTGCTTAAAGCTTTTTTGCGTTGCAAAATCGACTTCTGCGACTTCATCGACGTAGTTAGAATAGAGAAAAAAGCGAAAATGTGGCAGAATTCGGTCCATGAAAGTATCTTTTCAAGTGTTTTCGAAGCGGAAAAAGAGCACATCAAATGTTGCAGGTGTACGTGTTCCTCTGGTTCTGGCTCCTCATCGTCGGCGTCATCACATTCTTGAATCTGATCAACTGGACCCGAAAACTTTTGTTCCGTTCGGCGCGGAAGGCACACATCAAGTCGTACCTCCAGGTGGACGGCCTCATCGACGATGACTCTCGCTGTAAGTTTTCATGTCCGCACGAACAACTAATTGCGGCCGCTGCTGCCGCCGATGCTGTTGGTGGTTGTGGTGGGTGGGTGTATATAATTTGAGTTGACAAGGCCGCGCGTCCTCTTTCCGTTGACTGCCACTTACAATTGCATCATGACCGATGCGGCTGAACGGACGGGAGGTGTCATTCGGACGACGGAGGGGCAGTGAGATGAAGAGCTCATGGAATACGATTGCAGCGTCGAACGTTCTCGACAAATTCGTCGATCACAAGCTCAAGGCTGACGGCGTCTTCATCACCCACCTCATCGACAACAACGGCGGATCCGTGTACTCGCATGACGTCATCGTCAACATGTGGGATCGATTCCTTCAGGAGGAGGGCAGCCGGTCCGAGAAGAAGCCCGAGTTCCGCGAGATCTGATTCTTTTCCTTTCCCCCCTCACGTGTCTTGTGCCTTCCCTTTCCAAAAAGAAACGAATTAGACGTCCCAATCCCTTCTCGCACTTTCTCTCCCCCCCCTTCTTTCCGTTTTTCTTCTTCTAGCCGAGCAATTGTTCAATTGTTTTTTATGTTTCTTCACCTTCTCCTCTTTCTAATAAGTATCGAAATAATAAACGGTTTTTTGAGGGTGTTTTTGAAAGGTTATGAGCAAACACCGTACTGAGTGTGCGGTGTGTGTGTGTTTGATGACGACATTCGGCCTGGGAAGATGCCATTTGCGTAGCATTTTATGTGCTCATTCTCTTTTTTTTGAATGAACGAATAGGTTGAGATGGACATCATAAAAGGTTAAACAATCATAAATAAGTACATTAGTTTGAATTAGGTCTTCTTTTTGAACATCTGCTTTCTTTTGAGCTTTCTCTTCTGCTCGGCCGTTACTTTTCCACGTACAAACTGCTTCTTCCTCAAGTTGATCTTCTGGAAGTTCTGATCTCCTTTCGACGACCCTCCGAGTCTCCGAGCAGCTGGTTTATAAGCTCTCGCCTTGGCCACTTCTTCGTTTCTGTAAGAATAAGGTCAATGGCATCAAAGCTTCCTCACAATCGTCTCACGTTTCATCGCCAAACTCTTCAGCAGGTTCTTCGTCTTCCCCTTGGAACTTCTCTGGAGTCGGCATCAGAAGAGATTCGAGATCCTGAAATCATTGAAGTGATCGGTCTTTCGAGTTTTAGTCTTTTTCGGAACAGTATTAAACAGTAACCGAAACCCGATGATTACACGGTGGTTAATCGCATCACCAGCCACCACTGAAAACCGGAATTTTTCGTGGTGTCGAGAAATATGATGAGTGTTTTGTATTGAAACACCCGCATGTTCAATCGGCTGGAAACCGCGCCGATCGTGCGAACAAGACGACTTCCAGCCTACAGAAGGGGGCGAACCGCAACTGTGAGGAATGGGAAGCGCCCTCTTTAATTAGTCATAAAACATCCGCTGCTGCTGGGGTGGCTATCAAATTGGCGATCGACTGATTCGCATCGCAACACAAAATAATCACGAGGAGGAGAAGTGATTGGAAGATTTGATCAGGGACTATTGAATCTGTGTCTGATTTGTACAACCATTGAAAGTAACTCCAGCGGATAAATTTTCTTTGCAAAAGCATGTCTTGTCCCCCAAATGAATTGAAAATGATCGCAGAGGGCACAAGAACGACATGAGAGAAATTTAGAGAGACATGGTCCGTCTACAAAGTGTCACAACAAGAAATAATAACTTGGGGATTTGCATTTGGAAAAACTAACATTCAGTTTCCATTGAGTTTGAAACTCTCGATAAAATGAGATAAATCGGTGAATTTCTAGTAAAAATGCAAATCAAATCACTGAAAATGAAGACTGTGGCATGATTCTGGGTTGCTGATCTATGATTTTGAAGCTAGATATATTTTTTCAAATTTTTTACTGTGATTAACTCATTTTTGTGATTTCAGCGATAGATTGCGTTTTTTTTTCAAAGTGAGGATATAATAGAACAGTTTTCAAGTTATCAAGTTCACAATTCAGAGCATTTTCAGATTAATCTGATTCAATTGACAACTTTTAAAACTGAAACATGCATGTTTTCTGTTTCTTAAACTCAAATACTGAAAAAATCTTCAGTCCCGCTTTCATTTCTACAAAATACTTCGGCTTCTTTTCGGCCAAAAGTTGTTCAGGTTATTTGTGAAACCCAACAAAACGTTTTGACTCACTCTGTTGAACAGCTGTCTTTGATAGGCTTTTTTTGTGGGAGACTTTATCGGAGTCAGAGAGCAATTGTTTGCAGACTTCGAAGTGCTCGCTGAGTAGGATTTCATGGGAGAGAAATCGTCCAAGTCGACACGCGAAAGAGGGTTCTGAAATTATGGGATTAAACTTGAGGATAACGAATGTGTGACTGGACCTTCCGAGGAGACATCACTGGCGATTTGAGGGGTGAAAGATTATGCAGCGTTTGTAACTTCTAGAAAAAAGCATTAACAGTGTAATTGTTTTTTCATAGCTCACTTTGACTGGCGAGAAAATTCTTTTCACTGGCCCAAAACGCTTCATCGGCGAGCTTTGTAACGGCTGCAATTTCTGAAAAAAACAACCGACTTTAGATAAATCTCAAGTGGAAATAGTAATTGATACCTTCCTGGGTGATGTTCTCAAAGAAATCGTGTTCTCTTCTTCCTCCGCTCCCACTTTTCCGAGATTCACCCGCTTTTTTACTGGGCTGAACTGCTCATCGTCCAGCATTCTCATTTCGAAATTCTTCCGTTTCACTCCCTTCTTAATTTGCTTTTCTTCCTTTTGCTCGGCCTGCTTATCGGTTTGTAGAACTTCTGGAAAAATCAAAATTAAGATATCCATAAATCAATCCTTCGTGGTCCACCTTTGACATGATTCGGAGCAATTGATAAATCACTTGCTGTCGGCGATCTATTATAAATTTGACGGAACGAAGCTTTCCATTCCTCCATCGCTTTTCACTGGAAATTTATTTGGATTTTTTTCTATTTCAAACAACAAACGTATGCTGAAGTAATAGATGGAAAACGGAAAATAGCAAAAGAGAATAAAGTAAACTGACACCGGGAAAATTTGTTTATTTGAAGTGCTTCAAGTTATGAGAAATGCCAGTTTAGTAAAGCGACTGTTGCCCAAAATATTTTTGAAAACATCATGGGCTTATTTTTCTAGAAACTTTCGAGTGTTTATTCTACGGGACTGACTGAAATTCTCATTATTAAACCTACTTCTGTTATTAGTAGTATTTATTCATTGATTAAATAATATTTTGCAGCAATGTGAAAAATGATCTAATTTTCAAAAGAAAAGGAAAAAGAAGCGTTTTCGGTTCAAAACAGTATTCTTCCTTTTCAAACGAGCCGCCGGTAGACGTGTAGCAAGTGCGCTCCAGCGAACCGGAGCGGCAGTTTTGAAATTGTTTTGTGTTGACTTTCTTTTTTTTGTTTTTATCTTTTTTTATCTAATGATTTTTCTGAAATTTATGAACACTTTATTGCGCCCTTTGTGTTTGCCTTCCTGTTTTGTTTATTGCAAGTAGCAGAGCTCTAAAAACGAATCCCAAAACTTTTGAGCTTCCAGCGTTAAAGTACCATGCGAAATTCGAAAAACTACAGTAGTTTTCGCTTGCAAAAGACGAAGAGCTGAAGTTCATAGTGAACATTGCGCCGGTCGTAGAGTGTCCTGAAAGAGACAAGCAATTCTAGAGGCTTATTTCGTGTCGCGGGTATTATATTAATTGGCAAGTATGTCTCTATCTGTCTGTTTGCATGCCTCTTCTTCTCGTTCCTACTAAAGACTAGGGCTCGTTTTGACGGCGAAAAAAGAATTGATCATTGGATTGTTAACGAAACGTTTCCAAGCAGTCGATGACCCGTCTAAAACCTCTGAAAGACGGAAGCTGAAATCAATGCGGTCGACCTTTAACTGTTGATTCTGATGTCCTTATCACTCGAGTCAGACACGGGTCGTGTGTTTGTGACGTCAGTCGTTTGTTTTCCTCGTTTTCTAGAATGCGTCCTGTCTTCCACACAACACAAATTTCCTGCGAAAGGAGCGAAATTAATCGAGGAATCGCTGGAAAGAAGGGATACGGCTGTGACTCGACGGGTCCCTAATGATGGCCGAAGAGCCGTCGGCAGCCGTCAGTATATTCCAGGCTATTCGCTCGAAAAAACAATCGAGGCGTCTTCTCTGCCCTCCGGTCGCTGCCGTCCGTCTGCCTGCGTGGTAGTCTGCGTGCCATCGGCCTCGGAGTCTCTGCGTGCTTCGGCGCCTCCGTCTCTTCATGCCGCTCTGCGTATATGCCCTCGCCAAACCGGCTGACACGACACGGTCAGAGAAGAAGAGTGGCTTGGCCGCTGCGCCCGTCGCCTTCGCCGCCGCCTCCTCCTCCGTCTTCTCCCCCCCCCCCCCCCCCCCCTTCTCCATTCGCTTCCATAAGTCGGATGACGTGATACTGACTTCTTCTCGTTCTCCACGTCGTCCCTTCGTCGCCCTTCGATGGACACGTTCGAGCTTGATTCCGACGCCTTCTACATTTGCACGGAAGTGTCGCCGCGCAACTTTGTCGTTCAGAAGGTGAGTTGGTTTTTGCGCTGAGAGCTCCCCTCCCCGCTAGCAGACATGTGGTGTGTTCGAAACCAACGCAAAGCCACGTTTTCGCAGGGCTGCAGTCTAACTTTGAAAGTGTCAGATACTTCGACCACTTTCACTTTTTTCGCACCTCCAATCGTTCTACAGAACCGGAATTTCCTTGTGGGGGTCTCTTCTCCTCACCCAGAAAGTGCGAATTTCAGTTGTCATGCTTTTCTTTTTCATATGCGCTTGATTTGTTTTCAAAGAAATTGCTCAAATGGTCCCATAAGTTGTCTGCTTCAAGCAATATTATTTTCACATGGTTTCAATTTCTTATTTCCTTGTTGACTCGAAACTTCTCAAAATAAAATTCGAAAAAGTTTTGTGAATCGAGTCGTTGTTCTGTGAGAAGTCGTTTGTTTCCACGCTACGCTTCCAGAAAACAACACGACAAGCTTGTCTTCTGCGCGGCGCCGCACCTCACTCATTTCACATCTCAATTTATGCGTGCATAGTCTTCCTTTGTCTCCAATGGCAGCATCGACCAAAAATTGTGAATATTTATAGACTTTTTGACGGAGAAGAATCGGCGAAAATGCCAACGAGTAGAGAAGAGAGCGGAGGCGAGAAAACGGATATTTCCACGTAATAAAACCCTAGCTGATGGATTGCGAAAATGGACAAAAGCACTTAGATTTGCGGGAAACTGTCATAAAAACGAGGAAGAGGCGAGACGGGGGAGGAGAAGTGAGAAAGAAAGCAGCGAACTTTGCCAGCTGCACCTAGTTGTGTTTTTTCTTGCACAGCAGAACAATTCGGAAATTCTGAACGTTTTTGTTGATGTTTGTGCACGCGAATTTATCTTTTGTCAGCCTTTCGCCCCATCGATTCGTCATTTCCGTGACTTTGCACGAATTGTCCTCCGTCTTCCTCCGATAACACTGAAACCCCACCCCGAAAGTCGATGGCTTTCTTATCAGGCCTTGCCACGAAATGCCCACCCACACACACACAATTGCGCGCTTCTGAGACGATAGAGATAGACAGAGCTTGTTGTAGGCAATCCAAATCGACAAATCACAAATCGAGCGGATGGTCGGCAAGCTCGACAACAAGACGGCAGTGGAGAGACCAACCTCAGCTGACACGTCATCTGGAACGTCGACTGCGCACTCGCCTGGCATGTCGCCGTCTACTTCCGCGTCGGGTGTCATCGCCAAGCCTCCGCCACTCCCCTATTGGTAAGGACGCCGGGGGCCTGATTGTCACTGCTTATCGCCATTGATTACATTCGCCCCTCACTGTATTCGTCCTCGCTTCAGTTTCACCTTCTCTTTCTCTCCGTTTCTTACACTACTTTCGGTTCGCGTTCTTCTTCGTTCAAAAAATCGACAGTTCTGCCGGTGCGTGCGCATGTCGCCGTCTCTCCGATCCCCACACTCTCTCACCGCCTCGCGCTCGCCCGTATCGGCTGATGAATCACCGTGTGCGGCGGCTCGCTCTGCGATCGAACGCATCTCCTTTCTCTCCCCCCACCCTTCTCGACGGCCCCCACAGTCCGTCCAATCGTCCCTCGAAAGTGGTTTCGTCGCCTCTCTCGCGTCCGCCCGTTGCGCCTTTCATCCATCTCCCCCACGGATAGAATGACAAGATTCCTTTCACCATCTCGGATATCATTGTCACTATATATTATCAGTTTTCGTGATATGCAGTTTTTCGAGGGATGGTCATAGCCTGACTTCCTGCGGCCATAATTGACAGTCGTCTTTTTTTTTCTATGGTTTCTTGGCTTTTGCATAGGTTTATTATTATTTTGTGTTGAAGATTGGCTTCGTCTTTTCCCTCTTTCTGACAGAATGCTGGACTCAATCAAAACATGACTCATGGTAATTATATGTTGCGACCCGTGACGCAGATGTTTCGATGAGTTTGTGTTATAGTCATATGGACGCTGGACTTTGTCGTCTAAAGTCGTTTTCTGGCCACTTCAGTTTTTTTTCTTGCCGAAAGAGAAGAAAGAGAAACTATCACGCTTGTAAGCGTCTCCAACAAAACATGTGATCCAGGATGACCTAGAGAGAAAATCATTGAAACGTGGGCGTTGTGGGCGTGCGAGCGCCCGGCGGGACGCCTTCATTTCGAAACATCCATACACTAACTTCTCCGCCTGCTGCATACATCTGAAACCAAACAGATGACACTACGCATTCATTCCCCCCTCTCTCCCCCCTCAGCAGCAGCAGCGACATCATTCTATCCCTCCCTCTTCCTCTTCGTCTATGTTTTCGTGCCCTTTCTCCATTTTCTGTGTCGTCGTAATCTGAAGAAGGGAGAGAAGAGAAAAGCATCAAAAACAGCGTTGTACGTCCCTTTGTCGCGTCCATGAACCTTCGTTCGATTTCTCTATTCGACCGCGTCAATTTCGAAGCTCTTCTCTTCGGATCGAGCGAAAGAAAGAGCCGATGAAATAAAAAGGCGCCGAGTCAGAGCGCGCGAATCACCATGACTACATTTCGCTTCATTCGTAAACGTATCTTCTATTCTTCTTTCGCTTCGCCTCATTCCCTCCCTCGTCTTTCATTTTAAACCAACTCTCCCTCTCCCCAGGTTCAATCGTGAGTGCAAGTCAACACTCATGATGATCGGCCCGCAGCCGCAGGGACCCGTCCCGATTCCGTCTTCCTCCAGTCATCAACCCAATCAATTCATTCCTCCGCTGCTTGGACCACCGCCTCTCAGCCGCAATGAGATCAAACAGCAGCTCAAGATTCAACTGGAATACTACTTTTCAAGGTGAGCTTTCCGGATATTTTCTGGTTAATTTACAAGTACATGTGCCGACATCGGTAAGAGGCTCTGGGAAACTTGTTCTTCCCATGGAGAACAAAGTACGCGTGCAACGAGAATCAGACCAACTTTTTTTTTCGAGTGAGGGCAGGAATGATTGATTAGAAAAAGCAGCAGTTGGCGTTTGCGAAACGTTGCCTGAGGCACTAGAGCTACAGTAATCCAAAATGTCCTCGTCAGAGTTCAATTGGGCATGCCAGAGAGTCTTGACGTCAATCGCAAGCCAAATTGCTCTCGGCTATAAAGCTGGGACATCGCGCGGATTATCAAAAAAAAATTCGATTTCCTCCGAGTAATGCTGATTTTGCAGAGAGAATCTGATAACGGACCGGTACCTCAAGTGCCAGATGGACAGTGAGCAGTACGTGCCAATCACTGTGATAGCCGGATTCCGCAAAATTATATCACTGTCCACAGACATTGATCTGATAACGGAAGCTCTGAAAGGTGGGATTAAAAATGCGACATTTCAAAAACGGCTTCTTTTTCTTCTGCAGAATCTACCAACGTGGAACTAGATGAGACTGAGGAGAAGGTGCGTGCAGTCTCGAAACGGACCGCTATCACCATCAGAGAGTTCCCGGAGCAGTACAAAGAGGTGAGAGGAGGACTCAAACCTCGCATTTTCATTCGTTTTTTGTAGGAAGTGGAGAAACTTTTGGCCGATGGTCCCCCGTACGTCGAGTTGAAGTACGTATCCAACGATAGCTGGTATGTGAGGTATGAGAACGAGCTCGACACGCAGGTCGCCTACGTTTCGGTGCAGCATCGCAAAAATGAAGTGACACAGAGGCCAGTTTGTGTGAGTCACGTTTCTTTCGTGTTGTGAAATCATGATCAAAAGTTCAGGTTAGAATAAAGACCGGAGGGCCTCCGTCAGTGGCACCCACTGAAGTCAGAAGTGGTGAGAACGGACGCGTGGCAACACTGAGCAACGGCGAGACTGGCACGATCCAACTGCGGGAGCTCGGGCAGTCCCTTGCTGATTTTGGGTTCGTACCTGTCGCCACTTACCGACCTGGAGAATCGAATTTGAGCCACTTCGAGTACATCACTCCGACGTTCCGCTTCTCTGGTAACAGCGTCGCCTACCAGCAACCACCGCCTCCGCCGCCGGCTACCCATCAACAGTACTACTACTCGTCGAGTGCGTCGACAACACCACGGAACTTTGACGAAATGTCGACTGCGTCCTCGAACTCCACTCGCACTACAACCTCTAACTATGCTCGTAGTGGTAGTAGAAACGACGGAAATGGAAATCAGTATAATGAGTCGCGTAGCTTCTCAAACTCGTCGAACTCGAATGAATGGCGTTCTCGTGTTGGTAGTGGTGGAGCTGATCGTCGCTTCCAGAGTAATGGACAACAGAATTACGCCGAGAGCCATGGAAGCAGACAGCAGAATGGCCGAGGAGCCTGGCGAGGTGGACAACGCAACGGAGTCAGTCAGCAACCTCGGTACAACCATCAAAATGGATCTAACAACTTCCGCAACGAGAATGGGCACTCGCAAAGTTGGCGTTATTCGGACAATAACACTCGCTACAGTCATCACCGACACGCGCCTCCAGTCTCGTCTTCGTCTTCTTCAAGTGCTAGTTCGAAGTATTTCTCTCCGGAAGCGATCTGCACTCCGACAAACTCGGGACCGAGTACGCCGCCGCCAGTCCAACAACAGCCGAACTACAGTGTGCCCACTCCCACGGACCTCCCTGCTCCGCCCGTGTGGCCAGCACCTAGCTTCGATCGGAGAAGAAAGAGTTCGGAGGCGTCATCAATCACAATCACGACGAACACAACTACAAACACTCTGACGCCGTCGACTCCAGTGACACCTCCAACGCAGCCGACGTTTGTGGAGACGAACGATGTGAAGCAGGAGCCGAAAGAGATGAAGAAACAGAATGGCCACGCGCAAACCAGATCGAAACCTGAACCCAAGTCCAATCATGTTGTTGAACAAACGGTCAGTTCCTCTGAATGCATCCCAGTACCAATGCAAATCTCTGTTTTCAGCAGTCTCCACCCGCGCATACATCTCCATCGGTCATCACTTCGTTTGCGTTCGAGGAAACCGCGTTTCCGTGTCTGCCGCAAAAAGTAGAACCGGAGAAGAAGCCGCAAAAGCCAACGTTCAGGTAGACGATGACGACAGCCTTTCCGCGGCAGTTGTTATTATCGTTGTCAAGTGAATCGTGATTGGTGTAATAATGTTGTGAAAGGTGTGTAAATGTTCGAAAGATCCAATTGTAATCCTGGACGATCATGAATCGCCAAAAGCCCAAAAAATCATCGTTATCTTTCAGTTCCGTAGCTGCCGGTCGTCGAAATATCAAGCAGATGATCCCAGAAAAGAAACTTTCGTACGCAGAGAAGCTGAAACAACGTCAATCACTGCTCCGTCACTGATCCATCATCATAGGCCCTATTTCCTCCTCGTTCCTCTCTAGTCACTTTCTTCTCTGCCTCTAGACTCTCTATGAACCTATTCATCGTTTTCCCCACTGCCTAGAGAACAATCGACCTAATCGTAACGTGTGATTCCTCACATCCCCGTTTCTTCTTCCTGTAGTTTCCATATCAATTCACTCCTGTTCCTCTTCTTTTCTCTTCCTTCGTGTAGCCCTTTCCACTCACTGTACTCGGTCGTCCGTCCGTTTGTATGTCTGTCGCTTTACCCTAGATTTATTCATTTCCTCTGGTGTTCACTTGCCACACTTTCTCCTTGGGACTACTCATTTCTGCCTTTTTGTAAGTATTTCTTTTTCCAGTTGCCAAGTGCTCGCTTTACTGCATTCAAGTGCTTTTCTTCTTCGTTTTCCATTCCCTTCAACACACATTTTCTCTCTGGGACGGGACGCCCGCATTTTTGGAAAAATTGTCATTATCGGTATATTGGGATTTTTTTGCACAGATTTTATAAATATTTTAATGGGAAACAGTTTTTCGCGTAGCATTCTTTATTAGTAAACCAATTTGTTTTCAACGCGAATCGGATTCGAAGGGAACTATAAAACTCTGTTTCAAAGGAAAAGGGAGGCAAAAATGATAAAACACCGAAATAGGAGTGAAAGGGGGCAATGTGAATGAGGGAGCGTTTTGGTTATTGAGGGTCCCAGATGTTGCGCTCGAAGTAGTAGATGTAGTTGTTCCCTGCGCCCAGTGGATCCGCTTCTTCCACTGCGGGAACGGCTGCAGGCAAGACGGGACTCGGGGTTCGTTGCAGACGGACTGGAGCTGGAGCTTCAGCCTGCAACTAGACACGATGATTTCTGAATGACTGCAGAGTCGACTTACCATCGCCTGCTCCAACTCTCCGTTCCAATTATCGACTTTCTCGACCAGCTTCTCGATGTTTTCAACCTTGGTTTTCAACTGAAGCACGATATCGTCGAATGCTCGTCTCTGGTCGAAACTGTTGTTAGCCAACTCGAAACGGGATACGTCATTGGGGATATGGCGTTCGAACCAATTAGCCGTAATCTGATCGACCTTCTCACGGAGCGTTCTCTGCGTATTGGCTAATGTATCTTGGACTGACCCTATGCGACGCAAATTCTCAACTCTCTGCATCTCCACCTGAAAAAGAGACTTCAGAAGGAGATAAACTAAATGATTTCACCCGTAGAGGCTGAAGAGGAATGTGCAAGTGTCCATTCGGTATGTGCACATTGAGGAAGCATGTGGAACAGAGGGCGAACTTCTCTATCTGAATCTCCCTCTGCAACACTTCCTCCGCAAGCAATGTCGCGGTGACAGGAGAACAGGCAACACAGATGTTCACACTGAAAGAAGACCGTCATCGGACTGTTTTCGATCCCTCACTCTCACTCTTTCTCGTGGTAAATGCCACGACATTCGGTACACGACAGAAAGGAAATGTTGTGGCTCAACTCATTGCGCATAGTCTCTATCACTTCTGAAAGAGCGATTGATTAACGATTGATCTCCTTTAAAACATACCGAGGAGCTGGTAATTCGACCTGACGAAATTACGGGGAACGTGTGTCAAGGCCTGAAAAATTGTTACTGGTGAACTAATTGACCAGAATACTCACCCGACACGTCGGACAACGAACCGAGACGTAGTTTCGCTCGGGCGGTGGCCTGTTGTTGTTCTGGCGGTTCTGCTCCTCGAGCAGCGAAATGCACGTCTCGCAGACGGTGTGCGCGCACTGCAATATCTTGGGAAGGTGCTTGTTGTCGTCTGAAAGATAATGCATTTACTTCGGAAATTGAAGTGAAGAACTCACCGAACGGCTCGTAGCACACCGAACACGCCGGCGTCCGCAAGTAGTTCTGTCCGGCGACGGAACTTTTGAAGCCGTACATCTCGTCGAGTGACTGAATTTGGAACCGAGCGAATAGGCAAGGTATCCTTCTTTTCGCGGGTGGAAAACATGAGAATGAGTTGCGCGCCGGCTACCAGAGCAGATCAAAACAGTTTTCGAGAACATTGTTTATTATGCACATCGGGACTTTCATTCACTAGAAAATTATCTTCAAAATAATAAATGCGAGAAGAATGAGAAGAAAAGAAACGAGCATCATGTTGCTTCGAAGAACACCGACTTCTGAACGAGTTTTTTCGGAGCGAGATATTGCTTCTGACTCACCTTGATTGTGGTTATTCATGTCCATAACTTGCGTGGAGCGAAGGTTGTAGAGCCATGATAATCCGGCGCAAACAAATTCCCAGGTTTTCTTCAGAATAGGCTCCAGTCGAGACTCGAAGTTTTTCTCAGATTCACGAACAGATGATGGTTCAGGCGATTCACTAGGCTGCGATACTTGGACAAGAACAGGTTCAGGATCATTAACAACAACTCGATCCACTTCCACCTCCTGCTTGATTTCTGCTTTTCGCGACAGTTTCAGAACATCTGACAAGTTCGGTATTTCTTGTAGACAGTGAACCAAGCTGGTTTCTGTGTTCAACTTTTGAAGAGCATTAACCTTATCACCAAGCTCGCTGTTCAACTTTCCTCCTTGCGTGATAAGTTCATCCAGTAGTTTATTGATCTGAAAAATAAACTGCTCGGTTTTGTTTTTCTCTTTGTGATTACACACTTTTTTCATTTCTTCGCCGTACTTTCGAAAGATCAATCTCTGGCTCTGGCTCGATTTCGCTTTTTGCACCATTTCGACCATTCTCGACACTTCTCCTTCTTCTTTTTCGATAAGCAGTGGGATGGTGGAGAAAATCGTGCGAAGTATCGCAAACTTCTCAATAGCTTGAGCTGAATTCACGTTCACACTAAGGATATTCTTGTGGAACTGATAGTTCAACTAAAAAAAAAACATTTTTACAAATTTAGAAAATTTTTTACTACTCTGATCGGGAGGTACTCGATGACTGTATGTTCGGGAGTGTTGTGCTCTCTGAGTACGCAGGTCGAGCAAATGATATAACGATCTGGGTGGAGAGGAGGCTGCAACAACTTATTGTTACCTTTTTAAAACTTTACTGAATCACCTCTTCTTCTAGAATACATTGTACATCATATTCGTGAACTTCAATTGTGCATTCACGACAAATGTGAAACGAACGCTCGCTTCCATGAATTTCGCAAGTTGTACAGCGAAGATAGCGAGCATCGTTCGTGGTTGCTGCGATTTTCATAAATAGTTGAATAAAGCACAATAAGCCTACCTTGAAGCTCGAAGTTGGTTGGGAAACCTTTGGCTCCGTTCTGCGGAACCACCATAGATGTCTACAAACTTCGACTGATTATGATTTCGTACTTTCGACTCACCCGGCAAATATGACATACGAAATTCGTGTTCACTTCTCCATCGCCAATGTAGGAGACCTGTCTGAACAAAATCATCGAATCAGTTTTCGAGAATACGGGTACTTACACGGAGCCTATCATTTTGGTGATACATTCTAAGCAAAGTGTGTGGCCGCAGATGAGTACTTTGGGAATATGTGCACCAGTATCTGAAAAACAGTTCGATAAATTTTTAATGTGAATTTTTCCGCTCACCATATTCCTCAGTGCAAACGGAACACGATGGGTTCAGATTAAATGAGCTATTCGGGATAGACTCCAATAGAAGAGCTCCTTTTTTTACAAGAGTCATGACTAATCACAACAAAACGGAAGAAATGGGGACGAATTGATTTCGGCGAAAGACTGAACGCCTCGATACAGTTTCTTGATTTTTCGAAGTGTTTTTTGCTGGTGTGAGCAATGCGCTCGGAGACCATTGAGACTATTTCGTATATGCGCCTTTGAAGTACGGTAGGTTCTAGCAGAAAACACAGAAAATACCATTTCCACTCGGAAATGTGAAAACTTCAGGAACATTTGGAACATTTTCTGAAACGTAATTATCCTACACAATACAAAAAACAGCGAGCTTCGAAGCTATCTTCAGTACTTGAATCCTGAATTCTTGTAAATCCCGCTGAAAACTGTACTCATCGCTTACGAATTTCTGCAAGTCTTCCCTTGTTTTTGCTAGCAGGCAGCCGATAAATTCGTTCAGCAATTACTCTCCGACTTATTTCGCTGTGATAAAAAAACACCTGAAAAAGACGAAACCTCTGTTCTCAGTTTGTTGTATCACTATCTGCAACAGTGCTCGTTCCCAGAAACGTTCCTCAAGTGCCCCATAACACTCCTCTTCCCATCTCAAATCTCGTTTCCCAACTAGAGCGCGCCAAGTGGTTCCCATATCTTGTTGTCCTTATCAGTGACGGAAGGTCGAATGTGGCCAAGGAGAGGGGGGCGGGGTGGTTTCAGTGTCTTGTCAAAACAAACACAAAAATGTGCGGTTGGACGACCTCGTCATCTCAACACACTCGGTTCCCTCCCTTCATACATGTACATAGTCGCGCAGCAGCCGGCCGGCTCTCCCTGTCTCCGAGCCTCCCTCGTCTCACCTGCCCCCCGCCGCATACCTGCTGCTCTCGCGGCTCGTCGCGTATCCCCCGCGTAGCCATGCGTCTCCTCCGACCACCGCTTCTCCTACACAACGTCTTCGTTTTTCTATCGTTTCTTCTTCTTCTTCTCATCAAGTTTGCCGATGGCATCGACGTGTTCTGTGGACAACTTGAGATTTTCAACGAGAAACGATTCGGTCAGGGCGCGGTTACGGTATCTTCCCAAACGACGACTGACATGAAACAGTGTCTAGACGTCTGCTGCTCAATTCCCAGTGAGTTCTTTTTCTTTTGTATTCTTCTTTTGTCTGAAGTTTCAATTGATCCGATTCAGTCATTCTCGATATCTCTGAGAGATCGAAAGACGTATCGTCAGACCCATAACCAACTATCACATCAGTTTCAAATTCTCTGAACATTCTTCCGAGTATTCCCACTATCCTTCGTTATTCATATCTAATCACAACTTTCCGTCGGTTCTCTTCCTAACGGTTGGTTCCATCCCCATCTATGTCCCATTCTCTCTCTCTTTTTTTGGTGTCCTCCAAAGAGTAGCTATCCGTTTTTTCCTGTCTCGGTTATCCGGTGCGTTGCCTCGTTTCGGTGGTGTACTCCAAAATGACAAATGTATCAGCATCTCCGCTCGAGCCTCGCTTGTTTGCCGACTCGAACTACCAGTCGCTGCTCGTCCTTCTGCGGGAAATGCTCGCGCAGCCGAGTCGAGCTCAGCGCGCGAGTCCGCGCGGACAGTGTCGCGTCTAATCCGCGTGTCATACAATCGCGTTTGTTTTATCGTCGGCTAAACCGATTCTCGCGCCTCGGCCCCCGGTCGGCGGCTCAGCCGAACAGCACAACCGCCGGAAATGGCCGGGGGTATTCGTCTCGGAAGAAAGCGATGAATGGGGGGGGGGGCGAAGCGTGCCCTTTTATTTCCGTTTCTATGGAGACACGAAAACAGAAAATAATGGGGGAAGCAGACGATATGAGGCCCCCGAGGCGGAAAGATGTAGGGTAAACAGAAACGGAAGGGGGGAACCGAAGCAAAGTGATCGACAAGAAGACGGGGGAGGGCGCTACTTCGTCGTTTCATTCACTCATTTGTTCATATTTTCAGACTGCGACGGCGTCACTTTCGAAGGGATCACATCGACAGACTTCGACGACTCCAACTGTCTTCTGGTGTCGTGCGAGCCGGCGTGTCACTTCAACGAGCCATCGTCACCGCAGTCATCCGGCGTCTTATCCGTGCTCATCCATCGCATCCGAGTAAGCCATTTCCGACGTCTCCTCGGACAGCACCGCGCCGTAATCGAGATATATAATAGCCATTTCACACGCGGTGAATTATTCACTCAGGCGGCTCTTTCTATGCCAACAGAGGGTGCCCCTCAAAGAGTCCATCTTTGTATACGTTTGAAGCAGACGGCGGCCGGAGGGGCGTAATGAGAAACACGGGCAGAAGTAGTAGTGCTTAGACACACGGCCATATTAGTTACCCGCCCCTGAAGGGGGAGGGAGAAGCGAGGCTTTTATTACTACTCGACTATAATTATTTTTGGATTACACACATGTATAACCGGGGGGATTTGGATGGATGGAGCGAGCAGGAAACGAGCGTTACAATAACATAATGACGGAGAGAAATGGAGAGGGCACCCGCTGCGCGAGCCACTTAATTGGACATAATGCGCCGAGAACAGATAAGATTTATGGTACAGGCTCAATTACCTGAGTCATCTGTATTCCAAATCCCGTATTCCAATCGAAATGACACAGAAAAATGCCCGCCGGTGGTCTCGAAACGAACGAGTCTCGGATTCGCGAAACACAACGTTTCGAAAAAGAAAAAATTACGGAAAAAAACATTGAAACTGATTTTTCTTGGCTAGGTGAGATTTATAAAATGTTTTCACAGTAACCCGCGCCCTTGCGAGAGACTGCCGATGGCCTAGGAAACGCTTTGTCGCCAAAGTCTTCATGCATCCGATAGTCATATCATTGTTTCAGAACGAGACGACGACTTCTGCTCCATCGACGACGAAATCCTCGTTCGTCCCCGAGATCCGTGCGGCGCTCACTCCGTTCTGGGTGCTCGCGGTGGCGATCGGAGTGGCGGCGATCTGTGTCGGACTGAACGTCACTCTGTGCGTCGCCTACTGCTGCTACTGTCGGAGGAAGAAACGAAGCCAGAAAGCGCACATATCCACCGTCAAAGGTGGACCAACCCTTCACGCCTACAACCAACAGATCTAGCACTCCTCTCGTTCTTCTCTCGTTCTTCCGGTGCTTCTCCCGTTTCTGCTGCTCATCTCTTTTGTCTGTATATAGCCGGAGCAAGGTCGTCACTCAACGTCTCCACGGGTCGCCGTCTTCTCCTTCGTCTGTATCCCCCCTTCGTTTCCTCTCCACTACCTCATCTTGCCGTCATTGTAAACATACGCAACCCAATTTTGCGAATAAACAATTTCCTCTCTCTTTTTTTTTAAATATCCGTGCGCGCGAGAACGAAGCGAAGAATGAGAAGACCAAACCAACAAGTTGATGCCATTTCGCCGCGGCGAGGGGGACCAAACTCAGAGTGATTGAATTTCGGCCGTTTCGCGCGCCCGCCTTCCGGGGGGGCTGCCGCCGAATTCCACTCCCATTTATTTTATCGGACGTTTCTATTCTCAAGGGCCAGAAATGGATCTCTATTTCCTTTCTCGCTTTTCAACTCTTGACTTCTCCGCGAGAAGAAGAAGAGAAAAGGTAACAATGGACGGCTCATCAACAATTTATGAGCTCGCCCCACCGCGACGGAGAGAACTTAATAGAAGGAAAACGAAGAGGTTGCAATGAATGAATGTGCTCTCAGAGTTAGAAATATGACTCTTTTTCCGTCTCTTTCTGTCTCGTGTCGTTGAGTTGTCATGGCTCTAGGTCAAAGTTTCCGAGCTGTTTACGCTTTCATGCCTCCTCTGACTGTGAATTCGAAAAAGCCTCTTCGTCGCCGACGGAAGTGTCTGCGAATTCACTCGGATATTCTTCGAAACGATGTCTTGTTCCAGTCCATTCCCTCTAGATCCCCCTCCCCTTCTCTGCAAAATGATACCGCTTTCCACGTGACTTCTCGGAGCTTCTCTCCTTCGAAACGTCTTCAACGGTGTCAAATTCATCCCATTAGGCGGCGGCTCCTCCTTGCTCTCAGATTCCTCCGTTTTCTCCCGGAATACTAGTTGTAAGTGTGTATGCGTGTGCATGTATTGAAAGAAGAAGAAGAAGAAAAGGAGGAGGAGGAGGAGGAGGAGGAGGAGGAGGAGGAGGAGGAGGAGGCGAAGGAAGAAGAAAGTCTAGAAGAATTATCGAAAGCGGCCTGCGCGGGGCGAAGAAGGCGGCAGTGGGGCGGTTGGAAGGCACGCGACTCTATCGACTTTTCGGCCGGGCGCCCCTCCTGTTGCTCCGGCGAGCAGCCTTTGATACTTTCGGGGTCCACATGTCTGACAGGTTGCCGTTCCACATTATTCATGTATTTCCGGCCAAAACAACACGTCTCTTGAGAAACCGAGCCTCACATCCGAAATTGTTTTCTTTTTTTCGCTTTCACGGCGAGCCAAATCGAGCTGTTGAAGTGTAAGGTTTTCGAAGAAACCACAGATCATTTCCGGAAGCGTTTCCAAGAGAACCCCCTCTCCCCGGCTGGCTCCGAGAGGGAACTTTGGCTCCGTCGCTCTCCGTCGCGAATCAATGTGAGAAGAATCCATTTCCGTTTTGTTGTTGTTTTCGTCCATCGCATCCACGTCACTTTATCGTCTTCTTCTTCTTCTGCTCCATCATCCCTTTCTTCTTCTTCTTCTTCTTCTTCTGCTCCATCATCCCTTTCTTCTTCTTCTTCTTCTAGCTTCTGCTCGGCGATTCTTTCTTCCGCCGTCGTCTTCTTCGTTGACTCCAAAACGTCTTCTTCTCCCAGTATCTTCTTTTTTTTCTCCGTTTCGACGTCTTCTCAATAATAGACGGTTGTGTGTGAAGGAGAGAGAGAGACACGCGGTGTATATGTGAATAACAAATGATTAACGTTCTTCTCTGAATACACCGACTAATTTTAATTGTGGAGGGGAAGGAGAGCGGCATCAACGGCTCGTCGAGCATCTTCTCTTCTTCGCTCTCTCTCGAGTGTTTCTTTCAGTTTTGCACTACACCGTCGTCCCGCTTCTTCTTCTTCTCCGTCTTCTTCTAGGGCTTTGCTCATTAGCTATGGCTCGAAATTCGCGAAATCTCCGTCGACGTCATCGTTGATCATCAGTGCTTCCTTCCGGCCGACTGGCAGCCTTCGCAGAACTCTCTTTCTGATTGCCAACCACCAAAAAAAACGTGTCTTGTTCTTCTTCTTCTCAATTTCCCATAAATTTCCTCTCCAATTCGTATAATAGGACCCACTGGGCGGCCGCCCATGCTCTCCTTCTCCTCATAATAGCTCTATTTTCTTGTCGTCAACATCTTCTTCTTCTTCTTCTTCTTCTTCCAAAACCCCCCGCAATTCCGTCTATATTCCCTCAGAATCTCCACTCAATTCATCGTCTGAAATGGCGTTTCTGAGCCAATTGCAAGGCGGCATCGCTCAACTGAAACAGAAGGCCGAAGCGGCTGCTCCGTCGATCGCCGGCTCGCTGAGCCAACTGAAGGAGGCTCCGAAGTTCGTGGAAAGCGCGTTCAAGACGGGACTGAACAAGGTAAAGCTGGACTCGCTGGGAAAGGTGCTCAACGTTCCGTCGCTGGGAAGATGTCAGTCGCCGATCGACATTGTCCCTGTTATCACTGCGTTCGGAGAGCATCTGCAGAATGCTCATTTCGAGTGAGTGCACTCTCTCTTTCTTTCTTTTCAAATGACTCGCTATTCAGAGTGACATACGAGACGAACGGTGAGTTCAAAGCGGTCAACGACGGCAATTCGGTGTGGCTGATGAGAGAGGGAAACAGCAGCGAGTTGGCGATATCGTTCCTTGCCGAGGAGCAGTACCATCTGGACGCTGTCAACTTCCACTGGGCCACTGAGCCCATGAACGGATCGGAGCACACGATCGGAGGTGTCGGATACGCGGGAGAGATGCATCTCATCCACCGCAACACTCGCTTCGCCACGATGGCCGACGCTTTGAAGCAGCCGAATGGAGTCATCGCGATCGCCGTTTTCCTCAATGTAAGTGTGAATGATTGTCCTCCGTTCCCCCACATTGTGCCCTAATTCAGGAGTCGCACGATGACAATCCGTCGTTCAGTTCGCTCATCAATCTGCTTCCGCAGATAATCTACAAGGGAACCGAGTGCAAATTGTGCTCTTTCGACTTCCAATCCTTCTTCCCTGTCGCTGAGAAGACCAAAGAGTTCTGGATGTACGAGGGCTCCGAGACCACCGAGCCGTTCCGTGAGACCGTCAACTGGATCGTCATTCGAGCCGCTCTTCCGATCAGCTCCCATCAGGTACTCACAGAGCTCGCACACAACTCGAAACGTTTCCCTTTCAGCTGGACAAACTTCGCGAAGTTCGTGCCGGTCGCTACGACGAAGAGTCGTCGGACAAGAACCCGATGAAGCCCCTGCGTGCAATCCAGGTACTCGCAGCCCTTCTTTCCCTCCCATCAGTCAGTCATTCCAGGCGGCCAACTCGCGCACAATCCAGAGCAGCTTTCGCTCGGTCGCCGGGGCTCCGGACCTCGGATTCCGACAGTGAGATGCCTCCGCCGAGCTGTGATACCCGTCTCCTTGTCCAGTCTTGCTTTCCGTACACTAAGATTCTCAGATGATTAACCCGATTTGCATTCCGAAGCAATAACTCCCCGAGCACATATTTTGGTTTCACTTCCTCTACACCTTCCCAATGCTTCACATATGCCAAAATCTCAGCAACAGCCCTATTTTATTCTTTGAATATTACTATAATTTATTTTGTATATTTAAGTAGTGAGTCAATGAATATTTGGATAGAAATCGTTTGACATTGATCAATGATCGCATACTTCATTCGATGGGAAAAACAATTTGAACATTCGAAAACTTCATCGATGGTACAAGAAACAACAGGAAAAATAGAGGAAAAAAACAAGACAAATAACAAGAAAGTGTTAATTAAATGGCGAGTAATTATTAAAAACGTTCGCATCGAACGGTTAGTTGGTTAGTTTTTTATGAGGAGAACGCCGATTTGGAAGAGTCTCTGCACGGCGTCCAACTTCTCCTTGCGCGAGATGTCTCTCGTGTCTCTGCACGAGAACACCTCGTCCAGAGTTCTCCATTCGGGGTAGGCATTCGAAAGAACTCGGTAGACGTCGATTCCGTAGACGGGAAAGTCGACGAGTTGCTCCGGACGGCCCTCGAAGAGGCGGGAGTTGTTCATGCGGTGCGAGATGAAGCACGAGTCCTCGCTCTCCATCAGAAGACGTTGCGTGTGTTTGCGAACGAATCGCACCTTCGTTCTGGCGGTGAAGTCGATGAGATCGTCGCCGAGAAGATCGACAGAAGCTCCAATCACACTGTACTTCTTCTCGTTCCCAGTGAGCAGAGGCGGAAGTGCTTGTTTCATGAATTCCTTGGCCAGATGATCGACGGAACTGTCGAAAAGGCTGTCGGCGACGAGGTTCCGAAGCATGCTCATGTGCCGATCGACGACCATCTTGAACTTTTCGGTGAAGTGTTCCTCTTGAGAGTAGTCCAGATCCACCACTCCGCCCATGTCGAGTAGTCCGATCGGAAGACCCCGACGCAGTTTGTGACGGGTCTCGGTGAGTGCTCCGATCGCCTCGGGGACCACCTTCTCCAACAGATTCGCGAAGCTCCACTGTCTTCCAGTCGAGACGGTCACGTGGAGAGAATGCACCTTTTTGTCGGTTCTCGCCTGATGGATGTATCCTCTCGGAATGTAGATCGTGTCGCCCGTCTCGACCCATCCCTCGAACACCGGCTCGCGGTCCTTCATGTCTTCCTCTGTGAAGTTGTCACTCGAGTCCAGCGGCAACTCGCCTTCCCGCGTCTCCGGAGCCCACACTCTCCAGTACTTGCGACCTTCCACTTGCAGCAGAAATGCGTCTATTTCATCCCAGTGCGGGGCGAACCCGGAGCTTCCCGCCGGTGTCAGATAGGTGTTGGCGCCGACGAAGCAGCCGAATTGCTCTTGGAGCACCTCGCACAAGTACCAGATACGGTCGTCGAATGTCTGGGGATTGACGAGTTGAACAGAGCACAGATTCTGAAGAAGAGCATGCGAAAGAGGATCCACAACTGCGAACTTACGTTGAGATGTTGTTTGACAATCTGCGGATAGGCACGTCCGGTTCCGTTGAGAGTGGTTCTGACTCCGTTCTTGTACTGGGCAATGTTGATGTTTGTTCCGTACTCGAGATGGTTCTTCTCGAGAAGTTCGGAGAGTCGGGCGGTCGAGAAGAGATTTCCAAAGTAGGCCGACTGCTTCCGATGAACGACGAGTACGTTCGATTGGTAGAATGTGCTGAAAAGAGAGCGAATGCCAATGGATGTTCTTTTTCTGGAACAACTCACTCGAAGAATGTCTGAACGTCGCACGGAGAGACAATGAAACCGAAGGCACGAGACGCAGTGACGACGGAATTCGCGTCGGTGAACGGGAACTTGTCAAAGTCGACGGCAGCGGAACGTAAGTCGCGAGAGTTCTTCTCCTTCGAGATGACGTGGGCCTCGCGATCCTTTCCAGCGATGAATCCCTCGTCGTCCGACTCGGCGTCCATCTCGGAGACGACAGACTCTTCGTCTCCGACTTCCTCGTCTTCCTCCTCCTCGTCTTCCACTTCTCCCTCTTCGTCTTCAACGTCTTCTTCATCGTCCACCTCTTGTTCATCTTCAATCTCCTCCTCTTCTTCTTCTTCAAGAGGCTCGAAGTCGATGTATTCAGCGATGTCATCCGGATGGATTCTCATCTCGTCTTCGTCTACTTCTGCTTCATCCTCATCCTCCACCTCTTCATCTTCAATCTCTTCATCCAACATCTCCTCCTCATCATCGCTCTCCAGACCAACGATTTCATCGTTCTCCACAATCAGCGTCTTTTTGAACGTCGCCTCGCGTCCGTTCGACACCACTGTCACCTCATTCTCATCATCCGGTTCCTGCACTATATACGTCGATTGGACAGTCTCCGAAGTGGCAGTGGAACCTGAAACTCGAATATTTCACTCTGAAAACTTCCGATTTCCACTCACGTCTCTGCGATTTTCCCGATTTTTTCGTCTCGGAAACGACGATTATGTCTTCTTTTTTGGTCTTCTTAACTTGGACCTTCGGAGACGTCTCTCTGTTGTTCTTTCGCTTCGTCGGCCCGTTCGAGAGGGTTCTCTCCGCTTCGAAACCGTCGTGGATCCTCTTCGGTTTGAGTAACTTCGCTGGATGCACAAACTTTGGCTCTTTCGATGGCTCTTTGTAATGGAGAGCAGCTGGAAACGGGGGCGATTCTCGAGACACCACGGCTCGACGACTCACCGGCACTCTTCGCCTCTCCACTCTCGATGCTCGCCCACCGGTCGTTGTGTTTGGGTGCCGAAGACGTGGCTGATGCTCCAACACTCTTCTTCTTTCCCATTACTGAAATTTCGAATGGGAAAAATGGATGGGGCACGGGAAAGGGAGCGGAACGGAGAGAGGTTTTAGGCCAAGTTCGAATGAAATTCACTTCGCGCTGTGTGCTGTGTGAATGAGGGGGGGAATCGATCAATAGGAAACTTCGGCCAAGGCCAGACAGACAAATAGCGGGAGAAATGAGTGAAGGGGCGGCAAAACTGTGTATGGCAGGTCTACGGGGGGACAATGCATTTCTGCTCCTGGGAATGAGTTGAAGAATTGATATAAATACGAAAACAGATATTAAGATAGCACTGAGCAGTTCAGGAATCTACTGCGAAGAAATAAAAATTATCACAGTTCGACGGAATCAAATATGAAATATATCTTATTTCCGAACAATCCAAACGCCAAGAGCTCTCAAAAAGCTGTCTTGGGATCACAAGAAATACTGCATTTCCAGTTTTGCACTCTCAAAAATAGCTTTTCCGCGTTCAGAGATATCTTTTTATCGTTACGCATTCGATAAACCCGTTTCTTCTGAGCTAAGTTCAGTTTAGTACGATAGAATACGGTAGATTACGGTAGCTCTTTGCCACCAAAAAGCTTTTTTTTGTTCGCATCGATTTTCTTTCTTAATTTAGAAGAAAACATTCAACCAGTATAATTCGTGTTTCTTTTTTCACACAATATGTACTGTATTCATTTTAGTCTTCCTCCTCTCAGTTAACCATTGAATCATCCCACAATCTCTTCCGGAATTATCCGCTGAAATTGGGCGGAGCGTGGCCGAGAGTGTGAAACTTGACGGCCTAAAAAACGACTCTGTTCTTCTCTGCGTCTCCACCCATTCTCCTCGTCTCGTTCGAATTCTTCCAATTTTTTCAGCTGGGAGCTTGGAAAATGGTAAGAAAAATGTATAAAAGTCAGTCATTTCACTAATTTCTCTTTAGATTTACCGTTTCCTCGGCAACATGGAGTGCCCTTCGTGGCTACTAGAAGAAATCTGCTCGAATTTGTCCAACATGGTGAGTGTCCTTATCAAAAATATATGTTTCAATTAAATAAAAAACATAAAAACATCCTTCAATGTAGAAACTTTCAATTAAAAGTTGAAAAAAATCAGAAATCAAAGCTAAAAAACATAATTTTCAGACTGTCCTAAAATTCAAGGAACTGTGCATCAGAGCGTCTAACTTGGCTATACACGGACATGACAAACCGATTTTAGGAGACACTTCAGAAGGCATCAGTGAGTTTTTTACAAAAAAAATCAAAAATAAAACATTATTTCGAATTCAAGATATTGACAACCAACACGAAAACATTCTCCTAATCGGAAACTGGTTGCTTCTGAAGCCAGCCGGATACGACTGTTCTCCGAAAGATCTCAGAAACGAAGTTCTGCACCTTGGATTGCCCGCAGGTTACTCTCGAATCGAGTTTACTTTTTCAAAACTGCATTTCAGAGCATAGCGACCAGCTGAAACGAGTTTACGCGGAGTGCAAAGAAGAATTGATGAAAAAGACGCGGAATTCTGTTCACAGAGGTAATTCAAAGTTATGACTACTTCTACAAAAGCTGCATATTATCAGAGGATCATGCGACGATCAGCAGCACTTCTCCGATGTCGTTCACAATGCAAACACCTGATCAAACGTACAGCGTCTCGATGGGTGCAAACATGATGAATCAACTCAAAAACGGTACACCCAAATTCAAACATTCTCGCCAAGTCAGAAAGTTTCAGATATTGAAAACGCGCTTTCAAAACTGAAAGACCTCTCCGACATTCTACCATCTCACTGATCTAATGACAAGTATATTGAATCCCTCCTTTCACTTCCTGTACATATCCCGAATGTTTTAACTTCTCTTGTTCCAATTTCATCGTGTGTTCTCATACTGTCCCTCGAAAAACACCTGGTGGTCATGTTCATGTACATATATCGTATATGCTTTTATCCATTTTCCAAAATAAAGACAAAATTCTCGAGAAATGTTCCGCTTGTTGCAATGTTGTCATCTTTATGAAAAAATGCTCCTGGAGCCTTCTCACCTCTGATGTTAGCCTCATAATCACTTGCTCTGTGGGGGGAAATGATCTGAAGAACACCAAATTAAGCAGCCAGAGTGGGCCGTATCAGTGAACTTTGCAGCTGATAACAGTGTTTCCGTCGTTTGTTTGCTCTTGCCAACGGAAACCTTCTCCCCCTCCTCCCCATGGGAAACCAAGGCGACCGGACAATGGGCGCTCTCTTCCGTTGTGCTGCTCAGAAATCGTTTATTCGTAACGTTTCCGTTTTCAGTGAGCTATCGAAAATGGACGAATGATGCTGCAATTGTGGATGAAAAAGCACAAAGTTCTTATCACTGTAATCAGTAAGAGCTCTTCCACCCGTACCACTGCTTTCAGCCTCGTTTCAGCCTTGTTCGTAATTATTCTGATTCTCGTCAGGAAACCCGGCGTTTATGACGATGAGCAGATCCCTCGGAGAGTTTACTGTGACGTCGTGAGTGTTCGAATTCAGAAACTTCAAACTCCTCTTTCGGTTTTCCAGGACGATGGCTCGGGAGATCAAAAGTACCTGCTGTTTCCGATGACAACTGTGATCTACGACGGAGGAATCGGTGAGATTTAATAAAAGGGAAATACTTTAACAAGGGAACTCTTTTACCTCGGGTGTTTAGGATTTTCTACGAGTTTCGTACGCATTCTTGAGGTCATTTAAGCCTCTCTTCATTTGACCAAAACTGCAAAACTCTGCATTCAGCGGAGATATTTTGAACTGAAATTGCTCAAAAAAGTGTGATTCGGTGGTAGAGTGGTGATCACCTCCAGAGTTCGGTGGATTCCGTAAAAAATAAATTCCAATCAAGAAGTTGTCAACAGCAAACTTGTAGTCCTAGTTATGATCTTCAAGTTTGCAGTTGACAACTTCTAGATATCTCTTATCAATCACGAGATATAATGATTCTCCGGCAGAGCTCTCTTTCTGTTGCGGGAGTCATTTCGATGACATCCGATAGTGGAGGTTTGTGCAGGGCGCCACTATTCGCATATCTTGCAGGAAATCAACTGTTCGAAGTGTTCTCTCTTCTCGGCATCGCGCGAACTCTGAATAGAACAGCCATCTTCAACAGCGACGACTTTCTGCTCCATTCGCACCTCGACTTACTCTACGAACAACTCCCTCAGGTCGCCAAACAGGTCATTTCGATTCCCATCGACGTGAGTCTCTGAGTCTCTTCTTTGCGGCAAAAAGACGAGATGTTGAGGTGTTTCAATCAACACGATACGACTACCCGCTCGCCTGTTGTCACTACCATATTCCACGACTGATGACTTGCGAACAGACCAAGTTTCTCTACATCAGTGGAAGCTATTTCCAGGTGACAAAACGCCGGAAATTCATACGAGAATTGGTTTTTCAGAGCTTCAAATACTTCTCCCCGATAGAGGATTCCATCAGGAAATGGTTGAGTCCACCGAGGGAGAAAAGTGAAAAACTGAAGAAAGTTGTCTCGAGAAAAGATGAATTACGCTTCAAGTGAGTCTTAAAAGACTATAGACACCGCCCGTCCCTCCTGTTTTCAGAACGTGTGTACATGTGCGAAGGGGCGACTTTTTGACGGATGGAGAGCACTCGGGAACGGATCACACGTTCACCGTCAACGCCATCGATCATCTGTACACTATCAGTGAGAGAGAACGACACGACTGTTTGAGAAGGTGATTGCAGACCCCGGATTGGTGTATCTGTTCAGCAATGACAACGAGTGGGTGGAGGAACGGATAGCCTCCCGGCTGGACTATCAGAGGGACGTTCGGATAATGAGAACTGCGAACGAAGACGCTCTCATGGATCTGTACTTTTCACAGGTTCACTGTGACTCTGTACTCATCACAGGTATGCAACCGAAACTTGAGAGAGGAGGGACTACAATTGCAGCGCCTTCGTCGACGTTCGGCTGGTGGATGGGGTATCTGTCGAAGAAAATGTCCAATGTTTACTATCGGGACATTCGGGAAGTCGACGACAATGTAGGAGCGACGTCTGCGGTCTCCCTCTGAAATTGTTTTGATTTCAGACAAAGTTCCAGATGATCGACGAGGATTTCTTTCCGGCCGAGTGGAGGAAGATGCGGATGACGCGGAACGGACGGGTGATGGTCGTCGCAAAATAAACTATTTCATTCTCAATATACAGTTTCCAATATACTTTTTTTGTCTGAAAGATATGATAACACACGGAACTGAAATACATAGGGGACTGAGCGGGGGGAAGAGGAGTCAATGTGTGGGTGGGGCGAAGTGTGACACCAAATATTGAAACGAATCGGAGCGAAAGATGGGGGGTGAGTGTCAAATCAGGAATCAAATCGAATGAATGGTGGGTAGAAAGTGAGGGGGAAAACATAGAAAATCTCTAGAAAACCAACTCGTATTCGGGTGATGTTCAAAACTCGGAGCAATTCGAAAAGATGCCATTTTTGCGAAAGAGAAACA
Source organism: Caenorhabditis macrosperma (assembly GCA_963932285.1). Lineage (NCBI taxonomy): Eukaryota > Metazoa > Nematoda > Chromadorea > Rhabditida > Rhabditidae > Caenorhabditis > Caenorhabditis macrosperma. The sequence continues at coordinate 6,543,494 of OZ010622.1, forward strand.
GAAATAAAACAAAACATTTGAGAGAAGTTATTACATTAGTAATACAAAACAAGGCCCTAGTACCGATAGGTGCCCCGCTCGTACTGATGCGACATGTCCATGTCGTCGTATTCGTCGAAGCCGTGACGGTCGTACGAGGTCTGCCGTTGTGGGGCGAGCGGAGGCGCCGTCGGCATCGTCGGCTGCATTCCGTACGAACCGGACGCCTGTTGCACACTGATGCTCGGCATTCCGGGACGGCCCTGCATCGGGGGAGCGAGGTACGGCGCGTTGATGGAGCCGATCTGCCCGGCGCCCATCTGGGACATTGAGGCGACGGACTGCTGCGGCTGCAGCTGCGGTGGAATCTGTCCGCCGGCCATTCCCTGAAACACAGAAGACGTCGGTTTGTCGGAAGTCCTCCCACCCACCTGCATCATCTGCGCCGGTGTGAAAAGTGTGCTCGGTCCCCGATTCTCCATCGGATTCCTCTTTATTCTGGGCGGCGATCTGACTGGTGGATGCGTCGCCCGCCAGTATGCCTCCATGAAGTCGGCCAAGTGCTCACACGCGTCTTCCAGCTGGTTCTCGTCGAGCAGAACGTCGAAGAGCTCCGCTTGGCACTGTGCCAACTTCTCCGCAGCCACCATCTGCACGTTCATGTTCCTAGACTGCGACTTTCCGCGCGATTTGATCAGCCGTTGAAGCACCTGTGAAAGAGAGAGAGATGCGGCGGATCGAGAGACAATCAACTCACTTTCGGACTCGAGATCTTGATATAAACGTGGATCGGAGCGAGACTCGTTTTGGCCAGCTGCGACGGATGGTTGATGGTGTCGCAGTCGAGGACGACGAGTTGCATCGAACGAGCAAGCTCGAAGATCCTCTCGATCTCTGTCTGAATCTCTGCGAGACTGTTGCTCGTCCGCGAGTTCGCCCTCTCCATCATCGCTCTTTTGTTCGGATTGTTGAGAAGACTTCGTTTGGCGAGAGAGATATCAGCAGTGACTCTTGTGATTATGATCCTAGAAACAGAGAGAATCCAAGTGGGTACAGTGCGGAACGGATCACCCACCTCCCTTCGAACCGATGTTTGAGGTAGTCGAAGACTGCCTTCTGCATCATATCCGTCACTTCGTACCCCTTCAACGAAGGTCCCACCAGCACGACGGGTCTCATCGAAGGAACCACATCGTACGGGGGAACGTTCTCCTGCTGCACCTTCTTGAAGATCAACTTCTTCTTCTCCTTCGTCGGCGGCGTCGTGACGATGTTTGTCATTCTCTTTGCGTTGTAGTCGTCATCATCTGAAACTCTCATCCCTCACACGTCTTCTCAGTGCCAAACAAACCAGGAGTCGGCGGTGTGGATCCTCTCGATCCGCTCCTCGGCATCATGTTGTCAAGTGCGCCCAGATTGGTTGCAGATGTCGATTGCTTGCTGTAACACTCTCAATCTCAATCAGCCCTCTTCCCGATTTCCACTCACAACTTTCCCGATTTTGCAGTTTGCTGTCTCAAAGATTCCAATTTGACAGGCGACGGAATGAATCCCAAGTCGTGGCCTTCTTTGACAAGCCTTCCGATCCACCAGTCGTTGTTGTACTTCTGAATTCGGAATGAGTCGTCCGGAAACAAGAGTCCGTGCTCACCTCCTTCACGTGCAAAAAGTCCTTGACTTTGAATGAGACCGCGCATCCGTGAACCGGCGAATCGTCGTCCACACTTCCATCGTATTCTACATTTGTACACACTGCGAACGCAACCGGTTTATACTGAAACAATCGGTAGATCAGTGGTAACCCGAGAGAGCTCAGTGGAATTAGTTTCCAGAAAAGCAAACAGTCGCTGAAAGGCGCCCTGATCGTGTTACCTTGGCCCTCTCGAGCTGAAGAGCGGCCTGTCGTTCTGCGTCCCTCCGGAGGGTCTCTCGGTTGCCGGCCTCGAGTTCAAGCTCATCGTGATGACTGAAATTCGAGTCGCCGCTTCCCTGGAATGATACAGTAAACGGGGAGGCGTCCTCCTCTGCAACGACTCACCCTTCTGCGGAAAGCCATCTAGTGGACGGACGACTGCGTCAACTCTTCGACCCGGCGTGACCTTGTCACTTTCGGCAGTTTCCTCCCCTTCTTCGTGCCTTCTTCGCCGTCGACGTCGTCGTCTCCTTCTTCCTGCCTCCGCCTCCTTCTGTTCTCTGCTGTTGCTGACGACTTCAATTGTTGTCGTCAGCGTCTTCTTCGTCTTCTGCGTTTGCCGACTCTCCCCCCGTCGTGCCGTTCTGCTGCAATTTCATAAATCAACCGAAAAGTGCAATTGGTTATTCATTGGGTGTGTGTGCTGCGAAAGAGAAAAAGAAGGAGAGCTGCTGCTTCTGGCGCACAAGCGTCAAATGTCAGTTTTTGGAAATTGAAGACGTCGAACCGAAAGACACCGCGCACCGAAATAAATGACAAATCAAGGGGGCGAAACGGGCGACAGAGTGACACGAAACGACGACGGTAGGAAACGGCAAGGCACCGGAAATTGGAATTCTCGTTGTCACAGAAAGCGGAGAATAATTTGGCGAGTGAGTGACAAGATGGGTTTCCTTCTGACGCTGAACGCCTTCTGCTGTGAATGCCGCTCCGAAGATCTTCGACTTTGAGAGTTCAGGAAGATCATAGACAAACGGTCGCATAAAACAAAGTAGATCGTTAACGGCAAGCCGTTAGAATCTGGAATGGGGGCGTTTCGGGGGGGAGGGCGGCTAATGGAGGGGGGGGGGACCATTTCGAGAAAGTGGTCGGAAGTTGAACGAAAAGTTATGAGAAGAGGAGCACGGAGTCGAATCGATCGGCGGCCGCCTCTCTCTCTCTCTCTCTCTCTCTCGCTTTTCCGCCGCCATTGTGCAAAAGTTGGACGAGACAACACTCGAAAAACAAAAAAAGTGCCAAAAATTTATGAGCACCCACCACCCCACCAATAGCAGCAGCGGCAGCAGAAGCCCGCATACACAGAGGGGAGAGAGAGAGAAGGAGCAGGGACGAGAGCGCGGCTCCTTCTTCTTCCTCCTCCTCCCTCCTTCGCCTTCTTCCCCTCCTCTTCCCACTACACTACTTGAATCCAGTCGCGAGGAGGAGGAGGGGGACCGAAAGAAGAGCGGGTGGCGAGCCCCTACGGCTGTTATGTGGCAAACGGGCGGGAGTGCTGTGGGGGGAAAGCCGGCGCGCGGCTAGCGGAGAGTGTTGGGAGGGTTGGGATGTGCGAGAGGAGAGAGATTGTCGAGCAGCAAAACGACGAGACGACGAGAAGACGCGTTTTCATCAATGCAAAGTCAATAGAGACGGGTGAGGAGAAGGAGGAGGAGGATGAAAAGAAGAGAGAGAGAGAGAGAGATATTCAGCGGATGAGAAGAAGAAGAAGATGCATCTCGCGAGGTCAGAGGTGAGGCGAGCACTCGACAATGCTCAGCGGAAATGCGCGCAGGTGTGGGGAACGGGGGGAGCAGGATGCGCGTGTGGGGGGAAACGGAAATGCGGCGGGAAGTGATACGAGTTCAGTGGGTGCACACGGCTCCGAGTGTTATCCCTCTCTCCTGATATTCTCATATTCCAATGCGAACACAACGGCAACAAAACAAACAGATCTCGAGGGGGGAGGCAGGTGCGAGAGACGCGTTGGCGCCGTGTCTGGCTGGCTCGCGTGTCTCACGCACCGCTTCTTCTTCTTCTTCTTCTTTTTCGTTTTTTGCGAAGAAGGTGCCAATTTGATCGACATAATTGCGTTTTTGTGTGCGAGGGCGGCCATCCATTCTTCAACGGTGACACACAAAACGAGACAATTTCACTCGAAGAGCCCCCCATTTCGAGGACGGAAATTGCGGGGTAGAAGACCAAAATGAAGGTCATCTTTGAGATGCGTCTAATTGGTGTTCAAATGGGGATAGCTGCCATGCGTGCGGATCGACACAACAACCATCGTCTCGGATCGTTTTACGTCATCACACCACTCTCCTATTTCGGTGGGCAACTTGTCGTCGGATCATCCGCGTCAAACGAGCGGCGGCTTGACGTGTGCACGGCAACATGCTCGTTTCATGACTTATTCCGAATTCATCCTCTACTCCTTCTTCTTCCTCCTCCGACGTCGTCTTTCCGCCGCCTCTTCTGTCCCGTTGTCCGTACCAAAAAACAATGGGAGCGCGCGAGGGATGAGCGTTGAGAGCGCGCAGACGCAGAGCGGTCCGCTTCATTGTGAATGCGGCTCACACGACGACGACGCCGTCGACGTCGTCGTCGCCGTCGACTAGAAGGGGGGACTCGACGCGCCGCCACCCGCACACACACACACATACATACATACACACATGCAGACCCGCAATACTAATGGAGTTAGGCAACCGCAGAAGCAACAGCAGAAGCGAGAGCACGGCAAAAACGACGGCGGCGAGGACGGGATGTGTTTCTTGTACTTGCTGTTTTGGAAGGAATGATATCACTTGATGATGATCAGTTGGGAACATTGGAAACGGAAAAGGAAGAGCTGGAAAGAAGTAATGTCTCTTGCGTCCTCCGCACCTCTTCCATTATTGGCTAATTGTTGTGGGGGGCACGAGTGCACTCTAATGAATGTTGTTGCATAGCCAAATAACGTGAGTGTGTGTCCTTGAGCACCGAAAACGCCTTCATTTTCTTTATTTTTCTAGCTATTCAGAGAGAAAGGGGCAAATGTAAGAATCGACCTCCTTTAGGCACGGATGAGGCGGAGAACACGGCGAGCCTTCTTGCGACGGTACTGTCCTCCGGCAGGTGGCGCGGCGGCGGCACCGGCTCCTCCTTGGTATCCTCCGGCAGGAGCAGCGGCTGGAGCTGGAGCTGGTGGTGGAGCAGCAGCGGCACCTCCTCCAGAGTATCCACCAGCTGGAGCAGCGGCTGGAGCTGGTGCTGGAGCAGGAGCTGGAGCAGGAGCTGGGGCTGGCGGTGGAGCAGCAGCAGCACCGCCTCCAGAATATCCTCCGGCAGGAGCAGCCGCTGGAGCAGGAGCAGCAGCAGCAGCGTCACCACCCGAGTATCCACCGCCTCCAGCTCCGGCACCTCCATCAGAGTACGCACCGGCTCCCTGAGTTCTTGGTGGGCAAGGGCAGTAGGCGGCATCGGCTCCTGGGGCTCCGTCAGTTCCTGGTCCTCCTGGTGGTCCTGCTGGTCCCGGTCCTCCGTCGTTTCCTGGTGGTCCTGGTGGTCCCGGTGGTCCAGCTGGCGATGGCTGAGCATAGGCATCTTCTCCGTTCGGTCCCGCTGGTCCAGGTGGTCCCGGTGGTCCTGGGGGTCCTGGTTGGTTGGTGCTGGTGGTTCCGGCGGCTCCCGGCTGTCCATCGGGTCCTGGAGCACCTGGCTGTCCGTCCGGTCCTGGAGGTCCTGCTGGTCCTGCCGGTCCTGGCTCTGGGTATCCGGCGGCTTCTCCATCTGGTCCTGGTGGTCCGGAAGGTCCTGGTCCTCCGGCGTTTCCGTCTGGTCCTGGGGGTCCTGGTGGGCCTGCTGGGCAAGTGATGCAGTTTCCGGCGGCTCCAGCGTACGTGTCAGCTCCTCCGGCCTCTCCGGCAGCTCCATCCTGTCCGGCCTCTCCTGGCTCTCCATCGGCTCCCGCCTCTCCCGGTGGTCCCGGTGGTCCAGCTGGGCATCCAGAGGCCTGTGCAGCACACTGGCACTGTCCTGCTCCACCGCCTCCTCCGGCTCCTCCAGCAGCGTATCCTCCGGCTCCTCCGGCTGGCGCAGCGGCGGCGGCTCCTCCCGAGTACTGTCTCTTGACACGTCCGAAGAGTCCCTCGAAAGCGAGTCTCTCGGTCGGCGAGTCGGCGCGACGGGCAACCATCATCTGGGACCAAGCGTCGTTCGCCTTCAGCTGAAAACAAGAACAATAATACTTGTGTCTGTAGTCGTCGCGAACCTTGAAAGCGCCCATGTCAGAGACGAACTCGTTCTCAAAGTTCTGCAGGTCGCCGATGATCGTGACCATCGAGACGACGGTCGCCGTGACGAGAACTGCCGCCACCGCGGTTCCAGCGGACAACGCGTAGAACGTGCCGCTCGACATTATCTGAAAGAAAACGACATAAGTGTGTAACTGGTTCTCCTGGAACGGGTCCTGGAAAAGGGAAGTGGAGGAGGATTACCTCGAATTTGGGAATAAGAGACGGTCGAGTTTGAATCAAGTGCCAATTCGTCGTCACTTCCGCTTTTATACTTATTCAATTTATCTCTCCATATAACTTTTACCGCTGGAAAACTGTTCGCGAAAACAATAACAAACAGGGAGAGAGTGTGGAGAAGTGAGAGACGCAGCGTCGATGCGTTTCGGAGATGGTAAACTGCGACCAGTTCCAGTGGTGTCAACGAAGATGCCATCTACACGAACAACACGAACAACACGACGTTTCGATGCGACGACGCTTTGCCACTTTCACTTATCAGAAAGCATTGACTCATGAATAATTCGTCTGTTTATATGATTAGAGATAATAGCAGAAGGACGGCTGATGCATGTATAAAAGGGCGGGAAGGCGACGGCGAAGGCACTTCATTCAGCCACCACAGCTGATAACGACGTCTTCTGAAGGTAGCCGTTTCCGGACGTCTTCCTCATTCCGAACGTCTTCTTGTTTCAGATGTCGTCAAGCGCTTCTTTCTATGCGCTGACCGGGGCGACCGCCATCGCCGGAATCGTCGTCGCGGGAGTCGTCTTCTCGTATCTGTCGATCCTCGGAGACATGGCACAGTTCGAGACTGACTTCTCCAACGACATGTCCGTCTTCAAGGTCTGTTGAACAGGGTGGAATCCAAAGAAGAACGTCTGAACCGTTTTCAGGTGAAAGCCAACGACGCCTGGTCTCAAATGATGGCCTCCCGAAGAATCGAGTCTCCAACTGAGAAGATTGCCTTCGAAGGACTGTTCCGTGTGAAGAGACAGTATGCTTCTGGAGGTGGAGGTGGATATTCCGGAGGAGGCGGAGGCGGCGGAGGAGGAGGATACGCTGCCGCTGGAGGAGGTGGCGGAGGAGGAGGCGGTGGATGCCAATGCGCTGCTCAAGCCTCTGGATGCCCAGCTGGACCACCAGGACCACCGGGAGAGGCTGGATCTCCTGGAGAGCCAGGAGAGCCCGGACAGGACGGACAGGCAGGATCTGCGGGACAAGCCGACTCCGGAAGCGCCGGAAAGGAATGTATCACTTGCCCGGCCGGACCACCAGGACCTCCAGGACCCGACGGAGGACCAGGACCTTCCGGAGCCCCAGGAATGCCAGGACCCGACGGACAGCCAGGAGGCGGATCGGCCCCAGGACCTCCAGGACCACCGGGACCCAATGGAAACGACGGACAGCCAGGAGCGCCAGGACAAGATGGACAACCGGGAGCCCCAGGAACGTCGATCGTCAATTCGCCTGGAGGACCGGGACCAGCTGGACCGCCAGGACCACCTGGACCACCGGGACAAGACGGAAGTGGCGGAGGAGCTCAGCCAGGACCACCAGGACCACCAGGACCCGCAGGAAACGACGGACAGCCAGGAGGTCCAGGACAACCGGGAGGTCCAGGACAGGACGGAGGACCAGGAACCGACGCCGCCTACTGCCCATGCCCACCAAGAACTCAGGGAGGCGGAGGAGGAGAGTACCCATCCGGAGGAGGCGGCGGAGGAGGAGGATACAGCGGTGGAGCCGGAGGCGGAGGAGCAGCAGCTGGAGGATACAGCGGTGGAGCCGGAGGCGGAGCCGGTGGTGCCGGTGGATACAGTGGAGGAGGTGGAGCCGGAGGCGGCGGCGGATACGCCGGAGGAGCCGGTGGTGGCAGCTACAACAACCGTCGATTCCATCAATAATCTGGGTCTCGACGCGAAAATAGCAAATAAACGATTCATTAGAATGTACATGTTGACCGGTTTTACATACACATATGTGGGGGGTTTGTGACCTTGTCAAGCCTCGTGAATCACTGCAGGCGCCGTCTCCGATCGGCTCCTCCGGGTGCGGAACATCGAGGCGGCCCTGCCACGTGTGATCTGCTCTTTGATGTCCTTCAGGTCGAACGGCAGAATCGTCGTCTCCTTGTGATCCTTGTACTCTTTGAGTGCCGAGTTCTGTCGAGTCACTTTGGCGAGCCGTCGTTCGATATCCGGCTCGTTCTCCCATGCCAATTTGCACACATTCAGCTGTTCCGACGTCACTCGATTCATCGGAAGTCCCTTGATCTTCTGTCTGAATGTCAGCTGTCTGTGATCGAATGAGCAGTGGATTCTCACCTCAGATGACTCATATCGTTCCCGGACTTGCGTGTTCGGAACAACTTGAATCCAGTCACGACGTCTTCGAGCTCTTTCTCGTGCATCTCCTCGTTCTTCTTCTTCGAATACATGTAGTCTCTTCGCTTCCTCGAGAACGCTATCCATCCGATTTTCGACAGAAACAGAGATAACTCGATGATGGTGAACACGGACATTCCCATGAACATTCCCATGTTTCCTCCGATATCCGAGAGCAGTTCCGTCAGCGACATTCCCTGTTTCTGAATGTATTCCGTGTAGGACATGTCGCGAAAGAACACGTTGACCACTTGGAAATTGGCTCTGTAATTGGCTCTTTGAAGACGTCACACTCCGTGCTCACTTCATGTGCTGTATCCTCCAGTCGCCCTGCTTGCTCAACCACACGAGAGCTCCCCTCGAGAGGCCCTTTCCGTAGGAGTTGAACGAGTGATACACCTGACTGTCGCACTCCACACGGCACTCCTCACACGTCGGCATCTCGATGTTCAGGGTCGTCTGATTGACAACCCTCTTCATTTTGGTGTCCATGCATCGGTATGTCTCGTACGGGGTGCAGTCGTTGAATCCTGCAAGCATCGGGGAATTCAGAGAAGCCTCGGCGACCGAAACTCACTGTTCAGATGGTTATAAATAGACGGAGAGCATCCGCAGAGTTTGTGAAAGTACTGCGCCTTGCACACTGTCGAGCACATGGCCGAGGTGTAAGGGAACTTGTAATCGTACCCAGGAGGCCAGTGATCGGAGCAATTCCCCCACGCACGCGAGTTCAGAAGCACGTATTTGGAGCTCGAGAGCGCCGAGTAGACGACGCTGTCGGGGGAGACGGCGATACCTTCGGAGGCGAGGAACGGGATCTCTTCGGAAGAGTGCACATAGTAGCGGAAGCCGTTCTCGAATGCACTCGAGAACACCGGAGTGACTCCGTCTGTCTCGGAATCGAACTGCTCCTCGAGGTGCGAGTCGAGGATGATCTGGAGACCGGCTGCGATGCCAGGTTCAGTTTGCATCTTCATCCACGGTTTGTCACTGCTCTGCACATTCAGAGTGAAGCACTTTCCGAGATCCGAGAAGATGGGCGTCGCGTACTTACAGCAGTCGAATCGACGACCTCCGAATGAGCACATCTTGAACATGTCGCTGCAGGAGAAACTAGAAAAAGGAAGAGATTGAAGAGTTCAATCCACTGCGACTTACCCAGCGTCCATGAAGAAGCCGTCTGCTGTGAAGTTGGGATGGCTCTGCACGTACTGCTTGAAGACGTTGTCCCCGGAGTGCAACTGCTGGCCGTCGGCCCTTCCGTACAACGTCATCGCGTCACTGTTGAACATCATCAGATAGTCCAGCAGGTCGTCGGAGAGATCTTTGGTGGAGTTGAGCTCTGCAGAAGACACAACTAATCATTGATCAGTGTCTGGGCGGCAGCCGGTTCGCAGTTTATTTAAGACACCTCTCCTCACCTTCCACATAAGTTCTTTTGATTGGGTTGAAACTGCACACAGTGACACGTGGAAACTGCATACCGCCCTCGCTGAGCAGAAATGAGACCTTGGAACACAAGAAGTTGGCACCGTTTCATTCGGACCCTCACCTGCGACACTGTGGGCCTCGACAGGAACATGTTGATGAGCGAGGTGACCTGCGCTAGCAGCATTATCATCGACGCGATCATTATGAACATCCAGAACACGAACGACCATCGCTTCCCGTTGTATATCCGCTTCGGACCGTGCAGTGTGGTTGTGTCTGAACGCGGAAGTTATTCCGAAACGAGAGGGCGCTCACTTGAGAAGTGTTCGGACTCTCGGGTGATCGAAGACACTCCTTCCGTGTTCTTGATCTTCTTCAGATGTGCCACCGGAACGTCGACAATCAGCTGAGAGGCTCTCTTCGAAAACGGTTTCAGTTCCGATAGAAACGATCCTTTGCTCGCCGACGGTCTGGAAACGTAGGCAATAATCAGCGATAAAACAGGTGATAAGAGAACGAAACGACTGGAAAACGAAGCGAAACATACTTGATATTGGGCATGTCGCCGACGGTCGAACACGAAGAAGAGGGCGCATTCGAGATCTCGTCGTCGAAACTGTCGGCTGAGAAGTGCACCTGAACAGAGTAATCAGTAGTGATTGTTGTGGGCGCGATCATATGATGTCAGCTACTTCTTATCAATTATCATTTCCGACGTCCAGTCATCTGGTTAGTTCACTGAAAACTCCACTATACAACTAGAGTAAGTGGACAAGAGAAGTGCAATCAGAGGGTATCGCCACCCGGGTGGTTTTTGCACAAGTAGCCATGTTTGCTCTTCGTCTTTCAGCAGGGGGAACACTTTCGAAAGTAAGAAACCACTCACCGAGTCCTTTTTGGGTCTCTGCTCGGCGGGACTCTCCTCTTGGGCGGATCGGCCCATCGGTCCGTCGTTGTACAGCTGCGAAATGTTTCTGAACGCTTCTATAGATCGAAACGGTTCTCGAGGCGAGGGAAAGAAAGAGTGCCGAGTTGTTTGAACTCGAGTCCCAGGGCCCCCCACCGAATTATCGCGGCTTCTTCTCCCCTTCTGCTGCTGCTGCTGCTGCTCCGGCGCTCAGTTTGCTCACCGGATTTGGAAGCGAGAAAGGGAGCACGATACTTTTCTCGGGGGGTTTCCTCGCGGAACGGGAACTCACCTGACGCGTCGCATCGTGGCTCGGTTTGGCTCCTCTGAAGCGACGACTCGTACAGTTTCAGCAGATGTTCCTATTGTTGTTTCATTTGAACAGAGGAGACAGAAAGGTGAGAAGAAATGATGTGGCCGGAAAGTGATAAGGGGGAGAGGGGGGAGAGAGGCACACACCTGGAGACACACAATCGCGTTTTATCAATTCATACTTCGCTCCCGTGCTCACAACTCCGACCTTCTTAGTACAATCGGCTGACTACTTTTGTTTGTGAAATATTTTGAAAAAGGGAAGTAGCGTTCGTTGGCAACAACCGATAACTACCCTTCCCATTCCAATTTGAACTCAAACTCTCTGTTTACGTGGCGTTTTGATCCCTGGGAAAAGTGCTTAAATTGATTCGACACTTATGTATTTGTCTGCCTAAGCACGGCAAGTCCGAAAGTGTCAATCGAAAACGCAAAACGTGATGTTCGAAAAGAGGCTTTTAGGAGTCGAGAAGAGCACGAGAAAACGGTGCGTACCTGGCGGAATTCGAATGATTTATAACTCTCGACTGATAACTCCGATCGCCGTCGGTTTTGTGCTTTTCATTACTTTTCAACGGCGGCGCAGACAAGGAAGACGGTCGAAAGTGCATGAAAACATTTCGAAAATTCACCAAAAAACACAACAAACGGAACGCAAACGACAACATGGGGGGATCGTCGTATCGTCACTCGGCCCTCGTTTTGTATGTGTGTCGTGGCTCTCGGATCTCGAAGTATGCAGTTTCGTAACAGAAATATCCAATGGTTCTTTGATTCGAACTGGAATCCGCAGTCGAATGACACTTACCCGGGACAACAGTTATCGAACGGTGAAGTTGTGCTCTTTCAGCAATTGAATTTGCTCCGTTGCTCATTTTCAGCTCCTCCGTGACGATTGCTTCTGTCATTCTCGAACTCACACGGGAAGTCAATTTAGCCACGGTTTCAGATTTTTTGTTTCTTGGCAAGGGTTGAGAATTGCTTATTCTGATCCCATTGCTGAAATTCTGGAATTCACTATTCGGAAATTCTGGAGTGTCTCAAAGTTCTCAAAGGCGAATTTTCACCGAGATTGGTTGATTTTCATTCATTTATTTTGCTTGTGAATCGAAGATTATAAATGAAGTTTTTTCTTGAAAATCAACTGGAAACTAGTACTCGGATTTGTCTTCGAAACGGCATTTCTTGGGAGAATCCAAAAAGTTGACGCTTTTCACTTGAACCAGATATCCATGGATTCCGATGGAAACTTTCATTGGATCAGTGATGGACAAGTACAATCATGACCTCTTCAGAATCAATGGGCGGATCTGAAAAAACTTATCATCGTTTTCTGACAATTCCCATTTATCAGAAGTTTGTTCAAGTAGCTTCATAATTTCACAGTTTGTAGAACTAAAAAATGATTCCGGCAGGTCCTTTTCGGTGTGACTAAATAATTGAAAACTTGTTTATGTGTGCCCATTTTTTCGTCCGCAGCATTTTTCCAGCCTGCTCCGGATAGGTCTTTCTTTGCAAGGAGGTTCAATATCCGTTGGTACTTAGCTTGTCGGACTTCAATTTACATAATTGGATCTCTTTGGACAAAAAAAAGTAGAGCTCCGGCCGCAGAGACGGCGTTTTTCGCTTCGATTAAAACCGTTTGTAATCGAAATATTTGTAATTTACGAATTTCTCACGAACACTTTGAACGAGTTCATCCGTTTTCTGAAGGGTCACTGGAAGTTTCCCCTCCCCCAGGTGCGCTCTTTTCGAAAAGAAGAACACCTGGTTCCCATTCCCATCCATTGGCCATTCATCGTAAATCAGGGGGTCTCTCAGAGCAATGGATTAGGCAATCGGTCGTCCAGATGTGAAGAGTGCACAAGTGCAACCTCCTCCTTCCGCTCATCGTGTTGTTCGTCGCCACCTTCGCTGTTTTTATGCATTCGACATGTGTTACCTGTGTCGGCGTCTCTCCGATTCGCGTGCTCTCTCGCGTGTCGATCCCACTGACTCCAACTCGGCGAATCGGGGCGGAGTCGCCACCCCCTGTCCTCCAGAAGCAAGAGAGAGAGAGAGAGAGACGAAGAGACAGATCGCATCGTTGTTGCTCGTGCCCCTTTATCACCGCGTGAGGAGGACCCACTCGATCATGCGTCTCGACTGCTCCTCCCTTCTCTGTTCCGTCTTCTCCGTTTTCGTCGTCGTTCTCGCTTCCGATGAAGCCGACGTTGAGGTCAGTCATTCTGTTCATATTCAACTGCTTTCGGAAAATCGAATTTTAACAAGAAACCAGTTTGGAAAACGAAAGAATTATCGTTTTCAGTTGAAACCAGCCCTGAGTCCGTGCAAAAGAATAAACCCGTGCGGAGCCACCATCTCAACGTATCCACTCCTCGAGCCAGATGCCGAAGAAGCTTCTGGATTCGGCAGCGGAGCCGCCCCGCCAGTCTACGACGAGATCCTCACTGTGAGCACTCCCCCCATTCCTGCCTATCAACGCCTTCATTTTCTCCCATTTTCAGCACGAAATCTACGATCTGAACGCGACGCCAGAGCAGCAAAACTCGACGCTGTGCTCTTGTCCGGACGACTCGGTGTGCGATTTTGAATCCGACTCGAACGCTGTCAAGGTCGATTACGTAAGAATCTTATCACAAAAACTATCTAATCAGTCGCTTTTTGTAGCACGTCACGTTGCGATTCTGTAGTCTGGAGACGATATCGTCGGTGTGCAAACGAAACCAAATAAACGTTCGAGTCATCGGAGCAGCACAGGCGTCTGGTGAGTGATCTCCCCGAGGGAACATAAGGGAACTGGGGGATCTCTCAGCTGATTTTGAGTGCGAACCCCGTCTCTATCAGTTCTTCATCTCTCCCGCACACACACACACTTCGTGCTAATTCGCTGCTCTGATCCGCCCGGAAACGCTCTCCTCCCCTCACTTTTATGATGGATCATCGCGGGCCCCGTCCGGAATGACTCATCAAATCGATGCTTGCTGCTGACTGATTATTCGCCCCGTTTACTGCCCGCGGATCGCTTCTTGCATCACAAGTGTCACAACAAATGTCGTTTGACGGTGCACACAGGCCCTCCGCCGCACGCGCGCTCTCTAGACCCCGATGAACTTTGTGCAACTGACTCCCCGCCGAGATTCCAGGGTTTTTTCTTCCAGGCGACAGCGTGCAAGAGGTCTCGAATGCCGTGATGTTCTGCAACTGCCCCAATGGCTTCTCGCGGCAGCCCGTCGAAGTGTGGGCGGGTCAGGACATCTTGCTCAATTACAAGTGTCTCTAGTGTGTCGACATCGCATAGTTCAACTTTACGTACGGGCCGCATCCCCCACTCAGTCTTATACCGTACTACTGCCAACACTCGTTTTTTTGCTCCCTCTTAGTCTGCGACAGTATCCATGTTTGTACGGTGACACAAATATTATATACGAAACTGAATAAAGTACAAAGGATGAAGAATATCAAACAGCACAGAATACTTATTAGTTGCGATTTTTCAAGTGCGAGGATCTGTCATGTGGACGACGTCTCTCATGTCTCGAATAGTGCTCTTGGTTTTCTTCCGAACTTCGACGGTTTCGATGACGAGAAGAATGATGATTCCGATTTCCCTCCCGGTTATCGCCACGTTCTTTGAATGGTTCGTAGTCATCATCGCTGTCACTCAGATCAACGTTAACCTACAAACGCTTGCAGTCTATCTATTCATAACCACTCTTCCGTTACCTGTTTTTCCTCGACGACGTATCGGATCCTCTCCCGCATTGGCTGCTTTTTTGGAGATTTCTCAACTTTTGAAATCATCTTCTTTTCCTCGTCGGAAATTTCACCATCCTCAAGAACCTCTCCATTTTTTTGCTCGTCTACTCCCTGTTCCTCTTGGTTTGTTTCTGCTGCTGGAAAAAGAGAAAATAATCCAATGACCATCGATGGGGACACATTCTTTAAATCGCAGTGACCCAACACGAACGCTCAAGTTCAGACCAGAAATCAGTTCAAGGTAAGTAAACGCGTTCATATGCAAAGTTTCGATAGAAACGGAAGCGCGATGCGGAAAAGCGAGTCTATTAATGTGATAAATACATCTCCCGATAGTTCGCTAGGGATTTTCAAAATCAATTATGCTCCTTTCCTTTGTTAGTCCCGCTTTGTTCGTTTTCTTAACCGCTACCGTAGAAGCAGACGACATGCGCGGTCGGATGGATGTTCCAGTGCTACAAGTTGCATGACTCAGAAACAGTGACTTCAAAGACTGTTCATGTTATGACCATCGAACAATTATATCTGTCATAAGACACGGGGGTTCTATGACTCATGAAGAATCTTACAAAATTGTTTCACCAGAACCTGAAAGAAGTTTGAGTCACGCTCTAATGCCTTGCAGTCGCTGCTCTAGAGCATGCTCTTCTGGATGCACAGTGCGCAGTTCGATTCATTCTTGTGGAAACTCCCCCATATTCACCAATAGTCTAATTTCGTTGTCGTTTCGTGTTTGTTGAGTGACCTTTTGATCTCTTTTTTCACAACACCTGTTGAATAAGTCAACAAACAACGCGAGAACGATTCCATTCTGTCGGTTATCAAAAACCATTCTCCGCCTACAATAACATTCCATGTACAGGCGTTATAAAATAGAGGGACTGGAAGCCTAGTCACGCATTTCGACAATGCTCTTCCGAACCTTCGTCTTCGCTGTTCTTCTGGCATCGTTCGTGAGCGCAGCCATTGACTTTAGCACTTGTGCTCGTATGGACGTTCCAGTACTCGACAAGGCAGCCAGAGGATTATGTATCACAAGCTGCAGCATGCAGGTGAGAATATCTCTACACAGACTCCACAAAAACACACTTGCAGAACTGTGGAACGGGTTACTGTAAGAAGCGAAGCGGACGCCCCACGTGTGTATGTTATCGATGTGCTAACGGAGGAGGAAACATTCCGCTCGACGCACTCATCAAGAAAGGATAACACACTTCTTTTGTTGTCTGTATACAAATGAATTCTACATACCTTCATTGTCTGGATTATTTTCTTCCCCTCCGTCTTTATCTTCGAATTCGTCCATAGAATAATTCCAATCCAATTCCTCCACATCCACGTCATCTCTCGTGCACGGTTTGAAGTCCTCATCAGATTCAGCATCTGTAAAACGTTCACATTCAAAAGTATTACACAGTCGATACTCACCTTCATGTTTCGGCGTTGAAGTCATCGGAGACTCTAGCTCATCATGATTGGACAGGTGCAAGTCGTCATTTGTTTTCGAGACACTCGGATTGGGACGTTCATCATCGTTGTCATCGAGATCCATGTAGTTATTTCGTTCTCCAGGCGGTTCCACAAGATCGCTTTCTTCCAATGGATTGACTCCGGCATAATCGTCTTCGAAATGTTCGTCACCGTCGTCCTCAACTGTCTTTTCCTCTTCCCCTTCGTTGCTCCAGTCCATGACTTCTTCAGAACAGTGAGACGAACCTTCGATTGAGCTATTAGAGAACTTCCGCGCACGCATTGCCTCGTCTCCGAAATCCTCCACGTCTTCCAAGCAGAAGTCCCTATAATCACTGCCCCGGCTCAATGAACGCATTGTGCTATCGTTTTCTACATCGTCATCTTGCACATTATTCGGAACTATCGTTTTG
This sequence comes from Caenorhabditis macrosperma, assembly GCA_963932285.1. Classification (NCBI taxonomy): domain Eukaryota; kingdom Metazoa; phylum Nematoda; class Chromadorea; order Rhabditida; family Rhabditidae; genus Caenorhabditis; species Caenorhabditis macrosperma. The sequence goes on from OZ010622.1 coordinate 6,560,095, forward strand.
TCCAGATCCTCATCATGAGGTAGATAGTCACCATCTGGTGAAACGACCGACTCTTCTCTCATAAGATCCAAAAGTTCGTTCTCTTCACGATCGTCTACCGATCGGACACTGATCGTCTCCGAGTCGGTGTCTGTTTGCGAACACGGCATGTTATTTACCGGATTCTCCGTGAGCGAAGGGGATGTTTCGGGAAGCATCTTTGAAACAAGTCCAGGGTTCATGGACGGAAAGAACTCATCGAGGAGGTCTTGGTCTTCTTGATTTAACTGAATTGAACTTCTCGAGCTGCTTTCCACCGAATGAGATTGCGAAACCGTAGTCCAATTCTGTGAGGTCACTTCTGTCGTTGCAACTGAATTGGAGTTCCCCGGAATTGCTTGATATGCCACGTAGTCCCTGCCAAAAACGGCAGCAGCTGACGGCGGATTTTCGAAAGAACCATAAGACATTGGTGACGAAGCGGAGCTGCCTGAAACAGAATCATTTCATATTCGTCTGCAGAGCTCAAATTTACCATGGAACGAGGTTTTTGTGCTTTCAGTATTGCAAATAAGTCTATTCAAATCGCCCAGTGGAAGTTTCACATTTCGACTAGCAGAGCTGAAGTCCTTGTTTTTCAGCTGATTCTCCCATATCGCTAAGCCTTCTGAAAATAATGAAAAGTGAAAAAATGACAGAGAAAACAGAAATGAAATAACATGCCGTCTGAAATGCCTATACTTTTCAATGTGAACCGTTTTTCAGCTACTCCTGCTTCTTCTTCTTCAGCATTCATATGGCTATCGGTCCCAGTAATTCGAGGATCGGACCGACGTCGCAAGGCATGATCTTCAATGTGCTGAATCACCGATTCCGATTTCTTGATAGGAATTAGACGCCATGTGGGGCTAATCTGCTCTTCTTGAGGCTGAGAAGCTGATGGTTCTCTCTTTCCGCGGCTTTGGCTAGGATTCACAGATGTTTGGGTATCTACTGAAAGTTCATTTAGCGAAGGTCCTGGCACAACTGATTCCTCAACAGACGGTGAAACATCCCGAACGGGTTGATGAGCAACCAACTTTTTTTGTGATGTCGGAACGAAGGTGTACTTTTTTTTCGGTTGAACAGCTGGAGCACCTGCGGAGACTTTCGGAACTGATTTTTTTTCGGGAATCTTGAACTCGAACGGCTTGGCCGCCTTGACAGCTGCACCGACGACGGGTTCTGGTGGCACCTCTTCCCATACAATCGCGGACCTCTTTGGTTTTATTGGAGGAGTGGTTTCTGTTGGCGAATGAGACCTTTTGGCTGTTGGATATTCTAATCTTGACAGAATATTCGGCTTCTTTCGTTCTTCATCTCGGTATGTTTCCCTTTCCGAAGTGTGGACGACACGTTCCTTATCTTTCGGGGGTTCCGTTTTTTGTGGCACTGGGTCAGATGGTTGCTTTGTTTTGTTGTCGGTTTCATCTGACACTTGCGACGTCATCATTTTTTTCTTTTCCGCTATTCTTTCTCTCCGTTCCTTTTCTTGTCTCCTTTTCTTTTTTCTCCGTTCCTCATCTCTTTCTTCTCTTGTTTTCATCTCTTTCTGTTCCTTATCTCTCTCATTGCCGTTCCTTTTTTCTTTTCGTTCATCATATTTTTCCTTCGATTTCATTTCTTCTTTTCCTCGTCCTAACTCTCTTTTCTGCTGAACAGGAATCGTCTCTCCGCCACTGTCTTTCTTGATTTTCAGTTTGATCGGGGTCCGACGTTCTTCATTCTTCTTCTGGTTGTTCTTCTCCACCAAACTCGGCAAGAGACTTCCAACATCTTTCAGTGACTTTTTCTTCGTATCATCCGTAGTTTTCACTTTCATAACCGTTGGCAGCTCGTCATTATTCGTCTCCAGCTGATTCAAATAGAGCCAAGCGGTGAGATCTTCCAAGTTGCTGAACTCCAACTCGACACAATTCCGGGCTCGCATTTTCTGAAAAATATGACGTGATGGACTGCTTATTGGAACTTAACCAACTTTCATAGATTTTGGTCTCAACGGACACTGACGATCTTTGAAATGATGAGTGCAATTCGGACAAATCATGACCCCGCCGGATGCAATTGCATTCTCGAGACTGAAATTTCTGAATAGGCGATCTGAACATGAAGAGTATTTTCACTTCGTTTTCAATTGTTCATTCTCCGCCTTCAACTTATTAATCATTCCTCGCGACTCAACCAAAAGTTCGCGAAAAAGAGCTGCGAATTGTTTGGAATCCTTGGGAATCTGTTCTTCTTTTTCAATCGGCGGAGTAGATGAGGTGGAAGGTTCGTTCGGTACAGAAGAGTAGTCGCTACCCAGTGCGAAATCATACAAATCGTCTTCGTTATCAGCCATACTATTGCTATTTCTGAAATATACCATCAGAACTCATAATTAAAACACAGCAAACGGAAACCCACACGAAATACGGAGAGACGGTGTTAATGCAACACAAAAAGGGAAAGTTCAAAAGATTTTAAGCGTAATCGGAATTAAGATAATTTAGGAATTCATTTTCAGAAAAACAAACAATTGAGAACAATTTGATTTTGAGTGTTTCAAAGATTTAAAAATTATATAATGGTTAGGCTTGAGCTTCATCATCTTCGGTTGGTTTCAGTGATCCGAAGATTTGCGCAGGAACTGTCTTCGTGTCGATGTCCATGTCCTCGCCTTCTTTCTCTTCGTCATCATCATCATCATCATCCAAATCGATCTCATCCGGATTTTCTGTCGTGTCTTGCTGCACAGTTTTACTGGCTCCACGAACGAACGAGATGCTGCCCTTATTCAGCGACGCCTGCGTAATGGATCCTCCGTCCGATGGCGCGGCTTGTTGATCCAACGAATCCATTGGATTGACGACTCCACTTGTTGTTTCTTGTGCCTTCCTCTCGGCATCCACTCGCATCTGCACGGACGTCAACGTCACATTCACATTGTAAGAAGCCTCGACAGAACGACGAACTCGGAGCATGTCGCGCACTGTAGCTTCGTTTCCGTGAGCAACTTCGAAATTTTTCCAAGTGTCCCAGAACTTGACGTGAACTTTCGGATCTGAGATTTCAGCAGCATGAGCATATATAGCTCTTGCTCTGTCAATTTCTCCGACAGTTGTCTCCAACTGCGCATATCGAAGACTCATCGCTCGAGACTTATCCTCCGGTAATTCCGAGATGGCTCTTTCGAATATAGGACGGCATTGTGCAATTCCGTACATTTCCTGTACTTTCTTGATGTAGATGTTGTACATCTGAATGAATAATTGTTTTACATGTTCAATAGGAACATTCTCACCAAGTGCATGTCAGAACGATCAACTCCAGACGTCGCTCTGTTGTAGATTGACAGTGCATGCCGTGCCAGTCCATGCTCTTCTTCCAATTTTGCGTAGAGCAAGAAAATATCTGCAAGAAAACTCTCAACTTCACGTTCTAGCAATACTAACTCACATTTTGCATGCTTCGGGGGACAATTTTCCAAGCACTGCTCGAATAGATCACGAGCTCTTTCCAGCTTTTTGCCCCCGTATCGGTTGATGAATTTGACGAGATAAGTGTTCCAAATATCGAAGACACTGGGCCATCTGAACAGAGCAATTCCCTTTTCATAGGCTTGGAACGCGAGCTCGAAGAACTCGTTTTCCTCGAGGAACATGGCGTAGTTCATAATCATTTGCGGAGAAGCGACACGCAATTCGATCATCTTATCGTAAACTTTCCGGCACGATTCCACCGTTCCGCAGCATTCCTCATAGTCGGCATACATAGCCCATAGAATGGGGCTGCGATGGACTCTCGCTTGAACCACGTGAGCATTCTCGTAGTCGCCAGGTTTCGGAACCGCGCATGCTCTCTGCATGACAGCAAGGGCAGCTTTCGGTCGCTTATGCTTCATCTCCATTTCTGCATAAGCACACCACACATTCGCCAGCTCACTGACCCCTCCGAATTGAGACGTCACGGCGGTCTCGAACGTTTTTCGCGCAGCATCCAGATCGTCATGCTCTTCGTACAACTTGGCGAACTCAATCCACAAGTCTCGAACTTTTCCTACTTGAATCTTTGGGTTCACCGATTTAACAGCTTCTTTGAACGTCTCGACTTGCTTCGCGTAGTTTCCTTCATAAATCTTCACTCTGTTTAGCCACTCTCCGACGTTGTGCGGGTTTTGTCGCAGAAGAACACTGTTCATCAGCTCGTTTTTCCGTTCCATGAGGTTTTGGTACCTAAAACATACAAAACGTTTTATTATTCCCAGAAAACGGAATCGAACCTTTGGAACATCCATTCCAAGTCGACTTCCTCCTCAGGATCTCCACTTTGCTCGACTTCCTCCATCATGATCGACACTTCGCGTTCTTCAAATGCAGCGTATGCATCGTATACTTGCGCAAAATCACGAACTGTTGCAACCTTTGCAATAGCTTCCTCGTAGACGTCACGAGCCTTTTCAAATTCAGCACTGCGAATGTAGTAGTCGGCGAGAGAACACCAGAGGAATCCGACCTGGTCAGTAAACCGGTAAATTCCTTGACGAATGATAGCATCAACGTTCAATGAGAAAATTTTGACTGGATTTTTAGAAATCAGGTCGCAAAGTTGAGTCCAGAGCTGATGCGCCGTTTTTCCTTTTTCGGAAACATTTTGATCTTGATTGACTAATGTTGTCAGTTCTTTGGCAGCTTCGTCAATTTGATCACGTTCTATCAGATACTCGACGTAATCCTCCCGAGCTTTTGGGTTCAGTTTCAAGTACCTTCTGTAGACACGGATTGTTGTTTCCGGAAGATCGTGACTCGTGAGGAAGTCGATGTAAATCGTCCAAATACGCATGTGTTGGGTGACCGGGAGAGATCGAAGGGCCCGGTCGAAAACACGACGAGTCTCGGTGATGAGGCCTCGCTTGATCATGACTTCACAGTAGCAGATCCAGATTCGAGGCATCTGAATGCAGAAAACGGATAACTTGGGATGCATTGTCCTCAACTCACTTTGTGTAATCGCATCAAGCATCTTTCGTATGTATCACAGAGATTCCTCCACGAATTATCGGTTGGACACTTGCCCACAAGTGTGCTCTCTCTATACTTCAAGTAATGATACCAAAGTTTGTAGCTTCTTTCGAAGATTGCCAGAGCGCGCTCGTAAACCTGGAAAAATCGTTGAAAACTGTTCAAGAATGCAGATCTTACCAAAAACACTTGTTTCGCAGGAGAATTGTTCTGTCTCTTGTGATCAATGTATCGTTGCCAGCAATTCACAGAAGTTGGATTTCGAAGAATGTCTTCTTCGAAGGGGACATCTTCAGAAGACTGCAAAACGGAAATTCTTTCAAAAAACTCTAGAAATTGTGCTATCTTACGATTCCTTTCATGGTCTCAAAGTTCGGTATCTTCTCGAGCTTTGCAGACAGTTCATTTACACCAGTTTTAGCTCCTGTCTGGTTCTCCTTGTCAGTCATTCCTTAAAAAGTAAAAATTTTGGAAAGAAAAGTTTAAATTTTGGAAAAGATGCGGGAAAATGAGAAAAAGCAAATTTCGAAAATTAGCTTTGATCGTCAAATGGAATGCTCGCGGACAGGGGAAGTACGCAATGCGCAAACAAATTGTCAACCGTATCTGTATAATTGTTGGCTTTTCTTCTTGATTTTATCTCAAAACGCCATATAAACTCATTCTCAGAATGTCGTCATTTCGTCAGTTCGTATGGGATCCAGTCCTTTTAATCAGTCAGATGACGTGCCTTCAAACGAGTTTCTACGCCACCGAAACAATGGTTATGATTCTGTGCAGTTTCTTCGGATACGAACCGATTGTATCTACAATATTCTCAGTACAAGTGAATTTTTCTGGTCTGAGTCTAAAAATGTATTAATACGTTTCAGACCCAGCGTTCGATGGCCTTAATTCAACTTATGGCTGCGGTAGGAGTGTCATTTGCTCTGTCCCACCTGGTTCAACGGGCGAAACAGTGTCTCGATTTCGCATGTACAGTCCATTTCTTCCATCTTCTCTTCGTGATTATCTACAATCGCACTTTCCCTACACAATTCACATGGTATTATGAGAAACTGGACCGCAAATAACAGTTTTCTCTCAGGTGGATTCTTCAAGTCATCTCGACGATAGTTTGCACCGTTCTCGGCGAGTATCTGTGCATGCGACTCGAATCACAGGAAATCAAATTAGAAGGCGGTCCGTCTCGTTACGATCTGTGAATGATCTTGTCTCTGTAAACATGGAATCTACTGGCATGCGGGTCTTAATAACATTGGTTTAAAGCATATTCATTCATCTCATAAATGTTCATCCTTCTCCAGCAAAAAAACACTGTATTTCGATTCAAAAAAGCGCGTGAACTGAGATAATGAGCAAAAGCAGACAGAAATGGCAAAAAATCATTCGATTCCCGAAAAAATTCGGTTTCTGGTAACTTTACTCGAAAAAAAAACATGGATAATGATGCGGATCTGGCGGGGATAAGACGAAGGCCAAGATCAACTATAATGCCCGGAAGAGTGAGTGGAGTGTCGAAATGAGCTCGAAAAAAAATGATTCAGAGGCCAACGGATCTTCACGCGCTGATTCAGGCGGGCGAAGCAGACGACAACTCGTATTTGGAAATGTCGACCGATTCTGAGACGTCGATGATGAGGAATCGTTCAGCGTCTGGCCGCGATTTCCCTGATATCGACTTTGAAGAAGAAGAAAATGAGGAGACTCCGATCCCTGATAGCAACAACGAAGATCATTCAGTTAATGACCAAGAAGAAGTAGATGTTCCGAGGGAAGAAGACCTTATGCCTCCTCCGAAGAAACTGAAAAGTGGAGGAATGCTCCTGGCAAAGCAGCCGTTTTGTACGTTTCATGTTCAACTGAAATTATTCAAATGTTTGTAGACAGGGCTGCCGGAGATCATTCGCCCAATGGCCGTCCGTGCCGCAATCGATGTCCGCCGTGCCGGTGGTGGCTCGGTGAGGAGCCAGTCTACAAATGGCAGTCGAGTGGATGCGGAGAACTACAAGGAGTCACTGACGTCGTCATCCTGGACAAGCTGTACATGAAGTACAAGACGGCCAGTCCTGTGACCATGATCGAACTTCTTAGCGCTGAACGCAGGAAACGATGGGGAAAACCATACAGAAAACGCGCCAGAGTTTAATCAGCCAGATGTGCAAATAAATATCAAGTCACTGCTTTGAAATTTAAACTGAAAATCACCTTGGGAACTGGTGAAATGGAATTCCATCACAGGGATACAATGTAATATGCAAGTAAATAAATAGAAAAGAAAGGGGAAAAGAAACCCAAAAATATGCTCCTAGAACAGGAATGCGAATAATTAAACATGTGGGCAGCGTCCGGAAACAAGACTAGCCAAGCTGGTGATCTACACGGGAGGAATGGAAGTTTTTAGAAGTTATTTAGACTGGGCGTCCTTCAGAAGTTTGTTTTTGATGGATTGCATCAAGTCATGAGTAGCAGCTTGTGCGGGCGACAGATCTTCCAGGACTTCTTTCTTGATTGGTTCGTAAGCGAACTTCAGTCCAGTGGCAACCTCCGTTGACGAAGATTCCGGAGCAGCAGGGGCCGACTCGTCGACAAGTTCGATTCCCCAATTGTTGTCCTCGTGCACAACTGCTTCTTCCTCTGGCAGTTCTGTTGCAATTTCAACTGGCTGATTGGCAATCTTCTCCTGGTACTCCTGCTGTCTGATGATACAGTATGCGTCATCACATCCCGGGTTGGGCTTGATGCTGTCACGAGGAAAGAAATCGGACAAGGCATTATAGCCAACGTAGTGGGAAACTTCTCCGAAATTGAGAAGATACTTGAGCGTGTTCATGACCAGAAATCCAGCAACAACGGCCATAGTAGTTGGCAATGAAGCCGCACAGACTCCTTCGCGTTTCAAAGTTCGCTCGTCAATATTGGAGGCGACGACAAGCGGAGGGACGCACTGAACAACGTTGTTTTTCAATAATTATTCAAAATAACATGTACTCACCGCAAAACAGGCTGTTTTTCCTGGTTCAATGTATTGGATATGTCCAGAAACGGCATTTTCACTCACTCCCGACTCCATCCAGATCTGGTTCTCTTCGTTACAGGCCTGAAATAATAACCAATGACTCTTGGATTGCCGTCGATTCTTGAGAACTCACCGTGTTCACAGTCATTCTGGCTTCAAAATTGTCCACGCAACTGAGGACAAGGTCTACCTTCGAGCCTGTTAACGATCCGTGTCTACAAATCAATCATATTGCCAAATAATTGTCAGTTTTACTCACCTAATTCTGTCGACAAAAGTCATGAAATTGTCTAGTGTGGTAATGTTGAAGTTATGAACTTCGATTTGAACATCCGGGTTAACATGGCTGAAAGGAAGGGCATTTGTTCCAAGACCATTAAGGTGCTTCTTACATTAATGTGTTCCTCGCCGCTTCCACTTTACTTAGGCCGGCTTGATCTGGCTGATAGAACAGACGATTCATATTGGCGATCTCAACTTTGTCGTAGTCGAAAAGGATCAATTTTCCGATTCCGCAGCGAGTCAGCATCTCAGCGACGACACTGCCGACACCTCCGACTCCAACGACGGCGACCGTCTTCTCACGAATCTTCTCATAGTCTTTGACGATACCCATTCTCTGCAGAGCCATCAAGCGACTGTACGGGTTCGAGTCGACAACTTCCGAGCTGAGCTTCTCGATTTTCTCTCGGTAAGGCCCAGCTTTCTTCGATGGTGCTGGTGATTTCGAAGACGGATGGTACGGGGCGTTTGCAATCTGCTCATCGGTCCTTGTGATTGCCTCTTGCAGCATGCTCGTCAAGCCATCGAGCTTTTTTTTGAGCTCGTCTACCTGCTGTTTTTCATCATTCATCACTACCTGGAAATTCAGAATAATCAAAGAAGAAAACGGGCAGAGCTGAATATCGAGAAATAAAAATTAACGGAAACAAGGTCAGGATCAATTTGGAAGCATCCTCATGAAGAGTGCACTTCTACGTGTCGATTTACGAAACCACGCCCACTTTGCAGTTTTGCAGAGCGCGGCGCCCAATATTGCAAGACCGCCGCACGGCAAAACGACGAGTTTCCAGGCGCGCCGGCGCGGCGCGTCGCGTTTCAACACGGAGACCACGAAGAACAAAAAATAGTTCAATTTATTTCCCGCCAAGGACACGACTTTGTTACACGATCAGATCAATTATATTGGCTTACGCCGAGAGAGGCGCCACATTGAGTTCTTTTTGCACGTCTGCCAACTGCTTCTCGAAGTGATTTTCCCAGTCGAAAGCCATGAAAAACCGAGCATTCGTGGCTTGATGAATAACCCACGGAAGATTCTTATTAAGCAACTCTTGACGATTTCTGAAAAAATCATTAGAAAGACTGATACAATTATTTGTTATTGCTACTTTGTGAGTAGTCTAGCGCCTCCGAAGATGCCACCAGTGACACACATGGGCAGTCCGTATTGAATTCCCTCGAAGTACTTCACAGTCACTTCCCCCAGCATGTTTGTCTTTTGTTCGAGGGCAATGTGGGTGAAGTCGTGGGTCTCTCGGTATCTGATTAAAAGTGTTATCGATTGTGTCTTTCTGATTTCAGAAACCTTTGCATGACATACAAGTGCTCTAGATTGTCGATATATTTTACAGTGGGTCGGGCATCCGGAGACGTATTCAACCGATCAAGAAAACTGAAACCATCAGATGACGTCATCGTCTCTAGAATGCTCTTCCTTACTCAGAATACAGTTTTCCGAGAGTCCCTTCTGGCAACCCGGAGAGCCATTTTCTGTCGATCGTTTCGTTCGAAATTCTAGGTTTCTCCTTCAGAAGCCTCCTTCCGACCACATCAGACTCCATTCGCTTTCGAATGTTCTCGAGCACCGGACCAATCGCAGTCGTTTCGCCCATTGCTGCCACCATGTCACCCCGTTTTGGATCTGTGATTGCTGCGGCGGCCGATCCGATACCGAGCAAAACTCGAGAAAGCGGAGCTAGAGGAACATGCGCTGCATAGAGTTTGGGAGCGGACATCTGTTGAATAGTGTTGAAATTAATCAAACTACAGAACGAGAAATTTTTAAAAACTATTGACGCCGGTTAGAAACGTTTCAAGTATGTGCACATCCAAACCAAATTATACACTTTATTTACTGTACTTCATTTTACATGAAAACATCGAATCTAGGGCAAAAGTTTTGAATAAATACTGACTTTTGTATCTACTGGCAGGCACCAGGCCGGGAATGGTGAAGACAAATCACCAAATTATTGGGCGGCGGAGAGAGCATCGACTCCTGGGAGCACCTTGCCTTCGAGAAGCTCGAGACTGGCACCTCCTCCAGTCGACACATGCGAGACCTTGCTCTCCGAGTTGTAGTTCTTAGCGGCGGTGGCCGTATCTCCACCTCCAATGATGGTGATGGCTCCGGCAGCAGTTGCCTTGACAACTTCGTCGTTCAGCGACTTGGTTCCTGTCGCAAACTTCTCAAACCTGAAACAGAACGTTGATCAGTGAAACAAAATATACGAGACTTACTCGAAGACTCCAGCGGGTCCATTCCATACAATTGTCTTGGCGCGTTGAATGGCGGCAGCGAAAATCTTCGAAGATTCCGGTCCAACGTCGAGTCCCATGAAGCCATCTGGGACTCCCTCCGAGGCGCTGACAATCTTGGCGGTGGCGTCCTCAGCGAACTTATCGGCAATGACAAAGTCGACTGGCAAGTGAATCTGAACTCCCTTGGCCTTGGCGGCCTCGAGCAACTCGTTGACGATCTTGGCTCCTTCCTCGTCGTAGAGAGAGTTGCCGATCTTCACACCTTGAGCCACTTTTAGGAAGGTGTAAGCCATTCCTCCACCAATGATCATCTCATTCACTTTATCGAGCAAATTCTTGATGAGTTGAATCTTGTCAGCGACCTTCGCTCCACCGAGGATAGCAAGGAACGGACGGGCTGGGTTATCAAGAGCCTAAAATCACAAACCTACTATATATCAGAGATAAGAACGCTAAATTACCTTGCTGAAATAGGAGAGCTCATTCTTGAGCAAGAAGCCACTGGCACGCTGAGCATGCTGAACTCCAACCATGGAGCTGTGAGCTCTATGAGCGGTTCCGAAGGCGTCATTGACGTACACGTCTCCGAGCTTAGTCAAAGACTCGCGGAAAGTCTTCACGGCAGCAGCGTCAGCCTTGACCTTGGCTCCAGACGCATCAACTCCCTTTCCTTCCTCTTCCAAATGGTAGCGGAGGTTTTCGAGAAGAATCACGGTTCCTGGAGCCGGATCCGCACAGGCAGCCTCAACTTCTGCTCCAACGCAGTCCGAAAGGAAGATCACATCTCTTGAAAGTTAAAAAATCGATGATATATTGGAAAATTGATGAGACATACTTCTTCAACAAGGTCTTCAGCTCTTCGGCAACTGGCTTAAGCGTGTATTTCTCTTGACGTCTTCCGTCTGGGCGACCGAGGTGAGACATGAGAACAACAGACTTGGCTCCGCTTTTAAGAGCATGCTGAAATTTTTTAAAATGTTGTTTTGTCCAGGTTGTATAATGGTTACCTCGATTGTTGGAAGCGCAGCAGTGATGCGTTGGTTGTTGGTAATTTTGCCCTCCTTGAGCGGAACGTTGAAGTCAACGCGGATGAGAACACGCTTTCCAGCGAGGTTCAGTTGATCGATGGCCAGCTTGTTGAGGGAGCTCATTCTTCAACTGAAAACGGAAAATGACCATAAGAACAGATTTCATAATCACGATGTAGATGAAAAACACCGGCAGCCAAATGACCAAACATAACAGATCGCCAGAAGGGAGCGACTGAAAGAGGCGAAAGAAACAAACAACGCTTCGATTTGGTCGGCGACGTGAGAAATGATAGAAGTTGCTCGCCTCGCCTCGCTCTCTTTCTTCTTGAGAGACGCACAGAAAACATTGACTGGAGAGATAGAGGAGGACGAGAGAGATTTCAAAAAAACATACAAGTGGGATAGATTGACATCTATGCAAAATTGAGAGTCATCTGATGAAATCTGGCAGATCTGTCTGCAGACCAGGGCGTACTACGCGTACTTATTGGGACTGATGAAGGTGGTGATAAACAGAAGTAACCAATAAATTATGGAAGCGTTTGGAAGAGTTTGGAATTAAACTAACACCAAAGTTAATATCATCTTGCTTAATCGAAAACATAATATTATATAATGTTTGTAGCAAAAATGTTCCACGACTTCATATATTTTCAGGAGACCGATCGGCTGATTATCTGTGAATTACAAAGCCTAAAACAGCCACACGATGCCGTACAAGTGACAAACAGTTTGGAACCGCCCGCAGCCAGATCGTTCTCTAGAACAGTGTTGTTTGTTGCCGCGGCCAGTGTCCGGGCATGCCCCTCTTGCCGGCGACTGTCTCCGCCGTTTGCGCAAGTGCGCTCCGTCGCACTATTTTTGCACGCGCCACTTTCGAATTCTGCAATTTTTCAGTCTTTATTTTTTCCCAATTTCATAGAAATTTCTCACGCTTGCACGTGACATGATCCTTTTTTAATACGTATATAATTGTTCCAGAATGAAGCCTGATTCTCGCACCTCTAACAAAATTGTCCCTGGCAGGGTGAGTGCGAACAACGGACTTTGACATGAATGATCTGAAAAACCTTCTTTCAGAAAAATATCACGGATCTACATGGTCTACATAGTGCAGGAATGAACGATGAAAATCGATCCTATTTAGCTGAAAAAACCGTGAGATCTATTTTTGATTGATTGAATCGGAAACTGATGTTGCAGGCCGACGAATCTGCGTTCATGGACTGCAGCCAAGATCATGAAGAGCGAATATGGAGGAAACAAGGTCTATCGGAAAAGGAGATTTTTCGCATACAAGAGCAACGAGCGCTAAAGAAACACGCCGATGTAATAAAGCACATGTTGTGAGAAGCAATCGAATTCTGTATTTAGGCCGAAAAGCGACTGGAGAACGAGAAATTTGGAGCTAGAGATTTCAAGGAAATGTGCGCTTTGCCACAGTATTCTTTACGAGAAGACAATGAAGAAGAAGATGATGATCGATTCTGCTCTCGAGAGAACGTCTTTGCTGTTCCTGCTCTCCCGAAACACGTCGTTGAAAAGTCGATTGTACTCTCCCCCGCTGGCAGATCGGTTTGTTCAGTTCTGAGAAACCGTTTTGAACTTTGACCTGTTTTAGTTGGGAAAACCCGGATTCAGTTGCTCAACTCCTAAAGGTGGCAAGGATCTCTCGATGCGCTCGCTAAAAACCTTGGACATCTCTCACGTCGTGAATTCTGAGAAGCTTCAAGTGAAAAAAGTGGTTAGTGGTTTTCTCTTCGAAATTCTTGAGTGATATTGAATATTCAGAATGTCCAAGACAAAAATGTGACAATCACCATAAAACGTACAACCGAACAGGCAGAGAAGAAGAAATCCATTGAAAAGACGCACACTGTCCCAGAAGATGAAACATCCGAACTACAAGGCACATTCACCGTTCCAAAAGATGGTGCAGAAAGCCTCCAGGGCACGTTCGTTGTTATCCCGGGATCGGGGGAAAGCCTTCAGGGAACCTTCGTTAAGGAAACTGGAAACTGTTCGGGCGAACAGTCGGCTAGTCTCCAAGGAACATTCGTGAAAGAGTCTGATGGGAACGGATCTATTGGACAAAGCCAATCGACTAGTCTACAAAGAACATTTGTTAAAGAATCGGATGACGCCCCGAATGATGATCAAGAGCAATCAGCCAGTCTTCAAGGAACGTTTGTCAAAGACGTCGATGCCAGTGAAAACGACCGAACCGTAAGTGTTCTCAGTGATATTGAGTTTTGGCAAATCTATGTTGTAGGATAGCACACTACGAGTTCTCCAAATGAATTCGCATGTGCAAAATGAGCTTATCGATGGCACACTCACTGAAGAGCTTCCAACGGCACAGAATACGATGGAAGGAGGAGAGAAAAGGAGGAAATCGAAAAAAGTCGATTTAGGAGAGAGAGAAAAGCGGATGGCAAATGTGAGCAGTTTCATCAACAGTATGATAGACGACGCGCCGTCACCGGGTGCTCATTTTTTCAAAAACAGCCGTAAGAAAATGCGACCGACTGTGGCGACGCCGCCTAGAACGAAGTTTGGAAGCCGATTGAGCACTGAGTCGGACAAAGAAAAGACGATAGAAATGTTGTCGATTGCCGAAGAAGCAACGATGGAATCGCACGGATCTTCATTTGCCGACCCTATATCAGTCAATGGATCTCGCGTTTCTCCTATCCCGGAAAAGGACGAGACCCAGCCGATGGAAATATGTACCACTCCAAAGTAAGTGGGAATCAACAGTTCATAAGTTAAATTTACCTTTATCAGATCAAGTCGACGAAATAACTATAGTCTTCGTCAAAGTGGAACCTGCGAGAAATCGCGCGCGAGTGAGGTTTCCATGCGCCTCTCGGTAGCCCCTGCGGCCTCAGAGACTCTTGTTTCTGGCATCGTCACACCGTCTCGCAACTATCAAAAACCGACTGCTTCGTCATTGGCTAAAAGCAAAAACGCAGCAGTCTTTTCTCAATCGGAACGTGAAAAAGCGAACGAACGTAGCAAAACGAACAAACAGACGCCCAGAATCTCAGCATCACACACGCCAGTTTTCAAGGAAGACTCGCATAGAGAAACAGTTGTCACTCCAGTCTGCAAGGATAGGAGCATCTCACCACAAGGTTTCGAAGAAGACATGCAAGACGAACCAACAGTTTACCCGGGTCCGAGCAATGATTCAATTGGAAACGTGGAGGCTGATTTGCATGCGCTCTCTGTTAACGATAGGTATGAGGCACCTTTCGATCTTGATTTTGACGCGGATTATGGTCATGATAATGCACCGGAGTCAGAAGAAGAAGGAGAAGAAGAGCAAGAAGAAGAGGAGGAAAGGAGGGACCTGTCGCCAGCACAACGACCAAAGCCAAAGTCGTCAAGACGTCGTGTGGCTTTGCTCAGTGAGTTGTACAGTCTTTTTAGGCTGTCAAGTATTTATTATTTGAAGGTGACTCTGTGGCTTCTGTCAACACGCCGGGGCTCGATCGCCGTTCGAAGAGAAACACGCGTGTAACGAACGATACGGTAGTTGATGATGATTGGGACTCGGAGGACGAGGAAGATCAAATGCGTAGCAGTCGTAGACGCAACGGAAAGAATGAAGTCGGGTTGCAACTAGCCAAAAGAAAGATTAGTAAGTTCATATGAGTCCCTTTCGACATGGTAACACTGGATTTTAGTTGAACCAAACAGTACGGCAGATGGATTGAGAAGATCGACGAGAACTCGTGTTAAACCACTGCGTTCCTGGCTCGGAGAGCAAGCAGTCTACGTGAACTCACCGAGTGGCGGAAAGCGGCTGAAGGGAGTGACAGACGTGATCATCAAGGACAAACGACTGTGCAAGTATAGAACTGCTGATTTGAAGCTTGCGACAGAGAGGGAACAGAAAGAGAAAGGTAAGAACAGTGGAGGACTTTGTCTGTAGTTGATCGTTGCTTTTTTCAGCTAGAAAGAAAGCTCGTGCGGCCCAAAAACGCGAACAACTTGCGGCGGATCAAAGTATGGGACGCCGACTGGACGAGTCTCAGGATGAGATTGTCACTTCAGATGACGAATAAAACACTGAACGCCACCTAACATTTCATGATTTTGTATCTAATACTACTGCCTGAACTTGAGTTATGCTTGTAAATTCTACAGCTGCTGAAAAATAAACTGTCTTTTTCCGATGTTCACTTTCATTGTTTCAGCACGTGTTTTATTCCTTGAAGTACTTTTTGAATTACCCATTCATTTGGTTCAATGAATTCTGTATCGTTTTCAACTACGGCTCTACCATCTGGTAAAGTCCTCTCCCAATCCGCCACTAAGGTGCTTATCCGATGAGTCAAAACGATACGATTTGATATGCGACCCATCCAATTCGGCCTAATGGCCTGTGTATCCGGTGGTGCGCTGAGCCGTGTTTATCGCTTCTCGTCGTCATAAGCGCCGGGATAAATAAGATTGAGAATGAGCGAAGAGGGGGAAGAGAGTATAAATAGGCAACGGCAACTTGAGGTATTCATGCACGCCACCTCTCGTGTCTTCTGGTTCTGGCCGTCCATCAGATTCACCCGTAAGTTGTTTCGCGCGCGTTTTTTCATACCAAAACGTTCTTCACCGGCTGCCTAAAGTGACTTTCGCCCCTCGTTAATCCCCTCCGAAAATCACTGTTTTTCTCAGTTGCTCCAGGCACACGTGATAATTCAACACGAAGGAAACCGGGTAACACTGATAAGACACACAAAATGCAACATTACACCCCTTCCGTCAGTGCGTAGCAACTGAGCTCTTTCGTGGCCCAAAAATGACTATTATTCCGGATTATTGTGAGTTTTCCCCGCGTCGAATTTGCTCACTAATCTGGGGGTGGATCAGTGTGCTCTCGTGAGATGTTGAATAGATTGACAGATTACGTAGAAGAAGGGGGATTAGAGGGGGAAGTGTTGGATCTCATTACAGTAGATTCCATCCCCCAAATGTACACCCTTTTCTTACTTCATCATGCTAAAAAACGAAGTCGAAGTCGAGAAGGTTAGTGATGGAAACGCGTTTTACATATCAACTCTTTTATGGAAGTTTTACGGCCTCTCGAACCAGAGAAAAAACCTCTGGAGTGTCCATAGTCTATGGGCCATAGATAAGGATACAGTTCAGTCAGTCTCTCATCGCCCAATTTGCATACGGCACCCTCTGCGTCTCTACGGACCATGATTGAGAGAAATCACACTGTTCGCGGAGTGCGCCGACTGCGAGAGACGACGTGGCGAGAATGTGCGCATTGGGGGGGGGGGGGGGGCTTTCCTCCTCCCGCAACACATTTATCGGCTTTTCCAATTGGTTTCGGTGTGTGGTTTGTACTGCGACCTGTGTTTCAAATCGTTCAAACGCTTGCTACGTGCGAGAATGCTAAGAAGATAAAGTTGGATTCAAAGCAGACGCCCACGTTTTCGATATCTCTGTAGCAAAGCGGCAGACAGTCACCGTGGGCGTGTCCTCTGTGGAATTCGCACTCTCAAGATATGGACTAACTTCCGCGTTGAAGGCATTTTAGGCCAAGATTATTTTATAGGATTCCTAAATTTTTGAGTTCCATATTCCCGTTCTTTCAGCTTGTTTCTCTTTCTCTGAGATTTACTTTAAAAATCGTGAAATTAAACAGGTGTGATCGAACTCATAAAATCCCGAAAAGGTGTTTCTAGTGATTGGTTACTCAATTTTATCATCGTCATCTCTGTTTTCCCGCATAACCTTTCCGATAAACGTAACGGCTCGCCAGCTGATAAGCCCCAATTTTAGGCCAAACTTCGCGAATTTTTAGCGTAAATCGGCCACAAACGCGCCCTACTGCAACCAAGTGGAAGCGCCATTGTTAAAATTAGACCCGCCTCATTTCGTGTATTTACTGTTTATATTCTACTAACCAAACCACGTGTTCTCGACATTTCATGTATTTCGTAGTAACATCATGATAACATCTGCCATATTCAGTAGTCTTGGTATGTCTTTGAAGCTCTTCAAAAATGAGTGTTTACAAAAGATGACATTTGCCATCTTCGTTTCAAATTATATTTTCAGTCCGCAAGATGCCGTGCCGACCGATTGTTCTTTCTGGTCCGTCCGGTGGAGGAAAGAGTACAATTTTGAGCAGGGCTATGAAAGAGTATCCCAACAGTTTTGTGTTCAGTGTTTCTCGTAAGTGTTTCTCCGAAATCATTGATCATAATCTGTTTTCAGACACAACTAGACAACCGAGAGCCGGAGAAGAGCATGGAACGCATTACTATTTCACGGAAAAAGACAGAATGCAAGATATGATCAAAAATGGAGAATTCCTCGAGTACGCTACGTTCAGTGGAAACACCTACGGAACGAGGTATTTTTGTTTTGAGGTTCTTATCAGCTACGATGTTGATTCGTTTCAGTAAAAAGACTGTCCAGGAGATTGAAAACAGTGGAAAAATTTGCGTGCTCGACATTGAGCTTCAAGGAGTTCGAAATATCAAGAACAGCCACCTCGATGCGAGATACATCCTCATCCGTGCCCCATCGATCAAACTTCTCGAAGAAAGACTTCGTGCTAGAAATACTGAGACCGAGGAAAGTCTTCAAAAGCGTCTCAAACACGCTGCCGACGATCTTGTCGAAAGTGAGTACTCCATTTCACAGCTTTTCGAATTGCATTTTCGTTTCTAGTTGAGAAGAATCCGACCCTGTTCGATCAGGTAATCATCAATGATGATTTGGAGCGTGCCTACAAACAATTTATCGATCTGGTCCGTGAAGATCTCGACAAGACAACAAAAAAGTGAACTGCTGAAGGCACTTTCCTCTTCGTATTCATTCCCTACTTTGATGAACTTTTCCATGAGCATCGTTGGTTTTCCGTGGTTGTGTTAGGTACTCGATGCTTCAGAACTCCTCCCCACTGGCTTTATCGTTTCCTATTTATTGCTCCCCTTTCTTCAGCTTCCCTCTTTTGTTACTCGAATCTTCTGGTCTGAAACACCCCTCCCCCGACTTCATAATAATTTCTTGTTTAGT
The DNA here is from genome assembly GCA_963932285.1 of Caenorhabditis macrosperma. NCBI lineage: Eukaryota > Metazoa > Nematoda > Chromadorea > Rhabditida > Rhabditidae > Caenorhabditis > Caenorhabditis macrosperma. The sequence continues at coordinate 6,578,748 of OZ010622.1, forward strand.
CCCTTTCAAGTTAATAAAAGTGGAAAGTAGTTCAAAAATTCTCAGAAAACTCTGTTTCAATACAGTAACTCTATTTCAAGAGACGCCGTGCATTTCGGAGAGAGCATTTACTAATGGCTCAGATGACGTCACGTCTCCCCCCTCTGCCGGCTCTCCGAGATTTCATCCACATGTACCGATTGCGAGCGAAAAAGATTCTTTCACAAAACTATCTCATGGACATGAACATCACGAGAAAGATCGCAAAGCACGCAAGAGTGAAAAAGAACGACTGGGTCGTCGAGATCGGACCAGGACCCGGCGGAATCACGAGAGCGATCCTGGAGGCAGGGGCCTCACGGCTGGATGTGGTCGAGATCGATACGAGGTTCATTCCGCCACTGCAGGTGTGGTTTACGGGCAAATATCATCTGATGACAAAAAAAAAGTAAAAGATTAAAATATAAGTGTTACTCATTCTAACTGATGATGATGATGAATGACGGAAAGATAGGCAGCGAGTCAATAAGAAATGAGAACTCAAAAAATGATTTTTCCATCCGGGAAGTTGTTTTAAACATTCAGACAAAGTATCAGTTGACAAGTATTCAAAGGATAAGGGAGCATATGTCGTGAAACGAGGAACGCTTACACCTCCAAGTTTAGAACCACATTCTTTTCAGCATCTCGCGGAGGCAGCGGACTCTCGAATGTTCATCCATCATCAAGATGCTCTACGAACGGAAATCGGAGACATTTGGAAGGTTTATATCGCAACGCTTCTGTCCAACCATTCAATGCTCTTCTGAGTTGCAGAACGAAGTCAATCGGCCGTCTTCTGTTGATTGGCATTCATCACAGATTCCGGAAATGCACGTCATCGGAAATCTGCCGTTCAACATCGCTTCCCCACTTATTATCAAGTGAGCTGGACTGATAACCAATATTCTAATCATGCCCTTTTAAAGATATCTGCGTGATATGTCGTACCGTCGTGGAATGTGGCAGTATGGTCGAGTTCCATTAACCCTCACTTTCCAGTTGGAAGTTGCCAAGCGACTTTGTTCTCCTATCGCCTGTGATACTCGCTCCCGAATTTCCATCATGGCTCAATACGTCTCAGAGCCGAAGATGTTTTTTCAAATTGCAGGTTGCATATTCTCGATCTTTCTCAATGGTCCCATCGTGTTTCAGGTTCATGCTTCGTGCCAAGACCGAAAGTAGATGTGGGTGTCGTTCGATTCGAACCCCGCAAAGAACCACTCGTCAATGTGCCTTTCGAAGTTCTCGAAAAGCTCTGTCGACAAGTGTTCCATTATAGACAAAAGTACATCAGGAGGGGTCTGAAGACGTTGTATCCGCCGGAACTCGAAGACGAGCTGTCCGATGAGCTGCTCCGCAAGTGCCGTGTTGATCCGACGACGACGTCGATCCGTCTGGGAATCGAGCAGTTCGCTGATATGGCAGAAGAATACTACGAGCAATGTACACGGTGAGAAAGGGCACAATAATATTTGTGAAGTCTGGGGAACTCTTGTTAACAGCTGACTGATGAGCCAAACATCACACAAAAGGGGAAGTAAACATGAGGACAGTTTTGATTGTCTCGATATGTTTTGATTTTTGATTCATCCGACTTCTCAGAAGAATCATAACTGTCTTATTATTTTTATCACACGCCACGTCATGTGCCATCGATAAGATAAGATTAGGTGCGAGTAAACATTACCACTCGTGAGCTCCTGAAACAAAGCCAGTAAGCAATACTGCGCGTGATAAATGAATGAAATGCAAACAGACTTAGCTTTCGTCTGAAATAGTTCGGTTAAATCAGTGCGAATTGGTCTCGTTTTGACACGCAAGAAAACAAACAGACAGATTAGGTTTCAAACACCAACGACCACAAAATGAGTCTTCTTTTGACAGGTTTCCTGGACTATTCCTCTACGACTACATGAACAAGGAGCACACACTCGAGAGTTTGGCCGACAAACCAAACGCCCTTCCACCGGCCAAAACTGTCTTCGAAACGCCGACGAAAAATTCGGAAAGCGAGAGATGGTCGCTGAGAGATTTTGATGCTTAAAAATAACGATACAGCGGTTTGCTTTTCATAGCTTTATCTCAGTTCCAGATAGATTGTTTATGTTATTTGTTATTTTGAAAGAGAAAGAAAGATTAGAATTCAATAAACGGGTGTGTAGACATTATAATTAGGAAGTGACTTTGTTGATGTAATCCTTGAACTCGTCGAAGGTGATCTTGGAGTCTCCGTCCTTGTCGGCCTCCTTGATGACCTGGATGAGGAACTTGAGGTTGGTCTTGAACACGGGGTCCTTCTTGTCGTCCTTCTCGGCTCCAAGCAACATGCAGATCACATCGTCCTTGCTGATGAATCCGCTCATGTCCTTGTCGTGGAGAGAGAACATCTCACGGAGCTCATGTTCTGAATCACAAAACAGTGAGATCGGGGGACAAAAGGTCAGAAGAACTTACCCCAGGTAGCCATGATGCGAGTCGATCAAGAATGAGTGAGCGAGTCTCTCGGAGCAGGAGCCACGGGGCGGGAGGAGCCAGGAGTGGGCAAACAGAGAAACGACCGAAGAAGAAGAAGATGGAATGTTTTGGGCCGACTTGTTTGCCCCCCCCCCCCCCACACGCTAATTTGAATTTCGAAAGTCTCCCTCCGAAAGTGTCAAACAATCGAAAGAGCAAGTGGTAGCCGTCTTCGTGTAGTCTGTTGTCCAGAAAGGGATTTTTCTTCTCTCAGCCACCGGGTACTGTATCTGTCGAAGTCTCTGTTTGCAATGGAAACTACTTCCACTATGCTCCGTCTCTTCTGGACATGTTTCGAAAGTGTTTCGCGGATACTCCTCCTCGTGATAACAGCCTGGTGTGCTCCTACTCTCGGCCTTCCACTCGACCCGAAACGAGGCAAGGATTCCACGAAACGGTTCTCTGCGTCTCGCGAGGCTCCGCGAGCTCTCGCATGTTTGTTTGTTTCAAAAGGATTGCGGAGGAGAGGATCCGGGAAAGCTCTGGGTTGGAAACCAGCGAGAGACAGCGAGAGAGACAGAGAGAGAGGGATCCTCATGAACTATCCTTGGAACTCTCAGTGAAAGGGGCTGTTGTGACTGGTTTTACAACGATTTCTGGGTTTCAGAGTCCACTTATTTGGTGACCGTGTTAATACGAATTATGTTGAGTTTTAAGTCACCAAATGACTCGGAAAACAGAAAAAAAACATGTTTGCTTTGAGTAGAAATTACGGCTATTTTCTTATTGAATTAACGAAGAATCAGTAGACGTTTCCAACAGAAAACAATGATCCATTTTCGTCCACCGTCTCTTTTTTCTTTTTTCTTCGGAATTTCGGGAATCGACAAAAGGGATTCCGCACAAGTATGAATGCAGCTGGATGCGCCCATAACCGAATGTCTTTATCAATCACTTTATCACATTTGAGACAAAATTCCCTTTGTTTGTCAAATATTTTCCGACCCAGGTCATCACCAACAGTTCCGATGACGTTGGCTTCTGCTCGAGTGCCAAGTGGATCCACGAGTAGATCTTAATCTTTGAGGCAATCAATAAAAGAATGCTCTCACGGGGCCACAAATGCGCATTGTGCAATGTACCAGTGACCCAGCATTCCCCCCTTTCCCACCCTCGACGACAGTCTCCCAAAGGTCACCTTATCGTCGCTCTCCATCCATTCGCCATTCATTCTCTCTTCTTATTCGGCTTCGTCTTCGTCGTCGTTGTTGTTGTTGCTCAATGTCGAAACCGCTCCCGATTCTGGATCATATGCCATGGACTGTGAAACGAGAAATCGTCGCATTAACGGACGATTTAACCAAGTGAGTTCTCTCTTTCCGAAATAAATTCCAATCGATAATTGCAGATTATCGCTGCGTCAGTGCTCGAAAAGCTTCAAAGCAGTCGTCGACAAGTCGAAAATGTCTCAATTTCTTCTGTTTTTGGAGTGGAATTGTGATATGGACTTCGTGAAAGTCACTCAAGCCATTTACCTGACAGGCGACGTGAAGCAGTGGAAAGGGGTGAAGGAGAGCGACAACATGAGCAAAGTGAAGTTCCACGCTCATCCGGAGGGCTATCTGATGAGCAACGAAACGGAGAAATGGGATAAGTTCGTGGACAACGAGAACTTCATCGACGGCGCCGTGAAGCACTTTGTGAAGAAACTGAGAAACCCGAACGTACGGATCCACGAGATGTTCATCCGCTTCCAGAACAGGCACCGCGACGTGGAACGTTACCGTCGACACAGACCGCTTCTTCTGAAGAGTCTGAAGAAGCATCTGAGCGGTTTGGGACATCAAGTGACCGTTGAAAAGTTGAAAATAGAAGCCCATCACACTGCAGAAGAGACACTCCACGTGCTGCCTTATCTGAAGCCAGGGGCATTGGAATACCTTCAACTGACGCCGCAACCATCTGCAAAAGCGGCCAGCGACTACTTCAAAATCGACTTGACTCCGCTAATGGAGCTTGAACAGTGGAAACAGACACCGGACCTGTGTCTAGTGTTCTATTTCATGACAAACAGTCCCGAAGCGACGAAGCATTTCACGTTCATCAGCTACTACATGCTAATGTTCACCCTCGAAGACATGCTGGACGTTTGTGAGGTAAGCGCTCTTTTGGCTTGTTCCAATCGAAAAATGCATCTTTTCCAGATGTTACTGAACAAGAAAACACACGCCACTCGATTCATCCGATGCACCAAATGCGATTACCCCGCCATCATCGAATATTTATCGCAGTTTGAAGTAGTAGAAAGGGAGAAGAACATCGTTCGATACATAATACGTTCTGGGGATAGGCTGTGTGTGATTGGAGTGTCGGAAGCGTACAAATTGATGAAGTTCACTAATCGAATATCTAAATAGTTGTTCCTTCTTGGTTTTTCTCTCGTTTTCCCCAAATTTATCGTGTTTTTTTTCTGAATTTGTTATGTTTGTAATAAACAATAATCATTTCAAATCGTAGTCTCATCTCTACCGCTTCTGTTCCTAAGCGCCATCATTCTCCTAGTGAAATGCAGCTGTGCTCCGGAGGTCGTCTGATCCTAGTCATCTAATGGTTCATCCGTTCATAATAAAGGTACGTCGAAATTCCATATTAACGGTTTCCGGGGAATGACTTAGAACCAGAAGAAGTCATCCACAGAAGCTGTTGGTCTTCACCGATTTTTCCAGTCATTCAATATTGGCATACTATTGCAATGTGATCCCATTCCTGCAAGATCTGAAAAAAATCAGTTCAGGGAAGTGATATTATGATATGCATTGATTTATTGCGATAGTTCATGAAATAAGTGAGTCGCTGTCTCCGAGACGAACGTGGTCGAGTCTTGTGATTCTGCTTCTAGCTTCACAGACCGTCAAAAAGAACGGTGATTCGCACTTCGAGCCGCTGAATATCTCGTCGGACTGACATCTCTTGGTTCCGTCCGATAGAAGAACGTCTTCTGATTTCTCTCGTTCAATCTCCTGCTGCAGATCTTTTTTGGAAAGTTCAATTTCCCTCGAAAACGAATGGAAACAAGACGAGGGTTCCACGAAACGGTCCCGTGCGTCTCCCAGTGCTCCGTGAGATCTCGTTCGTTTATTGGTTTCGAAATGGTTGCGGAGTCAAAGATTCGGAAGAGGATAGCCAAGAGGCTGATGAGCTCAATTGTCGTAACATATTACGGAAATTAAATCCTATCTGGACACTGAGTAGCCAACTATTCCGTTTCCAATAAGAAACGTGTTCAAGCGACTCCGCCGATGTTGACTGACGCTCGAACGGTGGACTACTGTTTGAACAGAGTACCAAGCGGTTCCACGTGTAATGAAGGAGTGCCAGTTATTCGAAGACGTGCATTCGAATAACCGAACATTGCTTCATTGAACGCAGAGTTCTTGGGAGAAGAAGCAGGCGAATAGTCGATTGTGAGGGAAACACCGAAAGCCGTTTTGTTTTATACTGTGAAGATGTAGCGGGGCGTCGCGGGTGCCATGGCACAACATGATTGTAGGTCTATACGAACACAATATTCGCCCCTTGGCTCTTGTACACTTTCAATCCGATTATCTGGTCAGAAGATACGAGACACGAGACAGAAATAACCTCGAAGAACGGAAGTCAGCGGAAAAGAACCGTGATTTTTTTCTTTTCCTATCATGAGGGCTTGTGGTTCCTCTATTTCTTGATCTTTCACCCACAGTTTTGTAAAGTTGTTCCCTTTTTTCTATTGCGTTTGGCACGAACTTTGGAATGTGGCCTTGTGGGATGGATAGAAGTAGGGATGAGTCCTCGAAGTCCCTGTTTTCAAAAGTTGCCAATGGGCTCCGCGAGCCGAGAAAAAGACGTATTTGAAGTTGCCGTCTTTTTGAATGAACGCGTTTTTAGTTCCTCGGATCAGTTGCCAACAGTTGGATAGTCGAGAGGTGAACACAGTCTGAATAATGTTCAACAACTAATGCCACGTGCGACTGTTTCAAAGTTTTAGTATTCTTGCGTTCACCCTGAAAATTTGGGAGACAAACAAGTTCGGATAGGAAAGTCATTGAACCCTCTGAATGAACATAACATCTACATACATCACATGCCAGGAAAAGTCAATTAGAAATTTGAATGCAGGGGCATTCAAATTTCTCGAATAGAGCGGCATCCCCAAACGCTGCCGGAGAATAATTATATCTCTTATCAATCTCTCGAGATAGAAATATTCCCCGGCAGCGTTTGGAGAATGCTTGGCAACTTTTGAAAACAGATTTGGAGATCTTGGGCCGACCTCTTTCCATCGCACAAGGTCTCATTCGACCGATTCTTTGAAATTTTGAAACTTCGTCGTGAAAAGGGGTGCACTTCTTATAGAGGCTCCTGTTTTTCGAGCGACTTGTCTGGGTGCCCTTGCATTGGAGGTGTCCATATAATAGCCACATTACGTTATTAGTGGATCGGAAATCTGTGTGCAGGTCCCTTTGAAGTGCAGTTTCCTTTGTTTCGTAACCACCAATCGCAGTATCTCACTTCTTTGGAAAGTGCCTCCAACTTCTTTCAACTCGACCGCCTTTCAGTGAGCCGCCCGAATCCATTCCCACCACATCACACTACATTCTCCCCCCTCCTTGCACCACCACCACTCGTTCTCTTTCCCCCCACACGCATACGTCATCGGGTCCGAATTGGGTACACACTCGTCACAATACGACAGGCGGTCTCGATAACAGTCGCTGGGTGGCGGAGAGGACGGGGAGACCCCCGCTTGTTTCCCGGCAACGCTGAGGTGTGTCCAGGACAGAACGTCGAGCGACTCGGATATGGTGGTCCGGGTCGGCCAGCTGGCCGTAATTTGAGAGAGAGAGAGATAGAGAGAGTGCGCTGAGCAGTATACCGATGGTCGGTAATGAGAGTGGATGACGACGTACGGATGGGTTTACGATGAACGAATACGATTGGTATACGACGGGTTGGACGTTCTGGCACAGTGCCAAACGGATCATACAATCGTTTAGGATGATTGGAAAAGACGGGGGAAGAACGGTTCAATGTTTCAAGGGATACTGGGGAGGGTTTCCGAATATCCGATAACCACAGAAATATACAGTAAGACGTCATGGGACCCAATCCAAGACGTTCTTTCTTTGATTGGAACAATGGCGTCAGACGGTCTCCCCATAAATATAGTCGGAACAATCGGAAACATTTCGAAATTTTCTGAAATTGTTAAAATTTCTTGGACTGCCACCATGTGCTACAGTTTGGTGCATCTCTTTCGTTTCCTTTCTGCTTTGGTGCCAACTGGTTACTTCCTCCACTTGGCTGGGTGCCAACTTCTCATATTCCCCTTCAATTGACACCTTCGGTCTCACGTGTGCACTCCGATTTCAGGAAGCAGGTGCATTCAGATTGAGAACAATCTCTGTTTGTACCGGAAGAATAGAAGGGCCCTCGGTGAATTTAGCAAAGACACAGTGTCATCCAGTTTGTTTTTGACCAATGAGGTGTTTCCCTTGGACATCAACTTTTTGTCCCACTGGGTCCTCGCACAGTGTTGAAGAAGAAGTCCCCTCAACATTGGAAAGTTGGAAAGCCCTTCTGTTAGAGATTTTACGGTGAATATTCGTCGGACACACTTTTTTTTCTATTCAAAACTCATTATCACCCTTCCATAATATCGTAGAACAATTCCCATTTAACCGCACTCGGTGGACTGAACGGCTCAGCAGAAAACAGGGTAATCCAGTGTGATTTGCTAGGAAAACACATCAAAATGTATATTTAAGACGTTTTCTTAAAACAAACACCTTTTGTCAAACGGGTTTTCTCAAAAGTTTTTGACTAGAAACCTGTTAAAATTTGGCGAGTGGGTGTCGTTAAATCAGAGGGTTTAGGGTAATATCTGAAACTGGAGAATCACAAAACACATCTGCCTCCTTCCGATTCTTGTTCTCCCGCAACAGAAACAAGATCACAGATCGTTGCCACCACTGCCACCAGCACAGTTGCAAATGCCTTCCGTCTCCGCGTCGTTTTCATTTTTCCTCGAAACCCGCTTGTTTCGTTCGCATTTCGCGTAAACAATCAGTACTAAAACTGTACAGCTGACGTCAAAAATCGGAGACTCTCACTCTTGTTCCGAACTGATAAGCGACCGCCGCCGCCGCCACCGACGTGTTCCCTGTCACAATCACTTGATAACCCATCTCGGAAACTTTGAACTTCCGCTGCTGTTAGGACAGCTGTGCGAGGGGGGATATAGGCGGAAGATGCAAATGACTGCTGATGCGATCATATGTGTGTTGGGGCAGTGACGGGGCGACGAGAGAGCATGCGGCAAGTGGAGGATCGTGCGGGAAGGCAGCGCAGGAGGAGAGGACGTGAATTGAGTGCGCCTGTCAAAGAAATACGCTCCGTTGTCTCTAGCTTTCTTTTTTGTCGTGTTGTGTCGTTGTTGCGTAGCCGTTGTCGCTGGGTGTCGTCGTCGTCGTCGCACGCACGCACGCCCCACCCCCGCCCCCTTGAGAAGTGCCCGCCTCCTCGACCGCCGGGTGTCCGGACGGCATCTTCCCCCCGCCACTCGACTCGCTCGCATTGTGTCTCCTGTTTGCTCGCCTTTTCCAGTCAGTCCTCTCCAAACAATTGCTCATCTCTGTCCCCGTTCGCTCTAGTTCTGCTCTTCTTCGATTCGTGAATACATCATTGTGATCTTCTGCTGCAGCACGTGTCAACAGTATCATTTCAATGACAAATGTCTTCTTATCAGCCCTTTCACCCCCACTTTCCCTTTTTTGCCCTCCTCTCTTCGTCTCTTCTCATTCCCTTATCATCATTCACTCCATTGTCTTTTCAGAAATGACCGAGCAATTCGCGAGCCCACTTGGAGTGTTTGGAGGTCTTCCAGTTGATCTTCTCTCGGGAATCTGCGCCAACCTTCCCATTTCCGACGTCATCTCGGTCTCCCAACTGGACGATCATCTGGGGAAACTCGTGAGAAGTATCATCTACAAAGAGATCAAAGCGCTGCGAGTCGAGGTTCTCGAGACCCGTGAGTTGTTTCCCCCCACAGTTCCCCCCTCAACATTCCATTCCAGACTCGAAGATCCAGTTCATTTTCAAAGACGGACGAGTCACCGAGCTGAGTCTCGATACAGTGCACTGGGAGGAGATCGTCAAGTGCGGAAGCTGCATCGACAAGATCGAATTGGACATCAGCCCGGATCAGTCGACGACACAACTGTTCCACGTCTTCAAGAGATCCTCGTTCTCGCTCCGAACTCTCAAGATCAATGTGTTGGAGGGATCGGAGAAGAGTGCGCAGAAGATGAACGCACTGCACCAGAGATGCATCGCCCTCGTCTCGCAACACAGATCCACTCTGCTCCAATTGGAAGCGTCCACTTCTGACAAGCAGCACGTCATCGTCGAGTTGACACGTGGATCTCCGTCGATGAGACTCACCTACGAGCAGTCGGTCGAACCGAAACCCAGCGAACAGATGAAGCAGACGACGAACCACTACTTCGTCTACAACATGTTCCACGCACTTCTCGAGTGTTAGTTGCTGTTCTTGACAGACCGGTTTTGTGAAACAATCGTGTTTTTCAGACCGTTCCAACACGAATGTGACTCTTGAGATCGGAAACAAGTTCGACGCCAACCTCGCTCTCCAGAAGGCGTTCCAAATTGCCATTCCTCACTCGAAGAGAAAGGTTCTCGAGAGACTGACCATCGAGTTCGGAAGCTCCCTGAAAGCGGCCACTGAGGAGGAAATGAAGAAGGTCCTCCTCCGCCATGTCGACGAGTTCCACTTCACCACGCCCAACCTTCAGCACTTCCACTGCAGTCTCCCGCACGACGAGGTGAGAGATCAATCGTCGAGTTCGTTCATATTCCTCGGATTTCAGATCGATCTGCCGCAAGAGTTCCTCGCTCTGCTCAACGAACCAGTCCGCAAATCACGCAAGTCGCCGAGCAGCATGCCGTACAATTCGAGCATTTCACTGCGACCAGTCAAGTGCAAGTGATCAAGGAATCGAAAAGAAGTTCAACGGAACAATAATTGAAATTGAAATGTATACGAAATGTCAATTGTAAACAACTGTTCACGCATGATACTCATATTCGAGACGGCTGTCTATAAAAGAAAGAGTGTAAATAAATACATTAATAAACGATATTATCGAACGAATCCCATTGTTGATGCATCTCTTTCCCGGATCACATTTCCAGTGTTGCCACCTGAAAATATGTGACCGGAAGAGAGAGAGAGAGAGTCTTTCAAGTTCTTAATGACGTCGCGGGGGAAACACGAAACGATTGCCGTGTTACACCCGACGACAGCTGTCTCCGAGCGCCAACCGGTCAGTACTTCGCTTTCGATATCTCCCCACTTTACGTCTCCGGCCGTCGCGAGCAGAATGGCCGATTCGGTGGCTTCGATCGGCAATCGATACATTGACAGCAATGGTATTCACTGGTTGTTTCTTCGGTTTCAGTCGATCAATCGATGTTTCAGACACTGACATGCACTTTCTCAGGACATGGGCGGTCCGTCGGTGCCAACACACCGATTGGGATGTGTGTGAACGCATCCGACTGCTGGAACTGAAAGAGGCGAGAGATCGGGCGGCGCAGATGGAGAAGACGATGCGGTGGTGGTCCAGTTGCACTGCCGAGTGGAGAAGTCGCTGGAGTGCGGTGCGGGATGAGAGGAATCGCGCTCGAGAGGAAGCGGAGACTCTACGTCACAACTACGACCTTCTCCTGGTTGGTTTACCAAATTCCGTCTTCTCCTTGAATCTTTGAGATCACAGACTGAAACAACAAATCTAGAAGAGTGTATTTCCCGTTTTCAGATGCATTTCAAACTGCTGAAAAACTAAAATTTCGTTCCTCTTTCCAGAGTTCCTCTTTCAGCCTATGAAGTCCGTTTGTAAAAGTTCTAAATTTCAAATTTCAGGAGGAGAAACGAGCTCTCGCCGAGCAACTATATCAGGATTCCGAGTCGGACGAAGTTCGGACAGAAGTTCCGAAGACTGATATCGACGGAACTCGCCGGAATGCTGTCGTGCAGACTGTCCATTCGATCCCGTGTGATCCTCCGTCGATCCTCGTCTCCAGCTACTCGGCCGCTCATATTGACGCCGTGCTCCGCGAGCCGAATATCGATGAGCCGGCGGAGAAAGTGCGTCTGGAGATCAACGAACAGCTGAGAGCTGAGAATGAGTTCCTCAAGGATCAGGCGGACGAGTTGCTCAAGTGCCGCGAGAAAATCGAGACCGACGGCAAGACAATCGACGATTTGAGAAGCCGAATTCAGAAAATGGAACGGGAACTGCTGTCGGTGAAGAACTCAAAGAGGGCCAGCAGTTCATAGGCGCACCTAATTGACTATGTAAACAATGTTTTTATTATTCGTTGCATGAATGAAAATCAATGGAACTGTGCGTAAGATCTCGAGATAACTGGAATAACTGTAAAACTATGGGTAAACTATAGGAAATAAAACAACAGCATGGACAATTTGCAAGAGAAAACTGAATGTGACAAATGCCTAATACGTGTAATAACAACAGATTGTTTGAGAACAAACAGTTGGAGTTTGTCTCCGATAATGAGAAAACAAGATGTGAACATGATACATGGAGATAAAAATGGCGAGTTTTCGCAATCGCGGTTTTGTCGATTCCATCTACGACCGATGGTTGTGCGAATCGAGGAGGAGAAGTGACGGACCGTCCGAGTCGAAACTGTCAATTGACGGCTGAAAATTGAAGTGAACAAGTTTAAATGAGTTGTGAGCACACCGAATGGCTGCGTAGAGGATCGAACAAAGATTCGTCAGTGACTTCAGTTGCCATTGGGTTCCGCTTCTTTTCGTTGTCGTACTGGTCCCCGATATTCTCATAACTTTCTTGGTAATCTTTTCTCGACGGGAAACCTTCTCTACAATATCATTATTATGTTGGTTTCAATTCGATTTCTAACTTACTTTCCACCAATGAAGCGATCACCTCCTCCATCATGATGAGTATCGTCTACTAAAGCGCGTTTTTCTTTTCTGTGAAAATTCAAAAAATAATGAATACTATTCGGCTTTTCTTTACCTCTCAACATTCTCTTCGTTATTCTTCACAATACAAAGAGTGAATATATCTTTTGTCAGTTGATCACTTCCGAAATAATGGAGGTCGTCAAAAATGATCTGCCACAAGAGATAACCGTCATTCCTGGAAAAACTCGTCTATTTCTTCTGTAATATTAGCTTTTAATCACCCGAGGTAATCAGATATGTAATTCATCGGTTCCGTCATTCCCATGTTGAGTTCTGGATGAGGATGACCGCAGAGATCGATGTAGTAGCTCTCATCCTGGTAATTAAAAAATGAAATCTGGACGAAAACGTGTCACTCACTCGGATGAACGACTTGAAGAGAAACCGGCGATAACGGGGACAGATGAGAATGGCAGTGTATCGGATAGCGGAGAAAAGACAGACAAGAATGAGAAGGAGGAACCACCAGTACAGAAACAGGAACGCTTTTGAGTTGATGAAGTTTCCAGACAGAATGCATCTCGATAGTACAGAGTTGGCTCTGGTGAATCCTTCGCCCGGAATTAGTCCAGTGGCCATTTGCTACAAAATATTAGAAAATAACGTTTATGGCATATTGTCTGTTTTACCAGTCTTTGAACCTCGCATCCGGTCATCAATGAGAGTTCTCCTCGAAGCGGATTGATGTAAACTCCTTTGATGAAGTCTATAGCAATCTAAATTCGTATGGAACACCAGTGAAGAAATTGAAAACATACTTTCATGCCCCACTTGAGATCTCTTGCAGCGAATAACTTGGCATTCAACCAGAATTGAAAAATGAACAGGATGAGTCGGAGCCACTTCATGAGAACGTAGATCAGCAGCGTTCGAGATTTTCCAAACATAGCCTGGCTGAAAAATCAACTCACGTCTTAATCTTCAAGTCCCCACTGACCTTTTAGCTGAAATCCACTTTTGAACTTGGTGCGCTCTTCTATTATTTTTCCAGTCGATGTCAGCTAACTGATCCATAACATCATCGCATTTGTAAGTTTCCAGTAAACAGACAATATCGGATCCATGAAAGAAATTCAATCCGACGAATTTCCAGAAGAGAGCAGGCAGGAGGCAGAGAGCCACTTGCAAGAATCCAATGAATGGGATCCACTGAAATCGAACGATGTGGTGTAAGGGACAGAAGAGAACCGAACTGACCAAATAATTCTCCGCTTTTCCCGTCAGAACGTTCACTGTCATGTTTCCACGGCCTTCGCCACGGTTGTACGTTCTGCTCACACCGACTCTCTGCTTTTCTGCATAATAACAGAAACTGTGATAGTAGCTAATCGACGAAGTAGGCCAGTCTTTCGGCACTTGACAGATAATGGAAGTTCCGAACATAGGTTTCGACGCCAGAAACACAGCGATGGCGATGAGAACGTAGAGCGTCGTTTCGTGGATGAACTTCTCCGTTCGACTATTGAGTCCTTCGGTGTGAAGAAACGGAGTAGTGAGATTTTCGACCACCTTGGCTCCCATCTGAAACAGTCACCAAATCAAATGCCAAGTTCACAACTGGCAAGCAAACCCTCAAAATGGGATTGGAACAAAGATAATAACAAATACGAGCACATGTACCGACCAAAAAAGCATTTTTCATGATTCATTGGACAGTTGCTGTTTCAAAGAGAAAAAGGCGAATTGAGACGTCTTGATTAGAATCAGAACGAAGGGCTATGCACAGATGTTATGGTAACGATTATGAATCAAATTGGCGAAGAGGGGTCTTGTTCTAATCACATTGCACATGCTGACCTATGAGAAAATAACAAAGACGGATAAAACTTTTCTAAGGCTATGCAATAATATTGACACCGGGAATGAATGCAAATATATTCGGGTATGGGACAAGAAGAGTATTGTCGTAAAAAGTGTGAATGCGGTATTGTATCCGTTGAAATTGAGAAAATATGAAACATGAAGGTGAGTTTGAGTGCTGAATAACTTTGGAATGATCCTCCTCATTTACTATCTTGAAGTTTCCCCGGTGGGGGAGAATAGCGATCTTGATTTGATTCGGAGCTGCACGACGGCTGAAAACGGGGATGTGAATATTGAGGGTACAGGGAAAATACTTACGGAAGAGTGGCAGAGTAGTAGTGGTTGTAGGGAATCTTCTTCTGTCATCAATGATCTTTTTGATGATTTATCGTAGTTGTCCCTATCGATGACGCTTATGTCGGTAGTGTACAAAACAACTTACTTTCCACACTTTTTGCGATCTCCTCCTCCATCGAACTCGATTTGTTCTACCGGTGATCTTCCTGGCTTCTTAGCTTTCGCTGCGATTTCATCGTATTCACCACCGTTTACAACAACCACTTCGTATAGCGAGTTTACGAAAAACCGAATTCGAACAACACTGAGAGGCACACTGGCACATTGCAGAAGCAAGTATCCATCATTTCTGAAGACATTACAATGGATTATGCTGAAACTCCTTGGTTTACCCGAGATAGTCGACAAAATATTCCAAAGGATCACTGTCTCCTGGAATCACGGCGTGTTGTTCTCGCCCAGCTTGCTCGAGGAAAAATTCCTGAGTCTGAATAAAAGGATATTTTACAAGGATTTTTATGAAAACACCTCACCGGAAGAATAGATTTCGTTGCGTATCGTTGATATCTAGATACAAATAGCATTGCAGTATATTGCATAGCCGAGATGAGACTGACGAGCATCGCCAGAATGTACCACCAATACAAAAATAGGAACACTTTCGAGTTTATGAAGTTTTGAGGCAAAATGCACCGCATTACGAATTCATTGACAACGCCGCCGAGTTGCTGTAAACTGGAACTTGTTTTGGTTTTGAAAAATGTCTTACAGTACGATGCGTTTTACATCCTACGATTTGAGGAAAAACTCCGCTGAAAACGTTTTTGTAGACTCCGTTCAGCAAATCGTACGAGATCTGAAATTTCCAAATGACAAAGTATCATTTTTCTAATATCTCACATGAACGCCCCATAGCAACTCGCCAGAAGCGTATATTTTTGCCATCATGTAGAACTGCAAAAGAAGAGAGCCAAAGGTCAGCCATTTCATGATCACGTATATGGCCATTGTTGAATACATTCCGAACGGTTCTCTGATAACATATTTTTGTCGAATTAATGTATTTTAGAAAATGAACCTTTTCTTGTGTTCTAACCAGCGGTGCGCGACTCGAGCGTCCAACTTAGAATCTTCGCCGCTTGTGTCCATTTTGTCATCGTCTTTTTTCGCAACGAATCCGCGGATGATGGCGGCGAAGTCATTTCCGTAAAAGAAATGAAGTCCGAAAAACTTCCACATCATCGCTGGCAAAAGGCACATCGCCACTTGGAGAAAGATGATGAAGGGAGTCCACTGAGAGAAGTTAAAATTCTTAAAGCTGTAGATGACCAAACTCACTTGATAGTAAGTCACGGCTATCTCCTCTTTCCGAGTATTCACAGACATTGTTCCTTGGTTCCCTGCTCTTCTAACGGATCTTAAACCGATATACTATCGAAATTGCACAAAGTGGCGTGGCGGAAGGGAGAAACGCGAGTGGGCGGGACTTCGAGTCTCGCCGCGATGAATTGTCGATTTACGGCAGCGGCGCCGCGGCAGCTTTGAAAATTTTCGGCGATTACCGAAAATTGCGCAATTCTTTCATTTTTATCGGTTTTTTTCCATTTTTTTTGCATAAAAGTTATAAAAAGAAGTGTTCGCAACGTTTATTGATGTTTTCACACCCATTTCTCACTTTATTACCAGCATAATCGAATGTTTCAGGCAAAAAACACGAAAAGACGGTAAAACGGACGAAAAACAGGAACAAACTAATAAAAAAGGGGAACAAATCGACAGATGAGGTAAGTTATTGGTATTTATCGTGTTTAAGCAAAGATTTTCCAGAAAAACCGAAAATTTCGTCGGAAATCAGTCGGAGAATCGAGCGGCGAGTGGCGGCGACGCACAAAAGTTTGACGAAACGAGAGAATACCTGCAAAACGGATTAAAACAGTGAGTATTGCATGTTTCTTCACTGATAACCTCACTTATTACTAAAAAAAAAACGAAAACCCACTGTTTTAATCCGTTTTGCAGGTATTCTCTCGTTTCGTCAAACTTTTGTGCGTCGCCGCCACTCGCCGCTCGATTCTCCGACTGATTTCCGACGAAATTTTCGGTTTTTCTGGAAAATCTTTGCTTAAACACGATAAATACCAATAACTTACCTCATCTGTCGATTTGTTCCCCTTTTTTATTAGTTTGTTCCTGTTTTTCGTCCGTTTTACCGTCTTTTCGTGTTTTTTGCCTGAAACATTCGATTATGCTGGTAATAAAGTGAGAAATGGGTGTGAAAACATCAATAAACGTTGCGAACACTTCTTTTTATAACTTTTATGCAAAAAAAATGGAAAAAAACCGATAAAAATGAAAGAATTGCGCAATTTTCGGTAATCGCCGAAAATTTTCAAAGCTGCCGCGGCGCCGCTGCCGTAAATCGACAATTCATCGCGGCGAGACTCGAAGTCCCGCCCACTCGCGTTTCTCCCTTCCGCCACGCCACTTTGTGCAATTTCGATAGTAAGCAATTGAAGTATTTCGTCTTCTTACACTTGATTCGAAATTCGCAATTTGTCTTGATAAAAGCAAAAGTCGTGGAAGTAGTTCGCCGAGGAGTCGGGAGTCTCTGGGAGCATCAGGCAGGTGATGGGTTGACCGAACATCAGGTTCGAGGACAACACGAAGGCAAAACAGAGAAGAATCTGTATGGTTGTCGTATGAACAATGCGTTCCGCACCATTATCCCACTCGTGGAGCTGCAGGAACGGTCGTGTCAGCTTGTCAATGGCCGTGAAGCCCATCTGAAACAATTCAATCAATTGTTTCCATTTTTGAAAGAAAACCCACTTTGTGGCCCGATTCTAAGCGGATGCGCTTTTTATGAACGTTTGGAGCTGTGAACTATCGTACTAATTGTAAAATATAATTTAATGGACCTATGCACGCAGTGCATTTTTTGCATTTTTTTCCTTTTTTCTCCTTTTTTCGGAATTTTTTTCGCATCGTACCGAGACCTATTCGCCGTTTTTAAGAATGCGCCTTTAATTTCTTTGCGGATTCTCACTAATTTCGTGTTTTTCCTAGATTTATAGTTCGAAACGGTCCTTTCTAAAGCGCATCCACTGTTTCCTGAATTTTAGAGCTTGTCATTCTGGAAAAAAAGGAGAAAATCTGAGTAAACTTTTAAAGGAGCGGATATTTAAGTGAAGGAAGGGTCTCGCAACGAGCGATTTTTGTAGCAATTTTCTGCCATTTTTTGCCATTTTTTGCCATTTTTTCCTGTGAAAAAATAGTCCGAAAAAAGGAAAAAAATGCAAAAAATGCACTGCGTGCATAGGTCCATAAGGAAAGAATATCAAAAAGCACAAAATTCAAGCTCGCCAGGGATGGCGCCAAAAATAGTTAGATGTGCAGGTACAGTAATCCTATAGACGCGCGAGTTTGAACTTTCGGAGGAAGCTTCCTCGGGTTTGCCACAATTTTGTACGTACATCACTGTATGTCACGATTCATGACTCCTGAATGAACAACCAGGAACAAATAAAAAAATTTTTATCAAATTTAATTTGAGAAATCTTATAAGCCGTACATCTAAAATTTCGAAAACAACTTTATTTTTGCCGTGACGTACTTGAACGCTAAATAAATAAATATCAGTATATCAGTTCATTTTCTAACTCTTTCCAATTATTCGCTTCCACAAAATTGATTAACTTTTCAAACGCCCACTCCTTATTTTTCTGAATTCAGTGCCATTTCCCCGCTTTTACCATTATGTGTACAATTACGTCGCCGTGTTTGCGTCTATTCTTCGCGCGAATGACCAGTTTTCGAAGAATTACTTGATATTTTTTCGATCTTCGAACAAATAGCTTAGTTTCTTCACAATTCGTTTATTTCAGAGTCACAAATGGAGAGCGAATTGTCAGGAATCTCGAACGAGAATCAAATCTCGTGGTTTGGATTCTCAGGCATCTCTCTCAGTGACTGTGGTAAGATTCAATTTTTCGTGAACAGTTGAATGTATTTTTTTTCAAATCAGTTTTCAACGCATACGTCGACTCATGGAAAGAAGTGTGCAGCGAAGAGTTCCAAAATAATTTGAAACAGGTAAGACATGTTTTTCGCTTTCGTACCTTTGGTTTGTCCGACATTGCAGCTGCGTGACAAGGATCGAATCAGCTTCCTCACTTTTCCGTTCACTGTGAAGTCAGTAGATAAGAATTTCAAAATAATGAAGGTACGTGTTCGAAATAACGATCGTCTATTACGCTTTTTCACAGAGATATTGCGTTTCCGATATTTTCAAAATTCCCGCGTCAGTTACACTACCAGAATGCGTGAGTTTTTCATAAAATTGCATATGAATGAACTTATTTATCTGTAGAAGAAAATGCACTTGGCTGCTGCCACCGAGCCTAGAAATCAAGCGCAAGCAGAGAAAGAGTTCTCCGCTAAGCTGGAAAAAATCAGAATGGTTTGTGAATGTTTCTGAATATCCTGTGAGTTATTTATCTATATTTCCAGCTCCGCATTGAATTAGCTCAACGACGAAATCAAGTCGAATCCTTGAACGAATCGATTGAAGTGCTACATTCGATTGAGAAGGGCGAGGAGCAGATAATAAATCAGAGCAAGACGGTGCCCGACAGTCCGGCGCGGAAGATGTCTCCAGTTTGATCTGGTATGTGTTATTTTCTTGTGAATATCTTTAAAAACTTGTAATCCTCTCTCGATCTGTTCCCTTGTCAGTTGAATTGACATTCACTAAATTATACCAAATAAACATTGTTTCTAAAAAACTTCATTGATACTATATCATCATGAGTTCAAGCAGCAGCAAAACAGTGCCATGCAGCAGGCACCAGCGCAACAGGCTCTGAAATTGGTTTAAAACTGAAAGCGAAAGGTCCGTGAACTTACTCTGCTCCATAGTTTCTCTCTCTAAAAGAATGTATCATCTGTCTACCTCCGCGAATAGCATAACTCACTGGACAATCACCGGACCGGGTTGAGCAACATACACGGGAGCCGGTGCCACGTAAGCGGGACCACCATAGGCGGGACCACCATAAGCAGGAGTGACGTAAGCGGGAGACGCGTAGGCTGGATGGACGATAGCTGGAGTGTAGCCAGGTGAGTACATTGAGAACGACGAGTTGTAAGGAAAGAAAAAAGAAATAAAACGGGAAATGAACACTTTGGAGGCAGTGAAAACACGTTTATTGTGAGAACAGAAATGAAGAAAACACGATACGGGGCAGGGATAAAATCCCCAAAAAAGGAGGGTCCGGAAAATGAGAAACCCGAGGTTGTTGGAAGCGAGAATCAGATGCACACAAATCAGATGAACTGGCAGAAAATGATGGCGAGCCCAGAGGCCGAGAGCAGCGCCACGATGAGGGCGACGGCGACTGCGATCTTTCGGCTCCGACCGCCCGTCTGCTTCATCTTCGTCTCGACGCCGTCTTCAATCTCGGCGATCGTCGATGTCACCGGTTTGCCGCTACCGTCGACGGACACCACCTGATGCTCAGAGTCATCGGCATGGTTGCACGCGCATCCGATGCAGAACGTGTGCTCGCCGTCTTCGAGCCGTTCCTCCCATTCGGCATAGTTCTGCGACATGCACATTGGACAATAGTAGTCCCTGAAATCAAAGTATTAGAAGAAGAAGTGCACACTTCGACTAACGGACCTTCTCTCGTGGCACGTGCACTTCGGGTTCGTCTTCCTCTTCTCGTAGAGGGCCAACAGTTTGTGATTCGTCGGAATCTCGACACTCACGTCGATCTTCCGTCGACACATCGGACACGTGTCCCTGTCGTTCGTCTCCGGACGGCCCAGCCAGCACTCGAGGCAAGTGTAGCAGAAGGTGTGATTGCACTCCTTCAGTAGCTTCGGCAGATGCTCGAAGTCATCTGAAAAAAGTGCGAAGTGAAGGTCAGATGGATAGTTTAGCATACCGAATTCATGGAAACAAATGCCGCATTCGAGCCGAGATGTCATACCCTGGACGCCTGAAATGGGGGCAAATGTGGGAAAGTGGGAGAAGGGAAAGAGGCAATGCGCGGGCGAGTGTTGGGGGCGAGAGGGGAGAAAGGACAAACTGTCCGGTGACCGAACGGCACAGCTGCACGACGAGGCCTACTTATCGATCGGGTGGTCCGTGCAGCTGGTCGTCCGTTTCGGCTCGCGGCCCAATAAACGAGAAGACGACAAATCGGGCGATGCGAGGAGGGAAACGCAGAGAAAAAAGAAGATACGGAAAACGGAGGAGGAGAAGAAGAGGGAGAGCCCCTCGGCTGAGTAGTGTCCAAATATGTTTTGAATACCAATGAAACACTGCTGTTCACCCGTTTTCCCCCTCCTCCCTCGACGACGACGACGACGGAGAAAAAGAAGAAGAAGAAGGCGAGACATTCTAGACGGAAACAGACCGAAACAGTTGTTGACGACGGAATAGTTATTAGCCGAGGGGGCAGAGTATACACTTTTGCATAACGGAAACTGTACCAATCGCCTGCGTCTCGCCGCAATATTCCCATCGGCCGAACCAATAGCTGTGCACCGCGGCGCAGTTGTCTCTGGACGACGTCGCGATGAATACTCACCCGTCGTTTCGATATAATAATTGATTGTGTGCAGGTGGCCTCTACAGTAATCCTGGGGCTTAAATAGGCCTTCTTAAATCAGATTTAATCATTCTCTTCGAATAACGAAATCAGCTACTTGAACATAATGATAGAAGATAAACTGTAGAAGGCAATGGAGTTTCTATTGTTTTCGATCTTGATATCGAGAAACAACTCGCCGAAAATCTTCAACGTTTCCGGGGAAATGAGGCCAAGAATAATGTCATCCAATCCGATTTTCACCTGCTTTTTCCACCTGCTCCCGAACGACCGCTGGACGACAAGCACACTTCACTGGTACCCGAGAGACTGGAAACGCCCAAGAGGACGTCCGCCGATGCGCTGGGCCGACATGATGAAGAAGGACCTGTCTGTCCGGGACGACGACAACCAACTAACAACAAACTGGACGACTCTGGCCAGAGATCGCCCAACATGGAAAGCTGTGATCCGCGCCACCACGGCGAACTACGGATCGTCTAAGTAACTAAGTAAGTAAGTAAGTAAGTTTTCCACCTGCTACAGAAGCGCGTCATCGATGTGTGAGAGAATCATGGAGTCTAAAAGTTGAAAAGTTTGAACCGGGAAAAGAGAAACTTCAGTTTCAGAATGCAATATTTATTCACATGCAATCAATGGATGAGAGAAAGACAATATAGGGGTTAGATGTATATTTGTACAGGGGATGTGGATGAGTTCGGAAAGTTAGATGTCTTCGTCGCTGTTTGACGGGAAGCGGTGGCTTTTCTTGCCATTTGTGGGCAAGAGTCCCTCGTTGTCTCCGAGTCGAGATTCGAATCCCTCGTTGACGAACGCGGACAAGTGGTTCATGCGGGAACGCCGGCGACAGCACTTGCACAGGAAGTAGTAGGCGACGAGCACGAAGACGGCCGACAGTCCTCCGATGAACATGGATTTCACGTTTTGGTGTCTGTTCGAAATCTGAAGAAAGAGGACGTTTGTGGACGTCTTGTACTCAAAACACTCACCACCCACTCATCGAACTGCCTGCTGAAGTTGGCAAGGTACAAACGCATCGACTGGATGTCCTGCTTGAGTTCAGTGCGAGTACGGGAGAGGAGGTCTGAAAGGGAACCGGTTGGGAAATGGAAGTATTCGAGGGAGACTTGCCCTGGGTGGTTTCATTGGCGGTTTCATTCATCGGAGAGACACTTTCGTGGTGTTCGCCAAAGAATGGAACGTGCGAGTTCTGAAGAGCCGTGTACATGCCGCTGAAGACGTCCTCGATGTTACGGAGGAAACCCTCCGACGTCTCCGTTTCTTCCGGATCAGAGTTGTTCCTGAAAACGTGCTTGTTTCAATTGCAACAGCCCCTTTCGTTTTTTACATCGTCATCGTCATTCTGATGATCTTCCGCGAGGCCTCAATGTCTTTGAGAGCTTCGCTGATCTCGTGTTGGACCGATTCATTATTGTCGATGCGATGTGGTTCCAGATGAACTGACTTTGGCACAACTGCAGCACTGGCCACCGCAATAGCCAACAGAACAAGACTGAGAGAGCGCATCTGCAAGAAAATAGCACAATTCAGAGAAATATTCAGAAAAGCAGAAATTTTTTGATGAAAAAGCAGGAAAATGAATGAAAATCAACTCGTTCGAAGGGAAGAGAATGGAAAACAAATTTTGGCGGGTGGATCAAACAGTAGCCGGGCAAAAGTTTTCAAATCTGCGGCATGCGCCTTTAAAGTCTACCGTATCTCACCGAACGAAATTCCAGTTCGCGGGCAGCACATTTTCGTCTTTTTTCTGGTTGTTTTTGTTGTTTTTCTATCTCGACGTGTGTGTTTATAAATAGATTACATCTAAAATTTTTGCATATTTCCAAAACATGAATCGCCGCCATCGTCCGCTGTTCGATGATGAGCAACTAAACGCAACAATGGTTCGAGAAGAGCAATTTTCTGAAAAGTTTGAATATTTATTCCAGCCTACTGCTCCACCACTTCCCCCGGTTAGCTACTTCAATGTCGGCTATAAGAATCAACAACCTGTTATTACTCCCCCGCCACAAAATGTTAGTCCTTTTTATAAATTGTTGAAACATTTATATATTTTTTTCAGATCCATCCTCCGTTCCCCACGCATACAGAATGGACCGATAGATCTGAATCGTCCACTAGTTTAATTCAATTCTCAGAATCTCAGAATCAGCTTTATCAAACAGTTGTCCCATTGGTTCCATCGCAAAACATCCGTCGTCAAGGGAGCACTCCTCACTCAAGAAGTGGTTCGACAGCGAGTAACACTAGAAACTTGCGAAGCAGAGCACAAGAAAGTCAACAGGGCAATAAGAAGGTCCCAGAAAAGAAAAAGAACTATCCTAGTCAGAAAAAGGCAAGTTGGATGATAAAAAGCTTGCGCGAAAACGAGTCGTTGCAGCAGAATGTACAACAGAATGCACCTGCAGACAAGAAAACGGACCAACCGCAAAAATCGGACAATAAGAGAGCCGTTGTCACAAAGGTTAATGGAAGACCGAAAAAAGTGGAAGAGAATATAGGCGTGATAGTTCGCACTATAATGACACGATCTCAGACTCGTGAAAATCGAAACAGAATTCCGTTGAGAGAACGTGCTGCCGGCGGGGATAAAACACCGAAACGAGGTCAAAGGAAGGTGGTCGAGAAAGAAAAGAGCTGCGTAGCGAAAGAGGGCGATCGAGTAGAAGAAATAATGGAAGCAAAAGTGGAAGAGGAGGAACAACCTGTTTTGAAGGTTTGTCGAAAGAAAGGAGAACTCGAATTAAATGTTGGTATTTCAGACTCCGGAACCCCAACTGCTTATTGTAGAGAAAACAGCGAAGACTCCCGAGCAGCAACTTTTGATGAATCGCTGTGAAGAAGAAGAAATGGAGAAGATGGTAGAGAGCATAATTTCCACTGTGGAAACTATGGAAGAACTCCCAAAACCAGAACCGTTGTCTGAAACCGTCCCCAAAATGACTGATAACAAAGTATCTGATATAACCGAACCTGCGCAAAGCGGTCAGTCATCTCATGAGAAGGAGGCGATAACATCGAAACGGACTTCATCTGTACGAAAAATAAACTACAGTTTGTGAAAAAGTGTTGTATTTTTCAGCTCGAAGCCGATCTTGGAATAGGGCAATGTCAGCAGTCAACGTGTCTTAGTCCCCGTCTGTTCGAGCGGGCCTCCACCAAACGTGAACTCTCTCATTCTCCGATTTTGAAACAGAAACTGTCGAATTCGCCAAAAACGACTCCCACAAAGAAGAAGTCATCTACAAATTCACCACTCTCTTCACCGAAACCAGTGTCTGATGAGCGGGTGAGGCGCTCTTTCTCAAAACTAATTGAACCAAACCTCGCATTTCCAGAGCAACAAAACTAGATATCTAGAGATAGTTGCCCAAATGGATAAAGCTCGGAACGCCGCAGCTCAGAGAAAGAGACACATAATGTTTCTGCCAACCGCATTCGACGATCTCTTCTTCACCGAATCAATAATGACTGTTTGTGTTTCATATCTGCTTGCAGCTCGATAAAAAACAAGATTGCAGCAGTTATATGGAAAGTTTCAAGTGACCGACGTGTGCATGCATCATGATAAGAACGGTGCTCGTCTCGGCTCAGGATCAATGAAGGTGCTCGTGGACAGCTGTGATAGTGTGAGAAACTGGGCCACAGATTTTCAATGGAGAGGTAGATGAAGCCAACTGATGCTGAATAAATTTGAAGTTCTTTCAGCAATCAAAGCGCTGCCTGTCCGGCATCGCAACGCTTCTGAAGCCACACTTTATTTGATAGATCTACCACACTGGGAAGATGATCAAATAGAAGTAACAAAAACGATTCTGAAGTCAAGTAGACAAATAATTATTCAGGAGAAGCTGAAAAAGGATTTCGAGGCGACCAAATTTCAGATGCTCTACCACAGCAACGGAAAGAGCACGTTCTCAGCTATAGCGTGCATGAGTAGGGAAAACGCGTTGAAGCTCAATCGCAGGTTGCGAAGTCCTGATGAGACTGGTGAGCTTCTTTAGTTCTTCATCCAATCCATCTCCGTTTTCAGTGTTCGACGAACCAAACACTGTTTCGATATTCGAACTCCCAGACATATAAAGCCTGAATTTTGAACCTGAACAAGACTTTTAATTTTAATGCCAATCACTTGCTACAAGTGTGTGTTTTGTTTCTTGTTTCTAATGAACCTGTTCTTAAAATGTGGATGTTCATTATTACACGTCTTGTATCTGATTTTTGGGTACAAGTTCAAAATGAAATGGCTTATTTCGATTTCACAATTTACTCGGAAAGCAACTAAAGACTAAATGGTGAGTGATTCGGTTCTTCGTACCGCCTGTCCAATGGTCCTCAGTTCCCCTACTCGTGGTTCTCTTCTGTCATCTCATTCTCCTTTCTTCCCGTCCATTTGCTCGGAATCGTCTATGTCGTCGTCGCATTCAATCTGCGCCCGTCGCACAATCCACAGAAGTCCTATCTCAAAGACTGGTATCCAGCGCTCTCCTTTCGATCCGACTCTCTCCGTTCCAGGTATCGCTACAATTGCATCATCCAATTGGGTCTCGCCGTCGCAATGGTTCCCGACGTCTTGATCAGTGTGTTCAGCGGATGGCACTATTCGGTGTGCCGTTCGGACTCTCTCTACACTGGTCCGCTGTCGGGAACGGTCGTCTTCATGTGGACACTGACCAAGATAACCGACCTCCTCGAGACGATGATCCTTCTCTACGAGGGACGTCGGCCGCTCTCCATTCACATCGTCCACCACTTCCTCTCGCTCTCCTACGCATTCAGCTTCTACTCTTTCAGCTTCGCCATCCACAGGTACGTGTGTTTTAATTCTCTCATTTCTTTTCAAAAAGCTGAAGTCCAAAGTGAAGAATTTTCTGACCAAAAAAGTGTTTCTATAAACTTGCAAGGGTACACTTTTTCTTTTTTTTCAAGCCATCGAAATGGCCCCCCGCAACCGAGGAGAGCTATGCCGGAGAATAATTATATCTCGAGATTGATAAGAGATATCAGAACGTTGTCAACAGCAAACTTGTAGATCATGACCAGGACTACAATTTTGCTGTTGACAACTTGTTGATATCTCTTATCAATATCGAGATATAATGATTCTCCGGCAGAGCTCTCCTCGGTTACGAGGCCATTTCGAGGACACACGATAGTACACTTTTTATACTGGGAATTGATCCCACATAGTGGCTTCCTGCGCAAACTTCTAGTTTTCCGGATATTTTGCCTCAAAGTGACCAGAATCTCGTGTTTTTACGGAATTGGGAGTTTTTGAGCACGTTGAGATAAAATATCCGGAAAACTAGACGTTTGCACAGGAAGTCACTATGTGCCATCGATTCCCAGTATGAGAAGGTGTTCCTTTACAAGTTCATCGCGAAATCTGAAAAGTCGTCCAAAACCTTGTTAGGTGAACGGTGTCGACACTGTCATTTGCCACTGTTTTCAATGGTTCGACCGCTCAAACACTCGATATCGAGCAACTTTCAAATCGAAATATCTCCGCTGAACGCAGAGTTTTGTAGTTTTGGCCAATTGAAGAGTTGCTTAGAATGATCACAAAAATGCGTACCCTAAATAATTTGAAGAAAATCCTAAATACCCTAGATAAAAGGGTGTTAAATAACATAATATCCAGAACTCCAGATAGACCTGGGAAATAGTATACTCTCGAAATGGAAAGGGTTCAAGAAAGACAGTTTATTAAGCGAAAAATGTCAACTTTACAATGTACAATCTGAGAAATCAACAATTTGAAAGTCGCTGTCGTCCTCGTCCTCGTTGAATTCGACAAACACGAAGTCGTCTTCGTCGACTGCATTCGATTTCGAGGATTCCTCCTCCTCCTCGATTTCCTCAACCTCCTCTTCATCTTCTTTAGATTCCTCCTCTGTCTCCTCTTCGACCTCTTCCTCCTTCTCAACCTCCTCGACCTCCGCTTCCTCCGCATCATAATCATCATCGGAATCCTCGATCACTTCTTTCTTCGCCCGTTCCTCCGCAAGCGTCTGGAGGTACTTCTCAGCGGTATAGGGAGCAATTACTCCCATAAACCACTTCTGGAAGTTGGCAGCGGCAACTAGTTGGGCATCGGTGAGCGAGACGGCAGACACGGCCACAGCAGACATCTTGAGCACACAGTTGTAGACGTTCGATATGAATCGAATGATTGCCATTTTCCTGCGTTAAAAAACCGGTTCTCCTGCGTTCCCGCGGCTCCTTATATACGTATCCAAGAGGCCCCGCCCACGAGTGGAGACGTCCCCTCTCTCTAATTGACTTCTGTAATTACAGCACCACCACCTGCGCTGCCAGGTGCAGATGACACCTGTACATGTCGGATTAGTTGAAAGAGTGGTCCCTGCCATTGTCTTTCAGAACAATTAGTGTCATTCTGAAAATGAGGCTATAATTACAGTCAAGGAACTCGTAATTATCAGTCTGGAAAGTGGCATAGTGAGTAGGAAAACCAAAGTTGGTAGTTAAAAAAAAAAAGTTTTTGACAAATCGGGTGGGATCCGAGAAAATCGGAATATCGGAACACCAGATATGATCGTCAACTTTGAACGGAACTAGAAAAAATTGAACTATCAAAAAGTCCAATCATTTCCTACTATCGGGTTTTTTATCGAAATATATCATCGAAATGGTCCCGCAACCGATAGTAACTGCTTTTATCGGAAATTCTACTAAACTTTATTTTCGGAATATTTGAGCTCATCTAGAACACGGGAGTTTCAGCATTTTCAGCCGAAATAATATTCCGGAGTTGGTGTAGACAAAAGCTTCCGATAGCCAGCAATCGGATCTCTCCACCACTTTCCGCTGATTTCCGCCCGTTTCCAGATGGATCGTGTTCTTCAATTTGGCTGCGCACGTGTTCCTCTACGCGTACCTCTCAAGTGTCAAAATCTTCAATCGATGGACTCCGTGCTGGGTGGCTGTGTGTGTTTCGCAGATGCTCCAGCTCATTCTGCCGTTCGTCGCTTCGCTGTCGGTGGCCGCGGTAGGTTGATAGTGAACCGTTCGGACGACTTCTCGAGTGTTCAGAAAATCGCCCGCGGAAGGCAGTGCGATGCGAACGCCGTTGGCATCTTCATCATTCAAATCGGTCTCTCTGTCATGATCATCATCTTCGCCGAATTCTATTGGTCACGGCTGCAGGCGTTCCGCAGAAGAAACTTCAATAAGAGCAAAGAAGAGGAGGAGGAGGAAGGACTCAGTCCACAGGAGACAGTGAAGCCGACGGCGGCAACGACACGGTGGGAGAGAAGATCTTTTTACAATTACAGAACAGTTTCAGAAGAAAACCTTCCGACGAGACG
This sequence comes from Caenorhabditis macrosperma, assembly GCA_963932285.1. Taxonomy (NCBI): domain Eukaryota; kingdom Metazoa; phylum Nematoda; class Chromadorea; order Rhabditida; family Rhabditidae; genus Caenorhabditis; species Caenorhabditis macrosperma. The sequence goes on from OZ010622.1 coordinate 6,607,364, forward strand.
GTCGTCTTCGAGAACGATTTCCCTGACCTGCGATCCGTCATCTTTTCTCCTTAAACGGCTACTAACCAGAATGAAGAATACTCAACTGAAAATTTTGAAAGAGGGTAGTGGATTTTTCCTGCTGATTAAGATATTTGACACTTTATGAACGGGTATCAATAGATATGGGAGGCGTGGGATGAATGAGGTTGACACTGTAATGACACCGAGATATACAAATGATAAAAAAGTTGAATTGGTTGAGTGAGGGGGGAAGTGATAAGTGAGGTGGATGTGATAGTTAAATGGCTTCGATCATTTTCTTCAGTTCCTCAACGTTGAAGTTTTCGTCGCGAGCACACTCGACGAGTTTTCGAATCTTCGGATCCACCGCCAGATTCGACGCAAACTTGTTACTTTCGGCATACGCATTGCGGACCACTTGGTGATCAATGCCAGCCAGTTTCGCTGCGTAGAAACCATACGATTTGGGGCAAATTCCGGATTCGAGTTCGTAGAGGAAGGTGACGTCTTCCATCGTCGGGTCTTCGTTGTTTTCTTTGTCGACGACACATTTCTGAAAAACAAGAAGTCACCAGTTGAAAGAACATTCGGTTAAATACCATATGAGCCAGTCTAACATTCGGATGATTTGTGAACGAATCACAAATTGAATGGTAGTGAGTGGAGAAGAACGTACGGCAACCAAGTTCATCGGCGACGTTTTGCAGAACAGCAGAAGCGATTGCTGTGCCATCGAATGTGCTCGTTCCACGGCCGAGCTCATCGACGAGCAGAAGAGAGTGCTTCGTGGCATTTTTGAGCATGATGTCGGTTTCTTTCAGTTCAATAAAGAACGTCGATTCTCCGCACATGATGCGGTCGTTGGCACCGATTCGAGTGAAGATACGGTCGATTGGGGTGAGTCGCATAGACTCGGCTGGAACCATCGAGCCCTGGAAGCATCAAACTTAAGTGTATGAAGAACTCGGGAGAACTCACGATGTGAGCAAGAATAGCAAGAACAGCAGTCTGTCGCATCAGAGTGGACTTTCCTCCCATGTTCGGTCCTGTGAGCAACATGACAGCTGCCTCCGATTCGCCCATCGTCGTGCTGTTGGCAATGAACGAAGTGGTGCCGGTGACTTCGTTTTTGGACTGGAGAGCTAGGCACGGATGGACGCCCTTTTCGACGACGAGGAAGGGTTTGGAAGACTCAAAGTCGAACTCTGGCATGCACATTTCGAATGGCGAGGACTTGGCAAAAACGGCAAGAGAGACGAGCACGTCGAAACTCGAAATCGACTTGACTGTTTCGATCCAAATTGAGTTTTTGACTCCGAACTGCTCGAAGACACGACGAGTGGCATCATCGCCCAGCTTCGCCTTTTCTTTTTCAGCGATATCGAGAGCGGCGACAAGCGCTTCCGAGTCAGGAGTCGAGTAACGAATGAAGCCTTTTCTGCGTGATTTGAGCTCGAAAGACGAGGAGACCCTGGTGCTCTCGGGCATTTCCAACAGGAACTTGACTTTTCCCGAGTCGACGAACTTGATCGAACAGCTGTACTTTTGAGCCACAGTATCCTTGTAGGATTCAAGCTCTTTAAAGCATTCGACGGCTCGCTTCGTTGCTTGATCGTACTCTTCATCGCATCCAACGTTGGGAACGATTTTTCCGTTTTTCAAGGCAATGGTTCGGTCGAACATTTTCTGAATCATTCGTTTAGATGTGTGACGAAAAGCAGCGTTCTCACCTCAAAGTAAATGATGTTCTCATCGACTTCTTCGGTGTGCTCTTCGTTTCCGAGCAACTCGTCGAGAAGCTCACATCCCTCGCCTTCTTGTTGCATCTTCATATACTCTTTGCGAAGTTTGTTGCACAATTTGAAGCCATCGATAGCAGCCAGCAACTCTCCGATCTTCTTCTGATTCGTTTTTAGGGAGTCAAACATGATGGCGCGACTATCTGGATGTTTGACTGCACGGTATTTGAGGCCGATTGTGTGGATTCTGGAATGTAGTGGGTACACTTTAAAAACGTCTTGTGAGAAACGCACTTTTGCAGCAGCCTGTCCAAATCCGGGATCTTCTTCAAAGTGGCCGTCGCGGTGTTGATGAAAGAGGTGGCATCCGAAGATGTCATCCATTTGATTGCTTCTTGTCGAACACGAAGTTTGTGAGAATCGCATGTTGGCTGCAGCAACCAGGAACGGAGAAGTCGTCGTCCGAACGGAGTAGAGCACTTGTTTATGACGTAGTAGAGAGACGTCGAGTGAGAGTCTCTTCCGTTCGGCACAATGTTCAAATTCTCGAGAGCAGTTCCGTCGAGGATGAGACTCTTGCCCTTCCAATCCACTTTCGACTCTTCTTCCTCTTTCTTCTCCGCCTTGATTGAGCTTGAATCGTAGAGCGAGATGTTGCGCATTGAGAGCATGTCAACATCGATGAGACTGTCTCGGAGATACCAGACGATGGCTCCGAATGCGGAGAGTGCCAGATGATAGTCACTGGATGGTTTCGGAAGAACACTCGATTCATCCAGCATGGATCTCAAGACTTCCGGCCATTCAGGGACATTGGAACCGAAGTAGTCGTCGATGGATACGATTCGAATGGCGTCGTCCGCAGAAATGAACTGCTTCTTTGTCAACAACTGTTCCATCGGGACAGAACAGAGGATACCATTGAGAATGGCTTTGGTCGATGCTGACATGCAGTTCTTCTCCACGATTGTCTGAACAACGACGACGTTGGCCAACAAAGTTCGAAGGTGCGATCGATAGTCGTCGTCTTCGAACTGTCCTATGCGGACGTGTGCAGTGGTGGTGTCAATCATGCAAACGCCGTAGCTCGATTTTCCGGTTTCAGAGTTCTGAAAGCCACAGATACATTTTTGTTGAGAAAAGAAATAGCCTCACATGCATTTCTTTGATTGCCAAAAGATACTTGGCTGTCGGATCGAGAGTCTCCGAAGCAGTGCCCAAATCGACTCCATCCAGAATTCCGTAAGTTCTTGTTCCGTTCGATGTCACTCTGCACACTTCTCTTTTCACAACCTTATCCTTAGCCTTCGTCTTCTGGTTTCGCTCTTCCAACATCTGCGGAGTCTCTGTCTGCTCAACACGTGCCACTTTGTATCCGTGATTCATCAGCTGATCAGCAAACTTTGAAGCAGCGTGTTCCGGAAAGCCGGCATGTGCGTACGATCCACGCATGAAAGCAATGTTCAGTGCGCGAACCACTTCGACTGCGTCCATGTGGTATGTCTCGTAGAACTTACCCACTTTGAACAGGATAATCGTGTCAAAGTGTTGTGACTTGATGGTCCACCACTGACGATGACCGGGCGTCTGCTTCTGATAGAAATCTGGTGGAACGAACAAAGTCTTCGGATCGTATTCCGGATCAGACGCCGTTCGTTTGGAAGCGTCTCGAATGTTCTCAGGCTTGAGAAATGCGAACGCTTCATGATCGAATCTCTCGGTTTCCTCCTCTTCTTTCTGTTTCTTGCTCCCCTTCTGAACTCTTCTCTTTCTCTCGCCTTCTCCTTCCATGATTTTCTCCATCTTCTCTTCAACAGCTACCATCGAAACTTCACTTCCCGCGAACACATCTCTTCTCGGTTTCACTACTCCCGGCGTTCTAGCCGTTTTCGGGGTTCCGACCACAGATTTCTTCTAGAAAAAAACAGTTATCTCGGGATATTCGAGATATCACCAACACACATACCATCGTCTTTTTCGCTCTCTTCGGAGTGCTTTGTGGAGTGCTGTCGTAGGTCACTTCACAGTCATCGCTCGCATTCTCATCCACTTCGTCCGAACCGTCGGAAGATTCGTCGGCTGCATCGCCCTCTTTCACCACGAACTCCTCATCTTCGCTGTCGTCGCCTTCGTCTTCAGAAGACGAAATGACGACTTTCGCTCGCTTCGGCGTGTTCTTAAGAGTCTTCACTGGCGAATCTTGACTGTGACGCGTTTGTGAGTTCGTTCTCTTGAGAACTTTCTTCTCAACTGGAAATCATGCTTTCTCATGGTATAAATGAATTCCAGACTCAATACTCACCATCGACAGGTTTCTCAGTTTTTAATTTTTTCTCAACACTGCCTTCCGGTTTTTCCTGCTTGGGGGTTTTCGTAAAAAACGACATCAACGAGCTTTGACGCGCCGACATTCTAATTTTCCCTTAATAGAAATGGAGAATAGAGAGAAACAGTTTTCAATATACTTCGTGGTTTTTCAGAAACCACATGTGGAACAAAAATATGTGATAGTTAAAAGACAGCAAAATTCATTCTACAAGGTAAATATTTTAAACATAATGCAACCTATCTAATCATGGTAATCATTTTCAGACTTTATCGGCGAATATCGTATCCAGCTTTCACATCGTTGCGTGCTTGCTTACTTTGAGCCATCATTCTGCGTAAGTCACTCTGGAAAGGATCCTTGTCGATACTGCTGGATCTGAAAAAAGGAAATGCCAAAGTTTAAGGGAGAATCAGTCTTACATTAGAATATTTTCCACCCATAGGCTGATCAGCGAGACGTTCTGGGGGACATGGCCGATCGAGACTCCGAAGAACTTTACTCCTTTCGCTTTCTTCGCCGCTTTTCGAACATCGTTAATCCATCTGGAGTCCACATCTGTCGTCCAGATAGAAACATCCGGTAGGTTTTCGGAGAACTTCGGAAGATTCTCAGACACTAATTGCGAGTTGTTTGCTGCGATTCTAAAAAAAGATAGGATAAGGTAGTTGTAAATTGGTCCGCTCACAGTTCAGTGTCAACAACAACTGCCGTCGACGAGGGAATAGAGAGTATATCCATTTCGGTCAGTTCTGAAGTGAAAACAATGAATGATCATAAAATCTGTTCATACAATCAGTACTCTTCTTCTTCATCTCCGGTTCATTGGAGCCAACTGTTGCTGACCGTCGTTTCTTTCCAGAACTTTCTTCATCTGGACTCTTCACAACTTTCGCGGTGTTCTTTCCCTTCGGAGTATCATCAGTAGTCGTTTTCTTAGAAACCACAGTGGGAGTCTTCTTCGCATTTTTCGTTTTCTCAAGCGCAGTTTCCCCTGGTGTTTGATTCTCGGTTTGTGGAGTGTTTCTACTCTTCACACTTTTCCGTTTCTCAAGTGTCTCGTGTGGCGTTCCAGCTTCTTCCGTTTTTTTGTGCTTTGCACTCAATCTCGCTGAAAATTTGGAAGTTTGAAACTTGAGATCTTCGAAAACCACGTACCCTGTTTTTTCTCTTCTTTCATCAGTTCACAGTGTTTACAAAATGGACTCTTCGCTCTACCCTTCTTCTTATTTTTATCTGGTTTTCTGGCGCTTGTGGAGGGTTGATCGTTATCGGAGTGATCATCGTGACAGTGTTCGTGCGGATTCACAGTTCTCTCTGTTAATCGTTCATTCGCTTCGGCTATTTTGCTCGTCGGCTTTCTTTTTCTAGCAGGCCTCACAGACAGCTGCGAATCATTTTTGCCGATCATCGCCGTAGAATTCTCATCTGTTCGAACAGAAGCTACGATATCACTCTTCACAGTAGGTTCAAAGTTTGACGATTCGGCGTTGACAGCAGTTCCAAAAGAAACGTTCGGCGTTTCTGAAAATCTCGTGTGAGTGATATCGTAAGTGTTGAGAGTTCGTGCTTACTATCAGCAGTTTTTGATGTGGAAGCAACAGCGGCAGTAGATGGAGTATTCACACCTCCATCGGTTTGTCCGTTATCAACACCGGTAGCGGACAGAACTAATCGAGAGGGTCTAGGAGTTCGGGAAACTTTCGATGTCGACTCTACAGCTGTTTCTGCAAGAAATTATGTTTACTTAACATTGTATGAACACCAACCAGATCTGTCCATTGGACAGGCGATGGTATTGCTTGAACTTCCCGGAACGGAGGTAGGCTGCGTAGACGTTCTTGTAGCCGTTGTGTCATGTACCGCAATCTTCGGAACTGGCTTCAGGAAATCCGTTATTTTCCCTGTAATTTCTGGGAATCGTGTGACGTCATCTGGTGGGATCAAGTAACATACTATTCCTCTCAATTTTCTTCAAATCGGAAAGATCGTCGTCGCTTATTTCCACAACAGGAATCGGTTTCACATCAATGGGCTCTTGTTTGACAGACGAAATTCGAGGAGTCCTTCTCTTGATTTCAGATGCAGTCAGCTGTGGAGTTGTTCCTACTTCGTTTTTGATACCTTTTCAAATAAAAATAGAATGAGTGGTTTGAAAGAGGAGAACATACGCAGTTGTGGTGAAGTCATCGATACAGTTTTCGCATGATCGGTCTCAGTTTTGATGAATATTGATTCTGGTCGGATAGTGCGAGTCGGTGTGATTGTTTCTGAATTATGGATACGAGCTTATTTTACAAAAATCTATCGGAAACAAACCATTCTTCACGAGAGGTCTGCAGCTAGACGCTACGCTCTCATTTGACTTGAAGATCTTGTTCACTTTTCCAGCAGCGACCGGGGTATCTTCTTGTTCATCGTCCTCTTCCATATCCTCTTCTTCCTCTTCATCCCCTGACTCGTCACTCTCTTCTCCACTATTTTCTTCATCATCCGCAAAATCTTCTTCCTCGCTATCGCTCTCTTCTTCTATAAATCATATTCTTAAATCAATCTCCACGACTAAACTACTCACTATCAAAAAAAGAACCAATTGTCGATGTGGTCAGATGCCTTTCTGGTTGCTGGTTCGATCGAGGACGACGATATGGGCGGTCTCTTCCGCAAAATACATCGTCTTCCAAATCTCTGAAATATAAATCAAAGTGTCGGAATGGGCATACCAAAACATACTCGAAAACCTCGTTTGTGTATCGACCGGCAGTAGATGCACTTTCAGTTCTGAGCGTAATTCCGGAAACTGAGCTCTTCATTCGATCTCTTCTCCCATCGACTCCGCTCTCAAGCATATCAGATTTTCGCAACTTCCTTCCGAATTTTTCGTCAAGCTGTCGACACTTTTTCAGTGCGCGAATATCTCCATCAAGCGAGTCGATGGAGTTTCGAGGCGCAGAAACGAGTCCTTTGCCAAATTTAGCGTCGTTGAGATACATTCGATTGATGAACGACTGCTGATGACGTCCAGCCATATTATCGGGGAAGTAGAAGTTTCCGTAGCGATCCATTTCGACTAGAGACTCTGGAAGCCCACGTCGTTCTCTCTCGGCGTATTTTTCCTCCATTCGTTGGACGTTGAACATGAATCTCTGTTGTGCTTTATCGAGACCATCTGCGAGGGCGCGAGCTGAAGGACGCGTCTCGTTTGGTTTCGAGTCTTCGTGATCGCTTTGTTCCGCGTGGACTACATCCGAATCGCTTGAACTGGACGGCGAACCTGAAACGTTCATTTCTTCATTTAAAATTCATTCCAAGATTTTCGAAAGGTTCGAAGGGTCGAAATGTCTAATAATAACGAAAATTCTACTCCGCCGACTCAAGTCAAAGTCATGCGCCCCGGACACGTGAGTTCGATAGAGTAATTGAAAATCGATCAGTTTCAGATGATCGACAAATGGAGAATTAAAGCTCTCTTGGGGAAAGGAGCATGTGGAGTTGTTTACAAAGTCGAAGACAAAAACCGAAAGGGATTTTGTGCTGCGATGAAGATCGAGTACGACTCGGCAGAGTTCGACCGTACATTACAAATCGAGGTGCACGTGCTAACAAAATTGAAAGAGACTCGTGATGTTCTCAAGATCATAGACTGCGGAAAGAGAAAGGCTTATACGTGAGACGAGTTTACAGATATTGAGAACAGTGGCTAATTGCAGTTACATGGTGACAACTCTCTGCGGCAAGGATCTTATGGCACTGCGAACAAAGATTCAGCGAGGGTTCAATGACACCACCGCTTTACGCGTTGCTATGTTCACGCTCTACGGTCTGAAGAAACTGCACGAGGCCGGATTCGTTCATCGCGACGTGAAGCCTGGCAACATCATGACGGCGGCGAGCCGTGGCCGCGACTCTCGTTTTCTTGTGCTCATCGATTTTGGAATGGCAAGATCGTTCGTTGTGACGGGGGATGACGGCCGCAAGAAACTCCGTCCAATGCGCCGTCGGATTCCACTCAGAGGAACGATCCGATATTGCTCTATGAATGTCCATGAACGCGTCGAGCAGGGTCGCGGAGATGATTTGGTGGCTATGATCTACACAATCGTTGCGGTAACCCTCGGACTTCCATGGGCTCATTTGAAAGACGAAAAAGAAGTGATGGTGGCGAAAAGAGCAACGAAGGATGCGACACTGTTTGAGGTGGTGACACGGAGATACCGTAATCACACGTTCCTGTTTTAGGATCTTCCGGAAGAGCTAAAAACTATTTTCGAGTATTTGAAAACACTCCATTATGAGGACAGACCGGCATACGACAAGATTTACAATTTGGTTGATTCCTAAAATTTTCTCACTGATTTTTAATGTTTTTTTGCAGCTAATGTCGTCGATCACTAGACTAAAAATAAACTTTTTGGATCCTTATGAGTGGGAAGACGAAGAAATCGAAAAAATGGCAAAGGCGGAGAAAGAGGAAAAAGAAGAGAAGGAGAAGGAACAGAAAGACTCGAAAGATCCGAAAGATCAGAAGGATCAGAAAGATCAGAAGGATCAGAAGGATCAGAAAGATCAGAAAGATCAGAAAGATCAGAAAGAAAGTAATGTTGGGAGTAGAATTCAGTTTACTGCAAGTCAATCTTGACAGATTCCTCAGCCGCCGACGCCGCCGAAGAGAAGAAGAAAAAGGAGGAGGGCGGCGGCGCGGATGCGGCACAGAAGACTTCGAACACTGATAAAGGATCGAAGATGAACAGTGGCAGCGATGTGTCGAGTCCGAAGTCAGACGCCATGCCAGGGCAATCCTCGCAAACGGACGCCACCCTCAATGCAGGTGAGGTCGAGTACAGAGTCTCTGATAACTGGCAATCATAGCAGGTGCTGCCGGAAAGGAAGAACTCAAAGATTTGGAAACGGCGATCGACTACGCAGAGAGCGAGTTTGCAACGAAGAAAGCACTGCCCAGTAAGCTGCTCGCACATTAATTGTTCGGTCAGATTCACAATTGCAGAAGAAGAATTGCAGTACACGGTCTTCCCCGCAATCGCCGCCATCAACTTCACTGAACACATTCTTCCATTCTAGTCCAACTGATTTTTCTTCAAAAATAAACGTCAGTAACCCTCTTACCGCGCAGTCTTTTCTCCTCGCGAATCCGACGAAGCTTCTGAATTTGATTCGCCTTGTGACGACGGATTTTTTCGAGTTCTTCTTCGATCCGGCTCACTTCTTCGTCATCGAGGACACTCTGAAAAGTTGTTCATTGGAATATGAACAGTCCATTTGTACCAACATCATCGGCTTCGTTCGATTCCATCCGTTCCAGTCGTCTGTTGAACGACTTTCTCCTGACTGGAGCGACTTTTACTCGCGGCATTTCCTGCAACTCAGTTTGTTGAAGTCATTCGTTTGTGTTAAAATGGGCAAAATGCAGGAATATTCATATTTACAGCACAAATCGGAAGTTTTGAAAGTGTCCTCGCTGGCGCCAGCGTTTTTTGAAAAACTTTTAAACTTTTGGTTTACCGCACTGTCGTCATTTGTATTGCCTTGTGTGCAATGACCCGCCTCAAAAAAACCTCGGAGCGAATTTGAAACCGAGAATTTCTCTTTTTTTTCAAAGCAAAAAAAAATCCAGATATTCTTTTTTTTTGTTCTTTTGTCTTCTGTCAAATATTTTCTATTGCGTTTGCATCGTCTCCCTTCCTTTCAGTGTTGCAGAGATTGCACACACACGGACTGGTACATTAAAACGGATATTGTCACGTTACTTCACGTGGAATTCCATGAAACAATGTATTAGTTAACCCAAGCATATCTAAATTTACATTTAGAAGTTTCCGAGGACCCACTTCAAAATAGCTCATTCGTTCAGAAATGTTTTACTTTAGAAGCCATGATTTAACATTTTCTTCAAATTCGCTATGTATCTTTTACACACGTATATTGTTCAAAACTGTTACATATTCTATAAAATACTTTGTTTCAGCCTAAATATGAGAGTGGGTAACAAACTGGAGGGCAAGGAAGCCCTGGAAAAACTTGCGCAGGATGTGGTCCACCACAACTACAGTTTTGTCGAACTCGTTGCTGAGTTGCAAGATGAAGTGGCCAAACTCTTCATCGAGGAATTTGGCGTTTGTGGAGTAATCGATATGCAGTCATTGCCGAAAATGGCTCGTATCATGTCGAAATATGCGGCATCGGAAAACGTTCGAAAACTGAGAAAGTATCCGAAGGTTGTTCAAGTGAGTATTTTCTAATTGAATTACACCGACTGAAACGAATGCATTGAAGAATCACTTCGCAGTATGGAGAAGTCTAAAAAAGGAAGCATTACAAGCGAATGATCAACACAGAAGAAGGTATTCAGCAATCCCAGCAAAGCTCAGTTTCTACTATCTATTCAACGGAGAACTGTGCAGAGGAGTCGTTTGTATACTTGACTACCTCGATTTGGTGCCGAATGACTTTCTGATTGCTGATGTCGCGCTCCGCTGGCTACTATTCCTCGGAGAAACTGAGCTGGCAGAGAAGAAGATGAAGGCGTGGAAGACGGAGAAGCACTCGCAGGAATTCTTTGAAGCCGCGAGGCTGACCATCGAGTATGTGAAAACCAGGGAGACGCGTCCTGATACATTGAAAACTCTGGTCGCCATGAGAGACAAGATCAAGTCGGAAAACGTACGCTCGTTTCCAAAGTATGATCTGGCATCGTTCGTCGCCTGGGTGTGCTCCACTTTGAGCAATGTTCAAGTCTCGGCGAACCTCGAAGGACTGGAAGTGAGTTCCGTCCAGTGAAGTCTATTCCAAAAACTCTTCCAGTTTCCCGACCGCCTTTCACAACTGCAAGAAGCGTGCAGCAAAGCAGATTCAATCATTCGAAATCGTGCACCCGGCCTCTCCTCTTACCAGTTTGACAACTCAGTGTCCTCGTCTATTTGGACGTTTCTCGAGGATAAGAAAAGTGCAACACCTACAGAATACAGTGAGTGCAATTCTGATCGTACTCAATTGTTCGTATTTTTGCAGTTCACCTCGGAAGTGCACTAGCATGGCACTTCGAGATGCGACGAGAACTGGCTTTTGTGAACGTCGCAACAGCACAAACCCGCGATTCAATGTCTGCGATGATTCTGAATCTGCGAACTGCTCTGAAGTCCGCGTCTCTGTTCAGAATTCTGCAGGCGACTAATTGTGTGGCTTACTACACTACAATAATTGAAGAACCTGGTTCTGAGAACAACGCGAAGATCATGAGAGCCTCATTGATCAACTTGATATCGGCTGATCCTGTTATTGTGCACTGCAGCACTCCTGTGAAGAGTGCGATACCTTCGCGAGCTCAAACGCCTCTACCAGGAGAGAAAACATCTTCAGTCGGGAATGAGAAGGGCAGCGAAACTATGATTCAAGAGGTTGCTGATCTGTTTTCAGATCTCGACATGTGAGTAAAAGACGCCTTATTCAATCACAGTATTCGTTCCAGAGTCAACGAGAAGATGTTCCATAGAATCACACGTAATTGTGGCTGCAACATTTGTGTGCAGTACCCGTTGAGCAGCTCATTCGCGTCCGAGTACATGTTCGCGTTCTGCATTTTCTCCAACTTTTCGCAGTTTTCAATCAGCCACTTCAATACCGAGTTCGTTCATATTCGAGAAAGAGACATGTCGTATCAATTAATGATGCACAATGATAGAGGTGTTCGACCAGTGAGTATTTGGAAAAACGACTGATTGAAATGAATATTCTCGTTCGCAGAGACCAAACGCTATTCAAAACGAAGTTTTTGGCTTGTGTGTCGTCCAATGGCTCATCCGAAAAGTCGACAAAAGGGAGAAGGCTGATGAAGAAACTCTGGAAGTGTACAAAAACGCGATGAAAGTAGCAGTCTCACCTTAGTAGTGTATCTAAAATTGTGTTCCAGATTGTTAGATACCTTCATTGTCGAACCGTTGATCTGCTATTAGCCGTGACTCAATTGGGGCGACAGCTCGAATTTCCTCAAAACTGCAATTACAGTTGGATGCAACCAGTGGTGAGAAAACCTCTTGTGAAAACTGGAATCGATTGCGCTGTGAGTCAAAAAGAAGTGTGGAAGTTTTAAAGAAAATGGGATTCAGATCGACATTCTCCGAGCGGTTTCCCCATTTGGTCGTCGTTCGCAAACGAATGTTGCAGACTCGGAGGGAATTGTGTCATCACCCAGATTTGACGCAATTCAAAACGAAATGAGAACCGAAATGACACGATATGGACACATTCTTTATCGGTAATAGTTCTCCATAGACGCAATAGCGAATATCGAATGTTCAGAGATTGGAGATGTCGGATGTTTCCGTACGTTGGAAGGACTTCGAACAATGCTTGGGAAGCTGCATACGCTTGGGCCGAATCGACTTCTATCGGCTCTCGGAACGCTGTTCAAATGAAACTTGAAAGGTGCCGCAGAGGGCTGGTGACCATGTCCGGACCGGATCGATTCAAAAAATGCGTCAAAGCGATGCCTGATGACATGACGCTGGTGCATATTGCGATGGCGGACAACAAACAGATCTATCTCATCAAGCTGCATGCCGACCGTGAACCCATCATTATGCCGCTGGCTCATCACTCTCAAGCAGTTGAATTGATGGAAAAGTTCACGTTCCTACTAGAAGAAGATGAGCGTATTGCCAAATTCCCAGGAGATATGACACCTGAAGAGTTTTGGAAGAAGAGAAAGATAATCGACGGCAGAATGATGACATTCGTTGAAGAAGTTCAGAAAAACTTCTTCGATGTGTCTGCCAGTCTCTTGATGCCATCCGATAGACTTGGACCCGCAGCACTCGAAGTTGCCGTGAAGATCCACAAGCTCTCGAAACAAGGTCTCCGCCCAGGAGAAGCCAAGGTAATATTGTCGATTGAAGACTTTCTACTCCGAATTTTCTTCTAGGACCTGGTATTCCTTTCGGAGCACATGGATCTCAAGTCGTGGGAGAAACTCTGTCTCCGTTTCTGCGAAATGCGAGTCAAAGATCCAACTTTCATTGATCTGATCTCAGGTTTTCACAAGTATTGCTTGGAAGCAATCGGTAAAGACAGGAAGAACGGCCACCTGAAGCCCAACAAAAAATACACCTACCTCGTCATTTGCCCAGTTAGGCTCGACTTCATTCCGCCTCAAATAAGTACATTATTTTGCAGCAACTATCGCAATTCTGCTGGGAACGTCTTCCGATCTTCAACGACTTCCCCTACGTTGCCCGTCAAGTGTCCATTCACTCGATTTTCAGTCAACTCGAAGCTATGCGAAATCAAGAGAAACAAGTTTGTTGGCAGTATTCAGAACCTTTCGATGTTCCATTTTCGCCAGATTCCTCTTCAAATTGATGTGCAAAATGCGTACTATGTGCTCGATCCAGAGAACAATCTCGGTGAGACGAAGAGACGCATGCTCGATTACATACACAAGTTCAAGTGGGAAGGAACTGTTGGCACCGCTCCCAATTACCACGAGATAACGACCGCGTTAGCGAAATACGACGCCTTCTTGTGAGTGCCTGTAATCGAATGGTTCCTTCATCAACTTTATTCCAGCTACTTTGGCCATGGCTCAGGATCCTCTGTAATGCCAAGATCAGTAATCAAACAAGCGACATGCAATGCAATTAGTATGTTAATGGGATGTGGCAGGTAAACAAACGATCATCTTAACTTAAATAACTAATAATATATTCTCTTCAGTGTGCGCACAATTCCACAAGCCCTAGGATTCGATGGAAAGTCAGCCTTGATGGACTACGCGATGGCAAAATGTCCGTTGATTGTCGGATGCTTGTGGACGGTGACAGATGGAGAAATTGATCGATACCTGATGCGAATGGTCGATGATTGCTTTGAAAGAACGCGAGGTGTCAGCGGAATTGACAAGCTACGGCAACTGTCAGAAGCCATGGCTGAGGCTAGATCGAAGGCGAAACTGAAGTACTTGACTGGTGCTGCAGTCGTGATGTACGGACTGCCGGTTGTATCCAAGCCTGCGGACATTGAAAAAGAGAACAAAGACTCCATGGGTGACGTTAATGAAGAAGTCGAAGTTACGAAAGTTGTTCCCGCCACTCCGAGTCGAAGAGAAGCAATTCTGAAAACGCCGACGAGGCTGACTAATCGCGTCTTGAAGATTCAACAGCAGCCAACTTCTGTCTCACAAACTTCGAAAAACACCGAGACAAAGACGCCAAAGATCATTGAAACCATCCCGAAAACTCCGAAACAGTCAGAAAGAATCACAAAGACACCGAAGCGTGCAGGAACTATTCCAATTTCATCGGAAGCGACGCTGTCAAAAACATCATCACTGAGCGTGCAGTCGAGTAGAAACGTGCGAAATGCGGCTCCAAGGACCCCGAGAGCCGTGACGAAAAACCTGGTCAATCCGGAAGTGCAATTATTTGCCGAAGAAGCGGAAGAGAAGAGTTCGATGGCTCTGAGGACACGTTCTTCTGCGAGAACCCCATCAAGATCACGACAAAACTGAGCTGTAAAATCAAAAATATATCCTTATCCTGCCGAATTCGGGTCATAGAATGCCATTACTTTTTATACTAGTCGATAATCATATGTTTCGTGTTAAATGAACGACTTTGAATACTTTATTTGATTCCAAATTTTTCGTGTTAATGATGAAGATTTCTTGAGTATCAGAAGACCGGTTTCGAAGTTCCACAAAAATCAAAGGGGAGGAAGCGCTGAAACGGAATCACTCTTTCATCAGAAGCTCCACTTCCCCTACCGCAGTTGTTCTTTCGTATTGTGTAGAAGCAAATGAGTGATACGACGATGAGTACGATGAGAATGAGCGAGACGAGCGGTGCGAAGCCGCTGGCCAAGAAGTTGACGATGGTGTCCTGGCCGACGGAGCAGACGCGTTCGTCCCGCCCGTACGGACAATTGGGACGGCCGTTGCACGCGAGAGACTTGGGAACACAGTTCTCGTCGCCGCACGCGAATAGACCCTCCTGGGTGCAGTTTTTCACTGAAAAAGAGGGTTTGCAGAATCAATTGAATGAGGTGTGTACTTCTCGTGTACGAGGAGAAGAGGGCTGATATGGAGGTGGTGTTGAGACTGCGAACATCGGAAAGATAGAAGCGAACGAACATTTCATTCGACGGCGAGAAGACGTCGTTCGCAGTGAGGCCACAGAATCTGAAGCTTTCGATCGTTCTTTCGGGGGATCCCTAAATGAACACTCACCGTCTCAACGGCTTATCGGAAGTGTCCCCAGAGTAAACTTCGACGAAATTGTGAGCACACTGATTCGGGGCCTTCAACGCGAACTCTTTGACGTAGAATGCGATGCGGAAGTTGGCCGGAACGGAGAGTCGCCACACGCAATCCAGAGTTCCGGAGGCGTTCCGAGGCAAGTTGGCGATGAGATCCTTCGTTCGGATGAAGCCGTCCAAGCCATTGAGGTACTCGAGCAAGCATTCTGTGAAGACACCCGATCATTGAGCACAAATCCTCAATTCAAACAAACCATGGTTATTGAAACGTCCCGTTTTGCTTGGAACAATGGCGAATTCGGCGGAGAATCCTTGGTATTCAAGCATGGCATCCGAACGGAAACGGATCCACAGGAAGCCTGGAATTTCGATTGGAACCTTCGAAGTCTTAGTACTCAGTCGTACCTGAGACAGCTCTGATCTCTCTTTTGGGCATTCTGTCTCCGCAGAAACGAGCAATGAGTGGAGAGAACCCGTAGCGTCCATCACGGAATTCCTGCAAACGAAAGTGTTTCTTTTGGGGGGCGAAGAGACATTGTTTCAATGGTTCTCCAGTGAGACAATGGCTCAAAGGAAAAGACGTTCGAGGAAGCAGACTGAGAGAGAGAGAGAGAGAGAGAGAGAGAGAGAGAGAGAACATGGAAATCAGTGTGTTCTTCTTCTTCTTCAGCTCTTCTGCTTCCTCTCTCTCTCTCTCTCCCTTCTTCATATTTAATGCCGAAGCAATCCCATAAAACTTACAATAAAATCGTTGGGGCACTCTTGGCCAGCTTCTATTTTGTCGTACGTTGACTCGACCTAAAGAGATTTCCGCTTTCGGAGGGAAACCAAAAGGACTCACATGGAACACGTGGTGGAACTTGACGATGACGTCGTGTTGCGGCCGCGAGTGGATGACCCGCACGCAGTCGACGTTCGGAGGGTACCTATCGGGGAAGTTGGGCGAGGTGAAGATGTTAAAGTTCTGCAGTCCGATGCCTTTTATCGAGAGACACTGATCGAATTGCGGAGGAGAGCTGCCGTTTGTGTAGGTTACTGTAACCACTGGGATAATCTATGACTCATTGACAAAGAACTCACACAAGGCCAGTGCCGGCAGAATGAATCGCATGAAGTGATAACATGCGCGAATGCTTGTTTGGCAATTCGACAACTATTCGGCTAGATGGGTCTGGAAGAGCGAAAGAATTTGGGAGAAGCGGAAGAGAAGGGGAAAAACAAAACGACGGGCGGGTAATGAGTGAGGGAAAGACGAGTGGCGTGCGCGCCCCGGAGGCTAATCCCGCGGAAGAGCCGAATGAATCATGGAAATGGAACAGACGGGGGAGGAAGATCAGAGGAGACGCTCCGAGAGAGTCTCTCAGAAAGCGGGGCAACGGAGTGGAATGCGTGCCCACCCGCAACAAAGGCAAAGAACCGCTCTTCCGTCTGTTTATGTAGGTGTTCTTCCCTTTCTTCTCCGCCCTTCAAAATGCACAATGAAGAATAGAAGTGGAGGGAGAAGGACGGAGAAAGAGGGGGATAAGTCGAGTTGAGCTTGCTCTCACCGATGGCAGAAACCGACGAGTGACGAGAGACGCAGTGGCACGGCAAATTGAGTTTGCGTCGAGGAGAATGGGCTCCAAATCGAGGAGGAGCAGCCGTCGCCGCCGCCGCCGCCTTACAAAGACGTCGTTTTTGGCACTAGACCGGCGGCGATGAAGAATGGCCCATTAGGCGAATGGGTGACGGCCGCTAAGAGGAGAGGAAGAGAAGAAGAAGAAGAAGGAGCAATGGGAGGGGAAACGGGGCAGGAAGCAGCGACGACGGCGAGGTACGTGATGACGGACCGTGATTCTAAGTGGAATAGCAAAAACTGAAGAATGAGCACCCATTTCACGTTCCAATTTGTTTTGTGAGTTTAATATTATGCAGATAATAGGCCGAAACCTTAAAATTGAGAATACCGTAATATCTCTATTTAAACGGAAGGCCGCTCATTCTCAACCTCGTTTTTCAGTGCCAAAAGGGGTGCCGTTGTAGTTTTCGACCACAGCTTTCCCCACAAACTTCCATTTTTCATCCCTTCCCTGCTACTACTTGATTGGCAGATTTCTTCGGTTCCACTGGGCATTTTCCTCCGGAAACGAGTAAATCTCTTTTTGAAAATGTGTAATTATGAAGTGAAACGCGAAGGAAAGTATCTATCGGATGCCATATGTTTGATATCAAAATGCCCCCGCGAGCTCTACCGGAGAATCATTATATCTCGAGATTGATAAGAGATATCAAAAAGTTGTCAACAGCAAAATTGTAGATCATAATTAGGACTACAAGGTTGTTGTTGACAAAATTTTCATAACTCTCATCAATCTCGAGATATAATGATTCTCCGTCAGAGCTCTCCTCGGTTGCGCGGCCATTTCGATGGCAACCGATAGTATGGAAAACCAGAAAAATGGAAGTTTCGTTAAATAAGACCCATATGTGGATTTCTTACGGTATTCTATAATACTTCTTCGATGCGTTGTTATTTTTCTCCGTGGCGGATTGTGGGTTCTTATTCTGGAACAAGGGGTCCCTAATTTGATTTCCGCCAGAATACAGACTCATCGAAGTGATGAACTGAAGGCGACTCTGGAAGGAAGTTGCCAGAGAACGAATTCAGCTGAAGACGTCGTCGTCCTTCTGAATTCGTCTGGACCAAGAAAAGTGCGAAGTTTGGAAAGTGAATCACGCAGGAGTCCCCCATTCACACTTTTTCTCGTTACTGCGTGCCTTCGGAAATCGAATCATAAGCAGCGACTTGTTCGCACTTCCGTCTTTTCTTTTCGCTTCTTCTTCTTTGCATTTTTCCAAATATTTTACTCGTAAGAAACAAGAAGTTGTATAAAGAGTGATGTGAATACGGGGAGGACGGCTCGCTGGATATCGGCGAGAGGAGGGGGGACGAAAGCAAAGTGAATCTCGGCGGACTAGAAACGACGGGTCAATATCAAAATCTACAAAAAAAGAAGAACGGTCAGGGATTGGAAGAAGGGAGGGATTGGGCGAGTTGGGGGTCATTATGAAAAGATTGTTCAGTTTTGTGGCTGTGCGTTGACTGGTTGCTGCTGGAAGTCGGCCGCTTCTTCCGGGAACTCGAGCTCCCAGATTCGCTTCAGATGCTTTCCCTTGACGTCACGTGGGGTTCCGAATCCAGTCATTCCCTGGAAGAAAACCGAAAGTTCTTTGGCAAAGTGCAAACGGGCGGAACCGACGACGGCAGCAGCAGTAGCAGCAGCACTACTACGATATAATCCGATGGTAAACACGATCAATGCGAGGGGGAGGGGGGGAGGCGAGCAACCGGTGATTACAACTGAACTCTCAACCCATTGACGCATCATCGCAACTGGTCTCATGCTGTGTGTCGATCACTGCTCACCGACTTCTTCTCTCCAGTGGTGTTACGCACACACCTCCCAAGGGACCTAATAACGCCAGGCATGAACCGAGTTCTCTTCTCATTCTCCCAACACAAACCGAACCGAGGACCAGAGAGGGGGAGGGACAAGACGCGACGGAGACAGACATTCAACAAACAACCTTTTGACTCTCGTACTGATTAGTTCCCGACTGCAGACGGACGATGGCGTCGTGTGCCGAGTTGTCGGCCACCGCCCAGCGGGCTCCGTGCTCCGCGAACTCGACCTTCGTCTGTGTGTTGCGTGGCATTCCGAAGCCCGTCTTTCCCTGCAAACCGAGTCTCAAAACCGCACACTTTCAGATGTTAGTCAGGCGAGAGGAAAGGGTAGAAGAAGAAGAAGACGTGAGAAGACAGAAACAACGAAAGAACCTTCTGGGACTCGAACTGGTTGGTGCCCGACTGAAGTCGCACGATCGCATCAGAATACTGCTTCTGCTCCTCGATCAGCCACTGCTTGTCGCGGTCGGCGAAGTCGACCTTCGTCTGCGTGTTTCTCGGCATTCCGAAGCCCGTCTTTCCCTGAAATACACGAAGAACACACCACATGGACGACGGACAACACAACGACACGGAGGACGATGAGCGACGAGCAGCATACCGGTTCACAAGTAACAACACACGTTAATTGTGGTTAATGTGCACTGTTACTCGTGAACTGATATGCTACATCCTTCAAAGTTCACTCGCACTCTCTCGCTGATTCTTTCTGCCTCTCTATCAGATATCCGCAACAATTGATGATTGAAAATCGCGCGTCGCCGAGTGGCGAAGTTTGTTTGGATTTCGAGAGATGAGTCTTTTTTCTCTCTTAGCGCTGCCCCGTCAAACGAGAGAAAGATCTGAGTTTACTGTTTTTTGCTCCTCTCTCTCTCTCTCTCTCAGCACACATCCAGCAATGAATGAGAAAGAGAGCTCACCCGCTGACTGTCGAACTGGTTGGTTCCGGATTGAAGCGGCACGATGGCGTCGGTTTGGCGCAGTTGGCGGAGGGTCCATTTGCCTGGAAACGGTGGGTGTCTCGAGTGTGCTCTCACAAAAAACAAGTTCTGATCCGTATAGGCTGAATTTTAGATTCGAGGTATCGGATTTCTTCCCCCTCACATGCTTCCTTTTTTCGTATAGCTAGGTGGATGTTTGATTCGCTCACAAAAGTTTTCGATTGAAGAGCCGAGAATCACAAAAGCATATCCGAAGGCAACTCACCATCACGGGTTCTTCTCTCGAGCGATTCGGTGCTCGGGACCTCGACGGCGGCGATTTTGAGTCCTGCTTCTGAAACTAGAGGACTCTCGACGATCGTCTCTCAGATGGCTTACCTTGATTGGTCGGGGGAACTGGGGAAGCCATCGCGTTTGAATGAGCTCAGGTGCGGGCTGTTGCTCTCGAGGGTTACTAACTGCTTTGCACTGCGCCCCGCGCCGATACGAAAACCGATGATGGGCGGAGTCGTTCGGTTCGCGCTGCTCCGTCGGGCTGCGTCTCTCGCGATCGCCGACTCTCTCGGCGAGGGGGAGGGCGCCGGTTCGAGAATACACCCACAAGCACTTGTTTTATCGGCAGACACAAAAAATGGAAGAAAAGGGAAGAGATTCGTGGAGAGAATGGGGAGACGAAGAGACGGAAGGGGGCGAAGGAGGGAGGAAGAGAACTGTAGCAGCAGCAGGTGGGGGCGCTGATTCATCGTTCTTCGTCTTCTTTTCGAAATAACATGTGGAATGAATCAAGAGGATCAGTGACATCTGGAGACAATCAGAAACGAATGGAGAGTTGAATGGGAAACATATAACCGATGCAATTGAGCCGTGCGAGCATCGAGAGCACAGCACATTTCTGCGTTCCTCTCGTATTCTGACAATCGTCTGAATATTCGAATAATCAGTAGGATTTCGGTGAGGGCCTGTTCAAGTGGACTTTGATTTCTTCGGTTTCCCTTTTGTTTTTGTCCAATGTTTACACAGATCAGCGTTTGGAACAGTGTCTTGGTGTCTAAATTTCGGTTTGAAACAGTCCTCAGCAGACATGTGCCACTAATGAGCCCTCCACATGTTTTATCAGTTTTAGTCGTTTTTGATGTTTTTTTGCAACAAAAAATGCAAATTGTGCATGTAGGTCAACAATCTATGAGCAGTTATAAAACCCGTGTTTTCTTGATTTGACAGTCTAGGCTTCCCGGTGGACAAATGGAAGTTCTTCATGTTTTGAATCAGAACATTGTATTCACAACATTTTCAGTGTCGTCTAGCCACCTCATCCCCCCTCTGTCTTCCATGACATCACCATCCGGCAGGAGGGGATTTCCCCGTCGATGCTCCGTTTGTTTCACAATCTTTGTGTGTGTGTTTCATGTCGAAAACCTAGAGCAGCGGATCGGAGATCAAGAGGCCGACGTGTTTTGTCTCCGTCATTCCATTCGGACCCATCTGTTTTGTCGCCATTTCGAAATCGCAAAAACAGCCTTCCGGGCGGACCAACTGACGACTCGCCTTGCCACCCACCACCGATTCGATCAAAGTGTGAAGGAGCACCCGGGAGGAAGGAAAACAACGCGAAGGTGACGAATTGCGAAACGTCGGGGGCTCTCCCGGTTCGGGGGAAGAGCAGAACACGATTGTTCGAAGGATCGTTTGTTGTTTGAGCTGTAAACGTGGCGCCCTCGGCTCGATGTCTTGTGGCCCTTTACAAGTTATTTGTTTGTTCTCCATTAGCCACTCGACGGCCTGCCCTCCTTCTCACATAACCTGAGATAATTGGCGTGCCCCAAAACGTAGCACTCTTTCACGTAAAACTGATATCAAATATCGACGATGCTCCAAACTTTTCGCGCCGTTGATCCGCCAACGAAAACCAATTAAACGGGTGGGGTTTGGCTGTCTTGAGCCGGCTCTTGCGCAAACAAGAGACAGGCGACGCTCGTGAAAAGATCCACTATCCTATCGCACCACGCAATCCAAGCAACTCTCAAGTTTGGATTATGGAAAATCAAAAAAGTATTAACGCGTTTTTTTCTCGAATAGGACAGGAATTATGAAGAAAACGGCGGGAAAAGCAATTGTATGTTGATGATGGAGATAAAAAAGTGAAAAAGGAGAGATGGAAGCAACGAACCCGCTAAAAATGTATTGATCCGGAAAAGGGTGAAGATAGGGTTGGAGGCTGAACTGGGAATCTCGTCGAAACTTCTCATCCAAATCGAACCTACCCATAAAAAGCGGATGGAGAAGAATGCGATAAAACGTCTGGGAGAGGGGTGAATTATTGTACAAATTCTGGAAGGGTAGGGAGAAAGACTTGGTAAAATCGGGAGGGGGGGGGGGGCATGATACATGTGTTGGATCGTACTATAAACTGTATTCGGCACTAGAAAATAGCGCTTTCATCTCGATGGCTGTGGGAGGAGGGCGTCTGAAAACATGACAACGATGACAACTCAAACGTTTTTTAACACTTACCCGGCTGATTCCTCCACGAACCTCTTTCAGAAGATCAGCGACTGAAGGTCGGTTCTGTGTGAATCCGTTTTGAAGAAAATATCGATGCGATAAGGCGCCTTTCGCTGTCAGCCGGCGTTCGGGTGGATATCGGAGGATTTCTCGAAGAACGTCAAGTCCATGTCCGGTTAGGTTTGAAGACTCTTCGAGCTTGACGAGGTCGAATTTCCATTGTGGGAAGACGGTTTTGAAGTGAATCATTTCGGATACTCCAGGCCAATTCTGAGGGAAAATGGGCGATGAGAATCTAGAAAGAAGTGCATACCCTTTCAGTTGGCGTTCCCACAATTTCGAAAATCTTAAATAACTGTGAAATTTCGCCTTCTCCTGGGAACAATGGTTTATTTGATGCGATTTCGGCAAAAATGCAGCCAAGCGACCACATATCAAGTGACGTTGAGTATCTTTGTGATCCGAGAAGTATCTGAAACCAGGTACCCTTGTAAAATAGTGACAAAGCCGTTGCTTACTTCTGGTGGCCGGTACCAAAGAGTTACGACTTCATGTGTATAGTTACGACTCGGAAAGGAGAAACTTCTGAAAAAACGCATTTCATTTCATTATTTTGGTGTGTGAACCCGTACCTGGCCAGACCGAAATCTGCTACTTTGACAACACCCGAATCGGAAACGAGTATATTTTGTGGCTTCAGATCCCGATGTACAATTCTTCGCAGATGACAATAAGAGAGCGCCGAAAGCAGTTGCCACATGAACGACTGAAATACTCAAACATATTCCAGTCATATAGTCTAGTGTACCTTGACATAGTTTGGAGGCAGGACTCCTCTCGGCTCGATGAGTTCTAGCAAGTTTTTCAGATCACGGTCTATGAACTCGAATACCATGTACAGTTTTCTGTCTGAAATTTCAGGTTGCACACCATTCCAAGAGAGTAAACTCACTTGCGTATATTATGTCGAAGAGGGTGACAATGTTGTCATGCTGCAAGTCCTTGATGCACGAAATTTCCCGCAGACACGTGCTCGGAATGCCTTCCTCGTCCCTGTCCGTGCTGATCATTTTGAGTGCGCACTTGACATTGTCTCTGACGTGAATCGCCTTGAAGACGACACCGTACGTGCCCTCGCCGATTCGGCGCAGAGCCCGGAAGCGACCCTGCAGATCTCTCTCTGCAACGACAATTTGTTTATAGAGAAAAACAAGTGAAACACTTACCAGGTGCGAGGTCCGCAGGCATATCCTTTTGTCGCCTAGAAGATTCAATTTTTTGCGGCCGTTCAGTTCGAATTCCGTTTTCCCGCGCTACGTTTGTCATAGTGGGAGGAAATGGGGGAAATAAGGAGACGCAGGCCGCCAAACAAAGGGCAAGTGACACAGGTTGTGCGCTGACCGTTAACATGTGGCGCGTTTTTAGAAAAGAAGAGACGCGGAGACGGTAAGAGTGCATTACATGTGACTGGTTGGAATGTGGAAGTGCACAGAAACCTAACACCTTTCTTCAAAAAAACAGCTAAAATCACCAAAAGTTAGAATGAAATTCATTCGAAAATGTTTGATGAAGACAGCTGATTAAAACAACGTTCGCAACAAAAATTCGAGATGACAAAATATCGAAATGCGCTCCACTGATTAGGTGTCTGCGTCTCATCATCCCCCACACTCTCTAATTTCGAAAACGGCGAACTCTTGAAATTTTCGGTCGCCAGTTTCCTGTTTCCAAACAAAGACGAATTGGAGGCAATTTATTTACTCTGAGATGAGTTCGACCCGTAAAAACGGAATTCCATAAATCTCTGCATGCAATTATTTTTCATCTGTCCGCATTCGGAAACTCGCAATTAGCCGCCGCCACCGCCAGCCGTCGACGTCGGATCGCTCACCAGATCGCCAGTTGCTGCACTTTCGCTTCATTTCCAGATCGAATCAAACCAGATGTCGTGCTTTCTCTCTTCTTTTCTTCCTACAACTTGCGTCATGCGTATCCTCGTAATTTGGCCTGATTTTATGGATTTTTTCCGTTACTTTACACACCGTCGACAAAAGGCGGACTCTCGGCCGAGGAGGAAACGGAGGAGCCGCGGGTAGAGAGTCTCACACCAACTTGTAACACCTGATGAACGCATTTTTCGGCGATTTCTTCAAAAAAGATGGATGAGAGTGCCTCTTATTCTCCTCGAGAGCCTCCGTCTGCTCTCTGATCGGCGTCGAAGCGGCAGGGCGCGGTCACGGCGCGGTTATTCGCTTTCATCCTCCTCCTCCTCCGCCGCCGCCGTCGCTTCTTCTTCTTCTTTCATTTGTTTTCGACGACGTCGCTTCATTTGATTGATGTCCCGTTTCATGCGTTCTGATCACTTTCGTGTCCTTTTCAGCGAACGACTCAATTCGTCGGCCGGTCGCTGACGAATTCGATCGGATCCTTTGACGGTGAGTCGCGGCTCCTCCGAGCACTTGTCACCTCTCGAACCTTGATCCCGGGCAGTTTGCGGGTGCAGATGGAGGCTCGAAAGTGTAAGAGGCGGAAGAGAATTTATGGGAGGAACCTGGAAGAAGGAGGACGGGCGGTCGAACATCACCCGAACTTTTACGCCTTTTCTCTCGCTTTTCATGACAAAGAAACCCGAATTCTTCCCATTCCTCCTCACACCTTTCTTTCTTCCGTCCCCAGTCACCTGCAGGAGTTTCTCCTCGTGGTTTACCGAGAAATGCATGAGGTGGAATAAAACGAAACATAAGTCCATTACAAATATTCGTGTTTTGTCATGTGACACGGCGATTTGATTCGTCGGATCTTTCTCTGTTCAGATGTGTTCTTGAGATGATTAGATCCTCTCTGGCACGGTTCTCAAACCCTCATGCAACCTACAGTAATCCAGCAGCCGTGTCTAGCCACTTCCTCATTCATTCATTCATCCTTGATCTACTCGTCACTTGCCCCCAACTTGTTTCTCCTGGTGTGCTCTGCGGTCCTCTTACAAGACATTCTTGTTCTCGCCCGCGCATCCTCTGCCCCCCTCTACCGTCCATCTCCATCCATCCCATGATCAGTAATCCTCCTGCTAAACTCCCTCTGCGTCTCCCCCTCCCGAGCCACTTGGCACTCATTCCCTGCTCAACCTAAACACCTGACTCCCTCCCTCCCTCCCGATCCTTGCCGTGTTGCACAATAGTCCTGAGTGGAGGAGGCTTCTTGCCGTCGGTCGCTGCGTCTCCGGCCCTCCGTCAAACTCTGCTCGCCGGCTCGTCAGGATTCACAAGAATCGAGGCGGCCGAGCGGACAGAGAGCCGCGAGGGACCACGCAGGGCGTGGAGGAGCAGACGGCTCTATTGATTTCAGAAACACCTACTGATATATTTAGTGTGTTCATTCATTCGCTGATAGCCGCTACGCCCGGCCGTCGTACATTATACACACACTCTTTTTTGTAATGTGACACCCGATGAATGCGCTTAGATGATGATAACCGCGACGCTGCAAAAACTATTCGGAGACGGCATATTCCCAAATGAGATTGCGAAACTTCTGTTGCCGTGACCTCTCACCTGATAATCGGAAACACAGTCCTGATTTTTCAATCGGAAAGGTTTCCGGTGTCATCATCCTCTTCCAATCATCGTTACATCTTCTCTCTCGTTGCATGCCATTCAATCTTGTTCTCTTCCCCCTCAACTACCGTACCCTGTTTCCTTCTTTCCGTTTCCCAAACCTTACCGTCTCATAAACACTCTTGTTTTTCACATTTCGCGAACCTCAACGAGCAACTCTGTCCACTCGAGAAGTGATTTACTCGCATCAAAACAAACATCTGTCGGTTGCTCCCTCCGGCCGATGGATCGAGGGTCCGCCGTGATCTGGCTTGCATTAGGTGGTGTCTGGAGAAGAAAAAACACTTCGAGAGAGACATCAACATGAATAGAGAATGGAAGTTTGAAGAACTTGACCTTCTTTTCGACCTTTTCCAATATCGCTGAGTATGGTCGAGCTGTTTGATGTATTCAAGTTATCGAAAACAGAAGTCTGAACATTATGACGAAGGAAAAGTCAACACTTTTTGTTTCATTTGTTAAAAAAATGCGGTTTCGTTAGAAGAAAGCGTCACAGATTTATCGAAAACTAGCTCAAAATTAGCCTATTTGACTGTCTGACTCTTGAATGTACGTGATTTCATACTGATGGCTAAATAATTGAACAAAATCCTATTTTTCCATATAATATATTGCCACCAAATGCTCAAAAACTTCAAACTTTGTGAAAAAACGCGATGAGATTATTAGAAAACTAGGAAGTTACGCTGCATGAAAAGTAGCACTTCATTCATAATAATTATTGGAAAATCTAAAATTTTCTATTAAAAAACGTCTATTGTCAATGTGTTTCCAGTCGGAATGTTGATTATCAGTTGGCTTTTTTGAAGAGTTTTCCAGAATGGCGTTTTTGAAAATCCGGAATGCGGAAGTCGGAATTCCGACCAGCTTCCAAGCACATCGGTCTTCTGACTGCCTGAATACTCGAAAGATTCGGAGAGTTCCTCAGGAAAATCATTTTGAATCGAATTCGAGTAATTTCTGAATCGAATCCAAGTAGTTTCTGGATTAGATTCGGGAGCAGGCAGTTTTCTGACCAGATTCAGAACGATTCTCCTGAGTCCTTCTCTTCCATTTCCCACAAACCCTCCAAAACAGCAGCAGTAGTTCCCACGCCCTTTGCCCATTGTTCAACCGACTCTCCCCGTTTCGCTGCTGCTGCTGCTGCTGGCAGTTGTAACCGATGCGATCTCCAACCTTTCACCCACTTGTTTTTTAATTGTAATCTCAATCTCTCTTCCTCTCTCGCGTGCGATATTTGCTCACATCTCGGGGCCCCCGACTGCCGTTCTGAAGAAACGAAACGAGAGGAAAAAACGAAAAGATCGGAGGGTTGACAGTTCCAAAAACTCTTCCGTCTCTCCCTTCTCGCTACCCACTCACATTCCAATTGAAACATGTTTCAGATTTTGATCAGCCACAAATATCATTAAGGATCAATCGAACTTGTTAATTTTGTAGAATATGTCTATTTATCAGAAAAGGCAAGTTGAAAAGATCACTGCTCATTCAACTGATTGCCTCTGCAGATGGTCATCAGTCGGCAGTGGGGCGACCCCTTCGTCCACAATCTCCAGAAGCACACCCACCGCCACGAACGTTTTGTCGAGTGGAGTGGAGCCGTCGACAGTGGGAACCAGCTGGAATTCGGTCCGATGGAACAAGCCGTCGACGTCTTTCCGTGCCAGCGTCGCCTCCCGATTCGAGAACAACTCGGCGAGCAGCAACACTGCCACCACCAGCAGCTACACCCCTCAGAGGTCGTCGAGGTGGGTCGTTTTTCCCCGCCGCACGCCCGCCCTCTGCTGCCTATTCATAATGTTTTCATAGTCAGCCATCATCCGAAATAAAAATCGGCTGTGAAACAGAGAGAGAACTTCTTCTCTTCTTGCCCCCGTGCCACCACCACCACCACCACCGCTTTTCCTCCTCCTTCTCCGTCTCTGTGTAACATTTCGCCGGTTCGGGCCAAGAACCACATGGTTCCCGAAACGTGGCGGACGGAGAGAGCGTGTCTTCTGAAGAGACGCAGGTTCATGAAGAGAAGAACCAATTCCTGTGTTTTTTTGTCAGCGAAAATCATTTTTCGGCTGTTCCGAATGCCGTGCACTCGGAACTGAGCCGCCGCCACTCAACAACGTCTCCTCCACTTTCTCTTTTTCAGATTCTCGAGCACGGCTGCCAAGAATGCGGCGGACCTGGCAAGGTGAGCTCCTTTCCAATCATCCTCTATGATCTCTCATTTCCAGCATCGGACCGTCGGTGAGCATGCGAGCATCGCGGTTCGATTCGTTGAATGTGGCCAACAAGGAGAAGTACAGAAACGAGGTGAGACACGAGGAAGTGGCGGGCGGAGATGTTTGTTGTTCAGGCACGAGAGCTCATCAACAAGTGGTCGAGTCGCGAAAGGAACAGTAACAGTGAGTTGGGAAAACATCTCAGCTGACAGCGGGGGTTCCCACGCCGAGCAAACTGTTCCTCCCCGGGGGGCAGCCGTCTCGAGTGTTCGAATACGGGTTTTTGATCAGTGAAATGGGTGATCAGGACGTTTGAAATAAATTGGAAACAGTGAAAAGCAAAGAGAAGTATGAATCCTAGAAAGCCGGCCGAAAGTGATCTACTTGGGGAACATCACCTCTTTTAAACATTTTCAATCGTGATCTTGGGTAGGATATCAACTTTACACTCTAAACTCCGAACGAGAAAAAAACGTGTGTTTCTTTCTTTAAATTGGGGAAAAATCCCCGAAAAATAAAGTCTTTTGGAGCCGTCGTCCTCTCCCTTCCACAGCACTACCGCCTCGTCCAGAATGTGTTAAAAACGGTTTTGATCCGGGACCTGGATTCAAGAGAAAATGGTTTGAAACTGTTCTCATAAGTGGGTGTGTAGTAGAGAGGAAACATTGGGGAGGTGTGAAAAGTCGAAAGTTACACCGGGGGAACCGCTCGTTTATGCCTCTCCTATGACTTTTTCTTGTTTGTGATTGGATCAGGCCCTGGGAACTTTACAACTCGGCCGAGCATGAGCCCTCAATCATCCTCCCGGAACTCTCCGCTTATCTCTCCTTTTCAGTAACAAACGCCTATCGATCGCCGGCCTCACGCACCACTTTCCGATCTTCCGACTCTTTGGCCACTCCGGGTTCCACGGGTTCCACCTACTCGAACACAGGTTTTCTCACTTTTGTTTCTCCAGTTCAATCTGCTATATTCAGCGTATCGAACATCGACATCGCTGACGCCGACCCGTCCGATCGTGACTCCTTCCTCCACTGTTTCTCGATATTCGGCAGATCGAAAGAGTGTGTTATCACCCTCTCCGACACCTATTCTACAGTAATCACTCGTCGTTTCTCTTCGTTACCCAACCGTTTTCCTCTGCAGCACGACGCCGAAAGCCGAGCGTCCGTGGCGGCAGCGAATGGCCGAGTCGTCGCGAATCCGATCGACCCTCGGCGACGACGTGAGTGAGGCGTACACTGCACGTCGAGCACGGCACGCTTCGTCGCGTCGCAGCTCTCTGTCGCAGGACGAGTTGTCGACCTCATACGAGCCGACGCGTGTGCCTAGTTATAGTGCATTAGTTCAGCAGCCGCACTCGGTTAGTGTGTCTTTGGTAGAATGGTTGAGTGGTAACATGTCTTTGATTCTCATCACTCACTCAGACTAGTTCACTCTTTGGCTCCACCTTTCCTGCTTACTCACCGATTTGCGTGTTATTCTGGAAATGATCCATTTCGAATACGTATCGTTGCAGTATCGATCTCGACAGAGTTCGGTGGAGAGTTCGGTGTTCTCTCCGTCGACGAGGTTCACCACCTCCTCCTACGTACCGTACTCTCTTCGAAATAGAAGTGACGATTTGACAACGACACGAAACAGTGCAGCACTCGATAGAAGCACGTCTAGGTGAGCGTTCGATAAGTGCTCACGGAGCACATTGATTTCAGATCGAAATCTCCGACACGGGACAATTTTCCGATACGAACGCCTTCACAGGCTCCTAAAAATCCGTCGATTAGAGAGTCGAGCAAAGAGAGAGACGGAGAGAAGCAGCGAAAGAAGAGCGTCAAAGAGAGAAGTGAGTGCGAGGGAATGACGCCGATGCACACACTTCCGTTCTTTTTCCAGCGGCTCGACGAATCTCCCGACAGAATAGTCAACAGGACAGTTCGTCGGATGAAGAGATCAATCGGCTGATGAGAAGTCGATCGGGATCTCAAGTGCGTCGGAAACCACGGAAGAAGAGTCAGGTGGAGACGGAAAAGTTGGTGGTTGTGCAGCAGAAAGAGACTGTTATGGTAGGGAACAATCGGATGTACGTGGACACAGACCCATTTTCAGAACAAGTCGATGCAGTCTTCGCTCTACGAAACGGGTCCGGAAGACTCGGCACTCATCCAGTCGCTCTCTTCTCAAATAACAGGTACTATCTGCGATCCGGATTTTAAGAAAGAACTCGTGTCCAGAATCTCTGACGGCTCTCGCCGTGGCCGCAGAGAGCGAGGGATTCCAATCGTGTGCGGCCTCTCCGCTGGCTCCGTCCGTTTCGAGGAGCAGTTCCAAGAATGGAGTGGTTAAGAATCAGATCATCAGTGAGTCTATATTCGTGGATCCTCCGAACAACTGACTACTTTGCAGAGTCTCCATCGTTGATCGAAGTGCTTGGATTGCCACGTAACGACTCGAAGACGAGTCTGAAGGTGAGTTTCTTTCGGTTGTTCGCCTTCTGAACTCACATAGATAGTAGTGTTTGGTTCAGCTAAACGAGCAAGTAGCAGTTGAGGAAGACTCGCACGACGAACAACTAACCTTCGATGATTTCGAGGTAGATCTCTCTCTCTCTTTCTCTTTCCGTTTCTCACTCACCCTCGTGTTCCTTTCCCCTCTCGTTCTCCTCATTTTCTTCTAATCCCGTTCGCTTTTCCCAGCCGTCTGAATCCTCCCGAATTGACGATGAGTCCCAGTACAGTGCAGTCGCTCATTTCAAGCCTAACAAGGTACATATTGTCCCCTTCCAGTGTTCCGTGTCTTCCGAAATACAAACATCCGTGGTTTGCAGGTGAAACGGCTGGCTCCGGTGCCGGGATTGTGGAAGTCGGGGGCCGAGAACGAAGAGTTCATCTCGCGCAACAAACGATTCGCAAAGTCGGTATCCACTAGTCTAGAAAGTTGCATGCGTTTGTGAGTACTGCCTCTAGAAAGTGTGAAATCAGGATGACCTTCGGAACCAGTTAGGGAACCCGCTCCTCTTCGTAACCCCCCATTGTCTTCCCGTTCACAATCATTAGCCGTCATTTTCCCTTTTTTGCAACCGTCTTTTTCTAGAGAAAGCCCTCGCGGTGAAGTCGAAATCGTCATGAAGGACCGATTAGTGGAGAGGTTGACGAAGAAGTTGAAGGTTGCCGAGAAGAAGAAGCCAGTGGTTCTGAAGACGAAGGTGGAGCCGAAGAAGGAGGTTCAGAAGGCAGCTGTCGAGCAGGCGGCACAGAAGAAAACGGTTCCAGTGGCAAAGGTGGCAGAGAAACCGAAAGAACCACCCGCCAAGCCACAAGTCGCCAAGGAGCCGGAGACCACTGTCGCTGCTCCTGCTAAACCGAAAGAAGTCGTTTCTCCTCCGCCAATTGTCAAGAAAATAGTTGAAAAGCCAAAAGAGGAGTCCGCAAAGACTGTTCCACCGAAAGCGGCTCCTCCTGTAAAGACAAAAGAGCCGGAGACTCGTTCCGTTGCTCCCGCCACTCCAGCAAAGAAGACTGCTGAGAAGGTGATTCCTGTCGTTGCGAAGCCAACTGCAAAAGTGGCTCCGGAGAAGGTGAAATCGCCGACTGCTCCTGCTGCTCCGAAGGAACTTCCGAAGGAGTCACCGAAAGAAGTTCCCGAGAAACCAAATGAGACGATTGCGGAGACACCGAAAGAAACACCGAAACCTGGAGTAGAGAAGAAAAAAGTGGTAAGTAATAGCAGATTGAAGTGGGAGAGAGAGAGAGAGTGATTGTGAAATTGCAGTTGCTCAAAAAGAAGAAGATTGTTCCGATCGAAGATGAGAAGAAGGAGGTGATCAGTGAGCAGTCGACGGCGGTATCAAAGACGTTCTCGAAGAAGTCATGGGGAGTGCAGAAAACGGAGAGAGTGATCAAGATGCGGAACGAGTCGACAGGAACCGTTCTCCGATGCGCGGCAGCTGGAAATGAGAATTCGCTCGTGACGGAGAGCTACAGAAGGAGGCCGCAGTCTGAGAGGGCTACGGTAGGCGACGTTGCGGAGTGAGAGAGGCAGCGATTGATGTGTTACAGGTACTCGTGGACACTCCAGTCGAAGGCGTCAACCACAGCACAGTGAAGGTTGCTCTGCGGGAGAAGAGGAAGAAAGTGTGAGTTCGTCATGCCTCACACCCTTCATCTCTCGGGTGTAAAGTCGTTCTTATCGTTTTTTGATGACTCCGTGTGCTCGTGTTCTCTCCGCCTTCCGGTCCCCTTCTGAAACTTTATCGTGACCCCACCCATCCGGTTCTATTTGTCCTCCTCCTCCCCCTCCGACAACTACTACTACCTGTCCCCTCCTTCTTCCTTCCGTCGCAGACGTTATTCCTTCTTTTCAGAGACAAACCTGTCGAAGTAACCGCACCGCCACCGCCGCCGGCGCCTCCCTCTGTCATCGCCGATTCGGAAATGTCGCGTTCGGTTTCGGTGGCGTCGCGTGCTTCGGACACACGGGCGTCTGTGATTCTGGACGAGATGCGCGGCACCGAGGCGGCCGTCGAATGGACTCGCGACCTGGACGATGAAGCAGAAGTCGACTACTACGACGGAGTGCTCGTGCTGCCGGACAAGTCGATTCTCGAGCAGTACATCTCGCGGAAGAGGGGCAAACTCGATCGATATCGGGGGTTGCGGCCGTCTTCGATGTGCTCCTATGCATCGAGCAACTGCGCTTCCCCGTGCCCGTCTACAGTATCCGAGCTGTGTCTCCCGTCTTCAGGTACACTGTTTCAACTTTCTCTCAATCGTTGTGTTTCAGTTCTCGTGCATGAGCCACGGAGGAGAGCCATGAACAGCGCCGAGCCGACGGATCACAGCACGACTCCAGTCCCGTTGAATTCGACACCTCGCGGGTTCACAAAGAAGCGGGAACCGGCGCCAGTGGTGAAGCCAGTGCCGTTCGAGGCTCCGAAGACGCTCTTCGAGAAGATGATCCAGGATCAGGCGAACCGGAATCGAACGACAGGAGGGAGTTCGGAGGTGAGTGGAACATTAAAAAGGGATTCGAAGAATGGATAAGTGGGAAGAGAGAGAAAGATGTAATAGAGGGGGGGAATAGTACGATGACACGGGGCGAACATGGCGGAGACGGCAGACGGGAGGAGTGGATGCTGGCGCTGCTGGCTGCTCCTGCTGATGAGGATGATGATGATATCGGGTGTGGTGAGCACAGGAGTGGCGTATCAGTGCGGAGAGCCAGGGGACGAGTGTAATGTATCAATCACCGCACTTCGGGGGGCTCAGCAGCATCGAGCAGGCAGCAGCAGGAGCAACAAGCGGGCTCATACACACACACACACACCCTCCTCTCTCGAATAGCCCCCCTGCGACAAGTACGTGTGCTCTCCGATTGCCTCGTGTCGACCATTCTGAATTCTCTTCTTCTTCTGAAACAACTGTATTAATGAATGGCTAGAGACTTTAATATTATCCTGCGGGTGAGTTGGATTGCCACATGTGTTGGATGGGCAGCAGTGGCTCCGGACACTCGCCTGATTCCCGGAAGAGACGAGAAGCGAGAGAGAGAGAGAGAGAAAGAGTGGAAGCGGAGGATTGACAAATTGTCTCGAAAGAGAGAGTTTCAGCAGAAACACACTCACGAACATGCTGCTAAGGTGATGGCAGATTTACGACACTACTGACCAGATGTGAAGCATGAAAATATGAAAATGTCCTCCGAGACGAAGCCGCCGCCTAGTAATATTGACTTGCGATCAGCCAGCTGATCCCCCTCCCTCCATTCATTTTTCATGTAAACAAGCCGGGGAGTAGTGTACTTTTCGAGGGTCTCGCGCTTCGGTTTCACCTCCTCCACCTACAGTTTCTCTCCGAGAGAACTGGCTCCTTGCGTTGGAGCAATGTACTTGGAGGGGGGCCCTCAGTTTAATGTTCACACAAACTTCACGTGAACCCGGTCTTTCTTAAAACTCTGCCGATGATGAGCACAATTGTTCTTTCCCAACTCATCGACGCAATAACGGCCTCTCAATGTCCTATCAGTCCCAAAGATCGAATGACATTTGAATGACGAACTCTCTCAATCGGCACACAAAATGGGTCGATGCATAATAATTGATCGGCATTGAATGGCCATCCATCCGATGCGAATGCAAATGTGTGTTCCCTCCACCGCTCTCTCTCCTTTTCCATTTCCTTTCCTCGTTCTTTTGCCGATTAATGGCGCATGTGATCGGAAGCTGCCGCCACAATTCCGCGAGAGCATCATCATCATCGCCATCATCGCCTCGTTTTCCATGTGATGATGATTGTTTTTCTAAAGCATTTTCTGCTTTTTCATCTGCTTATGCTTGGCGATTCCTTCAGCCCCGCTGCTCGGCGAAACGGCGAACAAACAGTCGAGGGGGCGAGAGAGAGAGAGACTTACCGGACAGGCACAACTTGCCAGTCCTTTCCCGAATACTGAACTCATCGTTTCTCATTTACAGACACGCGATCCGTCGCCTCGCCGTGGGTCTCAGGAGGAAGGTTAGTGTGTCGACGGGGAGAGATCGACGGTTACTGTAGTCTCGCCGATTTCAGGAATGTCCGCCATCTCACAGCAGTTCACGGCGGCCGCGGCGGCTGGAAATTCCGCTCACGGCTCGGTCAGATACGCGGCTCACATTCCGGTGAGAAGTGGAGACTCGACGAGTGGAAGGATGAGCACGGGAAGTGTCGACAGCCAACAGAGGTGGGTTCTATTCCTCTCGATGCATCCCTACGGTGCTTTTCAGCGGTGGAACCCTCGACGTCGCCTCGAAGAACATCGACCACGTGATAGATCAGGCACGACACCGGCATCATCAACACAGGAGCAAGTTCAAGGAGGCCATCGACTACCTCGACCAGATATTCGAGGACCTGAAGAAGGAGTGTGACGTGAGTGGAGGAGCCGCCCCGTGCTTCGAGAAGAGACTCGTGTTCGCCGAGGTGTCATGGGGGGAGAAGAGTGCACTTGAAAACTAAACTTTGGTGCTAAAGGTCACTTGTCTCAAGTTTAAGTCCCCCTACCGAGTGCTGAGAACACCTGATATCTATAAAAGTGATGAATCATCTGGTTCTTTATTTCAGCCCGACGACAAAAATAACAACGACGAGAACAACAAACCGTCGACGACCGAGCGACCACAACAGCAGACGCACAGCCAGAATGCCGCCTCGTTTGTGGCCGTCAAGAAGAAGCCGACCGCCACGTCATCATCTTCTTCCGGCGCATCTGCGTCCGATTCGTCGAAGTAAGTCGTTCGTTTTCCGGGCGGCGGGGCGGGTGCAATATCGCTCGCGGTCTCAAGCAGCACATCCGTCCCGACGCTGCGTCTCTCCGTCACCCACGATGTTTTGTCTCGTGATACATTACACACGGCACACGGGCCCCCGAGCAGGACACTGGTCGATGTGTCCCCTCTCCATCACTTTTTCAACTTTTTTACTATTATTACCAACATCCGAAAGTTTCAGAAAGCAGCCCTCCGCGTCTACTACGAAACAATCGGCAGTGAGTGCTAAGCCGACGGCTTCAGTTCATCGTCAGAAGTCGTCCGACACGGGAAGCGTCTCCTCGTTCTCCACTGTCAAGCAGACAAACGGAAAACCGTCGCAACAGGTGATTAGGGAGTAAACACAGAGAGGGGAACCGGTATATGTGGTGCCCGCAGTCGCACTCTTCTTCTTCTTCTCCGACTCTTTGACACTTTGCTCCGTTCTCAACTCATAAACTTTTATAGTTGTACTTGCATCATAAAGAAGAGTCTCTTGGACATAAAACCGCATCGGTTAAGAGAAGTGCTTTCAGGCTCCATCGCCAGTCGAAGTCGTCATTCCGGTGAGGAAACTCTCGCAAGGAGCAACATCCAGCCACGCAGAGGTATTCCCCCCGTCGGCTCTCGTGACTTGTGCTCATTTCTCTTTTCAGCCGACTGTCGCTGAAACGGTCGTTCTCGCGAAGAAAACTGATAAAATGGATTTCACGCGGAGGTGGCTGCAGGACGATTTGCAATCGCTCGCCTATCTGCCGCCGGCCAACATTGCTCCGAATGCGGTGAGTTCCTCTGAGTGAGCCATCGGCATTACATTGTCGTTTCAGTCCTACTACCAAGACTTTGACGAGCACTCTCTCGGCAGCTGCAGTGCCGAAGTGGCCGCATTCAATACGGTGAAGGAGAAGAAGAACGGAAAGAACTCTCGGAAAGTGTCCGACTCGTCGGATATGATCCGTCCGCGTCCGTTCCGCCCGCAGCCAGTCTATCCGATGGTGGACGGTTTCAACGGTCCGTCGGCTTTCGAGCCGTTCTCCTCGCACACTCTGCCACGTGTCACGTCCAATGACCACATTCCAAGTGAAATGAAGAGATCGGGCTCGCAGGATCCTTACAATACCCTCCGATCGATGCGTTCCGAAGGCGACGGGTTCGATTCGTCGCGTCCATCGCCGTCGGCCTTCCAACAAGTGTCACCCTTCCACAGAGGAGGCTCAATGCGATCTTCCCTCCGGTCGCTTCCAGATCATTCTCCGATCAGACAACGACTGCCGCAGAAGAACGGCTACGAAGAGCACAAAGATCCGGTTCTCTCGATAGATCAGTTGGTGGCCGAGCTCGAGTTGAACACTGAGAATGTGCGTTTGTGAAGAGTCTTACTGGACGAGAACGTCTGTTATTTTCAGAACATCTCCGCTGCGGACAAACGTCGTTCGTTCCCCACTTCGTTCGGAAGACCTGTCCATCAGGCTCAGCAGCACCACGTGCCCAGTGATTACGAGAAGCCGAATAGGTTTAGAGCCGAGATGAGACACGTTCCGACGAGAGGAAGAGTTCAAAAGTGAGCCCGTTCTCTTATTTTTCTCCCTTCCCAAACGCCCCCATTTCCAGTTTCGCCACCTCGGAACCAGCGCCTCCGAAGCATTCGTCGGTGGCCGTCACAAAGACTCCGGTCTACTCGCAACCGTCCACTGCCCATCGCCAACAGAAATCTCTGGACGAGGTGACGAATATGCTGAATCGGGTCGTGTCGCAGTTCGGCAACGATCAACGACAAGCCCATCAGCATCCGTCGGTCTACAAGCAGTTGAGTCAGCAGTCGTTCGGATCGGCGAACAATAACAACGCGTTCGAGACGATAAACCAGGAGAAGATCAATCCGAGTCGCGTGGAGGCCATGCACAATATGTTCGAGAGGGGCACCGCCCCGACGTCCTGGAAGATGCAGCAGCAGCAGCAGCAGCCGCAGAAGGACTCCTTTGAGGAGAGGAATCAGGTGAGAAGAGTGGAGAACGGGTGGTGATGCGGTGCTAGTCTCTCTAGTCGGTTGCTTCTGTTCGGTAGATGTAGTCGTGTAACCATTCCGCCAAGGTGAACAACCACTGACCGCACAGCTCCATACTCGTGTCGGACCTTCTGAATGAGACCACCTGGCACGTCTTTTGAACGCCCAAAGAGTGAGTGTCCATTCTATTCAGCGTAGGAATCTCACTCGATAGCCCTCCACTGAACGTGTATTCTGTCATTCCACCGACTGCGGCTCCTCTCCAAACGCCCTTCTTCCAGAAGATGTCACCACTTCAAGAAGCCACTTACGCCACCCTCAACAGCTATTCGCCGACTGTCGCCGCGCCGGTTAACGTCAACGGAGTGACTCGGAACTCTTCGCAGAACCACATCGGCTACCACGAGTACACTCCCCAACTGCCCACTTCTCAACCGCCTCAGAGACCGCCCGGATCGGCGAACTCATCCCAAGGGGGCTACTACTCGTCGAATAGTTCGGGCATCGGATCCAACTATCCGTCGCAACAGCATCAACAGTATAATGTGAGCGATAGCGAACGAGCGTTATCTCATATTATGTCTCCTTTTCAGAATCCACGGCGTAGTCTCATAATCGATCAGCAGTCGATTTCTTCTCGAATGCCGTCAGTTGAGAACGATGATGACGACGGATTCTATGATAACATCGGCATAGTGAGCACCCAATTCGAGTCCAGAACAGCCAGAATTCAATGAATTTCAGTACGACGATCGCCGTTTTTCTCGTGGAAGTGAGCTGGAAAACAGTGCCACGTTCCGCCAACTGCCGCCCGCGTCCTCTTCCTCCGGCCACAAACACAACAGAATCGGGTCGTTCCTGCGGAAGATCGGCGGCGTTTCGAGTCGACCGCCGGGCAGTGCGGCCAGTTTGATGTCTCTGAATAAGATCTCAAACGAGACTGTCATCAAGCCGGCGGGTCTGATGAAGAGCAACAGTCTGAGCACGGAGCCGTGGAAGGCGCAAGTGCTCGGAGCCAGCATGCCCCGAGAAGGTAGATCAAATGTCTCGTGTTCTCTCTTAAAAGATCCCTCTGTTTTCAGCGAACAACAATCACAAAACAGGTCTCGGAGCTCGCCTCAAAAACTCATTATTTGGCTCCCGAAAACGATTGGACGGTTAATAAATTCCTTGTTTCTGCGTTATATTGCCCCCTTTTTGCTCCCCCGTTTTTTAACCTAATCTATGTTTCTTTTTGCTCAAGACTCAGTCAATTGTTCAGTTGAAATGCGGTTTTGTCGTTCTTTCGCCCCCATCTTTCTCTCTTTATTCATCGCCCCCCCCCCATTTCAGTCGAGAAAATACACTTCAAATGAGCTATTTTTGAAGGTCTTTCCTCACTATTATCCCCTTCCCAATGTTCTAAGTTTATTTATCATGAAACTCTTGAATCATACTTTGCTTTCTGTTTTGTCGCGGCGGAAACATGCAAGTTGCCGTTACGCGCCCGCATGCATTTGGGTCTCACAACGACAATTGTTGCTGTTACTCATGGCCTGAACGATGCCGTGGCGCTGACATAATACATAGCAAGAGAACTTTTGGGAATATCTGCGTCTCGAGTTCTACTGCACTTTTGTGCTTCTCTCTCTCTCCCTCGCTACCATCCAACAAACTACAGTATCCTCAATGAGCCTACTTCGACATGAGGGTGATATATTCAGGAGACAGTAGTTTTTTCCGGGTTCTCTGACTCAGCTAATCGATGAAATATCACTGATTACATCGTGTTCCAATTCAAATTGCCTCGCTCCCTGGCACCTGCGCATCAAACTTTATCACACGAAACGATGATTCAGAGCCTCATTTGACTCACAGCTAGACGAAGTGAATGTTTTTCTCTTCCACGTTCGATACGAAAATTGTTCATTGTGATAGAATAGTCTCAGTTTGAGGTTGGCTAACGTGCCTTCAATCACCACGTGATGTCTTAAACTTTCCAAACAGTTAAAGAACTCGATCATCATTGTTTTTCGGAAGAAAAAAAGAATGTCTCTATTGTTTTCTCCAGCTTCGAAATCTCTGCTTCGTCGGAGTCCTCTCTCAGTTATTTTTTAAGCCATTCGTTCGCTTATGTTCTCATTTGAAGTGCATTTCTCTGTCCTCCCGATATAATTCCCGATTGTTCAGAATGAACGGATTGATTGAAGACGAGCCGACTTGCCCGGTGTGCCTTGAAGAGTACAGTAAGTTGCCCGAAGTCGAATCAAGAGAGCCCATCAATCTCAGGAATCGGCGGAATGACGAGAGTCTTCCAATGTGGACACTCTGTTTGCTTGCGGTGCTGCAATCGGATCCTCGAAACGTCTATGCTCAAGTGTCCGGTATGCGTCAGACATTTCGCACCGAGCGAGACATTCCCGACAAACTATCAGTTGGAGGGTGAGAACGAAGCGTTCTGTGCTCTCCGACGCGCGTTCTTTTCAGAGGTTCTGGCTGCCTGGAGATATGCCATCGGCAAAGTCCGCAAGTGCATCGGATGCAAGAACGACTTCGATACGGCTTCGTAAGCTAATCGTCTCAGCTTCTCCACTAATTTCTTTTTTGTTTTCCCAGAATGCACATCTGTATCACGTGCCTCAATCACGTTTTACCGAAGAATTTGGTCTGCTACAGAAGCGTTGGTTCCTTACTTATTATTCCCAATTTACATGACTTCTTCAGATCAAAATCGACATCAATGCGCTTCCACTCTGCTCGGGATGCTGCCATTGCGCACACGAATCCAGCGGACACTTGATCTGCGACTTCGAAGGATTCTACGTGAGTTCGACTGAACATATTCTGATAACAGGGTTTTACCATGTCAATTCGATAAAAGTAGGGATCTGTCAGGGTCACCCTCTGTAAATCTGATGGATAACACTTACCATAGGACAAACTTTGTGGACAAACAGTGAACGAATCACAATTACAGGAATCTCTCAAGAAGGAGTTGCATGCATTCAAAGTCAACAAAGTCTCCTATTTTGCAGTGGAGAAACTTCTTGCGGACAAACTGTTCGAAGCCAAAGTAAGTTTCTGTCTGAAAGCAATTCATGCCTGAAAAGTTCAATTGCAGCTGGCGGATCGGGTCAACGTGTTGAACAAGAAGGCGGAGGAGAAAAAGAGGAACCAAAAATTCGTTGAAGATTTCCATGCCCAGCTCGGCGACCGACTCTAAGCTGCTGTGCACCCGAAATCAACTTCTAATTTAATTGAATAATTGTGAAGATCTCGATGCTTTTCCGAGATCTTTCTCTCTTTCCGCTGTTTTTCGACTTCTTTTTCCTCGAACTGTTTTTGGTTTGAAACATTTTTACAACTTTTTACGAGCTCGAAATAAAACAGTGGAATATACTAAATAATCAGGCGTCTGAACTGATCGGCTGCCCTTCATCTGCTCCGGCACCCCCTGGGTTTATGCTTCGCTGTTGTTCGATATTCATTTCCATGAACTGGATAGCACGTTCCGCCTGAAATTGTTTCCACAATTGGAGAGCATCAGAGCCGCACGAAATACCTTTTCTATGGTTTCTTCGAATTCCAAAACGATGCTCTCCTCCTTGCATTCTGACATAATTTTCGACATCTTTGAAATGTTCTATAATAAAAAACAGTTCATGCTCTGTTCAAACAAAATGATCAAACTTCTTCGTAATTTTTCCAAAACACCGTTTGAAGCGTGTGATGTTCTATGAGATCAGAGAACTTTTCTTGGAGCTTTTTTTCTCTTTTCTCGACTCTTGAACGGCGGGTGATCAACTCACGGATTTTCTGAAATAGAAAATGATGGTTGCTATGGGGACACCGTCTACCTCGATTTCCGCATACTTCACTGCTTTGTGATCTCCTCCGAAGTGACTATCTACTACACATGTCAAGCAAATCGGCAGAGAACTCATATTAAATTCGGTCAATTCTTTCGCCTCCATGGTGCCACTCATCAGTTTACTAACGACTTCTGAGCAGTGTGGACAACAGTACATTCTGGAAAAAACAATATTTAAAAGTATTTAGTTTGGAATGACTAACTTCTCTTTTACTTGTTCATTCGAACATACGCTGCACTTTTCTCTCGGTTCTGCTTCCGTTTTATCGCGGCATTTCGTCTCGTCCACATTGTTCTTGAGCACCAGAGCATCGAGTCGCTTCTGAAGTAGCAGAAAGCTGGCATTCAACACAAAAATCGGATCAAACCGTAAACACTTCTTCTCCTGTCTTGATTGACTCAACGATAGCTACCGCGTGAAGCGAGAATGCTTTGATTTCCGCCTCGATGCTCTTGGCGAAACTTTGTTGAATGGAGCTTGACTCGCTCATTCTCATCATATCTGTCATCCTATCGAGTTGCTTAAGAGAAGAGCTTCCGTTTCCTTTGGATCAAGAAACATACATTATAAAACAGTACTGCCGACTCTCTAAAGTGTCCCGTCCATTCCTCAACATTCATAACCTGCTGTTCTAGTTCATCTCTCAGCAAATTGACACTTGTAAGCTGACTCGTGAATTGAAATCCAGACTTAATAAATATCGTTTCAAGACATCCATTTCGAATGCTATTTACCAATATATCGAAATATGGAGTCGTTTCGTGCCCGAGAGCTACGTGATTCCGTAGAGTACAGCTGCCACAGACTGCCATGCTCTCAATGTCCAATTGGGCCTATGTCATGAAAAGACGGTGAAAAACTGGAGGAATAACTACCTGGGGATCTATCGGGTCGCGAATATCATAATTGTGGAACTCCTT
Organism: Caenorhabditis macrosperma; assembly: GCA_963932285.1. Lineage (NCBI taxonomy): Eukaryota > Metazoa > Nematoda > Chromadorea > Rhabditida > Rhabditidae > Caenorhabditis > Caenorhabditis macrosperma. Next base: position 6,649,467 of record OZ010622.1, read on the forward strand.
GGTACAGTTTCGACAGACATACATGCTGGAAACACAAATGATTTGATAACCAGACAATAATGTCTCACTCTGTTTCCTCGTCAACTTTATCACAGCAGGAGCACCTCACCGGATTCGCAGGTCCTGGCGGCATTCTCTTGAGTTTCTTGATAATGGTAACGGCTTCTGAAAAGTTAGTTTGCTTTATAAGGTGTTCCTATGTGAAACCTTCGAGTTTAAAATTCTTCGGAGGCCTCTCCCAATTGTTCGAAACCGTCTGAACGAAAAATTAGTAGCTCATACACTTGGGGATCAATACACGACATGTCGGACAGGAGAGTACACCGCTTTGGTTGGCACCTTTAAGCCCAGCGATACATCCGCTGCAAACCGAGTGCCCACACTGTAAAATCATCGGAGCAGTCTTCTCGCCTGAAAAATTGCATCTCGACATTTTCTAATCGAACCGAAACTCATCATATTCCTCCTGACAAACGGGACATGATGGCACTTCCATCTCAACATCGTTTTGTGAGTCGGTCATTCTTGACACTGTCATAATCAAACCGTTATGATTCGAAAGTCTAGAATTTTTCTCGTTTCTGATACAGATCAAAAATATTCATACCATTCCGAGAATGGACGTAAGAGAGCAACAATTTCTATACGAATAACAACAATATTAGCATTCATTATACAGATATCATGTTATTTGTGTTACTTATTCGTGTTACTTGTTGATCGAGTTAAAACGATTTTGGGCTCCGATGTTCTTGGCGAAGATACCGAGAAATACGTTGAACTGCTCCGTCTGTTCTTCATCCATTTTGCCGAGCAGCGCGTAAGTGAGCAGTTGTCTGTACGACATTCGACCCACGAACGGGAACATTCGTTTCTGAACATTGCGGTCCATTTTCACATATCCAGCTACCGGATCATAGAAATAGGTGTCCTTGAATTTGCGCAGATAGTCAATTCGAACGCTTTTCAATAGTTCCTCAGCTCGCTCCTTCTTCTCCTGGAGGATTTCATCGTTTGATTCGAGCCACTGACGAGCTTCATTGTGAATCCTATCATGGTCCGGCTTCTGATTGAAAATGTTCTTTTCAATAATGTCTTGCATTTTCTGAAAAAAAGCGTAAATTATCAATACTTGAGCGAGAGTCATACAATTTCGAACTCAACGTCTTTTAACTTCTCTTTGAAGTTCTTCAACTGCACCTGCAAGTGAGCTGTCGTTTGCTCGAGACTTTTCATTTTTTCCTGCTGCTCGTTTAACTTTATTTCCTGTTCAATCAACTTTTGCTCAGCGGCCTTTTCCGTACCAAGAAACATTTGAATCATCTTAACGGTCTCTGAAACTCGTTGAATTTATCATTTCGGATACTGATTGATAACCTTCTAGTTGATAGTTTCGACTTACTGGTTTATCACCAAAATAAGCCTGTAAAACAAGTTGAACTTCTGATATCTAAAATTTGATTTCTTACGCGGCACAGAGGACAACTGTAAATAGATAGTCACTCGTTTCTTTGCTATTTAAACCTTACTGTGATGCATATTTTCGTTCCATTTCCGTCATGCAATTTTTGCACAATGTGTGCCCACAACAAAGCGAGTATGGAATACACTCCTCTGAATGAAGTTCAGTTAGTCTTACAGAAGAAAACATTGATTTGCTGGATACCTTTATCATCATCAGGGCAATAATCTCTATAACAAATAAGGCAGGCGACTGGGTTCAACGTCTTGTCCGTCATTTCGATCGCAAAATCTGAGATTCTAGACAAAAACCGAATGAAAAACCAAAAAAATAACGTATGTTGATGAGGCGAAACAAAATTTGTTTCGTTCGAAATATCCGTAGCAAGACCATTTCGAAACACGCGTGGCGAGACCATCATCCTCCAAACACAATGCGTCTTTGGGGTACTGTAGTTGAAACAATTTGTATGGTTCTACTGAACCACTTGCATTTTCAACAATTTGTCGCGCTTTGCGAAGTGAAGAAAGTTGAAGCGTCGAAAAACAGTTAAAGCGACAAAAAAATGCAAGTCGTGCATACTTATTACTTAGTTTATGTTATTTTTATTCAATTTCGGTCAGATTCAATCCCATGTGTTCGAAATTCGGCAGGACGAAACCGAACAAGATCAGAACAAATACTTCAACAAAAAGAGGATCACAAGTGAATTATAATTAAGATGTCCTCGGTCTTCTTTTCCCTTCTTCAATGGTTCTTCCTCTCCGTGCAAGTGCGACACATCATGTTTTGCTTTCGCTTTATACCTGCAAATTTTATTCAAAATATATAAATTTCAACACTCATCTTACGTCATACAAATACCGGTGTGCATGCATATTGAATCCTTGTACTTAACTACCGGGGTCATATAGTCGAATGAGTTCTTCAAACCCAAATCACATTCCTCTCCCCCGCTCAAAACTGCGACTACCGTCGTCCGACTGTTAACTTCTAGAACACTTCCAGCACCACTGTCTCCCTGAAACAGCAATTCTCCATTTTCACAAAAAAAAATCAGGCACGTACTCTACAAGCCAATTGAATCCCATTCAAGCTCACGGAGCAGATGTAGTGTTTCAAATCACAGTTCTCGATCTGAATGTAAGTGTCTTATTCTTTCTTGAAAGTTTGTTTCTAACAACCTTTACAGTTTCATATCGTAGAACGCCATTAGAAACATGTTGATCTGTTGCTAAAATTGCCCATAATTGGTTCCGATTGAAAATTCGAAAAGTCGCTTACGATCGAAACCGAACCCGAAAGTGGTGAGGCGGCTCCCTTGCTGAATGCCTTCGGATGTTCCTGAATTTACAAGATTTCCCGCAAAAAGAGTTGTCCCCAAGACTTGGTATGCATGCGGGTGATATTCTCTCCGAAAAGAGAACGTCTCTGTCGAGAATCACAATCGCAAAGTCTTCGTGATCGAACGAATCGGGACTCTCGTCACTGCAGACCCCCGGGAGAACGACTCTCGCCGCGTTCCTCGTCACCAAATCCCGGCTCATTTTGGCTTTGTTGCACGCATCCCTGCTCCGACACTCTGTCGAGAAGTGCACTTCCGTTGTCTCCGAACCACGGGTCATCACGTAATCACTGCAGATTGTGGTCGGTTGACAGCGAAAATGCTTCAGTTGTCTCACTCATTCATACAGTTCCGTTTGTCTATTTCCCGAGAATCCGTGACGTACGTGTATGCTCCGTTGGCGAAGTCATTCAGAAAACAATGACGGGCGGTGATGACGTGGCGAGGAGAAACGAGGGTTCCCGAGCAGTGCATAACACCGTTCTCTGTGTATTAATGGTTTCTAACTAGACAGGCACCGCTTGCAAGCTCACTGCCTTTCACATTGATCGGCACCGCCCATGGAGCATCCGAAGCATCTGCTCTTATGCCGTTCATCAATTTTTGCCCTGTGATCTGTTGTTACAATCCTTTCATACTCGTCTAGTTCTCACTTTTCATGGCCGTTCCGCAAATTTGTTGAATCTGCTCGTTCTCCGTTTTGGTTAGTCTCTCTCCGAAAGTGTCAGCGATTATAAAAGCAACTGACAAACAGATAAATATCATTTTTCACAATTTAGTTTTCGAAATAAGCTATTTAGAAGAAGTTAATTGAGACAACACTGGCACGTTCTCGACACGTGGATAACTCTACACGTAATCACTTATTCATTTATGAATTGTCTCACGTTTTCAGCATTATGTGCAACCTAACATAAAACATGTTCGCTTTCTATTTTTTCAGTTGGTAGTTATTACCGGTAAATGAAGTTACCGTTAAATATTTAATTTTGCATCTTGCCAAATTTAGCGCGAGCTCGCTCGCGAGCAACTTTTTCTATTGTGTGCAATCTGACGTGACGGTGTTTGCACAGACTGCTAAGTTTTGCCTGGATTTCACCGTACTTCCTCCCTTTTCATCGGTCCTTCGCGTTTAAAACGGTTCATCTTGTAATTTGAAGCTCTAAATTCTTGAAAATCGCTTTGGGATTCACTCCATACTTCATGTTGTATCGTAATGCTATTAATTTCTCTTGGATGCTCGAGGCGACCTCGTTTCAAATTTCATCATGCGATTTCCTCATCTTACTTCTTTCCTGCGGACGAGAGATACTCTGATTCTCTTCTATTTCAGATATGTGGCGATTATGCCGAAGATCGCCGAAACAACTGAAAAACTCAGTTGATTTTTGCATCAAATCGGCAAATGCTCGCCAATTCTCATTAACTTCGCTCACTTCAGCCAAAGATGATGTAATAATCCAATTATAAATACCTTCAATTAATCCATCTTTTTTAGAAATCAGTTTTGAAACAGCACGAAGTCCTTCATCTTCTCGCTAAGGATAAGCGATTTGAAGAGCGATTTTTCGATCAAGTCCAGCAAACTGTCCGGTACTTTGCATCGAAACCGGAAGATCTCAAAAAATTCTTCAAAAGAGACACCAAGAGTTCTTCTGATAAAAAAGGTAATTTTCTAACGCAGCACCGAATTCATTGATTTTTTTTCAGAATCGTCTTCCAATGATTCCAAAGATAGCGGCAAGAAAAGCGATGACAACAATCCGTTCAATCAGTTGTAAGTCTTATCCTTTTTTGGTTTTTCTAATAAGGAAATTTCAGCCCAGGAGGTTGGCAACAAATTGCCGTCTCTGTTGGAATTCTGGTAACACTTTACATGTTCATGGACTATCAATCATACCGAGAAATCTCGTGGAAGGAGTTCTATAGCGACTTCCTGGAGCCCGGACTAGTTGAGCGACTGGAAGTTGTTGACAAACGATGGGTTCGAGTCGTTAGTTCATCTGGAAAATATGCAGGAGTTAGTGATTCACACCTTTTTCATTATGTATGATTCTTACTTCCAGCAAACTTGCTATTTCAACATCGGAAGCGTTGACAGTTTCGAGCGGAGCTTAGCAGCTGCTCAAAGTCATTTGCAGTACGATGCAGATCGTCAGATTCCAGTGCTCTATAAATCGGAATTCAACTTGTGAGTATCTCTGCTATTTTCATCTATTTATTTATTTTGAAATATTTTCAGCAAGCGAGAGATTCCAAATTTGATCAGTGTTGCTTTCCCTCTTCTTTTCGGTTATTACATTTATCGAATGCTGAAGGGAGGCGGTGCTGCTGGAGGAGCAGGACGAGCCGGAGGCGGAGGTCTTGGTGGAATGTTCGGAGGATTTGGTCAGAGTACTGCACGTCTGATCAACAAGGAAGATATCAAAGTCAAGTTTTCTGATGTGGCTGGATGCGAAGAAGCTAAAATTGAAATCATGGAATTTGTCAACTTTTTGAAAAACCCACAGCAATACAAAGATCTCGGAGCGAAAATTCCGAAAGGAGCCATTCTAACAGGCCCTCCAGGAACCGGAAAGACACTGCTGGCGAAGGCCACTGCAGGAGAGGCCAACGTTCCGTTCATCACAGTTTCTGGATCTGAGTTCCTCGAGATGTTCGTCGGTGTTGGTCCAGCCAGAGTCCGTGACATGTTCTCGATGGCTAGAAAGAACTCTCCGTGCATCCTTTTCATTGATGAAATTGATGCAGTAGGACGCAAAAGAGGTGGAAAAGGAGGAATGGGTGGACATTCGGAGCAGGAGAACACTCTCAATCAGTTGCTCGTGGAAATGGACGGTTTCACGACGGACGAGTCGTCTGTGATTGTGATCGCCGCTACGAACAGAGTAGATATTCTGGATTCTGCGCTCCTCCGTCCAGGTCGTTTCGACAGACAGATCTACGTTCCTGTGCCTGACATCAAAGGACGTGCTTCCATCTTCCGTGTTCATCTCGGTCCGTTGAGAACTTCTCTCGATAAGACGACGCTTTCCCGAAAACTCGCTGCTCACACCCCCGGATTCTCCGGAGCTGACATCTCAAACGTTTGCAACGAAGCGGCGCTCATTGCTGCGAGAGACGCAAACAACGAGATCTCATCCAAGCACTTTGAGCAGGCCATCGAACGAGTCGTCGCTGGAATGGAGAAGAAGACGCAAGTGCTGCAGAAGGAAGAGAAAAAGACGGTTGCGTATCACGAAGCGGGACACGCCATCGCTGGATGGTTCCTGCAACATGCTGATCCACTTCTCAAAGTTTCGATTATTCCACGCGGAAAGGGTCTCGGGTACGCTCAATACTTGCCGAAAGAGCAGTACTTGTACTCGAAAGAACAACTTTTGGACAGGTAACCGTCTAGTTTTGTACTCACAACAGTTATTTTTTTGCAGAATGTGCATGACACTTGGAGGACGTGTTGCTGAGGAGATTTTCTTCGGAAGAATCACTACGGGAGCGCAGGATGATTTGCAGAAAGTCACCCAAATGGCTTATTCGCAGGTGAAATCATTTATTAAAAGAAAAAAGGAGAAGATAAACACTGAATTGCGTGGGCAGGGGGCTATTAGTCTAGAACTGGAGTCTTCTTGTCAAGGGACTCGGTCAATCCTTCACAGACAGTTGATGCTATTCCTGTACTCGGATCCACGTTGCAAGTGCATTTGACTGGTCGTGGTTGAACGAAGACAGCACAGACAAAGAAAATAATCAAAAGGACCAGTTGGAATCGCATGATGTGCAGTTGAAAGAATGAGAGCTTCGACTTTGTGCTCCAGGCTTCCGACATGTGCATTCGATTATGTTTTTGTTGATCTGGTCGAGAGATCAGTGTATCGGAGAGGCGCCGCATACTTGAGAATTAAACCGAAACACATGTGGGTAAAAAAGATTTATAGAAAACCTAAATGAAATAGAACAAACGAAAGAGAATAGTAAATAAATTAAAAATAAGTTAGCGTCTTAACCGGATTACTTGCGGTAAAAAAATCCATTAGGGGTTCCCTGGTAACTTTGTTGAGCCGGAACAATTCTCTGGTTTTGATCGGATGTCTGTTGTCCAGTGACATACCGGTTTGCCTGATTGTTTGTGTTTCCCTGGTTGTTTCCATTTCCTCTGTTCGGCAACAAGTTGTCTTGGATGAAAAGAATCAGCTGAAAAGCACTTTGGAAATTCCGAATTTCAATCGTTTTGTTCTTACTTCAGACATCTCAATTAGGTCAGCAGGTCTAGTGAAGATGTTACCAGCCGATGGTACGACGTATTGTCCTTGTCCTTGCACTTGCCCTTGCCCTTGTGTCGACGTTAACAGTTTCTTGACTTCAGCAATTTCGCCAGAGAGGCGCATAACCTGACCGTAAATAGCCTCCTCCACCTGTGAAAGCAACTCGAATTCATGTATGTCTGCCTATTCATCTTACAAGGTATTTGGTAGAACTGCTATTGGCGTTACCAACACATTTCAACAGCTCCGCTTTGATTGGTCCCATGTCCAGAAGTCTGGCCGCTGTGAACGAGTAGAAACTGAACAAAAACGTATCTATGGGTAGACTGAGATAACCCACCTCTGAATGTTTTCGTAGTTCGTCAGTGCGATTTTCAATTCGAGTCTGTGAGCCAAGTCGATATCAATCGCACTGGTACTTTTGGTGAGGTTTTTGATAGTTAGAATATCGAAATCAGAGAGAGTCGCCATGTTCCCCAGTGAAAACACGGGAATAACAAAAAGAGAGAGGGAGACGAGGACAGCCGATCTCATGATCCGAATTGAAGATGTGATGTTTTTGCCCCGAGGTTGACTACTTTTATAGTAGAACAGGTAGAGAGAAGGTGTCCGTGGTACTGATAGTACGAAAAATGCCTTTCGTGAGTCATGAGCTCGCAGGCATTCTCTATTGTGCTTCGATATGTATATTGCACTCAGACACGGATGTCTTATTAGTCATAAAACGGTGTCCGTTACAATTGAAATTTGCATAGGCCAAACAATGCAAAAAAACCATCCAAAGTGTTTTGCAGGTTGTCAAGTACGGAATGAGTGAAAAAGTGGGTCCACTGTCTTTCGAGACACCAGCACCTGGAGAGATGGCGTTTGACAAACCCTACTCGGAATCCACAGCACAGCTGATTGACCAGGAGGTTCAATCCGCGTTATTGAAATTTTTTAAGTTTCAAATTTGTTCAGGTGAGAGATCTCGTTATGAACGCGTTGCGCAGGACCCGTGACTTGCTGCTCGAGAAGCGAACGGACATCGAAAGGGTCGCCTTGCGGTTACTCGAAAAGGAGGTTCTTTCCCGAGAAGATATGGTTGAGCTGGTCGGAAAAAGACCGTTCACCGAGAAGAATACTTATGAAGAAATGGTTTCGGGAACCGGAGGACTCGATGAGAATGTGGAGCTGCCGAAAGGACTCGAGAACTGGAACAAAGAGAGCGAGAAGAAAAAGGAAGAATGAGCTCGTGCGACCAGAAGCCGTTGCTCTTAACATCACCGGATCTCGTTTTGTATCGTCTTGATTTAGGCTCCTAATCATAGGATCGTAGTACTTTAGAATTCAGTATAACTCTTTTACCTTAAGTAAGAGGAAGTTTCTGTTCCCTCGCTTCTTTTTCAATTCAGAATCGACTGGTATCACTTCTCTTTTTTCAAAACTGTTTTTCGTTGTTTTTTCTTATGAACTGTCTAATATGCGTTATTTGTTTAGACCTTGTAAATCGGTTACTTTTCATAAATATTACCTTCTCGTCTCTCTCCCAGTCTCCAGAAAGCATTTTTGTTGCTTCTTCTGATATCTGCCCTTTTTCTTTGTTTTTCAGGTTCTAAGAATACAATTCAGATGGGCGGACGAGGACGTGGTGGCGGCGGCTCATCAAACACGATGCGAAGTGTGGCTAATGCCTTGGGAATCGCGCGGTACGACATGGCGAAGATGATGTCACAGCAGAAGATCGAACCGCCCGCACTGTACCCGGTCAGAAAAATCTTCGAACAAGTCATAATTCGGTTGTTTCAGAAAGTGCAACGAGATCCTGTTCCTCTCGAAATGACCACCGACATGCTATACGTGTCACGGCTCAAAGTGGAACTTACGCAGCGAATGCGCGACTCGCAGTTCTTTATAGAAGCGGAGAAAGAAGATGAAATAAAACGATATCTAGACAAGTACTCGGTCATCAAACGAGAAAAACTCGACATCGGTGTGAAATACGTTCACGTAATGATTCAAGATGTTTTTGTATTTGCAGATATGACACAGCTGCCTACAGAGCTAGTTTGGAGACGAACAGGCAAGACAGTGAAGGATCCAGAGGCGAAGCGTCGAAAGATTGGCAATGATGATTCGCTGATCAAGGAGAAGCTGAAAAAGTTAGAAGAGAAGGAAGGACAAAACAACGAAGAGGACGAGGAAGAAAAACCAGATGAAGACGTGAGAATCTGAATTCGTTTATTTCTTTTTATACCGTTTTTCAGAATGACACTGGAAGCGAGAAGTCCGCTGCAGAGGAAGAGGAGAATCCACTGTCAGATGACGATAACGCCGAAGAAGACAACGACTACATTTCCAACTATTTTGACAACGGAGAAGGATACGGCGACGGTGGAAGTGATGACAATATGGATGGCGACGAATTCTAACACCAACTTCACGTTCTCTCATCCATTTTGTTCTACGGGGTCTCGTTGTCTTTGTTGTTTTGCTCACATTTGTTGATTTTTTTCTATAAATTATTCATACTGAACATGTTGGAAACATTTTCTACATTTGATATACACGGTTCACTTTTGTGGCCTAGTTCTATACCGGCATACTGTTCACATTGTCGAGTGCGCTCCACCGCCAACATTCTTCGCGGCAACAATTCGCGCATTTGAAAAGAATTTCGACACTTGCCGAAATTCTCCTTTCCGCTTTTTCTCCTTTTGTATTTTTTGGGAGAGCACATTCCGATTATTTTAAGAATAAGTTTGCACCTACTACTAACTATCTGAACACCGCCATGGGAATTAAAGGACTCTCCCAAGTGATCGCCGACAATGCTCCGACTGCGATTAAACTGAACGAGTTTAAAGCATTCTTCGGAAGAAAAGTGAGCGTTTTGTTTCTTATTCTTCTGAAAATTCTTCTGACTTTAAGGTGGCGATCGATGCTTCCATGTGTCTCTATCAATTTCTGATTGCCGTTCGTCAAGATGGAGCCCAATTGACAAGTGAGGACGGAGAAACGACAAGTCATCTGATGGGAATGTTCAATCGAACTAATCGAATGATCAACAATGGAATCAAGCCAGTTTATGTGTTCGACGGAAAACCGCCAGACATGAAGAGCGGTGAGCTCGAGAAGCGGTCTGAGCGCCGAGCTGAGGCTGAAAAAGCGCTGACCGAGGCGAAGGAGAAGGGAGATGAGAAAGAAGTCGACAAGTTCGAGAGACGTCTCGTGAAAGTCACGAAACAGCAAAATGAGGAAGCCAAACGACTTCTCGGACTCATGGGCGTTCCATTTGTCGAGGCTCCGTGTGAAGCGGAAGCTCAGTGCGCACGGCTCGTGAAGGCTGGTAAGGTGTACGGAACCGTCACTGAGGATATGGATGCGCTCACCTTCGGATCAACTATTCTCTTGAGACACATGTTGGCTCCGGAGTCGAAGAAACTTCCTGTCAAGGAGTTCCATTTGCCACGTGTTCTCGAAGAGATGAAACTCAGCGAGGAAGAATTCATCGACTTGTGTATTCTTCTCGGATGTGACTACTGTGGAACTATTCGTGGTGTGGGACCCAAAAAAGCCGTAGAACTGATCAGACAATACAAAAACATTGAAACAATTCTTGAGAACATCGATCAAAAAGTGAGTTTTCCTCTCGCGTCATTGTTCCTTATTATCATGTTGTTTTCAGAAATACCCACCTCCGGAGAATTGGCCTTACAAGCGGGCTCGTGAGCTCTTCCTGGAGCCTGAAGTGATGAACAGCGAGGAGGTTGAGCTCACGTGGAAGGACCCTGATGTCGATGGGATAGTAGCATTCATGTGCGGAGAGAAAAACTTCAAGTAGGTTTTCTTCATTGAAAACGAACACTTATAAATTTGAATTCAGTGAGGAACGAATCAGAGCTTCACTCGGCAAAATCACCAAAAGTAGAAATGCTGGAACTCAGGGAAGAATCGACTCGTTCTTCAGCGTCTCCACCCAAGTGAAATGTGTTACTGCTGCGAAACGCAAGGCTCAAGAAGAGGCCGAGAAGCAGAAAAAAGGTGGCAAGAAGAGCGGACCGCCGAAAAAGAAGGCCAAGTAAGAATGCGTTCTTTATATTGTATCATGATCTCAATTTATTTTTGAATAACAATAAAATCCATCGTCAAGCGACTCTTAAACATCTTCCAGTCATTGGCTATCTATTGTTTGATTATTCAACACATTTTAACAGAAAACAAAACAAATACAAAAAAAGCTGTCGTTACGTTCAAACAATATGATACATTCAAAGCGAACGAAGGGGTATAAAAAGAGCACACGATCTGCTCATATAGCCTTCCAGAACTCCATCAATATAACGGGCCATGTCTCAAGAAGAGCAAAGATTGTAAGACCAATAATAATTATGATGTAGAGCCACAGCATACACTGCAATCCGTAATAGTGCCAGAAGTACTTGATACACGGCTTGATTCGAGACACCAACCACGAGTTGGCCCACGACTTTCGTTGCGGTTTCTCGAGGAATGGGCTCTGCAAAACTGAGATATTCCAACTGCTCTACAAATAAACGAGTGTCTACGTGGTTTGGTTCGGCGCGTTTCTTGCCAACTGGATCCTGCTCGGCCTCTTGCTGAGTGATCAACATCATGTCCATCTCGACAAGACCCATTATCCACTTCGGAACCTCTTCCGCGTCGTCGTTCTTTTTCTTTGCATTTTGAGGTTCATCCTGCGAGAATCGTTTGATACCGTAACTATATGTTGAGAACTCACATGCGGATAGACATCTGTCAGCATTGGCCACCAGCCGTACAAGTTGCGAGTTTCGAACAGATTGACCGTCTCTTCGTAGCCTTCCGGTTCGACGAACAGCTGAAAACGGAGAAGATCTCCGATAGTTTCTCCCCTTTTCCACTCACCACTGGCTTCGGGAACGGCTTCTTGACGACTTTTCTTCGTCCGCAGAGGCATTTTGTCTGATAGCAGAAGATGCAGCATTTGCACAGACATCCCCTTCTCGTGCAGCACTTGGGACACTTCACCTTCTTCTTTCTCTTCTTCGTCGAGTACACCCCCACGTCAGCCGGAGAGCCGACGCCTTCTGCAAACGGAATACAGTGTGAGAAGTCGGGAGAAAGTCTTCGATACCGATAAAGTCGAGAAGATCGAGTTCCAAGTCTCCGAGCAATCGGTCTTTTCGGAACTTGTTCTTGTCCCAGAGCTCGATCACAAGGATCGGATCGACGAGCTCCTCGACCGGTTTCCGGAACAGTCGGGTCTTCGTGTACGCGACGATCTTCTTCTCCCACGGATTGTAGTCGAAATTGAGCAGGAAACGCCAATTGAACTCTCCCGATCCGTCGAGAACTCTGCAATTCGAATGAATTTCCGATTCGCCGAACCCGAGAACCAACCGGAAGTGCGTGTCTGTCTTGTGTCCTTTCGTCATTCCGTTTATGAACATTTTGACATAGAGATCAGAGACGGGCTCAGCGAAGCTCCGTTTGACCGGAATAGCTCCCTGAACATCCATAACGGCGATACGCAGCTGATAGTTGATTGGCTTCCGAGGTGTTATGTTGAACGGGGCGGGAATCGAACCGTACTCCAGCTGAAAAAGATACGATACACATGAGAATGATAACGTCTTCCAACCGGGAAAATGTCGACGAACATCCGGAGATCTCCCTTCTTGATGGTCTTGCACTTGTCGGAGAACAACGGCCGCGACTCGACGTGTTCGGGAACCAGATTGATTTGCCTCAGAATGAACAGTGCGATCGTCTCCAACTGCGTGCCCATTATCCGATACTTCGCCGCCCTTCTCACATCGCCATCCGCAGTTTCCACTTGCTTCTTCGCAATCTCCTTCTGCTTCCTCTTCTCCGATCGGTTTCTCTGCTTCTCCCACTTCTCCTTCTCCTTCTCCAACTCCAAATCCTTCTCGTCCCAGCTCTCAACCGTCTTGTCATCATCTTCGCTCTTCTCTTCCGTCTTATCGTCTGTTTCCTCTTTTCCCGCCTTCTCTCTCTGCCCATTCAACATCGCTGTTTCCTCTCTGAAACACTGTCATTCACCGGAATCTGGCGAACCTGAATTCTCACTTTTCGAGTGCATGAACAACGTCGGAAAACCAGAAAGTGATCTTTTCGATTGTGATTCCGCACTCTTTTCCTCCCAAATTGCTCACTCGATGCTCGATTTTCGGAACAGTCAGCATCATTTTGTAGCAGTATCTGAAACCATTTCGAATCTTCTCAAAATGAATTCTCTCTCTCTCACATCTTCAGAATCTCCAACGGGGTCATCTGATCTCTCCACTGCATCTCTCCGTGTACCGTATACTGACTGCTCAACCCGCAAGTGCCTCTCCATTTCGTGAGCAGACGATTCTCCAAATCGATTGTCGTCGATCCGATTTCTTGATCAGTCAGCAGTCTTCGTTTGTCCATCACAGTGATCTGCAGATCCTTCTCCAACGGAATCGTCACCGTCAAATCGACTCGTTCTCCGAAGATCGGATCGCAGCATTCCGCACGGTACTTCTTCTTGAGGTTAACCTTCTGACTTCCGCATCGAACCTTCACGTAAGAGTCCACTCTTCCCTTCCTCGCATTCGAGATCAGTCCGTTCGCTTCGATGATGTACACCCTCACGAGACACTTTGTCGGTCCGACGAAATCGACGACGGGGTTGATGGCGGCCGGTGGCTTGTCCTTCTTGATTTTCGAGATGAGCAGACGGCACTTGAGCTCTCCGACCTTCTCTTTCTCTTCCGGATCGTCAAAGTCGCCTTTGACGGATTTTGCAAACGGAAGAGTGTCGAGGAAGTCGGAGAAGTTGTTGTATCCGTTCATTTCTTCCAGTGGACGGCGGAAAACTCGCAAGTACTCCATTCCGGATCTGAAGAATCACACAAGTTCCGAGAAACGACTCGACGTTCGCTCACTCTGGATATCCGGGTGATCTGTGGAATTGAGACATGGACGAGTAGTAACGACTCCACCAGTCCAACGGAACCATCGGATCGGTGGTGAGCGTCTTGATTCGAACCATACTGACCACTTTGTCGTGCTCTTCGTCTATCACCACATCCAACTTTTCATACATTTCTGCTTGTTCACACTTGGGCTGAAGGGTTTGGAGAGTTAGCAGAACGTTTCTCTCGTTCACCTTTGGATTGATGAATGACACGTATTTGTGTAGATCTGAAATGAGACACGAACCGACGAGCGGTTTGATGTTGAAAGATCTCGCGTCGAAGAGATCGATGACGAACGGAGGAGACAGCTCGAGGGCCGACGGCAGGATCACCTCCGCGAAGACGATCATCGGCTCCGGGAAGTTTGGATTTCTGCGAACGTCTTTCAGAGGTTCCAGAGTGAACTCTTGGTCTCCGATCGTCAATTCGATGAATGGACGACGAACGGCGAGAAGCTGAAGAGCACAATTGGTTGTTTCGTTGCAATCGAGCACTCACCTTGTGCTTCGCAAGGTTTCTCACTCCCCAGCACAGGAACTGAATGTGGTACTTGTCGAAGGAAGGACGGAACTCGGACGGGATCTCCCTCCGATCCTTCGCATTGTGTTTGGCTCCCGGTTCCAGGGGAAGAAGGTCTTTGTCTTCCTCTCCGAACAACTCAAAACACGCCAGCACCGATCCCCTCGTACGGCCTTTCGGAAAGCGCAGCGGGAACCAGTGCGGTGCTCCGCGAGAGTCTGTGTTCGAGCAGATCACTGTGGGTGTCGTCTCGAACCGTCCGAGGTTCGCTTCCTCGTTGTTCGTGCACTCTCCGACCACTTCGACCGAGATGACAGGCGGGTACTTCATGACGTCACGAGTTCCTCCCGCAATGAGTATCGATCGGAACATGACAGTCTCGTTCCATATCGGATTCTGCGAATTGTCGACGAGAAGTGTCTGCTTTGTGTGGTGGGCGAACGAGATTCGGACGAAGGCACGAGAAGAGTTCTTGACGACGGGAAGCAGATCGTTGGCCCACATTATGTAGCATCTGAGTTGCCATTTCGCCGTTTCCATTTGGTATTCGTAGAGTCGAAGGATCGGAGCCTCCACATCAGGTCTCAAATAACGGAGATCGGAAGTCAGAAGAAGTACGGCACTCACTCTTTACTCTCCACTTCCATTATGTAGCGCCTTCTTCTGATCGTATCAGATCTGTCTTCTCCGTCGTGATACGGACCTCCCTTTTTGTCTGTGAACTGAACAAATCATGCAAATCTCAGACTGACACTCAGTGCTCTCACCTCCCAATCGCTGTTGGCCAATGACGTTCGGAAGTTTTCAAAGTTCTCGAGATCCTTGTTGTACGCCTCCAACTTTCTCAATCTTTTGATGCACCTGATCCGAAAGTTGTGATGTTCCTTCGCTTCTCTGTCCGTCGCCACTCCGTTTCCGAAGAAAACGCCGTTCGTCGAATAGATCCACCCCTTCTCGTCTCCATTGTTTCTGAACTTGTCGGGAACCCACGAAGACACCTCCCACCCCTGCGCCGCCTTGTTGAAGTCCTCCGCCTTCAGCTCGTACCCATAGCAATCCGTGTACTTCATATGCTTCCAATTGCCGCTGTTCCCCTTCTTCTGCACCTCGTACGCCTTGTCGTGCATCGTCTGATGACCAAGTTTCGGGACGAACATCTCGCGAGTGTTCATAACGACCCAGTGGCCGACGGGATTCCACCCCTCCACCACCTCCGGCCCTCCTTCAATCTTCTTTCCTTCTCCATTCAGCAGGCCTTTCGTGTCGTTTTCCTTCCACTTCTGTGTGATTCCCTTCGTCTGCACCTCGTACACTTCCATGAAATGTCTCACTTCCGCCGGCTGCACGTGATCTTTCCATTTCATCAAGTGTTCACTCCGACCGAACCACATTTTCGCATGAAGAACGGCGACAAACTGAAACAGAAGCATCGAGGATTGCAGGGAACGTGGAGCCCAATCACCTCCTTCTTCCGATTTCTCTGATCCAGAAGAGTCGGCCATTCGATGTTGATGGGTCTCGTCCGTCCACACCACTCTCCCGATTGCACTTCATCGGCGGATTGGAATATTTCAGAGACTGGAATCTTCGCGAAACCAATCAATTTTCCAAAGGACATCATTTTGATGAGAACGGGAGGAATCGAGAGCTGGACGTCTTCAGCCAGCTCCAGAGTCAGCGATCTCAACTGAAGCAGCATCCGAAGCAGTTTCGCGTCGACTTCTTCCTCAGAATAGTCCACGTGGAACGACTCCTTTTCGAAGTGCTCTCGCAATTTCAAGATCTTCTGCTTGCGAGATTCCAACAAATTTCTGTCCAAATCGTTGCTGAATGACATTTTGACAGTTCTGTAAAGTAGATCATAATCAGATGAGATCAGCTCTTCCCTCCTACTTCAGGAACTTCCTTCCCGATTCGATCATCTGCTCCATGTAGTCCAATGCCTCGATTCCCACAGAAGCCACGTGGTCGATGGCTCCGTTTCCGATCCGTCGAACTTCCCATATCATTCTGTCGAGCATGTTCGTCATCTTCATCAGCACATTACTCATCTCCATCCGATCCTCGATCTCTTCGAACACTCCAGTCACTTCAGCAACTGGGCGCAGGTTCCCCCACGGCATCGCGAAGTACTTGCACCCGTCCCAGTTGGGTTCGGCCGGCAGAGTGGAACTGTTGCAGTACTTGACGTCCGCATTCTGACTCCCGCAGCCACCGATGGACACGAGAATCGAGATGGAATCGGAGGCGAACTGGGGATTGATCATGTTGAGAGCGCTCATCGAGCAGAATGCGTTGTATTGTTGAGTGTTCTTCATGAATCGCTCCGACTCTTTGATGGTCGAATGGTCGAGATGCATGCAGTGTGCAGTCGAGTCGCCCATGTATTCAACACAGTCGATGGCCAGAAACAGACGACCAATGTACCTGAAAATCAATAATGACTCTGGAGGGGGACGCTTCTCCAGTACCTGCTCCCGTTCTCCGCTGCTCCCCTGCTCGCCTTCGAAAACAGACTGAATCTGGTGACTCTCTCACAGTCGAAGAAGTTGAGAAACGCGGGTCCGAACGTCGGAAGGTAGCCGGTCTCTCCGGGTTCGTAGATCTTTCTCATCGGAATCGTCGCCTTTCCGATGCAATTTCTGCTTCTTTTCTTCTTGGTGAACAACGAGAAGGATATCTGAAACGGGGGGCGACTGCGAAAGAACAATGAGTTCTCCTCTCACTTCAGAGATGACAGTCGGCCACTGAATGGGAACGTAGACCTCCTGCTGGAACTTGATGCATCCCATCTCCCCGTCGTCTTCCAGATAAGCCTCCTCGAAAGTCGTCTCCGATTTGTGCGCTCCGCACTGAACGACGACGAAGAACTTCTGCTTCTTCTTCACTTTCTTCTCGTTCAACATCTTCAGAATCAGTTGTTCCACGGAGAAGAAGCGGATCTGAATGAGAATAGTTTGAATAGAACACATGGAAAACCAGCTACTTTCAAAGTGTAGTCGCTGAGATGAGCTCCACTCCAAATCTGCTCCTTCCCGTCGTCATCGATCAGTTGCGGAGGCGACTCGTCGATGCGGTACACCGACAGAGAGACCTTCAGGAATCCGCAGTTCTCGTAGGCAAAGTCGTCCGTCTCCTCTTCGTCCGCTCCTGGGAATCCGAGAGCAACCCATTTGCTGACGACCGACCGATCCGGACAATGGATAACTTCCGAGAGGTAGCAAGAGAACTCTCCGATGTTCGTCTCCCCCAATGCCGTCGGACGCACCAGCTGAAACACGGAAATTAACGAGGAGGTCAAGGGTTGAACGACCCACTCTGAGGGTCAGAATCTTCGCGGCGAGCTTCTCGAGCGGCTGTCTCTTCAGAGTGTACAGGATGTTCTGTCGCCATCTCGGGACTGCGTGTGTCACTGTTCTTGTCATTTTCGATTTTCCGTCGAAGATCGTTCGAACACGGGCGGATCCTAGAATCATCTCAGTTCGCGATGCCCTTTCCCCGCCCCCAACCCACCGGCAGACACGTCTTTCGCCTCGATAACTCTCACCAAAATGTTCCACGTGCCCGGTTTGTCCGTGTCTCTCAGCTTCCTCCTTCCAAAGTTCTTCCCGTCATCCGGCAAAAGTTCGAACTCCGATTCATCCTCCGACCCCTGAAAACTCTCTTGGCTCGCCTCCTCCATGAACTGCTGCTCACCGTGCTCTCACCGCCCGTACTCGTGTCGGTTGTTCCAGTGTCCGACTCTCCTTTCTTCTCATTTTCCGGTCCGGAGTCCTGAACACGTCGCCGATTTTCGAGAACCGGGAACCGCTCGCTCACCTCATTGCTAGAAGATTCTCCTCCGCTCAGCTTGTTTTTTACTTTTTTCAGTTTGTCCTTGATCGTCATCGCTGCTTAAAATGCACCCAAAGCGTCCGCACTCTCTCCTTTGTCCACTTGGATTCGGTGACGTGGGATCGGATAAGTTCACGTGAAATTCAAGATCTGGGGGGAATTTCGCGTGAACGAAGGGAGAGAAACGGAACAAAATCTGCAGGGAAACACGTTGAGAAACACAAAACATGTGGGAAATAAAGCTTCTTTATTATTAAAATAAATATTATCGAAAACTTTATGAAGGCGATCAGTGTTACATCTCGAGACGGTTTGGCGACTTTTTGCGCGCTCACTTCTTCTGGAAAACGTCGTTTCCGAGTCCAGCCAGAGTTTGATAGTTCGGGTCGTGGGTGGCTGAAAGAGAGATGGAAGATCCGACCGACTGTCGTTCCAACTCACCGGCCATTCCGGGACCTCCGGCTTTCGGAGGAGCGGGGGAAGCACCGCCCTTCGCAGCACCGCCGCCGCCACCGCCGTCCTTCTTGTCGAAACAGTCGTTTCCGAGTCCGGCGAGCGTTTGGTAGTTGGGATCGTGAGTTCCTGAAATCAATCGATACCCCGAAGAACGGAATTCTGTGCGTTACCAGCCATGGCAGGACCTCCGGGTTTCGGAGCGGCCGGAGCAGGAGCCCCTCCACCACCTCCTGCCGGGGGAGCACCTCCAGCCGGAGCACCACCGGCCGGAGCAGCGCCTCCCTTGTCGACGAACACGTTTCCATCGACTCCGGCGAGGGTCTGGTAGTTGGGATCGTGGGTTCCAGCGACCGCCGCCTTGTCGGCCGGTGCTTTCGGAACCGGACCAGCCGGTTTCGCGTCCTCCCCGGCGGGCTTATCCGGCTTGTCCGGTTTGTCTCCGCCCTTCTCGGGCTCGTCTTCCTTCTTCGAAGAGTTGCCCCCGCGGGAGCTCGACTCGGAAGTCTTCTCCTTCTTCTGAAACAGAGAGCCAGTGATCTGCCGATTATTCAGTTGCAAACCTTTCCTCCGCACTGCGCCAGTGCATAGATCGAGACGGCGGCTGGCGCCAAAAATACGTATCCGCAGCGAAGGAATTGTTCCATCAGTTGAATGCTATCCATCATGTTTGGAAACAAACAACTCCACAGCGCTCTCTGATTGTTCGGTTTCGAGCTTTCGATTCTACAGTAATGGATACGCGAAAGGTCGGTTCACTCGGATTTGGTTACGGTTCACGCGAAGAAATGCGCCGTCGATGACGTCATGAATGTGAATGTGACGTCATGAATGTGAAAATAAAGAAAAGGAAACGAAAGATGAGTTTATTGATTTTGAATCAGATGGGCAAGTGAACGGTTCTCTGTAGATGAGCAATGTGATTCTTCTGAAATACTCAAAGTCGTCAAGTTCCCATGAGATTCCTCACCAATTGAGCAATTTCTCTATCCTTCGCGGCCAGTTTATCGGAGAGTACGAGCACAGCACCCGTGGGTTTCTCCTCTCTTTCCGACCGAATTCGGAGTCGATCGAACTTCTCGTAGAGCGACGAGTAGTCCCTTTCCATTTGAATCAGTTTCTCTTGACTTTCGATGAGTCTGTTCTGTGTCTGAAACCAACTCTTTTAGAACAGAGATCTACTCTTCGAGATACCATTTGCAAGCTCTCTCTCAGCTGATGAATGTCCCTCCGGTCGAAACTCGAAACTTCGTGCGAGTGCCTCTCGAGAGTCTCCTCGAGCAGCGCCAGTTTCTCAATCGACCTCCGGCTGGATCTTCTTTCCGATCCGACATCGATTTGAGTTCGAGAGGAAGATTTTGGAGGTGACGGATTCAGGGAGAGCGACCCAGAAGACGACGAAGAAGAAGAAGAAGACAAGTCCATGTGTCGCTGTCTCCCACTGCCCGATCTGCTCGACGTCTTCGACTTGTCTCCGTTCGGATCTGTCTGCGTCTCTTTCGAATGGATCACAGGCAGAATGACAGTCATCGCCCTCTTCGTTTCCTCCCGAACTCTCGTCACTTCCTTCGCAATCACCTCGTTGTTCTCCACTCGAATTCGCTCGATTTCCCTCGAATGCTTCGATTTGTTTGCCTCCAATTCCGATTTGACACGCGATAAACTTCGATTCGCCGCTGACAGTTCCTAGAGAAACAAAAGAATTTGTGACTGAAACCGAAAACAAACTTCGTTCTTCTTCGTCACACTCGCTTCCAATCCGTCGACTTTCTGTTTCCACTCTCTGTTCGCTTGAAGTTTCACAGCCGCCGCATCGTTCTTCAAATAGATGCTTATCAAACGAACGGAACTGCTCTGTTGGAGAATCAGTATATCTCGAGATTGATGAGAGATACTAAAACGTTGTCAACAGCAAACTTGTAGATCATAACTAGGACTACAATTTTTCTGTTGACCACTTTTTGATATCTCTTATCAAACTCGAGATATAATTATTCTCCGGTAGAGCTCTCCTCGATTTCGATGGCATCCGATAGTACTCACCGCCTTCACCCTCCTCTGCAGTCGCTCAATCTCCGATGTTCTCAGTGCTTGGTCGTTCCGCATCGTCTCGATGACCCGATCTCTCTTCTCCAACTTCTCAATGTACTCCTTCTCGATCGTCTCTTTCTCTGAAACAATTCTGAGCTCTCAATGGTCTCTGTCTCTCTCACTCTTGAGTTTCTCTCTGATCGATGCGATCACTTCGTCCTGTCGCTTTCTCCGTTCCCATTCATCCGGCTCATTCTGCAAATCGAGCCCTTCTCCAGCGGTCCCTGCCGTTTCAAACCTTATTATTTCTCCTCTCCACCAGCTGCTTGATTCTGTTCAACTCCACTTTCAACTCTTCGTTCGCTCCTCTCAACGTCTTGTTCATCGCTCTCAGTCTCTCCAGTTCAACTCTACAACGACAACTACTACTTCATTCCCTCATCCCTCCCTCCCCACCTCAAATCCGTCATTCTCCTCTCATCGCTGTTCTCATTGTTCCTCCGGAAAGTCGACAACTCGGCGAGAGCGTCCTCCTTTATCTGCTCACAAGTGGCCATCAGCTCTTTGTTCGTCTTCGTCAGCCTCTGAATCCTGGCCTTCAAGTCGCGGATCTCTCCTTTCTGTCGCATGTTCTCTCCGTCTTTCGAGTCCGATTTAGCCACCAACTCTTGCATCAACTGCATTTCCTCCTCCTAAACTCTCATTCCACACGTAAACATCAAAACAACACCCACCAATCTGCGAACCCTCTCCGATTTCGCCGACTTCGGAGCCTCCTCCTCCTCCTCATTCGCATTGTTCGTGGGAGGCGGCAGAGCCATTTCCCACTCAGTCTGCACCTCCACCTCCTGGAACTCTCTTCCTTCTCCATCTTCTTCTTCTTCTTCTCTTCTGCCTGTATTCTCATCGTTCTTCGGTTCCGCCCTTTCCAATTTTCTCGCCAACGCCTTCACTCTGCGTATCTCTGCCTCCAATTCTTTCACTTTGCTCTCCGAGTTCTTCAGTTTCTCGCCGGTTTCCCTATCCGGAACTTCCACTTCCTGATGCACAATCTCCACCTTCTCGATCACCTGAACCGACCGTATCCTCCCTCTCGTTCTCTGCGTCTTTCTCACCTGCACTCCCTCGTCAATCTTCTCTCTCAACAGCTGTTTGTACCGTTCGACCGCCATCTCCTTCAGTTCCAACTGCTCCTTGTATCCCTGAACTGCCAACTGAGCCGCCGTCTTGATCTCCTTGATTCTGTTCTCGAACGCTTCCACGTTGTCCTGGACGATAGTCCGAACGATAACTCTTTCGGAAGACATCGCTTCTGAACAGATTCTCCATTCCATACCGGCCAAAAGTATCCACCAATACCTGAGGAAGACGTCTCACTGCGAATGTCCATCTCGTAATCGCTCTCCTTGTCTGGACTCTCTTCTCCGATCCTCTCTGCAACCGGCGGTAGATCAATCGGCCGCGTGTCCGTCTTCGCATGTGACTCCCTTCGTGCCTACAGTAACCCTACGCTCTCTTTCCCTTTTCTCTCCAACTCACTCCTCCTCTAAAGTCTCTTATACTCTCCATCGTGGTTATCAACTCCAGATTCCACTGCCTCAGCTCCCTCAGCTCGTCGTTGAGCTCCGCGACTCTCTGCTCTTTCAAATGCACCATTCGCTCGAATTGTTTCGCCTTTGCGCTCTGTTGAGACGCATTGAAGTACGCCTGCTGCATCTGACTCTCCGTGAGCTCATTGTTGCTCTGCGGCTGAATGTCTCGACCGTCGAACGACGATAACACTTCGCTGCAAATCGAATTTCAACTCGACGTCTCCATCACTCACACGTACTTGGCTGTTTTGAGAGCCCGAATTCGGAGGAATTCGGTTTCGGTATCCTGTTTTATTCTCTCAATGCTCTCCATTTTCACTGCGATCTCCGCCTCTTTCTGTCTCGCTTCGAATATATTCGAACGGAACGATTCCAGCTGCTGAAGGCTCACAGTTCCAATCGCCTGATCTCGCAGAACCTGGAAACCCTTCAAACTTCATCCCCTCTGGCTCTCCCAGCTACCTTATTCTCCCTCTGCAGAACATTAATCACATTCAGAAGAGCCATCCTCTCCTGTCTGAGTCTCTCCGAATCCCTCGCTGTCTCGCCGTCTGCGCCTCTCTGCCTCTTCTTCTCTCTCAAGTACTCTCGCTCGTTCTCTCGCAACTCGCGGATTGTGTCCAGTAGACGTCGTTCGACGGCTCCAAGTACGCTCTTCAAATCGCTCTCGTTCTCGACGTCCTCAATGAACTTTTTGAGTTCCTCGTTCTCCGCCTGCAACATCGCCGATTCCTGATTCCAAAAGTCACTCTGGTCCGACACGACATCGATCATTTTCTGAAAAATCCCTCCCATTTCCCAATTGGAACATGCAGCCGAACCTTGAGCATGTTCTCCCTCGCCTCCGTCTCCGCCTCGGCCGGATTCTTCGCGAACGCGTGCATCTCCTGCCGGGGCATCTCCTCATTGTTCGTCTGCACTCCACTTGCCTCCTTGATCACCTTCTTGTACTTCCTCATCAGCTTGTCGTATTCTTCCGTTGGCACACTCTGCCACACCCTCGTCTGCAGTCTGCCTATCTCGATCGTCGCCCTATCCGCCTCGTACTTCAACCGATTCATCGTCCTCTGATCGTTCATCTCCCTCTCCTTCATCATCTCTCTCGTTCTCCTCACCGCTCCTTCCAATCTCTCTACCTTCGTATTCAGTATTGTGCATTTTCTCGTGTATCTGAAATCTTCCTCTCCACGGACGTCTCCTCCTCTTCCAATTACCTCATCCTCTCGATTCTCTCCGTCACCAGCATCCTCGTCGCCTCGCCCATCCGTCTCTCCAACTCGGAACCGCCCGTGTTGATCGACTCGACCAATCGCTGAAGTTCCACCGATTCGGTGTCCTTCAGCTCGTTCAACGTCTTTTCTTCGATCGTCGCGTTCTCTTTTTTCAGTTTTCTTATCTCCCCATACGCCAATTCCAGCTGCGCACTCATCTCTTGATACTTCTTCTGCGTCGATTTCCACGACTTCTGCATCTCTTCCAACTTTCCGTCTTTGTATGAAATTTCCTGGAATTCGGAGACAGAAACGACTATAGTCTTCTTGCTCAGTTACCTCGAGCAACTGCATCAGTTCATAGTAGAGATTGGAGATGAGCACCGCCTGTTGAGCAACATCAGAGTAGTCAGCGGGCGGCTCTACTGCCCTCGCGACAATCGGAACTTCTTTCTCGGGAGGACGAACGTCGTCTTCGATGACTCTTGGGGATGGTTTCGCCGGCGGCGGCTGCTGTTCCTGTTCTCTCACCACCTCATCATCTTTCGATTTCTTCGGAATCAGCAGCATATCGGGTCTCTTTATGACTCGCGGAGCTCTCGGTTTGACGACAGGTCGGTATGTTCCTTCCGCGTATCTAAAGAAAACAGTTGGCTCGCGGGAGAATCCGTCTCATCCGAACCTTCCCAATTCAATCTGCAACAGAGTGCAGTGCTGCTGAAGCTTCCCGATCTGCTCGTCGCGGAACTTCATCTGCTTCTCCAACCTCGCCATTTCCTCTCTCGCACTTCCGAACTTCGTCTGAAATATGTCCTCCTTCCCCTTCACTTCTCCACCAACTCACGTCTTTCAACCGATTCAGCTCCCCGAGCACTTCGCTGTTCTTCTCGTCCTTCTGCTCAATCGTGAACTGCATCTCTTCGATCGTCTTCTTCATCGCCTCCTTCTCCTCGTTCAACTGCTCTATCGAGTGCTCCAACTGCAGGATTCTCATCTGCAAAGTCGTCGTCGGATCCTGTCCCGGCACATCGAACATGGCCTCTCCGAACAGATTCCTCGCCAACGTCGTCGCTTCGACCAGTTCCTTCTTCAGCTGTTCCAACTCCTTCTCCTTCTCCCCTGTTGTGTCTTCTCTGATCATCAGCCGCATCCTGTTCGCTTCCTCCACCACCGTGCCCAATTCCTCCTGCAGTGCCTTGATCCTCTCCTCTCCTCTCGCTATCCTCTCCTTCTGCTCCTCTGCTTCCGTCAATCCAGTCGCATCCTCCAGTGCTTTCAAATCGTTATCATTCAGAAACTTCGGAGTCAGCAACTCAGCCACTTCCATCAGAAAGTGGACCTTGTCGATGGGACGTCCCGAGATCATGCCCTCGGCGGCTGTGATGCACCGCGGGATGAGCTCGACGAGCTCTTCGGGCAGTATTTGAGTGAGCCGGCGGTTCTGATTGTACAGCTCCTCGACTCTCAGCTGACTGACCTCCAACTTGTTCGTCATGTCAGTGTACCTGCAATCCGTGTGTGCCCAATGCCTCTGGAGTGATATCTACCTGAGAGCACTCTGCTCAATGATCCGTGTCGCTTCTTCGAGAGCATCGCTCACCCTGTCGATCTCTTCCCTCAGCTCTTCGTTCTGAGTCACAACCGCCTGCAATACACCTGCTCTTCTCATCCACCGCCCCTCTTTCCCCCTTATCGAACCTGCATTTGTCTACTTATCGTGAGCACTTGTTCGTTTCGCAACTTGAGTTTCTTGCTCTCCCAATCGCCTCCAGTTTCTTCGGTTTTGGCCGAAAGACGCCGATTCAGCTCGCGAATCGTGTCCTCGAGTTGAGCTTTCTGAACGGGAAAATGGAGGAGGAGGACAAAGAATCTTGACCTACATGGTCGGAGAGGGCATCCCGTTCCCTGGTGAGCGTGTCGACTCGCGAGGCGAGGTTCTCGAATCGATCCCTCTGATCGGCCATTTCCCTGTCTCTGTCCCGATTGTTCTGTTGCAACTGCCGGTTCTCCTCCTTCAAACTGTCGATCTGTGCTCTGTAACCACTCCGCTTCCACTCCTCTCCATTCAACATTCCACCTACCGGAAGGCTTCTGTCGAGTCGCCGACCTCTGCCTTTGAAGTGATCCTGTCCCTCAACGAATCAATCTCCACATTCAACATCTTCTTCTGCTCGTCCCATTGATCCTCCTTTTCGCCTATTCGAGTCGCCTCCTGATCCGCCAGAATACGCAGTTCCTCTGCCGCCGTGAACCCGAATCCCATCAGATAACGAGCGCCATTGTAGAGCAACTCGATCTCGGGCGCCGTCTCAGACCCCTCTATTTCGTACTGCAAACGGACGGGGGGTGGGGGGAAAAAACCCATCAATTAGACGACACTCACCTCGGCCAGTTTATCGTACCAAGTCTTGACTTCCTCTTCGGTCGGCCCATCTTTTTGGAGGAACTCTTCTAGTTGTGGATAGTTTATGACGGCTAGCTGTGACATGAGAGAGTACAAGTGTATTAGTGTACGCGGAGGAGATCCGTCTATTTCGTCTCTCGAGTCGGTTGCCAAGGAGAAGGAGGCAGAGTGCGAAGGCAAGAGACTGCCGACAGAAGCCGGCCGCCCGGGAGGGGGACTAATTGCGTGCACTCTCGTGTAATCCCCCCTACCAGTTTACATTTCCCACCGACAACCTGTGTTGTTTTTTCCCTCAAACTTTGAAACCGATGTGATCTTTGCGTGTGTTCTCTGCCGCTTTAAAGTGCCATGACGAGTATCCAATTACTCTGTCTGGACGAAAGAAAACAAGCGATCCGTCTGTTCGAAACCTTTCTCCTTATCATGTTTACGTTTCCTTCCCAATGTCATTCTCCTTCTCCCGCTGCTTCACTGCTGCCACGTCGCGTAAAATGTTCGCAGTATGTAGTAGTATGTGTCTGACCAAACAAGTCTTTTCATCTCTAGTCCTCTCAATCCGAACGCAAGATCAAACTCTCATCCGGCGGCTTTCCACTCTCGTTTTTCTTCCTTTCCTCCTTTCTCGAATTATCAGCACCATCCAGCACACGTGAACTGATAACTCTCCCGATGTTTCCCCCCATTTCCCTCTATTTACCCCGTTTTCCTCGTTTTTCGCGCACTCTCCCCCCGCGTGTGTTGACTCTCTCTTTCCTCCTCCTCCTTCTCCTCCTCAATCCTCCTTCTCTAGCCTCCCCCCTTTCCACTTTTGTCTATTCATTCCGCGAAACTGCGCTCCAATCGATCTCCGTCCATGTGCGTGTGCGTGCATCTCGGCTGAAAGGAAACCGCTGGAATCGAGAGTTTCCCACCGCCGTTACGTGGCCTTTCCCCTCGTTTATCGTGGCATCGCCGCATCGCCGCATCGATTCGGCCGACCGTCTCTGCGTCTCCACGACGGGTTTAGATCCAGCCGAACAGAGATATTTAATGTTTTCTTCTTCTTTTTTGTTGTGTATATGTTTTTCTTCCGGGGGGAGTTGTGCAACAAGTGTGAGCAAACACAAACATTTATCAAGAAACCGATGGGAACGAGAGAGAGAGAAGAGTCTTCTCTCTTCGAACACTTCCAAAATCATCTTCTCCAATTATAAAGTTCACCCGTTGCCCTTGTCTTTGCTGTATTCGTACCGTGTGCCACACTGTTGTTCATTCAGCCACCGGATCCACGTAGAATCCCGGCCGAACGTGAAACGGAAACAGAAACTTCCTCCTTCATATCTTATCGATTCGCGTGTTGCTTCTCTGCCCGTTAATCCAATTTCTCGCCTTCCGCCTCGTTTTTCTCTCTTCAATCCGGGTCAATTCTCTCTCTCATTCTCTCTCTTTTCCAACTGCTCAAGTCTTCCGAAGCTCTTTCTCTCTTTTTTGCAGAAAAACATCCTTGTCTCTTGATCGACGGAAACTCGGTAGCGACGAATGGACGACGGGGCGAGAGTCTATTGAGAGAAAGAGAAAGAGGAAGAGAGAGGTGAGTCGATTGACACGTTCCCAGCAATGAATAGAAACAGTTATCATTTAGACGTTTGAATGCGACTTTCTGGCTTCTCGTCCTCCACTCACCACTTGCTCGAATCGTCACCGCTCGACGATCCGGGTCCATCAGGTACCGTACCATCTACATTCCTCCGCATTTCTTCATCCGCTCTCACAGAATCAATCGCTTTACAAACACGGGTACCGGCTGAGAAGCTCGTCGCCGACATCAGCGACGACAGCGACGAAGAGGAGGAGCTGCACTTCAGAAGCAACGCCGACGTGGGCAACCCGAATCAGACGTACAGAGAGATGGTCGTCCGAATCGCCCTCATCGCAATGCTCTACTACCCACTGTCCATCGGACTCACTTTCTATCAAAAGTGGTTTATAAAGGTACGGACTGAGCACTCGTTCTGATCCTCTCATCCATCTTTCAGAACTACAAACTGCCATTACTCGTGGTCAGTGGGCACTATATACTCAAGTATCTGTTCGCAGTTATCATCCGATTAATATACGAATGCGTGAGAACTCCTCGAATGAGAGTTTCCTTCCGGGACCAACTCCGATGGCTGGCCCCCATCGGAATATGTGCCTCCATGGACATCGGTCTCTCCAACTGGGCCCTCGAGTACGTGACCGTCAGTCTGTACACAATGGCAAAGTCCTCCTCGATTCTCTTCATCGTCGCCTTCTCGCTTCTTCTCCGATTGGAACGCTGGCGGAATTCTCTCGGTTTTGAGACGGGACTCATCGCCGCCGGCCTGTTTCTCTTCACATGGAAGTCTTCGCAACTCGATCTGACCGGTCTGCTGCTCGTCGAATTGGCTGCCGCGTGCACCGGAATCCGGTGGACAGTGTCTCAGATGGTGATGCAGAGGGACGACTCGGCAGTGCGCAACCCTCTGGACATGGTTGCCCACGTGCAGCCGTGGATGATGATCCCGATAATCCCAATGATATGGCTGTTCGAAGGCGCCGAGATCAACACGCAGTCGGTGTTCTCATTCCAAGGAGTCTATGATCCATGGATGGTGCTCGGATTGATTGCCGGAGGAGGACTGCTGGCGTTCTGTATGGAGATGAGTGGTGAGTGACTGTGTGTCCGTTCCCCCCAATGTTTGCCCTTGGTTCAGAGTATCTCCTGCTCGTCAACACTTCCGGAATCACTCTCAACATATTCGGCATCGTGAAGGAAGTGTTCACACTGCTCCTCGCGCACATCATCAACAACGACAAACTGTCGGAAGTGAACATCTGCGGACTGGTGCTGTGTCTGTCGGGAATGATGTTGCACGGAATGAACAAACGGCGTCAGCGGTAAGTGTGCTCTTTCTCTCTCTCAGTCACCTCTTCCGCAGGCTGAGCCGCAGTCTCACCGACGCCGACCATCAGTACTCTCTCCTTTCGAAATCGGTCTGATACCCGTAAGGATTGCGTGTCGTTGTCGTGTCTCTCTGCTCCTCTCACTCTCTCGCTGTCCCTCCGTTCCCCACTCGAACCTTTGCTCTTTCCAGAACTCCCCGTGCAGCACATCACCTCCCGACGTCGTCTTCTTCCAGAAGCGACGATTCACGAAAGCTGCTCTCTTCGGAGGACGCCGACGCTTGACTCCTTCCCCCACCGTCTCACTCTCTTTTTCCTCTGTTCGGGTTGTACCAATGTTTCTGTTTGTACTTGCTGTTTTTTTGTCCCGCAATAAATTTTTATTGTTTTTGCCACATTTCTCCAAGAAATAAACTATGGAACATTTGAAGTTCTTCTAAACAAATACGGAAAAGACCCGGCGTTTCCCGGGGAAGAAGTCTAATACAAGCGCTATTATTAAAATAGTGGTCATGAACATTAAAAGGGGAAGAGCTTTTATCACAGACCAATACATAAAAGATAATGATAAAATTTGGGGATGGAATTTTTTCTAAAACCAAGAAGCATCGACAATATCGGTTAATCAGAGGAGAGAAGAGGAAAGGAAAGGGGGAAACTCAAAAATCCCAAGTGATTCCCAGATTAGACGATGTAAGTGACTATCGGGAAGGCACACGCGAGTTGAATAGGAAAGAAGAAGAAGCGAATATGGGAAGACTTGAAACGCGGATCCCAGTTACCGAGAGAAGAGAAAGGTAAATACTGCCCGCATATGTACAAAAACGAGCTAAATGTCAGTGCGAACCCAGATCCCAAAGCTGAAACGAGCGAGGAGCGAGGTGAGAATATCACATTTAGGAGGGAACAAGAAGGAAAAGCTGGATTGAACCAATGGAAAAAAGAGAGGTGTACAATATTCAAACAGGGGAAAATGTAGAAAATGGAAGCCGGAAGAATACGAGAGCGACGCGGGAAAAGGGTGAGTGTACCGGTTTCGAGTTGATTACAGATTGCACGTACACGCATAGTGACCTGAACTTGTCTCATTTACCAACAGACAGTCCGATGTGTTGCTTACCCGGGGTTTCACTTGCTGAACGCTTCGAACACGGCCCACATCACGTCATTTCCCTTTTTCTCTGCTTGCTGGTCGTAATCAAGGTCGAGCAAACTACGAACTCTTTTCATTGCCACCTGCAAATGTCACATGTTGTACAATAAAATTATTATGTAACATTACCTCGTAGTCTTGATCCGAAAGTGGAGCGAATGCGTTCTCAAGAACATCGCTGGCATGTGCCAACACAATCAACGATAACATTTTCTTGTCCATACGATGAACGTCGTTAGTCCATTTTCCGAGTACTGCTTCCTGCACTTCTTTGATGAGCTTGGTCTTCTGATTTCCGTCCGAGAGCGGATGTGTGGTGATTTCGAAGAGCAAGAAGTTCTGCTTGTCCGTCGTCAAAACGCCCTTCTCGACAAGGTTCTTGGCAAGACGTTCCCTCACGTTTCGTAGCTGGTAACGCAACTTCAACGGGTTCCATGTCTCACCCGACAAGTACTCAATCCAGCTGGTCACAGTCTCTGGTGGATTCGTCTCTTTCATATGACGCAAAGCTTCGTCCAAAATGACGTCACCCGTTGGTTCGTTGCTTTTGACTGTCACCTAAAACATACAAGGTGCTATCTTGTTTTTCCATTTCCGTAAGTTTTGTTTGCCACTAACCTTTCTATTGAGTAGATTCTTGCGCCGCATACCGCCTCCTTCCAACTGAATACGTCCTCTCAGAACCAACTCAACGAGCACGCACCCTCTCAATCCGGACGATATGCAGTCATTCCAGAACGAGGTGTAGCCTTCACGGTCTTTCAATCCAAGGAGCAAGATCTGCTCCATGAGAGTCAGCCGCGTTCCTTTGTCATTGTCCTCTTGATCCGACGAATGTGCCGAATCTCCGCTTCCTTCTTCGGGTTTCTCAGTAGCCGGCTGAAACAAGAATACCAGTTGAAAAAACGCTCATTTCTTGGCAAAACAACCTCCTCAGCCTTTCTGCGTCTCTGCACCAGTTGACCGTCTGACATATCCGATTATTAAAGTATTATCTAGTCTCGTGGTAACTGGGCAAGTTCGCTGATCCGAAACTTCTGAAATTAAAACTCGGTTTATTTTTTACGTGGTCTGTGTCACGAAATATCGAAAACGAGAAGGTTAGCAAGTTTTGCCAATAGAGATGATCCCCTTCCCCACATTTTCTTCCCTCGTTTGATTTTTTGTCTCCAGAGGAACGTGAAGCATTCAAAATCGGCTAGCCGTCCGAAGAATAAGCTTCTTCCGATTGTATCTGGAGAACCAGTCCACGTCGCCATGGATGGAGCCTTCAGATCGTCGGCAACGATAACATTTTGAGACAAAGCGATGCGATGGCTTGATTAACACACTACCCGACATTGCACTGACAGTCCATAGTCAAGCAAAATTATTTTAATGTACCCTGGTTGTCATATAGAAAACAGAAAAGAGAAGAAAGGCTCAGCAAATGTCTGCCAGATGAAAAAATAATTTCTTGACTTATAACACATACTGATTGCTACGGGAGAATTTTTTCGATTATTCAAAAGAGTTCAGAACTTCAATCGGCAAAGCGAACTATTTCATTTCCCACATCACAAGTTTATTGCATGGCGATTCCATGCAAGGCGTCCTTCCACAATAGGACAGCCCTGTCGACTCGGCAAACAAACATTTCATCTCTTTCAGTAAAAAAAGTATAGAATCGAGAGAATTTTTGAAAAAAAGAAAACGTTGCGTGTACACTATCACAGTAGCAAACTGATAGCCCACATCCAATCTAGTTCATGAAAGATGGCCCAAGTGGAGCAAGAGAACACGCATAAGGTTGGACGAGATGTGGATACGAAAACGTCATGTGAGCAAGCGTTACCATGTGAGTGGAAAAGACATGAAACAGACGTTTTGTTTAGACAGCTTTCTGCGCCCGTCAACGATTCTGTGGATTTCGAAAAGAAAAATTAACTATGCTTTCTGCAACAGCTGAGACCTAATGACTGAACTCAAGCAAATATGCAGTGCATAAGTTCTTCATCGACAAAGATGCTTATCAGGTGGGCGTTGTTTCGGTTTTTATCGGAAAGCAGTTGAGGTGTGTGTTGAGAGGAAGATGAGAATCGGTGTTAATTGATTAGGCATGATGCCCGGAAAACACGTATTTTGAATATATGAATAAATGAAATGAATAGTTAGATGGAAAGAGACGAACGGGCCGCAAAGCCAGTATCGGGAGGGAGCGTTTCGATTGGAAATACGGGCGAAAGAGAGGCGAGAAGCGGGAGACGCAAGGGACGCGCGACGTGGCGAGAGAGGGAGCAGACGTCGAGGATAGAGCGCAGAGATCGGAGACGCGAGAGATGCGAGGGACGAGCAGGAAAGAGACCGGCAAGAAGAAGGCTGGCCGGTGGAATGACGAGGCGGCGACACTTGTCGTACTTTGCTGATTTTAACGCCGATGACCAGAAGAAAATCACACCTACACATGAATACCTGTAGGTATACCTGGACAAAACTTGATCGTAACGTGAAAAAAAGGTTGGACTGACCACAGTTAGAAGGATTTTTAAAAAAATGAGAAAACAATTCAAGTTTTGAAAATGAAAGAACAATCATCAGTCTATAAGACTAGCTGTAGCTTTACCCACAACCACGTCACTTGTGCATGCAGTATTACGGTCCTTTCGATAATATCAGAAGCACGAGACCCTGGACGGAAAATTTGTCAGCTACACGCACGAAACAGCTGCTTTAGAAAAAATCAAGAGATGAATTGACCGGATTCGAAGATTCATAATGACCAGGAATAAATTCAATGGAGATACACCGAAAAGGGGGTCTTCCTTTCACTAACGCACTCACGCCGTTTCATGACGCTACATTCGCATCTTTATCTTCTGAATTCAATCGGAAGCGAAGTCGCATAAGTCGCGCAGTTCGCGATCAGGTGTTTTCCTGCCTTTGCAACGGTTAGAGAAATACGGAAAATTAAATAACTAACGAATGAATGTAAAAATATACGCATTTTTTAAAAGTGAACGGCGAGTCATCAATGGGAAGAAGGAAAGCAATCATCGAACTATTATTTCAGAAGAGTTATGAATATTTTGAAATGGAAGTTTTAACTGATACGCTTATCAACATAAACATTTTAATGACCCAGCTGGGAGATCGGAAAGCTTTTTTGACTATTTAATAAATTGTTTTGAACGAGGGGAATTTAATAATATTTTAAAAAATGATAATCACTTTTTTTTCAAATTTAAGAATAACTTACAGCTAAATTCCGGTACCGCCAAGTTCGGGAGAAACTCCAACACAAGCGTACGAAAACTGTGCATCATACCGTACGGTGTTTGCAGAAAACCTAATTTAAACGCGCACCTTGCCTGATTGAGCGGTGTTCGGCCAGTCGACTGCAGTTCTGTTCGAATTCTGGTCCGATTTCTAAGAAAATAATGAAGGCGCGTGATGCGTTGGACGAACGCCAAAGACAGCTAACTTATTTTACTGCTTGCAAAGCCGGAACATGCCACTGCTGCGGATTCAGGCCTGTTGTACATCACGACGATGAGGTTTTTTTCTCTTATTCAATAAGTTATTGACCGATTTCGTTTTTTTTCAGAATACAGAACGAAGACCGGCCAGGGTCGAAAGAGACAACGAATATGCGCCTATGACAAGAGATCTGGAAGCATTGACGAACGAAGATGTAATCGAATGTCGAATATGTGGACACTCTATAAGTAAGACTTGTCTGTTTAACTGAAACCAAAACATTGAATTCCAAAAACTGTGCACAAGTAATGGTGGTGAAGGCATGTTAATATTCACAAAAAATTATTTTTCAAAAATTTTCGTCGGTAGATAACCAACAGTTTTATACCTCACATTTTTGCAGCATTCCATGCGGAAATGATCAAATCGCTATCCGAAGAAGATGTTCTCACGTACACAAATCGCATTGCCGATTTACAGTCATGCTGTTCTGAAATTTCGGATATCGAACCATTGAACGAATCTCTTCAAGTAATTTATAATCCAGTTTCTCGAAAGAACATTGTTTTCCAGACACTGTACATAACGATGCAAGTTCTTCTGAAGTCTCTCCGAACGTTAACTCCAATTGAGGTTCCTTTCATCGGAAAACCCAATTTCGAGACGAACTCGCTGAGCTCATATGCTCTCGTCAAAAAGTTCATCGCCACTCGACAAGTTGATAAAGCGTAAGTGTATGCCTGGCTAATTTCCAAAACTGTCAGCAGCGAAATTATAGAGAAAAACAACGTATTGCTGAAATCGGAACTCTTTTCTTGACAGAAATGAATCATTGGCGACTAGATGGATATGAAACTCTCCGAGATAGTTGTAAGTTTCGAACACTTTAAAGCGAGTTGAGTAATGTTTTCAGTAGATGAGCCTCTTGAACAAGGAAGATACCGAATGTTGTATACTCGGATGGATTACTACGTTCACATGCCATCCAAGTATCTTTCCTTCAAGCAATATCAGGTAAGTGACGGAGTTTGACAACAAAACTAAATAGGTTTTAAATTGCAGACAGTTGACATTTTCGGAAAGAACTTCACCGAACTGTTCTGCAGTTTCTTGATCAACACGATCAGCGGGAACGATTACTCGCCTTTTGTATTATCAGAAAGTGAATTCGAAGAAGTATGTTCCAAACGAAATTTTTTAACATTGACAAACAACTGAATTGTTCTCCATTCCAGAACTCCGGAAATCTGATCAATTTTGCAAGAGATTTGAAAAGCTTCCTACAAGAAGATGATGAAAACGATGAAGAATCATCCACAGGTCGCAGACAAGAATCTACCGAAATGTCCACTGACGACGTCATTCTGAAGTATGTAAAACGGAAGAAGTCGTCGGATGGATCTGAAAGCCCTTTCCCACGCGAAGCATCTTCATCATCTGCTGGATCAGAAGCTCCAAAAAGACGAAAGAGAGAAAAGGATTCGACACAGAGCTCGCAGCCTTCGACGTCGAATGGAGTTCGCAAACAACCAGAGACAGATGAGTCGACGGCAGCTCTGAGAGCAATGATTCGAGCAATAAAGTTGGATGACGATATGGATGCGATGGAGCCAAAGACGAAGATACAGTTTGAAGTTCTGAACACGGAAGTGTCTAGAGGAATGAGCGCGTTGCAAGAGGAGGAGGAAGGACTCATTGAGTTCCGGGTCATTGGCAACGATCTCGATCCGTTCCAGAGTCACGAGCAGCTCGCGCAGTTAGTCGAACTGCAAATTCTTTTCGGAGTGCAACTACCGAAAATGCCAAAGGATTATGTCACGCGGCTCATCTTCGACTCTCGCCATCAGAACATGGTCATATTAAAGAAAGATTTCGGCGTGATAGGAGGCATCTGTTTCCGGCAGTTCCCATCGCGCGGATTCGTTGAAATCGTCTTCTGTGCAATCACGGCAATGGAACAAGTGAAAGGATACGGTACCCATTTGATGAATCATTGCAAAGATTACATGATTAGGAACAAAATTTATCACATGCTGACGTTTGCCGACGAATTTGCCATAGGCTACTTCACGTGAGTCTTCACCTTTTGATTGAAAATACTCAGCTTGTTCAGGAAACAAGGATTTTCGGACAAATTGGAAATAAACTCCCAAATCTACCACGGATGGATAAAAGAATACGAAGGTGCCACATTGATGGGTTGCCATCTGCATCCACAGTAAGATTTGAAACATCCTGTAGCGTAACGGAACTTGGATTTCAGAATCTCGTATACGAAGTTTCCTGACTTTTCGAAAGGAGCCCAAGCTCTGCTATGTGGTTACAAGCTTGAGAATGACGCAGAGAACAGAGGACGCGTATACGGAGGAATAGAACACGCGTTTCGAGAGGGTGAGCAAGTTCTTAAATATCAGCAACTGAGCACAATCAAGTTCCAGGCTCTCTTCCGCTTCTCGAGCTCCGTAGTATTCCTGGAACAGATTCTTTGAAAATCGGAAAAAGTACGATCTATCAGCTGAGCGAGAGGGACGATGAGCTTGAATCGAAGATCTCGTCAATTTTGAAAAAGCTGAATGCAGACAAGAACGCTTGGCCGTTCGCGAAGCCAGTAGATGCGAAAGAGGTTCCAGAGTACTACGAATTCACACAACACCCCATCGACCTGAGAACAATGCAAGAGAAGTTGAAGCGGAAAGTATATGCACATGTGAGTTATTGGTAGATCACTTTTCATAATCGATCATTATTCTTTTAGCAACATCTGTTCATTGCCGATCTGGCGAGAATGTTCAGCAACTGTTACGTGTTCAATGGAGCCAACACCGTTTACTACAAGATGGCCTACAAGATGAACGAACTGGCGCTGAAACTACTGAAAGCAGCGTTTCCCGAAAGCACATTTTACCCAGAGCTGCCTCGTCGACCTCACTGAAACGTTGTTTTTTTCTTCTGTAAATACCTCTAATATCACTTACTAACAACGGGACTTCTTTGCCTAATCGTGCCTAGAGACAAGATCTTGGTACCCTCAAATTCACTTTCTTCGCCTCTACATCGTTGGAGACTAATCGCAACTTCAGAAATGTTTTGATAATCTCCACCTAATAACGAGAAGCATCCATTAAAATTACTTTATTTTTAATGCATGTGAAACTCGTTGTCGTAGAATAGGAGTTTTTGGATTTGAAGGTTCCCGTTTCTGAACTAGGTCTTGTTTCTGGGCACGATGAAAATCAGTCCAAATGGTAATAATGATTCGATCTCTTTTATATACATTCTCGAAAATGAATCACTTCATAGCAAAAGACGATGAGCAGAGACCAAGAAACGAAAACAAAACAGAGGTACCGGTATACACACAAAGAAAACCAATATGGTCTATAAAAATTAATTAGGGAAGTGGTAGCACTCTAAACGACGATCATATGACACAGATCGCACGTTTTAGCACAGTCACGGACCATCGTCGCTTGGGAAGCACTGAAAAAAGAGGAAAGGATCAAGGAAACATTCGGTTGAAACTCAGTTACCGGCAGATATTCGGAGAAGTTTGAAGCCAATAAGCACAGCCGGACAGCCGATCGGAACACTTTTCTCGGCGGAGACGGCTCAATTCATTCTCCTTGTCTGAAAAATAATAGATAGGAAAGGATAATGGATGGATTGGAAGCGGAATGAGTGCAGCAGAGTCTCTAGAACAGCTACAGAGTGCTGGCATGCGTGAGGAAACCAACTTTTCTCGACAGAGTGGCTGCGTTGCCGCTCACGAATTTGCGATTCAGACGTCGCTGTTCTGAATATCACTGATAACACACCGATGACGGCCCCCCTATTCTATATTCGGAGCGGTGTGTCTTCGATCGAGGATCTTCCCTCCTGAACTCACTTCTCGACGACTTCCACTGATTCGTCACCTCATCCAACACCACCGTCACTCCGGCCCACGTCTCCTTCGCCGTCGGGATCAGTTGGTTCTTGTCGAGAACGAATCCGTTCCACTCTGAAATTGGGAACGGTTCCAGAGACGGATCAACCGGAGAGAGACCTATGATACCTTCGTAGCCGGGTCGCAGTTCAATTGTGTACGAGTACTTGATCTTCAGAGTCTCTTTCGCCCAATCAGTCGATCCTCCCGAGAATGCATCTGAAGAAGACGTCAGGGGGATGATGAGGGGAGGAGGACACTCACAGATGATCTCAGGGCCAGTTCCATGACGGTACTTGGTTCCGTACATTCTTCCCAGTTCCTGAACTGCCTTCGCGGCCACTCTTCTCTGAAACAACGTCTTCGTTCGAGACCGAGTGTGAAATCGCGCTCTACCGAAGTTCTACAGTAACCCCAAAACAACTACGAGCTCCGAATAACTATGAACAACGAACTTAGTCAACCGTTTCTCACAAGAGAGTGTTTTTAGACGACCTAGCTTCTAGTTTCCGAGATATTTTGTCTCAAAGTGCTCAAAATTGCCGTTTTTCACAAAATAGCGCGTTTTTGAGAACTTTGAGACAAAATATTTGGAAAGTGGAAGTTTGCGCAGGAAGCCACTACCATGGTATACCAGTGTGACAACGTGACATTATGCAAATTCATAGCAAAATCTGAAAGTTCGTCGAAAAACACTTGCCCTGTCAGCATTAGTTTTCACTCAAAATTGAGAAATCACGCTATTTTCAGACGTGTTTTTCAGTACTTGCAAAGGCATTCTAGCAGATTTTTCAAACAGATATACACCCCACTAGAGATCCTCTTTCAGCCTGTGAAGATCGTTTTTTCAAAGTGTCAAAGAGGGGAAACTGGAAATGCAAAGTTGCAAGCGGCTCCCGAAACCCCGTGGCTCCTCTCATTCCACTCACCGTCTCGTCGATATCGGGCGCATAAGTGAACTTTCTGTGTGAATAAGAGTAAATCCAGAGTTGAGAGTACGAATGGAGAGTGATGTAGGCCTCCATGCGTCCCTTCAGACCCAGAAGGAATTGGGAATACGCCCTGAAAACACACGCAACGGCTCCTTCATCGCCACTTGTGATTGCTCACTTCGACTCTGGCTCACTGAAAGAAGACGGTCCGTGGTAGATCTCCGAGCACGGGTAGCGGGAAGAGCCGATCTCGGCGAAGCGGAAGTCGAAGTTTCGGTTCAGATCGACGCCCATGCAGCATGCGTTGCGGACTCCGTCGAATGCGCACGCCTTCGGAGATCGAGACTTTCTCCACATTCTCGCCTGAAAGCAAGAGTGTCAGTTGGGATTCGGATCCGATCCGTTCACTGACTCTTGGATTCGTTTTGTCGGTTCTCGTGTACTCGTATCCGTCTGGATTCAACACTGGGATGATGTAGAGGACGATGTTGTCGAGGTAGCTCTGGATTTGAGCATCTTCCTCGCGGCTGTTGACAATCTGGAAATGTGAGTTCGTGGGTGGATTCGAGAGACATTCGAATACCAGATTGATGAAGTAGGAAGCCGTGTGAATGGCCGCCCATTCTCTCGCGTGGATTCCGGCGTCAATGACGACGATCTTCTTGTCGGGCGTGTCTTTTCCGAATTTGAGTCCGATGATCTCGCGGCCTTCGACAGTGGTTCCCACCTTGACGAGTTTCGCGATGTCCGGCATGTTCTCAGCGATTCGTTCGAGCCACGTGGACAGGACGGAATACGAATAGTACTCGCCCATTCTGGAATGCGTGCTCTTGACTCTCTGTGTCTCTCAATCTCTCACCTGAGCCTCGAATGGAATCCGACGTCGTCGTGCAATCGCTTCATGAAGAACTCGTCGTCTGCGTTGTGCGTCGAGATGTTCCCCTCCTTCTCGATCAGCAACTTCTTCA
This sequence comes from Caenorhabditis macrosperma, assembly GCA_963932285.1. NCBI lineage: Eukaryota > Metazoa > Nematoda > Chromadorea > Rhabditida > Rhabditidae > Caenorhabditis > Caenorhabditis macrosperma. Next base: position 6,688,868 of record OZ010622.1, read on the forward strand.
GATCCTCAATGGCCACTTGGAACGTGTATCCGTGCTTCTCGAGGTACTTCTGGAACTGCTCCGTGTGCTCCGGAGCCACCATGATGTCGACTGTTCCGTTGACGACACTGGGTGCGTGCCAGAAGTCGGCGCGCTCCGTGTCGGCCGTCTCGAAGAGCCGGATCATTTGGAGCAGTTGTTGGTTGGTAGTGGGCAGCACTCGGAACACTTTGAACGCTCCATCGGCGACTGCGCACGAGAAGAGCACGGAGACGGCTAGAATCACCCGTAAAATCATCTGAAACCCGGTTGCGACTGGTCATTGATGTATAAGACGGAAGGAAAGCGGAAGCGGTGGCGATCATGTTCGTGGAGAAGTGAGAGAGAGAGATGCGATTAGCTGCCGAATGGTTTGCCATTCGGTCGTGGAAAGGTACGAAAGCGCAATCGACACTGACGACGGACGGAGAGGAAGACATTACAACGAGTGTCTGAAGGTTGCGTCGAAAAGAAGAAGGAGGAGGTGGAGACGACCTGATTGGTGGTAGATCAAGAGGAGGACGGTGTTCTTCGGTAACCTTAGAAGGATTACTGCATTTCGACTCGAACAAGAAGTAGACTGGGAGGTGTGTTTCGAATCAACAAACATTCGAAAACAGGAAGAAGTGGAGAAAAAGAGAAAGAACGAGCGATCGGGAGGCGAGGAGTCCAAGTGAATCGCCCTGAAAGTGCCCTTGCAGACAGACCATCAAAAAGAACCGGTCCCGAGACAAAAAAGGTCTGTACTAAAATCGGCGGCGTCGCCATCATTGTCGAATTCGTTGTCATCGTACAAGAAGGGTAAACGAGGAGGAGGAGGGGGCGGCGTGCGAAGGAGGAAGAGATGGGGCATCGTCGAAATCAACGCGACTGTGTTAACCTTGACGAAAAAACGGGCCGTCGCCACACAAGAGACCGGACTTGTTAGAGGAGGCGGTGGCGACGAGCGGTTGCGAAGTTTCACGCCGTCAATATTCTGAAGAGGAGGAGGAGGAAGAAGCCGTCGAAGAGGAGGATGTTGTCGGAACGCATTAGGTTCGATGACCCGAAGAGAACATCTGGTTGATCCATCGGTCGGACGATTGGCCATTCGGTCGTCGATCATTTCCTGGATTCCGAATTGAAAGCGGCACATGGAAGTGTCTTCTGATTCATCTGAATAAGCGTTCACACAAACAACACGACAGAGTTGGAATGTTCATTCGACGTTCCAAAGTGTTCCCGTTCTTATCAGTTCCTCAAAACACCCAATACACGGAAGTCCGCCTTCATTCTCCGTTTCCGTTTTCCGTTCGGAACATATTCGGCATCTGTACGTATCTGGTGGGAGAGCACGAAACACACCGAAACGGTACGGTCTGAGACGAATGTCTTTTGAAAGTGTAAGTGATTGCAGCGCCGCGATAGAGTGTACAACCTCTGGAACCAGTTCTTGCTTGCCGTTCCAAACGTCGAACCACGGCAGAGAGAATCCTCTTCGACTGCTTTTCAAAGGGTGCTCCCGATACGAAAAGCACACAGTCGTCGACGTCATTCGGAGCCATATGTGACTGTTTGTCATGCATCCTCACCCGATGAGTAACTCTTTTTGCGGTCATCGCCGGTGTGTGCTGGCTTATCGAAACGAAACGAGCCGGCGGGAAGAGAGTGATAGTCAGCGAGAGAGAAAGAGACAGGCAATTTCAGTTGTGTGCTGCTAGTGCGCTAACTCGTTTTTCTCGCAAACATCTGACATTGAATCGATATGGGTCCGAAGCACTCTCACCACGAGAACAAGGAGAAGCGCGCCAAGAACAACAACAACAAGCCGGCGGTGTTCATCGACGACAGTGATCCGATCTTCAAGCGAGACTTCGGACTGATCCGTGAGTGCCCCTCCGCATTTCAACACATTCCCCCGTTCATTTGCAGAGCGACCGTTGATGCCAGAAGCGGTTCCGCCGCCCTCGGTCCCTGCAAAACCTCCTCCCTCACGTCCACCGGCACAGATTCTTCTCACCAGAGGCGACAAACCACCGGTGCCGCCACGGAGATCCGAATCCAATTTGGCACCTCCGGTTCCTGCTCATTCTCGTTGGGAAGAACTGCTTCGAACTCGCACTCATTTCTTCTCATTTCCAGACTCATCCAATGGATTCCATAGACACCCGTCGGCCTCTTCTTCTAAAAGTGTTCCCTTGTGCTCTCCGAGACCTCTTTCGGAAACTCACTCTCACAACGGATCTGTTCAGTGTATGCATGGCGGTGAGTGGTTTCTCTTCGACTTCCGCTCACATCAGTGGCTCTCAGACCCCGAAGAGGACAAAATGCTCATCGTCGAGAGTCGATTCATTGCTCAAACTCCGGGAGAGATCAGCGTCGAAGAGGGAGATCTTCTGTATCTGATCGCGCAGAGCAACAGGCAAGAGTCCGAGAAGAGGCGAATGAGCCGTCGTTTCTTGCAGTGAATGGTGGTACGTGTCGAATAAGAACCGCCAGTTCAAGGGACATGTCCCCAAGTCGCACGTCGTCTTCGCCGAAGTCCGCGAGCCCTGGTTCGCCGGAAACATATCGTCGATTCTCGCAGAACAGAGGGTCATGCAGCCGGGACTGCCGATCGGAACGTTTCTCATTCGGGAGAACATCAAGAAGGGAACTTTCGTGCTGACTGTCAGGACTTCTGGTGAGAGGAAGAAGTTTCTCTTTCATTCGATCATTCTCTTTCAGACTACGAATCTCCAAAAGCATACGTCATCTACCGGCGGCCGAATCACAGCGGATTCGAGATGAGAGACGCGAACGGACACGTCATCATCATGTTCGGATCGCTTTTGCAATTGGTAAACCATTTCAAATGTCAGTTGATCTACACAGAGATATGCTCTCAAATTGAAACATTAAGGCGACGGACAGATATGTGCAAAACTGACGGAAGCGGCGCCGCCATTAATGGAGACCGCCGAATATGTGACGATGAGAAAGTGGCAAGTGAACAGGAACGAGGTGAAGAAAGTGCAGAGCATTGGCAGAGGACAATTCGGAGAGGTTGAAGTGAATGCATACAGAAGATGGAATCGGAGAGTTTCAGGTGTATTTGGCCAAATGGAAACATGTAGACGTGGCCGTGAAAATGCTGAAAGCGGATCAAATGGAGCAGTTGGCAAGTGCCCAATTCCTCGAGTCAGTCGTCTCTTCCTCTCACCCCCAACCCCCTCTTCTCCCATTTCAGCGAGGCGAAAACGTTGACGAAACTCGCCCATCAGAATGTGATTTGTCTACTGGCAGTGTGTGCCACTGATCAGCCGTTCCTGATTATCACAGAGTACATGAAGAACGGATCCCTTCTTTCGTGGCTTCAGAAGCTCGCGAAGACGCTGCCGTCCGTCCATCTGATGAGCAACGAGACGGCGACCAAGAACGTGCTCATTGGAGCCAGTATTTCTGCACAAGTGAGTGTTTCGTCGATTCTCTGATCGATTGTTTTTTCAGGTTGCGGCAGGAATGGACTATCTCTCGGCCAATCAGATAGTGCACAGAGACCTCGCCTCGCGAAACGTTCTCGTTGGGGAGGTGTCTTCGAACGGAGTGCCGCTCGTCAAAGTGGCCGATTTCGGATTGGCACGGAAGGTGGACAAGAGCGATCAGAACTATTCGATGAAGACCGACAACCCGATGCCGTGGAAGTGGATGGCTCCCGAGGCATTCCATGACTTCAAGTTCAAGTAGGGGATACTAGGAGAGAACTTCCCCAATAGTTTCATACTTCCAGCACGAAAACTGACGTGTGGTCGTATGGAATACTTCTGTGGGAGATCGGAATGCTCGGGGTCTCCCCGTACCGGGGTTGGGACGTCGAGGCGACCTTCGAGAATCTCGCCAATGGCTACTGTCTCCCGAAACCTCCACTGGTGCCCGATTACATCTATGAGGATGCTTTCCGAGTTTGCGTCGATTTGGATCCGAACAAACGACCTTCGTTCGATCGTTTGTTCAAATACTTTGATGATATCAATTTTGACAGTCTCTCCACGACAAAAGGAATCACTCGAAAGTGACACCTCCTCTACCTCATCTTATCTTTACAAAACTTTATATTTAATCAGGCGGCGAAGAGATAGAATGAATGTGATACATGAAGTAAGATATAACGATCATCCTGTGTAATCGGCGTGATCGAACAGAATCTGATCGTACGCCTCGGCCTTTACCGTATTGCCGCCGAAGAATCGTCCGTCGAGAGCGGCTTTCGCTCGGTCGACTTGCATTGAATCAGCAAACTTTACAAAGATTTTCACGATACCACTCGCCGCGAAATTGGCAATGACGACGTCGAGAACTGTGCCGAACTTGCTGCATTCCTCGCGGATCTCGCCTTCCAGATACTCGTCGATGTCTCCTGGTGTTACCATGTTGCGGAGCACAATGACACTTGACCGATTCGTTCGCATTAGCTTCGTCATGAGCAGATGTCGAGCGTCGTTTCCGCGGATCTCGAGGCCTTCCTGAGAAGCGAGAGAGGCATCCTCGCTGTTCATCACTTCGTTCTTCAATGCGTCAGACATCTCTCCAGCCTTTGCAGCGGCCGCGAGTGCTTGAGCAGTGTTAAGCTGAAATATTTTTAATAGTGACCGAATTTTTGAAAAAGCTCACTTTCGGCTGAATCTTCTTTCCTTCCTTGACTTTTTTCTGTTTTCTCTTCGGCTCGGCAGCTGTCGCGGCAGCAGCCTCTTTCTTTTTCATGCTGTTAGCCAACATCAACGCTCCTCCGCCGTCCATCAGTGCGAGAGCCATACTCGCGACGTTATCACCACCTCTACCTGGACCCATGATTGCCAGCATTTTTCCATCCTCAGTCTGATCTTCACTTCTCTGATCTTTCCAAGCCAAGTGATCATCGAGAGCACCAAATGTGACTGGATCTGCCATTCTCTGATTCTGAACTGCCTTTTGCTGACTGAGCACCTGGGCCATCTTCTCCTCGAAAGTCATTTTGTTCAACTTTTCTCGTTTCAACTTCTTCCGTTGTGAAGTAGACAGTTTGACGCGTGTCGCTTGCCCAGCTTGTGACCCCTGCGCAGTCTCCTCCTCCTCGTCGTCTTCTTCGTCCATCGGAACACTCTCTTCTACTTTCGGAACGACGAACGACGGCTTCGGAACTACGATTCCGATACCAGGAGGAGCAACCAATCCAGGTGGGGCAACAAGACCGGGAACAGTTAGGCCAGGAGGCGGAACGAATGCAGTCGAAGGTTTCGGCTTCTCTTCCTCCACTTCCTCCTCCTCGTCGATATCCATCGGCTCCTCCTTGATAGCTTCGACGACTGGTGGTGGTGGGGGAGCCACTTCTGGCGACTCCGTCTGAAAAATGATAAAATATAGACAGGAAGATGGGCTGCCTTAATACCACTTCTTGTTTCGGGGATGCTACATTCAATTTTGTGTCAATGTCGGTTGGGAGAGACGAAGATGGAGTTGCAGGGGACTGAGCCCTCGGAGCAGGACTCGCGCATCGTGAGCCAGTTTCAGAAGGCGTTTTCTGAAAGACCGCAATTAGGCTTAGTTTCGGCTCATTAGAGGTTCCACGCCTGTCCCGTTTGCACGTGTTTTTGGAAAAAAGGTACAGAATAATTTGAACTACTTCCGCGACTTCTACCAAAAACTGCGCATACTTCCGTCCCGACTTCTCCTCATTGCACGCACAAACCGACAGTTGAACTCTTTATTGGAAATTGAGGGAATATGATTGAAAATAAGTATTCAAATAAAAATGCAGTGAATTATCGGGGAGAGTTGGGGAAGAGGAGAGCACCTACCGGCGATGAACCGGCAGCGGCGGCCTCTGCTGCCATGACTTTGGCGGTGATTGCAGCGCACGCGACTGAGACGCTGGCTGGGATAGCGTTGGCTGCGGTCGGTTGGAGGTAGGAGAGGGCGTCCGGGGGAGTAACACATTTTCCCACCTGAAAAAAGGAACACATTAAATATATACCTTTTTCACTGAAAACATGGCTCCTGAAAATTCCTAGTGATTATGGAAAATGCCAAATATACATATTATGACATGAATGTTCTTTTTAATAAAAAATTTATGTAAAATGGTAAAACGTACTCTCAAGAACTGTCCTCCGAGATCAAACATGTTCATTCCAGCGATAGCTTCGCTTTGTGAGTTCGAATTGTTGAACTCGATGTATCCAAATCCACGATGCCCACGTCCAGAAGGACTTCGTGCTAGCTGACATTTAACTACTTCTCCGAATGCTTCAAAAACGCTTTTGAGATCTGTTTCAGATAAATCAGGATGAACAGAGGCCACATATACTCTGGAATTGGTTGAACATTAAGAACAATTGAGAACTTTGTTCACCTGAAGTATTTCTTAGCGTCTTTCTGGACCATATCTATGATCGGCTGTGCTTGGGGCATGTTTTGAGGCAAGCGCATTTCTTGGAACATCATCGAGTTCACTTTCAAGTTACGTCCTCCGAGCATCTGTCCGTTCATCGATTCTTGTGCAAGGAGAGCAGCTTCCGGGATTTCATACTCCACGAAAGCAAAAGTTTTATGATGCTAAAATGGGGCATTTTGGGCATATGAATTGTTATCAAAAAGTTACTCACGCCAGTGGTAGGGTCCCAACTCATGTTAATAGATTTGATGGGGCCAAACGGTTCGAACGCTTTGCGGAGCATGTCCTCTCGTATTTCAAATGATATCGAACCAACATAGATTCTGGACATGATTGAGAGTGCCTGTGCATACATTTGTTGCTTTTGTTGCTGAAATTTTTACTATAAAAATATGAATACTTATGACCGTCTTACATTTTCTTGCTGTTGCTTCTGTTGTCGGAGCAGGATTTGTTTAATAGAAATGTCCATAGCGTATTTCTTTGCCATCTGAATATCATCCTTCCTCTTCGAGCTCAATTTTGACAAACCAAGTCCAATTTTTTGTGCATCCTTTTTTCCGCCTGGACCGACAAACACCTGAAATGAAAAAAGCATAAGAATTCACCATAAAGCATTACAAACCTCTCCGTCTTGTGGAAGTACTGGCATTGGAACCGCGTTGCTGGGTTTATAAGCTGGAGCTGGGCGCATCTCGACATCACCCGATGCGGCATCCATTTTGAATCTGCTGAAAATGAAGAAAAAATTGAATAACTTTATCGATTTATGAGATTTGAAACAGTGGGTGTTATCAATTGTAAATATCAATATCTCTGACAGAACATATCTTCAACAGTGCGCGTTTGCGTATCGCTACGAAAGAAGAGAAAGGCAAATTGTACCCAATAGTAATTCTCTTATTTTATTTGAATTAAAGCAAAATCTAGCCGTTTTTACTGAATTTTGCGAGTAAGAAAGCAAAGGAAAAATGTTTGGTATTCGAAAAAGACAGCTCTGCGACTCCCGAGCAACCATGCTCTGTTGTAAAGGGGCGGGGCTTCAAAAGCGCAACCCTGGCACACTGTTTCTGCAACTGCCGCACACTCCTCATATGCTTTTCGGTGTTTTTTGTGGCCGGAATTCCGGAGTACTCATTGCCGTTCCGATAAAGTTGTATTTATTGACGAATATCATCACCTTGGAGAATCATGTGGCAAGAACATCGCAGGTTAGTTGCTGAATATTAAACTCCAAACTGTTTATAAAACACGACAATTCAGGGAGGGAAATCGAGATCACGGTTGGAACAAAGACGAAGGGAGGAGGTAAGGCTAACGCTTCAAGAAATGTACAAAAAACATTTAAGACCGGATGGGAATCGTATTTCTGTGGCAAAGCATGCGACTGGTAAAGTAGGCCCCTTTATGCTATTCCTGAACCGCGAGGGGAGAAAATCGTGAGTCGGTTTTCCTTTGGTATTCATATAGATGACAGTTCTTTTCTCAGGTTTTGGGAGCTGACGGGTCAGCGTTTTGACAATAATAACGCAAGACACAGAGCTACCATGAGTGAAATATACGTGAGTTAACTTAATCCAAGCTATCGATCAAAAACGGTTTCAGATACCCCTGAAGGAAGCTTACATAGTCGAAGCCAAGCGTTATAACGAAACTAACAAGGATCTCATTCTAGTTTGCGATCCAAGGTTGACATCATTAACTAAAAAATTACAGAAAAACAAACATCAGAAGGATAAACAAATGCGTCAACAGAGACATAGTAATCCGTCAGGATTCAGAGACCTGCGTCTTGAGCATATGCGAAACCTGAAAGAGTCACGAGTACCAACGGTGACGGAAATTCCACTTAAAGATATTTCAATCAATACTCTGAAAGATCAGGAAGCGTTCATGAGTTTAAACAAAGAAAAGTCGGCACGCTGCTTGAAAGCAATGTTTGCTGCTTCTAATGGTTGGATGATCAGTTTGGGAAATTAAAATGAATTAATTTAGCGACGAATGGGTCCCTGTTGATCGGTCCTGGCTACAATCTCCAAGTCATCTCCGTTTTCCCGATGTTCATGGCGTACAAGTACCGCATCAACAAAATGTGTTGCTACCCCGCTGAAATAGCTATCACAACTTTTCATTTGTTGACTGGGGTAGTCGACACATCATCGATATTTGTTTCTCTTGACGGACCTTGGCTGAATGGTAATGATCAAGTGGTTGAAGGAAGTGGGCATAATCATGGTATGTTGTTTCTAAATATGTTCTGCAATGAGCGTCTTGACTTTAGGCGCTGTCCTCGGAATCGGTGAATTTGGCCCGGTCGGTGATAACGTTCTGGATCCCTGTGAAGCGTTCCGATGGGTCCAGTCAGAATTAGAAAAGGTTCCCGCTAAACGATTATTATGCGACGCTGAACAAGTCAACTTTGTGGTAAGCTGGAATTATTCTTGTTTCCATTCAATAGAAGATACTTTCAGTTTTATGGCTTAAAAATGCTAGCTGAATACACTGGAATTAATGCTTCGCGTTACTTCCAACATTCTATTGCTCCCAATTTAACCTCAATTCAAGATTACACTAGTAACCTGCTCACGTATGCCTCGATTGGCATTGCACGAAATGAAAAATGGACTGACGAAGAAATTAAGGAGCAATTCAGAGTGAGGCATACTCTGATACGTATGCTAATAAAATGTTCAATTTCAGTATCATATGCTCGTTCCTTCCGTTGTTCACAATCATATCTGCGAGTTTCATGAAGAAACACGGTCACCGACAAAATACTACTGTGTGAAGGCTCACAATGCTCGTCTCTTGTAAGTAGAGGTCGTTTAAAACTCACTATCGCCTTCTTTTCAGGCACAACTTCTATTACATTCTCAAGAAAAACAGGTTGGAAGGCTTTTTCGAGAACTTTTCTGAAAGCATTCACTGTCCCTGCATAGTCGATGATTGCGACCCAAACCTGCCACCGACGTAAGAATTTAAACGAACTTTCATGTGTTAGGCTATATTTTCTATCAAAATTCCCAGATATCGTGTTGCAACAATCGAAAAAGAATTTGTGAAACGACAAGAAGGCGTGGGATACGAAAATTATGACGATTCCGCTTTCAACGGTGCTCTGTATGACTGTGATTCCGAAGACGATGAAGATGAATTCACCTTGACTGCCTATAATTCTGGCTATCAGGCTGGGCCGAGCTCTTCTCAGCGAAATCCTCCTCTCGGTAATACTATTTGCAAACAAAATTTGTCAAAGAATCATTTAAGATGTCTTTGTGAGCAACTCTCAATACGCTCCGAGTTTTCCTGGGCGAACGGCTCGAGACATAGACCCAGAAGAATCTGTCCCGGTTCCGAGACCCACTACACCACAAGTCCCCCAGGTAATCGCTACCATGGAGGACGGTACATACAGAACGTGAGTAAACCGAAAATAATCCGAAGAACACGTGCACTTATAGATTTGCCGAACTGCCAGAAGCTTCCGAGTGGGTTACTCCTGTTATCCAACACATTTACACCAGAAAAGATAGCAAGCATTTTACATCAATTCAGAAAGAATCGCGGCGTTATAACGCGTAAGTTTTAGGATATTCTTTGCCAATGAAAGAAAACAAGTTCAGGCTCAACATTACCTGCTTATAATATTATAATAATTGAAATTCTCCTTCTTTATCACGTTTTTTCTAAGTTATACTTGTTTCATACTGTTCCATCGTGTAGGTATTCGTTCTGTAATTTTGGCTGGTAATGTACGTATTCCCTCAAGTTCTGTACCAACTGTTTCCTGGTTTGCCTTTTTTTAGAAAATGCTTATTATTCTATTATAATTTAATGGTGATTGCATAATATAAAAATTTATATAGCCAATCTATCAGAAAATTTTTATGAGTTCAAATGTTAAGTGCAAGCACGGTGCTGTTAGAAGGGACCTTCGAAAAGGGTTCGGAGTATATAAAAAGCATCAGACAGTCTTGTACAAAATTAGGAAACGTGGCCAAATTGAAAACTAAATTCATCGTGGGTGCATGATTCCCCGTCCACCGTCGACTTTCAGAAGTTGCCCAGTGGTGAAGGAGCTCTTCTCGGAAGCAAGGAATAAGATCGCTTCGGCCACTTCCGAAGTGGTTCCGGGTCTGCCGAGAGCATGAGTCGTCTTGCTTTTCTCGAGAAACTGGAAGAACGGATTGGAATCAGTTTTGATTATCGGTAACATACAGCGGCGTACGTGGCCTCGTCTTGTCCAGAAGTTCGATGAATATTGGTGACGATAACACCTGGGCTGCAATTCAATGATTACGCAACGGAAGTGGTGTGATAACAAACCAGACTGCGTTGACGCGGACTCCGTTCGGAGCCATCTCCAGAGCCAGACACTTTGTGAATTGATCAACGGCCGATTTGGTCATGCAATAGTAGGTCACTCCGGCAAACTAAACTCTGTTTTCGAAAGGAAACTCAATGCTTTGTGAGCTCACCGGACACGGTCCATTGATGCTGCTCACGTTGACAATGGTTCCTTTGGCGGAGATGATATGCGGAAGAGCAGCACGAGTCAAACGCACCAAACTGCGAACGTTCACGTTCATCAGCTCGTCGTACACTTCGATTCCAGACTCTAGAACTGGACCAGCTCGTAGAATTCCAGCCGAGTTGATCTGAAATGACGCTTTTTCTAGATTTTCAGAATTTCTCCTCACCAAAGTGTCGACCCGTCCGAACTTTTGCACAGTTGCATCGACGATAGTCTTCGGAGCTTCGTCAGAGCTCAGTTCGACTGCGGTTATGAGTATCTGTAAAGAGAACATTCCATTCCGTTTTCAACGAAACGGACTGACGTCTTCTGTCGAGAGACCTCCTTCTGACACACAAAATGCCGCCACTTCTTTCAAAGCGTCCGAGTTCCTTCCGGTCAACGAGAGCTGGTACTTGTTTTTTGCGAAGAGAAGTGCGGTGCCCTTTCCGATTCCAGAACTGGCTCCTGAAAGATGAATGGATAGCTATGGTTTACAGAGACAGACCGACCAGTGATGATGGCTACAGGCATGATTTCTGAAACATTTTGAAATTATTGGAGAGAGAAGAGAAAAATAATTAATAAATACACATGGAGCATTCACCAGTTGACAACAAATTACCACAGAATCGCTACATTTCTCTACTTTTTATTGTCTCATTATCAGTACTATCATAATTATTTATATTCACATTATCAACGGGGATGCATGATTCCGCGTCCTCCATCGACACGAAGGAGCTCTCCGGTAGTGAACGAGCTCTTTTCGGAGGCGAGGAAGTAGATCGCTTCGGCGACTTCCTTCGCGTCGCCCGGCCGTCCGAGAGCGTGTGTTGTCTTGCTTCGCTCCAAGAACTGAATTGACAAGACGCAGAGATGGAGAGAAGTTCAAGGTCAATGCCATCTTACCGCCGCGTATGCCGCATCGTCTTGGCCTGATGTACGGTGAAGGTTCGTGACAGTGACTCCCGGGCTGAAGAATTCATTGATGAAGAGATCACACAATGATTATCTCACCAGACAGCGTTCACACGAACTCCGTTCGGAGCCATCTCCAGAGCCAGACACTTTGTGAACTGATCAACGGCCGATTTGGACATGCAGTAATAGGTGACGTTGGGGAACTGTAAGCGGCGGTTTCTCAGATCGATTCACTCTAATATTGGCGCTCACCGGACACGGTCCATTGATGCTGCTCACATTGACAACGGTTCCTTTGGCGGAGATGATATGCGGAAGAGCAGCCCGAGTCAAACGCACCAAACTGCGAACGTTCACGTTCATCAGCTCGTCGTACACTTCGATTCCGGACTCTAGAACTGGACCAGCTCGCAGAATCCCAGCCGAGTTGATCTGTTTAGAAGTTTATCTGTTAGAAAACGTTTACTGCGGAATATCAAACCAAACTATCGATCCTTCCAAACTGTTTGATTGTCGCATCGACGATCGTCTTCGGTGCCTCATCGGAAGCCAACTCGACGGCGGTCACCAGAACATCGTTCTTATCCCTTCCGGCGTCGACGATCTGACCGGCAAGCTCGTTGAGAGCAGCCACGTTTCTTCCGGTCAGCGAGAGTTTGTAGTTGTTTCTGGCGAGAAGAAGAGCAGCGGCCCGCCCGATTCCAGAACTGGCACCTGAGAATCGGCCGATAGAAAACAACGACTTTCTCTTTCGTTTTCGGTACCTGTGACGATGGCGACGGGCATTTTTGGAAATGAGGAGACAAAAGAGACGCGGGCGACTGCAAGAATTACACTGTAACGGTTTGTATCGAAAGACAAGCTATTTTATAATGGCTGACCACTGGGGGAAATGAACGCAAGAGGTTGGCGAAGGAAACAAGTGATAAGAGTACGCGAAATGTGATTTGAGGCGCTTGTTGACAACACCAAACATCACCGCACACGCGGATTTTGGACTGGGATTATGGACCCTTGGCTGAAACTTCCCGGAACCTTTTTTTTTCTTTTCTCACATTGACCCGATCAATCATTGAAACGCATTCCCGTCTCTCGAGACAGGGGCGTGGTGTGTTCGCGAGAAAAAAAAGTACTTAAAAGAAGAGAAAACGAATGGATGATTCTATTGTGAACATGTTCAAGATCGTTCTGCTAGCCGTCCTGTCCGTTTCTGTTCTCGGTGAGTCTTCTTTCTGTTTCCCAAAAGGAAGAAACGGTTTGCAGGAGGCTGTCCCAGCATCTCGAGCATCTACCTCCCGGCCAAAGTCCGATGCCCTCTCTGCGAGTTCACACCGGCATCACAGGCCGTTTCGGGGTCCGCCAATCAATATTCAATCAAGTGCCCCACCGGATCAGACGTCTGGTACTACAACGAGAACGGAAATGAGTTTGTGACACCCATGAGCAAGGTCGGATCGAAGGGAGTGATCAAGTGCGAAGGATCAAAGTGGAAGATCAGCGTGCCCGGACAGAGCCAGATTTTGAGCGCGTTCGCGTGCGGAACTTCCTAATCGTTCTCATCAAGATATCTGTGATGGTGACTGAACAATTGATCGAATGAAACATGCCCGACTGAGAATTGTTTTTATTCACACATTGAACAGATCGAATCAAGAAAAAAGTAGTAGCGGTGGCACAACTCGATTAAAGTTTTAAACATCACAGAAGCAAAAATGAAATAAATATAAACTCTAAAGGGAACCGTAAAGAAGCGGAAAAGATTATTTGATTGATGCAATAGCAAGAGTAAGCTCGATTTGGCAGTGGCTGCCGATCTTCGACTAGAAGGAGAAATAGTGGAATAAATCAAGTTAATACATTTTGAATTGTGACTAGCTTGGCTTTGGCTCGGGATTTGGATCAGACTTTGGTTCGGGTACTGGATCAGACTTTGGATCTGGCTTTGGATCAGACTTTGAATCTGGCTTTGGATTCGGGATCGGATTTGGGATCGGGTTTGGAATCGGTGATTCGTGTGAAATTTGAGTGAAAATGTATGGAATGTCGATTTGTACTGAAACCTCATCGCTTGACAAATGCCGATCTCCTCGTCGCTTTGGAGTGACTGCGATGGAATCAGATCGACTCTGAAATCGAGAGTTGAAGCTGAACAGCACACATCGAAACTTTACCTTCTTGAACTTTTCGATAGTTTTCTTGTTGTCTACAATCTGCAACGTGGCAATAACTGAGGCAGCCAATGTGGCGTCTAATGGATCGAGCACAGCTCGCTGAATAACTTTGGGTATCGTGTTGCGATGATCGAATATCTGTAAATTGAATATTTCAATAGGACGAGCATTTTTAAATCACCTGAAGCTTTTTGAGAATGTCATCCACAACTGGAGGGGTCCATTTGATTCGGTCGATGAATCGAACTTTCGGTTCCACTTTCCATTCTTTGCACGTGAAAATCCTCGGATCCTTGCCATTTTCAGAAGACACCGACTCTTTACTCGAAGAAACCGCGGGAGAGGAACTCGAAGACGAGGATTGAGGATTGGGGGCTTCTTTCAGATAGCTCTTGAGAAGCTCTGGCAAGAACGAGACCTGTGCGTTGAAGTTGGTCTCGATGGCGACTTCACTGAAGAAGTCGCACACGAACGTCGTGAACACTTCCATCGGCATTTGGAACACCGACTCGTATTTGTCTCCGTCGTCCACTCCATTCAGTTGCTCGGATGTCATTTTTGCTTCGAGACCTGGGAACTGGAAAAGTTCCATAACATTGTGATTCGTGACTGGCGGAGACTCCGAGGTCTGGAAAAAAGTACTTTAGCACGACGTAAGTATGCAAACTCTCTACAAACCATAGATCCTGGAGATCTGAACCTGCTGAGTGAATTCAGACTAGTCGGCGATCGTGCAGTGGTCTCGACGGCAGATGTAGACGGCTCCACATCCAAGTTCTTTTTCTTAGCTTGACCCGCCGCTTTTTGACCTGATCCGATCATCTTCATGACGTCGCCTATGAAGAAATCCAGAATATCTTCAGTTTTTTGAAGATGTCTAGACGTGTTAAATCGAGTTTGCACTCTGCACACGTTCGCTCGATTATCCGTTTGATTCTCTTTGCGAGATCCCAGTTGCAAACAGAACGTTTGTTTCAATAGAATTCCGATTTTCTGCTTTGACGTGTGATCGAGGAAATCCATTCGTGCTTCGGGGTCGAAAGTGATACAAGCGTCCCGCAGATGGAAAACTGCCCACGTGTCGGCATTCATGTCTCCCTTCATGAGAACAAGCGAGATGCCACCGGCTTTCAGCTCCATGTGTCCTCCGACCTTCGCTCCCTCTTTCTCCATGAGTCCCATCAATTGCTCGTTCAGCTGCATTTCCGACATGTAGTCGAGAACCTTCTCCCAAAAATGAGTCGTCGGTTTCCTGGTTTCTGTTGGAATCTGGGAGAACTTTTTCAGATTGGCGGCCGCATTGAAATTTCCGAGAAGTATGCGAGAATTCTTTAGCTGCTCCTGCAAAAAAGGATTGCATTCTCAATGAGAGTACGACGAAACTTACATCAATGAACGAAATCAATCTATGAACGATCGCGACCACGTCATCAACAGTCGATTTTGTCATAACTACTTGAAGATCTTTCCAAGACGCCAGCACATTCATTCCCAACTCTGTCAAAGCCATCTGAAAAACGTTTTGCGTTTCGAGATCTTCTTTCTTCGAACTCACTGTATCCTTTTCTTTGACTCCTGTGTAGAGGTCGTTGACTTTGAAACTTGGCATGGTCCATTTGGCAATGAGAACTCTCCGACTCATCCACTCAATGTTGGCCGTGATCCATCCGAGACGAACTTTCGCTTTGTTGACGGGCGGCTTCTTCACATCAGCCATTAGTGAGTGATCCGCAGTTACTTTCAGGTTGTTCAATTTTATGTTACCACTGATAGCACCGTCGCGCGCACACAGTTCACTTGATCCGAGAACAAACGAAACGCTCACGTCTCTTTCGTTCAACGAGTTCAGCTTCGCGTCTCCCCAGAGCAATCCCTTCGTCGCTTTCCACGTCGTCTTTCCCATCGTGTTCGACATGAACGCCGTCACTTCGAATTCGTTCCATTGAATGGCAGCGAGCACAAGAGCAGTCCACGGCTTTCTTTGATGCGGGATAATACCACTCGATCCTGTACTGGCGGTGCTAGCTGGCGGTAGTAAGTGTTTTGGATCAGTGTTGAAGCGACTCCTTGTGGTGCCTGTCACATCACTTATGTCATCCCGAGGTCGCGGAGCCGCCTGATCTCCGAAGAAAACGCGTCTCGCAATCGCAGCTCGATACCATGGTTTCGGGAACTGAATGAGTTCACCGAGACGCCGGAAGTTGTATTCGAAGGAGGCTTTGCTGATTTGAGAAGAGAAAACAAACTGTAAAAACATCGTTTGGGCAACGATTCAAAAAGCTGTTATACTTACACGAACACGGTTATCTGGCTCTGTAGACGAATTCTTGTTTCTTGAAATGACAAACGAAAGTAGATCGAGAGATAGCTGCAGAGCACGCGACGAATCGAGCTCCGGCTCTAGAGGATTGAAGATTTTGAGCATGAAACCTTTGAATTGACCGGAAATGTGCATTCCGCCGATGTAGTTGTCGATATTGTCTCGTGTTCGTTTCGAAGTCAGCTCGAGAGTGAGTCGAGGAAGCGTCAGGATACAGTCGGCTTGTGTTTGACTTCGAGTAGTCGGCTGTTTTCCATCGAAGCGAATCGTCGAACTCTGCACGTCAAGGTAGAGCACAAAGTCGATGGGGAACGCAGCAGTGTCCATTGCCACAATGTTATGGACTTCATTATTAGCTGCAAGTATTCAGATATAATCAAGTTCGTTGCAAATGCTCACTTACCATCATTCTTTCCATCGTCGACCAGTGAAGTTTCTTGGGTCAAGTTCTGTGAATGGAACACGGCGGAAGGCGGAAGAGGCTCGAGAACCTGCTCCAAATACGTTGCTAGATGTGGCGTGACGACAGTTTCCGTTGGCATCGAAGCCAATCCAACGAAGACGTAAAAACATCCCCGTTTGGATGACGACGAATAGCTGGTTTTGTTAACACTTGTGTTCGCGAAGCGTGATTTCGTATTCAGATCCTTAAACAATTTGTCAGCATCTCTCGCCAGTCTTGTCGAGATCTTCTCTCTCCTGTCCTTGTTGATGTTGTACATCTCATCGGCAGTACGAGCAGATGGATCTGATACGTGATACGCCTTGATTTCCACACTGGGTATGCTGAAGGTGGTTGTCGTGATCACTTGCGGTTCGAACATCGCCTTGATGTCTTTCGTTCCGAGATTCAATCGTTTCAGAGTATCTCGAAGGCCCGCTGGAAATTCAATAGCATTTAGAACCTCCGCTGGGCGGAAACTCACGTAGTGGCAGCTGCATCGATCCTTCCTTCTTTCCAGTTCTCACAGTGCAAGTTCCGGAAGTGATGTTCACTTTCACATCCAAATTGAAATTCACCGTTTCATTTTCAGTGGGACCATCTTGTGTAACGTCTTCGGTGAGCGGAGGAAGTGACGCACGGGCGCTAGAATTCCGTCGAGAGTTGGACCCTGTTTTGCCGAGAGGAGGAGGTGTTTCCTGAAATAAGTCTATTTTGAAAAAAAAAGTGTCACGCTGTTTGTTCAAACCACTTGAGGCCTCGAATTTGTTCCTCGTCTCAGTTTCTCGACCATATTCCTGCGGAAAGCCTTGAAACGAATCAGTTCATACTGTCTCAATTTGTGCTTTTCCGCTTCGATCTTTTTCGTCGAGACTCCTCGAGCGGCCAGTTCGAAGACGGCTCTCGAGTGCTCGTGCATCTTGTTTTCCATCCACGGAACCTTGTCTTCTGCTTTTAATTTCTTCAATTCTGCAGCTCCTTCCACTTTTTCTTCGTCAGAATCCAATTCTCCTTGATCTTCCCAAATCGACATATCGTCGTCGTCATCTTTTCCAATCATAGAGAACGTGTTAACGAGAAGTTTGGTCAGCTTCCCAATTCGAGTATCCAAATCAATCTCAACTCCTTGCATCTCAGCCGAAACACTGAGAACCCACTTTGCGGGTCCGTTGGTAGCTTCTGCTTTCGAACAGAGTTGGTAGGTGCCTTCGGGGAAGAAAAAGCAATTAGATTGATCACTGTGTGCCGCGTCCAGGAAGCTCTGAGTCAATGCTTGCTCGTCGAAGTCGTCAATGAATGAGCATTTGAATCCGTTGAACGATGCTTTACACGTTAGTTCTTTTTTGACGAGAACCGATAGTTCGGACTTTTGCAACGACAGTACAAGAGCTGGCATTCCTTCGGTGACGTCATGACTGTAGAGCGGCATGCACATGTACATTCCGTTGTTGATCGCCAGAGACAGATTCATGTCGGCGTCCTCCGCGATTTGCGTTGGTGAGAACATTCCGGTGGTAGTGTTGTTCGCTTGTTTCTTCGTTGTCTTCTCCTGAACCACCTTTTCCCGTTCGTTCCGCCAGTAATCGTAAGTGTTCTTGTAGTTGAGCCATAGAAGGATTGCTTTGTCGATGGCTGCCGCTTTGACGAGAAAGATTGGTCGATTCAGCGAAATGTGATAGGAGTAGGAACTGTTGAACATGTTGCGCTCCTTGTTTTCGACACGAACTTGGGTCATGAATGTGGCGAACTCCTGGAGATCTCTCACCGCTTCGTCGTTTGCAATCGGTTTGATGAGCTGGCCGAGCTTCGCATTGAAATGAACCACTGCGTTTCCGTAGATGCGTTCTTTTGACCCTTCTTCCTTGACAACCCACTTATTCGTCAACTCGCCCTCCAAACTATCGATCGTCAGACGAACTGCAGTTTGTGTAGGCGTTGCTGCTGTCAGTTGAAGCCAGGGAACCGCTTTCTCAGGAACAACAGGAGTCGTAGTTCCATGAGCTGCTTCGGAATGAGCTCCGACTGAGCGAGCGATCGGAGTTTTCGCATCCTTTCCTTCCTTCTCGTTCTTTCCGTCTTTCTTCTCTTTCTCATCTTTCTTTTGCTCTTTCGTCAGAACTTTTATCGAGAAAAGAAGCGGCGGTTTTTCGTTGTGCGTGATATTTGGAGTCGTGTGCTGAACTGGCAACAAGAGCTTCAGGTTGGCCGCCGAATTGGACCGATCATTCGATGTCTGGTTTGGCATTGGCGAGCGTGCAGCCGAAGCGAACGAGGATGAGCGGATTCTAAAAAGAGTGAATACCTTGATTGTTTCCATTTTTGTATTTACCTGTTGATGAGTGCTGTTAGTTCAGTTCGGAAAGAATGCTCCGCAAACATAAGTTGATTGAGCAACTCTGTTGTGAACATATGGTTAACGGTTCCGAGTATCACGGTCATCATCAAACTGCCTCCCTCACGATAGACAAGTTTTTTGTCGGTGCTCGGTTTGTGTTGAGTTCCCTGCTCAGCTTGGAAGTTTCCGTCGCACTTAACAGACGGAAGCTGCAGTCGGAACGTTTCGGTTTTGCCTCCTTGACCGGTCACGCAGAACTCGAAGAAGTGCTCGTCGAGAAGAATGGACCACTTCGCCTGGACTCCTGTGATTCCATTGCTCGTTGCTCTGTTTATTCGATACTTTGCTTGCAAGCTCGGCAATAGCTGGATGTTCATCTCGATACTTGTCAATTCGATTGTGAAGGTGATGACAGCAACGGGAGCTCGTCGAACTACTTGACCGTGTGCTTTTCCCGCAGGCGGAAAATGTGCTCCAGGCGTAGGACTGACTGGGTTCGAGGGAACAGACTTTCCAACTCCATTTTGACGAGCAGCAAGTGGAGTTTCCGCAGCTGCTGGTGTGATCGATGGATTTGTTGCATCACCAGCTACCTTCGCGAGGAGTGGTTGCTCAGCCACCGGGAACGGGGGATTGCTGAGTGGCGTCGAAGCGGGCTGTGCTGCCAGTCTATTCAGCTGCTGCTCGAGCTCTTTTCCGTGGCGCATAACGACATCATGTAGCGAATAAGCGGCCATCGGCATATTTCCTTCAAGTGCACCCAGGTGGAGTGTAGCCACAGTCGAAATCATTTTGGGCCCATGTGCCACGATCGAGGTGTTCGATCTACTGGGATTCGTCTCTTTTGTTCCTGGCGGAAGCTGCAGTTTTCTGAAAAACCATGAGTAGATATTTTTTTCTCGAACTCGTACGTGTGGATGTTGAAGAGACTCGAGTTTAGAGTGCATCGTAGAATATCCGATTTCTTGTTAGTACTATCAGCTTCAGACAGCGTCAATTTCATCTTTCTGAAAAGAAACTTTTGTTAGAAGATAAGGCTAAACTTTTCCTTACGTCAAAGAAACAGATAGATCGTCAATCTTGGGAAGTGAACTCGAAGTGGATTTCTTAGTCAAAGTAGCCGTTTTCTTCTCGTCTGTCGTTGTTGTTACCGTAACTGCTTGATGAATAAGTGGGCCATCAGGCGTCGGCGTTTTCGAATGAGATACGTCGATTTGCGATATCGTCACAGAAACATAAAGATCGTTCAGCACTGACTCGAGAACGACTGACGAAACGACGGCGCTTCCGTTGACCATCACCTTCACTTTTTCCACAATGTCTTCCTTACTGGATCTCATCCTCTGCATGTGCTTTTCGTAGTCTCTCGTCATATCCAAAACTTTCTCATCCCATTCAGCGGTTTGATCATACTGAGTGTTCGTTGGCAGTGCTCGCATATCTTTCCGTGGAGTCTAGAAAAGTTCATTTACGTTTGTGTTTGGATGAATAAATACCGATTCTGCTGCAGATTGCATCCGAAGCTCATTTTTAGCCTCCATAGCTACCCGAAGAACCAGAGACAACTCTTTTCCGAGAGATACGGTAGCCATTCCGATGAGGAATCGAATGCCTTCCACATTCCCACTGTAATTGATGTTCCACTGTCCGTGAAGAGGAATCTTCTTTCTTTCGTCCCTCTCCAGTCTCCACACCAGCTCTCCGTTCACCGCAGCGTTGCGGACTTGCATAACTTTCTGTTGAGCTGGAGTTATGTATTTTCGAAGGTGATCCGTGGAACTTTTGATACTCTTCGCCATCATGCGAACATCGACTTCACGAAGAAGGACAGAATAGTCGAAATGCCAGTGATCGTTCTCCACACTGTCGAGTGTAGTCCATTGAAGTTGTGCCCAGCGGTAGATATTGTAATAGTAGGCCTGAACACGTAATTCTAGTGCTACGACATCGGAGTGTCATCTTCTTACTTTCTGTTGGATATCCATAGGGTTGATGTATCCTTTCATGTTCACGTCATCCACTTTCACATCTTCCGTTCCAGCCATCTTTCTTCGTCTTAATGTCGATTCCCGTTGTGCATTTCTCATCCAAGTGTACAAATCAACTAAATTTTTGTTTTTGGGAAGAGAACATGGCGGAAGCCAACCTTTCTCATCTCTTTTCGGCTCTATTTCAAACTCTTCGTCATCGTCCCATTCGCTTTCCGACAAAATTCCGGGGTCTTGCATTTCCTAAAAGGTCGACAACTTGCTTGAGCTCCATTCAAATCTCGGGGTTCTCACCAGATCTCCCAATTGCTTGATGGAATCACGCTCCTCGTTCTCTTCTTCGCCAGCCTTCTTTCTCAGTTTTTTCAAAAGTGGTGTAGGCGATTTACGTGAACGACTTTTTGGTTTTTGTCTGCAAATTTTTCCAGTTTCAGCTAGTGACAGCTTTTGATCGAAACTCACGGTTCACTGATTCCTTCCATCACCACTCTCGTTTCCTTCTTGGTCGTATCCTTCTCTTTCTTCCGACCCCTCTTACTTTTCGTCAGCGCCACAATCGCAGCCTCATCAGGTCGAGTGACTTTGAACTTGTGTGCATCCTCGAAAGACACCAGTTTCAACTCTTTTCCAACGTCCGATTGCCAATGACTCAGAAGAGCCATCAGAGCCGTTTTTCTTGTTTCCTCTAGTTCGAATTCTGGCCGAATTTCGATTCGATAACTGATCGCTTTGGACGCATTTTCGGCATGAGCAAACCAACGGAAAAGTGTTTTGAGAAGAATGCATGAGGGACACGACGCTTGGTGGGCACTCAGCGTCTTTGTGCACGACATCCGGTTTTTTCCAACTTTCACGACAACCTTGTCATCAGTACAGTCAAGGGCTAGCTTGAGAACTTTCGCCATCGCAACACTCTTCCAGCATTCCATCGTATGAACAAGTTTTTCAATAGCTCTGCTGAAATTGTCAACGACACTCAGCCACGAAACCATTACAGGAGCCAGTGCTTCGTATATCGGAAACTCGTCACCGGCTGTCAGTTCTTGTGGTCGAGCCATCACGAGGGCGGTGGTTACTGATCCGATTGCGGCTTTCAGATAATGCTCAACTAGAACTTTAGTTTTCTTCTTGGCAGGAGTGTGCTCGATTGGAACTCCTAAAGCCGCCGAAAGAATTGGAGTCTTGTTGAGTGGAGTGGTGGCGGCAGGTGAGTTGATTGGAGTGACTACCGTGTTTGATCTTCCGGTTACGAATACAGGAATGGTCCGCCGTTCCAGGATGATGGAAGTGTCCGATATGTTAAAATCAAGCATGATTCGTGGCTCAAGATTGTTCATGCGCCTAGAGACCGAGCACTGATCCCAGTTGTTCGAATTCGTGGTCGTCCCGCTGCTTCCAAAGTCCGGCGCGTCTTTGTTCGTCAACTGAAGGAGTTGAACGGTGATGGCACTGCCATTCAGTTGGTAGAGAGTGCTCGATAGATTAGCAGGCTCTGGCTCAAGCGTGTTTGCCATCTGATCAGTGCTCCCATGAATTAGTTTCGATTGGATATAAGCTCGATCGATCAAAAATAGAGCCATGTTTGCGGTGATGTGATCGCTGTTGTTGGTTTTGACTACATTCTTCTTCACACCGCACTGAAATAGTCCTGCTGTGACTCTCGGCAGATCAACAGTTATCTCGATTTCAGGAAGGGGCTTCGACTCTAGAAGAAAAAAGAGTCAACTGAATTCTTCAAACGAAACCTTACCGTCTTCTTCATCAGTGAATAAACTTTCTGTCAGAGGCTGCCTGTGTTTTTTCAAAACACATTCTCTGTAGCACATGTGCACTAGAAGACAGGGATTGATGGCTGAGATTGAATGAGTGGCAGCATTCACGAGTCTCTCGATAGCCTCAACTCCAATTGGGGAGATGAAAACATCCAGAGAGGTAGCTGCTACTCCGCTGATAGCCAGTCGTCGTTTCCGCAGAACCTCGCGGGATCCGGTGTACTCGACGTCTTGTTCAACTGGCTCTTTCTTGTCAACCACACTGAATACGTTTCCGGATTTTTTGTGTTTCGGCATGAACCGCACTTCATTCACTCCTCGCAAGCTCGACTCCTTCAAAAGATGATTCATAATGGAAATGACGCGGAAGACTCACATTGAAGAATTTAGTTGCTTGAAACTCTTGGCACCATTCCAAAATGGCACCAGGTTCTCCAAATTGAGGAACTGTTACGTCCGATGGCAACTCGACTTTTACGTTATCAACGAACTCTGCGTAACTCGTAGTCATTTCGATTGATTGTAAAAGACGCAATCCTGGTGCTTGTTGAGACTTGGCTGAATGGAACGACTCAGTGTCTTCCGAAGTTCGTTTTTTGATGTTGATGGCCACCGCCTGCTTTTTCGGTCTTTTGTAGTACATGTGAGGTTGATTGCTCAAAATATGCTTGTTCTTCTGAATGACACTCTGCAGAACTTTTGGCTGTAGATCGGGATTCTTCTCGATTCCTGGCACGAAAAACTTCTTTTTTTTCATTGTTTCCATGAAAGTCGATCCACTGAAATGAAGAAAATAAGAAAACATTACTCCAATTCTAGATATACATCTCGTCAGCATCGCCGAAAAAACAAGTGTTTCCGAAGCACGCACAACCCCAAACTGAATGATCTGCCCACAAAAAGTGCAATCTTTTCGTATCAGCATCGTGCAATCGAACGAAATCGAGACGTTCTCTCTCTAGACTTGGCGCCTCAGATCTCGCATTCGGTAACTGAAAAAAGAAGAAGAAAAATTAAAACAGCTTCTGATTATTGCAATCCACCTCAATATCTAAGGAGACACCTTCAATCGCTGCGCTCGCTCCTTCGATCCAAACGTATTCTGGTTTCTCTCTGATTCGAACGGCTTGTCTGATTGAGATACCCGGCACTCGAATGCACACATGCTCAGTGAAACGACCTTCGTGAGCATTGCACACGGTCACGCGGACTGGATCAGCACTGATCTGAAATTATAACTCTAGCATACTCAAAAATCAGAATAAAACGTACTTGCAGAACAGTTTTCTCCTCTACGAAAGTGAGATCCACCGAATCAACAGACACTCGAACTTGTCGATACTTCATAGTTTCTTCTGTCCGACAAGGAGACAACAGCTCATTTCTCTTCTTTCCAGCCACTGAACAAGCCTTGATAAGTTGTCCATGCTGACAGAATTGCATTCTATCCGGAACTTTGGTAGCATCGTCAGGACAGAGGATGAATATCAAGAGGGACTCGACAATCTGATGTAGAACTAGAGCCTGCAAACAAAGTTTCTAGAGATTCATAGACTGTGGAAACCAACGTGCGCGGGGAAATCGAGAGTTCCGGCAATGTCACCGACGAGTATCTCCATAATCCATCCGTATTCCACCAGTCCCATGTTCCAAGCGACGTCCTTTGCAGAGTACATCGCATGTCCCCTAAACAAGAATAGAGATTAACACTTCGTCGAACTTCACTAGGATTACCTGAACTGAAATCCGGAAAGAGTGATGCAACCAGCACCAACTCCAGTGCTCGACTTGTCAAGGTATGCACACGCAGGGCTCACTCCCACTTGAATCAACGCCTGTGTTTTCGTTTTCTTCACTTCGACAGCGACTTCTTCAATAAACACAACCGGCACTTTTTCGGGTTCTGAATTCAAACTATTCGAATTTTTGATGTTCGTAGTTTCCGAACCTGCGCCCTCGTCTATTGCAGGCGAGTACAGTAACATTTCCGCGCGGATGTTGCACACACGAACAGTAACGTCGACGTTCATGGTACGGAACCATTCGACAGGCTTGGAACTGGCGTTGTTTTTATCGAATGATGCTTTAAGAATGAACGGATCATCGACTTTGTTGATTTCTTCGTCAAGTGAAGTCATCTGTAAATTTTAAATTGGCAAGATCCACACTTGATTAAAAACTCACCGCGTCATACCATCCAAAGTAATTATTTTTGAGCTCGAAGAGAAGTTTCACTAGAAGGCCAGTGAATTTCACATCACTTCCTTCAATGAGAATTTCGACGCCGAGGAAGTCAGGTTCGAGCTGGAACATGGCCAATTGTGAAGAAAACGATGGCATGGCAATAACTCACTTCCCATGGATGATTAACTGGAGGAGGAAGATAATCGGCAAGAATGGCAAACGGAATGTCCGATGGAATGTTCTCCTTGACGACAAGTGGCCGATACTGATGGTCGAACTTCATTTCTACTAATTCCGTTCTCCACAGTTCGAACCACGCGTCTTTGTCGACTGAGTGAGTACCGTGCTTCGACGGAGCAGCGTATGATTTACACCTGGCAAGCCGAGACAGTGCTGCGCGCATCGGTGCCGTGGCAGAATCCGGTGGGAATCTGAACAAATGTCTTCTTCGAAAAATAAAATGTGATAACTAACTTGGCGCGCATTGCGACTTCTTTTTCTCCCCTCAGCTCGTACTTCATCATCTGAATTTGCGGAAGGAAATCGACGAACGGAAGTTCACAGTCGAAACTCAATTTTTCACCGACAATTGCAACTTCCACATTCTCGGCGTTCATGTCAGCGGTATCCACCCAATTAGACTCGTTCAACAGCATGATTACCTGAACAACTGATTAAAAACTTTGCTTCCCACTCTTGAAAACAAACCTCAAAACTGTCGACAACTTTCATTCGATTGTACACTCTGAATGGCACGAACTTGGCGATGTCGGATGGATCTTCTCCCATCCAGTCGTTCACGAGATCAGTGAACAGCCGTTTGTGATCCCATACGAACCAAGCAGCTGCCTTTGTGAAAGTGTAGTCCAATGTCCAAGTCTGCTCTCCGTTCCAAGTCAACGGATAGACGAAACTGCCATCGATACAAAAATTTTGACATTCGATCAGCTTCGTGAACACTAGAGAGGTGGTTGTTTCGAAACTAAAAATCTTCACTTTCTCCAGTTTTTAATCCAGATACTCACTTCAGAAATTGTGCTTTCAGGTTCCAATAAAAACCCTTCTCTGTTGTTATCCACAAGATTGACATCTGAATAAAGCGCTTATATTGATACAAACCCTTCGGAAACTCACGTCAATGTTACTTTGTGGTCCACAACGAGTTCTAATACTTTCGAGTTGTTCTCCTCGCATGAACCAAATGTCCATGCACGATTCTTTCGTCAAAATTATCTTGGCGTTGTGTTTGACATGAATCCTCTTCTGTCCTCTTATTGGCATAACTGTTGCCGATGTGTTTTGATAATCAGGAGGATAGAAGAAGGAATAAATCAAAAATCGCTGCTGCTCCGCCCACGGGCCATATGACAAGACAGTGTTATTGCCGAAACGCCACTCTGAGGACCACACAGGTACTTTTGAAGTTATACTCTGGGGCTCATCATCTGTCACGTAGCCTGAAAACCCGAGAATAGTTTTTGTTTAAAAATATTATTTACCGAGCAAGTCTTGTTTGTAGACGAATTCCAGAGAAGCCGACTGTAGGAGTGGACATCCGTCATTTCCCGTCGTTCGAGGTGGCTCTTTTTCTTTGGAGGTGAACTGGAACTGCTCGTTTTTCACAAGCGACACGGCGACATTCTCCATTTCTCCTTCGAAAGTTAGCAATGCGCGGTCGTTCGCTGACTCCGTCACGCTCATCTTGCCTGGAAGAGACACTCTTTCTGTAGTTTTGAAACAAATTATAACTCACTGTTCATGTTTTCGAATCTAGTCCAGAGAGCATAAGGAAGGAACTTGTTGCCCACGAGAATGCAGCCAGCACTCACTTCCACATGCACAATTCCCAGCAGATTCCACATGTTCTCCCACACTGAAGACGGCGGTGTTCTGGAACTGAAGTGCCGTCCAAACAGATGATTAAGTGCGAACTCTTACGTATCAGGTGGCTTGTTAGGAGGCCGTTTCGCATCACTCATGTTTGTGTTCTCGAAAAACCAATCGAATCTTCGTATCCGCGCAATTTCAGCATATTTGGTCAGATTGTTGTAGATATTGACGTGTAGTCCATTGAGTACTAAGTGCAATCGAGAAGCACGCTTTCTGAATGGGTAAACGGAGTAGATGTACAGTTCAGCGACTCTTACGTTGTGAGATTAAGACGACGATGCTCAACAGACTTCCAGTACTTGAACAGCAGATGTCCATCGTTGACTTTTATCGTCATGTCGCCATTATCGTAGATGACGTTTCGAAACATAATCTTTCCGGCGTGCAATCCGGAAATGGAGATACCTCCGATTCGAAAGTAGATACCATTTTTTGATAGTCGTAAGTACCTGTGAAACAAAGATTTTTTCCGGAAACTTAAGAATCGACTCACTTGTCTATGACGAATGTGAAAAAGATAGCGCTGACTCTGGAGAAGAATAGAACAACGAATGTGCACCACACAATGAAGACGGTGAGAGCAGCTAGCACTACATAAAACGACCTTTCTCCCGGCTCAATTTGACTGTCGATTTTGATTTGGACTTCGAACGCTTCCGACATTTTTGATTCAGAACCCGTATTAGACTGTGGACATTAACTGCAATTTCGTTTTTTTTTAACTTGAATTGAATTGGAATTTCTATTGTGAATAACAATCAGAAAGTGAGGATAAATCTTATAGAGAGAGCAAAACATGAAAGCTGAAGAGTCACAAAAAGAGCCCTGAAAATACCAAAAACAGATTGAAAGTAGGAAGCGCGCTCCGTTGCGCATGCTCAACGTGTGGCGGCGATTCAAACAGGAGTTGTTGTTTCAAAGAATTTTCATATGAATGATCATGAAAATTCCGAGTTTTTTTTCGAAACCTCGAAGAGAAAGAACAATTTTCAGAATGCAATGCAAAATTAAAGTTTAAAAATGTTCTAAAAAATCAATAACAGGTGCCGACAGTGAAAAACGGCAAAAAAAAAACAGAGAACAGTGGACGGATGAACAAATTAATAAAGTTATGAAACATTTGTTTTCTTGAATTCCAAACAAAGTTGATAAGCGAAAGAAGTAAAATATGTGCCAACTCAGGCATAATCAAACTAAGATTTCCTACGTGACCATCGAAA
This sequence comes from Caenorhabditis macrosperma, assembly GCA_963932285.1. Lineage (NCBI taxonomy): Eukaryota > Metazoa > Nematoda > Chromadorea > Rhabditida > Rhabditidae > Caenorhabditis > Caenorhabditis macrosperma. The sequence continues at coordinate 6,717,033 of OZ010622.1, forward strand.
GCAACGTGTTTTTTCTCTCGAAAAATGAAATTGCCCATTCAATTTCATATCAATTTTCCAATCGAGCATCTGAAGTGCACAATGGTCGCTTGCAACATATTCAGGTGTGCGAACATCCTTCTCACGATTCTAATCATCCTGCCCATCGTAAATGTTTCATGTGGGTCTCTTTTCCGGAAAACGACACAGGGATGGCCACATTACAGGCCAGGCCACTACTAAGAGTCCGAAGAAGAACGGAACGGTGGTGGTGGCGGCGAAGAACGGCTCAATGCCGATGACGATGCTCCCGAGGAAGCAGGTCCTCGAGGAAGTCGCCGCTTACCGTTTGAAGTGAGCGGAGGGCGAGCAGAGCGGAGAGAGGGGGATCTGTTTTCAGTGCGCACCTCGTGGCCGGCTACATCAACATGACCATCTCGACCATCAACCTTCTTTTCGCTCTTCTCAACTTCTACTTGATCTTTGGAAGGGTACTATATTTCAGCATTTCCGTCGAACTAATCACAAAAGTCGCAGTTTGGACTGAAATCACTCGAAAATCATTACTTTTGCATAATCAGCTGATTCTTTGATCACTTATCGATTACAGTACAAAGCGCGTCTTCTTCAAATCTCCGGAAAGCTGAGCATCGCCGTCGAAGAACTGACCAATCGGGATCTCCACCCGAAAATCAAAAGTTAGACTAACCGAAACGCGTTTCTCTTCAACTTCTTTTTCAGTGGGTCTTGCTCGTGAAGTAGAAATCAATTCGCCGCTGCTCGATGAGATTTTCGCGCTGATGAAGGAGCCGAGTCCGCTTTTCGACGACGCAAACGGCTTGTTCGAAGGACAGAAAGAGGCTCGAATCCGGAGAACGATGCCGAAGGAGCAGGTGATTTGTACGCGCGTGGCCTCCGTTTCATGAATTTGTTTGCAGCCGGGAGAGAACAAAGACGACAAGGGAGGGAAGATGACGAAGACGGGCGACGGTCAATCGATGGCCACGCCGGCGGACGACACGAAGAGCACGGCGAAGTCGCAAGTGTCGGATATGAAGAAAAACAAATAAACGATTTATTAGCAATGTTATGAGCACGAAACGATGGTTGTACATTCAGGAGGGGGCGATTTTGAAACGGACCGGAGTCAGCCGGTCAAGGGTCCTTCGACGCGTCCGCCGTTCCATTCAACCTTGAGATTCGGAGGTTGAGTGGTCGAGACGGGGGCGAGGATGGCACTGGCGACGCCTCCGACTGCGTTCGACAACGGAGCGGCTGCATACGAGGTTCCGTTGGAAACGGTCGCATTCGATCCATTGATAGCCTCTCCGACCTTCCCGAGCACATCTCCAGCCCCTCCGATCAGACTGCCGATCGCCGATGTCACGTTTCCTGCGATTGCACCGCCCGTCGTGTTCATGAACGTGCCAATGGCCGTTCCGTTCAACTGGTCCCCAATCCAGGTCTGTGAGCTGTTGAGAAAGTTCCCTGTGTGCTCTTTGGTGTCGTTCCAAGCGCCCGAAATGAACTGTCCAGTGCTGCAAAAGTCCGTGTGTTCTGTGCCCTCCCTTGCTGCTCACTGACCTGTTCACAGCCCCTCCGACCCACGTCTTCGTGTTGTTCACAAACGAACCGGCCGTGTCGTTACTCGATCCCAACGAGTTCCACGCATTCGAAAGAAACTCGCCAGTGCTGAAAACAACAACTCGAGAGATATTAATTCGCAGAACTAATCCCACCTGTCCCATTTGTCGTCGATCCAGTTCTTGGTGTTGTTGATGAACGAGCCAGAAGAAGTGCCGTTCGAGTTCAGCGTTTGATCGATGAAATCGCCGGTTTTGTTCAGGAAATTGGACACTGGACTGGAAGAGTTCGTGCCAGTGGCACCTGGAAAATTGGAATTTGTTGTGGGATGCAGTGGGGACAAACAGAAGACGTACTGTTGATGGTGTTGCCGAGAAATGCCTTCGTGTCGTTGAAGAAGTTGCCTGTCGAGTTGATGAGACTTCCGACGAGACCTCCCATCGGACGAGGTGTAGTCGTCGTCAGATTTCCAGAAGGCGTTGCGGTTGAAGACGTCGAATTGGTCGGCATGTCGCCTCCTCCGAATATCGAATGCCACGTGGTGCTGATCCAGTCGCCAGCCTTCCAGATGATTCCGGGCGCTTCGGTGGTGGTGGTGGTGGAGGTGGGAACGGCGTCTCGTTTGACGGGTTGCGATTGTTCTTCTGATTCAGGCGATGAAGTGGAAGAGGACTCTTTTCGAGCAACTGTCGATGGATTGGAAGATACACTGATGAGTGCCTCAATGATCGGAGGATTCGTGAACTGGTTGAGAGGACCGCCGACGATGGAATATGTCGGAGCGGCTGCAATGTGTTGGGGGCTCGGAGTGGAGGGAACAGGAGTTCCAGATGAAGTGGCAGATGTGGGGACAGTTGAGACGGCGGAGGCAACAGGAGCCACCGTGACCAATTGCTGACTGCCAGAGTTGAACAACGGACCAGTTATCATGACGGTGGGAGGAACAGTTCCGGCTGTGGTTCCTGTCGACTCCCCAGCGGAATGGGTCGTTCCAGGAGTGGATGGGGGAAGAGTGCCTGGTGGTTTTGTGGTTTGTGTGGTCAGATACCAGAAGTCAGACAGTGTGAATGTTTCGGGAGCGGTTGGATCCAGAGTCACACTTCCGTCGTCTTCCAGCGGAAGTTCTGTTGAAATATATGCCTCTGTGGTCGCTGACAAATTCGATCCGATTGGTTTGCTCGTAGAGGTAACAGCCAACGACGCAACAGTGGCTGCTCCACCATCAGAGAGATGTGATGGAGTAGTCGAGGAAGCGGTTCCCCAGACACTCACTGTCGATTGAGTTGTGGCCACCGATGAAGATGCACTGTTCGGAGCCATCGCCGTCACTGGGCTGTTCGGATTGGGAGTCGTTCCCCAGACACTGATCGTCGATTGGCCGGTGGTCGGAGTCGTTGGACTGGCTGTACCCCAGACACTGACCGTAGACGCTGAATTGGAGCCAGTAGGTGTAGAGGCGACAGTTCCCCAAACACTGATAGTCGAAGGACCGCCCGTCGTGGGAGTAGTGGGACTTGCCGTGCCCCAGACACTGACTGTGGACGCGCTTGCACCTGGCGATGGAGTCGTTCCCCAGACACTGATCGTCGATTGACCTGTGGTCGGAGTCGTTGGACTGGCGGTGCCCCACACGCTGACTGTCGACGCTGAATTGGAGCCAGTAGGTGTAGAGCCGACAGTTCCCCAAAGACTGACGGTTGACGGACCGCCCGTCGATGGAGTGGTTGGACTGGCTGTACCCCAGACACTAACTGTGGACGCGCTGGCAGTTGGCGATGGAGTCGTAGGGCTGGCGGTGCCCCAAACACTGACGGTTGACGCGGATGCAGAGCCAGGAGACGTGGAGCCCGCAGTTCCCCAGACACTGACTGTCGGTGCAGTCGCAGAGGTGCTAATTGTCGAGAGAGGGGAACCGGTGGATGCAGTGGATTGAGTGGCAACGACCAACGGAGTGACTCCGCCGGCATCGGCCAGAGGTGTTGTTGCAGAGGAGACTGTGGACTGACTGACACCTCCTGTTGTCCCAACAGTTCCAGTGGCTACAGTCGGCGGGAGGGTAACAAAAGGCGATTGGGCAGGGGTTACAGAAGGAATATTGGACGCATTCGGAGAGTAACTCGACGGCCAAATGTAGCAGAGAGGTACCTGCGGATACAGATAAGACATCGGGAGAGGGGAGGAGTCCGTCGTGTAGACAGTGTCTGGAATCAACGATCAGTTTGAGAACTCTACGCAGATCCACCGACCGACGTCATAGAACTGGAAGTGTTTCCAGAGGGGAAGTGTCGCTCCACAGTCGCCGAGTCTCTTCGCGCAGTAGATGGTCTCTCCGGTGTCCACGTACTCTTCGTAGGGTCTATTCGGCTCCTGTCCGGTCACAATCAGTTTGTGATCGAGGCGATCTGAGAGGTCAGAGACTGAAAGTCGACGGGGGGAGCAGGTGTTGATGACTCACGAAAGTATCCGGTTTGGTTATCGAATTGCTGTTGGAGCTTAACGAGACAGCTGCAAGCGGTGCTCTTGGAGGATGTGAGAACTTTCCCGAGCACGCCCGTCTGATTGTACCCGGCGAGACTGGAGTCAGAGGAGGCCAGTGTCGTGTAGTAGTGATCTCTCTCGATTCCGTCGATATTGTTGTCGTACACCTTGAGATCACTCAGCGCCGAAAGTGGGGTGTCAAAGTTCAGTGTTCCGCACGTAGGCCTACTGGCCACTGAAATGAGAGCGTGTGACGTCACGGCGAGTCTGTGTTGTTTACCGGTTCCCGTTGTCAATGGCCACGCGTAGCAGATGGGCAGGAACTCTTGGTTGTATCCGTCGTACACGACGTCTTGCTCGAATGCGTACGCGTGATCTAGAGAACTAGGTGACCACTATATAGATGGTCGGTCGGAACTCACAAACACCGCCGTTTGAGATCTTATAGTATCTGTAGATGGGTACGGTAGCTCCACAGGAGCCGTTCGCAGAGACACATACGAACGTGGTCTTGTTGTCTTTTCTGAAAAAAAAAACGCTAATTATAGTCAAGCGACACCCGGGTGAGTCAGAAACGCACACGTAATGAGAGGGTAAGTAGAAGGAATGCTCTGTGTCGAAGAACAGAATCGTCGACTGATTCCCTGAAAGAGCAACTGTGGTCTCTCTTCCTCTCTTCCCAATACCTTGGAATGTGTCCGTGTATCTGTCAAGGGTTACTGTACACGAAGCAGGACACGCGGATTGGTTGTTGGTCAGAACGCGAATCGGATCGGAAACTTGATCGAAAGAGTTTGACGGCGCCGTCGGGGCGATCTCGTACGACACGTGATCATCGTCGAGAGCGTACTCGTTGCTGTACACCTGGACCGTTTCTGCAGAAAACTCCACACTCGGCGGTTCTGTGTTCGTGCTTACCCAGAACATCCGTGGCAGATAGCTTCGCAGACGAGCATTCCTGAGCAACGGCTCGCGGGAGAGCAAAGAGCAGAAGGGAGAGGACGAAGGCGTTCCGCACGAAACCCATCCGACTCACCTCTTCGTCGGGCAGGTTCTAGACTGAAAAGCGGATATGCTGATAGGGTATCATGTCTCTGAAAGTGGGCGGCGCCTTTTCCATGACAACCCGCGCGGGGGACATTCCGAGTGCTTTGAGTAGAGTTTATTGACGGAGCACGAGGTAAACAAGTTGATAAGATTCGACGGAAACACTACTCATGCTTCCGCGTGAGAATGGCTGGGGGCGCGAATTGGGCGATCGAAAAGTTGTCAACCTGTTTGCTTTCATGTGTTTTGGCGGGGGTTCGAGAGAGACGGAGGGAGGGGATCAACCCGGAAAGGGATTTCGTTCGAATTTTTTGAAAACAGACAGTCTTTGGTCGAACAAAAAGTGCGAGCGAGGACCGTTGAAAGGCTGTTCGGGTGAGGAGCGGCGAGAGAGAGAGAGAGGATCATTAAATCAACGGAACGAGGTGGGATTTCGGCGATAAAACGTCACAGAGGTTCGGAAACTCCCGACTCTTTGAGCACTTTCGATCCGCGTTCTCCCTTAGATCATATCATATCGTTTCCAGTTGTCTTCTCGTCTCAGTGACCTTGTTTACCTGCTCACTTCGAGTTCAAATTTCCAAAATAACAACTGAAGAAGACGAAGAAGACGAAGGTGTGCATCGATGCGCAACATCCGGTCTGTCGCCGACTCGCCGCCTTCGCAACGGCTTCATTCTGCTGCTTCAAAACGTGAGATGACGTGGCAAGCGACTCTTTCGTTCTCTCGTTCCATCGGCGGGGCGCCACGGCCCTCTGCGGAGCCACCTGTCGCGCGTTGTGCCGCCAATTGTCGTGCCACGGCAATAATCGTCTTCGTGAGAGCGAGGGGCGTCCCGTGTTTTTGTGTGTTTAGTGTGTATGTCAAACTGATGATCTATCGACGCGGCTGAAGACACGGACCCCCCACTCCACTTGTTTATATCAGCCCCCGCCGCCGCCTTGCTGACACGTTCCGTGTTCCTCTTCAATTACCATATGAGCCAGCTCATCATTTCTTCCAATTTATGTGCTAATTCCCCCCGAATCCCGTACGGATAGCATCGCAATTTCGCATTTGTTTGTGGAAAAAGAAACAAACAAGAAGAAGAAGAGGAGGAAGCAGTGGTAGTAGAAGAAGAAGAAGAAGACGACGTTCTGTGTTCTCTGGGGAACAACCTGCCGGCCACATTCGGGCGACAAATTGAGCAATCCCGGGCTCCGGGAGCTCATCTTCTCTTTTTGGCCCCCGAAACACACACTCACACTCTTCCGCCCCATCATCGTGCACTTGTTTCGACTCGCCGCGCCGTTTTTGGCGGAAATTGAGAGTGATGCATGTTTTTATGCGGCGAGAGAATTCTCAGTATGTCTCCCGCCGACCGAATTCGGGTGAGATTGCAGCCCAAATGTGGCTTTGAGGTTCTGCAAGACCCTGTAATTGAGGGGGGAATCTGAGAGAATCTGATTCCAAGAAGAGTGATCCTCAGTGTTTTTCAACAAAGCCTCCTTTCTTTTTTGTCAGAAACCGTGCCCAATTTTAGAATTCCGTGTCGTTGACTGCTCTATTCCTTGTTTGAAAGAGTACAGGAATATCGGTGAAATTACTGAACTGTTTCGTGAAAGACTGAATATGACGGTTCGGTCATTTTACCAGCCAACTTCATGTTATCAAAATCAACAGATACACGAGATGGCCTCTGCTCTCGGGTCTCGCCATGGACAAAACAATAACTGTAACACTCTTTTTTGTGTTTTTCTTGCAGTTTGTCGTTTTTGGCACGTTTTTAGCCAATTTCTTGTCGGAACTTGCACTTAAAAATGGAGTTTTGATAGAAAAACTCGAAAAAAAACGATGAATTCTGAAACATTGAAGAGTTGAAAAGGAAGTGAGGGAACCTTTGAAGATTCCAAAAAGATGTTCGTTGGCCTCTTGCCAGATACGGTAGCCATCGGTTTTCGCTTTCCGTTCCGTCGCTTGCTAAATTCTTGTTCTCTCTCGAAAAAGAACTGCGAGAGTCCGATTTGCAGCTGCTCTTTCATATGTATTTCCGAAAAGGAAGTTTTCCGAGAGACGAGACAAAATAAGTGTGTTCGGATTGGCCTATGATGATGACGGGCCCTTTCGCCGGCTCGTTTCCCTATTTGTGCGTGTATTCGGCACCGAATCTCCGGGGAGTCAACCCTTTTGGGCGGACGCCGCCGCCGCCGCTGCGCCGTCGCCCGCTGCGGAGCAAGAAAAACCGGATGAGACGACGCTTCTAATGCTCATTTCTACATTACTGACACTTTTTTGACACTTGCTCTTTTGCTTCCTCTCTTTTTTCGGTGGAGAGGCGTCGTTTGCACTCATTCAATCATCATTTGACTCTCGGCTTAACTGTGTCTTCTTCTTCTTCTTCTCCCACTCCCCCTTCAGAAATTCATCTTCTTCTCCTACGTCTCCACGCTCCTTTCTGGTCCGTTCCGTTGTATCGCCGACGGCATCGAATTTCACAGCTTCCTCCAACTTTTGTCACCCGAACATTTTTCTCCTTTCATTATTTTGTCTCCTCCGCCTTCGACGTCTTCACTCCCTCATTGTCTGATTGACCCCCTCAACCCGATTGCTACCGTAATCCTGTTCTTTCTCTTCTCTGAAACCATGAACATCTGAAGCCCCGGAGAGGAGCGAAAGATCATTCTTCTCAAATTACCAACCACACTCTCTTCCCGGAGCAACTTACCGTATTCGTCAATCAACTCATCAAAAGAACATCTGCAAAAAACTCCCGTCCGCCACACGAAGCAGCACGAGCAGCAGCCGCAGCAGCAGCTGGCACGAATGAGGAGAAAAAAGAGATTTCGGAAATTTGAAGGCAACCTGATACCTGGCATATACACGGCGCCCGCCCTCCTCCTTCCACGTCATTTGTCTTTCGAAGAAGCGACTTTTGTGTGTTGTTTGCAAATTAGTTTTCGACGAGGTTCCCCAAGTGTCAAGTGATGTCATTTCACGCCTGGTCCATTGAAGAAGCTATGGTTCGTAGATGCGACGAAAACTTAATGATACCGCGATTCTCGAGTGAAGAGAGGGAGAGAGAGGAGGGGGGGGGGGGGGGAGAATAGCGCCACGAATGAATAATTCGGGGGTGGGGCCCAGTTATGACCGGGGGAAGACCTCTTCTGAGGTGAATGCGTGTGTGCGCGCGCTCCGGAAGACTCTTTTGTCGACGAATATCTGACCCTTGAAACGAAGAGCATTCAGCGTCGTCGAGTGTTTTCGGAGTGCCCACTGCCGCATGCAATTGTGCTCCGTCCACCCCCCCCCCCCCCCTCTCCGGACTTACTATCTTATCAACTCATTATTTGCTCTTCTGCTGCCCCGTGTCTTATTGACGAGCCGTCCGGACAGGTACAAACCGGTCACGTGGGTCTCCCTCCGGAAGACGTCTCTTGTTGTGTCACTCAACGGAACTTCTTCTCCTTCTGACTCTCCCACGGCTACTTAACTCTGTCTTGTTCCCTCAAAACGCCACTCCTCCTCCTTCGCCCGACACTCTTTGCTTTTCAAAAGTTCCTCCCGAACCTCCTCCTTCAATATTCATTTGTGTGTTTCTTTGTTGAGACCCTCTGAATAATGACCGACTCTTTTTCGTCAAGTTCGAAGATTCCCCGAGACTGTCTCTTCTTCCGCCACTCTTCGACTCACAACACTTGAGAATGCCAAAAAACAGTGTGCGTGTGTCAGTGGTTTTTCTTTCGGCGAAAGAGTGATTCCGCGGCGACGGATGTCCTTCATCGCCACCCATCTGCAACATTTCCACCCTATTTGCACACGATTCGCTCGTAAAATTGGCCGTAAACTTTCAGTTTTTCCGCCCGTGTCACTCACTCTCGCGCATCGCATCCCAAATTTATTTATTCGCCCCCCCCCCCCCCCCTTTTCACACTCGTTTCAGCCTCATTTTGTTTATTTCCTTCCTTCATTCGACTTTTCCACTTGCGCCTTCTTCCCCTCGCCCCGAGCAACCGTGTGTTTATGCTTTCTTGTAATGCGCGTTAATCACCTAATTACGGCGAGTAACAGAGCAGAAAAAATGGATTATTAACGCTCGGAGGCGTCGCGAGGAGTCACACCCGAAATAGAGTTGGTAGGCCGAAACGGAGTACGTCACACACACAGACACACGCGGATCGCTGATCCGAAAAAGGGCAATGGTACAAGAGGGAACTCTCCTTTTTCCCCATCCGAATCTCTCCGAACCCTTCTCTCTCTCTCCAGCTCTCCCAATCCCAATCCAATTCCCAATTTCGATGCCCATTTCCGCGATCCCATTTCATTTCCGTGCGGCGCAGGTGTGCGTCCCTCCTAACTCGGTTACCTGTTTCTCCGTTCCGTCTCATGCATGCTCCCACTTCCAATTAGCATCACTCGCCGTCGTCAGATCAGACCGCCTACTCCTATGTGAATGCGAGGAGCGGCACGACACGTGATCTGCAGTCGCAGCTAGCCCTCTTCTTCGTTTCCGGCCATGCAAGTGCCCGTCATCCGACGGCACCTCACCCATCACCTCTTCTTCGTCTGCCAATTCGTCCTGCTCGCCCTCATTCAAAGGATAGAACCGAGGTCGATTGTCACGGGCGGGCATGTCGTGCACACTCCGCTCGGAACGATTCGTGGAGTTGGCCAGGTTGGATGACCCCTCTGACGTCCACTGACTCACTCTTTCTCGGTTTTCCAGACATTCGACGGTGCGAAAGTGTCCGCATTCCTGGGAGTTCCTTACGCGAAGCCGCCGATCGGATCGAGAAGATTCAAAATGGCCGAGATGATAGACCGATGGAGCGGCGAACTGGAGGCGCGGACGCTCGCGAAGACGTGCTATCTGACGATCGACACCGCGTTTCCGCAGTTCCCCGGCGCCGAAATGTGGAATCCACCTGGAGTGAGTGAGATATATGTTGGTGAAGTCAACTGAATATCTTTAGGCGATATCAGAAGACTGCCTGAACATGAACATTTGGGTTCCCGAAGATCACGACGGATCCGTTATGGTGTGGATATACGGAGGAGGGTTCTTCAGTGGCACACCGTCTCTCGACTTGTACAGCGGATCTGTGCTCGCCGCCAAAGAGCACACGATTGTGGTCAATGTGAACTATAGGTTAGCGGAGAGAAAGAGGGGCAATTGGAATGATGAAGAGTTTCTAGACTCGGCCCATTCGGTTTTCTGTACTTTGGAGACGACTCTCCGATTCAAGGAAACATGGGTTTGATGGATCAGCAGTTGGCCCTTCGGTGGGTTCACGAGAACATCGGAGCGTTCGGAGGAGACCGCTCGAGGGTGACTCTGTTCGGAGAATCGGCCGGTTCCGCATCGGCGACTGCTCATCTGTTTGCACCGAACTCTCACAAGTACTTCAGAAACATCATCGCCAAGGTATCACTCTCGTCTTGACAGCCCATCACTTGTTCATTTCCAGAGTGGTTCCATCATCAACTCTTGGGCCTCTGCCACTCAGCCGACCATGCTCGATTTGTCTCTCCGTCTGGCGAAGAAAGTCAATTGCAGCTCTCCGAACATGGAAGTCGTTGCCAAGTGTCTGAGGAGCGTCCCCGCGCATTTGGTTCAGGCGGAAGCGGACAACATCTCGGGAGACATCGGGCCTCCGATGACCTTCGCCTACGTCCCGGTCTCTTCCGATGTCAACTTCTTCCAGGTTCCATCTTCCGTTCGTTTTCCCACTTGAAACGTCTCTTTTTCTACAGGGGAACGTATTCCAAAAACTCGAAGACAAGCAGTTCAAGAAAGACGTCAACATAATATTCGGAAGTGTGAAAGACGAGGGAACCTACTGGCTTCCCTATTACATGTCGCTGCCGAAGTACGGATTCGCATTCAACCACACCATCTCCGCCGAGGATCCACACAACCGGGCGCTGATCACACGGGAGCACTACGAGGAGTCGATGAAGGCGTTCATGCCGTACTTTGCCGGCTCGCAGCTTGTGCTCAACGCTTTCATGAACTCTTATGAGCACGTTTCGACGAGCAACGTGCCCGAGGAGCGGTACAGAGACGGAGTGGCACGGTTCCTCGGCGACCTGTTCTTCACGTGCTCACTCATCGATTTTGCTGATCTGATAGCCGATAACATCTTCGGGAACGTTTATATGTACTATTTCACTTACAGGTAGTATATAGGAACAATCCGTTTAGTGTTTTGAGACTGTTTGTGTTTCAGGTCCAGTGCAAATCCATGGCCCCGTTGGATGGGCGTGATGCACGGATACGAGATAGAGTACGCATTCGGACAGCCCTACTGGAGACCGCATCTTTACGATCAGACGCAGTTGGACGACGAGAAGAGACTCTCGTCGATCATCATGCAGATATGGGCAAACTTTGCCAACACTGGGTAAGAAGAACAAGGAGGGCATGCTTACGAAACAGAACATTTCAGAATGACCGATTCATTTTGGCCCCGATACAACAAGATCGAAAGGAAGGCGATCGAGTTGGGAGAGAACACTCTGAACGGAAAACACCGTGTCATTTCCGATGTACACGGTGGCTTCTGTCGGATGATAGACGAGGCGAAGGCCTTCGTGAAACAGAAAAATGGTGAGTTGTCGAGATTCTCAAGGAGAAATACTCATCTTCTTTCTCAGCGAACGACTGCCGAACGACACGGAAGTCGGACTCGTCTTCGGAGCAATCGAGTTCGTCGACGGTTTCCTTTGTCTATCCGATCCTTGTTTCCATTTCCATTCTCATCTCTTGTACTATATTGTGATAAGTTAGGTGTATTTGCTGTTAATTCGCGCTGTTAGCTGTTGAACTTCTTCTTCGTTTTCTCGGATCTCACTTTGTTCCGTTTCACTTTGCCCCTTTCTCCCCATCTCCATCTTCCATCGAAGTAGACATCCTTATTTTCCTTTCTTCTCAAACGGCGTATCTTGTCATTTATTATCAGTTATCTTATAGTTATTTTTCACTGCTTTTCTGCTTTCTCGCAAAGCTCCCAACAATCATTTTGCTCACGAGAGTCGTACTATCATAGTCGATTTTCTGTCTTTCTTTGGAACAATTTGTTATAGCCTATAGAGTAGTTTAACATAATGTTTATTATACAAGTGTTCCTTTCAATTTAATGAAGCTTTTTTTTTCAGATAAATTGTCACAACCAGCTCCACTTTTCAAAAATTATAAAAAAAAAACCAAAACAATCCATCGAAAATGCAACGACAGTTTTGCCTACAGTTTAAAGGGACAGCTCCGTTTCAGTAACACGGGTCTCACCCCGCGTTTATGTAGTTACTGTAGCTAATATAGTTTTTTGATCTTCTCTTATTTCAACGGAAACTTGATGTGCTCTTGTTTAGATTATTTACTGGTTTTTTCTTGTTTTTTTTTCGTCCTAACTTTCTAAAAATTATTCCAAAACTTGATTCGAATTTTGATGTGTAGTTTTCAGCATGGCATCGTCGTCGCGTGCCGCTTTTCGTGAACTAATCACGACGCGCTATGTGACAAATGCGTGCTCAGCAGACGATGAAAAGAATGAGGTGGAGACGGCACGCGCAGGATGTTCGGTGCTTCAGCCCCAGCGTCCCCATCAATCAGAAGATGCCATAGAGAGCTCAGGAGAAGATGTAGTGCTTGTTGATGATGACAACTACCGATCGATTCACAGAATCGATGAAACACCGAAAGTAGTTGCAAAAAAGCCTGTGAGTGTCATTAGACTTCGCGATGAGGCAGTCAAAGTGCTGCGCAATCTTCAATCCACTCCGGCCGAACTGCTACGCAGCAAACACTATGACTACTTCAGTCAAAGATGGTTTCACACTACGAGGAGTAGCGAGTTAGAACTCGCTGAGCATGTGCTTCTTCACCCCAACCACCGCCCATGTGTTTTCACCATGCAATGTCGCCATTTGGAAACCGAGGATATCCCCCGCCTCGTGATCGTTCGTTTAACTCTACAAAATGTGTTACACATCTGTCATTGCAGAAATCGTTGCTTTCGGAACCGAGAGAAACCGGTCAGTGTATCGCGCGGTTTGCTATCAAAACAAGTACTGATATGCCGTTCAAAGTGTTGTACGAGCAGCTCGAAACTATGGTCTCAGAGAATGACGGAATTCAGATGACTGACTGTATCGTTGTTGCTTCGCTCACTGAACCACGTGGAAGCAGGGTTGCTCACACTTCCTTTTTCTTAAAAAATGTAATTCCTTTCATTCAGAGCTTCACGCATCGTCTCAAAACTGATAATTGCAAAGAGTACGCAGAATGGGAGCCAGAACTGGACGAACAAGGAAGACTAATGTCCTCGAAAGCTAACATCACATGTTCTGTTGTTGGAAAGCGACACGTGCAGACGCAGATTACATACATGAACAACGCGAGTAGCAGAGTTGATGCTACGACCAGGAACAGAGTATTTCGGGTTCTCGCGTTTAGTTTGATAGAGTCTTCATTTCAGTACATCGAACTGGAGCAGACAGTCAAATGCATGAATCGACGAGTACTCATCGCTGAAGAACAAAACACGTTGATCGAGTTTGAAGTAGAAGACGAGATGATTCCACTACAGATGGGTGTGCCGCCAGTGGAAGACCTAATCGAATTCCTCAAATCTGGAGAAATAGACGACGAATAAAACAATAGCAGTTGCAATTTTGTAGTAAAAATGATTAATCTGTATCCTTATATATGTATTTAAAATAACAATAGTTTTCATGTTGAATATACCCCCAAACTAACAAGGCCCATCTATTATATACCCTGTCTTCGCTGTTATCATTACCTCACATTGCCCACTTATTTCGTTTATGTTCGACATGTATACTGCATTCATTTGTTGAAACGTGCTGATCAATAAACGATTCTGACACGATCTATCTCTTTGTCGCAAAAAAATGCAATGGTTCTCTCCAGTTCTATCCCGATTGTAATCATTCAAAACCCTCATCATATGGTCAACTGTTCCCAAAATACACCCATCTCTGCTCGTCCAAACCTCTTCTTTTAATTCGTCTTTCTGTTTTTTTTCTGTTCGAAAATTGTATCTAAACATAGCTGAACCGTCGAAACGGAAACGAGTTCGTTGAAGGTATCTTATCATTTTCTCCATTCGACCGCTATAAAAAGATCGCCTCGAATCGGAAAGAGACCCGCAGAAGTCCGCAATTGTCCGTCGTTGTGTGCATTCGTCCCCCGGCATGCCCTCTCGCTCCCCCCGCTTGCGAGTGTTTTTCTCTGCTCTCTCGCCGCCCCTCTCGCACGCTATCCAGCACTTGAAATGCGCCAAGGCTGCACGCGAAATGCGCTGTACTCTCGCACCCTCCGCAGCCGCCGCACTCTCTCGTTAGCAAGGTGGCGAGAGAGCACGTCTCCGCAATAGAAAGGCGTCGCGCGCGGTATTCTGAAGAATTGGGACACTTATCACACGCAGACATGAGAGATATTTGATAATCAGAAAGAAGAAGTGTTTATCTACATTTTAAGAAGTCGGCGAACATTTTTGGTTGCAAATTGACCGAGAAACCATCGTTTGAAGTTTAGTAACTTAAAATTGAAACTCCTCCGTCAGTTTTCGACGAAAATAGGCGTTCAAGCTCTCAAAATGTAGCTCTTCAATTTGTCTACAATTCGTATTGACCCGAATTTTGAAAAGCCGTCGGAAAAATCCGAAATTTATGAAAGTGTGAAATTTTTGCGAAATTTTCATAAAAAAGTGAGAAGAACCACATGACAAAAAATATTTTTCAAAATTCTGGTCAATACGAATTGAAGAGAAAATTTCGAGCTTTCTTTTGAGAGGTCGAACGACCATTTTCGTCAAAAACTGACGGATGAGTTTCAATTTGAAGTTTCGCAGAACGAACTTTTTCGATATTTTTCAATTTCTAAAGTGCAGAACAGTGTGCTGGTGAGTGAATCTATGTTATCGTGGTAGAACAGAGATACCTCTTGACATACAAACTATTGGGTTCACATATTTGTGGAAATTCGCTTTCAAATTATCTGTTGCAGTGGTTGCATCAGAGGGCAATCTTCAAAAGGAATCAACTTTTTTCAAACTGGTCCTAGCAAGTTGTTCAACATCTCAAATTGAAGCTGTTGATGAGGGCTACAATTCCTGTTGACCAAAAAATTAAAAACGAATCTATAAACGGTCGAAAATCGGGAAAAACTTCAATTTTGAGGTTTTTTTTGCTCAAAAATCACATAAATTGGATGAAATCGAAGCATAGACGGAACGTTTTCCAAATTCTGGTCAACAGGAATTGTAGCCCTTATCAAGTGCTTCAATTTGAGACCTCAAACATCTTGATTCGTTAAGTCTGAAAAAAGTTGATTCCTTTTGAAGCTTCTGTTTTCACGTCAATTTCGATTTTTTTCGTCTCTCAGAGGCAGACTGAAAGAGAATTGAGAGCAAATTGATCAGAAATGTTCCTTAACACCCAAAGAACATTTGCTCACAATGCCGCCTGTTTTGTAATCAATCTGCCGATTTCTCTCCAAAAGTCATTGGGAATTTATGCAAAATTCCATTAGATGCCGATTTCTCAGCGAAAACTCAACCAATTTCTGTCTGCTTTGTTGCAAATGAAAGAGAACATTCTGCTCTTCAATTTCATGGTCTTATTTGTCTTTTTTTCTTCCAAAATCGCTCTGAAATCAGCGAGTGACTGTTTCAGCGCGCGCTCGCCACAGTGGGCGAGCGAGAGAGTGCGCGGCCACCAGAGACGCCAGACGAGAGGCGGTTTTGCTTGCGCATTTCAAGTGCTGGATAGCGTGTCTCGTTTCCTGTCGGCGATTTGATACACATTTGGATGTTTTCAACGATTATCGAAACGTTTTCAGGGCATCGCGATGGCCGAGTCGCACGGATTGTACTCTCCGGATGTTTCCGAAAGATTGTGAGCCGACATTCGAATTCGAATCGATATTTAATAAAATTTCAGCACCATTTCGAGAGAAAACTCGTCCATCGGCTTCGGATCTGTCAACAACGTGGTAATTCATCTAAGTGCACCGTCGGATGTAGATAACGAAAGAGAACGTGATTCGTCCGATGTTCACACCAAAGTCATCATGGACCACAAGGGCGAAGTGAGTATCAATCGAAAAGTCGAAACCGAAAAGTTTCTATAGATACGTTTCCTGCGTGGTCGGATTCTGACTTCCAACGGACCTGTCGTTGGATTCCGTTCGATTCATGAGTCCGTCGGAGAGTCGATGAACCTGATCAACTTTCAAACGAAGCAGCGTCATCGCTTCAAGGTTGGTTTAAGATCTTTCTTTTAATATAACAGTTCATTCGCAGGACTTCCCATTCCGAACTGTCGATTTGTCGTTTGCCCAACACGAATCCTTTCTTGCTGTTCTGAACGCCGACTCCAGTCTCTACATTTATGAAGTCTCTCCGAGTTGTGAAAAGTAAACTGACGATCACCCTCTTAATTACTGACGTGTTCCGTTTTCAGTAGAAAATACATGTCGATCAAAAACTGGCCCGCTACTACTGGCCGGGAGACCGAACAGCTACGCCTATCGTGGTGTCCGTACGTTCCTGGAGATGATGATGAGGAAGAAAGTCATATGGTTGCAGTATACGTGGTACGTTTTGAAAATCCCCGAGTCAGAATGTTATTCAATTTTCCCAGGGTCGTCAATTATACATTGTCAATATTGGAGTACTGAAGGATTCGACGCTTGGTTCTGATATCAACTTCGAAGATGCTAGAAAGGAAGAGGGCGGATTGTTCTCGCACTACTTTGAAGACCAAAGTGACAAAGCGGATCTTCGCATCACCTCCGTTTGTATATCACCGGACTCAACTGCCGTCGCCATTTCGCTCACCGAAGGTCCGATCCAGTTCTTCACTTTCCACGAAGAAAACAACACTCTGCAAGCTGCGCACTCCTTTGAGCCAAGAGGCTTCACCCGAAGTGGAAAGATCGATAATTTGGTTTTCCTCGATGATCTCACCCCTGATCGCAAGTGTCTCCCATTTTGGAGATCATGCATCGTTGTCTCTAACGAGGGTCGGAAGTTGGCACTTTATGAGTGCCAAGGCTGGAAATGTCTCGGGAAAATTAGCTTCGAAACTACTTTGGCGGTGAATAAGTTCATTTGCATTCCCGACCCTGCGGCCAATTTCATCCACCTCCTCGATGTGGATGGCATGGTATTTATTGTTGTTAACCTTCCACTAAATAGTCCCATTTTTTGCAGAATTTGTACACCGTCGAATTCATGAACCCGTTCCACGGCAATGATCTACCTCGTTTCGTCGGAATAACACAAACTTCGTTCTGTCACCCAATTTTCGCAATTGCTCCTATTTCTGTCAACACATTTGAGAACGGTTGGTTCTTTTCTCAGTTTTCAGCTAGCAGTCTCAAATGTTATATCTTTAGCTGATGATTCCGTGGATGACTTGTTCAAAAACAGTAATGATGAGGGATCAGACGAAGAAGACGATGCGTTGGACGGAGACGGAAAGAAAAAACCGGCCAAGTCAAAGAGATACTTCGTAGCAATGGGAAAACGGAGTATGCTTGAACTGCAGTTGACGATCAAACGACACATGCCAACTCCGGTGCACTCTGCAACTAGCTCGGACAAGGAGCCGAGTCCTGCTCTGCATACCGAGACAGAGGTCAATCAACAGAACCAGGCACAGCAAACTGCTCAGTCACAAGGTCTCCTGCAGATGGTTCCACAGCAAGTCCATTCTCCTAGTTTGGATGCCGTCAATCAAAAGTTGGATGACGTCTTGACGTATTTGAATAGAATAGAAGCTGAACGGAAAGAAAGCAACGAGAGATTGGTGCAACACATTGTTGCTGGGCTTGGTAGGTTCCATAAATAAAAACTTGAACATATATTTGAGTTTACAGACGAAAACATGCGGATGAGAGAGGGATACATGTTGAACCGTATCGAACAGCTCTGCGAAAACGGTAGACTGGATACTATCGCTGCTTTGCGAACCGGATTCGTGAACTTGAATGGCCAAATCGAGAATTCGGTGCGGACGAGTAACGCGGAGTCTGCCGACTATATAAGTCAGCGCGTCGGCATGGCAGCCAGAACCGCTCTCACGGAATGTCTTCTTCCGGCGTTCGAACGGAACTGTGAGGTGCTTTTCGATCGACTAAATGAGCACTTCCGACAAGGAATCAACGAGGTGTGTATCTGTTTTATTGTTCGAACAATGTGATTTTCTTTCAGTATCTGTCTACAACGTCTCAAATGATTCAAGGGACGGCTGTAGCGACTATGCAGATGGCGGTGCAACAGCAGCAACAGAAGACCGAAATGGACAGAATTTCGCTTCTTCAACTCATCGAAACCAATCCGGAAGCCGCTCTAGAAGCTGTATGTTCCCTGTTTCACTGTCTCCCGTATTCAGCGAGTTTCAGGCTCTCAACAAGGCAGACGCTAGCGTTCTCGAGTTCGTATGCTCGAAGATAAATCCGGAGACATTCCTGATACCAGGAAACACGAAACTGAGCCAGACTTGCTTGCTTTCTCTCGTCCAACAATTCACTGTTTCTTTGAATAGAGACAGAGACCTGAAATTCAAATGGATCGAGTTGGTCATCCCGGAAATTGACATGACGGATCCGGAAACGGCCATTCTTGTCGCACCAGTTGCGAAGCAACTCGTTCTGGCTCTTCAAGGTTGCGAAACAGTCTCGTGTTCTCAACAAAATCCATATTTTTCAGAACTCATCGAGAGCTCGCACGATGAGCCAACCCGTCGATACATACGCCTTCTGTGCCAAATGACACGTTCCTCGTTGCTACAGGCGCACACTCCTTCCCAGAGAACGTGTGAGTTTTATTTTCCAGAAGGAATATCCCTTCCCTGATCCGAAACAGTTGCAGCGACATCTGTTCTTTCGAAATTCCTCTCGCAGCCTGATCACTCTGCTTCGCAGCAATGAGTCCACTCCACCCCGTTTTACCATTTCCCAGTTCCAAATCAGATTCTCAGTTTCACCACCGTCAATTACCACACCATGCCCGATTAACTTAACCATATGATAGTTTACCCTCATACTCTCACCAATTAATCAAAATCTGAAAAATGCTCAAAAAAAAAGATCTAGGTAGTAATTTTAAGTAGGCGTCACAGTGCTTAACAACCGACCCGCCGATTTCTTGATGTATAGTCAATTTGTGTGTAACTTTGTGATTAGGACCGCTCCTTTCGACGCGTCGCGCCAATATTCGTTGTATAATCCACAGCTATCGTCTAACTCAACTCGACTCGTAATTTATATTTTCCGAATTCGTTTAAATCTTCATTCATATACACTGTGAGCCGATTTTTACGCATAAACAATAAAAAACCGTGGTCGCCTAGACCGAAGGAAGTGGCATTTTTGTGAGGTGGAAGAGGTGGGGAAGGCCTGAGGTGGGGAACGATATGTACATACATTGAAATTTGGGAAGATTCTGTCAGTCGCTGAACAGCAATGGCTCCGAATTTTTCTCAAGATTAAGAATCATATTGCTGATATTTGCCTGAAACAAGGCGGAATCGATCGATTCGGAACAATAGAGATACTCACGAGCATCGCGTTGATCTCCTCCAATTGCGCTTGCTCTCGCACTCTTTCAGCGTGTGTTTTTGCACTGAAAAATGAAACTTTTCGGAGAAAATTGAGCTGCTGATTCAAAAAAGAAGTGTTTAACTGTTCACAGCCGTTTGTAATGGGGCCTTATGGAATGGAAGGAGGTTGATCTGAGTTCTCCGAATCAGATTTCAACAGCTAGTGGGCTCCGTTAGTCAAGAATAAACGGTTTTTTTTTTGGAATTTTAGACAGCACGTTTCTTTTGAAATTTCAATTAGGTTAAGCCCATTGGAAACATTTGATGCTAGCAGATTTGAAGAGGTGGGATCAGCCTTCTTCAATCCGACTAGGTATCATTCGAAACGGCCCTTCTGAACAGTCGAAACACTTCCCTTGTCAGATCAAAATCGAAGAACTCAAGTGGAAGGAACGCACATGGAAAAAGCGAAAACTTCTCGAATCTGAACATATCTCTCGAAAACGCGGTAATTCAAACTGAGAAAATCGTGATACAGCCGTCTCTCCTGTCTCATTCGCTCCACCCGAATCGCCTGAAACAACACCTGATAAGAGAGATAAGGGGAGAAACGAACTGACTTCATCAACTACTGCTTCGGCCATTTATTCCAAACTAGTACATACTCGTGAAGATCTGAAAATCGATAATCGGGGGGAAGCCTCGAATGTAAATGAATATGAAAATGAGGGAAAGAGTGGGAGAGAGAGAGAGGGAAAACATGAGAGAACGAGAGAGAACGAAAGATATGATCGTTATCGGCACGGAGGAGATTCAGAAGCCGGGGAGAGAGGATTGAAATTCGACGATTAGGGCAGAAGAGGGCCAATCAAAGATATATGCTTGTCGGGGTTGGGGCGGCTCTCGAAACGACACAACAACTCGTAAATATGCAGTTGTAAAAAGACGGCAGTCGGGTTGGACGACGACGACGGCACTTGGGTGGAAGAATATATATATAGAGGGGATAAAGAGAGCATGGGAGGGGGAGCCAAGGGGCACGTGCCAAAAAACGGAGGAACGCCAAAAGAAGCAGTAGGAACTGGTTGATATGGAGAGAGAGAGAGAGAGGACACGACGAATGCAACAGCAGGACGCCTCCTCCGGCATAATGGGTCACGCGGAAGGGGGCGGAAGGACGGTTGGCCGCGCGCGGCAGATGGCTTCGCGGACAGGCGAGAAGAAGAAGAAGATGCACATCTTGGTCCCTCATGACACCTGGACAAGTGGGTTAAAAGATCACTTATTCATGAAAAAGTTTCTCAGACGTCTAACACAATGTTGTATTTCGAAAAAAGAGTTGGAAATGCAGTAAAGAAATCTTGATATTCGAAATTGCTATTCAAAAAAACGATTCGGAAGTGAAATTCTGATAAGCAATAGGTGAAGCGAAAATAATTTCAAAAATTACAGTAATTTGTTTTCTTCGCGGCGAGACCCACGAGAGCCGCTCAGATGTTATCTCGCCGTTTTCGTTGATTTTGATAGAGAAACACCACGAAGATCCGTTCAATGGGCTGCTAATGAAGGTGTTTGAATGAAACGAAATGGCAATGGCATAGTATGAAATGAAAGTGATTGGCAAGAAGTGTCTCCAAAATAAACTGATTTTTTAGAGAACAAAACAAGAGGGAACGCAGTGAGTAAACACGCCGATTGACGGCGGGGGAGGAGGAATTACACGGGAAAGAAACAAGGACAAAGCGCATTAGAGGGGAGGGTGACCTCACGGAAGGACCATCTGCTGCTGCTGCGCTTCTCTCTGGAAGGCTCATTACGCGGCCGTTTGAATATGATCATCACTTTTTAGAAGTGTGTTGCGAAGTGGGCGGATTGGTGGGGTGGGAGAAGACGAAAGCAAACAGACAGGGGAGCACTGATTCACCTGCCGCGGCAGTACGAAAAGAAGGCGCATGGATTGGGGGGGGGGGGGGGGCATTGTCTCCGACTTCGCATCAGTGCACACGTCTTTTGAATGATGCATAACCGAATAGAACGGTTGCAACTTTTGGCGGGAGAAAAAGAAGGAGACGACGGCAGAAACAAATCACTTTGAAAAACTGATGAAATATTATCACCAATAAAACATTCGTCGTCTCTCTCTCTCTCTATAACCGGCTGTGGGCCCATCGGAGATATATGGATGTCTGGCACTGTACACAGGTCTCGATCAGACACAAGAAGCCACTCTCTCTCTCTGAGACACGGCTCATGAAATGGAATAACAGGAGACGGAATGACACACGTGAGTGCGGACAAACAATGGGAGAAAAGTGAAATCGAATGCCATCCGCCCGTCACCAATAGTACGAAGAATGGAACATTGATCCAGTGTTTCAAGTGATCGATTCGCATTCAAGTCAAGTTCTTCAGCAGTCGACGACGACGACGACGACGACGACTTGAATAACAACAACTGGAATTTGAAATTTCGGAAAATCGAAACAAGGTGGTGGCGGTTATTATAGTGGATGGGCCGGATGGGTGCAGTTCACAACATCCCCCCTCTCTCTCTCTTTCTCATTTCTCCGTTCGGTCTCTGCTCGCCGAGCACTCTTTCTCTCATGACATGCTCATCTCTGATCTTTCGGTCGAATATCTTCTGCTTGTTGACTTTTCGTGGTGGGTGGTCATTGGCGGAGTCTTCTTCTTCTTCGGATGACGTTCCTTTCGTCGCATTAACCATATTCTCCCTCTCTCCGACGCTGAGCTCCCAGTTGTTCCGAATCGAGGTATCCAATGTCTAATGGAACTGTTTTTCTCTCTTATTTTCCGACTCGGGGGTGCTTTTTCGCGACGTGGATGGAGCTCCGCAAATAATGCGGCAAACCGCGACCAGAGCCGTCGACTCCGGCTCCCCCCGAGCAGTGGTGAGCGCAGCAGCACGCGACACAAATCATTTGATCGCGGCGCCTTTGAACCATGCTCGACAGCCACTAATCGCAGATTATCAGCTGTTCCACCCATTAATTGTTCTTGTGGTCCCGTAAGAGTTCATTGTTGACGAGTAGGTCAATTTGAACTCGGAAGAGAGATTTCGTTATTTAGATCTTTCTCGTTTTTCGATAAGCAGATTTCATTTCTGTTCTTTATCCTCTTTGATGACTCATCTTTCGCAAAATCTGAATTCCTTGAAAACATTCATTTTCCGCAGTTGGCGAAAAATTACGCAAAAATATTACAGTATGATCATAATTAATTTTTGAGAAAATCATACGCGCCTTTCAGCTAGTTACCGTAACCAGAAACAAGTTTCTGATTTTCTTTTCAATAATTTCAACATTTTCTGATGTTTTTATTCATTCCGTAACGCTGAGCTCCATTCGAAAGTTTATGTTAGTGTCTGCGCTTAAACGCATTATTCAAATGCACTGCGATTCAGTTTCTCGTACGCCATTCGACTAATTCTCCCAGTGCTTCTCACTCGCGTGTATTATTGTGTGCCAGTTCCCCCCCCCCATGCCCTCTCTCACCCAATTATTCACCCCCTCATTGCGAAACCGCTCCGTATTCTTCCTTCCTTCCTCTCCCATTTCATGAGTTCGCGGTTCAGCAAGGGCTCCTGCGGCGACGGCGCGCACCGCATTCTCGCGCATTGTAGATGTCTGCGTCTCCGCCACGCTGCGAACTTTCTCGCCGCAGCATCTGCGCGCTGTTGTCTGTGTTTCGCGGTTCTCGACGAAACCGGCGACCATCAAAATGGCGGCCATGTCTCGTCGGTTCGTGCCCGGCCAGTCGCCCTCTCCCCAATTGGCCTCTCCAATTTTTGGCGGCCGCTCACTTAGCTCGAATCCCTCTGCTTTACTGCTCAATCCTCGTTGCTGGCCATGCACTTTTTAGCGGGCAGATCTGGCGCCGAAGACAGATGTGAGCGCATCTGTCGTCTCCTTCCCTTCTTCAATTTCCATCGGGTCAACCGAAAGACCCATTTTCACTCGAATATCTCTCCCACTTCCCTCATCAGTCTTTATAATTTATATATCCTTGGAATTTACACAACCCATAAATAGGGAAAGTGTCGGCAAACAGTGTATTTCTTTCCTAAATTGGTCGGTGTAGGGAGAAAAGTTTGTTTCTGATCAAATCGAGTGCGTTGTGACTCACATTTCCGCCTCTTCGCGCTCTCTCTCCACTTTGGCAAACATTCTCTCGTTTTTTTTTCTGGGACAACTTGAACCCGCCACCACCTCCGCCAGAGATTGCGTTCGTTCGCTTCCATGCGGTGACTGGTAATGTATTCGTTATAATGAATTCGCCCGGCCGCACACCTGTCCTCCTCCTCTCCGCCACTCTTCCCAATTCTGTTTATTAGCAAACGAAACACACACACACATATATACACTCACATACATGCGCCCTCTCATTCCAGTGACAGAATAGGTGAGAAGAAAATGTCAGTTCATTTTTACAAAGCGCACCACTGAATTGGTCGGTTGTTTCAAGGCGCATTACACAACTTCTCGCACAGTTTACCACCGAATACCGTAGTTGTATTCATTCCGCAATTCCCGACGGCGACGCTCGGTTTTCATCTCGACCGTCAGATTTACTCCAGATTTTCATTGTTTTGGCCGCGTTTTTCACAGGTCATTAACGGGGAAAGCGTTCGGGTGATTGATCCGGCCGATACGAGGCGCGCTCGTTTCCATTGACCATAGTGACTCATTCGCAGTCGGCGAAAAGCGAAAAAACGGCCTGCCCGGAGTGTGCGGCCAAGTGTCTGTTTCCTCATGTGCCGCTCTTTCACGCACATAAAAGTATTTGTGGCCTGGTCCCCCCTCATCTAACTGATAACGCCCTGTCCTGACAAACAGTTTTCTTATCGATTTTTTTGTGTCAAACATGCCTTTCTCGTCCTGCCAATCTGACAAAATTTTCAGAATTGTATCGAAATTCTCCTCTCGTTTCGCCAATTTCGATTCTCGACGGACGTGGCGAAACGGCTCGGAGTGAGACGATGACACAAGTCGGTGAAGTGAGTTTCGAAATACATCCGATTATTT
The DNA here is from genome assembly GCA_963932285.1 of Caenorhabditis macrosperma. Classification (NCBI taxonomy): domain Eukaryota; kingdom Metazoa; phylum Nematoda; class Chromadorea; order Rhabditida; family Rhabditidae; genus Caenorhabditis; species Caenorhabditis macrosperma. The sequence goes on from OZ010622.1 coordinate 6,741,711, forward strand.
AGCTAATTTCAATGAGCAATAGGCATTATAAAGTTTTTTTGTGGCGTTGAACACTCGAGCCAGAAGCGGTGTCTTTTATGACTAGCCAGAAAGAAAAGCAAACAAAGATCTTTCAGACAGAAGTAGTGGCGGGGAATGTGCGAGACATTGTGAATCGGTTGTCAAGAGACATGACTGGTCGGACTCCTTATACTGTTCATCAACAGGTTGACAGACGACGTGAGTCAACTTCTGCGAACTCGTCGCCTATTAGCTCTTTTCAGCAACTGCACCTTCTTCGTCACAACCTCAGATTCCTCTCTACGTGGTCACTTACGCCTACACCGCCACACAGCCAGATGAACTCAGTTTCAGCGTTGGAGATATCATTGAAGTAGGAGAGGTCCAATGGTTTTCTTGTATCTGAAAACGTTTCAGCTGATAAACGAGGTCGAGGATGGTTGGAGCAAAGGTCGGCTCAAATCAACAGGTGCTGTTGGAATGTTCCCTACCAATTTTGTTACTCTTAAACGTAAGCTCTGTTTTTTCGAGATCCCATTCTTAATCAGTTATCATTCAGCAATCACAACTACCACAACTAGTACACCAGCTCCGGCAGCAGCGTCGACATCTAGCACGCGTCCGAAAACAGCTGTTAGTGAAGTTGTAATGCGGAATGAACCGAAGGCAATTGAAAGAACACCGTCAACGGTAAATCAGGAGTTGTCTTCTTTCCTCACCGAAAGCGTTCAGATTATCTCCGATCAAGCACCCGTTCTGAAGCCTGTCGAGACTAAGTCAACCACATTTGCTACGCCCGCCCCGGCATCTGTGAGTTCTGACGCTGCAGAATCTGCAAAAACGAAAGGTAAGCGTAAAAAAAGTATTTGAAGACGAACCGCGTTGTTTCAGAAATGGCTCGTGTCAAATTCGTGTACGTTCCTCAGCACGGCGATGAGCTAGCTCTGGCTGATATCGACGTACTCATCAACATCACGAACAAGGTACTCCTGAATACTTTGTTCTTTACTGTGTCATGTTTATGCTCAGAACTGTGGCGACGCCGGTTGGTTCGAAGGAGAGTTGCTCGGCAAGAAAGGACTGTTCCCCGACAACTTTGTTGAATTGGTGCAGGTTCCTCTGAAAACGGAGTCAGGCGCCAAATGGGGATCGGTTTCTCGTCAAACTGCTCTCCATTTCACTACTCACAAACCTCCTCCCGTGAACCCTCCGCAGCCCGCTGTACCACCGAAGCCGGCGAAAATAATGTCGGTAAGTTCTTTTCACTTTCAAAAATTTACAACATTTTCGGAAAAAAACGGATCTCGGATGATCATTTTCCTCTCTTCCACCCACGTAACTTTACGTCATGTTTTGAGAGAGATGGAGAGAAAAAGAAAAACGTCTCGTTCACAGCCTCGCACGAAAAATGTGAATTTCTCGCCGTCGGCGCCTCTTTTTCTATCCTCACACGCTCAATCATTCACATCGATTCTTCTTCCTCTCCAGACCGACTCTGCGATTGCACCCTCATCCACGAGCGCTTCCGTACCTGCTGTTTCTACTTCGACTGATACATCTTCTGCAATGCCGTCAACCACGTCAACTTCCACTCCCCATAAGAACAACTTTGATGCCATTCGCAAGAAAATGTCTACCGTAAGTCTCAGGAAAAGGGTGTTTTCTCATGTTTTTAATCTCAGAATCTGATAGTTGTTGCACCGGAGCAAGTGAAAGCAGTTCAGTTGAAACCATCAGAGCAAAGGGATCGTGCCGCTTCCATGGAAGTTGCTGGAGAGTCGTCGGCTGATAATAACGCAAGTGGAGATCAAGTTACCGAGTTGCAACACATTACTAAAAATCGTGCACGTCCTCCAAAAAGCCGCCCGATGAGCATGGTGATGAATCGGAATCGCGTAAGTTCACTTCTTTTCGTCTAGCATAACGTGTTATTATTACAGTCCTCCGATGAGTCGCCGTCAGGACGTCTCAGTTCACCAACGTCCGCCTCTTCCATCAATCCAATGTCTGCTTCAATGTTTATCCCTCCGGCAGCCAAAGAAATCACTATTCCGTCGAACAACACTTCCTCACCTTTCAAATCTGCCGTAGTTCCACCGGCATCTGTGGTGCCACCGTCATCTGCCACAAAGCCTGCGCTTCGGCCCATCATCAGCAATTCTATTGCTGAGTCATCTGGTGAGAGCGTGTTTCAATACTTCAGTGTCTCATCGTGCTCCTTCAGAATCCCACATCAGAAAGCTGGCTTCTCCGGAAGGTCAGAGGTCAACTGATTTATCACCGACCTCTTCGGAATTTGTAAGCCGCGTCGAATATGATGCCCTGCTCGACCGTTTCCGAGCCTTGGAGTTGAGAGTGATTGCTCTGGAGAAGGAGAAGCACCGTCTCTAGTCGTATCCATTGTGGATTTCTTGTAAATGCCACCTTTCTCCCCAGTGCAATATCGATTCTCGAGAAAGTATTTCTAGTGTGTCCCGACGGTTTCATCTCAGACGGCGCCGCAATTCTCTTAGCCGTTCTGTGATCAATTCCCTGTTCCGCCACACTATATTTAGAAACGCCTCAGCTTTTCTTACTCGATTCGTTCGTTTTCATTCACTTATCACTCTGCTCCAGCACCTCGCTTTTCGCTTCCTTTTCACATTGTTGCTCAAAAACGGCGTTGTTTTCCACCCATCCATACATCCACATTTTTGGCCAGTCAGGACCTGTAAATGTGTATCTCTCCTAAATGGTCCTTGTTTCTTTTATAGGCCACTTCTTATTGGTTTTATGTTCTTACCATCGTCCATAAATGCTATTGTGATTGTTCCTTTGTATGCGTTGATTGAAGTAAACACGTTTCTATTTATAACCGTCTTTTCGCATGATTTTCGTCATTGCGGTGTTGAGAATACTTCTACTCTAACTGCTTTTCTGTTTTCACTAAAACCCCAGTGTTAATTAAAGATGTCTATCGCCGTAACTGACGACAGCCACTTCCAAACGGTTTTCGACGAGAAAAAGTCGCAACCAGTCATTCTGTTCTTCACGGCGACCTGGTCGGTTCTGCTGGAGTGCCCCGTTGGAATGAATACGGTTTCAGGTGCGGACCGTGCCAGCACATCAAACCTTTCCTCGAGGAGACCGCTCGCAAGCTGACTGACAAGCTGACGGTCATCAAGATCGACGTTGATGAGTGCGACGATGTTTGCCAACAGTACGACGTCTCCTCTATGCCCACGTTCATCCTGGTCGTCGGCGGAGCAGTGAAGGACAAATTCAGTGGAGCCAACGAGGAGAAGCTCAAGGAACTGTTCGACAAGGCCCTCGAGTAGTGCGTGCATAATTTTGTATCTTTTTTGATGAATTTATATGAAGAGTTTGAACATTTTATTCGATTAAGCTCTGTTCTGATTATTTTCCGATTATGAACTACTATAAACTTGGCTCTGAAATTCGAAATTTCGAATTTTATAAAATGTAAAGTCAACTTTTTGTTAAATAAAAATGGATGTACCATCAATTAAACCCCGGAAAAGTGGTCTTCGATCTTTCGGGACCACTATTCATTTGCTCGTCTTGGGCAAAAAAGCTGACTAACCATCAAAAAAACAACAACAAAAAACGGCGAGACGAGCCGATTCGCATTCTCTCGATGAGCGCAAAACAGCGCGAGAGCCATCCAATTTGATGCGCAGCCAGCAGAAAGAAGTGCAAACGAGGGAAGTCCCCTCGGTTTGGCACATTGGCCGGAAGCAATCTCCGTCTCTTTCGCCCCTCTCGCGCCCCTCCCTCGCCTCCGGCGTCGTCTTACGTGATTCTTCATCGCATTTCGTAGCCGTCGTCGCGCAGGTATCAAACTTTGCAGTATGATCAGTTGATCAGTTTCGGTCACAGGGGACTGGACTCGTCAACAATATTCTCACGGGAATTCCCACAAAAGGGTATCTCGTTTTCACATGACGTCCTCCTCTTCCTCCGATTTCTTGTTCTCATAATTTATTCAGCTTCTGTTGGCTTCCCCCCACGGAGTTTCAGTTATCAAATGAATCCCTTGCACAGCTTCTTCTCATCCTCCCTATAAGCCCCCCCTCAATAGCTGCAATCAAATTGCGCCGACGTCTTCTATTGAGTGAAGAGGAGTGTGCCTCCCCCTCTCGACGACGTCTTCTCTTCTGATATTCGAAACCACCTGAATACAAAATAGTTTTCGGTCGGCCAAGAAACGCATTCGTCACATGGTTGTGTTTGACGTAGTTTTGTAAATATTACCGTAAACACTCAATCAGCCTGCCGTCAGTTTCTGAACCCTCTCTCTTTCTTTGGTTCCGTTGTATTCATATTTCAGCCCTTTATTCGTGCAAATCGAGAGAAAAACGACAATCAAAGATCAAAAAATCATCTGAAACGGCACAAGTGTTTTTGTGCGATAAGTAACCAACCGTTGACTTCAGGATTCGCTTTGCTCCGTTTCTAGGTCATTTTCAGTTGAAAAGAGTTCTCCCGGAGCAGTGTCCCTTGTCCCTTTGACACCTCTTCATTATATCTCTGTTCATTTTGCTCTGCTATATCGTAGATCTGTCCTTCCGCACATGATGGGTGACACATGTTGATTCGATTGCTCCCTTCCTCTCTCTCTCTCTCTCTCTCTCTCTCTCTCTCTCTCTCTCTCTCTCTCTCTCTCTCTCTCTCTCTCTCTCTTTTATCATAAATATGTCATTTGTGTTTTCTAGCAAAATGGTGGTCTACAATTGTTTCGACGACGAGGACTTTCTCCGGAAATCGACGCACGGCATCGGAAAGAAAGTGATCTACTACTTTTATCTCGAAAGGTGACACGCAGAAGTTCCTGCCTCGTCCGATCACAGTTCGTTTTCAGCTGTCTCTCGTGTCTGCGCATCAAACCGATATTCGATGATTTGTGTAAGAAGTACGAGGAGACGGCCATCGTCTACACGTACCCGCTTTACAACGACGATCAGCGTGAGTGACCGCATGACTCGATGGTCGTTTCAGCGCCCAGTTTCAGTGACCGGAGAGGCGTTCGAAGTGCGAGAAGTGCCCACATTCATTGTAATGGACAACGGGTGAGAGGAGGTGGCGGAATGAGTGTAGATCGCTGAAATGTGTGTTGCAGCAAAGAAGTAACACGGCACGTGGGTGCGGAAGAGGAGAAAGTCAGAGAGTTGTTCGAGACGTACGGGCAATAGACGCTGATGTTGACGACAATCGAATACCATAAACATTTCGTTTTGTGATTAATGCGCTTGATAATTTGATGCCCACGGTGTCTAATAAACAGAAAAGTCCAAAAATGATACGTGCGACGGCTGCTTTTCCAGTCGAATTCATCTGAAAACGTGCGAAAAGAAACGTGACCACTCGAGTGGGCCGTGATCATCCAATTGATCCGCGTGGAACGGAACGACTATTTCTACGCACCGCCATGTACCGACGACTCCGAACCGACTCGACGGCCGTCTCGCCGGCTCCGGAGCTGAGCACTCAGTCGCTCAGCCCTCCGGAGACGAAGGTCGGCAACACGGGAAAGTTGATACTGAGCCCGATTCGCGAGTCGGCGGATGAGTTAGTCTCCCGAAAAAACGGCGACTGGGGGGAACTTTCGACGTTTTCAGCTTGTTACGTTACGATACAAACATGATCTTAAATTACACTAAATCAAGACAAAGTGATGTACCCGACCAAGTGAGCTTGCTCCGACGAGCTCTCTAAGAGGTGCACGACTTGTTTCAGACCGTCTTCGACCACAATTACCGTTTCAATCGTCATTATCTTTCGCATTCCGGTCGGATTGCATTCCACTTTAAGAGTATAGGAAAGTGGAAAATGAAGGAGTGGAGTCACTTCGCCAAGGGCCTCATGCCCATCACCTCCTGGTTGCCGCTCTACAGCTGGCGATCGAACCTGCTTTTCGATTTCCTCGGCGGTCTGATGATTTCTGTTATGAGTGTTCCGCAGAGTGAGTCCTTCTCAAGACCACCTCTCTTCTATCGCTCCCGCAGGTCTCGCCTACGGAATGCTCGTCGGCGTTCCTCCGAGCCACGGACTCATCACTGGAATCGTCGGACCGCTCGTGTACGCACTGTTCGGAACATCGAAACACGCGTCTCCCGGAGCATTTGCCATCGTTTCTCTCATGGTGGGCGCGGTTGTGGAGAGCTTCGGGCACGAGGTGGCGACGGCTCCCGGTGACATTCCGCCGCCCGTACCGCTCGAAGAGTTCTGCTGTCGAGAGAACATCACCCAAGTGACCGGGGCGGAGGCGATCGCGACGGCGACGTCAGTCACGCTGCTCGTCGGTCTCTTCCAGATCCTCTTCGGTCTGATGAACGCCGGTCTTTTGTGTGTTTGGCTGTCGGACCAACTCGTCCAAGGACTCATCTCTGGTGCTGCAGTTCATGTGCTGACGTCACAACTCAAATCGATGACGGGCATTCGAAATGTTCCAGCGACGAGTGAACCGTTCCAACATCTACAGTTCTACTTGTGCTTCTTCGCTCAGATCGGAAAGGCGAAGATCCCGGCAGTCGTCATGTCGCTCATCTGTGTCACACTTCTCCTCATCTCCACCCTAGTCATCGATCCTCGATTGTGCAAAAAGGTCCCCGTCAAGTTTCCGATGGAACTCATTCTTGTCGTCGGAGCGACTCTCACCGTCTACTTGACCAGAGGCACCGATTACGAGTTCAACATAGACACGGTCGGCGCAGTGACTCCCGGCATTCCGCCCCCGATGCTCCCTCCGATGCACAACTTGTTCGGAATGATCGGACCCGCCATTTCCATCGCCATCATCTCCTTCGTCATCCACATTTCTCTGTGCAAACTCATCTCGAAGAAGCATCAGTACGTCGTGAGCTCGAATCAAGAGTGGTTTGCACTCGGCCTCATGCACACAACGTCGGCGTTCTTCGGATGCTTCGCCGGCGGCTCTTCGTTGGGAAGGACGATGATGCAGGTGAAGTGTGGCACGAAGTCTCAACTCTCGACAATCGTCTGTTCGTGCGTCCTCATCATATTCGTGATGGGAGCGTCCGGCTGCATTCGCGACCTTCCGAAGCCAGTACTCGCATCGATTGTCGTTGTGGCGATGAAGGATCTGTTCATTCAGATATTCACCTGTTCGGCTCTCAGGAACAAGAACTTTGTCGACTACGTGTGTCGATCAGTTGCAAGACACTCACGATCATTTATTTTTCCAGCTCATCTTCGCCACCACACTCACTTCTGTCATCGTCCTCAATGTCAACTTTGGCCTCGTAATCGGCGTCGTTTTCGAGTTACTCACAGTCGTTCTTCGGTCGCAATGGTTCGGAAAACAGAAAAGAAAAGAACCCTTTCTCTTTTCAGGGCCGATAGCACTCTGTTGGGGCGGATAAGAGGAACGAATCACTTCCGAAGACTCGGTCTCTACGAAACCGCCTACGACATTCCCGGCATGAAGGTGTTCCGATTCGACTCGCCACTCTACTTTGCCAACTCGGAACTGTTTGTTGGTAGAATCCACGAAGCATGCGGACTCAATCCGGTTATTGGTGAGTGAGCAGCTGAAGGGATTGGCATTTGGACTGTTTTGAGTGAGAGGAGAGATCGCGGCGACGGAGAAGAAGAGCAAAGAAGCGGACGATGCGCGGCGGAAAGAAGAGGATGCGGAGGTGCAGGAGCCGCTGAAGGAACTCGAAACGAGTGCGTTCCGTTGTCCGATCGATGCGAATGTCTTGTGTTTCAGAACTGGTGGTCACTGCACATCATGCGAAAGTGGTCGACGACGAGAAAGTGCCCGAACCGTCGTCTTCCAAATTCGAAACGACTCAGCTCACGCACATTATCGTTGGTAATGGTTGGGATTCCTCCTTGTTTCTCTTATTATTACTCTGACAGATTGCTCGGCGATTCTCTACGTCGATCTGATGGGAAAGGAAGCTCTGATCGATGTGTACAATGACTACAAAACAATCGACATAGAGGTTCTTTTCGCGAACACTCAAGGTACTCTACTGGTTTCCATTGCTCTCTTCTAATGATTCGATCGCAGAAAGAGTCCGACAGATCTTCGAATCGACGGATTTCTTTGTAGAAGTTCCTCGGAATCGAGTCTTTGTCAGCGTTTCCGATGCTGTTGATCAGGCAGAACTGGAGCAACGGAGGAAGTCGGACGCCAACTACGTTCAGGTGACTTTGCCGCTTTCCGGCTCTCTGGAACCCGGCGATTTTCAGAAGAAGGCGGCTCCGAAGCCGTCAGTCGAGCCTCCGGTCGCCAAATCGGTCGGACAGAAGTCTGCTCCGCTCGGCGACAATACTCTTCTTCCGGCGACACAGAGTTTAGCCTCGCTCGCAACGGGAGTCGATTACTCATTCAAGGAAAACACGGCGAAGGAGGGCGCGATACAGAGGAGACCACGTGTTCCGAGTCGTTCTAGTATCCACTGGGACGATTTGGATAAGACACAATGAGCCACTCTTGCCAATAAAACTACTCATTGTGTCAGTTCTTGTTCCAGTCTCACTGTTCAGCAGCTTCGTTTAGTTTTCCGCGCAGTTCGTTCTCTCACAAATCGGTTTGTCTTCTTCCTCAAGTTCACGGTGAATTTCTTCGAATCAGAAGGGGAAACGTTTGGGTGCAAGTGTACTTGAATTGAAGATAGAAACAGTTATTGTGCTGTCATCAATATTTTCCTTCCTTCTTCTCTCTGACTTCTGACCGGTGACCCCGTCGGTAGATAGCTGTTCTTCTTCCTCTCCTTCCCATTTCAATTCACAATCATTCGTCGCTGCAATGCCCGTTCTGACTGTCGACAACAACGACCAACTGCTTGCCGAGTACCAGTCGGCAGGAGACACTCCTGTCATCTTCTACTTCTTCTCTGATTGGTATCTGGATGAAACCAATAGAAAATCGACACATTGTTTCAGTACCGTGTCTTGTGACGAGCTCAATCCGATTTTTGATCAAATCGCCGACGAGTTCTCTTCATCTGCACTGGTTATCAAAGTGAACTTCACAGGGGGAAGGATCTGTGAGTGGGTTATTCAATAGGAACAATGAGCAGAGGGTTTCAGTGGAAGGAACCGACTTCACAGTTGACACTCTCCCAACTGTCATCGTTGGAACTAATGGGTAAGAAACTCCAAATGGAAGGTCCCCAATTGCGTTGCAGAATCGAGTGCTGTGAAGACAAATTGATCGAATCACAAATCACGGAGGACTCTCTTCGGGCGTTGTTCGAAAAATACGCTGCTTGTTGAGATGCTCTTTGACAGTTGAAAACATTCTAATCAGCATGATAGTTGGATGCACTTTTATAAACGTTTTCTATTCGTTCATTCTCGACTACTTCCGAGACAAATAATTTAAGTAAACCTCGTACGAAAAAAGACAGGAGATCACATATTATTGACGATCGTTTTTGTCACTCATGAGGCTTTCGATCCACTCTCCGTAGCTGTTCCAGATTTTGTCCTGCAGGAAAAGAGCATACGCGACTCCGAACAGAGAACCGCCGAGATGAGCAGCATGATCGAAGAGGCGGAATCTGAAACCGAGGACTTGTTTGATTAAGTGGTGATAAGGTTTCACCTGAGAAGCAGGCCAATAAGATCGAAGGCGATGATTCCCCAAACTGCGTCTCTTGCAGAAAAGTCAAAGGTTGGGAGAAAAATTAAAGACAGACGAGCTGAAAGAACCGTATTTCTTGGAGTTCACCTGACAAGCATACCTTCAGGCATTTTCATACAGGCATATGTCAGAACTGCTAAAATAGCACCACTCGCTCCGAGAGCTCTGATTCCAGACCGTTTCATGGCCTTGTCCAATAGACTAACTAGCGATGAAGCGGCTGCAGCGGTCAAATAGAAACCCCAGAACTGCTCGGGGCCAGTGAACTCCTCGATTACTTTTGAAGCAAAAGTCGTCAGAACATACCTGAATTGTTATTTGAAAAAACACGCTAGTTGTGTATTCTTACATGTTGAGAGCCAGATGAATGAAGGATGAGTGAGAGAAGGCGCTGAGAAGCATCGGAGAGCACAGAGATTTCGACGCGAAGCTGTTTGTGAAGTAGCGAGTCATGAACGGCGTCAGTGCTTTTCCTTTCCACATCAAGTACACCTGAACGAGACAGAAGTGTTTCAGATGGGATCGTTCAAAAACTCACCACGACGTTCAATCCGATTAACACTGCCAGATTCTTCTCACCAGCTGTGAGTTTGTACTCGGTGCCGGCTTCAACCTTAGGTTCGAAATACAGTTTCACCTAAAAATTGGCAGTCCCCCGCGTGTTGGCTTTTCGTTTTTGAGCACAAAATCTCGACTTTGCCAGAAAGAGTACGTTCTTCACGCTGCTGATCACTCACCGCTTCGAACACGTTCGTTGGTGTCATCGCTTCCTGCTTTCTCCTATTGACTACTTCTGCGATGATTGCTATCGTGAAGGAAGTCGTTCCAGTGATTACTGTGAACCGAAGCGCCGGAAAACGACTAGATCAGATGGAAAATGAAGCGAAAAGACTTACTTTCCATAAATCTGATATCGGCCGGACGGATCTCGAGTCTGGAGTTATCGGTTGCTTTGGGCTGATATTCAATTCGCGACTCTTGGCAAGTTCTTTGAATTCCTGGTGTCGCAGCCGGTCACGCAACCCGTCTCTCGTGAACCTGCCCGTCAGATTTGTGCATTTCGTGAAAGATCGGCAGCACGATGTGAAGAGCAACCGTCCACACAACATGGCTGAAATAATAATAACTTATTCATCTTACAAATTGGATTTCTGCTTTAGAAATCGAAAAACATGATGAAAATTTAAGAGACAGCGATATGGGAAAGAGGTATGGACAACACGCGAAACGCGCCAGCCATTTCGCACGTTGTCTGTCGTCTCTCTTTATCTGTGTTACCTCTCACTCTTTCTTGAAAATGAAAATGTTTTTGATGCAATGGATAAAAGTTATTGGGAGCTACAGCATCGAGAAAGAGTCCCGAAGGAGGATTACTGTCAAGATAGAGAAACAACTCGATATCACAGTAATGTTGTAGACTAGAGACACTGCCACTTTTCTTCCAATATATGAAAACATTAAATTTTTTTAAAAAAATTTATTGAACTTGAAAACGGAAAAAAGTGAATGATACAAAATTCTTGAGAACATGGAAATGAATTTGAAAGGGTATTCGTTAGTAAAAACCCAAAAAAACAGGTGACTGAATTGTTTCAAAATGGTACAGTAGTAAAGTGAATTCAAGAGATCTGTGCGTTGTTCAACGTCTGGATTTATAATAGTGACGGAGTTCGAATTTCGAGGTTAAATAATTTTACAGGAATTCAATGGAAATGTAGAGCTCTGGCAGCCTTTGACGGTCTCGGTGTGTGACTCATCTGTGAAATTTGTTTGTTTCGCTGCTCATCAATCAGCCGTTGCGTGTTCTGTAGATCTTCTTCGATCAGTTCAGTGATTGCATCAAGATTATTGTCTGCGAACCGGAGATATCTGAAAAAGAGACATTTATTCATTTCTCACAAACTGGGGGAGCTCACTTTTTGTTCATTAAAATAGTTTCTGACACGTACATCGGAGCAACGTCACACAGAAGTTTTAAATGGTCCACAATGTCAGGAATAGCCGTGGAGTTGGACGAGCTGAACTGCACAAACTTAGCAACCGCATCCATTTCCATTGTTTGCGCCTTCTTCGATGTGTAGTGGTTGCAAACAATTCTGACGTATTTTCCTTTCAACAGGCATAATCGCATCTTTCGCTGCTCCAGATCTTTGTCGACACATGCTTCTGCGGCCTTTTTGATAGCTTCCTTCGCGCGAATCCGTTCCAGAAGAGACATGCCTCCATTTTTCTTCTGTTCTTTCTGCATCTCGGAAAACTTTTTCGGGGACACTGGAACGTTTCCGGCTGCACCAGTTGTCGCTTTGTTCGGACTTTTCAAGTCGTTGAAAGCTTTCTGTACGAACGATGGTAAATTCACTTGCTGCAAATCCGAATTGCTATCCAAATATTCTTTCATTCCTATTGGCTTTGAGCTTTTTTGGATTGGGGCTTCCGGCAACTTCGCTTGTGACAGCGGGGGACAGTGCTTTTCGAGGCGGAACAGTGGATGGAACCTCTTCATGTCTGGCATATCGAACACTGAAAGTTATGAAATGATTAACAAAATCTACTACTAACCACTTACATCCTTGACTTTCCAGGAAACTTGCGTGATGTTCCTTGACGATGGTCGTCAGTTTGTGTCGGAAGACGTGAGCACGGTCTCTTTGTCGAGCAGCGTCTAGACGTTTCCGTCCGTCCAGTTCTGGCTTTCTCGGAGCCGCTTGGACCTGCTTACGTGGACTTTTCTTTGGAGAAAGCAGTTTCGATGGGCAGACAAGTGGAAGCTCGTCCGTCTCTTCGGGTCCATTCTTTTCGTTGATAAAACCACTAAGATCTAAACTGATGATTACGGAGTGTTTACGAACAAATCACTAACCATCAAAAAGATTCGGACTCACAACCATTTCGTACTTGCCGCCTTGTTTTCTCTGTTCACGCATTTCAACTTGATACGACGTCGGATAAACATGAAGGATTTGAGCAAGGTGAACCTCCGAAAAGTCTTTTCCCGACACGCTCTTGACGTTTTTGAACAATTCGGGAGCCATGCAACTTCTGTTTTGACCGATGAAAATAGATGATATCTATAATCGTTTTCATACAATTTTCAAATCAATAAACGACTGGGTACCTGATCAACTCGCTTGAAAGCGTCGGCGAGGTGTTCATACGAGTTGGGAAGCTGGATACGTTCACGTACGCTCTCTTTCACTTCTTCTACGAGTCTTGACACTTTCAAGAACTCAGAGGTCATTCGCTTCCCTTCTTCTTCATGTGCATCGTCTTGTTCTTCGCGGATCTTCTCTGCCGATTTGTGCACGTTGAAGCCAGGGAGAACGTAACTGGGCACGGACTTTTTTGGCGAGAACAGTGAGCGAGCGGCTTTTGACTTCGTAGGAGAGAAACAATCAACTACTTTCTTTTTCGGGGACTTCAGCTGTTCTGCGTGCTCATCCACTTGTTTCACCTTGTTCTTCAAATTTTGCTCATGAATTGCTCTTGCTGCTCCTTTTGCCGCCAGCCTCGCTTGCAAATCGGCTACTGTACGGATTCCTTTTTTCTTTTTCTGATCTCCAGAAGCTTCCATCAACACGTCTAATGCGGACTTCTCGGTAGTTTCACTCTCCAACACAATGTCACTACTTGTCGAGAGTACTGGTGCTTCACTGGAAACAGTGGCAACCTCTTTCGATTTCTTTGGCGGTGTGCCAGTCAGTTCGGGAGTGGAAAGTTCGGCTTGACGAGTGGGAGTCCGGGCACGCATGCGTTGCGACTAAAAGTGAACTGATTTATGTTTTTGTTTTCCCAACTTTAATACTCACTTTCTTTTCGAATAGTGGCGCGATTGGCACAGTTGGATCCGAAATCGTCTCCTTCTTTCTTTCTTCTAAGACTGTTTCAATTTTATTGACAGGAACAGTTTTTGGAGTCTCATTTTCTTCGATTATCTTTTTCTCTCCTCTGGTTCTCGGTTTCCTGGTAGTCTGAAATCAAATAAGTTTAGATTGTGCATTTTAATTCTGACTTTTTCGAAGATGGTTCGAATTTTGAATACAAGCTCTTTTCCCAGACTTCGAGAAAGATTCGGCGATTTACGTCAGAGTTTAATTGTATGAATTTTACCTACCTTGAAGAAATCAGTAACAGCGGTTTGCGGGGTTTCTGATCTGGCTCGAGATCTAGTTACTCGTGAACTCATTTTTTAGAATATTTTCTGACAACAAAAAATAAGCAGGTGACAAGGGAAACAAGGTGTTGCAAAACAGGCCTACACTATCGCCTCCGCGGAGATCCGTTCAAACGTTCAAAATTTCCCGCATTTTTTGTGCGATGGGGCGCGTTTGCATTTGCCTGCGTCTCTTTTGTACACGCGCTCTCTCTTCACTGTCTGTCCGTTTCCAATGCTGACAATTGATCGGGGAATCCACGTTTCTCCGGTTTTCTCGTCTCTTGAACTTGTTTTAATTAGGGAATTAGTATTGCAAAAAACAGGAAAAACCTTATATATTAGTTTTTGTGCTATAACTTGTTGCTTTATTTGACTGTGTCCTTTTTTTCTTCGTTCATGTTGGAAACGACGATTAATTTAATTTTTAGAAAATTTCTCACGATGCCGGTCATTAACGTAAAGGACGATGAGGACTTCAAGACTCAGCTAGCTGCCGCCGGCTCGAAAACGGTCATTGTTGACTTCACTGCTGTCTGGTGTGGACCATGCAAAATGATTGCTCCGGCTTTTGAGGCTCTTTCAAATCAGCACCTTGGTGCCACATTCCTCAAGGTGGACGTCGATGTCTGCGAGGGAACCACCAGTGCTTACGGAGTGAACTCTATGCCAACATTCATAGTCTTCGTCAACGGGTAAGTCTTTAAAGTCTCAGTTCGGAAAAATGAGTATGTTTTTCAGAGCCAAGGTAGATATGATGAAAGGGGCAAGCAAGGACTCCTTGGAAACTCTCATTAAAAAGTACGCCGACGATTCTACTACCGGATCTCTTGTCTCTGGCCAAAGCGACCTCACAGCGATCGTTGACAAGAAGCAGATGGAGTGCTTGAACGGAACTGACGACACTCCACTCGATCGTTTCCTCGAGGGAAACTGCAACTTGGTATCTGATTGCGACGAGCAACTCATTATCTCGTTGCCATTTAACCAACCAGTGAAAGTGCACTCCGTTCTCATCAAAGGAGTTGGCGATCGCTCTCCGAAGAAAGTGAAGGTGTTCATCAACCTTCCGAAAACTATCGACTTTGACAATGCGGCTGGTCTCGAGCCGACTCAATTGCTCGAATTCACGGATTTCGCTGGCGAGGGAGAAGGTCAAGTTCAGCAGTTGAAGTACGTCAAGTTCCAGAATGTCCAAAACATTCAGTTCTTCATTGAAAACAACGTCGGTGGAGGAGAGGTGAGAATCAGTTCTGTTATATATTGATTAAAATTGTGCGCATTGAAGGTCACTGAACTTGCCAAACTCACAGTGTTCGGAACTCCTCTGTCTATGGTCAACATGAACGACTTCAAGCGAGTGGCTGGAAAGGCAGGAGATGCCCACTAAATTACTCGCTCTTGCAACAACCGCTCATCAAATCCTAAACAATGTCTGTCTTCTTGTGCACCAAATCCTTCAGATTCTCCTTTTTCTCGCTATAAATTGCAAGTATTCACTAAATTATTTCTCAACGATAAATATATTCGAATGACAGAAGTGTTTGTTCAGTTTGAAAATGTCGCCCGCATTTTATTACTTTGTAATCGGAAACCAGAAGATTCGAGCTTTTCGAGTGTTGTAGATGGATGTGGACCGATTAATGCGCGACCTGACTGTCGATCAACTGGAGAATATCCAGCTGAATCTCGAGTATGTTACATTCATCTGCAACGAAGTATTTCGATCAACATAGTTTAGAAAAGAGATGGAAGGAAAGCGGGAAGGTCTCCGGGAGATGGTAGGCCGTCGCTACAGAGACGTGCTCGAAGCGTCTTCTGAAGTCCGTCACGTGTGCTCTCTTGCGGAGAAACTGGCCGCGGACATTGCGAACAGTCGAGTTAGCCACCAGTCGAGTCATGTTAGAACTGGGGGTAAAGATGAACAAAAAGCTGGTGAGCACCTCTACGCTGTCAATTACCTAGTTTCGAGCATCGGAGGAGATGGTAAGCACATTTTCTCGAGAATTGGAAAGTTTGAAGCAAAAAGTTACAGGCGGAGATCCGTTGGACGACGTCGTTGCTCTTTGTATGGTAGAACATCTTCAAAAGCAACTGATCAGTAATCATTCATCGCCAATGGTAAATGATCTCTCATTCTCAAATATCCACTTTGTTTTTTTCAAGATTCACAAGATTGCTAGAGCTCTGACCAACCGGATAGTCGCTACTCGTTCAGATCTCGAGTTCCAGAACTCTGACTCTCTGTCAGATATTTCCAGTGCGGACTGGGCTACGAATCAATTGGCGGCTATCGCTTTGCTTCAAGGCAAAGATATCACTCAGTTGCTCGATATGTATCTCGAGAAGCGATTCGAGCACATCACTGAACTCATAGAAGGATCTGCAACAATTCTAAACATTGTCGATGATATTAAAAAGACGTTGACGGTCGTAGAGGAGTTGTTCGTACACGGAGAGCTCATTCACACGATTCATTCCGTTTGCAATGGACAATACAGATGTGGTAGGACTGGAGTGAGAGGTGCATAGTTACTGTTCAAAGATTCATACAGAGCTGGTTCACGAGATGTGCGCCGACCATGCATTTTCCTTTGAGAAAACTATGAATGATGACATGGACAGAGTTTGGAGACACATGAGAGAGAAGTTGAGTGGTCGGGGAGCCGGTACCATTCCATCACAAATCGTCGGAGAGAAGTGTGCAGCATGGATTGAGAAGTAAGTATTCAATTTTTGTTTTGCCAACTGAAGTTTTGACTCATAGAACATGTGCTGTAACTCACAAACTCGTTGCTGAAGTATGCGAGTATTTCGACAATTTGGATCAAGTCATCGATCTTCTGCAAGCAATAACTGCCTCGTTGAAGCAAGACTGGCCAAGAATTGGATCTGGGCATTCAGTCTACGATAAACTTGTTCAGTCTGCAGTTGTGAACAAAGCGAAAGTATGCTCTTCTATGCGTTGACTTTTTAATGTATCTCTTTTCAGTTCCTTCTCATTCAAATCATTGAATCAATCGAGCTATCTGCGAAAAAACAATTCGAAGCAACGAACGGTGGACCCCCGTCGGCGATATTCGATTCTCGAACTTATCGTCCTGATTCGCAGTCGCATATTGGAATCTCGTCTCAACTTTACCAGTAAGTAAACACACCCCCTCCAGTCTCACTCAATTCCCTTTGCCGCACGAAACATCAATGGTCCATTTATATGTGCATACTGTCTATAGCTTCCTGTGGCACATTATCTGAGCGGCAGTAGACAAATAAACACGTATTTAAGGTGCGTCAAGACACTTTGGGAGTCGCTTGAGAAGGTGAACGAAAAGTGTGCGCAGTTTGAAACGATCTGTGGAGCAATGTCCGACGTTACAACATCGAACGCTCTGAAAGAGACGATGGCAACTAACGTGCTGCAACTGCTGTTGCGGCTCTGTGAACTGCATTCCGAAACGGACGTCGGTGCTGCCCCGTACCTGGCGAGAGCCCGCTTAGCACTCGCTCTAGTTCACTCAGAGTCGACGCTTGTCTGTACACTTCTCGATAAAGACTCGCAGCGGATAACCTCCTTGAATCAACGACTTCACTCGATCATCGAGCAGAATCTCAAGTGAGTTCTAGCTTTTCTCTTATTTATTATTACAACGGGTCAAATCGAATCACAAAATAACACGGAGAAGAGAGGGAGATTAGATTCCCCAAACGGGAATATGGTAAAGGTTGTA
Organism: Caenorhabditis macrosperma; assembly: GCA_963932285.1. Taxonomy (NCBI): domain Eukaryota; kingdom Metazoa; phylum Nematoda; class Chromadorea; order Rhabditida; family Rhabditidae; genus Caenorhabditis; species Caenorhabditis macrosperma. The sequence goes on from OZ010622.1 coordinate 6,759,208, forward strand.
AAATTAGCGGGTCTGTAAACTATTGCATGGGGATTGACGAACATCACAGTTTGGTGCACCTAATGAGATTGTTGACATGAGAGACGACAAACAAAAAGATGTTAGCAGCAGATGGAAGAAGATGAAGAATTGTAAGGGGGCGGAGGAATGGAAGGGCAAGTCACGATACGAGTCGGTTATGAAAATGAAGCGGCTGAGGTAAACGGGATCACGACTAGACTCAGAACTACAGTGTGAAAGCTATGAAAATGCATTGGGGAACACAACTACTTCTGGTAAAGTAAGCGGATGACACGTAACAAGTGATTGAAGCACTTGTCTGCAAAACAACGACGGAAGAAATATTCGTAGGCGTACGGTTCCTGGTGGACGTTGGGAACTTGGTTCATCTCGGTCTTGATGAACTGTTTTCCTCGTTCCTGCTCGTCCAACTCTGGCCACACGTCACAGATAGTCTTGACCTTGTAATGGTTGGAAAGGGCATTCGAAACTTCTTCTTGTTGTCCGAATCTTTCCATGAATGAGTCTCTCATCACGACGACACTTCCCGGAGTAACACACTCGAGCAAGGCTCGTTCCAAATCAGCAACACCGTGCTGAAAACAAATGTTGGAAATATGAAGATTTACAAGAAAACACTTACCAGTGAATAATCAACAGATTTGATTTTATCTTCCGATAGGGAAACGAAGACAGTTCTGGTCGTGTAATGGCGTGTTCGTCTGTTCCGTGTTTTATTGCTCAGTTGCTCAGTGGAAAGCGTTTCGATGACCTCCACTATCTTTTGTGGTCCACCAATTGGCACATTCGAGCTGATAATGGTATCACACCAGTTCTGGATGATATCTCTCATGAAGCCAATCGTGTTGTAGATGGTCTCCTCAACAAGCCGATTTTCACCCATCAGTCGGTTGTATTCTGTGATCGAGAGTCCAGGGTTTTCGCACCAAATCAGCATGAAGATGAAGAATTTGTTGAGTGGCATGCGGGAGTAGAAGAGAAAAGTGCCCTCATAAACTGAGATCTTCGTAATTATGCGTTTCTCACGACGTTTCCGGCACGATCGACAGCGCCACTAAACAAAATGTTCATTATCGAAAGAAAACACGATTCACGTACCACGAAACCGTTGGCATGCTTGATAAGACTCATGAGTTGATCCTTCGGACAGTCCTGCACTCTGCACACACGAGTGTTCGGAATAAGACCATAACGAGCCAGGAATTGAATTCTTTAAAAAATATGAATCAATTTAACCGTTTTGAACTGAAAACTCTTACCCAAGTTTTGGATCCGAGAAAATGCTCTGAAGGATCTCACTGTCAAAATCGACGCTCAAGACCTCTTCCGGTCCAGCGACTTCGGTTCCATCGAGAATTGTGAACTTTCCACGATCAGGACGACTTCTACAAATTTCAATTGAATCTCACTGTTTTCTACAAAAACTGTTACCCTGGAGTTTTTCTAATAGGCGTGTGTGTTCCACTGTTAGTTCTCGGAGGTGATGGATTCGGAAAGCGTCCATTTCCGTTTGGCAGCTGCAGACCGGAGAAGACGCTCGGATTGATGAGCGCAGAAAGATCGATCTTCATCTCATCATCACTGTTCACTTCCATATCGTAATCCTCTTCATGATTCTCAAGGTTTGTAGTAGATGCCAATGCAGACAGTGCATCGGATAGTGCTGAATCTTGCAATGCGTGCGAGTTTGCAATTAGATACTCGAGCGAGTTCATGGCTCCAATCACCTGAATGAATCTAGTGTACTGTCGTTGGGAGCCGAAGTTCAAAAACGCGACATAGCGGAAAAAGGGAAGAGGACGAGAGATAACAGACGAGGAACTAAACGGCACCGAGAATTGTGTGAAACGTGGTGAATATTACAGTACGATCGCGTGGCAGCAGCGGTCCTGAACAAACACGCCGGACGCACTGTTTTGTGGAAGTGTGGGGACCGTGTGGAACGAAGCGCGGCAAACTTCAGTTGAAAAGAGATGGGGAGAGGGGGAAAAGAGGGATGGTCGAGGACATTTTGACTGGCTGACTGTTAGTTGAAACGGGAGTGGAGTGGTTGGTGCGCGAGAGAGGGGATCGACTAAACGGGGCCACGCCGAAGGGAAAACGGGAGAAGAGACCATTGAAGACAGGCAGTCAGTCGGGTGGCGGCTGCACGAACAGGTCTCTCCTCCCCATCTCTTTCGGAAACTTCTCATTTTGCGCGATCTCTCAGTCGCCTCTACCGCACTACTCACCCCGAGAGACACTATACAAAGAGAGGGAGAGGCGCACAGAGACACTTTTGTGTCCCTTTCCCGTCCCGATCCGTGTTTAATTGCAGACTGTCGGAATTGGTGCGCGCCGGCCCACCGTGTCGCCACGGTTCTCCGTAGTGGTCCTTATAGGCGAAAAAGCACGCGCCGATTAGTCGTTAGCAAAACTTCCTTTACCGTAGTGAATTCAGGAATGAAAGGTTTAGTGGGTGAAGCGCGGCAGGAAAGGCGGCCGCCTTCTCTTCATCCTCACGGTTTTTTTCGGTTACGGGAAGACTGGGCAGGATTGCGAAGAAACGCCTTGGGAATGGAATGGACACCGCTTCCCATAATGGAATGGAATAATAGACTCCATTGATTTCACACGAGAATATGGTAATTATCGTCCGCCAACAGAACGCGAACGAGGAGGGCCGCAACAAAGTTATTTCAAAAGAACGGATGATGATTCTAGGCTTTGTGGCCACAGTTAAGTGCCTGTATGAGTCATAGGGAACATTAGAACTATCATATGATACGGACGATCAATAACTGTGCAGCTCTTGTTGTTCGATTTTTCTAAAGAACGGAACGAAATGTTCCGTCACTGGTTCCCACCGACAATTTCTCACTGCTGTGAACGAAAAGTCGAAAACTTCAGTTGGAGACCGAGTGGAAATATCTGTCACCTCCTCGACCCCTCGGCATCGGGGAACAAAGAAATCCATCAAACGAAATCGAAGGCTCCTCCGCGGCACAGTGCGCGAAACGTCCGTGTGTCGCAGCAACAAGTCACCGATGTTTGTGTATGACACACGGATGAATCATAGTGGCGTAGACGTACTGACAACGGCACCTTCATAACACCGGAAAATCGCGGGGAAAATATGAACTGAGGGAGCTCGAAATTGATGGCAATTAGTGGGCGTGTTCTCTGTGTTCCTCTTTGTCTCTTCCGAAATTCATGTCCACCGACTACGTAATAGGCGGTTTGGGTCGAAAACGCGGCGCCGAAGCGATAACGCAATAAATGGCAACATTTTGAAGAGAGGGAGCACGGAATGACACCGATAGGAGAAGTTGGAATTGAGAATGAGAGGATGGGCTGATAAGAGAGAGCGAGAGTGAGAGAGCGGGAATCGAGGCATGGACCAGAACTGTTTGTGAGGCAGTGGAGAACAGATAGCGATGTTTGCGGGGGTGGCTGCCAGTACGATCGGACCTTGGAATCGGAACATTCTGCGCGCGGCCAAGGCTTGTTGTTGACGGCGCTGAACTGTGTTAGACACACTTGTGCGCTCACCGGTGTTTGTACTCGAGGCGGATGATGGTTCCGTCCGATCGCTTTGTTTTTATTGATCGTTTGAGGCAGCTTCATTCCCCCGTCCGTTCCATTAGAGAAACCGTTTCGGGAAAAAAGAAGTGGAAGCGCTTGAAGGAGGAGGAGGGAGGGGGGAAGGAGAGAGTACGCGCCCGTTATTTTTAGTCGGAGGACCGGCGAGGAACAAAGAGGACACCGAATTGCTATGCAAATCGTACCCGAAGGCTCGCATTTATTGTCCAGTTTTGAAGGTCTTTCCGAAACAGAACCGAAAACGGATGACGTGGCACCAGGCAGCACCGTCTCACCTCTTATCACCTTGTTTGGTCCTCTCCTATTTCAGCACCTCTAGTTTGCTTTGGGAGTTGTCAACTCGACTACAGTAGTGATGGCAGATAGTCACAAAAGTTGAGCAAGATTCATCTGGAGCACTTCAACAAAAATCTCGCAAAAGTGTTTCCTATGTCTAAAGTTTCGAAGAAACAACATTCGAATAGGAAAGAACAGCGTACACCGGCGTGTTCCGAACGAATGGGGCGGTCCAACGCAGGGTCGAACCTCCGAAGTTGGAGGTGAAATGAAAATGTTGCGAATTTATTGTGGTCTCTTTTCTCTGGGTCTCCGCTCCACATACTGTAGGGACGCATTGTGTTGGCGCCCACCTCGCAACGAATCGAATTGCGCAGTAGACCTCGCGTGTTTCTATGCCCGAGTGTCTGTGTGCCCGCAGGCGGGAAGGGGAGGACCGGCCGTCTCTACGAATCCATCGCTATTTTACACGGTGCGATCAGTGCGCTGGACCGTCCGATGCTGTACACTTCTTGTCTCCACCTCTTTCTTCTCTGCGAATCTGTGGACAGTCTGCGACGGCGGCGGCGGCGACGCGATCCGCATTATTGTGTTTTCCATCTCGAGTACGGACCTCGAGGGCCGATTGCGTTGTGCGCGCATCGAAATACAACACAAATCGGAGAGACGGCGATGATTTTCTACGGCGGCGCCTCAGCCAACCATGTATACACAACCGGCCCCGTTTGCCCGTCGATTCGATTCGTTTCTCCGCAGGCCCTCTTTTCCCCTCGTTGGCCGCCGATTCCATTTCGATTGTGTGCGTGTTTGTGTGCGCCTCGACGGCCGATCGGCGAAGTTTCAGTTCACCTGATGGGCCGGGCCCACTTACGTCACGAGATGCTTTGGAATGCGGAGAGGGAAACTCCGAGGGCACAGAGAAATAAAGCTGATAGAGAGATATGTAACAGAATAGGAAGAAGGCTCGCAAACTCTGCTCTTGTTATGGCGAAGACTTCGTACGAAAAACAGTTGTAATATATCGAAGGCAACAGAAGTATCCAAGTAAGATCCCGAAATTTGTGATTAGAAACGGGAACGTCAGGTGAAATTACAGTTGTAGGCACCTTTAGAGTGGGCGCCGCTAGTCTTTTGGGCCTCGCAAGAACGAAAGCAAATATTGAATTTTGTGTGCCTCTTTTCACAGACACGCACAAAAGAGGCAGTCTTGACGAGACGATTCGGTTTATGGCGACGCTCCGAAGATCCGTTATGCGACTAATTCAGGGGTCCTTGTGGGCTCTCGGCTACGGCGCGCGCTCTGTCATTAGACTAACGCACCGATGCTCACGGCGAACCACGATCGACGTCTAGTAGTAAATTTTTGCAACATTTTTTCGGGTTCGGCCACCTATCAGCAATCCTGAAACGTGGGCCACGCCCCTTTCGCAACCGCCGCGTGAAATTTTGCAACTCCGCCGCACGCAGGTCCGATTGGCGGAGTCCTCCCAAAAACGCATTTTGAACGCCCTCTTCCCCGTATTTTCCGGCCAAAGGACCTAAATTTAGGACATGAATTTTTTTTAAAACCGTTCGAAAATTAATTTTGATGGTTTTGTATAAAAAAAATTTGCAACTTTAAAGAAGTTTTTCGAGAAAAATGCGAAAAACCCTCGGGGACTAGGAAACGGTGTCCGGAGGCGGAGTTTCAAAACGCAAATATGGCCTAGATTTTCCTCTAAGACGTCGATCGTGGTTCGCCGTGATGCTCTCGCCGATTTCAAAGTTTGCGCGTCTCTCTCTTGTTCCTACATTCTAACTCCTGTGCTCCGCTCCGGTCGATGATGCTTATCATATGGAACCTTAACAACTATTTGGAGAGAGAGAGTTAGATGCTCCACAAAGTGCAGACACTGACGGACGGTATTGCTGACTGGCGATTGACACGATAAGGCACTCGTCACATGAAAGCGCGGGCACAAATACGTGTGCGAGTGTGCATCGAACCCCTCAATCAGCACGCAAAATGGTTTTTGATGGCCGCGCCTCGCAAGCAAATAGCCTTGAAAATGAAAAGTTTTCGAAATACACTGACGATTTTTGGGGGCCGCTGATGGGATCGCTGGTGGAGGAGAAGGGGGCGGCGCTGACGGGCCGACTAACGGGAATTTTGTTGCACTAACGCAAACGGACCGAAGGGCAGCGAAGCGAGGGAAGTGAGAGAGAATGCACGAGCCTAGAAAAGAAAGGCCATTTCATACGTGCAGACTGTAAGAACAAATGGGTTTTTAATTGTAAAAAAGGTCGTTCCACTCCGACGAAGAGCTAAATAACAACCCACAGTATGCAATTTATAGATGTAATCTATTCCCATGGCTGAGCAAGATTTGATTTGGCGTGGGTTGATAGATAAAATGCGAAACTTAGTACTTTTTGGAAGTCAATCTTATATAAGTGCATCTCCGGCACATCACTTCCTAAACTTTTTTATGGTCCCTATTCTCAACTCTAAGGACCATGGAATACCTTGGATTGAACTGTGCATATAGCATATAGAATAGAAGGACGCTCCGCAGCTACAATCGGGAAAGCACGAGCCTCGTCGTCGATAGGACAAAACGAAGTGACGACGGAGCTCTGCTCGACTCGCAAAGAGCCCTAATCTGGCGGCGCCGATATCTGCTGATATCGGGGCTCGTTGTGTTTTCTGGTGACGACGGGCCCCTCGCTTTTGCCTTCTTCGTCGCTTCGTCGGGAGGGGCCCCATTCCCTTCCGTGCGCTCACACGCTCTCCTTCCATTCTCTCCACCTCGTCGCCGCCTCATCGGTCGGTGTGGCGGCCACGCAAATCCCGTGGCGAATAGAGACAGAGAGACGGGGAGGAGGAGGCGCGGTATGTGATATACATATTTCGAATATATATAATAAGTCGCTAATCAGCTGTGGTGGTCGAGCGGGTAGAGAGCCGCCGCTGCATACCGACGAGATAGCGTGAAGGGTGGAGATGAAGGACATACACAACACAACCATGGAAACGGGCCGCCGAGAGTGACGGGGCCCGCTCGGCTTATCACTGCTTTCGGTTCGACGGCGCCGTCTTGCATAATACGCCCATTTCCTCCGTCTCGGTGTGTTGTTTAGCGGTGCCGTAATTGGTGTGCTGGCGAGGAGACGGGAAGGAGGAAAACTAACAAAGATAAGCGGCAGCACGAAATATGAGCATGATTGTGAGCTTCGTCGCAATCGAATGTTAAGAGGCTTCGATGTGAAGCAGACAATGGTCTTCAAGGCTATCGCATATGTCATTTTCAAGGTTTCGGGACGATAACATCACAGGCAAAGAGAAGTGGTCCTATCGCGACCGCCTCAAGAAAGGGAAAGTGGCGGACACATACGGTTCGAACCCGAGAAAATTCATAACACCCAATGAAGAAGATAGAGGAGTATGGGGGACACGCAAATGAGAAAAAGGGGTTGAGTGGAAGTGAAACGATGTCCTGCTGCTATTGAAGTAGTTGGTTTGAAAGAGTACCTTCTCATGAAGAACATTGGTTTCCAACAAGTTATCAAAAGGAGATCGATAACACGGCAAAGAGAAAATGTCTACCTCGAACAGTAGGTTATCTGAACGAATGAAAAATGATAAGGGAGTGTTAAGACGGCTAAATCGTTGTCTTTAAAGAAATGAACCATTTATCATCGTTTATTAGTAGCCCATCCCGAATCGGTTAAGGCTTGATTCGCTAAAAGAATTGGGCCAATGGGGTTTTTGAAATTGGAAAATATAAGACAACGCAGCGGCAACACAGCCACAGTTTCCCAATGTTTACTTTTCAGGGACTTCTGCAAGATTGTTATTGACGAAAACGTTACTGCTTCGAATCTGGCCGACTACCTGGAAACATTCGAAGGGGGCATGTACGCTCTCCGTCTTGTCATGGTATCTGCGCGTTCTCGTTCTTATCATCACGTGATCTCTTTCTAGGAGTTTCAAACAGTTGAACTACCGGATGTGGGCGATGTCACCATTCCAATTGCTATTTCACCGCCCATCCAAGCCATCCTTTTTGAGATTTCGAGTCGTTTTGCGGATGCATCTATCGCTCATTTGCTGACGAAAAAGATTCGGAAAAGCTTCGACGAACACATATCTGTCCGCTTCGCCGACATTATTGGGGAACGAGTGGAACAATTGAAAGAGAACTGGCAGTTGCCGACTCGATCCACGCTGCAGGTTCTTTTCGATTGCCAACTTCTGAATGCCATGTTCCCTGGATCAAAGTGAGAACGTTGACACATTCTCTCATTCGGAAATCATAATTTCAGAATGAAGAATGTCTGCTCAGCAATCGAAGCTCATCTGGATCCCTTTGACGTTTCTTTGCTCACACCGCTAATCGCTACAAATGTAAAGCTAGTTTACACTCGAACTCAAGTAAGAACACTTTTCGTAATGTCAGCATTGTGAATTCCCGTCATTTCAGGTTCTTTTCTCGTGCTTAGTAGCCGACACAGTATCCAACAAAGATGTGCAACTGCCGCAATCATTCTCCAAACTCCAAGATCTTGCAGTACATCTCGAGCAGCCCTCTCGCATTCCGACGGTCCCGAGACTTGACAGAGCGGTATGTTCAATGTTTTATATCCACAAGTTTATTATCACATTTCAGATGAATGGAGACAAGAAAAATGGAGGGTCAAGACTCAAAGCCAACAAATATCTCGCGAACCCCCAACAACAAGGTGCCTCCTAATGCTCTTTCTCGATTTAATACTAATTTTTTTTTTCAGGATCTTCGAAAAGTACGCCTTCGTTGAGTGCTTTCTACGACAGAATTTCGTCGAGCTGGTTTGGCGGAGCCAATAACTAGAACTCGTGAACATACCTTCAAAAAAAAATTCCGCATGCGATTTGTAATTTATGGGAAATATGTTATTGTGATGTCAGCTATTAATCACCGGGTTTTAATTATTCTTGGGCTCTTTTTCTTGTGATTTTATTTATGGAATGACGAATAAAGACTGAAGGGAAAAAACAGATGGACTATAGTCTATAGTTGTATTGTTGTTCCGCTAGACGGACGGACTGATTCATCGATCAAAATACGGGCCATGCGGTATCAAAAAACGCGACGAATTTTCAGGTTGTTTGTGACAGTCTCGCGCGTTGTTCGCCAACTAATCACTACAAAAATCCATTTGATTTTTCGATTCCGTACCGCTGCACACTCTTCCGAAGTGCGAAGAGGCGGGTTTTACGAGTAACTTGGATCGGTTTATGACGTTCTCGCACCTTTTAAGAGTGCCCCAAAACTCGGAACAGTTGGAGAGCGGTAACTGATTGAGAACAAGATTCTAACAATTGTCATTAGAATGTTTACTTGTTGATCATTTGATCCTAATCAACATTATTATCTCATGAAAAATTGTTTTCAGTTCTATAACCTTCCATGCGAACTCTCAAACAGAACGTGAGAATGCTCTCCTTTTCTCTATTCCTTCTAGACGAGGAACTTGTTGCCCGAGCGCCCCTCGTTCGTCGAATCATCCTCCCAGACACTTACTATTAACTCTCCGTTTACTCGTCCGACCTTTTCATTCTTTGCGGAGAAGACGTTTGGCGGGTTGCGCAATACTCCGGAATGAATCGCCCATTCCGCTTTTTTGTCGCTTGCAGTTGTACTGGTATAGACCGTCTGTCTCTCGGAAGCCCCCCTCCGGAAAACTCGTTTGCCTGCGAACGAACGACGACGTTCGCTTCCGGGCGGTCGAAGAAACGCCAAATTATTGCTGATGAATGAATGTACACATGTCTTTTTGATTGCAGCAGCAAAAGCCAGAAGAGGGGGAGGAGTCGTCGTTCTGCGTCGAGACGTGTCAGTCAGACAGACAGACACAATGCACAGCTCCCTCTTCCTTTGTCTTCTCGCTCTCCTCGGAACCGCTGTCGCCTACGTCACCGTCACAAAGTACTCGATAGGCAACAGGACGTATTACGAGAAGTTCGAGCAGCCGTGGTTCCGACACATGCACTACGATCATGATCCAGTCAGTTGAATCATCCCCACCCGATTGATCTTTTGATTGCAGGTAAATGCGGAAGAGAAGGAAGAGTCGGCGTTTGGGAAGCACTACGTGCCAGAAGATGACGTCTTCATTGCTCCCGACTGGACCGCCCACGAAGCAAAGTACATGGGCTGTCTGAACAGGACGTGCGTTTGTGGATACTACAAGGGTAGCGTATTCTGTGCCCGATGTGTTATGGTCAATGGATGATTTAGGAAGTGTGAAGGGCGAAGAATGTGTCCTTGCCTCTGGAAGGATTCTGAAACGGGCGGTACGGCACGAGCTGCGAACGATGAGAGACGAGGATCGGCGGATGATCGAGAATGCGTGGAACGCGATGAAGAGAAGTGGATTGTACAATCGGATCGGAAGGGTCCACAAGTACTCGGGAGTCCATTCCGGTCCCGCATTCACTCTCTGGCATCGAGAATTCCTCAAACGGTACAGCTGAGCTCTTCTACCGTTCATTCACTCATTGACAGGCTGGAAATCGCTCTCCGTGATCACATGAAGGACCCTGACTTCGGACTTCCCTTCTGGGATTCCACTCTCGATTCGTTGCTCCCGGAGCCCAAAGACTCGATTGTCTTCTCCGAGTTGTTTCTGGGAGAAGTCGATGAGCACGGATTCGTCAAGAACGGTCCCTATCACAACTGGGAGACGATGGAGGTGTCCGAGGATCTTGGATCCGATGCTATCTTTAACTCTTCAGGGTCGTGCCCAAATCTTCCGCAACTTTGACGAAGACGAGTCTGGAGAGATGCTGAACGACGCGAGAGTCGATTGGCTCATCAACAACCCAGACATCAACATGATCCTCGGGGCGACTATGCCGTTGACAGTGAGTTTCCCTGTGTCACTGACTCCTATCCAACTCTCGCAGACGTGCTCAATGAATCATACACTAGATGCGAGAATGCTCGAGTTCTCTCACGACTACGTCCACTTCTTTGTCAGTGAGTGAAGCGATGAGAGATTCCGACGGAAGAGAGTGTTCAGACGGCGACATGAGCAAGTCCTACTCCTCCTCGAACGACATCTGCTTCGTCTACCACCACGGAATGATCGATTGGATATTCGAGAACTGGCGACAGAACATGCAAACCAGAGAGCAACGCGAGTCGCAGTACCCGAAGAGCGACGAGCGATGCTTTCCGTTCTGGCACAACGCAGACAATTCGATGCCTCTGCTGCAGCCGCTGAAGAACAAGGACGCACTGTCCAACGGATACACCGACCACATGTACGAGTACGCTCCGAGACCGACGTGCAGCAAGCAACGCCCCGACTGTGGCTCTCCGTACCTCTTCTGTTACATTCCGGAGAACGAAGAACACGCGCCGAGTTGTGTGAGCAAGGTTCGGAGGAACGGAGTGTGCCGTGGATTCGAAGGATATCCCATCTGCTACTGGGGAGAGTGTGTGAGCGGAAAATGCGACGAATCGCAGAAATCAACGAAGTCGCCGAAGGAGCAGTTCCAGAAGTTCGATAAGAACATCGTTCCATTTGTTATGTAACGAGAATTTCCGATATTTTTGTAAATTTGCTTGCTTTTTCAATTTTAAATTTCCGACGGTTTTGCATTTTCAGGTATAGGTTAGAGATTTGAACCGTGCGGTTCCCATGTCCCAATAATCTAGTCAGTTTTTTTTCTTTTTCTGCAGTTCGCAAGAATCGAGAAATAAAGTTGAAGAACGTTTAATATTGATTGTGTTTATTTCTGAACAACTCACAGAAATGAATCACATCTCTCGAACCTTATCGCGTAGATAATTATCGGTCAACTCATCGGAATTTCTCGTAAAACATGTTTGCGCAGACGACCACTCGCCTCTACTATTTGAACTGCCGCGCGCGGGTCTCGCCACGAAGAGACGTTTTGGCTGCCTGCCAGTATTCTTCATTTCTTTCTTTTTTTCTCGGCTATGTCCTATTTTTCGAATTATTTCAGCGATTCCCACATATTTTCACATCAATTTTGCAAATTAAGATGTACCTGAGCTATTAGAATAAAGTAACCACTAAAACACTCGTTTATTAAGCTTTATTCCTTTAAAAAATCGATAAGAATCGAACGTTTTATGGTTTTATCGATTTTCCGTGAACGTTTTTTCAAAAATATTTTTCTAATATCTTGTTGATCTTTATATTTCAGGTAAGATGCTGGTCCTTTTCGAGGTCGCGGCCGGATATGCGGTTTTCAAGTTGAGTAACGAGAAAAAGTTGAAGAATGTTGACAACATCTGGGAGGAGTTCAATACTGCCGAGAAAGCGCAAGAGAAGTAAGATTTTTTTAAAAATTATGTAACAAACAATTATCCTCCAGCCTCCAATTGGTTTCGTTCAAAAAGTTCAAAACCACTGCCGGAGCTGTTGAAGCTGCGTCAGAAATCACGGAGGGAAAGCTCAGCAAAACTTTGAAGAAACTTCTCAAAGGCAGCGTTGATGAGACTGAGAAGCTCGCCGTTGGAGATGCGAAACTCGGAAACTTGATCAAGGTAACATATTTTGTCGAAGAATTTGCTTCATTTGTTCCGATTTCAGGAAAAGCTTTCGCTCAACTGCGTTCACGACAGCTCTATTAACGAGCTGATGAGAGGAGTCCGTGCTCATATTGAGGAGCTTCTAGCTGAGCATAAAGAAGAAATGAATGCCATGAACTTGGCTGTTGCTCACTCTCTTGCTCGCTACAAGGTCAAATTCAACCCAGAGAAAATCGATACGATGATTGTACAGGTAATTTTTCATCAATGCTGTTCAGCGTATTCAAAGTATTCTTGAAGGCTGTGTCTCTCCTTGATGACCTCGATAAGGAACTTAACAACTACGTTATGCGCACCAGAGAATGGTATGGATGGCATTTCCCAGAGCTTGGAAAGATCATCCAGGATCACCAAGCCTACGCCAAGGTTTGCGGACGTTAAAGTACAATTTCCAAGTGTCATTTTAAGATTATCAAAACTATTGGCATGCGCCAGAACGCTATCAATACCGACTTGTCCGGAATCCTCCCAGAAGATCTTGAGGAGAAGGTCAAGGAGGATGCTGAGATCTCTATGGGAACTGATATCTCTGACATCGATCTCATCCATATCAAGGGACTTTGTGAACAAGTTATCGAACTTTCGCAATACCGGTATGTGTAATAAGGTCATATTTTTGTAATTTTCTTTTTACAGTGCCCAACTTTTCGACTACCTCAAGAATCGCATGACCGCACTTGCTCCAAATCTCACGGTTCTACTTGGAGAACTAGTGGGCGCTCGATTGATCTCTCACGCTGGATCTCTGGTGTCATTGGCTAAAGCGCCGGCATCGACAATTCAGATTCTCGGAGCCGAGAAAGCTCTTTTCCGTGCTCTCAAGACCAAGAAAGATACTCCAAAGTATGGATTGATCTACCACGCTCAACTCATCACACAAGCTCCACCAAAGGTTAAGGGAAAGGTATGAGGTTTAATTCACCTTAACAGTTCTCAATTATTAATTCCAGATGGCGCGTAAGCTTGCTGCCAAGTGCTCTCTGGCCACACGTATTGATGCTCTATCAGATGAGACTGCCAACAATGAAATCGGAATTGAATGCCGTGCTTCTCTCGAAAACGTGCTTAGAACTGAATCAGAACGTGGGCCATCCAAGAAGCAAAACTTCGGAACACACCGCCACGACAAGTACGAATTCAAGAGCGAGACGTACGAATACGATGCTTCCGCTGATGCGCCAGCTAGCCGTAAGCACAAGCGGTTTGATGACAATGAGAACACAAATGCCGTCAAGAAGATGAAGATCGAGGAGGTCGAGGAGGAAGCGGAGGAGAAACCGAAGAAAAAGAAGGAGAAGAAAGCCAAGAAAGAAGTTCAATCAGATGAGGAATAAGCGCAAATTGTTGCGAGAGTGATAATCTTCTTGTTGTGAGTCGTCTTTCTGTTACTCATCTACTTCTTGTGTGTCAAGTGTAGGGTGTTCAGAGAGTCGAATACTGTATGTTTTTGTTGATTTGACTCGTTATCCGTGCTAGTTTCCAAATTCTTCCAATTGTTAACACTTGTTACCCTACAAAATCTCTATTCAAACCTCAATCAATCATTTTTTATCGTAAACACTTGTTTCCTTTTTTGTCCCTTGTTGTTTCCCTTTTTGTTATGTTGTCGATTTCAAAATGTTGAAATAAAATGATTTTGAACAAGTTTTGTTCTGAAGATGGGATTTCAAGGGGAATAACAATTTATCACGAATCATTCATTCAGCCATCGAGCCATTCAGAGTCGTCGGTATGCAGCGGCGGCTCTCTACCCGCTCGACCACCACAGCTGATTAGCGACTTATTATATATATTCGAAATATGTATATCACCGCCTCGAATTGGCTGGTAGTCATATGAAATCAAAGGTTCTTTGATTCTTAGAATCTTGAGAGTACTGGTTCTGAAGTAATAAGATTTTAATAATTTCAAAAGTTTTGAACAATAATAACCACAATATGTGTTCCAAATTCTTGAATTTGGAATGTTGAAAGCTCTATTTTATCTTTCTTATTTCTACTCTTGAGATACTCTTGAAGTTCTAGTGGTGGATCTAATCTGAAGGAGTCAAAGTAATAAATATTTTTTTAATGTTGTTCTTGGAATAACATACCCAATGAGTTCCTCGGCCTTCAGAAGAATCTAAATTTATAATTCCTACTTCTCTTTCTCCAATTCCTTGTGGTGGCAAAGTGTCTCTCATATAGATGCCACGGAAATTTTTGATTTCGAGTACATTTACAAGCTCAAGGAGATCTAGATTGGTTAATGGCTTCAGGTCTTTTCGGAGACCAAAAGTAGTCATTTAATAAAAAACAAAACTTCGAAACTTGTTAAAAACGCTTCTATTTTCCATTTCTTGGCTATTTGTGATTGTAAAAACCAAAGTAATGAGTAAAAAAAAAGGCAAAAACACGCGGCACCCTCAGGAATCGGTCTAGTGTCGTGCTTTATTCTCAGCTTGTTAGCCGAGGCGCATACCAGCGTGGTATCTTGTTGTTGTGCCGAGCTCTAGTCGAACGGGATCACTACGAATACACCAAGGACACACTCCTCCGCCGCCAACCGCAAGAGCATCAAAGTTGCCACGAGGTCGCTGGAAGTGTTCAAAGAAGTCATTCCGAGCCTGACGACGGCGTCGAGAGAAATGGTAACATCGGATCGAAGATGAGATCAAGGAGTTCTAATACACAGATCTCTTTCGCACCGGTCACACAGCGACATCTCCCCCAGCCGCAAAAGCTTTCCTTCTGTTCCGGCCTTCCTACCAAACGAGATACGAGCAGCCATCGATTTTGAAAATAAGTTTTGTTCTGAAAGATGGGATTTCAAGGGTGAATAACAATTTATCACGAATCCGAAGAACCCGTATCAAAGTTTGGAAGAACATTATCATAATCACTGATCCTAGCTAGAGAACGATTTGAGTATCTTGGTAGTTATTCAAGCGGTTATTACATGAACGGAATCACTGAAGAAGTCTCCGCAGAAGGTGCAGTCGTTGGGCCACTTGCAGGAAGTCGGTGGATCCGTTCAATTCGTCGACGATGTCATCCGACGGAGGCATTGATCCGGGAGGACCCACTGGAGCAGAAGACGTCGGAGGTTCGGAAGAAGTGGGCGGAGCTGGAGGAGCAGGTGACGACGGTGTAGTTGGAGATGGAGATGGAGACGATGGAGATGGAAGAGGAGGAGGAGTAGAGAGAGCTTCAATCGATAGTGATGCGTGTACACTGAGAGAAAGATCCACTCACCTGCGATCACATTCTGCTCGATCTGATGCAGTTGATGATCCTCCGGTTCGCCGATCTTCGCATTGATATCCTCAAAAGTGTCTTCTTTTTCTTCTTCCGGAAGCGCAATCGTCACTGCCGTCAGTTCTTCCGAACTCGTCGTCGTTCCTTCCGTCGTCGTCGTCGGCTCTTCGCTGATTGTCGTCGACATCGTTGACGTGGTGGCTTCTGAAAGTGACGTCTTCAAACACTTCCCTCAAAACATGGAAACAAATTGCGCTCATCCAATGCAAATGCGCTTCTCTGTTTCATTGCTGTCTGCGTCTCCAATATTCGCACGCTAATTCGTTCAAGTAGCTTGAAATAGTTGGAGAAATTTCAGATGCAGACACGACTCTCGCAGTGAAATTTGAATTTCAAGCAAAACAGCGTTTTCGCGTAAAACTTGCCTTCGGTCGTGACAGTTGTCGTTTCAGTCGTCGTCATTGGTTCCGTCGTCGTTGGTTCCTGTGTCGTCGCTAATGTAGTCGTTGGAGAGTGCGTCGTCCTTCTTCGATGAGTCTGTCGTCGTGTGGCGAATGCCGGGAACAGGGATGTCGATTCTGTAGAGGAATCCAAATTGTTCCAATTGCTTCCTACTCTCCCACTCACCCGATTTGACGGTCGTCGTCGTCGTCGGCTCTTCTGTAGTCGATTCTTCCGACGTCGTTCCATCCAACACAGTCGTCAGCTCTTCTGGAGAAGTCGTGGATGGTTCGGACTCTAGGACGGCTCGAAGAACGGCTTCTTCGATGCTGTCGACGCGAGGCGGTGCGGGAGTTCGATGTCTTTGACCGGGGCGGATTCGGTGGGTGCGTGGACGATGAGAGGACGACGGTGGTGGGTCGGGAGACGAAGAGTCTGGAAATGGATGATACAGACGACGATTGAAGCTGAAATTACCGATAACAGCCTGAAGGATAGCGGCCTCGATGTCGTCGACCTGCTTGAAATGATTCACTCGTCGCAATTCTGAATCACCTTCTGCTGTACATTACATCATAATTCGGTCACAACGGAAACCTTCTGCAGTCGTCGTGAGCTCTGGAGTCGTCGTCGTGGCTGCCTCTGTCGAACTGGCGATGGGTCTCGTCACTCTGAAGATCTCGATTTCCGATTCGTTCGTTGTTCATTTCGAATTAGAGTATGAGTAGGAGAGAAGGTTAGTACCAAACCTATCGGGTTTAACTCGGTGAGTCGGTTGATGTCGGATCAACGGAAGGTTAGAGGAGGAGGAATGCGGTCGACGGAACTGTCCCCTCGTCATCTGCGGTTTCCTTCGAAGATCGAGACTCGCTTGTTGCACACGAATCGGTCGACGGAGCGATTGCGAACTTCGGATTGGCTGGATT
The DNA here is from genome assembly GCA_963932285.1 of Caenorhabditis macrosperma. Classification (NCBI taxonomy): domain Eukaryota; kingdom Metazoa; phylum Nematoda; class Chromadorea; order Rhabditida; family Rhabditidae; genus Caenorhabditis; species Caenorhabditis macrosperma. The sequence continues at coordinate 6,776,278 of OZ010622.1, forward strand.
GAGGTGGGAGGAGGGACAGAAGTCGTCGTCGGGGGAGGGGAAGGAGGGGGAGATGATGAAGGGGTAGTGGGGAGGGGAGTGGTAGTGGTCAGAAGAGGAGGAGGAGTCGGGAGGAGGCGAGTCGGGGGTCGGAGGGAGAGTCGGAGGTTGTTTTGCGGCAGACGACGACCTGTCCGCTGCACAGATCCGAATGGCATCGGCGAGAGGGGCGCCCGGAATTGAGGGACGGGACGGGCGGTCGGCTGAACAACACGCGCGACTCCGCCACGAACTACCGCCTGGTTCTGAACATTCTGAACGTTCTGGACCCGTGTCTGCAGCTGAAGTGGAGGCTGTCGGAAACGGAACTGCTGTCTCGGAACGAGAAACTGCTGTTGCTGTCCGAATCGTTGCGGAATCAGCTGTTGTTGCTGGCGTCTGGAAATGTTAGCCTTGAGGGGCGATGTTCGTTGATTAGCACGCGGTTTAGTTCGAGAGCGTATTCGTTTTCGATTATTCGTGGGTGGAGAAGGCACACGGATTGCGGTTAGCTGAGCGACGGACGGTTGATGAGTGCTCGTTCGGAGGGAGAACGACCTTTGACGGGGTCGGTGTCGATGGCTGATCTGTCGAGTGAAGAGGATGCGGTGACGGAGTGGAGACGCAGACGGCAGTCTGAAATCAAGCATCGACGGGAAGAAGCACACGGTTACTCGTGTGCGGGCGTTCGGAAAAAGTGTCTAGAAGCAAGCGAGTTTGGGAAGGTACATACTGTATTCTTCATGAATCTAGGAACCTGCACAAATGCTCTCCGTTGGATTCGTGTGGGTCTCGCCACGACTCTCGTCTGCGTCTTTTCTGGATCAAACGAGAAAGAAACGAAAGTCGTGGCGAGACCAACAAAATCTTGCGGAGCGCGTTTGCACAGGTTTCAAAATGTATGAAATGCATAATAGTCGTCTAACATGCTTATTGTTAGCACCAGTCTCTCTTCGCAGCGCTTCTTCGCCATAATTCTTTCCGGCTGATCGACGACAGAACAGATGTTATCATAACCATTGAAGCAAGTTGTAAGCTTACACTGTGGCGGCGCATGTTCGTTTCCCTTTCTCTCTCTCCTAACCTATCAACTGACAAACAAGAGAATGGGCAAGTGCACAGAGCAAAAGAAGCGAAAGGCGGTGGTGTATTGCGGGCAGAGGGCACTCACACGAAGTTCCGGTTCTGTGCGAACTGCGGCTGCTGCTGCTGGAATTGTGGCTGAAACGGCAATTCTCTCTCTCTCTCGAATCACTTCCTCAATAAAACTCACCTGCCGCCTGACGAAAGCCGGCTGTCCATTTCCGTTGAAAACTTGTTGCGCCTAAAACAAAGCGAAATGGAGGAACAACGAAGGAACACACCGTAACCACTGAAATGGCGAGAACGAGTAGGGAAACGACGGCGACGACGTTCACCGGTAGACGGCGTTTTCTGCCTCCATTCATCTGGAATCTCAGTTGATAAGTAAGTGAAAGTGAAGAGGGGGAGAAAGGAAGTGAAAAGATAGAGAGAGAGAGAGAGAGAGAGCGAAACGGAATGAAAGGAATCTGCAGAAACGAATGGAAAGTTGGTGTGGTTGTTCTTGAAACCCATCCATGGTCAAAGCAGCATCTAATTTTCAGCAAAGAGACACCGAAACGGAAGGGAAAAGTTGGCGACGGGGGGCTGAATCGTCTGTTTCTCGCCACGAACACCCTCTCTTTTCGATACTTTACACATGCGCGTGATGCCAAATTGGCAGTTTGTCGTGCCGTCGAAGAAGAAGAAAAAGAAGAAGAAGATGAAGCAGAAAGCGGAAAAGAAGAAGAAGAGACGGTTATCGATAGAAGCATCAGATCACGCGAGTCAGTCGGGAGTGTGATGACGAGTGAGAAGGTTGTCTGAAACGGCGGCGGCGATGAGGGGGAAATGGAGAGAGCTTCTTAGAAGACGTCGTTACAAGTGATAATCGGTTACAACTGTTGGAAGATATAATCGAGAAGTCTCTCTTTCAGTTACACTCGAAATCTCATACCTTCTCATAAATCTCTTATGCGAACTGCCGTCTTGAAGGAAGTTGTCTTCTTCCTTTTCTATCAAAGCGACCGAGGGTGAAACAGGTAAAGTTGTGTTGTTTCCGTTCCCGTCAATTAGGAAACCGAAACTATCAAAAACTGCGTATCGAAAGACAAAGAGAGGCCTAATTGGCGAGTGAAGGGCATTTCGAGGAAAGTGCTAAAAGTGGGCGGAGGCGGGGCGAGGTGTCCATGCGCAAAGTGTCACACAAAAGATCATAAGAGATGCGTATCTCTCTGGCAGCCCGAAACAGCTGAAAAACCGAGACGACGATATTTATTTTTGGGGGTGAGTTGGGCGCTGAAACGAGGTAGCTAGAGAGATAAGCATCGGGGCACGAAACGGCTGAAGGTCAGCAACGACGGTGATATTATTGTAAACCGATGAAGTTTCAGAAGCAAAATTAGAAACGAGAGGGGGGACAATGCATTGACCATGAAAACAAAAAAGGAGATGCATATTGTTCTCCGGTCGAAAGTGCCCCCTCGCTTCTTCTTCTTCTGTGACGCCACACCTTTTTGGAAAGTGATAATTGAGTGGGTGAGGAGGGAGAAACGAAAGTGACACGACGGCCGTTTATGAATAATATTCGTTGATCGATGAATGGGATGGGGTCGAAACGGGTTGGGTTCCGACGGTAACAAGTGGGAGTTTCAGGAACGAACGCTCGCAAGATGGGCGGTCAAGAGTTGGCATAAAGAACCCGCAAGACGTCGGACCATCCGGATATCGATTGGTTCAAAATAAGCAAATTATTCCCTTACAAAAGATCCGAGAGCTTTGGAGAGAAAACATCCTAGAATGTGTTTTCAAACAAATTTTCAGATTTTGCTATAGATTTTCAGTGATTTTTGATACTGGCAATCGATCCCGCATGGTGGCTAACTGCACGAACTTCGTGACGTCGAGATATTTTGTCGCAAAGTGCTCAAAATTACGTTTATTTCCACGATATTTGTGGTTTTGAGCACTTTGAGCCAGAATATCAGGATAATTAGAAGTTTGTGGGATCGATTATTATCAAAATCAGCGGATGTGGCGAGATGGTCCTTAGGCGGCGCTCGCTGGTCTCGCCGCGGAGAAAACAAATTACTGTAGCATTTTATTTTCACACTATTTACCGTTTTTTGCACGTTTTCACTACATTTTCCGAAACTTTTCATTCAAAAGTTGATCGGAACGAAATTTCCGACAAGCAATCGGTGAAAAACATACAAAAAACGGTGAATTGCGAAAAAGTAAAGTGAAATGATGTTACAGTAATTTGTTTTCTCCGTGCCGAGACCAGCGGGCGACACCCGAGACCAGCGGGCGACACCTAGATCTGCTGATTTTGATAATACCAGTATCAAGTGGTGTACTTTTGCAACCTAATAGCCAAAACTGAAAGGTCGTCGAGAAGCATTTCCCCTGTGGGATCAGTGGAAAAACAGGAAAGAATCGAGTCCTGCAACGGAACAATTGCTCATTTTCATTGGACGATTCGAGAAATCAGCCACTGTGAAAACGAACCGTTTCGAGTGACAGCTTCTTCTCGTTATTCAACGCCTCCTCGTCGTCGGATTCGGTCATTTCATTCAGCCATCGTGCCATTCAGAGGTCTCTCTCTCTTCTTCTTCTTTTGCCGACGCCACTTAAACGTGCGCCCATAAAAGCGGTCGTTCCAAGAAGAAACCATTGGAAGTGACCCGTTGTTTGCTGGCACCCGGCCAGTCCCCCCCCCCCCCCCCCCCCTCACTTTCCATTTATATCAGCGGTGATCAAGGTCACTTTTGGAAGGAGGGAATAAGCAGAAGAAGCATTGCTTTGTTCTTCTCAGCTGATCAAAAAGTGACGATGACGTGGCTTTTTGAAAAGGACTCTAGCCGACCGCCCGGTTCAAAAGCGCTCTAATGTGATAAGATCAAGATCATCACTTTCGCCTTCGGATTTCCTCACGCTTTCACTTATCAGAACACACCGAGGAGGATTCCTATTTGGCATGGCGTTGCCAAGAGGATAGAAGAAGCAAAGTTGCAAACATTCTCAAGTGGCATTCTTTGAAAAACGGTTTCGATACTTGATATGTATCCGACGGTGAAGTGTTCGAGCGGCTGAAGTTTGATCGGGAATTTGAATATATGAGAGGTTCCGGCGGGAGGAGAGAGAGATTTTTGATTTTTGGAAATGACACTTGTGGCGGGGACTTCGAGAGACATTGAAGAGACATTAAAGTTCAGAGAATACGAGAGAGCTTCAGAAGGAAACGATCAGAAGCCGAGACGGGTGGAACTGCTATCGGATTCCATCGGAGAGCACTGCCGGAGAATCATTGTATCTCGAGAGTGATAAGAAATATCAACAAGTTGTTAACAGCGAACTTGTAGTCCTGGTTATGATCTACAAGTTTAATGTTGACAACGTTCTGATATCTCTTATCAATCTCGAGATAAATTATTCTCCGGCTGAGCTATCCTCGGTTGCGGGGCCATTTCGATGGCATCCGATGTAGGCTTAAAAGTAACGTATTCTAGATATGATTTCCTACTCAAATCCACGACGCAAAGCCTCAAAAATTGTTGCATCAGAGGAAAAGAACAGAGAAGAGACAGCTTTGTCTCTCCACAGTACCCAATGGGGGGGAAGAACGGGGGAGGCAGTTAACTAGTTTGACGTGGCACCAGGACCTCCCACCACTTGAGAAGATCGTCACCTTTCTTGCCAATCGACAAGCGCATCCAATAAAAAAACAGTGAGAAGAAGGAGAAGAAGCGGGCGCGTCGTCGGAATGAAGAGTGTTGCGTCGTTTCCTCCCGCAACAAATACCAACATAGCGGATTGGTTGGCGGGTGAAGCGGTGGCAAATTGGTTGTCGTGAGGGCGAAGAAGTGACCGATGCAGCTTATTAGAGAGGGGATGGGAGGAGGAGAAGAAGGTAGGTAGTTGGACAGTTACACTATGGTCTCTTATGATTTGTTGATTCGATGCGAGAGAGAAGTTTCAGTGTTCAGCATTTGATACCGACTTCTTTGCAGACTGATTTCTTCTGAAATGTCACTAATCAGACGGTGGGACGAGAAGAGAAGAGACACGTCATCGGTTCAACGAACCATCCGGGACTGATGATGTCTCTCGATGGAAGCGTTTTTCATAAGTAAACACTCAATTGGTTGTTCACTTGGAAACTCTTTCTCTCCTGGCACAATAGTTGTTAACACACAAAAACGAGTACCGAGAAAACATGGAAATGTTGCAGAATTGCAGGTGAGATCCAGAACGATTGCCCAATTTCGAGATCAAGTGTTCCCCAATTGCCTCTGTTTTCCAGTAAATACTTGAGCTTTTGCTTCTTTTTCGGCCAATCATTCGGCCTCATTCGATTGATGCGTCGAGTGGATCTGTGGACATGATGGAGGTGATCTCTGGAGGATCTGAAACAGAAATTATCTTTTCTACTCGAACAATACTTGACTCTCATTTCAAATTCAGAGATCCCGTGACAAGAAGAGTTCTTTCGAGCGAAACTTCAGATTTTGCTACGAATTCGTATTTAATACTGAAATTCAATTCCACATTGTCGTAATCTGCACAATCTACTAGTTTTCCAGATGTTTTGCCTCAAAGTGACCAAAAATTTGTATTTTCACGAAACTTGGTGTTTATGAGAACTCAGGTCTCGACCCATCTCGAGAAGCCTCTCAGATTGTATTCACTTCTCAAACGTTGTAACCTATCCTACGCTTCCTACTCTGATCGCCTCTCGGCGCTCAACGTCTCCTCAATCAAACGTCGTCGTCTCCTATTCCCAGCTTCTCTACAAGTTCATCACTCTTCTGCCGTTCTGCGTCATCCCCCCTGTGCTAATCCTCATTTCTTTCACCTTACCAATTCCACAACATTTGGTCTTCCTCCTTTCCTAATTTACAACTCTCTCCTTATCTCACAACTTCAGCGTTCTTCTTCTTCTTCTTCTCATCCCATTATCCCTTATCTATAGATATATCTATTCTCCGCCGTTCACCTGATCTCTCTACATACTCATCCCGTGTTATTATGGTTGAGCCTCCTCGACCATTCTCTCACTCTATGCTTCGAATAAATGGTTATTATTAGAGATAAAACATTCGGAATAGTGGACGAAAAAGCAAAACTCACCAGGAAGTTTGTTTTCGAACAAGGCAAACTGAGAACCATTGGTGCATAATATCGTGTAAAACTCTGGTACTTTCATACGGTCATCGGCAATTTCACCAGTTATCTCCGAAGCTGACAGACCGATGTCTCCACTTCGAGCCGCTGATAATTTATTTCTAGAGGATTCTGCGATTTGAACAGAACATCACGAACTAGAAGGAAAGCTGCTAATAACTCTGACACATGCCATCCGTGCTTTGAAGAGTTGGGTTGAAACAGTTTGAATGGAACAGGACCAAATGTAAAACTACAGTACAAGTTGTCATAGAAACTGGATAATTCCAGATGCCGTGACTGTAATCCTGGTTGATTTCTCCAGATATCTATTTAGTTTTGAAGTTCCAAACCGGATCTTAAATTGAAGAAGTTCACACAACTCTTTCGGGATTTTGATGACGTCGGATCATGAAAAGGTAATACTCATGAGAAGAGGGCTCCATATTTGATGAGAGATGTGGGAATCGAGAAGTTTTGTCTGATTCCCTCCGTCTTCCTGTCGTCCTCTCGAACCGGCGCCTTCCCGTGCTGCTCTCGCGTCTTCGCAATTGTTTCAACATGCATGTAATTGGTTGTGAATGCCCGCCCGTCGAATCAGTGTGGACCAAACTCGTTAGGTAGTCAGTCCGTGTCTCGCCCCCCGTCCCTCCGCACTGCCTCTCTTCCTCTTTCCGTTCCTCAGTCTCCCGCAAGCCGGCTTCTCTCCGCCCGTCGTCTGCGTCTCTCCTCTCGTGCCGCTCTTTTGCCAATTTCTTCGAATTTCTGCCAAACACACATGCGCAAGATGACCAACCACCGATATATTTTTTAGTTTTATGAGCCATAAACATTTGAGTTCATTCTTCGAGCCGGACATGCTCTAATTACGGAAACAAGTTGCACTTTAATTATGCGTTTCCGCCCTCTTTCATTTTCCGCCCGTTTCGTACTAGAAGAAGTATCGGAAAACATAATAATTCGAACCCTCTAACCATTCATTTTCATAGTTGTTCGTGTTTCTAGACATCTTATAATCAACAATTCCTCCATTTTCCGAAAAAAAAACTGATTTCTTTCAGATGACGTTATAGTATACATTCTAGACATTTCCACACATTAGTCACTGGATGTTAATCCGATTCATCACATAGTTCAAACATAGACTCAACTGGATGCTTATTTCAGTTTTTGTACAGTTACATCCATCACTGGAAAGACTGTGTCCTATCACTTCTGATCTTTTCGAAAAGATACCTGGCTCGTCCCGAATGAGTGCACTCCGTGTGGCTCCTCAATTCTAGGTGACCTTGTCCACTTTCTCCACCTGCGTCTCCGATCCTCTCTCTCTCTCTTCTCCGATCATCGCCTCCCCCGATGCGACACTGGCGAGTAGTAGTCACTCCATCGTTCACCTTAATGCCCCCATAAAATAATAAATGTTTCTAATCGATGCAATCGCTCCTCGTGTTTTCTCGCGTCGCCTGCTGCGCCGTCGCCGCCATCAGTGTCTATCTGTTGGCGGCGGCACGGACGACGGAGAGCAAGACGGAATACGCGCGTCGAATGAGAAGAGAAACAGCCACTTTACACTTTTACTCCGCGAGCCCCCGAGAGGGAGGGAAAGAGAGAGAGAGAGAGAGCCAGGCTGTGTCGCTTTGCAGCACAATGAGGCGCAGGCGAAACGGGCACGCAGGAGGCTAGCAAGAACACAAAGTGCCCTCTGCCTTTTAGTCACCCTCGGCCAAGCACAACAACCATCTCTTCCTGCCACAATCCTCCCCCTGCACGTCCATCCATCGGTCACTTCCTTTTGTGAACTTTCGAGGGAACTGATCTCTACTCTCGAACATCTTGTCTTCCTTTCTCTGTTCACAGTATCCATCTTTCGGATATGACGCAAAGATTCAGTTCTTCTTCTCCTCCAGTTCCCTCTCAAAACGACGTCTTCTTCAGGCAGGCGCCCCCTCAACGATGGCGACGTCTTCGATGTCATCGTTGACGTCTTCATTCCACACGACGGCGGCGCTGTCATCCAACTCGGTGGTACCGCCGTTCGACGCGCGGAACCTCGAGATCAAGACGAAGTCGATCGAGCAGACGCTTATTCCGCTCGTCACGCAGGTAACAATGACATCATCCGATACCCACCCACCGGAAACGATTATACATGGGGCACCCCCTATCCTTTTTTGTTTCCGCTGCTCAACAGCCCATTTGGCACACACACACGCCAGAGTGTTTGTTTGTTTTGTAGATCACAACGCTCGTCAACTACAAAGAGTCCTACTTGACGAGTGGAAAACCGAAATCCGAACGGGCGATGAGAGCCGCTTTGAAGGTTCGCGAGAAGGAGAGAGAGAGAGAGAGAGCCGCAGTCCACAGTTATCACTTTCAGATTGGAAGCGCCGTCGAGGCGGCCATCGAACGGTTCGTGTGCGTCGGAGAGACGATCGCCGACGAGAACGCCGACATTCAGCCGGAGATGTACGACGCGTGCACGGAAGCCCGTCTCGCAGGTGAGTCCCTTCGTGCCCTCTAACGAAACAAAAGAAGGGCTCTGCCCACTAAATCCGCCCCCTATCCTTTGCGGGTGTCGCATTACATCGAATCAAAGCACATCGAGAAGTGTACTGATTACACGTCGTCACAGTCGTCGTCGTCGTCGTTGCGGTTCGGCCCCCGCCGGGTTGGGCGAGAGCAACGAGCGGCTCGCCGACGCATGCACAAATCCGCGCGCGTATCCGATTACCCGCCTCTCCCACTCGGCCAAGCACCCAGCCATTCTTGTTGTTCTTTCAGGCGCCTCGATGGCGAACCTTTCGTGTGCGGCGAGTGACGATCCGGCTTCTGTCGTCGACAAGGCGATCCTCGTGCGGGCGAGCAGACAGCTTCTGAGCAGCGTGACGAGGGTCCTTTTGCTGGCGGATCGGGTGCTTGTGAAGCAAGTTCTGCGAGCAGAGGACAAGGTGAGATCATCCGACAAGTACGTGTTCCCATGAGAACTTCCAGATCGCATTCTCCCTTTCCCGCCTCGAATCGACGCGATCCTTCAACGATTTCGTCAAAGTTTTCGCAGTTTTCGGCGGGGAAATGGTCGAGTTGGCCCATCGAAGTGGCGACAGGCAGCACGATCTGAAGAGCGAGAAGCGGAAGGCGCAGATGTCGGTGGCGCGAACGTCTCTCGAACGGCTCACGATGCTCCTGCTCACCTCCTCGAAGACGTACCTCCGGCACCCGGACTGCGATTCGGCACTCCAATGTCGAGACGGCGTGTTCTATCAGATGAAGCTGTCTCTCGAGTTGATCGCCATCTGCGTTTGCGATGGAATCCTCACCACTGATAAGAACCGATACATCCAGGACGAGCCGGATATGCCGATCGACATTGCTCTCCAGCTGACAGCCAACGCGGCAATCAAACAGTTAACGGTGAGATTCGGAGTCACTTGGATCCTCTTTGAATCATAATTCGTTTCAGGAAATGTTGGAGATGATCCGGATGACGGTTCGAGTGGGGGCGGGAGTCCGGGAACGGATAGTTTCCGCCCTCGACGCCCTCTGCCAGTTGACACAAGACTTCACCGATTCCGCGTACACACCCCACCACCAAAGAGAGCAGATTCTCGATTTCCTCGAAGAATGTCGATTCGAAATGACCAATTTGATACAGCCAGATGAGAACGAACAGCTGGCGGCGAGTGGATTGGAAGTGACCGTGGAGAGGCTGAATCGGCGGCTCAAGGACCTGAGCAAGCACCTGCAGATAGTGGCGATGGAGCAGATATCCGAGGTTCTGCGGGCCAACGAAGATCAGGTTCTGCTGTCGTCGATGAAGGCGTGCGCGGTGGCAGGGGACATTGACGGCGTCGAGAAGTACATGCACAAGTTCCGGGAACACGCCGACCACATGCAGGAGGTGTGTCGCCTCCTGCACCACATCTCAATCACCGATGCGTTGCACGTTCACACTGGTCACGTCGAGAGGAACATGAGAGCACTGGCTCCACTGGTACGTCGTTTCTCTTCGTTTTCCTCCCTCTTATGACAAAAGATTCAGACGATTCTCGCCGGTAGAACACTGTGTGTGCATCCATCATCGCGCATTGCCAGAGAGAATTTGGAAGTGTTCTGTGACACGTGGGGACAGGCGGTGAGTTCTTTCTCTCTCCCTCTCTCTTCATCTCGCCCGTCTCTCTAGGTCAACGATCTCTCGCGCGTCGCCAAGGAATCCGACGTCGCCGCGAACGGTCGAGTGGCGGCTGAGAAGCAGGCGTACATGTCGTTGCCGCGACCAGGGGTGAGTCACTGTTCGGTTTCGCGTCGCAAGCATGCCGGGAACTCGTCCGACTCGTCCAACGAACTGCTTCCGAACGGCGGCCGACAGCCGAAAAAGCTTGGTTTGGCGCCGACGCGTGTTGTGAGTCAAACAGGAGACGAGGCGAGCAGCGACGAGGAGAGGGCCGACAAGGAGGAGGTCGACGCGTTCCAGTACCGCATCAGCCTCATCATCGACGATTTGCAAAGCGACGCCGAGGGACGATGATTGGGATTGCATGACCGTTTCTTTACTTTTCTTTCGCACTACCAACTTCTTTCTTTCTTTCTTTCTCTCTCTCTATCGTGATGTGATGTGTTGCGTGATAATAAATGTGGTGTTGTGATGAGACAAGAATTGCTCACTTCCCCACGAATTACAGAAGCACGGAACAACGCAGAAGCCGTCGAAACCAATCACCCTTGACGTCGAGGTGAGTGACTCCATCATTCTGAACATTCCGAACTTCAACCCTTTTCCAGGATCAACAGAAAATGGCCAAAGTGGGATTGGAGATGAAACTGTTGACATCGGAAGTGGAGGCGGAAGCCGAGAAGTGGGACGAGTACGCGGAGAACGACATCGTGAAGAGAGCCAAGGCGATGTCCTCGATGGCCTACAACATGTACCTGTTCACCCGTGGAGACGGACCCCTCAAAACGACACACGACCTGTTCACACAGGCGGAGTTCTTCGCGGAACAGGCCAATCAAATGTACCGGACAGTGCGCGAGTTCTCCTACGAAGTGCCCGGATCGGCCGAGAAGTCCGACTTGTCGGCGATTCTCGAGAGGATCCCGCTGCACTGTCAGCAACTGCAGGTGATGGTCAAGAGTCCGACGGTCGGAAAGACGGCCACTTTCGGAAAAGTGGACTCTGTCATTCAAGAAACGAAGAATCTGATGAACGAAATCGCAAAACTCGTCACTGCTTCGTTCGTCTGCGCCACCAAGGTCAGTCCGTTTTTTCGAGTTTGCTATCAAATCTGATTTTGTGATAAGAAATCCTCAACTCTAATACCCCCATGTTCAGATGTTCACTCAAGATCAACAAGGGTAAGTTTGACACACTCTAGCCAGATCTCCGCGTAGTAGATGATGCCCCCCTTCCCTGAGTTCCATCCATTCCCCCCTCCTCCTTTTCCAATCCACCCCGGTCGCGAAACATCATCAATTTGTGTACTCTTTTGTGTTCGTCGAGTTCGTTCGCAAAGAAACAAGTGAGAGAGAGAGAGATGTCCGGAAGAAGAGATTGATTAGGTTGCAACATGTGCTCGTTCTGTACTAGCTGAACTCGTTTCGTTTCCCTCGCACCACTCATTTCGAATGTTTTCAGTACGAAATCGAGTTTCGCGGAGGTTCTGTCAATGGGCGGACGGGTGCCGACGGTGAAAGGACCAGTCGCGAATCGACTGTTTGGCGCCGCACTCCAAGCATCCGACGAGCCGCGCCGCCGACCTCTTCGCTCCTTTCCGCCAACAACTCATCAAGCATACACCTTTAAGTGAGCGCCCGCCCCTTCCCCGCCCCCTCTCAACCGCAATCGTTTTCAGCAGCAGCACGATAGCGAGCTGAGCAGCCCCGTCGTGTCTTGATCTCTCGCCTCCAATTTCCCTCCTGCCCACCTGCCTTCCGCGTCTCCATGTCATACTATTTCTCTCGCCCTTTCAACCCTAAAAAGCTTTCATCACGAGAAGCTTGACGCTCCCCTCCAGAAACGACTTACTCCTCTTCCGAATGCTGGTTTTCTCCTTTTTCACCTTCTGTTTTCGATATAGTTGTTGACTATTTTCATATGAATCTTCAATTAACAGTTCAAATTTTACTACAACAAACGAGAGACTCCATTTACATTTTAATAATACAATTCAACGATAAGTGATATTCTTAAGAGCTGCACCTTTCGGAGCATCGCCGCTCGCCGGTGGAGCACTTTGGAGGCGCAGGATGAGGTCTTGGAACCTGTGCGAGAAACCGAGTGGCCTGAATGGAACCTGAAACAAGAGTCTTCAGAGACAAACGCTCAGCCGTCACCCACATTCTCAGGGATCTCGTACTCGTGGATGTACACGAGTTCTGGATTTCCGAAAGTAGCGCGACGGCGGGGATGGAGATCCGGAGGCGGAGAGGCCACTTGTTCGATCATGACAGTCTGAAATCGTTCTGCTGCTCGACGACGTCCACCCCACAACTCGCCTTGGCTCTTCTTCCGCAAGCGTCCATCTCGTTGTGATACTCCACAGCCACACAAATGTGTTTCCGGCTCTCGAGTCCGAAGACGAAACGGGAGGTGGCAGTGAACGTGCAGAAGTTGAAATTCGCCAGAACGTGCTCCATCTCTGCGAACTTTCCAATCTCCGAAGTCATATACTTTTGCATTGTTCCGTCGCTGTTCTTATCGATCGCAGTGATCTTTCCCTCTTGGACAATCATCCCGGGGGTCGCTTGGTAGATGTGGTCGAGTTGTCTGGAAACGGACAATTGGGAGAACAGATCCATCTCCGCATTCACCCCAAAAACTGTCTCAACGGCATGTCGGTCTTGATGGTCATTCGCAACAGAGAGCGGTATTTCGTGGGCACTGGAACGGCGGTCAGCGACTTTTCGACGATCGACGCGATGTCTGTTTCGATGAGACGGCGACAGAAGAAGTGGAGATGGGCGGGACGGGAGTCGACGAGACACAGGGTCGCGTTCACGAGAGCCAGCTCCGTTGCTGAAGAAGAACAGACTCAGGAAAGGAAAGAGTGCATACCTCTGCTCGTCTTCTTCCACTTCTTTGCCTTCTCGAAGACATTCCACGCTGGAACATCTTCCAGTTCTGGTGGCAACGACTTCTGGATTCGGTTCAGAAGAAGAGTGGCTCCATCTAATCCGGTCTTCTCTTCAGCGGGACGACGGAGACATTCGTACTCCTCCAGAACCACCCCATCACTCAGCCTCCCATGAGCAATTGGACTCGCGAACAGAACCGGAGAACCCACTGCACGTACTCGTTCCAAGTGCTCATCATCATCATCCACATTCTTCAAAAATGGCTACTCTAAGAAAACTAGAGCATACAAATATCTTACCAATTCCGGAACAACGTCCTCTGATTTGACGAACTTTGTGGTGACGAGTTCTTCGAGCTCGATCTCCGACAGCTCCTGCGAAACGGGCTCATCGTCAATTTCCGGGTCGAGCAAAAGATTTTCCATCTCTTTTTTCTCTTCAGTTACTATCGGTGACGTGTAAAGTCGAAATGGGAAGGAGGAATCGGAACGAAGGCGTTGGAGGGTCACGTCGGAAACAGCGACGTGAGGATACACGTGGCTCAGAGAGGCTCCCGAAAAACAAAGAACGTCTCTCTTGTTACACTGATGCCCAGCTCTCATAATGCTTTTCGTGAGCCATATCCAACACGCCTTCTTCAGCCATATCTCCAGTTGCAGGTACTTTTCTTAATCCAATTCACATGGATACCAATCGATGGACAATCGAACACGTGTGCCAACGGTCCAGTCAGCCTCTACGCCATCGTCGACAACTACGAGTAAGTCGAGTCGACGGCTCCCTCACAGTTCTTTCTGCTGTCTCAGCGAACGTTTAGAAATGCAAAGTGCCAGTCTCTTTCAATTGTTCGGAGAAGACGCACAACTCGTTCAACGCGCCTACCTGTCGAAGGATCCCACGTGCCGCACTACATCAATATATCTGCACCGACGGGAGTTTAGCGCGACTTTCAAGAATCTCGCAGAGTTCGAGGCGGTCGCTGGGGAATTGATCTCTCCGGACAGCAGAGATCTGTATTTCTTTTGCACCGAACCGAAGAGCAACGCCTACAATCACATGGTGAAGATTCCGCCGAGCAGAGGTTGGGATAGAACGTCTGGCGCGGGAGTATCTCTCCGTTTCAGACTACCGACAGGTCTACTTCATGATGCCCGCCCTCGCCGTCTTCCTCTGCATGTCCGCCACGTTCTCCGGTCTCAACTTGGCGATCATGTCGTTTAGCATCAGCGATCTCAGGGTAAATTTAACAGAAAGCCAACTGCCAACAGTGTTCATAACAGCTGATTCAAGAGAGCGACTCGGATTTGGTGAACAGAGAGAGGGCCGGCGACGTGTTGCGGCTCCGCAGACAGAGCAACTTTGTTTTGTGCACCATCGTCTGCGGCAACTGCTTCTGCAACACCACCATCACCATCCTCATCAACTACTTTGGCGACATCTTCGGATTCGGCGATTTCTTTTTCGTCGAACTTCTGGCCACTACACTGCTTCTCATTTTCACTGAGATACTGCCCGCGTTGATATTCACGAAGTGAGTGAGACAGTAGACACTCTCAGAGTCTCTTTTCAGAAATGCTCTGAAGTACGCGAGCAAAATGCAACACTTTGTCATATTCACAATGATCCTCACTTTTCCCCTCAGCTACCCGCTTTCGAGACTTTTGGATAAGGTCTTAGGCAAGGACGATGGTGAGTTTGTGAGACAATTAGAAGATGAAATGCAATGAGAGAACAGATGACATTCCGGTGGAAGTGGATTCGGAGCAATTGGAAGGAATGCGAGACGAGGGGACAAACGAGAGCAACAACTTCAATGAGATGATGAATGTGGTGAAGAAGACGGTGGAACTGCGTCAGAAGCGAGCCGAAGACGTGATGACGGTAATCGACAGAGTGACGATGATCAGTGATAATCAGCCGGTGACACAGTCGTTTCTGGAGGAAGTCCATGATAAAGGACACTCGAGACTTCCAGTATACAGAGGAGAGGACAGGAATAAGGTTGGAGCAAGAATGAGGGGAGAAATGGGGGCGATAGAGAGGATTTCAGATATGCGGTGTGCTGAATATAAAGGATCTGATGCTTCTGATGGACGACGAGGGAAGAGGATTAGACACGGATCTGACGGCGGGAACGATGTTGAGTGTGCTTGAGAAGCGGAGAAAGGTGACCAATGGTCGCTGACCGTCCATCGACTATCATGCACCATCTTTCAGCACTGTTTCGTCGTCAACACAATGCCAGTCCAGCAGTTTATGGCAGAGTTGCAGCAGGGATGCACGATGGCGATTGTTGTGAAATACATGGGAACGGTGGACGATGGGGAGCCGACGAAGGAGGAGAGCTACAAGGTCATCGGAATCATAACCCTCGAGGACTACATCGAGGAAATCGTTGGCGAGATATTCGACGAAAAGGACAAAAAGGACAGCAACGAGTAGTCATCACCCTCCGTTTTTTATTGTTACTTCTCTTTTTCACTTGTTTTTTCCCAATGAAAACTTTCTCAAAATATGCGCATGACTTCTGAATATTTATTGATTTTCCACGTTCCGAATTACGTATTTCGGGGGTGAACGTGAGCCAAAACTCCCCAATCTTCACGCGATTGTGCTCATTACTCGCAATCAAAACGACAGACTTTCGGGCGTTATTTCGCTTTTCTACGCAAATAGGAAGTTTGAAAATGGCGCTTGAAAGTAGCAGAAGGACAAACATACGCTATGATTACGGTGGGTGAAGGTCTTCTTCTTCTGAGAGCATCGGAGCACTGTAGACAACGCCGGAGGTGACAACCATCTGATGACGAAGAGCAAACAGGGCAGTTACTGGGAAGAGAGCAGCATGAACATTGAGATGATCGAGAGAGAGTCGCTCGCCGGAAACTCGAATCAAGGGGAACGTCGTTATCTCGGGGGACTGATCGGCAACAAGGAACTCGTCGTGCTCTCTGTGCTCACGATCGCTTCGTACCTCATCAACGGAGAGTACGCCCAGGTGGGTTCCAAGAGGTCTCAGAAGGCCTCCACGCTGATTCCAGATCGTCTGCACCGCCCTGACCTCCGTTCCGCCGGCGGTCTTCTCGTATCGAGTATTGACAAGTGCGGGCATCAGCAAGGAGGGATACGTGAGTGAGACACCTTCTTTCATCCGAACATCATTCCCTTCAGCACTCGATTCTCTTCTACTGGACCCTCTACGGCCTTTTCGCCCTCATCGATCAGTTCGTCGGAACCGCGCAAGGCTACAATCTGTGCAAATGCGGTCTACTCGCATTCGTCTTCTTCCACGCCATCCGCTCCAACTTGTCCGCTCTTCCCAGTTCGTGGCCGTTCCTCTACCAGACGAACACCGCCGACATCGTCACCTCGCTCTTCACCCGCCCCGAAACCGAGGGATCTGTCCGCAAGACGGACACATTCGCTCTCCGAACGCCGACGATCACTCACTTCTCCGACGACGACTCGGAGTACATGCTGCCCGACGAATCGTCGTCAATGCATAACAGAGACGTCAGCACCGCGTGCAGTTTCCTGCCCTCTCTCGAAATGCAAACCACTCAGCACATGACCAAATCGGCAAAGTCGGTGAAGCTGGAGGCGCCGTCACGACTTCAGAAACAGCACGAACCGTTCGAGACGATGTCGGCGTTGACGGAGACTTGCGGCGGTCCAGCCGACATTGTCGCCGTTCCATCCGACCGCATAACATTCTCAACGAACCATCGGGAAGCGCTGATTCAAGTCACAAACGTCTCCCCATCCCATATCATGTTTGCCCTGAAAGTGAGCCCCCGCCTCGTTGTCTTCAGGTTGACTGTCTTCGATTTAAGACCAACGCCGATACATATCTCGTCGCCGCACCGACTTCGGGAGTTCTCTTCAGTGGACAAAGCATGACTGTTCGTGTCGGAGTCAACGAGACGTTCTTCACCGACTACGTTGACGTTGGAATGTTCACAGACAAGGCAACGTCTTGCGGCGACGTCTTCCATTCAATTGTTACTTTCAGCTAGCCATCGACTACACTTCCATTCCATCATCACTGTCATCATCTGTTACCAAATTCTCATTGCCGTACTTCCAGACTCACAACCGTCGGCGCCACGCTATTCGTGTTTTCTACCAGTAAATGTTCTCTGCACTTCCAATCAAGCCTTTTTTGTATTTTATTTGATTTATGTTTTTGTAAAATAAAATTTGTAACCAGATTTTCATCCACTTGTAGAACAGCTACCGTATCAATATGGTCAAACACGCGCGGACGAAATTTCATGTAAAATTTCCCAACCGCGCTCATGGCCTAGAAACTCGGGAAGATGACCTAGTATTTCGGTTCGCGCGTCATTTTTTCAAAAGCGCTCGGCGCCGTTAACAACTGATTTTTCTTACTTTGAAACACGTTTTTCCGCTTTTTGATGTCCCTTTTTCATTATTTAATCCGCCTCAGACATGGTTGTTCATCGTAAGCAAGACTTCAAGTCGCAATGGGCTATGATCGTGACTGCCGACGATCTCGACGTCGACAAGCGGAATGATTTGAAGTGAGTATGCGATAACAACGCCAGTATTCCGTGCGTTTCAGAGAGTTCGCTGGGTGGTTCATCGAGAAACTGAGACTCGAAGGAGCTTTCATTGGACACTACTTCAATTATGAGGTTTTAAATGCACGAAAGCGAATAATGACTTCGAATATCTCAGAGTAATCCGATCGCGATTGTTGAAAGCGAAGTGGGGAACTTTGAGTCTTGCACCAACGCATACCAGCAAATCCACAAAGTAAGGCTCATTGCAGTTATAAAATTAACCACCTTTTGATAGGAACACCCGCAAGTTGTGCTAGTCGTTCACGTGCTTCCAAAGGGACAATCCAATGAGTATGAATGGATGAAGACGTTGGCTACAAGGTAGAGCTTTAAACTACTAGCATGGCGAAAAATTTACGTTTACAGATACGGATTTATCCGCCAGGGAATTCTCTATGAGAATTGTCTTAACCGCTTTGAAAACGTCGATATCGATCAGAACAGTGTTTTCCGGAACATGTGCCAATGGATATACCGCAGTGGTACTGCAATTGTGCGAAATGAGGGAAAGTTAGTGGCAGGTTCAGAAGCATCTTCTTTTAACAGTGCATTTCAGTTCCTGTGGACTTCTGCACGGCAAAGACACAAAACCAACATTCGAAAAAGTCTTGTTCAACAATGAAGACATCAAAGAAGCCGTGTTCAAAGCTTTGCACCCAGAAGAAGAGCCGAGAGGTAAAAAACAACATAATTAGCGTGCACATTCTTTGTCGTGTCAGGATCGGAAAACGAAACAATTGTAAAAGTGAGCGGCTATCCAGATATGCTGAACGCCTTCGGAGTCGCCCAGTTGTTCACTCCATATCGCGTTAACGGTGTCTCTCTGACGGGTTCTCAATCCGCCGTCGTCACTCTCGAGAATAAGTTCCAAGTGTATCAAGCAGTTAAAGAGTTCAATGGCAAGCAAATCGACCGCAATCACAAACTTAGTGTGTCCAGCAACGTCATTTCCTCGCCAGCAGTGGATGTCATCCCACCGCATATCAAAGACTCGAAGAGACACGTCGAGCAATTGCTGGGAAAACTCAAATTAACTGCTTAAAGAACCAGCCCTCTTCATTGTCCCGTTCCAATCTCCCTATGATCTTCTCAAGACCGTGTTCGTCTCAATCAAATATCTTCCGCTAATGACCTCACCGGTTCCTATACCTCCCCAGCCCATTGAATATTTTGGATTTTGCAAAAAATTGAAGTAAATTGATTTTGTTGTGTTTCATATGCTGCTCGAAAGATTCTGTTAACGTCGGCATAATATTTATGACAATCAGATGACTAACCTTTTGCTAAACGTGAATCTCAAGAATGGACGACGAAACCGAAAAAACAGTTCGGAGAGAGACAAATATTCAACATCAGCAACCGTGTTCGTCTAGTCAGGGAGACGAAGAGCCGAAAACAAAAATTCGTGAGACTGCCTTGGAATCCAAAAATTACATGCCATTTTGTAGCTAGAACGACAGAGCTCCCACGCAGCAGAATGCACAATATGCGCATTCCGATCATTCGACCGAAAATGCCATCGGGACCGACAGGAGCCGCTGTTCGTCTCATCACAGACCCTCCACCAATAGAAGCGAGCTCATCGAATCCACGTCCGCTCATTTCTCTTCTCGACAGAACCGAGTTCCGGGACCGCAACAAAGTGATATTGGCCCCACAAACATCGAAACCAAAAAAACCGTACTATACGGAACTGAACGAGATACGGAAAGAGTTTGGAATCCCGGAAACGTTTGACACGACGAAGCCTAATACGATGAGTGGCGTTGGTAATAATGGTCAAAGAGAAATTTCCCCTCAAATCAATTTCAGCGCTAGCAGACAAGCTTCAGTTGCTGCAGCGGTTACGGGGCGAGAACAAATTCCTGCGCGAGTCGATCCAAAAAAAGAATGAAGTGTGCCAGACGCGAACTCAAACCATTGAACAGCTGCAGAGATCAACATCTGAAGTGCTCAATCACTGCCAAGTGCTGCGAGATACTCTGAACGAGGTGGAGAGTGAGACAGATCGGATACGCAACCAGATGAGGTAGCACAAATGATTGTTCAGATTTTGTTCAAATCTTCAGATGTATCCTAACAAAAAATTTAGAACATGCTCGTGTTCAAAACATATCTCATTATTACTGGCGGTAAATTGAAAATGTTTAATGTTTATAAAGTTTCCGAGTCAGTTCCCCGCGTTGCGCTTTCATTTTTGCAATCATATCGGAGGGATATCCGTTGTTTTTGCACCACAGGCATTATTCAAAACCGTCTTTACTGATTTGATGTGAATTAGTGAGATCGTTAAGTACAGGACATTTGTCTTCTTTTTTATCTGGAGCTCTCCAAGATCGACACTTTGCCGATTCTTCCACCATCTCAAGTCGTTCCGGACGCTAGGAAAGCATCTTCGCAAAGTACTCCGATCGCTTAAGATTCAAGTATTCGTGCAACACTTCGACTGTGGTGATCTCGTACCCGAAAAGAGCCCCAAACCAATACAATGGTTAGTTCTGATACCAAACAGTTCATTAAACAAAAAATCGTCTGCAGCGAGTAAATTTGATCTGGTAGAGTTTAGTTTCCTTTGCGTGCTTGTTTACGTTTTGAGCCTAGGGGGTCGGTAAAGAACTAGACAGGGGCCATTGTCGATTTGCCGGTGTTGTTAATCTCCGCTGTGAGAGCAAGCGCGAATGTGTCAGTGAGCGTGGCGCACTTCTTGATGAGACCATCTTGATCTTTTTTATCGGAAGCATTTCCCAGCTTTTTCTGCAAAAGATATAGGCTCTCAAGTACTGACATTTGAGAGAGGACACTCACTTTGATGTAATAGAGTAACGCGATGTAGATAGAGACGTACTGTTTCAGCGACTCCGCTGCCTTCGGGCGCTGCGACCGGATCGACTTGACAATCTCAGAGACGTTCAGATCGTTTTTCTGATTCAGACAGTTGATGGCGACCAAGAGCGAGGCGAAGTATCCAGAACGACCGGCTCCGTTTTTCGAAATGATCGCATGATTCTCATCTGGCAGCTGTAATGATGATCATTCGGGTTGCGCACGCTCTCTGAAAACTGACACATGTGGTCATATGCGTCGTCATCTCGAGAATCTCCTTAACTACGATCGATTGCCTCACGTGTATCGATTCAGACTTGCAATTCTTAATGACTGTGATGGTGCAGATGATTGAGTTCGAGTATCCAGACGGGAGAATCTCCATTGCAAACCGATTTACGTCTACGGAGATGGTCTCGACGCGTCGGTTATTAACGAACATCGTGCCGTAGTGTCGGAAATCATTGCCGTTGTTCGGAAAGAACTCGACCGGGCTCTCGTTCAGAATCGTCATGAAAGTCACCCTCATCTCGAATATCGCCTTCCAGAAGGCTTCCTCGGCGCCGGCCACCGGAATCTGTCCAATGTAGACACTCCGGGAGAGTGGCAACTCTACGAGACTCATGTTGACATAGTCGTCGGCGTCCGGACATTTGATGAGGTTCGCGTCGGGTACAGGATAGTCGGCCGACTGATTCAACTTGCGATGCCGCTTCCACTTCTTACACTTGTCCGTGTCGACTGACATCTTCTGGAGCACCTCGAACTCATCCTTCACTTTCACAAAGTCTAAATAACCGTGTGATTAAAGTTCTCCTAAATCACTCTTCTCACCGAGAGTGTCCATCCACTTGGCAGCCACTGCCTCTCCAGGCCACTTCTCGTTCAAAGACGGCACCGACGGACTCGAGAGCGTTCCGCCCGTCTTTCCCGTATCCTCGCACTTCTTCGTCCCCTTCTTCGATCCCGTCATCTTCTCCTTGCTCAGCGCTCCCACACGTTCCTTGCTCAGCGAGTCGATTCCCTCCCGGCTCATCAAACCGCCCACTCTCTCGCGACTCGTTCCTTTATCCCTGTCTGACGGCGGCGGAGACGGCATCTCACGGCTCGCGTTCTTTTCCTTCTTTCCGGCGGCCACTTTCAGCGAATCCTCCACACCCTCCTTCGTTCCCTTCTTGCTGGTGACCCCCGGTGTTCCTGCTCGCGGTAAGGCCTGAAAGAGTTTCATTTGTCGAAAAACAACGTTTCTATCATTGAAACGCACTAAATTGTTGAGCATATCTGTGGCCTTATCTCCCATTTTCGCACCCTTTCCCTTCTTCGATTTGTTCGATTTCTGTTGACTTGGCGTCAGCGGGACCTGTTTTCCTGTCCCCTTCGGCTTCTTCGACATCTTCGACGGCTTTCCTGCTGCTAGAACCTTCAGGGTCGAACCTTCCTCGAGCTTATCCGACGCCTTGGCTTTGTCTTTTCTGATTGTTTTGCGAGGAGCGTTCGCCATCTTACTGCAATGATTCATTTGGACAGAGTGAGTACAGAATCACTTACCTTCCGGAAAAGATTGAAGTGAATTGTTTCTATCCACCGACTGAAGGAACGATAATAATGATCCGGTTGTGGGAAGAAGAGCTGCTTGGTTTCGATGACAAAACACGTGTACTCTTTTTCTTTCTCACGGTGGTCACGTGAACTTTTGAAAAAGGATTGATGATGCAGTGACACTGGTGACGGCTCACAATCCAATGATCTCTTGAACAACCCCAGCTGCTGTTATTGCTGGAAGCGATTCGGTTCCGTGAAATACCATCGCCCAACCATTCCAAGATAACTTCGAACTTTCGGAAACTCACTATTATTTCTGGTCCTCCAGGCGTTTTTTATCAAGGCCAGATAACCGAGAATAATTTATTTATATTAGCCTTTTTGATTTTTTTCCCTTTCCCATCGTATTTGTTCTTTCGCAATTGCTAATTAAATGCTTTATATTTTCATAGTTTCCCCGTTTGTTTAAAGCTCGCCGTTCTCTCATTTCTCTTCCGAATTCTTCCATTTATCGTTTTTTGTTCAACATATCAACTGGGTATCTGATTCTGACGACTACCAACGATGGTGGTACACTTATTATTATTCTAATGTGAAGCCACAACAGAACAGAATAAATTGTGTTTCTACCTCATCTGACTTTAATCCTTTGACGACATTTGTCATTTATTTGTTGCAAAAAAGGGACAAAATTCGGAAAGAAAACAGTAAATAATGAAGGAAGAGAGCAATTGATTTGTTGGTCCTTTTTGAAGATGTTCACGATGTCGTCCAGATGACGTCCATATTCCGACTTGTTCCTTCTCTTCAATCATCATCTTCTGATTTCGGGAAGATCTGGAAGTGTAAAATGAGGAAAATGAAACAAGTGGAACGAACTCACAATCGTCTTTTTGTCGTTCTCCAATTCTCTCGTGGCTGCTCTGAATTGAGGACTCATGTTGAAGTACTCATTGTTTCTAACAACAATCAAATCTTCGGCTACTTCGTAGTGGAAGTACATGACTTGTGGTATTTCTCCTTCATACGGTTCCACGAAACCCTTGACTCTGTCGGTGTCACTGTCGAAAGATCCCATTGGGATGAGGGAGGCGATCAGTTGGACAATGTTCACTTCCGATGGCCACATTGGACACAGAGAAGAGGCCGATCGGACGGTGACGGGTCCATTTGGAGAGGGAATGGGAGAAGTCTGGAAGGAGTAGAGTTGGGAAACTGGAAGATGTTCGGAACACTTACCAATCCCTCTGTATCATCAGCGGAGAACGAAGAAGACTCGGAAGAATACACTTCTTCATCGTCGGCCAAGTATCCGTCAAGAATCGAACCTTCCGAAATGAACGATTCCTCGTCGTCGGCTTCATATGCATCAGAAGTTGAATTGCTTCTCATCGATTCGTCGTTTTCGTCGATTGGGGACTCTGGACTCGAACAGTAGGTGGAATAGCAGTAGTAATCGATCGGAGATGTTGGTCCATCTTCCTCAGAGAACAGTTTCGAGTCCAACGTCACATCCACCCATGGCTCCGTCTCGTCATCGCTGAAGAGCCTTCTCAATTCAGCATGTCCTCCGTTTTGCTCCGTGAGCTGTGGAGTCATGTTGAAGACCTCATCGTCCTTCATCAATCCGAGGTATCCTGTCGCAGCATTGTAGAAGAATATGGTCTCGGATTCGCCGTCTTTCGGTGTTGTCTTGAACACCTCCTCACCCTCCGAATGCCCAAGTGGGATAAGGGAGGAGATCAGTTGAACGATGTCGATTTCCGATGGCCAGATTGGGATGGGTCGGTAGGAAGAGGTGGATTGATGGGCGGGAGAAGACACCTGGAGTATGAGAATTGGGGAGTCTGGGAGACGGCAGTGGGGGAAAAAAACTTACAATGCTCTCGTTGTCCGAATCGATCGGAAGAGAACCAATTCTCTCCGGATCAGATTCCATTGAATAGTGGCCGGAAGAGCTGGAGACGGTGGAGTAGTCATCGAGAAGAGTAGCGTTGACGGTGGTGGTTTGCGACACGAACTCCATTTTGGGAGAGACGATTGATGCTGGAAAAAGAGAAGAGTTAGTACAAAAAAGAAAAAGAAGGAAGAGAGGAAAAAACGAACGGACTGTTGGGAGAGGGATGAATGACTGTTTGTGCGGGGTCTCCCTTCCTGTCCCACCACTGACAGTGGGCGGGGCGAACAAGGGGGTTTTCGGGAATGACCAGTGGGTGGAGTCGTGCATTGGGAACCAATTGGAACATTTCTAGACGGGGACTACTATGAAGATGGATTTGACTGATCTACAAAAGGATCACTGATAAGGAGAGACATCTGTGGTCAATTTGTGACCGAATTCACCATCTCATCTGCGCATTTAGGTTCAAACAAATCGTATATCTCTTCTGATTACCAGATACCACACTCGGTCTCTGGTGATAAAATAATCACTTTCCACTGAATAAGTTCCCTTTTTCCTCAAAGCCGATTTGTGAAACGACCAGCTGCCGAGGTGAAGATTACCGTTTTCTGTACCTCTTCCGTCACATTTAGCCATCGTGGGAACGACGGAGGCATACGGAGGGAATGCGAAACATCGAGGGCGAGTAAGCGAAGGATACGGTAGTCAACTGTTGGAAACGCCGTTTAAACTCTTGTTCACTGGTTATACGATTATACGATAAAATGTCTTTAACTCCCGATGTTATTCTGATTCTCCCACCTCTATTTGTGTCTGCTGATGCAGTGAACATTTGAGAAAAAAAGCAAGTTGTGCGTAACGAGAAGGTTGGTCCACTTTTCATAAACGACGAGGGAGATTAGTGTTTTCGCTAGTCACGCCTTCAAAGTTGTCACGGGGTGGTACTGCAACACTTACAACATGCTACCCATAGGAAACAAAAGAAGGGAGGAGGCCTATTCACGAGTGACAACTAGCTCACGACAGCTCTCTGATCGTGAGTATTCAGTCTTAGAAGGAACATGTCAGATACACCCTGAGAACCGAATGAATTAGTTCGGGAACTGTGAATACCTGAAAGG
This sequence comes from Caenorhabditis macrosperma, assembly GCA_963932285.1. Taxonomy (NCBI): domain Eukaryota; kingdom Metazoa; phylum Nematoda; class Chromadorea; order Rhabditida; family Rhabditidae; genus Caenorhabditis; species Caenorhabditis macrosperma. The sequence goes on from OZ010622.1 coordinate 6,801,567, forward strand.
GTAGTATAACGTCATATTCAAAAATTTGCCTTTTTTTCCCTATTCCGAAGAAATTTTGAAAAATCCATTTTTTTGGCACTCGGAGGATAGGCCCTCTTCAAAAAATCATAACTAATTTAGACATTTATCGTATAATCGTATAACCAGTGAACAAGAGTTTAAACGGCGTTTCCTACAGTTGACTACCGTATCCTTCGCTTACTCGCCCTCGAGGTTTCGCATTCCCTCCGTATGCCTCCGTCGTTCCCACGATGGCTAAATGTGACGGAAGAGGTACAGAAAACGGTAATCTTCACCTCGGCAGCTGGTCGTTTCACAAATCGGCTTTGAGGAAAAAGGGAACTTATTCAGTGGAAAGTGATTATTTTATCACCAGAGACCGAGTGTGGTATCTGGTAATCAGAAGAGATATACGATTTGTTTGAACCTAAATGCGCAGATGAGATGGTGAATTCGGTCACAAATTGACCACAGATGTCTCTCCTTATCAGTGATCCTTTTGTACATCAGTCAAATCCATCTTCATAGTAGTCCCCGTCTAGAAATGTTCCAATTGGTTCCCAATGCACGACTCCACCCACTGGTCATTCCCAAAAACCCCCTTGTTCGCCCCGCCCACTGTCAGTGGTGGGACAGGAAGGGAGACCCCGCACAAACAGTCATTCATCCCTCTCCCAACAGTCCGTTCGTTTTTTCCTCTCTTCCTTCTTTTTCTTTTTTGTACTAACTCTTCTCTTTTTCCAGCATCAATCGTCTCTCCCAAAATGGAGTTCGTGTCGCAAACCACCACCGTCAACGCTACTCTTCTCGATGACTACTCCACCGTCTCCAGCTCTTCCGGCCACTATTCAATGGAATCTGATCCGGAGAGAATTGGTTCTCTTCCGATCGATTCGGACAACGAGAGCATTGTAAGTTTTTTTCCCCCACTGCCGTCTCCCAGACTCCCCAATTCTCATACTCCAGGTGTCTTCTCCCGCCCATCAATCCACCTCTTCCTACCGACCCATCCCAATCTGGCCATCGGAAATCGACATCGTTCAACTGATCTCCTCCCTTATCCCACTTGGGCATTCGGAGGGTGAGGAGGTGTTCAAGACAACACCGAAAGACGGCGAATCCGAGACCATATTCTTCTACAATGCTGCGACAGGATACCTCGGATTGATGAAGGACGATGAGGTCTTCAACATGACTCCACAGCTCACGGAGCAAAACGGAGGACATGCTGAATTGAGAAGGCTCTTCAGCGATGACGAGACGGAGCCATGGGTGGATGTGACGTTGGACTCGAAACTGTTCTCTGAGGAAGATGGACCAACATCTCCGATCGATTACTACTGCTATTCCACCTACTGTTCGAGTCCAGAGTCCCCAATCGACGAAAACGACGAATCGATGAGAAGCAATTCAACTTCTGATGCATATGAAGCCGACGACGAGGAATCGTTCATTTCGGAAGGTTCGATTCTTGACGGATACTTGGCCGACGATGAAGAAGTGTATTCTTCCGAGTCTTCTTCGTTCTCCGCTGATGATACAGAGGGATTGGTAAGTGTTCCGAACATCTTCCAGTTTCCCAACTCTACTCCTTCCAGACTTCTCCCATTCCCTCTCCAAATGGACCCGTCACCGTCCGATCGGCCTCTTCTCTGTGTCCAATGTGGCCATCGGAAGTGAACATTGTCCAACTGATCGCCTCCCTCATCCCAATGGGATCTTTCGACAGTGACACCGACAGAGTCAAGGGTTTCGTGGAACCGTATGAAGGAGAAATACCACAAGTCATGTACTTCCACTACGAAGTAGCCGAAGAGTTCATTGTTGTTAGAAACAATGAGTACTTCAACATGAGTCCTCAATTCAGAGCAGCCACGAGAGAATTGGAGAACGACAAAAAGACGATTGTGAGTTTGTTCCACTTGTTTCATTTTCCTCATTTTACACTTCCAGATCTTCCCGAAATCAGAAGATGATGATTGAAGAGAAGGAACAAGTCGGAATATGGACGTCATCGTGAACATCTTCAAAAAGGACCAACAAATCAATTGCTCTCTTCCTTCATTATTTACTGTATTCTTTCTGAATTCTGTCCCTTTTTTGCAACAAATAAATGACAAATGTCCTCAAAGGATTAAAGTCAGATGAGGTAGAAACACAATTTATTCTGTTCTGTTGTGGCTTCACATTAGAATAATAACAAGTGTACCACCATCGTTGGTAGTCGTCAGAATCAGATACCCAGTTGATATGTTGAACAAAAAACGATAAATGGAAGAATTCGGAAGAGAAATGAGAGAACGGGGAGCTTTAAACAAACGGGGAAACTATGAAAATATAAAGCATTTAATTAGCAATTGCGAAAGAACAAATACGATGGGTAAGGGAAAAAATCCAAAAAGGCTATTATAAATAAATTATTCTCGGTTATCTGTTGATCACTTCTGATACTTTTTCTTCTGAGCCTCGTACAACTTATCCAATTTCTTCAATTGGCTCTTTGTGATCTGAAAATTAGTTTGTTCACACGTTGTTTCGTCTTTTTGACTAACCTCTGTTCCGTCGGCAAGGTGCGTTGGAACGCCACGACTGTCGTACTTCGAATACTTTCCTTCGTGTTCGCCTTGCTTGAACATATCTTCTGGTTTCACTCTCTTCGCCGCGGCTTCCTTTTCAGCCTTCTCACGGGCTTTTTGCTCTTTATCCGCCTTCTCTTTGTCTTTTCGCTCCTTCTCCGCTTGTTTCTGTTCCTGCTCTCTGAGCAACGTAGCTCTATCGACAAGTTTAACAACCGTTTGCGCGTTTCTGTCCTCCAATCGGACACCCAATTCGGTCAAAGTTTTATCTCTCAAAACATCACATTCCTGCAATCCTTATTTTAAAGGATATCAGCTTCAAGGTCAAAATACGAACCTCCAGAATGCCATTGATTTTATGTTCCTTTGCAATGTTGCGAACCTTCTCGCGGAATTCAGCAAGAGCGGTCAAGTATGGCATCACGACAGCTTCCTTGTTGAATGAAGTCGACGCTCCGCCGTCCTCTCTGAAAATATTTCTAATACACTGAGATTTGTCGATAAAAGTCTTACTCGTCCTCAGAAACGAAACCAATCTCTTGATTGCTTTGAGGAATAGCTCCGAAGATCTTCAGAAGGTTTGTGATGTACGAAGCCACGTTTCTGAGCAGAAGGCAGTTAGGCACAAGATTATCTTTCTCCTTCTCGACGATATAAGCATTTCCAAGACTGATGAGCTCGCGAAGCTTTTCGACAACCGTTCTTGTGTCAATTGAATCACAGAGAGCCGAATGAATTTCAGTCTTCAATTTTCCGAACTCCTCCATCATCGCCAGCTCTCGCGCCTGATACTTTTGATAACCTTGCGAGCTCTCCGGCTTGTAGTGTCTTCTGAGGTAGTCTTTGACAAGCAAGAAGAACTCGTTCGAGATTTTCTCAAATTGAAGAGCTCTTTCCATAGTTGAAGAACTGCAAAGTAAACGATAATTGAATCGTTTTGTCATTTCTCACCTATAATCGAGAACATCGGCCCAATTGTGCATCAAGAAAAGCAGCCGAAGTTGACGTGGAGTGTATTGCTTGAGAGCCTCTCTGATTGTGATGAAATTCTTCAACGATTTCGACATTTTCATTCCTTGGATTCGCAACGTTCCGCAATGCAAGAAGTAATTCACCCAGTGAGGATCATCGTAGTGAGCTTCGACTTGTGCGATCTCGTTGTCGTGATGTGGGAACTTGAGATCAAAACCGCCAGCATGAATGTCGAGCTTTGATCCGCAAATTGCTGACGACATCACAGAGCACTCAATGTGCCATCCGGGACGGCCGTTTCCCCATTCCGAAGGCCAGTATGGCTCACCGTCTTTCGACGATTTCCAAAGAGCAAAGTCATTAGGGCTTCGCTTGGATTTCAGTTTCTCGTCAGACATGCTGAGTTCTCCTTCTCCTTCCCGCATGTTCTTCATCAGAGCACCATCGTCACCGTATGCCTCTGGGACCAATTTCGCGTAGAAGTGCTTCGGATTCTGCTCGAAAGCCTTTGTGTCGAAATAAACACTTCCGTCTTCAGCAGGGTACGCATATCCGTTGCTGATGATTTTCTTCACGTAGGTGATAACTTCTGGAACGTATTCGGAGACGCGCGTAAGGACGTCGACAGGAAGAACGTTCAGTCGAGCCATGTCGGCGAAGAACTCATTCTCGTACCTGCAGACGAATTGATTACAAATGTTGTCTGTTTTTGTAAGTTACGTTTTTGCAAGTTGGTCAAAAACACTGTGATCTCTGACATCCTTGCCATGATGATGATCGAGCCACTCAGAGAGAACGTCACGTGACTCGTTCAGAAGTTGCCCCTTTGCGTTTTCGATGGCAATCGCATCTTGAGCTTTCATGGCGGTCTCCAGAGCATCTGATTGACTTTGAACTTTTTTAATCTAAAAATTGTTGTCATGTTTCGGCCAGGAGGATGATTAAATATACACGTACCATAACTTCAAGCATCTTTTTCTTGTCCGGATCAACCTCGCTATCAAATTTTGCATTGAAGTGCTCCAGGGCAGCTACCACGTCTTCAATAACTTTGATAACAGATGGAGCTTGAGATTCATCAAAGTATGACTTCAGCAAATGGCGTTGGCGAGCTCTCTTGATGATCTTATCGTCAACATCGGTGATGTTCATGATGAATTCGACGTCGTATCCGAAGTAATCACGGAAGACTCTCCGAAGGATATCAAGAGATAGATATGACCGCGCATGTCCCATATGAGACGAATCGTAGACGGTCGGACCGCAGATGTACCATCTCACCTGTAGATGTGCAAAGTTGTGAAAACCCAATGACAGATAAAACTCACCCGCTTTCCGTCGTTGGGTACGAACAGTTCCTTTTGACGAGTAAGACTGTTGTACACGGTCAGTTGAGGTGGTGGAGTCGCATTTTTCGGAAGATCCCAATGCTTCTGGGTTCTCTTCACGGCTACTTAAGAATTTATAATTAGAACGATAAATTTATTTCCAGAACTAACCTGGTCTCAAATTTTGATCCATAGTGCAGAAGTGCGTTCGAACGGATGCGTATTCCAGATTCCTTAGGATATGTGTCTTGCTGCGAGTATTCGCCGCTAGCAGTAGACGGACCAAGTTTTGCGAACGCGTCGTGCCTGGCTTCGACAGAACGAAAAACGCCTATAAAGAAGCGGTTTTCGGCGGTCTATTCAATGATAGGAGGTGAAGAGAGCGTAGCGCCGAAGGAGAGAGCAGACAACACGACAGCTGTTTGCAGTCCGATGACGGGAACCGAACGGAAGCTGATGAATATGAGGGAGAATATATCAAAAGAGAAACAAGCTACTGGGATATTGCCTGCCATGAAGATGAAACTCAATGAAAACATGGGAGAATTCTGAGATTCTCAGATAAGCTGGGACGGCAGAACACATACTAATCGTTTGAATAGTTGAAAGTCTTCCTTCAAAGGAACAGAAAAGAACGAAATAACGCAGGGCGGAAAGGAACAAAGAAAATTGAACCTAGAAACTTCAGAGATGTTAGCGACGTCGCGATCATATGCTATTTGACCCCGGAAGCAGATCATTTTTCTGATGTCAATATTCGAGAAACGGTAGTAGGAAACGAGTTCTACAAGGAACTATCTGTTAGACCAACGCGATATTACGAACTTGGCAGTTTTCATCTTATCAATCACCAATTTGCAGCCTCATCTATCGGCGCGTACGTGCCAAATTCAAAGAAGAATTACACAGAAGTGACGTCATCAATGAGAGAAATGAACAGAACTATCGGGAAAGAGTGATCGGGAGAGGGCCGCGGAAAAACGCCTACTACTCCTACTACGCTTGCTTCCAAATAACACTGATGAAAGGCGCGTTTTCTATTACATCATCTCTCAGCTGACTCTCGTTATACTCGCTCGTTGCAACTTTCCGGCCGTGTCGCCCGCACATTCTTGGGTACTTAACGGGACGAGAGAGCATCACTTTCACGTTTTCTTACTTATTTTCAGCACTGTTCTCATGCCAATCAGTGTAATGATAAAAGGCCAGATTGACGGAGGCGAACTTTGATCTTCTAAGTACTAGGTTAATCAGGAGCGTGATTAAGAGAACACAGGTAATTTTCGAGATTTGATCAACGATCTGAAATGATTTGGAAAAAGAAAACAGAATGAAATGTAGTAGGGTGGGGTGAGTGCGCAAAACCGTGTCTCTGCGTCTCTTTCCGCTTGCGGAAGGGAGCGGAATGTGAACGAATGGTCACGATTCGCTTTCTTTTGCATACAAACTGTGGAAGTCGGGGAATGGAAAAAAGTTGTCTGATTTTGAAGTGGATCAAGAAAACGGAAGAACCTTTCCTATTCAACGTAGCATGAAAATAAGGAACAGCGTTCGTGGTTCCGACTCTCACCAACTGCCTAAACATGGAAACAATGTATTTGATCAGGCCTGGTTAGTTTATATTGTCGTGTCGGAGCCAACAATAAAATAATATCGGTGAGCCTGGCATGCAGCTTTTCATACAGCAAAATACACCCACACATATCTGCTTTGAGAGCGTCAATCGCATTGTTGGTCAGTGGGCCACGTGGAGGTTCCTAAAACGGTATTCGGCAAGACAGCAGGGCACGTTTCGGCAGCAGGAACTAATGGAAACAAGACAGATGATATCTGTGAACAATTTAAGATCAAGGACAAGGGAGAGAACAATGATACAAGTGGGATAGGAGCCAAAACAACGGGGGAACACATTTGAGCTGCTGGCCAGCTGGCGCTGGCGCCAGTACGTGACTTTGCGTGCTTTCGTGGGCACCTGTGCATGCACCGAATAGTTTTGCGAATTTTGAAAAAAATTGCAAAACAGGTTTCAAAGACATTTTGACGTTTTTTTACTATTTAGATGTTTCTCAATATATAAAATTCTTCAGAAAGTCAACATGAGCGACACAGATGATGACGGCGACCAAACATCGAGAGAAGTAAGCCCGCTTGCGAAATATATGACAACATTTGTTATTTCAGGAAGAACAGCTTAGTTACGAAATCTATTTCCTCATTGTTCGTACTATCGTGAGTGAAAAATTTCTCTGCATTGTTACATCCGCAAGTTTTCAGTGTGAGAAAGGCGTCGTGAAGATTGGCGATCTACGCAAAGTCTATCAGAATGCGGTTTCGAACGACAAGTCGATTCAGTTCCGACCGTTGCAGGAGATTCTCACAACAGTCAACGAGAACTTATTCCACTTTCAGGGATGGAAAGTAATATGAAACTACTTTCCATTTAAAACTCACCAATACACTTCAGGGAACTCTACAAGAAGATCGTCTGACATATGTGAACACGATTGAGAAGGAGCCCGTTGGATATTCGGGTCCCAACGAGACCGATCGGGTTCTCGGCGTTCTCAAGAATGCTCTGATGTACGTCTTTGTGGCAACACGGCCGAGTTCGAAATATCCGGGTGTCCCGCACGATGACTTGATGGCGTATTTGGTGTGTTCGCTACATTTTCGGAGATAACGGAAAAATTCCAGGAAACGTCGACTTCGACAACGGCCGATCGTAAGCTAGCGAGTGCAGATCTCGAGCTGCTCAAGAAGCAAATTGCGCCGAATGCGCGCGCTGATTTCATCAAAAAAGGATACCTGACAGTCACGAAGACAGTGAATGAGAACGACGAAGAAGTCCCTCGTTATGAATGGGGTCCGATTGCCAAACAGACTGTGGACCCTACGGAACTTGTTCAAATTTTCGGAAAGCTGACTGGAATGTTGCCCACTCAACTTCGTGAGCAGACGGAAAGAGCTCAGGCTCTCCGGACCGAACAGTTGTCTGCTGCTCGAGTAAGAAAAACTTCTTGCTTTGTCATTAAATCTACGAACATTTTCAGCGTGGCGTCGTGCTTCCTACGAGGGGTGCAAAATGAAAAACACTTCAATCGGGTCGACAAGCGAACTGCTTAGTTTCAACAATTTCATAACATTTAACAGCTTTAAAAAAAACTTGACAATTTTGAATTTAGCTTAATCCGTTAATCGTTCTCGATTCTTTGTCGGTTCTAAATAGCATCGTGACTCTTCTACCCGGAGAGATCAGTGTCGCCGGACTCTGCAAAGCCCATCGTTTGTCGTCGAGTGGTTTCAATTCTGGGTGAAGCTGACGTTTCGTCCGAGGGAATGCGTTCGTTCCTGAATTGATATCAAAATTCCAAAATTTGTTCGTGATTGACCTACAGAATCTCCAGATCAGTCTCGCATAAATGCGAGTAGTTCGTATCAACTTCAGCGGTGAAATTCGAAGCATAGGAGAGGTGGAAGCTGAAAAAAGAGCAATGCGTGATTACCGAGAGTCGATTAACCTGTGTTTGTGCGGGAATACCACTGTTTTCAAATCGATTTTCCGAACGTCGGGGAAGCCCTTGACTGAATGAAATCCGACGACGAATTCAGGATCTAAAGTACCCATTATTCTAGGCTCATAAGATCTTTTCGAACCTTCTCGATAGGCGGCCCTCAGCGATGAGATCATTCCCGATGGCAGCGGTCGCAAACTCTTCAGGATGTCTTGTAGATCACTGAAGAACTTGCAAAAGCTTCGACATGTGTGTTCCATGTCTTTCGCGTCGGCTTGAAATGCGGATTGCTTTCTGAAAATCAAAGAATGATTCGGCAGGAATTGATGCCATCTGACTCGTTGTGTCCCATATTCGCTCTGATCTTTCGACCGTCGTAGCTGAACTTCCAGACGAAGGCCTCCGTCGGACTCGTGTGGAGGTCTTCTTCTACGAATAAAGCCAGTTTCTGTGATGAAGACACTCGGATTGAGACACAGAAATGTCGTCACTCACATAGATCTTTTTATTCCTAATCGCACTGCTCATTGAGCTCATTTTTCTCGATACTGCTTCAGTTTGAGCGTTCGTTTCATCTAAAATGTACCCATTGATGTCTCCTAAAATCGATTGAAATTCAGCCGAACCAAAAGAGAAACGGACCAAAAACACGAAAAGGCTTGAACCAGTCGGCGGGAATAAGTTTCCGTTCTCTCAGAATTGTGCAATTCACGAGAGTTACACAATTGGAGAGCACTCGGAGGGACGCCTCCGAGTCGATGTCCGAAAATCCGTTTCTATTGAATATCGCCTGGTTGAAGAAAGTTTCATTTCAATATTCGCGAAAGCATTTACCTCTTCGGAAGACATTTTGCCTATTGTTTGGTTCTAGAAATGTTCGTGAGCTTGTTGTTATCTTTCAGAGTACTGTAGGAACGAAAAACAACGATTCAAATCAATCAACTAATTGGAAAAAATTGGTATTCATTCTGATAATAAAAAATACAGAATTTTGAGTAACATGCTTTACAGAGCTAAAAACAGAGAAAAAACGAGAAAAAACGCATGGTTTCCAAAACCAAGAGAACTTATGTAACAGAGTTTGAATTAAACATGATTTTTCAATTAGGCTTCGCTTTCATCGAGACTCAAACGAGGTCCTCTACCGTATCTCGGCGTTTGCTTTTCGAAGATGTTCTTCACTGTGCGCACTCTTCCGAATCTCTGGGGCAACATTGGGGTGTTCGTATCCACTTGTTCGACAGCTTTTGGTTCATCCAATTTCAAGGGTGATTCTTGAAGAGTAGCATCCGTACTTGTTTCAGCGTGTGATCGAATGCTAGAGACACGCCCATATCGTTTACCTTTCTTTTCGGCGGCTTGTTCTTCAGGTTGGTCGACATTCAGTGTTGAATTCAAGCCGAGAAGACTGGGCATTCTTCCGTATTTCTTCGCAACTGGAGGTTCAGCTGGTACTTCGAGCCGACGGGCACTTTTCTGTGTTTAACAATGCTATAGGATATTCTATACTCTCCCTTACCTTTTTCTTCTCAACAGGCTCATTGGGATTTCTTTCTTCTTGTTGCTCTGGAGCTGTTTTCTTTGCTTTTTTCGCGGGAGTCTTCTTTTTTTGAGAACTCTCGACTGACGGACTTTCGAACTTCTTTTGCTTTTTGGATGAACTGAAACGACTCGGACGTTTCTTCGGAGCAACCTTCGGTTCGGGAGTCTTTTCCGATGGTTTTTCGTTAATCTCGACCAGCTGTTCGGAACGCTTTTTCGGAGAAACTCTCAACTCGGGGCTCTTTTCAAATTGTCTTTCGTTCAATTCAACAAGCTGTTCGCGAGACTCTTCAAGATTTCCATAGAGTCCATCGACATCCATATCATCCATTCCAGCAAACTCGTTGATTTCGGATGGCAAAACATTTTCAGTGTCTTTGTTCGGCTGGAAATGGGTAGTGAGACCGCTCATAAGATCATCATCGATATGTCGATCTTCGAAAACTGGAATAAAATTCATCAAAAACATGTATCCAGGTACTTTCTAACCAGGGGAGTCGTGTCCGTTGTCTTCTGGCTCATTCTGTTCCATCGTCTCATGACGAGTCACTTCGAGAACAGGCGATGAAACTGGATTGTCAAATGATACTCTGTCGTTTCTGAAAAACAACTTTTATAAAAAATTTAATGGATCACTTACATGTTCATTCGTTCCATATCGGGCGACTGTCGAGTATTCGAGCGACAGTCCGTGACGAATTCAGAGGCATAAGACATATGGAATCTGCACGAGCATTTTTGCTGAGCATTAGCATATGACTTACTTGTGACTGTAAGGAAACGCAACTGCTCCAATGCCAATTTCATCGACTTCCACGAACTTTTCGATAGGCTGGAATCCAACCGAAAACTCAGGATCTATAAATAAAAAGTTCATTTTTCGTCCAGCTGCTTGCGTTCACCTCCTCTGTAAGCCACTCTAATCGATGGAACCATACCAAGCGGCATAGGTCCTAATCCTCCCAAAATAAGTTGAATTTCGTTGAACAATGAGCAAAACTGTTTACATGTTGTCGCCATATCTTTGTAATTCACATTGAAAGAAGAAGTGTTTCTAAATAAGAAAAACCGTTAGATGATTTAAAAATGAAACTACCCATGGTATCCAATTTCCGCAGTGACTCCTTCGCCGTAAGCAAAGCTCCAAATAAAAGTCTCGGCTGGGTTCGTGTTCATCACTTCCTCAACAACAAGAGCGACCTTCTGAATGTGAAGATATTGTGTTCACTTTATCATTCTTAACGAACATAAACTTGTCTTCTTCGAATCGCTACATCGATGGAGTTGACTTTGTTCAAAACTTTCTTTGCCTGTGGATGTGTTTGATCAAGCATATAACCGAAAATGTCACCTTAAAATTGATATTAGTGCAGATTGCAAGCGCTGGTAAGCTAACCATAGACTCGGAATGGCATGAAGAACTCTTCGGGAAGGAGCCCTCTTTCTTTCAAAATTGTGCAGTTCACCAAATTGACACAGTTCGCTAGAACCTGAAGCGACATTTCCGGGTCGTTTTCTTGCTTGTCAAAAAGAGCATCATCGAATGCGGTCTGAAAAACACGTTGATTTGTCAGATATTATCTGTGGAAAATGCAATGGCAAAATAACTATTTCTCCAATCAAATTTTAAAAGAAACCTGTTGTTGAATAGTGCCTGACGGCATTTCCATTGAACTAGAGTAATCTATAAAGGATGGTGATTCCATTTTGGATACCTAAAATTTTATACTGAAGAATGCACAGGAGCGGAAAATATATAGAACATTCAAACTTTTTTTTTCTTTTCGAATCCAAAAGTATTTGCTTAATACCGTAGTCAAAATTCATTCGTTGCGAGACTACATGACCTCAATTGATGATGCGCCTTTAAAACTTGATGCCTATTTACAAAAATTTTGGTAAAACAACCAAAACATTCCAATTTCAAACTTTCCCACTTAACGGTTTTGCTCAAATTTTTAGTTTTGAATCTGTTTCCAGAAAAAAAATTTCAGATGGCCCCTAGAACCAGAAGTTCAGCCAGATCCACTGCGACTTGTCCACCAGCTCCACCCAAAGTAAGTTTTATAAATAGGTGTACTCGAAAGTTTAAAACACTTATAGATTAAACTGTCTTCAATTAAAAAAGAAGAGCTCAGAACGGAAGATGAGAGAGGTGAAAGAAACAGTGAAGAAGTTCCCATGAAAAAAATCAAGCAGGAGATCACGAAAACAGTCAAACAGGAGATCGCGTCCTGCGGGCTCAATGTAGAAACGAAGACAACCGTTGTAAATAAAATCAAAGCCGAAGTGATGAATCGCGACTCAGACAACGATATCGGCAGTATTAGTGACAGCAGCATCAGCGGCAGTAGCAGTAGTAGCAGCAGTGCTGAAGACAGTGACGATGACTATGAACTGCAAACGGGGAAAAAGAAGAAGAATATGAAAAAATCGCGATTCCATTCTTCCACTGACGATAGCGACATCGAGCAGGAAGTGAATGACGAAATGGTTCGGTCGCAAACTGTTACTTTTTCTAGCACGGTGGATTGATAAACATAGAGAGCAAGGTGGAACGCGATGTGAAGAAGAAGCGGTTGTTCCAGAAACAACGTTCAGGTGCAAAAGCTTCAGATGATGAAGGACTCATTTGCGAATTCGAGTCTTCATCTGTCCTGAAAAATAGGAAGAGGAGACTTTTCCGTAGAAAAATGGTAATTACGGATGTTTTGAAAACGATAAAGTTGTTGTTTTTAGTTGAAAACTCCCGGTGAGGTAAAGAGAAGAAGAATCAGAAGAGCCAACGTCGATGTGACAATTAATTACACCTGTGACACATTCGCCAGTTTCGGAATTACAACCAATGTAAGATGGTGATTTTTGATTTCAATCCGCATTGGTTTGCAGAAATTGACAAAAGCGATTGACTCGAAAGATTCCAGTATCAATCACAAAAAGCTGCAAAAGGTGTTCGCTGAGTTGGAAATCGAAAGCCACGATTCGTGCGGCGAGTTGTCCGATTATGACGAAGCTGATGTAATCTCGAATAAGCTCAATGTTTGTCCATTAATTTTTTCGAAAAGAAAACTCGTTTTTCAGTTCTATGGATGTCGAAATTTGAAAGAACGAGTGAACCAGATTGCCAAGTTGGATATCAACCCATTCGTCGAAAAACTGGCGGGATACAAGTGAGTGGTTGCTCCCGGTTAGGCAAGAAAGTGTTTCACTCCAGCGGTCGGAAAGCCAAACAAGGCAGTAGCCACTCGCGGATTCGAATTTACCATCCAGAGGTGTTTGTTAAAAAAAACACTCATAAACTGCCGGAAGCGCTACTCTGGCGTCGCCCGTTTACGTGAGCGAACTACTAGCTTTGCAAGGTTCCTACAAATTTTCTTCAGACACCTCGTCTACCAAGATGCGCAGTTCGATGTGAACAAAACGACCAGCGAGGCGCTTCATACCGCATCTATTGAGAGAGCCGCTCAAAAGAGAAAAGAGATGCTGGAAAGATTCAAATTGCGTGCTCGGGAGAAGTTGATGAATCGGAGATATCTGAATCCAATACGAATGATGGTCGAACACGTCTCGACAGAAATCCAAGACGAATCTATAAACCACCCATCCACATCAAACTATATGCACCCGGAAGAAACGGAAATCCTCGAGTACACTGGAAACTGCTCTTTAGACTATGAGGAAGAAAGCACGGAGCCCCTATGTCTTTTTGACGAGCTCTCGTAAATGTTTTATTGGTTATTCGCACTTTATCACAATTTCACTGTTTTATTGTTTGTTTTAACTGACTTTTACCTTATACAGCAATCCGAATGAATAGGTCAATAAAAAGAGAATTATGCATATAAATACGAGTAGTTCCTACATTTGTTATCATTCTCAATAATGACCGATTATTCATTCGACCTCGTTCGTCTATCCCTCTTCGTTATTGCCTTGTTGGCGGTGAGAATTCTTTTTAAAAATGTTCAAATACTATAATTTTCAGGTTGTCGCTTCGGCGGAAGACGCCGAGTGCATCAATTCGAAGGGTGTCAGTTTCTGTTGATTTGCATTCGAAAATAAAGCATTTTCACATGATCAAGAAGCCGCATTCCGCCCGATTCCAGGTTTCACCAGTTCCAGTGACATCTGCTCCCCCTCCTCCATTTTGTATCGGATGATTCTCCCCTGGGAGGGCTGTTAGAGAACTTTCTGTGGTTCCAGTGACTCACCTGATTCTTGTCCACTTTCAAAACAGCCGCATAGTTGCGGAAGTTGTCAAGATAGGCGACAGCCGAGATGATGGTGATCACCTCTTTCGGCTTGTTCAGAAATCCCTCGTCGATCATTTGTCGGCCACGAACCAAACATTGCAGATTGTGTTTCTTGCAAAAATCGGTCGCTTGTTGCTGGAAAACTGCTCGATGAGTGCTCGAAGGAAAAAAAAATAAACAGACCGGAGTGAAAAACGGCATTCCGTGCATGTCCTTCTGCGCCTCGTTCAGAATCAGAACCGACCACGCGGCCTCCATGATCAGCTTCTTGTCGGGAACCTCCTGGAGTCCCTTTCGCAGCGCTCCCAACGCCTTCAGCCCCCGCTCTCGAAGACAAGGCCCCGGTCCGCCGGGCATGCAAAGGATCTTTCCGTTGAGCACTGCGCCGGCCGACATGAAGTTTCCGGTTCGTTTCATCTCGACGAGGATCTCTTCGATGTGCACCGGCTGGTTGATGCCTCTCGCGAACAGCCAATCCTTCACTTTCAACATCTCCATTGATATCGACTCCTCGTGGTGTCCTTTCAGCAGCACCACCTTCTCCGGATGCAATAGTTTCAGCGAAAGCAGGAAAAACATGCACTCGAGTTGGGCGAATCCGTTTCCAATGTAGCCGCCGAGCATGATGTACGTGACGTCGGGCGGCGCCTTCTTCACCTGACTCATCAACGTCACCATTGAATCTCCCTCCCCGTACAGAGGACCGAACACAACTGCGGGACCCTGGAACGACGATTAGTTTCCGATTGTCTCCTCCGATTTTTTTCCGATTTACATTCACGTTCACGACCATCGAGTCCTTCATCAGCGTCTCTTTGCTCCTTTCGAGCAATTTCAGAATCACATCCGGTTTGTAAATGGGCCGTGGACCGTCGGGTGTGTAATTGCGCATGTACGCCCACAGATTTGAGCAGAACTTCACTGAAACAACCCGGAAGAGTGCTCCTCCCCCTCCGCGAGCCCCTCGTACCGTAATCAATCGTGTCGGGAGTCATTCCGTGTGTCATGTTCACATGCTTCCCGCCGCCACTCAGCTCTTCGCTCATTCGATGAGCCGCCGCCATTTCAACGACAATGATGATGATGAGAAAGAGGGGGGAGACGCTCGTAAAGTCCACGTATCTCGCTTTTCACGTCTCGATCGAATGAGGACAGACAATGCGCAATGTGTGTTCTCATGCTGTAATGCATCTGTAACCGTGTCTCTGCGTCTCTTCATTCGACGCACTCCCTCGCGGAAACTCGTTTCTCGGGGTCGGCGCGTCGAGGGCACAAGAAAACGACATTTTAACACTTATTTTTCAACCTACATCTTGCCGCTATTTCCATTTTTATGCGAAAGAAGAGGAGAAGAGACTGTGAATAATGAATATTTTGATGGGCATTTTCTGGAATACAGCTGTAAATAAACAACTCGAACTTGTAACTAGTAGACGTCCTTTGCCGAAATTTTTGAAAGAGACGTCTATTTTTCCATCAACTCTTACTCACTTCGGGTCATTTTCCCGAGAGAAAGTTCGAGAACTCCAACCCCCGGTGCTCAAATGAAGCCACTCTCCTCCAAACCCGAATCCACTCCAATTGCATTTATTTTCGTCTCAACGTCATCATCTGGAGTCGTTATGTAGTCTCCAAACCGTTCTCGCGTAATCATCGCCAACTTCGTCTCTTTCTATCTCTTTTCGATTACACCTCAATCTATTTCTTTCTTCTTTTTTCTGCGCATTTCTCGTGATTGACCATCATCCAATCAAAGTCAGCCCAATCGACCTCCTCACTTCCAGATGATCAAACACCTCCTTTGGCTCTTCTCCCTCCACGTGGCACTCGTTTCGACGGCTCCGTCCTCTCGGATGTGTGCCTCGTTCGCCAAGTTCGCCGAGCGATGGAATCCACTTCCGGAGACACTTCTCTCGTGGTCAAAGAACAACTGCGACAAGATTCAGCCGAGGCCACGAGACATGTCGTGTGAGGATGTTGTCCAGGTGGGTTCATTGAAACAATTCGCTTCTTCAATCGTTCCCTTCAGTTCGTCGCCGATTGCAACTTCAGCGGTGGAGGCCCGGGACCCGGAAAACTGGCGGACACGACGAATCGGCAAGTGGCAGACACTTTCTACCAGCGGACATACGAGAACTTCCCACGTGTGCTGCCCAAGTACATTTACTACAACGAGAATACGGCGAGAGACTACGGACAGTTCGGTAACTGGTACTATCCCAACTACTACCCGCCGACGTACCTCGGCTTCTTCGACGGAAGACCAGCGAGTATGGCTCAGTTGGAGAACGATTACAAGTTCGCTCGTTCTGGTCATTATCCATACAACAGGTAGAAAAGACGGCTTAATGGAAATAAATGAACACTTCAGAGCCGATAACATTGTGAACATCGGTCTGCAGCAGACGTACCTTCCCACTTGCCTCCACGATCTCTTCTATTGTGTGCGGGCGAGCACTGGACAGCGACCAGAGTCTTATTTGGTGATTAGACTTCTTCTTTCGGTTTTCATAAATTTTAATGTTTTCAGAACTACAAAGAGTACCGTCGCGACAGAGATTATGCCGCAGAGCAAATGTCTCAAAGAGACCAAGATATCAAAACTCTGCGCCGTCACCGAAAGAAGCATCGCGAGGAGGAAGAGTGATTTCAGTGAACTCATGGGTGACTAAATGTAATAACATTTCCACGTTGTTGTATCTATGTTAATAAGTTGTCTACAATCTGAGAATAAAATTGAATAAACATGTTGTGTGATTCCTCATAGAGACAAGTATGATAATAGGAAAATTAATTGGAAGAAAATGAAGTATTTAATTTTGGAGCTTTTTGTGGAGTAATTTTGCTAGTTTTTCGTTGTGGGAAAATGGAAAATTTGACATGAGATATCGCATTTTCACTTTTTCAAACAACATTCGTTGCGAGACTAAAGGAAAGCTAACTGCAATGCGCCTTTTCTACAGTATCCCTCCACGGCTCGCGGCTGTTTTCAATTTTTTCCCAGAAATTCCAGATTTTGTTTAATTTAATTTTTCAAAAACTACTAATTTTTTCATAAATGAGTGTAAAAATCACGTTTTAAATTCTAGATGAAACGAGCAAGAGGCTCAGCGACTTCGTGTCCAGCCACAAAACCCGCCAAATGCAAGAAAGCGAGCGATAATGAAACCGATGAGCTAAATAATAATAAATTAGTACAAATAAAGACTAAAGACAACGTAGACTGTAATGTCTATCAAATTTCGTGGAAAATAAAAATCGCATTTTCAGACGACCTCGTTAAAATTATCGGTGAAGGAGTGTTTGGGATTGTTTACGAAGTTGTCAGTAAGGCAAGAATCCTCTGGAAATCATGATGTTCGAACTAAATTTGTTTCACAGGAAAAACATTATGCAATGAAAGTTCTGAAGACCGGATTCGACAGTACGAAAGAGATTTTCGATAAGGAAGTATCGGTGAGAACTGTATTTAAAGTTAATTTCCTTCGTGGTTCACTTCCAGATCTTGACCACAGCGTCAGAAATTGGACATGAGAATGTTCTCAGCTTGGTCCGATCTCACTCTCTACTCGATCCGCCCGATCGATGCTCAGACATGGCCATCGTTACTGAACTTCTCGGTCCAAGCCTCCATGAAGTGATCAATAATGCTCGAAAAGTTCACGAAGACTGCAAGAGATGCACGTTTCCAACAAGGGACATCAATGCAGTCGGGAAGCAAGTGCTCAAAGCGATGATTCACTTGGAATCTCTGAAAGTTTATCATTTGGATCTGAAGCCAGAAAATATTTATTTCGTTGCCGGAGGTTTCGAAGCGGAAGAACAGATCGGGAGAAGTTTCCAGAACAAGTCTTACAAAATGTCCGTGATTCACAAAAAGGATCTGCGTATTCGTGTCGGAGACTTCGGCTCGTCCCACCAGTGTCTCCCGAGCGCGACCATCCGTGCGGTTCCTGTACAGATGCAGAACTACAGAGCCCCCGAAATCTTTATGGGTAAGATTTTCGAAAAGTTGTAAAGTTGGAACCCTTTCCAGGTCTTCCATATAATGAGAAATCTGATGTTTGGTCGTTGGGATGTGTTCTCTGCGAAATGTACACGGGCGAACCGCTTTTCTACGGCAACGACAGTTTTGATACGGAGGCTGCCCAGTTTGAAATGATTCAAAACGTTGTGCATCAGACACCTAGCCAGCGAATGTGGAGGCACGCTTTTTCGATTTGGTAGATTTTTTAAATTCAATTTTGACTAAGAAAATATCATTTCAGTAGCTCAAAAATAAAAAAGACGAAATTCGGATACTTATCGAAAGACATTCCCCGAAAATACAACCCTGCCGTGCCTCTTCAGTACAACATGCGCCGCAGAGATCCATCTGCAGTTCTCCTTTTCATGGCATTACGCGAAGTGCTGATTATCGATCCATTGCATCGTCCATCATTTGATGATATATCTGTTAATAACTTCTTCCGATAGTTTTTTTTTGCCCTGCATCCCCGCTCTGAATTTGTTATGTTTTGTTCTTGTTGATTTGCCTTCTTCTAGATAGAGAATAATTTGTTGTTTATTTCTTGTTATATCCTCCAAAAGAGTTATTAAAGCTCTAGTAATCTCTGATTATGTGCTAAATAACCCCCTCTCATGGCCAGAATTCGTGTCGAACCCGCAATCGACATGCGTCTTCTCTGCTAAAAAGCGGCCGTGTGTACAAGTGGAGCATCGTTTTCTCACTTGCTTTCCATCGCATTTTGTTTTGACTTCCGCATGTTTCTTTTGAAAACATTATACTTATATGCTATGTAATTAACAAATTTCAGGCTTGGGAGCCTACAATGATAATCGAAGAAAGAAAACATAGTGAATTAAACCTCGAATCGATCGATAATGATTTACGAATGGAAAGAGTTCGTCAAGGTGCCGAGAAGTTCGTATGGGATGATTTCACAAAGTCCCTCCGACGCAATTTGTTGGTATGTGCTCAATCATCTGGGATTTGTTTCATGAGCAGTTCAGGAAAAACGGCAAACACTAAATGCTCGCACTCGGCTTGATGTGCTCAGTTCTCTGGCGTTTATGAAACAAAATATGCCGATCGATGAGACTGTAAATGTTGCACAAAAAATAAAATTATTGGCGGAAAGCTTGAGGTAGGCCTACTCAAATCGTTCTCATTCTGCTAACCATTGCGTTTCAGTGACAAAAGCTCAGTTACCGCTACTCCTAATTCTTTTACAATAAAAACTCCCGATGTTACCATCGAAATTTTAGCTTTGGAAGAAAACGTGAGTAATTATTGTGTAGTTTCGTTCTTGAACTGAGCAAAACTTTTCAGATAACTGGCTGTAAAGTTGGCTATTTCGAGCAGCCTCTTTTCGATGCGCCCGAAGCATTGGCTCTGATGAAGGCCAGCAACTTCACTGAGTTGCGTGATTGTGTTGCAGAAATGATCGGAATTATGCCTAGAGACCTCACAGAGTACGTTTCATTCAAATTATGATTTTACTCGCAAGACATACAAATTGGGCGATTCAATTAGATCAAGTAGTGGGTGTAGGTGATGAGTCCATAGATACTGACGATGGCGACAGACAGAATGATAGAAGATCTGACGTAGTGAATTGGCTTTGACACTTTGTCCCGGGTGAGACGAATGATGCTGATGAGCAGTGTGCCCAAAGCAAGCTGAAATTTTTTTAATGATTGTCTTTATCTTTATAGTTTCAACGTATTTTGTGTCACTTCTTTTTCGTGACGGACAACTTTCGCACAAATCTTACCGGGGGAATGTTTTTCGCCTCATTGAGGTTCAGTGTTGGAGTTGATTCGATGGACGAAAACGTCCATAGCAGAAAAGTAGTGTATAGACCGCCGGACACTATAGCAAGTGATGAGAGTGTGCGCCATGTGTGGTTGCGTGGCAGTTGAATGATAGCCAGGACAGCAGCGATGAGGTAGACCGGAACATAAGCCCACCAAACGGGGTTGGTCGCGAGTTGGAAAAGCCCGTAAGCCAAAAGACCCAACCCGAGAACAGTTTCAATAGTACGAAGGAACATTCTGAAAATGACACGTTTAGAAGGAAAAACTATTAGAGTATGACCACTTTCGGTAAAGAAAAGTTCAAAAGAACTGGTTCCAATGGGGAGATGAGAAGAGAAATAAGGAATGGAAAGTGGGAGAGAGGGGTAGAGACGCAGAGGAATGCGGCGACTGAACCAACGCGCAATGTATGTTGTAGTATGATAACAGCGGATACAAAAAAGAAAAACGATAGCGACCGGCGAGATGATAATAATCGAGAGAATAAAACTGCATGGTACGATCGTAAAAATGGAATTGTTTTTTTTTTCAGAAATGACAAGAATTCCTGCAAAGATGCATTCCGAGCACTGGAACAACTACTGATTCGCGAAGCCGCTGATTCTTCCTTCGCGGCTATCAACACAAGCAAATATGGATTTTATTCTCCACCAACTGAACTTCGCCCTGGACGTCTCTACTACCTAGCCGAACCAATGCTTGTTCGATTTGCCGAAAAGGAGGGGAAATCACATGCTGATAGCTCATGTACGATTGATTAGGCCGTGAAATAGTGTTACCTTTTAAATTTCAGACCTCAATCTTCTGCCATACATTGAGATCTCTCTGGTGAAACACGAAAAACCGTGTAAACTGCCGGTGTTCTCTCAAAGTGGAGAATGGAGTCAATTTAAAGAAGCGAACGTTTGCATCTGCGTCAAGTTCAATCATGCATTCCTTTTCTCGCAACAAACTATCCGAAAGTTGGCTCAAATTGTTCCGAGAAGTCCATTAGTCCGCCACTACGTTAACTTTTACCGTTACATGACTGCTCGTCCAGCTATGAAGACAAATTTCGAGATGCTGACACAGTTTCCGGATGAAACCGACATCCAACAACACTACGAAGTGGAATCGAAGAAACTCACAAAAGAAGACGACCCAGTTGTGGTTGAAATGTTCTTGGCTGATTTGAGAGATCTTCCAAAACTTGTGGAGACGCTGCGAAGTGAAAGAATGCATGCCAGTCTGTGGGAGTCTATTCTCGCAATGTGTGAGCCACGACAAGGAATTCCACAGAAGGAAGTGCAAGCTGTGAAAATTCATTTTGTGCCTCGTCGCAGTGATTTCCATCTGCAGTTTGACACTGCTTACGGAAGCATGGCCGGTATTTATGAGTGATAATTAAAACCATCCCTGACTTCTTATTTTCAGTTCACATTGCCGAAAGAATGCCCAGAAAGTATATTATCAAGACAACTTGTCAGTTGACCGGCGATACTCCTTCCGCAGAAATGGATAATCTGCTAACTGAGAAACTGAACAGGTAGGCAAAGATTCCAAACGATTGCTATTTGTTCGCTTCCAGCACGTGGAGCATTCCGGCAACTCTGACATATGCGATCTCTGAACTAGATTGTCGTCTGATCTCTATTTTATCTCCTATCAAGTGTCTCAATTCATCCAATAGTAATGCTGCTGTTGATTTTGATAAACATCATCAAGCTTGGTTGCCATCTACAAGTCAAAAGACAGTGGTCAAAAAACAAATGCAGGCGGAAGTGAAACCGAAGAAAGTGGTTCTGGAACGGGGTGAGTGGAAGAGTGACAAGGAGCAGTTTCGAAGTGAACCGATTCAGGACCGCCCATCAAACCAAATGAGTTAGTGTACACAAGAGAGGACGATCAGGAATTCCGAGGTGGCCTGCTTGCTAGTTTCGGAGAGGTCGATCCGTATTACGTCGCGACTTCGACTATAGGCAAAACTAGGGCTCAACCCCGGCCGAAACGGACTGAACATACTCATATGTCTAATATGAACATGATGGGTGCTGATATAGATGGGGACAGAGGCCGGCAGAGTATGGAAACGCCGTCTGTTATGCGCCAGCAAGAGATGCAGAGAATGAGTTTTCTTGAGTCAGCACGTGTTCATATGAAGCAGTCGATCGGTGCAGCTCACGCTATGGGGCTCGCCAGCCATCAACCGCCGCCTTCTCCTGCTCCAGGTCCTATGAGACAACATTCGTTCACAATGGGCTTCGATCCTCCGGCGCCATACGATCCGAACATTCCAGCAAGTATTCAGTTCCCGGATCCATTGGCGTTCGGGAAAGGAAAACCTAGAAAATCTAGAGCAAAAAAGCAGCCGGGAGAAGAAGGCGCTGCTCCGGTTGGACGGGGAAAGGGCGGTGGTAAACGGCGCGGAGCGGGAACAGTCGGAGCAACGGGAGGAAGAAAGAGCACGGGGGTGGCGGGTGAGAATCCGTTCGGCATGGATCCCATGAGACCGCCGTTACAGAGAAGTTTCAGCGACTATCGTGAGTGTTCTGAATACTTTTCGTTCGAGTTTCTGAAGTCTTCCCAGTTCCAGCGAGTCAACTGAACCCGCATATGAATCAGTATCAAATGCACCAAATGCAACAATTTCAACAAAGTCAACAGTACCGAATGCATCAACAGCAGCAACATCAGCAGATGCAACAGCAACAAATGCAGCAGCAACACCAGCAAATGCAGTCTCCCATGCACCCGGGGATGCCTCCGAAGTTTGCGGCGCCACCTTATCAAGAAGAGGATTCCGGTAAGTCTGAGATAAATGTTTGAGGTACTACTAAAAAGAATTGAAAACAACTTTAGACGAAGAGTGCGATCCACCGCCGCCGCCGAAACCGTTGAGTGCACATAGACCGTCACTTCCGCCGCAACAACTCGGAAATCCGATGGTCGGCTATCCGGGAATGCCGCTTCAGAGCCCCAACCACCTTCCACTCACACCGTCGCCTCTTTCTGCTCCTCCAAAACCGTTCTCTCCTGAGCATCACGTGGGAATGAAAATGCGAGAGCCGTACAATTACACCAAAGAGTCCGAGCGCCCTGACACGAAACCGGATGTTGCTCTGCTCAAACAACAGATGGCGAACGCTGCAGCTATGGCGAATTCGGGACAGCCAACTGATTCCTTACCTGGCGGTCTTCCTGCTCCAACTGGAGAGTTCTCGACGCCTACAACTCCAGTCGTAGCCGAACCTCCGAAAGCTGCTCCAATCACTCCGACTCCAAAAAAGAAAGGAGGCCTCGAAGCTGCTATTTCCAAGCTCAAGGGTCAACAAGAGCAAGCCCTTGCTCAGCAGAAGATGCAGCAACAGCAACTGCAGCAGCAACAGGGAACGTCACAAGATTCATCGGAGGCGAAGCAGTCGGAGAAACCGAAAGCTGAGCAGCTATTCGAACAATCGCTAGCTCCACATTTGGCACCTCATCAAGTCAGCAGGGCTAGGTATGACTCCGCAAAACGAACAAGTCTTACATGCACTTTTAGAAATTTGATGGATGTCTTTGACGATGACACCGAAGATACGTCCTCGCCTGATGTGAAACCAACACTGACAGCTCTTCAACAAGCTCTTGCCGCACCGCCAATGGATTCGAGTATTGCGGGACCGTCGTCTTACGGAGGACCGCCGGTTCTCAAAAGAGAAGCTGTGGAGGAAGAACCAGAACGAGAAAAACTCGTCCTGAAGGTATTTTCATTCCTAAATGTACAGATAGTTCGGAACTTTCATCGTCTTGTAGATTTCGAGAACAATGAAAGCATCTTCTGTTGAGTCGACGAAAACGAAAAGCAAAGACGAACGGAAAGATGAAAGACGGGAGGAACGGAAAGACAAAGATCGTGATCGAGACAGTGAAAGAGATCGTGAGAAGGAGAGAGAAGAGAAGGCTCAGAAAGAGAAAGACAAGAAGGAAAGAGATAGAGAGAGAAGACGACAGAGAGACCGTGAACGGGCCGAGCAGCGGAAGGCGGAAAGGGAGAAAGAAAGAGACAAAGATCCTTCGTCTTCGTCATCTTCCTCGAAGAAGCGGAAACTGGACAAGAAGGAGGAAAAGGACAAGCGAGAGCCTGAGAGGAAGAAGGGAAAAAGCGATCATAAAACCACAACCACGTCCATGATTCCAACTTTGAGTCTGAAAAATTTCAGAATCCCGAAGGTAATTTTCACGTTTCTTCCACTCGTTCGAATCTTTTCAATTTCAGAAAGACACTGCGGATGATGATAAGAAGGATGGAAAAGAGGAAGGTCCGGGAACGTCTTCCAGTGCAGCTCAATCTGCGGACTCTTCGAGAAAGGAGTCTACGGCTCCGACGGCAGCTCCGATCTCAAGAAAAGAATCCACTTCGTCCATGTCAGGAGTACCGCCACTTCAGCGGAAAGAGTCGTTTTCATCACTTCCTGGATCTTTCACACCATCTGATCATCATCGAGATTCAACGTCGAAAAAGAAACAAGCTCCACCTCTAGCAGGTGCTGCTACTGGTGCATACTCCGGGCCAGCAGCACCGGGACCGAGTAGCAGTGGAAGTCGCGGAGGCAGTGGAGGAAGCAGTCGGAAGCAACCGATGGCACCACCACCACCTACGATGAGGTAAAATGATTGAAATCGAGACATTCAAGATCCTTTCTATTTACAGAGGGCCACCAGTGGAGCAAATCTACCGAGAGCGAACGGGCAGCATGCGGGGATATCCCCCTTCTTCACACTATCACGGAACTGGCGGGAGCAGCAGTAGCAGCAGCAGTGGCAAGCAAGTGGCCTCTTACGCGCAGGGCCTTCCGCCTGGTATGGGACCACCGGCTGCCAAACCTCACGGAGGCAACTATCCAGCGTCGCAATGGGTCAGACCGCCCACGCACAGGGACTCGCACAGTTATCAGTCAGTTTTTCGCTCGCGTTCGCTCATTCTAACATTTTTCCCTGCACAAATCTGCTTGCACACTTGCATACATCTGATTTGGTTACTGTTTGCCTGCACGAGCTCATAGGTTGCCAAAAAGGAAGTCAAAAAAAGCTTATCGATAGCTTTTTATCACCGTTTCAATAAGCCATCTAAACTCATTTCAGCGGAATGCCCTCCCTCGGACCTCCCCAACTCCAACGAGAGCAGCCGCCGCCGCCACCACCGCCGCAAATGATCCCACTTCCACGGGACCGTGACCCTCCCGTTCTGAGAGAGAATCCACGGGAACGAGAACGCGGAAACCGCGCGGAAGAAGACGGAGGACCGGACAGCCCCGAAGAAGGCGCCCTCCGAATCGACGACGAGTAGATGATCTCAACTGTTCATTTGTATGTACAACACCTTCCTTCCAAAGGTCTAACCATCGAAACAAGTAATTATGTAAGATTCTATCACTGTACACTCTGTCCACTTCTTGTTATATGACATAAAACGATAACAAATTGTTCTTTGCTGACCAAATTGTGGCTTATTCATTGAATTTGGGTGCCAGTTCGCATCATACATCGAGGAAACGAAACCGCGATCACGTTGTCGCTCTCTGCGTCTATTGTTATTCGGAATCTATATTGATAAGGAGGGCCTGCGTTGATTTGCCTCCATTCGACTGACTAGCGGTCATTCTGGCACGTATGTCTGGAGAAAGAGGCAAAGTCGCCATCGTCGGCAGGTTTGTTCCCCGTTTCCATCGGCCGTTTGTCAGCTGACATCTCCCTTTTCAGTGGACTCGTTGGTTCCAGCTGGGCGACCATTTTTGCCAGTTCTGGCTACAATGTGCAAATGTACGACATCTCGGAAGCTCAACTGCAGACGGCGTTGGGACTTGTTGAGAAAAACCTTCGAAAACTCGATGTAAGACATCAAAAATCAGACTAGACGGAGATCTCGAATACTCAGGAACACGGACTTCAAAGGGGAACCCTGTCGGCGGAAGAAGCTCTTCGCCACGTTTCCATCACGACGTCTTTAGAAGATGTCATGAAGGATGCTGTTTACGTTCAAGAATCTGCTCTAGAAGATGTTAACTTTCGCATTGAATTCTACAAAAAGCTGGATCCCCTGGCCGGACCAAACACTATTCTTGCTAGCAGCACATCGACTATTCCAGCGTCAAAGTTCACCGAGAACCTCAAGAACAGGTACATATTGTATCGCCAGCTATCAGGAATGGACGTGTTCTTATCAGAGAGCGTTGTCTTATCGTGCACCCGGTGAACCCTCCTCTCTACCTCCCTCTCACTGAACTTGTTCCTGCTCCATGGACATCGCAAGACACCGTCGACCGAGCCGCGGAGATCATGAGATCTGTGAAGCAGCAGCCGGTCAAGCTGAAGAAAGAAGTTCTCGGGTTCGCGGTGAACCGAATGCAATTCGCACTTTTGGCTGAAACATGGAGACTTGTGGCCGATGATGTTATTGGCGTCAGCGACATTGACGCTGTGATGTCAGCGGGTCTGGGACCCCGTTACGCGTTCAATGGTCCGTGTGAGACGATTCACTTGAACGCTTTCGGAGTCAGAGACTACTTCCGGAGATACGGACCAGGCGCTACAACGGTTAATCTTAGTCGATTCGGCCGACTTTGATAACTATATTATAGGTCTTGAACGACATGGCAGGTACTCCAAACTTCGCTGACGAATCCGTCATTCGAAAGTTCGAGGCCGAACTGGAGCCAAAAATGGAATCTTCGAAAATAAGAGAATATCAGGCCGAACGGGAAGCGAAGCTTGTCGAAATCGCCAAACTAAAGAAGAGTTTGAACATTTGAAAAGATCAAATTCTCACCCACATGACCCCAGTCTAATAAATAGATACGTTTCGCCCCCTCTCGCTGGTTTTATTTTTCTCTTCGATCAAGATGTGTTGCGAACACAACACATTTTTGTTGCACAGGCACGTCATATCCCGATAAAATCTATCATTTACAAGATAAAATCAATTTGACACGACGGGATTACAAGATTGCGCAATATCAGGGTGATTACCGGCAATTGTGACAGGAAAAGGTGATCTTGGGAGAATTACGTGTCACGGCGTCCAGAGCTTCCAATCTGCATTTGCGCGTAATCTCGTGATCATGGCGCGAAATTCAAATTTCAAGTCCGAGGAAAAAGTTTAATTTTTCAGATTTTTCAATTTTTTTCCCGATTGGAGCAAAATTTCAAGGAAAACGTGGTCAGATAATCTTCGAATAGTCCAATTGAAGAAATTTGCGAAAAAATACGGTCAATTAATGATGGTTAACAGCTGTTTTGCCTATTTTTACTGTCGGTACCTTCAAAACTTAACTCCTCCTTCAATTTTGCATGAATTTTTCTGTTTTTTGGCTCAATCGATAGCTTTTCGATTTCTCTAAAAAACTGGGCCGAAATTTATGAAAATAAATTTTTTCCCTTTCCGAAAAATATTAATTTCCGACAAAAAAGCAACTTCAGAAAAATTTCGGCCCAGTTTTTTAGAGAAATCGAAAAGCTATCGATTGAGCCAAAAAACAGAAAAATTCATGCAAAATTGAAGGAGGAGTTAAGTTTTGAAGGTACCGACAGTAAAAATAGGCAAAACAGCTGTTAACCATCATTAATTGACCGTATTTTTTCGCAAATTTCTTCAATTGGACTATTCGAAGATTATCTGACCACGTTTTCCTTGAAATTTTGCTCCAATCGGGAAAAAAATTGAAAAATCTGAAAAATTAAACTTTTTTCTCGGACTTGAAATTTGAATTTCGCGCCATGATCACGAGATTACGCGCAAATGCAGATTGGAAGCTCTGGACGCCGTGCGTGTGTTCTAGGTAACAAGTAGAGCATTTCAGACGGTATGTAAGCAGAAAACTAAAAAAAGATTGGGGATTTTATGAGAAAAGAACTAAAAACGTTCGCGTTTTCAACTTTCCGGCTTTATCGAGCGAGAGAGTGTGTGAAACGAAGAGACGAGATACGGTTAGACAGCCCGTAAATCGAGATCGTGGCGAGACCCGCGGGCGAAAATTTAATTTTTTGGCGCCGCGGCGCCGCTCCGCTCCGCCGACTGACACTTTTCTTCCGATCGTGATGGCCTACAAGCAGCTGAGAATTTATCATCGTTCTCGTTGTTCTTAGCCCCATTTTTTCGTTGAATGTCAGGTGAAGGTCGGCAAGATTAATTGTCTTCGGCGTTCAATGTCTATACCTCCTATAACGTGCGAACTTCAGTCATTCCCCCTATCATCTTCTTCTATCTTCTTTTCCTGTATCAAAGTTAGATTTCCAGATGCAACGCGCACAGCCACCGGCAGCCAGAGCGAAATCTCAACGAAAAGAGAAACCACCTCCAGAAGTCCCAGCGATTATCATCGATACCGAGCGACAGGTCCAGTATGAGAAAGGAAAGTTCCTAGGAAAGGGAGGATTTGCGCACTGCTATGAAATTCGAAACAAGGCCACTGGCGAAGTGCTTGCTGGTAAAGTGGTACCAAAACAGCTTCTCGTCAAACAGTATCAGCGAGACAAAATGGCCCAAGAAGTGCATATTCACCGCAATCTTTCCCATCGCAATGTCGTCAAATTGTTCCATTTCTTTGAAGTATGTTTACGATTGGTCGTTTAGATTTTTATATGGGTGTTTTAGGATCGTATGAATGTCTATATCACGCTAGAATTGTGTCCGAGAAGGTCGCTAATGGAACTCCACAAACGACGAAAAGCAGTTACCGAACCGGAGGCACGCTATTTCACTTCACAAGTAGTCGAAGGTGTTTTATACCTGCACGACCTGAAGATTGTTCATCGAGATTTGAAACTCGGAAATTTATTTCTCAATGAAGAACTGCAGGTTTCCTATTTCTTGGTTCTGAAGATGTAAATATAAGTTTAGGTGAAAATTGGTGACTTTGGACTCGCTACGACCGTGGAAAATGATGAGAGAAAGAAGACACTATGTGGAACACCAAACTACATAGCTCGTTTGTGATTTAATATGTTCACTGGAAGTCGAGTTCATTTTCAGCGGAAGTTCTCAGCAAAATGGGGCATTCGTTTGAAGTTGACATCTGGGCGATTGGCTGCATTCTCTACATTCTTCTTTTTGGACAGCCACCGTTCGAATCGAAAACTTTAGAAGTATGACCAATTTTTAAACTTCTTTTATCCATGCAATATCGTTTTAGGAGACCTATTCGCGAATCAAGCACAATAACTACACAATCCCAACCACTGCCAGTTCGACTGCATCTCAGTTGATTCGCCAACTCCTGGACCCTGTCCCAGGCCACCGACCGACTGCCAAACTTGTCTACCGTGACAGGTTTTTCAGCTCCGGTTTCATGCCAACACGTCTTCCTGTATCCTGTCTTACAATGGTTCCAAAGTTCAACGAGCATGGATCAACTGAAGAAAACATGTCTCCAGGTGGCACTGTTGACCATCGCACGCCACGACAGGTCGGAAGACCTGGTTTGTCGAGCATTCCCACTCATCGAGTTTCTGGCAACTCGGACAGAGATAGAGCCCAACAGATGGCAGTGGAAGCCACGTTCCGAGAACCTAGTGACTGCTATCTCTCTCAGTTATCTGTGCAAGTGAACGATTTGCTACTGAAGACAAATCCAGATGTAGTTTCTTAGAAATTTTGTCAATAAGTGACGAAAATTTTGTAGATGGACGAGGAGGAAGCAGCCCTAGACACTTATCAATCCCCGGAAGCTATGCCGATTTTCTGGATTTCGAAATGGGTCGACTATTCGGACAAATACGGAATCGGATACCAGTTGTGTGATAACTCGGTGAGCTTTATTGAAAAATCAAACGAAGGAAAAACGAACGTTTCATTGTATTTTCTTTTCTTTAGGTTGGTGTGCTGTTCAATGATAATTCCCGAATTGTGTTGGATAGTGCTGGAAATCAATTGACATATATTGAAAAAAACAACAATGAACACTACTTCAACATGGGAAGCGGTGCGACACCGCCGCAATTGCAGAAGAAGATCACTCTTCTCCGGTACTTCAGATCGTACATGAATGATCATTTGCTGAAGGCGGGAGAACGCACCGGACAAAGGGTAATGAAGTGGTGAGATCAGAACAGAACAAACGACTGTCTTTTAGGCAGGAGACGACCTCGCTCGTCTTCCAACTCTCCGTGTTTGGTTCAGAACGAAATCAGCAATCGTGCTTCATCTGTCCAATGGCACCGTTCAAATTAATTTCTTCAATGTAAATGCCGGATTAATTACAGCGTAATTTACTACTTATTTCAGGATCATATCAAGATGATCATGTGCCCACTCATGCAAGCGGTCACTTTCATCGACCAACAAAAGCGCATGCTCACGTACAAGTTTTCAAATCTCGAGATTAATGGTTGCCCTGAGAGATTCCTCACGCGTCTGAAGTACGCTAAGAGTATGATCGAGCGATTGATGAACGATTCAACGAAAGAGACTGCCAATGTAGATGTAGGCGTCGTTATTGACTCTAAGAATCCACCCCGTCAAGTGACCGTGAATGCTGGCAGACTTCCGACAACTTCAAGCAATGTTCACCTTTCCGCAGCTGCTGCCGATCCCTCTTCAATGGTCTCCTCTAGTACCGCCCGTCGTTGATCACATCTTGTGAATTCCCCTGTATATGGAAACCCCTGTCATTCTCGGATCCGATTGCTTTTTGTTTTGCGGCCTTTGTCTTTTCTTATTCATTTTCAATCTCCCCGTTGTTTCTATCGAACGTTCTCATGTACGTGCCCCCCTCCCCCATTCGAAGTTTAACGTATGTGAGCCTTTTTGAGTATTAAGGTTTATTTTTATAAAACTCACGATTCCGTTAGCCATGGGCAATGGATATTGCCACTGCTCATCTAGCCGCCTAATTTGCCACCCGTCGCACAAACATACCCCAGCGGAGCATCGTGTTCATCAGTGGCCGTCGGCTCTAATCGCATTTGAACACAAACGAGCCATGACCACTTCATCAACCCATTGTGCCGAACCAACACGCGTGCTCCATGGAAACATAAAATTACAATGATAACAACGAGGAGGTCAATGCGGCGGACGAGTTGTGCTCCAAAATGCGAGTGTTTTCAAATCGTATCAAGCACTTCTCCTAGCCTGCTTCCGCCGCTTCGTCAAATCCGATTCACCTCTTCTCCTTTTCTTTCGTGCCCTTCTCGCGCCCACTTCTTTTCAAACCAAAAGATACGAATCCCTGCCCTTCTCGTGCCCCCCTTCCATTGTGTTTACCATATACTACTCGATGTTTGTGCTCTGTTTGAAGGGGGACGGTTCGTAATTGTGCAAACTTGTTTTATAGTTCCCCGATTCGTGCGATTATCATGCGAAATGCCGCCGTGGGAAACCACTGACAACTCTTTGTTTTCGCACCGCTTCTTCTTATCATTTAGCTCCGGAAGTGTCTTCTTCTTCTTCTGAATTCCGAATGCTCTCCGCAGAATTCCAAAACGGTCGTCAATTAAGGAGAGTCTCGTTTTACCCTCCCCCCGGTTCAAGTGTTGTGTGTGTGACCGCCGTCCAGCCGGTTCCACTCACGTCTCCGTCCGGAAACCACCCACTCCACCTGGACGTCGTCGCCGTCGAAATGATGTATAGGCTCTCTTTCTGGGGATCCGTTCGTCCGTTCCGCCCGTCAAATTATCCCGTCACCCGCTTCCCCGTCATCAATTTTCATTCGAATCGGTCGCCCAAGTGTGTGTTTTCGGGAGCTCTTTCGAGTGGCTCCATGTTCTTCTCCCCTTCAAGACGACTTCTGTATTGTATCCAAGCAAGAAAAAACATGTTTTCCGACTTGCGAATATCGAATTTCCTGTGAGCTTTCTGGCAACTTCCTGTGTATCCGTCGCCGCTTCTTCTCCTTCTTCGCAGTCAAGGATCAATTTGTTTTTCGCAACATTTCAAGTGCGTGTGCCGTCTGGCATGCACACAAACTGTCGGCGTCTCCTCTCATCGCACACTCTCTCGTCGCCACTTCCTTACAAGAGGTGCAGACTGTATGCTCAAATGCTCTCGATCCACGAAGAGACAACTGTTGGCACTCGTGCCCTTCCCATGCCCACCCACCAATGAGGGAAATCGAAGAAGAAGACAATGTTCTTTCCGTCGCTCCGTGCTGCTAATTAATGCTTGTCTTATGTCTCTTTTTTGCGGGCGGTTTCCTTCTTGCCGTCGTGTGAGGACCACTCGTACCGCGGACCGCAAAGGTTGCGCATGTCATCGAGAGCAGCTGCTTTCGGCACCGTAATGTCCAGAAATGGGAAATGAACAATGACGGATTAGAGCCCCCTCCCCATGCGGCGGAAGGTCGTCGTATTCGAATTCCGGATACGAGCTGTACCATTGAATGATTGATTACGGTCTAATTGAAAGGCACAAAAAGACCTTCAGGCTCACTGAAACACGCGTCGAATGCGATTTCGGATGCGTCGTAGGTCCCGCGGGTCTCGACACGGAGATAACAAATTACTGTATGCAATACATTTTTCTCACATTTTTCGGTTTTTTGCATGTTTTTCACCGATTTTTTGTCAGTAACTCACCTACCGTGAAAACTCTATTTTATCGGGCGCTACTCGGAGAAAGATTATATCTCGAGATTGATAAGAGATAACAAAAAGTTGTCAACATCAAACTTGTAGATTATAACTGTTCTTTTCAATCTCTTATCAGTCTCGAGATATAATGATTCTCCGATAGCCTTTGAGAGCAAAATAGAGTATTTACGGTAATTCATTGGCTTTCCGATCAAAAATCTAGGAAAAGACGGTGAAAACCGTGTGAGAAACGATAAATCGCGAGAAAATATATTAAACTGTTACAGTTGTTCGTTTTCTCCGTGGCGAGACGATCTTTGTAGCCGAAATAGTGTGAGAAAAATGAGACGCAGACACCAATGAAGCAGCGGAGCACGGTTGCATTCGACGCACGCTCTTTGATGGTTTCTGACGAAATATGCTTCTGACAGTTGCAAACGTTCTCTTCGTCTCTCGACAGATCATCATCATTGTTTTCCCATTGGTGAGAAAAAGCGTCGCCTGTTCAATATTGACACTGACCATGACGGGCGGTCACATCCCCCCTTCCTATCAGCAATTGTTTGAATGGCACTCTGCTTCGTTTCGACGAACTTCCCGTGTCCGCAGTGTCCTCGACTGACACCAGGTTGTTGCCCAACCGAACAACCATACGATTATCCGTTCCTCGCCTCAGATGCCCTTGCCGATAGTCCCTCCTCCTTGTTCTTCGTCTCCTTCCGTGCACTTACCCAAAGAGTGCGCCTGAATAAATTAGAAAACTCCCGTCTCTTGCAACACTTTTTGTGTTTCCCTTCCACCCCGAGGCACTTTTTTCGGAAATCCGCTCATCGGCCCCTCCTTTCCGAGGACTACTTGTTTGCGCGCATGCCTCGAAACGGCAGATGTTGTCCTCCGAAGACAATGCGCCTCCCTCTCACTCGATTATCAATCATAACTTGTTAGTGTCTCCACAACAGCAGGAGGCCAGCTCTCTCTCTCTCGTTCGTCTTTTATACCATTTCTAGGCGCCACCTGGTCGAAAATAAACAAACACCCGTGTCATTGATAGCCCTAAAGCCTTCTTCTTCTTTCGCTTCTTCTTGAGCTGCGTTTGTTCAGTGAGAAATGAGCACATGGCCTCAGAATTATTATTATTATTACTTGTGTTGCTGTTAATTGGCTCAAATCAAGCCTTCCCCCGCGTGCTTCGTCTTCTCTCTCGTTTCCTTCCCGTCAGGGGAGGGATATCTGCAGCAAAAACAAGTGTATACCCGTTTCTTTCGGTTAGTTCTCTGTGGCTACCTATACCTAATTACCCGTCTACTTGTTACGGTTCCTGCCCAATTATTCCCTCTTTCTTCTAGTAAATCCATCGTGACGTGGCAATTACATAACGTGTGACACGTTTCGTCCGTCGTAGCAGCAGATGTTTTCCGACGACAGCTATCTGGCGCCGTTTCCATTCTCACAGTAACCTCTTCTCACTTTCAAACAAAAGTGCTCACAGTCGACACCTTCGGAGGCAATGTTGTGCCCAATAATTGCGAGATGAAGTGTCGGATAACGTCATCGTTGGCTCACACGTCGTGTGACGTGGCAGATGTCTTCTCATGAAGAGCAGGTTGTATTTTGATTATCGCTGTCTTCTGCCAAATGATTTATGAGTTGGTAACATCTGGATGATCTGATTTCGATTCCTCCCCTCCTCACCATCTATCTTCAACTTGTCACCACCTCCTCTCTCCTTTCCCACCTGTACTTTCCTTCTAATTTGCGACGACGACAGAATTACGACCCATAAAAGTGGAAAAACGACAGTCTTTTTAAACATTTATTGTCTGTTTGTTATCAGCAGAAATGGCCACTCTTCTGCAGAAAACGTTTCGAATTGATAAGTGACCACTCTCTCTCCCTTCTCTTCTAAACACAAACTCCCGTTTCGAGTACTTTTTTCGGCAGTAGCAGCCGGGAGAATTCGATTAATTTACTCGTCTCCCGTCGCCCTTCCCGCACCACGAACCGGTTGCCGATGGAATGATAAGGGAGACGAATTGATCTGATTTGCGACGTCTTCTCTCTCTCTCTCGTGCTTCTCCTCCCGTCTCTCGCATCGATTTGTCGACGTCGGCTACTCACAACCCTAATTAGTACACGTTTAGCTGGGGGACCGTATGCACAGTGTCTGCCCCCGGAACACCCAATCATCTCGCATTTCAAAGCAACCACCGTCCCTCTTTTCTGACTGTAATTAGCGGGTGGATCGAGACGGACGGTGCGAAATGTGACACTTTTGGGCATGACCGTATTGTTGCCAACTTTCCGCAGCGCTCTTCCATCTCTCTCTCTTTCATCATTCGTTTCGTTTCCTCCAATTAAGTTGTCATCCAATTAAGTTCTCTCTCTTTTTTCTAATATCGCCAGCTCATCTCCCCTCCTGCTCCGCCACCACCACCCTCCTCCTCCTACCCCCATTGTCCCCCTTGACATCTCCGTTTCGTCACCCATTCTTTCCGGCAGCTGATCCTCTTCGTTGACCTGAAATCTCTACCAATTATCCACTGACTTGTTTTTTCCCAACTCGTCGTCCCAGATTTTGTCTTCTTCTCACCCGCTAACCGCTACGATTATACGGTCGTTTCTTCGTTAGACGAAGAAGAAAGTACGTGTTTGTGTACATAACATATGAGTGTGGTTGTCCTCCTCATCTTCTGCTTTTTTACAAGTTTCTAATCAAAAAGTCACTTTTCGGATGTCTGACTTTGTGACTAATTTCTCGCGCGTCTCCCCGATCCGCGCGCACTCTTCTGCAACGTCCTTTCCCGTCGAAAAGGTTCTGTTTGCCGTGATTACTAACACTGAAATACAGACTGACAGCAGCTACTGTAGCCCTTTGCGTGCCCTTCCCTCCGGCCCATTGTATTGAACCGTCTGTCCCCTCTCTTATTCTTACCTCTATAATTATTCGTTTTGTGTCGTAAAGAAAAACGAGATGAGCCGGGGCAATTGCCGAGAGCTCTTCTCCATCCCAATTATGAGGGCGAGGATCGTTTGAAAAACGGAAAGATCCCCTCGCTCTCTCCCATCCATCCATCGTGCCCTTTGTCTCAAATGCCGTATTGAAATCGACACCACACCATTTTGAATATACTGTAGAGAGGAGAGGAGACAATGACATGAAAAATTGATAGGGCGAGAGAGACGGTGAGAGAGAGAAAGAGACGCAGACAGCGAGAGAGAGACGAATCCCTGGTGAGTCGATGTGACAAATTATCAGTTGTTGTCGCATTCTAGAGTGTTTACCGTTGACGTCTTCTTCCTTCACTTCTCGTCGACCGAGTAGACAAAACAACAGAAGACACCAATACTCACTTCCGCAAAAGCACCGTACTCGAGAGTCAGTCGGAAGTTGAGTTTGGGGGGGACCAGTCATCGGCGCTTTTC
This sequence comes from Caenorhabditis macrosperma, assembly GCA_963932285.1. Lineage (NCBI taxonomy): Eukaryota > Metazoa > Nematoda > Chromadorea > Rhabditida > Rhabditidae > Caenorhabditis > Caenorhabditis macrosperma. Next base: position 6,837,518 of record OZ010622.1, read on the forward strand.
AATTTCGCGCACTCGCATCTATTCAATTCGGCGCCCTTTTTGACATTTGTGACGGCGCAAGAAAGACACCGCTACCGGTGCCGCGGGCGCCCAATCAAAAAACAATTGAAGCGGCGTCCCGTGCGCATTGTTTTGTGCATGCTCCTGTTTGCTCGCACTTCTCCCCCGCTTTCCGCGTCGAGAGCCTCCCGCATTCCACGGTTTATCCGGAGCAGCGGCTCGAGAGATGATTTACATATTTCACACTATCCCCCCGTCACTCTCGCCTCCCGGGGTCTGCTTCTTCATTTTGCCCTTTTTCGAATGTTTATGAATATAAATTGCCTGTCATCCGATAGGATTACTCGACGACAGAAGAAGAAGGAGAACACTCTGGAAATGTTCCCAGGCTGTCAGTGGATTAGTCGTCGTCGTCACAGGTGCTCATCATGAGATCGTCACCCCCTCTCCCCCCACAAGTTGTTGTGCACAGATCGCCAGAGATAACCGCCCATCTGATCGAAAGAACTCTATTGTGCCCATAAAAATGCACTCGCTTTCATCTCGCCGCCGCTTTTCGAACAGTGCTCAAAGAGCCCACACAGTCACCGCTAATCCCTAAATTGTCGCCAGTTCAATCGGTTTTTCAATTGGCGTCTTTTTTGATTTCCGGTGGCATCGGATTACTCCACTAACAATTAGCCGTCATTTAGCCAAATCGTCATTTTAACAAAAGGTATTTTCACCCAAAAGAGAAGTGGTTTTATAGGAAAATTCAAATAAGTGATGATACAATCCTATGCACGACTTGCACTTCTCTTTCCGTTTTTTACGTTTTTCGAAATTTTTTGCAAAAAAACCACGAAAAATACAAGTAATTCATAGGTCCATAACGGTCAAGTGTAGCCATCAATTACTCCAACGTCTGGTTTTCAAGATATATTGTGTAAAATGGCTTGAAATCTCCGAAATTTTTGCAAAAAACGAAAACCAGAGTTTCAGGCATGTGCCATTCCCAATTTCTAGCGTTTATGACATTAACCTCAGCGAAAATATCAAATCGATTTCGATTAATCCGTTCAAAATCCGTGCAAGATCATGTTCATTCTTTTTTCAAGTTAGCTTCATTTTTCTCTAGATTTTTGCCTATTTCTCCTATGTCAGCAATAGGGTGTAGTTGACTCCGAAAAGAGGTAAGAAGACGATCATTCCTTCTCATCTCCAAATGCATAACCTCCTCTAAAACTGCCCACTGATCGGTCACCGAGTGCGTGACCTGTCGTCCTTTGTCTCCATTCCAACACCTTGTCAAAGTTTCCCCCTAGCAGGTGGTCCCCCCCTAGCTCGACGTTCTTCCCATCCAGTGGGGGCGGAGTCTCCCCCCTCCCCTCCCTCTCCGCCCTTTTTATCGGACGTCTTCATCTGCTGTGTCGCATTCGCGGATATATCCCTCCAACCACTGAATACACACACATAAACATGTTGTAAAACTGTAGAATGGGAGAAGTCAAAACAAGTCGTTCATCGCTTTCTTCATTTTAATCTCGTTTCTAAGATTGCCGACCACCTGTTTATGGCTCCATCTCCCAACCGCCCACTACTACTTCTCTCCCTTCTGGTTATGAATGAACACATTCCCCCGCCCAGCACCCGCCCCTCTCTATCTTTTGCCAATCTCAGCAGTCGAAGTGAGCAAGAAAGTTTCAAGATATGTGCTCTTCTTCTTCTCCTCCTCTTTTTGACGGCGCCTCCAGGGAAATATACCCTGCCGCCAACAAGTTGCTCTGTCGGGTTCGCCCATCAATCCCATCCCGCATCATTCCCTCGTCCCATTTCTCATCTTTGCTCCGTGCTCTCCCAACCGCCCCCAGTCGAAACTATTCCCAACTTTTCCGTTTTCAGCGATGCGCTCGTTAAACTTACTGCTCATTGTGCTGACGGCAGCATCCGCGTGTCAATCTGGATGCAAGTGTCCCACGAAGACGACCGCCGTCTGCAAAGGTACATAAATCTGCGGCCGATTGTAAACGCGGGCCCAACTCAAAGAGACCACCGACACAAGTGTTTGTTGGGGGTCGAGAAGCCGTAAACGTGTCTCATCTGCTCTCGTTTCCAGGCACTTCGCTCCGATCCATTCCCATTCTCCTCGATCCGCGGACGACGATCCTCGACCTCTCCGACAATCGGATCTCCCGATTGTCGGCCGATGAATTGAGTCTTTACCCAAGTAAGTCATCTTCTTTTTATTTCCTCATCCACCATCAAAAAACCATAATTCAATCTGCGTTTACTGTCCCCTCCCGCGATCTTTATCTTTGTCACCATTTTAACGACGTATTGCACTTGCCCCATTATCGCCCCAAAAAACGGCCTCTATCTCGGGGATTTAGTGTCGTCCCGTGGCCATTCCGTCCGTCCGTCCGTCCACGGCTTCTTCTCAGTTTTCCGTCGCCGTGCTTGTGTAATTCGGCTCAACGAGCCATTCGAGGACACGAGTCTCGCTCGAGTGGATAATGGAATTTTGAAGATGATGTTCCTAACCCGAAATGGGAGGAGGAATGAGGAGAGAGGAGGGGGGAAGCGTTTTCAGAATACATAATTCGATTGTTGAGTGGAGGGGACAGAATGGACGGACGGGGGGACAGGAATTCGCGATGACCGCTTCGCTTTGAAGTGCTCCGCGCTGGTGCCCTCCAGGGAGCCGCATAGATTTTTAAGCGATACGAACGAGAGAGCGAGCGATTGAGATTAATTACTTATCAATTGCCCAAATTAGTCGGAACAGCTCAACCGTAGACCGACCGGGTCATGGACTCCCCCCAGGGAGCAAACACAGTACCATTAATGCACCGTCCATTGTGAGCAGCCTTTGCGGCACTGTCCCACAGGTGTCGGGTCCTCCGAAAAGTTGCGTAACCGGGGCAGCGTTTGTCGGGGGGCGGAGGCCACTTAGCACCTCGCCGTCGGGACTCTGTTCGGAAAGAAACCGTCCGTGCCGATAAATCAAGAGGAGGAAGAACGGATAATCATATAATCGGGAGGGTCTTCGACGCGACTAATCCGCGCGAAATTCCGTTCATTCTTTTGCCCTTGACCAAGTCATCGGACACTAAAAGAGGACGGGTGTCTGACTGTCCGGAGGAAGAGAGAAAAGTCAAGTGTGTGACAATACAAATTAGAATAATAATAATAATAGGAATAACAATAAGAATAGTAAGTGAATTGTATGTGGACCTCTTCTCCCCCTTCCCTCCCATCACAAGGCCGAAACTTTTGGACGTTTGTCAGATTTCGAGATTTCGCTCTCTCTCTCTCGAGTACTCGAATGGACATTATGCACTCGAAGAAGCGGGATGAAGAGCCGCCCGGGAGAGAGAGAGAGTGAGGGCTTTATGCAAATTTGATTGACATCATTCTCGATTCCATGCATTGCAAAAAAGTTTGTGAGCCGAGAAGTGTCCGTTGGGAGTACCGCCGTCTCTGATAAGTCGTCGGAGGAGAGCATTCGAACCTATATTGTTTGTTGTCAACCCGAAAACGAATTCGTAAAATGATAAATGTCCGACCGGGAAGGGACGTCGAATTGTTTTTTGAGGGGGCAAGCGTCCCAACGGACCACCGCCGAATGTTTCAAATTCGGGACGAGAGCCCACACAATTGGGGGGTGACGGGGCGTTACGCAACCCGCTAATTATGGACGGTCTGACCTCTCTCCGGACCGTAATCCGGCTGTCCGGCTGTCTCCGCTGTAATTTATTTCTTCGAATCCCCCCATTCATAAGCCGTAAACCTGAGCTCCTAATCCCACTGAAAGCAACAATAGGCAGCCACCTGTCGCGTGAACTGGATTACCGTCTCGGTTTTCAGATCTCGAACAACTGATTCTGCGGAACAACTCGATCACCCATCTGTTCGCCGACGTCTTTGCTCAACTGCCGTCTCTCCGAGTGCTCGATCTCTCGTCGAACAGTCTGCTGTCGCTTCCGAATGGAGTTTTCTCGAAACTCAAGAACCTCGAGGTAAGTCGACCGTCAATGACTCGATTAGTGTCTGAGTCAGAAACATGGGTTTCTTAATTATTAATTGGGCCGGGGGAGACGGCGACAACTTGATTGACACACGATTTCCGTATGCTAATGAGTAGGTAATGAAAGCACATCTGCGCATCCGAATGCGACATGCCAACCAGATGCGCGGTGCATGCACAGGGGCTCTCTTGAGAAAAAAAAACAATGGTTGGCGACGATCTAATTTCCCTTGTTCCAGACACTCATCGTCTCGTCGAACGATGTTCAGCTGGGTCCCGAATGTTTCTCGGGACTCGCCAAGCTGCACACACTCAACATCGCCGACAACCGTCTCTCTTTCCTCCCTCCGTCGGTGCTCACTCCGCTCTCAGGACTCCGAAATCTCGATCTCTCCTCCAACAAGCTTCTTTCGATGCCGGCGTCCGTGTTGGCCAATCTGGGAGGCCTTCATTCGCTGAAACTGCGACAGAATCTGTTGTCGAGCGTAAGTGTTCTGTGTGATTTGCGATGTCTATCTATATTTCGTTATAGCTCGAAACCGGAATGTTCCTTGCCCAAAAGGAGTTGAGATCGCTGGACGTCAGCGAGAATCTCATCGGCGACATCGAAGAGGGAGCTCTTTACGGTCTCGAACGGCTGGAGACACTGAATCTGACGAGAAACCAACTGGTCCGTCTGCCCGGCAACACGTGGTCTCTGCCGTCTCTCAAGTGCCTCGATCTCTCTTCGAACCTGTTCGTTTCGCTCGAGACGGCCTCTTTCGACGGCTTGCCTTCTCTACAGTACCTGAACATTTCGCACTCGAGAAACCTCAAAACCATTCAGGTATTGATTTTCGATTAGTAACTGTTCATAACTCAATCCAATTCAGATGGCCTCCTTCGTGCAACTCTCCTCTCTCCAGTGGCTCTCTCTTGCCTCGTCCGCTCTTGCTCACATCCATCCATCGGCATTCAATCCGATTCCTCCTCTTTCCCACTTGGATCTCTCGAACAATGAGCTCCGCTACGTGGCTCCAGCAATGCTCCAGTGGCAAAACATCCGCAACCTTCTCCTCGCGAACAACGAATGGATGTGCACTTGCGATCTTCGAGTCTCCAACCTGCGTCCGCGAGACGACGCCAAGTGCTTCGGACCCGAGAATCTCACCGGAGCGCCTCTCAACGAGCTCAGTCCGTGCAGCGTTCTCGGCGGTCTGCTCATCCCGTTCCTCCTCGTTCTTTTCATTTTGCTGCTGGCACTCGTGATCTTGGCACTCGCCTGCAAACGACCATCGAAGAGCGCTTCCTCCTCAAAGAACCGTGCATTCTACAACGATCAGCTCATCGCCGCACTCAACTCGCACAAGGAGTACTCATTCGACTGTCATTCTCCCTACACGATGAGTTCTGAAGACTCCCGGGACTCGGCTTACGAGTCACCGACGTCCGCCCTCATGCCTCGCCGTCCACCACCGTCCTGCCCTCCACCACCAAGACTTCTGACGCTCCCACGTCAGGGACCGACGCATGTACCATCTCCGATTGTGCCAACTCTGCTGCGCAATCTGAATGATCCGTATCTAATTCCGAAGTCGCAAGCCCCTATCACAAGGTTATGACTCTCTTAGCTTGATCGTTTTTCTCTTCTCTCTCCTCCCCGGTGCCCATCCCCTCCCACTCTTCCCCCACCGTCACATTAAAACTGGTGCTCAAATGGCAAACTTGCCATTTCCTCGAACTGTTCCGATTGTTCTCTCTCTCTCGCACGGAGCTTTCTCTCCCTAACCACTACGAGTTCTTTTTCAGGTTGTTGCTTAATAATTGTCTGTTTTTTCTTCGATTGTCAGTTGTTTATCTTAAACGCAAATAAACTTCAAATTAATCTAACGGATGCCTATTTCTTTTGAGTTACAATAATCACATTATTTGCTCTTCAAAAACTTGCTCATCTTCGCCATGCTGTATACAATGGATCGAGTGAAACCAGCGGAGAATGCATTCTTTGCAGTTTGCGAAACAGAAACTGGTCGGATAATGCCGCCGATCGCTGTTTCCACTGTCGCTGCCACGTCATGTCGATGAGACAGAGAGAAAATTACCTGAAAAACAGTTTTTGTGAACCTCAGTTCGTTCTTGTGTTCTCTTACTTCTTCGGCATCTCGTTGTCTTTTCTGCGCCTTATTCATGTTCCTTTGGATACGATTGAGCACTTCCGACGGCAGCAGATTCAGTCGGTGGTAGATGGCTGTCGTCGATCCGTCTTGGATCACTTTCGCAGGCGACATCACTGACAGTCGTGCATCGTCGTTCATCAGTGGCTCGTAAATGCGCAGCAACTCTTCGTAATTGCCTTCTACGATTTTCTCGATCTTTCTCTTGTCCTCCCCGACAATCATTCGAAAGTCGCCAGTGTAAGAGAGACCAACTATTTTGTGGAACAATTGTTTCAAATTGAATGATTCAGGAAGCAGAAGGAGAGCCGAATGGAGAGCCGAACGGCGGTTTTCAGTCACCAAGTCGCACACGTCATCGTTCGGTTTGATCACTTCGAGCACCGGCTTGTGAAGTCGTCCAGCAATATAGATCCATCTCCAGTCGAGCAGATCCTGTTTCGCGTTTTCGATCGAGATGATTCCGTACTTGATCTTCCGCTTTCCCACGTTCACATGAGTGTTGTAGTAAACGCGAGCAGCGAAATTGCATTGGATCTTTTCGAGCATTTTGGGTCCGAGCATCCGAAGGAGACTGTAGTGCTGCGGGTTTTGGAGGATGTTCTCGCGATGGAACTCTTGTGCATCCGTCGTCACCACGACAAAGTCCACCATCTTCTCCGCTTTATTTTCGTTTTTCTGCTGAATGGCTCCTGAAACCGAATCATTTCTTCGAATTCGTGGTCATTCGACTTACCTGATCCATAAGCAAACGCATACTTTATTGTTTGGAGTGGGAGCACACTGAGAAGCTCCCTGTACTCGTCCATTTGTCTGCAATCGATTGATTGCATGTGACTGATATAGTCGCGAACGGCGTTTCGTTTCGCCCGTTGTAACAAAGAATGACGTGGCATTTCGATTTCCCCTTTTTCCACAAATTTCCGAACAAAATCCCAGTAAATGTGTTCATTATGTCTAACAAAATCGGGAAGATGATAGGCAAAATGAGAACGACAAACAGATCTGAATAAGGAGTGAGCCTAACCGAAACGAAAAGGGGAGAGAGAGAGGAAGCGAGAGAAACTTTTAGGCAAAATGGGGAAAGGAGGTGATCATAATAATATAGGAATAATTAGAGGACAGGAAAGAATGGATAATACGTTTTTGGATGCAATATGGTGTGAAGTTATTCCAAATGATCGCGGACTTCGTTGGCGAGCTTTCCAGCGGCGCTGTTGACCTTGTCGGCGAAGTTTCCAATTTTCTGATCGATGAGTCCGGAGTGCTTGGAGGCGATTGGCTTCACGAATCTTAAAATAACTTTTTGAGAATTGAACGAATGATTTAATTTACCTGTGGTAGAGTTTAGTGGCTCCGAGGAAAGACGGAAGGTAAAGGTAGAGAAGGAAGAGAGACTTGAAAAGCCAGTAGACCGGGAACACCGAAACGATCTGGACCGAGAAGAACTCGAGGACAGAGAGGATGGCGAAAACGACCCAATAGGTCAGCCACTGGGTGTCGTCTTCCTTGTTGCTCGACTCGATAGCCTTGATGCTGGAAATTCAAACTTTTGAAATTTTTGATTTCATTGTACCTATCTCTCCTACCTCATGTATGCTGGATAGACGAATCCCATGAAGTTGCAGACGAGCTGGGCCGAGTGTCCGAAGACAAGATAGAGAGCTTGAAGCCCGAGAACGCCAAGCACGAGATGAAGTCGCTTGACACCGGTTTTCTGCTCAACAGTTCCGAGGATCTGGGTGACGGTGCTCGGCTCGTGGAGCTGCTTGTCGAGGTCGTCCAAAACTTTCTGGGCTTGCGGTGGGACAGGCATGGTTCTGGAAAGAAAACAGAATCAGCCTTTAAAAATAACAAAATCAAGAGAAAAACAAGCGAATCGAACATGCGTACACGACACGTCTTTTAGAGGGAAAGATTGCGAAATGAAAGGGTACACAGACAAAATCGAATCATGACGCCTCGTCTTTATGCGTTTTTTGCCGTACAGAGAACGCAGTGCGCACACACATCGCATTCAAATGTCCGTCTCCCTCTCTCCCTCAGTGCCGGACTGCTAGCTACCTCCTGTTGGGTTCTTTGTGAAGAGCGGTCGGAGTGATCGAACGTGACGGGCAGAGAAAGAGGGAGAGAGGGGAAAATGATGATAACTGGGCAGAGTGTTCCGTACTGGCGGAGAGGAGAGAGCATAGGGAACGGACACTCCATCGATCGATGATAGGAAGGAGGCGGGGCGCCAGAAACGGCACAAGGTGACACGTCATCGAAACAGATTTCGTCAGAGTGACAATACGGAGAGACAAAAAGAGAAGGGGCTGACTGACTTTCGGATGACGGATGGTCAGAAATTCGAGATAGAGCGACCTGGATAGCGTAAATTTAGCGGCCGTGTGGTCAGATCATAAAGATATTCAATTACCGCGACATGACTTCAGGTCTGAATCGTGGAAGTTGTTTAAAACTGAGTATTTGAATCGATTCGCAAGGACCTTGAAAGCTGGCAGGGATGTGTACCTTTTGCCCGCGTAGTGTCTGCCAAGTGTATCGACCAGATGTCGGCGAATGAAGTCTTTGAACGAAACGCGAAAGCTCGGAGAGTGAAAGAAAATGATAGGGTACCGAACAACTTTAGAGAAACTGGGACAAACGGAAAAAAGAGATAAGAAAGAAGAGGCGAAGAGTCTTCTTTTCGTCGCAAAGTGGGAAGAGATGCGAAAATAAGACAGAAAACAGCGGAGTCGTTGAGACCGCACATAGTGGAAAGACGGCCGACAGACGCACATACACACACACAAATATCGCAACTCAAGTCTTTTTCTCTCTCGGTTCACCCATTTGCCAGTGTGTTTCGCGTGTTTTTGTTGTGGTCTCTCCACGGTTTCCTCTAGCCTTCCTGCCACTCGTACATTATTGAAATAGAGAAAAACACAACGCAGAAAGCAGGGAACACTACGGAGAAAATGAGAATGGGAAAATTCAGCATAACGTAAACGAAAGATAACAATGAACAAATTTCAAGATTCGCACTTCAATCAAACCCAGAATTTATGTTGTTTTCTAATTTGTTCTCCGCAAAGGCAAGAAGTTCACGTGCATTTCAGACGACGAGTGCTGACTGATTGCTAGATGACAAGTCAGATTTCGACAAAACAATTAGAACAAAGTACGAAGAACGTACGGACACTGCCGAAATGGACTATACTCGCCGCGCAAATGAAACACTGCGCAGGCAGGATAAGTCGGCGTAATGGGAAGTCAAGAGCGAAAACAAAACGACATGGGATAAGACCGAGCCACGGAAGCCGGTGTGGGTGAAAAACAAAGGCAGATACACACTGAGGGGACGGAAGTCGCGACCAGTAAAACTAAAAACAATCTTTATGAGCATAAATAACATATTTATTTGTTTGGTGTAAAGATGAAAACATCGGACAAGTTGATAATGTATAGAACATGCCGAGAGTACAAGTGATGGTGAGGGAGAGATCCGTGTTTAGGAGATACGTTCCTTCGGCTCCATGATGACGACCGAGTTTCCGCGAATGACTGTCATTCCGAGAGGGATAGGCTCGCCCGTCTTCGGGTACTCGACGGCTTCCTACAAGAATAATAGTATGATGTAAAACTCCGAAAACAATAAACTTACATCGATGACCATATTCATGAATGGATCGAATCCGCGAAGAATTCCGGACACGTGACGGTTTCCGTTCAATTTCAGGTCCATCTCCTTGTCCATGTACTTCTTCAGCTCTGGCGGGTGCGTCTTACTCATTTTTCTGGAAGAATAAAATTTACAAATAATTTAGCGGATCGATTAGACGATTTATTAAATAATATGACTTGTTCAATGTGTCAGAAAAGCGAAGCAGAACGGAAAACAGGAGAACGAGAAAAATATTTTTCGAAAATCGTTCTGTCTGCACTTTTGGTGGCGGTGCGCAAAACCTCACGAAACATTGCGTACTCGTCATTGTTGACCGTAACCCAACGAAAATATATCGAATTTCGCCTTGCTCGCTTTAATTAACTTCAATTTTCATCGGTTTCTCCTCGAAGGCTACAAAAAAATTCTCGCCTCAGTAGATGGTGAAGAAGAAAAGAGACTACCATATTCTAGTCGCCCAAAACTTTCTGTCTAACATCAGCATCGATGGCAGCCACCAGGACACAAGTCTTCGCATTTTCCAAACAAAAGGACTGCCAAAGGTATTCATTTAATCGTCTTTTTCCAACTCCAATTATAAATTATGCAGTTATCATCCGAAAAGAAGATTTCAAACGGTGCAAGTTCGACCGCAACAGTTCGCAACAATGAATCTGCAATCTCACTTGGAACGTGTACATCACTTGGAGAAAGATTGGTGAGAAATGTTTATGAGTTGCTGATTCTGATGAAAAACGTTCAGAGTTCGTCACACTTGCCGATCGAATACACGGAATACGAGCATCATGCTACTTATCTCAACAACAACACTCGAGAAACACCACAGAAGAAGTGTGCTCATAAAAACGAATCAGTACACATCTCAAGAATTCCAGAACTTCCATCTTCCGACGTATTGCGAAAATCATGAGCTCTGATGACGTAATTTACACAATGACTGCTACAAACAGCCGAACTCCCATTTTGGAAGAAGGGACCAGCAGGGAAGACATCGGACTAGCCGGTATGTTTTCCTCGTTTGCTTAATTTCAGATGGAATATTTTGCAGAGTTCCGCGCAGAATCTCCATCTTGTTCTTCAAATCAGTTCAGTTTCCTGAAGAGACTGAAGAGTACAATCACGCACACCGACAGGTATAGTCGAGAAGAAATTAATCTGTCGACCCACTAATTCGGTCTAACTCTTGTTTATTGGACTAACCCGTTTTCAGATATTACGTGTGCAGTTCAGCCAGTGGTCATCCATTCGCCGTTTTTTCCTACATTCCGACTAACAACGACTATGTAGATCCATTCGCTTCCATATTTGCCAACATAACAGTCGCTAAGAAGAAGTTCCGTTCGAAGTCGATTTTTGGAAGGTTTAGATTTCTATTCAACTATCATAAGTTTCAATAACTTTCCAAATATTTACAACTGAAATCGTTAAATTTATTCCAGTTCCGATCGAATGCGACACCAGTCACACGCATCGTTTGAGGAGCTTCGGCCGTTTGTCTTCAGAGACCCCGAAGATCAAGTGATTCTGGGGCAGATGAGACGAAAACGAAACCCATCTCCGTTCTTTACACTGTTCGACAAACCACCCGCCCAGATATCTAGGAAGGATCGTCGAGTGAGTCACAAGGCTTCCAAACGTTGTCTACATAAGAATTCAGCAGGAGAGCTTCCGAAACGGCGACATCTCTGAAGATTTGTTCGCAGAGAGCATAGAAATCCCGCAGTCGGTAAACAGGGACTCGAGCTACGAACGTGGAACATCTGTGGAGGACAAGTACGATTTAGACGTGAGTCGATCTGATGATCCACCGGAGGTTGCTGACGAATACGATCCGAATACGTTTGCTGAATTGGGAATTGGCAAGCGAACTGTCATTCGACACGAGGGATTTGTTGCCAGCACACTGCATTCAGAGTTGGCGGAACGTGCAAAAACTGTCATGAACGAAGATTTTGAAACCAAGTACCCGTCGATTCACTTGACAATGAGCAAAATGAAAAGTCTGAAGCGAGAGATGACCGAGCTATCGAAGGCGAACGGAATCGATGTGAACACACTCGCAATCGCCTTTGTCTACTTTGAAAAAATAATTGCAAAGGTGAGCGTTGAGGTGTCATAGTGGCAGTTATCCTTGTCTAATTTCAGGGACTGATTTCAAAAGTAAACAGAAAGTGTGTTGCTGGAGTTGCTCTTTTGATTGCTCTAAAAATGAACGACTACAGCAAATCGGTCATCAAATCCTACATCGAACAGGCAGAAGATCAACTCCGCGAGCCAAAGTCTGATCTCCTGGCTTACGAATTGCCCCTCTGCTCGGCTCTCCAGTTTCGCTTACAACCAACGATCGATGAAATTCAGCCCCATGTAGATAGACTTCAATTCGAGATGTGATCTCAATGTACACGTGCAAGATAGGGTTAAATAACGATTCTAGTCAAGAAAATTAATAAAGACTACGTAGAATTTTAGATTTCATAGTTTTCATTTGAACGGTAATCACTCCGAAATTGAAATACCTTTACCATCATGTTGTTATACTGAATTCAATGCTCTATACTCAATTTTACAGAACAATGTCACAATTTGAATCCTTTTACCAAGATGTAAGTTTCCGTTATCAACCTGTTCTTCTTACGTATGTGAAAATATTGCAGTTAAAAACGACAGAGCAGCAAGACGCCGTCCTCACTTCCGAACAACAAATCGAGCGGCTTCTGAAGCCAGGATCGACTTATCTCAATCTGAATCCTTATGAAGTGCTTCAAATTGACGTTGACACTGATATCGAGGCGGCGAAGAAGAAGTACAAGAAGCTGTCGCTGCTTGTTCACCCTGACAAAAATCCGGAAGACCGAGAACGAGCCGACAAGGCGTTCGATATTGTGAAGAAGGCGATCAAGCAGATGGAAGACCCGATCGAGCTGAATCGGTGCAAAGATTGCTACACGGAGGCAAAAGCCAGACTTGCTATTGTGGTGGGTTCAGATTTGGGAAAATCAAAATTGACCATGGGAAATTTCAGATGTCCGAGAAAAAGAGAAAGCTACGGAAAGACGGAAAAGAAGACACAATCGAAGAGGACGATCCAGCTGGACATAAGAAAGCTCTTTGGATCACTGTCACAAAAGTGTTCGCAGACAGAGAAAAGAAGAGAAAGATGCTTGAAGAACGAGCCAATGAAGAGAAGTGAGTTAGAACTCTCCACTTCCTTTTTGAGAAATTGTAAATAAATTTTTCCAGACGACGAGCCACGGAAGCAATGACTCAGGCGGCGGAGAAAAGAAAGTTGGCGGAGGAGTTCGCGAAAAACTACGAGGAATCTCGTGACGAGCGCTCGGGAAGCTGGCGAAACTTCCAGGCGAAGAAGGCCAAAAAGGAAGACAAAGGAAAGACAATGAAGGGAGCCGCGTTCAAACCACCGAAGGTCAAACTGCAGAAGTAAACTCATGATCTCTTATTTATGCATTCATTATTTATCTAAATCCAGCATCAATCGGATAAACTTAACACTATGCCGATAAATAGTCCGCAGTGCTCTTCAAGAAAGGACAATAGTCAATCATTTTTATTAACTTTTTCAATGTTGAAGCATTTGAAATGGAAATTAGCACAAGAGACCCGTCATGTGAGTAAAGAGAATGAGTGCGATGATTGATGGGTTCTCAGTGGATCGAGTGCAAGATACAGGAGTTATGGAGGGGAATGCAGATCATCGGATTGTCATGGACAAGTGAGGTATCGGCCGGTGGCACGGGGGAGTAGAATCCGTTCAGACCACTTTGCTGGGTCTCCACACGTTCTGCGGGTTCGTGGACATTTGCATGTAGACGGGTGGTTGTGGCGGTGGAGCAGTCGGCGGCTCGAGCAACGGACGTGTCGACGGCTCAATTGGACTCTGAAACGGAGTGGTTGAGTGGGGGAACAGGGAGGGAATGCAGCTAACCTTGACGGGGGCCGAAGAGCACATTCCGCAGAAGATGAAGTTCTTCCACGAGTGGACCGTCTTCGCCGAGAGCACCCACATGAGACACGCGAATCCGGTGGTGAGACTCGAGAGAACAGCGGCCATGTAGATCTCCGCCTGCGGGGGATTCGGACGATGACAGGCCCCCGACTGATGCTTGCAGTCGATTGTCATCCGGGTCCACTGGGTGAGCATCATGAATTTATACGACTCACACACGAGTTCGACGACGTTCGGAAGGATGAAGAGGGCGCAGAAGAAGCCCATTTTGACCATCAACTTCTCCAATTTCGATGTGTCCGTGCCCTGAAAAAAGGATCGTGGGCTTCGAATTGCCGTCGAATCGGGACTCACTCTTGTCCGGAAACTGATCCTTTCTCTGCACATACTCGCGAATCCGCCGACGATGAAACACGTTCCGATCACGATGCAAATGGTCCTCGGAACGATGACGAACCAGAGGAGGGCGATCGAGTTGAGGTTGCCGACGGAGCAGAGGGCAGTCAGTTCGCTGGCGTCGACCTTGTTGAAGATGAGCACGACGATGGTGGCGAGGGAGGCGAGGCCCCAGGCGAGGAAGTGCACGTAGCTGCTGCACGCCTCGATGCCCTCCGGAACCCACTTGCGACCGCCGCTCAGGTATCTGGAAAGACGAGCGTTCAACCATCTGTCCGAGGTTCCCAGGCACGGATTATGACGTAAAGATGATATACTCACAGCGTAAACGAGAACATCAACCACCAAAGGGCGGCCGCTGTGCTGAAGAAGTAGTTGAGGAGGAACGAGGTGAGGCAGTAGAAATTGTCGGAGGATCCGATCGACAGGTACGAGCGTCCCTTGTCGAGGGCATGACACGATCGGATTGGAGCGTCGATGAAGAGCGGCGAGAGATAAGGCAGAGAGGAGAGGAACAGACACAGCGACAGGTAGAACACGCATCTGGAAGAGGTTCCCATGAGAGAGAGAAATGAGCAATCGCTCCCCCAAATGACTCATTTCCTTTCTCATTATCGCCCCCCCCCCCACATGTTGTTGTCTTATAATAACGAACCTCTCCGGAAAGCGGAACCTTTTGCGGTCAATGGCGAACGTCAGGAAGGAGAAGAGAGCGACTCCGGCATTAGCAGCCGCAAACCACACCGACCAAGAGCGGACCATACGCTGTAATTAGACAATCGATCCGTGCTGCTGCCCATCGGATACTGTACCTTATTGTCGGTGCTGAACATGACATTCGACTGGCAAGCGAAAGCGCAGTGCGATTTCGGATCGTGAGGGTCCACATCGACGAGGTCACTTGGGCAACCGGTTGGTTTGGACGACGAAGAAGCCGAGGGTTTGCCCGCATCGCGGTGAGCCGAGAAGCCGCCCGTGATCTCGTCCTCCGTCGGCTTCATGCACAACTCTGGCGGGTCTGGGAACTGCGCGCAGTTGAGCGGTTCGGGCCATCCGATGCCGAATTCGTCGAGGATCGAGACACAGTCCGCTTTCACCTGCAATAAACGGACCATTCGTGTGCAAATCCGCAACGCAAACAATGCCCCCTCGTCGCCCAACACAACCCATCTGGCAGCTGTTTACAATCCGACGAGACAAGACAGTCAACTTTTGCCTATTATGATTGATGTCCACCTGTCTGCGCCGCGTAATGAGCCGAGAAGCTCGTCTAATTGGGTGGAAACGAGAGAGAAATGGTTCCAAGGGGCAGGCAGCTGGCAGCCAAACAGGTGGGACCGGAAACCGAGTCACATTAAAATCAGCTGCTCCCGCTGCGAAACCAGTTGCCAAATCCCCAATGAAATGTGACCGTAAATCTCGAGATTCGTCCGGCAACCACAATTCATATCTGTTGGTGCTCACCTGCTCGCAGACCGACTTGCAACTCGTCACCGCCTGCGGCATGCCGATCGGACACATCGGCGCGAAGACGGAGCAAATGAAGAAGTGGATGTGTGGATGGCATTTCGTCTTCATCAACGGCTTGAAGTGCTCCGTGTGTGTTTGCAGCTGAAACCATTGACACATGTGTACATAAACACTCGTTTTCTCTTTTCGCTGACCCATCGGCCGGCTCCCATACTGCTTTGTTGAGCTCCCAAAATGCAATTAGAGACCACCCGGATCGGTCGTTTCTTCCCTTCCCTCTTCTTTCGCCGCTCCCAAATGCAAATGTGTATGTGTGATGAGAAGACCAAGGCGAAGAAGAAGAACGGGAGGTCGTAAAAACGGCGTGGAGCCGCTCGCTGCCGCGGAGCAAAATTAGAAACATGTTTCACTGCGCCGCCGCCGGACTTTCTTTTCATTTGTGCCGCCGCCGACACGACTCGAATAACACGTTATCAGCACTATCAGCACTATCAGTTATGGGCACTAGGCGAGCCGTTGGCCAAGGTCATAAAAACCTACGCGACAGTATACAAACAGACGCTACAGTTGCTGCTCTCAACCCGCACTCGCAATCGTCGTCGTTTTTGACGACGCTTTTCTCACGTTCCCAGAACGATGTGCAATCGGAGGAGGAGGGCCATATTTTTTCGCGAGGCCCGATTCATTCATCCCTTTGTCTCATTTCGTCGACCGAGAGAGCGTGTGCACCGGTGAGTGCGCAGACTCGCGCCGAGACGAGAAAAATGGTGCTCTTTGAAGTCGCCGACGACGCGCCAGCGCAGGTCGTCCCCCCGATTCCTCTTCTTCGGTTTGCCCCGGGTCGCCGCCAAAAAATTCGTATTTCTCATTCGCCAAAACGGACAACGGGGGAAAGAAGCGATCGCGGGGAATGCAAATCGAATATGGAAATGAGCGGTCTCTCACCGTGTGCTGGTCGTTATGAAGGATGGTATTCGGATAGTATGTGTAGTTGTACGGAAGATCCTTGCATAGCTCGATGTCGATCGGAATGCACTTCCCTTTTCCCGTCTGCAAAACAATTAAATTTCGGGGAGGTCTCTCTCTCTCTCTTCAGAGCCATCCAATCCCGGAAATTGGTTTCCGGGGACGGAAGAGAAGGGGATGAGCTGACCTGATCGAAGATTGATGACGTGGCAAGGGGAATGAAGAGGAGGAGGATGAAGAGAAAGTGCACCATCGGACTCGAGGGGACGACGAGGGGCAAGGGGCCAGGAGCCAGGAGGAGCTGCAAAGTTACGAAATAATTAGAGTCAATTACGAGAAAAAGACGAAAGAGAGAGAGGGAGAAAGAAGGAGGAATTGGGAGAAAACATGATGTTTTAGAAGGGAAGAGGACCGAGAAACACTGGGGGGAAGATGACGAAAACAACGGAAAGAGTTCTTGTGAGTGGAAACGGATGGAAGGTAGATCATGAGGGGAGGAGGGGGTCAAAATTGGACGGACGAGGAGGAGGGAAACAGAATGGAACGAGGGGCACGCAGTGGAACTCTTCTATTTTTCATTGGAAACGAAAAACTGGAAAACAACGAAAATACTATCGATTGATTAATACCATAGTGAAGTTGTTCTCTTGACCAAAAAAATTATGAGTGAATGTGTGGTTAGGTGATAGAAGAGGAGGAGGAGGAGGGGCGGGGGATACGTCTCTGCACAACACAAACAGACTATTCCGTCGTCGTTGTCGTCTGTCTGTCCGCCCTCTCCGTGCCTCTCTCGTGCCCTTTTCGGCTCCGCCCCATTGTGCCTCGATTCCCAAGGATTTGCGCTGTGCTGATGATGAGAAGGGGGCGACGATGGAGAATTGAGAAACAAGACGAAAATATTTCAACCGGGCGGCTCAAATTAGTGGTGTCTTCTTGCTTTCGGAGGAGGAGGAGGAGAGGCACATCTCAATGTGCTTCATCGATCTCTCTTCTAATGTCTTGATTTATTAGGTTCGTCGGGGGAGAAGACGATGCCTCCGAGAAGACATCTCTCGATCAATGATGATGCGTCGGAGGGAATTTAAGAGATTTATGACACGACGACCCGTGTCATAGCGATATATATTGTGTATACGACACATGTATCAGGAGGAGGATTGATACGGGACAGAGGCAAGAAGAAGAAGAGAAAGACATCTGGAGTTTGAGAAATGAACGAATGGAGGAGAGGGGAGGAGTAGGGAAGGGGGACGGGCGCTCCGAAAGGTGACGATGGCTGGGGGCAAATAGGGAGAGAGGGCGTGGAAAGGGCAACTTTTGAATTCAAATGTGTGCTTTTTGGCGGGAAGAGGGACGAGAACGCTTGATGGACGAGAGGGGGGGGGGGGGTTCGAAGGGGGCGTGGAAAGGGCAACTTTTGAATTCAAATGTGTGCTTTTTGGCGGGAAGAGGGACGAGAACGCTTGATGGACGAGAGGGGGGGGGGGTTCGAAGAGGGGCGTGGAAAGGGCAACTTTTGAATTCAAATGTGTGCTTTTTGGCGGGAA
The DNA here is from genome assembly GCA_963932285.1 of Caenorhabditis macrosperma. Lineage (NCBI taxonomy): Eukaryota > Metazoa > Nematoda > Chromadorea > Rhabditida > Rhabditidae > Caenorhabditis > Caenorhabditis macrosperma. Next base: position 6,855,687 of record OZ010622.1, read on the forward strand.
GAGGGACGAGAACGCTTGGCGGACGAGAGGGGGGCTGTATGACATGTTGCCTAGGCACTTTTATTAACATTTTTACATTATGGACATCAGATATTTAACGTCGTGAAATTTCGCGAAACCTTTATTTCTCGACATTTTGCAACAGTTAATATTAAATGAAAGAGTTTTGCGACAGTGGGTCTCGCAGCGATAGCTCGTAAATCTACCCAAAAATCGAATAGGTCCACACAGAGGTGTTGAGGCAGCCTACGTTTGAATTCCCGCCACAACTGTTTGTTCGAATAGAAATTTTAATTTCCTTCTCCGGATTGGTATCAAACAATTTATGAAGTTTTTCGAAAAAGAGCTCCCCGAGACACAAAAAACCAAACATTGGAATGTTTCCAACCAGTATTACAATCCTTGAAAAGTTACCGTAAAGGCGATTCGCATCAGAGCATGATTTCTGACTTGGTTCCCCCCGTGTGTCCGTTAGATCATCAGAAGAGCCTTGTCTTGATCAAGGACACGAAGCCGCCGCGGAAGAACACAATAGAGCGCTGTTGACGGTTGTTACCCACCGCCCCACCAAAAAAACCCATATCGTCAATACGTCCTCCACAAAAATTTGAAATTGAAAAAGAAGGAGGAACTGATGACGAGAGATGATGACTAGTACACTAGTGCAAACAGCCGAAAGAAGAAGAAGAAGAAGAAAGACGAGGAGAAGTTCGGGGGGACGGGAACCGAAAAAGTGGACACGGCGGAGGCGACGACGACGACGACGGCGACACGCTTCTTTCTCTCGTCGGTCGTCATATCCGTGCCGAAAAGTGCGCGAGGGGTGATAAGAGATGATGTTCACACGGGTTACGACGCTTCGATTCATTTGAGGATGCGGAAGGGAATAAAAAAGAGAGAGAGAGAAGAGGCGTCTTATCTCCCAACGAAGCTCATAAATTCTCGCGTCGGGCCGAAGAAAAGGGACGCCGAGCGCGAGATAAAGAGAATAAATCAGCCGATTAGAGAAGCGAGGGGTAGATCAAAGTGAGCGGGAGGGGAGCGCGCGAATCGATGGTCACTAGGCCGGCCATCGGAAAGGCGTCTGTGCCAGTGGCCCCAACTGAATCTGCTGCTGGCCACTACTGCTGCTACTCCCACTGCTGCTGGTGTCGTTCTGATCGCTTCCCAGATAGCATTCGGACAGTGGAGGGTCACGACGAGCGACGGCTAGAGAGCGTGCGAATCGCGGAGGTCGCCCGAAAGCAATAAAAATGTGTGTATGTGTATGGCTATAAATCGTGGTGAATGGCGCGCGTGGCCCGGCTTGCACCCACCCCAACACCCCAAGTGAGAGGCCAAGTAGACAGGCGAACAGAGCGGGGAAGAGGAGGGGAGGAGAGAGAGAGGTCACATTGATTATGGGCCATGAACTTCGAATGGGAGGTGTGTTTTTGTAAGGGGAGACGAAGGAGGAGAAGGACATTTGCATCGGGGGCACAATTAATTGACATTCTGTGAAGGTCTACGCTAATCTTTTCGATCTACTGCTGACAACTTTATTCTGGGAGGGAAGGTGGTGAGGGGGGGGGGGGAGCCAACCTCATAAACGAGACGGGACGGCTGCTGACAGATGGGCTGCATGATGCCTGAATCGAGGATCCGAAACGCTCCGAGGAGGATGTTACAATAAGCGAAGGGGGATAATGACTTCATTTACCTCGAAAATAGATGGATTCAGGTTTCTCTCCTGGAATCCAATCAAAGTTTCCCATTCACTTCGTTCGAAACGATCCATCACACATCGGAAGGATCAACAGGGGGAAGCATTGTTCAATGAGATCAGTCTGGTTACCCAACAAGGTGTGAAAACGGAGAAAACTTTCGATTTTTTATGGCACTAGAAACTGAAAGAAAACAGAGAACAAGAAGAAGAAGAAAGAAAAAGAAGGAGGAGAATGAGGAAAACGAGAGAGAAGTCGGACGAGGAGGAGGAGGAGACCGGAAGGAAGGGACAGTCGATGGCGTCGACGATTTTGGAACACACGAGAAGGCGGGAGACGGCCGGTTGGATGAGCTGAAACTTTGAAGGATGAGAAGAGAGAGAAAGAGAGAGAAAGAGAGAGAGAGAGAGTGATGAGGGTCCCACCTGAGCACAGATCTCGTGATCCCCGGGGATTCGTCGCAGAGGGATGCTCACTTCTCTCCACCCTTCCACTCCGAACGTTCCGATGTGATCCGCGTGGATCTTCATGGATCCTTCGAATATCCGATACGTCAAACTGACACTGGTCGGAGAGATGTTCCAGTCGTCGGCGAAATGGATCAGAACGTTCGTGGTGTCACATCCATCGAGTCTGGAATCACGGGGATGATCGGAATGAACCCGACTGTCCTCGTACCTCGTGTCCAACTTGAGCAACCTCTTCAGCCACCCGTGCTCCGATCCGTTCCTCCTCATCTCTTCGCTCATCTTCACAATGAAGTTCTGTGTGTCGTTTGCCCAATAGGTTCCTGGAACAACAACTTCTCATTCCGACTGTCGGATGTCTATAACTCACCGTACTCTCCGTTTCTGAATGTCTCGTAGCGAATCGTCGACTTCCATTCGATCTGATACCATTCGTTCGAAGTGAACTTACACGCGACATACTCCTGAAACCGTCCCGAGTTGTCGACCTCTCGCGTGTCTTCTGACTCACCGGATACGCCGTCGGCACATTGACAATCGGACAGTCCTGGTTGGTGGAATTGAATTCGATTCGCTTCTGGTGCTCGATTCCCATGTTCATGCCTTGCGACAGTTTGAACAGGTGCCTCGAGATGGACGTCTGGCATGTTTCGTATCCGCCGAGATCCGGAGATATCCGGTATTCGGTCTGGTAGCCTTTGAAAGTGAGTCTGCAAGAGTTGGCGGTGGCCAGTTGGCGCCACGAGATGGAGATTCTGCTCTGGAGAGACGTCGTCGACTGGAGATCTCGGATCTCTTCCCTGAGTATGGATGATTGAGGGAGGGAGGGAGGCACACTTTGTTACCGTATTCCTTTATCAGAACGAAGAGTAACACAGAATTGTACCGGGTACGAGAAGTACTGAAAACGGATGGAGATCTACAATTGATCTACAATTACTCACATTCATGTTAGCATGTGAATACGTCGGAATGTGGCTGCAGAGGTAGACGGAGACATCTTTCACTATTTCAGAGTTGATGAGACGGGCGGTGCTCACGGAGCCGGTGAACAGAAGGAACCGCAGCAAGAGGTGGCTCATCTTTCATCGCATTCGGATCTGCAAAAAAGAGGGAGAGAGTAAGGGAAAGCCAAAGTTTCGGGTGTGAGAGAAGGAGCAAGGGCAGCGGTGCGGCGGCGACAACGAACAAATGAATAAATGCAATTAAGAAGCGTAGTGTATACACATAGGGATGTGTGTGTGTCTGTCGAGACAATGTGGTCCATCAGAAGGAGAAGACGACGGCGAGGGACCGCCAAGATACGCCATGTTTGGTGTAATTCGGTTATTGGGTGAAACGTTGCAACAACTGCAGAGTTGCGCAACGAGCTGTACGTTTTCGACCGTCGCAATTGGGAGAGGAGGTCGAATTTGAAGAGGAGAAGGGGGGATTAGGCGATGGTTTTTTCAGGGGTATCAGTCGAAGAGAATCTGGACGACACACGAAAATTCAGAAGGTTGAGTGGTCAAATGACAGTATCAATGGCTGAATATCGAATGATCAAAACTATTCAAGCAGCGCTGAAATTTCAATTGACGGAAAAGGAGTAAGTGCTGCATATCCGAAAAAAGAAAGCGTTTCGAACGTATTCTGCAAAAATAATCGAATCGTGCTCGAAGTGATCTATCTGATCTAATTGAATTCATTCGAAATTCCCGAGAGAATTCTCGAAAAAACGAGGTGCAAATGAGAGAAGAAATCCGATTAGACACAGAATTGTACTTTTCGGCGGTGTGTTTCGTCCTGAAACCGACGGGGCGGGGAGGCGAGTGGAGTGAGATTGACTGGCAGCGGGACTTCTATCATGGACGACGATCAGTGTGGCCGAAGGGGTCGCCGGAAGCGAAAGAGCAACGCGCAGCGCCCGGACAGCTTTGATTGCCGTCCGATGGAGGGCAGTGTTTGGGCCCGCACGCCCCGGAGGAGGGCTCATCAGAAGAAGGGTCGACTGACCCCCCTGGTGACACTCATTAACATGTTTGCTAATCCCTCATTTCAATTCGATTTGCGACATATTGTCAAGTGGGCGGAAGGAGAAAAACGAGGCGATGGGAAGGAAAAACGAGCGATAGTAATTAGAGGAAAGAAAGCCGCGACGAGAGATGGGCGGTTCGATGGGAAAGTATGCATTCGCGATGAACTTGTCATACTCTTTCCGGAGCCCCCCTTCCCGATGTATTACGGGGGGAAATGTGTGTCGTACTAGTGGAAGAGTTTTCGAGACGTTTCGTCCGCATAATTCATCCGAAAAACCGGGAATTATTCCCAGAAGGAATGCAGAAAACCATTAAATGTCCGTCCTGTCCACACACTTTTACTAGTCAAGAATGTGCGTTTCTCAACTGGGAAATCGGAAGAAAAGAGTTCTGCTCAGTTGGTGTTTAGTTTCTGGAAATGTAAGGGATCGTCGAGGAAGTTCTTTGAAATCTACTCGCTTTGTTGCATTCTCCAAACTTTGTTGAAACTTCCAATAACCTCTTTTCTTTCGCATGGACCACCGATTCGCTTAATGGCTAAATGAGCAAAATTCTAGTTTCCGAGATATTTTGTCTGAAAGTATTTACCTGTAGTCTTGAAATTTTAGGCAATCATAAGAGTTGAGCTCTCGGAAATGTTCTTAGACTAGAAATTTACTCAATTCTTTCTTGTATCAAAAAGTGTATGGCCGTGTTAAAAGTAGCTCGATTCTGGGTCGACCCGGTGGCGTTCAGAGTGACGTCCAGATCTTTTAGATTTCCGACAGTAATCCTCAAAAATTTCAAAATGTACTGAGTCTGCAAAGAACTGCGCCAGTACGTATTGGAATTGCTGAGGATTACTGTCGACAGCGGAAATCTGGAAAATCTCGACGTCGAAACGCGCAATTGCACTTTCACCGGCACCGGGTCGACCGAGAAAGGTGACGACAGCTACTTTAAACGCGCCAGTACTGTTTCAAGTTTCTAAGAAATGCCCCGAAGTGTCGATGAAAACACTTTTTTGTGATGTTTGAATCGAAAATGGTGGCAAAACTGTGACGTCTCTATAGACAAATACTATGCCATCAGTAAAGGTTCCGCAAGATTGGAGGTCCTATTCGGAAGTGACCCTGCTGATTGCACAGAATCACTAGAACTGTTTGAGGACCTAGAGGATTGATCTATTGATCCACAAAAACTCGGAGTGCTCGATGTTCCACTTGATCTTTAGCTGTTCTTCAGTGTTCCAAGTTGTTCCTTCCAAGTCCTCTCTTTTTTAAACCAATGGCACCAAACGAACACACTTGTTTTGTGACTCTGTCTGCTGAACTTCCAGGTCACATTCTCTATTCCGATTCCATCATTTTTCCAAAGAATAAACCATTCACTCTCTATTGTGCATTTGCATTTCTCTCTCGCCGACTCCACGCTGTTTCTGCCATCGGCACTGCGGGAGTGCTCTTTCGATTCGGTGACGTCGTCTGTTTATCGACAACGAATCCGATTATTTTTAGACTCCTGCCGATCTCTGAAAGTCATTCACGCCTTTCCCTCCTGCCATATCATCATCATCATCACCGTCAGTCGTTCAGTGCATTTGAGCCAGCCATCGAGGAGCCGGTCTAGTTCGCGAACCGCTTGCTGTTTACACGCGGCATCTCTCTCGAGAGCCTCACGTAGACGGATCACAGATTCGATCCGAACCATGCCTGCTTCTTGTTTGAACAATGGCCTGATCTATCGCTCATTTGGATGTTCCCGCGTGTGTTCCATGACGTCTCTCTTATATCATTCCAAGATTTCTCGTGTTTCCTCTCTAATCCACGAACTCATCAAAACACGAAGATTGGTCTCCGGATGTACTGTCTGACTCACAGCCGCCCTCCCTCCCTCCTATCACTCCTTCCCGCCCATCCGTCCATTTCGAGTGCTCATTTTAAAAGTGTTCTCGGTGCTCAAAGATCGCAACATTTCGCCCTCGCACCGGCTCCTCTGACCTCCCGCCGCCGAGTCTCTCTCGTTACCATCCTCCGTGTGTCTGTTTGTGTATTCGTTTTCCCACCCGGTTCGAACAAGGGCTTCCTCCTCGGCTTCTTCTTCTTCCTTCTCATCGCATATTATTGCAGCAGACGGTTGCTTTCTGACTGTTCAAATATTTGATACACACACCTAACCGACTAATATTGAGTACAACACACGTCGTGTTGATTTGCCAGTCATCCTGAATCTTTCGCCTGTCTGTTTGTTTTCTTTGTTTTTGCTCCCTCTTTTTCACAGTGTGTCTGTGTTGTTTTTGTTCGGTACGCGCGACCCCGGAGACTTCGGCGGCGGAAGCGTTCTACTGTTAATTTGCGAACAAAAAGAGAGTCCACCGCTACTCGAGACTGCTTTTTGATACGCGTGATCTTTCAAAATCGCAATTCATTTCCGAACCTGTTTCCGTCGAATTCAGTGCAAACCGAGTTGTGAGTGTTTCAGAGTGAATTGGAAAAGTAGAAACATGCAGTGTCTTGAAACTTTGAAATCCGGTACGATTGCGGTTCGCCGGAAAAATGAGGATCGATCTCGAAACGGTTCCATCACTTTGATAATTCCGTCGCATCATTCAATTATAAATCGAAACGTGAGAAAACAGTTTGCGCAATTCGGTGCCATCTTTTTTTCGGTGAAACTTGGTTGGAACGAATATTCAAAGTTTCCGGTACAGAGAATAAAATTAACGAAGAAAGAACAAGTTCCATTGATAGAAGACGTTCTCGAAACCGACGAATCCCGTTTCGTTTCTGAGAAGAATGGCTCTGAAGTCTCTTGAAAACTGAACGTTTCATATGTAATTCAACCAAACTCAGTGTCTAATTTTCTTGAAATCGTCATTCTCACAAACCAATTTGATGCCAATTGTATTTGGTTGAACGTGGCTGAAACAGATTTGAGTTTTCAAAGAATGATAATGTGAACTTATGATGATGCCCACAGCAAAATTCCAAAATCTCCATCTATAGAAAAAGTTCTCCAAACCGAGGGCTCCCGCTTCGCACGGAGGGAAAATGGCTCTTTATCACCTTGACAAATGTATTTAGTGAGGAATTTCCCCCGAGTTTAGTGTAAAACGGTTTCTATACGCCATCCGAAAAGATAATGCTCGTCATTCTCACAAAATCTCAGCGTCTTCCAGCCAATTACTTCTAGATTTGAAGTTGTCCATTAATTTCAAACGAGACTGTTCGCGTCAAGAGAAAAGCTTTTTGTTCCTCCTCCCCGTTAACATTGGCCGTTGTTCTTCGCTTGCCGCCGAGCCGATTCGAAAGAGAAACACAAAACAAAAGCGTTGTTTTAATAGTCGTCCCGACGGCAGCACTGAAGAGTTCGTAGATCTTTGCGCAGATCGAAAGATCGATTACCTCCTCTAAAAGGCACTTCTTCTTCTTCTTCTGCTTCATCGTTCGCCCACTTGTTGTTTTGCCTCCTCCTCCGTTCGTTTGCTCCGTTTACTCTCTCTCTTTCTATAAAACGTGCGTGTTTTTTGTGTGTCTCATATGTTCCACTTCTCCTCTTCTTCTTCTTACTCGTTTATTGCTTTTCTTTGCTCATCAGCCTACGAGCGCAATCTACAAAGACCCCCCGTTTCTGAAGTGAGTTCCCTTGGATCTGATCTCCGATTTGCTCGCCTATTTACCGGATTCATTCCGACTGAGAGATAGCTGGCCACTGTTGTTTTTGACCGATCAGATGTTTGCAACGGACCCGGTTGACCCGCCCGTGCCCCCGGTGCCGACCACATGACTCTTCCACTGTTTCTCGTGCTCTCTCCCCGGCCGCCATTCCGACTGAAAACCCATCTGAAAGTGAGAGAAAAACAAACGATTGTTTGCAAGTTGCTATTTTTAATGATCCTCCCTCCTCCTCCTCCGCCCATCACAGCGTTCTTCGCATTTCCACTGATATGAGGCTGATAAATCAGTCGGAAGTGGGTGTTCTTGGAGGGAAAGAGTGCCCCGGCACTCGTTGTTTTCGCTGCCAATCTGCGGATTGGGCAACGAGCAACGCAAAACAAGAGCGAAGCGAAGCGTCGTTCGCCGCCGAACTTTGGCCTGTCTGATCGTTTTCTGCGGGACGGGAGAACGATTTGTTCGTCGTCTTTCGAAAGTTTTCATTCGTTCTGACTTATCGTCAAGTGACACTTTTTGCTGAAGATGACCTTGAAAACGGAGAACTCGAATAGAAAGTCAACGGTCGGAAGGAAGACGTCGAAAACACATCCCCGCTCCAACAGTGCTCGGCTCTCGCGGTCCAAATAGGCTCCCATTGTATGTGTACTATTCGAAATGACACCCAATAAACGGGGTGTTTTGATCTCCAACTGTAGTCATCTGATCTCCCTTTCCCATTTGATCCCTCCCGGCGAACAGTACGTCATCATTTCGTGATCTTTATTTTGTGAACTTGACTTTGATTAGTCTCCCGCAGACGGTCTTCTCTTCTTTCGTATAGCTGTTAAGTGTGAAAGAGAGGAGAAAGTACACGAGCAGCTGACGACAGCTGAGAGGGGGGATGTTTCTGGAAAACATGAGTCACAAGTTCTCTAAAGTGGGTCCCCATCAACAGAGAGAGAGAGAGAGAGAGAGAGAGAGCACAAGAGGACAGTTGTGTGTGTGTGAAGGGAGAAGTGAACGATGCTCCCGTGCCTTCGGGGGCTTTCTGTTCCCTTCGTAAACATTGATATTCTCATTTCCTGAGAATACATACCGTGTCTTCTCAGCACGTCAACATCTATCGGAAGCTCCCGTGTGAGGTTCCAAAAACCACGCGACTCATGTGACACTGTATGCTCAAAACACTTTTTTTCAATTTTCGCCTCGCAGACTTTCCGCATTTCACATGTGACTCTGAAAGTCCAGAAGTTTCCGAATCCATCGATTAATCCAAAGTGTTTCCCATTGAAGACGTCAGTGCTCCAGAATAGTTATTTTTACAAGGGAAGTGTTCTCAGACGACCTTTCAGATTTCGCCATAAATTTGCAAACGCCCGATTTCGTGAAAAAAAGCAATTTTGAGCACTTTGAGACAAAATATCTCGAAAACGAGCAGTCTTCGCTGTTAGCCACTATGCGGGATTGATTACCAGAATGAGAAAGTGCCATTTTGTAAATTTATGGCAAAATCTGAAAATGTGTCGTCTGAAAACACTTTCCTCGTTTGGAGCAACACACTTGTCCTGGTGATCTCTGTTGTTTCCGTGTCCTTGATGTGTGTTCCACATGCTCTCAACTCGATCGCAATCAATCAATCACTCGATCAACACAATTTTGATTATTTTGATAACAACCTCTCTCTCTCCCTCTCATCGATAAAAAAGTGTTGTCCTCGGCACATTCCGAACGTCCTCCTCTTCTTGTTCCGATCGAAAACAAGGAGGAGGAGGAGCGTCTCCTCATCGACTCGATTGCTCGAAGAAGCCGACGACTATACGAAGTGGCGTGGCGCCTGTCTGCACTTGCCAATTGGCGCCGCCGCCGCCGCGTGTGATGATTCGTGCAGAAATCAAAACATCACTCGTTTCTACTGCTGCCGCTGCCACATGCGGACTACCGTCTCTTTTCTCTCTCTCTCTCTCTGTGTTTGCAGTTGATAATAGAATATTTGCTGAGGAGGTCGTGGTATTGTTTTCGAATCGCCACCTCGCAACAACACACCTACATTCACACACACACACTCATTCTGTTTTTTCTCCTCCCGATCATGACTTTCGGTCCATGATAAGGACGGAAAGAAAAGAAGAAGAAGAAGAAGACGAGGATGTTTGGTTGTGGGCCGGTCCGGGTCGGTTGGTCGTAATCGAAGGTGACACCAGTGTTCCGAGGATCATTTCGACTTCTGAAGAGTCGAAAACAGCGCGATGAAAATCACAAAGTATTCCCGCTCTCTCCCACAAACGGACACGCTTCGACGCGCCCCGTCCGCGCCTCGTCCGTGCCCTTGTCTACCTTTGTCTATCTTCTTTTTTTCTTCGCCTTCTTCTTCTTCGTATTCTTCACCGATTTTCACTGCTTCCACGTTTTCCGGCCGACTTCCTGACTCACCTGCTTCTTCTTCTCAACGTACCCGTATCCAATTTCCGAAAGGACATTGTCTCTGGACGAGCTGTCTCAAGCTCAAACTCACAAACTCCAAACTACACAAAATGTCCCATCATCAGCATCATCTGCTTTCTTTCTTCTTCTTCTTTTCATTTCCTCCTCCTTCTTCTTTTCGTTTTTTGCTTCTTCTCTTTACACTGTGGGGGCATATCCTCCATCCATGAAACGGAGTCTCCTTCGAGAAGTGACCTCGGAGAGTGAAAAAAGCGAATGCGCTATGGAAGACGACGAATGAAATGGGTCTTGTGGAGTGGAGACGACGCATCAAAGACCGCCCGGGACCCGCTCTCCTTCTCGCTCTTCTAATTCTATTATTCATGGCTCTTTTCCGGGGATGAGCCCCCATTCCACGTGACTCGCCACAAAATTGATTCAACTCGAGTCGACAGCGGTACTTCTCCTCCACTTCTCATCATCTTTTCATCTCATAATTCACACAAAACAACTGTGTCGTCTGCTGCGTCTCTTCCATTCATCGCACTCTCTCTCTCGCTCTTTCGTCGATTCTTCCCGACGCCTGGGCTGGCAGCGTGTTCTTGACAACAAACAACCTTAGAATGAGAAGCGACGTGGAGAGGTGTTGTGTTTTTGCTGCTTTGTCGCCCTCCTCCTCCTCTCGTCAGTCATCGCCTGATGGTTTCTGATTCTTCAGCGAGAAGATAATCATTTATCATTCGAAAGAGGAGGAGGAGGAGACGGCTATCGATGGTGATATGATGATGATGAGCGTGTCGAATTCGTGACCGAGACGAACGCGAACTTTGTGACGTTAGGCTATACAGCACACTATCGTGTCGACACATGCTGCTGCTGCTGCCGCTTCTTCTTCTTCTTCCTCACTTATCATGCAATGAGCCGTTTTTCATGAGAAACGACCTCGACAACTGCGTCTTTCGGCGGGGGGCAAACATCTGCAAATCTGATTAGTATGGGGCGGCACGGAGCCACGCGACGACTTGCAGCACCACCACCACAAACGCAATTTCGCTCCATTTCTAACTCGTTTTGCGTTCCTTCGACCACCTGAATTCGGAAGAAAACCCCCGAGGACACGAAAACAACTGGGAAGGGGGCCTCTGGATTACCAAAGTTCAGCGGAAAGTGGAAGCCCTGATTGAACGGTTTCCCTCACTTTGCTCAGTTTGTTTTTCTTTCTTTCTTTCTCTCCGGTAGGTCCTCTATTCCCGAAAACGGCGGCTTCTTGAGAATTCAAATGACAAACACTCAATTGTGGAAATGCGCTCCGCTGAACTTCCTCTCGCGGGCTTCCGCTCGCCTTTCCGGGAACAAAAACAAGTCGGAGACGGCGTGTTCTGCAAACGACGTCTCCTCGCAGCGGCCAGGTCAAAGAGAGGCGCACGTGATGCGGAGAGCCAAGCGCATAAAAACCTCAGAGGAGCCCCCCTATTTTCGTTACTCTCCGTTTTCCCACCAACCCGCCAGTATTCTGAGCTCTCGCTCTCTCCTCTCATCGACCACAGATCACTATGTCTGCGTGCCACGTGTAACTTCTCGGAGCCTCCCCAGCGTCATGTGTCGTCGTCGCTTGCCGCATCCTCTCCCAAATGAACAATCGGTTTTTCATCGTCTTTCGCTATCTCAACTGATAATCCAGCTCACTTCTAGCCAAATCCTCCGCACTCTTCTACATGTATCTTCCCAAATACTGCTCACTGGTCAAGTGACCACCTGCTGACCAGGTGCCTCCTCTTCATAAACAACTAGTTTCCCCATGTGAGCTGCTCACAGAGCCACTGAAACTTGCACTTTGTCGGGTATCTGTTTTCAAATCTGCTCCACCGCAAATCCCCCCGGGAGGGGGCGTGCCAAAGTGGTCCGTCCCTGCCTCGTGATAACAAAAAATGACGGATCGCGGCGGCGTTTCGGCGCCAAAAGTAAGCCCCTTCAATTCGCCACTCGGTTCCCCTTTCCCCCCGCATACGGCTGTTCTATAGAGCACTCCCTTATGTTTTGAAATGATGTGCGGGTGTGGATACTGTAGGAGGAGAGGAGCATTCTGTTCTATTTGCAGCCCCTCAGATGGGGCAAAACAATATTGTTCTTTATGAACGGTCGAAATTCTTTTTTAGATTAAGAACGAATTCTGTCTCCGGGTGGATTATTTTCGATCGCAACACCACAACAGAAGAAGAAGAACAGTTCCTACCGTAACCTCCCGTCGACTTTCGAAACTCCGTCTCGGATGTTCCGCATCAGCGTCGTCCGACGTCTTCTTCTACCAGCCCACGTGCTACTGTTTTCCGAAGACATTCTCTCTCTCCCTTCTCACACATTTTCTTTGAAAACTGCCGTACGCACACCCGATTTGTACCGAGGTCACTCTGATCTTCTGTTCCCCGTCTGCGTCTCTCGCTCTCTCGCCGCTCGCCTGTGTTCAGATGTTTGTCGAAATCTGAATATTGTCTGTCTCTGCGCATCCTCCCGTTGCCTCTCTCTCTCTGTTTGCCTTTCGAAAAGCTGCTCTCGGATGTTTCATTTCGTTTTTCATAATGACCATCAGCTGGCAGACAGTCCTCCTCCCACATACTTCAACGACTTCTTCATCGAAAATTCAAAAATCGAAGAAGTATTTGTCGAGTGAATGAAAGTAATGCGTGCTCTCTCTCTTTCTCTCTCTTCGCTCTGCTCCTCCCCAATGTTTACTTTTTCTCTTTATATGGTTGAAACTTGAGAACGCTCCCCTTTGCCCAATGGCACGTACTCAAAATAGCGACACTGATTGTAGTGCGACGGAGCAAAAGAGCACGACGTCCGTTCCAGATTCCAAAGTGTTTACCCCTTGATCCCCCTCCCGTCCCGGCGGCCACCGCGACGTTACTGAAACCCGAGATCGGGCTGTGCTCTTCTGGTCAGCGACCTCCCGTTTCGCTTTCTCTCCTCCCTCCCGCATTGTTTGACATTTCGTGCCCTTCGGACCCTCCTCTCAAAAAATGAGGAGATTCGTATAGACGAAACGGACCCCTCATCTCCCCTCCACTTCCTGGTTCCTTTGTATCACTCGAGCAGTTATCACTCTCTCTCTCCCCCCACCACTCATTCTCTCTGCTGCCGTTATCAGCAATGGCTGGCCAGTCAACCACTTCATTGAATTATCAAACCGCGCCATTGTTTCTCTTGAAGGGGTACAAAAGAACTGTACGTGTCTGTGTCTGTGTGTGTCGATTCAAGACAATGCCCTCCTCGGGCGTGTAGTCACGTCGGCGACGCGAGTCATTGAGCTTCGGTTCTTCGCTTCTTCATCGGCCGCCTGGAGCTCTATTTCGGGCACAAACGCGCCTTATCTTGTTTTCATTTTTTCTCCATTGTTCCACGTCATTACTGTACGGCCATAAAGACGGTCCTGAACTGGGTCCTCCGAATCACCATTAGAAGAAGACGTTTGGACCATATTGTGACTTGGTCGTTGGTATTCGGACGGCTGGGGGGCGATATCTCCATGTCGCATGATCAATCGGTTCTGCCACGTCACATAACCATATTCGACCAACTGTCTCCGTTGTCTCTTCCCATTCACGTCTCCTTCTTTTCGACATGCCGTCTCACGAAAAACGTATCGGAACGATGTCAAAGATCTCTTTCGCGAGACGGTTACTGTAGCCGACTGTCTCTCGTTTCGGGCTCAGAGAGCACTGAACAACTAAACCGATGGAAGACTTTAAGTGTTTCAGTGTGTTTATCAGAAACAGAATGACTCTTGGAAAGTGTCAATCACTCGAACCATCCACCTCTTTCCCTCATTTCAGCACTCTTTCGCACTTCAAGGTTTCTGCACCCGTCATTCATCCTCATAACCTCATCATCTCCTCTATTTTCCAGCAGCTCTTGCTCAGTGCACGCGTCCTTTTGCTCTCTCTCTCTCTCTCAGCCCCAAACCGACGTGTTCTTCTGCGAGACTCCGAAGGCTATCACTTCTCGACCTGGGACACTGGGGAGCGGGGAGAGGGGGGCGGAGCCAGCATGTGTTCCACACAGCGCCTGCGTCTCTCCTTCATCATCTCTCCGCCTCCTTCTTCTCTCCTATCAGTATTATGGAAAGGGCCCCGTCGACCAGTCGGATTCGCTTCTCACCCTCACTCACTCGCTCTCTCTCTCTCTCCGTGTCCTCGCGCCCTCTTCGCGCCCATATCTGCAACAACTTATCTTTCAGACAAATGGACGACATAGCTGTACCGATCGCTTCCACTTCCGGCGGCGCCGACGATTCGGTCATCGCCTTCCAGTACCCATGGGCTCTCAAAGTGTGCCAAAGGTGAGTGCTCAGTTGCTCAGCGATGACGTGGCTCCCGGAGCCCCCCGGACTCCTTCCCGGTCTCCCCCCGCGGTTATCGGTGTACGCACTCGTCTCAAACACATTTCAAACCGATTCCATCGCCTCGCTCGGTCAGGCCAAAAGCCGTGTTTACTTCTCGGAAACGCGCGCATGCTCCCCACACCGCAGTCCTTTTTTGCATTGTTTGTAGTCTGACTTCTCGGTCTCTGAGAGGGCATACTGTAGCCTCGTCGAGCGACGTATCAGTTAGGAAACAGTTTATGATCGTATCCAGGGGAGAGGGCGAAAAGTGAAAGTTGTTGTTGAGTGTTGACGACCGACGACCGACGACAACGAAATTGTTCTGATAAAACAGTTTTTCCCAGTAATAATCGAGTTGATAAGGCGATGGAAACGAGAGGCAGGAGACGGAGAGGTGCTGCTGGTGCTGCTTATGCATCAAAAATCAGAAGACGAGGACAAAAGATCGTTGAGGGGGCGCGGACAGGGCGCGAACGGGGCACGCGGGAAGAGCCGGCCGACCGAACACATTTCTCTCTCGTTTCGTTGCAGACAAATCGAGGACGAGTCGATTCTGCTGAACGTGTCACGGCCGTTTTCGACGTCGTACAAGCATGTGCAGTTCACATGGGCACTCCGACTCACCGACGAGTACGTGCTGTCGAACAACGGTGAGTTATGATCCCCTTTCCGTCTTTTGACCTGTTTTCTCGTGGAGGGGTTCCTTACTTCTGACTCATCTCCCTCTCTCGGCCACTCTCTGTATTCTTTCTGAAACATGTTTTCGTTACGGTGAAGCTGGAACAGAGTGTAAAAAGTATCGACCTTCTTCTCGTTTTGATCTTCGGACCCTCATCGTCCCAATGACGTCACGCGGCTCAGATGGGTCCCGTCGACAATTGGGGCGATAGACCCGTGGCACTGGCGCCAGCAGGTGTAACACATATCTCTCTCTCTCGCGCTCGCTCGCTCTCACTGTTGTCCATCTATCATCTAGTGCACTTTCTGGGCGCGTCGCTCCGCCAGCGATCACATGACTGACCCGTATCTCTATCTCCCCCCATCTGATTTATCTCTCTTTCCAGCAGCCGTCGACTCGAACCGCCACGTGCTTCTCCATCTCTACTACAAAGAGGGGCCGTGTCCCGAGGTGGCCGTCGAGGAAATCCGTGCTCAGATCCTCGACCCGGCCACCAACGAGACTCTGTTCGCGGGGCTCGCTCTCACGCCGACCGAGTTCTCGCGTGGCAGCGGATGGCCAATCCACGTGGAGAAGGAGCGACGTGCCGAGTTCACCGAGTTCCTCCACAAGAAGGTCGACTCGAATCTGTTGGTCGTCGTCGAGATCCGCATGAAGGAGTCGCTCTTCGAGCCTCTCAACTACCTGCCCGACGTCGAGACCGCCTTCCGCAGCCAGAGAATCGAGAAGGCCGTGCACAAGTTCGTCGATGACGTCATCAACGGAAAGATTCGAATTCCCGATTTGGAGCATGTCGACGAGAAGGTAGACCACTGTCCGGTCGTTCCTCTAGATCCATCCGCCCCGTTGCAGCAAGCCGACACTGACAAGTTCTCCGTTCACCGCCTCATCTTCATCTACGGCGTCGACACGGTGTCTCGTGAGATTTCGGAGAACGACACGCAGAGCGAGATTTGCGAGCAACTCGTGCGAAATGTAAGTGTTTTGTGGGCCTCGTTTGCCACCACCGGCCACTTGAAATTCTGATTATACTGCTTTGTTTTTGTGTGTGAAATCGGAGAGAGAGAGGGGACAATCATATGGTATAAACATGTTTTTGTTCCGATATTTGGGAGCAAAAGCCGCGCGTCTGGAAGACAAAAAAAAACATATACGATGAGAGGAGGCCCAGATGGAACACAGATGCGTGGAAGAAGGGGGGATCGGGTTACGGAGCAACCAATCACACCTCCCGAGGGGGCTCTGATTGGGGCCAGTGATACTTCCTCTTCCGCACACCACACAGTCTCTCTCTCCCTTTCTCGAATCGTTTGTTGATATTGCCACGTCATCTCTTCCTCCTGTTCCGTATACATTGTTCTATTTCCGATCGGTTTCAGTTGAAATCAGACACCTCTCTTCTCATCTCCCGTTTCACCTGAAAACAGTAAACAGGCGCTGTTAATTGCAGCAGCCACTCCTCCTCCTCCTCACCTCCTGCAATCCTTCCGTTCACTCTGAAATTGATATTCTTGTTGTTGCACTCATACACATTTCTTCCCCTATTCCAGACGTTCGCCCACATCTATTTCGAGCGGGTACTGTCGCGGGAGATGAAGTACTTCGACGACTTTGTCACTCTCGTCGAGGGCCTCACCTACGCCCATCTGCCCGCCCTCCGCAAGGAAGTCGAGCGGTTCATCTGCCAGGAAGTCATCCAGGTACCCGCCCCCGCGCAGTTCGGTTCATCCCTCCGGAACATGGTTCAGATTCAGGCTAACATGGACCCGTCGTTCGCGAAGAAGCTGCTTCTGGTGTCCGAGAAGTACAATCTGGAGGTGTTGAAGATGGTCATCAACGGTTTCCTCGTCGACCAGATCATCGGAAACTCGAACCCGCCCAAAGAACTCGTCAACATCACGCACGAACTTCAGCAAATGGCGCATGAAATGTAAGAGAGACACCAGCCACCGCGAACTGCCCTCACCGATCATTTTGTAGCCAAGAGAACGAGAACATTGAGAATCTCGTCGGCACCGTAGTCACCGATCTTCAGGAGCTGACCCGTCGAGTCCGTCGGGTCTCCCTGTCCCATTCGCCATCTCAATCGTCACATAGCAGGTACGGGTAACATGATGTAATCGTTCCGGGGAATTGCGACAGTGTTGAAAAGGGGGGGGGGTGTCGAAAAAAGCAAGGATGGACTGGACATCTATCCGCGTGCGAATCACATGAATCTGCCCGCCGCCGCCGCGCCGTTGCAAACATTTTTTGTTTTTCCAACCTCGAGAATCATAAGATTGACACGGATCAATTAGAGAGAGAAAGATAGTGGGGGGGGGGGGCAAAGAATTGAGAAGAAAGTGAAACTGATCATGTGGGGAGATGCTCCAATTGTCTGATATTACTAGAGCAGTTCTTTTTTCAGCTCCCCGCTGGCGACGCCGACGAACGGAAGCGGCTCTCCGTCGGTTCCGGCGCCGTTCGACTCGCCGACGAGCCGCTTCAAGAGAGTCTCTCTCGCCTAAAGACCCTCTTCCACGTGGATCCATACTCACACGTGTCTATATATAACGTGTAAATCTTCCTCTTCTTCTTCTTCTTTTTCACCTTTCTTTTTCCGCCGCCGGCGCCTACCATGCTTTGAATCCGTAGACTACCACTTCTTCTGGAGTAACTTATAGACTGCTGTGTTGCCCGTTTCTACCACCTCATGCATTATTACCTCCCTCTCTCTCTCCTCCCCGACGTTCGCATTTATGTTAGTTGGTCATCATCTCCTCCTCCTCCTCCCACTTGTTACTCTGCTACTGCCTTCAGGTCACTGTAGTCTTTGTACATAGGCCACAATTTGGTAGGCTTCCAATTCGACGACGAATCTGTCCATTCGCACCACCACCGTCTGACTGTTTTCTTCCTTATCTCCCTCCCTCTCTCTTCTCGGTTCCTCAATTGCTTTTTGTTCGGTTAGAATACTTTAATTGGTTGTCCCCTCCCCATCTTCTTCTTTTTTTTGTCTTGTAAATGAAACTGATCAGCACTCAATTCATGAAGACAAAAGAACAAGCGGCCCGAATGACGTCATCAAATGAGTGTGGAAGGGGCAGCCCAAAATACGTTTATTACGGGGGGAGTCATCCAAATAAATACATAGAAATGGAACAAATCACATGTTCAAGGTGCTGCCCTTGGATTGCAGAACTTTAAGAAGAAGAGTTGGTTGGAAATAGGAGAGGCGGGTAATGTTGAAATGATGTCATATGTGAGGTTGTGGAATGTCCGATGAGAAAATGAAAGAGAAACAGAGAGAGAGAGAGAGATGTCAAACACAAATTGGTTATCGTGAGGTCCTTCTGGGCGTCGTCTATCCGCATCCGCCGCATCCACCGCATCCGCCACATCCTCCGCAACCGCCGCAAGCTCCGCATGCTCCACACGCTCCGCACGCGCCACACGCGGCTCCGTCGCATCCGACACCGCACATGAGCAGAGGAGCGATCTCGCAACCGCCTGAAACGAGATTGAGGGGATCGTCGGGAAGTTTGGGAACTCACCGAGTCCATCCTGATCCGCAGAAAGCAGCAGACGGTTCGTCGGCAGTTGCCTTCCGTATCCACACGCCAGAGTCAGTGGCCATTTGTGGGCTTGATGGCCGACAGAAGTGCTGTCGTTTCGAGACCTGACCTTGTCGGGATTACAGAGAACGAAGAGTGTGGAGACGCAGAAGATGCTGGCGATCTGTTCGGCAGTGTTCGTGGATCGGCACTCGATTCTCTTTCCGGGAAGACGGGCTTGCGCATCTGAAGGAACCATTTGGAATGAGTGAACAGTTCAGATGATGTACCTCCGATCAAGAAGAGAGTGGACCCATCGGCTGATGGAACCTCCAGTTTCTGGACGGTGTTCTTCAAAAGGTTGAAGGCGTCCACGTGAAGACGTCCCGGATTGCCGGGTTTCGCCTTCTGGCCCTTCGTAGCCGACTGCTTCCTCGAGAATCCCGACCATCTTCCCTTGATGATCGCGTAGTCTCCTTCCTTGTTCAGAATCACGAATGCCCTCTCTTCGGCATTCGACAAATGCGGAAGGAACTGAAAGACGACTGATTAGCACACTGATAACAAACGAGACTCACAGGTACCAGGTTGTTGTCCAACTGATCGCGACTCGGCAGGGAATCGGCTCCGATCAGGTGAGCCATCGACAAGAGTCGTTGCTCCCGGCCGTAGACGAGGATCATCGAGAGGAGCAGCGGAGCCGAGTGGATAACTTGGACTGTGTACTTGGTGCCGTCTCGAGTGTCGACCATACTGAACAATAGAGATGTGAGGACAGAGGGAACACTCTTCGAATATACCTGTGGGAAGCCATATGGACTGTCGAGTTGGGATTCAGATTGCCGCGGTTCAGAGAAGCGCACTGAGCCAGATACGCGAGATGGGAGTCTCCGGAGAGCTGTCTCTCCATGAAGTCGCCCACGAGCAATTGGAGCTCTCTGTTCAGATTCACACTCGTCGTCACGTTCACCTTGGCAGTCAGATCCGAATCTTTCGACGCTTTCAGCTGCAGCTCAGCCACGTTGTGAGCACTTTTCGAGTTGCTCGGAGGCAGCAACTGATCCAGAGACGCCTTGCCGATCAGTTTGATGAGATCCTTCCGCTGCAGGAACATCTTGTCGAAGATCTCCAACTCCACCGTCAGATCTTTAGCTGCCCGTCGTTCGAACGGAAACTTGACGATCGAGGCACACGCGGAGCTCTCCGTCGGCTGCCACACCAGTGAGAATCCGGACTTTGTGACCTGTTTCTGGGAGAGATCCGCATTGAAAGTCGTCACTTTCTTGTTTCCGTAGCACAATTTCAGTCTCAACTGCTCTCTCTGAACGGGAATATCCTTGAGGGAGATGGACGGTACGTGGATGTCTCCGTACGAAATACACGCGAGATCCTGCGATTCGAAGCCGAGGAACGCGGGTGCATTGTGCCCTCTGAACATGCAACCACGTCTCCAGAACGGCTCATCGAAGTGCGTCGTCCACAACTTCTTCGTCAGCGCCTCCCCTTTCAGCAGTTTGCTGCCCTTCGTCCTGTCGTTCACGGTGTCGTCGTGCTTCAGAAGAGATCCAAAGATCGCCGTGCAGTCCCTGAGGTAGCTGGACGGATGGACCTAGAAAACAAAACGATTGTCTTCTTCTTTCCAGCCCCGCTACATTAATTTTTAATGCGGTTTCTGCTGCTGCTGTTGCTGCTGCGAGCACAGAAAAAGTTTTCTTCCGGACGAAGAAGAGGAAAGAGAGAAAGAACAACAAACATGCGTCCTCTGAAATTCGGCGTCTTTCTCTGATTCCCTTCTCTCTTGCCTCTTTAAGCGAATTAAACGTGCCGTTTTCGAGGCATAAAGACTCATTTACTCGCGAAGAAGAGTTCGCGGTTGTTTACGCTGAAACGCAGCGTCGAGTAGTCATGAATAATACGGCGTCCAAGTGCTCGTTGCTGACGTAGAGCCTGCTCTCTCCCTCACCTGATGCGTGTGCCAGATGATGTCGAAATCATAGCACGGCGTCAGGAATTGGTCCGAGTACGTCTGTTTGAGCAGCAGAAACTGGATGTATCGCTTGACGGCTTCCGAGAGGAACTTTGCGGAAGTGTAGTGCGGCAACGAGACCTGCAACAATGGATTCGCTTCGGAACGAGACAACTGGCCCCCCGCTAATCGGCGGATAATCGAACGATTGACACTTGTGTGTCGAGATATTTTTGTGTGGAGCCGCGAGAGAATCGTGTGTCTGAGTATGTGTGTGTGTGTGTGTGTGCCGACGGACGGCGGCGCAGACTTCTTCGCATCAAAGTGATTGATGGAGCGGCCGACGCGGCGGATGGGGCGAATAGGAGAAGGGGAGCGAGACGCACGGCTAATTGGTCAATAAGTTATTTTAACACTAGTACGAAGTTTTGATTGATCATTCGAAAGCGGCACTCAATCATCGGCGAAAAAACAAAAACACCCTCAGAAGTGACGGCGAGAGAGAGAGAGACAACTAACACGTATGGAAGATCGCACCTGATAATTGAAGTTTCTCTGTCGTTGCACGGCTCCAGCGATGTCATAGTTGCACTTTGTTTTGTACGGCGTCGGCGGCGTTTTGCTCGCCAAGAAGTCGTAGGGTTCGGGCGCGCAGTAGGCGTCCCACGCGCGGACGCTGCTGTCGTACCTGCAATCCGCCGTCAGAAGAGCCCCCTTCTCGCAGAAGACGTACCTCTTCTGAATCTCATCCGACGACAGCAACTTGTGGTCGATCACTTTGCCGACGAGCTTCTCACAGTCCTGCAAAGTGGCCAAATCTCTCTAACAGAGCCAATCGGCGCCCGGACCCCATCAACCCATATTTCGTGTTGCTTTTCTGCGCCCCGCGGGTCAGTATGTTATGTTTATGTATAAACATAACAAGTGTCGCCTCTTCTGTGCCAAGGGCATACGCATATGCCCCAAGGGAAAAAGCGAGGAGATGTTGCCAAGTTGTGTGTTTTGCGCTGCCGCCCCACTCATTCCATTGCCGCAAATAGAAGAAGCAGAGATGACCCCCCGACGGATTGAGGGGGACTGCTCATCGAGCACAGAGGGAACCCCCCGAAAGTACCAGTGAATCCATCACGCTCTTCTCGCGCAGCTCACGAAGGCTCAACCGAAAACAACACTTTGCTCTCGAGTGTCTCCTTCTGCTGTAATCCGTTCAGACGGCTGAAAACTGACAGAAGTCGAAAAGAAGCGGTACTCTGTGCATGCCGCAAAACAGAATTACCGCCGCCGCCGCGTCTTCAAGTTCACCATCGTTCCTCTTGAATTCACTCCAGGGTCCCCCCGAAAGATTTACCTGCCCCCCGCACGCTCTTCGCACGCCCGGCACGTCTCACTTTTCAATGTCATACAAATCTGCGTTTCTCCACAGTTAGCACACACTCTCACTCCCTCTTGTCACTCTTTGATATGTGATACTTGGCGCATTTTTGAGATGCCTCCCCTCCCTGAGCGAAAGTTCCGGCGCCTTAACGAACCTCTTGATAATGAATCGGACTGAGCATGTGCGTGTGCCAGACCCAGTGCACATCGAGCGGAGGGATCACATTCAGGTCCGGCTGGGCAGCCTGAAAAGGGGCAGTTGTTCATTGGCGGAGTGGAGGATGATCAATCGATAACCTGCATCGGCAGCCAGTAGGTCTCGTATCTTCGCAGTGCGTGATTCACGACGTCCGGTTCGTAGAGCAACGGCGCTTTTCGGTCAATCATCCGCAGAAAGTTGGCTTCCCTCTGGAAAGTTCGAAATTCGATCCCCGTCTTCTGCGGACCCTCCAGGTGCACAGGTGTGAAATCCCACACTCTTCTGCCCCTTCTGACCTATTTGTGTGTGCTTTCTGTGGCCGTCGAATCGCCGTAGTTTCTCGTGTAATTTCCCTAGAATCGGCCATAAATTCTGGTTTTCCATTCGGCCGCGCTCGTGCCGTCCAATTGAGCCGGAATTGAGCAGAAAAAAGGGATAGGGGGAGGGGAAGAAGACGCGGCCCCGGGAAGAAGGAGAAGAATTTTAGTGGGCAGGCCCCATAAAATTGAAGGACGGACTTATTGAAGGGGCACAGAGAGGAGACGGGATGAGATGATATTCGAATCGAATCGAGCCCCGTCCTCGAATACTTCCCGTCGTTGGCAGTTCGTTTCGTGAAGCGATCGATACGACGATTTGTGAGCCGCGCAAAAGTTTGAACTCGCCGACGGAGCCCTCATTTTCTTTATCCATTTGTCGCCTTTGGCGCGACAAAAGAGAGGCGCCAACTGAATTCTTGATTGAGTCAACCGTCTCTGCCTCTCACTGCCTCCGCACACTGCCTCGACTAAACCGAATTAGACTCGACGAGGAGGCTCTCGGAGCAGCCGCCCCTCCGACGTTTTTTCGTGCTCAATGCAATGTGGTCGAAGCGAAAAGGGATGAGAGTGAAGAAGAACGTGGGTTCGATTAGATTTCGGTACGAAACGGTGTGCCTAATCGAGTTGTGTCGCCCCTCTGATTGACAATTGTTTCGAGGCGACCAATGAGCAAGTACGCTCCACTGGACTAATGCTCAACCTGTTCGGGAAGCCTAGATTTTTGGTTTTCGCGCGCGTCTATCTACATCAGAATTGCATCATTTTTACCTGCGCCGCGACGACAAGATCGACGGTAATGGCGGCGGACATTTGCGCGGGCGTCGATCGGAGAGTAGCCGCAGTCGCGTAGTCCGGAGGTGACGTCGCCGTCGTGCCGGAGGAGCCACTCGGCGGACTCGTTGTGTCCATCTCGTCGTGCTGCAGAGCCATCGAACCGTTCCGAGTCATCTTCGATCGTGGATGCTCCTCCGATGGTTGGTCACCGCGACAGCGACTCGAATACGGGAATATATTCGGGCGGGGAGGTTGCGGAGAGCAAATGAACTCTTTCGCTGCAAATTAAAAAAAGAGTTTTCCCAAGAGCACGATAATCGGATTTGTGAAAAATTGGAAAAAAAAACGAAAAAGGAGAAGGGAAAAAGGAAGAAGAAGAAGAGGAAGAGGACGCAGAGAAAGTGCAGCCTTGTGGGGGCGAAGAAACAGAAACGAAGTTGAGTGGAACCTAATCCTTTTGGAGCAAAGCGCGCCGGGGCCGACGAGTTCTCCACGAATTGCGACATTGCTCCCGGAGCCAAGGGAGAGAGAGAGACGAATCGGAATGGGGGGTGGGGGTGATGGGAAAAAGAAGACAAAACACACACTCGAATTGATATCAATTGGGGGTGAGAAGAACAGAAGTGGCGACGGATGCGGAGGGTCCGTGGGGCCAGTGAAGAAGAGTGTGAAGAGGAAGCAGAAGAAGCAGAAGGAGGAGGAGGAGGATGAGAAGGAGGAGGCGAAGAAAAAGGAGAAGAAGCGGCAGGAAAGTAGGCGGAGAATCGAGGGACGAAGGCAAGTGAGAGGCAGAGAAAGGGCCCGCAGATGCACGCGAGCGGAAAACGAGAAAAAGCGATGGGGACGGGGGGAGGGGGAGGGCCGGGACGCCGCGGCACCCGAGAGCCACGCCCCGGACATGGGGGAAAATGGGGGAGGGGGAGAGAGAGCAGTAGGCGTAAATGGTGGTGCGAAATGACAGGTGAGTCAGTGGGTGTTGAAATGGAAAGAGAAGTGGATTTATGGGAGGGGGAAGTGGTTTTTTGGAAGACGCTCGCCGGAAAGGGGTCTCTGCAAAGATCATGAATAGGAATAGAGTCTCTTTCGGAAGGTACGAAGACTAGGTTCCCACCCGAAAGACACTCTTTCTTCCGTCCGTCCGACCCTTTTTACTGGCGACGAAAAAGAGTCGAAAGCCGACGAAAAGTGTCACGAATTGTGGACGGAGAAGGTGCCATGTGACAGGTTTGAAACCTTCCGAAGTGGCCCATTCGCTTCTAATGGGAGCCCATTTCTCTTGTTGAGCCGACAGATGGCTCCTGATGGGAACCTCTCTCTCTCTGCAAACCCATCCAACTGAGTCAGATGTACTACATACATCAACACACTTCTTCAAGTGCTCATAGAGAACGTGGCAACGACGCTTCATGGAGGAAACTTCCAACTCGGGAAATTTTCGGCGCGTTTGCCGGCAGAAATCGGCAAAAATTCGGCAATTTGCGCAATTTTCGAGACCGTATCAGTCGGAAGGAATAATTCGCGATCATGATATTCCGGTGTGTGCGATTCCATGCCTCCACTGGCTAAAGTCTAATGAGAAGGTAACTGATCAGTGTGTTCATATCAATTATCAAACTGTTTTCAGAGCCAACAATCAGACGAAACGACTGATATCAAGCCGAACGAAAGCGAAGTCGCAGAGAAAGACCAGCAAAAGGTGAGAAATCGATATGAGACAGGACTACTTGAACGCCGATTATTCGCTGTCTATAGTCTGCTGATCTACCTTTCTGCAAAGTCAAAAGCCCTCTGACCGATCACTTGTTTGGTTCCGGTTCCCAGAGCGAACTGGAAGCATTTAAAGGACGGCACCGACGTGAAAAATGACATTTTTCTTTTTGTGTCTGTCTTTTTCTCCAGTCAGTGCCTCACACGTCTCACTAAATCCCGCCTTCCAATTCTGCCTTTAAAAAAAGCGGCGACCGTTCAAAGTGGTGGCCGTGGAAGAGCTGGACTAGAAAACCTCTTTCGCGAAAACCTCTTCCATTCGCTGAAATTTTTCGACGAAATCCTGGTTTCTGAGCGTTTCGTTCGACGTTTTTGATTATTTTTCAGGTTTTTTTGACGGCAGACATCCATACTGCTGTTTTAAGCTGAGAAACGCCAAAAATGATTGAAAACGTCGAACGAAACGCTCAGAAACCAGGATTTCGTCGAAAAATTTCAGCGAATGGAAGAGGTTTTCGAGAAAGAGGTTTTCTAGTCCAGCTCTTCCACGGCCACCACTTTGAACGGTCGCCGCTTTTTTTAAAGGCAGAATTGGAAGGCGGGATTTAGTGAGACATGTGAGGCACTGACTGGAGAAAAAGACAGACACAAAAAGAAAAATTTCATTTTTCACGTCGGTGCCGTCCTTTAAGTGATAGTGTTCGATCCGCTTGTGGCTGTTTTGCCTGTTAACCTCGTGAGAATTGTTCACGGAGATGATGATCTTAGGTCGAAGTCTCATCGATTCGACGGTGAGCCAATCGGTGCGTTGGAATGGAATGGAGCTGAAAATGGCGAAGGAGCTCGTCGGACACGGCAGCCAAATGTCCAAAGTGACGCTGACACTTGGCGATATGGTGCAAGAGGCGGAGGCGATCGGAGTGAAGCAGGCAACGCAGTACGCATCGCAGCTTCTCTTCAAGCAAATGCACCCTGAGATTACGACTTATGGGAGTTTTCTGGAGCTGAATGAAATATTCGAGGACAAGGCGAAGAAGCAACATGATGAGGTGGGGAATTTCTTTTTCGAAGATCACTCTCATTCAATTTTCTTTCAGGTTGTGAGACTGCAGGACACTGGAAACCTCCTTCAGCCCAACTTCATCGTCCTCTCGAGGCTGGCGGAGGAGATGAAAGCCATGACGCTGGTACACCCGCCGCACAAGTTCCTCTTCGGATTGGCGCCCGATGCGACGGGAACTGTGGCGAGCACAACATCGACCTCGACGCAGTACAAAGTGGAGGACACCACCCCTCAACTCGCCGCCCCGTACCCTCTGAATATCCCGCCGATGAACTTCCCAGCGATGAGAGTGCCTCCGTTCCTCCCGCCTCATCAACCTCATCAAACCTCAGAGAACCCCTCGCAAAAGAGGAAGACGTGATGACGATCGCTCGCCGCATTCTCATCCGCCACCCTCTAACTTCATGAATCAGTTCCCACCTCCACCACCACCTCATCAATTCTGATCTACTTCACCCCTTCATTTCTGTCATCGCTTGCCCACACTCAACTTTTCATGTTCTCACTTTGTTTTGATCTTGTTCATCTCTTGTTCTATCCATCTTTCTCAATGTCATCATGTGATTTCTATGCTCAACACATTGCCAAGCTCTTTCTATTGTCTTTTAAAATCAATATTGTCACATTTAGTCAGCTATTCCACTCCAACCATCTGGAAACTTTAGGAGCACTGCTCAAAAGCGCTCCGTCGCTCAAATGAGTCTTTTGGTCTCTCGCTTTATGACATTAATCAAGAAAAAATACGAATTGGTTAGTAGGAAGAGGTGTTACGTTCAATAGTCGCCAAGAAATGTCGTCATGAGCGCTTGTCATGTAACTAGATGAGGCCACCACATGTAGAAGAGATTGGAAACGGGGAGGTTGACCTTGGAGAGCAATGAGAGTGCGGATAGAACGTGCGACCGTCACTGCGTCTGCCTGTCGACGTCGCAATTACCCCCCTACCCTCTACTCGTGAACGTCTTCGTCCGCATTACTGCTCATTGCGCTCCAAATGTCGAAACCACTACCAGTGCTCTCCCAAATGCCATGGAATATATTGGCAGATATTGTAAACAGGACTGATTTTATTTCAAGGTAACTAATTTATTTTTTTATAATAGAATATACTCCAATTGCTCAAAATTTTCAGGTTAAATCTACGAAAATGCTCCAGAAAACTACGAAATATCGTCGACACATCGGACAGTGAAGTTTACACTGTCACCCTCGAATTGGACCATACATTCGTCTCACTGCAGCTCGGTTATGTCGAATACAACGTCGAATTGGGAAACTATGATTTGAGAAAAGCATCGATTGAATATCGTGTGCAGTCGGTGGGATGTGTGAGAAAATATAACGAGCGAGCGAAGTTGTTCAACAACACAGACATCATTTCACTCGCCGCTGCCGATTTGACGACACTGTTTCGCATTCCAAAGTTGCGCATCGAATGGTTGCGCATCGAGCAGAACGAGTACCGCTGCGGATACGCACCGGATCGACGGCAAGCCGATGTCAATGCTCTTTTTGAGAACTTGCAGCAGCGGCTCGGTGAGGGGAATTCGAATCGAAAGCTTCAAGTTTCCGATTTGAAAGTCGGTGTCGACGTGAGCGTTGAGCAATATAAGCTACTGCTCGAGTGTGTTCAACCGGGGCAACTGGAGGTTTTGAAGGTCAAATTGCGCAAGAATCACGAGAATATCGATCGGCTGACTGAAACGGAGCAATGGAAGCGAGCGAAGAAGGTGGATCTGGAAGCAGATGAGTGTCCAGTTGAGAAGATGGGCCATTTCACTTCTTACACTTTGAAGAATCCGTCGTATTCTGTGCAATGTATGGAACTGATTGTGGAGGTGAGAAAGAAAATGCGTTCAATCGGCGGCTTCAACGGTGTTTCTAGAATATGTCTAGAGACTTGAAGAATCAATACGAAATCACTTAAAAGTTTCATTGCAGAACGCTCTAAGACGCGGCGAAAACCTTGGAAGGATCGATCTCTTGAGTGTCAACGACGACGATTTGCTGCCGATTTGTCGATATCTCTCGAAATACCCGCACAGGGACGATGGATCCGAGCGAATCTACAGTGTCAAAAATGCCAATTCGATGAGCGTACTTCTAATTTCAACCAGTTGGCGCTGGATTTCTATACAAACAGAAAGATCTCGGATTGAAAGTGAACGCATTAGGGACAAATTTCGGAACGAAGATTATTATTGATTTACTTTCGAAAACTTGATTACTTTGTGTCAACATTTGTCTTGTAAACTTTGATTTCTCTTTGTTTCTCAGCTCTTTATCCTTCCATATTATTCACGAAGAGTACTTAATTTGATCTTTGGCGTCGAATTATGGTCTGAATTTCGTGCAGTTGTCATTTTCCTCTCACCTGCCGGCATTAGCTCTTCAAACAGAAACCCCGGAAAACATGGTGAAAAACAGGTGAAAATCCCGGAAAAAAAGAGCGTCGATTCGCAAGAATTCAATTCAATTGCTACAGTAATCGGTGTTCTTCGTGGCGGGACCCTCGAATCTTGCTCTCGACGATCTGTGAAACATATCTTCTCCCACACATCTGAAACACATCAAGAATCAAAAACGCATAGTTTCGTATGTAAAGGGCTCGTAAAAGTGCCACATCAAAACTTCAAAATGCCACTTTTCCGTCTGCGATGTCTCTGGGTCGGGCGATGAGAAGAAGAGAGAATGGAAATTGAATTGGCGCTCCTCCACTCGACAAGAGGACGTCCGACTGTAATGAACGAGTTCCGGCTGCTGTGTCTGTGTCAGTTGCCGGGTTGCACGGAAATGACTTTTTCACTAAACGGAAAACGGAAAACGGAAACAATGTTTTTCAAAACGGAAAACGGAACGCGGAAACGGAATCTTGGAATTTTTACAGAATACGGAATACGGAAACGGAAGTTTAGTTTTTTTTCCGCGGAAACGAAAACGGAAACGGACAAAGTGTCTAATTTCTTGGACAGTGACTTTTTCTACATCTCCATACTTGACGAATCTTCGTCCAATCTCCCCATGGAAGGCAATGTCCAGTGGCGAACTGATAATAACTGGTTGTCTCTGTGACTTTGAGTGGCACAACGAGTTCATTTTCGCTACTCTTCGTGAATAATATTTAAAGATAAAGAGCTGAGAAACAAAGAGAAATCAAAAATTACAAGACAAATATTCACAAATAAAGATTGCCTCCGGATCGTCTAAACGATCGGATCAGCCCACACGCAGTCCTCCTCGATCTTCAAATTGTACTTGCTTCCGGCGTTTTTATACTGCGAAGTGACCACTCGGAACCATCCATCCTCTCCCCACGGCTGTCCCCACGAGTTTCTGCCGATCCAGTACTCGACTCCGGTCTCATGGTCGACGCCCCATCCGTGGACTGAGATGATGTGGTCGATGTCTTCGTCTGTGACCTCCTTGTACACTCCTCCGTCGTACGTCTCGAACGCCTTCGTGGCAGCAATTCCGCACGCGATCGGACCCTTGTGGTAGATCTCGGCCTTCATTTTCTCGTATCCACGGACGGTTCCGTACTCGGAGACCTTGTAAAGGGTGTAGTTCTTGATGGAGAAACACTCGCCAGGCCAGCAGGATCCGCATCGGTTGTAGGGGTCGCACTCTGCAAAACGTCATTGGTAGTCTCTTTGTGGCCCCCGCGCCCGCTCACTTCCGTCTCTCGCCTGGTAGTTGTTGCACGTCTCGTGCGGAATTCCGTGCTCGTGCGCGTACTTGTAAACGCCGCCCGGCTCACCGCCCATCACGCAAGTGCCCGCTCCGGAGCAGTCGATGACTTCTTGGACTGACAGGTAGGCTTGTGGCCACTTGTTCTTGCGCTTGATGTTGATTCGATCAGCCAGTGCACTGGTGGCTCCGAACGCCCAGCACGATCCGCAATCTGAAAATAGACGACTGGGCGTGCATGAAAATGTGTCCTTCGGTTTTTAACGCGTGCTGATGAGGTCGCGAAAATCTTCCGAAATGCGTCTCCCGCGCGCGATCCCTGCCCTGACTCCGCCCCCACACACAAAAAGCGACGAGCGGCGGAACCCGCAGGGTGTCGGCCGCTGCCTGAGGAGACCTCTCTCCGGCCGACAGACACAGCAACTCTGGTTCCTCTGCATTTGACCGTGAAAATCTTTCGCCTTTTACTAAAGATTTCCGTGCAAAGGAGCAAACTCTGAGTATTACTTTCAATTTTTGGAGCCCTCTCGAAAGAGCGGGGCAAACGTTACAATCACTCACACTGTGGAATGTGTTGGTTTCTGTCGGCGGAGGCGTAGTTGACTCCGTTCACATCTCTCCAGTCCCAAACCTTTGGAAGGTCCTCCGAATCGAAGTCTTCAGTCTCGTAGATTCTGTCGTTTCTCCTGCAAAGTGGAGGTCAAAAGGGAGTGTGTATGTGGCAAGGAGACTTACTTGTGTTCGAAGACTCGACCGGTCTGTTTGTAGCATCCCTTGAGGTTGTAGCGGTTTCTGTTGGCGTACTTCTTCACTTTGTGATGGAGCGACGAGGAGAGCACAGCGACAGCACACAGTGCCAGGAGAAGCACGAAGGTTCGCATTCCGAGCCGAAGGACACGAGGGCGAATGACAAGTTTATCGTCGGAAAGGGGGAGGAGAATAACAGGAGAGAGACGGACGAGAGATGGACATGGGGCCGTTATCAGGTGACTTCGAGAGACAACATTGGAGGGAGAGATAAACGTTGGTGACACTCGGGAAGAAGAAGAAGGGGACAAAGGTCATTGAGTCGCCTCATGAACAGCCGATCGGAGTGACGGTGGGACCACGGATCTGAAAGAGCCGAGGAGGCTGGAAGAGGGCGAAACTGACACATTCCGATGGACACAACTACTCGTCCCACTGATCTCAACCGGAAGTGACACTTTCGTCTGTTCGAACGCCTGGAATGTCCATGTGATCTGAACAGGAACGCTTTCCGAAAGAAGAGACTGAGAAACCGTCTGAATAAAACGCCCGAAGTCATCGACATCGGCACGAAGTTGCAGCGGAGGAGGTGTTTTTGAGGGAGAAGACGAGGATGGGAAAGAGGAGGAGATGCACGATTCAGTTGGATGACTTCTTTAAATTAAGAGGATTTGCTATGATTCGTTTTCACACAATCACAACAAAATGCACAGTTCCTTGCTCTCGATGATGTTTTCTTTTCGAATCCGTTAAACGAAAGGAACTGTTTTTGCCATGTTCCAAGTGTCCGCAGTCATAATGACTTTTTATTTTTTGATCAGAGAAAAGTAGTGCAAAGTGTCGCTGTAAAAACTTACTGTGTCTGTGAACACCACGACGTAAAATTGCACTAGTTTTTTGGCCGAAAAACGAAAAGTCACAAATGAGCCCACGAACCGGAGAAAAAAAGAAACTCTTCCCCTCGTTTTGTGATTTAAATCCTTCTATTTCTATTCTCTCCGGTTCAGAAATCTCCGATTAGTAGGCAACCTGGTTACAAATACAAAAATGCTTGTTTCCCGTACCACTTCGCCGATGTCTACGGGCACATTGGCCGCATCAGCGTCCTTCTCTCTGCGTCTCTCCATTTCCAGTTGTCCTTCATTCCCCAATCACTTCCTCTTTCATTTTGTGACTGCTCCATTTGAATTCTTGTGCACTAGACTCTCAACAAACTGACCATCACCCTTATCAGTGATTATCATCGCTGACCCGTCAATCGAAATCAAAGTTCTTCATTTCCAGGGGAATTCAAACATCAAATGTCGAAACGAGCGGCACGAAGAGCAGCGATGACGGGTGGAAACCAATAAAAACGGCTGAGAGACGGCGGATTTCTCAATAATTCATGGGCTCGTCTCTCGATTCTTCCCCCCGCCCAGAACGTCAGTTTCCAAATTGAATTCGTCATTTTTGCATCTGATGACGTGGCGATGGACACTCTATTTGTGTGTGCAAACACTCAATTTCTTATCACAAATGACCCAAGTGATGACCACTCGTTAGCGGTTTATGGGGGCTCTTGGCGAGGGAATGATTGCATTGTGCACAACATTCAAAACCGATTTATTATGTGAAAGTGTTCCGAATTTTGCATGAAAAACAATGACCCGTGATGATTATAAAAACTCTTGCGATTTGGTGGGGATTAAGAGATGGAAGCGGAGTTGGCACACTGCGAGTAAAAGAGAGAGATGTATCCGGGGGAAAATGTGCGGCTAACCGGTCCGTAACAGTTGAGGATCAAAGCGAAAACAAAGAGAAAGAGAGAGAGGGAGGAGGGACAATCAGTCGTCATTGACCCTGACTAGAGGAGCGTTCGACTCCGAAGGCCTTTGTGACGTCACCTGATCGGAGGCGTTCGAGTGAGTCCTCTTGACGATCGCCGCCTCGGCAGGCATATCCATCGACGGAACCAGAATGGAGACCATCTGAAGACGTTGACGTCTGGTGAGGAGAGAGAAGAGACACACTCACCGATTCTCTGTAAATCTTGACTCTGTGCGAGGGAATGTCCCTGTAGGCCTGCAGGTCCGTGTCGTCCGTTCCTATCGAACCGTCCTCGTCCATTGACACCCCTCCGAGACTGTCTCTGCGCAGTTTGACGGGTGCGTAGTCGGGACTGTCCCTCATGATCGTTCTCTGCGATCCGCTGTCCGTCCGTCGCATCGAACGCCTCCGCAGAACACACCAATAGCAGATGATGCACATGAGAATGAGCAGACAGAGGAGAACGGTGAGGAAGAGAGAGTAGAGGATCCAGCGGGCGGACACTGGAAATGGGTGCGTAAGGAGACGTTTCATGGACTCAGCGACTCACAGAGTTGTTCCGGTTCGATGATGTCGGCGGTGAAGTCGACGACCTGCCCGTGGGGCGATGACTCGAGGACAGGAGATGCTTCCGAATCGGAAGAGACAATCGGTTTCTGCCACAGAGAGTCATCGAGGATGCCCGTCTTTGTCAGGTCCGGAGTGCGGATTTGGAAGGGAAGGAGTTGCGAGTGAAGGTCCACTTGATGGACGACATTCGACGGATGGAGCACTGCGAAGTGCTCGTCGTACTCGTAGGAGAGGCCAAAGTCTGCAAAGATAACCTCTTGAACTGTCGCTCGTCTCTCGAAATACCGTGAACAATCACTGAACTCCACTCGTCCTGCGTCTCGGCGGCAGACACGGAAACGTTGTTGAGAACGAGTTTGCCAATGTCCGAGACCACTGTGTGCCAGCCGTCGATCTGGAATCGCCACGAGTTTTCGAGGGTTCGAATTGAAGAAAAAACTCACGTAGAGGTCATATTTCTTCGCGGAATGACGAGTTCCCATTGGAGTTCGCCGCTGAAGTTGGAGCAAATGAACTCGATCATCCAGAAGATCCAATTGACCTGAATACTTATCAGTGATATCAGATATCAAAGAGAAATCTCACGAGAAGCGCTATCTTGGCCGTGAAGTTGAACATGGACGGTTCCGTCGGTGTCCACGATTATGTTGAATCTGATATCAGAACCTCAATCGAAGATCAGAGAATGCATCGAACTCACAGTGTCTCCCGATGCGAGTTGAACTCGACGATCGTCTGCACTTCGTTGACCTGCTTCGGAAGAGCGAACTTGAGCCACACCTTGCTGAGAACCGCCTTCGTGTTCTGGATGTCCAATACGATCTGCTTTTGGGCCAGGAACGAGGTGGAGAGGACGATTGGCGAGGAGTCTGAAACGAAAGAGATAAGGAACAATCGATGTGACAGCAACACTCTCACATTGCTTCTTTTCGCAGGTTCCCTCCGAAGAGTTGTACTGGAATGCGTCGGCGCAGTCGCAAACCATCGGAGAAGACTGCAAGGGACTCTGCGAGCGGCACCTTGTGCTTCCGCTGCACGTCGGAGAGCAGCTCTGGCAGTCCCTCTTCACCGCGAACGCATTCGAATCCGACGGCTCATTGAGCATCGCTTGGCGTTGAGCCTCGAAACTCGACCACAGATCTATCTTGGCTCCACGAGAGAAGACGTCCTTGACGCATCCGCGGAGCACGGGAGCCTTCTCGCGAGTGTTCTCGAAGAACTTCTGCTCCGCCTCCACCCGATACAGTCCTCTTCGCTTCTTCTCGTGCCACGTCCCTCCCACAAACAATCCAGTTCCCTGCGATAACTGCGGGATTGCGTACACTTCGGCGACGCTGATGTTCGAAGTGACACGTAGCTGACAGATGGAACTGTCCACTGCCAAGTACATCTCATCGCCGCCTCCCCAAAGAATCGTCTGTATCCACTGATCCCTTCCGAAACCGCGAGCGTCTTTTATCGTGCATCCAGAGCACTCCTCCTCTTCGGCGTGTTTGCAATAGACGGCCGATATGGAATCATAGTGATAATACACCTGAAGACGTCCCTTCGCATTGAAGTTCTGCCAGTAGCCGAAGAAAATGAGTCCAACGTCGGAGTCGGACTTGAAGTTCGCCGAGATCGCAGGCACTGCCGCCCCATTCGAATCCACATCGAACGCATCGTCGAAGTGCAGAAACGAGAGTCTGTCGAGGTCCCTCCGGAGGGAGAAAGCGCCCTCCTCGTCGTCGTCACACTTGCTGAGTCCCTCGAATGAGCCACTCAACTTGGCACACCCACAGCCCACGCACAACGATCGAGTGCTCACAGTCCTGCAAGTTGTCCATGTATTATAACAATCGCAGCCAATCATCACTCACTCTTGCAACCTCTTCTGCGGTTTGTCGAAACTGTACATACAGTCGTCGTTGGTGTCTGTTGGATCGATGAGTTGAATGTTTCCGTCGACGGAGATGGTCAGTGTGATGCTCCTGAAAGAACGTCTCCTCAACTCAACCGGAAACCCTTCACCCACTTGTCATTGTCGTCATTCAACGAATTCGACAGCTCGATTTCCGGAGCGTCGTCTATTTTCAGAAAGTGTCTCTCCGGCTCGTTGTGTTTCACAATGACAGTGTGCCACGTGGCATCTGACAAATGCCCGATGGCCACTGGAGCTGCGCCGTCAGAACGAATGAAGTAGTCGTTCTCGAGTCGAACTTCCGATGTGGAATCGCCGCATCGGAGGGAGAAAAGTGTCTGGTTGGAGGTGTCCGTCTTGAATGCGAACGTGTAGCTCCACTCGAGATTCGCCTCCAAATCCACCTCGAACTTTCCCTGAACGAGGCATTCTCTCTGTGGCGTGTGCTTGCACAGCAGCCTTGTCGTCGAGACCGTCGGGTTCGAATCGTAGTCGTCCTCGTCCGGAATCAGGTGTCTGACCCCTGCGAACGCCTCGTCGAACAGGAAATCTTGTCGTTCTTCTGCAAATGAAAACAGATGGAATTCGTGCGAGAGACAACGGAAATTACCTCCGCTATACTCGATTCTCGTCGTCTCATTGAGCAGCGAAACGACGCGAATGGCTCCTCGGCCGGGCTCCGGAACGTTTTTCCAGTTGACAGTGAGAGTTTGTGTGCACTGCGAACGACGGACGATTTCCCGGAGATGGTAGAGATCGAGCACTCTGTAAACGTTTCTGATTTTTGGAACGACGGGGGAAACTCACTGGAAGTTGACCGATTTCTTTCCCATCACTCGATAAGAGTTCTCCAACGCCGAATGGACCTCTGTGAATGCCACGTCATTGTCGAAAGTGCACTGGACATTGGAGGGGACTGATGAGTGATGTGCGGCTATCGGAAGGACTGCATTCTGTCGGATACCCGCGAGATAGTGGTTGTAGCAGGAGAAGCGGGGCTGGATTTCAGCTGAAACACGGGGAATGGATGGACAGGAAGTCAGTGAGTACTCACCTCCGGAAGCTATCCATATTAGTAGAGAAGCGACGAGGATCAGCGGATGATGCCACCGCTTCTCGCGCATGACGAATCAAAGGAAACGGGTAAGAGAGACCTGAAAGTTGGAAAAATGAAGTGAGGGTTGAGCGAGAAAAGGGTCCTCCGGGGGACGGCGGGGACACGAGAAGATGAGAAGTTTCGATATTCGGATGGGGGGATAATCGCGCGTTTCCGGGGAGCAGAAAACGGATAGGGCGAGAGCCGGGCACGGGTGGGGCACGAGGCAGGAAAGCGGAACGGAAAACAACAACAAATTGGCAGAGGAGAGATCGAATTAATCACGACTTTCACGATAAGATGATGATGACGATGAGGGGGCGAGAAGAGGGCAGACGGAGAGAAGGGGCTTAGTGGTCCTCCGGAAAGGGGTTTAAAAAACGAAGAGTGCCCCATGAAACGGGTGTTTAATAAATCATCCGTCTCAGAGGTGCACAGGGGGCAGGTCATCATGAAAGGAGAATTGAGGAAAAAAAAAGAGAAAAGAATAGGGGGAAAATGGCTGAAAAGAGATCAAAAGGCGGTTTGAATAGCAGCCGGAGGGATGCATTCGATCGTGGGAACGTGTGATTCGAATACGGAAGAGGAGAACGAATAATTGAGGAGCAGGAGCACGCTTTCGGACCGGTCAACAAAAACAATTGAAAGGGGAGATCATGTTGTTTGAGCACACTTTTGGAACGAAGGGAACAATTTCGATGGGAAAACTCTCTCTCTTTTGGACGTATGAACACCTGGGGGAGTATACGAAGGATACAATCATTCTTTCCCTTTTTTGAGAAAATTACCCAGATGAATGATGAAATATATGCAAAATTAGTTCTTTTTGATTTCTCTCACAAGGTAATTTTAGACGTAATTTCAAATTTTGCTCCAAATTTGCAGAAGTACACTTTCTACTGGAAACCGACACTACATAGTGGCTATAGAAACACCGTAAAGCCTCTAATAGAAGATCCCCCATTTTTGAAAGTTTCGGGGACTTTTTCTCCAAAAATGTGCAAAAATCTAGTGTAACAATAGTTTGATGTTCTAGGAAATCATGTCAACATCGTTTTTCTCAGTGAATTCTCGAAAAAACAAACTGGATGACACTGTTTTTCCCTAAACTTTCCTGGCCACCGAGGAACCCTTTTATTAAAAACGACGGTATTTTGTCTCAAAGTGATCACACACGAAACTGGGTGATTTAGAGCAGTTTCAGATGAAAAATAGAAGTATGCGCACGTAGGTATCAAAGACGCTTGTGAACGATCCGTCCCTCTTCAGAAACAGAGCAACATCTGGAATTTTGTCCAAAAACACTTTCATTGTCAGCGTCAAGTCACTTAATTTGGTCGTTTCCGGTCATTTTCCCAAATTTCTTCACCTCTAATATCAAGAAATAGGTACTACAGTTTTAAAAATTTGGCTCCCAACTTTTTGGATTTAAAGGTGAAAGTCATTTTCTAGGGTTAAAAATTCCGTTTTTTTCGAAATTCTGAAAATACGACACGACCCTTTTCCTTGATTTTCACTAAGTAATATGCTGCCTCGTACATCATATAAAATGAAGAAAATCATGGGAGCTCTCAGTTTTAAATTAATGGAAAGTTAAATAGTACAGTGATAGACGGTTTAAAGACTGTCAAGTCTAAAGAAATAGGCAACAGTGACACTGAAATCATGATGATGTTCATGGTCTTAAAAGGCCCAGAACACAACGTTGGATAAACATCTTGTAATGTACAAGAGCCAATCTTCACGAAAACTTTGCGACAAAAAAAGAGAAAAAATGAGAAAAAATGACATGGGAAGAGGGGGTTTCATGGGAGGAATGGTCGCCTTTTATGGAATTCTTCAGAACTGTTTCCCTTTCTTCTCTATGACTCATCTCTCTTTCTGTGCAGCCAATCGAGACCGTCGACACCTTCGGGAAGAAGTTCAGAAGAAGAAGAAGAAGGAGGGGAAGAAGAAGTAGAAGGGAATGCGAGTGGTAGTAGTACAAAGAGGGGCGAATGTGCCCAGGAATCTCTGGCTGTGTCATTTTGAAGTTTTAATTATGAAGAGTAGTAGCCCATTCGCGGGATGATAAGTGCGAAAGGACATGAATGGACACGAGAGAGAGTGTGCGGGATGAAGAGACGCAGGGCGAGAAGACAATGGAAAGTTAACTCCGGGGGAGCAGCAACAGGCTCTTCACCCGCCCTTCCCCTGCCTCTCCCAGTTTTGATGTGAATAAATTAGGATTAAAAGTGAGGCATGAGGCGTGCGGAATCAGTGATCCCCCGGGAGGGCGAGAAGTGTCCGAAAGTTCTTCGGATGGACCGAGATGGAGAGAATATTCCATTGTTCAAGTTGTTTGGCCGAGTGATTAGGCGTTGATATGGCGGAGGAGCAAACACACTCATGCTCATGACAAATCGTTTTTTTTGGGCGGACGCGGCGAAGACGATGATACGCAAGTTTAGGGAGGAATTTCGAGAAAACGTGTTGAAAAAGTGTAATTAATGGGGGCTGATGAGTGCGGGGGAGGGGAGGCCGAGGCAAAAAGTAACGCTTGATGCCAGCCCCAAAAGTGCAAACAGAGGTGCGCGGGGACAGGAGAAGCAGCAGCAGCAGCAGCAGCAACGTTTTCGAAAAGTGTGTCAACAGTTTAGCAAATAGATTTGGCACTACTAAGTACTTGGCAAACAGTATATCACCTATAGGGATGATACCAGAAGAAGAAGCGAAGGGATTACATTCGGAGAGGAGGAGGAAGGTCCGTTACACGGGTAAAATGGGAAAAAAGCGAAGAGAAAGAAGGGTAAACAGGGGAGAAAGAAGAATTCATAAGGGAGAAAATGATAAGAGGAGACGCTGAAAGTGATTGGAAAGAGAGAAAAGAGAAGAGAGAGAGAGCGAGGGAATATGCACAAACATGTTGATGCGCGGGTGGTGGTGGACGGTTCGAACGGCGAGAGGAGAAGACTGATAGAAGAAGAAGAAGAATGGCTCATAAAACATTTTAGTGGGTGCGACAGCGGCGGCGGCGGCGGAGAGCGGACGGAGATACTAGTACGGTGCTTTTGAGATAACAAAACGGCTGATGGTCTCTTTTGATTCAAATGAAACTGTTTGAGAGACAACGCATGCGTGTGTGTGTAAACCGCCGGCAAAATATGTGATGTGTGAGCCAATTTCGGAGAAGTGGTGGTGGAGTGAAACTAGGGGCGTGGGAGCGGAAAACGACCAGAAATTGCAGCTAATTTGAATCGGCCGCATTTGAGGAAAACCGCCTAAACAAACCAGCTCTTTTTGGACTTCATTTGTGACGAGGGGCGGCTCAAAGGGGTCAGTGAGCCAATGTGTACAGTGTTGTGCAAGAGGTACGAAAACAAGCAGGGTCACACCACACGTTGTGATGTAACCGGAGGGGACAGGTAATAATAATAATAATATTGGCTGCAATCCCGTCAGGGGACACACGCTCAGGGGTGTCTTAAGTGCGATATGAATTATTAGGAGGCGAAGGGAAATGAGAGAAGCCCCCGGGAGCTAGAAGGCGGAAATGATGAAGCGGGAGGGACTGGGGAGCAGGTGACAATTTGCATGAATTATACAGCCTCGCGGACCGTTTGAGGCCCACCGCGACCATATGTATTCCTCTGTTGTTGACGTTGACGATCGTCGTTTCGATTCGATTCTATTCAACGGAGAAGAGATTGGTCCGACTGTTTTACAAGTTGAACACACAGACAGACAACAATCCGACACTCTTCTTCCTGGAAACTGACCTCCAATGGGGGAAGGTAAGAAGAAGAAGATGTCGTCGGGCGGAGGGGGCGAAACGATCATTATGAGTGACACCAATTTGGGGGCGGATCAAGTGGAGACAGGCGGCTGGGTGCAACAATAACGGTGCGCCAGCCGGCAGATGGCCAAAAGCCGACCGGAAAACGGGTTTCAACTGACCGGTAGGCGATCTAAGTAGATTGGAAAACGAGTGTCTACCTGCTGCTGCTGTCAACTCGCATCGGGGGCTCATCGGAGGATTGGGCAGATGGGTTGGACGGGGGGATGAGAGAGGGTCCGGAGAAGAAGGTTCGGAGTGTCGTTAGGTAACCACAAACTGCCGTAGATAAGAATCAGTGGCATTCTGAAGGCTATCCGGCAGCACTTACCTGCGAGAGCCCCCCATTGCGTTTCTCGTCTCCTCACCAACCACCCCCCCCCCACCTAATTACAGGTGTCACACCACATACGCTGCGTGTCTGTCACTTTGGATCCGTGTCAATTCGGGGGTGGCAATCTGAGGTACGAGAGGTCTCGCGCACTCTCGATGACTACTTGGCATCGCGCCAATCAGCCGCTCTTTGACTGTGAAGCGACAGGCGATGAATGACGGACAGGTCGCGGCGAGGAAGAGGAGGGGAGGGAGGGTGTGAAAAATTGATGTTCGGCGGCGATAAAAAGAGTTTTGCCTCGCGGGACGGACAGTACACGACGTGTGCAGATGGGGGGAAGAATATGTCAGGGAAAGTGTGAGAGATGATGATGGCAGCCGAGATACGGTGGCTAACAACAACGGAAGTGGGGGGAAGTCTGTACGAAATGCGAGAGCCTTCTTGCAAAATATGCAAATTCCGCAAAGACTTCGAAGCGGTCGTCTAGTACATAGGAGGAGGGGTGTCGAATTCAAAACACCCAGGGAAACGCAGGTTTTGTGTGGAGTGCATCTGCCGAACATCTCAAAGAAGCATGGGGAAAACCTTTTCTCATTGAGGAATGGACGAGAACTAAAATGTTTTATGCGTCGTGGCAGTAATAAGATCGATTGGAGTTCCGAAGAGCAAGTGACGAATGTTACGTGGAAGCGACACATTTGGGAAGATGGATGAGCCCCCCACTGTCAGTAGATCAACGACGGATCGTGCGACGGTCGAAAACATCTGGCTCGTGTGATGGACGAACTAACGACTCGAAGAGGTCAACTCGACCCGGGGAACAGGAAGCGAAAGGTGCTGGTTGGCTCTCGAGACAATCGAAGACGACCCCCCGTAAATGGTACGATGACTAATGGTACGATGAGACACGAGCCATCCGCATTGTTCAGAGCCACGCGGGCGGAAGTCGTACTGTTTGCACGCAATCAAGGGGATAACGAAGACTTGGAACGGCGCCAACGGGGTCTGATTCGAAGAGAGAGGGCGGGGAAAGGGCGAGCGGAGGGGTGACCGATGGTGGGCGCACCGTGTCATTTTATGGCTTTTTGTCGCCGCTCTCTCTCTTTTGTGTTTCTCTTCTCTCCGGGAGGGCTGTATTTGTCCTTTTTAGGGGGAGGCAGCAGGGGCTGTGGAGGCATCATGCAAATATGCGGGAATCATAATAATAATAGAAATAATAATAGAAATACAAATTAATGTGTATCGATCGGTGATAAAAGCGACGAATTCGACAATGATTAGCGCTACGCATTAGCGCATTATGACAGGTTCAAAGGAGAGAGCGGAATGAATGAATGGAAAAGGGAATGTGTATGTGTGTGTGTGCTCGTCGGATGGTCGTGGAGCATGGGAAATGGAGCCGCCGACAAAGGGAACTCGGCCCGCAGATCATCAACTTTTTTATATTTTGATGATGAGCGGACGGAGAGCCGTTTGAATTTGGGGAGAAATGCTAATTGAGTTGGAGGGGGGGGGCAGTAGATCACTGTGGCGTGCCAATTAGCTGATCCAAGGTGAGTAGCCTTTGAAATGAAAGCCGAAAGAGTTCGGCCTTCATAAACACATTAGGTTTCACCCCCTCGCAAGGGAAAAAACTCATTATCCATTCGGTTTCACATCCAATTCCGACCGTTTTTTGGAACGGAGGCCATAATCCCATCTATTTATATTCCGGATCGTTGTCGACGACGCGAAAGTATCAGAGGAGAAGCGACCGGAGATGGAATAAAGAGAGAGAGAGAGAAAAAGTTGGGAGCGAAAGAGGAGAGGACGGGGTGGAATCAAGAATGAGCCTTCCGCCGGAGAGAAGCAGCTCATTTGTGATTCGATTTTGGAGCAAGACGAGCAGCCGAAAAAACTGGAGGAAAAGGAAGAAGGGGAGGAGGAGGACACGGATTGGAAGCGACAAGGGAGAAGAAAGGACGAATTAGCGGGAAACGAATTGGAAGCGAAACGGAAGTGTGGAAGAAGAGAGCAACAGTGAGAAGTTGCAAGAAGAAGATGTTCTTCTTCTCTTCTCGAACGGAAGGGAGCGCGGGCTCACTCGATCCGCTCCCCGAGCAACCCGCAGCAAACACATACTCGAGAGCTTGTTAATGACAGGTTGCGCAAGTGTGAAAACCAAAGTCTTCTCGCGGAAGCACATGCTCCGCGAGTCGGTGCGGTGGGTGGCTCCTCATCAAAAGTGGCTCTCTCTCGCACTTCGAAATTCGATGCACACCGGAACAATCGGTCCCGATTCATCGCGTGTTTGCCCCGTTTCGAAGGGGCAGTTGCACAAGCGAGAGAGCGAGAGAGATGCGTGGTTTTTGTGGATTTAATTGCATACAATTAGCCAGTGGAATATGCACAAACCAAGGACGAAATGAAACGCGAGAGGGGGGAACCGAAATGGGGGCGGGGCTTCGTCCGGAAACGGTGGCAGCCATTTGCTCGATTGAATACAGCTGAAGCGGCAGCAGAAAAAAAACAGAAGGTACGGTCTAATCGAATCGCGACGCTTTCTGGATGATTGTTTTCGGCGGCATCAGAGATTGAGGAGAGACCTCTTCAAGAGGAGCGCCTCCGGAACAAGCACTAACGGACGGGAGGGGGAGACAGCTGAAACAACAAACCAAAGGAGGGGAGAAGGAGGCGGTACCAGTGTCCAGTGCCGATCACGGCCAAAGCCATAGCAGCCACACCGGCCGAATCATCGCTTTAATCGAATTACATACATGCGGGGGGCGACAAATACAGAGAGAAGGAGGAAGAGGGCGGAGTGTGAGAAGGAAGACGTCACCGAAAAAACGAACGAGAGAGAGACGGTTCAAATTGGATTTCATAGAGCATGAAATGAGTTGTTTCGCCAAAGACAAAGGGCCTCCAAACGTTTGTTTGGACACGAACTTCATCGCCGCCAGTGAACACATTGCCACTAACACGCCTGTATAGTTAAATGAAGCGTACAGTTATTTGTAGCGGTTCTTCTTTTTTCTGAAAATGAAAACTTTGCCAGTGTAGTCGGCGGGTGTGTTTTCGAATGAATACCCTCCGACTCTGCCGACTGACTAAGACAGTATATAAAACTGTATGGGTCCCAGTCGTCGACGTCTTCTGAATGTCTTCTGGTCTCCCCCTTCCGGACTCATTCCGGAAAAAGAGTCATTCCGGCAGCAGCAGCAGTCAGTCAATGTCAATTGAAGCCCATTCGGGCGCGGCGGGGGCCACAATGTCCCATGCATCTGTCGTGGCCTCGTTCGTCGAAAACTACTGTCGCCTGTGCAATGAACCCTCTAATTTATGTGTATCTTACAACAACGACGTGTTTAGGGCAATTGAAAAAGCCAGGAGGAGGAGTATTGACAAATCCATAAATTACAGAGACCGACGGGACCGTCTTCGTGTTCTCCGTCAACAGACAGCTGCGTGTGCAGACACAGAGAGAGATTTCCCATGGGGGGAGGCAAAGGGAACAGTATTGTACAAACAACATGCGACATGACACATACAGGTGCGCATGAGTGATGAGAAGGACCATTCGAAAACGGGGGGAATCTTTGCGTTCTCCAAAACAATCGCCAATCAAAACAACAACGGGGCGGGTAATCCGGCGTAAGCACTCGTCAGTGGATACATGTGCGAATGGCCACATGTCGTCCACTTGTTCGAGTGGCTCCTCCATCATATCACTGTTTCATTCGGGACGACATCATCAAGACGGCCACAGCTACAGCCAGTTTTGTCGCTTGTTCCGCTCC
Source organism: Caenorhabditis macrosperma (assembly GCA_963932285.1). NCBI lineage: Eukaryota > Metazoa > Nematoda > Chromadorea > Rhabditida > Rhabditidae > Caenorhabditis > Caenorhabditis macrosperma. The sequence continues at coordinate 6,899,657 of OZ010622.1, forward strand.
ATTTCGTCGCCTGCTATTCAAAATGCAAATATGTGCGTACACCGAGAGAGACCTCTTCGCACCGTCCGAGATTTGATTCTATATTGTGTATGTGTCTGTGTATGTATGTACATTAAATGCAACAAAAACAGTTTCGCGAGTGAAAACTGCCGCTAAGTGGGCGGTCGCATGCATTGATGCTTACTAAATGTTTGGTACAAGAATCCGACAACACAGTACATGGCAGGAGACGAAGATGGAGATGAGTGCGATGCTGTTTCTCCCGGGAGAGGAGGGACGTTCTTGGAACGGCAAGTAGTTGGAAGAATGGATAGAATATCATCTAGTTTCGATGCACCCTACACTTTTCTTTTTTTTTTGTTTTCAAACGGAAATATAGGAACTTCTAAACATTGGTTTCTCTCTCTCTTTGAGCACCTCTGATCGCATCGGTCGATTGCCCAATTCTGACAAGGATCATCAACGTGTTACCCAGAAATGCGCACAAAAACTCCTGAAATGTGAAATGGAAACGGTTATCTCAGCTGCTGTTGATGAGGTTCGGGAGATGCTCACAATCAGAGTACTCAAAACGGAATGGAAATGCGCAGTTTCGCGTCTACACTTTCTAATGTACTAGTGAGAAAAAATATGAGAAATATCACTTAAGAATCAACTGAACACACAATGACATTTAGGAAGGTTGTGGGGTTTTGGAGTATGGAAAAGTGACTCCATTAGAAGGCAACTCCGGCAGGTGAGTTGAAAATAATGAGAAATCTGCAATGTAATGGGAATTCAGAATGGCTTCCGGAAAAAGTGTTCAACTTTGTTTGTTAGTGCCGTTAAATAAGGGTTGCCGATCACTAAGGGGTGCCGTTAAAATCGAGTTGTTACGGTAGTTGGTGGACGGATGAAGTTCAGAAACGACCGAAAGGCAAACTGACAAAGGCTGCTTCACCTTATCTTCTCGAGATGACATCACACCAATCACTATACAACCAACTAGAACTTGGAACATCCACTCTAAGCAACTGCTTTTCAACAAAACCATTCATTTGCTGCCTGATGGTCAGCAATAAGTGATCTTGTTTGAGCATAGTCGGCAGTTTTGATCTACGGAACAACTCCTGAGAGTTACCTCAACGAATGCACAAACCACTAGGTGTCTTTGGAATCCGAATTCCATAGCTCCCAGACGTTGAAATGCGGATCGACAATCTTTTATTGCCCGCCGTTGCAACGTTTCAATGATGGTCTTACCGGATTTCTTAATTCATCTGGAGGAAAATTGCCGGTTTAAACGGAAGAAATATGGTCAGACATAAGTAATAGTCGCCGATTCAGGCAATAAAACATAGACTTTTGGTTTTTTGTTATAGGCTATTATTTATAGCTCACTCAACGAAAACGCTCTCCAATGCTGAGATAAATGTCAATTGGAAAGAATACTTGATTCGTTTTGATCGTTTTTGCTGCAAGCCAATTATTATTTTGATTTCGGATCTCTCCAGTGATTCCATTCGCCCCCTTTTCTTGAATATTTCGATCTTCGAGGTTCCCGAAATCAGTCGATCCGCACCAATCGGATCAAGTATCCAGTATTTGCATCACTACTCGGTCCCACGCCGTCTAAAATCGACTCAAATTCGTCGGAATCGGGAAATAATTGTTTTCCAATCAGAGTGTTTTTCAGCACAGACGCCTCTCAACGTCACTCGCAATCACAGTGGGAACAGGCTGACCAGTGAGCAATTATTTCCGAAATTTCTCACGGATTCCCGGCAGATGACAGTCAACAAACGCCTCGAAACGGTGTAGTTCTGAACGAGTGTGACTCAATGCATCATGGGCGTTTCTTCGAACGGAAGTGAAACATCTCGAGTTCCTTCTTCCTCCAGCACGTCTCGTTTGAATTATTCATTAGCCCCCTCCCGCGTTTTATCACAACCTTTGCCAGTGCCATCCCCCTCTCATTCCCTGCCTCCCTCCGCCATTGCAAATGTTTCAGACGCAGTTCAGAATTGTCTTTCGCTTCTTCTCGAGGCCGCTTCGACCGATCAATCATCCAGTGACTCGCCCGTTTCCTCCCCGCCCGTTTCTTTTCATCGCTTCCTGACGGACCCTCTTCATCCGTCCCCCGCCGTCGTTTTCATTCGTCTCAAGACTCGGCGAGCGCCGGCCGAAAAACAGCACCAGGGGCGGGAGGGGGGAGAAACATATAAACTCTCTCTCTTTTTTTCTGTCGAAAGGCCCCCTCCCATTCGCCTGCAAAAGTCCACGTTCCCTTCTTTCGCCCCATTTCCCGCCCTTCTCTCGCTCTCGGCTCCCCCTTTTCTTCGGGCGTTTTGTGCTGCTCGCGCCGGTCTCGTCTGTCACTCACTCTCGTTTTTGCAGACACTTCATCAAGCATTCTCGGACCGCTCACCGCCCAAAAAACAAGCAGCATAATAATCATAATAATAACAATAATAATCAGCGAAAGCAATACAAAATAATCGAAAATTCGGAGCGAGGCGTGTTGAGACAAAAAAACGCGCCGAGAATTGACGCCCTTTTTCGGAAAGAGAAAACAATGTTGCGAGAACGGTGATGAACGGACGATACATGGGCGGTCGATTCTTGTTTTCCTCCTCGCCCATCGCCATTCCATCGAGTACACAACAACAGTAATCCGCATTCTATTTATACCCGCTCTCGTGCCCCCTCCCGGCCCACTTGCTCACTTTCTCCTTCGCTTCACCCATCACCTCACTCGCCTCTTATCAGTGAAATGCATCACCCCGGGGTCGTGTCAACCCCACGGTTTACGAGCGATGTGCACTTTGTGTTTCTAGCAAATGATACGATAAGACGCCGCCGCCGGAGTAGTTGGTCTGGAAGCGTCTGCAGCCGATTACGGTCTCTCTCTGCAAACGGGCGCTTCGTTGAAAACATTTCGACTAGACAGGGCACAAACCGAGGCCACAACTCACGTCATTTGACCCGTCGCGTTGCCAGGAAGAGGCGCTCCGACGGACGGATTGCATTTCTCGAAATGTCACTTGTGGGCGAATGTGTAGATCATCCTCGAGAACCCTTCTTTTTAGTGTCCTTGCGCCTATTTTGAGACTTTCTCTCTCTCGAGAAAAGCCTCCTGATCTCAAAGACCACGGGATCATCCCCCTCTCAAAGTGAACACTTGTAGTCAGAAACTGTACACTAGAACTGGTCATTGCGAGGAAAGAAGTAGTAGTAGTAGTTTGTGGTTTTCAGCAACAAACACGAAGCGACTAGAAAACAACGGCAGGTTTTGGGACGTCACAGAAGCAGATAGAAGGATTTGGTGTGTGCTGCAAGTCTCGCCTAAATGCCATGACTCCTGCTCTCTAAGTCCTTGCTAATCCGACGATCACACTCTTTCGAAACTCTTCATTCTTTCGTGTCATCTCCCCGTTCGGAGATCTTGTGCTCATTCGGCTGCTCTGTTTTCGATTTTATCTAAGATTTCAACGAAGAGAGCACACGACCACTTCCGTTAACAGCCCCTCGAAAAAGGGAGGAAACCCTAGACAGATCATCTCAATTTGTCAACTGATTTCGCCTTTAATCACTTCGTTACTCACTTTCTGTTTTTGGCTTCAGCGTTCGTTCGAAACCAAAGTTCTCGGGGCGTTCTGACTTCAAGTTTCGTATATGTTGCTATACTACGGTTACACTGACCCGCGCCTGTCCAACTGGTCCGAACACTTCGACTTTTAGTCACTTTGGTCGCAAACACTGAAAGATATATGAGAGGAAGAAGAAGCAGGACATCATCCAACTCGACCTAATTTCCCATTTCCCCCCTCTCAAAAACAGCTCCTCGTTCCATTTCTGCCCCCTCTCACTCTCCGGAAAGCTCTCCATTCGAATGGAATTCCGCCATTGTCGTCCACTTATAAATGTATGAGTCGTCTGCGTCTCTTCGTCCGACGCACTCTCTCTCCCCCGTTACCTTCCAATTCAGACCGTGTGTTGTGTCGTCTTCCCGCCTCGACTTTTCGACTTTTCTCCATTTTTTCTCCATCCCATCGGCTCCTCTTTTGTTTGGTTTTCACTTTTTGCTGCCGCGTCTCATCCGTACGTTCGTCCTCGTCTCCGATTTCCGTTCTCCCACGTCCAGTAGTAGTAGCCCTCAGACGTCTTCTCCATGTCATACTAGTTTCCCAGAACTCTCTCCTTATCTTCCCGTTGGTCAGTGTGTGTCGTTTTCTGTGAAATAGATCAGTTGATTCGCTTCCTTCCGCCAGTTAATTACCCTCCAATGCCACGTCACACACCCATCCATTTCCCCATCTTCTCCTCACTTCCGTTCTTCGTCATCGCCGATGACGTCCGTCGTCGTCTTCTTCTTCCGACTGCCATTCTAATCCGTCAACGCTTCTTTCTTTCTCTATGACGTGGCGTATTCGGTTCCACTCGAATATTCATGGAAATTGGCCGTCGTGGAGGTCCCTCGAACCCTTCTGACGACACGGCCTTCTGAAAATATCCACGACGATGTGTGCGCCAATCGGCGGATTCATCTTTTCAGCACGTAGGACGTCAATATTTACCAACAATCTCCTGAAATGTTCTTGTGACGTCGAGGACAGAAGAACAAGCTTCTGACTCGCCGTCGTGTCATTTGAGGGGAGCAATTGGGGCGGTGATTTGGCGAGCGTGCCTGAGGAATTCTCGAGTAGGTCATCTCGACATTCTCTCGCTCCCACTTGCAATTAGGTTACATTTCGCCTCCACCTCACGTGTTCACTCATCGGTCACTCGACCCATCCGCAATGCCAATCTCTTTCTCTTGATGTTTGTTCCTTCCTTTTTCGCCGACGATTCGCCTCCCTCCCATACAAAAGGTTCACAAACCACCCCCAGCCTGCATGACGATATCAGCGTCGCTCCTTCCCTGGAATCACCAGTGTTGTCCCCAGCGTCTCCAGAACCGTCCTCTCAATCCGATTATTTTCGAAAGATAGCCAAAAGGTCACGTGTTCTGCCGCCCGTTCGCGCCGTGTTCTTTGTATCGCCCGAGCGGATAACTCATCAGTGTACTCTCGCGTCGCGAATGAAATCACTTTCTATCTTTGTCATTGTGCAAAATCCCCGCGCCCCGCCCCGAATGCAATCCCATTTGCCTCGTTGGTGGCGGATTTGCGCGGCGGTGTGTTGTGACTCGCAGTCGTCTCAATCGAATTTGATCACTTTCCACTTCCCATTTCCCTATTGAAATCGATGAGACAACGTCAATCACAGCTAATGCGGCTGATTGGGCAAGTCGAGGAAGAACGATTAGGTCAAGGTTTGTGGCGATAAGTTGCGGCAGTGCCGAGTTGTTCATTGATGCCGGCGCGGCTTTCGAACAGACCCCCACACCGCTTCTTGTTTACGTGGAAATGGGCCCTACCGTACCCGTTTGTGTACGTTTGGCTTACTATGCGCGTTTCAGGAATCTATCATCAGCTGCCCCGACGATAAAAAGATGCAGAAACAGCACAACGGGGCGAAACTTTCGTGATGGAGCCTACTCTTCTCTCCCGCTGACACCAGTTAGCACTTCCTGCTCGACACTCGTGTTCTGATTTTCCGATTCCCCTACGTCACACCACCTACGGGAAGACGACAGTGACCGGCGGCTCGTCGTCGTTTCGAGGAGAAACCTCGTGACACTGTACCCCCGCCACTCGTTTTTTTTCTGCTGATACTGCGCGATTCGGCAAACTTCGCGCTCACTCTCGACACTCTTATCACAATTATGCGTGTGCGTGAAAACGAGTATGTGATGACGATGCGGTTGTGCAACATTCAACTCGCGCTCTTTCTCTCGCTCACACCGCCGCGCCGCTCTTTTCCATTTCCTGCGACTTCTGCGAACTCCATCATCATCATCTCTTGATCTCCGCCTTCCGTTCGCCCCAAGCCCCGCCCACCATTTCTCATAGCTCGTCTCTCGCTTCAAAACATCTCCTACCTATTTACTCTCAGTCTGCTCGTCGTCCAATTTCCCCGCCTCCTCTCTTCATCTCCCCTCCTTCCTTCCTTCTATTGTCATTTTTCAGAGTAATAGCCCGTCCGTCCTTCGTCGAAATGGCCACACGTCACTATTTGGTTCTTCTGCTCGCTCTCTTCCCGCTCTCCACTTGCCACGACGGACCATCAGACTACAGTACACGAGAGGGACTCACCGGTCACAACGGCGTTTTCCAGGTGTGTCAGAGAGCACGTGACGTCGGGCGATACGCTCGCAAAGCACAGATCAAACCGCTATATTTAGAGGGGAGAGAGAAGTTATTAATAGAGAAAGAGAGAGTACTGTAGTCGCATTCTTCACTTCCTCATTTCCAGGTCCTTCCGTGGTCCGAGTACGAATTGGCGCTGATCTCCTCCCTCCACGCAACCGCCAACTACCCGGCACTCATGAAGATGGTCCGGGACAAACTCGTCGTGTCCGATGTCTCGCCCAACGACCGGCGGAAGATCGAGCGGATGCTCAAGAGCCTCCGACCGCCGCCAGTCTTCGACGACTTCCTCAACGAGGAGGACACGGAGAAGGTGAGAGAGGGAAGGGAGCCGAGAGCACGAACAACCGTTTCATTGCAGGTCCGCAAGGCTCACGGCGAACAGAAGATCGAGGAGGTGCTGACAGTGATCGCGACGAGGATCGGCGAGTTGCCAGAGTACCTGAGAGACCAGGCAGTCACCTACCTCACCAAGCACACGCCGTCGACGCAGCCACCATCGGACTTGTTCTGAGCCCCTTCTCGTGCTCCTCCTCACTGTATTCTTCATGTATAGCTCGTACTTTGTATCTATCCTATATACCACTCCACCGCCCTACTATTCCACCACCATCCCCATCTGCTTTTGTTCCACGGGTTAGATGCTCGTAGACTTCCCTAGCCCTTTGTCTGCCCGCGCCCCCGCTTCTCCCACCTGTATGTATTATACATTGTGTCCTACACGATTGATCTGTCCAAAATCTCGATTCCCCACTTCCGATCTCGAAAGCTCCTGTACATTTGGTGATCCCTGTCTTCTCCTTCTTCTTCTTCGTTTCTCTCTCTCTCCTGTCCATCTGCCCTGCAACTGTTGCTCTGGCCTCCCTCCCCTTCTTCCTTTGAACTGTGTTCAGTTTCCCAATGAAATGTGGTTTGTGAAGTATCGAGAGAGAGACTGTCTTCCTCACCGAAATGCTCGTTTTATCAGCCACTCACCGCAGTGGGCGGTCTCCCCCCGGTTGACGTGGAGTGTGTGATGCACTTGCTGAAAATACACACATTGTCCGAAAGAACTTTGATGGGGGGCGAATTTCGAATGAATTGCTGATGACTTCGAGGCGTTCAAGTGTGAGGGGCAAAAACAAGAAAACAAAGGGGTGATGGCACTTGAATTGTGAGAATAATCCACGGAGTACTTCCCCCCGAACGAAGAGGTCTTGCTCCGAGAATTGCCGACTATTGAATGCGATACGAATTGCATGGAATAAAAGTTATTCATTTCCCCTCTCTCCAGAAGAACAGCAGATTATGCATTCATTCGATTTGTGCTCCTCTGATAGAATGAATCAGTTCTCCATTTCGACCCCTTTCGCCATCCCCCGTCCGTTTGTTCCATCTGCCCCGCGGCGACCGGCGGCTGCTTTATGGAGAATACGAACGCATAAATCGAAGAAGACGAATGGTTCGCCGCGGCGTCTGTCTCTCCTTCGACCCCGCTTGTTTTTCAGTCGATTTCGGGGAGCACTCCGTCGTGCACTTGCGGAGATCCGCAGAGACGATTGGCTCTGCCCCCTCTTTCTTCGGCGAAATAACACGGAGAGTTTATTGGTTTCCACCGGGAAAACGTTTCAGCGGAAATGAGAGGAGGAGAAGAAGAAGAAGCTCTCGGACGGCGGACGTTTATTGAACTCCTTTGTTCCCCTCGTTGTGCCTTCCAATGAACTTGTCATCGTGGTGATTCATGGAGGAGAGGATGAAGAAAAAACACCGTAGAAACCGCTGCACACATCACTCATACACCAAACTATAGCAGCGCCACAGCTCGTTTCCATCCATAGCGGATCGGTGATTCCTCCGGCGGCGCGAGAGCCATTTGTATTCGGGAGAGGAGGAGGAGGAGGAGAAGGAGGAGAGGCGAGCAGCAAACGCACGATTCGTCTACCACATCGCGTCGTTTGAGGCGTGTTGTTTTGTGAGATGATCACCAGTGTGAAGAAGATAAATCAAGCGGCACACATGTCGTCGATGCAAGACGAAGAAGACGGCGCGGGGCGCAAAGGACGAGACGGGGCATCTGAAGTTGAAAGAACAACTGCTCTTCTGTATCGGCAGGTCATGAAGCAAGGAGAACAAAAAAACGACGTTTCGAGAGATAGAGAAGTCGCTCTCTCCCGCTCCCTCTCATCTCTCGTTTCGTCCGGTTCCCTAACGTCGTAAAACTCGTTCGGAATTCACGGTCACTGCAGGAAAAAAACTGATGCTGCGTCGCGGGAACTCTGCGTTTTCCAGGTCACTTCTCTCCCTTCCCACCACCTACACAAAAACATTTTGAACACGACCTGGCCGGCCACGTTCGTCGTCCTTTGACGTGTTTGTTCGTATCGTACTGTCAGTGGCCTCTCCTCCTCGTCGCCTCGCTCGTCGTCTCCCGTGTGCACACGACACTCCCCATCTAGACTTTTAGTGCGAACGGCCCCATCTTCAACGCTCCTCCTCCGCCTCTCTTCATCTTTTTGAGATTGATACCCCCAACTGCCCCCTGCCGCCGCCGCCGCTCTCCGTCTTCTCGCCTCTCACTCGCCATTCCTGCCACGGATCTCTGTCTACGCCAATTAACGAGGAAAACTTTCCGCGGAGCGATTCGAAACATTCGAAGGACGGGGCGACTCATTGTCCTCCCAGACACGTTTCGATAAAAGAGCGATAAGCGGTCAGGGCGACCGACACGCGGAACGAGCTCGGCCTTTTGGCGGCCACCTGCTAGACACCGTCGAAAGCATCTCGTCTAGCGCCAGCCCCCAGCTGCGACTTCACTCTCCGCGCCCTCTCCGCTTGACCGCCGCAATGAGCGACGCCCTGACCGCCACCATAACCGCTGTTATCAGGCTTATCGTAGCCGCCACAGTCATCGTCGGTAGCGCCCCCGTTTTCAGGGGGACGTCGACGCAAATCAGGATAGGAGCAGAGGTGACTTGCACCAGTTATGCGAAATGGTGCTACCGAATTGCCCTGATAGAGCAGGACGGCGTGTAAGTAAGTCGAGATGACTGTTTTTTGAATATATTTTTGTTTGTAGGAAAGCCGACGCAGTGGATAACGCTGGAATCCACTGTGAAGACAGTTGGACAGCGAATCGGGTCTATTTGAACGGGTCTCAAAATGGCGACGGGTTATTTGATGTGAGTTCTCTTTGTTTTTGAAAGTTTGATCAGATACCTTCATGTTGACCTAAGAGCGATCAGCAAAAATAAATGGTTCTTTCCAACGTTTTTCTGCAAATGATTGGAAAACATAAGTAGAAGAAATACTTTTGATCAACAATTTTTGCGGATCGCTCTTTGGTCTATTAGTGGACGAAACCTCGACGGAAAACATAGATACCCCCATTTTGACTTTATTTTTCAAAAAAGGTTCTCGTCAATTCATGACCATGTTTTTGTTTCAGAATTTTTACGAGTTCGAGTTATTAGTGGTGCATAATTGTACGGACGACGGCAAACTCCGTCTGATCAGAAAGCGATTCGAGAAACTACCGGTGAACACAAAGTGAGTTCCCGAGCTCAGTGAGCATTTTCGAAAGTTTCGCTTTTCAGAGAGTACAATACGGAGTGGAGGGCCGAAATGACAAATAAAGGAGAACGGGTTGATAGTTACTTTAATAATTAGTTATTTAATGTTAATAAATTATTTCAATTGATCAATTCCGTTTTTCCGCCACATTTTGCATCATGGACATTATTTATGAGATGAGGAGAGCCCAATGTTTAATGCTCCTCCGACAAGCAGCATATCTTTTCGTTTCGCAAGAAGAGAGACGGCTCGTGAAAGTGCACTTGGGGCAGCATGTTCAACAACAGAATGGCTTTTCGAATAGCGGCAGTTTGCGTTTTTCCGCGAAAACGTTTTTTTTTTCTTCTTCTTCTTTATGGCCACTTCGAAAATAGATCGAGCACAGAGGAACGAGAGAGAAAAGAGGAAGAAGAAGAGGATTGAGGTCAAGGCTTTGGGGCGAACGCGAATCGCCGACAAATGTCAGAGGAAGATTTATGGCTGGCACGCCAGTGGCTTTTCGTCGTTGGCGTCCTTCCCCTCGTTGGGGAGCATCAACTCGAGCATCAGGTTATCGATCGACGCGAGTCCGAACAACTTTGCCAGTTGCACGTCCTCGACCAGATCGCGTGAGATGGCCAACATTGGAGGGAGTAAGAGGAGCAAGTTGGCGAATCGGAGGGGCATGTCTCTGTACGGGGACACGAAGCGGACGTGTCTCTCGAACGATTCCAGCACCTGGAAGATTTTGTATTAAATAGTTGGCATTTCGAAGGAATTTCGGATGATAAGTGCTTCTGGCAATGAAAATGATCTGATTAGAAGATCATTCAATTTGAAGCTTCGAAAAGAAAGGCGATTTGTAGAATTCCATTAGAAGAGGGAGCATAGAGTTTTCGGAACTCGCTGATTTTCGAAATGTCAAAACGTGGAGAAAAATGTTTTCAGTTGCAATTTGCATGACTTTCAATCCCAAATAGAAACGAATCAGATGTTCAACTCAAATTTCAGAGTCTCACAGAAACACAGTGCGGATGTCGAATGCAACCGCGCTTTTTGGCTCTAATGCATTGAATTCAAATTTTGCTGCGTACGTCTCTCCATTTCTCTAACTATTTCCAGCTGCGTAGCCGAAAAAGCGGGAAAACAGGCGAGACGCAGACACTGTGGAGCGAAGGAGCACGATTGCATTGGGCTCACACTTTATGATTCCGTGAGTCTCGGAAAACCTGGGAAACGCTTACCCTTATCTTTGGAGAAGTTTCCCATGAGCCTCAGGACTACTAACAAGGAACACTCCCAATATGTAATTTTTGATTAACTTAGGGGCCATCGCTATTAACTATTAGAGATATGGACAGCCACAATGGGAAAATTGTGCAAAACTCCCCGTTTACGAGTTCATGTAGCCGAAAAAAAAGTTTTTTTTTCGAAATTACCTAAATTTCAACTTTGAGGAACCATAACTCGCTTCAAAATAAGCGTATAACATAGTTTGCAAAACGAAAATGTAGGTTGTCATCTCTAGTTTATGATCCACAATTGACTGTTTTTCGAATTATCAGTAACTATTTGTAACTTTCGTTTTGGTTATAACTCAGAGATGAGGAGTTTTGCACAGTTTTCCCATTGTGGCTGTCCGTACCTCTTGTAGTACTGACGATTACCCATACTTTAATCAAAGTTTCCGCATTACATTTTGGGAGTATCCTTTGTAAGCAAATCTCGTGCAGACTCTTCCCAACTACTGGAACAGTTTCTCATACTACTCGGAAGCTTTTTTCTCAGGATCGCCGAGAATCCGTTTATGCAAAAACTCACCCTCTGTCTCATTTCCTCCACTTCGCTGTACGACTCGTGCGTCACTCCTTTAGCCACTGAAACTGTCTGTACGGGGCAACAGTCGACAGAAGGCGGTGAACTCACATGGATCGAAAAAGGCGATCGCTTTCAGCGCAATGTACTCGATCTCGTTCATGTGCAATTGTCGCATCGGATTCGTCACTTGGTCGATGATTCGTTCTGCGACGCGACTGAAATCATTTCGTTTCCCAAATGTTCTATTGCCGAACTCACTTCATGTCTGGAATCTTGGGACTGTCCTTGTGCAGACACGTCTCATTCGTGAGCCACACGGCGTCGGAGAGGTGGATACTGCGGAATGCGGCACACATGACAAGGTGTTGGGCGGAGAAGTGTCTGGAATGCGGAGGATGGTTTGGGACAAAGAACAGGGACATTACCTGAGGAGGGCGACTTGTGTGAGACTGTCGACTCTCTGGAATCCATCGAGAACCTTCGCCCACTCGACCATCAACGTCAACTGCTGATTCATGCTGTCCGTCACATCCACCGTAGTCGCCTGTTTCCGTGCTTCCGCTGTCTTCGTGATCACTGTTGTTCTGCAGAACCACAGATTGCCACCTCTCCCCCCAGTTGCACCACTTGCCTTAATCCCCTCGTCGACGCTTCCGCTCGGATCAGCGTGTCGAGCAGTGGGTCGTCCGGAATCAATCCGTTGGGGATGAGGTTCGACGGCCGGATCTGGTCTCTTTCCGTCTGAACCGCTTCGCGACGCATTCCACGGCGCAGACAAACATCGAATCGACACTTTCGACACGCATTCCGTTTGGCTGAAAGCAAAAGAAAAGAGTCCCCGTCGTCCGGGTAGTGGCCGGCACTTTGTGTCCGATTGTGAGTGTGTGTGTGTGTGATGATCGAATACAAATCGTCTGCGCCACACCGAATCGCGCACTGTTTCCGCAAGCGGATTACGGAAAAAGATGCGACGACGGAAAATACAAACACAAGAATAGTAAATCGAGTGGGGGGAAGGAGTCAGACAAACATTGGGGGGGGGGGATCCGAAATCGGCAACATACCTTTGTCCACTTGGCATTTGTCACCGAAACGGCAAATGTAGGCGTGGTGTTTTCGTATCGTTCGCCGAAAGAAGCCTGCAATCGACAATTTGTTTGTGGGAGGGAATCGATTTCAGATGTTTGCTTTCCGTTCAGAAACACTGCTTCTTCGGATGTGTTTGCGTTCCCACACCGTTCTCACATATGTTTTCGCGTGCACTTCAAAACATCACAGTTTCCCCCCGAGACACCACATCTTCTAGAAATCGTCATCTTGACACCACTCTGTTTTAACCTTTTCTTCCCACGCAAGGGCTCTCCACCGAAACTGTTTTGAAAACACGGTTTACCAGACGGTTTTTTAAAATTTTCACTTTTTATATGGAATTAAACTTGAACGATTACTACCCGAGAACGCATCGTCGTGTCTTCAAAAAATCCCGGAGAAATTCCAATTAGATGCGTATTTTTTGAAAATAATTCAAATACGGTTTTCTTCAGCACCAAGCTGGCACTTTTCCAGGAAAAAATCCATTTAGCTTTGGCTTCTATCCTTCTTTTCGGTTGTTTTCCACGAAATGCGATCCGTGGGTTTCAAGAGCATCCGGGCGAAAGCGAAACCCCCTCTCCACTCGAGGCTGCATCCGCAGTAGAAGAAGCGGTTTCTCACTTCATTTACTATGTGCCATAACGCATTAGTGCATTGTTTGGGAGACAGAACACATGTGTCACGCCACACATCCTCCCGCTCCGTCTTGTTTTCCATTCAAATTTCAGCTGTACGACTAGACTAGAATTACCTTTGCACCCGTCGCAACTCATCGCTCCGTAGTGTTTTCCGGTGGCCTTGTCGCCGCAAATCGCGCAGAACACGTTCTCGAACGACTGCTGCGGACTTTGGCTCGTTGATGACGTGGCGACGACTTCCTCTTTGTCTTCGGGACTCATTCTCGGACTGAAATTGCGGGGAATTAGATGAAAACGTGGGAGAGGAAGAGGGCGCGGAAAGAGGGAGAGACAACGAAGAAGACTGCCACGAGGTGGTCGAATGACGGCTGACTGATCGATAGATAAGGTCTTATTATGATGATTCCATCAGACAAGAATTCAGAGCAAACACGTGTGCTCTCGAAACGGCTTACTGTAGTTACTCCACGGGGACTACAAACAATAAGGAAAGAATGGCCGAGAAAACCAACTGTGTACTTCACCAGGACAAGATGAGAAAAATTCCGGGCGCGGGCAATTCAATTTTTCTATTTATTCGCTTTCATTTTATCGGAGCTCTTTTTCTGATTGCGCATTTTCGAAAACATACGTTTCATTCTGTTGCCGCATTTTTCGTTATCGCAAAAATTTACACCCATTTGACTTTGTCACCAAAAGACAAGAGAAAACTAAGACAGAGTGTTTACCACTGTAGTCTCGCACAACGTCTCTTTTTCTCTAGTACACCTTGCCCTCACTGACTGTCACCCTCGTTTTCTGCGTCTCCCAAACATTCGTTTTATGTTGCAACATTGATTTTCCGTCGGATAGATCGATACCACATTGTCTTCATAATCTCATATGGTTTCCATCAATCAGAACGACGGAACGAGTAGATTGGAAGGAATAAATCCGTTTGCATCATTATAAACAACCTCAGATCTCCCCGCTGCTTCCCCCGAAACAGCGCATTGGACCGAGGATAATCCAAGAAATGGACTCCTTTAGAAGCGGCCAGGTGTCCGGAAAGCCTCGTGGCGGTCCCTAATGGGGACGCCGTGGCCCGGGGACCTCGCTCACCTGTTTCCGTTGTCGTCGTCGCCTCGCAGCTGCTGTCTCTCGGCTCTCGAGTAACATCTCTCTCGCTCACTCCATCTCTCGCGTGGCCTGTCGCTCACCTGCCGCCTGCAAACCACCCGCCAGACTGCTGCCTGATGCACTCTCTACTCTCCTATCTCGCGCCAACCGCTTTGTAGTTTTTTATCTCCTGTCGCCCGAACATAATGTCCCCATGTCTCCTATAGAACTTATAGGGAGAACGTCTCAATTCAAGGGCCCGAAGAATGGAATGCTCCGCAAGAAAGTTGTTTTTCTCCATCATTACTTCCAGTTTTCTGCTTGCTCACGGCTCATTAATTCTTCTAATATCAATCTTGATGCCACAAACCAACTAACAAGTTTTTCCGCGCCGTCTGTACGCGGAAGAGAGCGAATGCTTCTGCGCAAGCCCACTCTCTCCCTCTCTTTCGCAACCTCATCCACCTTCGAATTGCATAAGAGGAATTTATGCATGAAAATGTGTTCCGAGATAGGGAAACCACTAAGAATTGCTAATTTGGCCCAGCTGACTCGCTAGCTTCTTTGTCCCATTTCTGTTTGTCGTCTTTTTTTCTTTTCGGCCATTGCTGGTGTGAAATAGAAATAGTCCTCTCATGAAATTTTAATCCAGTTTGAAGAATCGAAGGATTGAGGCCATGGACACGCACCCATTTCGGTCGGTTTTATTGACTAGGTGACTCCCCTTCAAGTACCCTTCTGGACCCTCCCACTGAATTCGTTCAGGTTCCACTCCTCGAAACCAAAGTCTATTATTCATTTGAATTGATATAATCTGTTGTATTGTAAATATGACACGTCTGATCGATGAGAACGAGTGACTGACTCGCCAGCGTACTTGATAGTCCAGTTATCTCGCAGTCTCTCCAGTTCTCCACTTCATTTTTCAATAGCGGGGTCTGCGGTTCGTAAGCTGATACCAGTCGGCTGGTTCAAAGCGCCACTTCTCTTCGAATTCATTTCGCTCTCCTTCCCTTCGTCGCACTAATGAGTCAGTGAGACGACGCATTTTTATGCCGCTTTCGTAAGATGTTGAAAGCGAAAGAGCTGTCGTTCTCGTTCTCTCTGTGAAAAGAAATTCCGAGAACTTTCAGAAACGGAATGAGGTTTTCATAGAGTCATTGGGCTGGAATGATAGAGCACGCAACCGAGAAAATATCTTTTTTCGCTCTTCCTTCCCTTTTTTCAGGTATGGATCATCTGAAAATTCCAATAACGTTAGCTCTATTCATCACCGCACCAAAGAACATCTTCAGACCGCAAATGGTAGTTCCTAGTTTGAACTCTTTGTGCTATGTGTCAGGGTGCGCTTTTCGAATCACGTGTTCATTGAATATTCAGTCCCCCATTTGTCTTTAAATTTTCCTTTTTCCCACCAGCGTTACCCCCCCCCCCCCATGGAGTATCAGGAACAATAGTCAAATTTTCGACAAGTTGTCCTCATTCTCCACCTGCAAAACAAACCAATTAGCCCTGAAGAAGCCCCCTAAACGGCATCCCGATTCGCAGTTTACGGTCTTCCGATGAGAAAAGCAAACTTGTTGTGCGAATAGCATGTGGATTCCATATTTTGGTGGCAAAAACTGCGCACAATGATGATCCGAAACGCCTCGTTTTATGAGCCTCATCGCGCATTTCCTCTTCTTCTCTCCCACTTCTCTCGCCATGGAGCGCACTTGTTTCGTAATCTGCCTGCGTTTCTCGGTTCCGCCCAGTTCCTCCCTCTCGCAACTGAGTTCACTTTCGTCAGTTCTCCTCTCTGTGCGCAGAAATAATTTAAATTTTTTAGGGTATAACATGGACAGGATCGAGCAATTGAACCTGAACCTTCAAAACATCCTCGAGGATGTCGACATCGATTCAGAAGGCTCGGAAAGTTCATCAGAAGAGGAAACAGAAACGATAGCACAAGGTGAGTCATGGTTAGTCATTCTTCTTTTCTTATTCTCTTTTCCAGAAAGTGGAGTGGTCGAAAATGTGGAGGAGCTGGAAGACAGTGACTCCGACTACGACGATGGAGACATGTTGGAATTCGCAGAAGCCACTGGAGGTACAAATCATTCAATTACACATTAAATATAATTGAGATATTTTTCAAGATTTCACGAAAAAGCTCAACGCAGCACGTTCAAATGCAGTAGGACCAAATGCTCGGAATCGATTAACTCGTGAGTTAGCATAACGGACCATTCAATGAGCCGCATTTATCGGTGAAATGGAGCAGATATTATTGTTATTGCCACTGACAATGGCGAGCGTTTTCAGTTGACGTGGAGCGGCATGCGGATACTAGTGAAGATAGGAAGCGGAAGCGAGTCAAAGATCGAGCCGATCGTGCCACCGTCGAGCAGGTCCTTGATCCACGTACTAGACTAGTGCTTTTCCGGCTCCTTCAACGAGGAACATTGCTTAATATTGATGGATGTATTTCTACTGGAAAAGAAGCGAATGTATATCACGCAACAGGAACAGAAAACGATTTGGCGGTCAAAATCTACAAGACCAGTATTTTGACGTTCAAGGATCGAGAGCGATATGTTACTGGAGAGTTCAGGTATCCGGTTTTCCAAAAATTCCATCAAATATAATATTTTAGGTATCGTCACGGTTACTGTAAATCGAATCCAAGGAAAATGGTGGCCGTGTGGGCGGAGAAAGAGATGAGAAATCTGGCAAGAATGCACGAAGTCGGTCTGCCCGTTCCCAAGCCACACATGCTCAAGGGGCACGTTCTTGTAATGGACTTCCTGGGAAAAGACGGATGGCCTGCACCACTTCTCAAAAACGCGAGCTTGAGTGCGGAGGTAATCGCTTCCCTCGGAGTCATTATCTATAAAAGTATACAGGAAGCCGAGCCAATGTACGTCGGATTGGTGCGAGATATGCGCCGATTGTACAGAGAATGTCGGTTAGTCCATGCAGATCTGAGTGAGTTCAACATGTTGGTTCACGATGGGAAGCTGTGGATCATCGATGTCTCTCAGTCTGTAGAACAGGATCATCCGCATGCTCTTGAGTTCTTGCGAATGGACTGCAACAATGTGAACAAGTTCTTCAGGTTGAGTTTTCTCAAGCAGGGATCCAGTTAAAACAATTATTTTTTAGAGAACTCGGAGTTAAAGTTCTCTCTGTGCGTCGTCTTTTCGAAGTCATTGTTGATCCTTTGATGAACAGCAAAGAGATGGAAACGATCATCGAGGAGGAACGAGTTCTTATCAATTCTGAAGATGACGCCCTTTTCATGAACGCATTCATTCCTCACAAACTGGAGCACGTTCTTCATTTTGAGCGAGATGGAAAACTGGCAAAAGAAGGCGTCGAAGCCAACAATCCATTCCAGAACATCGTCTCCAAAATTGATCTGAAAGGAGATGGGTTCGGCGAAGATGGCAGTGAGGATGAGGAAGAAGAGAACGAGAAGAAGTCAAGAAAGAAGAGAGCTGAACCCACAGAAGAAGAAATTGAGGAGAAAGAACGGAAAATTGCCATGCACACCAGAAATCGAGACGAAACCGCTGAAGAGAGAAAACAGCGGAAAGCGGCTGTGAAGGAGGAGAAGCGAGAGCAGCGAAAGGACAAAGTTCCGAAACATGTGAAGAAGCGTGCGCATCGGCAGCATATGAAGTGAATCAAGGTAACGCCTCTCATAATTTGTGGGAACTCCTGTTTCATTCCGCCCTTTCTCATCCAATTTACGCCGCGTCCAAAACGACTCCTGTGTGTTCCCGAGGGCAAGGATGATGATGAATTGAGCGGTGTCCAGTAATAGTGACTACTTTCGCTGGCCAGTCGTATAGATCGCCGGTCGGAAACGGGGCGATTCGATGTATCTGGCACTTATCGCGTTTTTGATCTACGTATAATTGATATTAGGTGCGCTGTCTTCTCCCAGTTCCTTTTCTACATACGCGCACTTTTCCACGTCAGTAGTCTTTAGAATTCTGAAAGAGGGTTAGCAAGGAGGCCGCAGTTCCCCGGGGAGACGCGGAATGCCCATTTTTCATGTTCTTCCACCCCGACACTTCTCATGTCTTTCCGATTTTTATTTTTCCGGCCAGCTGATTCTGTGCCCCTTTCACTTCAGATATTTCTCTTTTTTTCCAGAAATAGCATTTGAAATTCCTTACATTTCAGGTCTCGGCAGTTTCTCTTATCAGTTGGAGCCTCTTTCCCACTCAACAAACATGTTTCTCTCTGTTGTTCATCATTGTTATTTTCTTTTTCCCAAGTATTCTTTTCCCCACCCGCGCACACACAACTTTTGGTGATTGTCGCCGGATAATTGGCTAATCACAGGGCGGTCCGGCCGGTCACGGCCACTATCAAATCATCGAACATTCGAGTGCTGCCCTCTTTTCCAAACTTTTTCTGCCATCCCTCCTCGATGATTTTGAGAAAGAAGATGTGGTTAATTCGATTCGAATACCAGTTTCCTCGCTCCTCGTCTACTCTGATTTGTTTTGATTGTTCGATTTCGCCTCCGTTCTCCTCTCTTTTTCTCTCGTTGTTGCACTCACTTTGCATTCGCGTCCGTTTCTTTTTTCTTGTTGTTTCGTTACTTTGTTACTTCCACTTGTTCGTCTAATTATAAACCGTTGTTGTTAAGTTCTCCATGCTGATTTTCTCTTCATTACATCCGGTCGCTGTATCCGGCTCTTTTACCTGCTCCGTTCTCTTTGCATTCTTTTTTTTTCAGCAAGTTCTTTCCAGGCTTTTGCTCGAGTTGTGTTAGACTAGGAACGTATCTGGAAATGGACTCGGATGATGTAAGAATTCGCTTCAATTTTCGAAAATAATTCTTTTTCAAGGTTCGCAAACGCAAGGAGTACGCCGAGAGGAAAGTGAAGGAGAGACATGCGGCGTTGCGGAAAGAGGCCGAGGAGCGGCGGAAGCAGACGATCGAGCATAGAGAAAGGTGCGTTTTCAGTGAACACTGGAATTTGTTTCTTTTTTTTTAAAGTAGAGTCAAAATTTCGATTAACAACACAGCCCCTTCGAATAATTTCTTTCGCCTTTTTTTTTGAAGTTCCACTAGCAAATACACGCATCTGTCGTCGCTGTTCCTAGCACTGCCAACCAGGTGTGGACCGGCTGGTGCACATCTGTCGTCCTCGTTGCTCTTCTCAAAATCGAAGTTAGTTACAGAGTCCAGAGCCAATTGAAGAGAGAGCAAGTGCTGCTTCAGAAGAGAATGCAGCAGCTCAACGAAGACGAAGAACGAAAGAAGACGACTCTCGCGAAACAGCACGAGGCCACGTCACGAATCGCTGCAATCACTAAATCGCCGAAATCATTCGCTTTCGGGTCATCGACGCCGCGAACTCTGGCTTATTTAGATAATTTGCCAAAGAGCGAACAACAGTATGACAAGAAACTACGTCCGCTAGATGCTAACGTATCTGCAACTTCCCCACTTGCCACGGTATGTTTTCTTTCACAAATTGTCTTCGAGACCCGATTAGAATAATAGAAAAAAAACATTCAGGAGTCTTGTTTGAATCTGCGATATGTGGAGGTATTCAAAAGAGTGCTCTTAAAGTGTAACCAATTCTCTCCACTTACTCTCAATAACTGCCTTCACCTCGCTCGTTCTTTTCATTACTCAATGCTTCTTTCACGAATTCCTCTGTTTTCAGAGCCCTACCGCAAAAGCCGCCCGTTTCCTACCGACCACTCCCAGTCGGCCACCTCCGGCGGCACACAAGCCGGCTCCAACAATGACCTCAATGACGTCTTCGATGTACGTCACGTCATCTGCGCCACCCACCAGACACGCGAAAACATCGATAAAACCTACAACAACCACTGCAACTACGAAACGTATCTCACAAGGGGTACCTTCAATGATGACTCAGTCAGTATACACTCCTACAAGTCGTCCATCTACCACTTCGAGACTATCAATGGCAAAAACAAATCGTGGATCCACACCAATTTCTAGTCGCGCTACACGTAGGTGTAAGATTTTGCATCCAAACCGAACCTTTCGATTTCAGCACCAGTCGCGCCGGCTGCAACTAGACGTTCGATGGGCGTACAGAAGCCGCCTGCGCCGAGAAAGTCAGTGTTCAATTCGAAGTCGGAAGTTAAGAAGGCGCCCACTCAGCTCAACGAAGCTCCGGCAGTCACTAAAACGACAACTCCCATCGTTGAATCAATTGTTGAAACTGCTTCTTTGGCGGAAGAAAATATCGAAACGCCAATCGTCACACCGATTGTCGAAGAAGAAAAGTTGGTCGCAGATGATCAACCCGAAGAAGAGAAAACGTCCGAAAACGAAACAGCTGGACAGCTCATTACAATGGAAGAAGAGGCTGAAGACACTGAGAAGATTGAGGCCGTGTCCGAGGAAACCGAGATTATCGTTCCAGTCGAAACTCTGGTGCCGGTGTCCGAGGAATCTCCCGTTGAGGCTTCCGTTGAGGCTACCGTTGAGGCTACCGTGGAAGCTGCTGTAGAAGCTCCCGTGGAAAACGCTCTTCCGCACGAATCGGATGTTCCAGTTCCAGAATTGACTTTCGATGCAGTGGAAGAAGTTTCGCATGAACAGCCATCAACGATGTCCGAGGAGTCAGTTGCTACTGTCCCAGAAGTAACTGAAAGCCAAGATGAGGAGGTGTCTGGTCGTGAAGACGACGAAAAGGAAGGCACAATTCTTTCCGAAGACACTGAAAAAGA
The DNA here is from genome assembly GCA_963932285.1 of Caenorhabditis macrosperma. Classification (NCBI taxonomy): domain Eukaryota; kingdom Metazoa; phylum Nematoda; class Chromadorea; order Rhabditida; family Rhabditidae; genus Caenorhabditis; species Caenorhabditis macrosperma. The sequence goes on from OZ010622.1 coordinate 6,920,778, forward strand.
AGAGCTGATCTCGTTGGCTCATGAAACTTCCGAGTCCCACGTCGGTTCATCCGTCAACACTTCTCTCGCTGATGAACTAATTGATATTCAACAGAACAAGTCACATGATGATATCGTGCCGTCGAAACCGGAAGTTGTCGAATTGGTGAGTCAATGTGAAAGAGACTGACATTCTCATCTGTTTTTTTTTCAGAAATACCCGAATCCGGAGGAGTCCCGTGTGGCAGCGGTTGCTGTAAATGACCTCGTGGACGTGTTCGGGAACGATTTCATCAACGAGAATCCGCCACAGCGCATCGTTGATTTTGATGAAGACACTGACAGCGGTAAAGCTTCCCCAACTTCTTCGGAGACATCTTCCACCACTGATGAAGTGACACCACGCAGTGCGATAGAAGAAGTGAAAGTCGCGGCTCCGCGCGTTCTCCCACTCGTCCGGTCTGCAGAAGACATTGCCAAGAAAGAAAGAGAAGCGAAAGAATCGGAAGAGAGAAGAACACGTCTTGCCGAGATACTGGCAAAGACCAGAGGAATGGCATCGCCGGTAACGAACACGTTGCCTCCACCAGCTGCTCCAGCACTCAGTAAGTCCTTCGCTGAAACCCGTTTGTACATCGTCAGGAGTTTGAGTCCGTGCCGCGACGGTTTATTTGGGAATGCGCGTTAACCCTTTGTCGAATTTCTTTTCTGAATGAGTTCTGATCGATTCGATGCTCGCCCGCTCGCAATCTCGTTCCCCAGAATCAGAGCTCAGTCAAGTTTTTTTCTCTATTCTTTATCCATTATCATCTATTCTGTGCCACTTTCATCGATAGGCCCCGTAGATTCAACACCATCACCAGTCACCTCACCGCCGACGCCGCCTTCACCATTGCCTTCCGTGGCCGAACAGAGTTCAGCTGCTCCGTCGTCTTCATCATCTACAATCGTATCGAAAATGGAAGAGAATACTGAAAAGACATCGAATGGTGAGCCTGACGTCCCTTTCCCGGCATGTTGATGTGGTTAATCTGAATGTTTGCTTCGCGCATTCCTTACCCTTTTCCTCGTCGTTCAACCGGTTTCTTCACTTCAAGAATACATCGACAAGGAGCATCTGGAATTGTCTGTCGAAGTTAAGCGCTTTGCTTTCTCACTGTTTCAGAACACGGTCGATACGGTGATCTAGAGTGTACTTACTCACCAATAGTTTACGAAACTCTTCTGTATTAGCCTCTTTACCATTGTCTTCACTTTCTGTTTGCCATTTTCATTTCCTAATCATTGTCCGATTACTCCGCACTTAGTTTCTAAATATCCACTTGTTGTCTTCGCCGGTGTTGGTTGGCTCATCTCGTCCGGAATGACTACGTGATTTGTATCTAGTGTGGAAATAATCTTTTACAGCTCACGCCTTCCTTTTTGATTTTTTAATTTACAGAAACTGGTGGCACTAGTGACGTACTAGCCCGTGTAGCTGCCAAGACCAACTTACCGTCGCTACAAAAGATTCTACAGAGAAAGCAGGGGAGCAACCCGTCTCTTCAGGTTGAAGTTCGCTTTCTCCTAAATTCTCACTCTCCATTTTTTGCAGACTTCTGAATCGACTGGTGGAGAAATCTATTAGTTTCGCCTCCTCCCTACTATCGCTCTGCCTATTCATTCACATCTCACGGGTTACGTCTTATACGGTATCTACATAGTTTTCATCTTGTCCAATGCCACGTCATTACAGATCTTGCCTATCAAAGTGCATTTCGACTGTCGTTCATGTTCTTCAGTTGTCTCATTCATGTCCACTCGCTTTATTGACCCCATTTTCTTTTTTAAAATTTCCTGTATTTCTCCGAAATTCCCCGATTGTGTCGTATATCGAATATAATTGTATCGCATGCATGTAAACTAGACTATTATTGCTCACCACCGTTTTCATCATCTCCTACATTTTTCCACTCAAAATGCCCTTGCATTTTTCTTTGTTTTTTTTTGTTGGTTTTTCTCATTCTCCGGGAAACATCAGTTTTATACAGCGCCTTCTTGGTTCTTTGTCGCAAAAAGAACTTCCGGAACCTTTCCTTCTTGGATGGTTTTCAAGGACTCATGCCAGTCGTTACTATTACCTTTCATAGAAGGGGCGGAACTTTTTTCCCGGGTGTTGAACACATTCTTACTGTGTGTAAATAAACGTTTTGGAACCATTCAAGTATTCTCAATTGCGAAAAAGCTAAATATGATTCACATTTCGGAAATGGTTGTTTCCCTTTGTACTTACTACGACGCTCCGAAATTTCGCCGCTGCGCTCGGTTTAGCTCTCGTATGTTTGTACTCCTCGAGGACGAACCAACTTTTTGACGACGCCTCCACAGCCACCCCGGTACAATTCATATTTCCAGAACACCGCAGATTTAAAAATGGCCAAGAATATGCAGAACACTTCTTACCGAAAGCTGGATGTGGACGCTTTCGATCCCGAACTGTACGATGAGAACGATGAGAGTGAGTCATCCGTTTGTATAAGAGAAATAATCGATTGGAGACGTTTTCATTGTGCTTTCTTTGCGCATGTGTATGCTTTAGTGTCCTTTCCGTAAGTTAACAAAAAGCCAGCCACTGGAACTAGTAGTTAAAAGACAGATATTAAGCTTAATGTTATATCATTCAGTTGAGTATGTAGAATCGGGTGTTGAAGAACAAACCGTGCGGGTTCGAACAGAAAGTATTTACAGCAGTCGACACCCCTGGCCTTGGACCAGACGAGCGAGCTGTTCAGGGATTCCTGAGCTCCAACAGACTGGAAGATGCTCTTCACGCGTCGCTGCTCTCACCTCCACTCAAGACAAAAGACCAGGTTCGTGCCAGTTCCGGCAACATGAACACGTTTCGAATCTTCTCAGAGTGTCAAAGATCGGGCTACTCAGTTGGTGACAAAAGTGCTGCAGTCGTTCAAGAACTCTGAAATCGAGGCAACAGTTCAAAAGTTGTCGATTGACGAAGGTGACATTCTCATGAAGTACGTCTACAAAGCAATGGAACTCGGCGCCGAGGCGGCCACTTGTCAGTCTCTTCTCGCCTGGCACGCACATCTCGTCGCCAAGTTCGGCCATGGGGCCATCATGCGTGTGTTCTCCGGTCGTCAACGTCTCTGATCTTTCTGATCCTCTGCATCCTTGCATGCTGTGATATTTATTCCCTCGCCACCCATATTCTCCTTGTAACTTTCTGAGGCGAGTAAAGCTTTACAGCCCATTACCGTCCTCGAAAGATATTGAAAAGCTGCCAAATAAAGTTTTAAAAATAAATAAAGCTTCATGAGTTTGAGCGGGAAATAAAGCACCAACAGTCACCAGTAAGGGTTCAATAAATTATATATATATTGGCAGTACAATTAGTAAAAGATGGAAAGGCACATGATAATATCACAATGGAAAATGTAGAGAGAAATATGGCGGATTACGCTGCCTCTTCGTCGTCTGAAATCTTCGGACTCACTGACTCGATTTCACGGGAGAGAGGATTCGGTGTATTTGGCCTTCGGAACTCCATGGCCAGTAGGGAACTGGATAATGAGAGGAGAAGAAGCAGAGCGAGAGAAATGCACATTGAGACGATGAACTGAGATATACTCATTCCGATGTCTAACCAGCTGCCGTCGTCTTTCAGTTGATGGAAGAAGCACTGAAATCTCCGAATTTAGAGGAACGTTGGCACTTTAAGTTTACCATTGACATGAAATCGGTGAAGATCAGTACGAAGCAGCAAAGTCGTTGGATCGACTCTGCGTCGAAACGAACGATCGAAGCGAACGTCGAAGTGACCAGCAGAATGGGAATCAGAAGTTTCAAAACCAAGAGAACTGCCATTGTGAATGGGCTGAAGACGGAAATGAACAGGTTCAGAGTGGACGGGTTGAAAGAATTGATCGAGGCGAAGTTTCCGGTGCCGAACAGTGTGCACAGAACGAATGAGACACACACAATAGCTCGACGGAGTTCAACGTAGCCACCGGAAGATGCTGAAGATGAGACGACGTGGGGGCAGTTTCTCCAGATCAAACTCACTTTTCACGCAGTCAACCTTCAATTGGAGCAGCTCGACATCGGAAAGATGGCCGAACTCGAAACGAAGAAAGAGCCCAAGCAACGACAAGAAAAAGAGAACGAACAGAGATTCGTAGGAAATCGAAAGAAGCGAGTACGGCACCTGGAATTCAGTTGGGACCAGAGGAACAACTAGATGAGAACTTACGTAGAAACAGAGAGCGTATGCAATCAACCGATCTACTAGATACGGTCCTGAGAGAATAGATGGAGCAACGACAGAGGCAGGAATCGACAACCATGATATCCATCGAGCAATCGTAGGTGGCTGGAATGAAGTTCTTGTAGAAGAGCATTCCTAACGAGCTGACTTTAGAAAAACCGTAATTGACTACGAAAATGAAGACCGCTGTCGAAGACTGGACGTAAACCATCAGTTCCAGCATCTGATGCATTCTGGCTAGACATGGGCGACGAGAGAGACGACGACAGAAGAAGGCGGCAAGAAGAGGCGATGCGATGCAGAGAGGGATGTGGGTGGAGACACCGACTGCTGGAAGGAATGGGAAGACGCACAGAAGGAGACAGATGATCATCCATGTCTTCGACCTGAGTGAACACTTTCAAATGCATTCAGTTGATCATTTCTCACCAGTAGGAGACTATCGGTTGGGAGTAGAATTGAGGAAGAGACACGAGAAGCAGAAAGAGTGCCGCCAGGAATCCGCGGTCGATGAACGTGAGAACGAAGATGCAGATGGTGATGGCTGAAATGTGTTATTGAGGAAATCGTTGAGAACTCATAACTCACTGAATGCCACAAACGCTACGAACGGTCTCATGAACGTGTCGACGGAGAGAACTTTGTTCAGCCAGTCGGGTTGTCGCAGAAGGTCCGTAATCATGTTACTCACGACTACTGTTATCCGAGAGTGATTGTGAAGAACCGAGACGAGGAACACGGGCAGAATTATGTATATGGTCTGAGTGAAACTTAAAGAGCAATATATCGAGAAGAGAAGAGCGAAGACGTGGAGAGCGACGAAGAATCGTTGAGGAACCAGCAACTTGTAGTTCAATTTCGTAGTTGTACTGAAGCGTGACTTCTCTAAAGCTCAGAATGAAGGTTAGACTTACTTGTTGAGGAATGAGATCACAAGTGCTATCCAGGCGAGAAAAACGCAACTGACGGCAGCTCCGAGCATCTGACGATCGTATCGATGATAGAACACGATGGCCTCTTTCATCAGATGCGCGTTGTCAGCGAAAAGAGACGTTGCCACGTTAAATCGGCGATCTCTGCCGAGCTTCGCGAGCGTCGTCCGCAGCGATTCCATTGCCTTATCTCCGAACTTCTCGAACTGACGGAACCAGAAACGACCCGATTTGGCATTTTTAAGGAACACAATTTGTTCTTTCAGTTGTTTGAAATTCGCTTCGATGGCCCGGAATTCGTAGTTTGATCCACGAGAATTCATTATCTGAACCGGCAGAATGCCCATCGAATTTACAGGGATTGGAATCCCAATCAGGGACGAGATGAACGGAGCCAAGTCAATCTGGTTGATATCGGACTTTGCACCGCCTTTCTTCACCCCCGCACCCCATGCAACGAACGGCGTGAGAACCTGAAACGCAGAGTTTATTTGAACTCTGTGCAGCAACAGAACTGAACCTCGTCATCTGTCCCCGCTCCGTGAGATCCCCAATCAGTCATCCCGTGATCCGATGTGAACAGCCATGCAGTCCTGTGATCTCCAAAGAAATCATCGACTAGCCGTTGCACTTTTTCGATTCCGGAATCGACAACTAAACAAAATTTGACGTGAATTGAGACATTCATCAGGCTTACCTTTGATATTTTCGATGTATTGTCTCGATTGTGGTTTGTTGCCGTGGCCATTTGTGTCAATTCCCAGAAGGTGGAGGAAGAATATGTTCTTCGGCTCACTCAACTTTCTTTTCAATGCATCATCCGTTTTGGCAGAATCCAAGAACGTCTGAGTGCGTTATTATAACATCAGGCGGTACAAAAACAACTCACTTCAAAGTGTTCGAAAACCCATTTATCAAGATTCGAAGCATCTGAAGAGGCGAAATCCTCTTCGTCCGCAGAGTAATGAAATGAATCAGCGTTGGAGAGATCGTCGAATAGGTTCACAATGTCTGGACTTCCCCACATCCAACTGTGCGCTGATCGATTGAACACACTGTCGAACTTCACCGGATTCTTCTTCCATCCCTTCGCCACTGCACTCATGTCTTCTGTGATTCCAGCGAAGATTGCCACGTGTCCGGGACGGGATTCCGTTGGCACATGAGATCGTGACAAGCCGTAAATTCCCTGTACTCGGAGATATGCTTTTTTTCGCAAAATTCCAAATTTACCTTTCTGTCGTTCATAATCGCATGGAGATATGGAGACATTTCGGGATACTTATTGAAGGTGTCATACCGTAACCCATCTGAAGAAGTTGAGTGTTTTCAGCAAGAAAAATTTACGAAATACCTGCTGATATGATGAATATCCGTCGAGCCGGGGGATCTGAGCTGGCAATCGAGTGCGGTGGTATGCCATGTACCAATGGACTTGTGTAGTAGACATCGAAAATAGAGTAGATGAGAACTAAGTGAACAGCAATACTGGACACCAGTAACCTCCAAGACATTTGGGTCCGTACCCGTCTAAAAATAATTTTATTTGATTAACAGTTGTTGCAAAACGAGGTCAGATTGAGTTCAGTGAGCTGTGTGCAGTGTAAAGTCCACTTGGCTGCTCCCCAGAGCACTTGGCGGATCTGTGGACTAGAAAAATAATACGTCGGTTCCTCGGCCGCGGATAGAAACGCTCAAAAAACGCTGCAATCACATTTTTGTTACTGATAAGAGCCAATTGTACATTATTCTTCTGTATTAACGAATGATAGGTTACCCAATTGTTTTCCGTTGCTGCGAATGCACCGTCGAAGAGCGTAAGTCGACGAATTATTGATTTTTCACGCAATTTTTCTTCACAGAAACGATGGAGCATCTTGAGAAGCATATTTGGAGCAGGCATCTCCAAGCATTTCCGTTCAAATGTTCAATTTGTGATTTCCCAGCGATCAATGCTCTAAGTTTGCTCGAGCATTTTGAACAGAATCATGCTCAAGAAACGGTAAGCCGAAGTTTGCCTTCAAAAAAAGTCCATTCGTTTACAGACAATCGAGTTCAAAAGAAATTTAGACGACGAGAAACGATTTCGAAAAATGATTGCCGAGTCGATCGCAATCGAGATCGATGAGAATGCCCAGGCTCATTCTAGCCCACAGTTGACGGTGTTAGAGCCCTTGGTCAGTCCGTTCCCTCTATTACTCAACTTAAACAAAACTTGCAGTCTATAGAACAAGGTACTACCCAGATCATGCTCCTACCGTCCACAAGCAACCCTTACGAGGTATTTATAGCTAATTATCAAGTATTTTGATATCTGTTTCCAGGCAATCGTTGAACATCGAACGACAGACGACGAAGATTTCGGAGTGCTCGAAGACGATGAAAACGTGGAAGGTGCGGTGTAAAACCAAATCTTTCAATTTTTTCCCCTAAGAGTTTCAGAAATGATGGATGATGAGGACGATGATGGATATGTCGACGAACTCGGTAATCCTGTCTTTATCGGAGGTATGACTCTCAATGCTGCATAAACCAGAATATATATTCATGTTCCAGCTCACGATGATGACCCAGACTACATGCTTGACGATGATTTGTCTGAGCAAGGAAACGTCCGCTCTACAAGCTATGTAAGTGCTCGTACACGCCGTCGTTCGCAAATTAACAACACTTCCAGCATTTGAAGTATATTCGAACAAGGCGAATGGATAAGCTGATTGACAATGTTGTAGTCAATGCGGCTCAGAGCAGTTCTTCGAGCACGGTATACTGTGATGTCATTAGCAGTGAAAGAGATTCAGTTTTTCAGTCGAACAATCAACAAAATGATGATCATCTAGAGAACGTCAATCAGAAGATCGGAAGGTACAGCTGTGATCAATGCTCAAGAACATTTAGGGTTAGTCTCAAAGCTTTGCGTTTAGGGTCAAATTCTACTTTCAGTTCCAATCAAAACTGGCCGAACATCGTCGAACGCATCTGGGTCTGAGACCCTATTCGTGCCCGTACTGTCCACGAGGATTCTCCCAGAAAGGAGCTCTGAAGACACATGTGCGCCTGCACACAGGAGAGCGGCCATTTGTCTGTCAATGGGAATGTGGAAGAGAATTTGCATCGTCATCCGCTCGAAGACACCACGAGAAGACCCACAGTGGTGAACGACCATACCTGTGTAGCATATGTGGAAAGTCGTTTACAAAGAATTCGCACGTCGTCAGGCATCTCAAGGTAACCTCCTGGAAAGCAGTGTATTCCAGAAACTTTATTTGCAGAACATCCACAACAGAGACGTGATGTCGCAAGAAGGATTAATGTCTAGAGACGGCGGAAGTGATGACGTCTCACTAAGTTTGGTACGTGGGAAGAATGAATTCTCTTTAGAAATGAGCATTTCAGGATCACAAGACAGACATAACACCAGTTGGTAAAGAGAGAGCGGTAGTTCATGACATTGTGGGTAAGTATTGCTCTTCTACAAACAGACATAACCAAATGTATGAAAAGATTAGTTTCAAGAAATCCAAGTAAATATTTAAGTATATCCTCATAATCTTCATCATTACTTTCACTAAGAAAAGACAGAGTTGCTCTTTTGGTATAGAAAGTTCTTGGAAAGACAAAGCATTGAAGATATCCTCTTCACAGCCGGATATAACCTTTCACCGCACAGTTCCAAATTTTTTATCATTTCAGAACAAATCCACGAAGAACGAAAGGACTACAAAGAATATTAACGACCCAGACATATCTAATTTTCAAAATCTAGTTGTTTCATTGATCTTACTGAACACTTCTATTCATTTATCATCTTGTCACAGAATACGGATATACGTTTTGTCTTTTTTTTGTAATTTTTTCCGCTATAAAGTTTCGACTCCAACTTATTCATTAATGAATTCAGCGCCCATTCGCAAGATTAGTCGCCCCCTCATTCTTTTGACACTAGCACTTATCGGAATAAGGTGATTAATAATTGAGCGCGGCGTCCATTCATCCCCTCCCAGATCCATTCGCCGACTGCACTTATCAACCTAATACCCGCCATTCTTTTGCATTCTTCTCGCCAGTTTCGCCTTTTCTCGATTATCAGCTCGCGTCCGACCGTGCGAAACTGCTGTTTTACGACCCGATTGTCACATTGCGACCTGAAAAAATAGTATTAATTCGGAGGTGGTCATCGAAACGGCGTGGAGTCCAAGTTAATGAGCCGGAACTGAGCCCCCTGCCCCTCTCATTCGTTAAAAGTTCCCTTTTCTCTCCCGGGGGACATATATGGTTTCCTTTGGTTTCTTTGCTGTCCCACTTCTTTGTTTTATTGAATAGTGATTCAGAATTGAAAGAAGAGTTCCCACAGCAGTGATCAGAGAAAGGGCGGCTCGGTCACTCTCACAGGCTCACAGAGTCCAGCTGCGTCGGATTGCGGAGGAGGAGTGGACACTTTGTGTCGAATATGAAGCGGTTCCCCCAAGTGATATGCGAAAGTAGATCACCGATCAATCACTAAAAGTTCCTTGTTTGTGTTCTCTTCTCAAAGGATCTTCTTCTACTTTTTTGACAATGGTCATCAGAAGCGGCGGATCCGAAAATAGTGTGTGAGATGGCCTCCATCGTCATGAACACGCATCATCACATGGGGGGCTATAAAAGGCGTCCGAGGGGGGGCAACGGGTGGGTTTGTAGTATTACAGTAGGCGTGGGAACCGCGTGCGCGCCCCTTCTCCCTTTCTTATCTTTCTCTCTCTCTCTCGCTCCCACCTCTTCTTGTCACACGATGAAATCATTGTGCTTTTCACTTCTTATCCTTCTTCTTCTTCTTCTTCTCCTTCTTCTTCTTCAGCCACATATCCAACTTTCAGATAAGAGCCGCTGAAACAGCTTTGTCGCCGCCAACTCAATCCATCTCATCATGCTCCGTTGGCACTCGGTTCGCAGGAAACAGCACCAGCAGCTGCAAGGTAAGAGATGATGACGTGGCATCATTAGAGAGGAGGGGGTGTCAAAAAGTGTCTACTATTCGCGGTTGTTGACAGATCCGTAATGTGTAACTAAATAGAGAGTCCAATGAGAGTTCGCCCACGTTCTGACTCACATCGAAAGCTCTCAGTTATCCAGGAACTGTTCTTCTCTCTGAGCAGCAGCTCCTCGTGGTTCAGATTTGAGATCAGAAGTCGTATTGTTTCGTCTCTTCTTTCTCATTTGCCCCCATAAGACGACCTTCTCTTTTTGGCTCATCCTCGCCATAAAAGCGCCCCTCTCATTGACTCATAATTGCATGACGACCAGTGGTCCGTGGCTGCTCCCTCCCGTCGCCCCCCCCCCCCCCCCTACTCCCCCACTTCCCCCCGACATCTGATTATCGGGCGGCTCACTGATTCCGTCGATTGCTCACATTCCCACGCAGTCATTCCGCATGTTTTCGCAAAATCTTTCCTCGAACCAACAAAAAAGTAATCGAATCGGTCGGTCCGGTGGCCCCCGCTCGCCGCTTATTTCCGCTTCTCTGTCACTGCTCCCAGCGGCCCAAATGACGGATTTCACTCATTTCCTCTCACCTCCTTAATCATCCTTTCCTCCTCCTCCCTCCCATTTACCCCCTTCACTGACTCTCTCCCCCCTCCGGAAACACGATGATCGTGACGTCCGAGTCGATCATTTTCGCAGACGAACTGCCTATTCTAGACTGTCTGGCAGGTAATGTCCGTTTGTTCCCCCTCCCACCCTCTACCGTAGTCATCAATAATGCGTCAGCCACACGGCTTCTCGGGGGGCTATCCGATTTCCCATACGCCTGGAAAAACATAAAAACTAGCAGGAGGAATGAGTAATGTGCTGCCAAATGATATGCAAACAGTGGCCGCTCCTGCGCTGAGCCCCTTCCCGAAGCTCACTCTCCAATCGTTTTTCCACTTTTCTCGTCAATCGAACAAAACGTTTTCAGCCGAGCTGTCGAGCGGTGCGGCCAGTATGCTGTCCGCACCCGAATCGCGGCGGGTCAGTCGATCAATGAGTGTCAAAGGTGAGTCTCGGAACGTCTCGAACGTCTCCGCAGAGATCAGTTCAGCTCCAACGGCCGCAGAGTACATGCCGTTGCCGGTGGCCGACAAGCCGCTCACTCTGACCGTTTCCAACTCGCACAGCATCGATCCGAACGAGCCGATCGCCGCGTTGGGTGGTCTGACGCCGACGAAAGAGGGCAGGGTGGCGGCGCTGCGGAGAAGAAGCTCGATGGTGAGGGACAAGTGGGCGACGAAAATGGAGTTCCTTCTCGCAGTCATCGGATATGCGGTTGATCTGGGGAACATTTGGAGGTGGGAAAGAGAGAGAGATGTGAACGTCTTCCGAATGAATCCCTCTGCAGATTCCCGTCAGTTTGCTATAAGCACGGAGGCGGCGCCTTCCTCATCCCCTACTTCATTATGTTGATGATCGGCGGTCTTCCGATGTTTTACATGGAACTGGTTCTCGGGCAGTTCCATCGTTCCGGTTGCATCGGAATATGGAGAAAAGTGTGTCCGTTGTTCAGAGGTTAGCCATACACTGCTCTTGATCCCCTCTACTATCGGATGCCATCGAAATGGCAACCGAGGAGAGCTCTTCCGGTTAATCATTATATCTCGAGATTGATAAGAGATATCAAAATGTTGTCAACAGTAAACTTATAGTTCATTAATAGTACTACAAGTTTGCTGTTAACACCTTTTTGATATCACTTATCAATCTCGAGATATAATTATTCTCCAGTAGAGCTCTCCTCGGTTGCGGAGCCAATTCGATGGCATCCGATAGTATGTGTGTTCTCAGGAATCGGTTACGGTATTTGTTGCATCTGCACCTTCATCGCCATCTTCTACAACGCCATCATCGCTCAAGCCGTCTACTTTGCCATTGTTTCTCTTTCGAAGATCTGGGATTCCGAAGTGCCGTGGGCCACGTGCAACAACACGTGGAACACTCCGAGATGCTCCGACGATCTCAACGTGACAATGTCTCGAAACGGAACACGACTGAGCACTCCCTCGGAGGAATACTATCTGTAGCCGCAGTTCTCAATCCATCCACTCCAGTTTCTGTTCAGATACAACGTGCTGGAAGTCCAGAAATCGACGGGATTCGAGGACCTCGGAGGCGTCAAAGCCTCGATGGCCGTCTGTCTTGCAGCCGTCTTCACAATGGTCTACTTTGCCCTTTGGAAAGGTCCGCAGTCGTCGGGAAAGATCGTCTGGGTCACTGCCACCGCTCCCTACGTCATTCTCTCGATTCTCCTCGTCAGAGGACTCCTCCTCCCGGGAGCGCAAAACGGCCTCTACTACTACGTCACTCCGGACTTTGAGAAGCTGAAAGATCCCGATGTAATCAGAATGACCAATGACTCAGAACCTGTCCGTTTTTCCAGGTCTGGTCCGCCGCCGCCACCCAAATCTTTTTTTCCCTCGGACCCGGATTCGGAGTTCTTCTCGCGCTGAGCAGCTACAATGACTTCAACAACAACTGCTATCGGTGAGACCTTCGATCACTTTCGCTCTCTTTCCACGAACGAATTCAGCGATGCCGTCACCACTTCCATCATCAACTGTGCCACTTCCTTCTTCTCCGGTTGCGTCGTCTTCTCTACCCTCGGTTACATGTCCCTTCTCACCAATCGTCCTATAAACGAAGCGAGTGAAACCACTCGATGTCCCAATGAACCCACTTCTTCAGGTCGTCGGCGAACACGATGCATCGCTCATCTTCATCGTCTACCCGCAAGCGCTCGCCACCATGGACTACAGCAGCTTCTGGTCTCTCATCTTCTTCGTCATGCTCATCACCCTCGGAATCGACTCCACATTCGCCGGAATCGAAGCGCTCATCACTGGATTCTGCGATGAGTCTCGTTTCCTGACCAAGAACCGAAAGTGGTTTGTTCTGCTCGTCTGCGTCATTTACTACTTCCTCAGCTTCCCCGCAATCAGCTACGTGAGCTCCTTCCAGTAGTCGTTCTTCTATAATCATCTCGTGTTCAGGGTGGTCAGTTCGTTATTCCGTTCCTCGACGACTACGGCGTTTCGCTGTCCGTCCTATTCATCGTCACTTGTGAAATGATAGCCGTCTGTTGGTTCTATGGTATCGATCAGTTCTCCAAAGACATTCGTGCAATGCTCGGCTTCTATCCCGGCATCTACTGGCGTGTCTGCTGGATGTGCTCTCCTGTGTTCATCAGTGTAAGTGATCCCTTCCTTCTTCGCAGGGACATTCCATTCGAATCCAGATTATCTTCATAATGACCGTCTACAACAGCTCGTTCAAACCTCTCCAAATGGCCACCTACACATTCCCTTGGTGGAGTGTCATTCTCGGTTTGTCTCTCTCTCTCTCTCTCTCTTCCTTTTCAATCACTTCTTTCCAGGATGGTTCCTCCGCCTCATTTCTGTTCTCGCCATCCCTGGATTCGCCATTATCTACCTACTCAGTGGCTCTGGATCCCTCACCGAACGCTTCCGCTGGGCCATCACCCCACAGCAACGTCGTCATTCGGCCACTTCTCTCGCCGCCGACCCCACCCAAATCATTGATAGCTCGTTGTTGGATCCCGTTCACACTCTCACTCCCGTCTGATCTCTCTCTCTCTCTCTCTCTCTCTCCCCACACCCGATGTTCCGATCTCTATACCTAACCCACGAGGTGCCGACCCAATTAGATTTCAAGAGCGTTTTTCGCATAATAAACACGCAAGAGCACGCAGCAAGACAAATGTAAATACTTTTTATATGTTATTTTAATTCTTTTTTCATCTCATTTTTAAAACGAATGAATATTTACGCAGCAGGATGAGAGGGTGCCGAGTGTTCAGATCAACCAAAACCGTATTGAAAGAAGTTAGACAGGGAAGAAATCACAGATGACTATGAATGCTTTGGGAAGGTTGGCCTTGCTTATTTACACTGTCAGCCATGGAACAGGAATCATAGATACAGGGGCTGACTGGCCAGCGATCGAACGATCCAGTGCACACATCGCTCGATGTTCGTTCCTTCGAGAGCGGATACAGGGAGCACGGCGAGATCAGAGCGATGATTGTCGTCTTCGAGCATCATTCGGACCTGGATTCCAGAGTCAATATACAGAGATTTGTCCGGAACTAACCTCAGCCGCTGGAGCAGCACCTTCCATTTCACTCTTGTTGACCGCTACCAGAACAGGAAGATTTTGGACTATTTCATTGGCCATGACTTCTTCTGGAAACAGAATTCGAATTTTTCTATGAATCTGCCAATTGGTTTCAGAAAACTCACTGAAAAGTGCGGCTACTGTTGAGAAAAGGTCACTTCGTGTGGCATCTACGACGAATATCAGCGCATTTGCATCTTCGAAATACGTTGCCCAGAGCTCTCGTAAACTTTCTTGACCTCCCAGATCCCAAAAATTGAGACATGTGTTATTGAGCTCCACCTTTCCAGCTTAAAACTCAACGAGGTTTTTACAGCACACAAACAAACTTACTATTCAATCCTACTGTCGCAGTGATTTTAGACGGGTTCAGCACTCCGTAATCTTTTACAAAGTGCGCTTTGGTTTGCTCCAGAAATGTCTAAACACACAGCTTCGTCAATTTTCCGATTTGTCCTGAACTCACGGTTTTACCGGCATTGTCCAGACCGACAATTACCACGAAGTAGTCTTTCTTTTTGAAGAATTTCTCCCAGATTCCAGCCGAAAGTGTGTACATTCAGACTGAAGAGAATTGCGATTTGTTGTTGGAACAATCGTGTTTTTGAGACGACGTTGCGGATGTTGGCAATATTGGAAAAAAACGTAATACGCGCAAGCGAACAATTGTTGACGCGCAAATCGTAGCATTCGAAATGCTGGCGTGTCATAACATGCATTCAAATGCTCAGCAGTGATTATTTTTCCAGTTTCTTTATCAGTTCGCTTCAGCATTTCGAAAAACGACGTTTCAAACAGTAATATCGATTTATCATTTTCCGCACTTGCTCTCATATCTCTGATTTTGTAATCTTCCATGTTTCGCCTCGTCATGCTTTGGAAACGAATCTCTCTCAGCTGTCACAGCTGAGAAATCGTTTGCTCTTGTTTATTTTGCTTATTTCTCTGACGATGAACTTAGATTTCTTTATATAACATTATTTCCAGATGTTCTTCCACTTGTCACTTGATCACGAAGTCTGCCTTCATCCGAAGTATTTCGGACCTAATCTGAATGAGACCATCAAAATGAAGCTGTTTAATGAAGTCGAAGGCACGTGCACCGGCAAGTACGGTTTCGTGATTGCTGTTACAACGATCGACACTATCGGACACGGAATCATTCAGCCGGGACGCGGTTTCGTGATCTACCCAGTTCGTTATAAGGCGATCGTCTTCCGCCCATTCAAGGGACAAGTCGTTGACGGCGTCGTCACGCAGGTCAACAAGGTCGGCATCTTCTGCGACATCGGACCACTGTCGTGCTTCATCAGTCGTCACTGTATTCCGCCAGATATGGAGTTCGATCCAAACAGCGAGAAGCCATGCTACAAGACCAACGACGAAGCTACCGTAATTCGCAACGATGACGAGATCAGAGTTTGTTGTTTGAACCCCTTCACTCAATAATACTTTGTTTTAGGTAAAACTCATCGGAACCCGTGTTGACGCGAACGACATCTTCGCCATTGGCACACTCATGGACGACTTCCTCGGACTGTGCCCAGCGGAGTAAAGCAGGCAGAAATGTTCCGCTTATACTCATCTTGTGTACCATAATTTATATTGTTCATCGTATGCTATAATCTGTTACTTTCCGATTTCCTGTTTACCAACAAAGGATCTCAAAATTAAAAAAAGGCGTGTTTTTTTTCAAATTGGTCAGTCGCCAAAAAATAATACCTCCTATTTCAAACGAATTGTTTCTAGTGTACCCTTCACAAACTGTTTGCAGATGAAGTTCCTTCCCGATGTAGCGATGTTCGATGAGATCAGGCGGATGAATGCGCGTCAGGTACGATTTAGCTGCGCTGCCGCGTTAGACCTCTGTAGTTTTACAGCTCTTCTACCAATGTCTCAACTTCGCAATGGTCGTCTCGTCGGCTCTCATGATCTGGAAAGGAATGATGGTTGTGACGGGCTCTGACTCTCCAGTCGTCGTTGTGCTTTCCGGCTCGATGGAGCCCGCCTTCTACAGAGGTGATCTTCTGCTGTTGACTAACGATCATTCGGACCCGGTTCGCGTTGGAGACATCACCGTCTTCAAGGTTGAAGGAAGAGAAATCCCAATTGTTCATAGAGTAATCAAGGTTCGTTTTTAATTTTACTCAAAAATGTATATTTATATTCTTGGACAGGTTCATGAGAAATCCGCTGATAACACGAAAATTCTGACGAAGGGAGATAACAACCAAGTTGACGATCGCGGTCTTTATGCGCCAGGACAACTGTGGCTCAGTCGCACAGACGTCGTCGGACGTACAAAGGGGCTTCTGCCATACGTCGGAATGGTTACAATTATCATGAACGATTACCCGAAGCTCAAATACGCCGTACTTGCTTTCCTCGGTCTCTTCGTTCTGCTTCACAAGGAGAATTAGGCCACCTTGATTGTTTTCTCGGGAAAATCAATTAATATCATTTTTAATTTATTTGTCTGCTTTTATGAGCGTATCCGGAATAATATGATTTCTTCATTTTTATTCACATCAATAAACTTCGGTAAGAATTATGCTTCAGCCGGAGGACGATAGAAGCGCTAAATTTGAAGAAAAGTACTATGTCAAACAGTATTTCTTTACAGAGACAGGAAAACAGCGAATAAAAAATAACACGAAGCACGAGTTATTTCGGAAGAGAAATTATACAAAGGTATCAGTTCACACGGAGAAGAGGACGAGTTGTGCTTCGACGGAGATTAGTCGAGATCTTCGAGCATAGCTTCATTGAGCTGTAAGTTCCACCTTTTTTGCATGAACATTTTCAAAAACCAACTCTTTTTGAATGCATTATTTTCCAGTTTCTCATATTAATCTTTTGGCGACACACGGGGCACGAGTTCTTCGTTTTCAGCCAGGGCTCAATGCACGGGCGATGGAATATGTGGTTGCAGTCGAGGGATCCGACATCGTCGTCCAACTTGAAAGTGTCAAAGCATGTAGTGCACTGGGCACCATTGTCCACTTGTGCTTGCGTAACCTTCTTCATTGGCAGATACGTACGAATATCGCTTTCATTGAAACCGCGATTACCCTCGTTGCTTACAAATGATGCTAACAAATTGTTCATTGTCTGATCCACGTCATTACTTGCAAACCCGCCGAACTCGATCGAGAATTGAATCTCCCCAGTCGACGGATCAGTAGTAGCCGTCGGTGCCGCCTGGAATGGAATTTTCTATTGTTGAATATGAGACGTTTCTGCTCACAGCAAAGAGTTCCTCAACAAACTCTTCCATTGTAATCGGCCGTGCGGGAGGAGTCTGTGGTCTGCCAGCCGTTGCTCCATTCTGTTCCTCACCAGACGGTGGTGGAGCAGCGCCTGCCGGTCTGTTCGCGGAGCCAGCGCTACCCGGAGCTTGCTGACTTTGTCCGAAATTCAAGCGAAAGTTTGGAAGCCCTTCCAGTCCCATAAACAACGGATATGCTCTCAGTGGTATCTGTCGCGAACTCTGTGCTTGAGGTTGTTGAGGCTGTTGCTGTCCTTGGCTGTTCTCGGATTGATTTGGTCGTTGCTCTGGTTGGTTTTGCGCGGCGGCTGGGCCACGAAACCTTCCCGCCAATGAATTCATTGCAGCTACAAGAGGAGAAACCACGTCTGGAATGTAGCCGTAATCAGAGAAAATGAAATCTTCGCGTTACTATTTGCCGGGACGTTCCAGATCTCCACAAACTCTCCTTGACATCTTGTGCAAGCGATTGGATCTGCATCATTGAGTTCGAATACTTGTTGGCAACGGTGACAGAAGTATGGCTGGGGCATGTCTATAACAATATATTGTATAAATCAACGTGAAATCGATGAAAATGACGCAATTCAGAGATAACGAACTTTGGTGTCAACCAGTATGTTTAACGACGAATGACCGAAAGGAATGGGAAAATTTGTTTAGTATCCAACACAACAACAAAAAACGAAAACGACAAAGATTAACAAGAATAATAGGAAAAGGAGGCCTTCTTGCCATTATCGATTATTTTCTTCGGCCGCCACGTTTAGCCTCATTCCTGTTTCGACTCTGCTTCGCTCTGTTATTGATCGTCCTCACGCCGAGCATGGCTGATCTGAAAACGGAGTGTTGATGACAACGCTTCGTTCTAGAAGGTGCGAGACAGCAGTAGCGCAGCAAAGAGATTATGGGGCGCGAGGAGGCACTAGACACGCCATGTGTGTCGCTCTTTTTGCCGTTTTCTTAGGAAATTAGTAAATGGAAACATTGATAAGGTTGAGAGTGAACAACTATAATGATAAGTAGAGCTATCGTAACACATGAGGAATTACCTGGAAGTGACGTCATGTACTGAGAATGGCCCATCGGCCAGCGGATCCAAGTGCACTTTGGCCATGCGCATGTGAGGCATGGGCTGGTCTTCGAAGAGACGTTCGTTAACTGCGTGCTTTCCGCCTTTCGGCGTTGCTAGGGTGTAAACGAGTCCTCGACGGTTGGCCATGCGATTCCAATTCACATGCAACTGCTGCTCTCCATTCTCATCGACAGAAACAGCACACTGAAAAAATTTTGGACATTGGGCGCACATAAGTTTGGCTGTGAAATGATTGAAACGTTGAAGTTTTTCAACAATTCAATGAGTGTCAAAAATGATGATCATGTTCTGAAAGAGCGCTATTTATCACCGGTTGTGATTATAGAACTGTTTTGGTATTTCTGAAAACGAAAAATAGTGCAAAGAAACTAAAACGATAATTTTGATGTAACAAAATCAGCGTGAATGTTCTGAAGATGTAACGTTTTTTTCGTGTAATATAGGGATAGAGAGGTCCATTGGAGCGAATGACAGAACGTCTCAAGAACTTGTTACTCACTTTGTGTAAAGTTTTGTGACCACAAGCCGGGCAGAACTCTTTCGTCATGACACTTGTCGTCGTGAAACAAGTTCTGCAACGGAGAACGAAAGACTTCAGTTTACGAATTCGATAGCCGGAGAGGGAAACCAGGCTCAGATTCATAGCGAGGAGCACGTTTTGGAGAGCGAAATCAGTTGTGAGGCAACCAACGACCATGTTTTCCTCAATTTCAAAGCCTCCAAGCTTCTTCAAAGTTTCCTCAATGTTGTCCACAGTGATCCAACCGTCTTCATCATCACTTTCCGATTCCTGAATAATTTTGGTTTTACAATAACAAACATTCAATTGATCATTTAACCTCTGATTCTTCTATTTCGTCTCCAACAGCGGAATCATCGTTTTCGATCTTCTCGTCCGTTTTCTTATCTTCGTTAACAACGACTTCTTCAAGCTTACATTTCAAATCTTCCATAACTTTCTCATTTTCGTCCTCAGTATTTCCGACGGTTTCTTTCTCAGACACGTATTGGGCATGCAGATCGTAGGTCAGAGCAATCATTTTGATATCAACCAAAGAGAGAGACTGGAAGTCACCAGTCTTCTTTGATGCTTCAATCACTGATTTGAGGGCAGCCTGAGTCGGTTCACGGAGCGTAACTTCGAACGGAAGAACATCCCAAATTTTTCTCGCTTTCGAAGAGCGCAATTCATCCAAAATTTGAGGAGGAGCATAGTAGTTTTCGGCCAATGCCTGAAGCCCGATTAAAAATGTTACTATTTAACGGAAACGAGAAAACCAATACTCACGTGAAGGTTTGGGTTCGCGATGATTGCGCACGTATCAAGTACGAGGTGTTTGATTGGCTTTTCCTTATTCTCCATTCTGCAAGAAGTTTCAAAGTTGTAAATAATCAAGCATATTGGAAACATTTTAGTGGAACTGTTTTGTATGAGAAAGTGTCTCTCGGTGGTTGTAAATGCAGGAAGAATAAATAATTAAATTGGCTCAATTAAATAGAATAGAATCAGAAGAAACACAGAAGTGGAAATCGATTTTTTGAAGAGAAACTGATCTTCTGAAAACTTCGAAACAAAAAAAGTTTCCCACACACGGCCAACGACGCTCCGTTCTTACGGCGCCGCCCGTTGTTTAGCGACACACTTTTCGCCTGATCACTCTTTTCTCGGAATTTCCAGCTCATTTCATGAATTATCACGAATTTCTCACATTTTGTGCGTTTATAAGTGATATTAGCATTGGTGACATTGCGGCTCCCTCAAATCAATAATCATCTGTTTACCTCGTTTGCGCTTGTTTTTCAGCTTAATTGCGCCTCAGCTGGATAACTCGAAATCTTGTTGATTAAACTCATTCACTCATTCAACCACTCACTGCTCCTCATTCTCTCCGTCTGTTGCTTATGTGGATGTCTGCATTGAATTCCTTGCGGCGAGATGCTCCTAAAAGTGCTCGTGTCTGCTCAAATTTCTCTTTGCTGCTTTCTTCTCTCTTTTCAGAGACTCCGGCTGCTTTCCTTCGCTTCAGCTATCTCTAACTCTATTGTTCACTTTATAGAAATTTTCAATTATTTAGCTTATTGGGCCGTCTCCGTTGCTCTCTCGCTTCTTTCCTCGCTTGAGAAATTTTGTCGTGCGCACCCATTGCCTGCATAGAAAAGCCGTCAATAAGTAAGAGCGTCATCCACTAGTCGATGCGAGTTTATAATCAAGCATGTGTTTTTCACCTGTTTTCTTCGTTTCCATAACGACGTGTCCCTTTAATACGATCTCTCTCATTATTTTTCACCGAAGTTTCATCTTCTTCAAAACAGAATGTCGACCGGTAAACGGCGTAATCCGCTTGGCCTCAGCCTGCCCCCAACTGTCAATGAACAAAGCGAAAGTGGAGAGGTGGCGGTGAGTAAATCCCATTTTTCGACCTCATTTCATAGATACATAATTTATGTCTCTCCAGGAGGAAACCATTGCTGCGATACCTCTAGAGGAACAGCTAAAAAAGCTTGGACTCACAGAGCCTCAAACACAGCGACTCAGTGAATTTTTGCAAGTCAAAGAAGGGATCAAAGTGAGTTTTCAAAAGTGGTGCAAACTGAAAACGATTATTTTTCACAGGAGCTAAGCGAAGACATGTTACACACAGAAATCGAACTCGGACATGGAAATGGAGGCGTTGTAAATAAGGTGTGTTACTTTTCAACATTACTTCTGAACTCTTACTTTGAAAGAAATGTTCATTACGGACTTCATATAAATTGTTACGCGTAAGTGCTCATCCTTGAATCAAGATAATTTCAGTGCATCCACAAAAAAACCGGAGTGATAATGGCTCGCAAGCTTGTGCATCTAGAGATCAAACCATCAGTTCGTCAACAGATTGTCAAGGAGCTTGCTGTGCTTCACAAATGCAACAGTCCGTTTATCGTTGGATTTTATGGTGCTTTCGTCGATAACAACGACATATCCATATGCATGGAGTATATGGATGGACTTTCTCTTGATATTGTGTTGAAAAAGGTGAGATTTCGAATACTCTTTATTTGTATATATAGATATAGTACTCGAAAAACTACTAAAAATAGGTTAGTATCCTGGAGCGAGACGAGCTGGTGGGCAGTGCTCGCAGGATCCTGGAGATCCGGCATCTCCTGGTGCTCCTGGGGTTCCAGCCTGTCCTGGTGGTCCTGGTGGTCCACGTTGTCCTAGAAAAAAACAATACAATCTGTTGAGGGTTGAATCTTTACCTGGCTCTCCAGCAACTCCTGAGTCGCCGTTTGTTCCATCTTGACCTGCAGATCCGGCTTTACCCGGTTGTCCTGGGGCTCCTGGTCTTCCTGGTGGTCCTGGTGGGCCTGGTGGAGCATCTCCGCCTGGAAGAAGCGCTCCTGGCTCTCCTGGTGGACCTCTTTGACCTGGTTGTCCTGGCTGTCCGGGTGGTCCTGGTGGCCCAGCGGGTCCTTGTGGTCCTGGGGCTCCGTCTTCTCCGTTGCGTCCTGGGTTTCCAGGGATTCCGTCTTGACCTGGTGGTCCTGGTGGTCCTCCGAGACCGGGAGCAGCAGTGCATGGACACTGTGGTGGCACAGGAAGAATGCGGTCATGCAACTCAGCATCTGGTCCTGGTGGTCCTGGCTCTCCTGGTCCGTTACCAGGTTCTCCATCTCTTCCTGGCTGTCCAGGCTCTCCGTCTGGTCCTGGTGGTCCCTGCTGGCAAGTACAGCACTGCGCGTCTGCTTGACGGGTGGCTCTCAGAAGAACATCGAGTGGATCATCTGGTCCTTCTGGTGCAACCTCCACCATCTCTCTCCACATGTCACGGGACCGCGACTTGCAGTACTCGACTTCTCCCTGAACGGAAGCTTGCAGAGTTTGCACATAGTGGAAAACAAGTGGGAAGGCGATAAGGACTGCAGTGACTGCGACCGTCGAGAAAGTGACTGCCAGAAACGCGACGCCTCGCAACGAGCCCTTGGTTTTCTCGTCCATTCTGTAAAGTCAGTATATGGAAAGAATAGAATCAAAGGAGAGGGAAGAGTGGGGAAATGTGAATTGCATTCGTAGAGGTGTCTTCCTGTAGCAAGAAGCCACTCATTTCCTCAGCCATACCGGGTGCTTATATGCGGTCGCGGCGGTGGAACGAAACGGCAAGTCGCGCACTTCTGCGCTGCGTCTACGTCAGTTGTGTACTGTTTCGCCATTTGCGCGATGAACATCCCTCATCGTTTTTCTGTCGTACATGCCTTCCATAGTTGATTGTGATGACGACATTGCTTGATACATCAAAGTGTAAGCATATCGGTTCGAAAATCGAAAATTGGGAGTTTCATGAGTTGAGGTTTTACGAATATGTATTCATACTGATTACTTTTCAGGTTGGCCGTCTCCCAGAGAAGTTCGTCGGCAGAATCTCTGTTGCTGTCGTTCGAGGTCTCACATATTTGAAGGATGAGATAAAGATTCTGCACAGAGGTTATCAGATGGATTCACGTTTTACGTGGTTTTTCAAGTATTTCAGATGTCAAGCCATCCAACATGCTAGTCAACAGTAATGGCGAAATTAAGTTGTGCGATTTCGGAGTTTCTGGAATGCTTATTGACTCGATGGCTAATTCGTTCGTGGGAACCAGAAGTTATATGGCGGTTAGCTGATACACAAAAAATCTCAGTATGAAAATGAGGTTTCAGCCAGAGAGACTGACAGGATCTCATTATACAATCTCTTCTGATATCTGGTCATTCGGACTTTCGTTGGTTGAACTGCTTATAGGCAGGTATCCAGTGCCAGCCCCGTCACAAGCCGAATACGCAACCATGTTCAACGTTTCCGAGAACGAAATTGAATTGGCGGACAACCTCGAGGAACCTAGCTATCAACCACCGAGCAACCCGGCTTCAATGGCTATCTTCGAGATGCTCGACTACATTGTTAACGGGCCTCCACCAACCCTACCGAAAAGATTTTTCAGGTAATCATAATCTGTTAATGATTGGTCAGTAAAAATGTTTTATTTTCAGCGACGACGTTATTGGATTTGTGTCGAAATGTCTGCGAAAACTGCCGAGCGAACGAGCTACCCTCAAATCTCTTACTTCGGATGTCTTTTTCACACTGTATGCGGATCATGACGATCAAGGAGAATTCGCTGATTTTGTCAAGGGAACCATAGGTCTTCCGAAGCTTAATCCTTGAGAGTATCCACATACCACTTGTGAAATGTTGATTTAGGCTCCAACTTTGAGATCTTCTCGCGCACAGTACTCTCTTCCCACTTTCTTACCAAGAATTCGACATAATCTAGTCTGTCGACTGTCTCTAATCGAGCTATCTCGCTCTGCCCTGTGTTTCACTAACCCCCATCGTTCACTCATTCACAGTAGATCTTTAAGAACCGTTTATTAATAACAATGGTATTTCGAAAAATTACAACTAACACTTGCACCAAAAATCCTTTTTTTCTTTATTCCGTCTTCTTGGCGTCTGTCTCCTTTTCCAAAGACTTTTGCGCCTTCTTCAGAGCTGTATCTGAAAAATTTCCCCTAGTTATTCCTTTTTGAACGTTTCACACTTTTGTAGATGTCAACCGAAACTTTATTCCTCTATTGATTCCCGTTGCATATAAACCGTCCAAGTTCTTTTTTAATTTTGAATATATCTTATTGTGTTCGGTTTTTATCCGAAATTTTATTTACCTGGCTCATCGGGTGTTTTCGAATTGATGTACACGACTGTTATGAATACGAGAAGCGCGACGAGAGGAATGAAAACGTGGACGGCTATAATTAATTCCACATTTTTGGGCGAATCGAAAAAGTAAAGCTTACACTCGACGAGGTTGTAGACAGCGTCCATAGCGTAGTAATGCAAAGAGTAGTCAAGTTTTCGTCTTGCTTCGCGAGAATTCGCCGCGTGCTCTCCAACAGCGTGCCATCGATTTTCGACGAGCGCAAAGGAAATGATAGAAGGAGGGGACGAAGAAGAAGAGGAAGCGCTCTGATGTCGGATAATAAAAGAGGGGGTAGAGAGATTCTGCGAAAGACGTCAACCATCGTAAACCGCCTTTTAGAATAATGAATTCGGTTTTTCAGAGATGGCGACTGGTAACCGCGTACCGGAGAACTTCCAGACGTTGTCTCCGATTGTGAAGGCTCCGTTATCGGACACTCTCTCGGTACCCCTCTCGCAGCAAGGACGTATCTGCGGATTCTTCGAGTCGCAGTTCTACCGTTGCATGGAAGCTTACGGAGCGAAGCTTGGTCGCAAATACTGTGATCTCGAGCACCGAGACTACCAGGAGTGCATCACTGGCGACAAGCAGAAGAAGGTTTCAAGAGTCCCAAACAGCCCACTTCATCATTTGTTGTATTCAGAGAGCTGAAGCAATTGCCGCTCAGCGCAGAAAGCTGTTCCTCGAGGGAAAACTCGATTCGCCATTCCTCGACAACCACCCAGAGCCGGGACAGTTCAAAACCGACCACTTCCAATGGAACCGCATCAACTGATTCTAGGTCGACCGTGTTTAATGTGCCTCTAGAAAAAATCACGATTTCTGTTTACTGTAGTTTTCTCTGGTTTTTATCATAAACAAGATTTATTTCCGGCAATCAATGTCTGATGTGATATGTACTAAAAGATCCGTATGTTCAATTACACGCTAATATCTGGGCTAGTAAATACAATCAATTAAAAATGAAAGAAAAAGTCTCCGCGACCACCACCGAATGGATTGAATCCGCCTTGGAATCCTCCACCATGCGATCCGTGTTGGGCATTCTGTGGATCCAATGGATCTTTTCCATTGTCAAAAGCGCGTCGTTTCTCCGCATCGCTGAGAACTTCCTTGGCTGCGGCGATGTCGATAAACTTCTTTTCCGCCCGTTTCTTCTCTTTCTCATCCGAAAAATTGTCTGGATGCCATTTTTGAGCCAATTTTCTGTACGCTTTCGTAATTTCCCGTTTGTTTGCATTTCGACGGACTCCGAGAATCTTGTAATAGTCGCGTTTGCCGATTAATTGCTTCGCTCTCTTTGCGTTGTCGATTCCGTAACGGGCTTCTTCGTTAGAAGAATCCAACTGGACAACTTTCTCAAAATCGGTGACAGCTGAACATTTCTGTTCTACGTTCCGGAAATACGAGAGGTAAACAAACCTAAATCATACTCCTCGTCTGCCATGTACGTTTCTGCTCTTTGAAGAAGAGTTTGGATATCCGAATCATCGTGCTCGAGCGCTTCATTACAGTCACTTATAGCCACATCGATGTTTCCTTCTTCTCGGTTGCACTGACAAGTCATTCTGAGAACGTTCAGTTTCACAGCTGCATCTCTGTTATTTTCGACTGCTTTCGCTCCCGTTTTCAGACAAGCAGACCATTCATTTGCGTCGATCGAAGCGCGCATCGAATCTGAGTCAGTTTCCAGTTGTACAGCTGAATTCTATTCACACAAACCTAATGATTTGACGATCTTTCGTAGAGACTTATAAAACGCGTAGCACTTTTTATGATCCGGGTTCAGCTTGAGACACTCGCGAATAGTACTGAAGAATGATATTATGTTGGAAGTGCTAGGCAATTTCTCACTTGAGACTCTCCCTCACATCAGCAACATTGTACTCTAGTTGCGATATATGGTAAAGGAGATCCGTGCTATCCGATGACAGTTTCGACGCATGCTTCAAATCGTGAATCGCAGCTTTCAGTTGTCCATTCGTTTCGTAGCACTTCGCGCGATATTGATACAAAGAGGCGTCCCATGGCTGCTCCTCCAACAACTGCGTTGTCATTTCATCAACGACGTCACAGTTGCCACTAGCAACCAAGCGCGTGAGAGAATCCATATCACTTTGATGACGCTCGACGATTTCAAGTTTTTCTGCGGCACCCGTTTCCCCTGATGAATTATCGATCTGAAGCGCTTTGGTTAATTTTTTTTCTAACTTTCACCCACCAAATATTGATAATCGAGTGCAGACTGTTCGAGTTGTCCTAGTTTGAGTAGAACATTTGCTCTCTGTAATCTGGCTCCTTTGAAATCCGGTTTCTGCTCGAGCACGGTATTCAAATCGGAGAGTCCCGGCTTTGGACGTCCAATCGCCAAATAAGTAGTTGCTCTTCGAAAAACTGCTTGATAATTCGACGGATCCAACTCAATGGCCTTGTGATACTGGGACATGGCATCAGAGAATTTTCCCTGTAAATCACACCTAATTCTCATTTCGCCTCATCCACTTACCTTCAATAGCAGCGCATTACCTGCTTCAAATTCATTCTGCGACTGCTGTTTGTCCACAGCCAACGAATTCTTGGCTAGGAAAAGTAGTAGAATGAGAATCTGTCGATTCATTTAGCCGTTCAGGTGTTCCGTGATTGGAGTGATACGCAGATTGCCTGTTCTCACTGATATGTGTGACGTGTAACAACCAGTCACGTATAACATCCACTAGAGCGCGTGAAACGTAAAAATAAACTTTGAAGAAAATAAAAACGGAATTCGAAAAAAGCGCAAAATTGAAGCGGCCTAGCTTTTGAAGTCGTGAAAATTAGTCCTCCCTGAAATTTCATAACTTATCTTTTTTATTGAATTTCAACTTTCTTCATTATCGATTTTTTAAAAACATTTTTCAGGGATGGAACCAGACGGAGATGACAAGGAACCACCAAAATTCCGAGAAAATCTTGTTTCAAATCTTCTGGACCGAGAAATAGGAAGCCAGTATCGGAAGTGTAAGATTGAGTACTTGAGCAGTTATCAAAAAAAAACAATTCCAGACGACTCGGCTAAAAATACTTACCGCCATCCTCATCAACTAGTCGCCTCTCGGAAGCCAAAAACGGTCTATGAATTTAATCTGGATCGATGCGAACCGCCGACTGATAGTGATGTAAAGTTCAGCACAATGGCTGATTGTCTCGGTTTTTCGCCAGACGGCAGATATCTTGCATTCCACAGTCACGCTCGATCTGTAACTTGAAATTGTTTGTCGTTGTCAAACTATTTGAAGCTTCCAGGCAATAACTGTCTTACAGTACAGTGGTGTTGAAGGGGGGAAGTTTGTGGAAGGTGGACACGTGCCAGTGAGAGTATGTCATTCTCCAAGGGATCTTCTGCAATTTTCACGTTTTAGAGTTTTTTCGGGGCGAAACAAAAGTTCGATCTGACTCAAATATTGAGTGCCTGGAGATATGACCACGATAGAGCTTACGGTAGCTGGTGGACAGATGACTCATCTACAGTTATTCTCCAACTGAAAATAACTTCTCTCGAGCTAGAAGATCTTCTTCGTATGGATGGAGTGAGTCTCGAAATTGTTAATTTTGATTGAAGTCTCGGTTCAGGAGGAATTGGTGCCAATCAATGTTGCGCTGCACGATGAACGAGCTCAGTGGAGAGTTGTGGGTCAGAATGCACAACTTCCGGGCGATCTTGCCGCAGCAGGGCAAGGACAGAACGCAGTGCCGAATGCTGCAGAAAATAATCCCACCCACGTGATACAACAACAAGTGCGACCGGAAGAAGACGTAATTATCAATGTCACTTCCGACGATGACGATATGATGAACCCTAATAACGGAGATAACAGATCTTCAGCAACAAACGGTTCTAACATGACCACTGAGCTATTGGACCAGTTGGAAGGCGAAGAAAGAGTGTTCCAGAATGGAGAGACCAGCCGCACAATTCCTTATTGGCTAGCAATGGAGTCGGCTTCTGAAATGATGGTTGATGCGAAAAATATAATTGGCCAGACTAGTCGAACAATGACGGTCTACCACGCAGTCACTTCGTCGATTCCTGGTGAAGGCCAAGATCCTAACGGAGCAGGACAGCAACAGCCTGATAATTTGAGTAGCGAGCTCCCAACATCCCCCGAACCAGACATGAAGAGACGGAAGGTAGCTACGGATAAAAGCGTCTCAAAGTCTCTGCAGAAATGGATTGCCAAATCAAAAGGCAAAACCGGCTCATCGAAGAGAGACGGGACAAACAGAAGTGGACTCGGTTATTCGTCACCCTCGTCATTTGTAAGAAGAGCTCAGAAGCCACCAGAAACCATACTGCGAACCAACCAATCTTATGCTGATCATCTCAGACAAGCAATTGAAGAGCAACGCGCTATGCATCCACCTCCTCGGTTTTTGCTTGATATTGAGGATGCAAGCCAGACAACTGATAGCAAGACTTCTTTTGTTTTTCTGGCCTACGATGTGAAAGTAAGATCTTAGATTTCAAATAAGCTGTAATTGCTATCCTTTTCAGACAGGTCGAGTAGCACCAATGATTGTGGGAAACGTTTTCCGCAAGTTCGAGTGTCATATGAGAAACAGAACGCTCACTGCTGCATACAACAATGATTTCATTGATACGTACACCTTGGTGGAAAAAGAATTCCGCTGGGCCCGAGGACCACGCTTCCGCCTGGCCAATCTGAACTCTGTTGTTTGCCCACAGTACTACCGCCCTGGAACTGCACCCGGAATGGCTTCACTGGCGCCGAGGCCCGACATGGAGTTAGTTTTCTGTAAACCATTCTGTAATTGGAAAGTTGCTTTGCAGTGGTATTTGCGGAGAGCTCTATAACTTCTACGAGTTCTATAGCCCAGTTCAACAGTCAACAAAAGCTCTTCTCTATCGCCACACGCCAGAGTGGTTTAAAGACAATGAACTTTTCCGAACGTAAGATATATTTTTTGAATCTTAAATTAATATTTTCACAGGGAGAGACCATATTTAACACGTTGCCATAGAATTGCCGATGAAATTGCTGCCATAACTATGACTTTCAGTGAGTTCATTTATCAACGTTCCGTACCGAACTTGGTATTTGCAGATACTCATCCATCAAACAAGCCAATTCACCAGGGAGTTATCGTTAATCTTGCCGATCAGTCATTCCAACTGTATCCTGATGTACGTCTTTCCCTCAAGAACATTGTTATCATCTTAATTTATCATTTAAGTATCTCAAGTTCATGCAATTACTATTCACTCATCATCTTGCCGAGCTTCTCCCTCGACACTGGACTTATCTTAATCCAGCCCCGGTTACCTACCAAACTTGGTTCAAAGAATCTCTCATCGACGTCTGTAATCCCGAACGTACGTTTTCATTGTCATGCATTCACGCAGTCGCTCTTTTCAGACATGAACAACTATGCGCGGTTGAAGCGGGTCTACGATCTGATGTGTGAACACTGGACGAACGTCGTATGTATCATTTGTAAAAATACCCTTAATCGATGTTTCTTTCCAGAAGAGCACATCTAATCCATTCAGCGATGGAATGTTCTATAACGGAGTCGCTGGTGACCACTATCTCACTAGATTGTAACTTGCTCTCCTATTTATCTTTTGATCACAATAACTTTACAGCGTGTACAGCAGCCCAGACGAAGATACGACTTCAGGAGTGCGTACTCGAAACAGCGAACAGATTCTGCACTTCGAAAAGTTTTACCATCCGACTGATCCGTTCATTCTTTGGAATCACGTTTCCCGTTGGTTCGTCGCAATTCCCCCGGTGGATCCTGTGGATCCGGTTGTCACAGAAAACTAAACTAACATTTGCATGAAATTTCTGTATTTTTATAGCTAGCATTTACTACTCAGTATATAAACTTCATCGAGATATGTGAACCTTGGGCGACAAAACGTAGTAATGCGCAAACGAGCCGCTTGAACAGCTGTTCCAGGGAAGAGATCTCGTGAGATACACCAGGTAATAACAGGAGACTCAGAGAGTCGGTTTACTGCTGCCCGTGGATCAACGTGAGCATCTCCACTCTATCTCTTTGACTTTCATCCGGAAACAATGCGGAATAGTGCACCACTCCGCGAGTTACACGTGGCATTGGTTGGAATGGCCGGATCCGGCAAGTCAGGTAAATCAGTATACTCTAGCGATTCACTCTCATGTTTTTCAGCGGTGGCGGTGAAATATATCACTAAGCGGTTCATTGGCGAATATGATTCGACACTGGAGGACAATTACTGTCGACAAGAAACCGTCGGTGGCCAATGTCTGATGGTTTGGATGATGGATACGGTAGAGAGTGCGACGAAAGACGAAATGCGGTGGATCGCATGGGCGGATGTGTACGTCGTGGTTTATGACGTCACTAGCCAGCTTAGTTTCCAGTGAGTTTACTACCAATACCTCCCAATGCGGACTCTATCTTTCAGGTATGCTGAAGGGATTCTGGAACGTATTTCGCGACACGAGCATGTTTTGTGTCCTCGAGAACATCGAACACTTCTGGTCGGCAACAAAAGTGACTTGGAGCGGTACAGACAAGTTTCGGAAACAGAAGGAGAGCGACTCGCCGCCCAGCACAAGACGTACTTCGCTGAGTGCTCTGCTGCCAGTGATCTGAGACAATTCACACAGACACTACATTCTATTTTTCAGGTGAGTAAACAGTTACTCACTCCTAATATTCTCCGAAACATCGTGGTCATTTATAGAACATCATCTCGGGAGCCCGCAGTCCGTCTCCAAGACAATGCTCGTCGGATTCAGAAATCATCACTCCGAGTGAGTGTACCAATTCCTTATTCTGATCGTTGTTGTTTTTTTCAGGAAAAGGAGCATTCTCTTCACTTCGCTCATCTTCTCGCTCGTCTCAAGTTCGTGCGAAGACATCGACGACAAAGACTCCGGCTCCACTTCACAAAACTCCGTCATTGAGCAAATTGAAAACTGGAAGCAAGCTGCTCAAACTTTTTCACACATAGCCTATTAAACAATACATTTCCATATACGAAACAAATACGAACCGAATGAATGTATTATACATATTATTCTTATCCTTCTCTTTGTTAAGGTTAAACCCAAATTGTTTCCCTAATTATTCCGATCATGAGGTTTCTTACCTTTGAAATTAGCGTTACTCAGAAAATGAAATCGCCTTCTATCAAAAGAAAAAGTCTGAGTAGTCTCGATGCTCTCCTCAAAGCCACAGCCACAGGAAGTAGGTGTTTCGATTGCGAAACAGCTAACGAAAGTTGTTTTCAGCCGAAAAAGCGAACGTCATCGACAAGGCACTGAACACACCGGCCGACAGAATTATGAAGGCGAACCTTGAGTTCGAGAAGACGCACACAATCAAATCGACCGATTCGAGCGAGGTCGAGAAGTGAGATTCTGCTTTGTTTCAAACTGTTGTCAACGTGACGTTCCAGGTACGCAGTGCTGAAAGCGACAATTGAGGACGAGGTGGAAGCGGCGAGGAAACTGAAACAGCTCGGTGTGAATCTGTTCGCACGTCGCTGCCACGTGGAACCCATCCCGCCTGCATATCTCAAATGCAGAAAAATCAATAGAAAATAGCATGAAATGACCCTCAATTGTTCGCCAGTTCACTTTGATCTTGTTGTTCCATTCTGATAAACACTCGTTAAAACCAAATTACCATTAAATCCCTATCCTTATCACTTTTTCCGCGCTCATTCTCCTCATAATACTGTCTTCCCATTCGGAAATTTTTTCTCATACGGTAAATATTTAGTTATTTTAGTAAGTTGCGTGTATTGAGATGCTGACGTGGCATCTGAAACGTATCAGGAAGGTTCACGTGAGACACGTGTGGCTAACACGTGATAGTGCACCGGTATTGTAGCAGTACTTTTCGTAGCTCTCCCCACCGGAATATCACTAAAATGCATTGTGAGTGACCTCGAAATCTTCGAGAGTTTCATCGAATAATTTCAGCTTTAGATATCATGTTGATTGTTTTTTTCGTCTGCATTGCTCAAATTCAAGGAATATCTATTGGTTCGGAATCCCGTCATTCGTGTCAGCATCCCTCAAAATTTACAGAAACAGAAATATTTAAAACTGAAAGATTCAAGAAGATGACTTATAACGATTTGCCCAGCCTGAACGATTTTCGGAAAAGAAGATTATCAATTTTTAACATAATTTCATCGAATTTGGAGAGGAACAAACGGAACATTGCGAACACGGGATCGACGACTCCTCACATGCAGACTACGCACGACGGCAATTTCACAGGAACGACGGACTCGATGACGCCTGCAACTAAACGGAAATCGTGAGAGAAATGATAATAGTGGATGAACAAAACAAGAAGCGATTTGCAGTTTGGCTCCGATGTTCGTCGGATTCATCATCGGCGGAACAATCGTATGCGGAGCTTTCATTGGTTTTTTGATCTATCTGAA
Organism: Caenorhabditis macrosperma; assembly: GCA_963932285.1. NCBI lineage: Eukaryota > Metazoa > Nematoda > Chromadorea > Rhabditida > Rhabditidae > Caenorhabditis > Caenorhabditis macrosperma. The sequence goes on from OZ010622.1 coordinate 6,953,637, forward strand.
AATGAAAAAATCCGATGACAACGTCTCGACGGTAAGCTCCACCGACCACTTCATCCTTCCGGCAAGACGGCGAGATCAACGGACGAGGGAATCTCATTCGATGGTAGACAAGAAAAGAAATTCGGATTTGGGGTCGGGAGAAGACGATAAAAAGAAGAAACCGAAGGTGACGATGGCTGACTTGGTCCTGCAGAAACGGCACAAAGAGTTTGTGAATGCACGAAATGTGAGTGGAAGGGTCTTCAGATGACGTCACTCATCTGAATCGTTTCAGAAGGAGCACGCTGAGGATGCAAAGTCGACGAGGTTCCAGAAGAAGAAAACGATATTTGTGCCGAAGAAAATCGATGACGATGTGGTGAGTGCTTCTGTGGACAAGTCTCCATGATGGAACACGGTTTGTTCAGTTCGTGGAGGAGGGCAAGTCGCCGGAAGTGAAACTCGACAAAGTGTTTTACAATTACAAAGAAAACGAAGTCTACGATTCGGATTTCGACATCGAGGAGATCGATTTGGAGCCGTCGGCGCCGATTCCAAGCTCCGCAATATCGTTTCCGCCCGCCCATCTGTCACTAAAACGGGACAAAACCAAAAAGAGCACAAAGACGGCGAAAGAGAAAAAGTCCTCGCCGAGGCCGCAAGCCGAAGTTTCTCCAGTGCAGAACAGAGCGAGTGCTCCTCCCAATAGAAATGCTCCCGAAGTGATCACTCCCCCACTCAGCACCCCGCCCCAATTCGATCGAAGCGTCCTTCCGACACAACCACTCTCGGAACCCATTGAACCAATCAATAAACCTCAATGATTACTATATCAATTACTAAAATAAATTCTCGAACTACTACTACTATGTACATGCTTATCTGTCTTCTAATCACTGATTTCTGAGACACGGAACACGAAGTGATGCAATGTTGTCATGCTATTCTATCCAGTCCTTTTGCGGCGGCGACTGGATAAAACTGCGAAAAAACCTCGGCGCGGCAACTTTTTCTCCGATTTCGCATGTATAAAGCGGTTGCATCACCAGCGTCCCTCCAACCGTTTCCCAGCCGTTCGACATGTGGAAGTTCGTGATCGGAAGCGTCTCTTCGGCGGCGTTCCTCGCCACTTTCTGCGCAATTCACTATTCTGCTTCGATGCTCAGCGAACTGGACACCTTCAGAGAACGTCTTCAAGAAGAACTCGTCGATTGGAAGGAGGTCAGCGATGACACGTGGCAGCGTTTGGCTGATATGACATCGAGAAGTGCGCCGAAGAAGACGAATATTCTGAAAGAGTTCGTGAGAGGAAAGAGAAGTGGCAGCAACGATCAGTGCAGTGAGTAGTCGAGTTTCAGGCGACTTTCCTTCGAACCGAATGTTTTCAGACTGCGCTGAGCCGACAAAGAATTGTCCAGTCGGAGCTCCAGGTGAGAAGGGAGCGCCTGGAAATCCAGGACAACCAGGACCAGATGGAGTTGACGGAGGTGCGGGAATCCCAGGAGATGTGGTCAACCACGAGATGCCCGACACGAAGGAATGCATCAAGTGCCCGGCTGGACCACCTGGACCACCTGGACCCCCAGGACCACTTGGACCACGTGGAGAGAAGGGAGCAGAGGGCCCACGTGGGGCACTCGGAGAGCAGGGAGAAAGCGGTCCGTTGGGAGAGGCAGGAGACCAGGGACCAGCTGGAACGGCCGGAAGACAGGGACCGAGAGGACCTGCTGGACAGCCGGGAACTGTTTACACTGTGGGATTGGCGGGACGTCCGGGACCACAAGGAGCACTGGGATCTCCTGGAGCACAGGGACAACCAGGTCTCGACGGAAAGGACGGAGCCATCGGAGCACCGGGCAGAAAGGGAGAGAACGGAAGAGCCGGAAAGAGAGGAAAGGACGGAGTCTCCGGAGTGCCAGGAACCCGCGGAAAGCAGGGAGAGGACGCCGGTTACTGTCAGTGCCCTGCGAGAACCGCTTGAATTGTGCCATAATAAACTGTTTATCACTATCACTGATTGTCTTCAAACCGGCTGGAGCAACTTCTGAGCGACACCTTCGAGTCCTTTGCTCTCCGCCGTGACGGAAACCTGAAAACGAACGAGTTGATCCTGAAGAGGTTCTCTCGAGTACTTGTCCTTCCAATCGGTCGGAAAAGTAGGATATGACCGTGTAAAACACCATCTGTCTCCAGAAGAGAATGGCATTGATGAGGAAAATGACTGATTTAATGGCGACGATGACGAGGATCCTCTCGAAGAACTCCTCGTGATGGCTCTGCGAGTAGAAACGGAGGAATGCGTCCGTGTCGACGATGGCGATGAACAGCTGCGTAATAGACATGAATCCCCAGGTCACCCATTGCAACGACTGGAAGCGAACGATGGGCGGGGGGAGGAAGAGAAGACGTGACTCACTGCTAGGAAGAACATTGGCCACATGAAACGGTGCTTCTTCTTGCGGATTGCGTAGATTGTCACTAGGAGCAGAACCAAATGGAATCCGATCCACATGATCCACCAGGGGAACAAGAAGAGCACATAGAGCGGCAGAATGAGCAGCGCTTCGATCAGCAAGAAGATCTTGCCGAGATTCTAGAAGATCATTCGAATGTCAGCAATCGAAAGAGTTCAACCAACCACGACATGACACTTTCCGAACAAACATCGATACTTTGGATTGTCGGCTTGGAAGTCGACGTAGAAGTCGAAGAGCTTCGTGAAGTACTCCGCGATTGGCACGTCGTCGAAGAGAAGCACCATGATTGATTTTGCAGAAGACAATTGCCCTCTGACGATGGACGCCTTCTCATTTTTCACATTCTCAAGATGGCCTATTGTTGATGTGTAAAACCGGCGAGAGAGTGCGCGAATCGGAGAGGTGGGCGACGACAAAAGGAAGGCGTCTGCCCCCCAAAAAACACTATCATGCGGCGGCGGCGGTCTGTCGACGTTTTCGAGTAGACGAGTGATGGGTGTGGTGATGATGATGATTATGATGATGGGACACCGACCTTTTCTGCAGAAATAAGAACTTTGAAACGAAATATATTGAAAGAACGTCACAAGGGGAACGTTGGGGGAAAACGGTTTCAGTGCGAAAAAGGCGTCTGACTACAATAATGTTTTAATGAATTCTGAGCGATTGGGCTCTCTTTGCGGCTTCAAGGTCCCTAGGCATTCACAGTCGCTACAACAAAGCACTACAGCTACGGAAACCGTGAAACGTACAACATTTTTGGTAATTGGTCTTGTCGATTCTTCCAATTAAATCACTATGTTCCAAAAAAAGATGCAAGGTTTTCAACCGTTTTTATACCGTATTTCCTCGAATAGAGCGGAACCCTAGACGCTGCCGGAAAATTATTATATCTCGAGAATATATATTCTCCCAGAGGAGTGGGTTTTTCATTCATTCGTTCATTCCGTCCGCATGTTTCCCAAAGGCGAAATGATGTAGGGAGACCCATCTGTCACCTTCCCAGAGGCAAACCCAGCCAGAGTGCCGGCGTTAGCCGGTGCGAACAGGCTGGTTATTATATCTCGAGATTGATAAGAATTAACAAACATTTGTCAACAGCAAACTTGTAGTCCTAGTTCTGATCTACAAGTTTGATGCTGATAACGTTTTAATATCTCTTATCAATCTCGAGATATAATGATTTTCCGGCAGCGTTTCTGGGTGACGGTCTATCCGAAGAAATACGGTAACTTTAGAGTATTTATTGGCTAGTTTTGATACAGGAAATTCACAATCCGACAGACAATAGTGTCTCTTTCCACTCCTGAAATCTGTTTTCTGGATAACAAGAGAATAACGTGACATTCGGGGGGCAAAGACGGTCCATTTCGAACGGATTCATTGCAACAAAATCAAGCGAAACTGCTCTGTGTACTGTTTCGTTCGTTCGATTACGATTTCAAAATGAAAGTGAGTTGGGGCGAGTTTGACTGGATTTGTGACCAGTTGTCCCTGTTCCAGGCGCAGTTCCAATTGAACGAAACTTCTCATCTCATCGTCTTCTCACTCTTCTACACTCTCAACTTCGCATTGCTTCTGCTAGCTGGATGTGGGGGAAAGAAGAAGATAAAGGCGAGCAAGGAGCAGTCGAGTGCTGCGAAAGGCGCCTCGCCGTCCTCGGACCCCGCTGCTCCATCGGCAGTCGTTCCTTTGTCGACTGTGGAAACGTCGAAAATCAAGGATCCGCCGTCGAAAATGCCCGAAGAGGTCAAGTCGAAGATGGAGGAGAAGAAGGAAGAGGAGAAGAAGGAGGAGAAGAAGGAGGAAAAGAAGGAGGAGAAGAAAGAGGAGAAGAAGGAAGAGGACAACGGATACGAGAACTGTGCCGATATGACGCCCGAGGAGCTCAAGAAGATCGCTGAGCAGACGGATGCGAAGAAGAAATAATGAGAGTGATGTGTGGTGTTCCTATAAATAAAGTGTTCATTGATTGATTCTCTCATCTGGTCCATTGAAACAAATCAGCAATGTGGTTCCTGTTTCCGAGAAGGCTGGTATTCCGGAAACCGTTTTATTCCCAATCACGTGGCAAGTCCTCCGGTCAGACACGTGAACAACGTCTCTGGAACACTTTTCCACTTCATTGTGTCTTTTTTGTTCAATCCTTCATTTGGGAAATCTCGAAATGGCAGCGAATCAGACGTCGTCCACCGTTGCCTCCGCCACACTCTCAGCCGCCACGGCCACATTGTCAGCCGTCACGGCCACTTTGTCAACTGCCACGGCGACGTTCTCTACTCTCGTGTCGGCCACTATCTCCACTATCGTCTCCACCACGAGATCGTTCCCTCGCTTTTTTGTCATGGGCGACGATACCGAAGTTTACCTCACTTCGAAGCATGTATACCCATTGGTTTGTGTGGAAAACGCTCTCTTCATTCGCCACAACCTCATTTTCAGTGGTTCTACGTGATTATAGCGCTTGGAGTTGTATTTTGCACGTTCAGCTGCGTCGTTTGGTTCTTATGTGCCATCTACAGATTGAGCCGTAAGGACTGATTGATTGAAATCGATAGACGTGCGGATGTTTTCAGAGGAGAGACCGTGCACTCACGCCCTCTACGAGGCCCACGTAATCGTTGAAGGAGCCACAGGAGAGCAGGGAATCAAGGAGGAAAAGGCGAAGCACAGCAAGAAGATCGAGGCTCTGAACGAGGCGGAAACGCTGGCGAAGAGCTTCAAGAGCCTCAAATCGAAGAAGTCGTCGAAATCGTCGAAATCAGCCAAATCAGCCAAATCAGCCAAATCAGGCAAGTCATCGAAGAAAAGCACCTCGAAAGAGGGTAAGGAAAATGATGAGAAGAAGGAGGGCAATGGAGAGGAGAAGCACGACGAGCCGAAATCGCCGAGAAACGACGGAGGCAAGGACTCGTGTGTGCTCGAAATGGGCGACGGAAACTAGAGGTGCAGCAGTGTAGAAGCGAACTGGTTCAATTGTAGACTTTCTGTTTTATAATAAACGTCTGGATTATTCGCTTTCTGTCATCATATTCAAGGGGTTCGCTTGCGAAATGCATAATCGGAATGGGACCGGGTGAAACGGAAAGCCCGCGAATCGATTCTCAAAAAATGCCATTTGGCTGCGGAGCCATTTGAGAATGTTCACGTCTCGACCATCCACAACTGTGCTTCTCAAACTTTTGAGAAGAAAGTGTCTAGAATCGATTGGCCAGAATGATTTCAAGCTTTCGAGGAATGATTCGGAGTAAAAATGTCATTGGAATTCGAGAATCTGAACGTCATTTGTTTGACGTTCAGATTCTCGAATTGGAGGCGGTGAAGACAAGTGCCATCAGAAATATAAAACATGAACCCTCTTCTCCTTTTTCAATTCTTTCCGGTCTTTCGCGTTGTGTTCAGATGCCCACATTGAAGTTGTGAGGCCGATAATGTTCGCATCGAAAAAGAGGGCATGAACTATATGCGCATAAAACCCATAAAAGCGTGTTCGTTGATGAGTTGGATGGCTCCCGTGACGATCATGGGCCTATTCCTACGGTATGACGGACGGACGGGCGGACCAAATGTCAATATGCAAATGGGTCTCACGAGAGGCCCGAATCGCCGCAAAATGGCTTTATTCATAATCGAGAAACGACAAAGAAGGAGAAAAGGGTGAGAAAAGACTAGAGAGAGAGACAAATGAATGACTAGAAAAAGAAGAAGAAGGGGGGTCATCGGGATGTGTTCAGTCACAAAAAGCTCGAAATGTATCAAAACGGCTCTCAGTTCCTAGGCGGCAAAGGGAAGAGCGGCAATGATTGTGGCGGGGGCATCGTGAGCAGATCGGAGAGAATCGACTCGAGTGGCGTCGAGCCGAGAAGTCGCGAGAAGAAAATGCGCGAAATCGGAAGACGTGTCGTCGTTCTCAGCAGTTGGAGGCACTCGCGGAGGCTCACGAATCTCTGAAATTGGAGGATATCGAAACGGGCGGCTCCTTCTTCTTCTTCTTCTTCTTCTTCTTCTTCTCGAGAGAGCTCACCTCATTACCCTTATTCATTCGGCAGTACTCCTCGAGCGCCTTCTCCAATTTGTCGACGATTTCCGAGATTTTCGCTTTCTCTTCGAGTTGTTCCTCATCTGAACTCACTCTATTAGTCCTTTGGCGCGGCGAGAACAAAAAAGAACGGAGGAGAATGAGAGCGAGGGGGGACCGAGTGCGAATGGCAGATGACATGTCGGCTGGGATTAGGGAAATGGAAGGCGAGAGCGTAAAAACGATAAGGAGCGCGAGCGGCGCGCGAGATGCCCCGGGAGTAATCCCCCTCGGATTGCCCCACCTCATCAAGTAGCCCCCCGAGGCATACTGTAGGTCACTCGGAGAAGGATACGGTAACTCACGACAGCTGAAGAGAAGAATAGCGCGGAGCGAAGAGATCTCGACAATGTCGAGGTGGTACTCGCGGATTTTGTCGAGTTCAGTCTGAAGAACGAAACGATACGGAAGGGACTGGGCGAATCATCGATCGATACCTGGAAGTCTTCTGGAGACACGTCATCCGTCTTGACGTCTTCAGATTTCGCTCCGTTTTCTGACAAGTGACTCGCCAGATTGAGAGCGAAATTCGAATGCGCCAAGGCGAAGACGAAGATTGGCGTCCAGCTGTGACGGAGGAGAAGCAGCTGATCGGCCTTCGTCAGGTTTGTCATGCTGGTTCTCGCCCAGTTCACTGTCGCGAATATCGTTTGAGCGGCGAACTCGTATATCGATTCTTGAGAAAAAAAAAAGGAAAATGAAGAAGAAGAGGAGACAAAGGGAACCTTTGGTTGGAGGCTTTGCGAACTGGGCAGCCATCAACGGATTGAACATCGGAGGAGTCGGCAGAAACGGAAACGGGCGGAAAAACGGATTGGGCGGGAAGAAAGAGGGCATCTGGACGGGCAGACGACCTCGTTGAACTGCTGAAACAGCGGTCTGAGTCTCATGGGATCTTCTTCCTGTGTACGATGGATGACTCCGGGTTGCCAGCACACGGCTCACCTTCTTTGCGCATTCCCATCCGAATGCATTTCTTCAGTCTACAGTACTGACACTGATTTCGGTGTTGCACGTCAATGGCACAGTTTTTGGCGGCGCGACACGTGTAGGAAAGCGAGCGACGGATCGATCTGCAAACTGCTCATTTCGATTTCATTTCGTCCTCACGTTCCAGCGAGTACACTCAATGTCTCGTGAGTTGGCGGCGGTTTTTCGGGCGGCGCGCAAAAGAGAAAACTTCAGCCAAACTTCTCTGCCTCATTCTGATCTTGTGCTGTTCTCAGTTTCTGGCGTCCGTCGACGGGTATGTGGCTGACACTGGGAAGAGTAAAGAGCGCGATTTCAGAAAAGGCAACAATGACATAAAGATCGGGGTGAGCGGTGCCGGGAAAGGATATCATGGGGTGTGGTCTTCGGGAAGACGCGTGGATGAGTACCCCGAGTACGAAACGGAGAAGGGAGTGTAAGTGCGCTCTACCAGATTCCAACTCAAATCCCCCCACTTAACAGTTTGATTCGCGCGAAGAGACAGGGTTCGACACCCGGTGCACCATCCGGTTCCTCGACAGCGTCCGTTGGGGAGACCACTGTGATGGCAACGACCGAACACCCGGATGCCGACAAGAGAGCGTACGTTTCTCCCGTTCTCCCTCACTGCTATTTGTTCATTTCTAGGTCCGGATTTGTCACGGTGTTCGCCTCACTGACTGGCCTTCTCGTCTTCTTCGGCATCGCCAACATCGCGCTGTTCGTCTGGCTCTCGATGACGCTCAAACGAGTCCGCAAGCCTTGAACCCAATTGTTTACCTCTTAAAGAAACTCTTGCAACCTTCGCAACTGAACTGTCCATAATGCTTTCCACTTGATTTATCGCCGCACACAACGCAGTCGGTTCCGTCCGATGAGCCGTCCGTGTGGCCGCCGACGAGCGGCGAAGAGCCGTCGAGCACAGCCTGAAAGTCCTACTGTATGTATGTCGGCCGGATGACACCGCGATAAGTGCCAATTTGAACTTTCACTCGCCACAACTCGTACATGTAATTACAAAAGAGAAATGACAGGTTGTCGGCGGCGGCTTCAACGGACATGTGCTCCCCCCGCCAGAAGGTACCTCCCGCCGCGAAGAAGCCAGTAATCGCAGCCTCCGCTCATCATTTTATGATCATTATCTCGCGAATTATTCGCGCCAAGGCGGCTCTCTCTCTCGCCATCTTTCGTCTTCCCGGGCCGTTTCCACATTTTATTAACATTTGACGGGTTCGGATGAATTAAGCTTAGTAGTGGCGAGAAGCGCTACCCTCGAGCTATCAACGAAGACGACGACGTCGGGCGGTACGATGGAAAACGGATCGGGGGGGGGGGGGGATTGGGGGAGAGAAATGGGCGAAGATGGGCGGATTGAGGTGGAAGTGACGTGGAGTGGGGGAAGATTGGAAACCAAAGTTAGAGCTCCAGAGGATTGGTTTCGAGGGGGAGAGAGTGTTGAGAGTGAGTGAGATGACTGAAGGATATCAGCCACTTATCACAGTTTACCTCTTTCTTGAGATCCATCATATTGGTTGCGAGTATGTGATGCCATCCGTTCGCATCCATCGACGGTCTCCATGGGAATGCGTTGGCGGCAGCGGCGAGCCACGGGAAGCTCGGAATCGGAAGCATCGTCTTCTCCGGCGGAGAGCGGATGTTGCGACACGGGCGCCGATGCTCGAAGACGAATTGTGCCCGTAGGGGTTGGGCAGATGGGTTCGTCAGATAGAAGAAGGCGTCGACCAATGGAAGTAGTTGAGAGGAGGGGGGCGTGGACGAAGACTACGGTAGGCGGGAGCAGATGCCGACTTCTCGGCTCGTAAAACGGGGCGCTGCCATACGACGGCCGACAGCAGCAGCAGGGCGCCCGTTCCTCGAGATGGTCGCCGATAACCGCGAACATTTATCATATGTGTTTAATAGGCGGTTGACGACTACTTACTCGATTAGCACCCATTCGGCGCTCGTTTCGCGCGGTCTCCGAGGAGCACTTTTCGTGCGAATCGCCGATTTCGCAGGTCCGATTTATTGGTTTTCTTCTCGACTTTCCCGCCCGTTTTCTCTCTTTTTTCTCGGGATTCTCTTCGAAGTAACCGTAGTTGATCTTTTGAGGATTCCGTGAATTCGAAGAGTCCTTGATGAAGTCGCTTCTGATTCTCCATTTTTCTTGAGCTCAATGCCACGTCACGGCTCGTCTTGTGTCGCCGAAAAGAATGCCTTTCGACTGGTGGCTCATTGTGCTTTGTCTGCTTCCCACCGTATGCCTCACGATTCGATTAGATGCCTCCTGGCGTCGAGTGGTCGCCCTTTCTCAGCGCCACCACTTGACGGCGCCTCGCCTAATTGCACCACACCGGCCTGGGTAATAAGATTTACAGAAGACGTCTTTGTTGTGTAAGCAAGAAATTGAATACCAAAGGAGACAGGCGAATCGCTTCATGATTATTATTATGGAAAGTGGAGAGAACGAAAGGGAGGGAGTGAACGAGAACAGAACCCGCCGTGATGAGCAGAAGAATTGAGAGGGAACGGGAAAGAGGAGTTGTTAGAAAGTAAAGCAGATAGGAAGCATTAAAAACTTTGGCATTAGAAACGTGGGAACAGTGGAAGTTTAACCAGGATGCTTATGAAAAACGGGACAGGGGAAAATCACAAAAAAAGGGGGAAAACGACAAACTTATAATAGGATGTGATTTGAATTGTGCATGGGGAAAATAAGACCGGTTGAAATTAAAACAAGAAGATCAACGAGATGAACAAGATTGAGGCGAGAGCGGAGACGCAAGATGAGGAGCCGACGAGCTTCTTGTACTCGTCCATCTTATCCACGGGGGTGCGAACAGATGGTGTCGGCGGAACACGGACCGGTTCAGGATTCTTTCGTGGAGGTGGTGTGAACAGAGCAACAGCGTCTTCCTCTTCATATTCTTCTTCTTCTTCGTAGAATTCTTCCGAAGTTGGCAACTGAGAAGAGTTATGTTCGGGCTGGACGAAAACTTGGTGAACCTCAGTCATTTTATCAGTTTTCTCCCGTGCAAACTCTTGTGCATTCTTCCGTTCCTCCTCTTCATACTCGTCATCGTCATAGTCTTCAGTATCACCGGGAGGATAATCATCTGGAGTTGTAGCAACTGGGGGCTTGGTTGCGATCTTGAAATTAGCAGGAGGATACATAATCGGCGTTGTTGTAGTCGGTGGATCAGTTGTAACAGCTGTTGTTGTAGTGATAGGTGCAGCAGTAGTAGTGGTAGTTGTTGTTGTAGTTGTTGGTGACGTAGTGGGGACCGTCATTGGGACAGTAGTTGGTGTAACGGTCGTGACAGTCGTGCTTTTGGCTTTCACGAAGTTTTTAGGAGGGTAAACGATTGCATTGAAGTTGGTTATAGCAATCTGAAAAATAAATTATACTATGAAGAACGATGGAGTGTAAACGAACGCTCTTTTGGGTGGGGTTGAGATCGAACGGCCTGCGGTGAGGCTGCCAGTTGCGATAGTACTTCTCGAAGTTTGTCTTTGTCTCTTTCTTGGCCGCAGCCGTAACTATAGGAGTTTGGATGCTTCTGGTGGTTGTAGTTGGAGTGGTTGCGGTGGTGATTGTAGTCGGAGTTGTTGGTTCTGTAGTAGTAGTAGTAGAAGTAGTAGTAGTAGTTGTTGTTGTTGCCGTGGTGCTAGTGGTCGTCTTGAGTGCAGGAACCGGATCAGGTACAGGCCACGACGGATTTTCTCCCCTGAATCGTTTTCTGGATTCATATTGTAGCTCGAGACGTCTCCTCTCCTCGGCTCTTTGCTTCTCCATTTCTTCACGCCTTCGCATCTCTTGCTCTCTCTCCAACTCCATCAATCTTCGCTTTTCTTCGTACTGTCTTCTATGCTCTTCATAGCTCATTGGTGTAGTCCTTTGGGTTGTGGTTGTGGTGGTGGTAGGAGGAGTAGAAGACGTTGAAACGGTTGCTGGTCCCTGTCCGGGCATTGGTGGAGGTGGCGGCGGTTTCCAGACAGTATCCGAGTTCAGAGCATTTTGTCGACGCCATACCGAAAGCTCTTCCGCTGGATGCGTGGCTCTCGTCTCAGGAGGCTTTCTCATGTCGATCACATTGCTTTGCTCAGTAGCAGTTACTTGCCGAATGAACATATTCTCTTCACTTGCTGGCCCACTATTCTCATCATACTCCTCGACAGCTTCGATAGTCATTTCATCGGACTCGTCCAAGTCACGCTCATTGTTCGAATCAATCCGATCGACCAAATCCAAATTACAATAATCACTTCCAGTGCACCAGCACTTTGTCTGCAATAATAGTAATTCAGGTATCCATAAATATACAAATGGATGCGAAAGGTGTGCATGTTACACCAACATTTGATACCATACCGAAAGATGAGCAAATATTGTGGTCACCGACGACTACCCCCCATTCAACTGCACCTGCTAATTGCTACAGCGTGAAACGCAGTACAAAATGGCGCATAGAGGACAACCTAGTGGTTTGTTTGTTAACAGTATCACAGTGGCTCAGTAGGAGAAACCGCAACAATAACTGGTAGTCCCAAGACTTTAATTTCGAGTGAAAAACTAACCACATCAACTCCATTCCTTATCTCGGTGGCGCAGGAGCCGTTCGCAGATTCTTCCTTGACGCGTGCACATGCCAAGTATTGAGCCGTTCCGTGAACTACGACCGCACATGCCCCAATCTGAAAAATTGTCTCAAGTTTCTTTCTCCCGATCTTCGCCAACTTGACCCCTGTTCAATTTAACCCCTTATCTCACGAGAGAGCCATATGTTTGCAGTGTTCTTCTTTTAGCGGTGATGAAATCAAAAAAGCCGAAAAGTGCACACCAGCTGCTTCGCGCACTTTTCAAACAAAAAAGACACTTTACTAAACGGGCTCGGAAATGAGATGAGATCCTTTTAGTGCGGCCCATTTCAATTCGATCATAAAATGACACCTGTAAAGGGCACGCAGCTGCGGACGGAGTGCATTTCAAAAAAAATGGAATTATGTCCCGTTGCGACGAGAATTTGAGTTACGACGAGAAATTCGCACTGTCCTCTCGCGGATAAAAAAACTCGAATCGCAGATGAGAAAATAGTCCCCAAAATCGCGAATAGGCGATTCAAATTTGACCCCAGCCAATGCCCTTGAACCTCAAAATGTTGTTTTTAGCTGCGCGCTTGGGAAGTAAAAACACATTTTTGTAATGCGCACTCTTTCGGCGTCCCAATCATTTCGAAAAGGGCACTGCAAATGGGTTGGTTTGAATTTCAACTGCACTTTCGATGGCGCGTTCCCATGACCTAGTGAGCTTCTGATCTTGATTTGAAGAGAGCTACACTGGCAAATAGTCTGCGACGGATCGCGGATTCACACGCTGTAGTGATCACGAAAACAAACTCACATGAGTTGCGTTGTTCTGCACACGGCACCACTCTTTCATGCACGGTATTCCGCTCTTATCGGTAGAGCACTGGCATCTGGAAATAGAACGAATATGAACATTTTTAATCAGATCGGTTCGTTGCTTCATCATTTCTCCGATCCGTCTCGTGTTCGGAATGACTAGCGAGGCGTACTTTAACGACAGAACTACATACGCAAAGGATGGTACCACCAGTGACTCTTCTCTACATTTCTCATTCGCTGTTTGTTTTTGGAGACCGTGTGGGAAGAGTCGGCTGCTCGCCGGGAGCACAATGAGAAACACCGGAACGCATGAAAAGCTTAGCCGAAATGTCAAACAGCCAATGCGTCGCGAGAGATCGTGTGATGGGAAGAGAGGCAGTCATGCAAAAACGCGAGCTTGGATTTCATTTCGACTGTTTGGCGGGCGCCTAATTATAATAATAACGGTGATGCGCGCACAAGAAGTGCAAAAGGCACACAAACATTAAAAATGGCTCGGTAAAAGTGCGCGGAAAACTTGAGATTGATCAGTGAGACTTGGAAGTGTTCATCAGTTTGGAAACTTGAATGACCTTCTGCGAATTTTCTAGATTTGCGACTGAGATCTACGGCTTTCGCGACGACACGAAGGGTGTCTTCGGCAGTCTTATGGTTGTAAAACTGTCCGCGCCGTTCTGTATCTAACCTCATTTTTGATTTATTTTTATGTTCTTGCGCGCACGCGTGTCTCTTTTCGCCTTACGCAGTTTGTTGCAAAGTCGTGAAACGTTGCTAATGCTCCAACTTTTGGGTCTAGCGTCTTGCGGTGACGCGAATTCATTCTTATTATCGGGTATAACTGATAAGGCGGCGAACGGTCGTATGTCGCCGAAACAAAAAGATGATAGAGTGATTGCTAACAACTTTTGACACATTTTTAGGGCGGAAGAAGCGGCAGAAAAAACCTTCAAGGCGTATTTGGGAATCGTTTAGTGTTGATAAAAAAAGAGCAGTCACGTAAATGTACACATAATGCTGCGATCAAATGTGTTTGGAATAGAGGGAAAAGACGAGAAACTTCTAAAAAGAAAGAGGGGGCGCGCCGGAAGTGTAATCAACACAATTTGAAGGAAACTAAACGAACTTTCGGATTTTATTTTTGGAACTTTCTTGAAAAGTTGTACTATGTGAAAGTTTCAACGATATTAAATGGACGTACCGTATCTCTTTGGCAGCAGAGGCCACGGAAATCGAGACGACCAGGAGAGTAAAGTGAAGAGCGCGCATTAGAGAGCGCCTTCGCTGACCAGGGCCGGATTGATCAAAACTTGAATGGGGCTATCTGCACCGCGTTTAAATGTCGCCGTCGGCACCGTCGATAGTGCTCCGATCGAGTAGACGACAGAAACAGGCAGAGACGAGGGCGATGACGGGGTTGCAGCTGCGGCAAGGGGAGAGGGGGCGGGGTCACAAACAAATGGGGTGGGAGGAGATGGCGACGGCGAACACGAAGTGGCGAGGCGACGGATTGCGGAGCTGCGACTGATGACCACGGAAGTTGGGCTTGTTTCCAAGATTGACATGCCAAAGGCGCTGGAAAGATGGAGCTTTATATGTATCAGTGGGCGGCAATGGTGATAGCGGTGGATTTCAAAAACGGCAATCGCTGACTCACAATGGGAGCATTATTTTTGTATTGTTAGACGGAAAACTTTTGAGAATTGCATTGCAATGCGTCTTCTAAGAATGTCTAGAAAGTTGTCAAATTTTCTTCTCAGATGAAAGTTCAAGGCTGATTGTGCGCTTTCTCCAGACGGCCTTTTGTTCATTGATCACAAAATATCATCCGGACCGCGTCACTTCTTGGCCCGTTCTACACACATAATTTCATTTATTTTGTTTCGCTTTGTAACACATTTTGCATGTTGCGATCGGGTCCGCAAAAAGTGCTCGGAGATTCCGCGTAGGCGCTCAAATGAATAAACATAATCAAAAACACAGGGTTCGATACGAATGGGCTATCCACAACAACAGAAAATTAACGAGTGGGATGGGGTTGAGCCTGAAGCGGCAGTATTACGTTTTCAATTTTACTATTTGTATATTTGGAGTCTCCCACTCCGGCAGCGAAGAAACCACGCTGAAATCCGATACCGCAGTCGCGATTCCATGGGATCGGCCAACGTTCTCGAGATTGTTGGTCTTGCGATTCTATGCGCGTTGACTAAAGAAAAGGGCACATCCGCAGAACGAAGTGACGATGAAAGTGATTGGCGAAAAGAAAAGTGAGGGTGGCAAGTATCCCGCGGCGAATGTTTTAAACGTGAAAGTCATTTGCATATCACGGCGAACCACGATCGACGTCTAGTAGTAAATTTTTGCAACATTTTTTCGGGTTCGGCCACCTATCAGAAATCCTGAAACGTGGGCCACGCCCCTTTCGCAACCGCCGCGTGAAATTTTGCAACTCCGCCGCACGCAGGTCCGATTGGCGGAGTCCTCCCAAAAACGCATTTTGAACGCCCTCTTCCCCGTATTTTCCGGCCAAAGGACCTAAATTTAGGACATGAATTTTTTTTTAAACCGTTCGAAAATTAATTTTGATGGTTTTGTATAAAAAAAATTTGCAACTTTAAAGAAGTTTTTCGAGAAAAATGCGAAAAACCCTCGGGGACTAGGAAACGGTGTCCGGAGGCGGAGTTTCAAAACGCAAATATGGCCTAGATTTTCCTCTAACACGTCGATCGTGGTTCGCCGTGCATATCACTTCTCTTTGATTTCAGGGAAATTTCACACGGTGGGCGGCACTACCTAGCGTAAAGAGAAGAGACCGTCCTTTATTTTCCTTTACATCCTGCCACTATGAAAACAGAAGAGGAACCGAACGTTGTGTCAACAAAACTTTCGTTGGGTGTCTGTGCATCTTCTCGTTCACCTTCGCCGTCGCTAACGAAATTTGCATTAAATGCCACTTAAAAATTTTGAACGACATGAGGCATTGTTTCAAACGGTTTCAAACGGACGGATAAAAAATCGCAAAATAATGCTACGCAAATTCAGTTTACATCAGAAATATTTAGATAAATTTGATTTGACGCAAAAAGTCTGGGTGTTTGAAATAAACAGTAATCAAGACACACGCGCAAAGCTTCAACCGGTGGTCTCGCCACGAAGACCGTACCTCTTCACGCCGAGAAGGTTGAGTTTGACTAGTCGACTCCTTGGCACCGTGCCAAACACCACATCACTCATCAGAAGTCGTCTTTCGCTCGATTTGCTGGCCATTAGAGATGCGAAACGAGCTGAAATTAGCCAAGTCCATCTTTGTAAATTGTTTTTTTCTTGTTTATTCGAAGTGTTTCGTCCCGAAAATTCGTAGTTGCTCCTCCTCCCCCCGCATTCCATCCGTTCTTCCCTCGCTTCCTCAGCCCGTTTTGTGTACCAACAATGATCAAATAACAATAACAATGCATAGATGTGAGTCACAGTAACCACCAAAAATGGGGAATCAGCCAAAACGATATTGACGAGAAGTTTGGAACGGGAGAATTTTCGAGCCTGGGAAGAACGCCTACCTGAAAGTCCGTCGAGCTCATCTCTATCGTATAAATCTTCGCTGAGGACACTTTTAGAGCTACCAGCTGACGTCGTCGGAAAAACAGCACACGATTCGGCTTCCAAATACTTCTGAAAGAACGGTTTCAACGGAATATGGATTGAAAAAAAGGTGAACCTGTGTCGGTGCATCGTGTTCATCAGGAAGAGCACACGATTCATCTGTAAAACGGTAATCCTATTTGGAATGTCCTAACACCGTTCTCACCCATTATTCCCTGTGTCTCGATATCAATCGCGTACTCTCTGTGCTCGCCATTCTGGAGATGCAGTCCACAACTTTCCTCAATAAAGTGATCTCTTCTCCATTCTGACGCCTCGAAATCTTCTGGATCCGCAAATCTCAGTGTTTTCTTCGGTTTTTTCGTCGCATTCTCTTCGAATCGTGGAGCCTTCTTCTCAGGTGAAATCTCAATTTTGAACGGCGATCCGTCCAGATCTCTTGCTTCTTGTTGTTCGGATTCTTCGTAAATACTCAACGGATCGTTTTCAATCAAGTCTGGAGACGATTTTCCGTCTTTTTCATTTTTCATTTCTAGTTGTGAGTCTTCGAATGCGGTGAATTGTGCTTCATAGCCAGTGATGAAGTTAGGTGAGAATTGTGATTTCTGCGGTGAGTGTGGTTCTATGTTATTTTCTGCTTTTTGGCACTGTTTAATTGGTGAGAGATTGTAGAATAAATTGGAAACTTCTGAAAAACCGAAAAATGATATTCAAATAATTAAAACCGGGAATTTAAATACCTGAACTATCCGAGTGTTCGGACTCATCGTTTGCAGATTCTTCGGGAGACTCGAACGGATCCTTATCGGAGTCTTCTTCTTCTTTTCTTCGTTTTATATCTGGTTTAACTACTTCCAAGAATCGTTTTCTTTTTGGAGTCAACGAAGCGAATACTTGTTCGGGACTTTGACGAGACTGGAGAACGGGCGGCGAAAAGTCTGCAGATCGTCGAATCGACACTGGAAAAGGGGTCGATTGCCAAAAGAACTCTCCAAAGTCTATTGAATCGTACCGCTTTTCGGGAGAACTGGCGAGATTATTTTAATCGCTGCCGGTTTCCATCCGATCGCTTCGAGGCGGTTTCTTTTCTTGAAACTGGAAGTGAAGACATCGTCGTCGTCTTCAATAACATCGAATTCTGGATCCATCCGGTTAGGAGGTCTCCAATTGGAAACACCGGCACTCGTGGATTCTATCCGTCTGACACCGTTATCCACCCTCTCGAAACGAACAAATTGCTGTTTCGAAGGGGCCGATTTGGGAATGACCACCGCCAGTTTCAGCTTTTTCTTCTTCGGTTGCCGCTCCTCGGACTCGCATTTCGAGACTATTTCACTGCGATTGGGGCGGTAAGTCGACGAGCACAGCCACTCATCGCTCTCTTTTCTCGTCAATTCGATCCCTTTCTTGCTCATCTCTCAATATTTATACATTTCATTTTTGTTTTTCTTCAAAATCAGATACAATTTGTGTGATCTATGAGAACAGAGACTATCCGTTTATCACAAAAGTAGCTTTCAACTATTTTATTAAATAAGCTTATTTATACTTCACATATTTAAAGACACACAATATGCAATAGATAACTATACACCAGACGTTTGTTAAACTCGACCAGAATAGACCCATATTGGCAACAAAACTATAAGCAAATCACAAGAAATAGTTCAGAACCAGCTTAGAACCCTGCTGGATATTAGTTCTTCCTTCGTTTCATCATCCCACTTGAATCGTCCTGATTCGAGTAGAATGATGCCGCACTTCCGAGACCGTTCGATGCAGGCGGCTCTGGGGTTACTGTAGCGCGGTGCATTCTCTCGGCACGTTCTCTGATTGTGTCTGTCAAATGCTTGGGAGCATTCGGCGTCTTTTCGAGCAACAAGACCGATCTATCAAGGTACATAATTTCGTCGTCACGCTGCAAGGAATTCACATTTACATAAAGCTCTTTCGACAGACTTACGGTTTTCTTATTGGATACGAGATCGAGAAAATCGTCCGTATTGCTCCTCATTAGCATGAACAGAGTGAGCGGGTTGGCTGGTGGACGATGATCGTTCCCGTCGAGAAGAAGTTCGGCGGCTGTCTCGCAAGCTTTCGGTCCGACTTTTGGAATCATAAGGATCGCATTCGTGATGGACCGAAGAGGTGCATCCGGGAGTTCGAATAGAACAGAAGACAGGTAACGAGAGTCGGTCCACAATTTGATCGCTTCCACATTCTTCTTCTTCTCCAAAATCTTCTTAATCGTTGGAGCAACTTGTTTCTCTGGCTCAGTTTCAGCGAATAACGAACTGTACGCAATGAACTGCTCGTTCGTCTCGAGCGAAGGCAGCACCATCGTCCTCAATCGAGCATGGAAGTCGTCGAGTTTGGTGCGTAACTTTGACAGGTGACCACGGCTCTTCATGATCTGTTTCACTTCGCTCAGTGGAACACTGTACGTCGGATCAAGCAGGAACTCAAGAGACGCCATGTGCAATAGCCATTCGTCGATTCCGTACTTTTGTGCCAACTCGAGTGCATCCGAGAAACCCTGTTCGCTAGTTGTTCCTGCGAGACCGACGATCGTCTCCGCCCTGTACTCTGCGTCTCCCACAAATCGATTCCTGTCACAACCTTAAAGAAGTATACTTATACAGAGACTAGAAATAGACAATGCTCTAAATACCATAATCTTCGATTCTATCGATAGCTGTGATCGATGCATCGCCTTTGTTTGCCTCGTGAATCACATTTGATGCGGGTGCGCTGACGAGAAGATCCAGAGGCACTTGTTGGCTTTCGAAGAATCGCAGACCTCTTTCGTATCGCCTCAGCTTGTCATTCGTGGTCCAACTGAGCTCTCCGGTTTCAGGATTTTCAGTAGGTTTGAACAGGGAGAAACAGAGTGCAAGCGTTGAGGATTCGTGTGCGTAGAACCGTTTCAACTGAAAACAGTAATCAGTTGTTTCCTAGAACATTCGAATGACTCACTAATTCCACATTTCCATCTTCTTGTTTCCCGCATTTTCTGTAGAAGTCCAGTTTTTGCTTCACCTCTCCGCTCATTTCTTTTTGCGGGTTGTAGAGTCGCATTGGTGTGTACATGGGATCTCCGACGACGTTCGCAGAGACCGGAACGTCTTGGATCCGCACCTCTCGTACTCGCCTCGCCTCTTTCAACTTCCTTTCGCTCGCAGCGATCGCATCGACAGTAGCGAGCAGAGTCTCATCGCTGCAATTGAACATGGCACACGCGTAGATGTCTTCCATATCAGTTGGAACATGTTGAGATTCCATGATTTTCATGCACAGCTGATGAACAACAGGGACGTTTTTCGCCTGAATAATTACTGTGGACGTGGAGATGTTCAACGTTTCGCTCACTTTCATCACATCTGCTATATATTTGCTCAAGTACACGGCGTCGTTTGCATTGAGCGCGGCGAGAGCGCAGTAGGATAGCGCTGTCGCAATGGGTGTGTCGATTTTCAGTTGTGTGGCTAGGCTCAGAATCTTTTTCATTTTTTTGTAGTTCGATCCGAGTCGCACGAGATCTCGAAGAAGTGAATCGTGGTCTGACAGTCTGAAAATTGACAGCGTAATTAAATCTTTCAACTTCGAACTCTCACTTGATGGCTATCGGCATCATCGTGCATCCGAGCTCAAGAGCAGCATCTATCGCAGTGAGCCAGGCGAGCTTCTCCTCCGCTTCCTTCGGCGATATCGCCCGAGCGGCGACTGCGAAAAACCGAGACTTGCCTAGAAGAGGATCATCACGAGCCGTCGCTTCTGACATCATCTCGTCACTTTTAGCCAGTAAAACCTGAAGGAAATGTTTCGTTCAAAGGATTCCGAGAGCGGCAAACGTACTTCTGCACTTTTCGCTACTCCCAGTTTCCTTTCATTTTGTTGGTCTTCATCTTTCGGATTCAATGTGAGCACGAGATCCATGATTTCAGGATGTCCACCTATCCGTTCGTCTTCGAGAATCTCTCCAGCAATCAATTCAAGCGCTTCCTCTGTTGTCACTAGATCTCCGTATATTCTGAAGAACAATTGTAGGTTGACAGCGCAAGTTTTCACCAACCCTTTGGCCATTTCATAAACGTCATCTCGCAATGAAGTCCACTCTTCCAGTGTTTTACAGTTGCTTGATCTAGAGAGTTTTATCAAAACACGTCTGGCACCATCACTAAATATTTGAATGAATACAGTCGTTAGGTCCTGATGACTCACGGTTCTTTCATGCTTTCGAATATCGACTTGAACGTCATTTTGACACCTCTGGACATCAAAGAACCCAAAGAAGAAGTGACATTTGAATATTTGTCAACAGGCAAGTCACCGAGAGATTTCATGAGATCGGCTCCAGTGCATGACATGTTCAGAAGCACTTCGAGGATAACATAATCGTCAACGACATCCGGTCGAACTTCTCGATATGCTACCAGAACTTTAGTTGTTACCTCATTCGTTTGTTTCATTAGTGACAAGACGGCATCTCGAATGTGCTCTTCGATGCTCCTCTCATCGTTCTCATCGCTTTCTGTTGTTTTCACTTTCCATTCAATAAGATCAACGATTGAGACAGCGTTCTCGACGAGTTCTTGAGCCAAGAGACGGGAAAATCGATCGGTGAAAGACTTGACACTAGAGTCCATGAAGGAGTTGATACTTTCGCTGACAGAAGTGCAGATTCGGATGTAATGGTCGTACTGTTCCCAAGTGCACAAGTCGTGGATTAGTTCCGCGTATCCTCTGTCCAGTGCTATCTTCAGAAGGTTCACACAGTTGTCGGTCAATCCGCACTCGAAATCGATCTTCGTCAGCGTCTCTCTGACCCACGCAACAAAATCCAACTCTTCCTCTGTCGCGTTTCCTGCATCAACGGACTGAACGAGGCTCTTCGCATCGGGATGGTCTGTCAGCATTTGAATCATTCTATCGTGCGTTCTGTTGCACTCGTCCAGATCTTCATCTTCCAGTTCCCACTGTTCTTCTATTCCGTCCTCTATCATCGGCATGAATTTCTCATACCTTGTGGGGGATAAGCACGTGGGGATGGCTGACAAAATTCGCTTCTGATGTTTTTTCATCACAGACATGTTCGATTCGACGATGCGTGTGAGAGATTCAATGTCACCATTCTGAATGTAAATTGATGAAAATTGTTATAATGATATGCTCTTACATTGGCGAACATCAGCGCAGCATCGAGACAGCTAAGTTTGCGAGCGGAAAGATAAACGTCAACATCGCCTGTCGGGCGGCAAACGTCGAGCATTCGCAGGTGATGCAGAAGACGGATTTGCCAAGTGACACTTGCATCGCCGAGAGAAAGACCAAGATCAATCAGAGCTTCGTGAACTTCGAAATCGTCCGAATCAACCTGAGCACACTGAGCAGCCACCCATTCAGAGTCTTTGATGCGGTGAAGTATGTCCTCCACGTCTTCAACCGCAATCTTGTTCTTCGAGCACTTGTCGAACCATTCGGATTTGAGAACTATGTCGATGTCGATCGTATCGTATGTCTCAGCCAGTTGACGGGCTCTGGTGTAGTCGTGCTCGATTAGCTGAAACAAATACTATATACAACAACTCCTTTCCATGGCACACACCGTTCTTTCGAACAACTCTTGAAGTGTTCTTGTAGGTGAATGAATCAGAGAAAATTGGAATTTTGCCATGTGCGTGGCCATCTGCAATTGCTCCGCCGGCTCCCCCATCGCCATACCGACCAGCTTCTTGAACGAATTCCAAACCGTGTAAAACCACAACTGTCCCGCCAACTGAACCCGCTTGTGGGCGGCCTCTCTGAGAACACTGTTATCGCCTTCGGCCGAGAGGAGGAAGATTTCTCTGCGGGCAGGAGAGGCGAGCACTGTGTGCTCACTGTACATGTCTTTCTCTTCAGGTTCTTCTGAAATTAAACATTGAATGCATTGTCGAGGATTGAAAGCTTACCATCCAGTTGTTTTTTCGATTTCACCTTCATGGAGTACATCTTCTCTTCTAAATCTTCCAACGAGCATCTCAACAGATATCCAGTGTCGTAGAGCACGGCTATTTCGTCAGTGTCCACGAAACACGATTCTACTGGACGAGGTCCGCTGATATAATTGAACGAGAATCGGACGCTGAGGGAAGGGATTTCGAAAAGATAAAGCGATCCGGACGTGGAGACGGAAACCAAAAGCTGCGAATCGAATGAAAGTGACATTCGGGGGAGATAGGACATGAAGGAAGTGGAGAATGGCAGCCGAGAGAACCAACCACCTGCGAACTCTTCGAAAGGTATACATGTTAATAGAAAATGACCTACCGTCGGGAACCGAGATTCGGATAGGCTCAATGTACGGATCCATGTCCATCATTCGGAAAGAGCACAGACCGGCCGGCGGACTAACAGACGTCGATTCTTTGTGATGTGAAGCTACCAAGAGAAGATTGTACTGAGGGAGTACGACGAATGAGCCGACCGTCTGCCCGATGTCCAAATCGATCGACCACATTTTTGTATACTTCGACAGACGGCTAGAGAATATTGGGATTTCCTTAATACGAAGAAGCGGGATCTCACCCGATTTTGAACGCAGAAAACACTCCAGAGTACTGCAGAACGTAGAGAATTTCAATGAACTTATCACTCGATGAACTTGAATTCGGAACTGTCTGCATTCCACAAACGGCCGTGTTCACATCGAAGATGCCTTCATGTACCTCCTTCAATACTTTTCGTCGATAGTTTTTCGCAATGATGGCTGAACTTACCAAAGGAATGTCGTAGCAGTACGCTCCCATGTTGTCGAAAACATCAATATGCGGACTGCTTCTGGAGGAAAGAAGAAGACTGCCAGTCGAGGAGAATTGCAGCAGACAGTATTCAGGAGACGTCTCTTCCAGCACTTGTACACTCGATTCGTGTTCCAGAATCTCTCCGCTCATCTGATATATGTCGAGCTGTCGAGCATAGCTCATCAGAGCCACTCGATCACATTTCCTGAATCAGAAACAATGTTTTTGTGTAATTGCAAGATTCAAATACTAACGGGGAAACTGTCAGCTTGTAGAAAGGAAGAGATTCCACGTAGTTTGCGATTTGAACTGGAATCAGTAGATTCGGAGTGCGCATCTCTATGTTCGCCGGCCATTTCAGAAGGTCGTATCTGAGAAATATTTGGCATTAATCGAACAAATCGTCGTTTTTACCTCTCTTTCAGCAGTATCTTTGAGTTTTCGTTATCTGCTTGAAGTTTGTCATGATTTGTTCCTCGCATATGAGCCATTGCAAAACTAAAAATATGATAAAATATGCTTTGAAAATGGAAAAACCGAAAACCACGAAATAAAATGCGCCGTAAATCGACAACGAGACATTTTCCGGGGCCGACATATCCGACTCGGCCACCAATCAACATTGGGGGCGGAGCATGAAAAGGGCGTGGCCGATCCCCCGATTGGTCAGTCACAAACTGGCGTTGCCACTGCAATATTACAGCACAATACTGAATTCACTGGAGGCTCGAGCAACAGAACACATGGGGCTTTCTCTTCATCTTCATTAACGTTAGTAAGGTAGAGTACAGAGTAATTTATAATAAATTTTTGGGCATTTTCAAATATGTTGAAAAGCAGCAATCATTTATACTTATTCGTCATAGTCAACTCGGCTTCGAAATTAAAATAATGCTCGAATGGATTATGCCGAAACGGAGTAATTATTCCCCGTTTAAACTCTTCTACCGGGAAGCGGTAAAATACATACTGGGGCGTAAAAAAGGGCGGGGGGGGACCAATGATACGAGGGGAGAGAGTCGTCGAGAATGATGTTGTGTGCGGAATAAATAAAATGACGAGCACTATTAAAGCGAAAAACGGGAAACATTGGTCAGGGAAAGAGCAATCTTGGTCTAAAAACATTGTGGGATTCAAGGAATGAGCTGGGTGCAATGAGTAAGTCAATCAAACAAATTGTTTAGAGAACAGAAGTGAAGAATAGTTTAGTTGCGGACAGAGTCGCGATCTTCATCAGTGTTTCCGAGTTGTGAGCCGGTTCCTGATGTGAGACGAGAAGCTGGACGATCACGATCCGAAGGAGACATCTCGTTCGTTAGGGCGGAACCACGGAACTCGTCTAAATCTATCTATTTTAAGAAAACATTTTTCAGTGGATCAAATACCTCTTGCAAGACTCGTATTGCTTCCGAACCGTCTCGATTCGCGATGCAAGAGTCCGGGTGTTCGGCGAGCAGTCGTCTCCCGCTGTCTCATGATCGACACATCTCTCGACAGAGTTTCGTTGAGATCCGTCATTTCCTCAGCCCTTCTCCGCTCTTCTTTCAGCTTGTTGTTCAAACGGTCACGCTCAGCTTCGGTGTCTTCCAACTGAGCGCGCAGTTGACGGATCCTGGCGTTCTGGCGATCGACGGCCTGACGGTTGCTCTCTCCTTGCCTCTTCTCCTCTTCGAGCATTTGCACCATTTCAGCCATCTTCGTCTCCATCCGTCTCAGGCTTCTCCCCTGTCTCATCTTGTCCTGCTCCTCCAAAGAGAGTTGTTGCTCCAAGCTCATGACCTTTGCTTCGGCGACACTGATCTGAGTACGCAAACGAGCCACGGCGTTGTCTGAAAAACGACCACTAATTAAAATAACAAGTTGACGGTAAACTTACTTTCAGCGTCTTGCAGTTGTTGTTTCAAGTCGCGATTTGTCCGCTCGAGAGCGTTTCTCTCAGACTCATTTCGCTCGCACAGACTACGCTCCATAGCTAAATCAGCTGTCATCTGTTCCAACTGTTGCTGTGCCTTGCGAATCTTCTCCTGGGCGAGCTCGTTAGCAGAAGACTCTTCGTCCAACTGGTCTTCCAAATCAAGAACTTTAGCCTCGAGACGTCTCTTCTCCTCATTGCTGAATGAAGAAGCGCGCAGAGTCGCCACTTCCTCTATCAACTCATCTCTCTCTGCTTCGGCCTTTCTCTTCGAAGAGCTGATCGCTTGAACATCGGCGTTCAACCGTTTTATCTCGTCTTCGCAGTTACGAGCTCTTTTCTCTGCATCGCGTTGAGCAGCCATCGCATCTTCCATTGCAGCCCGAGCTTCGCTGGCATCCATTTGAACATCCTTGCATCCCAGCTGTGCTTTTCTGAGTTGGCGGGTCAAGTCTTCAATCTGTCGGAGAGACGCTTCGTTCTTCTCGGTCAACTCGCTCACTTGAGCGTCAGACTTCTTTTTGGCCGCAACAGCGCTCAGTCGAGACCGTTGTTCAGACTCGAGTTCTTCGGAGAGATTTCGGATTCTAGAAGTCAAACTCTTCTTGCGTTCTTCCTCCTCTTCTTCTCTAGCTGCGAGCTGTCTTTCGAATTCTGCCTTCATTGCCTGTGCATTCACTTCAACTCTGACTTTTGCGTCGTCGGCCATCTGAAGAGCATCTTCTAGCTCGATGATCTGCTGTTCAGCACGATTCAGCTCCTCGTCAAGGCGACGTTTCGTCTTCTCTAGCTCGTATACATTCTTTCCGGCATCGTCTTTGGTGGAAGCCTAAAAATAAGAAATTCACAATCCATTTCAACAAGATAGCTAACCAAATTGTCAACTTCCAACTTGAGCGTTCTCTTGTCCTTTTCCAGCTGGTCAATCAAATCTTTCTTCTCGGCCAACTCGTTCGACTGCACCAAGGCTCTCGTTTCCGCGTCACGCAACATTTGCTGGGCGTTATCTCTCTCCTGCTGAGCCAGGAGAGTGTTGCTCTTTTCATCAGCGAGTTGCTGATCGAACTTTCGCTGCTTTCTCTCCATCTCTCTCGTCGCCGCGAGTACATCGGTCAACTCCTTCTGAGCATCCTCCGCCTCCTGGATGGCCTTCTTCTTCGCACGCTCAGCCTTTTCTCTAGCTTGTTCGGCAGCATCCGCCCGCTCCTTTTCGGCCACCAACTCTTTTTCTTTTTTCTTTCGCATTTCCTCCATAACTTCTCTGTTCTCCTCATCCAACTTCTTCTTGGCTTCCATCAATTGAGCCTTCAAATCTTTCGCCTCCTTGTCAGTCTTTTCTTGAGCAGCCAAAGCATCCTCCTTGGCTTCAATCGCCACAGCTAGCTCTTCTTCGAGTTGACGGACTTTGTTGTTGAGATTAGCACGGTTGCGGCGGTCTTCTTCTGAAGCTTCGGTGAGTTCCGATAGTTGCATGTCGAGGGAAGCGTTCTTCTTGAGCAAGTTTGAGTTCAGCGTTTCCTCTGCACTCTTCGCCTTTTGGATAGTTTCAAGCTCGTTGTTCATCTACAAGAAGACAATCAGAATGCAAAACACGGAAGCTTCACTTACTTTCGACAACTTGGCCATGAGATCTTCGAGACTTGCCTGCATCTCTCGCATCTTGTGCTCTTTTTCCATCAACGCCGCCTCGGCCGTCTTCCGCTTTTTCTCCACCTCCTGACGAGCCGAAGAAACGTTGGAGAGTTCGGCTCGAATGTTCTCGTTTTCGGTCTCCGCCGAAGACTTCGCCTTGTCGGCCTGCAAAAAGATGAATTATCGGATTAATCAGAACAGTGGTGAATCAATAATTTGATCGAATTGTCGCCCGAACGAGGAGTGTGGATTGCAATCAAACAAAAGACATTAACGGTCGGCACAGGCACTACCACAAAATAGTGCAAATCAGTGCCGCTCGCGCGTAAGGGACACAGCGGCGGCGGCAACAATGACCGGACGGACATAGACCTCCAAACAAGTGCGGAAGCGACGACCAATTCAGTGGTAATTCGAGCATGACGCTCTCGCAAGATGCGCGTTTCTGCTCTTTCTCTTCTTCCTCCTTCCCAGTGGGTAAATAGCTAATAAGACAAAAAGCAAATACCGAAATTTTCTGACGTTTCAACTGATCAATCGCCTCATTTAGCTCCTCAATCTTCTTCACGTTCTGCAGCTTCATCTCTTCGATAGTTTCGTCTGTCGACTTTACAGTATCTTCCAGTTGCTTCTAAAAGACAGAGTTTAGACATTTAAGAGTTATGAAAAGATAACGATCTCTACAGCACCCAACACATACCTGCAAGTGAGCGTATTCCTCATCGCGCTTCGCCTTCAGCTGTGAATGGAGTGCAGTTTTGTCGTTCGACTCTTCCAGCTCTTGTTTGTAAGATTCGAGCTCTTCGGCCATATCTCTACGTGCCTTCTCAGCCTTCTGTCTTGCCGTCTTTTCCTTAGTTGCCTCCTCAACCGCATCATCCAGCTGAGCGCGAATTTCACGAATTTCCCGTTCCAATTGTTGGCGAGCAGCCAGTTCCTCGTCATTTCTGGAAGGGAAGTTCATTGTTTTCAAATAAATGTTTCAAAAGAGCCTCTTACTTGATGTTAATCTGTGACATTTCCGTCTCTTTGCGCATCAACTGGTTCGAAAGTTCTTCCGCTTTGCGAGTTTTCTCGAGACAAGCCTCTTGTTCCTCACGCAGCTGAGTTTCGGCAGCGCGTCGAGCAGCTTCGGCATGAAGGCGTTGTTGTTTCTCTCTGAAACACTGAATACTCGGATGAATGTCGAAAACACGCCCACTTTTCAAGCTCGTCGTTTGTCTCGGCCATCGTCGCTTCCAGTCGAGCCTTCACCTTCACCAACTGTTTCGATCTTTCAACTTCGTCAATGAGCCGAGACGAAAGATCTTCGCAACGCTCCTCGAGTGCCTTCTTCTCTTTCGCCAGCTGAAAACAAAACATTGCTAACTATAACCAATCCGTTCTAATTGCCTTGTTCCCAGAATCTTCCAGTTCTGCGCCCTGAACCTCAATCTCCTTCAGTCTCGATTCAATCGAATTCTTCTCGAGCAACAACTTCTGGCGACTTCTCTCCTCGTCTTCCAGATTCTCCTCGAGATGTCTGACCATTTCCATCAGCTTTCGATTCTCAGTGTCCGCCGTTTTCGACTTTTGCTCCTCGCTTTCGAGTCGTTTCGAGACATCTTCGAGAATCGTCTCCAGTTCCATCTTCCTCGCCGCAATTCGAGATCTCTCCTCGAACATCTCGGCGCGTTCCGATGATTCTGCATCTAGGCGTGTTTTCAGAACCAACCGCTCTTCGTCCATCTTCTCCATCTGCTGTTTGTAATCAGCGATGAAGACTTCCGAACGACGAAGTTTCTCCGAAGTGACTTTCAGTTCCAATTCTTTTTCGGCAATCAACTCGTCTTTGTTTGTGACCTCGAGCAACGGCTTCACCTTCGTCAGAAGTCTCCACCATTGCCACTCTCTCAAGCGCATCCACGCAAGTCCGTTCCGCTGGAGGATCTTGATTGCAGCCTCTTGTTCACGTCTGCGAACCATGACTCGACGACCCAACCATCCGCGGCACTGAGCCTGGAAAGCTTCGACAAGAGCCGACAGCTTCTGATCGCGCATTTCTTCCAACTCGGCAACAACACCGGCGCGGAAAAAAATCTTCGACTGTCCAATGCGATAGAGATTTCCATCTACCTCGAGGCTGTTGACAATGCGACGAACGGCTTCTTTGCCATCCATGAATCCAGCGGGGTTAACATCCGGAGCCAGAAGTTTCTCGTAACGTTGGCGAAACTCTTGGAACGGAAGGCGAGTTGGGAATCCTTGACGACAGATTCGAATTCCTTCGAGTACTCCATTACACCGCAATTGATCGAGAACTAGATGGGCGTTGAGAACTCCATGCTTCTTCTCGTGATTGGGAATGATGCAACGCACGAAATGCGGGTTCGTGTTGTTGAGAGTGCTCATCAGACGCGCGAGTTGTTCTTTGTAGAGTTGCGACACGGTTCGGAACATTCCCTTCTTCGGCATGCGCGATCCGAACAGTCCCGTGTCGGCGGTGCTGTCGGCTGCAGAGAGACTGCACACGTCGGCAACATCCTTCCACATATCAACGATAATCGGTTCTTTGGCCACCTTCAACAGATCGATCACGTTCTCATTCAAAGGATCCATGTTCTTGACGCGACATCCTTCCGCCTCATAATCAACCCGGCCAGCGTAGTGAACGACAGCGAAGTCACTTTTGGAACGAATCTCCGGAACAACGTATTTCGGATGTTGGGAGTGTGTGTCATTGAGACGTTGTACAAAGGACTGATCGCTTCCCTGTGGGAACAGGCACACGTCGTCCAACGTCGACATAATTCCCATTGGCTTGTCGATCAAATCGATTGTTGGCTGGAGATTCAGACCGAAATCGAGCACCTTCCACTCGAGTCCCTCATCAAGATACTCTTGCTGCTCGCGAACGAACATTGTGTTGTTGAACAATTGCTGAAGTTTTTCGTTCGTGTAGTTGATGCACAATTGTTCAAAAGAGTTCGTATCGAAGATCTCAAATCCAGCAATATCGAGAATTCCAATGAAGCTCACAGATTGCTGTCGAGTACGATCCAGTGACTTGTTGAGACGATTGACGAGCCATCTGAACAGACGCTCGAAAGATGCCTTCGCAATGGCTCCGACTGCGAACTTGACCTGTTCAACGCTCTGAGCACGATGAACAAGATCACGTTGGACCTTAATCTTCGGCTTAAGGAAGGCGCGCATCAGCTCGGTCATGTTGACTCCGAGGAGAGAGGCTATCTTCTGCGCGACCGCATCGTTCACCAACACGGCCTGATCGTTGTTCTTGTTTTCCTGCGAGAATTCGAGGTTTCCACAAAGCAAGACAGCAGAAACGACACGAAGGATCCCTCCGATCTCATCGTCATTGAGGCCCATGATCGACATAGCCTGAAGAGTCTCTTTCATCTCGACGGCGTCGTCAACTCCAGCTAGTTTGCTCTCTCCGTTCGTAATAAACTTGTACTTTGAGAGACTGTCTTCCAACAGGAACTGTTCTGAAATAACGAAATCAGTTAATTGAATCGACAGGAGGACAACTCAACCTCTTTGCGTTTTCGACAGTCCTTTGAGCACCTGATAGAAGATGTGGAAGGATCTCTCGTTGGGCGCTTGTTTCAGAACACGTGACTTTTCGAGCAAGTAGAATTCAATATTGGCACCCGAGATACATCCAGTACCATCAAAGTGAACTCTAATAAACTTTCCCTGGAAGCGGAATGTTAATAGAACTGATTTGATCTTATTTTCTCACAAATCTGCTGGAGTTGTCGTTCTTAACAGTTTTGCTGTTTCCGAACGCTTCAAGAATGGGGTTCGCCTGAAGAAGCTGCTCTTCGAGCTGTCCCATAACACGGTTCGTCGAAGTGTCCAAATCGATCGACGTCTTCCGATGTTTCGTCAGTGTTCGATTGGCCACGTACGCC
Source organism: Caenorhabditis macrosperma (assembly GCA_963932285.1). Classification (NCBI taxonomy): domain Eukaryota; kingdom Metazoa; phylum Nematoda; class Chromadorea; order Rhabditida; family Rhabditidae; genus Caenorhabditis; species Caenorhabditis macrosperma. Next base: position 6,984,386 of record OZ010622.1, read on the forward strand.
AGATACTGGATGACTTTCTTAGTGTTCTCTGTTTTTCCAGCACCAGATTCACCTCTGAAACAAGATAAAATGCCTAATTTGAAACAGGCGCGGTAACTGACGTGCACAGGATGGACTGATCGTCTCGTTCTTGTAGCATGCTCCGATAGGCCTCGTCGGCGACGGCGAATATGTGCGGCGGCATTTCTTTTCTCTTCTTGCATTTGAACTGCTCTGCGATTGTGTCCGTGTAGATCGGAATGCGTTTGTACGGATTGATGACAACGCAGAAGAGACCCGAATACGTCTGGAAACGTGGTGATAGAAACGATCAGAGCAAAAATGAGTTGTTGAGAAGACTAAGGAAAAGTGTTGCAGAGGTGATCGATATCGCTTCGCCTGTTGAGTCATACAAAACGACTGGGGCAAAGGACTAGTCAAATCACGTTCCGCAGTTCAATGTTCCTCGTTTTCCGAAAGGCAATCCGGCTAGAGAAAAGATAAGAAGCAAGCTTCATCAGGTGACTAAACTTCCCACTGCGAGGAATGCAGTGCAATTCGCCCAGACAGAGAAAAACGTCGTCAACTGTTCTCTACACGGGGCCGGTTAGCCAGAAAAAATAACCACTTTTGACGGTGGCTAGCTTAGGCTTATGTAAGCGCCTACTGCCAATCAGAGCAAGTAGGTGATAACCAGCCGAACGAGGGTAGAAAAATGGGAGAATATCTGGTGACTGAAAGTTGACTTACATAGTACAAATTGGAGAAGTAGCGCTGTTTGAGATTATGCAGAACAGACGCTTCGTTGAGACACGTCAACATGGCCATGTCTTCGCATTTGTCATACTTGGGCGGATTCGGTTTCTGGCAATCGTCTGAAGAGACGCGCTGTCGTTCGCCAGTCTCCATCAGCTCAATGTCGACGGTTCCGTCTGAATGTGGACTTCCGATGATGGCTCCCAGAGCGAAACCATCCTTCTCGCTCGGGACCCACATTAACTTCTTCTTCGCCCAATCTGCCGAAATTGACGGATTGAGAAAATCTGTTTTGGCCTGAAAATGTTTTAATTGTTTCGAAATTCGAGAAACGATATACCGTACCCTTAGTTGGTCGATTTCATCATTATTTGTTCGAGATGTCATCATTACCTTTTGAGCAGTTGCTATTTACAATTTGCTGCAAAACTGAAATTAGTGGTTTGACGGGTGAGAGCGTGTGAGCGGAGAATGAAGCGACGAGAAGAAAAACAAGTTATGCAAGGAGAGACACTTATCACTTGAATGTTTGTGTACTGTGAGATGGAAAACGAAGAGAGAAATTACTGAAACTCTGTCAGAAACTACGGTTAGTCCATAGAGAGACAGTGTATGGAAGGAGAGAAGTATATAATTCGATTATGGATTCCGTCACATGCCAAAATCAATCACAGTGAAGCCTGTTCACTGCCATTTGGGCTCCGGTCTATCTGATGGAATGCACTCTGTGCATTTTTCAATCACAAGACAAATCGCTTCAGCCTACGCAAAAAAGATCGCAGTTTCCCAAAACACCGCCCACCTCCTTCGAATATTTCCCTCCTGGCGCGATCAGAAATATGCGGCAAAGGTTCATATCTATGAAGATAGCTCAATTTCGAAGGACGGTCATCACGCGAGAACAAGCACATAAAGCGGACTCGCAATCGATCCGTTATTCGGTTCATCGTGCGCAAAAGGACGATTCTTTCGAATGGAGAATTGAGAAAAAACGCGCAGCTGCGACAGCCGTCTTCCAGCTGCCACCCTCTACGACTGCCCATATTTCGGGCGTCCCTTCAAGTTTGAATTGATAATGTGATGGGAAGCAGTGCGGGGCCGCATCGATAAACAGTTTCGTGGGAACCAAGCTATTCCGATCGGTCCTCGCGAATTTCGCAACCATTGCAACCAGCACACATTTAACGAGAAGAGATGCGCCGCGAAATGCAAACGAATACCCATTTAGGCCAAATGTTCAGTTGGTATATAAACGAACGTCAACGTGAGCGCAATAACTCAGGAAAGTGTAACAATGGCTCACAAAAACGTTCACCGCCGTTTGTGACGCATGGCTGGTGGCGGTTTGGCGCCAAAATACAGGGTGACCTCGAGAACCGATTTGAATCTGGCGCCCGCGAATGGTGGCACTAGATACGCAGTTGCGCGTCGTTTTCAATGCTTTACTTATTTGAATTTCACACCGCGACGACAACGTGCAGCGGCTTCACTCGCAAACTTTGTGTTGACTTTTTCGTGAAGTTATTGAGTTTCGCGCCTGCGTGAGTTGTTCATGTTAACCGATTAGAAACGCGTTTCGTTTCACATCGTTGTCCTTATTATCGAAACAATGAAATCCACCTTCAAATGTGTCGCTTACAGAAATGGAAAAAAGCACCGAAGACAACGCCGACCAAATTCCTCCACAAAAGGAACCAGATGTAGAGGAAGGTATTTCGAGCTGCCTATTGAACGTTTTCGCATAATGTGTTTTCAGAAGAGTCGGTAACCATTAATGAGATCGTCGAAAGTCTCGATGAAATGGAAGAGACTGCTGAGGTGTTGTTCGGTAATCAGGATCCACAAGTGTGCACATACCCAGAGGTAATAATATTCGGATAGATCACTGAAACCGAGAATGGTTCTTTAGGGTTATAAACCGCGGCAAACCGTATTCGCGTGTCTCACATGCGTTCAGCCACCTCAGATGGCCGGCGTCTGTTATGGATGTTCATTAAACTGTCACGAAGGACACGATATTATTGAGTTGTACACAAAGCGAAAGTTTCAATGTGATTGCGGCAACTCAAAGTTTGGCACTAAAAAGTGCAGCCTCTATGAGGTAGTCGTGAAAACTGTACTCTAGTCTATGTTCATATTTCCAGGATAAAGACGCGGAGAATAAGTACAATGTTTACAATCACAACTACGTTGGCAGGTTTTGCACCTGTGATGTCTTCTATCCGGACGAGGATAGAGATATCGAGTTTTACCAATGCGAAGTTTGTGAAGATTGGTTCCATGATGATGTGAGGTTGATTTTTCTTTTTTTCAACTTTTTGTCCATCTCAGCATCTCAATTCGAAGTGCATCAAATCAGAAGACCAACAAGATGGAGAAAGTAGCACCGCATCCCAAGAAAAACAACGACATTCCTCACTTGTAAGTGAATCCGTAACAACTCGGAACTTATTTTTTTTAGGTTTGCGTTTCATGCGTCAAGAAGTTGCCATTTTTGATGAATCTCCCAAATGGAAAGGGCCCCTACTGTCACACAAAGCAACCCAAAACAGAACAAGTGGTAGAACCAACAGCATTGGAGATTTTCAAATTTCGCGAGCGACTTTGCAAGTGCGTCGACTGTACCCGTGTTTATGAGAACGCCGAGTGCGATTTTCTTCTCGAAGACGAAGATGACGTTGGCACTTATGAAAGAGAATCTAAGAAGAAGGCGCAGGAGGATAAAGTGACTCCGGAAGACGAAATGCGGAGTCTTGTGAAAGCATATGGTATGGACAACGCACAAAAAATATACGAAGGTGAACATTCTATAGAAGAAGTTTTCATTATGGAAGTTTGTAGGTGTACATGACTTGAAACGTAAACTTGGAGAATTCATGAATGCCCAAAGCGGCGAAAAACCAATTAGCGCCGACGATGTTAAAGGTTTCTTTGCGACACTCAAAGAGGAACGTCTCCAAAAACGTTCGCGTCTGGAATAATGTCACTCGTCAGTCTCCTCCTCCTCCTCCTCCTTGGTTTCCCTCGAACCCTGAACATGCAATCCTCTCGAATATCCTGTAAGATATGGTTCTCACTCCCTACTATCCCAATTTCTCACCGAATCTCAGTTGATCAACAACGTACGAAACGAGAATCGTGGCGGCTCGTAGACTTTCCCTGTGAATCTTCCATCCTTGATACTCACGAATTGTCTCCGTTATAGCTTCGCCCAATTTATCCCAGTAATCGATCTATTATCATCTTATCGTTTCATTGACTCATCTGATCTGAGCTATACCTTCATTCCTTTGCTTCTTCGGTACTTTGCGTGCTTCTGTCCTATTTCTTGGCACATTTTCGATATTTTGTCAGGTTCATCCAGACTTTGCATCACTTAAGAAATGCTTATTTGTAGCTCTGCCTTTCAACTCACCTTTTTGTAGAAATTCTACAATCTGCAGGTTGTGGTAGTCAGTCGCCGACTTATCCAATACTTCCCCAATGGTGCTCTTCCGAGCCAGCATCCTTCTAGTGATTGTACTTCCACAATTTGATGGCCCCTTTTGGCTCATATGTCTCCATGCATTTCGGATTATGGACTTCTGAAAAATAAACTGTTACAATAAATGCAATCTCTGTAAATGTGGTAACACTAACATTCGGGTTCCGTCTCTGTTATTACCTGATAAGAGTTCAAAATTTGATTGTCGGATTTACGGCTCTGTGGTTTCTTGGAAGAAGAAGATGGGGTCGAGTTCGACGAGCCCATCTGGGAATGAGCACGAGAAGTGCGAGCGAAATGAGCGACTTCAATCGAAATCTGCTTCTCATCGAGTCTTTCAGGGGGCGGCACACATGGCGGAAAGTCGCAAAGTACAAACAAATTCAAAGGATGGCTCATCGTTTTCAAACTTTTTGTATGTCTCATGATCAACAAATTTCGACGAATTCATGGAGAGAAGTGGAGATTTCAGAGTTCCCGTATCGGCTGCGATCGCCGTTCGATCAGCGAGTGCTGCGTATTCAGAATTGTTCGAAGAACGCGTCGAGCTCACTTCCATCGTCTACTCATTCCAGCAGTTGAAGGATGGGGTTGCCATGCTCGACGACGAATTGGATCCATATAAGGCGAAAAACGTGCACTTCGTAAGAGAACTTCTCCGGGTTCCGCCACAATTCTTCGTTTTCAGTCACCTCTGGCGCTCCATTTGTTCCGATTTCTGCTCAATAAGTTCCCAAGTGTCATCCTTCCCCTGTTCATTTTTCTCGATGTTGCCACTGCATGGCTCACGGCGAAAGCAGCGGATATCGTTTGGAGGAGGTTCCAGAAGAAAAGCGATGAAGAGTGTCAGAAAATCAGAAACCTCGTGTTCAGTCTCTACGCTTTCAACCCGATAACCATAGTCTCTGTCGGAATTCTATCCCTCACTGTAATTCAGAATTTTGCTCTCGCAGTCATTTTATTCTGTTACGTCACTGGTAATCAACATAACTCCACTGCGAGACCTCCATTTCTCTTTCCAGATCGCCCCACAGTCTGCGCACTCCTCATCGGCGCGTGGTCTTCTTTCACAATCTACCCGTTCATTCTGCTTTCGAGTCTCGTTTTTCTGTCAAATGGTTCAACTGCCAAGTTCTTTTCTTTGGTATCCGTCGCTATCATATCGGCCGCATCATGCCTAATCACCAGTTTTATACTGAACGGAAACAACTTCGACTTCATCGAATCGACGTACTTGGTCATGTGAGTGGTTGTCTCTCTTCCATCGCGTGTTGATCCATCCGTTTGCAGTCTGAACTTCTCTAACATTCAGCCGAACTCTGGTCTTTATTGGTACTTCTTCGTGCAGATCTTCGAGCATTTCCGCTTTTTCTACACAATTTCATTCACCACTCTCTTCTTCTTCATGCCCATCCCAATCACTCTAATGGTTCGACGTGACGCTGTCCTCCATTTCACCATCACCGCTCTTCTAGTCTCGGTGTTCTTCCCTTACCCGACACTCAATCAGGTCTCCGTCCTTCTAGCTGCACTCCCTCTTCAAAATGAATACAAAAAGCGTAAGAACCCCTCGCTTATTCTCTCACTTTCAAAATCGTATTCCAGACTTCCGCCTATCGATTCTCATCGCAGGGACCCTCGTGTCTACTGTCGTTTTGATGCCAGTTATGTGGCACATGTGGATTGTCAGTTCGAGTGGAAATGCAAACTTCTTCTTCGCTGCCACCATAATCTACAACTTGGCTCTGATCAACTTGGTCATGGACATGATTTTCGTTTACGCGCGACGCCAAATTGATCTGGAATACGGGGATACAATCAAGAAGAATACCAAAATGGACTTTGCATTTTATTGATCTCAAAACTTTGCAAAGTCAAAGTTATTCTCAAGTTTTAAATGGTACAGATGTCATGTTAATTTAATTCAATTCGAATGTTAGTCCTAATTTCCAACAACTGTCGATATAACCAGTGGTCTTGGCCGTGTCTTGAAAACGAGCTTCTTGCGTACCACCGCGTTCACCGTTGCGTTCTTAATCCCGTCGACTTCTTCCCCCTTTCGAATGACGAGCAGCGGGCGATCGATTTTAGATATCTGCCATGATTTTTGTGATTTTTCTGTCAAGAACCGAGTAACGGCGGCATGAATAAGTTGAAAACGAATAAATATTTACCTTTCCTTCGAGTGTTTGGCTTCCAATGATCATGTACACGTTGTTACGTTCTCCCCAGCAAATCGTACCTGATAAGTGAGTGTTTTGATGAAGAACAAAGAAAACCGTCTACCTACCTAATCCTTTTCCATCAAAACTGCCTTCTTGTGGCGAAATGGTTCCGTGAAGCTCAATTGCCATCCATTCTTGAGCCCCTTCTCTAGAAACATCTGTTTTTGCTTAAAACAATTCAACTTAGTCACATACGGAGTTGGTATTAATTTGATTTGCATTTTTTTCTGTGGAGGAAGCAGTGGAGAGATGAGAAACCGGAAAACTGTTCTTTTTCCAAAATCTTTTTCAATTTCGAAGTCGATTTCAAATTTCGCGGTCTCTCAATAGGGCGCTCTTGCTCACTCGTATACGCCAAATTATCGGCAGTTTCTATTTGATTTCCACTCGTTTTTCGTATCCGTATGCGCACTTTTGCTTCGCTGTGAAGAGGGGAACTGGTTCGTACAGTTTATCGATTTAGTCTGCCCGGAAGCTATCATCGAGATATGGACAGTATCTTCAGCGATGACGAGGAATTCGATGCAATTCACGAACAGTTGTTCGATGGTGCAATAGAAGATGAGGTGAGGTGATTTCAATACTTGTAAGAGTATTAATAGTATTTTAGAGTAAGCAGATGGTTTCTATGTTTGGACTGTATGCACTTCGAGCAGATAATGAGCAAAAACCTCGGAAGGATATTTTTTTGAGAGGAATGGAGGCTCCAACAAACGACATGGATCCCTACAAAGCGAGCTCATTCGAACAAAATAAAGCTCCAATCGTGAAGGTAGTTGCGCCTTTCGATGAACGAAATTTCATAAATCGTTGCAGAAATCGACTCTTGGTGAGAATTTCGCTTTTTTCGGAATGAAACAAGGAAGAGTTCGAATCGAAGACAAGACTACATCGGCTAGCAACCTTGTTGCTGAACGGAATAGTTTACTCGAAAAGCTGAAAGATATGAATGCAGAGAAAGAGGAGTACAAAGACTCGGATGGCAGTTCTGGTGATGAAAATATCGAGTGAGTTATAGGGAATTTTCAATGATCAAATTTTGTTCGCAGTCCGATGATTTCGGAACGAAAGCCGATGAAGGCTCTGCGAACAAATATGAATTCTCCAGCACTGAGAAGAAGCGTGCGAAAAAGAAAACGAGTCGCTGAAATAAGCTCCGACGAGGAATCTGATACAGATTCAAAGTGAGTTTCCAATTTCAATTGACCCCATAATTATATACCATTCATTTCAGCACACATCCCTCATTAATGTGTTCCCCAAGAAAAAAGAGAGTATCTCCTGCTTGAGCAGACAGCGATCCGCAGACCGCTGCGTTTCTGCGTCTCCTCCATCCCACACCTACACTCATACGAGTTCTCGTCACAATCACGATCTCACATCACTCACCACCTCTCTTCTCTACTATTGATTTATTTTTGAATATTCTAATTGTATTTATTCCATAATTAAAGCCTGCATTGCATCGTTTTTCTCTCTTTCCGTTATTGCGTTTCAATCGCACTTTATAATTACCTTCTCTCAACCCCAGAGTGCCTGACGCACTGCTCCGTTCTTCAGCCAGTCGATTTACAACAGCCGTTTCTCCGTGAGCGCTAAAGAGTGTGAATCGAAGAGACGGATAAAGAGGCAGAGAAAACCTCGATCGAGCAGCCGGCAGGAGAAGCGAGGGCCGTACGGCGAGAGCAACACATTGGCGAGCGAGCACTATCTCCGACATTTTGATTTCACTTTGCCAATTTGCAAATAGAAACAATGGGAAAAAACTTTGGTGAGTCTCTGTTCATAATCTCCCTCGAAATTTTTATTTTAATTCAGACGAAGCCGCGCTTTTGAAGTCATTGGAAGGCCTTTCCGACGCCGACAAAGTTCAGAAACTCATCAAAAAACTTGAAGAATCTGAGAAAGTCAACAATGATTTGAAAGTGAAGCTGGTTAATGTAAGATTTCAAAGCTTGGGTATTGAAATTATTGATGTTTTTCCAGTTCGACAAGATTGTCAAAGTGAAGGATCTCATGGAGAAGAAGCTTGAGAGAAACAACCAGGTGGGTATTGAAAAAAAAACGCAATCTATTATCCGAAAGTACTTTCTCAATTTTTGATTTAAATTTTGAATATGTAGTGCCGTTCAAATTTACGACGCTACACTACATCGTTTCTCCCGCATTCTTTTGCGTGGGGGTGGTTTGAGAAAAAAACAAGTCACCCTCGCAATCGGATATCTCTCACGCTTCAATCTCTAAATGAGTGCAACATGTTTTGCCACAGGTTCTTCTTCGAACTGAGGAGGCGAAGAGCAAGTTGGAAGAGCTCTGCAGGGGACTGCAGAAAGCTAACCACCAGGTAACAGGATCACTGGAAGTATACATATGGGGCGAATGAATTCCAGACTCGTGAAGAATCGGTTGCCAAGATGAAGAAGCTGGAAACTGAGAGACAATTGGCCGTTGAGCAACTTAAAGTCACCCTCAAGGTACTTGGCGAAGTCCTGCAAGAAGCTACTATGCCGCCGAAAAGCTGCTAGCAATAAATTGCGATAATACGTTGACGAATTGCGATTTTGCAGGAAATCGAAAAGACAATGGCTGACGGACGCAGCAAGTCGGACTCGCTGGCGGAAGATAACAAACGGCTTGGAGAGAAGTTCACCGAGATCGGACAGCAGTACGAGGAGAGAATGCAAGTGATCGATCAACAAATGCAGAAGAAGGAGAAGTACTGGGAAGAGTTCGGAAAGGCGAAGGACTTGGAAATCAAGCTGTTGAAAGCGAAGCTTGATGCCTCCAGTATCGAGGTTAGAAAAGCTGGAATGGAAAAAGACGCGCTGGCCAAAATGATGTTGGAAGAGACCGCCCGTGTCGGAGGCGCTCTGCAGACCGAGAAATTCCTCCGCGAACAGGTCCAAGAGTATTCTTCCAAATATTCCGAGCTCACAGGATGTCTTGCCAAGAGTAACGAAGCGTTCGACAAGTTCAAAAAAGAAATCGACAGAGTCAACTCGAAATGTTCCCAGATCGAAAAAGAAGGTCTTATCTTCAAGAAGAAGTGCGAGCAAGCCAATCAGTAAGACATCTGCTGTTTGGATCTTTATTTTCATAATCGGATTCCAGGAAAGTGCTCGTGTTGACAATGACCAACCAGGAATATGCTGAAAAGATTGCCTCATCTGACAAGAAAATTCACATGCTCGAAAACCTGTGCCGTGCTCTGCGCAAAGAAGACAAAGCTGCAGTGACCGAGACAGCGGCCGAATCGAATTAAACGAGATCACCCGTTTTTCTAACTGCTGCTGGTCCCGGATCTCGTGTATATAATAATATTAATGTTTACCGCATGATGTTCTTGTATTTCCTAACACAATGTTCCCCCATAATATACATCTCTGTTCTAAGCAAACCCTTTGCATACATCCCCTTCTCCATCTCTTCATTGCATCCCACCACCAAAAAAAAGTAATTTATTGGTCCATCATAAATATTTTCACATAAAGTGGGGGTTTTGTTTAGAATTTGAGACGATGGGCCCGGAGAGGAAGAGAAGGATTTCTTCTCTTGCAAACAATGTGTGCAGCGGCCGCCTGCCAAGACGCAGTTTAGAACTTTACTGCCACGTGATGGAAGCCAGATGAGCTGGAGACTCCGGATGCTTCCACCACGTCATTTTGCAATCCGTTCTTCGTCGTTTCACTCGTGTTTATTGGCGGCGGCCTCCTCCTCGTTTCACTTTTACGTCTTCTTCTCTCCACGTCATCTCATACCTCTTTCCGACGTCATCTACACTTTGCTCCGTCCTCTAATCCGTAGTAGTCGTCGTCGCACACGCCTCCATCTCTCTCTCTCTCTCTTCTCATCGGCAGAACGAAATTGTCGGGTGCCAAAGCTGTTCTCCGGTTCGACGACTTGTTCCGCGGATCCGTGTCCATCTGCCGCGAAAACTGCCGGACAGGAGTCAGAGACAAGGAGAAGAGGGGCGGTGCCGACGAATGGAGCGACATTCGAGAAGAGACGACGGACACAAGGCGAGAAGGAAAAAGAGCGACGTCAAAAAGTGATATGAATAGTGTAATTGTGTGGAGAAGAAGGGGCCCCGAGGAGCACAGAAAGAGCGAAGGCAGAGGAGGAGGAGGCGCCGCCGCCGCCGCGACTACAGCATTGCTTCTTCTTCTTCTTCTTCGTTTCGTTTCTTCTTCTTTTTCTTCTCCGGGAAGCGACGGGAGGAGGAGGAGGAGGAGGGGGGATCCAGAGAGATTTGGTCGACGGCGGTGGCGGCGACGACGCAACGGACTCCTCCTTCCCCTCCCCCCGCTCACTCGGGGGCTCCTCATTTCTCTGACGCCACCCTCTTCTCTGCGTCGCACGGCTCTCGAGTCCCTCGCGCGCGGAGCCTCTCCTTTGCTTATTCACTCGCGGCGGGGCGGAGAGACCGCACATTTGTCGTCGAGCCATCGAGTCTGCGTCTCCGGACGGCCCCCCTCCCCCCGTGGCAGCGCCCTTCTTCCCTTCTCCGCACTGCCGCCGCTCATTTTTCACCTACTCTCCTCATCTACTGGTACGTCGTGATTCGCGGGTCGCGTCCCCCAGCACCTCCACCAACTCATTTTTCTATTAATGGGTTTAGCGACGGGGGAGGCATCCAGGTGGAAGAAGAAGCAGCAGCAGCAGCAGCTCTCTCTCTTTCTGTTTCTCTCTCGATTTGACAGGATTTGCGGGGGCTCGAGAGCCGACCTCTCGTCACTTCTCAAACAAGATTGAGAAGATAGATCCACTGATAAATTGCTCGTCAATTCCGTTGATGCCTTCCGTTTTTTCCTCTTTTTCTTCAAACGACAAACAGTATATATAGATATATCCTTAGCCGAAGAAGAAAAAATAAAAAGGATAGAGAGGAAGAGAAAGAGGAAGAATGGATGTGTGAGCAAATAAAGCCGCCCCGGCTACCATCCATTCGCTTCCTGCTCGCGCGAGAGCCCATTTCATCCCCACCATCTCATCAGTTCCTCCCCCATCGCCGCCCATCATTTTATCGGTGATGGCGGCGGCGCGGCGACTCGCGACCCTGAGCTCGTCGAGCCCGCGCCGCCGCCGCCGCCGCTCTCAAGTACTCTTCGCTTCTGTTTTGTGTGTGAGCGAGTGAATCGGACGCAGTGAGTGTGCAACTGACTTTAAACAAAAATCGGCGAGAGCCCCGCAGCACTGCCGCCAGGTTCACATCCATTGGGGCCGCGAGGCTTCCGATCGAATCCTCTCTCTTCATCAACCTCTCCACAACCCGCTTTGTTTTCTTTTCCGCACTTTTGAACTCTTTCTCTCTCTCTCTCTTTCTCCCGAAGCGGCCGATCCAGAGCAGGGATCCTTCAATAAATCACAACCTTCCGCTCTTTCTCAACGTCTTCCTCCTCGCGTAAAACACTCGCTTTGCCTCGTCCAACTAATCCGATCTGCCATATCATCCTGATTTCACAACGCTTCTGCTCCCATTTCATAATGTCGCGTTTCCTCATTTTCTTTCGTAATACCGTCTTTCCCATTACCTCTCAATCACGCCCTCCTCGATATTGCTCGCTTCCTTCAATTGGCATTCTCGACGCGGCCCCCAAATGAATTCCGTCCATCTTGTGAATAGCTGTTTTCCGCTCCGTGACCTCTTGAATGTGACACCCGCCCAGGACCCGCCTCTTGACTGCCGTCCCCTTCCAGTCGCTTCTGGCTCTCCGCCACCAGAACGTCCGTCTTCAGAGTTTTTGTTCATCGAAATTCGCCTAACTCACTTGGCAAAAAGTGAGAGAGAGAGATAGAGGCTTCAGGAGAATCCTTTCGGAAAATTCAATTCCGCCCTCTCCTTCCCGCCCGTCGCGCTCGTTTTTTTTCTGTTTCCCCTCCCCCACTCCTCCTCTTTCTTGTGCCTTCCCCCCGTTTTGCTTCATTCCTACAGCTCCTTGTAAGGGCACCTGCTGGCTGGAAAGGCGCCGGCAGGCAAAAGAAGCAGGGGAGCAGCAGGAGGAGAAAGAGGCCGCCGGGCCTCTTTTTTCTGTGTCTCTGTGCGGAGAGCAGTCAAGCGACTACGTCTTTCACTCAATGAGTGAGTGTATTTGTGCGCCGAGGAGGCCCCCGTCCACGCAGCAGCAGCGGCTTGCGAGTAGAGACACGAGAAAGCCGCAGAAAGCGCGCTCTGGGGCTCGGTGAGAGCTCCACACACGACAAGTCGACCGCCTATTTCAGTCTATTGATCCACCTTTAATAACTGCTCTCTGTCTCGGATCCGAACGATTAAAAATGTCGAGTTTTCAGGTCAAGATTTGTGTAGACGTAGGTGTGTCAGCAGTGCGGCAAATGGGAAATGAATGGAGGCAGATTTGACTTTGACGACGGCGGAACCTATGTAGGAGGCTGGGAAGAAGGAAAAGCGCACGGCCACGGAGTGTGCACTGGTCCACAGGCGAAAGGAGAGTACGCGGGAGCATGGCACTACGGCTTCGAAGTGTCCGGAGTTTACACCTGGCCCTCCGGTAACACTTACCAGGGTCAGTGGCAGAACGGAAAACGGCACGGACTGGGCGTCGAGCAACGCGGACGGTGGTTGTACAAGTGAGTTTGAGCCATTTGAAATGAACACATTGTCCCCTTGTAGAGGAGAATGGACACAAGGCTACAAGGGACGGTACGGAGTGAGGCAGTCGGCGAGTTCACAGGCCAGGTATCAGGGCACCTGGTCTGCCGGATTTCACGACGGCTACGGAACGGAAATCTACGTGGACTCGGGTGAGCAGCAGCAAGCACTCAGTGTGAAGTGGACGAGTGCCCCGCGCCACGTCACATAAATATTTGCTTTTCGTCTCACATACCGAGATATTTCAAGCGAAATGTTGCAGGAAGTTACCAAGGACAATGGTTGCGTGGAATGCGTCATGGGTACGGTATCCGGCGGAGCACCACGTACGGAAACGCGGCAAAGTTCCGGTCGAAATCGCAGACGCACGCCTCTCTGACGAGTTTGAGAAGTGGCCGCGTGGAGGAGGAGAACACGGAGGAGCACAGACACAGTGAGTTGTTTCCGATTGACATGAGAGATGGTGGGATTCCAGAAGAAGGCCTCTCCGGAAGAGGCGGATTCGTTCTCCGCGCGAACTCGGCGGCACCTCAGAGACGACGAAGATCTCTGTCGGAACGGAGTCTCGCCGTGAAACGGACTCTTCTCTCGGGACTGCGCATCAAGAAGCAGCACTCGACCGGTGACATTCACCAACGGGTTGCTTCGATGACGGGCAGCCTCCGATCGAGTGGATCCACGATGAGCTGCACTTCCGAAGACTCGCTGCATCACAACGGACTGCAGCAGCCAGAAGAGGAGGCGGTTGAGGAGAGCTCGACGGAGGTCTACATGGGCGAGTGGAAGAACGACGTTCGCAGTGGGTTCGGAGTCTGCGAGAGAAGCGACGGATTGAAGTGAGTGATTGTTACCGGAGAGTTTCGCAAAATGGATTGATGTTCAGGTATCAAGGAGAGTGGGCGAACAACGCAAAGTGTGGCTTCGGAGTGACGACGTTCAAGGACGGAACGAAAGAAGAGGGACGCTACAAGAACAACATTCTGATCGCTTCGTCCCGTCGGAAAGGCGTCATCTTCATGCGAGCTTCCAAATTCCGGGAAAAGCTGGAACAAGCAGTCGGGACGGCGATCAGAGCTGCCAGTATCGCCCAGCAGAAGGCAGATATCGCTGCGAGCAGAACGTCGACGGCGAGAGAACGGAGCGAACAGGCACACTTTGTCGCGCGGCAAGCGAACGAAGACTCCGAGTTGGCGAGGATCCACGCGAAGCAGTTCGACCCGAGCTTCAAGCAACCAGGCACGCGACGTCTTCTGAAAGAGGCGAATGGCGGCGAATCGTTCGGAACTGATCTGTCGGATGCGATCTCTTACTCGAGACATCTCTCGCAGACACACAGCAAGCAACATTCCTTCGAACAGGTAACCGGTATTCAGTGGGAGGACCCGTTCAACCGCTGACTTTCAGACGCTCTCCGTCGACATGGCTGATGACTTGACACCTCCGTCGAAGCATTCCACCGCCTATCAGAACCACGTTCCCAACACGAACCACGTGGGATTCCTTCCCCAATACGGCTATGCGGACGCCAATTCGCAGATGCACACCCCGATGGACCCACACGATCTCCCGCACCCGAATCTCATTCCCAACCATGTAATCCATTAATTTCCACCGTTTCCCGCATAACTGTTCAGTTTCAGGACCCATCCTCTGTCCCGTCCGTTTCCGTGGTTCAAGAAGAAGAGCAACCGCTGATCCTCCAACCACAAACTTCGCAGCCGGGACCTTCCAATCTGAGCACTCAAGCGCCCAACGTGATGTCTTCTCGTTTCTCGTTGAGGTGAGTCATCTGGAGCATCTGGAGGCGACGAGACCATAAAATCTTGTGTTGCAGCGACGATCATTACGATCAATATGTGATGGCTGGCGGAAGTAACAACCAGCAGCAACAGCAGCAGCAGCAGCAGAAGCTGCGACGCAATCGGCCATCGCTCATGAGACAGGCGGATGTCAACGAGTCTTGTGTACGTTTGGACGAGTAGAAAAGAGTGTTCTCCTTCTCCTCTGCCACTACTGCCTCCTCCTCCGTCGGTCGCTTCATTCGTTTCCTCCCTCACACATATTAGTCGTTGTAAAGTGGCGGAGGCAGTGGGGCGAGCTTCTGAGACGCAGAGTACAAACGAATCGATTTTCAGGCGGGTGGAGGAGCCGCAAGCGGGCTCAATCGGAGGTCAACTCTTGCCTCGGCACGAGATCGAAACGGCGATGCCAACCATCCGGGGGCGATCGGAGCGGCGCACGCGGCCAAACTGACTGCGGCCAGCGGCGACGGCGACAATATGGGAAGTCTTCCGAATCTGGCACAACTCGAGACTCAAGAGGTACGGAGAAGGATGAGAAGAGGGGACAATGAGACATGTTACAGGTTCGGATGAGGAGGGAAGAAGCCGCCCGACTCGCCGGACAACGTCGTCAAGAGGTGTTGCGGGAACAGGAGGAAGCGGCTCTTTTGCGTGCGAATCCCCTTCGACACTTCTTACAGCCTGCGTTTAGAGTGAGTTCCAAGTGAGCATCTTTCCCAGAATGAGACGATCATTTCCAGGCGTGGCTCGTCCGGTGGCGTATTCCGATCCTTCTCGCGATCGCGAACATCTCGCTGCTCATGCTCTTCTACCACTTGCTCACTTATGAGAAGAAGAAGAAGTCTTCTTCGTAGGCACTTATCTTATTTCCTTCCCGTTTCAACGCTCAATTCTTCGTCATAGGGGTATTTTTGGATTGTATTTTTCGACAAAAAATGCATCATGAAGCAAAAAAATACAAAAGAAAAACGCAGACTCACTCTCACTTAAACCTTCCTTCCTTCTTTTCTTTCGACGAATTCATCTGAGCGGGACAATGTGATGTATGATGACTAGTTGTTTCTTGGTGCTAATATATGTTTCAAATGGAAAACTCTTCCTAGAACGCCGTCTAGACCCCCCGTCCATTCGTTTCCCCCCAATGTCTCTTTCTCTCTCTCTCTCTCTCTCTCTCTCTCTCTCTCTCTCTCTCTTTTCTCGAACGATTTAGAGTTTTCCATCTCTCTTCTCACCATTTCCATTCTTCTCTCCATTTATGTACCGTTTCTTTTCTCAATTGTCTAGCACGGAAAGTGTGCCCGATCGGAGAGTCCTGACCCGATGAAGAGCACACTTTTCTGTTGGGAATTGGAGGATTCCATTTGTTGTCGAAGCAGCAGCCGCAAGCAGCAGCAATAACCCTCTCCTCCGGTTTTCGCACTTCTCTTATTATTTTAATATTAAATATATAAGTATATATATATATATTTGGTTTTCAAGAAGATTTCGAGTATTCTTGAAGAAAGAAACAGAAAAGGGATGCTCGAGGTGCTCTTTGGCCATCTTTTCAACATACATATGAACGTTTAGACATATTTTCCCCTTGGTTCCGAAACTGAAATAAATTTGGAGATTTCTCGTTTTTCCTCTTGACACTCGCCGGAACATATTATACCAGCCTGTTCGCACCGGCTGACGCCGGCACTCTGGCTGGGTTTGCCTCTGGGAAGGTGACAGATGGGGTCTTCCTACATCATTTTGCCTTTGGGAAACATGCGGACGGACGGAATGAATGAATGAATGAAAAACCGACTCCTCTGGGAGAATATATATAAGGAAGATATTCCTCATAAGTCTTGAAACTTGCGCAAACGCGCTCCGCTGGATTCTGCTGGTCTCGCTACGACTATCGTCTCTGTTTCGTTTATTCCACGATAAACGCAGACGAAAGTCGTGGCGAGACCAACAAAATCCAGCGGAGCTCGTTTGCGCAGGTTTCAAGATTCATAGAAAATATTTATAATACTCTACTTACACACAGTCGTGAATGACTACGGTATATTCAGAAAACAGTTCATTATCACAGAATGTACACATAATAAGTAGTCAGTAAATTTGAGAATTTGACATCATTCGGGGTTAGTAATCGGACACACTACATCTTTACGTTTTGAAGACTTAAAGGTAGGATTCGTTTTTGGACAATCGGATCGCCGGGGTGATTCCTTCGGTGGTCTCGAGCAAACGGACCGCCCGTGGCAGCACTGGAGACAGTTCGCCGCCCTCTTCCTCTGGAACCTTCGACAGCGGACGAGCCTTGCGAGGCGTGTGCTTAAGTGTCTTTTGTTCCGGGCTCTCTCTCTCTCTCTCGGTCTCCCTCACCTGCTCATCTCTCCCCGAAGAGCTCGATCCGGCCTCCTCCTCCTCTCCGATCAGCGATTCCATCCGTCGCTGCGCATTCACCACCTCGTCGATCTTGTCGGATATCTGTTTCATGGCGGTTTGACGATCCTCGGGTGTCGTTCTGAAATGCATTGATGACTCGGCAGAACTGCCCTGTATGCCTACGAGTGGTCAGCGTTGATCTGGGCGGAGAGCATTCTTCCGATGCTCGACAGCTCCTCGATGTCGTCCTTCAGCCGTTTTCTCTCAGTGCTCAGCGTTATCGCATTCAGTTTTCCACTGACCCGAAGACGTTCCCGAAGCGATTTGTCGATCTCACTGACTCTCTCCATCATCTGAAATGCTCCCTCATTCTCGAGCCAAGCGGAGGTTTCCCACCTGTCTGTGAGTGACCATGAACGATTCGACGACCTTCAGTCGTGCCTCGTTCTTGCGAATCGCGTCGTCGAGGTCTCTCCACGCACTTTCCAGTTTCTCTCTTCTCTCGTCACTCGAACCCTCCTTCATCGCAGCTCTCTCGGTCGTCTTGGCCATTGCCAACAGTTGCTTTCCGTACTGATAAGTGCTCTGAAAGTCCATTTTCAGTCCTCCCCCTGTAGAATAGATCACTTGCCAGTGCTGTCTTGTCGAGATTCTGTCTGTCGTTCCGCAGATTCCTCACCGCATTCTCGTCAACATCCGACAAACTGTACTCTTTGTGCAGCGTTTCTTTCAGCTCACTGAGCCATTTGATCGCCTGATCGCAGTCTCCGTACGTCGTCTGCAACTGAATGTGCTGTTGCTGCTCCAGTCTCTTCACATTCGCCAACTCGTTGTGTCTGAATCAATGAACTGTCTCCAAACGACGACTCTCCTTCCCACCTGTTTTGTCTCTGGGAAATGTAGGAGAGACTGGAAGAGACGTGCGCGATGAACTCCTCGCACGGCAGAACCTCCGCGTACTGTCGCGTTTTGGCGATCGTCTCGTCTCCAGAATCCATCGCCGCGTCGAAAGAGACGTCTCAAAAGCCACCGTATTCTCTGATTCCCCCCGACAGAAACTCACTCATTGAATTGACCAAATCCTCTAGATCCTTCTTCGTTCGCGACAGTTGCTCGAGGCTCTTCACCGAGTTGTCCTCTTCGCTGCACACCTTCTCCAGCATTAAATCCGACTTTTTGATGAACTGAAACTGTCGATTCATTGCATGACATCGGAGACCCCGTTCTCACCTCGGCAACTTTCTCTCTGAACGCCCTATTCGACTGTGCGAACTGTGTCTGTGCATCGACTCTGTAGGCAAAGTGGTCTGCCACGTCACGGATCTGCTGGCGTGTCTGGAATAGGTGGAATAGGGGAAGATCTTAGGAAGAGACCATCGGAAACCTTCTGCAGAACGATGGCGACTTGCGGACACGCAGCCATGAGTCGGGTCGCCATTTCAGCCAATTGCTGACTTTGTTCCTCGATTTCCTGAAAGATCTCGGTTGTTGAGTCAGCCAACCTTTTCCTGTCACCTTTGTTTTGTTGGAGAGCTCCTCGTGCTGTTTCACCAGACTGTCCGCCTCGTCGACGTTCTCAGCCACCTGAACATTCCGAGTTGCTCACAGAACCAGCCGGATCTCACCTGACACAGAGAGTTGAGCCACTTCTCCCCACTGCCCTCTATCCAATCGAGAAAGTCCGAAACTCCGGCAGTGTGATCCTTGATCAGACCGTCTTTACTGTTCTCTTCCTCCTTCAGCTTCACATCTTTTATCGATTTCTTCAGAGCATTCGCTGCGAATTCGTCTTCGATCCTCTTCGTCGATTGCAGTTTCACAATGAACTCCTCCACTGAAGCGTCAATTTCAAATGAAGCCATCACCACGATAACTCACACTTCCGATCCTCGTCCAGATCATGTTTGCCTGCTTCTACGTACGTCTGCCACTTTTTGATATCCTGAACGAATCGATCAGTTCCCTATAGATCTACCCCCATTCGACTACCATTCTATTATCCAGCCACGCCTCGGGATCGTACCCGAGAGTGCCTCCGAACTGCTCGGGTAACTGATTGACGTCGACGAATTTCGACAGTTTGTGCATCGAAATGAGCACTGTTTTGAGCGTGTACCCGCTGACGATCAGGTCGAAGTTGATTTTTTGCTGATCCAAAAACTTTTCCGGTTGGATGATGAGCACTTGACGCACTTTTTTGTAGAGTGCTTGCTGCAATTCTATCGTAAATCGGAGACAATTCGGAGGGAAATCCCTACTTGGCACGCTCTCAAATAGAACTTGAGCTGCTTCAAATGGATGTGCCTCGTGTCGAGGAGCACCGTGAACAGAGTCGCCGACGGAAGAGTGTCGGAGAGGAGGGCGAGGAGTGAGACGAGGTTCTCGTACGAGCACTCCTGTACCTGCGAAGTCGACACGACCAACAGAGCATTCCCTTCTCGATCCGTGCCACCTGCAACCCCCCTTCCTCTTCTTATGTTTGCCTTTTGTTCGTCCCGCGCATTCTCTATTCATTCATTCATTCATTCACAGGTCTCTGCGCCCAAATCACGATTGATGACTGATAATTTTACAGTTTCTATTATCCACCCGTCGAAGTGTAAAGTAGCGTAAAGCGTAAAATGTTCGATTCGAGGCGGGTTTCTTTCTCTGAATTGGCGTGTTACACCCGTGTTTGGAGAGAAGAAGAAGGCGAAGAGAACCCGTACGCGCAGTGTGGAAATGAGCGGGAAACTATGTCAATAGGTAACGGTGGGGGCGGATTGATTGATAAACGCGCCCGCAAATACGGGCGATTGGAATTCCTCCGCGCATCGCTTTTAGCAACCATACCTGGGATGAATGCGAGCCGATCGAGCACGTGCTGCCGCTGCTTTTGCCAGTTCATCGGAGCGGAATACCGGAAGAGTCGTCACACTGGACACAAGAGACGGTTGTTTAGCGGTGTCGAACAAGAAGAAAAGGGTAAGAACGAGGAGAAGAAGATCGAGAATAAACAAGGGAGAATGAAGCGGGCGGCGGAAGGCAGGAGGTCGCAGACGAAACAACGCGCAGCCGACGGGAGTGAAAAGGAAGGGGGGAGACACGGGAGGAGGAGGAGGGGGAGATGTTACAGTTCTAAATACTGCGCGCTAATTGATTACAAGCCTTCCTCCTCCTCTCATCACTCTGTTTTTAGCGCCATCTCTTCCGATTTTGACGCTAATTCGGAGGAAAGAAAGACAATGAGCGTCTGTTTTTTGACCTCGATATTCATTGGCAGACGTTTTCGTAGCAATTGGGAGAAAAGGAGAAGAAGATAAGAAGAAGAAGAAGGAGCGGAAGGGGGAGTGATTAGAAGTTGAAACCTTTCGCGTGTTCTGAACTGGTCTTTTTGAAGATTAATCTATAATGCGTTTGTGAGAGAGATATCAATGCAATATCAATGTGTGATAGCAGCAGCAGCAGCGAGTAATGAGAAACTGAAATCGGATAATTCGCATTGAGGAAGACAAACAGAACGATGAAGGCGTCGTCGGCAGATGTCACGGAGAGTTGAATGATCCAATTGACAAGATTCGATGGCGTCTGTCTGGTAGGAAAAACCTCTTCGATTTCTGACAAATGACTACCATGAAAACTGTTACGCAGCGGCGTGTCGGAGTGACACTTGTATTTTCCAGAATGCCCAGAAAAAGAAATTCGATTTTTGGAGAAACGACGTTCAAATGGGTTCTTGTGATGCTAACTCGATAGACCGATCATGGTTTGACACCAGATGACTCTTCAAATGTGTCCAATAATTGAGATGTTTGTCTAGAATATCTGCTTAACTGGGGTTTCCGAACGTTTTAAAACAGCAATCTTTTGAACTTTGGAAACCGAGTGCCATTAAATTAGAGATTTCACCCTGTATTTCAAGCGTATTTCATATAGAAATGATGCTATATTTAACTGATTTGTGCAGTTTTGATCTACTAAAGAATAGTTGCTGGCGACCTCAATAACTTCTGATTTGTGAAGCAATCAGATTCCAGTGTTCCACGCACGAGATTCCCGTTCACATTGCGCTGGACCCGAAATGACATTCCCCAGTGGTGGTTTCAGGCGTTTCTCCAAGCAGTAATGGAGTGGTTATACCTCCCTATTTACCAACCCTATAATTATGATTTCACAGGGGCACATTTTATGGTTTTATATCTTATCTTTGCGAATTTCTCTCTTTATTCCACATTGGCGTTTACTCAATTACTCGAAGTTGTGTGTCTTCTGTATTACTTGATCGTTCTTGCAAATGAATGATGATCCTTCATTGTATTAACCCAGAACCTGAGGACTTCTTCGCCTCCACCGTTCCCATTTGGAACACTATATTCCGTAACCACTACACTTTCATTCCATCGTTTCCTTGCTCATTAGAACAACTGTAGGGTTCCGTTCTTGCGGGCTCATGCCTGTTCTGCCGTTAATAAAGCGAAATATACACAACAAACCATGAATAGAGCAGTCAGTGGAATTGAGCTACTTGGAGGGGACCAATTGAGAATCATTTCAAACAATTAGGTACCTTGCAAGCAGCTCGACAACACCGACAGCCACTGAATATGCAGGCGGAGAAGACGTCGTGAGAGAAGTCGAGTAGGGACGGACCAACTGAAAAACGGGGGTCTGGAGCCGGCGGGAAGTGGGCGGAGCCGACGAAAGAGCCGACGGAGGCGGGGACGGTGCGATTGAAGTGGCCGGAGGGACGAAGTGTCAAGTGGGAATCGAGGCAGATGAGTGTTGACTCAACACGTTATCAATTGATTAGCAAGTATCATCCAACGGACTTTGAACTGGCCGTGATACAGTGGATTTCTGCAGTGGAAAGGGGTCGGAAACGGAGAAGAAGTGCGGACTGAAACGAGCGAAACATTTTTGATGTTGCTCCGTTGGACCGAACTTTATATCAAGATGTCATTTGACTCTGAATGAATTTGAAAAAAAGTTGTGGAGTGGTGAGAACTGAGCATCAAAGCAGAGGACGTGCTTCAGAAGTCGTCAGACTCCGCCGATTGCTCCTGAAGTTCAAAGGAAAATGGGAGCCGGAACAAGAGGAACGGCTCTCCCGCAGGCCCCGAAGCGAAAAAGAGAGCGCCAAAAACGAAGCAACGAATGTCTGCGTGAACAATATGGAAACTGTCTCTCCGTGACACGCAGTCCTCTTCCCCGGTTCGCGAAACTCGATTTCTCAATGCTAGATGCTCTATCTGAAGTTTTCTGAACTTTTTTCAGATTCAGCCAAAACAGCATGCGGAAACTGAGTCACAGACGATATATGATTCAGTGATCGCGGATTCCTGGTTTATCTCTGGTTCGAGGTGATTTGTGGAAAATTTATGGACAGACAGCGGCACAGTT
The DNA here is from genome assembly GCA_963932285.1 of Caenorhabditis macrosperma. Taxonomy (NCBI): domain Eukaryota; kingdom Metazoa; phylum Nematoda; class Chromadorea; order Rhabditida; family Rhabditidae; genus Caenorhabditis; species Caenorhabditis macrosperma. The sequence continues at coordinate 7,006,982 of OZ010622.1, forward strand.
TTAGCGATAATGCGATCGTAATATTCTTTCTGTGAGCGGAATCCACAGATTCTCTTTTGTCCATTTTCAAGATGGCAATCCAACTTTCGATTGGATCCTCTTCCAGTGTTCTCCATCCATCTTCCAACAACTCTTTCCCGCTCCTTGTGTTTCGCCAAATTCGATTCGTTTGGCCCCCTTCTCTCGCCACAAATCCATCTCATTTCACATCTTCTTCCCTTCCACTTCTTCTTCCCCTTATTCAATAAGTACCTCTTCTCCCCGCGTCTCCCTCTCTCTCCGCTCCATCAGTACCTGCTGTGTCCGCCTTGTTATGCTCCGAGATGAGCCGACCTAATCTATTGCACGGTGGGAATTCGTCTGCGTCTCGACGGCTCGCGTGCTCTCTCGTCGGTTCAATTTTCGCCGGCGGCTACGAACCAAATCTTCTTTCGATTTACATCCCACTCTCTGGTCAACCAACTTCTTCGCCAAACTTTTCAAGAAGCAAAGTTTTATGGACAAGGTACGAATGGGCAGTGTTAAACGGAATAAAGGATGAACCCGAGTCGGAATGAATGGAGACAGAACAAGGTCACAGAATTCCGACTTCTTGGAGCCAAACGGCGGCGAAGAGAACGATGATGATGAAGATGGGAATGCAGATGGCGATGCCGACAATCAGACCGATTGGCACTGGAAACGAGTCATCATTCTGATTGGAGCGCGGTCAGAGGAGAACATACGCTTCCTCTTGTTGTTTTCCGGAAGATACGTGGTCACTGTGGTCGACGGCCGAGCACGCAGTTCACAAGCGAGTTGGCCTGCAAACAAATGCCCAGCTCATCCGACCGAACGCTTCCCACAAACCATGATCCGGTTGAGGATCTCTCCTGTACTCGCATGCCAGCCTCGCGTGTTCTCTCGGCTGTTGTTGACCCCGAAGATCCGTGGAACGGTCTGGAAGATAACAGTCAATGACTCCAAATGACTACTCTACTGGACTTTTTCAAAATCTTTCACAGCATAGCTTTTTAAAAATATAATTCGTGTTGGAAGAGATTTGTGCTCGGGTACTTTTGCGCAGGAATCCGCAGAAAATCAGCAGAAATGCGGCGGAATGCCGCATTTTCGCCGATTTCTTGCCGCATTTTCGCCAATTTTCTGCCGATTTCTGCCGATTTTCTGCGGATTCCTGCGCAAAAGTACCCGAGTGGTAACTGGTCTTCTCGGTAAATCGCTGGAGAGTTTTCTTCAGACTTCGGAAGCTCTCTGGCAACCGCAGAGGCAAGTTTACCAACTCTGACAGAGAGTTTCCCAATTGAGAATTAAATCTCATAGTGATCAAGAATCTCTTTTTCGAAAGGTTCGAGTTGGCTCCCGACGGCTTCTGGCTCTCCTACCGTAGGGGGACCGGACGGGATGCTATATACTTCAGAACTTCAATTAGAAAACTAAAAACGAGGAATGGACTATCTACTTCATACAAAAAGCGTTCTAGCCTGATACCAATGTCTAGGAATTCAATTTTCGCATCTTTTACCCCGTTCAAGTCAGACTGAAATTGTTCATTGACGTTCGTCGTACAATGATTTGAATAACTCCAAAATTGGAAAAATACAATTTTACTCAAGTTGATTCGTTCCCGAAAAGTTCACATTACGGTGACTATACACTTCTACCGGCGTCTCTTCAAAACCAACGCTGTTCCGCATTTGCCACGTATTTTCAGTCGCAAGACCCGTGAGTGTAGACAAATGACAGCTTCTTCCTTATGGTATTATGCATCTCTACATTTTTCTGTAAAAACGGAAGGCTCACATTGTTCTTGCTGGAACGGTTCCCTTCGGTATTCGCATGCGAGATAGTCCCTGCGTTCTGAAATGTCTCCGTCTTTCGTTCATTTCACAGTTCACTGAGCACTACTCACCGACGGGTGGCTGCGGAGAGCGACGCTCGTACTTTTCGAATGTTTCCCTCGGATCGAGCATTCGGATCTCTCTGAAAAACAGTGGAAATGGAGAAGGGGGATCGGTGGAGAGAGGGCAAGTACCCGATGAACGATGATTTTACATTTTTGAATGGATATGGCTCATTAGACAAATACTCAACCATGGGAAGAAGAAGAAGACATTCAGTAAGAGAGAGAGAGAGAGAGAGAGAAATAGAGAGGAGGAGGGAAAGAGAGCACGTGCGACGAGTTGTCATGACGACACGAAGATGAAGGGGGCGAAGAAACAATCGATGGAAACGGACGAAATTTCGGAGGTGGCGGCGTTGGAGGAGGAGGGAAAGCGTCGAGGTCAGCAGACAGGCGGCAATTCAAAACAGGTCGCGACCATCGGAAAACGGACGGAGAGAGAGAGAGAGAAACACGCCGTTGAGTGGTCATTCGAATGAATGGAAGGTGGCATATTGGAGTATCCGCCAGTAATACTTCTTTGTCACAACAGATCTTTTCCGATATTGAGCGGAACTTTGAACTGGCACTGGGGGAGAACCGATTGAAAGTATTGTTTTTTTGGATTCTTACTACCGTAAAATCTATATTTTAACGGCATGCCGTTCAATTGTTCAACCTCATTTTCTAAAGTGCTGTGTACTATTTGTTCGACTGATTTTTTTCAGTGTCACTGGGAATTTTTCCCCAGGAAATTATAGTAAATTTCTGAGAATGTGTCTTAACACCCCGAGGTAACATGCAACACGTGACAAAATTTTGTTTTTTTTTAAATGAGAAACGACAATATGGAGGGTGCCATTGAACGGCAATGGATATTGAAGAGTCTATTTTTTAAGACTTCCCAATTCAGAATATAAATACAACAACCGTAAACACTCTGTTTTAACGGCACCCCGAACGCTGCCGGAGAATAATTATATCTCGAGACTGATAAGAGATATCAAAGTGTTGTCAACAGAAAACTTATAGTCCTGGTTACAATCTACAAATTTGCTGTTCACAACTTTTTGATATCTCTCTTCAATCTCGAGATATAATGATTCTCCGGTAGCGTTTGGCAAGGGAGGTCATTTTAACCAAGATTTCAGAAGTAACTTGGCAAGGGTATAGAATAGCTCATTCTGAGTCCCCTCGTAAAGTTCTAGCCTCCACTTTTGCGGAATTCTAGAGAAAATTCCTATTTAAGACAGATCCCATTACTAATTTCCGGTTCCATTCCAATTCTTCATTTCACATGATTTTGACAATTCTCCTCGCTCGCATTGGGAAAATGAACAGATTTCAGTGCAAATTTGACACTTTGAGACGTCATATCTCCAGAATTCCGCAAAAGTGAAGGCTCACGAGTGCATTCAGAATGAGCACTTCTGTACCCTTGCCAAGTTGCAGAAAATTCTGAAACCTCGGAAGCCCTAAACTAGAGTTCATACGGTCCATGTAACTTCAAGTTTGAAGAAGGGTCTGGGTTCTGTCCATTGTGAGAAAAACCGCACAACGCCTTAATACAACAGGTGGAGTGGATCACATTCTCCCACCATGTGACCACGCGTGGGACGATCTTTGGCCAGGGTCGTCGAGTGTCTTTTTATTTGGTTTTGTTGTCTCGAGTATTGTATTGTTTCTAAAAACACATAAAATAAAATAAAAAAAATACTTACTTGCTTGGATACTTGATAGTCCATATCTAGCTGTTGTACCTAGCTGTTGTACACTTCCAGGAACTTCTGGATCTTGCTAGGCGCGGCCAGGGGACGTGTTCGGCGATGATTCCTATCCGTCTCCTTCCTGATCTTCCCAGGCCTATTAAATTGCGATTGTGCTGATGTATCTCCACTTCGTTCACCACGCCCATCTTTTCTTTTGTCTGCCTCTGCGTCGTTTGAACTCGTCGATTCGATCCGGAATCTCCCATTCGGTGATTCTCTTTCAGATTCTCGCGGGTGGCATTCTGGCGACGTGACTTCTTCTTTATGATTCTCGATATTCGGCGATGTTCCTGCGTAATCTCCGTACCAGATGTGACTCGCAGCTCTGTTGATTCTCTTGACGTCTTCTATTTTCGTATTCCATGTCTCGCATGCGTAAGTCATGGCGGGAATGGACGTGTTCATCAAGTAGTGGTGTCTGACGGAGACTGGGAGCTCTTTGATGTCATCCTTCTTATTGTTTGAAGCAGCCCATCCAGCTCGTATCCTGGTGTCGATTTCGAAGTTCAGGTTGCCGTCTTTCTGGAGAGGTCTTCCCAGGTACTTCATCTTATCGACGTCTTCGAGTGAAATACTTTTCTAGGCTTAGCTTAGGCTTAGCTTAGGCTTAGCTTAGGCTTAGCTTAGGCTTAGCTTAGGCTTAGCTTAGGCTTAGCTTAGGCTTAGCTTAGGCTTAGCTTAGGCTTAGCTTAGGCTTAGCTTAGGCTTAGCTTAGGCTTAGCTTAGGCTTAGCTTAGGCTTAGCTTAGGCTTAGCTTAGGCTTAGCTTAGGCTTAGCTTAGGCTTAGCTTAGGCTTAGCTTAGGCTTAGCTTAGGCTTAGCTTAGGCTTAGCTTAGGCTTAGCTTAGGCTTAGCTTAGGCTTAGCTTAGGCTTAGCTTAGGCTTAGCTTAGGCTTAGCTTAGGCTTAGCTTAGGCTTAGCTTAGGCTTAGCTTAGGCTTAGCTTAGGCTTAGCTTAGGCTTAGCTTAGGCTTAGCTTAGGCTTAGCTTAGGCTTAGCTTAGGCTTAGCTTAGGCTTAGCTTAGGCTTAGCTTAGGCTTAGCTTAGGCTTAGCTTAGGCTTAGCTTAGGCTTAGCTTAGGCTTAGCTTAGGCTTAGCTTAGGCTTAGCTTAGGCTTAGCTTAGGCTTAGCTTAGGCTTAGCTTAGGCTTAGCTTAGGCTTAGCTTAGGCTTAGCTTAGGCTTAGCTTAGGCTTAGCTTAGGCTTAGCTTAGGCTTAGCTTAGGCTTAGCTTAGGCTTAGCTTAGGCTTAGCTTAGGCTTAGCTTAGGCTTAGCTTAGGCTTAGCTTAGGCTTAGCTTAGGCTTAGCTTAGGCTTAGCTTAGGCTTAGCTTAGGCTTAGCTTAGGCTTAGCTTAGGCTTAGCTTAGGCTTAGCTTAGGCTTAGCTTAGGCTTAGCTTAGGCTTAGCTTAGGCTTAGCTTAGGCTTAGCTTAGGCTTAGCTTAGGCTTAGCTTAGGCTTAGCTTAGGCTTAGCTTAGGCTTAGCTTAGGCTTAGCTTAGGCTTAGCTTAGGCTTAGCTTAGGCTTAGCTTAGGCTTAGCTTAGGCTTAGCTTAGGCTTAGCTTAGGCTTAGCTTAGGCTTAGCTTAGGCTTAGCTTAGGCTTAGCTTAGGCTTAGCTTAGGCTTAGCTTAGGCTTAGCTTAGGCTTAGCTTAGGCTTAGCTTAGGCTTAGCTTAGGCTTAGCTTAGGCTTAGCTTAGGCTTAGCTTAGGCTTAGCTTAGGCTTAGCTTAGGCTTAGCTTAGGCTTAGCTTAGGCTTAGCTTAGGCTTAGCTTAGGCTTAGCTTAGGCTTAGCTTAGGCTTAGCTTAGGCTTAGCTTAGGCTTAGCTTAGGCTTAGCTTAGGCTTAGCTTAGGCTTAGCTTAGGCTTAGCTTAGGCTTAGCTTAGGCTTAGCTTAGGCTTAGCTTAGGCTTAGCTTAGGCTTAGCTTAGGCTTAGCTTAGGCTTAGCTTAGGCTTAGCTTAGGCTTAGCTTAGGCTTAGCTTAGGCTTAGCTTAGGCTTAGCTTAGGCTTAGCTTAGGCTTAGCTTAGGCTTAGCTTAGGCTTAGCTTAGGCTTAGCTTAGGCTTAGCTTAGGCTTAGCTTAGGCTTAGCTTAGGCTTAGCTTAGGCTTAGCTTAGGCTTAGCTTAGGCTTAGCTTAGGCTTAGCTTAGGCTTAGCTTAGGCTTAGCTTAGGCTTAGCTTAGGCTTAGCTTAGGCTTAGCTTAGGCTTAGCTTAGGCTTAGCTTAGGCTTAGCTTAGGCTTAGCTTAGGCTTAGCTTAGGCTTAGCTTAGGCTTAGCTTAGGCTTAGCTTAGGCTTAGCTTAGGCTTAGCTTAGGCTTAGCTTAGGCTTAGCTTAGGCTTAGCTTAGGCTTAGCTTAGGCTTAGCTTAGGCTTAGCTTAGGCTTAGCTTAGGCTTAGCTTAGGCTTAGCTTAGGCTTAGCTTAGGCTTAGCTTAGGCTTAGCTTAGGCTTAGCTTAGGCTTAGCTTAGGCTTAGCTTAGGCTTAGCTTAGGCTTAGCTTAGGCTTAGCTTAGGCTTAGCTTAGGCTTAGCTTAGGCTTAGCTTAGGCTTAGCTTAGGCTTAGCTTAGGCTTAGCTTAGGCTTAGCTTAGGCTTAGCTTAGGCTTAGCTTAGGCTTAGCTTAGGCTTAGCTTAGGCTTAGCTTAGGCTTAGCTTAGGCTTAGCTTAGGCTTAGCTTAGGCTTAGCTTAGGCTTAGCTTAGGCTTAGCTTAGGCTTAGCTTAGGCTTAGCTTAGGCTTAGCTTAGGCTTAGCTTAGGCTTAGCTTAGGCTTAGCTTAGGCTTAGCTTAGGCTTAGCTTAGGCTTAGCTTAGGCTTAGCTTAGGCTTAGCTTAGGCTTAGCTTAGGCTTAGCTTAGGCTTAGCTTAGGCTTAGCTTAGGCTTAGCTTAGGCTTAGCTTAGGCTTAGCTTAGGCTTAGCTTAGGCTTAGCTAAGCCGCTCCTCGTGGTCCAGGGTCCAGGGTCCCACGCACGACGGCTCTTCTGTGGTCCTCCAGCGCCGGTGCACGTTTCCAACGTGATGGTACTCGACCATCCGTCTCGTCCTGATCGCCAATCGTTGTTCTCGACGACGAGTAGAGCGTGAGACGTCGGATCGGTCGGAGAGGGTCGGAGAGGGTCGGAGAGGGTAGGAGAGGGTCGGAGAGATCGGAGAGTAGATCGGGAGACAAGGGAGAATGCCCAAGTATATGAGTTCAGGCGGGCTTTTATGCCAACGCCTTATCAGCACTTCCGATCTGAGGTCGACACGTGTGGCACGGAGACCACGCCACAACACTTATTTTTCTACGCAAAAAATGAGCGTTTTGGTCATTTTTTGGGTAGAAGATCCAAGGGAAACACAGATTCACCGTCCGGTGCAAAACAGATGCCGATGGCTGGCTATTCTCTGTGATTTTTTTCTGTTCGTGAAAGCATTGACACCTCCTCTTTCAGCTCTACGGAAAGAACGTTCATTCTAAAAAGAGCCGCCCCGAAATAATCTTCATGAAAAAATGAAAGGAAAGAGGCAGTCCTATGAAAACCGAGCGTTCCAAAAAAGGACCTTCCAGAAAAACTACTGGAATCAGTTTTAGAGTCCACATGACCATCATCGTTACTTCGGATGAAAAGACGAAGCGTCGTTTTGTTAAATATACCAGTCGGGAAAAAAATGACTGAAATCGTGAGAGCAAGAAAGAGAGCCTCCCAAGGAACGTCCGCTGACTTTTCTTAGCGCCTACTGGACCGATTTGACCCGTTTTGGGACAGGCGGGTCCGAAATGTTGGCCCGTTGATTCATGTAAATGTTCTAAGCGATCGGTCATCTTTGACGGCTTCTGGAGCCCGTCTTCTGCCTTTTGGCTTGACTTTCCATCTTTATTTCAGAAAATCAGGAAAATGTTAAAATCGTGAGAGCAAGAAGGAGAGAGATAGCCTCCCAAAAAGGGATATTTCGGAATTACGCCACTTCGGAACATTAGTAAAACGAGTAGCGAGCGTGAACTCCGTAGCGTAGGAGCGAGGCAGTGTGCCAATTGATTTCCAGAAAAATGGCCGTTTCGAAATGTTCGAAAGTGAAGGAAATTTCTTTGGAGAAAAACTTTTGGGATAAATGTCCATTCCAGAAACGGCCATTCTCGAAATATGGTCGAGAAACCTTATGCACTCGGATAGGAGTTCAAAATCAGAGAATCCATTCGAGTTACCACGTAATTCTGTAAGTGAAATAAGAATGGAATAAAGACGGAAAATATCCCCATTAGGAATCGCTATTTTTGCAAAACCCAGAAGGGAGATGCCGATAGCCGGCAGCAACCTTCTGTCTGTCTGTCCGTTTCTTTGTCCGCAGCCGTTTCTCAGCCCCCACCGGAGTTTCAGCCCATTTTTGGCACCAAGGTCAGAAGTATTGACCGCAAGGTGGACGTCAATTTTCTAAGCGATCGGTGAAGTTTGACGCCCCACAACTTCTGCTTTTTAGCATGACTTTCCGGCTTCATTTCTGAACCAGGCTAATCGAGGCGGCTAACGCCGCCTCTCAGCCTGGGCTCCGCAGTTTTGCCTGTTGTCTTTTCTTAGAAATGCTTCAAAACGATTTCATTCACACGTCTAAATCCGACGTGTCGACATGTGCCTATTCAGAAACGAAGGCGGAAAGTCTCGCCTAAAAGGAGAAGAGGTGCGCCAGAAGGCGTCAAACTTCTCCGATCGCTTAAAAATTTTGCGTGCACCTTGCGGTCATTACTTCTAACCTCTGTGCCAAAACGGTTCAGTAGTCTGATTTTGAACTCCTATCCGAGTGTATAAGGTTTTTCGACCATATTTCGAGAATGGCCATTTATTCCAAAAGTTTTTCTCCAAAGAAATACTTTTACTTCACTTTCGAACAGTTTTTTCAAAACGGCCATTTTTCTGGAATGGCGATTTTTAAGATGTCCCTGTTTTCGGGTTTTCAATTGGCACACTGCCTCGCTCCTACGCTACAGAGTTCATGCTCGCTACTCGTTTTCCTCGGGCCGGCTTATGTCCCAATTTCCTGAATTGCGCGCCTGTCCCAAAACGGGTCAAATCGGTCCAGTAGGCGCTAAGAAAAGTCAGCGGACGTTCCTGGTGAGGCTCTCTTCCTTGCTCTCACGATTCCAGTAATTTTTTTCCCGACTGGTATATTTCACGCAACGACGCTTCGTCTTTTCATCCGAAGTAATGTTGATTGTCATGTCGACTCTAAAACTGTTTCCAGTAGTTTTTCTCGAAGGTCATTTTTAGGAACGCTCGGTTTTCATAGGACTGCCTCTTTTCTTCCATTTTCATAAAGACCGTTATTTCGGGGCGGCTCTTCTTAGAATGAACGTTCTCTGCGTAGAGCTGAAAGAGGAGGTATCAATGCTTTCACGAAAAGAAAAAAATCACAATTCGTCAGCTATCGGCATCTGTTTAGCACCGGACGGTGTGTTTCCTTTTGACTTTTCACAAAACGGTCATTTCTTGGGTAGAAACATAAGTAAGGGTGTTTTCCCACTCCACTTACCAAATTTGATACGGCTGACACCGCCTCTCTGACTGGGATCCTCAATTATTCCCGTCCCTAAGCTTTTCCCTAAACCACGGCATTGGTCTCTGCGTCTTTTTTCAGAAATGCTTCAAAAAGATTTTGTTCACACGTCCAAATTCAGCGTATCGACATGTGCCTATTCAGAAATGAAGGCGGAAAGTCTAGCCTAAAAACAGAAGGTGTGCTCCAGAAGGCGTCAAACTTCACCGATCGCTTAGAAAATTTACGTGCACCTTGCGGTCAATACTTCTGACCTGTCTGCTAAAAATGGGCTAAAACGGTCCAGTAGGAGCTGAGAAACGGCTGCGGACAAAGAAACGGACAGACAGACAGACATCCTTTCTCAATTAGTAATAGTAAAGACCAGGCTAATCGAGGCGGCTAACGCCGCCTCTCAGCCTGGGCTCCGCAGTTTTTCCTGTTGTCTTTTTAAAAAAAAATTCCTTGTTTTTGGGTTTTCAATTGGCACACTGCCTTGCTCCTACACTACGGAGTTCTTGCTCGCTACTCCTTTTACTCGGGCCGGCTTATGTTCCGAAATGACAGTAATTCCGAAATATCCCTTTTCGGGAGGCTATCTCTCTTCTTCTTGCTCTCACGATTTTAATTTCTATCAGAACTTCTGAAAGGTATATTTCACGAAACGAAGCTTCGTCTTTTCATCCAAAGTAATGATGATTGTCATGTCGACTCTAAAACTGATTCCAGTAGTTTTTCTGGGAGGCACGGGAGCTTTAGAGATGTGGTGTTTGAATTCCCGCGTCGTCGAACTGCAAATTGTTCGAATTTGGCTGCGAGCGTTGCCTGAGTATTCAACGCTTAACCATATGCGCTCTTGTAAATCGACACAACGAACACACTTTAACATTGAATACTCAGGCGACGGCGTCGCAGCCAAATTTGAACAATTTGCAGTCCGGCAGCGCGGGAATTCAAACCGCACATCTCCGAAGCTACCGTGGGAGGTCATTTTTTGGAACGCTCGGTTTTCATAGGACTGCCTCTTTTCTTCCATTTTCTCATGAAGGCCGTTATTTCAGGGCGACTCTTTTTTGAATGAACGTTCTCTCCGTGTTCTCTCCGTAGAGCTGAAAGAGTAGGTGTCAATGCTTTCACGAATAGAAACAATCACAAAGAACAGCCTGCCACTTATAGGCATCTTTCTTGCACCGGATGGAGAACCGACTTATCGAAATTGAGACGGCTGACACCGCCTCTCTGGCTGGGATCCTCAATTCTTTCCGCCCCTAAGCAGTTCCCTAAACCACGGCATTTGCTTGTTGTCTTTTTTTAGAAATGCTTCAAAAAGATTTTGTTCACACGTCTCAATTCGACGTGTCGACATGTGCCCGTTCAGAAATGAAGGCGGAAAGTTGCGCCTAAAAGCAGAAGAGGTGCTCCAGAAGGCGTCAGACTTCACCGATCGCTTAAAAAATTTACGTGCACCGTGCGGTCAATACTTCTGACCCGTCTGCCAAAAACGGGCCGAATCGGTTCAGTAGGGGCTGAGAAACGGCTGCGGACAAAGAAACACACAGACAGACACACATCCTTTCCCAATTAGTATAATAAAGATAGGCATTTGTCGCACGCCGAATTTAGACGTGTGAACAATATCTTTTTGAAGCACTTCTAAGAAAAGACGATAGGAAAAACTGCGGAGCCCAGGCAGAGAGACGGCGTCAGTCGCCTCGATTGGCCTGGTTTAGTACTGTTGTGAAACGTCGTGAAACTCGAGTTCGACTCGTTTCGCGACGTTTCGAGACGCCGTTTGAATTGGAAAAATACGTCCCGAAACGCCGCGAAATGCCGTCGAAATGCAACTTGAATAGGTCCATAAGTCTGTCCTGGAATGACTAGGTGGTCCCTGTTCTTCCGATATTAGATCGCCTCTCTGTCTGATCTAGAGCCAGGGTCTGACAGAGTTAGAGTCAGATTCAGAGACAAGGTCTGATCTAGAACAGGAGAACAGATTGAAAGTGTTTCGGATTCTGAAAAGGGTTGATCCGTCTCAATATGTTTTGTTGGAGAGCATCTCGTTGCTTCCACCTCTACTTTTCCTCAAGTACGCGCGTGTTATCGAACAACCGCATTCCTCAAATATCTCCTATATGCTCCGCGACGACCCAGCCTTTCAGAACGCAGAACAGCACTGCTCCGAGTTCAGATTGGAGAGCCTTGAACAGTGTAGAACTGTGCTAGACAGGAAATTTCTCAAGCTATTAATCCGCAAAACAGACATCCCCACCACCGATCTGATCACTATCAACCACTCTAATAATCGCAAATCAAAAACATCTTTCCACTGGAAGACGCCAAAAACTTACCATAAGCAGAATTATTTCGTTCACCGCACTCTTTCAGCACTGACCAAACAGGCTACACAAACCAACACAGGTCAGGCTCAGTCTCAGGTTGTCCCCTTCCCCCTATTCCCTAACCCCAACTGGTTTTCTCTTGTAGCAATTGTGTCCACCTTCACGTTTCTCGAGTGCGTATTTTAGTAAATAAATATCAAAACATCATCAAAGAGTCATAAGAACCCTCCCTCCTGCTAGATATACATCCCCCGACGACGACGACGTCTCACTCCTCCAGGATGTTGCCTGACCGCATAATTTGTGTATGTGTGTGTGTGTATTTGCAATCATTTTCTCAATTTTACGACCGTTTTTATCGCATATCGGTGCGTATCGCTTATCCGTCCCACTCCTCTCCATCGTCTCCTTACCTTTCTCGGCGTCTCTCCTTCTCTCCCATCTGTTCCGTGTGGCTGTGTGTGTGTGTGATTGTCGCGTGAACGTCGTCACAAATCAACTGATATAAACACAATACGATACGCTCGATTGGCACTTTCATTAGTTTAGCACCCGTAGCGGAAGGGGGCAACGAACGAGTTTTCGGCGCGGCGCGAATGCCAATCTCTTCTCACTTTTTACTATCGTTCAGTTCCAGAAACGGCCGTTTTTCGCGACGGCGCGCGGGTCAAAAACGCACCTCGTTTCTCTTGTTACAAACTGATTTTCGATTCTGTCATTGCGCGGCGCAACAGCTGAAGAAGAGGAATGAGAAGAAGCCAAGTGGGGAGATGAGGAGGGGACCGGGAGTGTTTGGGATGTTTGCCGACGGCTGTTCCATTGATGTTTATGATGGATGGGTGGATGGACGGTATGGGGGGGGGGTGTCCAAGAGAATCCAAAAGAACACGACGACGTTCTCTGGCATTTGATCTTTGGAGAGATTAATTCAAGAAACCAAAGTCCATCTGATGCACACTTGTTTCATTACACTGTGGGAGGCTGACAGAAGATGATTAAACATCTACGTTGCATACAGTACGTCAACAGCGGAGTCTCGTAATTTCTCGAGTGTCACCACCATCTCAGCACGTCATCATGGATTCCTCGCAAGCCAGTCAAAGCTATCACCGATCGATAGCCGCCTCGTTGTCCTGATAAGCTTCTTCTTCTTCTATCCTGTGCGCCGCGGTCTCGTCTCGTCTCGTCGCTGCCGCCAGCTTCTCCTCCGTTTCTTTTTCGTTTCCATCTCATTTCAATGTTTTTTCACCGCCAACACTTATCGTTTTGCGATGATTCCGCCGATGCCATCTGCCAACCGTTTTCCGCCCATCCTCGCCTGATCCTTATCACTTTTCAGCTTCTCCTTCTTCCTCCCTCTTACCTCATCCGTGTGTTGCGTAATCCAGATCGGTATCTCGATCATCGGCGTCCCTCTCTTCACAAAACGAGCCCGGTTTTTCCAAGGACGCATTTCGAAGCGCTCCCCTAATTTACAAGCATAACAATGAGGTAGCGCACGTCTTCTCTTCCCGGGCGGTCCACAGTTACTCGTCGTCCAGTTTTACGACACGTTGTTCCCTCGACTAAACGACGAATAATTGGCGAACGGATGAGGCAAAAGGTTGGTTGGCAGGCAGAGAACGCCTGAAACAGCCGATAATTGCGTGACGTGGCATCAGGGGCGAGTTACGTCAAATTGCCTCGTTTCGTTGCCTTTTGAGTGCCCATCTCTCCGTCGTTTTTTCTTGGGATTCGGATCTTTATTAACCAATGAAACGATTGAAACCTGTCCACCGGGGGAGGAAAATATAAGGTTTTGACGAATGAATGTGTCCGATCGTTAACACAGAAGCATTTCTCTTCTCCTCTCCGATTACTGTCAGACGAAAACACCTGCATCCCACTGTCTCGTTGATGAGCTTCAGGTGGCAACTCTTGCAGGTGGTGTCAAAATGACCTCGCATTCCATCTGCCTGTCAATCTTCTGCCCGTTCCCTCGCATTCGTTCTCAAGGCTCCTTGAATTCCTTGGCAACTTTCACTCTCTCCGGCGACGTCACTCGATTACACTTTGGCCCTCCACGATGCCAAAGTCCGCCCCCTTCCTCCCCCTTCTCCTTTTTCTTCGACTCCTTCATTTCACCCCCCTCATTTTTTGAGGCTTCATCTCCCTCGAAGAAAAGGAAACAGTCGGCCACTTGACGCTCTCGGTCGGCCCATTCTTCATCGATTCCACTCCTTTTTCGGCGTCTCCCCCCTCATGGCTGAAGCGGCTTCCCCCTTCCAAAAAAACGATGATCGTGTCATCATTTATCTGTCTGATTAATTGACTGACAAGCTTGACGAACGACGATACTTTTTCCTTCCTCGTTCGTTCCCCCTCTGTACTTTAGAGCCGACTGGAACTGTATCAGAGGAATCGGCCGATCACACGGCTACACCACGAACGAATCGGAATCAAACCGCTAACGGACAGCGAAAATAAGAAGATATTGTGGGGGAGAGAGGCTAACTTTGATAACAAAGATTCACTTTCTCTCGGTCTCCATCGGCGTCGCCTCCCCGATCATCATCTGTTTTCTGATAACATTTCGATGCTAACGAATCCGGGTTACTTGCCAGTTCGCAGTCGATACTCTCCTGAAACGATTCTGTGAAGAGTTTCAGAACCAGTCAAAACACTTCTTCCCTGCCACCCCATTATCAATAATAAGCCTCTCTCCTCCTTCCTGTCTATGCAATCTGGTTGATTTGCCACTGCCACTGCCACCAGCAGCAGCAACCGGCCCTCCCCCCGATGAGGCAATCCCTCCCCCTTTCCCCTTCTCTGCCACCATAATCTTCGTCTTGTGTCACCGACTGACCCCTTTCCAGGTTGATGAGCGATTGAATCCGATGCGGTACTTGTGCAAGTCGATCCTCCTCGCGGTGCACACGATAGTGCTGGTGTGCACAGCCACAGCCGAGCAAGAGCAGTACGCGTTGCTCCACGTCAGTGCTCACGATGCTCACTCACTGCATCTCATCAAACAGCTTCAGCTCAACGACTACAAGTATGATGTGAGTGGAATGATCTCAGAAGCTGGATGTGAAAAGTGCTTCTCACTTTCAGCTCGATTTTTGGAAATCTCCGTCTGCCATCTCAGAACAGGCCGACATCATGGTGAAGCGGGGGAAGCCGGAACGGATGCTCCGCCAGATACTCTCCTTCGCCAACGTCACCGTTTCGCTCTCCGTTCCCGATGTCGAAAAGTGAGCCGTTTTCCCAATTTCCCATTTTAATCCGCTTCTCTTCATACAGATTGATAGTGAGAAACGAAGGAACAACATCGAAATCCCGGTTGGGTTCCTTCACGAAATGGCTTCATGACGACCCGATTCTCGATAGTGAACGTATATTCAATCGACTAATTCAGAATACCATTGGAATCATTTCAGCTGATCTCGATATGACGAAAATCGGAACACTGAAGAAGGCGAAGTATCCATTCGGAGACTACGCCTCTTACGCGGACATGGTCAAGTACATGAGAACCATCGAGTTCTACTACCCGCGCATTGCCAAAATCGTTCGAATCGGTGCCACACACGAAGGAAAACCGATCGAGGGGCTGAAGATCGGAGCGAGTTCTTCGAAAAAGAAGAGGGCCGTGTGGGTGGATGGAAACATCCACGCGAGAGAATGGGCCAGCAGTCACACTGCACTCTACTTCATCAACCAGGTACTCATTCGTCTGTTGGCTATCTTTCCCCAATTCCTCACTTCAGCTCGTATCGGAGTACGGAAAGGACGCCCAGATCACTCACTACGTGGACACTCTCGACTTCTACGTCGTGCCTTGTCTCAATCCGGACGGCTACGAGTACACCCGCAGTTCCCCCATTCCAAGCGTCCGCCTCTGGCGCAAGAATCGCTCTCCCGAAGTGTGCCGCCCGTCTCTTTGGGGAGGCGAGAAGTGCTGTCAGGGAGTGGATCTGAACCGAAATTTCCGTTTCCACTGGGCCGAGAGGGGCTCTTCCTACGAGCCGTGCTCCAACATCTACCACGGAGAAGAGGTGTTCAGTGAACCCGAGACCAAGTTCGTGCTTCACCCCTTAGTCCCTTGTTCACTGGAATCTTTCAGAGCCGTCCGCAATTTCCTGAACACTCCGGACATGAAGGACCGTCTGGACGCCTTCGTGACCCTCCACTCTTACGCGCAACTCTGGATCTATCCCTACAGTCACGAAGAGCAAAACTATCCGGAAGACATTGGAGAGCTGCGGAAGACCGCTCGGAAAGCCATCAACCGTCTATCGAGAGTGTACGGAACGAACTATAGAATGGGAACTGGCGCCGATACCCTGTGTGAGAGCTATAAAGACAACTGAACCGTCGGCTGATCTTCGTGTTTTCAGCTCCCGCTGCCGGAGGATCAGACGATTGGGCCAAGTCGGCGTTGAGTGTCAAGTACGTGTATCTGATTGAACTTCGGCCGCAAATGGAATGTGAGTGATATCGAAAAGAGATCATGTATTCGTTGTGTCTTTCAGTGTCAAATGGTTTCATTCTGCACAAGAAGGAACTCATTCCGACTGCCGTCGAAACATTCGAAGGATTCCGAGAAGTCGTCGACGCAGTTCTCGTTCTCAACAACTCAACTTCTTCAACTTCTCAAGGAAGCACGACGACACGGAAAACGATATCCGATCTTCAGATGCGGAAGCAACAATGTGAGCGAGAGAGAGAGAGAGTCGGCTGATCTGAAAAGGGTGCTTACAGACAGAATGCGTCTTCTGGCATCTCAAGCGGCCGGTGAAACGACAAAGGCCAGCAGTACGACAAAGTCAACCACAACTACCACCACAACCACCACCACAAGCACCACTACAACATCTGGATCGACGACAAGTGAAGGTATGGTTTCAGTGGAGAGTGTGAATCGGAATGAATGGTTCCAGCGGCGACCGCAATTTCTTCAAAGACCACTCGTCGCTTCGATCGCTTCACTGCCGATGCGAGCTCTTCGACGAGAGCCCGTCCGACTCCTCCCATGGCTCCGCCCACAATGACAGCTTCTACAGAATTCTCAACGACGACGGTTGAAGAGGAGGACATCACTGGCATTGCCTCCTCTTCGATGGCTTCTCGGGGAACGACGTACGGATTCTACACTGCCACCAAACCATCAGCTTTCCTTGATCCAGAATGCAGAGATATGCGGTAAAACGAGACCGATCCCCCTTTTGAACCCCCAATTCGTTCAGATACTCATGCGGATTCTGGCTCAAAAACAACAAGCAAGTGTGCGAAGAGCAGCAGTCTTTCATGCGTGCTCAGTGTGCATACACCTGTCAATTCTGCACTTCATTCATCAAACGACACTAGACACCATTCCTGTTCCTGACCGTTTCGCGATCTCTGTCCACCTGAAAAACGCCTCTGTAATTGGGTATTCCCTAATTTATTTCGTCTCGTTAGTCCTCTTCTAGTTCTCGTTTTCTTCTCTTTTTTGAAATAAAACTTTTCGAAATTCAACTTTTCTCAAGATTTTTGTTTTTGCAGAAGTGAATCTGAACCATGAAAACCAGAAGATGTGCTCCAGAAGCCGTCAAACCTAATGAACCGCTAGGAAATCTTACGTTCATCATTGGGTTCGAATTTCTGATATTTCTGACAGAAAATGGGCTAAATCGGTTCCAGTAGAGGCTCAGAAAACATACAATCACTCGTTGAATAAAAGTAGTTATGTGTATGTTTCTAGACTCGACAACTAGCCATTTCAGAACACCTCGGAGCCCCGTAACCATCCACAACCATCAAATGGACACTGGAACAAGACCTTTCATCTTCAACAACTCGCAAGTCTCCCCGTTTCCATGCTCCAATACTTTGCTCTTCCGCGGTTTCCGAAAATAAATT
The DNA here is from genome assembly GCA_963932285.1 of Caenorhabditis macrosperma. Taxonomy (NCBI): domain Eukaryota; kingdom Metazoa; phylum Nematoda; class Chromadorea; order Rhabditida; family Rhabditidae; genus Caenorhabditis; species Caenorhabditis macrosperma. The sequence continues at coordinate 7,024,352 of OZ010622.1, forward strand.
TATTTTCTTTACAAAAATCATGCAACTATACACATTTAGAAGTACATATCGGCGCGAAAATAAGAAAGGCACTACTGAGAAACAAAAGCGAATAAAACATCGAACAGCGATAGGGTAGATGGGGAATAAAATAGTGCGAAACAACCGTGGACAAATGCGCGGGCGGGTGATTAGAGGGCCTGGATGCGCTTCTCCTGAGCGTCCATCTCGGCACGGACGGGCTGCGGGAGGTCCTCTCCGACTTGATCGTCGAGGAACTTCCGGATCTCGCTCGCGTCTTGCTTCCAGTAGTCGGCTGGCACCGACATGAGCTCATCCCAGTTGACGGCTCCGAGTCCTTCGAGGTTGATCGATCCCTTGGCCGGAACAGTTCCGATTGGGGTCTCGAGTCCAATGTTCTGCTCTCCGTCGAGACGTCTGATGATCCAGTCGATGACACGGATGTTGTCTCCGAATCCTGGCCACAGGAACTTGTTGTTTCCGTCCTTACGGAACCAGTTGACGTGGTAGATCTTTGGCATCTGAAAATTCGATTCATTGACTTATCACTCCAACTGCTCTTACCTTTCTGGTGTCGTTCTTGAGGCTCAACCAGTGCTGAAGGTACTTTCCGAAGTTGTATCCCATGAATGGACGCATAGCCATCGGATCGTGCATCACAGTCTTTCCAGTGTGCTCAGCGGCAGCGGTGGCCTCCGACTTGAGGCAGGCTCCGGTGAAGACTCCGTGCTCCCACGAGTTGGTCTCGTAGATGAGTGGGACTCCCTGTGGACGACGTCCTCCGAAGATGATCGCCTCGATTGGCACTCCCTGTGGGCTCTCCCAGTCCGGATGGATGATTGGACACTGGCGAGCAGGGGCGGCGAAACGACTGAAAAGGCAAGGATCAAGAGGGAACGGCTGGATCCAATGACTTACGAGTTGGGGTGAGCAGCGACTCCTGGCTCTCCGATGTGCCACTTCTCGCCGAGCCAAGTGGTGATTTCGACGTTCTTGTCGGCGACCTCGTCCTCGAGTCCCTCCCAGAAGTACTCTCCGTTGGCGGTCTCGGCGACGTTCGTGAAGATCGAGTTCTTCTGGAAAGTGGCAACGGCCATCGGGTTGGTCTTCTTCGACGTTCCCGGGGCGACTCCGAAGAATCCGGCCTCGGGGTTGATGGCGTAGAGTCTTCCGTCCTCTCCGAACTTCATCCACGCAATGTCGTCTCCGACACATCGAACCTTCCATCCTGGAAGAGTTGGCTCAAGCATGGCCAAGTTGGTCTTTCCGCAAGCCGATGGGAAGGCGGCGGCGATGAAGTGCTCGCGACCGCACGGACGAGTGACCCCCATGATTAGCATGTGTTCGGCCATCCATCCCTCGTCCTTGGCAATGTTCGAGGCGATACGAAGGGCGAAGCACTTCTTTCCGAGCAGAGAGTTTCCTCCGTATCCGGATCCGAACGACCAGATCTCGCGCTCTGGTGGACGGTGAGCGATGAGAACACGTTCTGGGTTGCACGGCCAGTGGTTGATGACACGCTCTGAAAACGATTCGATTGAGGAAGGTGAAGAGTGGAACATGACAACTAACGCTTGACTGGACGCGGCAGTCCGACGGAGTGAATACAGCGGACAAAGTCCTGATCGCCGAGAGCATCCCACACGTCATTGTTGACACGGGTCATGATTCTCATCGAAAGAACCACGTAGTTCGAGTCGGTCAGTTGGATTCCGATCTTCGACAGAGGTCCTCCGACAGGTCCCATCGAGAACGGGATCACGTACATGATACGTCCAGCCATGCATCCCGGGAAGCGGGTGTCGAGCTCGGTGGCGAGGTCCTCTGGCGCGAGCCAGTGTCCCATGATTGGCTCGACGCCCTCCTTGGTGTGTGTGACGGTGTCGTACTTGTTCTTGGTGACCATCCACGTCTTCGACTCGACACGAGCCACGTCCTTCGGATCGGTTCTACAGATGTAGTTGTTCTCGTAGGCCTCGAGCTTCGAGAGCATTCCACGCTCGATGAGTTTGTCGATGAGCTCATCGGCTTCATGCTGAGATCCGTCGCAGATGAAGATTCCACGTGGACGCATCAACTCGGCCTTCTCGGCGATGAAGCGTTGGACCTTGGCCGGCAACAGATGGAAGTCTCCCTGAAAACAACAAATCCTTCGATTTTTCCTCTACTCCATCTTCCCTCTCAAACAATTTTGTTTTGACTGTCAAATGTGAAAACTGCGGATTAAATGTGTAGAGCCCCCCGTAATATTTCGTCCAAACATTGGCTGTTTTGTTGCCGCCCCCCCCCCCCCCACCGACTATTTCCATTTCTTCTCGAGGTCGATGGAAGCAAAGTTCGAATAATGCATGTACCGGTCCTCTGTTACAACCACTTCGTGTCGGCACCGCTCTTTTGAACATCGACCTTTTGGCGCATCGCTTCGATGCTATCCAAACTGGTTTCTGCACGCAGTCGAATTTGTTTACGGTTTGTCTGGGCAATCGATCGGAGTGCCATCCACACCAACTGCTCGCTCCCATGTCCGAGCGACAGCCAGCAAGTGTCCGTGAGCCAGAGAGAGCGGGCGATACGGCGGAGCAGGGTTACAAACGGCCACGTGCAGATACGCAACAAACTTTGACAAACTGCCCCCTTTCTCTCTCTTGTGTGGGGGGACCTCTAGACATAGAACCTTTGGCACCAAACGAACAGCTTTTGCGTGTTTACGGGATGACGGATATATCGAGAGGGAGAATTCTTTTTCTGGTTCAAGGAGCTTTTCTTCCGACAAAACAAGACACTTTCACTGCACAAAAACTGCTCCGTGTGCTCCAAATAGCGGCTTTCCAAGGAAATGGATGGACGGACGGGTGGATGCAGACTTGTTTTCTCTCCCCCCATCCGACCACTTCTTCTCTCCATATTCCGTCGTCTGTGTGGAATATTCAACGACCCGCCCGTCGCTCGCCTAGTCGCGCTACAAACATTAGACATCTCGGCGAAGCGTCTCGAATCGAATCACCCCACGTGTGCCGACCCGACGAGAGTACTTTGCGCCCCCGGCTATGCGAGAACAGTGTGGAAACCCCCGTCGCGTGGTGTGATATCAGTAGGAGGGCACTTTGTGTGATAACGACTCATCGGTTTCAAGAGATCAAGACGACTCGACGCAGACCGTCTTCGGCCTTTGCACGGTTTGTTGATTTCTTCGACAAGCAGTGAACAATCTCATTGGCAAATATTTGGGAGGCGTTGCTTTTTGTTCCTTTTGTGTTGGTGCCCGAGCGAGAGATGGCACCCCCGACAAATGAGAACCAATTTGAGAGGCAGTATTGCCACAATACACACAATTAACTGTACTTTCACCTCTCCTACATGTTGTTTGCCGTCGTGTTGCAATCTCCAATTGCTATCATATCAAAATAGTGGAGGGGGAGAAAGACAGTCAACAACTCCTCTTGCGCTCACCTTGAGAATGGGAACGTGGCCGAGACGCTTCATGACGACCTCGTTGACGACGTAGAAGGCGTCCTCCGAGATTTGACGAAGGGAGGCATTGGCGGCCCCGGTGTTCTGGAAAAGCTCTGTTTGGAGGGAAGGAGTTGGTGGGAGCGTACCTTGTAGGGGGTGAGAAGGTTCGGATCGACGGACATTGTTGATTTTCCAGACGCACCGACTGTCCCTGACTGGGTTGTGGTGTGAATGAGAGACGGGGGGAAGATGGCAGGGAGGGTATCAGTGGCCGTCGTCAGAAGAGAAGGGGCCACGGAGACGCAGGTGATGGGAGAGCACGCGAAACGGAGAGACGCAGCTGGTCACCAGATCGAGGCTGCCTCTCGCTCGACTCCGCCCAACTTTTGTGTGTTGTTTTTGAATTGAACGATGATGTTCAATGTATGTTGTATACGGCACAACGCGGGGAGGGGCAAGTGTGCTCGATGAGACAGGTGGGGTGACTGCAAATTGAGGATAATGATGATGATGTCACGGAAAAGGGCGAATTGATGAGGAGAAAGGAGAAAGCGGACGATTCGCGAATCAAAGCCGAGTGTTCAATGGCCGCGAACACTGGTCTCTGCACGTAGTACGCACAGAAAACGAGTGCGTCGATTGGAGCATTGGCTCCGGAAAAGGAAGAGAGTTCGGCTGGACTTTGATCGCCCCGTTTTGTTATCGTCCCTCCACTTGTTTATTCGAACAGAAAACACACACACCCATTAGACGAATTTTGCCGCTCGCGCCCAAAAATATGGTTACTGGCGGAAAAAAAACATTTAACTTGGAGGTCTGTTCGTGTTTTTCTTTTTGTTTCGTAAATACAACACAAATTCAATAAATATTTATTTTTGAGCAAACTTATAGAAATTCGGATGTTTTTGAGCAAATAAACATTCTAAAACAAGGTGAAAATCGTCAGAAACCTGAATCGATAACAGAAAAATGCAATTTCTGGGAATAAAAGGCAGAAATGAAGAAGACAAAGGAAACGAATTGTGATTCTCAGATGATGCGAATACTTCTGAGAGAGAGAGAGAGACGGAGACGTTTGGGGGGGGAGAGAGGCTAAAATCGGTCGGAAAGACTAGAAATGCAGAAAGTTCGGTGTTTGATAGGAGGGGCAGTGGTTGGGGAGGGATATCAGAAGAAAGAGCGGTTTGAGCGGTGGATTGAGTGACACGTGCACCGTGAATAGACTGAAAGGAGGGAAAGCGTTGTACGTGGGAGAGGGGAAAGAATCGACCGGATGGAGAGTAAAGGAGACACACTGAGAGCATTTACAGGGGGCGGCGATAAGATCAGAGCATGGAGACTCCGTTCATCCACGAGAAAACAAAGTCCACCACGAACACCAAGAAGTTGATGAATGCGAGAATCTGAAGGGAAGAACGACGTTGCTGATACCGCGGTGGTCTCTGAGCAACTCACGCAAGCAATAATCCACTCGGCGCGATGGCAAACGAGGTTTATCCGAGGACCGTTCGGCGGGTAACACGCGGCGTAATAGGCCTCGACGAAGCCGCCGAGGAGCCAGAAGAAGCAGCCGGCGGCAGTGAGGAGACCGTCCTGGAATTGATAATGGAGAGAGCTGGAGAGAGGAGATCACGTACGACTTTCTTCCAGATGTGCAGGTTGCTGGCGAAACAAGAGGTGACGCCGAGGACTAGCGAGAAGATTGAAAACGAGACACTGATACCTAGCACTAGTCCTGAAATGAGCAAGTTTTCATGGGTCTGCAGAGGTGCGTCATACCCTGCCATTCGGTATTCGTTCGAATGACAAAGTCATGGAATGAATCGCCCTTCATCGGGCCGAGCACTAGTCCTATAACGGCTACTCCGAGAATCTGAATCAGTTGGCTCTCGTTCAGAAGTGTCGCGCGGGGAACTCACAACTTGAACTGCCTTCGCGGCGAGTCTCGCGTACAACGGATAGTTTCTGTTATTCAACGCGTTCTTCGGATGCATCGTCGACGGAGGATACGTGGTGTAGGAGGGAGCGTAGAAGGGTCGTAACCGCCGCAACGTCATCGTCTGCTGCTGTTGCTGTAATCCATGCGATCAGAGTGTCTTCCACACGTGCTCACAACTCACACTTCGATGTCCGACCTCTCCATAATAGTTCCTATTATAGGGTGTGAATCCCTCTTGTCCCCCTCCTCCCCCGCCTCCAAAGTCTGTCTCCTGGTACCTTCCCATGGGCGGCTCTCTCTTCTTTCTGTACATCGGCAACGGTTTCTTCATCGGTCCTCCAGTGTAAGCTTTGAATTGTCTGCGGTCGAACGCCTCCGCCGAAACTCCTCTCCCCCGCCGGCTCTCCGCACCCAGCGTTCCCATCGTCGGCGCCGTCGATCGGGGCCTCGACGGAGCCGTCCGTGACCTTCGAGGGGGGCTCGGTGCTGGCTGCGGGTAGGGTCGATAGGCACCGGAAGCGCCTGGATAGGGGCCATAGGCACCCGGATAGACAGAGGCCGGCTGGTAGTTGTAGTGCGAGTAGTTCGGATAGCCATAGTACGGGTACTGCTGCTGTTTCTGCTGCGGAGTCTCCCCGTATGTTGGATCTGCAAGAATCGGATGTACTCCGAGAGGGGCTTCTCACTCACCTATATAGCCATTCTGACCGTACGGTTCGTGCAGATACGCCGGATTGTACACACCGCCCATGTAGTAGGCACCGTTGATTGGGTGCCCCAACGGTTCCTGAAACGACAATCAGTTGTTGAGTACACTGGTAGAGGAAGAAAGCAAAAAATAGGTTGATGAGTTGGAAATGGATTTGTCCCTCTCTCGCCTTCCAACCGACTTGAGCGTGTATGCAAATACGCCGCGCGGAGCCCCCACGTAACACGGTGATTTCCCCGGTTGCAACAGTCGGGCGCAAGCTCACAAGTATCTGCTCGAATCGTACACTGATAAACTACTACACCAGTGGCTGTATTTGCATACACATGGCGAGTTACGTGAGACAGAGAGGGTACTTGCGAAGTTTCGAAAATGGTTCCAGTCGGGAATTCGAGTTTTGAGCAACGGGAAGTGGAGGGTTTTGAGAACTCGAAACTTGGTTCCAATCACGCTCTATCGGAATGAATATGGTCTCGCAACGATTTTATTGGAGCACGAAAGGAAAAAAAAATTCCAAGTAAGTAAAAGAGATAAAAAACGAAAAGAGGAGAGCGAAATGCACCGAGTTGTAGAATCGAACGCTTTTAAAAATGAATTTTCGTTGATTTTCTACGCCTTCTTTTTCTATTGTGAACGTTTTTAGCTGTTCCGAATTGAGCATCGGTCTCTCAATTCGACTTCTATCTTTTCAACTCAAAATTATTCCTTTGATCAAAAACAGCCATAAAAACAGTAATTTTGGCAAAAAAACCTTCAAAACATAAATAGTTAATCACTTAGAGGATTCACACAGAGAATATTTTGAAAAAGGCGAAACAAACGGATGAGGAAAGCAATTGGGGAAATGGATGGACGAATCGAGAAAACGGGTCACTCGGTGATTGCTCTCAAAATTGAGCCAATCGACTCTTATGTTCTAACATGTGTAAATTAATGTGTGGCAGACCGGTGCCATCTGAGTACATATTCTAAGACCTTTCTCGGGAACCAGTTCCGTGCCGGCGGCTCCATCTCCAACTACAATGCACTGTCAACACGGGTGTTCAATGCGAACGAAAAGTGTGAGAAAAAGAAGACGAGAACGCGGAACGGCCGACAGGAAGTGTGATAATCAGCGGATCGAGCACAAAAGAAACATGCAAAATATTCGATTCGGGCTCAGGATTTCGTCGGCCGAGCACTCGAAAAGCGGCAGAAAGAGCATGATGAGGCGGGGGGCGAACTCTTCGGCTTGTAGTCAGTCAAGTATGTCGTCAGGGAGCAGCACGCACGGGTAAATATTCAAATCGCGACCGAATCGCAACAAGACTTGTACTGTTGCGGGGGAGGACGGGTGAGCAGCGGTGAGCAGACTAAACAAATCAGAAGAAGAAGAAACTGTTTCGGAGAGACGCAGCGCAACATGTGCATGTTTTTCGAAAATGCTCTTTATCTTTGAACTTGGTTCTCCAGCGGATGGGGGTGTCTCCAGAAGTGGATCACAGCCATCTCATGTTTCATTATCACATCTGTCTCCTCTTCTTATACTCCCCACACCCTCACACGTTATAATGAAGCATCCCGAAAAAGCGCGCGAGGAATAATGAGACACACTCGTCTCTTCAGGAATTCGTTCAGACACCGAAACTTCTTTGTTTTGACTCATCGGCGGTGAATTGGCTCGTAAAAGAAACGGTAGTAGTGTAAATTTACGGGCACGGAGAGAACGGAGAAGACGTGGACGGTGGGTTGGAGGCGAGACACACAATTAGCCGAATTGTCTCAACGCGCATTCCCGAGGATGAAGAAGTAGGCTGGGAGGAGGAGATGAAAGTAATAAAGTTCCGACGAACGGATCGAAAAAGTGCCGAATAACTGTCTCTGATACGAAGAACAGCGATTCCGGAGAGCGCAGCGACGAGGGAAGCGGGAAGAGGAAACGGGCGAGTGACCGGGGCGGCGGACGGGCGCGGTCTGGGGGGGGGGCTCTCGAGAACACTTGTCACGCTTAACACTTGCTCTCGCTTTTGCGGTCTCCTCGCTCCACGTCTCGCGGATTAGCGCTTTTGGCAGTGAAGGGCCATTGAACTGTGGGCCTTTCACTCGACATGAACAAACTCTCGACGTGGATTCGAATCGGGAGACAACGCGAAATGAGGAGGACGAGAGGACAGATTCGGCAACTTTTGAACCGAGCGGATTAAGGGGTTTGTGGGGCAGGTCGAACGACGGAAAAAGAGAAAAAAACAGCAGACGGATGGGAAAAAAACACTTGTTACCTGTCCATAGTCGTAGGGAAAGTGCTGCTGATAGAGAGAGACATCTCGAAATGCGGAGGCAGGAATTATCTGAAAGACGGAGCGTTGAATGGGTCAAACGGGCGGAGCGTCGTACCTTAACTGTACCTGCCCCATAGGGATACTCCATCTGATGTTGCTAGTCCTTGTTCGCACTTCTCGGTTTGACCATTATCAAAAGATGAAAGACTGCCTGGGAGACGTGTCCGTCGTTCTACAATTCGGATGTCTTGTTGAGACACAAAGTGTGTGGAATATGAAAAATGAGAGATTGGAAGCGGGAGATACGGTGCGAGAGAGAGAGAGACGCTTCGAATGGGTCAGTTTATGGTGGCAAAAAACTGAATTTGAAGAGCGAAAACATTCAGGAAGATCAGTGAGGGAGGAGAGAGGATGAAGTTGGTGGGAGACGCAGACACGGCAACATAACGAATTGACCCAAACAGGGGGAGACCCGAACACAAATTGCATACAGAAGAGGGATGGATTGCAGGAGAAGGAGGAGGAACACAAAAGAAGGCGAAAGGTATTAGCCATCGGGAGGAGGAGGAGGGGCACGGGAACGGCGCGAAGGGACTCGGCGTGCCGACAGAAGTCCCCCCGGGCTTGAAGGGCCAATAAAATGGAGAGTGGCTGCCAAGGTAACAGATATCTGGGCAGAGTGTGTGGCGGGCGAGGAGACACGAGAGACGGTATATTACCTGTCATAACTACTACAAATTGACTGGACGGCAAGAGATGGATTGAGCGATAAGTGGTAGGAGTACGGAAGAAGTGACTAGGAGGTAGGAGGAAGTCCCCACGTCAAGAGGGAGTGGCTGAGAAATGAAGAAGTGTGATTAAATTGCGGCCGCGGAGACGATGGGAAAGTTGAAAAAGGTTGGAAGTTAACCGGAGGAGGCGAACTTTCGGAGGAGGTCGACGCACAGATAGTCGAGTAATGGGCGGCTGCGGTGTGAAAGCAGCATCCTGGACAAGTACCGGAAGGTTGAACAACGAGATGCTTTTCGAAGGGAGTATACCAGTTCAGCGAGAGAAAAGTTGAGATTAATTAGTAATTAGAGTTAGATGTAATGCGGGGAGAGAGAGAGTGTGAAACGGGCGCGGTTCGATGAGACGATCCCGGAAGGGAGAGAGAGATGGATGGATGGATGGATGGTTACTATCGGGGGGCCACTCCTCGAGTGCTCATTTCACAAATGAACACTTGAAAACGCGAGTCGAGATGCAAAAAGGTATCCGCAAACAAACTCAACTTCTTCTTCTTCTTCATCTTCATCTCTCCTACCATGGCTCGTTTCAATTTCATCGATATTACCGCCCGCCCCTCCTTCCGAAACTATCGATATGACGTGTGTCTGGTGCTGCTCTGTTGCTTTCCGGGTGTGAATTTCCTCCTAACTGTTTGACCACCTCGTGCGTGCGATTAGGAGAGAGCACGCGAGGCGGAGAGACGCAGAGACGGCCTTCCGGAAGCGGCCGACCATTCGGCGACGCGCGGCACGAGCCTCGGCCCGGCAAAAACCGCATTTATCAGCGAGCCTCGAGCATTGTTTTTGCGAGAAAAATAGATGGGGGAGAGTTATTTTATTATCATGAAAGAAGTCGGCGGAGGATCATTGAAACACTTGGGTGGTCGCGGATTTCCGAAGATCTCCGAAAGACCGGGGACACAATGAGACACAGTGCGATTAGAGCGATTGAAAGATCATCGGTGAGAGTTGATTGAGTCGTTTCTGGATTTCGCATTGAGAACTGGGTGGGGAATGGTTTGGGTTAGAGAGGGAGAGCTGGGATCCTCTGGGATAGATTCAGTGAGATCGTCGTTTGTTTCATTTGAGAAGAAGAGGAGGGTGCATGTTAAAGAGACTGAAATGATTCAGGAATCAATCGAGACGTGGGCGGATTTGATAAAAGTCTGAAGGAGCTCTGAGCTGTTGACACAATGACAATGACAATGAATCATTGGAAGTTAAACAGAAAGCGAAATGAGTGTGAAACTGGAAGGAACGTCTCGAGAACTCATAACTGACCACTTGACCTGAGAGGACATAGTTGAAAAGAGCATTTACGAGATGAAAGAGTGTAAATGATCCGTTGAGGAGGAGACAAAGACAAATACAAATAAGGCAACATGTAGGGAGAGAGAGAGAGAATGAATCCGCCGGAGCCGCCGCGGCAAACAAACTCGCAACGGGCGAACATCCGTCCGAAGCGAGTAGTAGCAGTACATAATAATCAAAGAGTAATCGGGCAGGACGATCAGCCGACGGATTAGTACAGTGCAATTTGCATATATCCGACGAAGCGGCTCCTCGTGTGTGCTCAGATTGACTGGCGCGTGGAGGCGAGCAGGCAGGCTGCTGCTGCTGGAGCAGCAAAATGAGCAAACAGAATGATAAACACACGGTAGGCTTCCCCCGCAGCACGCGTTTGGAGATGTCGGAGCAGTTATCGGAGATGGTCCGAGCAACGATTCAGCTGAAGTTCTGATCACACAGGGGTTCCTGATTTCCAGGGGAATGTACGTCATCCCGCAGTTTCTCGGTTTTCAGAACGGTTAAGAGGCGCTTGATGCAATGGATTCTTTCGTCTCTAAATGTCAAAACCTCAGCGGTCTCCAGAAAGAACAGCAACTTCAGCAACGAATTCAGCGCATTTCTCGCGGGCGCCATATGAGAAACAGTTCTTTGCGAGACCAAATGTGATTCCGGTAGAGCGCGTTTGCAAATTTCAAGTCTTCGGAGACATGTCAGCGATGGATAGCCATTCCGACCCCCGGTCCGTTTCCAGCAGAATCCATTCTCGTGTTGTCGGGACTGCTTCGGCGACCCGTTCCTCCGCTACAAACGCCATCTTCTTCTTCTCCTTCTGATTCCCTCTGAACGTGCCCCAACCGTGCCCAGCCTCCTTGCAGGAATCTCTCCTCCTTCTTCCTCTTCTCCTGCTCCCGGGGGTGTCCTCCGTTTTTCCTTCTCCTCCCCGCTGTTTGATTTCGATCGGCTCTCGAGATTTCTCGTGGTCAGCGGCGGCTATTTGCAATGAGAGAAGGCTGCATGAGATGTGGGCGGGGAGAGAGAGCACAAAAGAGATGATAAGCGTCGCTGCGACATCTGAGTAGATCATTCTGTGATGAGTCAATGTGCAGAGGTTAGAGAGCATCAAACACAGGCGTTCAGCCAACACCCGAGAGTGAGAGAGAAACGGAAGGAGTGACTCATCGGGAAGCCACAGCAATGTTACCGAATTCCCCCGAATTCCTCACACTCTCATGGTCAGATGCTACAAAGAAGGTGTTTTCGAAGTGATCACTGATCAGAAACAACTTCTTCGACGCGTCAAAACTGCCCGCGTTGGCTTGCAGAGAGAACGTTTGAAATTGAATGCATGCCATTGATTTGGAAGTTCCAGAGAACTTTTTCTAGAACTTATTGACTTTCGACACTCCACGAATGGGTGTGGCACAACTTTCAGAAAGCGCTGCCCCGAAAACCAGTCATTTTCCTGGAATCTTGTGTGGTCATTGGTGGAGAATCACGGAGAACGAGGGGAAGTTGTAAAGCAAAATAGTTGTTGAAAACCACCTAATAAGTGAACGTTTCTCGTGAGAACTATCTAATCCAACGAAGGAAAGTGTGCGAGGTATCCGTGGGATTCTGAAGCACAAAACCATTACTCTGGAGAACAAACGTTAGAATTCACTGTTAACAGAGGAATGTATAGGTCCACTTTCGAAATTCCCCGGGAAAGTATCATCTACCTGAGAGAAATGTACTCATGATTGAATCGAGACGTCCAAAAATGTTCTGCCAGAAGAAATAACTCCAGTTAATCCTCCTTCAACTAGTCAGAATCTCTCAAAATTTCTCTCGCAACTAGACGTAAGGTTCTCGAAAGTTCTCAAAGTTCTCGAGTTCTCGAAAGTTCCGAAAGTTCCCAAATCTACAGATTCGAGTTCAATTCGCTGAAAAATACATTCGAACGTTCGTGGTATATCCCAGATAAGTCAAATTCCAGAATCGCACGTCACCGTCAAACATTTGCAAATGGTCACCTGTAAAAGAAAATGAAATCTCGGTGTTCCCAGCTAACTTCATTCGCATTTATTGTTGTTCCCTCTTTTGCTCCGACTGGATGAATAATCGAGATTCAATTGTTTTGCTGTTGCCGCCGCCTCCGCTGCTACTACGAAGACATTCTGATCGTCTCTCTCGTGATGACAATGTCAGACTTTATTTGAAATCCAACGCAAATCGTAGACAGAGGCATGCTTTCGAAATGAGAAGAACACCTCACGAATTGTATCCATAGACAGACAGAAACGAGGCGGATCGGAGTAGAAAAGAGGGGGGAGAGAGGGGGGAATGTCAGATGGAGACGAGGAGGGGATATGACAGACAGTTGTAATTGCAGATGGGAGGCAAATGGCAAATGGAGGGAACAGAGATCCGGCCCTAGAGATCTATTTCTTATTATCAGTTATCAGAGTCCGAAGAGCCTAATCGTCGTAGGTGATGACCACTGGCTGGCTGCCAGTCGACGACTCGGCATCTCTGGCACGACGGAGGGCGATGATCGACTCGGCGAGGTTGTCGATGAGTTGCTCTGAAACCTCTGTTGGATGGACAGCAGAGAAGGACCTCAACGAACCTCTGTCTTCGGGAACACTTCTCTTCATCAGTCCGAACTCGGTTCCTCCCAATCTATCGAAGGAGCGTTTTCTCTTGGCACCGAAGAAATCATTGTTGTCCATGCGGTCGAACGCCTTCTTGGAAGGCAGCGCCACGAAGCGGTACGGGTCGACGGAGCGTTTGTAGATGTGTCCGGAGTCGTCGTAACCGAATCCGTCCTCGTCGTAGCGGTCGAATCGTTTGGCTCCGAACGAAAAGACGCCCGAGTTGTCGAAACGATCGAAAGCTCTCTTCACGAGGCGACGTTCGCTGGAAACGAGAGTTGGGTTAGGCGGCGCCCCGGGGAGATCACGAGTTACCCGATGGCAGAGGACCCGGAAGACGGGAGGATCACATACGGATAGGCGGTCGCGAAACCGACGAGCAGGACCTGGAAAAGAGAAGCGATGACGGGGGGCAAAGAGCGTCCGCGTGCGGTGGTGGATCCGCGATCGGACCCGATGTAAACAGCTATTAATCTTGGAATCGGATACCGACCTGCAGGATGAGCAGCTGGAGTGGAGACGCTGGGAGAAGCTTCTGACTCATGTCGCTTTTGTTACCTGCAAACGGATGGGTCGATGATCGGAATGAAATTGACTTCCGGGATGAAATGAAAACGTTTTGTTTTGATCGGAAAGCGAGAAGAAGAATGACAAGAAGGTGTTCTCGGGAGACGAACAAACAGAACGACTGGCCCCGCGACTGGGATCAGAATGAAATGTGAGGCGAGGGGGGCGGGGACTGGTGTAAAGGGTCGACGGGAACTCGCGAGAAGCCCTTGCAGCAACCGCACTTTATAGAAGATGCAGCGGGAGGGAGTGGCCACGCGAACGACTACAACAGAGTGCCGGAAATGACGTCGTGGCGGCTCGTGTAGGAGGAGGAACTGTTTGTAGCAGGTGTTCTGATGACGTCGGCCGCACTCCTGGGGGGCAGTGACGTGGCTCCGAAGGGGCGCTTTATAAAGGGTTCCGAGAATGGATACGATGTGTCAAGTGGCGACGGACGGCGCTAACGACTTCTCAAAAAACGAGAAGGCTGCTTGGGGCAACTGGATACCAGGTGACGTGGCCACTCGACACTCCGTTTCGGAGGGAAGACAAGGAAGCCGGAGGGGCATATCCACTTCTCATCAGCTCATTGCGTAATCGGACAATGAATGTGCGAAACATGAGACAAACTTCTCGCGTTTTTTCTCCGAAATTCAACAGAGATCTATGGCTTCGCGAAGCCACAGAGCGGATCACACAGGTGCAATTCTCGAAATGGCAGCAGACGAAATGGAGGAATGTTGAGGTTGTGGACGAGAATGGGAATAGACGCAAGGGCGCGTGCTCATTCGAGCGAGCTCTTCTGGACTGTTTGATCGCGCACAAACTACGAGCGGATCGGAATGAGTGAGTGAGGAGTGACTTCCGGATGTTTTCAGGCTGGGTGATGGGCGGAGTCGGGAGGGGATGGAGGGAGGGAGAGGGAGAAGGGCGTCGCGTGGAAAAAGTTAATTGAAAACCGAGGAGGACGGGTGCTCGCGGAGCACGCGTCTGATAGAGATATGTATATTGTTCTTCGAGTATAATGTTTCAGCTGCTGCTCCGGGAATTCAGACGGATGTTTACGTCGAAGGCGCCGAAGGTTACGGTGGCAGTGATGACGTAAAGGGTACTTTCGGCGGAATCGCTCGCTTTTTCGTGGAAAAAGGGCCAAGTATGTCACGAGTAATTGAGGAGTTACTGGAGATTAAAGTCTCAGCGATGAATGATCTACGGTAATCCCCCGCCCGGCTTACACTACACAGTTCTCTCCAAGAATTCATCTTCATCTTTTTCTTTTTCCAAAGACCGAATCGAGCAGCAAGTGCATTTGGAGCAGTCGCTGAGCTCTTATTCAAATAAAAAAAGTGAATGGATTGGGAAAACAATTTGGAAAATGTATACGAATGATGTGGTGGCAGCGCATTTTATACGAAGAGGTCAGTCGGGAACCGCAGCTCCGCCCACTCGCGCGCGAATGACTCATGCTCCCGGGAGGGGGGCGGGAGCCGTAACGACACGTCATCCCCCCCAGCACCTGCTCCTCTCCAGAAGATGGGAGAGACACTCGTCCCAAACATTCGGGGAGGAGCAACTTTATTTTGAAAGGTTTGCGTGATGTCATTCTATAAATAGACGAACGAGTGATTCCGTGTGCGCACTTTCAGAAAAGAACGGTAGTGTCTGTTAGTCAGCGGAAATGGAACCGGTTGCTGGCGAGACCCCCCGACACTTTGTTTCTATTCCGGGCGGTGAGCCGCCTCCAGACAATGGAATCGGTGCGTTTGACACGGAAAGGAAGTGCATCGGAGGAGGCACTTCCAGAGATTGTTCTTCTCGGAAGAGATGTTACTTTGAACTCGACCCCACCGCGAATTCAATTTGACCTTCATCTGAATTCCGCAACCGCTCTCTGAACCGACTACTGCACCTTGAATTAGTATGCAAACGCCGGAAGGGCGAGAGATCATTGATGATGCGATTAGAAACACGACGCGACGAGAGATGGTAGTCGATGACACTTGGCAAGTTGCCATTCGAAAAACAAAGAGGAGACGGTGTGAAGGAATGCGGAAACGGCGAGACACCCCTTCGTCTTTTACCGTAGCCCTTCGCTTACTCATAATCACGCGACGATAACTGAAACATGTTTTGCGGTGGCTGCGGTGGCGGCGGCCGGAAACAGAAGAAGGCGTGACGTCGTGTGCGCGAGGGCGGGGGGCGCATCGAAATGGGCGGTTCGAGGAGTGACGGACCCGTGGAGGGGAGAAGTGGAACACGGGCGGCTTATGATTTGTTTTCGACTCTTTTTCTCAACTTTCACATTGAAGAATACGGGAGATTGATGCATAAAAAAGGCGATTCAAAACAATGGTGGGAACGGAAGAGAGAAAGAAATCGGAGAGTGTCTATGGGGAGGGACTTCTTGACGTGGCAGAGTGCGTGTTGTGACAGGAAACGAACCGAAAACACGTTTCAAAGTGACGGCAGAAGGAGCCTTCACTCAATATCATCTCTCGCGTCGTGATCGTCTCATTCTGGTGTGACAGTCCCCGGGGAAAGCGACTGATTAGAGCGAACGGAGATTGGTTTTTGTTTATCAGAAGAGACTCGCCGAGCCTTATTCATATATATATATACCTCAACGCGAGGACAAGGTGGAAATTTTCAGAAAGTTGTTGCGTATGAATGGGCATTTACGTCGCGGTTGAGTGGATGGGAACTACTCAACAAAAGGCGTCTTTGAGAAGAGTCTAATTGGGTTTTGTGCTCACACGTTGATGTTCTGATAGGAATAGAAGCGAGAAGTTCTTCGAGGAGGGGGTGGAGCCATGAAGACGTGGCTCTTCTCAGAAGACGTGAAACATGCGAAACGACGGTCGATGGCTCGGATGACGTTGTGGACACTTCTTCGGTCGGCGACTAATAAACCACAAATGATTGTAGTCACTCGAATTCCTTCACTTTCTAGTCACAAGAAGCAGCTGTTTACCGTGTCCTCTTCTGAGCGAATAATCGAGCAGTTCACAAGTCACTCGGAATGAAATCCAAATGTGCTCTCGTGCTGAGTGACTCCTCCTCCTTCTCGGGTCGGTGAGTAAGTGTCTCTCCTGGGAGGGAACAGCGCATGTGACTGCTGATATACTGATAGACACGCGCACTAAAGAGCACATATCCGTTTCGGCCTTTATCCCCATATTCGGAGTGCGTTTCGGCGAGATGGAAAATAAATTAAATGTGTGTGCCATCGAAACGAATTAAACCGAGTGAGCGCATCCCAGACGGGGGCATCTCATTTGCGTGTATCACTTCGAATTGGCCTCCATCCACCCCACTCTTTCACTCATTTGAAGTTTCAACCTGATTAGTCTCAATGACGTAGAAGAGAGAGAGAGGAATACGGTGGGGGAGAGGCAGCCAAATGCGATGATATTCGGGCGGAGAAAACAAAGAGTGAAGTGGGATTGAGTGAGCATTTGAGGGGGAGTTATAGACTGACGGCGGCGGGTCGAAAAAGGCCAGACGATCAGAGATTGAGTTTCTGCCTGAACGAAACGGGGAAGTTTGACCGGAAGCCGCGAAATGTTTCCGAGGGTTTTTCGAAGAATTCGAGACTCTTTCGAGCAAAAGATTACAAACGGTACTCCGAAACAGCGCGCGTTGTTGCTCGGCGCCATCGTTTTAATTTCGAGTTTTGGAGCAGCCCACGCGGTGCACTTCTTCATCAGACAGGCTCTAAAGTGTTGACACAACCCAAATCCGTCCTCCTCCTTCTCCTCTTCGTCTTCTTCCATCATCTCGTGATTCATCGTACTAAATACGTGAGGAGCACCGAAACGACAACAGAATGTACACGAAACTTGATGAAATCTCGAGAGATGCAATCAAACACCTCTGTTTACCGTATTACTCGTTTTCGGTCTCGCACGCAGGCAGAAAGGGAAACCCTCTTTGGAAAACAATTCGGGTGACAAACATGATAACATTATGGAATGCGGTTCGGCAGTTTCGCGCGAGAAAATGATTTATCGCTGTATTTTCGTCGCGCTCTGACGCGCCAAGGGGTTCAGAATGGGGCAAAAACGAAAGGAATTGGACGGGGGGAAAGAGCACTCAACGAATTAGAGGAAGGTATTCTCCAGACGGAGCGTTCCGAAAAAACAAAAGAGATTAGATTCGAATCTAGAGAAGCAAAGACCCCGTTTCAACGTGAGCCTTCAGATGGGAAATTCGGTTCAAACACCGACGAGTCACAAACACTTCGATCACTTTCGCTTCAAAACTGAGGAAGTGGAAAGAGAATGTTTGCACGCGGGGCAGGATAACTCGATTATCGTGCTTTCGACCACATGGGTTCTATTCTCTCTTGTGACGTGGCACGTTTCGATTGAATTCGATTAGAAATCACTTGAAAACAGCTCTGGGGCTGCGTCACAGAGGTGAAAGAGCCATCGAAAACGTGCGAAAAAAGAAATGGAAAACAGCTGAAGTTGAGAGAATTTCAGGTGGAAGCGTAAGGAGAAAGGCTCGATCAAAATTCGAAAAGCATGTTGATGTTATTGAAGGAATTCGAATAGGAATCTACATATTGTCATGAGAAAAACTGGAATAATTGAACTTTAAAGGCATCAATTTCAGTCAACAGCTCGCACTTCTCGAAATTTTTGAAAGAAGGACTGATTGGGGCCTCGAGAGGGATACGACACTTCAAACATTCAGAAACTTGTTCTACCTCCGCCCACACACTACTATACTACATTACAAGTGTTTTTCGCAGAAACCATAGGAATTTTTACACTTTTCCCTGCTTGATATGTTTCCAGATGTTTCCCAGATGTTCGAACTCGAAAAAAATCAGGAAGTATTTCTGAAACTACGAATAATTGATAATTGCAATGTTCATAAAGACACAAGAAAGCAAACGATTAGATTTTTTGAGCGAAAGAGCAATATGAGGGCGTGTACAGCTCCAGGTTAATCAGAAATCGTACTCTTCGTCGGAGTCCAACTCATTGCGCCGGCGATCAAACTTAACAGAAGTGGCTTTCTGTGTTTGTGCTGATACACGCTCCATCAATGCTTTCAGACCATCATCGTTCATCTTTCCTGCCAGTTGCCCTCTTCTGAAAATAAACCGAACGTTCACTTATTTCGTCACAAATGTTTCAACCTTGCCATATTGATCAATGTTGCCTCAACCATTTGCGCCTTTTCGGGTTTCGCAACGGCCAAATTGCTCAATCGCTGCATGGCTGCCTGGTCAAGGATCTGAAAATTACTGCATTCTACGATTTGGAAAGAATGCATTTTACCTGAGAGATCATACTGTTTTTCGCAGTTTCTTGGTTTTCAGCCTGCTTTCGAGCATTTTCTTGAGCTTCCTGCAATCAGAAACTTCGAAAAAATTACTCCGAATGTCGACAAATCACCTGCGACGGTTGCACGTTTGAGGCTTGAGCTTCCATCCTGCCGTGAGTTTGAGAATACTGCAAAAGAGAAAATCTAGCTTTAAAAACAAAATTGAATGATTGGTGCGAAATAAGAGTTCTAAAATTATCTGATATTCGAGACAATTCGACAAAACATCCCAGTGGAAAACGCGCTCTACCGCAAACGTTGAGTGTGATGTCTGCGTTTATTCAGAAATATATCGAGTTGAAGTGTGATTTCTAGCGGGGAATATGGAAAAAAAAACAGAAACAGAAGTTGAAAAAGAGAAACAAAAGTTATTCTGGAAATTCAACAAATAGTTTCACAAAATAATTACATACCGTGAAATCGTTGCAAGACCGTTAAGCTGAAGGCAGTTGTGCGTCTTTGAACTACCGTACCTGAGTCAGGATTTCCATTTTCGAAACTTCTCGACTTGTTTTCTCAGTTTTATCGCCAACTCGGCTTTTCTGAAAGTACCTTTAGCTCTTTGATTTTTCCATTTTCCAGTAATTATGGGTAAAAAAAACAAGAAACATAACAACGACAAAAAGCGAAAGGTTAGGTATATTTACTTCGAAGGCAGAGTAGTTATTGTTTTAGAACGATTCTGGAAAACAGGGAGCAGCGCCAAAAGAACGTCTTCCTCAGAAAATAAAAGAAAATGCGGCCGACACTACCGAACTTGCTGATCAGTAAGCTGTCCGTCTTTTCAAAATGCAAAGAATATATCAGAACCGACCCTCAAACCGAGACACACACAGCTCTTTCTGTCAGCGAAGATCAGATAAACATCGAAAAGGTGTTTACCACTCTTCACGTGACTCCTGACAAGGCTGTAGAAGCAGTTGTCGCCCCGGAACAGCCCATCAACACCGAGGTCGTCGAGCAAGAGGCCTTTGAGGAAAACAAGGACGAAGAGGAGGACGTGGAGGTCAGGAGTGTAGACGAAGCTGACGCGGCACCTCAAGAAATGCGAACCCGGAAACTTTCCGAGCAGACTGTGATGAGCAGCCATTCGAGCAGGGGATCGGTTGCGGATAACGCAGAGATAGAAACAACATTTTATTTGTGGGAGAAAAAGGTATTGACGAAAACCGATTTTTTGGCAGCGTTTTGATTTTCAGGATGAAGAAGTCACTTATTCTCGAGCAAATTTTATCAGGGAGTATAACACCAAATTCGCCCATTTTTTGAATGCCATTGACCCAGAATACAGATTTGCAGCCGGTTTACTTTCAGTTCGTTTATTATTGTTTTCATTTTATTTCAGGTATTGGTCCGTGTGAGTCATTCGATTCTGATTCGTTCCGTCTTCTTCTTGAAAAGTTCAAGGAAAAAAATATCCAAAAGGCGTGGCCGTTCGAAGACAAATTTCATGCTACTGCCGAAGAGCTTCGTCAGTTGTTCACAGTACGCTAATTTTCAAAAACCCGTCTTGCACCTCTTTATTTCAGGACATAATGGACAAGGTAAAGTTCTGCATGAGCCTAGCCTGTGCAGAGCGCGGCTACAGTTTCACACACATCAAAAGAAACACATCTTCCATCTCTTCCGTTTGGGGCGACGTAACTTCGACCGTTTCATTTTGAAGCATGAAAGGCACTTGCAGAAAATCGATCCTGTACAAGAACTCAAAACTCTAGAAGTGATTATTCGAGAATTGAAAACAGTCATCGACAAACTTGAGTTGGAGTCCGAGGACAGTAGCCGTTTCTGGAAAGATATCGACGAGTATTTCAATAACATTCTACCGGCTCTCCTAGCATTAGACTCTGATACGCTGGCTAGTAAATGCATTATTGATTCCTTATCCACTGTTTATGGTCGTAAAGGGCACGGATTCGATATTTCAGAAGAAGAAGTGGATCAGGTATCTAAAAACTGACCAATTAACTATGATTATTTTCACTTTGAGATGCTGGAGTTGAGTTTCATAACAGACGGCTATGGCGACTTTCCGACAACTGTGCTATTTTGTCCTTCTGTATTCACCACTATCAAACAACTCAAACTGTAAAAACAGCTACGTGGTTTTATCAAGTTAAATTGAACTTCAGAATTGTTCTGCAACTCGAAAAGATGGCAGAAGTAACCGATATTCGTGTAAAATTCGCAGGTGTCCAGGCAATCACACGAATTGTCGGTGGTTTGGACTCGGAAAGCTTGACGAAACTGATAGACGACATGGACAAGGAACCGAAAATATCGATGAGAAAGATTTTCGCATTCGAGCCGGAGTTGTTTGAAGTTGTCAAAGGACGATATGTTAAGCGGACTGACTACTTCAAAATTTTCTACACTGCTCTCGGAGAAAAAGAAGAAGATGTGTGTTCCCGCATGATTACTATACACTTACGCTTTTCTGATTACAGCATGACTTTAGCGCCGATCACATCGCTTCTGCTCTTTTGTGCTTTTATTTGATCTTCCCAGCATACGAAGTCAACCTAATTTTATTCAAAATTATATCCAGTAGAGAGAAAGATCATATGTATCTCGACAAAGATAGGAAAATTATCACAAAGGTATATTGTACCTATTTTATCCTTTACTGTCCTCTATTTCAGGCGTTGAATAAGCTTCCTCTTGAAATGAGAGAACGAATAGAAGTTGGTGAAGAATTCGCTACTGGTGAGATCACCGATAACCAAGACAGCATGTACTACCAAGTAAAGAGTGTGATTGACAAAAAAAGAATGGAAGTTGAACAGCTGAACTTATTTCTGTCAGGTTAGTCCGATTCTGCATCGAACTCCACATCAGCTTGTTCAGCGTGTATCGAAAAACCAATCATCTCGGTCGAGCGAGTGTTTAGAATGTGCATGAAGCTCATAGAAACCGGTGTCAACCAGCAGATCGCAGTCACTACATTGAGCCTGCTCCTCCGGCCTCATTACAAGAAGATGGTCATATCGGCAAAGTTCTTCGAGGATCTTCTCCTTTTGGCTCTGTCCAAGTACAGTCTGCCAGATGAGAAGTGGCTCGAGTCGAAATTTAAATTTCTTGGTAACGGTAAATAACAATATACTTGTATTACTCTCATTGCAGATATCGCTTTTCGCATTGTAAACGAATTCAAAACTGAAGCTTCGCTAGAGTTCAATGAACAGGCAGTGATGGACAAATGGGTGGTCAGAAGGAGTTGAGAAGAATTTTCGAGACTTTTCATTCTTCAGGACCTCGGACAACACTGGTTTTCAATGCTCTACCTCTCCTGCAGATACCCTGTGCTCCAGCTATCCACCCTGAAAATAGAATATCCATGGCTCTCTGCTAATGTTTGGGACGAAAAGGATACTAATCCAGCTGATCCGAAAAAATACACCGTCCTGGCCAAGGTGTCTCTCGCTTGGCCCGAGTGCACAGACATGAACATAATTCAAAAACTGATATTAGGTAACTTCAGCAAAACTGTGCTGTTCGAAAACATTCCTCGTTCCAGAACTTGTGCCTCACCAGGTTAATCGCTGCGATTTGTACAAAGCAATGAAGGAGTATGTTTCTGGACAGAACATCAGCGAATACTGGAAAAAGGTAATCGATTCCGTTTGTGGGCAGCCCACGTATCAATTTCTTCAGAACCTTCTCAAAAAATACGATGATAAAATCAACTTTTTGACAACACAAAAGACTAAAACAGAAACAACAGAAATTTTGAACGAAGAGAAAGTCGAGGAAGAGAATACTGATAATACGGAAGTCATAGTCCAGGAAGAGGAAGAGCCATCTGTCGTTGAGATTTCTGACAATAACGAGGAAGTCGAGGAGGATTTGGAGCAAGTTGAGAGTTCGAGTGAAGTAGCGGAAACGACGGAAGCGGCAGAAACGACGGATACTGTCGCAACAGATGATCAGCAAAAGGAGAACGAAGAGAAGGAGCAGGAAAAAGAGCAAATTGAAAACGAAAATACAAAGAGTGAGGTGGAGAAGCAGGATGAAGTCGCAAAAAAGAGAATCCCTCTGGCTGAACGCACTGATTTCATCCGTAAATACGACGAGAACACTTGGAACAACTTCCCCCAACAGATTCGCGATGAGGTTATCAGACAGCGGAGACTAGAAGGATACTAAGTATAAATTCGAATATAGATGCACGAACCTTTCTGTTGTATTGCAATCATAGAATGCGTCTTTTTTTGTAGGTTAGCTTTCATGAACCACTCGTTTTATTAATAACTTGTTTCGTTCGCTAATGAATATTTTTTGTTTCAAGTATTCTGCTACTCGTCATTTCAGTTGCTTCAGTTGTTATCTGTAATATCTTTTTTGAAGTCGTCATTTTCTTTTCGCGTTCTCTGCGCGACCGAGAGTTTCTCAAGCGGAACTTCGGCCATTTCTGCATTTTGAAATGTGCCAAAGCGCGCCATTTTAGTATAAGCAATCAGGTGAATCTGATAACGTTTTTGGATCACTTCAAGTTTTTATCACTGTTTTCAATTGCAGAGTTATGGCGGAACCTCAGCAAAGCTATGAGGATTTCGACAAAAGCAGTCAAGCGTTTCCCTTCGAATCAAAGTTCTTTCCCGCTTTTTTCCGACTTCTCAAGTGAGCTGAACAAACAGTTTCTATCAAAATAATGTTTTAACAGGTGGAAAATTCTCGACACTCTTGTCCAGAGCACGGAAAACAGTGAATATGGAGAGTTTGAAAACTTCGAATCGTTGTTTGAACCGGGGGAACTGAAGGAATTGGTTCACAAAATCAAAGACAACACTCTGCCAGCAGATCCATACGAGGAGAAAATAAAAAATGCAGAGTATGATTTTGACAGTTGCTGCTGAGTTCATGCTTTAAAAATTCCAGATGTGATGACAAACTCAAACGACAAGCAGAAGCCTACTCGAAATTTCGTGTTGTTCAGCAGTTCAGAGTTCGGAGAGTAAGAAACGTTTTCGAATATGATACATTGAAAAAACTGGTTCTAATTCTAGAGAAGATATGTGGAGTACTTCCTGGGAAAAATCCTTTTCAACGAGGAAGGTCTGCGAATTGCAGACAAAATCATGTATGACCGTGAGTTTGCCCTCGGTTCTAACCAATGTTTTTTACCACATTTCAGATAATAGAATTGTCTACAATTTCATGCATTTGGAAAAACTACCAGACACCTGGCCTGCGTTCGACACTTTTAAAAACAGATTTTACGATGCGACAGAACTCGAAACCCGTTATGCCATGCAAGTATTGGACCGTGTTGCTGGAAGCTCTCGGGGAAATCTTGTTTTGAATCGCATGCGAGGAAATCAACGGTGTGATCAGGAAACAAAGGAAATCGAGAACCAACTCAAGAAATCCGATTTTAATATTCACTCGAGTTTGGTAAAATCAGTGCTCGACGAAGGTCCACATTACGTGCTGGAAAAAAATGAGGATGGAGATGAAGTGAAAAAGGGTATCCTGACATGGACAGAGCATTTGTAAGTCTTGAACAGCGGGGTGATAGAAGCAGTTATCTGTTTTTTATCCAGAACTCGCATGGTTTATTTCGTGTTTCCATCATTCAATGAAATCGCACGAGCACAGAGAAATGAGCAAGAAGACTGGTACTATGGACTCCTCGAGGCGATGAGCGCCGATCCTTATAACAGAGCCGCCCTCTACTTCCTGAACAAAAATTACGAAGAGGAGATTAGTAAGTCTTGTTTGAATGGCAACAGATTCCTGAAAACTGCTGTCTCGCAGGAGAAATCGAGTCGGAGCGGGAGAGAGATCGCATGCTGCAAATAAAAAGCAGAGAAACGAATGAGAAGATCGTTGAAGAAGTCGTCACAACTATTCGACCTCAGCCTGTCGACAATTCACATGGTATGTCGAATCAATCGATTCAAAATATCCATTCTTCGTCTGTTTTAGATTCAGAACCCGAAGTGATTCAGTTGGAACTTCGCAGCTATCAAACGGAATTGGTTCAAACCGCTCTCGAAGGAAAAAACGTTGTTATTGTTGCCCCGACAGGTTCTGGAAAGACGGAAGTTGCTATTTATGCAGCACGGAATCATATCAGAGAAAGGGCGTCTCGAAAATTAGCATCCAGAGTAAGAAATAAAATGTCTTGTCTTACTTCAGACCGCGGCCTCGTTTAGGTTGTCATGCTCGTTCCAAAAATTCCGCTCGTTGAGCAGCAGAAGCAACGTTTTCTGAAGTACTGTGAAGGCCAATATATTGTTAAAGGTTTTCACGGATCTGAGAAGTCGACCGACGGAAAAGGACGGCGTGATGACGCTCTCGCCGCTCATATCATTATCATGACTCCACAAATTTTAGTGTAAGTAATTAGAGGTGTATTTGATGAGATTCGTCTCTTTTACAGAAATATGTGGCAGTCTGTTCGTCAAAGCGAACGTCTCTACGTCAGTGACTTCTCGATGATTATTTTCGACGAAGTGCACAAGGCAACTGGAAATCATCCGTACGTCGAGATCTCCCGACTCGCTCAGGAGTGGGAACACGATAAGCCACAAATCATCGGCTTGACCGCTTCATTGAACGTCAACACGGTTGCCCAAACGGACAACAATCGAATGAAAGACAGCATTTTCGAGATGCTCGCCATTCTCAACACACCCAACCTGAGCGCAATCACGAAAAAAGAGAATATCGATGAATTGAATGAACATGTTGGCAAACCGGATGACTGTAAGTATCTCGATCCACGTCATTCTGAGTTCGATCATTTCAGCCGTTGAAATTTGTCAACCACCATCAGAGCAGAATGATCCACTCCGACTATTCATTACGCGCTATCTCAGAGAGTACCACAGCAAAATGCTCATCGAGCTCGATCAACTAATGAGAAACAAAAGCAACTGCTTCTCACAAGGAACGTATCATAATTTGAAAAAAGCGAAGCCGGAGTACTACGAACAGTACGAATCGTATCTTCAAAACATGATCCAGGATCTCAACAAACTGAACACGGCAGAGAAAGCAGTGGCCAGCATGTACGCAAAGTGCGTCAAGGTTTAGCAATATCTTAAAATTGCAATTATTCATCAAATTTATTCATTAGATCTACGTGGAGGCAAGAGGCATCATCGAAATTATGCCTTCTTTCGTCGCTTTCGAATACATGTCAGAAGCATTCGATAAGTTGGATACGGGTAGCTCTCCTGATCAATTCAAAGATTTTGCTAAAAGCAAGGAAGCGCTGAAGGCAAATTTGCCAAAGAAAGAGGAGGAGGAGGCAACCGAGCCGGATATTGTTAAGAAGTTGAAGGTAAGAAGGTAATCAAAACAACTCCTTTACATTGAAAATCGCAGGCGACGCTGATCGCACAGTTCATCAAAGATGCGAACTCGCGAGTCATCATTTTCGTCACGCAGAGAAGCACTGCGAAGCGTGTCTGTGATTTCTTGAACAGATCGAGAATCATGGACCGATTCTTGAGAGACGCCGATGACACAAATTGTGTCGGCTACGTGCTCGGAACGAACAACCAGGGAGCTGTACAACAGAAAGCTGAGGAGCAACAAGCGAACATCGAAAAGTTCAACAATGGCCGATTGAAGATCATGGTTGCTACATCGGTCGTGGAAGAAGGTCTCGATGTGGCCGCTTGTAACCTCATCATCAAGTACAACTGCTCTTCTGGCTCAGCCATCCAGCTTGTGCAGCAACGAGGACGTGCCCGTGCCAAAAACTCGAAGTCTGTTCTTTTGGCTGTATCGAACGTGATTAACCAAAATGAGAACACGGCGCTTCTGTCAGAGAAGTACATGAGACAGTGCGTCAGCGAGATCATGAAATCCACGCAAGCCGACCTTAAAGCAAATGTGGATCGCCTCAAAAAGAAGTTGGAAGGAGAACGTCTCCGAGATGCGAAGGAGCGCGAGAACAATCAGATGAAACTCGAAAACAAGCTTTACAAAGTCTCCTGTAGCCAATGCAATCGCACACTATGTCGAAGCAACGTGATTAAGAAAATCTATTCGAACTATATGATCATGGATCCATTAGTTTGGGAGCATCTTAACGTTGTTCCGGTAATTTCGTAAATCTATGTTTAGTTTTCGAACATTGAATGCTTCAGAAACGAAAAGTGAACAGGTATTTGTGCGAGGATACCCAGCCGCTGAGTATTTTACAGTGTGCCCACTGCAAGACCGAAATCGGAAAGGCTTACAAAATGAGGTCAGTTTAGGAGTTTGACGACGGAAACCGTTTTGTATTCTAGAGGAGTCTACCTCCCGCAGTTCGACGTGGGTCATCTTTCTTTCCATGCAGATAACGTTGCTATTGATACCCCCATGGAAGCGAAAAAGAAATGGACAGCGGTTGAATTGGAACTGTTTTACATCGGTCCTGCTGTGCAAAGAGATTTCGTAAGTAAAGTATTACGTTCAGCACTCGAGAAAATCGGAAAATTCAGGAAATCATGTTGAGTGCATTGTCTGGAACCGAGCTCAACTTAAAAAAGAAGCATATTTTGGACATCGATTCCGCTCAACACATCAAAGATATCGAAAAGTTCAGAGAGTAAGAAATCCTCTCTCTGATTAGTTTGAGTGAAAAATTTCAGTGTACAAAATCAGCAAGAAAGTCGACTAAAGAAGAATGCGAATTCGGCCGTCACTCGAAAAACAGATTTCAGTGACGAAGAATAAGGGAGAAGAACAATTTCGTATCTGTGTGTTTTAAAATATGTTATCGTTGTGGTTATATTTAAAGAATTCGTTCAATGTATTGAATTTATTCACAATAAATCAAAATCCTAACTATCCTTCTGGTTTTTGAGGTTGTAAATGGATATGGCTTCTTCTAGCAATTTGGCACATGCCGTATTGTTAAAGTGTTTTGCATCATCCAATGGAGTTCTATCGTAGCGGTCCTGCGGGTCCGGATCCTCCTGCCACTTGCTCAGCACGTACTCCAAAGTGACGACGTCGCCCTCGGAGGCAGCCACGTGCAGCACAGTGCGGTTATCGTAATCTTTGCAGTGCAAGTCGTGTCCCATGAGCAGAAACCGTTTGATCGCCGCAATGTCGCCCATCTTCGTAGCGTACATGAACTTGTTTTGCCCGTCGTGCTCGTCCTTCAATTGTCGTCGCGGATCGATTTTGATGCTGTCCGAATAGATCTGCAAGTTTGAAATGTTCTGAGAGAACAGGAGGATCGGGACTGACCAGACTGTCATAGTTGTGGAAGTTGTACTTCTGCACGAGATGCTCCGCGAACTTCACACCGCGTACAGTGTTTCCGAGTTTGTCGAGTTTCGGACTGTGCAGAGCGATGCCCATCACGTTCGGAATCACGATGATCATGTCTCCAGAGACGCCCGATTTGGCAGGAAGACCAACGTGGAACGCAAACTGTCCCGACCAATCGTACATTCCACACGAGTACATGAGCGAGAGAGTGTCACGGCAGGCACTGGAAACCCGGAGGTTGGACGGAAACGCGCGGGGGTGCTCACCGGTTGTTCACAACTCGCTCTCCGTGCATCGGATTCACGCCGCCATTCGCCAACGTGGCAGCCATAACAGCCAACGAGTCGCAGTTCGTCTCGATGGAGCAGATTTGGAAGTAGAGATCGAGCGTGTCCTGCAGATTCAGATCCTTCGGAAACACTTTGTGCTCTCGCATGTAGTACGAGAGAGCGTAGTTGCGATCGGCCGTCTCGCGTTCCGACAGGAACACAGAGTTATTGAAACCAATGTAGCCGTTGCCGACGAACTTTCGACACGCGTGGATCATCTGAAACGGCAAAGTAGAGGCAATCCAAAGACAGCGATACGTACGAAATCGAATCGATCGGCGAGTGGCTCCTTGTTTTTCAGCAGAGAAGCGACCACAATGGCGCCCGCGTTGATTAGCGGATTGTGCGGTTTCTCTGGAAAAAGGGTCCGTTTCGGGAGAGAATGCGCATTGAGATCTCACTATTGTGATCCAGACTGATGTCGTTGAACAGTCTTCCAGAAGGCTCTTGTCCGACGTGCGCATGGAGTGCCTCCGGTCCAATGTCGTCGTGGACGAGGGCGTACGTGAACGGTTTCGAGACACTCTGCAAGCAGAACGGCTCCAGAGCATCGCCCCAACTCTTGCGTTGTCCGTCGATTGTGCACACCGAAACGGCCCAATTGTCGGGGGGAACTCTCGAGAGCTGCGGAATGTACGTGGCGAGTTCACCGCCCGTGTACGACCGGCAGTGCTCGAAAATCTCGCCCAGGTCGCCGACGAAACGCTCCCAATCGGGAATGATCATCTGCTTTTTGAGCGCCTTCGTCACCACTCCGATGCTGCTTCCGATGTACTTTTTGAACGTCTCCTTCTCGAGGTACATGTGCTGACTGCCCCAGACGAAGTCATCCAACAGGTCGGCGTCCTTGATGTTCTGAATCATTTTGTCGATTCGCGGATCGTCTTTTCGTATTCCACTCTCGAGAAGAGCCTGCAAACGAGAGATCTGGATAACTGGGAAGTGCTGCCGATCGGGTCACTTTGAAGAAGCGCGGAAGGTACACTTTTCCCGTCGTCTCGTCCTTGTACAAGTCGAAGAGCAGCTCCTGCTGATGGTTTCCGCACATGTCGTAGGACATCGAACGGCACACTTTCACATCGTTCACCACCGTGTTCACTCGATAGAAGCTGAAGATTCCCGGAATTAGATTCGACCTCTCGTTCACAGTATTTCTCAAAAAAAAAAAAGGAAGAGTTGCCCCCCACTTCCCGTGTGTGCTAGACGAAGCGAGTAATTGCTTTTGATTGTAAACGTCTTTCTCTCTCTCTCTCTGGCACACACTAATGCCGTCGTCGTCGTCGTCGCGAAGAGCCCTTCGCGTGCTCTTTCGCTACACTTCTTCCTTCATTCTTCTCCTCGTGTCACACTTTTACTCTGCTCCCAGCCACTCGGGCCCTTTTTGCCTAAAAGTAATCCACGAAAAAAGCCGCGGACTCTTTTTGTTCGTCACTCTTGAAAGCCTTTACGTGTCGTCTACGTCGACTATCGTCATCATTCAAAAATGAATAA
Source organism: Caenorhabditis macrosperma (assembly GCA_963932285.1). NCBI lineage: Eukaryota > Metazoa > Nematoda > Chromadorea > Rhabditida > Rhabditidae > Caenorhabditis > Caenorhabditis macrosperma. The sequence continues at coordinate 7,054,332 of OZ010622.1, forward strand.
GAGAGAGAGGGTGGAGAGGAAGAAAGAGAGGAAGAGAGAGAGAGAGAGAGATTTTACATTCGAAAATAATGAGAAGAAGGATAAATATGAGCGAAACGAAACGACCGAGAAATGAATCGATTATGTAGAATAGAGAGTCTGAAATGCAAATGAAAAGCGCGAAGAGTCTCCGATTTCCCCTCCGTCGAGCCCGTGTTTCATTAGCAAATGCTCGAGTGGTCTTGTGTGACGTGGCGACGGCATTTCAGAGAAAGAGCACAAGATTTCGTAATGCTTCTCGAAATATGAATAAGACGAGGGAGAGACGCTAGAAGCGAGACGAAGGAATAGGGCGAGAAACGGAGAAAGGAGGAGAGAGAGAGAGCGGGAAAAACGGATTTCGTCGACGTCGAATGTGTTCAAAAGTGCTGCATTGATCTCTTTTCATCTACCTCACCTGGGTTTCGTGAATGCCACCGAAGCAGTTTTCGTTCTTGTTGGCGCCGAAGTTCCGGGTTGCTCATTCATCGTACTTTTGACGCCGTCCTCTTCTTTTTTCTCCTCTCCATTTGTTTCCATACTGGTTCGGAAGTAACTCAGAAATCGGAGTAATTTCGGAAGTGCCGACGACAGAATGGCAAGCAGCGCGGCGGTCGTTGTTGTGGCGAGACTCGGAATCGTTGAGCAAACGCATAGAGGGCGGGGCGATGGGAAGGCGTGGCGGGATTCAGAAGAAAAAGGTACACGGAAGAAGGGCGATCGATCTTGAATGCATGGACGAGGAGGGGCCCATCAGGCTGAATTATTCACGCACTGACATTTCTAATTTGACATGGGTTCTCAGACGACGAGACAAGAAAAACAAATCGAGAGGGGCGAGATGGGCTGGAAAGTGAAACTAGCGGTGCTTTTCCATTTTTTTTTGCACTTTTCAGTTTTTCTGACTTTTTCAAGCTCATTTCTCAATTGTGTCTCGAACGATGTTTTGAAATCCGGCGCTACCGAAGAAATACCGTATCTATTGAAATTACAATTAAGGACGCATACCGAAAATTGTCTCACGGGTCTCACAGCGTTACTCGAAAGAACAACGTGGAAATTATTCACCATTTTGTTTGTTTTTTTTCCCAATTTGTAAATCATCATTATCGAAATCAGTTATTCATTCAAAAATGTAGGTTTCGTTAACTCACAGTTTGCCATAATTGTTCTTCGAATAGTGGACGATTCTTGAGATCATGTTAGTTGCGAGTAGTAGTCTGGCTTAACAACTTTTCGGTTTGTCTTACTCATCAAGCCGCTCACCACTTGGCACAGTATTAGATGCGATGTTTGTTCAAGAGAAAATGAAATCTTTCACGCGTTTCATCTTTTTGTCATGACGTGGGAGTCGATTCGGGGCTTTTTTTCCGTTTTTCCTCTCCGCCTGAAAGCACAGCTGTTCCGGCGAGTCGGGCGCGTGTGTTAAGCATTTCCGACTCCCAGTTCATGATCTTTGAAAGAGTTTGGACGAGTTCAAAATTGTGTTTTCTCTGTCGAACTTCACTTTTTAAAGTATCTCGCGAGCTCGTTTCTATAAGATGAGATCTTTATAAATTTTAATTTTCCGGTTAAAAATGCGCGTCAGTTGGGTTGCCGATATGTTTGCGTACTCCTTCTATCTCTTCTGCTTCTCTCCAGCTTTTCGTGTCTTCTCGTTTCTAACTTATCTATTTCTGACTGTCGTCGTTACTATTTATCGTTCTGTTGACACGCCTTTCTCCTCGTTCTTCTTATAACAGTTTAAACAGATTTTTATTTCTCACTAGTGAATTACAGCAACTCCAAGTTTATGGAACACACAGATTCGCAAAGCGCAACTTCGACGACTTCTACAACAACCAGCTCTTCAAAGTATGAGTCTCCAAACGAATCACTGTCGGAACAACAAGAATTAAGTGATACAAAAGTAATTGACAAGTCATTCTGTAGTCTTTCATAGAAATCAATTACAGGAAGAGTACCCACTGAATGAGTATCTTCTGGAAGGCGTTCATCAGGAATCTGCCCAGAGATGCCTTCTCTTGAGTCGTCAATCATTCGATTCTTCGTTTGGATTTGCTCTCCAATCCTACGTATTCAAAAGAACCTCATCTAATAGTTTCGAGCGAATCACATACGTGGACTACGTGTCGGCTGACAGTCCTGCTGATCGATGTGGCGTTATTAGAGGTTAGGAAGCAGTTTGAAACGTTTCTGATGAAATCATATTCCAGGAGATATGGTTGTTGCTGTCAATGAGAAAAGCGTGGTCACAGCATCTCATGCGGAGATCGTCAATTCCATCGCGCAGTGCTTACAAGTCAGTCTGGTTCTCGTTTTCAAAGATGTCGCCAGGATCGTTGAGTTGAGTATGCGCTCAATCCAGCTGCGATTCATGCTAGACACAAAAATGCACGAGCTGAAGATGTTGGAGGAGAAAGAGAAAGAACTCGAAGCGTTACACACTGAAGAAGGTGAGCTTTCAGAAAAAAAAAGCTAAAGTTGAAAAATATAGTTATCTTGAACTTCAACACAACTGGTTTCCGTTTTAGACGCTGGAATAGAAGAAGAAACCACATTATACGAACTAGATGAAGAACTAAAAAATGTGCAAAACTCTCAATCAGCAGACTCGAACGGTATGGATTACCGTCATTTAATTCGCATTAACAGCAGCACGTCAGTTGGCTCACCGCAAGTCACCCGCCTATAAAAACAAAAGAAAACACATATCCAAATTTACCTGTATATTTGAATCCTAGTTGTACATAATCGGTCGGTTTCCGTCCGCCTGTTGCCATTTACTCATTCCAGTCGCTCTCCTGTGATCCCCACTTGCCTGTATGTCCATTTTGCCCAGTTTCCATTCATAATAAAGATGTTCTATTCTGATGTTGTCCCAGAATGTTATTATTTGGTAATTGACCAGTTTATTTAATTAAGTTTCCCTCACATTGCATTGTTTCTATTATATATTTCAAAAATCTTGGAACCTCCATTTTTCACGTGAACTGAAGAGCTTGCTGGTCTCGTCATGAATAGAGGGTACGTGGATTCGATTTGAACGGGTGACCCCTTTTATTCATGATGAGACCAGCAAGCTCTTCAGTTCACGTGAAAAATGGAGGTTCCAAGATTTTTGAAATATATAATATTATTCTCAGATGCACTCACTGACAAGGATCCTCTTCACACGGCAACATTTTCTCAGTCAGCCAGCTCTCCTGGCCGTCAGGTGAAGCCCTAATTTAAACATTATTTCTAACTTCTGCTTTTTCAGAAACACGTCGGCCGGCCCACCGCCAGCCGCTCCTGCGAAAGAAGGATCCTTGACCTACAAATATGAGGCATTCATTGGGAAATGGCCGAAAGTGCTGGCACTTCACAAGACTGTTCTTGAAGGTAGTCACGCTCTCTTTTCTCTCATTCGCGTTCTTTTTTTTCAAGGTTCCCGCTGGTGTTTCGCGGACGTCAAAATGTATTTCAAGACGAGAAAGGCAGTTGGAAATGGTCAAAAGAAACTAAACGATCTCAACGTTGAAGAGCTGGAGACTCTTGTCCAGGTAATAAAGTGTCTATTTCTCAACTCTCCTTCTATCCCGACGAAACAACTCGTGAATGTTCTGATTTCTAACTCTAGAGTGGTAGCGAGCTGCTCAAAATGCTCTCCCTGATTGTGGTCATCCAAATCCCCGGTCCAGGCGACATTCTAATTCTAATGTTGTGAGTTTTCCTTTTCTAATTTTGTTTCTGTGGTTATGTGATTTATCTACGTGGAATGGGCAAACTCGCAACTTTGGATCACCCGTTTTGTGTGTCTTTTCTCGATTCTGTCGCTTTTCAGATGCCAGTCGAGGGACCCAAAATGGCGATTATTACTGCGCTTTTGCCCATGCCACTCACTGTTTACATCTTTGCATTCGCCGTGTACGTCGCAATTTTCAACTGCTGCTGCTAATCCTTTTGTTTCAAAACTTTTCTTTTAGAATCTTCTTCCCGCGCCTCGTGTTGACTCGTCACTTCTGGTCAGATGAGCAGCGGCGCGAGTTTTTCCAGTTGGAGGTCACGAAAGCGTTGATCAGTGGAGAGCAACTGCTCAAAACATTCGGAAACGTAGGCGAATCTCTCGAAAACTCTGTTTACTCTTCGTTTCAGCCCTCACCATCTGATGAAAGCAAATTGAAAGCTTTGGATAAGATCGATAGTAGCGAATCGGTGAGTTCCATAATGGTTATCCAGTCAAGAACAGTTTTGCGTAGATGCTCATGCACGGACTCCACTCGATGTACTTGCTTCCGGGCTCGTCCAAGCGGATCATGAAACGAGTTGATGCTCTGCGTGCCCTCGACCAGCTCTTGCCAGGAGCACTTGACGAATTCAACGAACGGCAGCTCATTTTCGTGAGTCGCTTCCCCGTTTTCACCCCAATCAATTCCTTTTTAAAGCACTGCTACATCCGAAAGATAGACATTGGCAAGAAAAGCGAGGCGGAAATGCGAGATTCATTGAGGGAGTATGTCAAATTCAGTGAGTGCCCCTCGGCCGACCAACCAACCCAATTGCCTACAATTTGGTGCTCGCAGAGCTTATTTCTTTTCTTTAGACCAGCCTCCGATTCCGTCTCATTTTCTCTCAAATACATACATTTTCAGCATCCCGAATGCCCACCACCGCATATCTCTACGCGTCGGCGCTGTTCAAACAGAAGTAGATTCTAACGCATCCGTTTATAATTTATAGGTCTTCGTTCTTTTTCCGAATGTAGTTTCTCTCTCATCTCCCTCTCATTCTCTGTGAGGCTGAGCCGTTTACGGGACATTTCTTTTCTGTCTTCTTCTTTCTGCCTCGTTTTGTGTACTTGATATTTCGCGCTGATAACAGATTATAAATGGAATTGAAAGGTTTCCTGTGGCGTTGTGTTGTTTCGCTACATTCCATCTGTCCAGCTTGTGTGCAGTCTGAATATCTTTCTTTGCTATTTTTTCTCATTAATATACGCAGTGGCATGTTCTCAGAATCATTTCAAGTGCAAGATGTAGTGAGTTTTGTCGTCCGAATGGCTCGTGAAACTGCATGCATGCAAGCTGATCAAAGCCTCAAATTTCAATTTTCGTAAAAAGATAGAGCACACAGAGAGCGCTCCCTCATTCGCCTACTATTCTTTCATCGATGCTTTTTGTCGGAAAAGAACTTCAAAAACGCATCTCGTTCAATTTTCACATACGAGTGGTTTAGAATAAAGTCATAAAAAGAGCAATGTGAAAGCAAAAATGGGTTGTGAGCACTGCTCGTCGTGCCTGCGCTTCCGCTCTTCTATGCTCTTTCGCCTCCTCCTTGTCGCCGGAGGCATTATCCTTGTCTGCGCCTCCATTAGTTATACGCAGTCGGTTCTCTCCACCAGAAGCGGAGCAAGAAGAGCCGCTCTTCTGAATTATTCCCCGTTGTGTCATTGCCGGCTAGCCTCTAGGGTCCGGTTGACAACTCGTCACTCTTCCACAGAAACATCCGTCTCATCGTTGTGCGCCGCCGCTCGTGCACTTTCAGAGAAAATGAATTTTTCACGAACGTTCATTCTTGTAGGTCGCACTGTGATGATCAGTCGCTAGAATGGACCAAAGGGCGAAGTTGGGATGGCCAATGAATCCAGCGAAGCAGCAGCGGGTGAGTATGCTTAAGAAGTCACGAGGTAGATGACAATGAATTACTTATGAGTGAGCGACTCAAAGCAGAGACTCCAGGTGCTCTCTTCATTCTCTTGTTCACTCTTTCTGAAAACCCAGCACTCCTCGTTTTGTGTCTCTTCCGCAGTAGTATATAATAATGTAGCCATCGAGATCTACCTCGAATCCGCCACTAGCTCAAGATTCCCCACATTGATGCTTGTTTACAAATACTTTATCGCCAGATGTAAGCAAGCTTCTTAGAAGCTCACATCTGTAAGATTTAGCTTTAAGAAATATTGAATGTATACTGCGTCTACGATCTTAAAAAACTTTTATTTCTGAGAGTGGCGAAACGAGCCGAAAACCGCATTAGTGCCGCCAGACGTCACCTTCTCACTCGAACATTGCCACGTCAAAGTCGTGTCTAAATTCCTTTTTGCAAGTTTGACGAATGTGCTCTATACATTTTGAGGCGCCCAGTCGCTTTCTTCCTCGCTTTCTCTTATTCCATCTGTCAAATGTCGATGTAAATTTGATAAGTGGCGGAAAAGGGAGCTCGAGGAAAAATGATTCGTATCGCACATTCAAAGCTGGTTCCCTTTTTAAAAAGTTTTTTTCCAAAATCACTATGAATTCCGCGTGAACCACAAGATGTATCCATTTCTCACATGATACTTGCTACAGTTCTCGCTAGTCACCTGGTGCAAATGCAGTTGTTTAAATTCCCAAGCATGTTTTTTAAGGTAAACGATTTCTGGCTAGACGAAGAACAAGCTGCAATGCATACATCGTCTTCCACTCAGGCCCCCGAATCATCCACGTTCACTGATTCCCTCACTCTGCGACCGCTGTGCTCTTGGGATCGAATGGCTGTCGAGGCTTTGTGCAATGAGTCCTTCCCGATACAGTATCCCGACTGCTGGTACGACGAAGTGGTTTCTGGTAGCTTGCAGTCTACTGGGCTCTTCGACGGAGAAAACCTCGCAGCTATGATAGTTTCGGAAATCAAGTTTCTTTACGATTGCAATCTTGAGGTAATTGTTTCTAGCCTGAACACGTTCAACTCAGTTCTGTTACAGGACCAAGGAATTCTTTCCGACTCGAATTCGCAAGTCATGTACATTCTGTCAATCGCTGTCAGCAAAAAGTTCAGACGGTTGGGTCTCGCCACGAGATTGCTCAACAATCTTTTCACCACGCTCATTGAGCAGCCGCCCTATCCTCGCGCTGTCTTCCTCCACGTGCTCTCAACCAACTCTGCTGCACTGTCTTTCTACAAAACGCACGGCTTTGAGTTCCACGCTTCACTTCCGTTAGACAGGATTTTAGGGTCGCTTAGTTTAACTTGATTGAATTACAGAGAGTATTACCGCATCGGAGAGAACTACGCGGACGGATGCACTTACGTCAAGTACACGAACGGAATGCGTGCTCCTGTCACCTTCACAGATGTTTTCAAGACGTTCGGAAACACGATCTGCATGCCGCTAAAAGCTCTCTGCAAGATGCTCTCTTTCTAGTCTTGTCTATTACCCGCTCACTGTACTTATAACCAACGACCCATTTCTCATCCTCCTCACTAGTGCATTTCCTCAGTTCAAACGAACGCTTTCAGGTCATTTTCCTCTTTCTATTTGAGCATCCTCTCTTCTCACACCGTGTCTTCTATTCGTTCATTTCATGTAAATAGATACTTATTAAAGTGTCTTTGGTCTATCATCAACGTCACGATGGATTTATTCGGTTTTTGTGGCCTTTCATAAAGTAGTTTAATAAACAGTCAGTTACGTCTTCGAATATATCAACTTTTTTGCCGAAGACTGCAGAGTCGTGTCTTCCTGCACCACGTTATCTGAAATAATAAAATGAATTGGGAAGGGGGGAAAAATTATTAATGTTCCAATTACTCACTTGGGGGGTAGCTCCTCTCTAGCCAATTCAGCTCTGCGCGGACCGCCTGGAATCGTTTTCAGAGTGTAGTTGAGTTGTATTGGAGCGTATTTGCATACCTGAATATCACTCTCCACCTGCTTCTTCAGTTGTGTCGCCGTTGCCAGCAGTTGAATGTTGTTCTCAGCCGCCGAGATACTCGTCTCGTACTGAGAGTTGACCCTCTTCAAATTGAACAGTTTCACGTTCCAATAGAACATTTGCACGTCGTTCAGTTTGACGAGCTCATCGTTCGCAGTGAACAGTTGACATCCGAGGTCGAACTTTCGGATGACCGCATTGATCGAGTTGAATGTCCATGCCTCGGCCAACGTCATCTTGTGAGATCCCATCGTGAACTTCTGAGTGATCTCGCGTGGAATATCCGGAGGAAACTTGCTCAACAACTTCAGCTGAACCATATGAACTGCCACGTATCTCTCTTTTGATCGAGTGACCGCTGGCAGTTTGAGGCCGTCGATAGTTACCCAATCCCACGAGGAAAGCGTTGCGATAAGGTTCTCAGTTCCATCAGAAGCGTTGCTGGTGGTACGGTACCGGTGAGTTGGAGATAATCTATCTGTGGTCTGGAATGTCCGACTCTGAAGAGTCCGTTCTCAATAAGCAACACTCACCTCCATCGTGAGCCGCGGAGCTTGTTCTCCGGTAGGATCCTGCTTCTGCAGCTTTTCCGGTGAAGAACACTCGGATTTGACGATGTCGACATCAATTTCGGGGCTGTGGGACCTCACTCCATTCTGAGATTCTCTTGAATCAAGAGCACTGGTCGACGAGGTCGTTGTAGTGTCCATCTAATGAATACGAGGGCCAGCAATGCCGTTTGCCGTCGTCCACTTTCTGTGTGCACGTCTGCCTCTCCGGGCGTTATCGATCCTCGTACGGAGTGTCTCTGCGTCTCCACCCCCCTCCCAAGGGCTTCTTCGTTCCGTTTCACGCCACTCGGCTTCTTCATGCATTCAACGTGCAATGTTCTTCGCTGACCTCTAATTTTAATTGCATAAAAGCGCTCTGTTTATTGTCAGTTGAAGGAAATGGGTGAGTTATTTAGATTAGTTTTGCTCCTTTCTTTAGCGAACTATTCTCTCCTTCTCGTACACCTGCTTGATTATCATACCCAAAAAGTGTGATTGTGATAAGATAAGCAAACAAAACAGACTGCCTCTGATAGGTTTTGTTTGAATATTGCAAACATCATTGCATGACAGTACAGGTCACAATACGGGAGAATAGCAACGTTCGTCAAATCTGGTTCTACGAAAGGGACTGTTCATGAATCGGGCGTGTAGTTGTTCTAAATGAGATGTTATCTTTTATTTTGCGAACAAGATGGTAGGCATTGCAAAGACTGTGTGCGGAGTATGCAAAATCGCTCGACCGCACTATGTTCACAATTATATGTTTGCACGGGTATACTCCGCGAGAAAATGCGAAGACAAACGCGAATTGATTAGTTTACACCAATAAACAAATAGTTAGGAATAAATAATTATTTAGTTTATTTTTGAGCCGAGGCTTGTAAAGCTATTATTCATCGTCAGCCCCTCACAGGCCCCTCTTGGGCTTCAAAATTGATTTCCTTTTTACAGAGTATGAACGACAACGACAATTCACACGGACCGTTTAGTAACACTTCCCCACAAATGCATCCAAACGGCGTCAACGGCCACCAAGCCAATCCAATGGAAGACATTCTGGCTCGACCGATGAACAATGAATCACTGCAGCTGATACTCGGATACTTGAGGAGGAACGGCTTCACAGAGACAGAAGACCAGTTAACACGAGAAGCAGGGCCTATTCTACGAAGTGAAAACGCCAGTGGACTACCGCCAGAGTAAGCTCATTTGCAACATTTAAATCTAAACCGAACCCCAAGCAATTACAGAGAAGCGATATCCGTCGAGTTCGATACGTTCGTGCAGCACGCCAACTCCTGCACCGACGTTGTTCAAGCGGAATTCAGTCAGCTGCTCTTCCCAATCTTCGCCCACAGCTTCCTTGCTCTCATCGAGAAGCACGTTGCCACAGCTCGAGTCTTCTTCAATCGCTTCAAAGTGTTCATTCCCGAATGCTTCTCTGAATTCATGCATCAGTTGTCGTTGATCGAGGACGCAATCACGCTTCGAGCCAGCGAGCACACCTACATTCTTCGCGAAAATAAGTTTCTCGTGAGGCTTTCCAAACCTGCACTGAAGCATCTTGAACTGATTCAAATGAGGGTGATAGGCGTTAAAAATATAATTGCAAAGCACGTCTGCATTGAAAGTGAGTCGTTTGGATACAGCATTCGATTTATCGCGGATGTTTCAGATGCTGACGAAATCTCAAAGAATCGGACGACAATCGAAACGCAAATGGGAGGCATTTTGGGTGTCACATCGAAGAATGAAAAGAGGCATAAGATGCTATTCTCGGTGGTTAAGGACGAGCTGATGCAGAGCATTGATCGGCGGAAAACCAAAGGAAAGGAGTGGAAAGATCAGAGTAAAAAAATGCAAAACGTGAGTTGATTTTAATCACCAAAGTTTGGATGAAAAACTGGGTTTTTTAGTACTGCCCCCAATCGGACCGTATCCCTCTACCACCCGTTAGTGAGTATTTGAGAGAAGAGCGGAAAAATTGGCTCAGAGAAGTCGGAAAAATGACGATCATCTCGGCAGAATCTCCCGTTTCAATCTGTATGTATACGACAATCAATGCACCGATCGGCGTATCGGCTTGTGATTTTTCTGATGATTCGAATCTGATTGCACTGGGATTGTCTGACTCGTCGATTGTTCTCAACTCGATGGATCCGATGAACAAAATGAAAAAGCTGAGAGATATGGAATATCTCGAGAAGATTGACATCGAGACTGCGGACAATGTACAGTCCCAGATGTTTGATCTGCAAGCGTCGACCACCAGTGTCCGATACACAGGACACGGTGGCCCTGTCTTTTCAGTCAATTTCTCGCCGGACCGACGACTTCTCCTCTCATCCGCCGGAGACCGAACAGTTCGGTTATGGAGCATGGAAACACAACGGAACGTTGTCATTTACAGAACTCCCACCGTAATTTGGGATGTAAGCTTCATACTATTTCCAAAAAGTACATTTATTACCGAGTTCCGTTTTCAGGCTCAATTCTGCAATCGTGGCTACTATTTCGCGACGGCCAGTGCAGACAAAACTGCCGCAATGTGGTCGACAGATCGGATGCATCCTGTTCGCATATTCGCCGATCCGTACGGAGACGTCAGCTGCATCGACTTCCATCCGAACTGTAACTACATTGTCGGCGGCTCCGAAGATCGATACGTGCGAGTATGGGATGTCCTGACCGGCACAAGAGTTCGTATTTTCGGTGGCCACAAAGCATCTATCATCGCTGTCAAATTCTCACCATGTGGACGGTACGTCGTTTCTCTCGACGCTATCGGAAACCTCATGGTCTGGGATCTCGCTTATCAAAGACTCGTAGCAGCTGAACTCACTGATCAAGCAGGAACGAAGGTGAGCAACTTTTACATCTTAATCACCCACGCGTTCTCTGTAATTCAGGGTTCAATCTCGTTTTCCCGTGACGGAGGTGTCTTCGCTGTCTCTCATGGAAACGCCAGCATCCAGCTCTACTCTCTTGACACTCTCGTGACTTCAGTACTCGCTGCCGGGCCAGCCGATGCTCATATCGAACCAAAGTATGTTTTACCTCCTTATTTCGAAGGTTAGACGAGTGTTTCCTCAGAGTCAATATGGACGGATTCAACATTGGATCGTATGCGACGAAACAAACGTCGGTCATCGGACTTCATTTTACTAGGCGAAACTTACTTCTCGGTTTCGGATGTTTTGGACAATAATCTTCTTGTTTAATCTCTATGGTTATTTTAATTTTTCACTGAATATCTTTATCACAATGCTGGTACGAAACGAGGTCTCACTGCCTTCCCTTACACTAAAATAATAAAAACATGATTATTATATTTATTTATCATTGAGCCTTTTATGAATTCAAGAGTGTTCTGTTCACTTCTGTTAATACCTTATTATTGCTCGATTACTGGAACTAAACACATTATTCAGATGACGTCCTTCGTTGAGGGGTTAACCAGCCCCGAGATGGAAATCGCCGAGGGCGGAGTTATCTTGGACAACAGGACGTGAGTTTTGACACGATCAGAGCAAGCTGTAGAGAAAATGATTTCAGAAGATTCGCCGATCTGAAAGCAATGTTGGACAGTAACAAAGACAATCTCAAAGTGGACGCCATGAAACGAATTATCAATGTGAGCGATTCTCATCATGAATTTTAAATATTTTTGACTTTAGCTAATCGCAAAAGGCAAGGATGTCAGCGAATTATTCGCTGCGGTCGTAAAGAATGTGGCGGCGAAGAATGTGGAGCTGAAGAAACTTGTGTTCGTCTATTTGGTTCGATATGCCGAAGAGCAACAAGATCTGGCTCTTCTCTCCATCTCAACCTTCCAACGAGCCTTGAAAGATCCTAATCAACTGATACGTGGCAGTGCTCTTCGCGTTCTAACGTCCATTCGTGTTCCCATGGTGGCTCCGATTATGCTGCTGGCAATCAAAGATGCTGTTCGAGACATGAGTCCGTACGTTCGAAAAGTCGCCGCCCATGCTATCCCGAAGCTCTACTCTCTTGAGCCAGAACTAGAGGCTCAACTTGTGGATTGCATTGATTTCCTGCTCGCCGACCGACGAAGTCTTGTTCTGGGCAGTGCAGTGTACGCATTCGATGAGATCTGTCCCCATCGACTCGATCTGCTTCACAAACATTTTCGAGCGTTATGCCGAGGACTGGCAGATGTGGACGAATGGGGACAAGTGGTGATGATAAACATGCTCACCCGATACGCTCGTCATGAACTGGCTGATCCAGACAAGGGGCCGCCTGACTCGGACATTGTCCTCCTGCTGAACTCTGCGCGGCCGCTACTACAATCACGGAACTGTTCTGTTGTTATGGCAGTCACCCAACTGTTCTACCACGTAGCTCCGAAAGCTCAGCTATCTCAAGTGGGTCTCTCGTTGAACTCCCTCATTTCATGTTTCGGTTCAGATCGCTCGTGCTCTCGTCCGTCTTCTCCGTGGCCCTAGAGAGACTCAATACGTCGTTCTTACGAACATCGCTACGATCTGCGAACGCAATCCGGTAGAGGAAGGCACTTACGCCATCTCAAAAGTGCGCTGATAACAACTTAGCATGTCTTTTCAGAAGCACGAGTGCTTGAAGAACTTGTTCGATTCTAGAATTGTTCTTCTGATCACCCTCTTATTGTGTTGTCGTTAGTGTTGCTTGGTTGTTTCAGTGAACTCGTGTCGATGGTAATAATTGACCAATTGATCATTATCGCGTTCCAGACAATGTTCGATCCGTTTCTCAAGTCGTTCTTCGTTCGCTCTTGCGATAGCTCACTCGTCAAACAACTCAAGCTACACGTACTCACAAGCCTCGTTTCCGAAGTCAATGTACACATCATTCTGAGAGAACTTCAAGTAAGACTATTCCCGAAACTCTGCCACATCACAACATTCCAGACGTACGTTCATATGTCCGATCTCGCGTCCCCAGCAGTGGAAGCAATTGGACGTTGTGCAGTCAGGGTGGGAGCGGTCTCCGATCAATGTATGGCTGGTCTCGTCCAGTTGATTTCGTCTTCTGATGAGAAAGTGGTCTGTTCGGCGGTGGTGGTCATCAAACGATTGCTCCACGCGTCTGCTCCAGTCAATCTTCTCTCCCGTCTCATGCGGTTGATGCCGAAGATGGTTGCCGCGCAGGCGAGGGCTTGCGTCGTCTGGTTGATAGCAACACACGTGGAGCAAGTGATTCACATGGCTCCGGACTTACTGCGACTGATTGCGAAGAAGTTCTCAACAGAGAACGAACTAGTCAAGGTTAGCTGGAAGTATTCGAATTTCACTAATTCAATTTTTTTTCAGTTGGAAGCGCTGAAATTGGCAGTGAAACTGTGGCTCGTCAAAAGAGAGGACTCTGAGAAAATTGTGCAATACGTCTTCCAATTGGCTCGTTTCGATCTGAGTTACGACGTCCGCGATCGGTGCCGTTTCCTTCGGAATCTCATGTTCAACACCGAAATCCTTTCACAGCACATGGAGGAAATCTTCATGTCGAAGAAACCGGCGCCAGCTTTGATCAGTAGTTTCAAAGAAAGAGACCAGTTCCAGTTGGGATCTCTCTCGCACGTACTGAACCAGCGGTGTACCAAGTACATCGATCTTCCACCATTCCCAGTCACTTCTAGTGATCCGCTTCTTCGGAAGGAAGCTCACGCACCGACTGAGTTGAAACTTGACGAAGAGAGTGATGAAGAGGAAGAAGATGATGATGAGGAAGACGAAGAGGAAGTCGAGGCTGAGGATGAGGAAGAAGAAGACGGAGAGGATGAGGAAGGGGATGAGGAGGAAGAGGACGAAGAGGACGACGAAGAGGAGGATGAAGAGAGTGAAGAAGAGTCCGAGAAAGAAGAAGATGAAGAGGATGATGACGATGAGGATGACAGTGAAGAAGAAGAAGACCTCGAGCCGAAGAAGCCCATCAAGAAGCAGCAACGTGTAGATGCGAAAGCTTTGAATGGAAAGTCGAAAGCAGAGAGCAATGCATTGGATCTACTCATTGATGTCGATTTCTCCGCAGCGGGAAGTCGCCAAATCATGGAGCCTTCGTACGTCGACGAGAAGGAGACCGAGTTGTTGAATGTGATCGAAGGCAACGGTCTTCAGCTGACTATGAGCTATCCCCGAACGAATGACTCGCAGTTCACGGCAATCCGATTCTATATCACGAACAAGTCAGACAATGATATGACGGGAATTGAATTGAACACATCTGAGAAGCTCGACATGAAAGGAAACTGGAAGATCGCCGACATTCCGGCAGGAGCACGTGTTTCCGTTGATCTTCTCGTCGATCTCGGCGACAGTGCATCGAGTCGGGAATGGATATTATCGCGGGGAGATGGACACGAAAAGCATTTCCGTTTTGACGTTCGTTTCACCACATCCACACAGCTGAATGTACATTTTCGATTTCAGGTGCCATACGGAGAACAAGTGCAGCCGATTCGTCTCTCTTCTGATGACATTTCGAAAGAGAGATCTCGACTTGGCGGCCTGAATCGACATGTGATCCAACTAGAGAAACCAGTGGATCCTACCGCCGTCACCGCATTCGTAAATTGCTATTCGGCGGATCAGTCTGTATTCAGTTGCCAGACACGCTCTCGGAAAGACGTTTGCATTCTAACTCTTTCGAACACATCCATCGAATGTTGTTGCGACAATTCGGTTATCGGACGAATGCTCGCATTTGCTGTTTCGAAAAATTGCTGAATCTTCACTCCGTAAATAATGTATAATAGTATTAATTTATTGCAATCATCTCATGATGTGCTCACTTTTCGAAAACATTCCTGTTTCTAACTTATTTATTGGTGACGGATAAACAAACTTTTGAAGAATGGAAGCAGAGGCACTTAGAATCAAAACGGATGGGAGCAGATACAGATGGCATTAGAAAACAATGAGCAGAAAAAGGAACAGGGACTAACTTACCAAGTATGCAGACTGAAAGAAGCATTCTACATGTCATGGGATATATGAAAAGGAAGAAAGATCCCTGAGAATGGAAAGTCACGATTCAAATTGGTAGAATAGAAAAGTTATGCCCGTGTCGTGGTAAGATGATTTGCGTTATTCGATGTGCTCGTAACACGAATGGTTGAAAGGATTGAATCGAGTCGCTCTACTTTCGTCATCAAATCTTTGACGATTCGATTGATGCAAGCACCGGCTCCGGTTCCAGTAGATACACGGACCGCCTGTAAACTAGGTCGTTGCAACAATGTCGTAGAAATTGTAAAATATTCATAAGGTTCCCAGTGTCACCAAGAACGCCTTTGAATTTTCGAAACGTACCTTATCATGAATGTTTTTGTTGTCATCGATACACACTTCATCTATTTTTGCGATAGTTTCTTCCATGTGAAAATCTTCACTCTGCACATCTTCCATGTGAACATCATCAGAACCTAGAATAATACTTTCGATATTAGGTGCAAAGGCGTAACTTACTCAAAGTCAAATCTTTACTTGGACCTGGAGAGGGCTCATCGGGCAATATCTCCGGATCATTTCGCAGCGGTTCGACTATGAGGCGGGGCCGTTCAGTCGTTCGGAGCTCCTCTCTCAATCGGTGCATTTCTTCGGCGGCCACCTGTCTTTCATATAATTCGCTCTCCAGCATAGCGATTTTTTCGATAGCGTGATCCAATTTACTTCCTAGGTCTGATGCCAAGTACTCTTTGTTGCGCTCGGATGTTTCGAGAACGTCATTACGCTGCTCGAGTTTTCGAATGCGTTCTTTTTGCTGATCGCATTGTTCTCGAAATTGAGCGTTTTCGCGGCGGAGTTGCTCTTCGACTTGGGCCCATTGAGCTCTAGATTCGTCTTGTCGGTCCTGGAATTTGAAAATTAAGATTGGTCTCTTCGTCGTTTCTTACCTTGTTTCGCATCTGCTCAGTTGAAACTTGATGCACTTTTGCCTCGGCCTTCTTCAGTTGAGATTTCAAATCATCCATTTCAGAGTCCATCATCTTTTCGATTTCAGATGAACTCGTCTGATATTCGTTGAACTCTTCTCGCATTTGTAGAAAATAGCCCAGCAGCTCCTGGTGAGGCAATCCACGAATCTGATCTTCCGACAAGTCCATTATCTGGAAAGCAGAACCATTTAGAAAAGAAACGAATGATGAAGGTGCGTAAAAAAAGCAATCGGAGGACGAGCGGACGAACATCATAAACCCCTACGTAATACCGCCCGTAAACACTACAACACTTGGGCACGTGTGGACAAAAAGCGAGAGAACTGGTCTGAACAGGAAACCAAAAGCTGCTACCGCAAATGGTCGTTTTTTGCGGGCAATACACGCGAAGATCAGCGAGCGACAGCATATCTGGGGTCGCATCTGTCCGAGGCACCCATGGCTTTGTGACGGAAGGCGTAGAGTCGCGAGTAGTTGTCAGCACGAAAATCCAAGTTTTTGACACACGGCCCTCGAGCAAACAAAAAGTTGGTGGTGCTCCGGCTGCTCGCCTCTGTTTGTCCTTGCTCCAACACTTCCGCCACAAAAAGTCGAACAGCTGTGTGAGTCAGTATCAAAGGGCATGACATAAAAGGTTGTCAGATTTCTCCAGATTATGACAGATTAAAAAGACTGAGCGAGTATTTGTATTAAAAATGAGAGGTTTCACCTCATATGTGAATTCCTCCCGATTTTCATGAAATTGAGGTCAAGCATGCGATAACGGACGGAGGGAGCGCCGCGAGGGTTGCATTATTACTGATAACACAAACGAAGGCGCTAGATAAAATCAATAAATCGAGAAATATCGCCTAATCGAATCAAGGGACAACGAGTCACTTGAGCAATTGGGGGACGAAAACCGGTCGAAGAAGTCCTAACTATTGCGGCAAAGAGGGTGGCGAATCGGTAAGCAGATGATCTTAATTGATGCTTCACTGTGGCCACATGCGAGGGAGGGACATAGACGTCACGTGACGAGAGCGAACCCACGCAATGATCGTGTGAAACAGAAAGAAATCATCTGTTTTTCAATCGGCACAGCCACTCCCACCAATAGAATATTCGAAAATGCAAATGATTGGGGAAATTTCTTTTCAAAGTATACTATTACCATTCAGAGACGGAGAGCGTGAGGATGCGCTCAAGGTTACGAACGAAGCGACAGGAAAAGCGAGCGATCGGGGAAGAGATGCTTGCTCAATTTGCTTTCAGGAGAGACCTATCAAATCAGTATTTGCCCTCTCGCAAAGTGCCAATGGAAGAGCCTAAAGCTTTGTTGACACTTGGCCCAAACTGATCACCAAACTTCTTTTAGAGAAAGCTGCGCAAATAGAAAAAGTTAACTACCAATTTTAGTAACTGGAGAACGAACTGCACAATTTCATGTTTAATTTGAGAAAAAAAAATGAGGAAGAAAAAGAAGGCGTTTACGGAATAGCGAATGACTCATCGGGAGAGGGTGAGGAAAAAGTAAAACAGTATTGAGAAAGTGGGAGGCGGAGGGGGGAGAATGCGAAGAAAAATGTTGACGCGCTCTCTGGGTCTAGCTAGCAGCGACGAGAGAGTGTGTGGAGAGGAGAGACGAAGAGAGACTGCGTGGCACTCGGAGGCCGCAGACAGCGGACGACTATCGATTTTCGAGGGAAGAGGGGAAAGGGGTGGCATTGCGATGCAGTCGCCATTAGATATAAACAATAAGTTGGCAAGCTGGCCAATTAGAAGCAGAACCAGAATACCGCATTGTAATTGTGTTCACAATTGAATTCGGTCTTGTAGCACTGTGTCTCAACTGATAATTGATTTCAATCTCATTAACTGGGAGAATTTCTATTTGGAGAAGATGAAGAAGGAAGTAATAAAGTAGTAACGAGAAGATGGAAACGGCATTGTGAATGAAACGGCTGGTGATGACAGGTGGAGCTTGCGAAACCAGCAACGGTCATGTGAGAAAAGGCAGATGACACGAGACAAAGAGGAACATTTTGCTGATGAAACCAATGGACAGTTGTCCTTGTTATAGTTGTTCCCTTCAAGAAGCAGAGGTGTCGGGAGAAGACAAAGAGGCAGGCGTCTCCCGAGCGATTAGATCTCGAGGACGACCAAGTTTAGCGGCGCATTCAATGTGGAACGTCGTCGTTTAAATGAAGGACGCAACGAAGTCTTTTTTCCAAAAGTTTATTGAGAGATCTTTTAATAACGGCCTCTTTAGGCAAAAAATGTGAAATGTGGCACCAGATTGGGATGACAGGTATTTAAATTGTATGAAGATCCACTGCCCGTGGGTGAATCTGCCTACTTCAGAAGTCGAGCGGCTTCCTGGCGATGCCCGATGTTCGCAGCACTGAAAAACACAAAGATTGAAGTGGAACAGTTTCGTAGTGAATAAGTTACCTTTCGGGGCGGCTCGCAGTGGGCGGTGGGGAGCATTCGGCGTTGGCAGCGCCTTCGGAGTCGTCGGCGTGCTCGGCTCCACGTCGCTGTGTCGCCGTGTAGCCGCCGTCGAGTCGACGGAGCATCGGCGGCGGGGCGTCTCGCTGTCCTTGCGGGTGATTGGCGAGCTGGTGGAGGTGTTCATGTTGACTAGACTGAAATAAGGAAATGGGTGGTTAGGAAGGGGGCGAAAAAGAAGAAGAGGGCAAGAGGAAGATAATGACTGCCGCACGGGTGGTTGCTATGGGAAGGGGGGAAAGAAGGAAGGGCATGACGACGTAATGAGCAGGTCGGTCGAGAGAGAAGGAGTGGCTCGTGAAGGGGGGCTCGTTCGGTGGGCGGGGCAAGAAGAACCAACCAGGGAACGGAGGTGGGAGGAGACGTGGGTGGATTGATCAATGACAGTGTGAACTGCAACTCAAACGCCGTGCCTTGGACACTTTGAAAAACATACTTTTTGTGGTGAAATATGACATTCCGATTGGTAATTTTCTCAAAAAAGGACGTTTTTGTTGCTAAAACCATGTTCATATTCGGTTCAAAGGGATTCTATAGAAAGAATATGGTCAAAAAAACGGTATGCACAGCCCGCTGGATGCTTCCCTATTCTGCCAATGTTCACAGGATACCCCCAAAGCAGCCTGGAATGTCCTGGGGACACGGCGGCGCATCCCGGTGGATACTTTTCCAGTACTTCTTACATGGAGTTATGGTCCCCCGTCGTCCTCGGAACCTTCTCGAATTATCCAGAACGTTCCGAGGATAGCGCAAGCTCCGCTTCGGACTCTCCGATTATCACCATAGTGAGTGTGAACGGCAAAGTCATCCACACCTTCAGCTTACTTGAATCAAGTGGTAAAAGACTGTAATTAAAGATTAAGAAGTGCAAAAACATCTGGAAGAGAAAGGGAGTCTGAAAATGAGGTGTCAATTGGATTAGCACATGTGGAGTTGTCCAGTGCACGCATTGTTTGGGTGGCCGCAGAAGGCTGCTGTGTGAAAATTCACCTAAAATCTGTATTCGATACAGTATTTGATTCTAAGAAAAAAGTGAATGATTTCGAAAAAAGTCAATGATACTTCAGAAAGAGGCCCATTTCTCCTATTAGGGCTGTTCATAATTCTCATAGTACTACCGATCTCCCCTCATTTCATCAGAATCCCAGCATTCGGGACTATTTTTTGTGAGAGCAAATGATTTTCAAGTGATCTTCGATCGAGTGCATCTGCTGCTGCCTAAACAAACACCATCCACCGAATCGTCAGGATTGTCCCCACAGGGAAATGTTACCTAATTCGCCGACAAACGAGAGCAGTCCCATCTGATGTCGCCGCACTCACTTTGATCCTTTGTTTCCCCCCGCCGCTCGGCCGCTTAATTGCGCAACGAACCCCCCCGGTTCCCGCGAAAACGAGACGACGATTAGACGGTTGCGAAGTGTTCGAGACGACGAACACCAACGATTAGATAGTCGACCACACAAAAAGGGAAGGCCTGCTGCCACGTCACCAGTGATGGACTGGTCGTGTCAAGTGTCAACGCACTTGATGGATTGCGTGGTTTTTGACAAGTGACGTGGCAGACGGTATGCCGAGTGTGAGAAACTAATTAGAGGGAAACGAATTGGACTCAATGAGCTCCCGGCTCCCCCCGTCGTCAACTTCCTCACGGTCACTCCGCCGCCGCCGCCGCCGCCTCTTCCGTTTTCCCCGCCCCTCTCCTGCCAGCCGCCTGCCCTGGTCACTCGCGGATCGCAGCCGTCCGGTCCGTCGTCTCCGTTTTGTCGCTTTCCCTCAAGAACTTTGCCTATTCCAGAAATGAAACGGACCACGGAAGACCAGCAAACGGCGTTCCAGTCCGACTACTTCCTCACGCAACTCTCCCATTTCACAGAGACAAAGTTCTCGCTTTTCGAGCACGCACCGCCCGCCGAACGGAGAGATCGGTTCCGGAATCATGTGGAACGCGAGGAATTACCACTTGTGAGTCATGGCTTCTTTTTGGAAATCCTCTGAACGTTAGTTATTTTGTTTTGTAGAGCTGACAGCGCAATTCTGATCAGCTGAATACCTAGGGTTGGTAGCTCAACTGGAAGTTTTCGTTGCTAAATTCAGGCTGAAGTTCAGAGAAATGTTTTGAATGAAGTGGCCAATTGTTGGAATATAGGAAGAATGCAAACCGTGCTCACTGATAATTCCTTCCGCTTCCTTTTCACTTATCAATCGTCCGAATTGTGCATAATCGAGTGTTTAGTGTTTCCCTCTCCAGTAGGTTACTCTCACTCATCAGATAACAAAAAAGGAGGCGAATGACACGGTTAGATTGGAATCTGTGAAACGGCGATGCGACGGAGATAAACGCGTCTCGTGTTTCAGACGTTCTGCAAGATGGGCATCAACATTCCCGTCAAGTTGGAGTGGTCCCAGACGACCGGCAACGAGGTGACACACGAAACTTCCCGACTGCTGTCTCACGTGCCTTTCAGATCAACTTCCGCTCGAGACCATTCGTTTTCAACGGCATCTGGGTGAAGGTGGTCGGCACGATGAACTCGGAATCGTTGGATGGCCGCGTCCGCTTCGAACGATGTCCACGTGAGAATTTGTCACCTCCTCCTCCTCAACTTGCTCCTCGGTTTCCAGAGACCGAAGAAGAGCCCATCGGACTAACAGAGCCGGAGCTCGCCGCTCTCCGACGGGACGGTCTGCCCATTTGACCTCTCCCCGATTACATCTCATTCCCACGGGTTTCCTGTGATATTCCCCTACTCTCTGTTCCGTTTGTTGTGATCTCGGTGTCCCCACACGAATAAAATTGTAACATTTACGTGTTAATGTTGGCGAACGTTCTGCTCAACTTGTTACAATCATTGGGTGCAACAGCTGATTCGAAGCCAGGGTTCCGGTGCGACACGACGGAATGCGCATGTCATTCGGGGGATGTTGTAAAACAATTCTTAGCTCGCGCATAGTGTCCTTTGACATTTCACCGAACGTAATCCAAAAGTCGTAAAACATGTGTCGCGCAAAAAATTCCTGATTGACTACGCGAATTGCCCTTTTATGACGTCATCAAACGGGCAGAGGGCCACTCTTGCCAACAGGAGGGGCACTCAGTGACCTGAAAGGGGCGGAGCTAGCACCGCACGACATCTACACCTGGCTGACTCTGGGGAGTGTCTGGTAGTGCGAGACTGGTACCATTGTTGCAAGGAGAGTCATTCACTCTCTGTGCGCACACAGTGTACCACTCTACTTTCCATCGCCTCCACAAATCTGATTTGCCCTGTAACCGAGCTCAGCTGGCAACTACTCACTCGCCAGTCTCTTTCCGTTAGACTGCGCATGATGATTCACAGCGCTCTTGTTCGTGGCCATTATCTAATTATGACGTCGAATCTCAAACTGGCGTGTAGTGTGATGCATTGTACGCGATCATTCTTGCACACTTTGAAAACTATCGTACTTCTGCCATTTCTTTTCTAATTTTCTTCGCAACAACGGTAACCAACTCGTCAGGTTTTTCTTGCTTTTTAAAAAGTTTTTCTCTTTTATTAAAATCTCTCAATCACTTATTTTTTGTTTCTTAATTTCATTTTTTCCAGAATCTCGTCTCAATATGTCTACCCCTGCTCGTCCGAAGTCATACAAAGCCATAATCAAGAAACAAGTTCGGAATTCAGTTATTAAACGGCCGACAGGAGAACGAAAACGATGTATTGCGTCTCCAATTAGACACGATCCCACTTCGAGAATCGGTAAGTTTTTTTTTCTTTTGAATCATTAATATGTCGTGTTTTTCAGCTCCCAGCGAAGTGTTGCACGCTCCAAAGACTAAACGGGTGCGCCAGTCTCGTCTGTTTCCCGTCCGTTCCATTCACCCCGATGAGGACACTGGCGCTTTCTCGCCCACCGGGTCCCAATTGGCTACCCAGGATCATCCTGGACTCCCAGTCCCGCGGCTGTATTTCGAAAGCGAGGATTTCATGGAGATGTACGCGGATGAACAAGAAAGCGGGAATGTATCGTGCGATCGGGAGTCAATGTCGTTTCTGACACAATGCATGACTGACGCATTCCATACATTTATCGACGAACCGGCTCTTCCGGAGCCTGAAAGACGGCCGGATTCACCAGTCCTCCCAACTCTCCGGTCCTTCGAAACAAAGGCGCCCTTCAACGATACTACTGTACCCCATCTCACCGAAAACACCTGCTTCCATGAGATTTCTAATGATAAGGAAAACTAATCCCCATATTTAAATATCTCTCTTACAAACACTGTCCCCGAAATTTTTTATTCGTCTCGTTTCACTTACCGATTCCCAAATGGTTCACCTCTTGCTATGTCGCCCCTATATTTGTTTATGATACACAACTCACAAATTTGAAGTCAGAAGAAGAATAAACTGTATTATTCAATAATCAATGTTCATGCTTGTCAGTAAATTGTTCGTATATTTATAGGTACAATATGGCTGCCGATAGTAGTTCAGATTACATATTCGGGAGAAGCCCGTTCGATAAAACTCGTTCGATATTTATGCAATAAGAAGAAGAAGAAGTCGTTCACTTTTTGCGAAGTGCCTTCACCGCTCCCATGTCTTTGGCAATTCCTCCAATCTCGCGTTTGATTCTCTCCTGAACATCAGCTCCCAGGTTCGGAATCGCTGCTTTCATCTGCTTGATTTCTCTCTTGAATTTTCTGTTTTCCTCTTCGAGAATCGCAATGTCTTGATAGCACTGCTCCATTCTCTCCAAAAGCTGATCAACCGTCTCGTTTTTCCAGTTATTCACATCAATTCCCTTGAACAGATTGAGCTTCTGATGAAGGAAGTCGCGCAAAGATCTCGACTCTGTGATCAGATTCGCGACAGTCTCTTTGAGTTCAGCTCCCATGCCGCTCATGTTGTGCGTTTTTTTGAGTTTCTGGACGATGGCGTCGACGGCCATTGTAGCTTCGTGGAGAAGTTGGCGTGTTGGACAGACGAACTCTGCAAAGAGCATGTTTTTAAACTCGACAGCTGAAACAAAAACAGTACTGGAAGTGGAAGATTTCTGAGAGGCAGGCAATGCTTGTCCTCGCACAGATGAAGCAGGCGGCGCATTCTCTTTCTCAGTCGGACTAGCCGATTTGCTGATGGTGTCGAGATCGAGTTGAGCTATCTTGTCATTGACTACACTCATCGTTTGGGCGAATTCGTGTTGACGAGAACGCTCGTGACTGATTCTACGACACAATTCATCACAGACAACACGAATCGAAGTGGAATTTCTGAAAACATAGATGTAGTCAATGCTCACGTCCCACATGTTACACTTACCCCTTGATAACAGATGTCTTCATACTCTTCTTGGTCAGTTCGCTAATCTCCTTACCGAGTCTATCCAACCCCTCGATCGTCTCCTTTTCCATCTCTTCTCGCTGTCTCACAAGTTCGAGTTCCTTCTTTCTGGATGCAACCTTAGCTGCACAATCGGTCGATTCTTTCTCAAAGTCGGACAGCTTCTCCAACTTATTCTCCAGGTCCACAATCTGCTCGATCAACTGCAGCCGTTCATTACCAGCAGCCTCGACCTTCATCTCCGCCTCATTCGTTCTCTTTCTCAGCCGATCCATGTCAACCTTCATCTCCTCCATGTAATCACGGATCGAGCTTTCTTCGGCAAGCGACACTTTCAGTTCGTTTTGCAGATCCGCAATGAGAACTCGGTTCTCTTCTTCCACCTGTTCACGAGCCGCTACAACACGTCTCTCCATTTCAGCAACGACGGCATTGCCGTGCTCGTCTGCGTCCTTCTTCAAGGCAACCATTAGTTTGTTAGTGTCTTCCAAAGCGAATTCCAATTTCTCGCGATCGCACCGTTCGGCGGCAACTCGTTCCATGGCTCTATCCAAGTCGTTGCGTAGTTCACTGATCTTGTTCGAGAGGTGGTGATTCGATGTTTCGAGCTCGGCGAGTTGAAGTGCCAGCGCATTTTTCTCTCCCTCAACCTTTTTCAGTGTGGCTTGGCACACTTCCAACTCTTCAAAATTTTGCGCAGCCTTGATTTGCACGTCTGATAGACGACTCGGAGACGTCTGGAGAGGTGACCGAAGTTCACGGGCACGCGCCTTCTCCAGTTCAGTCTTCAGTTCAGCCAGTTCCTTTTTCAATTGATCTACTTCACTTGAATGGTTGTCGGAGAATTTGAAAATGGGTGAGTACGAAGCGTTGAGAAGCGAAGAAGAGGCAACGTCTGAAAACTGGATCAAGTCGGAAACTTTCTCAGCAAAGTACCTTCAGCACCAGGTGCAATTGTGAATCGTCTGGACATGTCGGCTACAAACGACTGACTGACCACAGACTTCTCAAGAGCAGAGAAGTTGAGCGACATGTTCGTGAGGTCCTTCTCAGCCGCCTCGAGGAAGTTCGACACGTCCGCATGGTCACACATGCTCGTTTCGAAGGCGAGCTTCATTTGTTTGATGCGGTCGGCCAACGGACTGCTAGATCCCATCTGAACGACTTGGAAGTTTTCATAGAGAATGAATTCACTTCATACCTTCTCAAGAATCTCTTCAAACAATGCAGCGGACGACTTCAATCTCTCGAAAAGACGAGTGAGTGCATCTCGAATTTGAGTCATCTTCTCTTGCATTTTCTGTTTCAAAAACTTCGACTCAGTTACTCTACGAAACTTCAAACCTCAACGTTCACAGCAGCATCGTGATGTCCTTCCAATAGGATGGCTGAGGAATCGAGAATCTGCTGAACATCCTGGAGAATGGGTACACTCGGCGAAGCAGCGAGTGCCGAAGTGGCTTTGGAAGAGAACGAATTGTTCTGTATCTGATCTGAACCTAGATTGATCTGACGAGTTTGCAACTGATATTGAAGCGATTGCCCCTTCGACAACATCAGCGGCGAGTTTTTGAAGCCCTTCTGACTGAGGAACGACTGAGTGGCATCGCGATCCGGAGGTGGCATCGATGAGTTGAACGAGCCTGAAACGGAAAGTTCGTGTGATTCTCGAGACTTCATAAGAATCACTTTCGACCGTATCGTTCGGCATATTCTGAAGCCTGTGCTGTTCCGATTCAAACTCGGCCCACACCGCATCGAATTCCTCTTTCTGTAATCAGAAAAGTTTTGGAACTGCTCTATTTCGAATGATGAGTACGTTTTTTCTCGCAGCCGTCGTGTCCATGAGTGGCAGTTGACTTTCGTGAAGGACTTGACTTTCTTGCAGATCCTCCAGCTGACTTTCTCTCGGAATGATACGCATCGACGTCCCTCTTGTCTCGTTTTGATGTGGAACGGAACTGTCGAGATTGTTAGCAGAAATGCCAGCCATGAGGCGGCTTTCACCGAGAGAAATACTGACGTTTCTGTAAAATGTGCACATTTAGTCTCGTTTTCAGTTGCATGTTTACCCATCACCGCCTGTTAGTTGATCACAACGAATACGCAATTCGCGGTTTTCAGCCCTCAGAGTGTTCAGTTCGCCGTTCACCTTGTCGATCTGCGCCTTCAATTCGTCCGTCGTCTTTCCGGCGACGAGAATGGAGGAAGAGTCGAAAGTGGCGTTCTTGCGCATAGTGTGAATGTCATTCTCGAGCTTACTGCATCTGTTCATGTAGTCGACGAGTACTCGACGGGCTCTCTCGCTTTCGTTCTTCGCTTCAGTCAGTTGTTTCTCCAGCTCGTCAATATACTTGATTTGAGCTTCCGTCTGCGATTCACGAGCGTTTCCGATGACGAAGGTTGCATTCGGGATCGATGCTCCGGCAGCTCCAAGGATACCCTGTCCAGCAGCCGCCTCAAGTTGTGCACGCACGTTTTCCGAGCTGGCGAGGCGAGCAGACTGGTCATCAATTTCTTGGCGCAAGTTTGAGACGAGCTCTTCCAATTGGATAATTCTGTCTTGCTCTGAAGCGAGTTTAGCTTCGAGATCTAGAATTTTCCTATCGTCATCGCTAGTGATTGTGTAATTTGGATCGCCCTTTTTCAGAATATCGTCAAGAGTTCCTCGGAAAGAACCCATTGTCGTGTTGTTAGTATCAACGAGCGCAGCCTCCAGTTCGTGGATTTTTTGCTCCATCGCGTGTCTCTGCATCTCGAACTCGGATGCTTGACGTGCGAATGCGTCTTCTGAAGCATCTATTTTCTCTTGCATTGCGTGTAAATCCTTCTGCATTTCCGCAAACATGCGATTCTTTTCCTCCATTTCGTCCTGAGCCACCTTCAGCTCCACGTACTCGTCGAGCACATCCTGCACACTCTTGTGGCACGCCTCCTTCGCCTCCAAATACTTGCGCTCGTACATTTGCACCTCACACTACAAGCAATTCGTAACACTAGATCAAAACACCGAACACTCACTCTCAGGCTGTACATCTGTCCCTTGAGCTGATCGTTTTCGTGCCACGTTTGGATAATTGGAATGCTGCGAACATTGGAAGCCGAAAATGCGTTGTTCATTCCTTGCTTGGGAGTTGTTTCAGCGCTCCCAACAATAGTCTCCTGGACGGCTAACGACGGCTGTGACATTGATTTACGTGGGCCTGAAAGCGTGGATTTTTCCACATTTCGGAAAATTTCGCAGAATTACCGACAACATCTTCCATATTTGAGTCCTCAAGTAACACCGAATTGTCTTCCATTTCAGAAATAATCCGGGAAAACTTTGTGGAACGAAAATGAAAAACGTGCTCAACTTTTTGTTGCTATGGGAACGTTTCTCAGAAAGCGCGCTTCTTTTTTGAAATTCGCGTTTTCGCGCTCTAATTTCGCACTGGCGCGCGTTTGCTTCCCCCGTCAAGAGGAATGCATTTTTCGAAAAATGCGTGCGCACTGGTTGCAAAAACATGTGCCGCGCCCATGCGAATTCACATTTTCAGTGGACACGCCCACTTTTTGAATACGAAGAACTCCGTTTTTTTTCAAGTTTTTGTGAATTTTCCTTTTCTGCACTACTTCTGGACCATACTTTGCTCAAAAAAATTGTTTGGAACCCTTCATTGCTAGCCTTGATAGATTCGATAGAACGAGTGTACTGTAAAAGTCGTTATTCCTGTCTCATAGCAAACAATTAATGTTAACTCTGGCTTTTTTCTAGATGGATCTGGTGTATGGATCCGAAATCAGTTTTGTGGATGGGTTTGCGGTCAAGCCGTACCGAACGTTTATTGTAAACACCAGTAAGTATTCCTTATTAAAAAAGAATGAAGGCTTTTATGAATTCAGATGCTCCACTCCACTCGAACGGTTTCGATGTGCCTCCCTCTGGTGGCATTGCAACATTCTCACACAAGACTAATTATGGTGACCGAATCTTTCTCTGGTGAGCAATATTCAACAGGAGTTCGGCAACAGTTGATTGTTACAGGCGTGCGGTTGGGCAGAAACTTTACATTGAAGAAAGATCTCTTCTTTATACGATAATAGATGGATCTCTTTGCATTGATTTTACTCGAACTTCCATTATCCCGGGAACATCAATCACTATCTTCGAAGAGGTTCCTTTTGATGTTCCACGCCTTTTGCACATTTCCTTTTCAGGGTATTTTCTGTATCGTGGTTCCCACAGCATCTGCAATCCATCGTTTCTACGCAAGGGTTCATACCAAAGGACGTGATGTTAGAAGTAACAAAAATAGCTGAGACTTTCTGTTGTTTTCCAGACCTTCTCCATTCTTGCAAGGATCAAAGAAGACGACGAGTTCCGTCGTTTCCAGACTTCTCATTCTCTCTCCACCCCTGGTCGCCCAATTCGAGCCAGTGTCACCCATCACCCAAACAAAAACACCGTAACAACTGTTTTCTTTACTGCAGAATAACGTCTTTGTTCAGATCTCTTACTGTACTGCCGAAGGTCAACTTGTTGTGGTTGCCATGAGTTCTTACACTGATACAAGTGACAAACATGAGGAATTCACAATAGGAGAAGTGGGGTTACTCGGAAAACTTCTTGGCGGAAGAGACAAGAGAGTCAGTGATGCTTGCGTCATGAGCTCCAAACGTCATGTGAATATTGTATCGAAAGAACGAAGAAGCGCCGCCCAATCGGACATCTTGTTCGCGATCACCAGAGATGGTTGGGTGCAAGCCTGGAACGTGGAGACACGGAAGCAGTTGCCCAGTGCTGTCGACTTGAACCTTTATTTTGCATCTGAAGGAAAATCATTCGGACGATCTCAAGAAGAAGCAGAGTTTGAAATAGAAACTCCTGTCGGTGAACCAACAGAGACGTTCTATTCGATTAAAGCATACCACATCAACCTCGACATTCTGCTCGTAGTCGGGTGTGACGTAGTGGTTGGAGGGAAAAGCGTCGGAGCAAGAATCCATTTGCTGAAGATGTCCGAGGATCAGATGCAGCATCTGAAAGTGTTCGAAACTAGCATGGGTGCTGATGAGAGACTGGTTGACTTCGATCTCATTCAAACCTATTTCCCCGAGAAAGTTCAGACTGGCTATGTCGAGAATGAGTGAGTTTCTGCAGAAGTGTAGAGTCACATCAACGTCATTCATTTACAGAGAAGATTCTAATGATGAATCGGCTGCAGATTTCTCCCTGACTGCTCTGTTCAAGAGTTCTTCAGCCAAAAAGAGTTACTCGATGAGGAGAGTTTCTTTCGCAATCGAATGGAAACAGGCTCATACGTATATCCTGTTCGACTGGCATACTGTCAAGCAATTCACGTCTCCAGCTACAACGAAAGGAGACCCCTCACTGGAGAGAAACCCCTCCGATTCTGCACCTGAAAGACCTTACAATTTATCGGCCGATTCGAGTATTGAAACCTTGGTGGATGTTGTGTTCGACACTGATTTGTACTCGTTCGACATTGTTTTTCGAGCCGTTCAGGTATGTCGTCATGACAATAAGATTTTTGAAATGAGAGCGGTCAGATTGTTTCGGACAACTTCCGTGGATCATGTGCTCAAGTACGACACAACAGCTGGACTGAACTCTCTAAACTTGTCGATTCTTACTTGACTTCAGTTGAGTTCAATCGGAAATTCCAACAAAAAACAGACAGAAGCATCCGATTGAGATTGAACGCTCCCCAGGAAACACAGACAAGTGCATTGAAAGAGTAACTGAATATATCGAAAGTGCTTCTTTATCTCCGCTGTTTCAGTTTCTGGTGGGCTCTTCTCAAGGCGTGTGAAGAGCTAGATTTTGCTGCTCGCGGTGTGATTGCATTGGCTCCAATGCAGCTCGCTGGCGAACTCAGAATCATGGCCGTTGTTCACAGAGACAGAATGACCATTCTCGGAGATAACAATCCAGATTTTCTTGAAATCATCAGCACAGACAACTTCTCGAAAAACACGGTTATCGAGGACAGGTGTAGGAAAATTCCGAACAAGCAGTTTGTGGATCTAATCGAAGAAGCATCTGTGTTCGCAGAAAAGCGAGTATTTCTTATGGTAATCAATTCTCCAGTGTAAAAATGTACTTTTCTTTCATAGAATCGGGAAAGAGCAAGAATTATGAGTGCTAAGAATGGAGTTCCTGTGGTCGACGACGATGGAGTCGACAATGCGTACGATTATGAGACTGATGGTCGATTCATGACGATCAAATCAGCACTCGAAGGCCCGATCGTCGATCTGGCTTCTGTATTCGTCAAGTCGGCAACTTTCGACAATTCGAAACCATTTGGCGATCCGTGTGAACAAGCATTTGCTGGATCTTTCACGCAAAGTCTCGTTGGTGCGAATATCCGGGTTACTGTGGAGTCAAGAGTTTATTTCGCTTTGACTCTTCAAGCGCTCCTCAATGCAATCACAGAGGTTCGTGTGGAAATAGGCCAACTTTCCTCAATTTTCCTCGGTGTCTTCAGAAAAAGTTACGAGCAGGTGCAGCTTCGTTCGGAGATGTGGAAGCATTGTGTTGTGAGCTGAGAGAGATCATTCGTGTATACAGAGAACTCAACGAGCAGCTAGATTTGAAGATTTTCACGTATCCGATAATCACGGAGTTATTTATAAAACACCAATTTTTCAGAGCGACAGGCGCGAAGATGAGTGTTGGAACTTGGCTAACAGCAGATAAGGAGGGTCTCAAAATGATGAAAAAGGAGGGTGGTTACGGGCCAGACGGCTACATTGATGTTCGGAGAGACGACTTCAACTGGTTCATTGGAGCCACCACGGATGCGGCCGTCCGTGCGTTGCTTTCATCCTCTGAGGTTCTTGTTCTACCAAGACGGCTTGTTTTGTACAGACAGTACAAAGTACTGCTGACAATTCTCAATTCGTACATCAGTGAAACGCGTGCTCTCAAACCGGCAATCACTTTCTATCGTGGAATAGCGTTTTCGGGAACAGATCACCCTGTCAAGGTAATTACTCTCTTCAACAGAATCTGAATATTTTGTCATTTCCAGGCACTCAACGCCTTCCAGTCGTGTATGGATGCTTTCAATGAAGGAAACGTTGCTCTGCGCAAAGCCGTCTATTACTTGCTGCCAAACAAACAGCCTGTCGTGAAAGGGAATGATCCCATTGCAGAACTTGGACCTTCCGAGTACTTCCTCGTAGTCGTGCGGTTCCTCCAAGATCACAAACACTCAGAAGAAGTGTGTTCCGTCGCCATGCGAGCTATTGAAAGTTTGCCTATCGAGAACCAGAGTGTTCAACTCATCTCTAACACTCTCTTTAACCAACTCTCGCAACGACGTGAATGGTTCCAAGCGTTGAAGCTGATTCTCAGAACCACAATGCGTGCCGAGACACGAAGAGCTTCAATTTGCGAGTTGCTCACCCAAATGCTGGGAAATGGCGAGTGGGAAGCGATTGCGACAATGAAGTTCGGAGTTCATGAGCAAGTCGTCGAAGACTTTCTCCGAGATGCCGCTGGCCGCCAAACACCCTCTGAAAAAAGACACTACTTCGAACTTCTCTTCGCATTCTACGTTGCAAGGAACGATTACAGAAGAGGTATGATATATTGCAATCGATGTATTTAGTTTACTTTCTTTCACAGCTGCAAGTGCAATGTACGAGTACGCGAGACACATCGAAACGGCGCCACAGATGACTCCCGATCTTTTACGGAGAAGACGAGATTGTCTAGCTGCGGTTCTCAATTTGCAATCTGTTCTGAGCATCGAACCAGACGGTAAATACTTCAGATTAAAAGAGGAAATTCTGTAATACATGCATTAACAGACAACCAAACTATCTACGATGACTGTACCGATACCAGTCTGGTATTCCCCAACCCAACAGAAGGAGATGAGGATGAGATGGTTGAAGCCGATTCTTCCGGAGATAGTTTTTCGAAAACGTCTGTTGCCAAACAACAAGCAGCAAGACTGGCCAGTAGCAGCAAAGGATCCAGTGATGGCTCTTCACCAGAAACAGCTTCGAAAAGTAACAAAACCAGCTCATCGGAAGGAAGTGTTGATTTGGTTGCATTGCGGGCAAAACAGATGGCATTTGCGACGAGTGACGAAAATGATCAAATGGATACTAGTGACAGTGGCTCAAAAGGGAACACTACTGTTGAGAAACGTCGCCTGAACAAGCGAAAGAAGTTGCTCGTTCTGACCGAGAAAGAGTAATTCTAATAATATAAAAAATACCACCGTCGAAATTTCAGCGTTCGCGATGAATGGGTACTCTGTTCTGCTCGTGTTGGCTTGCTGGCTTCTGACCAGTTCAAGGGCGTTCCACCGACAGAGCCTGCGGAGCTATTCTCTCTACTCGTTGACAAATTCCACTTCGATGAAGCGTTCGACATCGCAAGGTATTCATTTTTGTAATAGTCAATTTTCTTTGAATAATGTGAATTTTCAGACAATTCAATCTGGATTCGCGAAAACTGTTCTTCACTTTGACTCAAGAAGCGATCAAGATTGATGCTTTGCATGATGACTTGAACATTGAAATGGCCGCGACGCACCAGGCAGGATGGGTTCGTCTCAATCGACGGCACTGCGTAGCTGTTGCCACCGCAGAGGACCATTGGGCTGTTGTTCGGGGGCTTGTCGACGCTGCTCGTGCTGAATGGCCAGGAGACTCCAGAGCACTTCGAGGAGCTGCGGAGGCGTTCCTAAGCTTCAAACTCAACGTTCCGTTCTGGCTTCACAATGTGTTTGAGGTACATTTAATCTCTAAAGCCCGTTTGGTAAATGGTTTTTTTCCAGAAACATGATCCAAATGATTTTATCAGATGCCTTGTCGATTATGAAAACTACTCTGTCGCTCTTCAAGTCCTCGGAGAACTAGTCGAACGGGAAACATGTCTTGCTTCTCAGCCGAATGTAAGAACGTGGCTTCCATACGGAGTCATCGACGAGTTGATGATAAGAAGTGCTGATTTTGTTCGCAAATCGAGTGAAAAATCTCCACAAGATCAAGTATTGGCCGTCGAAGTAGCAAATCTACGAAAAAGTGCCGACCAAAAAATGGTGATTTACTTCCGAAAAGTGGCCGACTTCGAACATGCTCAAAAAATGTCCAGCCGGTATTTTGAAAAATAATTGCTCTACTTCCTCATTACTTTTTATTTATTGTTTCTTATTTTACTGCCGGATTCGTTTCGATTTTCTTGTTCGTTTTCACATCACGAGCTCCGGTTTTATCTCACATTTTAACAGGTTTCATTGCGATTTTTGTAACATACTTCATTTTAGTTGATTGTTCCGTGGCCCTGAAATAAATAGTATCTTGATGAGCTCTCACTGATAGTAAAAAGAAAGGATTATCCAGCATACTATATCGCTTGAGTTGGTGTTGAAAGCCTGAGTTGAACGTTTTGGGATGAAAACGTTTACCGTTCCATCGGATTCGGATGACGATGGGCAGCCGCCTCCGAAGAAACGGTCGATTGAAGGCGTTCCGAGCAGTTTCAATGGCGATAAAAAACTGAGGTTGCCGGATGAAAGTGATGGTTTTGGACGCTTTTCTCATTTCAGATTTTCATTCGGAGTCGCAGAAACTCCAGCGTCGACAATAATAAAGAGAGCAGCAGAGGTTACGAAGAGAAATGACTCACCGGATATAATGGAAATCGAAGATTCGCCTCCGACGTCTTCTTCTTTCCGATCTCCTCATCGTCGTCTGGATACGTTCCCCACGAAGACTCCAAATTCCCTCCGCCGGCGATCCGTCTCGATGAACTGCTTGTCGCCTGTCGCTGAAAGTGTCAATGAGCCGCCGAGAAGCAAAGTTTGCTCGACATTTATTCAGAAACACTACGACTTTGACGCACTGAGTAGTGATGAAGAAGACGAAAAAAGAGGCGAGGATCTGAATCTGAGAGCACTTCTGAGTCCTGAAAAGAGCAAAGAGTCGAGAAAGAGGCGGAAGGAGAAGGTGGAGGAGGTGCTCAATGAGTTCTACGGAGTCTACTGTCTGATCAGTCGGAGTGACCGCCCGTGCTACAAGAACAGATGCTACATTGGGTACACAGTCGATCCGAACCGTCGCATCATGCAACATAACGGAGGAAGAGATAAGGGAGGAGCGAAGAAGACGGACAGTCGCGGACCGTGGTGAGTCGAACGCGTTCATTCAGACAACGCGGTTTGTGCTCAGGGACATGGTATGTGTCGTTCATGGCTTCCCGAACCACGTGGCAGCACTCCGTTTCGAGTGGGCGTGGCAGAATCCGAATGTATCGAAATCGCTGAAAGAGAGACAGCTGAAGAAGGAACGAAAAGAAACTCCGTTCGCTTATCAGTATGATCAGCAGTCCGAACACCAAACAGTTCACCTTTTGCAGACTTCGGATCGCTTGCGAACTGATGAATAGCGAAGCTTTTTGCCGATTCGCACTCACGTTCCGATGGTTGATTACGGTATTTCGAGAAGTAACCCTTCAGTTGAAACATGGCATTTCAGTCCGAAGAGCTGCCATTCCCTGCCAATTGTCTTCCGCCGAATCAAACGAAAGTGCGTTATGGAAAGGTGAAAAAGGAGATGAGTTTAGTTCCCTCAAAAGAAGAGGACTTTGTGGAAATGGGCGAGTGTCGGATTTGTAGAACAGACATCGAGAAGGTTCAAAAACGGCCTGAAGTAGAAGTGAAACCTCATTATTTGCAGCTGTGGAGTCTCGTCCGGTGCCTATCTCCTTCGTGTCCTTCCCACTTCCACTCCAAATGTCTCGCACAAAATGGACTGAAATCGAGAGGAGAGCTCGCGGAGCACGTGTTCCCTCTTAATGCCAACTGTCCAACATGTGGCCATTTTTATTTATGGGGGGATGTGATTCGAGAGCAGAGAAGAATTCTAAAAGTAGTGCACCCGAAGAAATCAATCAGTAATCAATCAATACTCAGATCTCATCGAAATGCTCGGAAGAATACAGAAACCTTGTCGTCCGCAAAAATCTCCCTCATCGCGAAATCAGTCCACCAAGCTAGGAAAGACGAATTATTTGTATTTATTCAACTAATTGCAATATTTACTCACTAATTACTCGTTTGGCGAATGAAATTCCCACTCATCAGTTTTATGAGTCCACGACTTCTCGAATAAGATTATCTCATGAAATTTTATGGAAAAAAAATCAAGGGAATGTTCATTTGAGTTTCATATCTAGTATAGCAACAATGGTATTTCATCGAGTAATTTAAATAGTGTCGAGTGATCGAGCATAGCTTTTCAAATAAAATGAATGGATGTGAGAAAATGATAAAAAATTTTACAGCGACGTGTTATGCCTCTTCGCCTTCTTCGTCTTCCTCGAAGATGTTCTGAAGAAGTTGAGCTTGACTTTCTGAAAATTTTCGGAATTTGGACAGATCATGTCATAATTGACATACTTCTGCTTTTCAGCTCCTCCCTCTCGGTGATTGCTGACAGATTGAGCGAGAACGTCACATCAACAGGATCCATTTCGTCTCTGCCTTTGATGGGAGTCGAGCATTGCCTTCCAGCGCCAACTTTGTTTTCGTCGAAGTATAGCGTGGTCGTTTCGTGACTCGATGGAGCGTTCTCTTCATTTCCGTCCTTGCTCTCCACTTCGTCAGCACTTTTTCGCTTATTGCTCCGCTCGGTTTCCACTTGTCTCTCCGGTTGTCCAGTCCTCCGACTGCGACGAGTCGTGATGTTCATCGAAGTATCGACCGGATTTTCAGGTGATTCTGCAAAACGGTCCATTCGATGGCTCATAAAAAGAGATAGCCTACTTGGTGCAATCTTCGGCTTCTTCCACACCGTTCCCTCCGAATCGACTGACTCATCATCATCATAGTTTGGAGTTTTTCTTCGACGAGCTGATAATTTAGATAAGTTCGTTGGACCTGTTATGGGAAACTTACATCTCGATCTGTCTGCGGGTCCTTCTTGGTTTTCTTCTGACTGTCTTCTCACGTCTGGTTCTTCGACGGCAGCTGGCTCAAATCTAGACGCCTCCTTCGCGGTTTCCATTGCTTCCTCTTCTTCTTTCTCTTCTTCTTCTTCTTGTTCTTCCGTCTCTGTTGCTGGCGTTGTCTCTACAGGCGCAGATTTATCATCGACTACTAGCGCTGTCTTTTCCTCTTCTTCCACAACTTTCTCAACAACCGTTGTATCCTTGTTCGTAACTTGTGGAGATTGCACACTACGCTGTACCGTCTCTTCGCCTTGAGTATCTTTGAAAAATGTATTAGAATATATATGCTCTCCAAACAGTTACCATTCAAATCGGGAGCATTCAATCTTGTTTCGTTGTTCTTGATCAACGCGCCTACAGAACGTCTCTGCAAAATGAGTTCCAGAAAACTAAAAAGAACACAAAGAATACTTACGATCTTTTTCAATGTCTTCGGAGAGAGCGGTCTACTTTGCGGTGTCGACTGCAATTCAGTCCTAGTTCTCATCGCTGTCAGTGGTGTTTTCGGAACCATCGGAGCAGTCGGTTGCGGCGTTCGCATGGCTTCTTCAGGAACTCCCTCTTCTTGGTTGTCCCGTGCTGGAGATGACATTTCAACGTCGGCCGTCTCCGGATCCTCGACAGCTCGCGACATCCTCCTCTGTCTTCTATGGAAGTCGGAAACCTTCTTCAGGTAGTCATCGAGAATGCGATTCGCTTCCTCCGTTCTCTGCTTTACTCGGTTCATTTCAAATGTTATCTCGTCCTTCAGCTGTCGGTTATCCCGCAAAATCACGTCCAAATCGTTCTTGTGCTCTGTGCAAATCATTCGAATTGCGATTATGCATTTTCTTTGAAGTGGTGAGCGATGCTGATTCAAGAACTCGCGCAGCGCCAAAACCGACGGAACAATTGTGTTCATGTAGTGATCAAGGTACACTTTTTGCAAGAAACTCGAAGCTGCGTCGACAACATCGTTGGAGGGGTCATCGATCGCATTCTCGTTCGGATTTTTACCAACTTCCATTTTGACTTGCATCTCATTGGAGGACATAATCTGAAAGCAAATGAATTCACTCAAAAAAAAAAAAACTTCACGATTACCAAGAGGGCGTCGTCCAGAAGACATTGAACATTGTAGTCTCCGAAATCGTATTCTCCGTTGACGATAGGAGTGAAAATACGTTGACAGATGCTTCGTTTCACTTCGAATCGCGAACGATCGTCGAGCGATTCGATCATGAATGTGTAAATGGCGATGCGGGACGGTCTAGCCAGTGGATCACCTCCGCCGATTGCAATGTCCACTTGTCCTCTATCGTCTTCATCGTGGCTCGTCCCGATGAGACGCTTCGCTTGTGTCAATGCAAGCATGTATTGGACGAAATTGAGAGGGAAGAAGTTCTGCTCTTCCGACTGAAGCACTTCACTCTGAAATCACGATAATAATTGTCCCTAGTTGGAGAATCTCTTGCTTACGATGTAAAGTTTAGCGTCATTGCGGACGTCTTCATTTGCATCCAATGTTGCCAACATAACACGAATCATGATCTGAAAACATCTTTTCGTAAAACACACACTGATTGAAGACAGACCTCTCCATTGAATCGGAAGATTCCGAGAGAAATGAGTCGAGCGATTTGATTGATTGCGTGGCGTCGAACGAGTACAGATGGGTCACACAGCGAGGCGGCGAGCATCGGCGCGTACCGATCCGTCTTGTACCTAGAATTTGGGAAAAGTATTAATAGCCGCGATATGGTATTTGAAGCGTACGATGCACAAATATCCCCCATTGCTACAACAATATTGGAGCGAATTTGATGAGAATGGTTGCTTTGAAGCTGCTTGACGAGCATCGGCATCAGCTTGAGAAGTCGGTCGTGCTACAAAATTACCATTTTTTCAGGTTTTCTAAATGGAACATTCTCTCACAGCTAAGATCATGTTGGCCAATGTGATAACACAAACGGCTCGCACTTTGTCACTGAACTGAACGTCGTCTTCGTGACAGATAAGTCCTCCGGTCGTTCTTTGGGAAGAAGGAATCTCTGACATTTGAGTTGGAGGCCGAGTGGTATGCGCGGACGGCATTTCAGGGTTGACAGCTGAAGCGTCGGCCGGTTGACTGTCACGAGAGTTCACAATGAGAGAGAGCGTCTTTCCGAGACGTTCATGACGTGGAACCAGCTGTGGTGAGAACGAGAAGACTTCGGATGCCACGTTGAGAGCTGTGATGAGAAAACGCTCTTGACTTTCTGCGTTCTGCTTCCATTGATCCTTGTTCTTGAACATTTCGAATGATTGGACAATTGTATCGAAGCATTTTATGAGCAGCTCTTCGGCGAAGTCACGAAACGCTGGTCCCTCTGAAAAAGGATGGAATGCACTAATATAATCAAAGTGAACTTACTAGTGGCCCTGTCACCGATTCCATCAATCAATTTGCCAAAACAGTGATAGACACTTTTCGCATGCGATGGATGAAGGCAGTAACTGGTCAAAGTGCGTTGCATTGACCTCGCGAGGTCCGACTTCGCCGCAGGATCAATCTTTTTGCTGTTCTCGATGATGTGGACCATGTACTGAACAAGGTTCGATTCCACCGAAAGGTCTGCCGCGTGGAACGCTTCGATAGCAAAATCAACGTTCTGTTCGAACTGAACACACAGCTGAGAGAACACCATCCACGCGCCGCTTTTGCGGTTGTCCGATTTATCGTTTATGTGAGCCTTCATCGAGTCCATAACGGATTTCTTGACGAGCTTCTCTCGCACAGCATCTTTCAAAGTGCTCATCAGGTACTGGCGGTGATTGGTGACCGATTCGATTGTGTCCAGGAGCGTCCAGGTGAGATCCGAAGTGTTTTCGAGTAGCGGAGTGAGTACTTTCTGAACGAAACAATATCGATTCGTCTTAATCGTGCCACGCATACCATGATCAACTTGCGGGCGTGCTCCGTAACATCGTTGTCTGTGTCGTTGAGCATTGTGATGAGAGAATGGAGCCACTTCGAACTGAGAATTTCTCTGAAGAAAAACAAATTGGGACCATTTTCAGGTAGAATTTGCTCACTTGAACTTCACATTGTCTTGCAACATCAGTTCGGTGATCGCGTCTGCAGCGGTTTTCCTGACTGTCACCATCTTATCCCGGCACATTTTCTGAAAATTACACATATTTTATAGACATTCCGCAACTCTAATTCGCCAACCTGAAGGACCGAAAGAGTCACTTCGAACTTGACTTGATCGTCGCACATGCAGAGGAACATCTTGAGCAAGACACACGCGCTCTTCTTCACGGGAGCCTTCTCATCTGTCGCCAGCCGTCGGACAAGCATGTAAATGATGTCTTTTTCGATACGCGCCTCGCCTTTGTTCATCATTTTCAGTTTGTGAAACTGTAGTTTCCGAAAGTTTTAATGCCCCGAGAGTGCTGTTCAAACTACCTTCTGAATAATTTGCTGCTCGTCCAATAGCAGATCAGTCTTGCCTTTCCTCGCGGGCGCTTCATCCGAATGATCTTCCAGTGTCTCGTTCAGGTTATCACCGATTTCTCCGAGCTTCTCATCCATTTCTGCGTTCACCTTCTGGCAGCATTCTTGGAATGCATTTCTGTGAACCTCTGACTCGAGAATCTTTGCGAAACTGTTCGATCCGTGTAGTCGAATGGCAGCGGACTTGTCAATGCATGCCATGTAAACGATGTTGTACAGAACCGAAATCGCATCGAGACGAGGCACATCCCTAAAAGTCAACAGATAATACGAATTCTGGGAAAAGTTTTTTCATACACCAGCTGCGTCTTCTTCTTCTCTTTTTTCTTCTCCTCCTTTCTCTTTTTCTCCTTCTTCCTTCTTGACTTGTTTCCCTCGTCCTCACTCTCGCTTCCCTCTGAATTGTCGTTCCGCTCCTCCCGTTCCTGTTCAGCTTCCTCTTCTTGGTCTTCTTCATCTTCTCCTTCTTCCTCCTCAATGCCATTGCTCCCATTCTCAATTTCAGGAACAGGTCCAGGGTCCGGTGCAGTGAAATCAAACTCCGTGAGAAGCGTGTTTGTCAGTTCGGTCGACAACGATTTGACTCCAGGAGTCCGATTTTTGAAGACGACGCGCATCAATTGAACAAAGTCCTAATACCGTTCAAATAATTGTCTTTTCACAAGAAAAAATAACTCACATAAGCGTACTGATATGGCAGCGCCGAGAGAATCTTGTGAATGAAGAGAGCAATGTTGGTGCGAAACTCGGCGAGATCAGGACATTGCACATACACCATTCCGAGAACCTGAATGTTTATTTCGTTTTTGATTCGTACAATTGAAACCGCCATACCGTTTCAATGAGTTTCAGCTCTTTAGCTTCTGGTTTTCTTGCGATTCTGCCAAGCACAAGATTGACAGTCAATTCACCAGCTCGCTTCCGTTCCGTCGAAATTTTTGACGTTTTGTTTCCCTCGTCCGGATAGGGCATCAGTGCGAGTCGCGGTCTGATCAGCCGCCCGTAAGCCATCTCCCCTCTCGTTCGGTACTTGCTTTCGATGAGTGCGTGAGTGAAAGAGCAATAACGATCTGTGAAACGCTCGAGAGATCGAAACTCGTGCACCGAATTGGCGCGATACGATCTTGTTACGGTACGCGCGTCGAGATCCAGACGGCCGATTTCTTCGATAACTTCGAGAGTGCTCAACAGTGTTTGTGCATCAAGACTGAACACGTCTCCGACGAGAAATCCGAACAGCTGAGTGGTCAATTGATGGAGGTAACGTTCAGCAGAATCGACTGAGATCCGTGGAGGTCCGAGTATCGGTTCGGCGTTCGCATCTTCTTCGTCGACATGTGTTTCTTCACCTCCACTTTTTGATTTCTTCTTTTTCGCTCCGGCGCCGCCCTTTTTCGACGTCACAGTTTCACCAATTCGCACTGTCTGACAGCAATTTTGAACGACTTTCAGGCATTTCTGAATAGAATTCTTCAACTGGAAATAAACCAATAAATATACCTTGTAGAGCCCAATTTGATAAAGATCGCAGTTAGAACCTGGCATTGCGCACATGGCGACGTAGAAACTGGCGGTGAGCACGGCCTTTTCGACTTCGTCTTCACTGCTTTCCGACCGTTTTCCGTTTTCGAGAAAATACCAAACAAACAAATTAAACTTCATCGTGGCTATGTTACTCTCCTCGAAAATGTGACGTACATCACATTTCTCACCGGACATTAGCAAGTTCTCTGCTTTTTTCTTGACTGAAAACGGTTTCAAATCTCAATAACATGAAATTGCAGAAAAATACCTACTTTCTCGCAGTATACCGGTCAATTCTTGCTCGAAAAAATTTGAATCTACAGAAGCGGTGAACTCTTCAAAGTCTTCATAGTTGCATTCGGCAGAAGAGGTCGCAACGGAGTCGTCGATGTCATTGAGTGGCGAGAGATGGTTTTCAAGGCATTCGGCTAACTCTGATCCATGAGCAGTTATCATTTTATTCTGAAACCAATAGAAAATTTAACACTATGAATTTATTTTCTTTAAAAAAATTCAAGAAAACAGCGGAAAACGAGGCGGCGTGAGTTACAATTCGCTTTGAATTTAGCGCGCACAGCAATTTCTAGTCCGCGTTCATGCGCTGGCTAGGCCACAAGTTGACTTTTTTTTTGCGAATTAAATAAATTCATTCGCGGCAATTGCGCATTAATGTCGCTCACTTTTAGTAAAGTAACAATGTGTTGGATGTAAATTTATATTTTTCAGATGATGATCAGACGTATCGGGTTAAGCAAAGCTATTTCTCGGAGCTTGTCATCGACGGAGACAGCTACGCAAAGCAAATTTACTATTCAACCAGCTATTGAAGTGAGCCAACAGATTTTTCTCCTAATTTTCCATAATTATAGAGATCACCGACTGATTTGCTCACCGCACTCTCAGAAACAGTTGGACCAGATACAACTGCACCACATTTCGCTTACATCGATGATCCTATCACGATTCCATCAACACAAACTGCCAAAAAGACATACTTCATGGCGAAGGTATTTAAAATTTCTATTATCTGAAATAAATCGAACTTCAGGAGTTCGGAAAACGAGCTGCCCGAGAATTAGCTTCCGAATGGCCGACTCTATTCGCTTTCGATCGAGATCAGCCCCGTCTTCCTGCTTTTCGGCCGCAGCAATTACCGGACCCGTTGCAAGTGGATCCAACTGAGAAAAACCTATTGGCGATGATTGATAGTCGAGAGGTTCTTGATGCCTGCATGCTGTACGAGAGGATGCGTTCAGAAAACGTCGAGGTCAACGAGAAGGTGCAACTGAAATTGTTCCGCCTCGTCTCGTACTACAACTCGTCAAACATTCCATTTTCGGAATGGAAGGATTGGGCCGGAATGCGCAACTATGGCGAAAACTCACAAAGTGCGTGGAAATCCGGTGCAGTTGCAGATCTTCTTTTCGAAACGCTCCCAAAAACAGACGAGACTGTGTCCATCCTGATTTCCGGTTTGTGCAAGTATTCCGATAACGCCAGTCTCGAAAGAGCCAGAGCGCTTTTCAAGGAACATCGAGCCGCCGGTGGAGAACTACTTCGCGAGGCGTTCGATGCTGTGATCAGCACATCAAACTACAATTCAGCAAAAAAAGTGGCCGCAGAAATGGTCAAATCTAAAATTCGACCGTCTGTCTTCACGTTTAATGCTCTTCTGAACTCTGCATCGAAAATTGGGAACTTCGAAGAGCGAGTGAAAGCGTACACTGAGATTATTGCGGAAATGAAACAAGAGCAAGTGGATCCAGCCCTTGCTACTTACTACATCATCATTAAAAATTTGGTTGATTACAAGCTACTGGATGCCGAAAAAAGAGAAAGCGAAGAACATAAAGCTCTCTACAATCGCCAGTTGGCAGTCGCAGTTTCATGGCTCAACGATATTCAAAATCAAATCAGTGGGAAACGATTGACTCCACTCACCGCCTCGTGTAACCTCTTCTTCGCAGAAGCCATGGGCATACACTACAGAGCTGCCAACACGAAACTAGCTGAAACTCTTCTCTCGATTTATGAGTCGAAGTTAAATGGAATCCAGATGCCAGCATTCACCGTTGAGTCAATGTTCTACAACAGATATCTGCAACTTGTTATCGAACAAACCACTTCTCTATCCAAGATTCACGAATTGTACAAATCACTTGTTCCCAGGCTTGTTGGGGTGAACAATTCTCTCAGTGCTCTAGTTTTCCGTAAAATGGCATCATCTTCCGACAGTAACTGGCAACTTTTGCGAAGAATCATCGTGGATGCCATCGCTGCCGGTCAGATGAATGGAGTGCTGGGAGAAGAAATGCGCAAGCAGTTGAGTAATGTTCAGTTACATGTAAGTTAAACTGTTCTTTGCATTAAGAATGTCTGATTTCCAGACTTTAAACACATCTGAGAGAGAACAATTTACCGAGCTGGTTCAAAAAATGGTAGCCATATGGGTGGAGTTCAGTCAATTTGCGGAAAGCTCAAAACGATTACAAAGAAAGTTATCTCCCAGTCAAGTACATTAAGAACCAAGCGTATTTATTGAAATTGAGAGTTCAGATTTCGGAATGCGCATTGTTGCTGACAAGGATCGGAGAACATCAAAAAGCATACGAACTGCTTGACCTGCTTCTCGACGGGACGTCTAACGTTGGAGAGGAAGCAACAGTACTTCCAAAAGGACACGCAAAGCCTTGGGCTATGGCAGAACTGTTCGAAGATGCACTTCGTCGAAAAGACACGTTTGGAGCTGCGACTTGTCTTCAAGTTATGTCACTGACAGCCAATCGTGCGAAACTGGAACCACTTGCGAACCGTATTCTCGAAAAGTGCAATGTGAACACAGAGCAATCCAGGATTCTACAAGGATTCGTTCGTTTGCGTCCCCAGTAAAATATTCACTTCTAGCGTAGGATAGTTTCCCCGTTTGTTCTCATTGTTCATTTATTTTGTTTTCCCTCAAATACAAGTTTTTTGAAGCCTTGGATTTTCGAAAATACTGTTTTCCTGCTCGTCAACACAATTTAGGAGAGCTATGTACAAATCAACAGAACTAGAAGAAAATCGAGAGATTATCGACAGGAGCATTCCAAATAGCGATCGTACCGAATTGTTTTTCTTATCTCCATCCTGGACAAGGACAATCAACTATCAACAGACTGGACGACCCTGGCCAGAGACAGTCCAACATGGAAAGCTGTGATCCGCGCCACCACAACGAACTAAGTAAGTATATATACTTTTAGCTTATTCATCTTTCTAAGAAAAAAGTGCACATTATCATCTGCTCTCTATGGGCACTCCACTGTAACTTGAACTATCAGAAGTACCCTTACCATTCGGTGCACCGTTCGGGGGTGCCGCAATTATCGATCGCCTGCTCATTATTCGAATGTGAACAGTGCACACTGTCTCTAGTTCTTCATGCAGTTGTCATTTATTTATTGAAACATATATTCATTTTCAGATAATGGAACTACTAAAACTACCGTTCGTTGTGCAGCATCAAATATTCAGTCATATGAATATATTGGAAATAGTTTTACTCTGTTTCTGTTCTTCTAGAATGAGAAGAGTAGTGAAACAGGCCAGGATCAGATTGGAAAAAGTCTTTTTGGTATGGACTACAAATCGCAGAGATTTGTCTTTGTTTAAAAATTCTCTCTCTGAAAGGCACTTCTGGTCATTCAATCCCAGTTTGTGTCTGCGGAAAGATAAAGTATCTCCGAAACGCTTCCGTTTGGACATT
Organism: Caenorhabditis macrosperma; assembly: GCA_963932285.1. Lineage (NCBI taxonomy): Eukaryota > Metazoa > Nematoda > Chromadorea > Rhabditida > Rhabditidae > Caenorhabditis > Caenorhabditis macrosperma. Next base: position 7,099,054 of record OZ010622.1, read on the forward strand.
GGAACTGCTTCATTTAACTGCGTGTAGGTTCCATATTCGCTGGTATTGATCCGTTTTTTCTGAGTTTCAGATCATATAAAATGGCGGAGGATGGAATTTGGTGCAATGGAAACATTTCCGATGCATATCGTGTGCTCGACTTTTTAGAAGGAATTTTCGGACCAATTCCACTGACTTTGCAGATCGACATCAAAAGGATATCCAATTTGAATCAGTTTCTGACAATCGCAAGAAACCACCCAACAGGAACTCTTGATTTGTGTCCAAGAGAGATATCTGCGAAGACATTGTCGACTGTGTACGATTCGATTCCTACAAACCGTTTCTTTGTGGTTTCTAAGACGGTGAAAGGGAAAATAGACCCAGGAAACAAGATGCTCCAAGCCAAAAATCTGTTTTTCTTTAATGCTGGGTGGATGAAAAGAGAGCACCTGTTGAATGTGAGCTCCACAGTCGAACACGGTGCCTTCGGAAATACACAACTGACGACGAATGATGCGATTGCTCTCGTGAGACAGTGGATGGACAGCAGTAACACCAGCCTGAAGATGATCGGCGTGTTTTTGAAGAAGGAAAGCGACGAAACGTTCGACTCGAGAGCCATTGAAAACGAGTTCGGCGCGCAGCCGTTTGATCCGAAAAGACGCTCCGCGGACTATATTTACGGGAAGGGGTGAGTTTACAGAGCATTCTCTCGGAATACTAATAGAATACTAGAGATTTGAACACCTTTTGAGGCATTTTTCCATGTGGATTGTCAGTAGAAATATTTCAGATATACGGGTGGAAACACTGATGAAAAGGTTAGAAAAAGAAGATTACGAGATGGAGTTGACATTGAGAGAAACGACGGACTTTTGGCTACAATCCTCATGAGAACCAATTCGATTCGCTTTTTCGTCTGGCACGATCGGTTCCCCGACAGTTAACCTGCATTCTCAGTCTCTCTTTCACCTTAATAACATCGTTTTAATAAAATATCCTTTAACAGCAAAAATAACGATTTCTGAAACTTGTTTGCATCGGCTCATAATCAGTTGGATCAGAGAAAAACGATGTGTTCGAGATATCGTTTCCTATAAGTTACAAGTATAAACATATCCAATTATTAATAGTAGCTGTCGAAAACGTGAGGACTTCGAGAAGGCCTTCGACAGCATTGAATTCGACTTCATTTTGAGTTCGCTGAAAAGCCAAGGAGTCGAACAGAGCAATTCGCTCATGCTACGGAAACTGCACGACGAGGATAGAAGTGCCCATCGGCAAAGGAGTACGACAAGGAGATCCAATCTCTCCGAACCTCTTCTCCGCCTGCCTCGAGTCCATCATCCGGACATGCGACTGGGACGACTACAGAATCTCGATTAACGGAAGGAAGCTGAGCCACTTGCGATTCGCAGATGACATCGTCATCATCTCGACGCCGAACAGTCCAAAATGCTCGAAGACCTTGTTCGGGCGAGCACCCTGGCGGGACTCAAGATCAACGACAAGAAGACGATGGTCCTTCGGAGCCGCTTCATCGACACTGACGACGTCAAAATTGGTAACGAGACGCTCCGAAACACCGACGAGTTCGTATATCTGAGAAGACTGCTAATAAATGCGACAAACGACGTCGACGCCGAAATTGCGAGACGAACGGGAGCCGGGTGGGCAGCCTTCAAGTCGCTCCAAGTTGTATTCAACGAGTGCGAAAATCCGAGATGAAAGCGAAAGCGTTCGACGCCACAGTCCACCCAACGATCACCTACGGTACCCAAACATGGGCATTAACAAAACGATCGTCCGAAAAATGTAGGATTGCTCATGCAGCTCTGTAGAGAGCTCTTGTGGGCCTCACGCTCAGAGAACAACGCGGAAAAGGTCTACATCGCGAGGTCATCGGAAGGATTTCGAAGGTACGAGACCCTCTGAGACACATTGCGAAACAATTGCTGGGCAGGTCACACGGCGAAACGAGAAGACGGTACATGGACAATGGAAACGGTGACGTGGTATCCAAGATGGAAGAAAAGGCCGAGAGGGAGACTGCCATTGAGATGGATGAACCCCTTCACAAAACTCCTGAACGTCAGAAGCACCGGCGGCGACACCATCACACACTGGACCACCATCGCGAAGAACAGGGACAAGTGGAAGTCCCTTTGTTGGCCAACAGACAGTGATCAACAGCTGTGCAGAAGACCTCCAGTCCCCGGCTGGACTTTAGGAGAAGTGCAACGAGTACGAGCAACCGCTCATATTCACCTTCATCGACTTCAAAGCAGCGTTCGATTCAGTACACTGGCACACGGTCCAATCGGCCCTCGTCAAGGCTGGGCTCCCATCCAAGTACTCCGAAGCTATCCGAAGATCAAACGAAATCGGAACCGGTCGAATGGAAGTGTTGGAAAGCAGCTGATGATCCTAGTGGAAAGAGGAGTACGGCAAGGAGACTCCTCCTCGCCAGCACTCTTTCCAATCGCTCTTCACTCGCTACTCAACGAAGCGGAAGAAGACGATGAAGACTGAGGAATCAAAGTAAATGGAGTACGAATATCTCGACTACTCTTTGCAGACGACCTAGTTCCCATCGAAATGTCATCCGCTGACGCTTCCAGAAGAGCGTCTGACATCGCCACCACATTCCTTTCTGCGGGTCTCCTGTTCAACACCCTGAAGTCGAAGGTGTGAGGAGTCGAGCCGCCCACAAAGACCAGATCCAAGTTAACAACGCCCTGCTCGGAGTCGTCGAAAAGATGAAGTACCTGGGAAGAACTCTCCAGAAAGACGACAACCTAAATTTCGAAATCGATACCAGGATACGAGCTGGATGGGCCGCTTCAAACAATATCAAGGATGACATCAAAGAGCTCCCAGTCTCCGTCAAACACCACTACTTGATGAACACGTCCATTCCCGCCATGACTTACGCATGCGAGGCATGGAATACGAAAATAGAAGACGTCAAGAGAATCAACAGAGCTGCAAGTCACATCTGGTACGCAGCTTACGCAGGAACATCGCCGAATATCGAGAATGTGATCATCAAGAAGTAGTTGAAGTGTGCTAGTCACGTCGCCAGAATGCCACCCGCGAGAGTCTGAAAGAGAATCACCGAATGCGAGATTCCGGATCGCATCGACGAGTTCAAACGATGCAGAGGCAGACAAAAGAAGAGATGGGAAGACGAAGTGGTGAACGAAGTGAAGATACAGCAACACCTGGCCACGCCTAGCAAGATCCAGCAGTTTCTGGAAGTGTCTAGTCCACAACTACACCAGCTAGATAAGTATCCAAGTAAGTAGGAGAGGCATGTAGAGAGGGATTGAAATCAACATATTATCGTTTTATAACTCGATGACAATCGAGAGATCATCGACAGGAGCATTGCAAACAGCGATCGTACCGAAGTTTTTTCTGGTATATACTTTTAGCTTATTCATCTTTCTAAAAAAAAAAGTGCACGTTATCATCTGCTCTCTATGGGCATTCCACGGTAACTTGAACTATCAGAAGTACCCTTACCATTCGGTGCACCGGTTCGGGGGTGCCGCAATTATCGATCGCCTGCTCATTATTCGAATGTGAACAGTGCACACTGTCTCCAGGCACGTCTTCAGTTCATCATACACTTGTCATTTATTTATTGAAACATATAGTCATTTTCAGATAATGGAACTACTAAAACTACCGTTCGTTGTGCAGCATCAAATATTCAGTCATATGAATATATTGGAAATAGTTTTACTCTGTTTCTGTTCTTCTAGAATGAAAAGAGTAGTGAAACAGGCCAGGATCAGAATGAAAAAAGTCCTTTTGGAATGGGCTACTAATCACAAAGATTTGTCTTTTTGTGAAAATTCGCTCTCTGGAACGAACTTCTTCTGGTCATTCAATCCCAGTTTGTGTCTGCGGAAAGATAAAGTATCTCCGAAACGCTTCCGTTTGGACATTGGAACTGCTTCATTTAACTGCGTGTAGGTTCCATATTTGCTAGTATTGATCCGTTTTTTCTGAATTTCAGATCATATAAAATGGAGGTGGATGGAATTTGGTGCAATGGAAACATTTCCGATGCATATCGTGTGCTCGACTTTTTGGAGGGAGTTTTTGGACAAACTCCACTGGATTTACGGATCGAAATCAAATGGATATCCAATTTGAATCAGTTTCTCACAATCGCAAAGAACCACCCGGCAACAACTGTTATGTTATATTCAAGAGAGATAGCTGCGAAGACATTGTCGGCTGTGCACGATTCGATTCCCACAAACCGTTTCTTTGTGATGGCTACGGTGGTTAAAGGAAAAATAGACCCAGGAAGCAAGATGCTCCAAGCCAAAAATCTGTTTTTCTTTGATGCTGGGTGGATGAAAAGAGAGCACCTGTTGAATGTGAGCTCCACAGTCGAACACGGTGCCTTCGGAAATACACAACTGACGACGAATGATGCGATTGCTCTCGTGAGACAGTGGATGGACAGCAGTAACACCAGCCTGAAGATGATCGGCGTGTTTTTGAAGAAGGGAAGCGACGAAACGTTCGACTCGAGGGCCATTGAAAACGAGTTCGGAGCGCAGCCGTTTGATCCGAAAAGACGCTCCGCGGACTATATTTACGGGAAGGGGTGAGTTTACAGAGCATTCTCTCGGAATACTAGAGATTTGAACACCTTTTGGGGCATTTTTTCATGTGGATTGTCAGTAGAAATATTTCAGATATACGGGTGGAAACACTGATGAAAAGGTTAGAAAAAGAAGATTACGAGATGGAGTTGACATTGAGAGAAACGACGGACTTTTGGCTACAATCCTCATGAGAACCAATTCGATTCGCTTCTTCGTCTGGCACGATCGGTTCCCCGACAGTTAACCTGAATTCTCAGTCTCACTTTCACTTTAATAACATCGTTTTAATAAAAAATCCTTTAACAGCAAAAATAACTATCTAGCCGAAGCTGCGCAGAGGACCTCCGGTCCCTGGCTGGACTTCGGGAGGAGTGCGACGGAGCAACCATGACTTCTGTTTCGAGAATCGGAAGAGGATTGTTTTGGCCTGATCGGTGAATTGGTATTCGTGACTCCATTTGGAAGTTTGACTTTCGTGAACAACTCGGTTTCTTTGTTGGTTCTGCGGAGTGTCTTTTTGATGTTTCTCCTAGTCTCAATAGGCTATCGTGCGGATTCACCTTCCAGTTGGCGAAGTCGGTCGTGATTGCTTCCCTGGTTCCTTTTGCAACGCCGTGAGAAGAATTCGGATCGAGGAAAACATCGGCTCGCTTCGCGAGGAGTTCCTCAGTGGCTGGCGTGGTCTTCTTGCATTTGGTGACTGGCAACTGACTCTTTTCGAGACACATTTTGGCCATGTCCATGACCATAAGTGGCCGTGTCCAGCTCAGAGGATCTTGCGGCGATTTCGGTTTGGATAGTCTTTTTGTCGACGAGCATCCAGTTTTTCTCAAAATTCCAGAAAACAGATAAAAGACACATTTCACAATAGTCACTTCAACATCGAATACCTCACGTTTTCGACAGCTACTATTAATAATTGGCCAATGATTTTTTTTAATTTTTGACTTTTTATGGTTTTCGACTCGGAATGTGTTACGGCTCGATTTCTGACTTTTCTCGTATTCTGACTCTGACGAAGTGGAATTGAGAAAAGAGACGAGAAGTGAGGTTCAATTTTCGTTCCACTTTCGCTTCATTTTTCAGGTAAGTGCTTCACCAAGGCTGTTGAAGACTTAGAAGAACTCATTGTGAGTTTCCGTAAAAAACCTTTTAAGTCGTTGTGTTTTACAACCATATGACATTTTTGGAGGTGTCGTTGTTATAGTTAAAGTCAAAAGTAACCGAGTCAAAAATTATTGGCCTTAATAATTGGAGATGTTTGGATTTGTAACTTATAGGAAACGATATCTCGAACACATCGCTTTTCTCTGATCCAACTGACTATGAGCCGATGCAAACAGGTACCAAAAATTGTTATTTTTGCTGTTAAAGGATATTTTACTTTTATTAAAGGACAAATTCTGTGTGTCTGTCTGTCCGTTTGTTTGTCCGCAGCCTTTTCTCAGCGCCTACTGGACCGATTTGGCCCATTTTTGGCAGAGGAGTCAGAAATGTTGGCCCGATGATGCACGTGAATTTTTTGCGCGATCCGACAACTTTGATGGCTTCTGGACTGTTTTTCGTGTATTTTCCCTCTTGATTGTGACTTTGGGAAGGTTGCGTCGACTCGACTCGCCTATCTTCCCAGAGGCAGGTTGAGTAAAACGAAAGAACTGCGGAACCCAGCCAGAGGCGGCTTTAGCCGCCTCGATGTGGATGGTTTTGTGTTAAATGGATTTTCTGATAAAGGATATTTTATCAAAACGTTGTTATTAAGGTGAAAGTGAGACTTGGAATGCAGGTTAACTGTCGGGGAACCGATCGTGCCAGACGAAGAAGCGAATCGAATTGGTTCTCATGAGGATTGTAGCCAAAAGTCCGTCGTTTCTTTCAATGTCAACTCCATCTCGTAACTTTCTTTTTCTAACCTTTTCATCAGTGTTTCCATCCGTATATCTGAAATATTTCTACTGACAATCCACGTGGAAAAATGCCCCAAAAGCTGTTCAAATCTCTAGTATTCTATTAGTATTCCGAGAGAATGCTCTGTAAACTCACCCCTTCCCGTAAATATAGTCCGCGGAGCGTCTTTTCGGATCAAACGGCTGCGCTCCGAACTCGTTTTCAATGGCCCTCGAGTTGAACGTTTCGTCGCTTCCCTTCTTCAAAAACACGCCGATCATCTTCAGGCTGGTGTTACTGCTGTCCATCCACTGTCTCACGAGAGCAATCGCATCATTCGTCGTCAGTTGTGTATTTCCGAAGGCACCGTGTTCGACTGTGGAGCTCACATTCAACAGGTGCTCTCTTTTCATCCACCCAGCATCAAAGAAAAACAGATTTTTGGCTTGGAGCATCTTGCTTCCTGGGTCTATTTTCCCTTTCACCGTCTTAGAAACCACAAAGAAACGGTTTGTAGGAATCGAATCGTACACAGTCGACAATGTCTTCGCAGATATCTCTCTTGGACACAACGCAAGAGTTTCTGTCGGGTGGTTTTTTGCGATTGTGAGAAACTGATTCAAATTGGATATCCATTTCATTTCGATCTGCAAAGTCAGTGGAATTGGTCCGAAAATTCCTTCTAAAAAGTCGAGCACACGATATGCATCGGAAATGTTTCCATTGCACCAAATTCCATCCTCCGCCATTTTATATGATCTGAAACTCAGAAAAAACGGATCAATACCAGCGAATATGGAACCTACACGCAGTTAAATGAAGCAGTTCCAATGTCCAAACGGAAGCGTTTCGGAGATACTTTATCTTTCCGCAGACACAAACTGGGATTGAATGACCAGAAGTGCCTTTCAGAGAGAGAATTTTTAAACAAAGACAAATCTCTGCGATTTGTAGTCCATACCAAAAAGACTTTTTCCAATCTGATCCTGGCCTGTTTCACTACTCTTTTCATTCTAGAAGAACAGAAGCAGAGTAAAACTATTTCCAATATATTCATATGACTGAATATTTGATGCTGCACAACGAACGGTAGTTTTAGTAGTTCCATTTTCTGAAAATGAATATATGTTTCAATAAATAAATGACAACTGCATGAAGAACTGGAGACAGTGTGCACTGTTCACATTCGAATAATGAGCAGGCGATCGATAATTGCGGCACCCCCGAACCGGTGCACCGAATGGTAAGGGTACTTCTGATAGTTCAAGTTACAGTGGAATGCCCATAGAGAGCAGATGATAATGTGCACGTTTTTCTTAGAAAGATGAATAAGCTAAAAAGTATATATACTTACTTAGTTCGTTGTGGTGGCGCGGATCACAGCTCTCCTAAATTGTGTTGACGAGCAGGAAAACAGTATTTTCGAAAATCCAAGGCTCCAAAAAACTTGTATTTGAGGGAAAACAAAATAAATGAACATTGAGAACAAACGGGGAAACTATCCTACGCTAGAAGTTAATATTTTACTGGGGACGCAAACGAACGAATCCTTGTAAAATCCTGGATTGCTCTGTGTTCACATTGCACTTTTCGAGAATACGGTTCGCAAGTGGTTCCAGTTTCGCACGATTGGCTGTCAGTGACATAACTTGAAGACAAGTCGCAGCTCCAAACGTGTCTTTTCGACGAAGTGCATCTTCGAACAGTTCTGCCATAGCCCAAGGCTTTGCGTGTCCTTTTGGAAGTACTGTTGCTTCCTCTCCAACGTTAGACGTCCCGTCGAGAAGCAGGTCAAGCAGTTCGTATGCTTTTTGATGTTCTCCAATCCTGGTCAGCAACAATGCGCATTCCGAAATCTGAAATCTTAATTTCAATAAATACGCTTGGTTCTTAATGTACTTGACTGGGAGACAACTTTCTTTGCTGCGACTGCCAACTGGCGATTGTAGAGAGCTTTCTGTTCCTCGCTTTCTCTTTTTTCGGCATCCAGTAGCTTGTAATCAACCAAATTTTTAATGATGATGTAATAAGTAGCAAGGGCTGGATCCACTTGCTCTTGTTTCATTTCCGCAATAATCTCAGTGTACGCTTTCACTCGCTCTTCGAAGTTCCCAATTTTCGATGCAGAGTTCAGAAGAGCATTGAAGGTGAAGACAGACGGTCGAATTTTAGATTTGACCATTTCTGCGGCCACTTTTTTTGCTGAATTGTAGTTTGATGTGCTGATCACAGCATCGAACGCCTCGCGAAGTAGTTCTCCTCCGGCGGCTCGATGTTCCTTGAAAAGCGCTCTGGCTCTTTCGAGACTGGCGTTATCGGAATACTTGCACAAACCGGAAATCAGGATGGACACAGTCTCGTCTGTTTTTGGGAGCGTTTTGAAAAGAAGATCTGCAACTGCACCGGATTTCCACAAACATTTGTGCGGTCGCTTTCCGAATGCACCGTGTTCGATTGTGAAGCAATACTTGAATACGGCACTGTTATCTGCAACCCCACAACCCCACAACATTCCGTGTTTTTATTTCACACAAGGAGTGAGCTTTTTCGGTTGGCGAAATGGCGAAGGGCAAAAAGAACAAAAAGGACACGGAATCATCATAGGAATCTGAATAACATGTCAAGGTGCAAGGTGATCAAGGTTTTTGTCTTCGTTGGGGAAACGGATAGATCTATGTATAGAGGAAGCAAACAAGCATTGAATAGAGGAATTCAAAAATCCAAAGGCTCAACAGGAACAAAAAGCAACTACTTTCCAGAAACAATCCCACCATATTCAGCGCGCGAGGAAAAAGAGGACAGCAGCCAGGTCAACGAGGAACTGGTGACACAAGAGAGAGTGAGGAAGAGCAATCAGTAGGTATACCGAATGCGGTCGAAGGATGTCTTCACTTCTTCGTAAAGTATCTATCAACAAATAATTAAATAAATCTAGACTAGACTTCAGTGAACACTTTTAGGATTGCAACGAACAAAGGAAAATACGCTTTAAACCAGATATTTCTTCAGTATTGTACCAAAAATGGTAGATGCATGACTCTGCTTTACGAAACTTTTGTGCGGTCGCTGCTTGAATACGGTACTGTTATCAGCAACCCCACAAAGAAAACAGATGTTAGACTCATCGAATCGGTTCAAAACGCCTTCAACGCTAGATGGTCAACCTCCTCGTTGTGCGGATCGGGAAACGGATCGGGAATCACACGTTCTCTACGAGACCGGCGGCAGCCTTGAAATTAATGTTCCCGTCAAATGCGCCACTTTAGGTGATTTTGACAATAAATCTCGAGATTGATAAGAGATATCAAAAAGTTCTCAACTGGAACCTTGTAGTCCTAGTTATGATCTGCAAGTTTGCTGTTGACAACTTTTTGATATTTCTTATCAATCTCGAGATGCAATGATTCTCCGGCAGAGCTCTCCTCGCTTGCGGGGCATTTCCTGGAATCTGTCAGGTGAAAAATATCCTGGAAATATCCGCGGGATACTGCTGGCCATCCCGGCGGATATTTTTGTTTTCCTTCAGGATATTTCCAAGATATTTTTCACCTGAGATATGGCGTAATGACAGAGCGTCGGGGGGAATTGGGTCTCGCCACGAGAACATTGATAAGAGATATCAAAGAGTTGTCAACTGGAAACTTGTACATCATAACTAGGACTACAAGGTAGCTTTTGACAACATTTCGATATCTCTCATTGGTCTCGAGATATAATGATTCTCCGACAGCGTTTGGGGTGCCGCTTTATTCGAGGAAATACCGTCATCTGGACACCTTTTAATTGCTTTTTCCTAATTTTGATCATACCTATCAGTGTGCCGGGAATTTTTAGTTTTCGAACATTGCCTCTTATATTCCACATGTTCTTTCCCTCACACGAATGGATCTCATCTCGTATGCTGACGCAGCGGGCCTACGGCCTATGGGAAGTGCGACGGCGCAGCCAGTGATTGGTGAGTTACCGCATCAAATCCTGGCTACGCCGCAGCCCACTCCACCGCCGCCGCCCACTCCACCGCCGCCGCCGCCCACTCCACCGCCGCCGCCGCCTGGACGTCCACGAAGAAGGCGACGAAAGGCCTCCAAGCCAAGGAAGACCGCCCGCAAGACCACCACCGCGCCCGGAGGAGTCAAGAAGCCGCACCGTTACCGCCCGGGAACCGTCGCTCTCCGTGAGATCAGACGCTACCAAAAGTCCACCGAGCTCCTCATCCGCAAGTTGCCATTCCAGCGACTTGTCCGCGAGATTGCTCAGGACTTCAAGACGGACCTCCGCTTCCAGTCCTACGCCGTCATGGCCCTCCAGGAGGCCGCCGAGGCTTACCTCGTCGGACTCTTCGAGGACACAAACTTGTGTGCCATTCACGCCAAGCGAGTTACCATCATGCCAAAGGACATTCAGTTGGCCAGACGCATCCGAGGAGAGCGAGCTTAAATTCCTCTTCGGAATTTGAGATCCACTCGAATCAACCCCTACCGAACCCAACGGTCCTCTTTAGGGCCACAAATCGAAATCCATCGTTGTTCACATTGAATAAAGTTGTTCACTTTCCGTCATTTTTTCAGGTTATGACGGGAGGGTAAAATGACGAAACTAACCCAACACACGGCTGTCTGCTTCCTTTTTGACAGCACGATAGAGTTGATATTTGTGAAAGTATTTAAGAAGTTCAACAAGAAAAATCAACAAGTTATCAAAAACAAGAGTCTACAAAATCAAGGGAACACAGTCGGGAACGTCGAGTTCGGAGCTACAAGTTCTGGCTCCATGCGGAAGATTGGCGGCATTGGAATCGGAGACGCTTCTTGATTGGGATCGAACTGAAACAACTATTATTGAATGCCTAAAAACGTTGAAACTGACCAATGCGTATAGAGGACCTGGAAGATGTTGAATGGATAAACTCTCGGGCCATATTCCGCCTTTGCTCTTCTGCAGCTTGATCGAAAATTCGCTGTATCGACTTTTCAAAGCGAGTGCCTCGCTGAAGCTGCCAACTTTCATAAGGACAGGAAGAAGTTCGGTTAGCTCCTCTGAAATGTTCTCTATGTGTGTTTGTGGACATAGTCTAACTCACTTCCAATCTGCTCAACGCCGCGGTACTGTTCAGCGAGCACATTCAGAAGAGCCGAGTCTTCGTATTCGCCACCTTCTTTCAAGGAGCTCTTCTTCTTTTCAATTTGCTTTCGTCGTCTCACAGTCGACGCCATTGAGACTTTTGAAGATCCGGAACGGGAGCTGATACTCGAAATAATTGATATGTCATCGCGTAGGTCGTCGACTTCTCCAGCAACATACTGCTCTACTCTTTTCAGTTTGTTACTTCGGACCACGTCCAATCTCTTTTTATAGTTTTCAAAATCGGATTGTCTTCCTTTCAAAACTATCTCGATTTGTTCGGCTCTACGCTTCGCAGCGTTTCGGAGTTCTTCTTCTTTTCCTACTTCCACTTTTCTGCTCGCCTCTGTCCACTCGAAGGCATCACACAATGCTAGGACGACTTGGACACTCGATGAGCCTGAAAGCTCTAGCGCTTTTGCCAGTTCCTTCGGTTGTCTTGCTTCCTTTAGCGCAGCAGCCATTTTGATGGCGTGAATTTTCAGTTTTCCCTTATCGATTCCCAGCCGCGAAGCCGACGTCGTAAGTCCATAAACGTCTCTCGACATCTCCCAGCATTTCAACGTCTTCTCTGGCATTTCGGCAAGCTCGTAGAACAGAGCGGCTTCTTTCCAATGCACCTTTTTTTCTAACGCGGCCGCGTAAAGCTCACAGCATCCTTTGTACCGTTTATCACCGGGTTGCACACGACTGAGAGCACTTTCGAAGAGGCTTTCTCGCTGGATGATGTCTTTCATGTCGCTCCACCATGTTTCCTCCGATCCTCGCTCTTCACTCGAATCCAACTCCAACAGAGATGATATCGCGTCCGTCCATGCCTCTCTAACTACGTTGATGCGGTAGTGCCGTTCGAGAGTGCATGTGATTCTGTTCAGATTATTTAGAACTGGAAGATACTCTTTCGGGTCATAATTCGAAGCCTCTGCGACTTGTTGTGCCAGTTTCAGATCATAAGTCGAGAGAGCGCAGTTGAAGAGTTCCTTCGCCGGAACGAAAAAGGAAATGTGATGAAGACTATTTCGAGTGAAAACATCTTTGCGTTCTTCTGCAAAAAAGACAATGGCTCACACTTTCGGAGAGATAGCATACCTATCCTCTTCACATGGTCCTGAATCTCTTTCAAGCTGTCATTGATTCTAGACGGTTTCGTTCTCAGAAGGGCAGTCAGCATCAACGGGAACAGTTTCGTTTTTCGTTCCGTCGCTTCTATCCCGTTGATTTTCTCATAAACAGCCGTGCATAAACTTGTTCCTTCCTGATCAAAAAACTCAGTACAGCTGACTATCAACTGCTCTAGAAGCTGTGAATCGTTCGTAGATTTCAGCCAGACGTCCACATCGCCTTCCAGTTGATCTCCTTTGTATTTCATTGCGAATGACATATCCACGCGGTGCTTCTTCATCCATTTAAAGGCAGCGATGTATTCTTTCTGATCCAGAAGTTCCCGGGTGCGTGCCATCACGTATCGCCTTGGTTGAATGGTTTCAAGGTTTCCGCGAGCGGCCTGCAGGACAACGTTGGCCGAGTCGGGATCGCACGCGACGAGCTCACTTCCAGCCTCCAAATCGCGAACATCTTCCAATAGTTTTCCCGTTTCTACGTTCACAAATCGAAGTTTGTTATCGAAGTCAACGATCAGAATGTCCGAGTTGCGAATGAGAACAGACGCTGCATCTTGAGGGACTCGTTGTGAGTCAATGTACAGCAGTGAGTTGTCAGCCAAAAGCACGCGATGATTCTGAAAATGCCCTTCTGTGATAATAGATCGTCCGACAATAGGTTCCCAAAGTACCTGTGTAAAATGAACTTGAATGAAATCAAATTTTTCAACTGAAGAAAGCTCCCTTCTCGTCGTCAGCTCTATGAACTTTCCATCAGTTGTAGCACACTCCACCATTTTGGTCTCCGGATTCACACCCACCCATCCGACACTTTGTCCTCCAAACAATCTGAAAAACCAACAGTTTTTCTAAATATTCCACAAATTTCCAACCTCTCTGATGAGCTTCCAATTTTGCTGATGACATGTTCACCATTTGAAACGGTCCACACAACATAGTGATCTGATTTTTCATCGAACACGAAGCCACAAATGAGACTGTTCGAAAGATCAGAAGGTAGAACGGCAGCAGTCGTAAAAGCCGTACTGTCGAACTTGTACCCGCATGTATCTTGAGTATCTGAGTGAATATAAATGTCAGACAGCTAAATGTTATCTCACTTACAGCAGAGAATCTTTCCCTCAGCAGTGATAACATGCAAGCGATTCGGAGACGTGGTGTATACAACAACATCCGATGGGCACTGAACAGAGTAGTCGCACATCGGAGGTGGAACAACCCGGCGGCACAGAGAGTACATACGTAGTTCATCAGTCGCCACGACCACATTTTGCGAAATTGAGTCAGAGTACGAAGCAGATGAGTAGAGGTTTACGGAAAGAAAGTTTCCTGATTTTTGCAGAATGTTGATTTTCTCGCTGTCAACACTGCTCCATGACCATTTGGCCGACTCGCCCTCGACGAATCTCCAGACATATTTTCGTGTGAATTCGCAGTTGGAGAGATGCCAAAACTCCACTGACGAAAAGTTAACTTCAAATTTTCTGCCTAATGTATACTCACAATTTTGCCGTCCGTCAAGTGAAATCTGCATTGCAAGCATAGAACCAGTTGAGTTCCACTCAATCCGTTCAATAATTCTGTTGCATCCATCTTGTTTTCGAGGCCATTTGACGAGATAACTGTTACGAGTTTCTCCATTTCGTTCGTAAAACACTAGTCTGTCATCTGCCCCTTTCTCCAGAATGGCAGAGCAAAGTAGATTTGCGTTTGGTTTGTGAGCAAAGCAGTGGGATAGGTAGATGTTCCGAACGTTCATTGTACTCAAGATCTCGCCATTACGGTCGAAAATCTGAAACATTGCAGAACTTTCTCAGCTGATGCTAATTCCTTCCTCTCACCGCCATATTTCTGATTTCGAGATGATCCGAGTAGAAGGAAACAGCTACGATTTCGCCATCCCATCTCCAGTGAACAGATGTTTTTCTCGAGTGTTGCTCAACTAGCTCTCTTTCTTTCTCGATTTTCTCTCCCGGCTGTAAATTCACGATGATCAACGAGAAAAACAAATAGCAACCTTAAGTTTTCCAGCCGATCCTCTGAACTGTGTCGCTTCAGATCCCCATCCAACGTTAACCGGAGCAGACTTTCTCTCATCATCTGAGAAGTGGAGAGACCTGCAGCAAGTAAGAGGCTCAATTCGATGCACGATGTGGTTACCTTTGTGCGAATGGAACGAGAGAAGAATCCGTGAGAAACAGTGTACAGTTGTCAGCGACTGCGAGCGTCTGTTCGTCGGACGTCCATTCGGCCGCAGTGGTAGTCGCATTTTCTATCTCGGCAATCTCCACCTCCATCACTTCGCCTTCGTCGACAATCAACGCACGCCCATCCGAGAGCACCGCCACTATTTGAGCTCCATCGGTTCGAAACTGAAGAATATACGTAAACTTGCATCCCGACTCGGCAGAAAACGCTTACTGTCAAAGAAACGACGTCACATTCTCTTCTTTCGTTGAACCAGTTGATTGAAGAGCTTACCTAAAAATTGGTAACGAACAATCCATTGAAATGGTATCTCACCGAATCGTTCTCTACTAGAAAAAGATGCTCTCGTGTAGAAACTGCAATTGTTTGAAGAATCGGATGAATAGCGAAGCAGTCAGCATCTGGAAAATTTTCGCAACCTATTTCTTTGTTTTTGAAATGAACTTACTTGCTATTTCTGCATTTAAAAATGATGAAACTTGCCCAATTTGATAATTTTTCATATTTTTCTGGAAAAAAAACATGTAAAGTGAATATAAAAAACAAATAACAAAAACAAAAACGATTTCAAAAACTCGGGGAAACTTTGGCCGAAGCATACGGCCTAGAAAAACGAAACTAGTCCGTGAAAATTCCAACCGAGTTTTCCCTTATTTGGCACTTCGCGGGAGTCAAACTCTTTTTTAAAGTGTAGGAAGCAACTATAAAATGTGAGAATATCTTGGCTTTTGACCTGTTTCGTAGATAATCTTTTCTCGACAAACTGTGCTGCTCAACTCATCTGCCTTATAGAGGAAACTTAGCAAACAAACACATGAAACGTTGCGAAAGTGCATCATTTCTCTATTGATTTTTTCAGTATCTTCCTGTTGAAGCCGGGTCGATGCCAGAGTGAAATGCCTCATACCGTACCCGGGTGTCTCCATCCAAGCAACGGAAGGAATGCCATCGACTGGTGGGTGTCCGAGAACCGGAACCTTCTGTATGAAACGGTTGCAGGAATGATGGTGGTCTCATCGCTTATGGGTCACATAATGTGATTTTCGTAGTTGATGTTTTGCGTTACAAACGGATCCAATCGATCGAACTTCATCAGTCTGCCATCAACATCGTATGTGACATACCGGATGCCTCGATCCACGTGCCTATTTTTCAGGTCCGCTGGGCTCCTGTTCGGTCTCCTTTCGCAGACTCGTCCCCCAAATCAACACAAGAAGTCGTTGCTTCATCTGACATCAGTGGACACATTGTAGTGGCCAATGTAGTTTCTTCCGTGCAAATCAATCAGTTCTCCCACCCGAACAGTTCTGTTCTGCGTAAGATTCCATTTTCATTCTGTTTCAAAGAATTCAGCGTTTTTCTAGAGATGTTCTGGTACCCATGGAAAGACATTTCCCGTGACTTTTTGCTCGTTCTCCACTCCTCCAGCACTGTAGTTTTATGGAACACGGCTACAGGAGAGAAGGTTTGGAATCACGTCTACTCCCATGTACCCCTCTTCGACTTTGCTGTTGATCCGTTCTCAATTAGAAACGTTATTTGTAAGCTTTGCCACATTTTACTCGTTTTCACAAACTCCTTCCAGTCAGCAGTGCTGGTAACAAAATTCTAGTCTGTTCGGACATTGCACTCTCCGAACCCGTCTCTTCCGGTCACATTTTCCAAGTTGCGTCCGAAGACGCTGCGACGTCACTCAGCTCTAATATTTTCCTAATCACATATCACAAGGCCTATCGTAATACGGTTTTCATCGCTATCAATTCTAGTGTGAGTTATTCGAGTCCCTGTTCCTGTCCACTTCAGCATCTTTCTCAGCTCTACCTAGTCAATCCGGAACTAATGTGTTGCTTATCACGGGTTCCAATCGAATCCAACGTTTTCTTCTGGATGCCTTGCAGTCGTCGTGATGCCTTGTTTGTTGTCCATTCCAACGGAGCCGCCACCTTCCGAATCGGTAAATTCGACCCGGCCGAGGAGAAGAAGCCAAACGCAAGCTTTTCGATGGAGAAAGTGTGTCAAACGGAATGCGTTCGCCCCATGAATAATCAGAGGATCGTCGCCGCTTCACTGTGCCCGAGCACACAATCAACTGTCGCCGTGCTCTATCAAAACGGAAAACTCGCGTTTTGGCAGCTAAACAATGGACGATCTCCTCTACTGTACAGGGCCAGTTACATAGAAGACTGTCTAGAATTCAACGAAAGTCTCACGACGAAACCAATCGGCGAACTGAGGTGAAGACGCTTCAATCACATGTGTATTCTACTGCTTTACAGCCTCCATCAGCTCAGTCACATGGGATCGCTTTCTTCAGGAGTGACATGCGTTCGCATGAGGCCGATGGATGAGTTAGCCAAGCTGAAGGATGATGCCTTTGGTGAGAATTTGTGTCGTTTTTCTATTGAAAACGTGCATTTTCAGCGAATACATCACTAGGAACCCTTCACCTGGCGGCTGTCGGTACAACCTCGGGAACAGTACATCTAGTGGACGTGTTCACCTCTCAAATCTACAGGGATTTCTCCGTTCAGCCGTCTTTGGTCAAGTGTCTCGAATGGGGAGGTGTCTATTCGCTCGTGACCGCCGGCTACAATCACTCGCTGAGTGCCTCACAGATTGTACGAAACGACGTATTCATCACAGACATCCGAACTGGACTCGCGAAGCGAATTCGACCAGAAACCGACGAGAGTCCGATAACAATAATTCGAGTATCCTATTATCAGTAAGTTTGCGTTTATTTTTCTCTTCCAGTCAAATTTTGCAGCTGCTACCTGGCGATCGCATTTCAGCGAGAACCATTAGAAATTTGGGACTTGAAAGGACTCCGGATGTTGAGAAAAATGAGTCGTAGTTGCCCTCTGATCATTGATATGGCGTGGTCGAACAAGCATCACAGTATCAAGACGACAGAATCAACACAACAGAGCGTCTACAGGGAGAATCTTGTGCTGTTGGATTCTGAGAACCGTATCTATCACATCACACTACGTGGATTACACGTCCGTGATGGAAAGATGGTGAATACTCAGTGGAAGAGTGCCAGTGCTCAAATCTGCGCAATGACATGGAAGGATGACATGTTGGCAGTGGGCGATGTTGAAGGAAACCTCGTCGTCTGGGATCTGGGCAGAAGGCAGTCCCGGCAGGTCAGAGACGTCTCTCACTCTCGAGTACTCCGGATGACGTTCTCTCGTCTCGCTGGCGATCACACGATGGCAGTGCTTCACTCGAAAGAAGTCACTCTATGGGATACTGAAGCGATGACTCGGATCCAGTCAATTCGGATGGACGCATCGAAAATGTGCTTAGACGCAGATCTGTGCGGTCTGTCTCCTCTCGTTCTCACGAACGACAATTCACTGAGATTTGTCGTTTCAAACTCGAAAAATCAGTCAATTCCTGAGAAAGGTAAATATAAAGATATTCTTGTTTCCTAAAATGTTTTGGACTATTCAGAGATGCCGTTCACCTACCAAGAGGACTCCCTTAGAAACGTCCGTCTTCGGCTCGAAACTGCAGGAAGTGGAAGAAATGAGAAAAGTGAACAAGACAGTGCGGGAACCGATTTGGAAGAAGTCCTGCAGTGGATGGAAACAAGGAAATACCCTGCCGCGGATTCTCTCGAAGCGGATCTCACTAAACTTCGGATAGAGAAGTCGGTTCGCCGGTTCATCGGAGATCAGTTTGCTGCTGATCTCCTGGCCATCGTCATCGACCGTTTCGCACCTTCTGAAACAGATCATCTACCACCGAATCTCCAAATGTTTTGGGAGAACGCAGACTTCAAGGAGCGTGAATCTCGAGTGATCAGCATTGCATGTGCAGCCGAAGAGGCGATGGAAAGGAGACTCGTCGAGCAGGCCGTCGTGGTGGGAGGAGCGGCGAAAGAGAGGGTAACCGATCGATTGATTGTATCTGCTGATCTTCGATACGCGAGCATCAAGGCCGCTCTGTTGGTTTCGTGTCAGGACAACGAAAAAGCGAAATCCCTCATCAAACTCATTGCAACTAATCTCATTGCATCAGATTTGATAGAAGACGGAGTTGAATTGTTATTTCTGGTCGGTGCCGGTGCAGATGCCTGCAAATATTTGCAGTCTCAGAAGCTCTGGACGAAGAGTATTGTTTATGCGAAGGTAATATCCCCAAACTGCTTTCTGGTATTTTATTTTTAAATTTCAGATGGGACTGGAAGACCCTTCAGATGTCGAATCGAAATGGATCGGACATTTGGTAGAAGAAGCGAAGCAAGTTCGAGTCCTTGCAGATGCTTCTCGTCGGAATTGGCCTGATGTTGTTGAAGCGGTATCTTCTGCGGATTCTCTTTTAGCTCGTCTAATCCTGAGAACGACTACATCGACGCCTCCAATCTCATCATGTCCAACTCCGGGATGATGCCTGAGCTCTCTTCTGAACATAGGTTGCGATTGCAATGGAAAATATATAGAATGTGGGAAAATTGCTGAATTGTATAAATGAAATCGGTTTTTGCTTCTTAATTGATCTATTTTGTAACCACAATCTAACATCTATGAAGAAAGACTCAAAATGAGATCTAATTGAAAAAAAAATCCACGGATCTAGTCAGACGACAAGATCGGGGGAAGACAGAAAGTGTAAGGGAAAGTAGTTGAAATCAGACAGAAAATAAGTTTATAGTCTTGTTTGTTTGGTTTCTGGTCAACAGACTAGATCCGCGGTTAGTATAGAACAGTAAAAGACGATTGGTCGACCCGAGACATACGAATACATAAGGAATCGAAAAAGACGGTGGCAAGATTAGACGGGAGAGCCGTACTCGTCATCCTCGTACTCTTCCCGGCCCCCAACTCCGTTGTTGGCGTCGGTGATGTTCTGCTCGCCACGAGGATCGAGTTCAGCTGCCCAACTGTAGTTGAGCAGAGCCAAATGGGTGTTTCCCATTCGTCGGTGGACGCGGGCTGGAACATTCATCGAGTTTTCATAAGATTCGGGACAGAATATTACCGAGTAAATGGAAAACGAACGCCTCGTCTGGTGAACTCGCTTTGAGTTTGTCCAATTCAATAAGGCATTCTTCGTTCCTCTTCGCCTCGAAGAGAAGACGAGCTCTGTTGAAGCGGCAAGCCACGTCTAAAGGATTGAGGAGCAGGGCACGGTCGATGAGCACCAGTGCAGTCTCCGTTTGCCCTCGTTGCTGTTCTATTTGTGAGAGAGTGCAAAGCATTGCACGATTCGTCGGATTAATGGAGACTGCCTTCTGGATGTTGGCCAGTGCAATGAGATTCTGTTCCTTCTTCAAGTGCACCAGTCCGAGTCCATACCAGGCGCGGTAGTCCCTCGGTGACAACAATAGAGCAGACCTAAAATAAGTTCGATGCGGATACTTTGGAGAACAACTCGCGAAATACCTGAACGACCCAGCAGCTTTGTCTAGTTCGTCTTGTACTATCAGCTCATGTCCCAGCAGAGTATAAGCGTACGCGAAACGTTTGTCTAATTGGAGGGCTCTCTCGATGCATTCGATGGCTTGTGAATGCTAAAATTTTGTTTTTCAGCAAGTTAGCAAACAGGTGGTGTCTTTCTTGTCTTTGTACCTGTCTTTGTAGCGAGAAACAGTTTCCTGCTGCACACCAAGTCTGTGGTCTTTCTCGAGAGTCCGACGTCAGAACCTGCGTAAGAGCCGAAAGTGCGTGTGTGTCTTGTAGATGCCACATTGACGTCGACAGCCACTCTGTTCCAGCGACTTTCCATTTCTTCTTATTGTGCAAATCTTCAAGAATCAGGCGGCACTCTCGATACTCTGCCTGCTCGAAACACGCCCTCCCCAGTTGTAGCCTGATCATCGAAGCGTTCAGAATAACATCTTTATCGAGCTTAGCAAACAGGCCATCGGCCACTTTCCAGTTGTAGTTGCTGACTGCTTCTTCAATGTAAGCTACATGCTGGTACAAGTCAAAGAATCTTTCTGAAGTAGAACAAAAGAGGTTAGATAATTTGCTTTGCGTAATCTCACTGTATTCTACATCATATATCGAAACGGAAACGTCCATTGGCTCCTCTGGAGCTACAGCCGAAGCAGCAGCTGCCACCGCTGCATTCATCAGAGCCACCTCGTCATCTGTAGGTCGTTCGCTCGCTGTGGATGTCACCTGAAACTAGTTCAAAAGTAGAAGCCATGAGTTCAAATATCGCTTACAGAATTGGTTGATCCAGACAAACTCCGGGCTAAGTTGGAGTTTCTGGATACCAGTATCTGTTTATCGTTACGTTTTCTCTGACTCGATGCTTTGGTGTTCTTGCTTGCTTCGCCAATCCTGGTTGAAGTTCGGGTTGGGTTTGTCTGAAAATATCTCAATTGACTATTATCTTATTTCAGAAAGATTTACTCTCTGCGAGGAATTCGGCCCTCTATTTGCCGCGGTTGTGCTACTTCGCGTCCGGGTACTCATAGCATTCGAGTTTTCCGTGTCACTGTTAAGAGCAGCGCTGAAAGAAATGCGATTAAAAGATATACAAGATTAATGAGAACTTTGCGCGATTCCTCGAGCTGTGGGTTGCTCTGGTATGTGGTCGGTCCGGTTCGACGAACAGCGAAGACCTTGAAGTAACATTGCTGGGTTCTGTTCGCCGAGTTGCCATCTCGCTGAGTCGTGAACTCTTTCGTGGAGCATTCAAACGGGTTCTGGCATTTGCAGACACCGGAGTTACCTGTCGGGGCGTGACGTTTGCTGGAGTAGTACCTACAAATGCAACATGAACGAATTGCAGCGTTTCTCGATCAATTTTACTTTCTCTAGTGGCTGAAGTCGTGGCTCCTCTAGTCATTCTTCTTGTGGACACCGACGGACCTTGGCTGGAGCTTTCATCATGTCCTGATTCGGTAACAGGGGTGGAAGAGGATGCAGCGACATTTGGTGATGACATATTGGAGTTAATGGTTATAGCAGGACTAGGGATAGGTGAGCCGTTTCTAAAACAAATTCCAAAAGTTAGCGAGCAAAAATACAGTGCTCACGATTTTTCTCTGTGTTTTTCAAATATTTGAGGAAGTTCTTCACCACCGAAGCGCAGGTACGTGATAATTGCGGTCCACAGAAGAATATTCTCATCGAGCGCCTTTTGGCAAGCTTCGAATGCAAGGTCCATGTGATTCTCATCGCTGCAGTCATGAAATACGAAAATAAATAAATTTGAACCGTTACCATAGCATCTGAGCATGTAAAAGGTTAGCATGAGCAGCGACTCGTGGTTCATCCATAATAGCCTGACGAATGAGCCCATTGTCATGCTCAAACAAAGCTCCACGACATTCATCAACTCTGAATTTGAAAGGTTCTCTTAGCCCGTGAAAGAATGCCTCACTTGTTCAAATCGAATGCTACTTTGGCAAACAAGAAATACAGTCTTGCACCAGTCAGTTTGACTGAACGGAGCAAGCCGTAACACTCTTCTTTTCGGTTTGCCCTGTAGAGACAGTCCGCGTATAATAAGAGAGCTTCCGGGTTATCGGCTGGAAACAAAGACATTTATTTTGGAATCCGTATATTGACTACTTCTTTTTTCGGTTTCATAGTACAGCTCAGCTAAAAAGATGGCATCTTCGAAAGCGTAATACTTGAGCATCTCATTGATTTCATCAGAGACCGCTCGAGTTGTATCATCTGGCAGCCGCCCAAATATTTCTACTACATGAGGTGGGGCGGACACCGAGACGGAAGCAGCCGATTCCTTCATATACGAACCCGCTTACAGCTGCGATCTCTGTAAAATACTCTTCATGAGAAGTACTAGACACACATTTGCAGAAGATAAAAAAGAAATATCTGACAACAATAGTATATTTCCATTATTAAATTTCCGGTTCATCGATCGATATTCTGCACGTTGAATCGATATTCAATAATAAACTTTACTAGGCTTAAATATATATATATTGATTGATAATCGGGAAGAAATGTAGTTGTTTCCATATTAAACAGATGCTATGGGAACATTGTTCAGTACCAGAATGGCAAAAGAGGGGCTGCAAATGGCAGGACATGAACTTTCATGACCGGCAGCGAACAGATGCAGTCGGCCAAAATTTCGCCGTAGAATATAATGCAAACCCCGTCAGTGTTTGCGGAGTTGCGTACCGTATCTGAGCTGGTGGCCCGATTTTCGAATTTGCTTTATTCACTCCAGTTCACCATTTTGCCTTCTCATCAGCTGAACTGTTGTTCATTTTAGTTTTTTAGCTCGCTTAGAAAAAAGAAACAATGTCGCTTGCCGAAGAATTGATGGCCGATTTCGACGATGACGATGAGGACGAGCTGGAAGATATCCCTGATTTATCAGAAAATCTCAAAGTAAGCATTAATGTGCCAAGAAATGTATTAAAATCAAAAATTCAGACTGTCAAAAAAGAAGAATTAGACGATGATGACATCGAAGAAGCTACAGAAGAGCCTATGGACACAACAAAATATTCAACAGTGCATGATGTTGCAAAACTCGCAAGATCTGAAGAGTGAGTTTAGGGCGTTTTTCTTTGAGTTAATCGTGCTTTTAAAGATACATTGCTCTGGTTCAACAACTGAAATACGAACTTGAGAGACCACAAGACGAAGTGAAAGTGACAGCTCCTCTAGAAGCTGATCCTCAATACAAGCTCATAGTGAAACTGTCTCATGTAAGTTTTCGGAATTGCAGCACAACAAAAATAATACTTTTTAGGTAGCAGCGGATATTGACAACGAAATCAATGTGATCCACAAGTTTGTTCGTGATAAGTATGAGAAACGATTTCCTGAGCTGGAAACTCTCGTTCCAAATGCGCTGAATTACCTGGCTACAGTTCAGTTATTGGGAAACGACATCAGCAGTAAAGTGCAGAACAAAGAACAACTCAGCAGGATTCTCGATGCTTCCACGTGTATGGTTGTCAGTGTCACTGTCTCAACTACCCAAGGAACAAAACTTGAGCCAGATGAGTTGGAGGCTGTTATGGATGCTTGCAACTTGGCAGAGCAGTTGCACTTGAACAGAATCGAGATGCATCAACTTGTTGAGTGGCGTATGGCTTTGATTGCTCCAAATCTGGTGGCTTTGCTCGGAGCTGCGACTACTGCTCATTTAGTATCACAAGCCGGTGGACTGACACCACTGGCAACTATGCCATCGTGTAATGTTCAAGTTCTGGGCAAGACGAAACGTAATCTTGTTGGGTTTTCTACTGTTGCAACTAATCCGCATCATGGTTTCATCTATTTCCACCCGTTGGTTCAAGCAATGCCTCCAGATTTCAAGAACAAAGCGGCCAAAATTTTAGCGGCCAAAGTGACACTGGTGGCGAGAATTGATGCTCAACATGAATCACCAAATGGACAACAGGGTGCAGATTTTCTAGCTCTCGTCAATGGCAAGTTTGAAAAGATGTTGGAGCCGCCACCAGTGAAAGCAAATAAGGCACTACCGAAGCCTTTGGACAAAGCGAGTAAAAAGAGAGGAGGACGACGAATGAGAAAAATGAAAGAGCGCCTTGGAATGACGGACTTACGTAAGAGCGCGAATCGTATCAACTTCGGAGAACTGGCTGAAGACGTCATGCAAGAGCACATGGGCTTTGACATCGGACAAGTGAAAACTGGAAACGTGACGGGTGGACGAATCCGAACAGCAGCGGTCGACCAGAAGACGCGAGCGAGAATGTCGCAGAAGATGATGCGTCAGATGGAAAAACAGAAAGCAGCGGGAGGCATGACGAGCATCCGGAGTAAAGTGGCTGGTACAGCTTCGTCCGTTACGTTCACGCCTGTCCAAGGTCTTGAAATCATCAATCCTGCGGCACAGGAACAACAGCCAAGTTCATCAACATCAAATTATTTCTCCTCATCTGGAAGTTTCGTCAACATTGACCGAATGACCCTGTAACTTTTTCGTTCCTTGTTTTGCTTTCCCAATAAACGGATCAATTTAATACTGATCTAACAGCAACTGGTGGAGTTCCACTGCCTCTATCTCTCCTCTCAATCTTCCCCTCTTAGTTCTGGTAAACATATTTTTCCTATCAGGTGCCATAGACTTTACCCATATGCGAAACGGGTACTTCTTCTTATATTTGCTATGCTGTTATATTGACTGTGAGCGAAGTAATGACTTCGATTTCGAGTTGAGTAAGCGTGCTCTGGAATTCGCGGCGGCAGCTTACGCTATCGATCCGAACCCGTGCATTCAGAAAAACAATGCAACTTTGTTGTTTTCGAAAAAGGTGGAATGCGATTATATGAGAGACGAGGTAATGGAATCCTTCCATTTTCGTCTCGTTATTCACATTTAGTGTTGGAGTGTGATTGCTGCCGACGAGAACTTCATTTTCGTCGGATTCAGTGGAACGAAGTCGAAAGAGCAATTGGTGACCGAACTGGTCGAGAGCATCGGACGGCCGAAGCACAAGGTATATCAGGTTTCAAGTGACTGACCAAAGAACACTCGCCTCTTTTCGACACTTCATTCTTTTTATTACAGCTACACAATGCCGGATCAGTTCACTACTATTTCTATTCGGCTCTCAAGACAATGTGGTCTCCGATGGAGCGGATGCTCTCTGATTTGAAAGACACAATGTCTCATCACAAGATTGTTTTCACAGGACATTCGTTAGGAGGCGCAATTGCCAGTATAGCTTCAACAGTTTTCGTCAGAAACTTTCCCGAAGTGGCACAGAGAACATTCTCCATAACCTTCGGGCAGCCAAGAGTCGGAAATCTTGAATACGCGATGACTCATGACAAGTTCGTGGCAGCCGGAAGTTGGCGACTCATTCATGGAAGAGATATAGTGAGCACGAATGCGACGCATTCTTAATTCGTGATGCTCCTAGGTTGCACATATTCCATTTTGCGTTGAGAGCTACTCTCGGTCGTGTGTTCCCTTCTACAACCACGGTTCCTATCATCACGGAGTAGAAGTGTGGTTTCCGGGGAACATGACGAACCAGGACACGTTTAAAGTGTGCACGGGAACCCCGTTAAACGAAGACAACACGTGCAGGTTGGAAGATAAACCGCGTGATGCGTCGAAAGCAAAGATTTTTTCAGCAACGCACATCGCTACTTCGACATCAACGATCACCTGTTCTACTTTGGACACCACGTCTCTGACTATGGTGTAAATGGGTGCGTAGACCCCCTGAAAGACGAGGAGGAGAATTGAAACATGTATATAATAAAGATATTTCTGATTCATTTGTGATTGCGTTTTCTGAAAAGTCGGTTAGAGAGAAAGAGAGAAAAGATTTCTCTTCGCTGCCGTGTCTCACGTATTTCTCCTCCGGACGTTCTTTGAAGAAGAAGAAGAGAGGCGCGAGAGAAGATAAGAGACCCGCGAACCGAGTGTAAGAATGGAAAAGAAAGAAAGGGATTGACGGTGGAAAACTGAATTGTTGATCATTTTCCATCTCGTCGTTTCTGTTTTATTGTTAGAGAGCGCCTCTACTCTCAATGTACGTTCTACCGCTCCTTTCCCCCCGGCAATATTTGTTTTTGTTCTATCTAGTTTGTTATTGATTTCTCCAATATTTGATATTGCGTCGGCAATGATAAGAAACAGTCTCATTTCGGTTAGAAATGTTGCAGGAAAGCGAGATGCCTGGACCGGCCGGCGTACCGCAACGCAAAATGACGTATTTCGTGCCGAAGAGCGGTCAGTTTCGATTGGAATGTCATTCAAAATGCTCTCAACTTCAGACAACTCGAACGAACAAGTTCGTGTGCCCAACGTCATCGCTCTTGTTGGACTGCCGGCCCGAGGAAAGACGTACATTTCGCACAAGTTGTGTCGTTACCTCAACTGGATTGGCATCAAGACCAAAGGTTTGTGATGCGACATCACGCGATGCCCTCACAACAAAAAGTTACAGCGTTCAATGTGGGAGAGTACCGGAGAAAGGCGTGCAATCTCGAAGAGGAGGGCGAGTACGAGTTCTTCTCGCCAAATAACGCTAGAGGTCAAAAGATTAGAGAGTAAGCTGAGTAGAACTGATTGAAAAAAGTACTCAACTTTCAGTGAGTGCGCTAGACTAGCTATTGAGGATATGGGGAAGTACTTGGACAATAAAGAGGGCGAGGTGGCGGTAAGAAAGACCAAAAAGTCTCACAGAAGGAAAATAATTGTATTGGCAGATTCTCGATGCCACGAACACCACCAGAGAACGGAGAAAGCTGCTGATGGAGTTCTGTAAGAACATGATGCACGAACCACCGTTCCGTGTGTTCTTCGTCGAGTCCGTCTGCGATGATCCTGTCATTATCAATTCGAACATTACGGTACAGCATACCCACAGTGAAATATCATAAATTAAATTTTAGGAAGTCAAAATCAATTCGCCCGATTACAAAGGGATCATGTCGCAAGAAGAAGCGAAAGAAGACTTCATGAAGCGCATCGAAAACTACAGAGTCCAGTACGAGCCGCTGGACGAAGAGTACGACGAGGAGCTCAGCTATATCAAAGTGATCAACGCCGGAAAATCGTTTTACGTGCACAATGTGAACGGACATGTGCAGAGTCGCGTTGTCTACTTCTTGATGAACATTCATCTTCTGCCGCGAAGCATCTACTTGTCGAGAGTGAGTCGTTTGAATAAATTCTTCTGGAAATTTCCTTTACAGCACGGGGAAAGTGAATATAATCGAATTGGTCGCCTCGGAGGAGACTCACCGCTGAGTGAGAATGGGCTGAAATACGCTGGAAAACTTCGAGAGTACTTCGAGAACGAGGATCTCGAAGACTTCCGCATTTGGTCTTCTCAGAAGATTCGCGCCGCGCAAACTGCCTCTCATCTCAAGGATCTTGCTGGACACACCGAATTCTGGAAATGTTTGGATGAGATTGACGCGGTAGAAAACTGATTAATTCCCTCATTATCATTTTGGTTTAGGGAATATGCGAAGGACTGACATACGAAGATTTCGAGTCGCGTTACCCAAAACAGTTCGCCGAACGCGACAAGGACAAGTATCACTACCGTTACCCAAGCGGAGAGTCTTATGAGGATCTCGTTGCTCGTCTGGAGCCCGTCATCATGGAGCTCGAAAGACAGTCTAATGTTCTCGTCATCTCGCATCAGGCAGTTCTTCGCTGCATTCTCGCTTACTTCACCAACAAGAACCGTGACGATCTGCCGTACCTGAAGGTCCCTCTGCATACTGTTATCAAACTGACACCAAAGGCCTACTCGTGCGAAGTGGAACTTTTCAAGTTCGACATTGAAGCCGTCAACACATACCGAGAGAAGCCCCAATAGACAGTGGTCGCCGTATAGGTTAAATGTTCAGCTGTTTCATGCCAAATGTACATTCAACAAATGATTATTTCTTCTCCTTCTACTCAACGTTTTTATTCGGGGTTCTTAATTGCATTTTCCTGTAACTTGAATTGTCTTTTCATCTCCACTGCGAGATTAGTTCTATTGATCACTTTGGCCTTATTTTATGTAAACGATAAAGAGAGTAATCATGGTTCATTTCTCCAAGCGTTTGCGGCCACAGATCCGCTCCATTCCTCTTCACAACGCTTCTTTATCACTGAAAACAGATGAAATTCTGACCATGAGTGCAACCAATGGTGGCGCATTCAGCCCAGGAGCTGCATTTCTCTCCCAGTTCAATAAGCCGATCCCAGTGACTCGTCAATTGAAGTGCACGATCAACTTGAAGAGCTATGAAGAAACTTTCCGCGAGATCTACTGTACCATTGCAAGAAAATCGAAAAATCCACAACAAATTATTGATGAGTTGTGCGAACATGACTTCGTTATCGTGTGCATGTGAGTGCTTCGAACACGGATTCGACTATTCGTTATTCTTGTAGGTACTACCTTAGATACCGTCTCGATCTCATCAATTACTCCGTGTTCGCCGCCAAGCTTCCCTACTCCATCGACTCGCTGCCGACCCGTCACACCGGTTTCGTTCTCGAGGAACTTCCACTTTCCGTGGCCGTGATTATCAACTCGATCGGACACATCTCGTGCCTCAACAACTCTCTTACTCTGGTCCCTGTTGGGGCAGACCGGCCAGTGGAACCTGCGGATTTTCCGAAAATATTCGAAGCCTACTTTCATTTCATTCAGCATCTAAAAAATCGTGGAATTCCGATGGGACAGATAAGCAGATCGTCTCCTGGAACTCCATATTGGGCCCTGCAACTCACTGAGGCATGCGGAAAGCCATCAACCATGACGAGAGAGAATGTCCTCGTATCCTCTGCGTTCTCGGAATGGACCGGAGAAGACGCTCTTCTGGCTGCAATCGTCCACATTCCACAGTTCACCAACTATCACGGATGCTCCGAGAGTCGATTCGAAAGTCCAATCATTCGAAACGTCATTCAAATGCGAAAACTGTTCTATTTGACCGGATCTCTCTAATTACGACACTTTCCTCATGTAGCGATAAATTCTGTGACAGCAGCTTTAAAGTGTTTAAAACAATGTTCATTCAAAGACAACAATTTTTGGATTTTTGTATTTGTGGCCCTAAAGAGGGCCTTTGGGTTCGGATTTTGAGTCAAACGTGTTCAGCGTCTATGAAGGCACTTAAGCACGTTCTCCTCGGATGCGTCTGGCCAACTGAATGTCCTTTGGCATGATGGTAACTCGCTTGGCGTGAATGGCACACAAGTTTGTGTCCTCGAAGAGTCCGACGAGGTAAGCCTCGGCGGCCTCCTGGAGGGCCATGACGGCGGAAGACTGGAAGCGGAGGTCCGTCTTGAAGTCCTGAGCAATCTCACGGACGAGTCGCTGGAATGGCAACTTGCGGATGAGGAGCTCGGTGGACTTTTGGTAGCGTCTGATCTCACGGAGAGCGACGGTTCCCGGACGGTAACGGTGGGGCTTCTTGACTCCTCCGGGCGCGATGGCGTTCTTGCGGGCAGCCTTGGTGGCGAGCTGCTTTCTTGGAGCCTTTCCTCCGGTGGATTTACGGGCGGTTTGCTTGGTACGAGCCATTGCGTTTGGTCAGTTGGTTGAACTGTGCCTCTTGACGTCCACCTCTCCCCTTTATACCCCCCGGCGGTCGTGTGCGGTGGGGAGGCGGAGACATGTCAAGACACCTTTCGGTGCTGCGGCAGCTGGTCGAGGTGTGTCCCCGCAGGGTGGTTCATTCTGACTCCTCCCCTCCACCACGGCTCGTATAAAGGAGGGTGGCTGGTGGCCTCGAATCATCTCACTTGTGAGTCTTCAACTACTGCTGTCAACAATGTCCGGACGTGGAAAAGGAGGAAAAGGCCTCGGAAAAGGAGGTGCCAAGCGCCATCGCAAAGTCCTCCGTGATAACATCCAAGGTATCACGAAGCCAGCCATCCGCCGTCTCGCCAGAAGAGGAGGAGTCAAGCGAATCTCCGGATTGATCTACGAGGAAACCCGTGGAGTCCTGAAGGTGTTCCTTGAGAACGTCATCCGTGACGCCGTCACCTACTGCGAGCACGCCAAGAGAAAGACCGTCACCGCCATGGACGTCGTCTACGCCTTGAAGCGCCAAGGAAGAACCCTGTACGGTTTCGGAGGATAATTTATCCGCCGCTTCCGAGCAACCCAAAATACCGAACCCAACGGCCCTCTTTAGGGCCACAATCGATAAAATCCACTGAATTTGAATTTTGAATAAACTGTAATATTATTTTTTGTTGTTTAATTATTTGACACTTTCTATAATTGAAGAGATTCCACCCTCTCTGCACTAATCGATGTTATTCTGAGTTTCTCCGACGTCGAATATGCTGCAAGATGACGTAGAAAACGGACAATTTCAATTGAACCGGTTAGTTGAGTTCGAAATCTATTTATCGACTCGTAACGAACTAATGGTGATCCGCCCATGAATAAATATTAAGACATTTAATATCACCTGAGAAGGCAAAGCTGCAAATCTAAACATCGGCCGCTGTATAAATATAACACTTTGTTTTTTCAAGATCTCAGGAGCATGGATTCACATAACGTGTTCTCTGTAAGGATCGAGTTTGGTGTGCCTTAGGGGCTAATTTTCATTTGAACATGTTCATAAGGACCAGTACTACCCATTTCCACCGACTTAGCTCCACCTGGAGGAGTACGGTAGAATCGACTATTTTGTTTGTGTTCCAAAAAATCTGAAAAAATTCCGAGATTTCAAGTACACGTATGCGTATGTTTTCCTAAAATTTCGAGTCAGGAAACTTCCTACTTTTTGGGAAAAAATTCAAAATTCTGATTTTGCGCCAATTTTCGGAAGAAATGTGGGGCTTCTGGTCTTAGTAGAAATTACCGACATTAGGATTCTATTGCGAAATATACCCATATGTAACACCTTTTGAATATACAAGACATGCTCTCAAAATATTTCCCTTTTTTCGATTTCTAAGATCAGTTTTCAGGACGATGGATAACCACAGTCAAAATTTTGTAGTAGAAACTACTTACATTTTCAAATGGTCAAAAATCAATTCGACAGATTCTAAAAAGTCCAGAATCCGTCAGAAGTCTCCAACTTCAGGTGGCCATAACTTGACTGAAAAACGGCAGATGACGCTGAAATTCGCACAGAAAACATCCAAACGGTGATCTCCATCGAGTAAACTATCAGTTTTCTTCGGGCAGACCCCGTCCTTCGCCTCGAAAGGGGGGCAGACGGGACAAAGAGCGAGAATCGAGTGCACATCGATCGATTATCTGATCCTCCCACTTTTCATTCGTTCATTCCATTCGCATGTTCCCCAGAGGCAAACCCCTTCAAGGACCGATCCGGCTGGTTGAACTGATTTCACGAATTCTCTCGTCCTTTAATCAGTTAATCAGGGGACAAGGGTGCGAGTCCCCACACAGACGCTTAATTTGGACGGAATCTGAGAAAGGACTCCAAGAACGGAAAGTAAAATTACTCATCGCAAGCTGCAGTTGGAGAGACCGCGAAGGGGGCTGGATGATGGGAATATTGCGAATGACACGTTTAAACGAAGAGTGGTGTGGGGAAGTTGGGAGCAAGTGGGGAGAATGAATAGATGTGCACTGGAACGGACGGGAAGAGACGGGACACCATCTTCTACACCTCGAGCGTCCTCTCCCTCTCGTGCTGTAACAGTCTCTCTAGATGTGGAGACGATGTCCCGCCCCTAGGCAGCTCTCGTGAGGGGTGTTCTAGAGAGACTGTTACAGCACGAGAGGGAGAGGATACTCGAGGTGTAGAAGATGGTGTCCCGTCTCTTCCCGTCCGTTTCAGTGCACATCTATTCAGTCTTCCCACTTGCCCCCGTCCGGGATAGTCGTCTCCCCTCTCCCTCCTTCGCCCCGTTTCTGTCCCTTTTTGTCCTTCTTTTCGTATTTTTGGCTGATTTCTCTTCAACTTCCCTACACCATTTTTCGACTGTGTGTCCAAAGCCGTACTCTAGCATCTTTCGTTTTCCCATGTTCTTCCATGGTCCTATTCTTCCGAAATTCCTACCGTACTCGAATGTTCGGTATTTTTATAACTCTTGTCATTGACCCCGTGACTTTTCAACGGACCTCCATTAACTGTGAGAGCTCTACAGACCGTCACTCACATTGATCAAAGCATACCCTCCAATCATTTCTGACCCATCCGAAACAATTCTATTCTCAAACTCCAATTCGCAGTATCTTGCTCCTCTCTGTCATTTTCCGAGTATTTTCCCATGTAATCCATTGTTGAAAATCGATAGCTCTTTGGCGGACATTCTCTATCTTACATCCTGTCACGTCTCCGTGGAGCGTTGTGCAGCCTCAACACAGTCAGCCCCAACACAGTCATCGGAGCCCCAACACAGTCATTCGCACCCCTCCTCTTGGGTGGTTGCCTCCTCTCCTCCGTTCTTCACATTTAACTCCCAGTTCTCCACCTGATTCGTCCATCTTCTTCCTCCATTCTTACTACTCCCTCGGATGGTTGTTCTCTCTCTCTTTGTCATTGCTCCGTCTAATTTATCTTCCTTTTCCCATTTTCCATCATCCTCCTCATTCCAGAACTCTCAACCCACCAATCAATCATGAGCCTGAGCGAGATCGAGATGGAGGTCGAAGTGGAGAGTGCGAAGCTGAAGGAGATTCAGAACCAGATGTCGAAGAGTCTGGATCTGAAGGCGGTGATGGCAGTGAAGAAAGCGGACCAGAAGGAGATCGACGCGAAGAGTGTCTACGTCGGAAACGTGGACTGGCATTCGAAGAACGAGGACCTCGAGAAGCACTTCAACGGATGCGGATCCATCGTCCGTGTGACGATTCCGAAGGATAAGTTCACGCAAAAACAGAAGAAGTGAGTAGTTGATACACGCATCCCTCCTCCTCATTCCAACCCATTTTCAGCTTCGCTTACATCGAGTTCGACACTGTGGAGGCCGTCCAGAACGCCCTCCTCCTCAACGCCACCGTTCTCCGCAACCGGCCGATCGTCGTGACTGCCAAGAGAACCAACGTGCCCGGAATGTCGGCCTCCCGTGGAATGGCCAACAAGTCGAGAGGAGGAAGAGGAGGCACGAGGAACCAAACCGTCGTCGTCAAGTACGTCTACGTCAACGGACCAGCACCCTCGCGTCGTGGAATGTCTCGTGGAGGAAGAGGACGATTCAACCCTTACTGATGAGAATGGAATCGGAGGATTCCATCATTCAGCCCCCTTCGCGGTCTCTCCAACTGCAGCTCACGATGAGTAATTTTTCAAATGACGATTTTTTCTGATGATTTTTCGACAGGATCTGTTCGCAGTTTCAAAAGTGTATTACCCTGAATTCATAAAATAAGATGACGAAGAAAAAAATCACTGTTGGATAAATATACACTTTATAATGAGAGAAAAATGGATTCATATTTGTGGCCCTAAAGAGGGCCGTTGGGTTCGGTAGAGGATAGCGTTCAGCTCGAGAGCTTACTTGCTGGAAGTGTACTTGGTAACTGCCTTGGTTCCCTCAGACACAGCGTGCTTGGCGAGCTCTCCCGGAAGGATGAGACGGACAGCCGTCTGGATTTCGCGAGACGAGATCGTCGAGCGCTTGTTGTAGTGCGCAAGTCGGGAAGCCTCGGAAGCGATGCGCTCGAAGACGTCGTTGACGAAGGAGTTCATGATGGACATGGCCTTCGAGGAGACTCCGGTGTCGGGGTGGACCTGCTTGAGCACACGGTAGATGTAGACAGAGTAGGATTCCTTGCGGGAGTGCTTCCTCTTCTTGTCGGTCTTCGGCTTCGCGACGGACTTGGCGGCCTTCTTGGCTCCTTTGGCGGATGGCTTTGGTGGCATGATGAGAGACGGGCTTGGGGTGAATCAAGTTGAGGAAGCCGGTCGATGCCGCGAGTATTTATGTGACGATGGCGGTGGGTGGGCGGAGCTTTCCCTCCGCTACCACCCTGCGGGGACACACTCTGGCGCTGGCCACAATGCCGAATAGCAGCAAGCGTCTCGGTAACGGCCGCCCCGCCCCTCCACCGCGCGCTCGTATGTAAACAGCCGCAGCGGTGAGTGCATCAGATAGTTCTACTACCACCAACCAATCGAAACCATGTCTGGACGCGGAAAGGGAGGCAAAGCCAAGACCGGAGGAAAGGCCAAGTCCCGCTCATCGAGAGCCGGACTCCAATTCCCGGTCGGACGTCTTCACCGTATTCTTCGCAAAGGAAACTACGCTCAACGCGTCGGAGCCGGAGCCCCAGTCTACCTGGCTGCCGTTCTCGAATACCTCGCCGCTGAGGTTCTCGAGTTGGCCGGAAACGCCGCCCGTGACAACAAGAAGACCCGTATCGCCCCAAGACATCTTCAACTCGCCGTCCGCAACGACGAAGAGCTGAACAAGCTTTTGGCCGGAGTGACCATCGCTCAGGGAGGAGTTCTTCCGAACATCCAGGCCGTTCTTCTGCCAAAGAAGACCGCCGGAGACAAGGAATAAGAACTTTCTTCCAAATCTACCGAACCCAACGGCCCTCTTTAGGGCCACAACCGCTAAAATCCTTTGAAATGCTTCCAATAATAAATGTTCAATATTTAAATGTTTTCCATCATTGTTTTCTATCAGCAGTCGGCAAGTCCACCAGTTTCGAACAATTACCGTCTCGGTTTTGAAACGAAACGACAGAACACTCCGGAGTGTCGTATCGTTTTCCGTCTGCGTCTCGACTGACAAACGCTCTCTCGCGCGCGCCGCTTTCTCGTTCCACTTTGTTCACAATTTTTCTCTTCGCCAATTTGCAATTTTAACTGTCGTTTGATATCAATTGAACGGAGATGATATCTCCGAATAATGGAAGTCGCAGTGGAGAAAATGGAGAAGGTTAGTAGTTGGCTCCGGTCAGTTAATTTACTGTCCAAACAGGAAGCTCCTCCATGTTACCGGACATAATCGATTCAATGCTGTTGGCTGCAGAAAGTCGAATTTGCACCGGTGAGTAGTTCGAATCAGTTTAGAGACGTAGTTCACTCAATTCCAGAATACGGTGTAGTCTATATGGGCCCGATGGGAAAGGTTTCGGGAAAACTGGTTATCACTAGGTACCGATTGTTCTTCACAATTAGCGATGATGTCGATGCGCTCGAGGTTTGCAAACACTGTGAGTGCCCAAATCATTATACTATTTTAGTTCTGGATGCTCGAAGTTCCTCTTGGACACATTTCACGAATCGATAAAGTAGGTGGCAAATCAACGAGTTCGCGGGGAGAAGATAATTATGGACTCACTATACATTGCAAAGACTATCGTATCTACCGGTTTGCATGTTCTCCAACATGTAACAGAAAAAATATATGTGAAGCTCTCAACCGATATTCCTTCCCGATTACACACAATTTTGTGAGTCATCAATGCAGATCCATTCATCTCATTTTTTCTGTTCCAGCCACTCTTCGCATTTATCCATTCTGCCGAATCGCCGAGAGCGGCGAAAGATGGATGGAAAGCATATTCTGCAGAGAAAGAATACGAGCGTCTTGGGATTCCAAAGTCTCGACTGTGGAGGATGGTCGATATCAATGTGGAGTATAAATACAGTGAGACTTATCCAAGAATTGTGAGTTCCACTAAAAGGAGCTGAAAATTCAGTATGTTTTTGTTAAGTTCGCGATTCCGACAGCATCACTGGAAAAAGGACCTGCATTTTTGAAGAAACTGGCAGAGTATCGCAGTAAGGAGAGAATTCCGGTTTTGAGTTGGATTGATCAAACAACTCTCGCCACAATAACTCGCAGCTCACAGCCGTTAACAGGATTAGCGAATAGGCGGAGTTCAGACGATGAATTGTGAGTAATTCAACTTTTCCTCCAAAAAAGTCATTACCTCTACAGGCATTTGACGAACATCATGAATGCCAACGCAAATTGCCGCGAACTTCTGATTCTTGACGCGCGTCCTTCGGTAAATGCCAAGTTGAACAAAGCAAAAGGTGGCGGTTTCGAGGAGAACTGTGTGAACGCATCACTCACTTTCCTCAACATTCACAACATCCACGTTGTTCGTGACTCTTTGAAGCGAATGCTCTCTGTGCTGATTCCTCGAGTCGATGAGAGAAACTATTACAAAACTTTGGATGAATCGAAATGGTTGAACCACATTCAAAGCATCCTTGAAGGCGCTGCCAAGGCAGTGTTCAACGTGGAAACTGAAAAACAGTCTGTATTGATTCATTGCTCCGACGGATGGGATCGCACTGCTCAACTGACGTCCTTGGCAATGATTCAGCTCGATCCCTACTATCGAACCATCGATGGATTCATAGTTTTGATTGAGAAGGAATGGTGCAGCTTTGGCCACAAGTTCGGAGAACGAATAGGTGCGTTCTGGGGGTTTGAACGAATAAAATTGAAAGAGTTCTAGGACACGGAGATGATGCTTACAACGATGGAGAGAGATCACCGATTTTCGTGCAATTCTGTGATTGTCTTTGGCAAATCATGCGCCAGTTCCCAGCGGCGTTCGAGTTCACTCAGGATCTGCTGATATTCATACTCGACGAACTGTTCTCGTGTAGATACGGAACGTTCCTGTTCAATTCTGAAAAGACTCGACTACTTGAACATGTATGATATAGAGCTAAAAAAGTCGGGACGTCGATCTTTCATTTCAGAAATGTGCCGAGAAAACTATTTCGGTTTGGACATATGTGCTGGAGAACAGGAAGAAGTTCATAAATCCCATGCACAGAGAAAGAAGTATGAATTGTTTCTTGTTCCTCCTGTAATACTCTACTGCTTACAGAGAACAAACGCGTTATCTTCGTGAACCCTTCGTTTTGTCATCTCCAAGTGTGGACTGACTACTACGCCCGTTCAAATCCGCACGTGGTCACCCCAAGACATGAGGTGAAATCAACTTCAAAATTGGCTTATATTCAGGAATGTCTCATTTTCAGAACATTCAGCAGCCATGTGGGCAGTTTATCAATGAGAAAAAGCAATTGTTAGACGACATAATGGCTCTTGAAGAAGCAGCTTCTGCATAATTCTCAAACTCAGTTAACCCGCTTTTATCAAAATTCAGTTGTCTGTGATCCCCAGTTTTCTTTTTAATCACTCCTCGCATGTATAATACTGTTACATTGTAACGCTGCTTCAGTTTATCCAATAAATAGGTCTTTTAACAAACTATTTTTAGAATTCAGAAAGGATAGGTACCCACCCACAGACATGATTTTCGGAATTCCGCGGAGTCCGCGATGAGCTCATGGCATCTATTCGAACCAAGCGTCGTTACTGGCGCATTTCCAGATAGCGCACTTTTCTGCGCGCGAAATTCTCTCCTTTCAAAAATTGATTTTATGAACAGTGTTCCATCTCGTGCTTACTTGATTTCCAAGTGTATAGCCTTATTTTTGTGAAAAATTATATTTTCCCTTTACAGCCAAAAGGAAACAATGAACAAAGAAAACACGGAACAAGAACTTTCAACAACACAACTTCTCGTGAAACCCATCGGACAGGATGGCTCAGCGCAACAAAATCATGACGAGTTCAACTATCTGAAACAAGTCCAGCAGATTTTAACGGAAGGAACTCTGCGCACGGACAGAACCGGAACTGGAACCATTTCGATTTTCGGAATGCAGTCAAAGTACAGTTTGAGAAACGGTGAGTTCCAGAGTTACCGAAAAACGAAAATGAACTTAATTGAAACAGATACGATTCCGTTGTTGACGACGAAACGAGTCTACTGGAAAGGTGTGGTCGAAGAGCTCCTATGGTTCATTTCGGGATCAACCGACGGAAAGTACCTAAGCGAGAGAAATGTCAAGGTGATTGTAAATGTTATCTGAATATTTTTTATATCGAATTTTTAGATTTGGGAGAAAAATGGTGATCGTTCTTTCCTCGATAACCTCGGTTTCACTTCTCGCGAAGAAGGCGATCTCGGACCGGTTTATGGATTCCAGTGGAGACACTTTGGCGCAAAATACGTGGATTGTAAGACCGACTACACTGGACAGGGAGTTGACCAATTAGCCGAAGTCATCCGTCAGATCAAGGAAGAGCCGGATAGCAGAAGAATCATCTTGTCTGCTTGGAATCCATCTGATCTTGGACAGATGGTTCTTCCTCCGTGTCACACCATGTGTCAGTTCTACGTAGAGAACGGAGAGCTGTCTTGTCAGCTGTACCAGAGAAGTGGAGATATGGTGAGTAGCCGGTTCCTTAACGGAAAGTATTATACTGTATTTTGCAGGGTCTTGGAGTTCCGTTCAATCTTGCCAGCTACGGTCTTCTCACCCACATGATTGCTAAAGTGTGTGGTCTGAAAGCCGGAGTTCTGGTCCACACGCTCGGCGATGCTCATGTCTACTCGAACCACAAGGACGCCCTGAACGTTCAGTTGCAGCGCGAGCCGTTCTCCTTCCCCAAAGTTCGATTCACCAGAGAAGTGAAGTCGATCGACGATTTCTCATCCGATATGATTGTTCTTGATGGATACAAGTGTCACCAGAAGATCCCTATGGAAATGGCTGTCTAAATTACCTCACCTTTTCATTCGTCTAACATTTACATGTTGTCACATACAATTCCAATTAACATTAATCAGTTGCTTCACTCAAAACTGAAATAAGACCTCTCTCATCTTATAAATAGCTAAATAATGATTCAAAAAGTGTGGTAACAAATGCAAACAGTGGAAAGCTTTATTCAAACAATCCGATCAATCGTTCTTCGCCTTCAATCCGGCTCTGAGATCGGCTCCTTGGCACTCGGAAGAGTCCATCTCTTTGCCTTGGTACAGTTTGTCGTGATTCAACAAAACTTTGACTTGAATGAAAATGTCTCCGTCGGCAGCAAATTCAGTGATTTTCTCGAGTGACAGAAAGTTCTGAAAGAGAAAAAGAAACCAATGTGCTCGTAGAGATCAACTCGCCTGGAAGCCGAACGTTCCGTTCCGCAGGCCGTGAGGTCTCTCCAGAAACTCTTGAATCTCGTCTATCTCGTTGACGAAGATGGTCCTCGTCACTTCAAACGTCTCATCCGGTTCTCTCTCTTCGGAATGAACACTCACGAAGTTCTTTTCTATCCTCCGAAAGGATCGAGAAACTGACATCGCAACGGAACGGCCACTCGAGCACATCGTCCCATTCGCCCTTCATCAGGCACACGAACACCGAGAAGTACTCCCGAAACGCTGAAACTCGATGATTGTCTGCCGGGAGTGTCCCCTAATGCACCGTGTCCGTCCCCGTACGGAGCCGCAATGGCCATCATCTTGTATCCGTAGCCGTGCGAATAGAACGGTTGGCTGAAAAGAGAGCGGTGCGCCTTGCTCTTCGTCGCCTTCACGACTGCCAGTCCTATCTTGGGAATGTGGAAAGTGTGCTGACTTCTGAAACCTCCTGTTTGTCTGCGTCTCTCCAGCTCCTAACAATCACCCGAACTTCTCGAAAGCCGCCTCGGCGGTGTTCATTCGTTGCAGCATTCCGACGTATTTGTCAACGTAGAGCGACTGTTGTGTGTTGATTTTCGATCGGATCGGATTCAACGACTGGCACAGAAGGACCAGATGAAGATTGCTGAAACATCACAGAGTTTCCTTCCGGAGTCCCACCCAACCCCCCACCGATCGTCGCGAACGTGTCTTTTCACTTCGGTCTTCTCTCCTCTCTTGTGGCATCCGTGCTCTTTGAATGGACAGTCGACCCAGTTGCTGGGTTTCTTCGCCGCAACGTCCGTGGTTTCAACTTCCACATGGATCGGAATCGAGACGGCAACCCCCTGAGCGGAAGATCCTAAACAGACATTAGACCTCCAATCGAGTACGAAGACTCACTCGGACGAGTGATGGCAGCAGACTGAAACGGACTGTCCAGAGGAGTGGGTGGGTTGGAGAACGGGCGGATCTGCTTGTTCTGAGAGGATGGATTCAGATTGGAAGGAGTCCCAGCCGGTTGGACCAGAATGGGACGAGGAGTTATCTCTTCCATCACTTTCGCAGGCTCAACTCGCAGTTCCATGGCTCAGAGTTACCTGAAATGTTAGCTGTGGGGAACAACACGGGGCTCAGAGAAGTCGACTAAAAGCCAGTGTGTCGGGAGAGAAATGTGCATCGAAATGCGCGGCCGGCTCGGCGGAATCCGCCCGTTCTCCATGGAGACGTCAATTTTCGTCTTCAGATCCATGACGATTGCTAAGCGATGTGGAGGAGAAGAGAAATGAAACCGAAGGGATTCATTCTTGTTTGTTCCGAGGCAAAACAGAATGTTAGAAGACACAAATATGATTGGAAACGGGGGCAAAACGGGAGTGAAAATGGCTATGGCGGGGGGAAAGAAGTCGAGCAAATGAATCGTTGGAGAGGGGGGCGAGGCGAGGCAACATGGAAACCGTCATCGAATTTGGTGCAAAAGAACGGAAAAACTGAGGAGAGAATAGGAGGAAATGTACATGGATTGGTGTGATCCGCGGCGGGCGAATGGAATGCGCAACAAATGAGTTCCTATAAAAATGGATTGATTGGATGAGAAAAGAGCTAGGCAAGCGCCGGCGTGTTGTCGTAGATGGACGGCGCGCGGGCGATGATCACAACTGTTCCGAAAGCACATGCGAATGTGAACGTGATTAGGAATATTCGGTCCATGACGACTGATATGTACTTCCAGTCCTCGATTACCTGCAATCAATTACAAATAAGTGTTTCAAGAGAAATTACGATTTTGAAATGCCGGAACCCCGGAAACTCGAAAATTTTGTTCAGCTCGTAACTATTTTCGCGAAATCCGGAAGCCGACGTCTAAAAAATGTTCCGGAATCCCTAACTCGGGAGCTACAATAAAATGCTTTCTGGCGGATTTCCGTCCACTTCGTGAAAAAAGGAATCGCCGTGTTCTTTTCCGCTTCTCAGGCGCTTAGAAAACGGGAAACTTCCCTGGGCCGACAATTCAGGCTGATTCGTAATTACGGATTTATTCGGAAATCGATCGATTTTGAAACTCATCCAATCTGTGAAACCAGCGGATTTGAAGTTTGAACATTTCGGAAATCATTTTATTCCGAAACATTTTGTTGAACAGTCGATCGAAAATTCGCGTTCACACCTTTTCAGTCTTGATTTTCAAACCAATATCGGCGTATCGAAGTTCAACGGATTACTCAAAAGAAAAGATGGACAGATTTAGTTGTTCTTTTCCCGTTTTTTCGAAAACTTCGTTTCTTTTTCTCCCGAATTCCGAGTTCTTTCCGTTTTTATTCCAGTCTACGGAACGAGCTTTTCTCTGGATGTTTTTTGGTGGCTTGTGGTCAGACAAGATCCGAATCTATGCTTGTCTTCATATTTCAATCAAATCTCCATTAAAAAGAGCTCACTACTGTGAACAAAGAGCATACTAGTCCACGTGCCGCTCTGCGTGATAGTCTATTCCGATCACACTACACTGGATTCGTCTCTCTTCGCGAAACGCATTCATAATTCAGAATGTCAACAAACCGATTCGTGCACCTCGCGAGATACTCTTTGCAAACGGACGTACCTGTTTATCGTCTTCCTCGTTTTTCAAATGGTCCGCAATGTAGGCGACACTCTCGACGGCCGACCGAACTGGCGAGTTGTCACTGAAAAGGAGCGAGATGAACGGAACGGAATGGAGTGGAAGGCGAGTACCGGGGCAGAGTGAACGACGACTCTTCCTTGTTCGAATTGAGCCCTGGAGAGAGCAAATCCGAGTTCTGTGCGAGGATGTGGTTGACGCCGATGCTGAACGTCGACGCTCGAGAGTCGAACTTTCGGTTCGGCTGAAGAAAATGACAATTCATGGGGCGGAGAAGAGTTGGAGGAGACTCACTTTGCTGTGGTGTCCCGGAGGTTGTGGTCGAGTCATCAGGAGGTATTTGGGCAAGAAGTCGACGAACAGTCGCTTCATCCACTTGGGCATCGTATGCGTCGTTGGACTACGGTAGTGGACGTTCTGATGAATTGGAAATTGAAGGTGAATCGAGATGGAAGGAACTTACGAGTGTGACGACAGTGACGACGACAGAAAGAGTGACGAGGACCATAGTGAACAGAAGATATTTTCCGATGAGTGGAATGACGAGCGAAGTCGACGGGATGATCTCTACGAGGAGGAGGAAGAAGACGGTCAACGAGATGAGGATCGAAATGCACAGCGAGATCTTCTCTCCTCCGTCCGAGGGCAGGTAGAAGACGAGAGCGGTGAGGAAACTGATTCCGACGGACGGGAAGATCAGGTTGACGGTGTAGAAGAGCGTCTTTCGTCGCAGATGGATCTCGTAGGTGATGTCGATGAATGGACTTTCACAGCAAGGGTACCTGAAACAAAACAATCGACTGTCTCGTTCTCCATCCACAGACAACACACCGTTTCGAGTGTCTCTTTCCGGGAACATTGAGGATGTCCCACTCGACACTCGGGTAGTAATCGCTCAGATCGATTCCCCGATCGACGACCCAGACGACCTCTTTCGTCGGCCCGTCCACACCCTCCACATCCTCTTCGATCTCCTTCTCCAGATGCTTGTCTCTGTGCTGAAGATCCACTTCCAGACCTCCGTACGTCCACGATCCGAACTTCATCTCGCACTGTTGACGATCGAAAGGGAAGAACTCGACATCGATTTGACACATGCTGTAGAGAGGAGGTACTCGAGGAGTACAGTAACCCATTGGATACCTTTTGTAGATGGCTGGGGGCGCCCATTCGACGGTCCCGTTGTAGGTGAGTTTGGCCTTTGTCATGATGGTCACTTGGTAATTTCCATCAGCACTTGAATAATCGACCATCTTTTTTCTTTGCAATTCAGAGAAACACTCACTTGTTGTAGAGAACGACGTCCGGCAGCCAGATGGTGTCCGAGGGCACGTAGAGCACTTCGACTCCTCCGTATTCTGCTGGATCCCACCGAAGTTTATAGTCCATCCAGCTCTAGAAAGCGGTCTTCTCGGCAGTTCAGAAGAAGAGACTCACGTGTTGCAGCCAGACGTTCGTCGTCATAATCTGATTCTTTTCGTGTACATCTAGAAGTTGGCTGAGCTTCAGTTTGAACGTCACCACCAGCGTCTCGCCGTTCTCGCTGACCGGTCGCACGAGCTTATTGTAATCTGAAACCGAAGACGTTGATGTCAAACACAAGTGGCGGAGGTGTCCGACCTGCGATGAGGTCCTCGAACAGCCGATTCGCATCTCGATTTGCGTGTGTCGGGGAGAGGAGCAGGAATATGAGGATGTACGAAAAGCCGTGATCATTTGGTCCCATTAACCTGAAAATGAGGTACGGATAGACGAGAGAGACGGAGGGGGAGGGAGGAAGAGTATCAGATGGCACAGACGGAACAGCTCGCGAAAACAATAACTTCTCGAGAGTATAGTCACGAGTTCGGAAGAATCGAGGTCTCGAGAGAACTCTTTCCTCTTGATTAGTCCGAGAAGGATTCAATTTGGTAAGGGATCCATACTTAATTGGTGCGAACGAACCAAGACTAAGAGCCAAACAAGGAAACGCAGAAACAAAA
Source organism: Caenorhabditis macrosperma (assembly GCA_963932285.1). NCBI lineage: Eukaryota > Metazoa > Nematoda > Chromadorea > Rhabditida > Rhabditidae > Caenorhabditis > Caenorhabditis macrosperma. The sequence goes on from OZ010622.1 coordinate 7,142,934, forward strand.
GGAATGATAGAGAGAGAGAGGGAATACATGGCTGAAGTGCTTGGTTTGGGGGAGGGCTCCCTTCGGAGTGCTTTACGTTCCTCGTATCGATCGGACCACCGGCTCCTCGGCAGCACGCTCTCTCTCTGCCCCTCGCCCGCCTTCACTTCATGGTCCGGCGCAGAAGAGTTGAGCCGTCGGGGGGATGACGGAGGGCGGTGTGAGAGAAGAAAGAGAGAGAGAGATGGGGGAGAGGGAGAGCGTACACTTCGGCTCTCCCTTCTTTTCCCTCCAAAATGACTTTGAGGAGAGAAAAGAAAAGACCCGGGGACTCTCGTCTCGGAGCAGCAGCAGCGGAAGCAAAGTGTCGTTTTGACTCTCGGCAATGTTTCTCTCGTCGACCGCAAATGACGTGGCAACTTGGCACCTGACAAATTGATGGATGCCCACTTTTGATGAATGAGCTGTGATGAGCGGTTATGATGGATTCGGGGGCCTTCGTGAATCTGTTTTGTGTGTGTGCGTGGGGAAACAGAATAACAAGAAGCCGGTAATCCACTTTCCCTACTCTGTGTATGCCCCTCACGAACTTCCCGAATGCGAAATCTGTTTATCGAAGACCAATCGATAGAGAACTGTTGTGAGTCACTCTCCTCCGTTATCAGTTGGTCTCGTTTAAGTCAACAGACCCACTCACTCATTCCCTTCTCATGCAAACCAGGCGGTAACCGAGTTCTCTCTCTCTCTCTCACCCTCCGTTTCTTTTCCAGAAAATCAACGTTCCCCCGTCCGAAGTTCGAGGGATGGAAGCTCGCGAAGTTCTCCTCGGCCCTCCAGATATTCCAGATTGTCAGTCGTCTCCTCTCTCTCTTCGAACCAAAGTGTTTCAGATCGGCAGTCTCGTGTCTCTCGTGCTCATCGGATCCGTCGGCTCTCAGTTCCCTCCCACCTATGCGGCCCTCCTCACGTGCGTCTTCGCCACCATCGGATCCTCCGTTTTCCTCCTCTGTGACGCCTTCAACATCAACGAAACAGAGCCCGATGAATGGGTTTTTTGGGTTGAGACCGTTTTCAATCTGATAATCTGATAACTCTTTGTTCGCAGGAAAGCGTTTTCGTATCCGCATTCTCGTTCCTGTTCACTATCAATTCGCTGACAATGCTCTACAGTTCAATCCGATGGAACAACACAGCCTGGTGGCTCGCGATGGTAGGTGCTCTCCGAGGCCCTCCAACTAATATCCCTTCTCAGGTCGTTTGCACATTGGTGACCATTTCATTCATTCTCAGTTTACTACATGTGATGAAGAAACAGACGAAACGGAGTATTAAATTGTCGAGAGAAGAGAATGTTGTGCGTTTCAACACTCGAATGAATCGCCAGATCTATTTATTATCGACAAGCAACATACGTGAACATTGAAACAAAATACTGAAATAAAGAAACGGTTTTTAACTAAAGTAACGGGAGGGGCTCAGATCGATAAGACATTAATTAGACATTTTTAATTATTTACATACTGTAAAGTAGTCATTCTGGAATGGTCTCTGGCAGTGAAGTCGGGCGAATGTGCAGTGAGTCTGGTTTTTCTGGTGAAGACGTCTTCTTGGACTCTTCTTCCCATTCTGGGGGGAACGATTTTAGCGGAACAGTTGGGTCATCGGTCAGAAGAGCTGCTTCCATATACTTTTTCGAAATCGGCAGAGCCGTGAAGACTTGTCCCGGTCCATTACGCAGTGATTTCGAAGTGTCTTTGGTGGCTGGATCGAACGCAGGCATTTTGAGAGGAGTTTTTATAGCATCCGCGTGTGATTCGAGACTGACGTGAGAGTAGTAACGAATGAAGTCACTTATGGTCGTCAAGTACACATTGCTGTGCTCAAATCCCCATCCTTCCTCGTTGTGTTCGATGAGACAATGTGACACGCGCTCTCCGTAGAGAACACTCAATACTAGTTTATCAGCCTGAAACAACAATAACTTGAATGTTTTTCATAGAATTTTGTTTCTTACATGAGACGAAGAGCCTCTGACGAGAAAGATTCCGTCAATCGGTTCTCTTTTCAGTCCAAGGGCTTTGTCAAGTTGAGCTATACGGTACCGTGCATGAACCAATGCGTTTGCTGCGTTTTCCTTTGAAGTTCCACACATTAGATATTGAGCTGGGGTCCATTTCAACTCCATGTCGACCAGCAGCTGAGTTACTTTTGTCGGCTCATTGTTTATTAGTTCAGCGCCAGCATCGAGCATAGTTGCCATGCGGGTACTCAGAGAAGGGTCCATCTGATCATACACCGCGCTACGCAACTCCATCAGTTTGCAAAGACGGTTTTTAGAATCGAGCCGTTTCTGAGCGATCTCTTCGAGAATAACTGACAATTTCTTCTTCTTTTCTTGTGATGACGTCAGTTCAGCTTTGATTCGTCTGATGCTTTCCTCCAGAAACTGAACAAACAGGATTTTATTTCATATACATCAATTTCTGCAACTCACACTTTTGTTGTTGGAAAAAACGGTTTTGAGCATTTCACTGGTCGACTTTGACTCTCCAACTTGTGTGACCACACCGGACTCGACAATCAGAAGTTCCTGTAGTCTTTCCACTTTCTTCTCGTTATCACGGACAGATTGATTCAACGCGTGGTATAGGCTTTCAGCTTTCTCCATTTCCTGATGGGCCGAGTCATACAGTTTGGCTCCTCTCTCGAAAGCAAGGTGTACTGCTCGCAAGTTCTCAAGTTCCAATCGTTCACGCCACTCTGTAATTGACGAGATGTGTTTGGACAACATGGAATCGAGTACACATCGGTGTACTGTGCACTAACCGTGATCGTTTCTTGCGCTCAGAAGCATTCTGTGCTGATGATGTCCTTTTTTGAAATTTAGTTTTCCACTCTGGGAGTTACGACGAGCAGACATGGGATAAAGAAGGCGGACATCCAGAGAGTCGTTGAAGATGTTTAGTGAAATGTTTCGGTGGAACTCGATAAGGATGACAACGGAGTCATGAGTCAACGAGTCCAAGTTGAAGCCACATTTTCCGTCGTTCACCACAATACGCAAAAGCTTCACCTGGCCGCCAAACCTTGAAGAAAATATTGTTTTCTTTTATGTCGTTGAACTGAACTAACTTGACAGAGAGCGTGTAATCTCCTGGAATACTCGCATTTCGAACGATGAATGATCCGTCCGGCTGATCGGAAAGGGCTTTCGAGACGGTAACTCGGTCTGCTTCAGGCCAATACCATGCCTGATCAATTAGTCCGTGGGAAACTCCATGTGGAGTTCCGGGAGTTGTACTCATTCTTAAATAATTCTGCATATTAATAATACAAGCACAAAAGTAAAAAGAGAAACAATTGTCGGCAGATAACCGATTTTATTATAAAGCGATTCAAATCTATTTTTAAAAGTTCTTTTAAATATATTTATTTTACATTAATATGTTGACCGTTTTGGAAAGACCTTCATAACAATTACCATAGCGATGAACGACCAGAAAAGAAGAACCACAAGAAAAACTCGCATACAATCAAAACCGCATTTGTAGGCGTGGTGCTCAAGCCGCGTGCTTTCCGTCTGAAAGTGAAGCTTTGTCATATTTTGTTAAAACTTCAAACCTCGAGAGCTGACTTATTATCCTCTACTTGCTTTTGCATCTTTGTCAGTTTTCGATTATCCTCTTTTATCACATCATTTGCGGCTGTCATAACTGTCTTCAGTGACTTTGTCATCGACAGTAAATCGTTGGCAAGGTTTTCTTCTAGACGTTCGTTTCTCATGAATGTTTCGTCTTCTGGATTTATAAATATAAGATTGAGCAATATAAAAGTATTACCAGACGTATCCGCCACTTTGTTCTTTGCAGTTGAGAGCAATTGCTTACGAAGATCTGATCGGTATACTGAGCGCTGAACGGCGCGAAGGCCAGCGGCAGACTCTCTTCCCACATCTTCAATCGATTTAGCTACAAACACGGAAAATTGGCGTTTTTAAAGGTTCAGTGTTATGGAGTTTTTTTTGAATGTGCCATTTCATCTTATTTATGCAAACTGTTTCTATTATAGAACCGGTCCATAGTAGGATCGAACGGTTTGGCCATTTCATGTTCAACATGTCCATCTTTATGATGAGACAACCGGAGACAATCGAAAAAGAATGTGTTTGTTGTCAGGAATTTCCTCTAGAAACTGTGATACATAAAACACTGAACATTCAAATACTTACCACTGTGAGAATCGGTTGCGATAACTTGAACATCTGGGAATACGCGAGGAATTTTTTCGATGATTTTCAAACTTTCTTCTGCTGAGTTCTGAAGCGCAAGTGAATCCAATACACCTATGAATAAATCGGAACCTTGCTTTCGGCTTCTGCTAACAATTTCAACTGCATCACTTCTTGACGGTAGTCGTGAATCATGTCATTGTTGCTGCTGAAGATAAAAGGATAATTGTTTCGTTTTCAAAAAAAGTGTATTACTTACTCTTCGTCTTGGAGAACATATATAAACTTCTGCAGAATTTTCGTAGCTGCAGATACCTGAATCAGAATTGCTGTTATCTTTGTATTGTTCATGTTTCACTCACCTTCCAAACATTTGACGACAGATTCTCTTTTGTTAGCCGTTTCGTTCTCTCCAGAAGACGGAGAAATTTTAGCTCATTTTCAGAAATATGTGCCATTCCCCATCTGGTTGTGTTTTGAAAAGAAAACACGTTGCTTTCGTAACAAAAAAAAACTCGGCCGCGGACTAGAAACCCAACAAATGCAAGTGCGCTCCGTTCCAATCATTTTTCAAGTCATCATTTTCGAGCGCTCCGGTCACAAATTTTTCTTGTTTTTGTCTTTAACAGTACGCGAACTTTGATATTGTTCACTAAAAAAAATGGTAGCAAGAGTGTGAAAGTTTTCTGTAAACACAAACTCTTTCTCCTCGCGTTGTTTCTCGCAGAGCTCTCGTGATAAACTCGTTTTTCAGGAAATGGCCCGTCGTTACGATAGTAGAACGACTATTTTCTCTCCGGAGGGAAGACTTTATCAGGTGAATTAGAATTGTTTTATGTGTCATTCATACAGAATTTTCAGGTCGAATATGCTATGGAAGCAATCAGCCACGCCGGAACATGTCTTGGTATTCTGGCATCAGATGGAATTGTTGTTGCTGCTGAACGAAAGAACGTTCATAAGCTGTTGGATGACTCGGTCCTGACTGAGAAGGTTTACCGTCTATCGGATAACATCTCTTGCACTGTTGCTGGAATCACTGCCGATGCTAATATCTTGATCAACCATCTGAGATGGTGGGCGGCTAACTACCGCAACAGCTACGGAGAGGAGATGCCTGTTGAGCAACTCGTTCAAAATCTCTGCAATGAGAAACAGAGATACACACAGATCGGTTAGTTCATAATAGTATTTTCACAATAAAGTAATGCTATGATTCAAGGTGGAAAGAGACCGTTCGGAGTGTCGCTCTTGTACGTCGGATGGGACAAACATTATGGATATCAACTGTACCAGTCGGACCCTTCCGGAAACTACACAGGATGGAAGGCTACCTGCATCGGAAGTAATCACCAGGCTGCCGTCACCTTGTTGAAACAAGAATACAAATCTCCGAATCTGGAAGAAGCTAAGAAACTGGCCATCAAGGTTTTGTGGAAAACTCTGGACGTCAAGCTTGCTTCTGAAAAAGTCGAGATGGCTATTCTCACTCGTCGTGACGGAAAAACCGTTCTGGAAGAGCTCTCAACCAAGGAAGTTGACGCCTTGATTGCTGAGCACGAGAAGAAAGAGAAGGAAGCCGAGAGTGCCGAAAAGAAGTAATCGAGAACAATACTCTATCTCCCTAATTGTAATCACCCATTTCTCCCGTCTAATTTATTGTCTTGTTTTATTTCTTATCACCCGTTTTCCCCATTATTCAACCCGTTGGTGAACATAAAGCTTGTTTCTCTTCAACGTTCCCACCAATATAATCTTAGTGCCATTCGCATACCGGTAAAATCACGTTAACTTTACATGACCACGCTGAAAAAAAGGCAAAATAAAATGCGCCGCACCCTTGCGGGAGGCGGGGCGATGGGCGGAGCTTCGAATATTCTCGAGCTTTCGCTTTCGGGGAGCGGAATATTTGCTTCTTCATCCACTCACACATTTTGCATTACGATTTTAGATGGCTGATAACGGTAAAATTCAGTGCTACCACAAAGGATGCGGTCTGATGTATGATCCAAATGAAAATGACCAAGGTTTGTTGTCATTGTAATTTCAATGCATCTTCCGGTTTTTCAACTTTCAGAAGCTTGTACGTATCATCCGGGTGGTCCGTATTTTCATGATGCATACAAAATTTGGACTTGTTGCGAAAAGAAAAGCACCGATTTCGGTACGTGGCTCAATTATAAAGGATGTACACGCGGAAAGCACAGCAACGAGAAACCGGTTGATATCGCCAGAGTGGCAGCTGTGAAGGAAATTCGGCCTGAAAAGGAAGAGGAAGTCATTGTGTGGAAAGGATTGAACAAATCTGCTAAAGCTGATAACAAAGATGCCACTGATAGAGAAAAAGTTAACTTGAACGTGAGTATCACTGTTCTCAGATGTGGATAGGTAAACTTCCATGCTGTAGGTTGAAATCACCCCTGGAGCGATTGCTGCTATTGAAAAAAAGCTGAAAGAGCTGGAAGAAGCTTCCGAAAAGCAGGAAATCAAAGTTGGTGCTCCATGTCGAAATAATGGCTGCACTCAACTTTTTGATGGGTCCCCTAGCTCTGGAGACTGCCAGCATCATCCCGGAGCTGCTATTTTTCACGAAGGCATGAAATATTGGTCGTGTTGCAATAAGAAAACGTCGAACTTTGGTGCCTTTCTTGAGCAAGTTGGGTGTACCAAAGGAGATCACAAGTTCCGAAATGTATGTCTAACTTTGGCTCACAGGAATTAATTGAGCAATATTTTTTCAGAATGAAATTGTCAGCAAAGTTCGCGAGGATTGGTTCTCGAGTAACGGATCTGTGACTATCAATGTTTATTGCAGGGTAAAGAAAACTCGTTTAAAACGGAAATGTTATTTTTTATTCAGGGTGCTCTTCCGGAAACGGCAGATATTGTTTCTGATGGTCATACCCTTCGAGTCAACTTTAAGCATGGATTTGGGCACAGTTCTACGGACTTGTTTTACGATCTATGGGACGAAGTTATTCCCGAGGAAAGCCGTGTGATTGTTGGCGAGCGAAAAGTCGAAATTACGCTAAAACAAAGACATCTGGTTGCATGGCCTCGTCTCAAATTTGACCCGGATCTTGATGCTAAGAAAGACGAAGAGGTGTGATCATTGCTCAAAATGTCTCCATGGAACATATCGTCCGCACCCGCCCGTTGCTGCTCCACACCGATCTTCTCTTAAATTAATTGCTTGTGACAAGACACGATTTCAAACTTGCTTTTTCTTTAGAATTAATTTTTCAGTTATAAATTAAACCAGATAAATTTTCTGAAAATTATTTTTTGATCAATTAGCTCTTTCTGCTCATAATCGACGGAAAAGAGAAGGAAACTAGTTTCGTATTTCGTAACACGTAGAGCTGAATGTCATTGAGTCTCGTCGCGAAAAGAACAAAATTTGGCATGCGCCTTGAAACGACTGTAGTCTTGCTGTTTTTTCACGCGGGGCCACGTTTATCTCCTTCCAGCTGTTTCTAAACCAATCATCACACTTCCAAAAGAATGTTGGCTGCCATGGAGCCGGTAAACTTCGAATTGAAGCCGTCTCTGGATGTCAACGTTCCAATCACCACTCACCGGACCGCCCCAATTCGCAATTATTCCACGAAGCCGCTGTTGGTGAGAACGTTTCACTGTGTGTGATTTCCCTTTCATCTTTGTTTTTAGAGTTATCAAACTGTTTCGGGAGTAAACGGGCCGCTTGTTATTGTTCGAGATGTCAAGTTCGCCATGTTCGATGAAATCGTCAAGATAACTTTACCAAACGGAGAAATTCGAATGGGACAAGTTCTCGAGTCGTTCAAAAACAAAGCAGTCGTTCAGGTAATTTCTAAATTCATTATCACCAAAAATTCGAGCGTTTCCGGTGTTCGAAGGAACAACTGGGGTCGATGCGAAGCACACGAAATGCGAGTTCACGGGCGACATCTTTCGCTGTCCAGTCTCGATCGACATGCTCGGCAGAATTTTCAATGGTTCTGGCAAAGCGATAGACAAGGGACCGCCCGTTCTTGCTGAAGACTACCTCGATATCAATGGCCAACCGATCAACCCGTACAGCCGAATTTACCCGGAAGAAATGATCCAGACAGGCATATCTGCAATTGATGTAATGAACTCGATCGCTCGTGGTCAGGTCCGTCTTATAGTGAATACAATAATGTGAAAAATTTGTTTATTTTCAGAAAATTCCGATTTTTTCGGCAGCCGGACTCCCGCATAACGAAATTGCAGCACAAATCGTTCGCCAAGGAGGTCTCGTGCAGCTCCCGGACAGAAACCACGAAGCGGTGAACTTTGCCATTGTCTTCGCGGCAATGGGAGTCAATATGGAAACTGCGCGTTTCTTCAAGCAAGACTTCGAAGAGTGCGGATCGATGGAGAACGTGTGCCTCTTCTTGAATCTCGCGAATGATCCTACTATTGAGCGTATTATCACTCCACGAATTGCTCTGACTGCCGCTGAGTTTTTCGCCTACCATTGTGGCAAGCACGTGCTCGTTGTTCTTACTGATATGTCATCGTACGCGGAAGCGCTGAGAGAGGTAACAACAATTCTGAAGTTTGAGCACAAGTTCCCTCTAGATTTCTGCAGCTCGCGAGGAAGTTCCGGGCAGACGAGGTTTCCCAGGGTACATGTACACTAATTTAGCCACTATCTATGAGAGAGCAGGTCGTGTGAAAGGACGAGACGGCTCCATCACACAAATTCCCATTCTCACGATGCCCAACGACGACATAACACATCCCATCCCTGATCTGACTGGTTACATCACCGAGGGACAGATTTATGTAGATCGTCAACTTCACAATAGACTAATCTATCCGCCGATCAACGTACTTCCATCTCTGTCGCGCCTGATGAAGTCTGCCATTGGAGAGGGAATGACTCGCGAGGATCACTCGGATCTTTCTAATCAGGTTTGAGCATCAATGAATAGTTCTTCACCATTGAAAATAATCTCAGTTGTACGCGTGTTATGCAGTTGCCAAAGAAGTTCAAGCAATGAAGTCGGTGGTGGGAGAGGAGGCGTTGTCTCCAGATGACTTGCTTTACTTGGAGTTCCTCGGAAAGTTCGAAAAGAACTTCATTTCACAAGGTGTTTCATTTCTTCGCCCAAGAAACGCTTTTTTGATTCAAATTACAGGACATTACGAGAACCGTACAATCTTCGATTCGCTGGATATTGGCTGGAAGCTGCTGCGCATTTTCCCGCGCGAGATGCTGAAACGCATTCCAGAGCCGCTTTTAGAAAAATATTATCAAAGAAAGAAATGAACAAAGTCATAGAAAAATATTTATTTCTTTATGTATACATCTAATGATCTCTCCACGTTTTACAAGAATGAACAGTTTTAATGCTCCGTCATCATTTGAATGTACTCTTCCTGCTCCTTCTCGATCTTACGAACCGCTTCCAATTCAACTCTCAGTCGTTCCTTTTCGACTGTCAATTCGCGAATAGTCATTTGCAAAACCACTGGATCATCTTCTGCCACGTCACGTTCTTGAGTGTTCCTTGCCATCATTGCTCGAATTTTTTCAGTTTCTACAACACGGGCGAACTGAAAGATGATACTGAATACTATCAGTAATGATTTATTGATCTTACTTCTTCGATACTATCAATCAATCCGCCAGTCGTCGATTGGAAACTCTTGAGTTGATCATTGAATTCTGCCGATTTGGCTTGAGCACTCTGCAGAAGTTCACCGACATCTGAGCGTTTCGACGATTAAAACCTCCAATTTAAAGATAAACCTGGATCGATGAGTCGTAATTTGTTGAAATCGTCAACGAAAAGACCTGCTTTCGACAGTTGCTCGTCTCCCATTCTTGTGAAAAGACTGCGGTGAGACAGCTGTCTGTGCGGCGAATAGTTGCTATGGAAACGGAAGGGAAACGCATTTATTGGAGAGGACGGAGAAGAAAAAGAAGAAGCGAGAATTAAAGCGAGTGTGAAGAATTGAAAGAGTCGTTGAGCAGCAAGAACGAGAGAAAGAGTTAGAGAGAGAGAGAAAAAGAGAGAAGCATAAATAATAAATTAGTTGCATAATCACTCGAACTCTGTAGTTAGAGCTTGAAAATCTTCCGTCGCACTCGATTCGTCTCTTCGTTCGCCAGCTGCAAATGGGGAGAATGTGAATGAATCTTCGTGAACCAACTCACCATTTCGTCCAGTTTCCTGATCACTCTCTTGCTCTTCGCCGGCAGCTCTTTCGACGAGAGACAGTAGTTTCCCTTACTGTTCGATCGGCTAGTCGCTGTTCGAAGGTAGGTCACCTGAAATCGGCAGTTTCAATTGCTCCGTGAGCCGTTCGAACCGTGAATGATCCGTGACTGTCCGGCTGTGCATTCGCGGCCACACACTTGAGAAGTTCGCACTTTTTAGTTGCCGAATTTATGGTTTCCTTCTCGCCGGTGGCTATTTTCTCGCCTGTGCACAACTGAAATCAAACGAGATTCTCTCTCTCTCAATCGAAAACTTTCAGCTCACTTGGTTGTAGTAAGTTTTGAAGTTGCTCGTCGCGTTGCCCGTTGTTTCGACCTCCGGGGGTCCTGGGAGGTAAGTGTCTTCCTTCGCCGCAGAGCTGGGGGCCACCTGGAATGAGTGAAAGTCATTTGCCTTGGTCACTGGTCAGTTACCTGGATTTGTTGTTTATCCGAAGATTGCTGTTGTCTTGTCACTGGAATAGGGGAGAACGGATCAGCGGGAGTCGGAGGGTAGGACTCCTGTGCCGGTGGAGCGACTTGGACTGCTGGAGTATGGGACACTGAGACGTGTTCAATGTACTTCAGGGGATCGATGATCGTGTTGGGGCCGTCTTCCGAAGCGGAAACCTCTCCCTGCAACAGAGATCAGGTGACATGAAAGAGCACCTGGAGGAAGCATACAGTGAAACTGAGTGGGGCTCTTCCCTGATATTCCGGGTTTATCGATGGGGCTTGAGGCCGATCTTGATACATTCCCTGGTAAGACGAGGCGGCGGATGAGACGGATACAGGAACCGATGCCGGAACGGCAGCGGGTGGAGATGGTGGCGGTGGTGGCGGAGGAATCGGTGGTGGCTGATGGAACACCTGCAAAGTGGTGATGTCTCTGAAACGGAGAGCGTTCGGACCTGAGGAGTGAACGAGTAGCTGGGCGGTGGCATCGGAGCCGCGTAGTGGCTGACGGATGTGGGACATCCTCCGGGACTACTTGCACATCCTCCCCGGCCTCCTCCGAATAGTCCTGGAATCAAGGGTTCCGTTGAAGAGGAATTCATTCTGAACTTACCTCCGAATCCTGTCGGAAGACATCCGAACGAATCTCGCACGAGCAGAAGAGAGCAGCAAAACGAGAAGAGAAGCACTTGTGACATTCTGAATAGACGGAAGAGACTCGGAGGAGAGGAAGCTTCGGGGGAGACGGAGAGGAGGAATGGCGGACGGCAGGGGGCGCGATATGCAATCAGTGCGGGCAGCCGGGAATGGGCCGAGTTTAATGATGAAAGGAGGATGCGGGCGTTTCAGGTTTTCGATTAATTAAGAAGACAGGAAGAATGGAAAAAGAACAGCTGATTGCGTTCGATCGGCTGCCACGCAATGCCAGGAATTCCCAAAAAGTGTCTCTGTGCGGAGATGGAACGACTGCTGGCACGTTGCCAAGGAGTCGGTGAAGGAGAGAAAGGCGGTGCGAAGGAGTTGCGGGGCGGCTGCGGACAGGTTCGATGGGCACGTCGTAAACGGACGGTTGAGGCGCTGAACCGTGGCGAAGAAGATGTGTGACAGCAGGTAAACAAGCTGATACGAATACTTTTATGAAATCGGATCCGGTTGCTGGCCGGGAAGGCAAACAGTTTGCCAAAAAGTTTCCAGTTCCCACCCAACCCAAGTTTGTACTCTTGGCAGGCTTTATGGGCCACACACACACAAGCTTCGACTCTGCCGAATGATTTGTGGAAGGAGATACTCGAGGGGTGACTGGAAAAGAAGTGAGAGTGAGAAGAAAACGGATCGAGAGTCTCGAGATGGCCAAGTTTATAAAGGACGCCAGGGACGGCCATTACGGAGACAGCTTCAACTCAATCCGACGCCTTCTTCTATGGAAAATCATCTGATCGTTTGGCGATTGATACACAGTTGAGACGTGGTTTAGTAGTTGCGCGGCGGTTGGCAATGTTCCGTGAATAACTCGAACAAGGAACACGTTTTTTGGTTTGTGGAGGTTCTGAAGAAGAAGAAGAAGAAGAAGAAGAAGAAGCAGTAGTGGAGTCGCTTGTGATACTGAAGGAAATTAGCCGGAAAGATGACGAAAAACTGAATGAGGAAGGAAGGAAAGGGACGAGGTGATTCATGGGTTTAGGTTGGTTCGGGGGCGAAAGTTGCCGTGGATGAAAGGAGAGAATCGAAAGTGGGCGATACGGAAGGCATTGAGAAGAAGAAGACACTGAGCACAAGAGAATATCATTCGAAGACGTCGGTTCGTTTCGTTTTGAAACCGCAATTGAAACCATTCGTCTAATGAGTGGCGATCGCACTGTTCCTGTTGACTGACTCGTGGAAACGAGAGCGAAAGTGGAGATTACTGTAGACACCGGAGGACAAAATCAAGGAAGAGTGGCTGAAAAGTTAGCCATTTGGAAGTTTCCAAGAAAATTTGCATGTTCGCTCGACGCCTTCTCAATTTTGCGCATTTCTCTGAGTATATAATTACAGTAGTTCTTTTCTTCATTCTGTGTCTAATTGGTTGAAGTCTGGTGGGATTGGAAACGGCGGCAGCGGCGGAAACGACGAGAGAGAACAGCAAAAAAGCCGTCGAAAGAAACGGTGTACTCTGTGTTGGGCGGATTGGAATAATCAGTGGACGACGGAGTGTCTTGTATCCCGAGAGGTCAATTAACTTGCGGGGAGGGGAAAGATGGGCGGTTTATTATCGTAATAGTGCTAATAGTTGGCGACTGGGAACTGCCGGCGTTGTGTGAACATTGGCGCGTTCTGCCGCCTTTCCGCCCCTTCCGACTGCTACTCTTTATTCGGAAATATGTGGGAAACAGAACAAGAGATCGTCTCGTGAGACTGAAAATGAGAAGAACCCGAGTGAGAGAGATGGATGGATGGAACATTAGCAATTGGAGAGAAGTGCCGAGAACTCGTTTTCCAACGGCGGAGACGTCAGCTGGAGCTGGAGAGTGGTGCAGTTGACGGCGAGCTCTCCGCAGATTCGGACGACGTCGCGACGGAGTGTGTTGTAGGTCTGAAACGAATCCTGTTCAGAGAGAGAGACATCCAGTGGGTCTCGTACCGCCTGATCCTCGTTCACCTGCAACTTGGCCATCACCCGACTCATCTGCTTCATATCGTTCGCGATCAACGTCTTCGTCATGTCCACTTCGGTTCTCTGCGTCGCCGTCGTCACGCGATCCCTCAATCCATAGGCGACCGTCAGCATTTCGCGAAGTTGAGAAGTGACTTCCTTGACGAACTGCAGAAAGTCGTCGTTATGAGTGAGGTTGTTGAACGAATTCTGCAGTTTTGTGACCGCATCGCAGACTCCGTCCACACATTTCCGAAGTTCTCTCGATGATTTATCCTGGAAACAGAAGGAGAGTTAGGGACAAGGAATACAAAGAAATGGGGATACCTCGAAGCGCAAAGATCTTGTAGAAGTGGGCGTGTGATGGAGGTATCCATTCGAATTTCGGATGTTCTCGACGGAAGAGTGCGAAGTGGACGGCAGCTGCTCCGGCTCCAGCTCTTCGTCGTCCTCGTCCTCCTGTTCCAACCACTTGGCGTCTTCTTCCGCCTGTCTCTTCTGCTCTTCCATCGTCCGATAGACGGTCAGTGACGGAAGACTCGACATTTCAGCGACAAGAACTCCGGCCGGCTGAAACGAATGGGATCAACGGAGGCACTTCTCATTCACTCACATTCATCGGCTTTCCCACTATTATCTGGTCGAAAGGCACATTCCGAAGCACTTGTTGTCGAACGTCCTCAATTATCTGAAATATTTCCTTGTCAAACCACTCCCTCCATCGCTCACTCACTGCATAAATCTGATCTACAGTTGGTCTTTTGTGTGGTTCCATTGCCCACATCCGCGATCTCATGAAGTTGTACAGAGCAACCGGGCACTTATCAGGGCACGCAGGCCTCGTTCCCTGCTCAATGTGCGTTATCACGTCGCTGTTCGTGACTCCGGCCCACGGCTTGACCCCGAGAGAGAAGATCTCCCACATGCAAACGGCGAACATCCACACGTCGGACGCCATGCTGAATTGGCGATAATTGACCGATTCCGGAGCGAGCCACTTGATTGGCAGTTTTCCGCGCGACGCCGTGTACACTGCGTCGTAGTCGAGAGCTCGCGAGAGCCCAAAGTCGGCGAGTTTGACGCATTGCGGAGAGCAAACGAGAACGTTTCGGGCGGCGATGTCGCGATGAACGAAGCGGGTGGAGTGGAGGTAGACGAGCGAGTCGCAGATTTGGGAGCAGAAGAGAATGAGAGTGCGCAGGGGCAGCCAGTCTTTCTCCTGTTGCAGGTACTCGCGGAGCTCCCCGTGCGGAGCCAACTCGAGCACCAACCACATCGGCTGATCGACGCACACTCCGATCAGTTGGATGATGTGCGCGTGGCGGAAGTTCCTCATCAGACTCGACTCCTGGAGGATCAGCTGCGTGTCGGCTGGCTCCGCATCCGCTTTGCACACTTTCACGGCGACAGCGATGCGTTCGTCCTTCTCCTGATCATGGTAGATCGCTTTGTAGACATTTCCGAACTGTCCCCCTCCGATGAGCTCTTTCAAAGTGATCAACTCGCGTCGCAATCGGATGTTGTTGTCCACGTTGTTCGGCGTCTTCGGTCGGATCGTCGCGTCGTGCATCGTCATCGTTTCGCATCTCTCGATGCCCTTCAATTTGAACACACTGTCCCTCTGATTGTACAACATCTGATAGCCATCGAGGAGGTGAGCCAGCGACTGGGCGAGCTCTTCCGTCGACAGAGTCATCATGACCGGTTTGGCTGCTCCGGAGAGTTTCAGTTGCATCAACGTCTTCTCCGATCCGTTCTCCATCTTCCTGATGGTTATGTCTGCGATGGTTCGGAGTTCGAGAAGTCGGGACGTCTGAAATCTCTTCGTTTGATCTACCAACTGCAGCTGTTACTCACATCACACCGCTCATTGAGTCTGTACGAGAGTCCCGTGTGGGGTCCAACTACCAGTTCCACTGGATTCGTCCACCCGGCACCCAGACTCGCTTTGAACACTTCTGCGTCGAATTTGACGACGTCGAGGAGGAGAGCGAGACTTCTGATGATCGACTCGTTGGGCGGAGTGGACGAGAACTTTTTGACGTACGCAGAGAACTGCTTCTTCAAGTGACTATGCTGAAACACGACAGTGGGCAAGACGGAGACGTACTGCCGATGCTCACTTTTTGACCCGGATTGTGAAGAACATTGGGAATGAGGGACTGGATGCAAGCGTCCATGTCGAGATCCTCCATGTGATGATCGGCTCCCTTGCTGCAACAGTTTCTATTCCACCCCCGTTCTCGACCGCCTGCTCACTTGTGCTTGTGCTCTGCGTAGTCCCTACACACTTTCAGAGCGGCCACTTCGAGTGCCACGTCGACAGAAGACCTCCATGCCACGTGGCTGAAGAACTCGTCGACGACCTGTTCATGGAGATAGACGAACGCGGAGCTGTCGGTGACTTGCAGTTCATAAACCGACTGCGGCATGTACCGCATTCTCATCTCCATTCTGAAGCCACCGATTCATTCTCCTCTCCCCACTTCCACACTCACTTGATCTCGTCACTGACTCCGATCGGAAGATGTCGCGCGTAAATGTGAGGTAATTGTGTTATCCTGAGCATCGGATGGAGCCATAACGAATCGCCGGAACCTGCATAATTCGATTGGTGTTTGCCGTCTCTCGTCTCGATTACCCGCTGTCTGTGGCGACGGACCCGTGACGAGGCGGAGGGCGAAGTGGGCGACGGCCACTTGCGAGATGCCGATGCCACGCGCGACGACATGGATAACACGCTGCAACATGATTTATGGCTGTAACACAAACGTCCGTTTTTCGGGACGACGAGAGGAGACACCCGCGATTTATGTGACAACTTTTCCGCTTCTCCTTTCTCTCTTGTTCCCCCCGTTTTGAGATTTTTGGTATCTTGGGTGTACGGTAGATTTCTAAGTCTGCGAGTGACTACCGTAATTACGAACTATTGCAGACTTAATAAATACTTTCATTTTTGCTTTTCACTCTCCACATTTTTGTGCTCTTCTTCTTTTTCGTAACTCTCATCGACGTGCAGGTGATCAATCAAAACCACACCGGCAAAGAGCAAACAAATTTATAGCTCCGGGGGAGAGAAGCTGCTCTCCACGCGTCTCCTCGATAATATATCTCGTGGCAGTTCCCGCCGTGAAAAATAATGGCGACGACCTTCTGGGCGGCGGGGAAGCGAGAAGAATTCGTGTGCATTTTCCGGCTCCGCGGACACACTTCCGTGCGTGTTGTCATTGCGAAAATAAACACATTCAAAACGACGGAAAGACATAAATTTTATTGGCGGAACCCGACCAAGAATCTAATTTCTTCGAGTACCACTTTTTCCTCTTTTTCCTCCGGCCTCCCATGACATAGAGGTGAAGGACTAGAAACGATGCGATTTTATGGGCCATCTTTCGGACGAAAGTGCTCCTCCGGCCGCAATCCATTAAGATGATCAAATCGGTTTCTATCCTTCTCTTTCTCTCGAGAAAGAGCACGCTCGTTTATTGATTGATTAGCGAGAAAGATACGAATGTGATACGAAACAACGGGGCTCGCGAGCACTTTCTCAGAGGTCACTCTCGTTTGAAATGTGAGAAGCTCCCACTCCACCCACCTCGACGGTCGTCTGCTCATCGTATCGAACGGCTTTCGAGGCACCGCCAATGAGAAATACACGTGCCAGGCCTTCCATTACATGACGGACTTGTCACAGCTGCAAGAGAGAAATGGAAGAGGTTCGATTAAAAAGAGGAACGGGTTACACACGCATGTACACATAACCGGTCATAACAAACAACAATTGAAAGCGGAGGGCGCCGGGGCATAATGGAGCGAGAAAGAGTTGGGATTGAAATCCAAGTAGATGATGGACACAGGAGCAAACACGATAAGAGTGGAAGGAGAGGACACGCAAAGGTGTGAGGAGCAAATTGAAGGAGGGGGCGAGCACGGGAGATGGGAAAGACGAGCGACGAGCGGCCATCTGTCCTGCTCGCGGACATGTCTGACGACTGGAAGGGCGGTGCGATCGTTGGATGACACGACGTCTTCATCGTCATTCTCCAGATGACAACTGTGACGGGGCAAACAACAACACTGCTCTTCTTGCAGTGCTGCCGCTCTCCGGCGGCCGAAAAAAAGCAATGGAAAATGGGAGGAGGGGCGGGACGGCGAATGGCAACGCGACGACGGCGGAAGAGAGGAGTGGAGGGAGGGAATGATGGAAACGAGCGGAGTTGGGGAGCCGCCCAGGCAATTGGGAGGGGACCACAATAG
Source organism: Caenorhabditis macrosperma (assembly GCA_963932285.1). Classification (NCBI taxonomy): domain Eukaryota; kingdom Metazoa; phylum Nematoda; class Chromadorea; order Rhabditida; family Rhabditidae; genus Caenorhabditis; species Caenorhabditis macrosperma. Next base: position 7,160,700 of record OZ010622.1, read on the forward strand.
TGCGGGATAATCGGATGTCTCTCTATCGCGTTACGGCTCGAACGGCAAGAAGAAGAAGGAAAAGGAGAAGACGAAGAGGAGGAGGAAAGGGTGTGGAGGAAGGACGGACGAACGGTCGCATATTTGCATACCGGAGAGAGAGAGTAAGTGGAAGCGAGAGGGCAAGGACACGCACGGAACACACGCACTATGATAACGTTCATACACTGGATGGGAAGGGGCAATCGATCGATGAGACGTTTTTTAATGATGCATTACGGACCAGATGGCGTCATCCGGTCAATGGGGCCGCTTTTGTAGATGATATTGAAAGCACCGAGTGCTTTCTCTTTCAATCATTCTCTTCGTTTCTGATTTGAAACAACATATACCTCTATAAACAAAGAACAAGTACTGTAGCATTGATGACGTGACAGTGAGATGGAATGTTTGAGAAAACGCTTTGATTTGATTATTTGGAGAAACGGAGGAATTTCGAAATTGTTCAAGAAATTATCGATTTTCGAATGTTTTTTCCGGTCACTATTTTGTGTATCTTATTATTCGGCTTCTCCAAAAACTCTGAATTTGCCTCGGATTCTGCATTCAAACTTGGCGGTGCAATGAGGCGTAAGCATGAAAGCAAACACGCTCTACCGCACTTGGGCTACGGCGAGAGACCAGGAATCGATCTCTCTCTGCACGTCGTGTGTCGCCGAGTCTCTGTTCTTTCGTCGCCTTTTTTCACTGAAAACAAATGCTTTCCCGGACTGTTTCATCGGTTTTTAGACTGTCCATATGTTGTCATTGAATCCAATAAGACCCCTTTCCGTTTTTCAGGGTATTAGATTGCGAAATGGGAGAGTTCCTGTTCAACATTGACCACGGATATCTGGAGGCGCTGACTCGCGGATTGAAGGGAGGTCTGCTCACTCAAGCTGACTATGCCAACTTGGTTCAATGTGAGACTCTGGAAGGTGCGTTAGTCGAAGAAATACTCGAAATATAGATCAGTTTACAGACCTGAAGCTTCACATTCAATCAACCGATTACGGAAACTTCTTGGCCAACGAGCCAGGAGCGATTACCGTTCAGGTTATCGATGAGAAGCTCAAGGAGAAGCTTGTGACTGAGTTCACTCATTTACGGAACAACGCTTTAGAGCCTTTGGCAACGTTCCTGGATTATATTACGTGAGTGACTGCTTCTTTACCTTCCATCTGTAATTGTGTATTCTAGGTACTCATACATGATCGACAACATTATCCTGTTGATCACTGGAACTTTGCACCAGAGACCGATCAGCGAATTGATCAACAAGTGCCATCCACTCGGATCTTTCGAGCAGATGGAAGCTATTCATATTGCTTCCACCCCGGCTGAGCTCTACAACGCTGTTCTTGTTGATACGCCATTGGGTTAGTTGATATATTTTAACGTTAATACATTAAATATTTTCCAGCCAACTACTTTGTTGACTGCATCAACGAGCAGGACTTGGACGAGATGAACGTCGAAGTTATCCGCAACACTCTCTACAAGGCATACATCGAGGACTTCTACAAGTTCTGCGCTGGACTCGGAGGAAAGACTGCCGAAGTCATGTGCGACATTCTTGCTGTGAGATCAATGAACGTTTACAAATTAAAATCGGTCGTAATTTCAGTTCGAAGCTGATCGTCGTTCCATCATCATCACTATCAACTCCTTCGATACCGAGTTGAGCAAGGATGACCGCCAGAAGTTGTACCCACGCTGCGGAAAGCTCTTCCCGGATGGTCTCACCGGTCTTTCCCGTGCTGATGACTATGACCAGGTGAAGCAAGTTTGCGAATTCTACGCCGACTACAAGCCGCTCTTCGAGGGTTCCGGAAACGGTCCAGGAGAGAAAACTTTGGAAGACAAATTTTTCGAGCATGAGGTCAGTGAGCTTACGAGTTATGAAAAACGATCAGTAATTTCCAGGTCAAACTCAACGTTCACTCTTACCTCCACCAATTCCACTTTGGCGTCTTCTACGCATTCATCAAGCTGAAGGTTAGTAGTATTTCGATAAAATTGACAACAAAAAATGAACGCCCAGTTAAAAACAATAGCATACGACCCTAGAGACCAATTTTTCAAACAAAGAATTGTTTTAGGAGCAAGAGATGCGCAACATCATCTGGATCGCCGAATGCATCTCGCAACGACACCGCACCAAGATTGACAACTACATCCCGATTCTGTAAACTGGCTGCATGAACGACGACCGCCGCTCTTCAAATAAACACGACAATTCTTAGTCAAAGCTCCCTTGCTTCCCTGTCCCATTTACGTTTTCCTTTTCTAACTTTCCTTTTCCGTAAGTTTCCTGTGCGATTGTGATTCGTTATCATTCCATAGCTGAAAGTAAATTTGTGAAAATTTACTAGCACACAGCCTTATCTATTTTCCCATCCCGTATCAAATGTATGTAGAGTCCCTTATAGTTCTTCTGGCTGTCCGACTTAGACAATATGCCCGTCTAACCACTTCCCACTTTAATTGCGTAAATTTCTGTCTTTTTTCCCTGTCAAGTAAATATCTTCCGCGTTAATTCAAGTTGGAGTCTTCATGTTGCACAACGGCGTTACAGTTGTTAACCTAGTTTCCCAACCGTGTTGCCAGGTTTCAAATAGCACGACACCTAATTAGGAAATGTTCCGAGAGGGCCCTGGCCACCTGCAGCTGTGTCGGGGCAGACGACCAAGGTTGTTTGAATCTTCTTCTTGTGTTTCGCTCGCACCGGTTCCCACTCTTCTTCACGAAATCTTCCGTTGTTTTCTTGAGGCTTTTAGACGACAAACCAACCTGTACCTCCACTGAAGTCTCTCTTTAATCATGCTCCTTTTCCATTTCACCCTCGACTGAACTCATTCGGACGCAGTAGTCGTTCACTTCCAGTTTCCAATCGAGAAGAGATCCACGCGATGCTGAGTTTCACTAATCGCGGTCTGCAAAAACCGTGTTTTTTTCCTAATTCTTTGCTGCAAAAACTTTGGAAAACAATAGAAAACAACTATAATTCGCCGTTCGCGCAATGAATTTCCATTCAAAAATCATCAGTTTCACAAGTTGTGCAACAGAGCGCATTCCGTATCGAAGAAAAACGGATTCCTCGCCTATTTTCATTCCTCCCAAGACCGTACTCACTACAGCAAAATGGAGGGTGTCTCGCGAATGGCCGGGTGCCTATAAAAGTGTGTGTGTGTGTGTTCTGTCACTCCTCCTTTCACGTATACAACAAAGTCGTCGTGTTTTCTCGCGAGTCGCCCCTTCTTCCTGTTTCCATTCTCGAACTCTCTCTCTCTCACAAGTAATACGCGGCAGAGCGGATTAGTAGCTGCCGTCCGTCGCCCGCAGGTACTCCACAATTAATCATCGGCAACTCGGAACACGCCCTTCGCCCGCCCCCCGTTGCCTTCTCGAGCCATAAATCACAAGTGAAAGCGGGCCGTTTGGAGCCGCCCGTTTCGCATCGCTCTTCCTTCCCCTTCGTATTCCTTTTCCCTCTGTTTGTTTGTTGTTTTTTGTTGTCTCAATGCTGGCTGTAATTGAGGACACCTACTCTCGGAAGAGTGAATGACGCAGTTTTCTTCCGAAGACACCTGGTAATTGTCAGTTTCAATGCCAATTCGAAATGCGTCGAGAAACTAGATCGAGTAGGGGCAGCCGCTTGATTTACGACTGTTCCCCCACCTGGAGGAGACAAAGGAAGGATTCTTCTGAAAGTCCACTACTCCTACAGTAATCTAAGAATACATGACAGTCTACTTGATATGTCGTGAATTGACATACAGTAACACACAAAACACGTATACTATTCTTAGAACTTCCATACTTATTTTGGCATTCGAAATTCCACCGAAACTGAAAATTTAACAATTAACATTTGAATTTCGAGTAGAATCTCAGAAAAGTTGGAGGTGTCCTCGGAGCACGTTCCAGTGCTCTCTGGCTATATCTTTTGTCCAGCTCTCAGCTCTCAAGAACCGCTTGGAGCCAAGTTACAAAAATTTGAATTCGAATGATTTATACCGCATAGTTAAATGCGATACACGGGGTAATGAGCGAAACCTACCTCAATTGAATTTTCAATTTTTCGCTGATGAATTCAAAAAAAAATGCGTGTCTAATTTTAACTGGAATATCTTCTGCTTGGCTTAGAAGACACGGCGATGCCTTTTGCATAGTACTACTGTATTATGAGTTCGCCGCGAGCGTGGACCTCATTTCTGACGTGAAACGTGTTGAACTTGTCTGCGTCTCTGAAATTTACGTGCTGCCTCGCTATTTCGTTGCGGGACCTTCGCTGACACCGCGATTGCGGAGTCCACGCTCGCGGCGAACTCATAATAGTGAAGGGTTAATTTTTTCGAAGCTCTTTAGACCTTTCAAAAACGAGTTACCGTAACTCTTTAGTGGAGCGCGTTTGCTGACTACATCGGCCCCGTGTGCGATACTGTATTAATTGAAGAACGAACAAGAGAACTTTTCATTCTCCGCTGCTGACTCAGTGACTCAGTGCAACCTCCCCCTCCTCCGGTTGAAATGCCACCTGCGGAGTCGGGGGAGGGGGAGCACAAAACAACAGCTGAACGGCGCTTCCCTGAAGACACAGTGTTCCTTGGAGACGACGGCTAATGCGAAACGGTTCGAGGAGCAACGCGCCGCGCGACTGTTTGCTCTGCGGATGTGGCAGCATCGGGGCGGGCGGCTTGTCGCCTCCGCAACCATGTACTCGCCCTCATGTCTCGGGCTCATTAAGCCGGTGTCGCTTTCCATTCATTCCAGTACATTCATTCGCGAATAGTGCTGCTGCCACGTCAGTTGGCCCGACCGGGGGGAGGCAGTCTCCCAGAAACCACTCGAATGCTCATCCTCATGCTTTGTTTCTGCATATATTTGTGCAATCGAATATGCAGTAGAGTCAATACAAAAGCGACGGTGGGGGTGCACTCCGTAAAAAGAGTCGCATTCATCTCGAACGGAGAGAGAGAGAGAGGGCGAATTCTCTCTCCCTCTCGCCTTCTATTCATTTCTTTAATTACACGAAGCAGAACACGTCTATGAGAGTAGTTTCGAGTGGTCGACGACACGGCCATTTGGTTCCGAACAATTCATCCCCGCTTTTTTTTTCTCTTCCAGTGATTTTTGCCGGCGGGGATGCCGTCTCCAAATCGGTTTTGTCTCTCCCTCCTCTTCCGTTCGGTTCCTCCGCTTCTTCTCCTCCTTCCGATGCCAATTGTCTGGTTGTTGGTTTTTGAAAATGTTCATTCGCGTCCATCTCCTAAACTTCTGTATGCAACGAACATCAATCAATTTCCCTTTTGATTAGGCTTTCGATGCTATTCGTCGCTGCTGACCTCTGTTCTCTTGCCAAAGAATTCGTTCGTCTCCGCCCGCCCATCCATCCAACTATAGTCATTTTTCGTACTAAACGTGTCAAAAGTGCGCCTGAAACCCGAGAAGCTCTTCCCTTTTCGTCCATTTGTGACACCCTCTCGCGTGCACTTTCTCAAGTGTTTTTCAAACCGCTTCCTGTCTCTTCGTGTCTGCGTCTCCATCTCTCTCCCTCGAGTTTCAGATAACCATCAAGAAGGTCAAGTCGTTCGTCTGCTTCCGTTCGTTCCCCCATAGTATTTTGTTTATTTTTGTCTGCTTTCTCCTGTCCCTTTGCACCAATTGTCCCACGGATTAGCCCCCTTCACTGGCCTCTTCTACTCGACAGTAGGCAAGCGAATTGCGACACTCTCTCTCTTGTTTTGCCTGCCCGCGCGAGAATCCAGTCCTTTTGTAGGTGTCTTTGTACACACGTTACGCCATCGGGGCGCTTCTGATAAGAAGCCATCAGCAGCAGAAGCAGCAGCAGATTCCTTTCGCTAATTATTCCATATAACGCAACAAACAAAACGCGCCTCGTCTCCTCCTCCACCCACTTGTCAATGATTATTATTATGGCTAATACCCGCCTTTTTTCGTCCTCCTCCTCCTCCTTATCATTCTCATCCATTTTCCGACACATCGTAAAGATAACCCAACTAGAGGAAATAATTCGAATTCTCCGTCTCCTTTCCGATTGCCACGTCATATCAGTGTCATCTTCGCAAAAATGAGGTAAAGAAGGAGGAAAGGAGAGGAGGCGAGTGTGTAACACGCAAACGGAATGCGCTTTTCACTTTCCGCACCACTAAGGTTAATTATGTGCGATGAAGTCATCACAGACTCCCCCCACTCGTTTTTTGTCCCCTGAATAAACCGAATTCAAATTACGGGTCGGACCGAGTACAGTGTCGGAAACCCCTCTCCTCCCACCTCATTTCGAGTTCACAGCACACCCGTTTCTTGTTCTCTCTAAGTCTCTCCCTCTCTCCCTCTTCTCAATCACTTTGTTGCGAACGGCACTGATGATTTATCGTTTGTTTTACCGACTGGTACGAGTGGAAATCAATCGACGACTCCACGTCACTAATAGCTCTCCAGCTGTAGCTCATAATAATCTCCTTCTTCTTCGTTCATCATTTCCCAATGTCAGTTTTATGGAGCCGCCCGTCGTTCCGAAACGACGTTTTGTACATCTGTAACATCCCTCTCGCCGTCCGCTTTCTTCGCTTTTTCCCTCTTCCAGCCTCCTCATTTTTCGACTCATAAATCACAGTCGCTGATTGCCTCGAACCTCATCGGGTCGTCGTCGTCGTCAACTTAGAGACATTGACAGAGAGAGAGAGAGATGAAGAGAGAGTGGTTTTTGTAACTATCGTAATCACGCGGAAGCCGCCGCCTCTTCGCCCACCCGCCTAGATATATCATTTTGCAAACCATGATTAATTTGTATTTCTTCTCCCTATCCCTCTCTCTCTCTCAGTTGCCACGTCGTTGCTTGTTCGTTTGCTAATCTAGATGTACGAAGAGACCTTGTGCGCGAGCGGCAAATTGAATCCGTTCGCAATCCGCAAAAAAGCGTGCATAGGTATTATTCGTGGGCGCTGTTGCCAAGGCCGCTCCTCTCTCGCCCGCCGACCTTTGCAAAGTGCCGCCCGTGCCACGTGGGCCTGCTTCAATCCGATCTCATCGTCTTCCTCCCCCATCAACAGGTAGTAGTATACACACTAAGATTTGATAATCATGTTAGTGGACGCAGTGCGTGTTGGACGCGGAGAAAGCAGCAGCAGCAGCGGCGGCTAGAGGGGGAGAGTGTAAAAATGAACGGCAGATAGCTGGCGAGCTGAAGACGCTGTAACATAGGGGAGGAGGGGTCGCGGGAAGAAGGCCGCTTCTCTCCCGCCGGGAAGGGGAACTAATGAGAGGGGCGGACGAGTGAGTGGGCGCGTGGAGAGACGCCGTCGTGGCCACAGATGATCGCGGCAGCAGCAACAGAGGGTCCCCTTGGATCCCACCGACCACGACGCGAGGGGAGGGACAGCACTTTTTCGACGAGACAAGCGTGTGTCGTTTCGTACAATTCGTGTTTCTATATCAACTTCTTATCACTCACTCTTTCTCTTTTCTATTCGACTCTGGGGTTCATTGCAGAACGAGAAGAGAAAAAAAAAACGATGATTATGCAAACACAAACAAACGGGAGGAGGAGGAGGAAGAAAAGAGCACAGAGATGCTCCCCGAGCACCTCCGATTTGACACCGAGAATCACGGCAGCAGCGACTCGGGTTCGGTGTTTATAGGGAGGGGCGGGAGGAGCACCTGAACCATTGATTAGAGCAAACATTCCAAACAGTTTCCAACCTTTCTTCCCATCGATTAACCTCCTTTTTTGTGTTTTCCGAGGTTTCTTCAAAAGTTATTTCTGTTGCCCTGCCCAAAATGAAGCCCTCTCATTCCGTTTTCTTCTTCTGATTCCGTCAACATCTGCTTCCCTCTTATCAGTTGTCCAACTGTTCTTCAATTTACTTCGTTTCTTCTTCTTCTTCTTTCGCTGCTGCTGCTGCTCTTCATTCCAATCACCATCAAAACATTTCATAATCTGCTTTCGTAATGTAGCTGATAACCTATCAATCTATCGATTTCTGGCACACTCATCAGATGGTTTTTCCCCCGCGCGCCATTCGTGCCCTTTGTCTGCCCCCGACCGCACTCTACTAGTACATCGTTTTTCGCGAGTTTACCTATCTCTCCGAAACTAGTTGTGCTCCCCCCTCCTGCCATCCCCTCAAATCCCGAACTTCTTTCCATTACTTGGATCTCTCCCGGCACTCGAGAGATTCGTACGTGAAACTCGCAGAGACGCAGCAGCAACTGTATATTGACTCTACAGAGCAGCAGCAGAGAAGCCCTTCTTCTTCTTCTTCTTCTCCCATTGGCTCCCTTTCGCTGCGATAATCCCGCGATGCGATGACTTCCCCTCTCCGTTTTTGCCCTGTTCGCCCCGTTTTGTTGCCAATTCTTCCGCCGCCCCCACAGCTCAATGAATCAACAACACGTGTGACACTGGGATTTCGAAACGGAGCAAGTTGCATTCAGAGAGCACACTCCGTGAAATTGTCCCCCTCGAAACACCACGAAGTTCAGTTCATTTTCAGTTGTTTTAAAGCCATTTCTCGCGTTTATTTCTAAGGAATTCCACCGCTGCCGCCAGTCTCGAGTAGTCACAAGTTGGTCCGGTTTCGAATTGTTTCGGGCGGGTCGTCTTGACCAGAGACCAAACTCTGAACAAGTTCTCAATGCTCCAAGAGTGCTCCAGTTCTTGGCTTGTCACCCACTTGTAGTGTGTCTCATTTCGTCAACGTAATCAGCTTTTGCGTCGCCGAAAACACACGCGATTCTCTCGGATTTATCCGTCTTCTCCGAATCTCCGTTTTATAAGAAGAGACGAGAAAAAAGACACAATTTCCGTTTTCCAGAATGGACGACGACGACACTTTCACTTGTCGAATACAGTACATCAATGATTCGGATCCGTTCGCCACCACCTCCTCTTCGTACCTCGAGCCCATGAGACCAGTCACCTTCAAGTTCAGATTGCACGAATGCATCAGTGAGTTACAGTATTCCCAGCTGTCCTTTCCATATCGGATGTTGCAGGTGATCAGTTACAAGATGTCATCCGAACCCTTCGGGCTCCTCATAAGACGGGCGACTCTTCGCTTCAAGTCTACCGTGGTCTCGAGGGTGGCGGAGGAGAGTTGCACACGTATCTGGACAACGACATGACGTTGGCAGATCAGCAGGAAGAGCTGGATATTCTAAAGGCGGACACGTAAGTCTCTCAACGAAAGGGATATCTTGAACGGCTACTGATGAGTGATATGAGTGATAGCGGCGGCGGGCGGAAGGGGAAAGTGATAATTAGGCGAAAGTTCGCATTCGCGAAGGGCATCTCAAATTGGGTCATCTGGTTTTGCCAAAGCAACTGCATGATCTGTTCGCGGAGGAATGTGCACCAGAAGATATGGCTCAATGGTGAACATTGAGATCTCTCCAGTACAGTAATCTGTTTAAAAACAACTATGAAATCAGTAGTTTCAATGAGAACTCAATCGCTAACTGTTCATTGGGTTCCTCGAAGAGTTCTCTCTCGATCCCTCGAAGTTCTCTCCCTCAAAACTGCGACACCTCGGTCCGAAAGTCTCGATGCGTGTCCATATCTCCGCTTCTCGTCTGCATATCAATTTGTCTGCGTCTCTGCCTCCCGCCACACTCTCTCCGTCGCACGATCACCTGAATTCTCAGCTGGACTTCTCCATCGCTATACCAGAATTCGACGGCCGTCAAAGCAGCTGCGTCGCTGTCTCCCCGTACGCCACTTCTTCAATTATTTCATTATAAACATAAGAAATCGTCGTCTTCTGCGCACGGACCCCGCCTCTCGGAGGTTTGCCCCTGAACGAGAAGAGGAAGGCCGACCACTTTTCCTTGACGGTACATTGTTTATGTGCAACCGACGAACGGTCTGCGTCTCTCCGTCTCGCACACTCTCTCTCTCGCTCTCTCGCCCCGGGCACTTGTTCCGAGAGCAACCTGTATTTACTCATTTGCATGTATTCATTTGCTACTCTAACAATAATATCGCGCCTATCTCGTCTCCTCCCGTTCGGAATTTACGACTTTTGGTTCCATTGTCCTTTCGTCCTTCCATCGACCTCATCTCTCTCTTTCTTCTCATTTCTCTGTTTTTCCTTGTTCCAGCCTTCCGTGAATGCGGTCGCATTGCAGTCCGGCGACCGCTTCCTATGCTCCCCCGGTCGTCAAATCGCGAGGGCTCAGAACCTATGATATCGACGTGGGAGGTCCTGTTCCTTCGGGAAGGGTCACTGCCTTTCGCGCGACTCCAATTGACTTCGATGAGCCTGTGAAGTCGTCTAAAAACAGTTCCGTGTTTGCAAAGCCTTTCATTCCGACGTCACTCTCTTCTGAAGCGTTCGCCAAACCCTATGTGCCTTCTGTGAAGTCACCATCGACGTCGGAAGTGTTTGCAAAGCCATTCATTCCGAATTCAACGTCATCAGAAGTTCTCGCCAAGCCCTACAACCCATCATCACAACCTTCATCCAGTACATACTCTTCGCCATCTTCATTCTCGAAATTCCCGGAGATCCGAGCCAAACCCTACAATCAAAGTGCTTCCGATGGCTCATCGAGGTTCGCAAAACCGTACTCATCGGACACGTACTCTGCAAAGGTCTACACGCCTCCATCAAAGTCATCAGAATCCGCCGACAGCTACAAACCTCCCACGAGGGCTTACATCAGTCCGTTTCGAGAGTCAGAAGGACCGCCCACTTCCAGTCTCTCCACTCACGTTTCCGATGAATCATTGGCGAGGAATGCGAGTATGCTGTCGGTGATGAACGAGTTGCCGCTCATCGTGAAGCCGCTCCGCAAGTTCGCCGTCCAAAGAAGAACGACTCTCGTGGAGCCGCCGACCGTCGAACCGCCCCAGATGTCACTGGATGCGTGCAGTTCTCTTCCCCGCAACTTCCATCGTCCAACAGTTCTCCACTGCGCTGCGCCTGTGGTTATTGGAGCCGATGCGGAGAAAACGGAGCCTATTCCGTTCATCGACGACGATCTTCCCCCGCAGCCGCCTCCCCCTCCACCGCCGACGGCTGTCCCGAAGACACCCCCGCCGATGGTCCCGTCACACTCTTCTTCCTATATTTCACCGATGACTACGGTTCCGAGCCAACCTTCTTCTCTGCATCGAAGAGAAGACAGTGGCTACCGTTCGATGGAAAACATTCGGAAGTTGAGTGTGCCCGAGGGATCCCTCTCCGCTCCAGTGATAGCGACAGTAACTCCGTTCACTTCGAAAGAGTCAACGTCGAAAAGAGAAGAAGAAGAAGAAGACGAAGAGCCATTCGATTGGGGAGATGAGTATCTCACTTCGAGGGTCAAGTGAGTAGACAGGAACCTGTTTTCGGTTTCATATTCGGCCCCGGGGGGCGCAATTCTTTGAATTCCGAATACACGCCGCTATCGGGATCACTCATCACTTCCCCCCAAATTGCATAATTATAATGGCCTTTTGAAACGAAAAAACGAGTATTCTTTGCAGAAGAAGATGCAGTTTGGTCCTCAGAACACAGACGTCGTTGCGAGTGAAGACGATCATCGGTTCGTGCTCGAGAGATATCTGTTCCCCTCGAAACCCGAATGCTTTCAGACAAACTTCTCAACTGTTCCGGTCGTGATCAACGGCGTGCACTGTTCTCGCTGAAGCAGATCTTCCAGGTGGGTGTCCAGATTAGATGCCTATCTCTGCTAAGCGTCTTGGTTCGTGCCCACTGGACCGTATGTTCCTCGTTTGCAGGATGATCAAGATCTGGTGCACGAGTTTGTGCAGAACCAGGGACTCGATTGCATGATCCGATTGGGACGGACCGCCGATCAGAACCACCAGAACTACATCCTCAGGGCTCTCGGACAACTGATGCTCTACGTGGACGGAATGAACGGCATCATCGCCCACAACGGCACCATCCAGTGGCTCTACGAACTCCTCGACTCACCGGTAAGGGATCCAGAGAATCGGTGGAGAAGACGTGCTTAAATGTGTTTTGTCCAGTTGTACAACGAAGAAGAGCGTAAAGAAATGTCACCGTTCCGCCTCGAATGGGTATTTGTCTGTAGAGTGACCATCGCATGGTATTCGTAATGAATGGTTCAGAACAAGAGATGAATCTTTCTGTCTAACCAATTACCTTTTTCTGTCGCACGTTGCATGATTGATGTCGCATTCTCTCTTTCACTCACAATCGCCTCGTTTTTCAGTTCCGATTGGTGGTGAAAACCGCTCTGAAACTGCTTCTCGTGTTCATCGAGTACAACGACAACAATGCGCTGCTCGTCCTCTCCGCCATCCAGACCGTCGACAAGGGAAAGAGTCAACCGGATTGGTCGGGACTCATGAAGGTGCTCACGGAGAAGGATTCTCCCGACGCCGAGACCCTCGTCTACGGAATGACTGTGGTGAATAAGGCGCTACACGGAATCCCGGATCGGGTGAGTGATGAGAGAGCGGAAGATCTTCTCATTCAAGGAAGTTCAGGACACGTATTACGACGCAGTGGACACTCTGGACACGCTCGGAATGGAGGAGGCCATCAAGAGTATGAGCAGATCGAGCAACAAAGAGCTCGAGGAGCAGTGCAGGCTGTACGAGAGAGAGCTGAAAGAGGAGGACGAGCGGGGAGACAACGACGACGATGTGGTGAAGATGAGGTGGGTGGGGGTGTGATCTCTGAATGCATCGAACGGCATGGTCTTTGATTTCGAGTTGCTTAACTCATTTGGAGTGTTTCCATGTTGCTAACCGTATTTCTAGGTCCTCTGACTCGTTCAAAGACACGTCGCGTCGGTCGAGTCAAGGATCACACGATTCGGCGATCACGATGGGCAGCGAGGACGGATCGAGAAGTCCCGACAGCTTCAAACAGACGCCGTCGACGCCGTCGCCGGCTCCTCCCGTCCACGCGGCGGCGCCTCCTTCCCCGCCCGCACAGGTCACTCAGAGTGCATGCAACACGCTGGAACGAAGGTCGAGAGCGATCGAACACGAAATGCCGGAAGACATCGAGACGGCGCTGGAGAAACTGAACAAGGCGCTTCAGAACAGACGAGAGGCCGAACGGCAGAAGGCGGAAGAGGCGAGACGGAAGGAAGCGGAGAGGATGGAAGAGATAGAGATGATGAAGCAGCAGGCGGAGGAGAGGAGACGGAGAGAAAGAGAGGAGGAGGAGAGAAGGCGGCGGGAAGAAGAGGAGGCGGAAAGGGAGCGGATGAGGGAGGAGCGAGAAGTCAGGTTTGTCGGTTGAAACTGTTCGGCATGGGTTGATTAGTGTAGACATAGAGAGAGAGAGAGCATGGTGGTGGTGTGAGATCGATGACGTCACAGAGACGAGTGTGCTCGAATACGTGGATGTTCGTTTAGATTCGCAAAGAACGACGTCATCGCCACGACGTCTTCAGCTGCTGACGACAAGAAGGCGACGATGAGAAGACGTCATGAAGACGCCAGACGAAGACAGTTGGAGCACGAACAGTTCGCGGCTAACAGGACGGTGTTCAATAAGATGTAGGTGACGGGAGGAGATGCCGAACGAGAGTTTCCACTTTCAGGGATGTGCCAGCAGTTCCAAGAGTTCCTTCGCCGACCACCTCTTCGTGGCAACCGCCCGTCAAAGAGAACCATCACGACATCGAACCGGTGAGAACTTTTGATTGACGATGACTGACTTTCTGATTTCCAGACAACCTCCTCCTCCTCCTCCACAAACGACTTCAACAGTTTGCGGACGAAAAAGATCCCCGAACCTATCCAAATTGTCCAAGAGAATCAAGAGAACGAAGTTCCGAAAGAGTCAGAGGACACCGAATCCAGCAAACCGGTATGCTGATTCGAGGGAGAATCGATAATCATTGATGCAATGTTTTCAGGTCAAAGCGCCGCCTCCGTCATTTCCAACGGTATTCTCGCCGACTGAATCCAAGACAATGGACTTTCCGAGTGAGCCAGTCGTTGAAGAGAAGGCGCCGCCACCGCCACGAGCAAAAGTGAGAGAAGAGACGAGTCTTCATCTCTCAGTGTCCTCTTTCAGATTGAACCTGACGTTGGAAGTGGCAACAGCTTCGCAGATATGCTCCAGAAACGGGCGGCCAGGTCGGCAGAAGCGAATCGGGGAACGTTCGAGAAGAAAGAGTCCGAGGCGGAAGTGCAGTGGAAGAAGGCGGCCGAGAACCTCGAGAGTCGTCCCCTCATCATCAACAATCTCGATTTCACAAAGTTCCACGGAGTAGAATACCAGCAGGATCCGTTGCAGTTGGCGAGAATGGCCAAGATGAAGGAGATGGCGGATAACGGAATGCGCGGCGGGCCGATGATCGGAGCAGGTGTTCCGCCGCCGCCACCGCCTCCTTGCGCCATTCCGTTGCCTCCGAGATGTGGGTGATAATGACGCTCTTTTCGTCTTTTCAATATCTCTTTTTTTCAGTGCAAGGGGGCATTCCACCACCTCCACCACTCGGAATCATCCCTCCCCCTCCACCTCCCGGTAACTTGTTGCTCAACGGAATGAATCGGGGAGACATTAGTCCGGCGGCTAACAAAGGAGTCCTGAAGCTTCACTGGAAGCCCGCGACTGTCGAACAGCCACCGATTCCATCTCTGAAACAGAAGGGAAGCTTCTGGAACACTGTCGACGGAGCAGTTCCCACGTTCGACGCCAAGAAGATTGTCCAGCTGTTCGAGACGAAGAAAGAGAAGGAGGCCACAGTCAAGGTACGCGTTCCTTCCCATCTCGAAGACGTTCCGTATTCCAGAAAGTGGCAGAGACAAAGACGCAGACGCTCTCGGTGCTGCCGTTGAAACGATCACAGGCCATCAACATCGGCCTCACCAAATTGCCCCCGATCAACGTTATTCCGGCAGCAATTATGGTGAATTTCCGGCAAATCGCGGCCATTTTTCACACTTTTTGTCTTTCAGAAGTTCGACGCCGCGGTTTTGAACAAGGACGGAATCGAGAAGATTCTGAGGACGATGATGCCGTCGCCGAAGGAGATCGAGGAGATTCAGATCAAGGTGGCCGAGAATCCGGAGATGACGCTCGGGAACGCGGAGCAGTTCCTTCTGAAGCTCTCGCAGATTCCGTGTCTTTTGGAACGTCTGAAGCTGTGGCTGTTCAATCTGGACTACAAGGTCTCTGAGAGTGACATTGCCGAGCCGTTGATGGACATGCAACTGGCGATGAAGGAGATGGAAGAGTCGAGGACTTTCAAGGTGGCCATGGGAATGCTCCTGGCCATCGGAAACTCTCTCTCCGGCACGGACATCAAGGGATTCTATCTGGACTACCTGACGAAGGCGTCTGAAGTGAAGGATCCGGTGTACAAGCACACTCTCACGTACCATCTGGCCGAGTACATGGTAGAGCACTACCCCGAAGGAACCGACCTCTACAGTGAGTTCGGAGCAGTGGCCAGGAGTGCGAGAGTCGACTACAAAGAGCTCCTCGACAACCTGATCCGACTGGAGAAGGACTGCAAGAGCTCGTGGGAGTGTCTGGCGACGATCAGCAAGAACGACAACTCGAACATGAAGCAGAAGATCAACGAGTATCTCTCTGACGTGGCACAACGGATTCATCAACTCAAGGCAATCTACACGGTCACCAAGAACCGCTGGCACGCGTTCCTGCTCTATTTCGGCTATTCGGTCGACGAGATTCCCAACCAGACACCGAACGACGTCTTCAAAATGGTGACAGAGTTCGCTCTCGAGTACCGTACCACTCGGGACAAGATCCTGCAACAGAGGAAGAGAATGGCGGAGAAGAGGGAGAGAAACAAGACGAGAGGAAAGATCTGGGCGTTGGAAGGCAACTCGACCGAGGGAGCCGGGGACGCGGCTCCGCTGAGAAGACGGAATCACGCGCCGGCGGCTGCTCCAGTCGTTCCGAACTCTCAACAGAGACACGACGAGATGTCCAAGATGCTTGCCTCGATGGCCGACGACAGTACTCTGAGGAGGCGGGCTCCGGCGACGAACGGAACAAACGGCAGGAGCTATGGAAACAATGTCAAAGGTAGAGGGAGGCACTCTTGTTCCGTTGACATCTCCCGCATTTCAGACCTCGTGGACACGGAATCTCCAGAAGACGAGATCCTGAATGGACTCGTCAAGGCAGCCACTCTGCAGACAGATCCACGAGACCAACGTCGCAGAGCCAGACAGTTCAACAGAAAATCACGTGAGTGCTCTCTCCCTCTCTTTCCCTCCTTCGAAGCTCTAAATCGTTTCAGTTCGCCGTACACGCACTCTCAAAATGGTCGACGGTCAGCTGGAAACGTGCAACTACTGATCGCCCGCCCCTCCCCAATGCTCGCTCATTCGCTCCTTCTCCTCCGGTTTCCCTCATCATTCTCCTGTATTTGACACCCCCCGCCCGCCTCTCCCCTCACACACAAATCGACATTTGCAATGACCGGTACCCCGTGTTTCTATGATTCATCATCACTCATTCTCATCCATATTTCTGTTCTTTTTTGTGTTCGTTAGATTTCTAGAAATGATGTATTCAATGAACCAATCTCTCCTACTCCTCCTTATTCTTTTTCCCCTTGTTCTTCTTCTTCTTTTCCATTCGTAAACACCTCAATTCGACGTGCTAATCGGAGGCTCTTCGGCAAAACAATCGAGGTCGAAAAACAAAAAATACGAGAGAAAGAGGAGGTTTTGGGTTGAAAACACAACGCGTTTTCACAAAAATTTCCTATTTTTCTGTTTCTCACGTGCGGTGAGAAGAAGAGAGAGAGAGAAAGGGAACATGGGTTTTCTTTTGAATACCGTCTCCTTCAGAAGGGCACTCGGCCAATAGAAGGTGTTCGCCGCGTGCGTGGACCTCACTTTTGGCGCGAAAAGTTTTAAAATTGTCTGCGTCTTTGAAATTTACGTGCTGCCTCGCTCTTTCGTTGCGGGACCTTCACCGAGACCGCGACTGCGGAGTCGACGCTCATAATAGAAGGTGTTTTCCAGTTCTACCCGTCGAAATGACCTCACACCCGACGAGAGCGATGCCTGAGAATAATTATATCTCAAGATTGATAAGAGATATTAAAAAGTTATCAACAACAAACTCGTACATCATAACTAGGACTACAAGTTTGCTGTTGACAACATTTTGATATCTCTTATCAATCTCGAGATATAATGATTCTCCGGCAGAGCTCTCCTTGGTTGCGGGGCCATTTCGATAGCTTCCGATAGTACTGTGCTTCGTAAAACAAAATATGAGAAAGTTGATATTTCTGTTGAATTTTGTGAAGAAACCTTTGAAAATTGGGGAAAAGAAGGGAAAACTGAGCTGTAGTAGAGTAATCTATTTTCGAACAGTGCGCACCTAAAGTGTGAGAAACGGCATTAGAAGGGCACGCAAAGGGCAGTTGGAAGACAAAAGAAAACGATACATAGAACATTGGCAATATATCACAATTCCTTCGGGAAACATATTGGTTTGTGAGTCACCACATCGGTTTTCGAAGACGTTTTCTGGCACAATTGTTTCCGCTTTGCGAAGTGTCTTCTCGCATTCCGCGTTAATCGGACGGGTCTGCGTCGCCATGTGCTTCGTATCTTTAAACTCTCGCGAGACATATGCACACCCACATAATCAAACACTGCGGACTCCGTGGACACGCAGCGTGTCCACGGAAATCAGTGTCTATCTAATCATCGTTTGTAGGGGGTTATGCATTGATTGCGGTGTTCCCCGAGAGGAGTTTCTCATCTCTTTCTCCTCCTCCTCATCGGAGTTGAAAAAAAGACAGAAAACAACAACAACAATAGCAAAAAGAGACGACGTCTTCATCTGAATGCGTTTCGCCCCTCTCGTTTTTCCATCCTTTTCCGTCAGTTTTCTGCCTATTTTATCGCCTCGCTCCACTTCTCTGCGCTTCTGACATATTCTCCTTCTCCTCTTCTTTTTCGCCGTCGCCGCTGAGCTCTTCTCATTCTTACACTTTCTCCACCGCCGTCTCCCACGTATCTCACAGGAGCCGCGTTTTTTGCACACTCACGGAAACTTTTCCCAAGCCAATTCCGGAGGAAATTATGAGATGATATTGGTACAAAAAGTGAAGGAACGCAAATATTTACATAATCCTCTCCGAATAATATAAGGCGCTCTATCCCAGAGGCCGCCCGGTAGTCGCCCGAGAGAAGCAAACAAGCGGTGCGGAGACTGTTTCCAAATCACTGTTTTCATTTTCAGTCTCGGTTGCCAGGAGGCGCCGAATGAATGCCCTTGGATTAGTCACAACACGATGGGTTCATTGTGAGTAACTGGTTCCTGTGGTGGAGAGATCTCGCGGCTCCTTCTTCGCTTTACGAATGTTTTCCTTACTCATGAATCATCGTAGTATTCTTGGCCCATAGGACCCAAATATGTCTTCGCCCTTCAAAAATTTATGCGCGAAAGGGGGGCCGTGCTCGACGGGAAAAATGAGATGGGCGGTGTCTGCGTCTCGCCGCCCTCCTGTCGAGTTGCTCCTTGTCAAGAGCATTCGAGCACTAATTCGAGCGCTCTCTTAATCCTGTTCTCGAGTTGTTCGCCCGTTCGATGCTTTGATGTCTCCTCTCACTCACTTTCTCTCTCATTTTCAGGTTATCGACGGGTCGTTGATTCGCTTTGCTTATATTGATATCAACGAAAAAACCGACGAAGAGAGAAGAAAGAAGAAGACGTTAAGACGACACGCGGTCGATTATTAACATCAAACCGACGTCGGTGGCAGTTGTAATTATCGCTGTGTGCGAGATGACAAACGATTCTTTTGTTCAGCTGCCGATGGACGAAACGGAGAGCGATGAGGAGAAGGAGGTGAGTAGCTGACTCTTGAGTAGCAGAGTCCACGGACCACTACATAATGGGGCGAGAATTATAATAATTTAATTCAATTCGGGAGAGGACCACTTAATAATTGGCAAACAAAGATGCTTATTTGCAGTTCTCTAATCACAATTGCAAACAATTTCCAGAAAATCTCGCTCGGAAGTCTTCCCGACGTCGTTCTGAAGCATCTGGCGCCATCTCTCGACTGGTCCTCGTGTCGATCCCTCTCTCAGGTCAACCACCGCTTCCGGAGTCACTACGTGGCCCTTCTGAGGGACGGTCGATCTCTATCGATAAAGGGACAGATGTCCGTCGGTGTAGGTGATAGAGAGCAGGCTGGCCCGAATCTGTCCTATCTTTATGAGTTCTACACGGTCCACGTCGACATGGGAGAAGATATGCAAGTGTATTGGACGTTGAAACTCGAGAGCGGCGTGCGGACGATTGTCCAGAAGCAGTACAACGGAGCGAATCTGACGGAAACTTCGCGTTCTGTGCTCATTCCGTCGAGGGAATATCTGGAGAATCTGCTCAAATGGATACTGGAGAGATTTCAATTCAGGCGAATCCACGTGGGAATCGTGAGTGTCTCTGTCTCAATTAGGAGTCTCATTGGTGCTTGCAGAGTGGTCTGGCCCCGCTGCTCACGGAGCATTTGCGTCAAGTGGACGACGTCGGCATTTCGAATGAAGTCGACTATCTGAAACTGGCTGAAAGGTTGGCGCCGAGGAAGTTGGCACTGTTCCAGCCGTCTCAGAATCATCAGAAGAGAGGCGAACTGGATCTGAAAGTATGACTTGCTTTGTCTGGGGAAAAGGGCATTCATCTGATTCCAGAAGTTTCCGAAACTCGAAGAGTTGTGCATGTACGGTGTCCCACTGGACATTGATCAATTCGTCGAATCGAAACTTCTCAAAGTGACCGCTGACACGATAGCGAAGAAAATCAAAGTGAAGCACATTCAGACGCTGATCGAAGTGAGTCGTTGGAGAGTAGTCCATCCGCAGAAGACACTGTTTCAGAACTGGAAGAACGGTCGTCTCAACTACAAAGAGATCAAGATCAGCTCGGAGCCCGCCCGTCTCGCAGTCCACGTGCCCTACGAGAAGTGGTCGATGCTGCACGACGAGCAGGACGAGACCAACTCGTTCTACGACGACGTCATGAACTCGAAACACAAGCTGGGCTCATTCCGCTACTCGCCAAAGTGTCTCGAGTTCGTTTCCTGGGAGTACAACAGACGATCGGAACCGTTGCGGTGGTAGATCAATTTTAGATGATGTTTACTTTTCGTTAATTTGTTTTTTTTCCGTTGAATTCAATCCCTGTAGAATCGTTTTTATTCATCCGATCTCTTTTTTATAAAATGTGTCTCTCAACACCTGACCACTGTGTAGTCCATTCCATCGGCACTCAGCTCAAAGTTTATGTTCTTGTATCCGATCACATTGCTCTTTCGCTGCTCCTGAAGGTACGTCGTGATCCTCTCGATCGTCCTCATATAGGGCCATTCGGCGAACCGTCCGAGTTTTGCGATCCGTTCCAGGTACTGCCACTGTTCGTTCTGAAGGAGATGGTAGAACCGGGTCTCGAGTCCACGTGTCTTTTGGTGTCTGGAAGATCAGTGACCGTGGGAACCTTCGGAAGGAGGGTCTCTCACTCAATCTGATTCGTCTCAAAGTCCATCAAAGTCTGCCGATCGGGAATAGGGGCTGTTCCTGTGGCGAACGAAAGTGCCATTCGCACTTGATACTCGAACAGCGGAAACGTGATTGTTACCAAATTGAGACCTGTTGAGTACGTGATCAGAAGAACATTCCAGTCGGTACTCACCAATGAAAAACAGACTGTCCGGGTATTCTGCATGGACCACGTGCTCGAATATCGGGGAAACCAGCTGATTGTTCTCTTTCACTCGAAGAATGGCATCATCAAGGAACGGATACTGGAATTATCGATTGATCGGATGCGCTGTGCCAGTTGTCACCTTGTAAAAGTATCCGGTGCAGACGATAATCGCGTCCGCAGTCACCAGGGTCCCGTCGTCCGTCTCGACTCCTTCTGGAGTTACCCGTTTCACGTGCTGACTGATTTGCGAGATGTTGCTCGGCAGAGTGGGATACGTGGCTTTCCGACTGATCAAAGTGATCTTCTTGGCAGTTTCGGAGAGCTGGAGAGCGATGTCGATGCCCGAAGGACCTGCCCCAACGACAATTACTTCCTTATTGACATAGTCGCCGGCCCGTCGATAGTCATGGCTGTGGATGAGGGTTCCTGAGAGAACCTGTTACACATGCATGACCAGAGACGGAGAGAACCTTTGAAAGTCGAAGACTCGTACGGGTTGTTCGGCTGAGAATAGTGACCATTACACACAAAAACAACGTCGAAAAAGTGTTCTGTGATGCCGGTTCCACGATGCGTTGTCACCTGAACCGCCGTGATTTACGCCTTCTTCAGTTCCCCTCCTCACCTTCCACTTGTCATCTTTCCGTTGAACACTCTCGACTGTCTGGTTGAAATGGACAGGGATGCCGCGGGCGAACTCTTGCAAGTACTCCAGGACGTCTTCATGGGTCAGGAAAGAGGGAAGTTCCTCTCGGAACGGAACGTCTTTGAACTGCATCACCTCTTTCGGGAGGTTCGTTCTGCGAACATCTCTCTCTGCCGAAGAGAACGGAAACTCACTTCAAGTCCTGGTACATGCTGGAATGGCATCCGGTCTGTTCCGAGTAGACCCATGTTCCTCCGACCTGGTCGGTCTGCTCGAACACCTCCACCTACAACCACGCACCTCCTCAACACATAGCATTCTCTTTATGAGTTCTCACCTCGAGTCCACGGGCCAGCGAGTGCTTGGCGGCGGCGAGTCCCGCGGCTCCTGCTCCGATCACGCACACTCGTTTCGGCATCTGAAACTGCGAAGGAAGACTGTGTGACAGCAGCTGGAATTGTGCTCGGCAGTGCTCGGAAGAGAGGGGGGGGGGTTTACCTTTTATCAGGCACACAAATAAATTCTTTATCATCGACAAAAAGGAAGATGACATTTTTCGACGAACAATAAAACTGAGAATGAGAAATTGGGCAGCACGCGAGAACAAAGAGTGCACATTGAGAAACAGAAGAATCAGAAGATAACGACGAAGAGAACGAAAGAAGAAGAGTAGGAGAGGAAAATCAAACGGATCGAGAAGGTGAGGGGGATGACGCAAAAACGGTTGACCTGCGGGTGATTGCGGGAAACCACCTGAGATTCACTGTCCTGATACGGTGCGTACTCTGGACCGCCCGAGATTCGAAACGTGTCGTCGTCATCACTTCGAGAAGCGTCTCATTGACCAAAAAGACTTCGCGACGTTATCAGCTGATTTCCGAGTCCGCAGAACTCGACGAAAGCGGGTTACATGGGCGGGGGGCGGAGAATTAACATTGTGTCTCTCTCTTGTTTTTAGATCCAAAGATGCATCAAAATGTGTCTGGACGGGACGAGAAGGAGGAGCGTTAACTGCTTGTGATTGCTGTTCTCCCCCCGCCCTGTGTCTTCTTATCTTTATATTTCCGTTATCTCGAGTGACACGTTTTCTCCAATCAACGACCCGCATTCATTGTGCCAAAGAAGCAGAAGAGCGCATTCCGGAGCTGCACAAACACCACAAAGTGTCATCTTCCAATCCTTTGTTTCCCAACTCTAGCCTGTTACAAACTGGGGTTTGGTCAGCTGGAACGCAGGATTCATCACTTGTAGCCTGCGTCAGAGAGCACGCGAACCGCAGAGACGCAGACAATCGTGGGAAAATGTATAAAAGGGCGACGCGAATCCGAAGTGACCATCGAGCTCTGTGCTAATCAACTGACCATGTTCAAAAGTCTCTTCTTCATCGCATCCCTCCTGGCCGTTGCCCTCGGACAGACGTGCACCAATGGGGAAGTAGATGGTCGTGAGTGATAAATAGAGTTTAAATGCTCGTATATCATACACTCTCAGCTTGCCAAGTAGGGACTCCTCGTTGCGATACCGGTTACACGTGCACAGACCAAGGCTGTTGTCCAAACAGCTTTCTTAGTATGTCATAAACCACGTGTTGTTCTAAATATCTTAATCTCACTTTTACAGTCTCAGCAACCACGACGTCTGGCGTCGCTGCCGCTTCTACGTCTTCGACTACCACTGTTGCTGGAAGCACCGCCACCACCCAAGCCACCTCCTACACCTCCTCCTCCTCCTCCTCTTCCTCTTCGACTGGGTGTGTCGACAAGACGAACCCATCCACTGGAGTCTCCGACTGCCCCGCTCGTGCTTCCCTCTGCAACGACTCCACCTACTACGCCGTCATGACCCAACAGTGCCCGAAGACGTGCGGAAGATGCAACTCGTCAGGCAGCTCGACGTCTTCTGGATCATGCGTCGACCTGACCAACCCGAGAACGGGAACTTCCGACTGCGCGGCACTCGCCTACCTCTGCAATGACTCCACCTACCACACCCTTATGACCCAGCAGTGCCGGAAAACGTGCGGATTCTGCGGAAGCAGCACCTCTTCTTCCGTCACTACTGCCACCGTTTCCAGCGGAAGTAACCCTCCCTTCCCCCTCGTTTTCCTTCGCCTATAACTGAGATTTCAGCGTGCGTCGACAAGGTGAACCCATCGACTGGACGGTCGGACTGCGCTGCCAGCAGATACCTCTGCAACAACGCAGCCTACCAGACCCTGATGCGTGCTCAGTGCCCGAAGACGTGCGGCTTCTGCTGACTGCCCGGGAGAATATAATAATGGGTCTTTCGTTGGGCTTCTCTTCTAATTTATATAATGAATTGTTGTTTTCGGATCGAAATGTGTTCAAATAACAAATCCATTGAGGCCTGGTTGTACCAACATAAAAACAATAACGTTTTGTGTCGCGACGGCGGATATTTTTGAAACAAAAATTGATTCTGTTTGAGCAGCTTGGAGGAGGAAAGAGAGTCTGCAAAAGAGAGAGAAGACGTGGAAGAAAACGAAGAATGAGAAGATGGAAACAATAGGAAATTGATGAAAATAGAGGAATTGAGGAGGGAGAGAGAGAGAAAGAGAACAACATCAGAAATCTCGTTGTTTTGCGGATGCAATGAGCACCGAAATAGAGCAATTTCCATGGATTCGCAGAAGTTCGACGTGGGATTCAGAAGCAGGAGAAGGACGGTGCCACAATGATGCTCATCAACTCGCCCGCCATCTCTTCTTCTCCTTCCATTTTTTATGTGTCCATCGTGTACAGTACAATGGTCAGTACCCAGAAATGTTGCAAAAACAATTATTTGCGCAGGTGGTTGCGAAGGCGAAGTTACTATAAAACGGGCCCGCCGCTCCTCTCCAATCATCCAGCTCTCCGCTTCCAATGTTCCGTCAACTCTTCGTTTCGTTCGCTCTCTTCTCCGTCGCTTTCGCTTGCGACGCCTCCGAATCCGAAGGACGTGAGTGTCTTGCTGTCTCCGTTCTCTCAAAGAGTCCGTCTCTCTTTCAGCATGCGACGGCACCCTCCTCACTTGCCAGACACAAGTGTGTGACACTTCCGCTGGTCAATGCTGTCCAGTCACCAGTTAGTCCTATTTCGATTCTTCTCGTTCTCAGGATCCCCCTCTTTCAGCCGCCGCCGCCTCTGCCACCTCGACGACAGTCAGCAGCGACAGCACCTCTTCCACCGTCTCTTCCTCCGCCACCACTGTCACGTCTTCGTCCTCCTCCTCCACCACCACCTGCGCCGATCGTCTCAACCCATCCACCGGTGTCTCCGACTGCCCGGCTCTCGCCTACCTCTGCAATGACTCCACCTACTACACCGTCATGACCCAACAGTGCCCGAAGACTTGCGGTCGTTGCAACTCCACCACCACGTCCAGCTCTTCCAGCTGCGCCGACCTCCTCAACCCATCGACCGGAGTCTCCGACTGCCCATCCCGTGCTTCTCTCTGCAACGACTCCACCTACTACGCCGTCATGACCCAACAGTGCCCGAAGACGTGCGGAAGATGCAACTCGACCTCCACCACCACCTCTACCTCCAGTGAGTTCCCTTCCCATCTCGTCAGCAGCTCCCCCTGTGTCTCTCGATCGCCTTCCGTTCTAACCAGCCCTTTCCAGGCACCACTTGTGCCGATCGTTCCAACCCGACCACCGGGGTTTCCGATTGTCCCTCTCGCGCGGCTCTCTGCAATAACGCAGTCTATTACAGTCTGATGACTGTTCAGTGCCCTGTCACTTGTGGTCGTTGCACCACCAACAGTACCTCTAGCTCTTGTGAGTGGCTCCTTGCCTCTTGCTCCCGCCAACTCTATCGCTTCCGCTTCCGCTTCTCTCCCCCTCCACCCACTCACTCACTTTCCCAACCCTTTCAGCCTCCTGCACCGACCGTGTCAACCCATCGACCGGAGTCTCCGACTGCTCCGCCCGTGCTTCCCTCTGCAACAACTCCGTCTACTACGATCTGATGACTGTCCAATGCCCAGCCACCTGCGGCAGATGCAACTCCTCCAGCTCGACGACCTCCTCCTCCTCTTCTTCCACCACTGCCTCCTGTGAGTCCCCCTTCAACCCCTTCCGATCCTTGACCACTCCCTTTCAGCCACCTGCGTCGACCAAGTGAACGCTGCGACCGGAGTCTCCGACTGCCCGAACCGCGTTGCCTACTGCACAAACTCCGCCTACATCACTCTGATGCGCACTCAGTGCCCACTCACTTGCGGATTCTGCACCTCCGGCTAACTCTCTTCTTCTACTTCTTCTCTCTATTTATTCTTAATGTATTGTACTTTTGCTTTGTGAACATTATAAATGTTTATCGGGAAAGAAAACTCGGAACCATGTTCTCAAGAGTGTACGCCAATTCCTGCAACTGTGACCATATCCAATGCTTCAGCTTCTCTGCTATCGTCAACTTCTTGCAGTAGCACAGCTTCTCAAAGTCCCTGTCATTCGTGCAGTCTCCAGTGTCTCCGTATTGATCCAATCGGAGGAAGTTCCCAAAAGTGATCTCACTCGTCGTCTTGTTCTCTGCGATGGTCGTGTGGAACTGTGCGAAGCTGGGCGCCGTCGCCATCACGACGATCTCGTAGTTGTGCGACGATTCCGAATGGTTCGTGTGGCCGTAGTGGAGCAGTGAAGTCACCTGAAAACGTCTCTTTCTGTGTTCTCAAACGACGTCTCCACGTACCTCTCGAAGCTCAAATTTCTCGCACATCGAAGAGAAGTTGGCAGATTCCAACTGACTGTGAACATGGTCGATGAGCCGCTTTCCGAGACGTTCCTTGAGATTTTCACTGAATTCATTGAGATCAATTGTATTGAAAAGTGCACTTACTCATTGATAGGGACCTTTTCCATCTGACAAATGCAGTACTGGTGTGGAATAGGGAGACTTCCGCACGTTCTGGGGAACGACGGTTGAGTGCGAAGGTACGAGTGACCCTTCTCTTTGGGAATTTCAAGGAAACTCCTGTTTTTGAAGTCGGATTGCGGTTGGAACTGAGGAGAAAACAAGCTATTTGAGTTCGCCTACTCCTATATCTCACCTTTGCAATATCGAGAAGTGTGGCCCTTGTGTCGAAGTGTGTCTGGAGTTTCCTCGAGTTCTCACGCATCGTCTCCAGAATCGACCTGTTCTTTCGAAGTTTTTTGGGAATGGACATGGAGAAATAGGGGTTATTGATCTCGAGTTTTCCGATTTCCGATTGAAGGAACTGAAATAAGACGCTGTCGATTGAGACCTTTCTCAGATGTTAACTGACCCTCCTCTTTCCGAGACGGTATCCGTGATCGCCCATAATGATAACGAACGAGTTATCGAACTGAACAACCAATTGAACGGAGATTAAGAGACAAAACAGAGAGTTCTCACCAATTCCATGTTCTTCTCAAACAAGTCCACCATCACATTGTCCACCCTCATCAATCCGTTAAAGCGATCGTGAGCAAGAGAGTTCAGCCACATCCAGGTGAACTTGGGGCGGCCTGCAACCGAGTGAATTTGGAATGATCTCATGTTCAAACGAACCTTCATAAGCATCCAAAAACTGCTGAAAGTACTCGAGTGCCGCGTGATGTTCCTCTCTGCACAGTAGTTTTCCTTTCAAGTGCTGCTTCGTGATTTCGGTTCCCGAACGCTCGTACATCAGCTGGAACGGATGCATGTAGTGGTTGGTCGGCTTCTGACTGAACCCTTCGCAGTTCGGATAGTTCACCATCTGGGCAGCCCAGTCGTCGATGTCGAGCGTCTGAAAATCATATTAGCCGGGGAAATCCTTCTTCTTCTCAGCTTACCGTGTATCCGAGATCGCTGAAATCCTTGAAAATCGACTCGTTCTTCAATTGCGTCCGGCAGTATTCCGTCGAGTTCCAACCCGCTTCAATGACACGTCCTCCGAACAGCTCATCGTTGAATCCTTCGACTGCTTTGCCTGAAACGAGAAATTGCAGCAGAACTCTTCGGAAATGCTCACCAAACCACAGAACCAATCCGTTGGGAAGACTGTTCTCTCCGACTTTGTTTATGAACGGAAAGTCGACGGCTCCGAGGCGGTTCGTGTGCAGGGAGACCGTCTTCGGCAACGACCTGGAGAGGGGAGAATTCTGAGAAAACGACCACTTTCGAGTACCTCTTGGCAAGTCCAGAACTCGTCGAATCGAACAGAAAAACGAAAACACTCGGCGGATCGTCAGGTTTCGGAACGACGGGAGGAGCCCTGAACGTTCGAAGTTGCTTGTTTTGGTTCAATCAAGAAGCTCACTTTTTGATTTGAGTGTGTATGTAGCCGTAGACTTCTATTCCATAATCCCAACACACAGCTTCTAGAAACTCGCAGTCCACTCGTCCCGGTTTCATCCACTCTCCGATGTTCACCTTCCAATCGTTTCTCCCTTCGAAGCATCTGAAACCGAACCCTCTTGACAGTGTTACCAATTGAGCAACTAACCTGGCCGAGCAGTTCATATCCTGTCTCTCCTCCACAATGCTCCATATTCCATTCACCAATTCTGTGTACGGTTTGAAGCTCCGATCGCAGTTGCTCGTGGGATCGTAACTGTAGTCGACGTGTCTCATGACCATCGGATGCCAGTAGTCGTAGACGGGAAGGGCGCAAACATTCATGTAGTTGTTCGAGTTGTCACGGTAGAAAAACACCGATTCTGCAACACGGGGATATGGGTTTTCTATTATTCTTAAAATTATTTTCGCTCACTTGGAAGAGAAATCCAAACCTAGTCCCCCGTTGGTCTCGTATCGATGAGGCGGATCCAGCCTTGCTGATTGGTTGCAGAGGCCAATCAGCGTGGTGGCCTAGTTTTCCCCTCCTCTTCCAAGGGAGCGAAAATTTTTTAAAGAATAATATCTCACACGAATTTTCAAAATTGTTTATCAATTCCGGAGTACATTTTTTTAAGACAGTCTATCGATTCTACAACCTATATATGTAAGCTTCTATTTTTCGAGATAACCTATCTAAAAATGCTAGGCATTGACAACTGTACAGCCATCACGCGGAAGCGAAGAAAAATATCAAAAAGTGCACCCTCCCCGATTTATGAAAAGTTCTGTTAATTTCACGTGAAAAAAAACCTCCATTAACAGTATGACTCACCTTCGGGTTTCGCCGGCTCAGAAGTGCCTTTGTACAGAAAGACCATGATCAAAATTTGGAATAGTAACCCATAGAAAAGAATTCGAAGAAGAGCAGGCCGCGACTTTCGACTCCACACCACCTTGAGCATGTCGTCGACGGCAGAAAATACCGAGGGACCCGATGAGTTTCTCGTCCCTCTTTTTGCCACGTGGCACCTGTGACCCGTCGTGAACGAATTACCGCGTGAACTGAACGGATTACCACGTGAACTGTGTCTCGGCGGGTTGGCGAGACAGAGAACGTGACGCATCGGTAGCTTTTGTTCTGGAGAACTTCAAGCTTTTGTCCCCCGTCCTCTTCTCAAAACCGTTACGTTTTCCTACCAACTCTCTCTCTCTCTCTCTCTCTCTCTCTCTCTCTCTCTCTCTCTCTCTCTCTCTCTCTCTCTCTCTCTCTCTCTCTCTCTCTCTCTCTCTCTCTCTCTCTCTCTCTCCCTCTCTCTTTCTCTCTCTCTCTCTCTCTCTCTCTCTCTCTTTTATTTTTTTTTCTTTCGGACGTTTCGCTTCTTAGTAAACATAAATAAACTTGTTGGACACATTGCACTTTGGATCATGGACTACAACCTCTTTCTCTTCTACCTACTCTATTCAAATAATTTCCCTCCTGTTACTGTACTTATAAGTTGTCAGCTAATTGATCATTACATTTGGTTTGTTTTATTTCACGGGTTGAACTTTTGCGGGCCCTGTGCTGCTCTTTATTTTTCTTTTTCCTATTGAATAAAGTGAAAAATATGAATATCAACCCGACTCTGTCGAGGGCGATTATCGGATGAAATAGTCATATCCATGGCTAGGAGAGTACAAACCAGAGTTGGGCGAAATGAGAAATTTTGATTTCGGAATCCGGAAAACGGAAAACGGATTCCGCCCAACTTTTCTACAAACCGACGGCTCTATTCCCTTAATAACTGGATGTTTATCGGTCAGATTGAAAAGAACGTCCCATTTTCTGTTGTTTCCGAGAGCCACAATGTTTTCATATACTCCCCTTATTTGGCCAGCATCTGGATCGCTCTTTTCTTCCAATGACAGTTCCCTCTGTTGCTCACAGCAAGCGATGCTCCCCCGAGCACTCCAAATACCCATTTCAAGAATGATGTGTTTGAGAAAACGAGTCACCATCTCAGTTCCGTCGCTTTCTCGGATGACCGTTGAGAAAGAGTTCGTTCCGCTTTCCATACGTTTGGCGTCGACGGCGTGCTGATCGAACGGGGCTATATTTAGTGAAGTCATTCTCATCCACGTTTCATCCAACCCGTCAATCAACAATTCTAAATGTTTCCCACGTGAACTGTCACGGACTCACGGCCCCTTTGAAACCCCCCGCGGCGACACGTGTTCCGTGTTGTCAAAGGATCCATTGCCCGTTAAAGTCTCGACTTCAACATCATCCAGCTATCGTTTTGAGTAAGATCTGACGATTCGAAGCGGAAAGAGCAGGGAGTGTTCAGGAAGAGAAATGTCACTGAGTAAAGACAGCCATGGTCCGGTGACCCTCATGGAAGCCGTCATCTTCCTCCAATTCGGCATCAGTTTCTTCATCACCGTCCTGACGATCGTCGGCATCTCGTTCGGCTACACCGTCTCCTCATACTTCCTCATGGCTCTGCTCCAAGTGCTCGTTGCCATTCCGGGAATCGTGCACATTGCTCTCCAAGGAACCGGTTCGTTCGTCACATCGGTCTCAGCTCGCAATCCATCCAATTTCAGTGTGGGTCGCCATGTACGTGGCATTTCAGTCGGTGACTTCCGTCTGTGAGATCTACTGGCTCTTCGTTATGATTGTGGACAATCAGTCGGCGGGTCGTTGGATCGGACTTCTCTTCCTCACTCTCATCAATGTGAGTGCAGTTGTGATCGCAATGTGGTTCCGTCAGAAGACGATCAATTTGCCAATGGGAAAGAATAAGATGGCCGACAACAAGGATAAGAAGATGCAGAAGCCGAATATGAAAGGTAGGGAATCGAAGAATGGCACAGAGGAGGGAACAACTTTCCAGCGCCTTCTCATTCGATGAGCGACGTCGAGAGATCAAAGATCAGATCGAGCAAGACAACGCCTCCTTCGTCGCCGCCTTCTTCTTCCAAAAAGTCTTCTTCAACGAAACGAGAGTTCAGCGAGATGTCGTCGAAGGGAAGTCTCAAAGTGCGAAAGAACAAGAAGACGATTTCGATGGAGAGCAACGATTACTCGGAGGCGACTACGGCCAAGACAGGCACCGAAGTGAGCCCAGTCAACTGAAAACTCGTCTTTCTTTTATTTTAATTAATTGTTTTTTTGTTGCGAATAAAGTACCGGTAAATGAATGAGAAAAAACGACGAATCGTTCTCACTTTTCGCCCTTTTGTCAGTGACGGAATGCGCGTTAACAGTTAGCAGTCGGCGGCAGTTTAAACGAATCTGGTGGCGAGAATGGCCTGTCAGTACATTCCTACTATCTGATGACGACAACAAAAAAGAGGGAGGGGATGAAGAGAAAGAGAAGGAGAGAGCGGCGACGACGGCGACGAAGAGGAGGAGGAGGAGAGGCGCCATTCGAACCGAGATGGTCGGCGGCATCTTCCTTCTCGTTCTGCAGCTACTGACGGGAGCTCTCGGAGCAAAGATAGCTCTGTTTCCGTCGACTGGATGCTTCAGTCACGATGTCATGATGAAGCAGGTGAGTGGTGTCTCTTTGTCTCTTATCGTTCTCGTATCTTCAGGTCGGAGAGCAATTAGACGAGAATGGTAACAACATCACGTGGATCCAGACGTATCTCTACGACTTTGGCTTTGGTGAAATGGCGCTGCCCGATCATTGGAATCGAATGTCGATAGTGGGTATCGATGAGAGAGGTAGGGGGCTTTCTCTTTTCACTTTCTCTCTCTCTCATCAACTGAGAGATGGGGTGTTTGTGACTCGTTGAGGTACTGTAGACAGACGTTTTCTGATTTCTGGTCGGACAAAAAGATTCCCGAACGGGCACTGATCACACCGTTTTGTGTTCAAGAAGACCCCCGTAAAGATTGCGTTTGATGCGATCGCAGTACTTTGACCGTTTCACGGCCACATGGCCACTGATAACTTCTGCACGCGTATTTCAAAGATTGGCCAAGTTGCTTCCCCCCGGCCGACGTGATAAGTTGCGATTGCGGTCCAAGGTCTCTGCCCTTCACGTTTTGACCTATCGTGGTCTGATCGTCGTTTTCAGCCAACTACCTCCAAGAGAACACGGGACGTCTCATCTGGAGACAAAATGTTCCGTTCGACTTCGATCGACCGTTCAATATACAGGGAATCAAGGACTTTGTGGTGTAGGGTGAGAGGGAGAGCGACTGACGAATGGATCGTGTCTTCAGAATGTTGCATCGGCATCAGGAGTACTGCATGGTGATGATGGAGGATCCGAGATATCAGCAGCTGCGGAGAGACAATGTCACCGTCGCCGTTTTGGATCACTTCCTACAGGTTTGCGATGTTCTTCTGATCGTCGATCTCTATTCTCACAGGAGTGCATGGGCGGTCTCGCTCATCTGCTCAACGCCTCTGTCGTCCAATTCTCCAACTGGCCCATATCCGACGGCTACGTGACGTCACTCAATCTGCCCGCGTCACCGGCGTGCGTGCCCAAAACAGGTGAGGGGCTGAAACGAGGCGCACTCTTGCCTCATAATCGAATCACAAGTGGACAGAAGGAGTGTTTTCGCGCACTTTCAGGCACCCGATTGTCGAGCGTTCGGATGAGTTTTCTGCAGAGATGCCAGAACACACTGTTCCACATTGCGATCGCAGTGACACGTTTCGTTCAGATGAGAACACTCGACGCTCTGTTTGCGAGTAGGAACTACCCATGGGTGAGACATTGTCAGAGGGTGTCTTTGTCGAGGGACTGCTTCAGATTCAAGTGGAGACGAACGAGGCACAACGGCCGATCTTTGCTGGAAGGTCGGAGCTCCTCTTCGAAGCGGTCCGACCGATCAACAACAGGATAAAGTTCTTCGGAGCGGCATCCACAATGTACCGCCATCTCTTATCATTTAATCAAAAGAAAATCATTTCAGGTCACCTGAGAACTACATCAGCTCTCTCGGCCACATTGACTCCATTCCGTCGACGGTTTCCTTCTCCGAGCCGGCAATATTAAGAACCAACACGTCGAGCTATTCAATGGAATGCGAAACATGCTCCAAGAGGCAAAAGTCGCCGAGGCGGTCGTGGATGTTCAATGCGGTGAGGGAGGAGAAAGTGATCCGAGAGAGACAAGAGAAGCTTCGCGACATGTTCCCGACGATCGACTGGCGTCGGGTGCACTCGGAGAAGTTCGTTCTGGTTACTTTCGGAAGTGTAGCGCAGGTGGACAAGATGCATCACGACCTGCTCCGCTCCCTCCTCGACACGTTCTCCCGCCAGCCGGGGCTCATAATCTGGCAGTCGAACATGAGTGTGGACGACATTTCGGCAGTCCACAACTTGACAGTTCCCAACAATGTGCTCGTCAGTTCGTGGGTTCCGATCAAA
Organism: Caenorhabditis macrosperma; assembly: GCA_963932285.1. Classification (NCBI taxonomy): domain Eukaryota; kingdom Metazoa; phylum Nematoda; class Chromadorea; order Rhabditida; family Rhabditidae; genus Caenorhabditis; species Caenorhabditis macrosperma. The sequence goes on from OZ010622.1 coordinate 7,193,701, forward strand.
GAGTTGCTGGCCCACGAGAACATTGAGTTCCTCATCTGCCACGGAGGCATCAACACCGTCAACGAACTCGCACTTTTCGGAGTTCCAGTGCTCGGAGTTCCGCTTCAAGGTGATCAGGCGTCGAATCTGGCGAGAGTTGTTGATTTGGGAGCCGCCGAGTTGATGACGATTATCGAGTTGAATGACGGAAAACTCGACGGAATGATGGAGACGATGAGGAAGAACTTGCCGAGGTGACTGGGAACAAGAACCCCCCATTGAAACGTTTGAAACTTCCAGATACTGGTCTCGAAGCGAGAAACTCGCCAAAATGCTCTCCCAACATCGCGAGTTTCACACGGGCTATCAGCAATTCTGGCTGAACTGGGTCTCGCGAAACGGGAAACGGATAGAGAACAAGACGTTCGTGAGGTACGAATACCTCGGAGACGTTGAGAATCGCTTCTGGATGACGGTTTTCGGGGTGATTGGACTGGCGGTTCTGATAGTTTTCACTTAGGTTTCCCCCCGTTTTCTTTCATATTTATATGTCTTTGATTGCTTGAAGATCTCAAACTTTATTTGCTTCGATTACAATTGCTTTATGATAGGGATTTTTGAAGTGAACAATAAATGAGAATTTACTTTTTTGAGATGAGGTAAAATGAGTGTGAGCAACAGATATATACACATACACCATCGAGGTATTGATCCTTATTCGATTTTGGTCGGTTGCTGAATAGGGACCGCCGGAGAGGAGGACGGTCGGGGAGCGACGGGTGTGGCCGGTGGCTGAGCAGCGACCGGCTCGAGAATGTCCGCCGTGTTGCTGATCACCTCCGCAGTCGGTCCGTTGCTCTCTTGAGCCCCTTCTTCGTCTCGCTTCTCTTCATGATTCATGTTGACCATTGGCAGAGCATCTATTTCAGCTGAGTTGATTCTGCTCGAATTCACTGATGGATGGGGTCCTAGAATACTGGATATAAGTGAGTCCCGAAGCAGTGCAAACCTTCCGTCGACAACTCGGAAACGGCTCTCGAGTCGCCGTCTTCCTCCTCTTTAACACTCGACAATTCGGCCGCCACACTAAAACCACATTTTCACAGAACTTCTCCATCAAAGGGCGTTCCCCATAATCTCTTTCTCTCGCTTACCCGTTCTGCTCGTGTGCCGCCGGCTCGACAGCAGCGAGTTCTCCGTTCGACGTGCTCACCAGTTCGTCATTTCTGAAAACAAAACAGCTGCCGTTTTCCGAGTCACGCGGAGGAAAATCATGTTTACAACTCGAAAAAAGTGGAGAATATCCACTCACTTGAACCAGATTTCTTCCTCGTGCTTCGCCTGTTGATCGTTTTCAGTCCAGCAAATGTCATCTGGAATGAGACGTTTTTCGATTTCCCTTGTACCGGAGATCCTCACGTTTGTGCAGAGAGTACTGTGTGGCGAAGGATCGCACGCAATCGGAGACCCTCGCCTGCGCTTCGCGGCCCCGGAAGACGAGAAACATCCACGGAGCGTCGATCTGTCGGCGTCTCTCGTCCTTGAGCAGGTTCGACTTCTGGAAACGAAGAGGGCGGCTGGCATCTCTCTCTCTCTCTTTTTTCAATTACATCTATCATTTCCTGGGTCGGTTGAAGTAGCTTCATGTGCACGGGAGCGAGATGGCGCTCTTCGATGGCTCCGATGAGTTTGCCGGTGAGCGCCCGCATCACTACATTCTTCTTGCACACCACGAACACCTGGAAGCGTCGGCGGTTGGGGAAGAAGGCGTGTTTTGAATAATAACACAGGCAACTCACGCTCTTCAACTGCTGTTTTCCGATGATCTCCTCGCTCGAATCGGCCACTTTCGAGCGATTCCCACAGCAGCACACCGAGCGGAACATCATCACAATCACTCTGTCACCGCGGTCTATGCTCATTGAGCAGTACGAACGACGGAATGTGTAGCAGAGGATCGGGGGGACAAACCTGGAAACAGACGACCGTGAGAAAAACCTACGAGGATTAGGCGGCGTATTGAGAAGGCGAGCATTGCAATTATGAAGAGAAAGAGGAGAGTACAACGGACAGATGGAAAAGGTAAGCGCAACTCTCTTCGGAAAGGAAGCTGTGTGACGTGGGGGGAGGAGATTGACAAACGGGCGGTCGAGAGATAAAGGAGAGAGAGACCGGAAGGATTATATATGGAGAGAAGGTTCGAATCGCGAACTACAGGAAATTGAAACGGGGGGACGGGGAGAATGGACTCTTTGAGCCGAATTGAGCCGACGGCGTCTGACGTCGTCGGATTTCAGAATTCATTGCTGTCAGACAAAGGGAATGAATGCGACACTCCTTTATAGTGGCCGTTAGAGTGCGAAAGCAATCGGAATGTAGCAGCAATCAGAAGACGTCCACCTTTGCTCTCCTCTGACGCAATCACACAGAGTCCAGAGAATGGGAACGAAGCGAATACTTCTCCGTCTCTCTCTCTCTCTCTCTCCGCGTATGTATATATATTTCTAATTCATATTTACATCTGCTTCTGCTTCTTCTTCTCCTCAAGATGGTTTCCATAGTAAGTTCCCGCGTGATAACGGAAGCGAGACGCAGACTAACGTTGCAGGGCTTCTGAAGCGGCCAGCTGCGGCGGCTCCTCCTCGTGATGCGACACTATTCGGAGGTGCTCTCCGGATTAGGCGAAGACTTCTATTCGAGGAGAATGGAGGGAATAAGGCGCGAGATTAGGGCTATTTTGGTGGGATGTATTTAGATGTACATCGAGTTTATTCAATTTATAAAGAAACAAAACTTTTAAAAAAAGAAGAAGGAGACACTTATGTAAAGAAGGGAAAAAAGAATTGAAAGAGAAGCCTGTTCCACAGCACTCGACCGCCGAAAGCAGCACAAGAATCGAAGATCAGGAGGGGTCAATCAATAGAAGGAACGGTGGATTGGGTGGGGTGTTTAGTCGGACTCTCCGGCCATCAGCTCCCAGAACTCCTCGAATTCGATCTTTCCGGAACCGTCCTCGTCGATCTCGTCGACGGCCTCCTCGAGCTGTTGATCGGTAAGATCGTCGGCGATCTCCTTGAGGAGGGCCTTGAGGGTTGGTCGCGAGATGTATCCGTTACCCTGAAGAGAGAATAGTTGAAGGGGGGACACTCCCGAATGACTGCACTCACCTCCTTGTCGAAGAGACGGAATGCCTCACGCAGCTCTTTCTCCAGCGTTTCCTTGTCGACAGTGTTGGCGACCGTGTACACGAGAGCGCAGAACTCGTCGAACTCGAGCTTTCCGGAGCCGTCGGCGTCGAACTTTCGGATCAGTTTACGGAGAGTCTGAAGGCAATGGAATGCGTTTATGAGGAACCGATGTTAAGGATTAGTTCGGTGGATTGTTAGATTGCTCACCTTCTCATCGAAGTCCTGCTCCATGGAGTGCATGATCTGGCCGATCTGGGTGGCCATGATGTATCCTTGCTTTCCTCTGTCGAACGCATCGAAGAACTTTTGGTACTCTGAAAATGGGGGAGTAATGGAATGTTCACATCTCTAGGACTCACCCTCGATCTGGGATCCGTCGATCTCAGCAAGAATCTCTTCGATGTCCTCAGCCTGAAACGGCGGGGATTTAGTACTTTGGGGATGGAAAGGAGAAGGGAAGACGGACTCACCATGTTGTTCGGGGATTGTTGTGCTGTGAAGGAGCCGGAGGAGCCGCAACGACGGGAAGACGTGTAGGCGGGAGGCGGAGTTCAACAGCCGCCATCCACAAAACACATTGGGATGTTACACTCGACGGGAAGGCCGATACTCCCGGCACGAGACAGTGGGCGGGATGAAGAGACGCAGACGAGAGCTACGGGGGAGCTGACGGTGATTTTGCGAAACAGACGCTCGAGAGATGAAGGCAAGAGCGGGAGGATGTCGAGAAGAGAGCGGGCGATGGCAGAAGAAACGCGAGAGAAGAGGGAGGCAACCAAGGATCAGTGGAAGGAAAAGTTCAGGCGAAGAGGGAGAGAGGGCCAATAGGAGGAGGAAGAGGAGAGAAGACGATTGGTGGTGGTCTCCGAAGACAACACGGAAGGGGAGACCAGATATGGGCAACAAGTACACTGATTGGTACGAAAAGACTCTGTGGCAGTTTGTGTAATACGGATTAGCTGGGTGGTGGCTCACGAGAACCAGATGGGGGAGTTGGAGATGATTTTCCGAAGATTTGACACAGAAATCAAGTTAGTAATCTGGATAACATGTTCAATCGAATGGAACAAGACTCCCAGATGAGTTCAGGAAGTTCAGGAAGAAACGGATGAGATGAAAAAAAGTGGCGAAGTAAGCGTGAAGTCTATAGGTTAAAAAGAGTTTAAATGAGGAAGAATACTTAAATTCTTATGGTACTCAATCGCCACCAAGTCTATTCGATGTACTACAGCCGTGTCCCGGAGTTCGAAGACGTCGAGTGCACCGCCGAACTCGCTGGAAATGTGTGTTGACTGTTAAAGAATCACCGCAAATGGAAAGGTCTCGATAGTTGTTGGAGTGTTGTCTGGATGTCTGGAGAGAGGTTTAGAGTGGGAAACGATAAAGTCATGAGCTCTTTGGAACTATCCAAAGGGCACCTCGACACTTATATTTGTGGAAGAACTCTTCTCAGAAAGTGAGAAACATTGAGTGAGAAAGCGGTGGAACTTCATTCGAATCTCAACTGGTCACAAGGGGAACTCGTCACCTTGCCTTCATTTATGTTATTTCTCCAACAAGGGACCCTTTTTTACCTTCGCTTCTTAGGATTGACTATAAATTTGCATAAAGACTCTCGAAGTGACCCTGAACTTCAGTTGATCGTAACTCGGCCTCCTTTTCGAGATATTTGCATTTGATCCAAAACCACCTCACGCTGTTCACAATCCAGGTCATTTGATCTCTTTTTTGGATCAACTGAAGAGTTTCTCAGAATAATACGAAGAAGGCACATGCAAAGTTATTGGAAAATAATGAAGACGGCGTAAAAATTCTTCTCGGTTTATCCCCGAGATCCGCAGCTCCTAGAGCTTGGACCTACGGATCGATTTCGCATCCTTTTCAGATAGTCCGGAATGTAAGAATGATACACTCAATGTTTGAATGCGGATGATTTTGAAATAGGGTGGTTCCGGACGGATCGTCTGACTGAAAAGACACGATGTGAAAAAGAGTTGATCCCTGGTTCTCCTCATCTCACTTCCCGCCGATTCGCATACTTGGAATAGTTCGGGACGAAGATCCGCCCGAGACTGTGATCACGTGTTTTCAACAACTTCATCCATTTCTGCTGACCGTCTTCAATCGTTTTCTTCTTCTTCTCTGTGTGTATGTACGCACCTTATCACCAATAAATACAATATTTGATTCGCCTCTTTGTTCTTTTTCTCGCTGCCACCCTCGCCTCCCCGATGATCAGAACAGTGTCCCGTGTCACAAAAGGAATGTGTAAGTGAGTGTCTCCTTCCATTCATACCGTAATTACATTATAAATCTCTCTCTTTCCGCCACGGAACCGTGGGCGGAAACAATGCCAACTGGTATGTGGAATGTGTCACTCGTCACCTGAAAACTGGCCGCGTATCAGTCGGAAAACTCGGTATAATACCGGCTTTTGGCACGTCTCCATCGATAATTCCCTGCCCCCCCCCCCCCACGGTATTCCAAGAGAAAGACAACATTTTTCCAGTTTCCCTTCCCCGGTTTCGAGTCATTTGCAACGTTTAGCTGATAGGGAAGATGAGAGAGAGAGAGAGAGTAGGTCAATAGGCACGAAGAGAAGTTATCAGCTCCCGATGCTGCCGCCGACTGCGCCTCCGATAAGTGGAGTCGTGAAGAACACACCCATTCCATTCTCTCCAATCATAACCTGTTGACTGCCGTTGTAGCGCCACCACCGGCAGCCAACCGACGGTCGACGTGCCAATTTCATATAAATCGAATTGATTCCCCCCCACTCGTCTCCACCCACAGTCGACACAACACGATTGTTTTTTGCGGCCGTCCTCCTCCTCCTCCTCCTCCTACTCTTCGTCGTCGTCGTCGTCGTGCAGCTACCATGTCAGAACAGTTCAGAGCGCAAAATCAAAATAGTCACCAACAGTGCGAGGCGCAGACGCGCAGAGACCGGCGCGACGGCGGAAGAAGGCAAGATCGATGTGTATGCATGTGTATTTCTTGAGAGACCGTCCCCCCCCCTCCTTCCCTTTCCCGCACACTTCTGACCTTTCCTCCTCGTTTCATATCACACAAACTGGTTCCCTCCTTCTGTGTGTCGGTCACTTACACAAATGGCCGATGCCCGCCGGAAACCGTCTCCTTTCTCTTTCCATCGCTGACTTTTGCATTGGCAGCTATTAGTTTCCCACGATTCTGCCGGATGATGGAGCGAAGTTGAGTCATCTCTACACTCTTTTCAATGCAATAACGAATGCGCCCCATTGCACTCCTTATCCAAAAAACGATAGGAAAACCCCCTGGGATCCCAATGGAAATCACAATCAGTGTGTTTTGGTGTTTCCCTCTGATCATCTTCAGTAACCTGTTGCGTCGTCGTCGGTCCCATTAGCATCTTCTTCTCCCCCCTTCCCTGACCAGATGTTGCGGTTTCGCTGCGTTCTGTCTTCAGAAAAACGCAATAAATATCCCGATAATGGATTCGAAACCATGAGGTTTGTATTTTATTCTCGAGCCGTTAAACGTTTACGATCCTCTCGTAAAATTGTCATTTGTCGAGAGTTTCAGCTCGCATCGCCCCGTTTTCTCTCTCTCTTTTCTCTCACCTCGTTGTTTCGTTTCCCCCCCCCCCCCCCCATTTCGGCCCGTTTATTGCAAACGATTCGCCCCCCGCATAAAACCGTTCGATTCTTCGATACAGCAGCGGCAGCAGCAGCTACTGCTTCTTCTTCCTTCTCTTTCGCTGAAAATCAGTTGTTGTTTTCCAGAAACACACCGGGAAAAATCACGCGACGGCGTCAGTGCTGAGTGCCCGATTTGCATTGACAGACTTGAATGCTAGAGGCGATCTGCGCCAAGGTTTGTGACCGTTTCCAGCGAATTATAGATTCCCGACACGGTAGCGAGTGGAAGAGTGAAGGAGAGAGAGAGTGGGGAGAGAAGAGAGACGCAGACACTGATAACAGAGTCTGATAATACTATAAGCCTAGGAAGACGGCGTTTCGTACACTGCAACCGTGTAAATAGCGACGAGTGCGACATGACCCATCCGGAAGAGAGAGTGGGGGCTTACTTCGAACAACTTGAAGACGGGCGGTCTTTGCGGGTAGACAGTTCAATTGGTTCAACGATCGTCGAGTTCCAAACTAGAATGCATCGAAAACCACGGAGAGTTAAGCTGTTTGCACCTAATTTCGACAGATCAGCGGAAATGAAAGCGAGCGAATTTCGAAGCCCACTCGAATAACGAGAACAATAGAGCATGCAACTGTGTGTTGTTCTTCAAATTGGCTGCAGAACTGCAACAGAATGCTACGTAACATAAGCCACAGAATGAAATGGAAGAGATCGTTTATCATGCAAATTCGCCTTCAACTCACCGAGTTTTCAGATAATGGGAGTCGGGTCAAGTCGACATGACAAACGCCAAGGCTGCTGGTCGTGGGGAGAGTGAGTTTTGAATTGTTCTCTCGGGCCCCGAACAACTTTTGTTTCGAGAGAGGAAGAGGGTCTGAAATGAGAAGTGTGTTTCTGTTTGCCCTCTTCTCTCCCCTTCCACCCATCGAATCGATCGAATCGGGCCAAAAACACGAGAATTCGTCGTTTTTATCTGATCGGCCATTTCATTTTTGATGCTGTTCGAGTCTCTCGTGAATTGCAGGTCTTCTCAAAGCGAAGAGAAACGGATGAAACGACCCAAGAAACTGCCGTCGAAACTGAGACTGAAGTGAGTGTTCGTGAAAGATCATGCAAAAGTACTCTTCGGAGAACCGGTAGAAACAGAAGAAAAGACACGAATGTTTTGACGATTTTGTTGTGCTGAATAGAGAGAGACGAGAGACGAGAGAAGGAGAGAGAGAGTGTAGAAATATACATGTACGCGTGCATCTGTGTCACTGTCCGAAACGAGAACAAACCTACTATTATTCCGTCCGTCGTCTTCGTGAGAACTTCCCCCTCGACAGAAACTCGCGAGAACTGCAAAACATTCTTTCAAAGATTGCTATTCCGCAAATTGCGTTTATTTTTGTCAATATTCATCGTTGTTTTTGATGGCAAACTGTGTTTTCGATCGTAATTATGACGTGGTCGTAGTCGTTCTGCAGCCAGCAGCACCATTTCAACTTCAAAGTACTTTCAGAATTAGCGGAAATCAGCGTCGTCGTCGCGAAGACACGTTCGTCGTGTGGGAGGAGATCCCGACGCCGTCGGTTTGCGACCATCGGGACACGATGAACTCGGAGGCGTCGTCGTCGCCGCCGTCGGCGCCCACCCAGGAACGTCTGATGCAGGTGAGCCGTGGCGGAGAGAAATCAAAGATTTCTCACAGGGTCGCATCCGAAAACCGTAAAAAGTGTACCCCCTTCCCCCCATGAGCTCCATTTTCGCACCTATCGTTATCGGGACGATGCGAATTCGTTTGCGTCACGCCGACCGACCGACCAGCACACTTTTCGCAACGATTCGGTTCGGTGAAATAGAGAGAAAAACGGAGTAGATAACGGGCTGGAGAGCAGCTCAAAACGTGAGCGGGTTGAAAGAACATTCTGCACGAAAACGGTGTTATCATTCGAGTCGGTGATATATCGTCGGGAGGAGAAGGAGAGAAATCGCACGCAATTTGGCGATAGGCAGATCGACGGCCGAAATGATGGACGCTTCGAGTCACTGTTTGGAGTTTCTGATGCGGAGAGCAAATCGTTTCTTAAGCAGTTCGATGTGTTCTTCCCACCGACAACTGATGTTTGTAGTAGGTAATTCAATTGAAAATGCTCGTGATTCGATGAGAATGGTCGAAGACGTCCTCGCGCCGTCACTTTCTGCTCTTGTCTCGTCTCTTTGTGATTTCTGGCATGCACACCTTGATGACCAACCGCTTATGCGTAAGATTAGCCGTTGAGGTCGGTCTGCTAGCAAACACACTCTCCTTTCTCCGAATCATCTTTGCTGTAGAGGGTACGACAGCTTCCAAACAAGTAGAATCTCTTCTGACTTTTTGATCAATAAAACCGAAGAACTAACTGATAATTTGGTGATGATAAGCTCGAGGAAATTGGCAACAGATGCGCGTATTCGATTGCCCCTCATGACTCGAACTCATGGGACGGACGCCTTTCCGGTGCGCCAAAACAACAAATCGATAGGGAAGTGAGTCACAACTGTCGTTTCCTCAGAGGTTGTTACTCATCGCCAGAAACCTGTTTCTGATTGAATTAGTCTCAGAGATGGCTCTCGAACTGGAACTTGTAGTGGGACTGTAGTCGGCAACACAGACCAAAGTTCGCCGGGAAATTGAACTGAAATTGGTGGTGGTCTCGCGAACTGGATCCCTCAATTGAAGGTGCGTCTCCCCCTCTCCCTCGGGAGCGGAGAGACTAATTGGCCATCGATTCGTAATGTAGTCGGGAGCACGACTACGGGAGTGACGTGTGCACAACAACAGATGATAAGTGATAACGGACTACGTATTCCACCTACATGCGGGAAGGCTGAAAGATTCAGAGGGGGGTTTCGAGACGCCGTCACATGTCATTCACCGTCATCACCTTTAGACTCTCCTTCCGTCGATGACCTGTTTTTAGACTCATTTCGTTGACAACTCACCGTCGACGTAATCAGCTCGAGAGAGCAGGTCGCAATTTCACAATTCTTCTTCTTCTTCTCCCGCGGGATATTCCATATTCGGTAATGACGTTTGACTGTTTATCGTCCACAATCACTGTTCCTCGTGGTGTCATTCTCATGCATGACGTGAGAGAGAGAGAGAGCAACCCGAAGAATGTTTCGACGGAGCACTAATTAACTCCTCCACAATCGTCCCCCCTATCGCATAAGAACAACGCTGTTTTGGCGCGCCGCCATTAAACTTCCGTAAATTAGGCCCCCGCGTCCACGCGTTCCGGTTCGTCGCGTCATTCGCCCTACGTGGGAGCGTAGATACCGTATGATAGCGAGAGACGCAGACAGGCTCCGCCCCTTCTAGGCGGAGAGTCGGCGCACACATTTTTGCGTGCGCCGCACACGCATTATCAGCGGCTTTTTACACCTTAACTAGTGCCGCAAACCAACTTCTGTTCGACACTATTCAACTCTGATGACTACGCTATTCGAAAAATTCACCGAGCTCATGCTTGTGGACACGGATAAGTACTCTCCTCAGAAGAGTCTCATGCTCAAACGAATGGCAGCAAATGTTAGTTTTCTTGGCGTTCTTCCTCTCCCAACTGATTAGAGAGTTAATCCTCTTAATCTTATTGAAAATATCAATCAGAGTGTTCCAAATATAACTTCTCGTCGTGTTCTGAAAACAGCATCGAAAAAAGATTTCACAAGGCCCCACACCCAGTCAGAGTCACTCGTTAAAGTCACCAAAGACGTTAGCAAACACCTTAGATAAGGTGCTTACGTCTTGTCTTCGTACCCATCCACTCCTCCTCCCAACTCGTGTCATTTTCAGATAATCAGCTGCTTCCCCTACCCAGCAACTCGTCCGGCCAGCCCTCAGTTCGCTCCGAAACCGTCACCGGAGTCTTGCGAACATCGCGCCTTCTGTGATGCATTTGGCAAGCTCGTGCAGGTCAGTTGGGGAAAAAAGTGTGCAAGAACACAGTTGTTTCTCTCACACCACACCATCCGCAATTCTGCAATTTACGAAAACTTATTGATTTTCGGACGGTTTCCGTCGATTTGTTTTCTTTTTTTGCTTTCTTTATATCGCTCAAGTGAGTTGTAGATACACTGATCAAACAGAAATCGGGGCAAGTGGGCGGTTAGAATAACTCTATACTACGTTTATTTTTTATTTGAGCCCACCGGGGCTCCGACCCAAGGTCACTTGTTTTCAACGTTTCTCTGCGTCTCTCGTCCTCGTACACTCTCTCTCGCCTTCCACTCCATTCTAGTTTAGAACGTGTTGTTGTGATGCGATGCACCGCCGAGTACTCAAACTTATCAAAGTTCACGCCGTTTTCGAATTCGTTCCGTATCTTTATGACCCACTCAAAACCGAGTCACCTGCTCTCAAAATACGTATTCGTCAAGCAAAAACCGTCAAACATTCCTTGCACACAAAACACTACGCGAGCGCAATCTTATCAAAAAGACTCTCTCACTTGCTCTCTGTGCCGAAGAGGCGCCAGACGAAAAGCACACATGTGGAGAAGTGAAAATAGAAAAGTGGAAAGGGGGCGGGGCGAAGCAACGAGCCGGTCGTTATCATTAGCGGAGCATTCTACCTTCCGACACTTTGATTTCTTCGACTATTCGACTATGAGTGCCCAACACCGACAGCTCCGCAGGGCTGCGCACCTCACCAAAATCGCTTCGATCGACTTGTGCAGTCTCGAAGAAGAGCCCCCAGAGGACCTTTTGCTCGAGGAAGGTGCTCACTCGAACAGTCAAAACGAGCGACCGCCGAGACCTCCGTATTCCACTCTCATTCGCAAGAGATCCGGAAAGCAGTTGCGGTTCGTTCGGCCGAAACTCGCCGACATTTGGCACTCGAGGTACCATGAAGCTAGTTTCGACCTCGGTCGCCGTCTCGGAATCGGAAGACGTACGCAGTCGTGCTGCGAAGATGTATGCGACGACGAGCAGCAGGTGACGTGTTGTCTTCCCTTCCCCCGCAGTCTCGTGCTGCTTTCGGCATTTCAGCACTTATAATCGGATTGATTTCCACTTCGTAACGCAGAAATTGACTTTCCGATTGATATAACAGTGATTGGTGTGGTGAAAGTGAGAAAAATAACGACGGTCGCCCGATCGTTATCGCAAATTGAAAACGGATTACTGTGGACAGAGGGGCGCGTGCGTGACGCAGGTGATGACGTGGAAACGTTGCAGGTATCCGTCGAGACAATGGCCATCACAGCTCTGCCGATGGATGTCTGGCTGAAAGAGCGACTCAAGAAGTGGGTGCAGCTGTCGGGACACGAAGGTTCGTGACGCATCCGGGGGAAGAGAGAGGGTGAAACGGAAACGGTTTGCAGGCAGCATTGTGCCAGCCACACCCCACACTCTGTACAAGAAACAGTGTGCGAACTGTGGAGAGGGCAGGGCATACAAGAACATCTCGAGAGACCCAGCACTCGCCGGGTTCACTCCCAAGTACTACAATGAACTCGAGAAGAATGAAGAACGTTAGTGGAGGGAAATGAGCAAGAGAGGCCTCATTCGGATGTTTTCAGATTTCATTGAGATCGAAGACCTCCTTCAGCAGTTCACCGACCCGACGAAGACGGCGATCATGGACATTAAGGTGGGAACGAGGACGTTCCTCGAATCGGAAGTGTCGAATACGAAGAAGAGGACGGATCTGTTCGACAAGATGGTCGCAATCGACAACGATGAGCCGACGGAGGAGGAGAGAAAGTGCGGAGCAATCACCAAATTGCGATACATGCAGTTCAGAGAACGGGAGAGCAGCACAGCACAACTCGGCTTCCGCATTGAGGCTGCGAAGGTGAGAGAGAGAGAGAGAGAAAGAGGAGACGTTGACGCAATGAGAACGCTTTCAGAGACTCGAGGGTGCACTGGAGAAGAACTTCAAGAAGGTGCGGACGGTCGAGGACGTTGCCACCACATTCGTAGACTTCTTTGGAGACCAAAGAAGCAGAGTGCGAAAGCAACTGATCGAGAGACTCAAGGACATGCGCAAAGCCATCGAGCACTCGACGTTCTTCGCATCGCACGAAGTCGTCGGCAGCAGTATTCTGATAGTGTTCGACGCTGAGAAAGTGGGCTGTTGGATGATTGATTTCGCGAAGAGCTCGCAAGTTCCCAACGGCCGAACTCTCAACCACCGAACACCGTGGGTTCCTGGGAACAATGAGGACGGATATCTGATAGGAATCGACAATTTACTCAAGGTAAAACATACTACTCACTTCCGATCGAAACGAACGAAACGTTTCAGATTCTCGAAGAATTGCCCGAGTACGGAGAGCACCCCGACGATCAGCTAATGGTCACCGAGGAGGTGATAGCCAGAATGAAGAACTCGAAGGCCTAGAGGTGTAGGTAGATCAAGTCCGTGCCGAGTGTCTCCAAGCAGCCATAATACAACAATTTGTGTTCCTTCAAACCGTCCACTGTGTACAATCCGCTCGTTTTTGCCAGCCAGTCTGAATGTTGTTTGCTAGAATTTTCCAAGCCGAATTCCTTTCTTTTCGATCGTTTCCCCTCTTCCATGGCATAATAATCACAAATTGATAACAAGCCCTCCGCTTCCATTTCGTTGTTTTCTTCCATGATCATCGTTTGATCATTCTTGGGTACAATACATATATATCTATTCTCACATCCAAATATTGTCATTTTGTGATGAATACAAGCGTTTTTTTGTTGATATTCTTGAAAACAAACAAAATATCAGAAAACAGAAGCAGCGAACTAATATTTCTTCTGAAGTGATCAGAATTTGACCGTAAACTCTCACCGCTTCACAACGACGCTCCAGCATTACGGTCGGCGGCAAGACATGTAATTCGAATTTTAGAAGCTTTTTCCACTTTTTTTTGAGCTTTTTCTACTTTGCCGAAACTGTTCTCTTCTTAAAAAATCTTATCATTTTCGTGATTTTTTTTCATTTTTTTTTTCGAAGACGCGCTTGCACCTATGAGTTGTTTAATTCGGAAAAATTAGCTGATTCGAAATATGTTGTCACTTTTCCTGATAAATAGGTCTGCCCACGGGTGTTCGTATTTTGATAATTTTGATTGTCGCTGACGCTTCGATTTTCAAGAAGACTGCTGTAAAAGCTAACATGTGCACGCACCAGTTCTGTGTTTAGCCTCCTGTCAACGGTACTCCTTTATTTTATTTCTGATTTCAAGTATTTAAGTAAGTAGTTTAATTGACTTGTGTTGCTGTTTCTTTCGAATTTGCTTCTTGGACTCCGTTTAGTCATATTTCTCAGGGTTCGCCTTCATGTCGTGCTTTCTGAAAGTATTCGGACGCGTTCGTCCTTCTGCCTCTGGCAATAAGGACACGGCTCTCACTGTCGTCGACAAGAATCATGTCAAAATCGAAGCAGAAGGAAAATGTGAAAAGATGTATGAACTTCATCGAATTTTCCCCTGCAGTTCGTCGCAAGACGAGGTGTTCTCGTCAGTTGCGAAGAAGTTAGTCGAGGAATGCACAGAGGGTATCAATGTGACAATCTTTGCGTATGGCCAGACTGGGTGAGAATGTGCACATGTTACAGTGGCAACACGTTCTTTGTTTTCAGTTCAGGAAAGACTCACACCATGCTCGGTCGGTCCGATTCATGGTCGGATCCGCACGAGAAAGGAATCATTCCCCGATCGATTGAGTATCTGTTCGATCAACTCGAAAAGAAGGCAGAAGAGTGCCAGAAGTTCTCATTCAAAGTCAATGTGGAGTTCGTAGAACTGTACAATGAAGAAATTTTCGACTTGCTAAGCGTCCAGAACGCGAGCAAGATCATTCTTCGAGACACTGGAAATGATATCATGCTATCAGGATCGAAATCAGAAAGCGTCGATAATTCCTTGGACCTGATGAACATTGTGAAAAAAGGATGGCAGTCGAGGCGCACGGGTGCGACGGCGATGAATCGCGACTCGTCCAGATCTCACGCTCTGCTCATCGTGAAGATCATAACTGAAGAAGTTAATGGCGACCTGCGTACGACGAGAGCCTCTACGCTGAATCTCGTCGACCTGGCTGGATCGGAACGTCAGTCTCATACGAAAGCCACCGGAGAACGGCTGAAGGAGGCAACTAACATCAATTCTGTAAGTAGCAAAAATTTCAGTTTCGTTCAATACGTTCTCTTGTTTCAGTCGCTCACTGTCTTAGGAAGATGCATCCGGATGCTGGCCAAACCCTCCACATCGCAATCGTTCATCCCGTATCGAGACTCCCATCTGACGCACATTCTGAAAAACTCTCTCGGCGGAAACTCCAAGACAGCCGTCATTGTGAACATGCACCCTGACCGTTCCTTCATAGCTGAAAGCGCTTCAACGCTTGGATTCGCCGAGGCGTGTACGATGATTAAGAACAAGGTTCTCAGAAATGAAGTGATGACCGGTGATCAAGAAAACAGCTACAAAAGAGCCATTCAAGAGCTGCGACGAGAAAACGAAGAGACTCGCGCGAAGGCGTACAATGGTTTGTTGTCGTTGCGAACGATCATTCATCGAACATTTCAGAGTTCGCCAAAAGATTGGAAGATGCAGAAGAGCACCAGCACCGTCTCGCTTCAGAAAACACGTCTCTCAAGGCTGACATCTCAGAGCTGCGAGCAAAGTACAATATGGGCCTCGTAAAATTCATGCTCGGTTCCAATACCAACGAGTTTCCCGATAATCTTCAGCTCTTGTTGCAAAGAGAAAACACAGCGGAAGACGTCCATGCAAAACTGATAACGGTATCGAAAGTGAACTCTCTATGACGAGCTATTTTTGTTTCAGATCAAGTTGGAGTTGGAAGCAAGCGAGAAACGCTGTCGAGAGCTTCAGGAACAACGTGACTCCAATGCGGAGAAGTTCTTCAATACGACGTGTATTCTCCAGACGCCTCGAGTGAAGAAACGGCAAAGCAGCTTTAGAAACCCTCGCCGCGAAACTATCTATTGCCCCTCACCCGCACTATCTGAAAACATTGAAGATTCTGAAACCGAAGTTAAGCTTCAAGAAAGTGAGCTTCGCATTGCTCAATTGGAAACCGAGAATCAGATGATGAAAAGCAAGTTCGAAAAGGCTGTAGAGGACATGTTCAAAGCTCAGGAAGCACGAGAATCTGCTGTTGTGTCGTATGAAGCAAAGTGAGATTTTAAGTAATTGAGGAAATTTTGAGTTGATTTTTAAGAATTGAGAATCTCAACGAAGAGATAGAACATTTGAACTTGGAAAACAGCGATTTGGAGAGCAAGATAAAAAGTGGAAAGAATACACTGGACAAACTTTTGAATATGATCAAAGAGAAAGAGCACCTGCTTCTAGATCAGAAAACGAAACAGGCCGAGGTGGAAAACAAGTTCAGCGAGGATATGGATAGTAAGTGGATGTTCTGAATTTTCAATTAAACGGTTTGTATTTCAGACATGCGCAACTATTACGACACGGAGAAAAATAATTACGAAGATGCCTTGGCTGCAAAAGAAAAAGAGCTCGATGAATGGAAGAAAAAGTTTGACATTCTCCAAAAAGAGATTGATGAAAAGAGTCGGATCATTGTTGAATTGGACGACAGCTTGAAGACGTCAACTTCGTCCGCCACAGAAGTTGAACAACTCAAAGCCATTTTGGAAGAAAAGGACGCCGCTCTAGCGAAGAAGACGACTGAATTAAATCAGAAAGCCGATTTCATCTCCAAACTCGAGACACGCGTTGAAAGCAGTAGATCTAGTTCTGAAGAAGTGTCTACTCTTCGAGCTGAGCTGAAGAAAAAATCACATTTAGAAGAAGACCTCCAAAACGTGATAAACGAGCTGGAAAAGGCCCAAAAGAACGAGCAAAACCTGAAGGTTAGATAAGTGGAACCCCGGTCTGACTCTCGTTTTCAGAAAGTGATAGAGGATGTCGAGAAAGACAAAGAAAATTTGTATCATGATTATCAAAAAGACATAAAGAACACGAAGGTGAAAGCGGAAGCTGCTGTCCAGGGCAAGCAGAAAAGTCTCGACGAGATGCAGAAGTTACTCGATTCTCAAAAACAAGCGCTCGAGAAACAGAAGAATGACGCTGAACGAATGTTTGAAGAGAATATCGCTAGTTTCAAAAAGTTTGTTTTACTGTCTCGATGTTAGCAGTTCGTATGCATTTTCAGACACTCCGATGAGGAGAAAAAGAAAAAACTGCAGGAAAAAGAGGAAGAGGTTAGAAAAGAGATGAACGCTGCATTGAAAAAGCAGAGAGAACTCACTGAAAATGAGATTTCTTCGCTTCGAAAAACAATCGAATTCCTCGAGAAGCAGCACAAGGAAGATTCGATTGCCATCAGCAACCAATTCGGAAGCAGTAACAGAAACCAGAAGGTAATAATGATCAGCGCTGTAATGATAACTGTAGGATGTCTTATTTCAGTTAAGCTACATGGAAAAATTGAGGGAGAAAGCGAAAGATCTGGAAGCTGAGAACTCCCGATTACTCGAAGAAATCACACGTCTGAAAAGTGGAAAGGACGTCGAAAATCGTCGGGTGCTGCGCAGTCGAAACCCTGTGTGAACCGATCCATCTGTTCTTTTATTCACCGCTTCATTTCAAACAATAGTATATTAATCTGTAGATATACCGAATAGAACTTTTTCATCTTCAACTTTACATTATACAAGTCTCTAAGGATCGAGTTTGGTGTGCCTTAGGGGCTAATTTTCATGTGAACATGCTCATAAGGACTAGTACTACCCATTTCCACCGACTTAGCCTCCGAGCTCCACCTGGAGGACTACGGTAGGTGCTCAAAGTGCACAAAACTGACTTTTTTGTTAGTGTTCCAAAAATTCTGAGATATCAAGTACACTTATGGGTATGTTTTCCTAAAATTTCGAGTCTGGAAACTTCCTACTTTTCGAAAAAAAATTTAAAATTCTGATTTTGCGTCAATTTTCGGAAGAAATGTGAAGTCTTCGGGTCTTAGTAGGAACCACCGACATTAGGATTCTATTGCGAAATATACCCATATGTAACATCTTTTGAATGTACAAGACATGCTCTCAAAATATTTCCCTTTTTTCAGTTTCTTAGATCAGTTTTCAGTCTGAATTTTGCAAGTTCAAGATGTCTAAAGATGACGTAATTTACGTCAATTATGCGAGTCATGGGGCAGTGAATCCGAGAGCAGGTCGATCTTCTCGGTCATCGAATAAGAGTGGCACTCATCAATCGATGGAGCAGGACGGGGTGATGACACTGTTGCCGATTTTTCAACCTGGCAGTCTTGAAGAGTTTACCCTAAGATTTGAGGAAACAGAGGTACGAACATTCAGAGTGTTGTTGGCAGGTGTCAGGTGTGCTGTTTGACCATGGCACCTACGTAAACCTTTCACCTGAATACTTTTCTTCTTGTTTGTCTGAAAAGGTACATCTGAAACAGTTTTACTCAACTCGGATATGAAAAGTTCAGAACTGAGATTTCAGTGACGTGTTACAAGACAAAAAGAAATGCATATCTTCTCGGCCTAAATGAAGATGAAATTGTGGATTCCGTTTGAGAAGGAATCGGAGAATGTTCCTTCGTAAAACCATTCCAGACAGCCCAAAAGGTCATGGGTACGGGGCAGTGGAGACTAGCACGAATAGTGTCAATGCACAAAGATCGGATCTATCGGGACAAGGCAAAAGCGAATCCTTGTGCCGCTCGCGGAGCCATTCGTTCTCGCTGCTCACCGCCAATCAGGCAATGTTCCACTCGACGATATGTTTCCTCTACTCATGTGGGCAAAACAAGAGGCTCATTTCCGGAAACAAACATCCAGTTCCTCAACTTCCATCACTTTCCGTATCCTCTTGCACGACGTATGCTCACTTTCTCATCACTATAAATCGTTTCTGTGTCGTTTTCCCTTTTTGAGACACTGGGAGATAGGAACTCAGCAAACCCTATTTTCCTGTTGAATAGGGAATCTGAATGGGAACAACTCGTTGGCACGGGACGCTTTGAAAAAACACATAGTTTGAAGTTATAACTTATTTATTACGATCTTCAGAATGTTATTAGAACATTTGGACACAAAAAAGAAAAGTTGAGATGAAGATCCATGATTCCTCCGATTCCATTCTCATCAGTAAGGGTTGAATCGTCCTCTTCCTCCACGAGACATTCCACGACGCGAGGGTGCTGGTCCGTTGACGTAGACGTACTTGACGACGACGGTTTGGTTCCTCGTGCCTCCTCTTCCTCCTCTCGACTTGTTGGCCATTCCACGGGAGGCCGACATTCCGGGCACGTTGGTTCTCTTGGCAGTCACGACGATCGGCCGGTTGCGGAGAACGGTGGCGTTGAGGAGGAGGGCGTTCTGGACGGCCTCCACAGTGTCGAACTCGATGTAAGCGAAGCTGAAAATGGGTTGGAATGAGGAGGAGGGATGCGTGTATCAACTACTCACTTCTTCTGTTTTTGCGTGAACTTATCCTTCGGAATCGTCACACGGACGATGGATCCGCATCCGTTGAAGTGCTTCTCGAGGTCCTCGTTCTTCGAATGCCAGTCCACGTTTCCGACGTAGACACTCTTCGCGTCGATCGCCTTCTGGTCCGCTTTCTTCACTGCCATCACCGCCTTCAGATCCAGACTCTTCGACATCTGGTTCTGAATCTCCTTCAGCTTCGCACTCTCCACTTCGACCTCCATCTCGATCTCGCTCAGGCTCATGATTGATTGGTGGGTTGAGAGTTCTGGAATGAGGAGGATGATGAAAAATAGGAAAAGGAAGATAAATTAGACGGAGCAATGGCAAAGAGAGAGAGAACAACCATCCGAGGGAGTAGTAAGAATGGAGGAAGAAGATGGACGAATTAGGTGGAGAACTGTGAGTTAAATGTGAAGAACGGAGGAGGAGGAGAAGAAGAGGCAACCACCCAAGAGGAGGGGTGCGAATGACTGTGTTGGGGCTGACTGTGTTGAGGCTGCACAACGCTCCACGGAGACGTGACAGGATGTAAGATAGAGAATGTCAGCCAAAGAACTATTGATTTTGAACAATGGGAAAATACTCGGAAAATGGCAGAGAGGAGCAAGATACTGCGAAAAGGAGTTTGAGAATACAATTGTTTCGGATGGGTCAGAAGTGACTGGAGGGTATGCTTTGATCAATGTGAGTGACGGTCTGTAGAGCTCTCACAGTTAATGGAGGTACGTTGAAAAGTCACGGGGCCAATGGCAAGAGTTAAAAATACCGAACATTCGAGTACGGTAGGAATTTCGGAAGAATAGGACCATGGAAAAACATGGAAAAACGAAAGATGCTAGAGTACGGCTTTGAACAGTTTGGCCTACAGTCTAAGAATGGTGTAGGGAAGTTGAAGAGAAGTCAGCCAAAAATACGGAAAGAAGGACAAAAAGGGACAGAAATGGGGCGAAGGAGGGAGAGGGGAGACGACTATCCCGGACGGGAGCAAGTGGGGAGAATGAATAGATGTGCACTGGAACGGACGGGAAGAGACGGGACACCATCTTCTACACCTCGAGTGTCCTCTCCCTCTCGTGCTGTAACAGTCTCTCTAGAACACCCCTCACGAGAGCTGCCTAGGGGTGAGACATCGTCTCCACATCTAGAGAGACTGTTACAGCACGAGAGGGAGAGGACACTCGAGGTGTAGAAGATGGTGTCCCGTCTCTTCTCGTCCGTTCCAGTGCACATCTATTCAGTCTTCCCACTTGCTCCCGTCCGGGATAGTTGTCTCCCCTCTCCCTCCTTACTCTAGCATCTTTCGTTTTTCCATGTTCTTCCATGGTCCTATTCTTCCGAAACTCCTACCATACTCGAATGTTCGGTATTTTTAACTCTTGCCATTGGCCCCGTGACTATTCAACGGACCTCCATTAACTGTGAGAGCTCTACAGACCGTCACTCACATTGATCAAAGCATACCCTCCAGTCACTTCTGACCCATCCGAAACAATTGTATTCTCAAACTCCTTTTCGCAGTATCTTGCTCCTCTTTGCCATTTTCCGAGTATTTTCCCATTGTTCAAAATCAATAGTTCTTTGGCTGACATTCTCTATCTTACATCCTGTCACGTCTCCGTGGAGCGTTGTGCAGCCTCAACACAGTCAGCCCCAACACAGTCATTCGCACCCCTCCTCTTGGGTGGTTGCCTCCTCTCCTCCTCCTCCGTTCTTCACATTTAACTCACAGTTCTCCACCTATTCGTCCATCTTCTTCCTCCATTCTTACTACTCCCTCGGATGGTTGTTCTCTCTCTCTTTGCCATTGCTCCGTCTAATTTATCTTCCTTTTCCTATTTTTCATCATCCTCCTCATTCCAGAACTCTCAACCCACCAATCAATCATGAGCCTGAGCGAGATCGAGATGGAGGTCGAAGTGGAGAGTGCGAAGCTGAAGGAGATTCAGAACCAGATGTCGAAGAGTCTGGATCTGAAGGCGGTGATGGCAGTGAAGAAAGCGGACCAGAAGGCGATCGACGCGAAGAGTGTCTACGTCGGAAACGTGGACTGGCATTCGAAGAACGAGGACCTCGAGAAGCACTTCAACGGATGCGGATCCATCGTCCGTGTGACGATTCCGAAGGATAAGTTCACGCAAAAACAGAAGAAGTGAGTAGTTGATACACGCATCCCTCCTCCTCATTCCAACCCATTTTCAGCTTCGCTTACATCGAGTTCGACACTGTGGAGGCCGTCCAGAACGCCCTCCTCCTCAACGCCACCGTTCTCCGCAACCGGCCGATCGTCGTGACTGCCAAGAGAACCAACGTGCCCGGAATGTCGGCCTCCCGTGGAATGGCCAACAAGTCGAGAGGAGGAAGAGGAGGCACGAGGAACCAAACCGTCGTCGTCAAGTACGTCTACGTCAACGGACCAGCACCCTCGCGTCGTGGAATGTCTCGTGGAGGAAGAGGACGATTCAACCCTTACTGATGAGAATGGAATCGGAGGAATCATGGATCTTCAACTCAAATTTTCTTCGTTTTGTTTCCAAATGTTCTAATAACATTCTGAAGATTATAATAAATAAGTTATAACTTCAAACTATGTGTTTTTTCAAAGCGTGTTACAAAGAACTCGTTATACTCCGAAACACTCACATAAGAGAGACAACGAGTGCGTAATCCTTTAATTAGTGCGACGATTGGCAGACGTTTAGAATTCAACAACTTCTGATTCTTCATTTTCGTCTTCGAATATCTCGAAAGCACATGCCAACTAGCAACCAAATGATTGACATCGACGCTCTCCATGAGCAACATTTTGCCGATTGCAGTGACAGTAAGTTCTGACTTGGATGACGCGTGTTCATTGAATTCCATTTATCGACGAGATTTCCGACGGTCCCGATGAACGGACAGTTCGTGAACTTCTCTCGGAGAATCGTCTCGATGAAGCACTCCGTGCATCGCTTTGCAGTCCCCCTTCGAGAAATAGTGCTCAGGTGGAGAGAGGGAGAGAACTCGTGAGAACAGAAAAAAAGAAATTGTAGGAAAAGAAAGAGACGGCGATTGTTCTCGTGAAGGACGTCATCGTGTCATTCAAGACTTCAGATGTCAAGAATTCAGTGGATAAGCTGACTTCTGAGCAAGGCGATATTCTGATGAATTACGTCTACAAGGCAATGGCGGTGGAGAACGAAGCGGCCGTCGATCAGCTACTTCTCGTCTGGCACTCACATCTCTTCGCTCGGTTTGGTCACGGAGCTATAGTTCGTGTCTTTTCCGAACGTCTCTTGTTTTGATTTTCTCGACAATCCACTATTTATTTGATATACTTGTCAGAGTAGTGGTGGTAATTTTTTAATAAATATGAAAAATAAATAAAAGTTAGTTGTCAAGATAAACAGGCAAATTTAGGATAAGTTGAGTACATTGAATCAAATATATTTCTCGAAAAAGCTCTCTGGAACGAAATCGCATTCTTCGGCCGAGATGCGGCGCATTTGAACACCTTTGTGGATGCCTATGTCGCTATTATACTCCACGATACATGCACTTCCCTCCCTCTCGAGACAATTGGCGACGTAGGTGAGGATGGTGGAGGTGAAGTTGAAGCAAGCGCGAAAGTTCCATGATGCGCGTTGTGGGATCTCCTGCGTGAGCATTGCAGACAGACTTTTGACCAATCCTTCGTTATTTCGATGCCCGATCACGATGTTGCTGACGTTGACGAGCGACGACTGCAGCCACCATTTCAGAGATTTCGGAGATCTCCAGAAGCCCGCCGGAAGTTGTCCGTTCTGCGTTTTCAGTTCAATCATGTTGCCGTGCTTATCAATACAATCCACTTCTCCGGAGTACAAAATTCTCAGCGAGTTCCGTTGTGGTCGCAAACGAGCATCTGCCAGAAGATCGTTGCGACACACCACCGCGTATTCCTCTTTCGTGGTCACTGGACTCGAAGTGTCTGGTTCCTCCTGAAAATCAAAGATTCGATACATTCTTTTTCAAGAAACGTACCGCGTCATCGTCTTTGGTAACGTACTGCTCAAACTTGTGTCCCCAATAGCTCATCCGTTTGTCCTTGTCTGTCTCGTTCGCTGCCCTTAACACTCTCCCCTTTTGTGTCTTCTCTCTCATCCTCACCTCTGTCTCGCCTGCTCCGTTTTCTCTTCAAGAAGGAAAATCACTCCCTTCCGTTTCACAGCCTTGAACCTCCATCCCACATCTTTGTCGTAGATCGTCGCCGACAGTCGAGTCAGCAATCCTCTCCAGCACACGACATCCGCTTCGTGAATCGCTTTCTTCAAACGCCCGCCTTCGGGAGACATTCTCTGGATCCACTCAAGCAGTACTTCCAGTTTTTCACCCTCGTCTTTCGGTTCGAACGTCTCGAACCCGGCGTTGAGATTGTAGCAGAACGAATTCGGTCGACTGAACAAATGGCGGTCGCAGAATCTCTTCGCCCGCATTCTGCCGAGCTGCACTTCTCTGGAACAATCGATTTTCACATATTTGAAAAGAAATAACTTCTTTCACACCTGTTCCGCGTCACACAATACTCTGAGATGAACTTTGGTGGCCGTTCGAATTTCGGAACGCCAGTGGATTCGTAGATTCGTATATCGAACGGTATGGTCAATTTATCTGAATCCAAATGTCACCCCGATACTTGTGAGTTCTTATATTACCTGGAAGAGGCTCTCTGAGTTTTCTCGGGAAATGTCCCGATGGATCAGGAGCTCTTTCTCTGGGTGCATCCACTTGCACATTCGGGCTCCCGTCCTGCGGTTCCGCCTGTCTTGCACCTTCTTCCTGCTCGGGGAGCCCTTCTTGCGACGAGTGCATCTGAAAAAGGCACTCAGATGCGCAAATCTTTTGGGAGATAGCTATCTGACAGGAAAACAATAGAACGCTTACTATATTTGGGGAAGTTATCGGAAAACATTATTTATGGGAATATCAATTTGGAGAAAAAAACGGATAGAGGTTTTGCTAGATACTTTGTAATATGATGACATGAAGTAAACTGAAGAATACATGGAATAAAAACGGCTGGAACGCAAAAGGAAAACATAATGAATGACATTGAAAAAATGAAGGTAGTAGAAAGTGCGTGAACGAAAAGTTGTTTCATACAAAGATCATATGGTGGGAGAGAAAGTGCGTTTGGGTAGTCAAGCTTTAAAAATTGAAATAGTATCGTATTGACTAGACTCATGGTTTGACGTTCGAATTCTTTTTTTTCTTCCACTCCATCTTCATTTCCCTAAACTTTTGCATCGGCATGTCGTGATGCTCTGCTTTCCAATCAAAGCTGTTTTGAGCGATCAGTTGCAACTGCTTTTTGAATAGAGAATCCAACTCGTTATCGAAGATATAATTATAGTACTTTGTGACAAGTCCCGTCTATAATTAAAGGAAAATTATTTTGAAACATTCACAAACTTTTCCTTACCATTATTCTCGATTTCCAATCTGCCGAAAAATATCCGGGTCGATTGCCGGCCTCGGAATAGTAACTGAACAATCAATTTGAAAACTGATACCACAGATGGTCACTTACAATCTGAGAAAGACGTTGTAGAGTTCATTCTTCCCGTACGGGAAAAACAACTCAGCAAATCTTGGAATGGGCCTGCCTTCGCAATCGATTCCATCCTCATCGTGTTGCTCGAATTCATTTTGCTCTTGATCACTAGCCTCAGTGTTAACTGCCGACTTCTTGTTTTTCTTCGATTTCTTAGTAATCTCCTTAGAAACTGCAGATAGCTTCCGGTTGAAATCCTCGGTTTCATCGCGAGACACAGGACTTTCAACAACTTGCATTTCGTTGGATCCGTTAGTTAGCGCCACCAGTGTAGGCTGTAACCGAATAAAGTATAACTTTCTAGAAAAAAAAACTGACTTGATCTTTGTGGAGCATCATGTGATCAGAAAGCATCTTCGCATTGTTCAATGGATAGTGCTCGATTCTCTCATCTCTTCTTGGATCACTGTCGTTGCTGATGTTGGAGGGAACTATCGAGTTTCTTCTGGAAAAGGTTTATTTAACGGATATCCCACGAAAAAATAGCACACACCTGTTCTTGTACACGCTCGAAATTACTGCTTGGTGGCTCGAAGATTGGATGAAGTTCAGCCCGAATTTCTTTTCGTGTGGTTCAGGCGCAATGTTCCTCGGTGCCATTTGAGGCTCTCCCTCATCGAAGATTGCAGGAATGTCCGCGATGCAGCTATTTGCTATACTGGGTTTTTTAAAAAACCTCTCGTGAGAACAACGATAGAAGTTTAAGCCAATCTTCGAGACGGTCGTCTCTTTGAAGTAATCCCCGACTTCATAAACGGTTATCGCAACGTGATCGGGCTTATTCGTTACCTGTAAAGAATGAACTTTGACATCGAACTTTCAGAAACAACACTCACCGGTTTTATCATGAACATAGGAAATCTTGCTCTCATGCTAAAACGCATTTTCCCGAAGGTTTCGAACGATATTCTTCTAAATGGACAAATTACCGACATGTTTTTCGTTTGCCTGAAATAAAACAAAATAAGTAGAAAAGAGGCGAACCGAGTTATTTGAGAATGATGAATATAGAAAAACAACGGGCACACAAACATATATCTTTACTATTACTAGCTGAACTTCTTTGTGTCCGTATGTCCGTCCGCGCTCTTTTTTAGCCTCTGCTGGACCGACTTGTCCCGTATTTGGTAGGAACGCAAACAATTTAGGCATAAATAAATCTTGAATGCCCTCAATTGGCATGGCTGAGACAGGATTTAATTGCGCGATTGAAGCGTGCAAGTGGTAGGCACGCGGTAGGCTGCCGAAGTCCTGCGCCGTAATGCGTGTTCCGTATTGTAGAACGTCGTTTGCATCTTATGCCAACTAATGCCGTCTTATGCCGAATACGGTCAGAAATGTTAGCCGGACGGTGCGCGTAAATTTTCTAAGCGACTCATAAAGTTTGACGGTCACAGAGACAGCCGGCGAGAAGGCGTTAGCCGCCTCCATCACAATCAAAGTTGCGATCCACTTACACTGGGATTTCAGCAACACATCCTTCCTGCGAGCAATGATCAAAAGAATCGGGAGAATCCAGTATCAATTCGTGTTCGCTTTTTTCGTCTGACTTCTTCAAACTGTCTGGTTTACTAGTCAAAATTATGAGACGAGGAATATGGGAATTCTGAGTTTTGAAAAATTAGAAAAATTCCATGAACACTGAAACTCACGTCATGGGAATGGTTCACACGCTCGGCAAACTCAAGATTCGAAAGTTCGGAGAACCACTTTTTTCTTGTTTCATTGGAACTGTGGTCCATATTGAGACCGGGATTTTCTTCTTGGCTCCTGAAACACAATTTATTGAGAAATTTGATATCTTGTGATCTTACAAAAGAACAATAGGTTTTAATCCCTCGTTCGAATTATCTATGTTTCTGATTTTGTCGTAGATAAGACAAGAACCAAATCGAACAACTTTCTTGTACTTCACATTCTCGTCAGCAACTGGAACGGCAGTTCGAGTTCGTCTTCCTGTATTCAATGTTTTAAAGTCAATTATACTAGAAACGATACTCACTGCTCCCTTCTTCGGATTCACCAGCTGCAGTCATTTTAGTAGCGATAATACCAATGAAAACGTATTTCAAAGTTTTAATGTTTTGTTTTTTTATCATTATCGATTTCGTATCAAACATTGCCTTCGAGAGTACGTCGTTCTGCTTGTCTAAGCTGAGCGGAACAGTAGAAAATCCTTCAGATCTCTATAAATGAAAAACTATTTCAGCGCAATGAAAGAAAAACGTTACCACATGTGGACAATTATCATTGCCAATTATAATGCTGTATATGTCAACCATTGAGGTAGCATTGATATCTAAAACGGTAAATTCTTACACAAAACTAATAAAAATCGAATACTATTTGTAGCTTCCAGACTGTTAAACCATGAGTTGATTTTCCTAGAAGTAAGCTGGAGGAGGACTTCCTCCTTCGCACAATCTGACTGAAATTTTTTATAACATGGAGGAAAGAAAGAATAACCGAACCGTGTTTTGTTCCAGTGTTTGGATTGTACTGGATAGTGTCCTCTTTCCTGTTGTTTTGGAAGAATAAGGTCGATTGAGATCCATGAATATCCTCTGCGTAACGTTTCTCACGAGAAAGTGCCCAGGTTTGCCTAGACGATTTGCCCGACACATGGCCAGAGACTCTTCTGTAAAATGTATAGTTTTTACTATTTTCCAAAGTATTAAACCATACCAAAGGTAGATGTGGGGAATGTAAACGTCATTTCATCTATTTTTACTGGTGCCCTAAGTTTTCTTTTTTTACTTCCCAATGGTTGAGTCACGATATCAGATGACTGTCGTGAAATTCCGGGAAGCGAGGAAGAGGAAGACGGCGACGATGACGGTGTTTTCAGCAAGTTCTCTTTTTCTTCTTCTTTCTTATTACGCTTGTTTTGAGAATGCGAACCATCTGAAAAAGCCTCAATCCCACATTTTTTCAATGTTAAGAACTTCATCTAGCTCACCATTTCTGCGTTTTCGTTCTCGCCCATTCTGCCGAACCGTCTCCTCCGGAATTGTCATTTTTGACCCTAAAATAGATAAATAGATCGGTTCAAAGTGAGAACTGGAGCGAAGTGAACGGGTTTTAACAAGGAATCGATTGAGGGGGAGCTGTGTCACGCTCTGAATACTTGGAGATGAAGACAAAACTATAATTATTCCGAATAATGGTGGGCAAAAATTAGGAAAAACCGTCAGTGTCCAAATACTACTATTTGTCTGGACTCTTGATTGGAGCAGACAGAGTGACGAATATACTTGAGGCACTCTGCCCCTCAGCGAGCCACGCATTACGTCTTGCGCTCGGCGGTTGCTATGGAGACAAATATACACTAGCACGACTACTTTAGTTGAGCTGCTGGTGAAACGAATTCAGTTCCCACTGATCAGCTCACCGACAAAGTTGGCAAAACAATGAATTCTATGATGAACATCAAAGAAGGGGAGTTTACTAGTACCATATACGGATTGGTGAGCTGCATTTTCTATTTCAATACGAATTTTTAATTCAAGATTCATGAGCAAAAGTTCAACGATGCTATTCGAATTTTGCAATACCAACACGAACGGAATCCAAAGGTAAGATATATCATTGAACGTTATTAACTAGATGTACTATTTATAGCATGTTTAATTTTTATCGACTCAAAAGAGAATATTTAGTCAGAAACAGAGAACTGATGAAATATTACTTACCGGTGTTTTTGTTTTAATAGCAAATACGCACTATACTGCATTAGACAAGATCACTTATCGATTTTAATGATTCATCTATAAGGACATGAGTAGCTCAATTTCAGAAACATTTAATGCATGAAAATATGTGAACTTTTGTGTTAAATGGCCAATTTAAACATTTCTGCTTGAAAGAAAATCGGAAATGGTAAAAATAACTTCTCGAGAGCAGAAAACTGAGACGACGATCGTTAATTTTTTGAATAATGTCAATAGTGCGGCCGAGCGCGTTTGCATAGTTGCAAAGGGTGTTCCCGCCAAAATGTACCGTAATCGCTCATTTTGAAAATCCAATTGTGCTTAAAAGAAACTCAATAATTGTTCGAAAGACCGAAAGAAAGAAAGTGATCATTCATTCAGAATAATGCGGCACTGACTCTCCTCGCCTATTGTCACTATTACACACAAGATTACATGAGTGCAGCGGACTGCTACTCTCAACTCGCGTACACCCATCCGAACCAAGGACAATATCGTTTGTATCACGCCCAATCACTCTACCACGCGTTTAGATCGGCCGATGCATTGGCCGTCGTCTCGACCGTTTGTTAACATGCGTGACGACGAGAGCGAGTGAGAAGTTTTCAGATTCAAGATGAACATCTCCTCAATGATATCATCAAATTGGAAGCGGCGATAAAGTTCCAAGACGAGGATATGGTCAATTGCCGGATACTCGTTGAGCAGTTGCCGTCCAACGACGCCACCCTCCTCATCAACACGGCGTGCATTGACTATAAGGTTGTTGTGACGTCATCACACTCGCATACTATAAGCGTTTCAGGAGGGAAACTACGAGGAGGCACTCAAAAAGTTCAACGAGGCCACCGAATTCACAGGATATCAGGTGAGAGAGAGAGAGAGTGAGTGGAAGTGAGAGACGCAGAGTGGATGGAACGGGCGGCACGAAACGCAGACCGCAAGCCTTTCGAAGCGGAATGTGTAGAGCGAGAGGAGGCGGAGGAGACGCGTCGGCGGCCGGTTGTCACCCGGTCGTAACCACCGAGAGAGAGCTGCGCGCGCGAAAAACCAGAGTTCAAGGTTGTATTGGGTGGTCCTAGGTGTCCGTGTTCGGTCCTCGAGGAAGAGCCGACGGCTTCTCGTCCAACCGTTTGTTTTTGTCGTCAATAGGGTTCTGACGAGAGTTTCAGAGCAAATATCGAACAATCGAATGATCGGTCCCCACGCACATGCCCATAGAAGAATTAGGCAAGAGTTTAGAGAATCCCTCGTGCGCCGTCAGTGCATTTCGCGGTTTTCTTGAAGAGGCTATAAAGAAGTGCTCTCCGGTGATTTTGTGACTCTGGTTCACATGTTTCCATCATCAGAAAGATCTATTTTCAAAAAATCTCGCCTAGTCACATAGTCTAGAACAGTCCATAATTCTCGTTTTTTGGTACTCGGAGAGGAAGGACTGACCTGAATTTCAATCATCTGAAAGACTCTTGTGTTATGTTCTGAAGCAGACACCACTTCCGAACTGCAATTGCTCATCTGGAAATGCGGACGAGGACAAGGACTCGCATTCTCTCAATCTTTGGTCTTTCATTTTTTCTGAATCCCATATCCATCGGAAAAGTTTCTTTGTTTGACGAAAAGTCATCAGTTGCCCAAAAACGTTCGGCTCAATGGGACTAGTGCATGTGAGAGATATTATCGGACGCCATCGAAATGGCTCCGCAACCGAGGAGAGCTCCGCCGGAGAACCATTATATCTCCTAAATATCAATCTCTAGATACAATGATTCCCCGGGAGAGCTCTCCCCGGTTGCGGGGCCATTTCGATGACATCCGATAGTAGGGAGGCTTCTGAGAAACAGGCGGAATTTCGGAATCGACGAGAAGTATATGAAACTAAAAAAGAGCTCATTCCAGCCGGTTCTCTCCTACTCGATCGCCCTCACCCACTACCGTCTTCACGACTACGACAGCGCTCTGAAGCTCATCAACGAGATAATAAATCGAGGAGTCAAAGACTTTCCCGGTCCCTTCTGAAATAGTGAATCTCCGTTTCACTGAAGTGTTTCCAGAGTACAACATTGGTATGGTGACCGAAGGACTCGATGTGAACTTTGTTTCGAACTCACAGCAACTGCATGATTCAGCGATCATCGAGGCGTTCAACCTGAAGTTCGCGATCTGCTACCGGAAGAAAGAGTGTGAGTAGTCCTTTCGAGGTTAGCGCCTCTCTTATCACGATGTTGCAGTCAAGGCGGCGAAAGAGTGTCTGACAGATATGCCTCCGCGCAATGAACACGACATAGACCTGACGACTCTGCATAACATGGTGAACAACTCTGGAACGTCTGGCATCACCTGCAATCATTGTTACAGGCGATTATCAACGCTGACACTGACTTTGCCGATAGCTCCGGCAAACTTCAGTTCCTGCTCGCCATGAACCCGTTCCCGAGGGAGACGTTCGCGAATCTCCTCTTCCTCTACTGCAAGAACGACTATTACGGACTGGCGGCGGACGTTTTGGCGGAGAATCCGAGTCACACGTTCTATTGTCTCGATGAGGTGAGAATGTCGTTCAGAAAGAGGTCCTCCAATCGGATTTCAGTTTCAATTCAACTTCCTCGAGGCCCTCATTTACATGCCGACGAATCCGGAAGAGAGTTTGAAGAAGTTGGAGAAGCTGGAGGCTGAGTGCATGGATAAACTGCGGAAGATAGCCCTGGAGATCCGCGCGAAAAAGGTTCAGGAACAGCCGGAAGACAGTCTCGAGATGCAGAATCTGATAGAGTCCTACGATGAATCTCTCGAGAAGTACCTGCCCGTTCTGATGACCAACGCCAAGTATTACTGGGACAAGAGGGATTATCAGTCGGTTGAGAAGCTGTTCAGGCAAGGCATCCGATCGGATTCTCTTATCGAGAGGGGGGTTTCAGGAACTCTTACGAGTACTGCCAAGAGCACGACACGTGGAAATTGAATGTGGCACACACGATCTTCATGCAGGAGAAGAAGTATCCGGACGCGGCCGCCTTCTACGAACCAATCGTTAAGAAGAAATACGACACTGGAGTGAGGAATGTAGGGCGGTGACTGTGGACGAGTTGTTTCTTCAGATACTGGAGGTGCCGGCGATGATTCTCGCGAACCTCGTCGTCTGCTACATAATGACGAATCAGAACGACGAAGCGGAAGAGTTACTGCGCAAAGTGGAGAGGGAGGAGGAACGGGCGTCGGAGGAGAATCCGAACGAGAAGTACTTCCACAACTCGATCATCAGTCTCGTGATCGGAAGTCTCTATTGCAGCAAGGTGAGCGATTTCTCTAGATTCGGATCACTGTTCCCTCTATTCAGGGGAACTTTGAATTCGGCATAACGAGAGTCATCAAGGCGTTGGAGCCCCCAGAGAAGAAGTTGGGAGTGGACACGTGGTACTACGCGAAGCGGTGCATCGTGGCCACGATCGATACGATCGCCAAGAACCTTCTCGTGATGAGAGACTCGACGATTCAAGAGCTCATCCTGTTTCTGACGAAGTGCGAAGTTCCTGGACGCAACATCTACACTGTTCCGGACGAATTGTTCGACGTGGAGTCCGAGTCGAAAGTCAAGTGCAATGTGACTTATGAGGCGCGCATGCTCAAGGCCGCCCTTCTAATGGTCTTCCACTCTTGATCCTTTTATATACTTCATTCGACGATATATAAACGTTTTCTGTCCGTGTTTCCCCCCAGAGTAGTCAGTGTACACATTCGGGCCGCGTCGCCGGGAGTCTCCTTGGAAGCGTGCACATCTCCATGGTTCCGGAGGGCGGGCCCGCCCGACACGCGCCCACAAAAAGAACACAACAAGAGAATCGAATAGCGCACTTCTTCACATTCACTTCTGCCAATGGGCTCTTCTCCGTCGAAAAGGTCTCATCCTGTGGAAGATATCAGGAAGGTAAGTGATTGAGGAGAGGGATCGGTCAACTAGGCATGTACAGGACAAACCGGAACCAGTTGAGAAGTGGGCGGAACACGTGGAGAGGAAACCGAGTGAGGAGCGGAAAGTGGAGGAGCCGAAGAAGGGAGGCGGGCGACGGAATGCCAAGGTCACTCCCACTTCGGAACTCGCCGCTTCGAAGGGAGGCAAGCTGAAGCTGACGGAGGGCGTCGTTCAGGTGAGCAGCAAGCAACGTTCGCAGATCACGGGGACGCATTCAGGATTATGTGAATTTGGAAAAATCGATAAACCGTCTGGAGAGGAAAAATGTGCTGAAGAAGTTCGAATCGCAGACGATATACGCGGATAATTTGAAAAACACGGTGGAACAACTGGAAGCGGTGCTCAAGGAGCTGAAGAAACAAACGTAGGCGTTGTGTGTTCGGAGAAGAGAAAGAGAAAGAAGAGTTACAGAGAACGCGAGAGGAGCGATCTGAAAAACATCGAGCAGCCGTCGGTGAGAGACTTTCTGAAGCAACAGGGGCAGTGGGACGAGAGGTACACGAAGGAGAAAGGGGAGTACGAGGAGGCGACGGTTCGACAGGAAACCGTCCAGAAGGAGCTGAACATTGCGAGATTGAACTACGAGAACGCGGTGAAGATACAGGAGATCTATAAGCAGCAGACGGACAATCTGAATGCACTCTACGAGGAGCAGGACAAGATGCTCGAGGCGATCTTTGGAACCGATTACGCATCGGAGAAGGAGAATGTACTGGAAGGAGAGGTGGGTGTGGAGATGAGAGGGTTGCGAAGAGAGAGAGAGGGGAACTCAGGTGGATGATATGGTCGATTGGCAACAGAGGGTCTCGTTGGCAATGTTCAAATGGTCCAACGGGCGAGTTCTTTTGGTTCATGCCCTCACTCAGCTCACTTTCGGAATCAATAGATGGCAAGATATTCAAAAGATCGAGAAAGAGTAATGGGTTCCGTCCTGCGATGGACTGATGTAATCGCAATGTTGTAGCAACGAACGGGGTCGATACTTCGCGGCCGCCGAGGCGAGAAACAACTTTGTGGCGGCGGCGCAGAACGTTCAATCGTGTCGGATGTACCTGAACAAGGTGGATTTTCCGTATGGAACAGAGAAAGAGATCGCACTTCTCGAGGACACCGTCAACAAGGCGTTCCGGAATGTGGACAGCGACTCAGAGACCAAAAAGGTACGGGGGAGAGAATCGATGGGGGAACGGTGTCGTTTGAAGGCTCTCAAAGTGTTCCAAGAGACGCAACAGAAGGTGGCGTCGTTGATTCAGTGGTTCGACAAAGTGATCAATGATACGATTCGCAAGGATTTGGATCAGGCGAACAACGAGTTGATCAAGAAACAGAAGGCGTTGAGGGAAGAGCGATTGGCGTTGATGAAGAAATTGGTGAGGATGAAAAGAGCGAGAGAGAGAGAGATTCACAGACTTGATTGCAGGCGAAGACACAATTGGATGTGGATATGAAGATTGATTATGATGACGTGGCAGACGACGAGTTGGAGCAAGAGCTGAAAGAGCTCGAGAGACAGGCACTGCGCGATGTGGACAAGTTGAAGGAGGCCGATGTGCAGGGGATTCTCGACATGAGCAAGCAAGAGGGCAACACGGTCACTCCGCTCAGCAAATTGGCTCCGTTGCCGTCGAAAGACGCTCTGTTTGGGGATGTGAAACAGAAGTTGGACGAGTACGACGAGACGCGGAAGCAGTTCGAGAGACGGAACAACCTGCAGCGGGAGAAACAAGCGATGGCGCTGCAGGAGAAGTTGAAGTTGCGGCAGCAGAAGAACCGTCGCAATCGGAAGGAACGCAGAGACAGCATCGGAGCAGTGGCCGCCGAGCAGATTCCGAAGACGACGAAGAAGAAGAATCGTCATTGAGAGAGAACGATTCATTCAGTACACTTGGACATCTTTGTGACTAACTATTGCTGAGAGACTTGTCAGTGATAAATTGTTGTTGAAGTTGTTCGAGTTCGAGGGCAGAATGCTGTTGTGGCGTTGCTCGACGAAACAGAACCAAACCGAGTAGAAGTAGGAGGGGAGGACGAGCAGAAAGTAGAGCACGAACGAGAGGAAGACGGGCGGCGAGAAGCCGTTGCTCTTCATGAGCACGCCGAGGGGCTGCAATGGGGCATGTTGTGGGCGAGGTGCATAGAAAAACCAACCGGAAACACGATCAGCAACAGGGCCATTATCAGACGATCGGTGTCATTTTGATCTCTTGCCATCATGATTGAGAGTGATGAATGGGGAGATGGCAATGTTCACTTTCTGATCTTTCCCTCTTTCTATTTGCCAGCACAAGACTGTTTGTTTTGTTCATCGGCGCCACTGACACAAAACTGTTACTTTATTTATTAGCAGTAATGAAAAGAACAAGAGAGGGAGACAGAGAGGGAGAGAGAGAAAGAGAAACGAGTGTGGAACTGCGAGGAGCACCGGTAGATTTTCACAAAATTTCACATAATTAGGAGGTGTAAATGTTGATTCAAGAGAAAGATTATGGTGACAGGTAAAAAGGCAGGAAGGTGTGATACACACAGGCAGAAGAAGAACAGGAAAGATTCGAGAGGAACAGGCGGAAACCGAGAGGATATGCACTAGATGTATACGTTGTTCTAGCAATTTGTTCGTTGCAAACAGAATAAAATACATGGGGAAACATTTGTCAGTTTTTCTCGCAGTGAGATCGTTCGGAAATCATCGCAGAAGATCGAGGAAAGTATATAAAGGTATATGAACTGTCAAATAGACGTTCAAGAGATTTAGCGTTTACGCGTAGATCTCTGGCTCGGCAAGAGGAGCCTGCGGCAGCAACAGGTAACCTGGAGCGTTGGAGGTGTATCTGGGAATTGGTTGGGCTTTCTCCGCTCGAGGGTGATGGGCTTGGAGGCGGGAGCCAAACACCGAGCGGACTCTCTGAAAAATGAAATTGAAGGTTCCAAAGTATCAAGAGGTAAAATACCTTGCAAGTCTTCAGATGATCTTTTCCTTTGCAGCAGCAAGCGCATAGAACCGTCATGACGAAGTAGAGTGGAATGGGAACAAGCGGTATGAATGCGATGGCGATTCCGACGTACTCCGAGTACTTCCACTCGTGAATCGGGGCAGAGAATGAATCGAATTTGTAGTCGATAGCATTCAAGAGAGCAACCCCTGCGGGAAGCACCGGCAGCAGGTAGGTGAAGTAGAGGAAGAAGTGGCCGAAGCACGAGCAGCATCTCGATCTCATCATCGCGTGGAGATCTTTTCCGAGTTTGTGTGCGCCTGAAAATACAACACGTTTCAATATCATAAGGTCATAATGTCTTACAATAGAACCAAGCCGTCGCGAAGAGTTCAGCGGCGAGGATGATATAAATGGTGATATATTTTATGCTTCTAGTAGCCAATTCATAGGCGTGACGGCCAGCCTGTGTGGCGAAGTAGACGGTGAGCCCGTAGCAGAAAGAGCAGAGGAAGAAAGCGAGGAAAAAGCGACGGCAGCACTTGGACCAGTTCTCCCCAAATGCGTCTTCCATGGTTGACAGGACAGACAATGTGAGCAATGCCTGTGATTATGGAAGTTTGAGTAGGATGAATGAATGAAGATCACTTACGATAACAGAGAAGAAGGTGCCAATACAGATGACTAACAGAACACCCGACCAGATTTTCGGAAGGTACGAGACGTAAGCCAGCATGTACCACATTTGTTCTTCGCCAGTCTCTAGTAGTTCCGATGGGTGGATGCCAAGTTTCATGCTGAGGTAGCCAACAATACAGATGACGGTCATTGTTTGGACGAATGTGATTATCAGATGCCACAGGGAGAGGAAAATGGAATCGCTGAAAAGCAAGTTTCGTCGATGACCAGCTGCTACAGAAAACTTACCAAACAAGATTATTGCTGCGTTTCATGTAACTGCTCATTGTGATGAACGCTCCGTATCCGATACCAGTTCCGAGAATTGCTTGTTCGATAGCCAGACGCCACACTTGATAATCGGCGAGTCTTTCCCAATCGGTCGCTTTCCAATAAATTTCCAAAATCTCAGTGACGCCTCCAAGAGTAGCCGAGCGGAGGAAGAATACCAAGAGGGACGCAAATGAAAGCATCAGAACGAAGGCAATCGTCTGAAACAGTTGAGTTCATATTTCGATGGAAACTCTATCAAATTTACCTTTCCAACAAATCTCACTCCAAAACAGATAGCTATGAAGACCGCCACCCAGATAGCTCCTTGTGCAATAAGAATCGGATACTGGAAATCTTTGAAATCAGCAATCGATTCACTTGGTCTCTCCAGAGTCCTAAATTTTGCTGCTCTTTTTCATTACTTTCAGGAAACACAAACGTCAGGAACTGCATCATAGAGCTTTCGGCCTGGACAGTGTTGAGTCTATTGTTGATTTGTGTGATGTTGGTGATGGATCCAGCTTCGCGACACGGTTGGGAAACAAACTCGGGATATGATTTACAGTTGAGCCACGGGAGACCGACGCGGCCGGCTCGAAACGTCCAGAAGTAATAGTAGAGGAAGAGACAAAGCGTCGAAAGGAACTTGGTCATGCACGCGAGTACGACGAGAGTGAAGAGGATTTGAGCGACTCCGATTCCTGAAACATCAGACAGTTACTCTCGTGAATACTCATGAATATATATACATATATAAGTGAAAACGAACCTTTGAACACTGGGAACAGGTGATAGAATGCGAGGACGGGTGCTCTCCCAGTAACTTGTCCAATTGACATCTCCAAGACCATTGTCGGCATGCATAAAGCTCCCACGACGGCTGCGTAAGCTGCGGCGAATGCCACTAAAAATACAATTTTCTTCGTAACCAACTCGAGGCATATCAACTTACATCCACCGTTGTCGAGAATCAGCTTTGGAAGATTGAGGAAGTTGGTCATGGCGAACAGATATGCCATTGCAGAAACGATGAATTCGATCTTCGACGGCCAAAGATCTCGCCATTCCTCGGAAAGATCGGTGAGTCGAAGGTTTGACCAACTACTCTCCTCGAACCACATGGCTCGATTTTGGGAACCTATGAATAAGAAATTCCTATAGAGTTAAAACTGAGCAAAGACGAAATGCAACGAAACGAATAACACGCCAGTGAGGAATTGCGAGGAAGAAGAAAGCAACTAGTGATAACGGGTAGCCGGTTGGACGAGAGACAGAGAAGAGAGGAAAAGAGTGTTTTGATTAAATTGAAACAAAAAGCTGAGGTGGCGATTTGGGAGAAAACACGCCGTCCGTGCACAGCAAATTAGAAGAAAACGTACGTTTGACGGAGAGAAAACAACACTTTTGACCGCGGTAAATAGAAGAGAAGAGAGAGAGAGAGAGAGGAGACAAGGAGATGTACATTTCAGGTAGAGCGCATTAGTGGCAATTCGCTGATAAGTTTGCCGTAACCCGTGTTTTGTTTGTGTATGTGACGTGGCAAAGGCAAAGGCAAAAACGTTGCTGTATTTGAGACGCGGTACGACTAGGCGTTCCAAACGATACATGTTTGAACAGCGCGAGAGAACGAATGATAAACTAGTTGAATTGATAGACAGTATCGATTAACGCGTTATAACGGACAATTTGTTTTCTCATCAGTGTCCATTACTAATTAGTTGTGACGCTTCGTCTTTTGGCTGATAGGGTCAAACATACTTCTTTTCGAGACTGCGGACGGACTTGATACGTTAACTACGGATATTCTATGAAACACCCACAAAATGATACGATGAAGAGCATAAACGAAGAAATATAGTCGAGGTCAACTATATTCCTCTGTTCGAAGTGCGGTAATAAAATGGATGAAGCCCTAGTGAGGGCTCGTTGAAACGTGCGAAAACCAACAAAAACGAACGAAATAATGCAAATAGGACGGTGCGGGGGCGGCGGAGAAAACGGTGGCGGCTCGACTAATCACATGACAGAATTGGAAATAGTTCCTGACCGATGGAGAAAAGAAGCAATAAATAGAAAACATAGGGAACGCAGGGCGGTCGGGAGACCGCACTCGTCGTCAATAGTTGGCCACAAGGTGATTGCGATGAATTTATGACATTACCCCATTGCATCCAATTCATCCCAATCGCTGGTCACATTTCGAATTTTCACCCTCAAAATGGCGAAAGGGCATTGGATTGTGAATGAGAACCCAGAAGGGCAACGAAGGAACTCTGAGCCTGGCAGCAAACAACAACTGTACGGAGAAGAAAGAAAGGCATTCAGGCGCGCGGCGAGGGGAGAGGGCGCCGTTTTCAAGTGGCTTGCGGAGGTAAACAGAACATGAAAAACTAAGATGATGAGCATGGCAAGATGCATGTTTCTGACACATTGCTTTCTTTGCTTTTGTAAATATGTCTACACGAGATGGTTGGGCCGATTTGAACATTTGAAAGAGAGACTCGCTTCTTTTAGTGGGAGACCGATATAAATCAGAGGAAAGATCAGAGGAGAGAGAATGGAGAATTGATGACAGTGGGACAAACAAAAAATCAATTAACTCTCACTCAAAGCCTGCTCCAACAGCTTTCAATTTCAATTGAATGCGGCAGAAGATGAATTCGGTAAGAGCCAAAGAAGAGAAGAGCCACGCATTCGCGCATTTACTCAAATATCATCCTCGCTTTTTGCAGAGACTGGGGTTGATCGGACCGCGGGAGGACACACAACTCGTCTGCCGGGATCACTTTGCCATAAATTGAAAGTGACACATACACACACACGTGCATCCGGAGATAAATTGGGGAGAGGGGAAGAGAGGAGATGCGGGAAGAGAAGAGTTGGCACATAATTGGACCGGGTCTTCGACCTTCCGGAGCCGGGTGGTGATGCCCGCGGAGCACAAGAATGAATACAAGTCGAGTGGAATGGGAAGCGAAGGGGCATAATTAAGTAATGAGATGAGGAAGCGGGACGAGAGTGTGTGCGACGCAGAGGGATAGACGACGCTAAGTCGAACAAGTTCTCGCCAATTCGACGGCCGCCGACAAAAAAAGTGTAGGAAGAAGAAGAAGTGGAATGGGATGGACGAGGTACGAATTGGCGAGTGAAATTGGAATTTGTGCGACGACAATGAAATGGCGTATTGTGCACTTATCGCGCAGTGCATCTTGAAGAAACCGCCTCCGGAAATGGGGAGGGAGCTGTCAGGCACGCAGTGAGATGATGGATATATCGGACAACCGCAACCGACAATCTTCGAACCGGAACGTCGGTTCGAACACGTCACTTCAAACCGCTTCGAATCAGATACGGGGGGGGGGGCAGAGTTAGGCTAGACATTTCGAAAAGAAACAACAAAGTGAGGATTAGCTCTATATCAATGACTGAGAGCTGGCCAAGCGAGTTGCATTCACTTCAAAATGGTCATGTTTTCATGCCATTCTCAATGGAAACTCATAAAGTATTCACGTTGGCTATATTTTTATCTCCATTTTTATGTGTTTATTTGTATGTTCGGGTTTTGAGAGAAATCGTATTTGCGAAGTGCCGTCTAGCGTAATTTGATTTTGTTGAAAAACTGCACAAATAGAGGAGTGAATACTGCAGTGTGACAACGACGGGGCTTTCGATGAAAACAAGAGGATGTTCGGCACAGCAGAGGTACACCAACAGGGGGTACTTCTTGTGGTGCTTTCAAGAGAAAAGTGACAGACGTCGCGTGCTTCTTCGCGTATTTATAATCTTTTTTATGGTGTTGCGTGGTGGAAGCAGGAAAAAGATTTGCAAGAATGGGTCGACGAGTGAGGGAGGCGAGCAGAGGCTTTTATAAACAAATTGGCATTGTGACAAAGTGAGGAACATTTCGAACAACATCCGTCGTCTCCCAGATTTGAAGTTAAATTTCAAGAGAGACAACGGTGTGAATTGGCCGTGTGATGCTGTCTAATTCTTTGCTTCTCTCCGCAGTAATAATATTGAGACGCTCCGATTCTCGGTTTGCATAGAGTACGAGGATCAGAGAGACTCAGATGAACTGACAATTAATGAGCGCTGCTTTCGATGCGGGTTCAGGGGACAAGAATAACAAGGGAAACGCAAGAAGAAGAAGAAGACGAAGAGAAGTGACCTTTGAGGGTGAAACAAATGGGCCGACGGCGAAGATTAGATGGTGGTCAGTGGCGGAGGCAAAGGACGACACCGCTGCCTGAGTGTAACACTAATTTTTGCGACATGAGAAACTCGCAATGATGGATGTCGCAAAACAACTGCTGCACGTCATCGGCTGCCTACTTACAAAGAGAAAGAGCAAAGTAACTACACAGCTGTCGAACAAAAGATACATGCAAAACTGGACGTTTCACTGCTTGAGATGTGAGGTGGTGCTTTCAAATAACAATTATTCGGAACTTGAAAACTGCAGTGGAACCTTTTTCTATTTTAAAATTCAACTGAAACATCGTCTCTGCTATATTAAATACTTTCCTTTTGAAATGGAAACGCCGCATCGGCGCACTCAATTTCGAAACGAACTCGCGCCGCGAATAAGTGGCGGAAATGAATAGACTCGCGAACTGTCGGGGAGGGCGACGAAGCAAAACTTGCGAATCAGTTGGTTTTCGGAAGGGGAAATAATATGCAAATAGGACAGGAGGGGATTGAGAAAGTGAAAGAGGAAAGAGAGAAAAAGAAAGAGGAAAATATGGGAATGCCGAAAAGAGAAATGCCTCGCCGTAAATCGACACCGGGGTACGGTACATTTTCGCTCCAAGACCACACATTAACGGTTGACGTTCGTTTTCAATTAAAATTTCAATGCTGCCACGAACGGAAACAAGACGAAATATATGCGAAAAATAGGATTGACAAACGGGAAACCGGAAAAACTATTAATTTCTATCATTTACCAGTCCGAGAAAGCCACGCCCATTTCCGCTGACGTATCATCCTTTGTTGTTTTCTTCCCCGAAACCACTATAAAAGATTAGATAGTGTGCAACAATTCAAAAGTAGCTGGAGAAAGACTCGACGCATTCATGGGCACATTTAAAAATACTACTTTCCGAGAGAAAAAAGAAGGGCCGTCGGGATGGGA
The DNA here is from genome assembly GCA_963932285.1 of Caenorhabditis macrosperma. Lineage (NCBI taxonomy): Eukaryota > Metazoa > Nematoda > Chromadorea > Rhabditida > Rhabditidae > Caenorhabditis > Caenorhabditis macrosperma. Next base: position 7,235,225 of record OZ010622.1, read on the forward strand.
TACGAGACATTCATCACCGGGGGGTTGTCCGAACCACTTGATTCAGGAGACGAACACATGAAGACGCCATAATAAACAACAAATGAATGCTAAACAGAAAGGAAGAAGCAGGAGAGAGGACCCCGCCGGTCCGCGGATTAGCATACACACGGCTGGCAGCAACGAGAGTGTGCACTAATTGCGGAGACGCACACACACGGCATATGGTATTATTGTGTACGAGGCGGCGAAACGTGATTAGGCCAGAGGTCCTGCGGAGCCGTCTCCGTCAGAAGAGATTGCGTTGCAGGAAGCGATGAAAATGGGCGGTCGACGTGTGCGGACTGCAAAAAGATTCGTTAATTGGCAGAATCCGACGGACGGACGGGCGGCGAGCGGCGCAATTGCGCAACGACAGCTGTTTTATTATGCCGCGCATAACTCATTGTGCATCCCATTTCGCATGCCAGATTCACCCCTCGAATCACTCTCTTTTCTCTCAAAACTGCGGGGGGAAGCCGAAACTATTTGACGACGAAATCTTCCTTCGAACGAGTTATGTGTGTTTATCACAAGATTTCGAAATCTACCAGAAGAGGTGATTAACGTTCTAGTGTATCGGTTCATGCGGTAAATTCGGAGTGTATCCGCTGTGCGTCCATTATCCGAAGAGGTCTCGCAATTCAATTGGCACCCTAATGCACTCCTCTTCATTTGAGAGATCCGGATAGCTCACCTGCGCAAATGCACATAATACCCGCGCAATAATAACAATAATATTAATGAACCGGGGGGCCCGCACACTCACCGATGCGCTTTCACTTCTCCCGGAAAGCTGACCCAAACCGAAGTGTCCCGATCCGACTCGTCGATGTTCACGTAGAACATGGCTGATCGGCGCCCGTTCTGCCATCGGACGCAGTACTTGTGTCTGTGAGATGATGACGTCGCAAGAAGCGATTGATGCAGTGCTCACCTTTGAAGAGCGACCAAGGAGACGGTGCAGATGAATTGAACGACATACTGGCATGGGGCATAAGGAATGGACCACATCTTGAGGGGAGAAAAGGAGAATTAGAAGGAGAAGAATAGAGAACGTACTTGGTCAATCATCGCAGTTATCGCTCTCTTACCATCTGCCACCGGCGACCAGTTCTTCGGACGAATCGGCTGCTCTTGAGCTCTTCTTCTCGGCTCTCTGGTTATCGGAATCACCCTTATCCTACAATTTTCATGTTCTGCAAGAGTCAGAGGACAATTTCACCTGGGTGTTGGAGTAGCCGTCGAATTGGAATAGTCAGTTGAGTAGCTGTTCGTGAGCTTCGGCCGTGTCAATTTCTGACGCATACTCTCCACTGATTCGTCGATCCGTTTCAGAGTCTTTCAAACGAGAGAACGGTGCATTGTATTCGAGAAGAGAGCATACCTGAACATGTCTCAGCGACGAGACGAAAGAGGCCGAGATAACCGCTCTCGCGTATCTCCTACAGTCGCGAAGGTCTCCGGCACTCAGCGTCGACGAGTACATTTTCTGGAAAAACACTCCGAGTAGACGCCGTCAAGAAACGAGTCTTTTCCGGGGGGCGAGCGAGAGAATGAACGTGAAATCGGTGAACCGTGAAGCGGAGATTTCAAACCACTTCTCCTTCATTTCTATACAAAGACTTACGAATGAAATGGCGACTAGACCGAAAATAAAAGTTGCATCTGTTATAAACCGAAAGTATTTGGTTTGTTGTCTGCACCGCAATGTTTGAGACATCCCAGGCGTTCAGGCGTTCAGAAAACTTGGAGAAGGCGGATGCGGAGTGATCTACGAGGTGGCAATGGTGAAGTGTCCTGGACGACGGTTCGCGTGTAAAGTGAGTGATAATGGAGAGAGAGAGAGAGAGAGGGAACCGGGTTGGTTAGGCAGAGACGACGCTGCCGGATGAGGATCTGACTCTCCCGATGGAGCACAAAGTGATATCGCTGCTCAACGAGAAGAACTCTGTTCACTGTGTCGAACTGATCGAGAAAGGCCAAGGGGAGAACTATCAGTTCCTCGTTATGACCCTCCTCGGACCGTCTCTCGACGCCATCAGAGCCACCATTCCAACCCACGTGGGTCCTTGAACCCTTCAATCATTCGCATCGTTGTTCAGAAATTCTCCACCTTCTCGACGCTTGTTCTTGTGATTCAAGCACTGGACTCTCTGAGAGAAATCCACGAGATTGGATACGTCCACAGAGACGTTAAGCCGGCCAATTTCGCGATTGGCGCTCTCGGAACACCAAAACAACGTCTCCTTCACGTTCTCGATTTCGGAATCGCCCGCCAGTACATGGTGAAAGACGGCGATAAGGGGGGTTTGCGGTTGAGGAAACCGCGGCGGATCGTTCCGTTTCGAGGCACCCTCCGCTACTGTTCTGTGGGCGCTCAGGACAGAAAAGAGCAGGGACGGCACGACGACCTGTGGTCTCTGTTCTATATGATTGTCGAGTTCGTGAAGGGATCTCTCCCGTGGACGGGGATCATGGAAGAGGAGAAGGTGATTGTGATGAAGGGAGACGTGACGGAGCTGTTCAACGGACTCGAGGACGAGTTCGTCTCCTTCGCTCACCATCTCGCCGTCCTGAGATACAAGACGAAGCCGGACTACCAATTGCTCCGGGACCTCCTCATGAACGTTTTCATTCGGAAGAAGTTCACTCCGCAAATGAAGGTGGACTGGGAGAAGGGAGGCCGATACGATAGTCACTTCGAGAAGAAGACGTCCACTTTGTGAGCTGCTCTCTCTTCTTTGTTGATAATGGATGGTTGGTGCTTGCAGACCGACAGTAACCGAACGAGATATGACCGATGTGGACATGGCGAAGCTGTTGATGGTTCCAGAGACTCTGAGACGTGTGAAACCGGATGAGCTTATCGCCGCCGGGAAGATGAGCGACGACGAAGGAGAACTGAACACAGCACAAGATGACACGATCATCGAGGGTGAAGGTGTCGGGGTGTGTCGGGTGTCTTCCAGTCGGTCGTTTCAAATGAGTGCCTTCAGAATCTGAGCAAGAAAGATGTGAATACCAACCCAGATATGAGCAAGAAATCGAAGAGACGATACGTTGCAAAGACTCCTTCTGCTCACAAGGTATTCTGTTTCCGATTCAGCATTCAATCGATTCTTTCAGGTGAAAACAATCGAGAACAACTGGAAGAAGAAACAAGAAGAAGCGATCAAAGAGAAGATGGTGAAGCGAGCGGAGGCCGAGAGAAGAGCCAAGGCAGACTTCATTGTTCCAGATGAGAATACGGTGTTGAAGAAGAAGGAGAAAAAGGGCACGAACGCGGCTCCTTCCGCGTCGAGAACTCACGTCGAAAAGATGAGTGTTTCGAGGAAGACGTACGCGAGATTCAAGTGAACCTCCCACCGTCCCATTCCCTATCCAACCGAGGCAAAAACAATAAATTTCATAAATTTGTGTTTTCAGAGTGATCGCGTCCGGTCGTGATAATAATTGAGGTGTATATTCGTATCACAAAGCGTTTCCAAACAAAAATATTCGAACCGTGAAACATTTTTGGACGATATGAACAAACTCTCCTGTCTTTGAACTGATCGACCGCCTTCAACAGTTTCAAGGAATACATCAAAGAGCTCCCAGTCTCCGACAAAGACCACTACTTGATGAACTCGTCCATTCCCGCCATGACTTCCGCATGCGAGGCATGGAATACGAAAGTAGAAGACGTTAAGATAATCAACAGAGCTGCGGGTCACATCTGGTACGCAGCTAACGCTGTGACGCCTCCAAATCTCGAGAATTATTAAGAAGAAGTTGAAGTGGGTCGGACACGTCGCCAGAATTCCATCCGCGAGAATCTGAAAGAGGACTACCGATTGGGAGATTCCGGATGAAATCGACGAGTTCAAGCGACGCAGAGGCAGACAAAAGAAGAGATGGGAAGACGAAGTGGTGAACAAAGTGGAGATACAGCAGCACAACCTCAATAGGCCTGGGAAAATCAGAAAAGAGATGGATAGGAATCATCGGCGAAGTGTCTAGTCCACAGCTACAGAAGCTAGATATGGACTATCAAAGTGAACACTTGATTCCTTCTCGACTCTAGTCTCGATGCTTGTTTTTCTGAATATTTGCACGTGACCCTCAGCTGTTGGTCCAGAATGCATTCGTCAATCTGTCCATCTAATCAGTTTTCGATGAAGGTGATGCTCCTCGTCGTTTGCTTCCTATCGCTCAACTTCGCCCCCGCTGTTCCAATTAACCTGTATTCTTCGGTTTCTTTTGCGCCATCTCTCTGTTGTCTCCGTTCGTTTTCGATCTAGCACTCGCCGCGAAATAGTGTTGCGGCTGAGAGACGGCAGACACGTGAACATTTTCCCCGGCGCTATTCGCTGTTTTGGCAATACTTTTTGCTGACAAATGTGATTTTTGAGCACTTTCGTTGTTTCACCTCGATTGATTGATAGTTTCGTCGTTTTGTTAGTATTACTCTTATCTTTTTTTTTCTAAATTCTGCAGCATTCCTCTTCTATCTTATCATGCTAGCGAAGCGCTCTTCCCGTAAAAGACAATATTTACGTGAAATTTCAGGGCACCACCTAAAACGGCAATGACAGCAATCGAAAAGTTGACCAAACTCCGGAAGCTGTTCACTTCGGAACGTGTCCTTGCCCTCACTTCCAACAAGCCCATATCGGCCTATCTGCTCCCGAGCACGGATGCTCATCAGGTACCTCTTCTCTTCTGTTATCTTATTTTAATAACTTGAATTCAGAGCGAATACCTTGCCGACTATGACTTCCGAGTAAAGTTTCTATCGGGATTCACTGGCTCGAATGCCTATGTGGTGGTGACGAAAGATCAAGCGCTTCTCTGGACTGATGGCCGGTACTTCACCCAAGCCGGAAACCAACTCGACTACAGTTCCTGGAAACTCATGAAGCAAGGACTGCCAGAATCGATTTCACTAACCGACTGGCTTATCCAGAACCTTGACCGTGGAGCAGTCGTCGCATTCGACCCTACTCTAGTCACATTCGGTACGATCTGTGTTCGAGTCTTTCAACATGAGATCATTTTCAGATGCTGGAGTGAAAACGAACAAGCGGTTGACAGCAGCCGGACTGACTCCCGTCGCAGTTCCAGGAAACCTTGTCGATCAGTTCTGGGACAGCAGACCAAGTTTGAAGGGAGATCCGGTTAGTTTCCGTTTTTTCTTCGAAATTTGTGAGACACTATTCTAGGTCACTGTTCTCAGTCTGAGTGAATGTGGAAAGTCGGTGGCCCAAAAAGTGGAAGATCTCCGGACGAGGCTCAGAAACAAGAAGAGCACGGCCGCCGTGTTCACTTTGCTTGATGACATTATGTGTAAGACGAGGATCAGTAGCATAATTTTTAGTTCCCATATCTGAAGGGCTCCTGAACATCAGAGGAAACGACATTCCGTTCAATCCACTGGCCTATTCTTACCTGCTCATAACCCTCGATGAAGTTCATCTGTTCATTGACTCCAAGAAACTGGACGACAAGGCCAACAGCCACTTCCGCGAGTCGAACGTAACTGTGCACCCTTACGAAGACACCTTCTCCTGGATCCCCAACTGGTTGAAAACGACGACCGAAGCCGGAGAGCCCTGTATGGTGAACCTGACGCCAGAAACGAACTATGCAGTCGGCAGCATTTTTGGAGAAACGAATGCCATCATAGAAACATCTATTGCTCAGGTTTGTTGCTCCTTGACAATGAAAGCTTCGAAAAATGAATCTCTAGGCCGCCAAAGTTGTGAAGAATGGTGTGGAGCTTGAAGGAATGCGTACAAGCCATGTGAGAGATAATCGTTGTTTCTGAGAAATTGACATCTGTTTCAGGTTCGTGACAGTGCAGCCCTAGTTGAGTTCCTGTTCTGGTTCAAAAATGAGCTCTACTCCGGAAAGAATCCCACGGAACTCGAATTGGCATCAAAAATAGACACTATCCGGAGTCTTCAGGATAAATACGCGTCTTTGAGGTTATTTTAAACGATCTTAGCAATCGTGAAACTTTTTTTCAGTTTTGAGACAATTTCGGCAGTTGGTGCTCACGCGGCTCTTCCACACTACAAGCCAGAGGGAGAAGAAGGTCGTCGCCCTGCCGTCCTGGATAACGTGTACCTTCTCGATTCGGGAGCACACTACAGAGATGGCACAACTGACGTGACGAGAACAGTTTGGCTCTTGAGACCATCTAATGATTTCATCTTCCACAATACTCTCGTACTCAAAGGTCACATCAATCTGGCCAATGCCAAATTCCCAGACGGCATCTACGGTGTTAGACTTGACACTCTGAGTCGTGATCCCCTGTGGAAGCATGGCCTCGACTTTGAGCACGGAACCGGACACGGAGTGGGACATTACCTGAACGTCCATGAAGGACCAAGTAATCCTTTTCTGAGGAATGCAAAATAGGGAAAACATTATTTTCAGTTGGAATCGGTCACCGAACTGTTCCGAATGGCGGAGAACTGCATGCTGGTCAGATTCTTACAATCGAACCCGGTTTCTATGCCAAAGGAAAGTACGGAATCCGCATCGAAAACTGTTACGAACTGATTGCATCCGATTTCCCGGACACAGAGAAACTTTTCTTGACATTCAGGGTAACTTGTTTGTTGTTTTCGTTGTCTCCACCGCTGATCGCTTTCCAGGCTCTTACCCTTGTTCCAATACAAACTTCCATCATCGACAAGACTCTTCTTACCCCAGTGGAGGTCAAATGGCTCAATGACTATCACGCTCGAGTCCAAAAAGAGGTCGGAGATGTTCTTCGGAAGGCTGGTAAAATGGACGTGTACGAGTGGCTTGTCGAAGAGTGCAAACCCATCTAAACTGTGATTCATTTTTTATAAATTAGTATTATAATATGATGCCTTTTCTTGTTTTTTCACTCAACTATTTTACCCAGTTGAAATTTATTTCAAGCCAGCTAACTTGTCTTCACTTGTAACAACTTTCTGTTTTCTGAATTAATTTATTCCTTGTACTACACAGAATGAACGGTAAAAATCTTATTCTAAAAAAAGTTTCCTACATATAAAACACTTCTAAAGCATACGTTACGATAAGACGATAACAAACGAATAGTAATCAGGCGCGAGCGAAGAAAGAATCGTTTTCGGAACCAGGCGAGAGGAAGTAAGTTTGCGACCGGATGCTCTCTTGGGGGACGCTCTCGCGAGTCACATCGAGAACTTCCTCTCTATAGGCGAACTGGGACATCACGGGATTCACACATACTGGTGCAGGTGCAGGTGGCGGAGAGAAGGGACCCCTCTGGTAGAATGTGTCCGTGCAGCACATGCCCATGCAATCTTTGTCTCCACAGAACATTGTCGCCAATCCCGGTTTTTCGTAGCGAGCAAATGGTGCCAACTGAAACAATGAGTTGTTGGCCTATTTCGATAAGCGCAGCGACTACCACTGCCGTTTCTATATTCGTCCAGTTCCAATTGCTCTGATCTCCTCTGTAGTGCATAGTTTGATTTCTTTGTCGGTCTCCAATGTCAAACGAATCGATGTACGCTTGTCCAGACTTCCGAATCTTCTCGATCTCTTCTGCCACATCTTTTTGGTCCTGTAGAAGGTTTCTCTTTCGTGTGTTCTTTCAAATCTACTTTACCTTTGCGTGCTTGAAACGGACTTCAATGATTGCAGGAGGCACGAGTGCCCACGTTTGGCAGAGCACAGCCACGGTTTTATGTGAGCTTCTATGTACTCTCAGCATTCCAGTGTCAAGTTCAACATACAAGTCAATTGAAACACAGTCTTGTTGATTTATTTCTGCTCTCCCACTCGGCCATAGCTTATAAATGTGACGTGCTCTTCTGTACATTGTGCCTTCCTTTTCGAACTCGGGTAGATAGAGAACTACGTTTATTTTGTTCCAGAAATCAGGCTTACGTCTTTGCAGCTCGCTGCCACGGGAAAGTCTTTGTTTGTTTGTTATATACCATTTCGAGAATGCTTCCGAAAACGTTTGTAACGAGATTGGAACATCGGCAGGAATCACGTATGCGTACAGATCGTCTGTACTAAATAACACCTTCGATACTTTGATAACGCCGCGTCGGAGATCCTGCAAAAAGCGGTCAATACACAATTTCCCATCCCCTTCTTAAATACCATAGCATTCACATAGCTTATCATTCTAGATAACGTCTGGGCGACCTCTTCATACAGTAGCGAAGCCCTACAATTGTAACTCAAACACTCATTTGGAAGTTGGAAACTTTCGTCAACATTGTGCACGGAAGATTTCTGAATCAACTTGGAAGGTCCTCATCTACCGTTAGTTTGTCTTACATAATTCCAATCTCTTCGAGGATTTTTAGGCGGGTTTATGCTTGTCTTCGACTCAACGTGAAATGGAATACAAGAACGGGACCGTCGTGAAAGATGAGGCCGGACGCTGCATCTGAAGGCACTAGCGAGCCACGGAGGAGTGACTTTTCTTCTGGAAACCTGTGCGAAGATTTGAAACAAAAAGCAAGCCGCTGAGCTACCTTCAGGCTTTTCAGAGCACTCGTTTCTTCAGATTCGACTCCATTTATGCGCTGCAACACTGTATTGTGAGATAAATTTGTTCCGCTCGGCACATACAACAAAATCAACGGCGTAGTGAGGCTTCGGAGTCTTCTGTAGCCTGCTTCCATCGCCATAGAACGTGTGTAGATTGTTGATGAACTGAGCGTCGCACTCTGAAAACGAGCGCAATATTCGGATTGAAATAAGGACTTACTTGAATGTTCATTGCAATTTTCTTCTCGATATTTTTTGTATTTCGGATTTCCTCTCTTCGTCGATTCCTCGTCCAAATCCAATTCCTTTTTGTACTTCATCTCGTGCTTCCTTCGCTGTGCTTCATCAGTTTCAGTGAGATTGACCAAATCTCCTGAAACGTTGAACTTTATCAATTTATCCTCGGAAAAAAACTTACTTCTTGACAAAAAGTCAGCAATGTAATTCTCGCTGCCTTCTGCGTAGTCGATGGGTGTTTCTGTCGACCAGTCCGCCAAATCTTCGGAGCTCATTCCAGAAGCGGCAAAACCCTGAGATTGTGAAGAATTGATGAACTGATCTATTTCAAAAATGAAGACTATATGAAGTGTAATTTAAAAAAATATCAAAATTTTACGGTAGTTTTCAGAAACAAACATGTTTTAATTTATTTACCATGGAGCGCATTTTCTACTACCGTACCATAGAATCAATTTATCAAGCTAAATATATTCACTAATCTTTGGCAACAAAATCTCAGACTTCAGTGACATCTTCAGTCCCTCTCACACAGCCATAATTATCCTGAAATCATCACCGATCTCCCTAGCTTCTGCAGTCCCCGCCCACAACGACACTCCGAAATGACGGAGCGCTTTGTTTAGCGAGTGCAATTTTTGAATTGGTTTTCCCGCGAATCGAACTGTGAACTTTTCACACTTATTTTTATTAATTTTTCTTCTTCAAAAAGTGATAATGCTGTGCAATCCCCATTTTAGCCTTAAAACACATATTTTTATTCGACCACTTTCGTCTTTGCAGAAGCGTAGTTAAAACCCACACTTGATCGATAATGAGTGACTCCAAAAAAGCCACACAACGTTTGTATTTCTCGCTCATCTACCATTCATATCAGACTAGTTTCAGAAATAATGGAAATGGCAAAGTTTTTAAACGTTTTTTTGACAGCCGAGCAAATAATTGCAGTTGAAAAGGTACACGAACAATTCAGTGATTCATATTATTCGTCGGCTTCAGATGCTCGCATTGGGAGTCACTCCTGTTAATCTTGTTCGCCTGATTCAAAACCTTGGTGGACAAAATACGCAGACTTCTCTCAGCAATCGGGAAAATTCACATTAATCTCACTTCCTTGTATAATTATGCTTTACGGGTCCAACCGGCTGAATGAATATTTCATACACTTTCATAATTCGTTCCGAATTAGTTCATAATTTGCATCAGGTTGACTATAATCTCCTATTCTTATCTTCTATTTATTATTCTCTCGTGTTAATGTTTTTCTAACAGTTCTCGGTTTTCAGAACAATGCGAGGTGGGAGTTCACTTGATAGTCATCCAGGACGAGGAACCCTTGACACGCTCGAAATTGAAAACTTCAAATCTTACAAAGGAAAACACACCATTGGCCCGTTCAGTCGATTCACAGCTATCATCGGCCCAAATGGATCCGGAAAGTCAAATCTCATGGATGCCATCTCTTTCGTTCTAGGAGAGAAGCCAAGCAGTTTGCGAGTCAAAAAATATGCGGTACATTTTAATTTTCAAACTTGAATTATCATGATTATTCTAAAAGTAATGTCTAAGTAAACTGTTTTCAGGATCTTATTCATGGTGCCCCGATCAACAAGCCTATCTCGAAGAAGTGCCGTGTGACGATGAACTACAAATATGCAGACGGAAGAATGAAGGCGTTCACCAGGGGCGTGAACCACGGAACATCTGAACATCTTTTGGATGGTCAGTCGGTCACACCTGCGGTCTACGCACAAGAAATGGAGAGCATCAACATTTACATCAAGGCCAAGAACTTTCTCGTATACCAAGGAGCCATCGAGAACATTGCTATGAAGAATCCAAAAGAGCGCACGCAACTATTCGAAGAGCTATCTCGTTCGCACGAGTTCCAGACAGATTATGAAAGACTGAAAGTCGAGATGACGAAAGCAGAAGATGATACTCAACACAACATGAACAAACGACGCGGAATTGCTCAAGAGAAAAGAGAAGCGAAGATGGAAAAGGATGAAGCTGAAAAGTACCAGGCCATGAAGAATGATCTCGCTGCCAAGTCAACCATTCTCTATTTGCATCAGCTTTTCCACTGCGAGCGAACAATTCAAGAGACGAAGGAACAGCTGGAAGAACAGGAGAAAGCTATCAAGCACATTGAAGAGACAAAGGTAAGACATCATATTCACTGTCAAAATTTATTCGTGCATTTTTTTTTCAGAAAGCAGAGGAAGCAAAAATCGCAACAGTGCAGCAAGATCATAAGAAAGCCCAGCGAGAAGTTCAGAAAATGACACGTAAACTGGACCAGAAGGAAACTGTAAGTAAACTGACACTCGAACAAAATTTGACTGGTATACTTTTCAGGACCTTGCTGAAAAACAACAGAATGTGCTCACTCTGAAGGTTTCGGTCCAACACGAGAGTAAGAAGTTGGAAACAGCGAAGAAGATGCTGATGGCTGCTGAGAACAAGGCGGAAAACAATGCTAGTCAACTGACGGAGCTGAAGAAGAAAAAGAAGGAAATGGAAAAGAAGAAAAACGAGTATGAAGCTGAAATCGCTGACATGTTGCATCGAGGAGAACTGAACCTGTCTGACGAGCAAGTTAAAGAGTATGAGCAGTTAAAAGATCGTGCACAGAGAGAGTCGGCTATGGTGCAGAGAGACCTGATGACGGCCATGCAAATTTTCGAAGGAGACAATAGTGCACTGAATCACGAGCTGCGCAAGCAGCGAGAACATGAAGAACGTGTGAAGGTCAAGGAAGCTGATGTTCAGAGATTGCAACGGCAGATCGAGGCGTTGACTCAGAAAATCAAGGAAACCGAGGACGAAACAAAGGCGATGAAGGAAAAAATGAAAAAGCTGGAGAATGAAGTCGTCCTGGATAAGTCCGCTCATGCAGATCTCGCGAATGAGCTGAAGGTGGTGGAACGACAGCTTTCCGATGCTTCTGGAGATACGGCTGAGGGAGAAAGAAATATCCGAAGAACTGAGGCTCTCGAAGGTCTCAAGAAAAACTTCCCCGAAGGAATCTACGGTCGTCTCGTTGATCTGTGTCAACCATCGCACAAACGCTTCAACATTGCCACAACGAAGATTCTTCAAAAGCACATGAACAGTATTGTTTGCGACACTGAAGAAACAGCGACGAAGGGAATTGCTTACTTGAAAGTGAGTTTTGCAGCTCTAGTTACACTCAAAACTCTCACCTTCAGAGTCATCGATACCCACCCGAAGTGTTCCTTCCGAGCGATGTTCTCGTGGTGAATCCAATCAATGAAAAGTTGAGAGATATCAAAAAACCAGCTGGAGTGAAGCTGGTTTTCGATGTTATCAATGTTCACCATCAGGCAGCCAGAAAAGCTCTTCAGTTTGCTTGTGGAAACTCTTTGGTGTGTGAAAGCCAAGAAGATGCTAAGCAGCTCGCTTATGGAGGTAGTGGACTTCCTGATCGGTACAAAGCTGTATCCATGGACGGTACTCTCTTCCAACAATCGGGAGTAATGTCTGGAGGATCAGCTGATTTACGTCAGAAAGCGAAGAAGTGGGACGAAAAGACCGTGAAGTAATTGTCAATCTTTCATTAATTCTTCACCACATTAATTTTCAGGCAACTGCGAGAAAAAAAGAACATGCTGCAAGAGAAATTAACCGATCTGGGAAAACATCGCAAACGCGAGCTGGAAGTTGACGCTGAACGAGCCAGAATCACTAGCGGTGAGCAGCGTATATCGATGTGGAAGAAAGATCTGAAACATCTGCGAGAGATGCAGCTTGAGAGGGTCCAGAACGAGCTCGAAGGGATGACTGCTGAGCTGAACATGATGCCGGTAATTGAATGTGTGTTTATGCATGCTGAAATCATGACGGTTTCTTTTAGCCTCGCATCGCGCACTGTGAAGAGAAAGCGAAGAAAAGTGACGCCGCCCTCAAAAGACTCGAGGCTCAAAGCAATGAAGTTGCGGATCGTGTCTTCGAAGATTTTTGTGGCCGCGTCGGCATTCCTTCGATTCGTGACTATGAGAATCGTGAGATGCGCTTCAAGCAGGAAATGGAAGACAAGCTGCGCTCATATGATGACGACATCCAGAAGTTGGCCTACGAAATTGATTTCGTTACTGAGCAGGATGGAAACCGCAAAGTTGCTGCTGAAAAAGAAAAGGTAATTTTTTTAGTTCTCAAAGGTCGCATTCACAAAAAACTATAAAAGTGTGATAAGGTCTTGTCGTTAGTGATCAAACTAAAAGCGTTTAAAAATGTTTACACAATGTTTTATAGGTGTCACAAATCGACAAGCAGTACAAGGATATGAAGAAGAAAGAGAAGGCGGCGGCGACTGCCCTCAAAGAGCACATGGAGTCGATGGAGCACGACAAAGAGCTGTTGGAAGAAAAGAGGGAGCAGGCGCAAAAATTGGAGGCCGAGTGGAATGAAGTGAAGAAAACGGCACAAGTTGCTGTGAAGGAGTTCAGTAAGGCTGAAAAAGAACACATACGACTGAAGAGTGTTCATGACAAAAAACAATATGAACGACACTCCTTGCTTCATTCTGTCAAACTTGAACAAATTGCTCTGCCTCTCAAGTGCGGAAGTATGGCGGATGTTGAGTATGAAGAGGAAGATAGAGGTCTGATCCTGTTTTGAAAAGAAGCTCAAGATCCATTCATTTTCAGATGAAACTGATTCGCAATCATCCGTTAACGGTGACGGTCCAAGTGTTTCACAAGAACAAATTCAACGAGAACAGCACATAAAGATCAACTATGATTCGTTGCCACGTGAATACAAAGAGGTTATTGATCACGATGTGTTGGCTTTTGGTTCACACGCTTTGCATTGCAGATTGATGACGAGGACGGTGTCAGGCAAATGACAAACCGACTCAATGTCGATATCGAAGAATTGGGGAAAAACGTTTCTAAAATGAATGCCCCGAATCTGAAAGCGAATCAGAGAATGGCCGAAGTGAAGGAACGAGAAGCCGAGTCGACGGAAGAACTCGAGAATGCTCGAAAGAAAGCGAAACGCATCAGGCAGCAGTTCGAAAAGGTTGGTCTTGTTTTTCGTATTTCTTTGTCTTTTCCTTTTCCTTGTTTTCATCAGTTGTTTATCAATTGAGTATAGTGGTGAAGAGATGAAAGAGGTGAGAGGTAGGAGGCGCAAGCGCGCAAAGATGCGGGCAGTCCTTTACGACATTGTGACAGCGTGCGTCAGTTGTCACTCCACTCTCCCCTCCATTCTTTTCGCCCACTTTCAGATGTGTTTTCTTTCAGGTAAAAACCGATCGCTACCGTCGCTTCCAAGACTTCTTTGATCCTGTCGCCAACGCAATCGATGACATCTACAAGCAACTCTCTCGCAACACCTCCGCTCAGGCCTTCCTCGGAGCTGACAACATGGAAGAACCGTACCTGGACGGCATCCAATACAATTGTGTAGCGCCAGGAAAACGTTTCCGACCAATGGACAACCTTTCTGGAGGAGAGAAGACCATCGCTGCTCTTGCATTACTGTTCGCCGTCCACGGTCGGAACCCTGCACCATTCTTCGTTCTCGATGAGATCGACGCTGCACTTGACAACACAAACATCGGAAAGGTTCGTAATGATTATTTAGAGCTTAGAAAGAATATCTCCATGCAGGTTGCTACGTACATTTGTGAATCAGCTCGCGAGCATATGCAAATCATCGTCATCTCGCTGAAAGAAGAGTTCTATAACAAAGCAGACTCTCTCATCGGAATCTTCCCTTATCCGGCTGCGTGCACTACCTCTGGTGTTCTCACGTTCGATTTGACACGTTTCAAACAAATGGGACTTAACGAAATGACTGAAAACCCTCCTCAAACATCTCAATGAACACACCAAAATTGTTTTCTTTTTCAAAGTATTCAAACATCAAACCGATTCTCTCTGTATAATGCACTCCTCAACTCACTCAAGTCGAAAAGTTCCACACATTTATTGGTCTCAGGCGCCTCAATCCTAGGCTTATTTACTGTAATATACTAAACACAATGACTATGCAATAAATTGAGAAAGTTGTTGCTCTCCGTCTCTTTCAAAACGATCAGGTCGATAACCTTGTTCATTTCTTAAATTATTCTCGTGTTCTTTTAATATATTGGCCTTTCTTTTCAGGTTTGATCACTTCGATGGGAGTCAGTAGCGGTGGCAATGAAGACTTGAAGTGAGTTAAACAGGAACGAAATGCATTTCAATATAACTTCCTTCAGATCAAATCTTGAGAAAATGCGCGAGTTTGTTCGGAAGAAGATGAGAAGACCAATCGACGACTACTATGACTGGGTGCCGCGACCGGGGACCCAATTCTGCATCCACATGACCATCCGAAGTATACAAACCGCTGCCATGTTTGGATCTGTGCTCGGACCAGTTTCCGCTCTCCTGATGCATCGCCACGAGAAAAAGCAGCTTGTGTGAGTCAGCTCACGCGGCGAAGTTTTCTATCAAAGGTTTTGAGTGATGCATTTGTTTCGGGCGGGCTGCACGGAGCATTGGTTGGAGCAGCGCTTGGTCCAGTAATTTCTCTCGCAACATGCAAGAACATGAATCGAGTGAAGAAATTTCAAAATCTGGTCAGGAGCAAGTGAGTTCAATTGAAATTCGGTCTCACTCAAAAGTTTGGTTCCAGGTTCGATCAAACACAGCTGTGGCAGGATCATATTGCAATAGCGTCGGCAGCAGTCGGTTACATTTCGAATGGACAGATCGGATTGGTCGTCGGTCTGGATCTATCTCTTCTCTTCGCTGTAGTTACTAGGAATTGGTAGAATATAAAAAATGGAACTGTGTACGTATTGTCTAGTCATTCCACCATCACCGCTCTCTAGTATCAACTTCTTTTCATGAATACAAACGGGATATGTACTAATTAATGCCCCAGAATAATAATAAATATTGCATTTACTTATTAGCTGAGTTTTTCATGAAATGAGGTCTCAAACCGAAAAGAACTACTTGTTGTTTTCAATGTTTTTCATTGTTTAAAAATAACAACTTTGCTAATTCACGCAGTTGGACTAGAAAGGATGGAACCGTTTGTTTTCAGTAGCTAAATATTTATTAATTTTACGAAAAATCTCAAAAGGCTTTCAACCTTTTCAAAGCTTTTCGAATAATTGAAATCTCTATTATCAATGAATCCGATTGACCAATACAAGTTTTTTTTCGTAAAAAATGAATCGGCTGAAGAATTGAATTTTCCACCGCTAACATTCTATAAAAAATCCCTGCAGAAACAGTTGTATTCTTTGTTTCAGAATGAGCGCCACGTGGTTCAAGAACTTTGCCGGATTCCGTCAAAGCGAGTTCGAGCTGCTCCAAGTGCCGAATCCGGGCGCTGAGTTCGGAATCCACGTCACCCTCAGGAGCATGCAAACCGGAGCTCTCATCGGATCCATTCTGGGTCCACTCAGCCTGCTCCTCAGCCAGAACGGAAGCAACAGCAAGAAAACCTACGTGTTGGTTCCTCGGTGAATGATTTTCTCTAAAAAACTTGGATTCGTTCAGTGACTCATTCGTCTCCGGCGGTCAGAACGGAGCTCTTCTCGGTGCTGCAATGGGACCAGTGCTGACTTATTTGAGTGTGCGCAACATGAATACCATCTCTCTGTACGACAAATGCTATCGCCTCAGGTAAGATTGCCTTCGTTCCCCGAGACACTTTTGCCTTCAGATTCAACAAGAAGGCTCTTTGGCAGGACAGAACAGCCGTGCTGTCGGCAGCTGTCGGGTACCTTAGTTCAGGGTCTGTTGGTCTCGTCGTCGGACTCGACCTCTCTCTTTTGGTGAGCAACTTGATGGGTTGTCGCGACTGAAAGAACCTCAATCTGTGAATGCACGTCTATCTAGTAAATATGTTCAAATCTCTTCTTCTTTCGCGTAGTTAAGTTCTTCTGTTAGTTACATCTCTATAACCTATCACACTTGTAGTTCTTTACATATTTGCAGTTTTGTGTATATTAATTCAAATGAAAAGAATAATAAATAAACAATTCTTACAGCTTCATTACTTATAAATGGGATAAAACGACTAGCAATTTGAAAAAAAAAACAATGTGAATAAGAAAGATACATACAAATATAGGAGCAGTGAGGAGGAACTAGAGTAAGGAAACCGGTGCGCTTTTTTTGGAGAAGCAGAATAATTATGTGGTTAGTGAGGACACCCGATGAGAATTAAGCGGTCTTGAGAAAGGCGTATATTACAAAGAAGGGAAGTATGGGAAAGAAAGGCAAGAAGTGAAAGTAGGGAACTGAAGAGGGAACCGAGCATATGAGAGAAGGATGGGACTGTAGTTACATGTGATACGCCACGTAGATCGGATTGAGCTTCTCCTCAAGGAAAAGAGAACGAATTGTGCTGCGCAGCTTCTCACCACCCGGACCGTGACGTATTGAGCCGGGATCGACGACGACAACAACGCCAACGATGAGATGATGCTCCTCGAGGACAGCAGAGGTGACGGCGGGAACAAGATCGAGGGCGTCTGACTCGGTGCCAGTGCATTCGGCGGCAATGACAACTAGGTTGCTCCAAGTGAAGACGGCTCTGCAGAAGAATTCATCAGTGACTGGACTGGAAACAATATCAACTCACGAGTTTCCGACAAATCGATGCGCCTTGCTGACGGTTGCTTCCACATCGAAAGGATGATAACGCATCCCACGTAGCACGAGGCTCTCGTTGAGTGCACCTACGACGAAGACGGCGTCGTGCAGCTCTCCGTGCTCGGTGATCGATTGAGTCTGCCGGATGAATCCCAGATAGCCAGTTCTCGCCCATCGAGTTTTCGTGTCGCCGGTTGTGAGACGAGCATTGTACACATCGGCATTGATGGTCACTTCTTCTCCGAATCCAGCTCCAGTGGCCGAACGGTTCAACGGAGATGCGTTGTGCACACTCGACACCCAGATCTCACCGAGATGGGAGTCCGCACACTGCCCCCTCGTCTCCGGATTCGCAATCGCAACTTTGACTCCAGGAAGAAGTTTTCCACTCTCGATCAGAGCAACACTGTGCGGAGCTCCTTTGCCGACGAGCGAGATTCGATCGTTGCGAAGTGCTCGTGCATCCACGTAGACAGTCGATGGCTCAGGACCAGAAGCACCCTGAAATCGTGTGTTTTGTGAGCAGAAAGAGAACGATACAATGCCTACCTGCATACAGATGGCAGCGTTTACTCGAGAAGAGAAGGACGTTGAAATGGCACGGTTGTTGAGAGCAAGAGGTGAGAACAGTTTGCAGAACGAATTCATCAGTCCGATCCGAGGTCGCTCTTCAGCGATGGCCACGCAACTTCGCAGCATTGACAGATTGCAACCGCGCTCTCGCAAATTCTCCACCGACGAAGCAAGTTGGGTGACACACGAATTGATTGTTGCGTAAGTGGTGAACGCGTCTCGGACTTTGAGATTCGAGAGCGTTGTCAGGAAGAGCGACGGTTGTTGCTCAACCTCTGCCGGTGGAATGAGAGTAGTGTGATGGCCCGAGTAGACGGAGGAAAGACACCAGAGAACAAGAGAGATACCCGAGTATGGTGGTGCACAAACGACGACGTGGCGAGACGGGTAGAGTTCAGAAGACACCTTGATGCTCTTGCAGACCGCGATAGCCGCTGCTTCCGATATCGAAGATCCTTGGAGCTGTCCAGATGAGTTTATCGAGAAATCCAGATAGCAAATCTCGTCTTTCGACGCAGCACCACTGCTGCCTGATGCCGTCGTGTCACAGTTATTGCTCTGTTTTCTTCGCCACGACGACGGAGCATCTTCCAAATCGAGGATCATCGGCCACGCATTCGAGTCAATGCTATGCGCCGCTTCCTTGCTTTTCAACATCTTGCTCACATTCTGTGGAGCTAGAATCGCAACCGCTTTGCTCATGTCCACCATCATCCTTATTGGGCCAAGAGTCGTATTAAGATCGGAAGCCACCGGAGGTCGGATACAGACCGGTACCAGTCCGGCAGAGAGACATCCGAAGAAAGCGGCAACAAGATCGACGGATGGAGGGAAAATCAAAGCCACATGATCACCACGACTCAATCTTGCTCTGTCGGTCAGCAGACCAGCTATCCGTTCTGCACGCTTCAGAAGAGTGGAACATGTGGCCGAGTCTTGCTCTGCATTCTTTGAAGTCACTAAAGTGAGAAGACGGTGATCTGGTGAAGTGGAAGCGCGGGATCGGAGGCACTCCAGCAACGGAAGAGACTGCAAGTGAAACTTGATACGACATTCAGAAATGAACACCTACCGGCTCATCGTCTATATTTCTTCCTTTGGCAACGGCAATCCGGACTCCTTGAACAATGTTTCCAACGAACATTGCCGCTGGTCCCACATCTGCTTGTCGTTCTCTCGGCTTGGGAAGGTTGAGAACGCAATTGTGAGGGCACATGAGAAGGGTGCTCGGATGGAGATCGCCGTTCTCGAACCGCTGTTTTGTCTCGGATACATGAACACCTCCGAGTGGTGTCTTCGGTAGGTGGTTGGCAGGAACTAGCGCACAACAGTAGATTCCAACTTGATGAATTGTGTCTATTGCGCGAAGTACTCTGGTTATCCACTGAAGCTAGTTGAAAATTAAACAGGAAACAAGGAATCAAACGTACATCAAAGGCTTCTTCCTCGGAACAACTCGGCTTCTGTTCTGCTACAATCACTATCCTCTCATCTCGTAGAACACTTGTTGAGAAGACGCAGATACGACCTCGGTACACGAATTTCATTGGCTCAACAGCCAAAACAGTGGCTATGATATCATCTGCCGAATGATAACGACCGGAAACAGCAAGCAAAGACTGCCTTCGAGCGACCACGAACACCATTCCGTCTGGTCCCATGAATCCGATTAGTCCACTTCGTACGTAGCGAACTGCTCCGATCGGTTTACCGTATTCTCCTATCGGTTCGACCTTGAAAGTATGTTGGGTCTGCCCGTCGAGAGCCCAATATAGTTGAGCAGTGGAGTTGGCAGAAACGCAAATTTCTCCGATTTCGTCAGCCTGACATAAACGGTTTGAGCCGTCGATTGCAGTGACAACGACAACTGCTCCAGCAATTATCTGACCAGCGTCCTGCAGATATGGTTCATGAGTATTTTTAAAAAGAAGAATTTAGAAAATTACCTGTAGAGTAAGACTGGTTAGAGAATTCTCCTGGTCAACTCTAACGACACAGTGACTGAGGGCAGACATTGAGAGGATTCCTCGCCCGCTCTGACTTCCCAATTGAGCGTTTCCTCTTCTCCGAATGGAGATTGTTCCCGTTTCAGAACTTCCAGCACACGGACACATTGCATCGGCTCGCAACGAGTACGGAGCCGGAGTGAATGCAGCCGCGAAGGCATCGCAAGACGAGAGAGACCAAGGATTAGCTCCATCGGCGACAAGAAGAGTTCTCAAGGAAGAGAGGTTGATGTCTTTGTGATCACGAGTTGCCAGAAGAGCCCAATGAAGATCTCTCGACTTGACGAGCGCTGTTGTCGCTTGGTACTTGGAAACCATGTGCATCCAAGTTGCCGGGTTCATTTTCATCAGCGAGTAGGGCACAAAGATCACTTTCATTCCGTTAAAGACAGATGCCAGGACGGCGTGCCACAGGCCCACTTCCCGCTTGAAATCGACGACACAGACCATAGTTTCATCTGAAGAAAATAGTCTTGTTTTGATTAACATGTATATAATGAAGTATACCTTCTTTGTACTCCATAGTCGTTGTCAGTGCTCTACAATGCGCGAAGATCGACTGTCTCGTGACACAGACGCCCTTGACTGTTCCATCATTGCCGGTCGTGTACTCAATGTACGCAATGGTCTCATCGGCCAACCTCGGAGGTGCCGTCCAGTCCCGGGCGGGTTTCGACTGAAAGAAATAACACATCGATTGTCTGGCACAAATGTCGCCCTTACCATGTGTTCAGTGACAGCCCACCAGAGCCTTGGCCAACCTTTGAAGTCGACGATTTCGTTGCTTGTGCCAGTCATTGAGGTGGATCCAGATGGAGCAGAGAACGCGGAAGTGGTGTTCATTCGTTTCGGAAGACCTTTGTAGCACGACTCGGAAGTCAAAGCGACTTTGACTCCGCAATTTCCGAGCAAGAAGCCGAGTTGAGAAATTCCAGCTTCACGTTTTGAAGAAGGCATTTCAACAGGAACGGGGATGACACCGGCTTGTAGGCATCCGTAGAATGCGGCCAGGAAGTGAAGAGGTTGTGTGTTCGGGTAGATGAGCGCCACACGATCTCCCGGCTTGCAGAGCACGTTCTTGGTTCCATCTCTATGCACTTGCACCATCTTCGTCAACAACATGTATGCAACTTTGCCAGCTCGACTGTGCAACTTTCCATATGTCAATTGAGTGGATGGCTTCGAGGATTGGTCGAGGACCATGGCAGCAATGTTTTTTGCAGCAGTAGTGCCAAATCGATGGAATGCGCTAGAAATGACATTAACTGTGAGGACATTTCAATCTCCCACCTGTCGAGACTCCGTGGCATTGTGTTGTTGGTGTTGGAGTGAGCAGCCTCTCCTCTCACCGGATTCATTATGGTTCCTTCCGGCCGAGGAGCGTCTGGATCTCGAATCTTGGCCATCGCTTCCAGTTCCGCATCGTCGTCATTGTAAAACTCTTGCAAAGGTTTGCTTTTCGGCCTCTGAAAACTTTCAGTATGTGATCCAGATGCGTGTTCTCTGAGTTCTCTTCTCCCGCTCCGGGGACATTCTCTTCACCTCGAAAACTCAATAAACTAGTGCAATGAGCAGTTGTTCGCGAAAACAATAGTTTAATTACTGGTTACGAGTGATTTTTCAGAAAACAAGACAACTATTGCAGCGCGTTTGTGTTCGAGCGTTTTGTTCGAAACGCGAGTCGCGCTTCCACCCCCAACTTTATGAAACACATAAAACTCATCGAGCATCTGGTCTCTCACAAAGAGAACAGGACGCGAGACATCTGTGTTCGATTTTGAGCCCATCTTCACGTGTTTTTTCTTAGTTTTCGCGCCTAGTTCAAAGGTTACAGCCAACACCCAAAAACATGGATCCGATTACATTTGATGATTGATTAGACGACAACAAATGATCGGTCTGCGGCCACAAAGGATCCGGATACATGACATATGACATGGCACGATGGCAGCAGCATGGAATTCGAGTCACTGAAGCCCCCCGGATGACACGGGGGGAGTGGCGACGCGAGAGAACGATACATAACCAGTTCGCTTATACCTAATTATCGCCACACCCCTCTCGGTCTTTTTGTGTGTGTGGGAATGAGAAATCATCGCGAAATTGTTTCTCACTTTCGCACCACACGGTTACTTTATAAACAGTTAGTGAGATTAGGAGGGAAATACCAACCGATTTCTGACGATTCTCTTCAATCGCGTGGATTGTCTGATTCAGCTTCCACTTCTTGAACACCGACTTCCGTCTCGTCCACCCGATGGCCATCTCATCGTCTTCGTCCAGTTTCGGATCTTTCGACTCACTACGGAATGACCATCGGAAACTATGGCAGCTGTCTTCAGTACTGGACGTGCTCGCCAGTCCCTGGCTGATGAAATTACGATGTTTCCGCATCTGTTCTTCATTTCTCGTTGCACATCGACGCACGAATCCAGGGATAAAGTCGACTGATGTTGTGATCGAAGCACATTCATCGAGTATCGCGTCTTCTTCGTCTCCATAGGAGGGCTCACAGACATGATGATATCTTGGGATGGGAGGTCGTGATGGAACGAGAGACGCTGATGAAGGTGACGAGGATGCGTAGCCTTCTTCTGATGACTTCTGCTGTTTCACTTTCTTCTCTTTCAGTGAAACAGCTTTCCGAGAATGAAGTTGAGCCAGGTACTCTTTATGATTCTCGCTTGAGACACGCCTCGCGTGTTGATTGAATATAGAAGGTCCCGAGGAGCTGACCGTCTGACGGAGATAGCGAGTCTTCCGCAGTGCCATACTGGGAAAGTAAACTCGCGACGGTTGTTCAGTAGTCATTTTAAGCGAATATGAAGTAGTGTAGAGCTAATGTTTCAAGACAAATATAAGAGATATAAGAAAAAGACGAATAGTGGGTGTGGCGGTGGAAGAATGTGAGTCGGGGGTCCCGCGACGAGACGGGCTCGTCAAGAAACTACGGAACAAGCGGAGACCGAGAGAAACGACGGGAGCAGGGGGGATGGCGAGAGGGCGGGATGAAGACGACAGGATTGGGTTGCATAAACGGACGGGAAGTGCGCCCGCTGGTCAGCTGTTGCGGTGTCAGAAGGCGCCGCGCCGGGGCCACAGCACGGGATTGGCTGCAGGAGAGAGCAGCAGTGTGTGTCGAAACACTGGGCTAATTGGTCACTGGCCGAGCCGACTGATAGACCGGACCGAGATTGCAGAGAGGACTCATTTCACGTGCACTTACCCTCTCACCCCCGCGAAATATGAGCGGATCGGAGCATAAGGAAAGAAGAGAAATACGCGTATTACTCACCTGAAGGGCATTGACTACATTTTGGATCTTCGATGACACCTTCGTTGGTTTGAGGGCTGGAAGAAACGCGATAGTTTGAGGAATTCAGCACTCTGCTTACGTAGAATAGCATTCTGATAGTTCTGCGATTCGTCCGGAGAGGTGACTCTGGCTCCGCCAACCGTCGTGTTCACATAAACAGCCTCGTCATTGTCCGGCAGCGACCCCGTCTCGTCGATTGTTGTTTCGATCTCCTGCAACAAACAAATAAAACATGTGTAATAGTAATCGGACTTAATAGGTCTCTGTTTCTCCTCACTTATAAAAAAGCGGGCAGATTGTAACAGTAGCGGAAAAACGATTTACTCTGACTTTGCGGAGGGCAATCACGGGTCGTTTCTCTCTCACACACTCTCCCCTGCGGCTTTAATTGTTCTACCTCTCTGTGTGGAGAAATGCGAATCGCTTCTCCATCCGTTACGATGATCTTGCTGTTGCGGTAGTCCTGTCGTGACACACGGACGACTTCTCCGTTTTGAGGTTTCGGACGAATCCTAGCCTGAACGTATTCGCCATAATCTTTTTTCTGCTGCTGAAACGAAAAATATCTCAAATGAATGTATTTTCCTAAACTACTCACATCATTTCGATCTCTGTTCTCCTGTACAATCCGCAGCATTTCTTCGACAGCAGCTCTCTCCTTTCGGGTTCCACTCCGCCTCTCTTCCGTGTTTTTCGCAATCGGTGGGGGTACTGCATCTGATTCCTTTTTCTTATTCGACACTGCAACGGAACAGGTTTTCCATTCGAAATATGCAAATTCGATAAAGATAGCGACCGGCCACCATCAAAAGAAACACTGATAAAGAATATAGTCTTACCGAGAGATGACGTCCTTGGCGTTGTTTGTGGAGGTCGTGTTAGTGTTGATTCGCGTTTCCCTAGTGTTCCTCCGTTGATGCTGTCTTCGTCTTCTGATGAGGAATCTGAAAATTCACCAATAAAACATTCAATAATACGAACTTCCATAAGCTCCTTAACACCCCGTCATTATCTGAACTCACAGTATGCCGATTGTCGAATGGCAGTTACCCGAACAACCCTTCCGTTTATTCGGAGTTTTGTGATTTGTGGAGAAGACATTGACGGAGAAGCCGGAATCGACTTTCGCGCCATTTTCGGAGTTCGACTCAATTTTGGAGAAGGTGGTAATTGAGAAGAGGGTGTTCGTGGAACACCTTGGGGAGGAGGTGGAAACATTCGACGGTGAACAGAAGGCGTCGACGGGGACCTCTGAGTCGGGAAACCGACGTTCGCGTCGAACTTTGGACTAGAGGGAACCGCCGGCGGAATTCCGTCCGGTGGTGCCTTTGCATTCCGAACCGATGTCACCGCAATGATCATTTCGGGACATTCATACTGGAATCAAGCACAGATTCGACGGAAAGCAACGTAGAGAGAGAGGGAGAGTGAGAGTGAGAGATAGTGAAATGAGGAGAAAGGCTGCGAGAAGAGACATACCCGAGTAATTACTCATTCGTTCGGTTACACAACCGCCGTTTTGACGGATCAAGAGGGTGTAACAAACACACATGTACTTGGCGAGAAGAAGTGGAAAAAGGGGGAGATAATTGTGAAATAGCAGAGCCATTCTTTCTCCAAATAATTGAAGAAGCAGTTGCGAACGGAAATGGGGAGGAAGAATGCGGAAATGAGAATCGAAGGAGGCAAGGAAGATGAATTAACTTATTTGGGATCGGTTAGATGACAAAATGCAAACTATGGGAGGGAAGTTAAGTGATTCATACTTTGTGCAGAAGCGAGTTTGAAGAAAAAGGAGTGATAGCATTATGGCTCCAGGAAGGTGAACCGGAAGCTTGCATCTAGCACAAAGGAGAACTTCACACGTTTAACATGAGCGTAGCTTTTTCCATGTTTTCAGAAAACTCCCCCGCTGCGGATGGTCTTTTTTCTTATGAAAGAACAGCGGCGGCAGCGAGAAGTTTTGATCAAACAATCCTTGGAACGAGGAAGGAGAAACCAGTCTGTCGGGGGAATCCCCCTTTAACGGAGTGGGCTCGGTTCGTAGGCACGTCTTTCCTATAGGGGGAAAACAGTAGGGGGAGGCATGAGGACGACTACGAATGGCGCACGGCATCGACGCGAAATGCATCGGAATCGTCACAAAAAGTGTAGCATCACAATAGTTTTAACTGGACTCTCTACTACTCCAGTGTCGATGACTCGATCGGCGCGGAGGAGCGAGAGAGCGTACCGTCCACAGAGACGCAGACACGTGTTCAGCGACGATATCCGATATTGAGTAGAGTAGAGGACGACAAATGAAACGAGGAGGAAGAAGAGTTGGAGGGGAGGCCGCGGAGCAGCTACTACTAATGTGCTCCGACGACCGCCGCTGCCGGCCGAATGATCATCAAATCGATGAGTGTGTGCGTTTGTCTGTGTGTACGTGATGCAAAATCCAATCAGATGGCACTTGAGGACAACATTAATAGGAGAGAAAGAAAGAAGAAGAATCAAAAACCGATGCAGCTGGAATCGGATGGAATACGAAAAATAGGTGGCTGCGCGAATATCCTCCTTTCTCTTCGTTTACTTTTCTGTTTTCACATAAATGTCACTTCGTTTTCTTCGGTTTTTCGTACTACTGTTCAACCATAGAAACGTTCTCTATTTCCTTACAGTACGACCAGACTGCCACTTTGTACGTAAGCCCAGCGAAGATATATTCTCCCACGAAACAAGCCTTTAAGTGCTCGTTTCTGTTGGTTGTTCACATGCCGTCGGTCCGGTTTTTTCGAGGTAACGTGGGCAATCAAAATTATTTACAAGAAACCCGTTAGTCTACACATTCACTGTTCTTTCATGATCTAACTAACCTGATAACATCCTACCACCCGAGTTCGAACGCTTGCTCTTCCGCGTGCTCGACCGGCTCACTGATGCCCCGTTCCTCCTGTGCGGTTTTACCGGTTGTGGTCCAAGTTTCCGACCATCTGAGTATTCCGCGAGAGCCTGATGGACGGCTTCCACTCGAATCTCTGAAACTTCTTCATGTGAACTGGAAGTTTTAAAAAAACTCTCACCAGAATGATATCTGTCCTCATCTCTCGTTACTCGTCGTTGGTTCCTGCGATTGGATCGCGAGTTTGGTGATGCTGAAGCTTGGTCTTCTTGGAATGCTGAACCACAATAGTTAACTTTGACGATACTTTTTCAAATTGACGTTAGCCCCAACTACTAACCTGATGATGTTTGGAATGAGGTTTTATATGGAGCGAGGAGAGCACTTCGTTTTTTGTCGTATCCCTTTTTTGTTATGTCTCCCTCACTCAACTCCAAGTCGAGCTCGGCCAACTTTTCCCGAACATCGTCGGGCAGTGTGTCCGAATCAATCATTCTGCAACTGGACAGATTTCGCAATGCAGAGAAATGTCGTTATGAGCGTCAAGGAGTCATGAATGTTCGAGCAGATATCGGGAATGCGAGAATGAAAAAGCGATTGTTTCAAGAAAGAACGAATAGAAGAGAACGACGAGAGAGAAAGAGACAAGACTCATCAAAAAATGATTTGTTGACGGAAATGATAGACGAGAAGAAATAGTTTTCAGGAAAACAGAAGGAAGGAAAAGAAGGGCGACTCGAGGTGTAACACGACGGTCGGCACCTATGCAGACGTTGGGAGCAAACGTTTACAACGAAGCGGCGAGTATCTGTCATATCATATCGGAACACTGGGAAAACATGTGTGCAAAACCTTTGTGTAACAGAGATAATAGAGAGGTTCCAGAGCTACGAAGAGACTGTACTGAACTTGGAAAACGTTCAAATCAATGCTATTCGTAGATGGATTGATTCGATGAAAAGAAAAATGATGCGATGACCACTACCGCTTTTCCGCTCAGATTACACAGCATAGTGGCAACAATTTGTAATTCGAATGACTCATTGGTATAAATAAAAGGTTTTTGGGGCACGTGCCGCTCGGCGGGAGGCTCGGTTTCGGTGCAATGACAATCGGTTGACGGTTCTTCGAGCCATACTCGGTAACAGTAGGAGTAAGCAAACAACAAAGTGTGTGGTATATGTAATCTGTGTACAATTGCGAACCGACCGATTGTCCTTTGTCACGGAATGGCAATGAATCGATATGTATTGTGTGAGGCAAAAGCGGAAGACGTAAGAGTTCGAAAGCTTGTGTGCTTTATAATAATAAAAAATGCGAGGGGGTAGTTATCGATAGAGAACGACTGCGAAAAGTAAATGAGTCAGGTTTGTGACCAGTCGGAAACGGCAATGGACAGAAGAGATAGCAAGCGGTGTGACCGTGAGAGAGAGAGAGGCGACTTGAAACCTTGAGATTGAACTGTCACTTTCCGTTTCTCCAGGTGGCTGTTGCCCGTTGGCGACGCACGGACCCATGTGAGAGCCGTCCACCCAAGCAGACGGACGTACACATTCAAAGGCTGGGTGGACGGACGGACGGGTCAGGCCAATATCTCTGGGCGCCCTCCGCCGCTTGCCATGCTATCTCGCTATTGTAGCCGTGTGTGCAGTGGCGAGTAACTGGATGCGCATGTGGCGAGGGAGTGCGGAAACCGGAGAGAGCGAGAGGGGGTTCGGAGGGACGAGTGCTTGGCTACTTTAACTGGCCCGCCCGGAGACGAATCGAAGAAGAAGAAGAAGTCTTCGTGAGGACAATGTCCTCTCTCTTCTATTGGTCCGGAAGACGAACAAATCCATCTTCTATTCTTCGAGCCTCCACACTCTCGTTTTTCCCGGATTTGATTTCATCAGATACGCAACCGATGAACGCATTCTGTGAATTTCGGAATTTGAAGATTTTGCTCAGTTTTTCGAGAACTCTCGAATGAGAGAATTTGAAAAACGGAAAGAAAAACGGCTCGTTCCCAGAAAGCTGCCCCCCGCATCTACTATTCCGTTTCTCAGACCAAATACCATCTGGTGCCACCCGAAAAAGAGTCCGTCCTTCTGCTGCGGCCATTAATTATTAATGCGGTTTTCTTTCCAAATAGATCACTCGAAAGTTCTTTGAAGTACAGCTGTCCAAAATCGGGACTGCTTGGCAAGTGGGTGAGAGTTGAGATAACATCTGTAGAAGCAACAGTGAACTGCGTGGGAATGAAGAAAAGTGAAATTGAGCGGAGGGAGATTTATTTTAGATACATGGTCAGCCTTTGGTTAGCGATAATTCGAACCTATCAAAAATCATTATATGAGTCAAACACGATATGTTCATACACATCGTCGAATGTGGAGCCATGCAATTAGCAGAGGGGAGGAGGCTATCGTCCAGAGGTAGACTCGGCCAATGGTTCTGCTGAAGAACGGGGCGATGAGAGCAGCGGAGAAGAATAGAGTGGATGGGAGTGTCTGAGCAAGTGACACACATGGCAGCGGAAGTCCTGCGGGCGCGTTTTCCGAATAGAACTCTTCAATTATTCTGAAATCGGCATTTTGAGAAGATGAATCGACCTTCGACACGGAAACCTCTCCTTCTGCGCGAATCGGTCAGTCGTCCAGTTTCGAAGCTCCAACTTCCCCTTCGGAACCTAAAAATTCTTCGTTGGACCAGAATCTTTCACTATAAAGTAACCTGTGCAATGGGAAACCGATCAAGACGTATGTGCAGCTGTTTGAATGTTTGTGGGCCGCAACAAAACTCGAACATACCAGGCGCCAAGCCGCGACGGTCACTCATCCTCAAATATAACCTGATTAGCGAGTCTTCTGTCGGCCGCAAAGCCGAATTATACACAAACCTCGTTTGGCCATACATTACAGTAACATCATAGATAGCGTCAAGTGTCGACAAATTGTCGAGTGCCAATTGTAATCCGCCACTGCGCGGACATAACACATTTTGCATCGGCGGACGACCCTGAAGTGCGGCATTCGGAAAGCGGATGAGGAGGGGTCGGAGGACACTTACGCTCTTCTCCAGAAATCGATTGCTGCTCTCAATCAGCTGCTTCTTCTTAGCTGACAGGCGAGTTCCTTCGGGGAAGATCAGCAACCAGTAAGGAGGCATCGACTCGTCCAACCATTTGAGCTGCTTCAAAACCGGTGCCCCAATGAATTCACCGAAGCGTCGCACGTAAATGTAACCGTGTTGGAATATGTACCAACCGAAGAGTGGCACTAGGTGGATCGACTTCTTAACCATCACTCGGAACGCCTGCTCGTTCCCTTGTTCACCGTGTCTGGCAGCCAACATCACCGGGATAATCCAATCGACGTTGGATTGATGATTGGAGAGAACGATCGCGTTTTCCGGATTAACTCTCTTGCTGACAGTTTCCTCGGCGCCGTGGAGGTAGAGCTGAAGATGTAGAATTGCTTTTTTCACTTCTGACTGTGTCGATTTACCTCAACTCCCGAGAGGTTTTCAAAGACGAAGAGGCATAGTCTCATGTAGGACTTGTACAAGATGTTATCCAGTTTCTGTACGACAGTGCTAGGTACAATCAGAGAAACTCCTCCGATCAGAATTGAGCACGAAGCGAAGGGAACCATAGAAAGGGAGAGGAGGGAGCATGGAACTACAGGCTTGAGGGCGTCTACGGCTACGGTGAGTGCAATGAGCATCTGGAGAAGGGCGATTTGAATGGGAGGAAAAGAGGGAGAAAGGTAGAGAAGGCGGACGAGAGGACAGCCACGTGACTAGACAGAAAAGCAAGATGCCGATGTTTTATGGACAAAAGTGAATCAACAAATTGTTTATAGTTTATCACAAGTGAGAGACACCCGCCTCATTGAACAGGAAAGCTACAAGTTGACTATATAACATGAAATTACCCGGAGCGATAAATATAATATTTTCAATTGACCCAAAGTTAAAAGGAGCGCAGTTCAAATTATGTGTGCAGTACGAGGTAGATTCCTTCGAAAATTGTACATTGCCTTCATTACGAGGTACTGGATACCTCCGATGACGGCAGGAGTCATGAACAGAATCAAGAAGATTGTGTTTTTAAGTTCTGGTGTCGTGATTTTCGTTTTTAAGTAGTCCTGAAAATGTACGATGTTATCATTCCACTGGAAAGTGAAGTGCGATAACCTGATAACCAGACTGATTCAGAAGATGAACAATTGCAACAGGAGCGATTGACTGGGCGGGCTTGACAAACAGCGCGTTGAGACTGAAGATGATGGAAGGAATTCCCGAACTTCGGTTGTTTTTCCTTGCATCATCGTCAACGAAATCAGAGATGATGATATTGAACAAGGGAGCAATTGTGTGGACTGTGACACTGAAATAGGAAAACTGTTCGAAGTGGTCCCATATCTATTCAACTAACCAATCGATGAGCATGAAGAGCATGATGAGATATGGATTGTGTGCCCCAACAATCATGAATCCCGAAAAGAACGAGACGACGTAGCTGATCACTATCACATTAACAGCACCAACTCTCGCGATCAGCGTCTCGTTCGCAATCAAAATGATTTGTGGGCCGAGAGTGAGGAGCATGAAGAAAATACTCAGTTGTAGAGATCCGCTTGGTAGAACATCTTGTGGAATCACGATTTCCGTGATGATCGAGGCAAAGTTCATGTGTGCGATGCTCCTTTTCATAGAGGGGTTGGGCCAAGTTAATCGAATTTCAAAGATACCTCGCGGTGTGAAAGAAGTTTGCCACGACGATAGCCAGAAATTGACGTTGAGAGACGACTTGTTTGGTTAAGTTTATCGAATTATGAATATTCTCTTTGAACGTTCTGTAATATATGTATCGTCAGCATAAGTAAATGAAGCTGAACTTACAAATGTTCGTTTTCTGTGTTCTCTCGTATCAAGGCTTCCTGGTCATCGTGCTCCTCTCCGCTTCGTTCGCCGAGCTTCTTCCTTCCCAGGCTTCCGCCCCACCATAGACAGATGAACGAGAGGATGGCAACAGTGAAGCAGATTCCTTGAAACACTTTGAAATTCTGAAGGATACTCTGTTTTTTTTGTAAATATCTTTGTTAAAAATACCTTCAAACTTAAACTGAGCTTTTCAGTCACCGCGATCGAAAAAACAGAGACGAGAATTGCTATCTGCGAATACTTGAGAGCTTTAACTCGAACAAGTGGTTGGTTTTGCGTTGTGTCCGCGAACAGAGCTCCCCATGCCACACCGATTGCACTGAAGAAGGCATCGTAGAGGAAAAGCGAAAGAATCAGATGCAGTCCTTCCAGATCCGAGCCTTCGGTGTTCCATGGAATCCACATGAAAACGAATGAGCCTACCAGAAATGGGGAAAGCAATTTGATGACGAGAAGTCTGTTGTTCAGCCATGAGCCGCGGATTTCCTGAACTATTTTTCAAACGTTGACATTTTAAATGTTCCATGTGAGAGCACACCTGAAGATATCCGAAGAGGGGATCGTTGATGGTGTTCCAGAACATGAAAAGCGTTTGAGCCACATTAAACCATCTCGTATTCACATGAAAGTTGTTAATAAACACTTTGACATAGTAGAACATGAACAACGTCTGAAGTAATTTACAAATTTCATTTTCTGTATGCCAAACCAAATCGGAATATTACCTGTAAGACACTCAGACCAAATTGTGACAATCCTATTGATAATAATGGTTTCCGCATGTCTGAAACTCAGCGATTTCCTTCACTTTATGGTCAACTTGTGTCTATTTTCATCAAAGATGCATTCTTTTATGCGGAGGCGCCTGCCTAGGCCTGTTACACTGCAGAGGAAGCAAATGCGCTCCACTGAACGCGCTTCCGAGCAGAATGCAAGGAATTTGAAAATGAGTGTCTCGTCACGATGTGCGAAAAATAGCGTGCGCCTTTAAACGTATTTTTCTCTAACTCTCTTCTGCAACTTCTCGGCGCAATTTTTTCGAATTTTTTTGGTTGAAATAAGATTGTTTTTTTGAGTTTCCGCTAAA
Source organism: Caenorhabditis macrosperma (assembly GCA_963932285.1). NCBI lineage: Eukaryota > Metazoa > Nematoda > Chromadorea > Rhabditida > Rhabditidae > Caenorhabditis > Caenorhabditis macrosperma. The sequence goes on from OZ010622.1 coordinate 7,267,425, forward strand.
AAAAGTAGATAATTTTCAACGAACATAGTGAGTAACTGCTCTGCACTCCATTTGAGTCACCAATCATGCAGAGTTAACTGTTTTCAACTGAATTTTTCAATGTAAACCCACCAAGAAAGGTTTCTGCCACATTTTTTAAATTGAAATGCTCTCATAGCCAGAAAACTCAATCAATCATATTATTCTATTTTTTTCCTTTTTTAGTCGTCAATTTTACCTGGTTTTGCGCTATTTAATAATATTGTCTTTCAGTGCGAGAGTCTACTCAGCTTCCGGATTTTACTCGCATAAATTATCTGGAATCAGAGAAAAATGGGAGCCTCTACAGAGCAAGCGGCACAGCAAATGCTGACTGTTCTTGAAAAGACTGTCTCACAGAGTGCGTTAAGGTGCTAAAAACTTAAATATAATTTTTTTTTCAGATCCAAATGATCAGAGGCAAGCTGTGGAATATATCTCTGCCGCTTGTGAGCAGGATTTCCCTGTTTTCGTGCAGTGCTTGAGTATGATTCTTCGGACACAGCAATGCCAGTCATATGTCCGGCAAGCAGCTGGTTTGCAGTTGAAGAATGTCCTGTATGCCAAAGAGGTTGAGACGCGGAACATTTATCTGCAGAGGTAGCACTGCTCTTCCGTGCGTAAATAATTGGTTTTTTCAGGTGGCTTCAATTGTCAACCGAAGCCCGTGAACAGGTCAAACAGAATGTGACCGGAACATTGGGAACTGAACCGTCACGGCCGTCAATTGCTGCACAGTGCGTTGCTGCTATTGCATGTGCCGAACTACCGCAAGACGTATACTTTACATAGTTAATTTATCTCATCCAATCTTTTTTAGCTTTGGCCAAACGTGATAAGTCTTCTGAAGAACAATGTAACTGATACGCAAAGCGGAGAAATGCTGAAAGAGTCTTCTCTCGAGACGCTTGGATATATTTGCCAAGATATCGATCCACGAGTGCTCGAAGCGAAAGCAAACGACGTTCTGACTGCAATTGTTCATGGAATGCGGCCACAAGAGGCCTCCGCTAACGTCCGGTTCGCTGCAACCAATGCATTGCTCAACTCGCTGGAGTTCACAAAGACGAACTTTGAAAATGAGGTATTTCATTGCAGAAATCATATTTTCTCACTATCATTTAGGACGAGCGGAATATCATAATGCAAGTTGTGTGTGACTCGACGAATAGTGCCGATCAGCGTGTGAAAGTAGCTGCCCTTCAATGCCTCGTTCGAATCATGCAGCTCTATTACGATTACATGCTTCCATACATGGGAAAAGCTCTATTCCAGGTATTTTCAGAAATTTAATTAAATTCATCCGGCATCTACATGAAGTATGTTTTAGATTACGTTGAACGCAATGAAGTCGGAAGAAGCCGAAGTTGCAATGCAAGGAATGGAGTTCTGGTCCACTGTTGCAGAGGAGGAGTTCGATTTGGTGATGGCGTTTGAAGACGTAATTATTTCTGTTCTCTAAAAAACTTATAATATATGTCTATAGGATGTCGAGCGTGGAGTCCAAGACGCAAAATGTTCCTCCCTGAGATTCATGGAACAAGCAGCCTCCCACGTCTGTCCAGTTCTGCTAGAAGCGATGGCTCATCACGACGATGGTGATGACGAAGATGATTGGACGCCTGCGAAAGCAGCTGGAGTGTGCTTGATGCTCGCTGCTCAATGCGTTCGAGACGATATTGTCAACCACGTTATTCCGTTCTTCAAGCACTTCCAGAACCCGGACTGGAAGTACAAAGAGGCTGCCATAATGGCTTTCGGATCAATCCTAGATGGACCAGATCCGAAGAAGCTTTTGCCGATGGCTCAAGAAGCGCTCCCAGCCATTATTGCCGCTATGTGCGATAAGAATGTATGGGTGACAATCATATATCCTTAATTATTGTTCCTCTTCAGGTAAATGTGCGTGACACTGCCGCGTGGGCTCTCGGAAGAGTAATTGACACTTGCTCTGAACTGGCCAACAATGCCGAACTCCTCCAGTCTATTCTGCCAGTGCTCTCTAATGGTCTCCATCAGGAGCCTCGTGTGGCTAACAATGTGTGCTGGGTATGTGTGTTTTTCCAAAAATTCAATCTTTATGAAAGCTACTTTCCAGGCTCTCGTTTCTCTAGTCAAGGCTTGTTATGATTCCGCTGTGTCTTCTGGAACAGATGCCAGTGGACAGCCCGAAACATTTGCACTGTCATCCGTGTTCGAAGCAATGGTTAGCGAGTTGATCAAGATTACCGACAGAGTTGACGGAAATCAATCCAACCTCCGTATCACCGCCTACGAAGCATTGATGGAACTCATCAAGCACTCTCCAAAAGATTGTTACTCGGCGGTTCGCAACACAACAGTTGTCATATTGAAGGTTTAATCGGGGTTTCGATAGTACGACCAAATTTCACGTTACAGAAGTTGGAAAGCCTTCTTCAAATGGAAACTCAAGCCACCAACGAAGCTGATAAGGCCCAGGTTAGGGATCTTCAAGCTATGCTCTGCGCCACATTGCAATCTGTCACAAGAAAAATGAATGTGAACGACATCCCTGCAGTCGGAGAACATATCATGAACGGTCTACTTCAAATCATGGGAAGAGCCACTGCAACAAAAAGCAATGCTGTTATGGAAGAGGCGTTGTTGGCAGTTGCCTGCTTAGCTGAACGTGCGTTTTTATGGAAATTGAATACTTACAACCTAACACGGTTTCAGATCTTGGAAAAGAATTCATCCGCTATATGGATGTCTTGAAGCCGTACTTGCTCGAAGGTCTTTCCAACACAGAAGAAACGCAAGTGTGTGCAGCTGCCGTCGGAGTAGTCACTGATCTCAGCCGTGCTCTCGAGGCTGACATTTTCCCATACATGGATGAGTTGGTGGCAAAGCTGATTCTCTGTCTGCAGGTTTCCATATCTATGAAATAATTTATTTATCTTCGTTGTATTCAGGCTCCTAAATTGGACAGGAGTGTGAAGGTGGTGATCATTGGAACGTTTGCCGATATTGCTATGGCCATCGAAGGCAAGTTCGAAAGATATCTTGCCGCCGTTGTTCAAATTCTGAATGATGCCCAGAACGCCGCTATTGTCACAGACCCGGTATGCATTCTATTTGAGCGTAGAGCTTGGAAAGTGAACATTTAGAACGACGATGACCAAGTTGACTATGTCGATCGGCTGAGGGAAGCGTGCCTCAACTCATACACAGGAATCCTTCAAGGACTCAAAACAACCAACGATGTAAGTTATCATATGACCACCGCGGACACAGAGATCATTTTTCAGAATGGTGCAGCGAGGGACTCCATCAACCGGTTCGTTCAGCCAGTGGTTGAACTGATCATCAGAAGTTCTGCAATGGAGCCGGTCCCCCCATCAGAGTCGTTGATGGCGACAACTGCGGGATTAATCGGAGATTTGGTTGGATTGTACGAGACCGAAATCGTTCGATATTTCAGCACTGATGCAGTGAGTGCATACTTTTTAGAACTTTCATCACAAGTTATCAATTCAGGTGACACAAATGCTGCAAAAAGCAAGAAAGTCAAAGGTCTCGAAAACGAAATCAATGGCCAACTGGGCAACGAAAGAGATGAAAAGAGTAAGTGTTCACAAAAGTTTTAAGTTACTGAATTCCGTCACGTTCAGTTCCAAACCAATGGCGCCGCTTCATTCAACTTCAACCGTTAGGTCGTTTCTCCGCTCCTCTCTCATCCCTTTCATTTTTCTTTCATCCCATCATTACTGGTCATGTGCTTCTCCTCGTTTCTCTCTCCTTACTCTCATTTTGCTCCCTTTATCTCTAGCTTTCCGGTATTTTTTCGATGAAAAAAACTGGTTGTAAATCCCGATTTAGAATCCAATTTCGCTGCGCTCTCTCATCATCCTCTGACATCTCCCTCGTTTTCTCGTGTGTTTTTCGAGTTATCGTTACCATTCTAGCCGCAATTGTTTCGTTTTGTTTGATTTTTCTTTCCTATTTTTGTCCAAATTTGATTTTGCTAACAGTATCTGGCGGTCCTATATATTCCTATTTATTTATTTTCCACCGTTTTACCTTCTAACATCAGATTTTGTAAATGCATCTCAAAAGTCACTGTTCGTCGTCTCTCCTTTCGCTTTTCGTCATTGATGAACGGTTTCAGACAAATCTTGAAAAATAGGAGAAAACGTAATTCGTTTCATTTTTGAGATGACAGATAGAATAAATACATACAAATGGTACAGGGAAGTAGTAAGTACAAAAGCTCAGGGACAATGCGCGATACAGTTTGATTAGACAGTGAGAAACGGAGAACAGTGCTTCGGAACGAAGGGAGTCTGTCGAGAAGAAACCGGTTGGGGATTCTTGAATAATGGGAAAGTGAAGGTTAGAAGAGCAGACGGCTAAGAAATCTCGGATGACCCTGTGATTGGGGAGCAATCTGCTCATGAGGTGCTCGAAGCGACTAGAAGGGGACTATCGGTTGAAAGTGGGCAATTTATCGAAGGAGTAGCCGGGCCGTCCACACAGTGTACACGTCACGTAGTAAACGTGATAGGAGCCGGGGATGAAGCATACAAGTCCCGCGAAGAAGAACACCCAGTGTTGCATTCCAGAGTGAGCTGAAAAAGAGGAAAGAGTGGGTGGTGGGAGGAGGAGAGAATGACTCACCTTCCTCTGGATTCATCGCCACCCAGCATCCGATCACAAGAAGTATGGCGCCTACTGCGGTGAGGATGACCGAACCGAATATCACTTTTATGTTCGAACGTAGTTGAGGACTGCACAGACCTCTGGAAGTTTAGTAGAATGACCACCCGTTTTTGAGAACATTTTCTTTTGAGAAGTGGATTTGAGATAGGGCATCCGGATTCCTTTTACACTTTCATTGAATACTTACGTTGATTTGTTATCTTGAGGACGACTTGGTGTGAACGGAGGACTGGAACCCGGGTAGACGCCTCCGTTGCCGTACGGCGGATCGTCGTTGTCCATGGTGACCGCCTCGTGCATCCGGACGTCTCCAGCGCTTCCTGCCGCCGTTTTCTCAATGTCCTCCTCGTCTGATTCGGTCCGATCGACAATGAGCTGAAAAAAGGTCGAATTGGCAGAGGAGTGAGGTGACGGAAAGGAATGTCATTTGTCTTTTTTTTCATGAAATTTCACATGAATTTCGAAGAAGGAATGAGCGAAGCACGCCGTTTGAATCTCTGTTTTCTCAAGGGGGATTCATTCTACAGAAATGAATTATTGAGCAGGTTGTCTGTGTCGTTTTCAGGTTGAAAGGGAGAAAAAGGGAATGGTGGATTAGAAGAAGAAGACGGTGGGCGAGAGAGCGAGCGCAGGAGGCTCTCGCTTGTTTTGATGTATTTGGAGTCCCGGGTACAAAAGATTCCTCCTCCTTCTTCTTCTTTTTTTTTCATTTTCTTCCTGCCTTTGCAGACTCGGGGGAACAGAAGAAAAGCAAAACTTACATGTTGACCTTGTGACACATTGCGCTGATGGCCCGGCATGCTCGGCATTCTGCAAGACGATATGGATTAAAACACGAGAAGAGACACACAAGTTTATGGCGCAGAAGGAACAGTTTCCGTGTTGTGACACTGGAGAGAAACCACGTGTGTCTGGACATTAATTTCGTCAGATCTGCACGGCGGACGGCCGAGAATCATCGATTCCTTCTGCCCCCGGCTAAACATGTTTTGTGTGGGGGTGGGAAATAAAAGGCGGCGATTTGAAAAGAGATAAGGGTTTTTTGGAAACAAGAGGAGACGAGATGGCGGTGATTGTGTGGCAACAAGCGGGAATGCGATAAATTGATGTATCCAGCGGGCTGCTTCCCATCGCGCCAACCTATTATTTGTACTCGCAACCCACCGACGTGCGGTTATTATCGAGTAGTGGGTAGAAAATTGGCTGCGAGGCGTCGGGAATTGGCTATTTTCTCTGTGTTAAAATATAATTACATTGAATTTTATACGAGTTTCGCACTTGTTTCATTAGCTGAAGAGCAAACCATGGAAATTGTCAATTTATTTTATGAGAGAAAGAGAGAAAACTTAGCAAATAGAACGCGTCTGCCGCCTTTTGTGTGGGAAAAATGTGTACTGAATTCAATCATACAAGAGTGCGGTGGCCAAAAACAAGACCAGTTTCTGGAGAAGAGACGTATAATGAAAGCGTGACACGCGAATTCGGGTCGAAGTGACTAATCGCGCACCCATTTCCGCCTCTTCAACTCTTTTGGCAAACATTGGAGAGAGCCGCGACGCGCGTACGCGACGCACTCGAACGTCTTCATCCCCCTGCCTGCCCCGGATTTACGAAATTCACCGCTCTTCTCTTAATTTCGTTGTTTTTCCTTCCTTTTTTTCTGGCGACTTCAAAGATTAGTGGATATAGTCCGAAAGTAGATTCATTTTTTTACATCGGGATTTTCAACAAAAAAACACCCGTGCTCATGATTTTCTTTTGAATATTTCAAACATCGGCCTAAATCTTCTTCTCAAATTCCGCGAACATTCTTTTTTTGATGATTCACTCGCGTTCTTATCTTATCTTATCTTATCGAGATTCAATGTTATCGGAGAAAAAAAAGGAATTGATGACTCAAATCTCATATCTTTCATTTTTATCACGCGCTCACATGTGATATTAAATAAATCATGTGCGTCTATTGAATTCCACGAATATTATTCGAATGAGCTTCCTTTGGAAAAATGCGTTGTAACATGTTCTACAAAAGTTTAAAGGGACATGTTCGCTTGTCCGAATGGTCTCGAAGCGAGAATGGCAGCCATATGTTCAACTTCAATTTCAGAATTTTTTCTCAACAATATTTTGCTTATTCTGTTAAAAAGCAGCGTGTCAATTTATTGCAAAAAGTGTTTCGTCACAGTAAATAGAGATTAGAGAATAATATTTCCAACCAATGCAATTTCGTTATACCGTCACGGCGAACCACGATCGACGTCTAGTAGTAAAATTTCCAATAAGCGGCCACCAACCAGCGCCGCGTGAGGGGCGTGTCGCGGTGGGCGGGGCGACCAATCACAGAATGCAACGCTGCGGCGCGAGGAATCAGTATAATTGCGATTCCTTCCTTTTCAGTTGTAAGGGCTCCCCATGTTAATCTTACTGTTAATTTAATTGTTTCTTGAACTGTTTAATCAATGTTTTCATTAAACATTATTTATTTATGTGAATGAACAACAAACAATAGGAAATAAACATAACACAGTTATTAATATGACAGATGTTGCGACAAGACAGATTTTGAGGCGTAGGTGTGGCACATATCATGTGGGGACAATGGGGAACATGGCAAATGAGTAACATCGGGTGAAAGGTGAAATCAGGAATAACGGGGGAGAGGGAGCACAAAAAATTCACATTTAATCATCCTCCCGTCTCGTTCAACTTCATATTCCGCAGGTCCTCGTTGTTCGACTTCACGAGCATCGACTCGTAATTTTTCATGGCGGCTTGAAGTTCTTGAACTTTTTCCTCGGCTTTTTTTGCTCTGGCGGCGTACTCATTGTCTCCGTGCTTCTCGTCGATCATCCGCTTTTCGTCCGACTTCTGAAATACGAACAAATATACCCTTTTAATGTGTAAACACTTACTTCCTTCTCTTCCTCATTTTTCGCACTGAGCGCCGCTTTTACGGCATCCGATATCATCTGCAAATAATGGACTGATGTTTCTGAATCACTACTACATTACCTTCATCAGGATCCCATTCTCCTCCACCTTGCCGGTTGTTGTTGCTCTTCGCTCAACTTGACATCGGCCATTATTCTTCTGAAAAACAATATGTTTAATCATAATTTTCAGGGGGCTATTCGAAATACCTTCGACCACTTGTTCCTGTTTCTGTTGTTTTCTTCTTTCCTCCAACTTCTCTCACTCCAGGCGTCGCCGCGTTCTCCTTTCCAGTGGCCTCTCCCTTTTCCTCGACTTCCCCGTCTTCTCTCGCCTCGTTCTTCTTTTATCTCGACAATTTTCTTGATTGTTGTAATCCGTTTCATTTCCTGAAATTTTTTTCTATACAGAATTACCGGAAAACATAGTAAAATAGAGTAAAATAGGAGAATTGACGCATTTATTCCCACAAAAATCATTCGATGACGCACGCGACGCGCACACGCTACGCGACCAAAGTAGAGAAATCCACGGGCACTAAAATCTTCTTCCCCCTATTTTTCGGGCGAAGGACCTAAATTTATGACATGCATTATTTTTTAAATCGTTGGAAAATTAATTTTGATGGTTTTGTATAAAAAAAATTTGCAACTTTTAAGAAGATTTTCGAGAAAAATGCGAAAAACCCTCGGGGACTAGGAAACGGTGTCTGGAGGCGGAGTTTCAAAATGCAAATATGGCCTAGATTTTCCTCTAACACGTCGATCGTGGTTCGCCGTGACCGTTGGAACATTAGTAGGCGCAGCGTGGGCATTGGCACGTAAAACTGAGAAAGTTCTACTGTTTTTTCGATCAGCAGTCAACATAGAGACTACAGTTCTGAACAAACTAAAAGCCGAAAAAGCACGCGCACTAGTGACGGAGAACGCGCCATTCAACTTTCCTCGTTCCAGCTTACGTCATAATCTGAAAGTTGGTCCCTCTTTTCCTCGAACATTTCGTAATCGCCGCATCATTTGCTGTCTCGATTCGAAAGTCAGCTCTTTTTGGATACTCGCTTGTTTTTCACGAGTAGAAAAAGAGATGCGGGGGAAAGCCGTGTGACTGCGATCGACAAAAGCCAGAACTGAAGATTAAAAATCTCAGTTTGTTTTTTTTTCTAGAAAAATGTATTTCCCCGTCACAAGACAGTCGCACGTACCGATCGCACAATACCCTATCAGTTATGACTGTTTGTTCTTTGCCCTCGCGCCGATTCGAAATTCGAAAAAGGTGTTTCGCAACAATGTTCTCTGGTTCACAGATGTCCCTCCTGCTTGCCCTACTGCTTCCAAGTTTTGTTTTCATTCCTGTCCTCCTCTCACTTTTTCCTTTTCTTCTGTGAACACGCACCTTTAACCATTTAGTAACTGTCTTTGTCTCTGACAGTCCTATCGCTCCATCCGTATCTTTTTTGGCGCTGCTCCTGGTCTGTTTGCTGAGCTGATGGTATTGTGCGCGTCCGCGTCCGGCTTTCTTTCCACAAACAATCTTCTTCTTTTCCCGCCGGTGGTTTGTCTATTTTCGCCCCAATCTTCTCTTTCTTCCCACACACTAATCAAAAAGTACTTAACATTTTTCGGCTCTCATTTTCCCAAAGTAATCAAAATGTAAATTGGGTGAGGCTCGCCCTCCCTCAGACCAAGTTTTTTTTTCTCGCTCTTCTCTCGTCCATGTCGACTTTTTCTTCCTTCTATGTAAAAGCGCGAGCAAAAGAAGAAGAAATGTCTACGAGTTTGATAAATGACAGTGTGTAAGAGAAGCCCTTCCCCGCTAGCCCACAACCACATCTCGCTCTCCTTCCCCTTTTCGGCTTCTTCGCCTCCTGCCCATAGCAACACGCGCCGGGAAAATATCGCCGCCTTCTTCTCTCACACGGCGAACCACGATCGACGTCTAGTAGTAAATTTTTGCAACATTTTTTCGGGTTCGGCCACCTATCAGAAATCCTGAAACGTGGGCCACGCCCCTTTCGCAACCGCCGCGTGAAATTTTGCAACTCCGCCGCACGCAGGTCCGATTGGCGGAGTCCTCCCAAAAACGCATTTTGAACGCCCTCTTCCCCCTATTTTTCGGGCGAAGGACCTAAATTTATGACATGAATTTTTTTTTAAACCGTTCGAAAATTAATTTTGATGGTTTTGTTTAAAAAAAATTTGCAACTTTTAAGAAGTTTTTCGAGAAAAATGCGAAAAACCCTCGGGGACTAGGAAACGGTGTCTGGAGGCGGAGATTAAAAACGCAAATATGGCCTAGATTTTCCTCTAACACGTCGATCGTGGTTCGCCGTGTCTCAAGGTCTTTTCAATCCCAGTTCTGTACAATTTCCGTGCTTTTTGTCGGCGGCCGCAACAAAAATGTCCGTTTTTTCCGTCTTTCGCACCCACTACTATACAACTTCTGTTCCGTGTTCGTTTAGAAAGAAACATTCGTTGGTTTTTTCTCGTTCCACTCAGTCACCGGAAGCCTTGCATCTGACAGAGGCAATCCGCTGCGTCTAATATGCCGTGGGCGTTGTTCTGATTTGCTTATTTGACCGCTCAGTCAGAAGAGACGGAAAACACGTGTGTTTTGATTTCTCCATCCCTCAAAAACATTATTTGAATGGTCTGTAACTCAACCCCAGTCTCTCTTTTTTTCTCAAATTTCACATGCTTGACTCTTGGTGAGGCTTTCAAAATTGCCCGTGAAATTAATGACCCGGAAGACGATAGAGAGAAAGAGCTTTCCTAGAAGAGAAGGGCCATGCAAACCAAACAATGCTCTTTTTCATTCCTCTCTACCCGCCTGACCACGTACACATCTTGTTTGCCGTAAGCAGGAGAGAGCCCTTTGCGGGTGACGTATTCATCCATACGGCGAGTGACTTGTTTCTCGCTCCGTTAGGAACGGATGGCACGCGCTCTGAAGCGTGAAATATGCGACGGTGACAAAAGTGTATCAAACAGTCCGGAAAGGAGGAGGCTCGCTTCCAAATGATTATTATGCATGTGATGAGAGTGGCCGTCATATCGCATTTCGAATCAATTTCACCGCCACCACGGGTCTCTCCGCACTCTCGCCTCTCTCTCTGCTTTCTATCGACCATTCTCTTTCTCCATTTTTATCACTTTCGCGTCGGTTATGATTGCGAACTTGGTTGTCCCTTTTGCCGTCCGTTCTCTTCTCTGTCCGACCTTCTAGTCATTCCAATCGCTGTTATTTTCCCATTTTTACACTCCCCTCTGCATGCCACCGTCCTCGCCTTCGTCTTTGTACCAAGTTACAGCATCATACCCATCAGTTCTCGTTGCATTCCATTTGTCAAATTGAAATCGATTTATGTTTGTTCCTTGCTTTTCCTCATTTTAAATTATTATTGGCCTTCCACACTGTTGTTTTCAGATGATGAAGTCTGGTGTTTTTTCATCGGCGCGCTACGAGAGTCCGGAGGAGGCGCGCGGAAAGTTCCGTGTTGACGCCATCTGGGACTGCAATGCCCCGAAATACCGCGTCGCGTGCGGACAACTTCATGTCACTAAGGTGAGCATTTTGACGTACATTCTCACAATTAATAGTTAATGCACCTCATCGAGTTTTTCAAGACATATTCATGTTTCCCTTACATAATACTTATAACCCTTATGAGAAGTATTTCAGGCTACCAAGTACATCGGAATGACTCAACTGTTCGTGATCGCTCTGTTCTCCATTTCTCTGTTGTTCGCATACACATCGGCTCTGAGAGTGGAGGAGTCTGTTGAGGGGTCTAAAGAATGGTCAATCAACTATTACATGGCTCGTTATGTATCCTCCTTGCTCTCGGCTCTCACTCTTCAACTAGGATTGGTTAGAACTGCTATTTCCGATTAACATGTTCATCATAGTGTTCCAGGTTCTGATGATGCTCCATGGAGTACGTACGAACCGTCGTTCTCTGCTCATTCCGTACATTGCGTTTGCCGCCATCGCTCTTTTCCTGGCAATTTTCCAAATATCCCTTGACATCATCAACTTCGTCGACACCAAGTCTTATCAGAAAGTTGGAAGCGAGAACCCAGCCTCGGCAATCCTCATCCACTTCACTGGAGTCCTCGTTCATGTCTGGTGCATGAAGGTTGTCTGCAAGTGCTACTCGTTCTACGGAGACAAGAACGTTAGTTGAATACAACTTTTCGAAATCTCATCTATCTCTTTCAAGGTGGCTGAGGCAATCGGTCAACAACTTCAGTCAACTTCGGTCGCTTTCGCCGTCGATTTCACTCGTCCGCCGCCATACTCCCGCCTGCCAACCGACGTGCAGCCGCTCACCCAGGCATAATTGCCTCTCAATTTCTTCGTTATATCAGTTCCGATATAATCCATGACTAGTGAACCCAAAATTCGACGAGTTTCTCCTCTCACTATTTCGTTGTAGTATTCCTTTTGCGGCTGCAAAGTAGATCTGCACCCAGTCTCCAAATCAATTCCCACCAAAAAAATTTTAACGATCGTGATGTTGCCCTGTTCCCAAAAAAAACGCATGTTTTGCGCCGTTCTCCCAAACACTTGTATTCTCAATGTATATTACTTTTGAGCACACCCTTCATCTCCCTTCCAATTATGTACTTTTAGATTTTTGCATCGTCGGGTGATTTAATCATTCGAAGGACCGCCATCTCCATGTTCAAACCAACAGAGAAAATGTTTAATAACAATAAATATTCACTGAACCTGTATCCACAAAGATGAGTAGGTCGATAAATGAAAACACTGGGGATAACACTCGATAAATATTCATTTTTCTCTCTTTATGCGACAAGAAATTTACATGAGTCTGATTTCGATGAGACGGCTCGGCTCGAGCTGCGAAACGTAGATGACGCCGTCCGGAGCGATGGCCAGTGCATGAGTGTTGCGGAGGCCCTTGGCGAACGTCTTCGTCTTTCCGGTCTGCATGTCGATGGTGAACAGTTGTGCCTCGACGTCGTCACTGTAACCCGTCACGCCCATCAAATAGTGTTCCCGCTCGCGAATCGCATAGACACGACCGATGTCGGTGGCCGAAGTGATGGGGATTCCGGTGGGAAGGGTGCGGTCGCCCTCGGCGAGACCGGCCGAGAAACACTGGACACGTTGATTTTCTCTGAAAACGAATGGAGAGGTAATGCTGAAATGGAATGGGTTACCTGTCGGCGACGCAGATGATGTTCATGTCCTCGATGAGAGCCAGCGAGTGGGGAACGGCGAACTCAGTCGGTTGGTCCTCTTCTGAAATGCACCACTTGACAACTCTCTTCTCTTATCAACAAACCGATAGCCGCATTGATCTGAGCCATGAGATTTCCCTTCGAGTCGAACTTCAAAATGCGACTGTTACAGTAGCCGTCGGCGACGAAGATGTGTCCGTTCTTGGCGACGGCGACATCGGTCGGCTTGCAGAAGTGCTTCTCGTCCTCTCCCGGAACGAGCTTCTCTCCGAGACTCATCACAATCTTCTGCGTCTTCGCGTCGATCTTGTGCACCTGGTGACTGCCGACATCGGTGACCCAATAGTCGCCGTTCGAGTCAATGGTCAGTCCATGCGGCATGTAGAAGAGTCCGGCGCCGAACTCGTCGAGCACCTTCTTCTCTCTGTCGATGATGGCGATCGTGTTGTTGTTGATGACGTCGAGATCCTTGTTGAATGACTCATCCGGGTTGAAGCTCTTCTCGTCCCAAACACGTCCCGATCGGTGGAAAGCGACAATGTGTCCGTTCGCGTTGACTGCCAATCCGCTGACTTGGCCCAGTTTGCGGCTCGGATCGAACAAACCGACCTGCAAAAAGACGACGTTTCTTCTCATTTTAGGGAAAGAAAAAGAGCTCGAAAAGTAGGAAATGGTGCGTTTCCGGTCGAAAGAACGAGCCTTTCCATAGTCCGTGCCCTCTTTTCGAAACCAATTTTCTCGTTTGCTTCCGGCCAACTTGTTTTTATTCGCCGTTTCCGGGAACTCTCACTTAGTCACTAATGAGATCAGCCATAAGCCCCCTCCCCCCACCACTTCCCTCTTTCTCTCTCTTTTGCTCACTCCTCGTGCTGACGTGTCACTGTCGCAGCATTCATTTCATTCAGTGTCGCCGAACAAAGCCCTCAGGATGTCATGAAAACGAAAGGAAGACGGATGGAGAGCACTGCTCTCGGAGCATCTCATTTCTTTTTCGGCTCATCCGGAATATTATACATTCGTCTCCTCGCCCCTTCCCACACACACTTCCGTTTTGAATTTCCACACGAGATTTCCGGCCGAGGCGCCACACGGATATGGGCCGTTTCGCGGAAACCCTCGGCCCTTTTTCCAAGAATGTCGTTTACTTTTGAGGCGAATTAAAAGAGAATTGGCGAGTGCTGACGACGTCTGTGCCTCCACTTCAGATGATGAGAGCAATGGAGAGAGGAAGAAGAAGAAGAGCGACGGCGGCGGCGGCGGCGGCAGAGCGATGACGTCATTCGGATGCACACAAAAAACGAGAGAACTCGTCGTTGGTTTTTCGAATTTGAACCGTTCGAACCCCAGGCCCAGAGGGGCGGAGAATTCGTCATTTGGTGAGAAGAGAGAGATGGACAGGTGAATTGGAGTGTGCAACGAGGGAGATTAGAATGTTTGACGAATGGAAAAGATCGGAGAATTCTGAGAAATGTCACGCACTCATCACTCCGGTTTCTACATCTAGACACCACAATTCGTTTTGACGACCATTCGGAAAGTCGGGAAAGTGAGAGACTACCAACATCGATCCCAACTCAACACGTGAAACAATGGAAAACTAACCAGCTCTGTCTCGGGCGGATTGAAGACGGCGCTGTTGTCCTCGATCTCGTCGATCGGCTGATCGTAGTACTCGATGGGCAGGGCGGATGCCCATAGGGGCGCCAGAAGCGCAACGACGCAAGCGGTGGCCGCCCGCATCCTAGAATGAGTCGGTTCGCTCGACGTCTTCGGAATCGATAGACGCCGGAGACGCCGACGGGCAGAGAGAGAGCGCGCGCGCCCCCGATGAGGGAGGAGCCGTGGCGGCTCGGCCGGCGGCTCGGCGAGCTCACGCGACACACACTGCTCACTCGCACAAAAACAGAGTATCGAATAATTTCAGAGCAAGTGAAAGAAGAAGAAGGAGAAAGCAGCGAACATAGTGTGTGGGCGAACGAGACGGCCGGCGGCTCTTTTATTATTTGATATTCAGCGGTGATACGCGCAGCGAAGCGAACAAACTCATTTCCGAATCGGCGGATCTCTGGATGAAAACTGATAGAAAACGGAAGTGGACGAATGAGGGAGGGGGGAAATCGGAGGAGAAGACGGGGGGAACGAGTGAATAATAGATGAGGAGGTCCGGGTGACGTGTCTGCTCGCAATGGAGCAATGTTCGTGTCGCGTACTTTCAAATGAGACAAGGTGGTGGTGGTGGCGTGCGAGTGCGATGTGTTTTTTGCTGTTCTCACGAAGACTTCGTTAGCTGGATTATTCACGCTCTGCCCCTCACTGCCCTAATCCGTCTAATCTGATTTTGGTGAATCGAGAGAGAGATTGCTTTACTACGGTAGAGCTTCTGAAAAGCCAGAGGTCAATCACTCGCAAAAGCTCTGAAGGAAACATTCAAGATCGAGAAGAATGGAGGCGTCTGTTTGAGCAATCCGGAGAAGGTTTGAAACATTGAGCAACTACAGTAAACCTGCTCCCTTGTCAGAGTGACGTCATCGATTGAGAAACGAAGGATATCACATCAGGCATCAATCATTTTCTTTTCGTTTTTTATTTGAAAATCCATCGAGATTTATGGGAAGAATTATGGGCCAATTTTATGCTTTCCAAGAATTTATTCTCCAGGCCTCGTGGTGATGTCAACAAGCGTCCCCGGAATCAAAATTTCGAATATGAGTTTGGATTTGAGGGAGCATTGAGAGAGCATGTTTTTGGGAAGAAACCCTTTGGGAAGGAAACATGAACAGGAAATGTGTCCGTTCTTTGAGAAATCGGAAGTTTGAAGTTTCAGAAGACAATTTCAGCGTTTGAAGTGTAACAATTTCAGACTTTTTTCCTCGAGATATCCGTTTGGGAATCGTTTATACTAACACTAACAAGGGAAGTGTTTTTACACAAAGATGTGGAATTTTCTATAAATTTGTAAGGACACACTTTCTGATACTGGTAATCGATCTCACATATTGGCTACATGCGCAAACTTCTAGTTTTCCAGATATTTTGTCACAAAGTGTCCAAAATCGGGCGTTTTGCCACTATGTGGGATCGATTCCCCGTATCAAAAAGTGTGCCCTTGAAAATTTATGAACAATTCCTGATCTTTGTGTAAAAACACTTCCCTTGTAAGGCACATTTTTGCACTCATAGAACATTTTCAAAAAACCACAGACAAAAATAATCGAGTTTCAGACAGTCCGCTCCGAATGTATGGTTTTCGAAAACCGTGTTCCCAAATGTGTCTGGTTCTCACATGCTGAGGACTCTCAGCTCAAACGGGCCATTTTCAGCCGATTGAAAAAAGATCTAAATATTTTTGTGCTCTACTGTAAATAATAGAACCAATGTGTGGTTGATGAAATGTATCGCCCCGACGCCACATCAGACATTCTCCAGAAGTTGGAAACGTGAGACTCTAAAGTGTCGTTTGTCTGAACACTTCATAACTGTTTCCACTTCTCGCCCTTCTTCGCTCCCCCCTCTTCTTCTTCTGCCAGTCTAATCCCTCACACCCACTGCGTCTCTCGGAATTCCGTTGGTCCCTTTGGAAGAGTAACGGGAGAGGAGCCGCTTCTCTCTCTCCCTCTCTCTCTCTTTATTATCGATTCCTTCTCTTTCTTACACTTTCTTTCTTCTTTGTTTCGAGTGCTCTGAGGCATCTTGTTATGCGTCTCTGGGTATTTCTGTTATTATTATTAACATGGATTCCTCTTGATATTCACTGCAACGAAGATGCAAAACGGCTCTACGATGACCTGATGGTCAACTACAACCGTCACAGAAGGTATCTCGAACCGTCGCTTCCATGAACACCCAACAATCTCTTCAGACCCTCCACTTCGCCAAATAAGCCGCTCACAATAAAGCTGAAATTGAGGCTCAGTCAGATTATCGATGTGGTGAGAGAGCGGCCCGACGCTGAACTTTGCTAATCTGATTTCGTTTTCCAGCATGAGATTGACCAGATTATGACATGCTCCGTTTGGCTGAAGCAGACGTGGATCGACAAGAAGCTGTCGTGGGATCCAGTGAACTACGGAGGAGTCAATGTGCTCTATGTACCGTATGAAATGATATGGGTTCCTGATATAGTTCTCTACAATAAGTGAGTGATAACGAAGAGGGAATCGAGGAACGGGCGGGTGTTTGCAGTGCGGACAGCAACTACAACATCACAATTTCCACGAAAGCCACCCTCCACTACACGGGAGAAGTGACATGGGAACCGCCGGCGATCTTCAAGAGCATGTGTCAGATCGACGTCCGGTGGTTTCCGTTCGACGAACAGCAGTGCCATCTGAAGGTTTGTCCCACGACAACTCGCAACTCTCGCAACGGAGCCTTTTTGACTGTCGACAGAAACTACTATCGGACGCCCAGGAGAGCTCTGCCGGAGAATCATCATATCTCGATATTGATAAGAAATATCAAAAAGTTGTCAACAGCAAACTTGTAGATCATAACTAGTACAACAAGTTTGCTGTTGACAACTTCTTAATATCTCTTATCAATCTCGAGATATAATAATTCTCCGGCAGAGCTCTCCTCAGTTGCAGGGCCGTCTGGTAGCATAACGTTTCTTCATGAAATAGGTACCGTAAAGAAGAAAATAATTGCAAAATGAGGCCAAAAACCAAACAAAATGACCAAAGTCCAGTCAGTTTTTCAAGCACATGCAATTGCGAGTTCTTGCGGCCCATAAGGATCAGCCCTTTAGAGTTGTTCTCTGTTTCAGTTCGGTTCGTGGACCTTCTCAGAGAATTTGCTCTCTGTTGAATTGAACGAGCCGAATCTTCGATTCGAGGAAGAGATCGACGAAAAGGGAATCGTCGACAACGTCACTGTCGCCGACGACGGAATCGATCTCTCCGATTACTACCCATCCGTCGAGTGGGACATTATGTCGAGAGTGGCGAAACGACGAGCCAAGAACTATCCGAGTTGCTGTCCTCAGAGTGCCTACATTGACGTCACCGTGAGTCATTCATTCCACGTTCTCCCTCTCTCTCACGAGTTCTTCTCAGTATTACCTACAACTCCGTCGCAAACCGCTCTTCTACACAGTCAACCTCGTGTTCCCATGCGTCGGAATCTCGTTCCTCACCATCCTCGTCTTCTATTTGCCGTCGGATTCCGGAGAGAAGGTCACTCTGTGCATTTCGATTCTCGTCGCCCTCACCATCTTCTTCCTCCTCCTCACCGAAATCATTCCGGCCACTTCGATCACTCTTCCGCTCATCGGAAAGTACCTTCTGTTCACGATGGTCATGGTCACTCTTTCCGTCGTCGTCACTGTTGTTTGTGAGTTCTCTCCTCCTTTCAGTCCAAATCCCTCCGATTCCAGCGTTGAACCTTCATTTCCGTACTCCAACGACCCATTTGATGCCCAATTGGGTGAAGAAAGTCTTCCTCAAGTGGCTCCCGAAACTGCTTTTCATGCGTCGGCCCATCGACGATTATGAAGAGAAATTCGACGAGAAAAAGAAGAACAAAGACGGCAAAATCGCATTGAATGTGCACGCGCACCGCGTTTCGAAAGACGTCGGACACAAGTTGAAGAACGCGACGATCGACGACACAATCCAGAAGCTCTACTACTCGCCGCAAGTGGTCAAGGCGTTCGAAAACATTTGTTTCATCGCCGAGCTGCTCAAGAAGAAAGATCGCGACGATAAGATCGACGAGGACTGGAAGTACGTGGCGATGGTTCTCGACCGGCTGTTCCTTCTGATCTTCTCGATCGCCTGCTTCGTCGGAACTGTTATTATCCTCCTCCGAGTGAGTTTTCAGTGGGACTCCAATCCGCATCTGTCCCTCTTCCAGGCACCCACCCTCTACGACGACCGGAGTCCCATCGATTTGCAGTACCGTCCTGCCAACTTGTCAGCGAATCCGATTGTCGCTGTCTGATATTCTACCACTACCAATTTCACTGACGGGTGTTAGACAAAACAAGTTTATAACATGCTATAAAAACCAAACAAATACATCTTTCAACTCTACAAGTTTTCAATTTTACAGAAAAAAAACGCTCTAGTCGAATGTGATATTGAATCCGGGCCTTGACTTCTTTACCGATTCTGATGACTGGTCGCGGGACGAGATGGATCTTTTTAATCCTGTTGGAATCTTTGGGTAGATTTTCAGAATTTGCTGAGTCATCGGGCGCTCTTCCGCGTCTCCTTCCTTTTTCCTAGTCACTTTCACATCCTTCTTCAATTTGGATGGGTTGACAGCTCGCATCGAAACGACATCCATGTAGGATGCAATTTGATTGTCGTTTTCTTCCGCTTAAAAGTTCTTTCGTATCATTCAATTTTCGCTTTTTTAGTAGTTACGCGAGAATGATTGACCACAGATGACGAGAGAAGCATCTCTGAACGACTTTAGAAACATAGCTAGAGCTTCTTTCACGAGTGTCGCATTAGCGCGGACTTGAATGGCTTCAGGTGTCCCGGCGAGCACACAGTAGAACGGATAGAGCATCGTCTGCCGGTTACTGAACAACACATCGTAGTAGACTTCTGGCTCTGCGGGTGGAAGATCATAACCGTACTAAACCAGAATTATGAATAAATCATTGGGAAACATGTTTACCGTTTTCTTCCAGTATGACTTCATTTGATCATAAGTTTCGAAAGGCGACGTGTCTGGAATTCGGCGATGAACACGGATAATCCGTCCTTTTCCCAGTTTCGGCAAGCAGGAGATCCATCTATGTCTGATTTCGTGGGTGATTGGACCGGAGTTGAAGTCAGCGAATCGCTCTTCTCTGTCCAGGATCCAATGTTCGAACGGATAAATGTTTATTATTTCTGCCGAGAACTTGATGTAAACTTCACCAGCCGAAGAACAATGCCTGTGAATTTCTGAAAACAGCACTGAATTCGCTTGTGAGCGAAAACACTTACGTATCCTCGGGAGATTCGTCTGCTTACACCACAGAAAACCGTCTTGAACAAAGCTCTCTCCTAGCTTCAAACATGACATTACACCATGAAACAATGTTTGAAGACTCACACGAAACCATTTGGCGCGTTCCATGTAGTAGAAAATCGAGAACGGAATGCACTGTTCGACGCAGAAAGAATCGCACTCTCTCTCTAGTTTGATCTTCAAAGAATCATTGTCTCAAAATGTTATTGATAAATTAATACTTACTGATATGTGGTGTGTTTTTAGATGTTCGACGAAAAGTTCATTCTTGAGCTTATCCGGTTCGATGATAATCATGATGGAGCACATGTCTCTCTGAGGACGAACGAGGCATCCGCCGAATGATTCCGAAACGTGCAGAAGATCTCTAAAAACAACGCAATTGATTTACGAACAGTTCAATGAAAATAGCACCTTGAAAGCATACTGAGTACCGCATGAGCTGCGTTTTTCCGATTGTCATATTCCATATCGACCTTGAGAAATGGTTTCTTTTTATTATTATTTTTTATTACCTGGAGATATACTGATTTCAGTTTTTGGAAATCCAATTTAGCTACACAGAGCACAGCTGAACTCATCTTATCGGCTTCTTGATTAGTCGGGCATTTTTATTTTATTTCAGACCGCTCGTAAATCGACAATCCGCAAACACCCCGAAGCAGTTGATTCAGTTTATCGGCTACCGTAACTCTACAAAATTTTTCAAAAATAATAATAAAAATTCATTTATAATAAGAATAAGAAAGGCACAAAAAGTGATTGTGTGTATAATTGAAAAATTGAAAATTCCCGTGCAGACAAACAATATGATGCCTATAAGCTCGCTCAAAAAAGCTCCAAAATGAAGGAAAATTATTGATTTATAGTTAATATTCGGTTGTTAATTTCTCGGGAGACTAGTGCTCCTTCTTTGTTGGACGGGGGATGACGTCACAGCGGATGGCTTGAAGACCCCGTCATCGAGGTACCGAGTGCACAGGATCTCACGACGGTTGAACAGAGCGAGGAAGATCACATCGCCCTGAAGGTCTCACTTGAAGGAATGGTTCCCCATCGAATGTATTCACCTTTGCGCATATTCCGAGAGCCTCTTGGGGACGGACGATATCCGGAAGGGGCACTTGTTTCAGACGACGGACTCCCTTCACTCCAGACAAGAGAATCCACAGCTTCCCACTTGCATAGTCGAGAATAAGCAAGTTCCCATTCTGAAGATGTCAATGCGATCGGGAGATCTTCCATCTCTCACCTTGTCAACGATCGCCGACGCAGGAGAGTGAATGTGCTCATTGAGCCGGTAGGTCTTGCTCAGATCGTACTCGTTTATCAGGCTCATCGAGTGGTCCACGACAAAGAGCAGGAGTCGGTTGTTGGCTGCATCGCAAGTGAGAAGGACGACAGCTCTGTAACTGTTCGTATTGCGGGAGGGGTGGGTCGAGTGTTCTCACTTGTACTCTGCTTGGTCTTCAGCCACCGTCAGGTACTGATATCGAGACTTCCGCGACTCCTTCAGTAGTTTCCACGCCTTCTTGCTCCTGATATAAGTCCACAGAGCACTCTTCACATTGTCCCCACTAGTCATGAACAAGTGCCCGCGGGGTCCTACAGTAATCCATCTCGTCCTGCTCATCTCGATCTTCGGGTCTCTCGGACACGCGATCACCTCCACCTTCCGACAGTTCGATGCCACGTCAAACACGTGGATCGAGCGTCCTTTCGATTGCATCACACTCACGTACCTGAAAAGAGTCCATGTCTCTCCCCTTCTTCCGAGAACTCCTCACATCAACTCATTCTTCTCATCGACACAAACGGAACTCGCCGAAGAGTTCTTGATGAGGATATTGTGCTCGATCTCGCCCCTCGCGTTCGTGATGTAGACCCCTGAAACCGGAAATCCGTCGTCTCGGCGGCCTCTCTTTCCCTTCAATACCTCCACAACTATCAGTCACTGCTAATTTGTTCGGCCTTGTCTGCGTGCTGAATGCCTCGACGCAAATCGGTCGGGTCAGGTAACTTTTTCCGAAGCAGAACGACATCGATTCGTCCTCTTCGCGCGGTGTGGGCGTGATCGAGGAACTCTGAGAAGGGAAGAAGATGAGTAGTCGATGGGAACGGAAGGGACTCACGAGAATGCTGCTCGCGTGGGAATAATCGGTGAGCGGGGGCAGTGAGGAGACGTTCGAGGGGCGGGTGTCCACTGTGCACAGACTGCTCGACGAGACGGATCCGAGACGCGGCGTCTCTTCGAGAGGGATCGACTTCTCGCGGAACGAGCTCACATAGGGACCCTCCCTCACGAAGCGAGACACCGAAGAGTCGACACTGCAGCCACGTCTTCTCTCTTCCACCACCGAACCGACGTCACTACGGGCACTGCAGAAACAGAAAATCTATACACTGCAGTCACTCTCGGACACTCACTCGTTGACCTGCACTGGCACAATGCCAATGTTCTCGCAGATGAACAGACTCATGAGCCGCGCGTCCCAATCCGACGAGTTCTTCATTTCGGGAACATCGAAGTCGACCGAGTGACGGGGTAACCGCATTATGTCTGCCGTCATGTCCAGCACTTTCTGCATCCTAAAATAGGTCCCACTTATCTTCTCTTTTTCCTGGTCCCCTTACTTTTTCGGATCTGCCACATCAAGATTCCATGTTTTCCACGCGGGTCGTGACGGCGACGGCACATGATAGATGGACGGCCGATCGTCCTTCGCGTCGATGTTGATGAGCTCTCGGTTGAGCCGCGAGATGAGCCGCCGGTCGGGCTCGTTCCGTCGCTCCACATACCCGGACAACTCGTTCAACAGAATCACCTCGATCTTGGCAACGAGCTGTTTGACGGCCATCTTCTGCTGATGAGCAACTTCGCTCCGTCTCGAACATCTTCCTTCTAGAGCTTGAACACAGCTTCTGAAAATAGACGAAAGAGGTCTGAGGTTGAGTGGGGGAAGGACAGAATTAGTTGAGGGTGGTGGCTCATACGGGTTCAGTGAAGAAGAAAGAAACAAAGAAGCAAGGGAAAGAGGAAGTAAAGAGCGAAGACCGACGACGGGCGGCTCACCTCAGCACCTCCTGCTCCTTCCACTCGTTGCTCCGGTGCTCACTGTGTCCTTTCAGCAAGTGACATTGTCTGCAAGTATCCATTCATAACTTCTCCGACGCCGTGTCTAATGATGCGTGCGCCCCCCACTCATTGTGGCCCCCCCGCCAGTTTTCCCTCCCAACCAAAATCCCCGTTTCGAGCCGTTTTCTTTCCCATTTTGCGGACCAATTCGTTTCTCTCTAATTATGCGGTGCACAACTTTTCGCGCCTTTCCTCGAGGAGCTAAGGGGATTACGGATTTGCGGACGACGTCTTCTCCTCCCCTCCTTCTTCTCACTCTTATTCTTCTTCTTCTTCAAGTCGGCGCCGTCGCGGCTTCTGGAAAAAGAGGCGCACTCGGCAAGTAAATGAATTATGTATCGTAGGGTAGGAGCTCGGCAGAATCCGTAGAGAAAACCACCGAATTATAAGCGAGAAGGCACTGCTTTCGCGCCCCCTTTGATGCTCGTTTCGTGCACGTCAGTCTGCAGAAAAAAGGTCATGATTACTGTAATTGAAGTCCAATTAGAGCAGCACGACGACCTCGTTCTCTCTCTCTTTCTGCACCGATTTCGTAGTGCTCATTGTGCAATGTCCCCGCGGAGCAAAGCATCGTTTTATTGCTTCCACGTGTTCGGGGCTCGGCCGCCTCTTCCTCGCCCCTCTTAATGCACTCGCAACACGCCCGAAAAATGTAGGCAGAAGCCGAAATTAATTGAAAATAATAAGATGTTTCCTCTTTCCTCGCGGCGCCAAACACAAAAACGGGGGCCCCTTATCGGATGAGAGAGAGATGGCAATTACACGCGTATGATTTATGTATTATTCACGAAGAACCTGTCAGCTGCATGCCCCTTGTGGTGTCATCAGACACACTACTGACCACTAGGCGCCACACAAAACGGAGACAATTCGGTGTAAGAGTTGTGGTGGTGGCCCCCCTCCCTCGCACGATTAGCCCTCGTTTCGAGGCATTGACATTCGGTGTCCTAACCTGCAAAACAACTGGAATCTCGGTTCCACTCTCTCTCTATCCTCCCGCCTCTCTCTCTCTCCCCAAGTGCATCTCTTTGTCTTCTCCCTCATTTTATTATTTTCAATTTCCGAGCATCTCTTCCAAAATAAGCGACTTTGTCGTCGAGATTCGTCGAGTCCGTTGTTCAATTGTCGTCGTCGTCGTCGTCGTTCAGAAATCATCAAACGCCTCATTGTTTCGGAGGGAGCGAAAACACACAAAGTCTGTCTGACCACCGGGCGCTCCGTTCGGAACGCTCAATTCGCGCTTCTTTCAATTATCGAAAACATCTGTGTTCGTTCGAAAGATACCGAGAGAGAGAGAGATGGATACGAGGAGCACAGTGCTGCTCGGCAAGGCACTCGGGGCAGAGCTTCGTGCCCCTCCTCGTACTTGTATCGCAGCAGCCCCCGGGAGACACACCTCGACGAGTGTTATGTAAATATATCGCTGCCTTCTGTCGCCCCCCTCCTCGACTCATCAACTCGGTCTCGCCAATATCATTGAGAACTGACACTTTCCGGTACTACTACTACTTGTCTCTCTAATTCGCTCCTGTCACTTTGAATCTTTTTGAATTAGCCACAAAAAAGTATCTGTTGACGTCTGTCGACGGACGAGAGAAGGAGGAGAAGGCGGAAGAGAAGAAGAGACGGCAACTACCAAAAAATGTAATTTCATAAATCTTATTTTTATTCTGCCGCCGACGCCATCGTCGGATGGAAATCGGATACGGCTCGCATTTCGGCGAGTTTTCCCGCCCGTCGGACCACTATGGCATGTGTTTCCGGGAGGCGCACCTTCCGTGAAAAGAGGAGGAAACAACGTCACCGCTGCCACATCATAATTCTCTTCTTTCCATTCCGTCTCTCCAAACATGCCTTCTAACCCATAAAAGTTCAACTATCCGTTTTCTATCCATCTACGTCTCCACCGTCGCACGTCTTCTTTCTCTCTTATCAATTCTTCAATTTCCTATTCTTCGACTCCTCCTCCTCCCCTCCATTCCCCCGCCGACGTCTCCAGTTTCGCTTGTTTTCTGCTCGTCGAGTCTCCATGGTTTCAGTATTCAATAATGCAATTATGACTCTATCCTCTCTTCGTTTCCATCAATGGCTCGTCCCTCTGCTTCTGCTCTTCCTGCCCGTCTCCGGAGAGTACAGTATGCGATCTGAGCAGGAGATACTCAACACGTTGCTCAAAAACTACGATATGCGGGTGCGTCCGCCGCCGGCCAACTCGACGGACGGCGCGGTCAACGTGCGGGTCAATATCATGATCCGGATGCTTTCCAAGATAGACGTCGTCAATATGGTGAGTCTCTTCTTGAACTCGGAACCGCGCAGTTGCCGCCTTCAGGAGTATTCAATTCAACTTACATTCCGAGAGAAGTGGACTGATCCGAGACTCGCCTACGAGCACCTCGGGTTCTACAATCCGCCCGCGTTCCTCACTGTTCCCCACGTCAAGAAGAGTCTGTGGATTCCGGACACTTTCTTCCCGGTGAGTCATTCTTCCGTTACCTCCCTCGAGACATTAGGCTCTCTCAGACTGAAAAGGCGGCTCACCGGCATTTGATTGACACGGAGAACATGTTCCTCAGGATATACCCTGACGGCAAAGTGAGTCTCTCTCTCTCTCTCCACCCCCATCCACCGCTTCCGTCCGTTTCAGATCCTTTATAGTTCGAGGATCAGTCTGACGAGCTCGTGTCCGATGCGTCTGCAACTCTACCCACTCGACTATCAGTCGTGTAACTTTGACCTCGTCAGCTACGCTCACACGATGAACGACATCATGTACGAGTGGGATCCACTGACGCCGGTGCAGCTGAAGCCAGGCGTCGGACTCGATTTGCCCAACTTCGTTCTGAAGAACATCACCACGAACGCAGACTGCACGAGCCACACGAACACGGGTGAGTCGATGCAAAAGGGGCACTTCGAGAGAGAGAGAGAGTCAATAGATTGCCTTGCACTTTGTATCCGCTGACAATGATGTGTGGTGATGGCGGAAACAAACAAACACGCACACACGAATTTCTAGTCAAAACATTTTCATTTCACGGCTGCTGCAGTTTTGAGAGCAAATCCACTGTGGGAATAAACCGCCGGAAATGGTTGGAAGCGGCGGTGAAAACGTTGGTCTTCCGGGAATAAAGCGGGTGCTCTGTTGATCTCTCGAGTGATTTCCAGGGTCCTACGGATGCTTGCGGATGCAGTTGCTGCTCAAAAGGCAGTTCAGCTACTATCTCGTTCAACTCTACGCCCCGACCACCATGATTGTCATCGTCTCGTGGGTCTCGTTTTGGATCGATTTGCATTCGACGGCCGGCCGCGTGGCTCTCGGAGTCACCACTCTCCTCACCATGACAACAATGGTAAGAGAGCGGCAAAACAGGAAGCGCGCCAAATTACTTGGTTACAGCAATCCGCCATCAACGCCAAGTTACCGCCCGTCAGTTATGTGAAGGTAGTTGACGTGTGGTTGGGAGGTGAGAGAAGGAACCGAGAGAGAGAGAGAGAGACGGAAACAGTTTCAGCGTGCCAGACATTCGTGTTCGGAGCTCTGCTCGAGTACGCATTCGTCTCCTATCAGGACAGTGCTCGACAGAACGACAGAGCCAGGGAGAAGGCGGCTCGCAAGGCGCAGAAGCGGCGGGAGAAACTGGAAATGGTGGACGCGGAAGTGTATCAGCCGCCATGCACCTGCCACACGGTAAGAATGCTCTGACATCTGAAATGACCCGTTCTCTTTCAGTTCGAAGCGCGTGAAACATTCCGAGACCGCCTCCGTCGCTACTTCACAAAGCCCGATTACCTGCCGGCCAAAATCGATTTCTATGCCCGATTCGTGGTGCCACTTGCCTTCCTCGCCTTCAACGTCGTCTACTGGGTCTCATGTCTCATCATGTCCGCCAACGCCTCCACCCCCGAGTCTCTCGTCTAGTCCCCTTCCCCCTCCCCATCGGCACTTATTTCACTTCTTTCTTCTCTCTCCATTTCCCCTTTCTCTCTCATTTTGTAAATATCATTTGATTGACCGGTATATAATAAGAAATAATGTAGAAACTGGAACTCACTTGCACACTGTCGAAATGCAGTCCCGACACCACCAGAGCTCGACGACGTGCTCCACCGAATTCGACGACGAGGGCTTCGAGAGCGACGGCTGGCTCACGTCGAGCTGTTTGCCACACTCGTCGCACTCCACTATCATCTTTGCATAGTATCTGGAATTGAAGAAGTTCCGACAGAAGAGGCAACAACTGAGCCAAGGTTTCGCAACTGATTACTTATCGCATTTCGTAACTCGAAAATCAGATAATTCGGTGTGAATAGAACACTTCGAAGCGTCAGAAGACAAGGAAAAAGGCAATATTTGTTGCAGTTCAGAAAGAAAATCGACGATGAAACTGAAGAAAACGCAGACAGTGTGTGGGAAAAAAACAAAAAAAGTAGAGCGAAAATGGTGCGGCAGGAACTGGTTGCAAACCGCGACATTATTCAAATGACGGTCGTAAAATGGGCGTGAAACAGGGGTCGTAATCCAATTATAAAACCAATGGAATGATAAGGGAATGCGAAAAAAAAGAGAGAAGGGAGAGAGGCGGATGGGAGGAAGGTGAATGAGGAGGGAAGGCCATTGTCGGAGGAGGAGGCGGCGGCGGAAGAATGCTTTCAATAGAATCAACTTTTCCAATTTTTTTAAACGAAAAAGAGGGCGGATGAAAACGGATAAAAAGAGGCGAATTGCAAAGTTTGAGGGTCCTTTTCCGACGAAAGAAACTCGCTGAAATTGAATGAAAAAACGGAGAAACTTTCGGATGGAGTAGTGGATGGAAGTAGGCGATGAATAAAATATGAGAACTGCCCATTGGGGAACACTGAGAAGGGCAAGTGCCACGTGGCGAATAGTACATTCGGGAGTAGGCAAATGAGGGAACCGGAGGGAAGAGATTGTGGCGGATTGATTACGATTACTGGAGTATCGGGACGGAGGGAAGGAGGGACGAGTGAGGCAGGTGAACTTATAATCACCTGTTTTCTGAGGATGACGATTATAATTCAATGCGAAACCGTTTCGATGGTTAGCTGAACACAAAGCACAATAGCCATTGGGAGGGATTAAGAAGAGGAACAGTACTCGGGAAACAACAGTTCCATCGGGGCGGGGGGATATTCGACACTCGGCTACTTGGTGTCTCGGAAAAGGTTCAATCCGTTGGTGTTAGTATAAATATTTATGCGTATGCACGCGTGTCGCCTCCTCCTTCGCCTCCTCCTCCTGCTGCGTCGCCTGATAACTTTACACCTTCTCACAGCTGATGGCATCTCCGATTTCAGACGGCCGATTGAAAGATTTCCGAAGCGGATTCATGATGTAGATTGACATCGTGAGAAGTGAGAAACAGAGACAACAAAAAGAAAGATGGGCGGGCGAGTGAGGGATGTGCCATCGAAATCGCGTTAAGGCGACGACGAGTTCGAGACTTCCGATGTAAATAAATGTACATGTTACGTCGAAGATTAGTGGGAGGAGGGCGCGGAGGGTGCGGGTGTAGTATGTAGTAGTTGGAAGATAAGTTAGCCACACTGGGTGACCCCTCGAGGCCGCCGATGCCCGGAGACAAGAAGAACGCGCGACGAGAGGCCCCGAGACACAGACAGATTTCACTTTGCGGTCAACACTCGAAATATGCCCTCCCACTGCCTTCAGTGTGCCGCGTTTCAAAGCGCGCCGGGAGGAGGAGGGCGGCTCGTCGACTGATTAATTGGAGCATGCGGAAGAACGAGAGAGAGAGAGTTGCATAATTGACAGCGACTTGCTCGTAAAAGGAGAGGAAGAAGTGAGAAGAGAATGACGAATACGCCCTGTATTATAAACAAAGCGCATGAAGAAAAGAAGAAGGCGAGCATTATATGTTTTCGTAGCCATTTCAGGGGGCTCAATTCAATCGAGAAGAGTGGGTGGGGCATTAGTAGCCGGCGGGTGGCAGAGGGGAACTGGCTCGTTATGAGTCGGAATGCACTTGGAAATGTCATCGTTGAGCGCATGAGAAACCACGACGTCTTCGCGAAAAAGCGCGTCGATGGCATTTTCGGCGAAACACATCCGACGAACACATGTGGTGCTCTCGGCGAGCAAGCGAAATGCGGGAGAGGCACCTGTTTGTGTCCACCCGCCTCCTCTGCCCGATTCATCAAACTCGGCGTGTTTCCATTAATCCGTTAAACAATCAATCAACAGTTGTTCTTTCTTCTTCTTTTTCTGCCCGGTCACCAAGAAGAGATGGAGTGATAAAGGGAACGGAAAGGGGAAGAAAGAGAGTGGGAGAGGGCATACTTGACAAGTTGCTCGACGAGCCGACACAAAACAATCGGCGAACAATGACACGCCGAGTCAATCGGTTCTTCTTTTCTTCTGTGTGCTCTCACAGTCATCCCCCAGCTCACATTTCTCCGCCCAGATTATACTGTAAACGCGTTGTCCGTCCGCTAGTTGATGATCTCTGAAGATTGCAAAACTCTTTGAGCGCCTCCTGCGGACTGTTTGTGTCTGCACTCGATTCATGACGCTGTCCACGTGTCCCATACTTTCCCAGAGACACCGCCCGAGTAATCGCGCCGATTCGAGTCAAGTGTATTCGAGTGCGGATCTTCCAAAGTACCGCTTGTTGACAGCTGCTCGACCGGAACCATGCAGCAACTCGCCGAGCACAACACAAAAACCTTTTTGACGATTCGATCCGATTTGCATTCTTCGTTCCGATAGCAAAGTGACAGTGCAAAGGTCAAGCGGTATCAAGATTAAAATCAACACCACGAAATGAGTATCAGTGCCTCCTCCTCCTCCCCTCGAGTGCTACATGTGTTTTCTTGCTCTTTCGGCTCTTGCTCCTTGTTCTGTTTGTTTGCACAGTTTATATAAATCTATTAGGCATGTCATGTGACTAATTTTATAAATAGTATGCTGTTGTACTTATTTTTGGCCAGGGAACATTTGAAAATATGCTACACATGTTCACGTACGAAAGGAATTTTCGTTTCTGAGTTTCATTGTCTGAACGGAAAAAAAGTTCTCAAGCCTGGTTTATTTACACTGATATTCGGATACATCGATTAGGCACGGTTTCTACAAGCGCTTCTTGATTGAACGCGAACGGGAGGAGCTTCAAAGTACAGCTCATCCATGAGCAAATCTTCCAACTCAAACTGCCATTCTGCCGAGAGAATCTGTAAAACCGTAATGTATCTTTATTTCCGGCTCATTAGTTGACTGATTTGACTATCGTGGGGGAAACACGTACGGTTGATACAATAAGGTGAGGGGGATAAGATAGAGCGACTCTTACTGTGCATGAGTTGAGGAGATATTCGTAGATCTGACAAAATATAGACAACATCCGCACGGACATTCTCAATGCGGTAAGGCGAATGAGCGGCGGGGAGAGTAGAACAGGTCAAGTCGAGGTGGTGTAATGGAGGGGAAAACAAAAAGAAAAAAAAAGAAGATTGAATAGCGTGCCCGACAGCAGACGCCATCATCACCAGCTATCACTCGTTTTCTATATCAAAATTGTAAAAAGGGGACAAAGGTCTGACAAAACAAGAAGAGTGAGAGAGGGAATGGAGTCATCAGCTGTTGTGCCAGTTATTTGACAAGAAAAGACTATATTTCACGGGTGTTGTTTTTGAAGAGAGAGAGGGGAAACTACTGTTCGGGTTGTTCGGTTTGTTCGGTTTGTTGACGAACCAGAAGGTTAGTTGTCCAGGTTGTCAGTTCAGCAAGACGTTGGCGTGCCTCGTTAAGAACCTGTAACAGAACTCGATTGTGATCAGTAGATTTTGATATCGATTACCTCATCGCGAACTTTGTACACATTCTCAGCTTCAGCAAAGTTCGTCTTCAGCTTCTCCAAATAGTCTATCGTGGTATCGATCTTGGTTCCATCACCGAATACCTAAACCGCCGATTATGTTGTCACACGGAGGGTTCAACTCGTCACTCACATTCTGTCCCTTTTCGCGAAGACTCTTGAGCTGTGTTGCGAGTTGTGTGGAGCTTGTCTGGATGTGCTTCATCAACATTTCTTCCGGAGCGACCTTATACTGCAAAGCCTCACTTTCCACCGTCTTCTTGAAATCTGACACAGATGTCGACAACTCGCTCGTCTTTTCCAAAACCCAAGCTTTCTTTTGGCGAACGAGATCGATCTGAAAAATGCGGAATTGATAGAAATATCTTCTACTATAATAGGCAACTGACCAGAAGGAACGACTTGCTGAGATGCTCGAGATAGTTGCGGACTCTTTCATTGATTGGATCAATTACGTGATCGTGTGCCTGCAATCAAACAGAGGTGAAAATTACTGATGCGTCAGCAATACCTTTGACGAAACTCCTTTAACAATGACAGATGCCAAATTCTTAACTCTTTGAGTGATGCTCAGACCTGCCGATGGTGGCACTTCGGCTCCCAATCCTTTCTCGACGGCTCCATCCAGAATGTCCAAAAGAGCGTTCGTGTTCTCAGTGATCTTCTCAACTGGAACCATGGCGATTCTTTGTGCTTGTTGAACAGCAGATAGGATTCTATGCTCTACAGCGAGTTCGGCTTCCCGAATCGATGAGATAGCGCTGCTTCCAGCTTTCTTTGCGCTGTCAACACGATCAAGCACTAGAGCGGCACCTCCAGCACTGAGAGCCAACGAAAACTGAGTGAGGACGACGGCGGCACCGATTCCGAAGGTTCCTCCGACGATGGCCGCATTCTTGCCAGTTTCAACTGCATTCTTCGCTCTCTCGGTTCCGTAAGTCACCGCCTCATAAGCGGTATCTCTCGGTTTCACATAGTACGAATTATATCCGTTGAAGGCTTTTTGAGCTGCGTAGTTTCCGACTCTGGCGACGTTTTCCTCTGCGGTGTTCAACGTGGAGTTGATGAGAGGATGGAACTCCTTGGTCATGGAATACACGTTTATGGCCTAAAGATTCATTAAATAAGAACATGCCTTTCTAAATGAACTCACGGTCTTGACATAAGCGTTCTCAATCAGCTGATCGTAGTAACTCTGAGCTTGTTCCTGCTGATCCTCAGGCTGTGCTGGCTGTTCGACGTCAGTCATTCTTTCTGTAAGTGAAGAGAATTGCTTGCAGAAAAGTTGCTGATAAGCGGGTCGAGAGAACGTTGGAGAAAACAACCGAAAGGCGGTCGAGAATGAGGGAGAGATAGGAGTGGTCAGCTATTATATGTATCTTCTCTGCACGTACTTCGCCCCCCATCAGATGGTGGGGTGACTCAGTTTCGCAATAAAGTATTTGGGTGAGGGAAACGGGTGCACGCTACGAAACTACAGTGTAGCGAGCGATCAGTTCGTGGAAATGAGTGGGTTAGTTCCCGCGGGAATGTCAAAGTGCAAAAAACGGGTAGAATACTTTGTTCACTTTTCAAATTTCATCACTCATCGCTTCAATATGCGGGAGAATTATAAGTATTTACTGATAAGAAAATGTAAACTTCGAGAATTTCGCAAACGATCAGGAACGATAATTTTGATCGTTTTTTGTTGTTCAATTCATCAAAAATTATTGGAGAATGGCGCGTTTTGAGCAGATATCGTTCCGAGACCGAATCGAAAATCGCTCTGCGCCTTTAAACAGAGGTGTACTGTAGGCGAGGGACGGAACATGTCTACATGCAGTCTTCAAACGGACGGTTTTTTCTGTAAAAGGGTCAGAAGCATTCTGATGAACGATCACTTCTCGAACCTTCTTATTTCGTCATCATGTTATTTATCATTCTTGATTTTCGATGACGAAACTGGCGCCCAATTAGACACAGTCTTCCATGTTTTTACGCGCTATCTTTCGCAAGCGACGCAGAGAAAGATGCAGTTCTAAAGCACGCAGAACGTTTTGGTTGTTGCAAAAGACCTCTTGTTTTCTTTATTAAACACGTCGCAATGTTGTTTCGACCTCTCAAAGTGTAGAATTTGGAACACAATTTTTTCAGATTTGGTTTTTATGCGTACAAGCTTCTTCAAAATCACAGCGGCGGGTCTGAAAAACAACATGGCGAAACCGAAAAAAGAGGTACGCTTTGTTAACAATTGTTTGGAAAATTAATCGAATGTTGGCATCTTTTCATCAGAAAGCAGTCAACAATAAAACTGTTCCGGCGAAAGAAACTGATAAAAAAGCGGACGAATCAGCAATTTTCGCGGACAGTGAAGGCCGAATCGGACTGCGGATTCATGCGAAACCGGGCGCCAAGAAAAGTTGCGTCGTAGGTAATCGGCCAGCAGAAAGAAGGGATGTTTACGAGATATTTATCCTTCAGCAATCGGTGAATCCGAAGTTGATGTGGCAATTGGCGCGGCGCCGCGCGAAGGAGCTGCGAATGAGGAGCTCATTTCGTATCTGATGAGCGCATTGGGTCTGCGGAAAAATGAGATACAGTTCGACAAGGTGAGTGTGAAGAATAGGGAAAGAGATGCTATCGAAAACTGCTGTACTCTGCAAAACTGGCGAGACGAGTAAACAATTGTGGATGGGCGGGAAGTGAATCTTTCAATGACAGAAATTAGTCGAATATGCAAAACACGTGAATTCTGAATGGTATGAAATGAACGAAAACACTTCAGGGAGCCAAGTCGAGGAGCAAGGTGGTGTTGATCGAAACGAAACGCTTGAGCATTGATGATGTCCGACAAAAGTTGCAACAGGAAATTGACAACTGATGTATGTTTTGCTTCTAAAAATTGAAAAAAAAACAAACCTGAAAAAAGTCGATCAAAGGATGATTCAATTCAGATCCGTTTTCTCGAAAATGTCCGCGCTGATCGCATTTCCCGCGTTTTGCAATGCGAAGTTTCAGAGGCAACCGCACTAAATGCGGAAGCTCTTGAGTCAAAAATCAAAATTATGTACTATTTTCGATTATAAAAACCAAAAAAAAAACAAAACATTTGTTCAGCTTTCCACCACATGATAAAGTGCATTAGTTAGTATAAAACACAACTGATAGAAACAAATTGGTAAATTAAGCTTTCTTGTCTTCGCTGTGCCCTACAACGTAGTATTGGTGCTGGACCATCTTCCGATGACATCATCCTTTCAATACTTGTATTTGTCAAGAGCGTTCTATTCTGTCCGCCCAAATACCTTCCCTGTTGTGCTCAAAAACCAGACTGAAATCGAATCACAACAAAGTGGTCACTCTGTATTAGTCTGCCCACTCGCAAATAAGCATAGATCACAATTAGACCGACTGGCCTCGCTCTCTTCCCGTCGCCTTATCTTTCGGTGTCACCACTGCAGAATGCAAACTTTTTCCGCGAGTTTCCCGCTGTTCTCCCTCATTGTCTGCATTCTGGTCTGTCTAGGACTCTCTAATCGTATCGTCAACTGCACATTTAGATATCATGTGCTCGTGGCTCCGTTCATCCGAAAATATGTGAACAATATGAGCAAGTGGAAGAAAAATTCAAATGTGGTCCACAGGGGTATCCTTTGAATTATGGCCTTCGCAACTGTCTAATATTTAATAATCAAAGTTAGTAAATGAAAATGAAACAAAACAGCCAAAATTTCACTGAAACGTTTTATTTTCTTCTCTTTTTGCAGGTATCCTGGATCAATTCACTCCAAACGGTCGTAAATTCGTCCACTGTTCCACTCGTTGTCTCGTTGCCGCCATCCTCAACATTTCCGAAGTGAGTTCTGGTGCCAAGAGATCTTTCAGTGTTAATCTACCATCGTTTTCAGTACTCCAAAAGCTGCTCACAAATACAAGATGAAGCTTTTCAATCACACGTCGACTGCTATCTCAATTGCAATTTCTGCGAAATTTGTCAAACCGAGAAAATAGCGCTTCTGAAGAGCTACGACTGGACGGACTTTCTCAGTTTTGCAGCTGCTCAGCAAGTCTTTGCAATTGTCCGCGAATGCGGAGTGTTCGGTTGTTTCCGGTTGTTCCATCTCTAATTTATTCTGTTCGTTACGGGTATCTGTGCTGATAATAAAGCAAGCATCATTGTTACTCTCTTCGTATCACCAGGGAAACAAAATCCCTAATTGGCGACGTCAGAGCGCTCTTCTGCTCGCGCCCTTTGTTCACACTCGAGGGCATCACGAGTTTACTTGAGTTTCCAAGGCGACCGCCGTCTCGCACCTTCTCTCTCTTTTTCAGTGTTATCATTCTTCCTGCTCTTATCGCATATCAACCACTTCCCCCCTCTAATAAGTCCACCGAGAGCATCCCATCAGAAGCAGAAACAACTCCACTCTCGATCTCTTCAAATCGAAGAGAGAGAGTTCATAAATCTGTCTTCGCCCTAATCCCGCCATTCGCACGCCCCCTAGACATGCCCTTTGATTTGTGCGCAATAATTATCTGGGAAAAGAGCAAAGCGCGGTGTGAAGTGCACCGACAACTTTCAGATCATTCTCTCCTCATTCCCTTCCCATTTCCAGATGACGTTCTCCACAAAACGTCTCGAGAATCTCGACGGAGCCCCAGAAGTCGTCCGTTCCCCTCCGAGCGCCGTCGAAATCGATCAGTTCGCGAGGCTCTCTTTCGCCAAAAAATGCGAGCAGTTCCACGAGGATCCTCGTCCTTTCGTCGCGTGAGTTTCGAAGTTTCCCCTCACGGAGGAGGTCAATTTTTAGCTGCTTGACGCTGCTTATAGAACAGCTCATTATGATGTTTAACTGCCCATTTTTGCGATTTTCTCGAGTAATAATGTACCAAAATTTCAAATTTGCACTGAAATCAGTTGTGTTTCCCAATTTGCTTTTGTGACGAGATAACTAAAGAATTTCGCGAAAGGGGATTCAGAGTCAGCTGCTTTATACGTTGGCAGAGTAAGGGGAACATTCTGAAACCATGGGTAAAATGACGTCTTTTGTGAGAATTGGATTCAGATTCATTCTGAACGTTTCGGGCGAGATGCAAATGGTCGCATTCGCAAGTTCAAAGAGTGAAGAAGTCGATGCGAAGGTTCTCGAAACGAAGAAGTCAAAGGATCGCATCGTTCACCGACACCCGTTGGTTCTCGCGAGACGAGCCCTCGTGCGATTTCTGATCAAAGAGGCGAAGAAGAGAGAAACGAACGAGGAGACGTCGATATTCGTGGTGAATGAGGAGGGAGATCTCCAACTGAACCCCTCCTGCCACCTCTACATGTACTCGACCGAATCGTTCGTTTGCGAGAACGTCATCATGGGATTGGAGGCGATGAAGACGTAACGGAAGGGGGGGGGGGGTGTTTGGCTGATATTATATATTTCAAAAATCTTGGAACCTGCGCAAACGCGCTCCGCTAGACTCGTGTTGGTCTCGCCACGACTCTTGTCTGCGTCTCTTGTAGAATGCACGAGACAGAGACGATAATCGTGGCAAGACCAACACGGGTCCAGCGGAGCGCGTTTGCGCAGGTTCCAATATTTTTGAAATATATAATATGTGGCAGGTGTTTTCAGACATGACACCAACCACTGCATCATGAACAAACTGAAGCGGTGGAATGTGTTGGGCGTCCAAGGGGCGCTTCTCTCCAACTTCCTCTCTCCCGTCTTCATCTCGAAGGTCGTCTACGGAGCCACTCCGCCGATTCCCACCACTGACATTTGGAGCATTTTGTTCGGAAATTTGAATATCAAGGACAGAGAAATGACATTCGAATGCATTCAGGTGGGCAAATCTCATATCAAGGGGTTCATCTAGTTGTTCTGAAGGCTGATCTTCCACGTGTCTCGAGTGATCGAACTCTCGTCTGGTTCCAAGGACTCAACGGACTCGATGTAATCGGAGAAAACGGGCGGTTGATGGACGGGAGAACGGGGCCGAGTGTCTGCAAAGAGGAGACATTCAAGGCTTATCTGCAGTTGGCAAAGGCCGACAAGAAGACTCTCAAGTACTCGAGAGCCAAGAAACAGGCGGCACATTACCAACTTCTGAAGAAGATTCTCTATAAACAAGTGAGTTTCGGGAGGGTTTTCGATGGGGAAGAATGGTTGGAATTCCAGTGGGAGACCGAGAAAAACGGCAAATGGCTCAAGAGGAAGAGCAACAAAGCGGACAAGTTCTGGATCCAATTGAGAGGATGAGAGATGCTGCAATCCCGTCGATTCTCTTCTTCTTCTTCTAATGTTTATTTGTCAAATGTCCATTTCTCCGAGTAGCAAGCAATCATTTCCTCATAAAGTATCGAATTCTAACTCAGGGATTACGGTAGAACATACGGTAGCCGTTCCATTGAGAGAGAAAGAGAAGAGAAGCAGAAGGAACCATTGAGTGTTCTCTTCTCCCAACTCCTTTATTAACTTTGGATTTGCAGTAGTCGAGAGTCACTGTGAAAGAGACTATGCTTACGGGCGGCGACGCTCTGACATAAAAACATGGATCGATATTTTGTTAGAGAGACAGTGCATTTACAGACTAAATGACCATGTTCCGGAGGTTCTGGAGCATCTACGAGTAGGAATTTTCAGAAATATCTTTACTATGTACTGGATGCCATCGAAATGGCTCCGCAACCGAGGAGAGCTCTTCCGGAGAATCATCATATCTCGAGATTGATAAGAGATATCAAAAAGTGGTCAACGGTAAACTTGTAGTCCTAGTTATGATCTGCAAGTTTGCAGTTGACAACTTTTAAAGATCTCTCGTCAATTTCAAGATATAATGATTCTCCGGCAGAGCTCTCCTCGGTTGCGGGGCATTTTCGATGGCATCCGATAGTAGGCAGGTTTCTGAGAAACAGGCAGAATCATGGAGCCACGTCATCTGCTCGTAGCAAAAGACATCCATGAGCTGTGCTCATCCGCTTCGTTGGGTGTCATTCGCAGCTCCTCGACAATCGGAGCTCTCTGTTCGCGGCACTCTCCGATCGATCGATGCTCGATGGAGACCCCTGAAAGACGGCGTTTCAGTAGTCAAACACGTACGCTTTGTTCCTTTGTAAAGTTTTGGAAACCAGTCAGTGGCGTTTAATTATTTTCCATCAATTCAAGATCAAAGTTGCCGCCATCATCAACAATTTTTGTAATCAACGGTAGGCGGAGAGGACTGTATTTTCGGTTCGTTTTATGAATCAAATGAGATCTGAGGCAGTGATAAGATTGGTATCTCTGGAGAATAAAAACGCATTTTATTAGTCATAAAGTTTCAGTGTCGACTACGATCAGTCGATGAAACTGACGAAAGTTTCGACCGAAATAGCCGGTCGGGTCGGTAGCAATTCGAAGCCATTTGTTGCAATAAAAGACGGTGGTGGAATTGCAAATTTATTGACAAGTGCATACAAAAGAAATCGGAGAAGTGGTTAGAGAGGACGGGCGGCAAATATAGGTGTGAATGCGAGGGCTCATTTAAATATTATCACAACAAGAAGTGGATAAAAATGGGATAGGAGGTGGAATTGAAGAGGAGGAACTGAAATCGGGATGGATTGGAAGGGGGAGGAAGCGGGAGGGGGGGAATATTCGGGAGGCAAAGAATCGAAGAAGCACCATGCGAACGGAGAGATAACTGGGATGGAAGTAATAGACGAGAGACGGAGAGAAAGAGAGAGAGAGAGAGACCATTGGGGAGCAACCGGATGTGATGCACAATTAAAGCGACTAGCCCAATTCAACCATAGTTAGAGAGAAGAAGAGAGGACAAAGTTAGGAAAGTGTTTACAGGACGAATCAGGGGGGAAGGGGAGTAAGAGAAGAAGGAGGATCACACGGAAATGCTAAGAAGGTGGGGGAGTTGTGGCCGAGGCGAGAGACGTCGCCGACGAGCCGTTGCTCAGGTGCTCTTTGAGATGTTGCTCGAGTTCGTTCGGCGATTGGCACACTTTCTGGCACACCGAGCACACTGTTCGCCACAGCATCATCATCATCTCGAGACCCGAGAGTCCGTGGGGACCGAGCATTGCGAGTGGAGAGGCGCCGGGTGGGGCGACCGGAAGGGCCGGCGTCGGAAGGACCGACTTCTCGGTTCCGGTGGCGACGTCGAAGATGCGGCGGCCTGAAGCATCTGCATTTGAGGCGGGCGAGTTGAATTCGAGAGAAGCTGCGGACTTACCGCGACGCGAGGGACTCTGTTGCCACGAGTGCGTGCCCATGTGCACTTTGAGATTGCCACGTGTTGTGAATGCGCGACCGCACATTTCGCACTTGAATGGCTTGTCTCCTAAAAGAGATTGATAGATTGAATGGCCTACTCGCGACTGACCTGTATGAGTGCGCATGTGGATTTGAAGAGCCGAACTTGAGCTGAAGTGCTTGAAACACACTCCGCACTGATGTTTCGAAAGCACTGGCATCTGACGTGGCGGTGGTGGCTCAGTCTCCGCCCACATCTTCTGCATCGCCAGCAGCGGATTCTCGTTCTTCGACGACGTCACTATCGCCGTCACCTGCTGCTCGAGAACGGGCGGCTCGTCGAGCTTCTTCATCTTCTCCTCGAGCAGCTCATTCGGCTCCAAATCTTGACGAATTGACGATGAGCTCTCGCTGCTATTCGACGGCGACAAAGACGCCATTTTCGGAGGATCATCTCTGCTGATTTTCTCTCTGAAATGCGCTCTGAATAAATTATTCTGGCTCTCTCTCTTCGGGCGGCTGCTCACTCAATATGCGAGTCGTTTAACGGCGACTCTTTTTTCAGCTGCGCAGAGAGAATGTTAGCCAGATTGAACTGAGTCGACATGTCGCTGGCATTGAGAGAAGGCGGTGTGAAGAAGGGAACGAACGGGAAAGTTCTGCGAGAGAGGAACGTTTTAGAGATATTATCTTCGGAAACTCACTGCACACGCGTCGCGGAAGGAGGCGTCGGCATGACACGTGGAGGCTGCGTCAACGAGTTCCGATGCTCGCTTATATGAGCAGCGAGGTCTCCGGCGTTGAGGAAGCGTTGCTGGCAGATCGGACACTGCTGGCTCGCTTGGATCTGAGCGACGGCGGCGACTGCTGCGGCTGCAGAAGTCGGCGGATTTGGCAGATGGAGGCGGGGAGGCAACTGGTGCGGCGTTAGCTGCGGCGGAAGCGATATGGGCAGTCCCCGGAAGGAGTGCTTCGATCGATGCACGCCCATGTGCGTCTTCAGATTTCCCTTTGTCGTGAACGCCCGCTGACAGATCTTGCACTTGAACGGACGCTCTCCGGTGTGTGTTCTGTAGTGCATCTGGAGGGCGGACTTGCACGAGAGCACGCGTCGACACAGAATGCACTGGTTCGGGTCCGTCGTCGGAATGGCCTTGTCGCCGACGAGAGCACGGATCTTCTCGCTCTCGTCGCTCGTCGAAATCTCCATCAACGCCTCCCAATCGTCGTCGTTGTCGTGTCTCGCGGCGAATACATCAGCACGTGGATCGAACGGTTGACGGATTAAAACTGGAAAACGGCATTGAATTGAGCATTGGACACTCGAAAACTCACATGGTGGAGGGATATTGGGGAAAGAGGCGAACGGAGGAAGGGCGCTGTTGAAGAGAGAGTTCACTTTCGATTTGTCGTCGGCCTTCTGGAGGAGGTGTCCGAAGAGCTGACTCGCCTGTCGCTCGTTGTCTCTGGACTCCTCCTCTTCATCCTCCTCCTCCCCCTCCTCCTCTTCCTCTTCCCTCTGATCTGAAGACGTTCCAATCGAATCATTGATCGAGAATTGAGGGCAAGGAGTCGTCGGGGTGGACATGAAGCAAACGGACGAGGGAACGGCAGTCGGAGGCACCGAAGTGCTCCGAGAAGTCGCATTCTTCGAGCACTTGTGCTCTCTTATCTGGAAACGAAACGAATCATTCGGAGAGTTCCCCCCGCTCCAACTGACATCCTGTCCATTCGAGAAGGACGCCGAGCACACATCGCACGAGAACACCTCCTGCTCGTCCTCATGAGCATCCAGCACGTGCCACGTGAGAGCAGCCGTCGAGGAGAAACTCTGCAAATCCCCCAGGTGATCTCCATTTCATTCGGTTTTTTTCTCGCTCCTATTCGGCAACATTCGCCCATTTCGACGTCTCTTCTCTCCTTTCATACCGAAAATTATGGGCCTTTGCGCGACATCGAATACATACAGTAATTTCATTTTTATTGGTTTTTGTCGTCGCAACATCTCGTTTTTGGGAGACACACACACACACTCCTTTGTCAGCGTGTCGCGCCCCGAATGAAACACCCGCCACGGGTCGGCGACCAAATAATACCATTAAAGTTATGGCTGGCACAACAGCAGAGTACGGTAGTCAAAAGGTCGTCGGGTAGTGTGTTATTACGTGGAGAACCCACCCACCTGAGAGCATGATTGGATTGGACACGACGACGTCGAGGAGGCCGTCGACGACACGTTGCGACTCGACGAATTGCCCAATTGAGCACATAATGAGAGGAACTGAAAGCGGATGTTACTGTAGAGGTACTATAGACAGATGATCGAACACACATTATCTTGATCAAACAACTGTGAGTGGATTGTTCTGAAACGAACCTGTTGGGGACTGGTGAAGGGAACCGGGAAGTGGGGCAGCAGGTTGGAGCGGTCCTCGAGCGGTCCCTTGTCGCAGTTGTTCTCGTCGAAGCTCTTCGTCGACAGGTCAATCGGCGACATCATCGCATCGCCTTCTGAACTTTCGAAATGAGTATCACAGTTGTTAATTCAACGCTCCGCCCCCTTTTCTTCTTCTTCTCCTTCCCCTCCTTCTCATGTTCCATCCCACCCGCGTGACGTGGCACCTCTTCTTCTTCTTCTTCTTCTATGTAATTTAATGTGTACCAAATCGGTCAATGGCGCGGCAAAAAATTATGCACGAAGGGGGAGGAGACGTCTCCTTCATCATCCCGACGATCGGAGAAGTTGGTGGAGGAGGAGGCGGAGAAGGAGACCGAGGAGGTCGTAAAAATCGCAACACACACAGTGGCGGAGAAGAGGCAACAAACACAGTTTGACATCGGTTGCTCGTTAACTTTTTGTCACACAAAAGTCATCGTCGAAGCCGTGGGGGCGGAAATAGCGTGCGCTTCGCTGGAGACTCTCTAACCATTAATGTGTCGGAGGCCCCGGGGGGAAGCGGAGACAGAGAGCGCGAGAGAGGGGGGCTTTATGGGTTCGGAACCTGTCTCCGGTGGTGTCGTCGTCGTGCCAAATCGCAACATTTATAATTTCGACCTTTTTTGACGAAAACGCGCCGATCCGGAAGAGGGGGAGAGAGAAGGAGAGAAACGATGCGGATTTGACCATAAACGGGCCTTTGGGCGAACGGAACGAACGGACTGCTGCTATTGGCCGGAGGGGAAGAAGGGGGCGGGCACTTATGAGCGGGACTTATGATTGATTGGCAGACGAAGGGGGCGGCGGCGGAGAGCAAGAGAGAGAGAGAGGAGCAGAGCTCTTTCCGGGAGGGAGAAACGGTAGACGGAGGGGAACGAATCGGTCCCCCTCAAGGAAGAGAATTCACATCGACATCATCAGAAGAAGAAGACG
Source organism: Caenorhabditis macrosperma (assembly GCA_963932285.1). Taxonomy (NCBI): domain Eukaryota; kingdom Metazoa; phylum Nematoda; class Chromadorea; order Rhabditida; family Rhabditidae; genus Caenorhabditis; species Caenorhabditis macrosperma. The sequence goes on from OZ010622.1 coordinate 7,309,805, forward strand.
TCGCGTCGGAGACGACGACTTCGCAAACATCAAGAGTTTCAAAAAAAGAACGCGAAAATTAGCCAAAATTAGAAGAGAAAAGACGGGAAGGAATGGAAATGGAGGGGGGCCGAAAGGTTAAGTACGCTCTATTAAACATTACAAAAAGGGCTTGGTTTAACGGAAAAATCATCGGTTGGGAGAAGACGAAACGTGCGTCGTCGTCGATTGATTATTGAGAAAAAAGGGCATGATTTGATTAACTTTTCCGCATATTACAACTAATTCGAGTTGATGGGTTGTGGTGTCTGCCGGTGGCTGGGGTTACTGTAAATATGATAACGGCGCGGGGCACGAAACGACCGTTTCTTTTTTGAAGACGTTTCAATTATGTCACTACTTATTTCATGGACGGTATCACAATTTGATGATAAGTGCTTGTGGCAACCGCCGTCGATTTCCAGAGGCAGAGAGAGAGAGAGAGAAGAGAACGCGATCAGCGATCGTTCCCCTCCGCTCGCAGATCCCTTTCGTTCGATTCATGAGTAATCATGAATCCAGAGTCAGTTGGTTTGATATCCCAAAATCACTTCTCACGCGGCGCCCATAAAGCCCAGTGCTGTTAATGAGACCCTCTTCTTCTTCTTCTTCTTCTCGCCGAGCCGCATCGGTCTCGCTTTTTTGCGTGCTCTCCCGGTCCAGAAAGCCATAAAATATATGAGATGATACGCGTACCGAGATCTCCCGCACACACATAATGTTTCAATTTTCGTCGCCATCCCCAACCAATTCATATTGGCGCGCCTGCGTCTCTTGGCTCTGCACACTCTCACCGATGTTACACAAAAACACTATAATAAATGATCGAGTTTCGAGTGCCGATTCTGATTCGCAACAACAACGTCTTCTCCGTCTCTTCCCGTGCATCTTGCTGCCTGCTCTGTGTTCGATCATAAATTCGATTTTATGTCGGCTCGCAGAAACGAGTTGACACTCTCTATGTTGCCAATACACACACACACGGGTCCATCGGAAAAACAGTTGATCTACTGGTTTGGGAGGGAGAGAAAGGGAAACGGATGGAAGCTCTGTGACAATGAGTCTCAAGCGCTCTCTCTCTCTCTGTCTGATATCTGAGCACTTGTTCGTAACAAAAAATGATTTGTGGATCCGCCGCAGAAGATAGGGGGGCGCGCGCGCTGTTTGTGAGCCAACTGCTCATTAGACGCGAACTATAAGCAATTAGTGTGTGTGTGCCCCCATCGTTTCCATATGCCCCCATTCCTATTACAGATTCTCCCTCCGCTTTCTCTCTCTCTCTTCTTGTCTCAACTCGCCAAATTGATTGGTGCCTTCTTCTTGCTCGCGCGAGCACAAATTCCCGCAGAAGGAGGGGAGGGGAAGAAGAAGAAGAAGACGTGCTCCTCCCCGTCGTGCTCCGCTACTGCTGCACATCCGACTCGTCTCTCTGCGTCGCTCGCTCTCTATTCGCCTCCTCATCAGGCGGCCGCTTATGATTGGATGGAAAAGTGACGGTGGGCGGAGTCTCTCCGCAACGGGGGGCAATTATAATAAGCGAGTCGGGAGGAGCCGCCGACTACGGTAGCCGGAGAAGAGTTATGAAACGCGCGTAAAAGAAGCAATTGGACGATGGATGCGAAGAAGGGAGAATTGGGTGGGAGAGAGAGAGAGAGAGACGGGGCGAGAGATATCGATGCGACTGTGTTATCAGTGCGCAACCGATGGATTGTAACATCCGAAAAAGACTGCGGCGCAGGAGGAAGGATGCGTCCTCCTCTCTTCCTCAACTTATTCCTCCTCCTTCCACCTCGTCATACTTAGTTCATGTTTCTCACTGGGGTGTCTCAAGGTCGGCGCCGCGTCTCGCCAATCAGCGTGCTATCTCGACGACACACAAGCGGTGTTTCTTTTTGTCTTTTTATTAAACACCACCGGGGGCTGGCCTCAAAATTGAGGTAGAGTAGGTGGTGATGGGCGGGGAAGCCGCGGAGAGGAACTCACCGCCGGACATTCGACGCGGTTTCGACTGCTTCCTTCGCGATGAGACCGCGGCGATCTCAGCGAGCAACTCATTCATCGGTCTGGAATTTCAGCGAATATATGAGCGATGGAGGGACGGAAAGAGAGGGAGAGAGAGAGTAATGGACGATGGAAAACAAAACACGGCACACACACAGAAACGATTTATATTAGAAAGATGAGGGGGGACGACGGGACGACACGGGAAAACAAGGCTATTATCAAAATTTATAAGATGATGATGGTCCTCTTTGGCCAAGGAGGGGCCCTCGCGAAGACCTCCGCCAGGTTGATTTGTTCGCATGAATCAGAGCGGGCGAGCGAAAACTTGAGGTGAGGGGGGGGACGGGGCAGGAGGAGGAAGATATCTCAAAAAATGATCAGGTGGTGGTGATGACGGACAGATGAAATCGGATGACAGAGGAGCGCTTCGAGGATACGGTGCTGCTGCTGCTGCTGCTGGTGTTGCAATTTGGAACGAAGAAGATCGGATCGGTTAGAAAAAGTGCGAGCGGGGGACAAGATGCGCGGTTCGAGATTCGACGCCGACGTGGAACTCTCGTGGAGGATCCGGAGCGGATGGATGGCAAACGAGAAGACGGCGAAACGAGAGGAGAATATCGAAGAGAAGAAGAAGGAAAAAACTCAAAAAGGAGTGAGTGAATTACTTGCATGATTTGGTGAATGATTGATAAAACACTAATTGAATTAATGAACATGAAGACGTTGGGCCTGCTGCTGGCGTCTCTTATTCGTCGTGATTCGAGACGAATTTGATGATAATTGTCGCTCAGGGAAGAGCGATTCGCGCCAGGTACCGGGCGCCGAGATATGATCTGGTAAAATATGAGTTGTTGCAAAGAGAGGGCGACCGCCACGGGAGACCCCCCGACGTCTTCTCCTTCTTCATCTTCGTCTCATCACAGACTCCGCCCTTCTTTCTCGTGTCATTTCAGACGAGGGGACGAGACGAGGGCGCAGAGAGAGAGGCGCGTTCTGGAGGCTCCGCCCTGCTTTTGAATTGTCTCTCTCTCCATTTGAGATAGTGGGCGAAAAGAAGAGATGAATGGAGCCAGAGGAGAAATGAATTACTACTGTGGGCTCTCGATGATGAGGAGGGGACAGCGGCTTGGAAAGATGGGAAGGGGGAGGGGGTAGGCGGCTGTTTGTGTTGCAATTTTATGATTTGGCTCGATTGTGATGGATGCAGTCGCCGGGGGCTCACGAGTAGGTCCCCGAGCAATCTGCCCAAATGGAGTCGCGGTCATCAACGGATGACGTGGCGACGACTGTCCGAGAGACGACTCGTCGGCCCTTACACGACACGAAAAAAGTTTGTCTGTTTCTCTCACACGGAGGAGCTTGTGGTGTCGCGCGAAAGAACAAATATAAATTGGGTAGGATTGCGGAAGGAGAGAAGCCGCCGACGAGAGAAGACAGAGACAAGCAGGTAACTATGTACAGGAGCGACGAGTAATCATCTTCGTCTTGCTGCTGCTACTGGTGCTCCTCCTCTCATAAATCATCACAATATTGACATTTCGTTTTTCGCCTTTATTCGGCCGCCGCGCCACGATGCGTTTGCTTTTCGGTAACGAGTCGAAAGAAGAAGAGAACATGACAGGATCGAATTGCGGCTTCTTCTACTTCTATGTATGTCACTATGGACAGTGCTCACATTTTGGGGTCGAAAGTCGCGGGCGGATAGGGAGCGCGGGGGGCAACACGGTCACTCGGGGGGATTCGGCAGCAGCAGCAGCGGGATCAACAGATGGTTTGTTGGCTTTTGGTGAACGGCGCGGGAGCCACTCTCCGTACATGACGTGGCATTTTTGATGAGGTTTTTGAAAAATAGAGTGAACGAGTCAATTGAATCTCGACATCTGCGCCCGAATCGGATGATGTTAATAAAGGAAGGAATGCGAGATGTTGCGAAACGAAAGCATTCTCAAATTAGTCATCATTTGATGATACTCGGCCGGGGTTGAGATTTAGTGCTGCTGCTGCTGCTTCGGCGGAAGACAAGACAGGTTATTTTTGAGACGGACGTTCCCAACGTATTCCAGAGAGTATCCCCGCTGACACGAATCAGCGTCAATCAAACGGAGGAGACAGTTGTAATCATATTTGGTGTGAATCAGAGTTAATAGAAGACGTAGCCGTCTGTTCGCATTGTGACCTCATCATCTGCCACTTCCTGCTTCCAATTCTCAACTGTTTCCTGCTCTTCTTGTCTCCCCCCACCACTACATAATGCCCCCTCTCTATTTCCTCTCGCCCATTACCCAATTGGCCGAATCGACGAACAAATCGTCAGCGCCAACAGCAGCGGCACACGCCAACCTCATACACGTTATGTCAAAAAAATCATTAACAATTCGGGGTGGTGGTGGTGCATTCGAAGACAAAGACGGACCGGCGGTGTCTGCGTCTCTTCGTCTCGCACACTCTCTCGCCCTCTCATTCTCCCAATCTCTCGCCTCACAGTAATCGGACATTTGTTCATTTCGAGGCGCCCGGGGGTCTTTTTCTTTTGTGCACTCTGTTCACTCGGCCGCCTCCCCCTACCTACTTTCGGCGCATCGTCGTCTATTTGAAACGATTAAAAATTCCAAGAAGACAGTGTGAAAATGAAAGAGTCGCCGAAGACGCGCATTTTGCATATATTACTGTAGAGAGAACGGAGACGTTGGCGCCGGGCGACACGCGTAATTATGTTGCAAAGCGGGTTTCGGGGCGAAGAAGATTATAGAGCGGCCCTACCAATAAGACGGTTCAGCCATTTTTGAGGAAAAGTGGGAGGCAAGGCACTTGTGTTTGCCACCTCGGAGCGGCGAGTGCAGAGAGAGGGGGAACCTGTCGTCGCCACGTCATAAATCAAGACGATCACTTCTTCTGAGAAAGCGACACTTGGTGAAGGTCTATTGGGAGACAAAGAAGAACTTTGCTAATGAATAGTGGACGTCATTGGCTGGGAGGCCGCGATGGAACATCAGCGACTTTCGCTTCCGAAACCGTTTGACCTCCGCAGCAGCAGCAGACAGACACCCTACAGTATGATGCCGCGCGGGCGGTGGTCCCTATCTCTCTCTCACTCAAGTCGTTTGTTTCCAGGCCCCCTTCCAACGCCTAATGCGGTGTAGTAAATCCACTCAATCTATGTATGGGCATACTTTTACAAATGTGTTTATCCATAGTGTGCCTTTAATATGAATCGAGATTCGAATTCCCCAGAGTCGATTCTCGTCCCCTCCTATATGGGGCACATCTTCAATTTCTATTCCCCCCTTCCCTCGTATTCTTCTCTTTCCCGAACTCCCTCCCCCCGTCCCCCTTCCCCCCGATTTTTTTCTTTTTTCCATTTGTTTCTCTGAATCTCTTGGCTCGGGGGAGGAGAGAAGCGGAGGAGCACAAGGCGAAAGAGCCGCCCATCCATCCGATTATGGTAACTTTATGCCTCGCGACGCTTTCTGCTCGCCGCCTCCTCTCGCAGCCGCCGTCGCAGCATTCAGTCAGTCAATTTGGCCAGATTAGACACGCCGAGCCAAACATTTGAATAAGCGGCTCTCGGGGCGGGGAAGAAGGCGCCTGCTCCCCCCCCTCACTGAACCCGCCAATTTCCAAATCCATGAAATATTCGACGGGGACGCCAACGTGCCAATTATGGGCTCTCTCTCTCTCTCTGCGATCTCATTTGAGGCGTTGCGGAAACGAATCGACTACTGTATGCGGGGCCGGACGAGACGAACACGATGCGAGAGAGGGGGGAATTCATTTGATATGAATTGGCCCATCTTCTCCCTCATCCGGCTCATTTGGCTCTTTTTCAATATTTCGTCGCCTTTCGTTTCTTTCAGTTAACGCCGAGAGAGTGCGTGGAAACGAGAGACGGATCGCGGGCAAATTGGAATTCATAACGGTGGATAACGGGAATTAGTATTCGGTGCCGACGCGAAGAACTTATACATGGACCCTCGTTTTCGAATATAATAAGGAGTCAGAAGATGACGGGGGGACATTCATTATTTGGGGCAGTAGGAGCAGCAGGAAGAAGAAGAAGTGTGTTATTGGATTAGGCAAAAGAGACATTGGACGTCATACCTAGAACTGGGAGGGGGGGGGGAGGATTCAGAAGACGTTTCAGTCGGGATTCCAATCAAGATGAGTGAGGCGGCGGTGGCGGAGGTGAAAGAGAGAAATTGCTCTCTCTCTCGAGGAGGAGGAGCACGGGAGAAGAGAGTGGATTAAAAGACGACAGGGGGATGCTCCCGGGAGGGATGATGATGATTTACAACTGTCCTCCTACACCTGGGCGACACTTTCTTCTTTTGAGATGTTACATCAAAACAATTCTGTCGAGGGGCTGTTTGGGATGGGGAAGAAGACGTTGAGATCAAGTGCAAGAGGAAGATTTCGGAGAAAAAGGGCAAGTTGGAGACAGAATGCCCCTTCTCCTTCTTCTCCTTCGGACTTCTTCCCGAAAGAGCAGCTAATAATCGTGCTCCTCCTCCTCTCCGTCAACCACGAAAGAGTGTGCTCTTCGGAGAGGGCGCGCGACGCCATCGCCCCGCCCGACTCCGCCCTTTATGCCGACCAATAATAATTGTGAGCGAGCGGTTGGGGCGGGGCGGAGCCCATCATAACTACCGTAGGAGCGGCGGCGCGCGAGCGAGAGCTCCACAAAAGGAAAGTGTTACGAGTCGCGGCCGCGATCGGGTGTGCCAATTTCCTTTCAAATTTAATTAAAAACGTTTTGCGAATCAGTGTAAAAGCAAGAAAACGATGATGATGAGGATGATGATGGTGGTGGTTGGGAGGAGGAGAGAAAGCGGGAAGACGGAGAAGAGCAGCAAAACGGAAATGAGTATAAGAGTTGAGGGGGGACATAACCTCCTCCTCCAAAATAACGTCTTCTTCACATGATGATGATGATGATGGGAACAAGGGATTCGAAGAAAACAAATAAACGAAGAACAACTTTTGCGGCTCCTCAGACCAAGAGGTACAAGACTGAAACGCAGGCGCGCTTTTTGGCTCAGATGTAGATAATCCAAATTTCGCTACAAGACTTCAAACTGAATAGAAGACGAAATAGCGTGCAAAAAAAGAATCGCAGATTCCAATGGAGCGGAGGAGCGCGATTGCTTCGGAAGAGATCTTCATCATTCAAACGTCGTCTAATTTGGCAACCGTTCAAATCGAGACATGTTGTTGTACCTAAAGTGCTGCCATATTGTACCATGAATAATGCACCTGCTCTCGACGACTCGTTAGATGCTCCGCGAGCCCCGCGTCTTCTGATGTCACAGCGTCTCCCCTCCCCCTGTATATTATCTATTATTCAATATTAGCAGTGGCCGTCAATCAAAAAACGCGCGCAGCGCATCGCTCGGGCCGTTTCCGTCTTCTCGCCTTCTCTTCCGGGACTGGCGCAGTTGTCGTGCTCGTCGTAAATATTGGGACAGGGTCGTGGGAGAAGGCGGACGCTGAGTGCCCTGTTCGGTGGCATTTTACACTCGCCCCTTCCGTCCCCCCACCGCAGCAACACCAGAGACAAGAGAAAGAACGGTCGTTTTTGTGAATTATTGCTTTTGAGATGTGTGTGTCCGTCGACTCGACTCTCAATGAAACATCGCGCGGCGGCGGCGGCGGCAAATTTATCAATCGAGTCGATTCAAATTTTATGATCCTCCCCTTCCCGCCGAACCTACCGGACACGTTGGCAACCCAGAGAGAGGGATGCTTAGGCGAATGAATTCTCGACTGGAAGTGCTCATTCAGTTTCATTTTTCAGATTTTTATATCAATTTGCAAAGATACACTTTTTGATACTGGAAGTAGATCAGGCATAGTGGCCAACTGTGAAAACTCTCAGTTTCCCAGTTAATATGTCTTGAAGCACTGCACACAGCGCTGGAATAAGCCTAGAGAGCGCCAACAAGGTCAGTGCGGGCGCGTTTCTCGATTTTCTCTGCGTCTCTCCTCGCACCACACTGTTTCGCAACGTTGCGGACCTTCGCAAATCTCGGAAACCACAGTAATTCCGGTAGCGGAATTCCGGACTGTTCGGAGAGGGATGAATCATTTTTGAGTGAAAAAGAAAAGAAAACAAAGTTATCGGTCTATTTTAATGACTTCGGAGCACTTTTTTTCAGCATTTTAAGACAAGATATCCGGGAAACTGAAGGTTTTTACATTTAGCCACTATGTGGGATCGATTATCAAAAAGCTAATAATTTTTGTATCAAAATCTGAAAAGTCGTCGTTTCCTTTGTTGAACAGAAACCATTTCAAAGTGCCCTCACTCTCGCAAAGTGAAAATTCATTCAGCGGAAACTCGAAATTAACGATTGTGACCTTTTCGGGAGCGGGAGACGCCAATCCGCCGGAATGGAGGAGCAACTCGTCGAAAATGGAATCAGAGAGATGACATGCGAGGACAATGAATTAGCAGATTGCTCTCGGAGCCGCCCGTCTCGTTGCTCCTGACTCCGCCCACTCGACCGTCCCCCCAGATTATGGGGGACTCCTTGACATGTGGTGGCTCCGAGAAGACGTCCTTCTTTCCCCATAATTGGAATCTATTCGCTGTTTGTTTTACGAATTGTGAACTCGGGCGCAAGATGATTGACGTTCCTGTTCAATGGACTATAGACAATTGAGAAAAAGCTGTCTTTTATCGAGAAAAAAACGGTGGGAAATAATTTAGTGATACTGATACACAACTTGGAAGTAAGGAACATTGGAAGGTTCTAGCAAAACGAAAAAGGAAATTATCTGTTGCGCTACGGAGAAGAAGATGGAAGGGGTGGGGAGGGGTGGGGGTAAACTTTTAGGAGAGGCGGGAAGCAAGATCACAGACCAAGTTAAGTTTACAAGAAGTTGATAAAGAAATGAATCTGTCGGAAGAGGGTGGCAAATGGTGGGCGATCACTGTGGCGAGTTGAGGAGGCGTTCGACAGCCGCGTTCAGGTCTCCGAACGATGCGGTCAGGGCTGTAAATCCAATAGGTTGCGAAACACAAATCACTCATATCAACGTACCTGCCAGATTCGCAGCGCGGTTCGAGAAGCCCATCGACTGCAGTTGTTCGAGTTGGGCAGCATACGTCTGTTCCGGGTTCGCAGGGGCAGCTGGCTGAAAATATCTCGCTTTGGTGAGGTGAACACATCGATCAATCATCACTGATCGGTGAGGGAAGAGCAAAAGTTGCGATCCGAAGGCGTTTCTCTCTATCTCTCTCTTTTATCGACCGACCCATTCCCAAGATATGATTAATGTGTCATTTGATGATTGCGACGTGTATTCACAACAAAAGAGCAGCGAGGAGCAACAGTTGTCCATCTTTTTGTGGGCCACCGCCGCTGCTCGACACCTGAGAGATAGACACACCGCCGCTCCTTCATATTTCGGTTACTAGCACTAATCACTCAAAGCGATCGGTGCGGCTGTCTCAATATTGAAAATTGACACAAATCGGCGTCGCCACAAGGGATTGAATTACTCGCGAGTATATGCACTACTGCTTCGTTCCTACTGTAACTATACTTGTTTTGAATACACGTCTTCGTTTTTGAAACTTGGTGGCCTCTACGAAACCCAATTATAGTGTTTGGTTGAAGGAAACCCCGACTCAATTTCAAATCCATCTTTCCATTTGGCAAACAATTATTTCGGAATCTATTCCCAAGAAACAAAAAATATGGTCCTACGAAACGAGCACTTGATTGAAAAGATGCGCAGCGCAAGCGGGCACACACACACACAGACAAATTAACATTTCCTCTGAGAATAGGCAATTTTGAAAACATGGGCATACAACACGCGTGTGCATGCCACTATTTCTGCCTTAATTGCTCATTACATATTACGAGTCAGTGCCGATGTTTATCTTCTGAAACGCATTGCGCTTGTCATGTTTCGAAACAAATGAGTGCGCGAATGGGAGCGCTGCCAAATAATGACGAGTGGGTTGAGCAGTTGGATGAATCAACGCGTCATATGTGTTTTTGGGTGTATGGCCATTGTGCCTGAGAGGTCCGTATCCACCGCCTCTTCGTCCCGGCACGTTTATTCGATTTATGCATTACAACATACGTAGACGAGTTCGACAACATGCATTAAGTGATACAACCCCCATCTTTCGCCACACATGTCCCCACAATTCCATCGACATACTAATTAATGAGAAGATGATTGGCTTTTGTTTTGGATTGATAGAAAAATTGCAAAGTGCAAGGGAGAGGGACGCGTTATGAAAGACCTATTGACAGACGACTGTCAGAAGTAGATATTGGAAACAACATTCGAAAGATGGTGTTTGTAATATCCGAAGTTATCTATACTTCGCAATGTTTCCTGCAAAATTTCAACACCTCAAACATTCTACAAGTGCCTGAGGTGAGTCTTCCCCTATTGCTGAAGCGTCAAGCCATCTGCCGGAGATCCAATCGTCTCTCAATTGAAAGACTAAGTGCTTTCCCGACCAGATCATCCAAACGCCGCTCTTAATAGTCTCACTAATCACCCTGAATATCATTTGCATCGGCTCATCCAACAAAAAAGGCGGGAAATGTGACCGGAAAACGCCCGACGACCAGCTGCCTCTTGTGAACTACGTGGCACGGCGGAACGTTGGTTTCATTTTGTCTGCGATTAGCAATTGTTGAATGGAATGGAATGAAAGACGCGCGACACACACTTGGTTTTATTGTGGTCGACGGGGGGATCTATCTGCTCATCAAGCTTCCTTCTTCTTCTCGCGCACTATTCCATTACACAACCTTCCGGACATCGTTCGTATGATCTATGCAAATGTCGTCAAAACAAACGTCTAATGAGACAGAAGAGGACCCTCCTCCGGCCGAAGGGGGGAGACACAATTGCTTGAAACATACGGGATAAATTTGATAGCAGCGTAACCGCTTATAAGATGAGATTATGGTGACATCCGATCCGTGGAATGTGCAAATACGTCGTCGCGCATCCTAAACACGCACAAAACATGTGCTCTTAACAATACGGGGGAAGCAAAGGCAATATGTTCTTCACCAGGGACCAAAATCCCCCGAAACGCCCGTGTGACTGTACAATGTTTCCTGTGCTCTTTTCCGGGTGATGTCATCGGAGAAGCCTTCTAGATCACCGTTTTATGTGTGCCTACTAATATCATTTTATGTGTACGCCGCACACACACACACACACACATCCATACACGTTTTGGCTTTGAACAAAATTAATCGAAAATGGAAAACGGCATATAACATGTATGTGCCAACAATGTGTTGTGCGGATGCGTGAGCAGTGCAATGTCGAGGCGCAAAATTGAAAAATCTGATCTATTCGTATGGATAAGATGAGCGACGGCGAATTGCCGCCCCTTTACATCCGACATAGAAGGAAGCAGAGGCGATGGAGAAGACAGAAAATTATTGCCTTTGTTGCGAATGCAATTGTTTCCACTAACAAACATCAAAAATAGATGAACAGGGGGCTGCTCTTCTTTCAGGGACCACGGGGCGGCTACAGTTTTCGTGTTTTCCATTAAAGCGACGACTCATGTTCCACTCTCTCACACTATTTCTCTCGAGAGTATCAAATATATATGAAAAAGTGTTGGCTAGAGACGCCGCATCAGAATTTAGCAACGAAATGAAATTCGATATGATAATTGCATTTTCTGCCGAAACGGAAGGATTTTCGGTCCGCCATCAATGTCATCGTCACACTTTATACTCATTATCTAACATTTACCCATAGAATGTCAAACGAGACGCCGACTGACTTGTGCCCATCGTGTTACATTATTCAGAACAGACACGATGACTTCTTGTGTCTTGCGCGCGCTTCCGTTGCCGCCATCGATGACAGCAACGCGACACGACGGCTTCTAAATTTGAGCAAAAACTGATATCGGGGACCCATTTAGAACTAACGAGGAGAAATATTCGGGGGATGACAGCAGTTAAACCGAAAAGAAAGTGCGTGTTGAAACACATCCGAATAAAGAAAACAATTCTTACCGCAGCCGCTGCACCACCCAAGTTCATCGAGTTGAACAAGTCAGCAAGACCACCTGAAGGGTTCGATCTGGAAGAAAACCGCATTTCGGTTGTTAGATGGCGTGTTTTCGTACCCAGTTCCAGTAGCAGGTCGAGTAGCAGCAGCGAAATCTTCAGGTCCCACTCCGAATCCTCCGTTTTGGAACAGACTGAGAACAACTGGTTTTGAATACTCGACCTATTTGCTTACTTCATCAACTGTGGAGCCTCACTCCTCAAAGTGGAGAAACCGGCTTGAATTTGTCGGAAGGCCTCCATGACTCTTGGATTGCGCATTGCTTCCATCACTGTTGGATCGGTCATCTGAATGAAAAACATGTTTTCAGAGAAACACTCTGATAATCGTTCTAACCATGGACAACATTTGGGGAAAGCGTCTGCGAATCCCTTCGGAAACTTCCGGATTGTCACGTGCAGATGGAATGGATCCGACGATCTGCAATTGATTAAAGTTCATGGACAAAAGAAAACTGAGAAACTAACGGAGTCAATGAGTTGCGGATTGTTGGACATGTTTTGGCGGATGGAGTTGATCACTTCTGGACTGAACATGCTGGCGGTCATGTTCGGATTCGACATCATCTGCTCCATGAGTGAGTTCACACCTGGCGACTCCAGCATTGCTGAAATGAAAATCAGTCAAAGATGAACAACGGAATGTAGATGCTCACATCCGAAATCAGCTCTGCGAGTGTTCGATGCACCGGATGAAGGAGTGCTGTTTGATGCCCATGGGTTCGGGAGCGCCTCGTTATTCTCTTGACCGGCTCGGTTGACACGTGGCTCTGTGAAAATCAGGGTAACTCTTGAATTATGTACTTCTTTGATATACCATTCGGCTGTTCACCACGCAACGAGGCGAACGGGTTTCCGCTGAGAGAATTCGTCGCACTGTTGAGCAACGGCTCTTGTACGTCGTTGTAGAGACGCTCGAGAGCTGCTTCTCCACCCGGAATTCCCTACAAGAACTTCATATGAAACAGAACAAGCGCGACAACTTTATAAGTGCGGAAAAGTAGCTTCGTTTCTTGGATAATATCTTCATTTCTCTTTCTGAGTATGATGTTCTGAAATAATGTTTAGAAACGGATACACCAGAAGATTCAGCCACTTTACGAACACCACCGAATTTGGTGTATCGTTTCCTCATTTTTTAAAACTTAAAATTCGGTTTATTAAAAGTATAGATTCAATTTTTGAACTGATGTGAGTTGAATAATTTTTTCGAAATTCGCTGTTATTTTTTTGGGAAATGGAAAATTTTCTGGGCAGGTGTGCGTGCCGCAGCCAAAAAATGTCCATTTTCTTTAATTTAGCGTCATTTCTAACTAGCGGATTGCCAGTTTCTGTGATGTTAGGGATAAAGCGCAGTTTACTCCGAAATAAAGTACTTTAAAGAATTTATTCACTAATGCTGCTTCAGTGAGCGATACAAAAAGGATTCTTGACTATTTGTTTTAGAGACTGTTTTCTTTTCGGCCTGGCCGAATTTGTTCTCTTGTTCGTTTTCGTTTGAAGTTACTCAGATATTGGTGGTAAATTGGAAAACAGAGTACATCGCAGCTAGTGAGATCTATCGCGAATAAAAGACAATTTCGAATCGAAGGTTTGTTTCATAAAAGGGAAGTGAATATCTTATTACAACTGATACCTGCAAGTTTCTGATGGCCTGATCGTGATTGCGCATCATTTCCTGGAACATATTCGGATTGCGAATCATCTCCATGGTCTGCCGCATAATGTTCGGATCGTTCAGAATATGTCCTACTTCCGGGTTTCTCTGTAGAATGAAAATAAGAATCAAAGAGAAATAGGTGAATTGATACCTCAATCAAGGCCTGGAACTGTGGGTTGGAGGAGATCACAGTGCGCATGAAGTCAGGGTTGCTGAGCAGCGTTTGAGTCAGTGGATTGTCCATGACAGAACGCATGGCGTCCGGATTATTCAAAAGATCGGCCGGTGACGCACCCATGCTTCCGAATGGATTGAAAGGATTCGCAGTCGGAGTGGTAGACGACGTGTTCGACGACGGCTGAGCACTGGGCGCCGATGACGGCGGGTTAGCAGGCGTCGGCGCTGCACTCGGTGTTGGCGCTCCAACCGGGCGGTTCTGATTTCTTACTACCAAGTGAACTGTGTGGCCATTTGCAATCTCTGGAAACGAGAGTATTGATTGATTGATCAGGAAAAAAGCAAGACTGACTGTGCTGCAAAAGAGTTTCGTCGTCCTTGAGAATTTTTCCCGTGTAAATGATGCATATTTGCTCTTTGGTTGCGTTTGCAACCTGCCCAAGTAACTTGTCTTTTAGCTGAAAATAATTTGACTCAATTAAGCTTTTTTGAACGTAAATGAGCAGAACGTATGATCTACATGTTGAACCTTTTCAAGACTACGCTGAAGTTTTCTAATATAATAACTCACTTCGGAAACTGTTGCATTTGGAGCTAACTCGATATCATATTTGTTTGTTGGCGACTTGGCGGTGATTTTAATGAGCGTACCTTCCTCTGCGGCCATCTGGAAACGGGAAAACCTGAAACTGGAAAGTGAAACCGCAAAGAACGAATAGCGGAAAGGAGTTAGAGAGCGAGAGGCCGAGAGATGGAAAGGAAAGACGTGTATTAGAAACGTCCAGAAGATTCCGGATTCTTTCGCAACTTCGAAAGTAAAAACGAATGCTTCGAGCTCGCTGGAGTCGCCAGGATAGGAAGATTGTAGTGGTTGAAATACACCATGTCCGAGATGGGAACTGCGGTTTCCATGGTAGCGAACGTCGTATTTTATGAGGATCGTCCTGGATGTTGGTGGAAAAAAATCAGGGCAAATTGTCTATCAACTGTTCTCGTTTTCAGTATGTTTCCTCGCTCGCACGCACTTTTATCATGCAAAAAAGCGCGATCAATAGTTTATGTGGACGCCGTAAAACAACACAAAGAGCGATGTCTCTTCGCTGCGAGACCCGATAGGCGTGGCCCAGTGATTCTGCAGCCAATCGGCAAACAACACGCGGACGGAGGCCAGTGGACGACGTGTTTTTGGCTCAGTCCCTACCAATCCCCGGTGTACACACCAAACTGCCACGTGGACGCTCGCTCCCGGAGTCCCTTTTTTCCGCTTTTGCTCCATATTTCGGGCATTTTATTACGATAAGTTGGTTGTTATGGATACTGCTTGACAACAAGGTTACCCCGGGCAGCTGGCAAAAAAAACATTTTTTTTTGTCACTGTTTCCACAAATGATTTTCAGAGCTGCCTGCGCTTTAAAGAAACAAAATTTCTGAAAATGTTTATTTCGAACGTAAAATATTGCAGCAAGGAAATTATATTTCGAGAAAACATGTTTCTTTTGAGATTAAAAAATGATAGCGTTTAAAGGTGCATGGACTTTTCGGCGGCAGATATCGCGCCACGAAAACACGCAACGCAGCAGGCGGCACTCAATGAAAACCGCGAAACCCGTCACTGTTCTGTTTTTCTGTGCTTGACCAAATCTAGTGAACTTCGATTTTCGCTTTAACTGTCTGACAAATAATAATTGTTTCCCTCATCTACTTCTCTTCTCGAATCTTAATTCTAGACACACGTCACTTTGCTCATACATAACAATTTACAGGTAATGGTCTGGGTCCAGACAGTGTTGATTGCCGCCTTCTTGGCTGTCGCCAGTGCCGGAGGAGCCGTCCTCGAGTACACCGACGGAAACTTCGAGGATCTTATTCAGACCCACGACATCGCTCTTGTCAAGTTCTACGCTCCATGGTGTGGACACTGCAAGCGCATGGCTCCGGAGTACGAGAAGGCTGCCCCAAAACTTGCTTCGAACGACCCACCAGTTGCCCTCATCAAGGTAAGAGCTGAACCTATTTGTGCAGCTTGACTGTTTGTGCGGATATGTTCTATTCGCGAATACGGCGAAAGCTGTTTAAACATATTTGAATTTGCGCCTTTGTTCGCATATGAATGCGCGCCTTTGTCCCTTTGTGCTCATATCATGATCAAATGCATATGGTAACATTATTAAATATGTATTCGATACGTTGGCGGTTCAGTATCACTCTGTTTGGACTTTGAGCTGAATGTTTGCTGTTATTGGACGGCGCAGAGTGCTTTCGAATGATAAGGAACGCACTAATTAAACAGTAAATAATGATAATCGGTAACCTTTTGCCTTCAGTATTCAGTTTATTCATCAGGAGATGTGAAATGGCGTAAACCTGTAGAACTGCGCGTTACATTCGTTTCTAGTTCGCTCTGTTGCAGATCTTTAGGATTCAGTCCGATATTTTCACATACACAAAATCATTTTCGAACTTACCGATAGGTGTGTGTAGCGAGTTGCCGTTAAACAAGAATAATCGCAACTTTATATCAAAAACTGGAAGCCTATTTACAGCAGTAACATGAAAACTGCTGGGTGGAAAAAAGTTGAACTTAGAGGAGATCGTAAATCAAATTGTCTACTGTGCCCAATAATCTAGAGGTTTGTTGACCATTAGTGACCATCTCAATTCATGTATTGAAAAAAATAGAACAATTGTATCTGCTCTCTCAGTCACACCTGGCTGGGAAGAGTCAGAAAGCAAAAAAACGAAAAATGGTAAGGGTAGTTTTGCGGAAAAAACATGTTTTTTGAAGGAGAAAACCCGAAAATTAGAAAATGGTCCCGCACAGAAAAACACAATGTTTCAGAAATGCTCGCATTAGCATGTGAATTTTGATCAAATTTTTGATTTCGTAATGCAAAATTAAAAAATTTTTAAACTACGTTTTCGGAATGGTAGGATCCCACTTATCCAGGCAGGTGTGCTCTCAGTTTTCAAATTTTTCATATCCGATTGCTCGAAAGGTGCGCAAGGGGATGCTCTAAAAACATTATTTACTTTTAACGAGTTGCGGCGGTAAGACATTGTGATATTTTCCAAAAAATGCCGAAATCGGGGTTTTTTCATTTAAATTTTACAAGATCTATCCTCTGTATCTACTTCAGTACTTGGTCGTATTGCACGCTCTGAAAAAGAATAAACGCGGAATGTCGTTTGCAAAATCTAATTAGGCTGATGTTTCCAAACGAAACTTCGAGCCGAAAAATGAAAATAGTGACAATCGGCTAAGTGAGATGATCAATTAGACAATTAGACACATGCGAAACGCGCCAGTCAAGTCACAATGTTCTGTTTTTGATCTGCAAACCTAGGGAAATATCTCAGCTCGATAACTTATTATTTTTGACTTTTGTTTCAAGCTACATTTCACAACGCTCTCGGACTGATAGTGCTAATTTTTACGAGGATTAAAAACTTTGAACGACAATTTGGAAAGCGTTAAATCATGCCCGAACACGTGTTGATACTTATTTTTGATTACATGAGAAACATTGTCTGAATCTCGTGAGTTATTGGTGAAATAACCGAAATACTCGATTAATTTTCGGTAAAACACAAAATGTGTCGGAGATCGATTAGAAACAAGGACAAAATGTAACGTGCCTAAAAGTTTCGTAAAAGGGCAAAACGAAACGGACCCGGGGACAAAAAGTGGCAGTGCTTCGAGCTGAAAAGTCGCCTGTAAATAGGTCAAAACGTGTTATTTCATCATTTTTCCAACCATTTCGTGTCATTTTGACATGTTTTCGGTTCGAAGCACTGCTACGTTTTGTCCTTGATTCCGTGAATTCTGACCATTAGCTACTTGGTATATGTGCTTCTTGGAATGTGGCGTATTCACAGAGGGTGGGAGGAATCGGGTCTCGCCACGAGAACGTAAACTTTTTTGAAAATCGACATGCGTCTTTGAACTTTGAGTTACTGTCTATCGTAGTTATAGTAAAGTCGCATCAAGTGCGCGCTATTATCACCATAGAAGCAAATATTTTATCAGAAAAATAACTTACACCTAGCAACCTCTCTAGCTTCCACATTAAATAAGCTGCACGAAGTTTTCCAAGAATAATTGTTCTCTGAATTTGTGCGTCTTAATCTCATGACTGTCAAATCTCATTCATTTTGCTGAGGTCTAATGTGTGTGTTTATAGGTTGATTGCACCACCGAGAAAACCGTCTGTGACAAGTTCGGAGTGAAGGGCTTCCCAACTCTGAAGATCTTCCGCAATGGAGCCCCAGCTCAGGACTACGATGGACCACGTGATGCTGATGGCATTGTCAAGTTCATGCGCGGACAATCCGGACCATCTTCCAAGGAGCTCAAGACAGTTGCTGACTTCGAGAAGTTCGTCGGAGGAGATGAGAACGTTGTTGTCGGTTAGTTGAGTTACGGAGTCGGTGTTTACAAACAATTTCTTCAGGATTCTTCGAGAGCGAGAGCAAGCTGAAGGACTCCTATCTTAAGGTTGCTGATACCGAGCGTGATCGTTTCGCCTTTGCTCATACATCCAGCAAGGACGTCCTCAAGAAGGCCGGATACTCGGAGTGAGAAAAACTAAGTTGATCATAAGTTATTCTAGTGAACATTTTTAGCGATGTCGTCGTCTTCGTACCAAAGAAGCTTAACAACAAGTTTGATGCTAATGAGTTCAAATACGACGGAAACTACGATACCGACAAGATTAAGAACTTTTTGGTTCATGATACGTTAGTTTCAAATTGAGAAAACGTATGTAATTTTTTCTACAGTGTCGGACTCGCTGGAATTCGTACTCAAGGAAACTTGTTCCAATTCGAGCAGAAGCCAATCGTTGTTGTTTACTACAATGTCGATTACGTCAAGGACCCGAAGGGATCAAACTATTGGCGTAACCGTGTTCTCAAGGTTGCTCAAAACTACAAGAGAAAGGTGCAATTCGCAGTCTCGAACAAAGAAGAGTTCTCTCAAGAGATTGAGCAGAACGGACTCGGAGAGCGCAAGGATTCTGATAAGCCAATTGTTGCCGTTCTCACTAATGAAGGAAAATTCCCGATGGATCAAGAGTTCAGGTGGGCACAGTTCATTAGAGATTAATTTGTCTTTCGTTCAGATTTTTTAAAAACTTTTTTTTTTATTTTATCATTCGAATCATTCCAGCGTTGACAATCTGCAACAATTCGTCGATGAAGTTCTCGCCGGAAATGCTGAGCCGTACATGAAGTCTGAGCCAATCCCAGATGAGCAGGGAGACGTTAAAGTTGCTGTTGGCAAGAACTTCAAAGAACTCATCCTCGACTCTGATAAGGATGTGCTCATCGAGTTCTATGCTCCATGGTGTGGACATTGCAAGTCTCTCGCTCCAAAATACGAAGAGCTCGCTGAGAAGCTCAACAAGGAAGATGTGATCATCGCTAAGATGGACGCTACTGCCAATGATGTGCCACCACTTTTCGAAGTTAGAGGGTCAGTCTAGAACAACTCATTTTCGAATAAAAAATATGTAACTCTTTCAGATTCCCAACACTTTTCTGGCTCCCGAAGAACGCCAAATCGAACCCGATCCCATACAACGGAGGACGCGAAGTTAAGGACTTCGTCAACTTCATTTCAAAGCACTCTACTGATGGACTCAAAGGTTTCAGTCGCGACGGAAAGAAGAAGAAGAAGACCGAGTTGTAAATCAGTTCCCATAGAAAAAGTTTTACCTCATCCCCCACACCCTTTCTTTTTGTTTCCTTTTGATTATTTATTTATTTATTTGTTTGCAGCTTCGATTCCCCTCGAAGATTTTTCTTCAACTTGACGGTTGTTTGACGGTTTTCTTGTTTAATGATGTAAAAAGGACCGGATGGTGCCTTCAATTGTGCGCTAATCACAGGATTTTTATGAAATAAACCTATTGGTCATGTAAAATCGATTTTTCTTGTTCGAATACGGCAACACAAGTGGAGGAAAGGCATTTATTCTGACAAAAAATACGAGTTTGAATTCGCGGCGAGGGTAACGAGCACTTTTGATCGCGAGCGGTCGCGTCGCGGTTGCGAGGTGTTCATAGTGGGCAGATTGCCGTTTCAACGGAGTGCGCATGTCTTTTGGGTCCGTTTTCTCGGCCCCAAATCACTTATTTTTGAATATTTTCACTTCTAATGCCTTCTTCTCATCAATTTATATTCAATTAAGCTGTTATTCATTCATTTATAACGTTTTAAACAGTTGAAAATGGCCTAAATACGTCTCCGACTTTCCCGACTTCTTCTCAAGCCCTTTGATGTTCAAACGGCTTGAATTTCGTTTTAAGTAGATGAAAAAAATTATTTTGTTTCTGTTTTTGTCAATGTTTGTTCGAGTAATACTTTGAAAAACACGAAAATTCTCGTAAAATCCGAATTAATTTTTTATCGATTTTTGAAAAAAAAATTTTTTTTCCTCATTTTTTCTAAATAAATCACTTATATTCGAATAATCGTCTACAAATACTAAGCACAAAACGTATTACTATAGTTTTATAGAACTATTTAAAGCAAGATACACAGTTTTTCGAATTTGTGCAGATGTTTTACTTTCGTTGGTTTCTGGGTCGTGGATTGCGGGGGTACTGTAACCAATTCAATAAATGATATTTTATGGTTTTAGACATGTGGAATCAGTCTGAGTCGTCTTCTGAAAGTGAAGCAGATCACGATGAAAAAGCAGATGAGCCCATGGGAGAACGAGAAAAAAGTGCAGTTGAGGGGAACAGTTCCGGCGGGTCGAGCGAGGATAACGAAGAGAAGGAAGATAGCGAGTACGAGACCAAAGGTAACATTTCGACTGGGACTTTGAGTTTTTCTCTCTACGATTACTGATGGATGCGTCTAACAGCGTACTTAAATCATGTATGGAATTCGTCAAGATGGGGATTACTGTAGACCGTTCTAAAGTGGGCTACTTATCATTTTATCATATTCAGAGGCCATCTCAGCAGAAAGTTCTTCGGAAAACAGTGAGGAGAGCGGTGATGCGACGGAAAACTCTTCAAGTCCGGAACCTGAAGAGTCGGTTTCGAAAAAGAAGAACAACAATCGGGGGATGGACGACAAAACTAGAAAGGTCTGTGATTACAATGAATAAGGAATGAGCAATATAAGTTTCCAGTTGCTAGAAGATGAAAATTATCTCCGTCGGTCTAAGCGGTCAAAGCGACAGGATGAGTCTGTATCGGACGAATCAGACGACTCGGCATCTTCGGATGATGACTGGGATAATCAAAAAAAGCCGGTACGGGCCAAAGCACCCGAAGCTAAAAAGTCGAAGAAGGCCGTGTCGATAGTGAGAAGGAAGTCAACGAAAGGGAACGTGAATTATACGGAGAAGAACTCCGATGATGACGTGAGTGAGCAAAGAATTGAACTGATGGGAAGGTTATGTTTTGCAGATCGATGATGACGACGTACTCGAGTGGGATGAAGGTCCAGCAGTTACTGAGGAAGTGCCCACGGTCGCTTCTGAAAGTGTCGAGAGAGTACGGAGTGATTAGTATTCAGCTGCAATTTTGAAAATTTTAAGATAATCAAGTGGAGATTCGGTGTGCCTGGCGCAACGGGTTCTGGAACAACATGTTACAACGTACACGAAAAGGGCGATCCGAACGAACAACCGGGCGAGAAGACAGAACAACAGTTCCTTGTCAAATGGACCGGTTGGAGTCACTTGCACAACACTTGGGAGTCGGAAAACTCATTGACGTTAATGAATGCGAAAGGCCTGAAGAAAGTGCAGAACTATGTCAAGAAGCAGAAAGACGTGGATATGTGGAAGCGAACGGCAGACAAAGAATACATTGAGTTCTTCGAGTGCGAACAGCAAATGGCTGAGGAGCTCTGCGAGGAGTACAAGAAAGTCGAGAGAGTCGTCGCACATCAGACTTCTCGTGATCGCGCTGCCGATGGCTCGTTGGCTACTGAGTACCTGATCAAGTGGTCCGGCTTACCGTATTCCGATTGCACGTGGGAAGATGTTAAAATGGTGTCACCTGCTTTGGTTCAAGGATACCATCATAGGATCGAGAACTTGAAGTCTCCGAACAAGAACTCCACTGTAAGTTGTTGTATGGTCTTTCCCTCTGTAATAAGGAAGTTTATAGGTATTACGAAAGCGTCCAAAGTTTGAGAAGCTGGAAACGATGCCGGACTATCTGAAAACGAACGGAGAATCAACGCAGCAGCTCAGAGATTACCAACTCGAAGGTCTCAACTGGATGATCTACGCGTGGTGCAAAGGAAACAGCTCGATTCTCGCTGACGAAATGGGTCTCGGAAAAACGATTCAATCGATTTCTTTGCTCGCTTCGCTCTTCCACCGCTACGATCTGGCGGGTCCTTATCTCGTCGTCGTGCCTCTCTCCACAATGGCTGCTTGGCAGAAGGAGTTTGCTCAGTGGGCTCCAGATATAAACCTTGTCGTTTACATGGGAGACGTCGTTTCCAGAGACATGGTATTCTGAGATTTTCAATTTGAGTATAGCATCGAAATATTTCAGATTCGACAGTACGAGTGGTTCGTTGGCGGCACGAAGAAGATGAAAATCAACGCGATCTTGACGACTTACGAGATCCTTCTGAAAGACAAAGCGTTCCTCTCTTCCGTCGACTGGGCTGCTCTCCTTGTCGACGAAGCGCATCGTCTGAAGAACGACGAATCTCTCCTCTACAAATGTTTGATCCAGTTCCGCTTCAACCACAAGCTCCTCATCACGGGAACTCCTCTTCAAAACTCACTGAAAGAGCTGTGGGCACTCCTTCACTTCATCATGCCTGAAAAGTTCGACAGTTGGGAAGAGTTTGAAACAGCTCACAACGAGTCGAACCACAAGGGAATCTCGGCGCTTCACAAGAAATTGGAGCCTTTTCTCCTCCGCCGAGTCAAAAAAGACGTCGAAAAGTCATTGCCACCGAAGACTGAGCAGATTCTACGAGTTGACATGACAGCCCACCAGAAGCAATATTACAAGTGGATACTGACCAAGAACTACAGAGAGCTCTCGAAAGGAGTCAAAGGATCCATCAACGGATTCGTTAATTTAGTGATGGAGCTGAAGAAGTGCTGCAATCACGCATCTCTTGTCCGCCAGTACGACTACATCAATGACGATGCTCACGGAAGGCTCCAGCAGCTGCTCAAGTCGTCAGGAAAACTCATTCTGCTCGACAAGTTGTTGTGTCGTTTGAGGGACAAAGGCCATCGCGTTCTGATCTTTTCTCAAATGGTCATGATGCTGGACATACTGCAAGAGTACCTGCAACTGCGTCGTTTCCCCTCCCAGAGGCTCGATGGATCGATGCGAGCAGATCTACGAAAGCAGGCACTCGACCACTACAACGCTCCCGGATCAAACGACTTTGCGTTCCTCCTGTCGACGAGAGCTGGAGGACTAGGAATCAATTTAGCCACCGCAGACACTGTAAGAAACGGATTTGATGTGATTTCAAATTCAATTTATTGTTCAGGTTATCATCTTCGACTCCGATTGGAATCCGCAGAACGACTTGCAAGCGATGTCACGAGCTCACCGAATCGGTCAGACTAAAACGGTTAGCATCTACCGGTTGGTAACGAAAGGATCCGTTGAAGAAGAAATTGTTGAACGCGCAAAACGGAAACTAGTTCTCGATCATCTGGTCATTCAACGAATGGACACCACTGGTAAAACCGTTCTATCCAAGAATGCGACCGCCAGTGGGAGTGTTCCGTTCGACAAACAAGAGCTAACCGCCATTCTCAAATTCGGCGCAGCTGAATTGTTCAAAGAGAAGGAGGGAGAAGAGCAAGAGCCGGAAGTCGATATTGACCGAATTTTGATGGGGGCGGAGACTCGTGAAGCAGAAGACGAAGTACTGAAAGAGAATGAGCTTCTCAGTTCTTTCAAGTATGCCACTTTTGCGATCGACGAAGAGAAAGACATTGCGGAAGCCACCGATGACTGGGAAACCATCATTCCCGAGGAAGACAGAAACCGGATTCTCGAAGAGGAACGGATGAAAGAACTTGCTGAGATGAACCTGGCTCCACGACAAAGAGCCAAGCCGATGCCACAGTTGGTCGAAGATGGTGATGATGACGAGGAGGACGATGAAGAGAGCAGCAAGAAGAAGAAGAAGAAGGCGGTCGGAAACTTCACTCTACCCGAAATCAAGCGTTTCATAAAATCATTCCGGAAGTTTGCGATGCCGTTTGAGAGGTACGTGAGACACGTTTATCACTGCCTCTGTTGACCTTTGTTCTCATCGAGTCGGTTGTTTGTCGGGAGCCCGCGTCCTCCCCGACGCATCTGTTCCCCACAACTCACTGCCAACCGACGCCCACTCTCTGTTTTTAGGCTCGAGGAAATCGCTCAAGATGCAGAGCTCGAAGAGCACAGCAGTGAGGAGATGAAGAAATTGGTGGAGAGTTTGACGGAGGCTTGCAAGCAAGCGGCAGCTGATTTTGACAGTGCGGAGAAAAATGGCACAGAAGGGGCAAAGAAGGTGAGTTGAATTTCGAAAGACAGCCTGCATTCTCTGAATTTTTTGTCTCCAGGATTCCGATAGGAAGTTCAAGTTCGCCAACTGTGACGTCAATCTGAAACAACTTGAAAGAAGTCACGCTGAGTTGAAACCACTGCACGATGCGTTGAAAACAGAGGAGAAGAAGAGCGCATTCAAACCACCGATGGACGCGAAACCGCAGAAAGGATGGGATGTCGAATGGAAGTGGGTGGACGACGGAGCGTTGTTGTGGGGCGTCTGGAAGTATGGATACGGCAGCTGGGAAGCGATAAAGATGGATCCATCACTCGGATTAGCCGACAAAATCTTTATCAAGGACAAGACGAAGAAGCCACAAGGAAAGAATCTCCAACAAAGAGTGGATTACTTGCTCCGTCTTATGAAGAAGGGCAAGGGATCCACTGTGGAAAAGAAGGAACGGAAAAGAAAGACGGACGAAGCGACACCGGTGCCTGAGAAGGTTAAGAGGCGGTCTGCATTGCCTACTAAAATTTGTTTTTAATTTCAGAAGAAGAAGCACTCGAACAATTCCGTCCATGATGGTGAAAAAAAGAAGAAGGATAAGAAAGAGAAGAAAGAAGATAAGGGAGAAAAGAGTGGCAGTGGCAATAACAGCTTGAAAGATCAGTTGGCTCTTATCACAATCGACAAATCGCTTTATGGCGGTGCTCTCGAAGATAGCAGTGCGAAGCCGTTCTTAGGTGAGATTGAGATTAAATGAACAACTGATGATGTTATTATTTCAGAATGCGTAAAACTGTGTATGCCTGTTCACAAGCACATGAAGAAGCTGAAAGAAGCCCAAGAGTCGAAGAATCAGGCTGACGAAGCAAAGTATCTCATCCGACTCGGTGATTCCTTCTTCACAAATCTCGAGTCGCTTCTCAAAAAGAAGCCTAAGACGAATATTCGCAAGTGGTACAACTATTTGTGGATCTTCTTGTGCAAATTCACACTGAAAGAGCCTGCCGAGCTGGCCGATCGCTATAGGAATCTTACTTCCGATAAGCAAAAGAATCATCACCATCATCATCATCATCACCACAAGAGCAAAGATGATAAACCGAAAGAGGCCAAGGATCACAAGGAAAGGGACCACCACAAAGACAGACATCGCGGTGAGAAAAGGAAAAACCACGGAGAAGGGACGAGTCAGGATCAGAAGAACAATCACATGGTAGGACATTCCACATTGGGTTTTGTGTAATGAAAACACAGTTTTCAGGAAAAACAACGAAAACATTAGTCTACTGAGCATTCCGCCTAGATGATCTCAACGGGTTCCACATCTGCGATTCCCCACTGTTAACCGCCATTTCTCTCGCCATCATTACCTCCTTTCTAGTTTGTATTCCTCTTTTTCTCAAGTTGCCCTTTTTTGTTTTCAATTACATCACATAGCTTCCTAGTTGACTGTATTACTGTTAAATGCTCCACTGTGTTTCTGTTTTGTCCCGGGTTTTTTTTGAAACTTTTTCTACTTTTTTTCCCTTTCTTCTCCTTCTAATAATTGTTAGATAGTGTGTATGCTACAAGTGATCTTTATATAAAATTAATCGTACTTTTTAAAAGTTAAAATTGCGAATAATTATACACCATTTTTTTTATCGAACAGTTTTACAGTTCCTCGATTTCGATATTGTAGCGCAATTGTTTAGCCGAGAACCATGAATAGTAGTTGTCGAACTCGAGAACGTCTGGAATCGGGGGATGAGAAGGTGAGAGAAATCAAGGTGACGTACAGTTTCCAGGACTGGTCACATCGAGATGTCCGCTGATTGGCACGTTGGTGCACTCGAGACGAATGTACGGATAGACGGTTTCCATGTCGCTGAGCTTATCGCAAGAGCTCGTCTTGTCGTAGTGGATCTCGAATCCGATGTCGTCTTCATCGGTCATGTACTGCCAGCTGAAACGGAAGGAATCAATCGAAAGAGTCTCTCTCACCTTATCCGACTGGCTCTTTTCACTTTGATCTGAATCAGATGCTTGTCTCCCGCGTAGACAGTCGTCAGCTGATCGTAGTCGGCCATCGCCTTCTTCGGATCCACAAAGTAGCTCTCGTCGACTGCGCCGCCGCCGTATTTGATGCGAGACGGGCACTTCGGATCGCCGTTCTCCACCAAGTTGCCTCCCCAATACATTGGCCACGCTTCCAGATTCACGATTTGCGCCAGAGACCACTTCCAGTCGGACTGAAAATGGAATGGTTGAGTGGGAGAGAGAGAGATTCGTTCGTGATACCTCAGAAGGCATTTCGACGAGTCGAGTGATCGGATCTTGGAGAATTGCGGTGATTGAGGCATACGCGATACGGGCCATCTCGGGAGCTCTATTCGAATCAATCGACGTTTCCCTTTCTTTATTACTCACCTTATGATGAGAATTTTGCGAAGAACCAGCGGATAGTGATCTTGGAAGAGGCTGACGAGTGTGGTGAACGAGGAAGCGAACTGTTTGCACGAGAAGTGCGCGGAGGAGATGTGCTCCAAATCGAACACCAGAGTCATTTGTTCGAACGGGCGGCCGGACTGCAAACATCGGAATCGTCCATCGAATCCGTATCAATCAATACTCACCTCTTTCGCCTTCTCCTCGCACAGAGCCATTCCCTTTTCGATTGCGGCCAGAGAGAATTTGATGTAATCCAAAGAGGCCACCGATCGGAGCAGCCCTTCCACGTCGACGTTTCCGAGAAGACTCATCAGAATCGGACGTCCCTCGGTGTCTCCGAGCAGTCCGTATCCGCAGTACTTCTCGAGACACTGCAAATCAAAACACATCTCTCGATTTGGGTTTATTTTCCGAAGACAGTGATGTGTGATCTCTGATTCATCGGCTGAATAGCACTCGTCCACGCAGTCCTCGCCTACCTCCGGAGGGTTCCACTGGTGGATCGTGTCGAGATGCCATGCGTTTCGGAACGTTACGTGCTTCCGCAGGCTCTCCGCCGTCTCGTCGAATCGTCCGTTCTTGGCGCGGAGCCAACGAAGGACATAGCCGTCATTGAGAGTGTTGCACTGTGGGAGGATGGATCTGGAGAACGGAACTGTCCGTTAAACGGTAGATCAGAATACGATCGATTCGTCAAGGCTACAAACAGTGACATCACCATCCAAAGGTCCACGATACACCTCCGTTTATCGGTGAACCGTTGAGATTCGATCGAGGTCAAGCCACCTTTGTGTTGGTGTCGGATCAATGAAAGAGTCCTTTGCGGATCAAAGATTTCCAGAGACACAAAAATGAAGTGGCAGTGCCACGTCAACAAATTTACCTCAGCTCTTGAATAGTCTGCTGTTCGATGGAAGTTGCAGCGGCCGTCGGCGGTGACAGCAACATTACTCGATGCGAAGAATGAAGAAGAGGGGGGCAAGAGACGGCGGGCGGCGACCGAGAAGAATCGGGCGACGTCTGCGTCTCGCCGTCACACACACTCTCTCGCCCTTACTGTAGTATCGTCTGTGTTGTGTAATATCTCCGCAAATCTGTCGTCGGCCTTTCGCCCCGCCGCTTTCGAAGGCCTCTTCTTCTTCCCCTCTCTCGTTGCAGATTTCGATCGTCGTCGTCCGCCGAGGAAGAGAACGAGGAGGAGGAGGAGGAGGAGGAGGAGGAGGAGTGTCACATGTTCATGTTTCCTCCCCTCTTCCACTAACCATCGTATTTTTTATTCGAATGACCGCCACAATGAACGTGGAAAACGCGCGGCGGGCATTCGGAGGGTTTCAGCTGAAATTTCAGGCGAAATGTGCGAGAAAAGAAGAAAACGAGAACGCCCTCCTTCGTGTGTCTCTCTTCCATTCCCGCATTCTTTCCCCTTACACTTTTAGCTCTTTCATGATGCAATCGAGTGCACACTTTCCGATTGATTGTCTCCGGAGAATCGTCTGCAAAGTCCAATACAGAAACAGCTCGAATTCCTCGTCTCAGAAGCACTTTTATTGAAATGGCAAGAACAGAACAAACACTTGAACAGCAATCTCTTCGATCACATGGCTCCCTGGGACATTGACATGAGATCCGAGTTCATGTTGTCGGACAACATCGCCTGAAACGGATATCGAACTCTCCTGTTCTCATTCTTTTCCACTTACACTCTTCGATGGATTGTACACCTTGACTTCCGGCTGAATCGTGTAATCGCAATCTGGAGGAGCATCTGGAAACGCAAGTGATCGGAACATGAACGTCTCCTGCACGACGTACCCAATTCCATTCGTCCGTTCGTCACGTAAAATGTGAAGCAAGCGACGCCGAACACGAGGGATTGAGCGACGGCTGCTCCGAGAGCCATGTAGCCGATACTGGCGACAGTGACCCTCCTGTCGTCGCCCGAAGTCTCTCCATGGATGTCGGCGTTTCGAGCACTCCGCTTCTTGCTCTTGGGCACAACGTCAGGGAACGCGAGACTCAGCCAGTGGGTCACTTTCAGTTTGTCTGCGATCGTGTCCGAATCGCTGAGAACATTCGGTTATGCGGTGTCTTGAGAGGGAAACTCACATGGGACCTAGGCCACCGGACACCGAGACAGTCTTCAAATGCTTCCACGGGGTCTCCGGAAGACAGCACACGGTGGCCAAGTTGTTGGTTCCCGGCAGTGGGACCGTCATCGATTCGCATCCAGATGGGCATGTTCTCGAGATGTTACCGTTCACTTGAGACACAAAATGAGCCTGGTCGAATGCCAGTTCGGCTCCGTACTTGCAGGGAACAAAGTGGGGACTGTACTTGGACGCTGAATGAGACACACCTCAGAAGAGAACGGACGGAACGGATCTCACCCAAATAGTGCACTTTGGTGACGTTCGAAGCCTTGTAAATTCCAGATTCTTCGATTCCGGCGATGACGAAAACGAGCAGCAAATTGGAAAGGAATGTCAGTTGGAGAATACGCCTCATTCTTTCTTTTGCTCAGTATCTTATTTTCAGAAGTCTTGTTTCTGAAATGCTGGCACTTCTACTACGAAATGTTCTTGTTTTGATGTCGTGTTCACGCTTCTTTTCCGTGTTCCCACGTGAAGTTTTCCAATGTTTTTTGTTTTTTCTCCCAGAGAATCTGAAAAATATCCAGAAAGGGAACTGAATGCAAGGTTTTGAGGGTATTTTGTGGATCTATTTGAGAAAAGTTGCGATGGAAAACGACGAAAGTTGTAACTCTTCCATCATCTCAAATATGTTGAAACTGACAGTAGCATTTCAAATACCATCGAATCTCCTCGGAAAACAACATTCAATTGGTTTCTCATCTGTAAGATTTATGGTATTCGAGTGAGAAGTTCCTCATCCAAAAATATATGCGTATTGCCAGGGAACGACTTCAAACTGAACTAAATTAAGGAATTGATTCGTAAATCTCTTCAGGTGGGAAATTTTCTTCCAAAGATTCAAATGACGTTGTCGATGACACCTGGAGATGGTGTGGAGGGATCGAGTCGATGTACTTTCTTGGATACGGTGTCTCCTCGAATAGAGTGGCAGTCGGAGAATTATTTTATCTCAAGATTGACAAGAGATAACAAAATGTTGTCAACAGCAAACTTGTAGATCATAACTAAGACTACAAGTTTGCGGTTGGCAACTTTTTAATATCTCTTATCAGTATCGAGATATCATAATTCTCCAACAGCATTTGGGGTGCCGCTCTATTCGAGGAAATAGTCAATATCTAGCTGTTGTAGCTGTGGACAAGACACTCCCAGGAACTTCTGGATATTGTTAGGCGGTAACTCGGTCTCCTTTCTGATCTCCCCAATTCCATTTGACTGTGCTGGTGTATTTTCACTTCGTTGATCTACCCATCTCTTCCTCCGCCTTCTCTTCGTGTCGCTTTAATTTGTCGATCCCCTTCGAGTCGACAATTCGGATGGGACCGTCCAGCAATGTTTCGCTTCTCGGGAATCCCGGGGTGAAACTCCAGGACCTTCGTATTCTGTGCGTGTGATTCAGTTCGTTTCGAAAGAGAACAACTCATTCCCTCTCCCTTCGAACCGTCCGTCTTCCCGTTCCAACATTGAATTCATTCGTCATGAACGTTCAAATGTTGGTTTTTTGGCGATGATGATGTCGACCTCAAAACGTTGTTTGTTCATTCAGAATTTCCCGCATAGTTAATGCAAATGTCCAGAAGAAGTAAACACGACAAATAAAAATAAAGGAGGAGAGCTGCGTGAAGGGGACGTGAAAGTTGTTATTTACCGTCTTCTGAATGGATGAAAGAATGCGTGAGAAGGTGAAAGTGGAGCGGAAGGAAAGTTGCGCAACTGCTCGTGAACCTCTGGAAATCTCCCCCTCACTTTCCATTTGCGGGCGAACGATCCCGCCGATTCGCTTCCAATTATGGTATTTTCGCTCGCAGAGACACGTGTTATACTCGAACCAGTTGACCTACTCGGGCAAAGGACAACTGGTGCCGGCGGAGAAAACGAGGTTGCTCCATTTCCGATTGAAGAAAGTACGAGTACGAGACGACGCGATAATTACGCAATCCCTCCACAAAAAGACGAAAGTGACACCTCGACGACGGATGTTTGATCGACGGAGAGAAACGGGAAAACGGAGAAGGAGAATGATGATGAATTGACTCGTGATGGTTGGAACTGTGCCCCCCCAACGGTTCGAAGATGTCCGAGAGAAGAAAAATAGACGAGAATGGGTTTGTCCATCCGAAGAGTTGGATCAGAAGGATCGCATGAGCAGCCGTCGCCCAACGTGGACGACAGAATCATCCAGAAGACACGGAATCCTTGATCCAATTTGCGATCGTGTTCAACTCGCCGTTCCAGATGACCCAGATGTCTTGCCCTCTGTTTCTCTCGTCTCTTTCATGAGCCGTCCGTCTGCCAGCAGGCGCGTTTCCATCTCAATTGACCTATTCCCGAGTCACGATCTCGCCGTGTAATTATCCATTTTCACCGTGCAGCCACCAGCGCCAACACAGCATCGTCGCGTGCTTCTTTTTCACTTCTCCATCGGTTTGACCTTTACCCAGAAACTCTCTTCCCGAATAATATGTAGTTCTCTTCATGAGACGAGAGGGGACGCGCGCCCGCCGCCCGCCCGCCCGTCCATCTCAAAAACACGAGCTTAATTGAGAAGCGATCATGTCCTCCCCCCTCCCTTCGTTTCTCTCGTCTCGGGAGCGCCTTACGCACAATGGCGTGTTCGACGACCCGCCCGTCCGTACTAGTTACCGTGTCGCCCCGCCCACTTCTTGTCGGTCCGAGTGGACATGAGCATTTGATTTAGTCGGAGCGCGTCTTCCGATTCCCTCTCAACTCGTGTCTTCTTTCAGGACACATGCTGCTCAGGTTAGGACTCCTCGCGCTGGTCGTGTACTTCGGGCGGATCGGAGCAGAATCGAAGGTTGTCAACTACATCGACAATGCGATTATCGGTGAGTTCCAGAAGGTCCAATATTTGAATGAGCTCTTGTTTCATTCGCATTCCTTCCGGAAGAAGCGTCCGAAGATCGCGTAGAGTTGCATATCTTTGTTCGCTTCGCTCCGTTCGAACCCGATTCCCACTTCCTTTTGCCCCATCGCACTGACCCCATTCTCGAACTTTTTCCGCTCTTTCTCTCGCACCGACTGCCATTGAAATGGGATAATTATGTTGCACGCGAAGAGAGTTCAATGTTCCTCGATTCGCGATCCTTGAAAAAGCCCTGCGCGATAATCCCCGCCTGTTTTGTGGGGGTGTTTTCGACACGCAATTATGAGATAAATAAGAGTGTTT
The DNA here is from genome assembly GCA_963932285.1 of Caenorhabditis macrosperma. Taxonomy (NCBI): domain Eukaryota; kingdom Metazoa; phylum Nematoda; class Chromadorea; order Rhabditida; family Rhabditidae; genus Caenorhabditis; species Caenorhabditis macrosperma. Next base: position 7,342,004 of record OZ010622.1, read on the forward strand.
GAGCCGTCCGTCCGACCTTCAGAACAACATAATGGGGTGCGGAGAGAGAGGAATGGCTCATTTGCAGGCACCCCGAAGGTAATATGCGCGGAGAACGATCTGGCGCTCGACATAGTGACTTCGAAGCCGTTCCGCGGGAACATCTTCGTGAAGGGGAGGGCGAAGGACAAGTCGTGTCGACAGAGTTACGCCAACAACGGCACCAACTCCTACTCGTTGCCACTCGGAAAGTGCGGAATGCAGCGTTTGCGATCGGTAGGCAGAGGGAGAGAGAGAGAAATGAGAATGTTCTTGTGCAGGCGAACCCGCGGGGCGTCAACTTCATGGTCACCGTCATCGTCTCGTTCCATCCGGCCGGATTCATAACGAAAAACGACAGAGCGTTCCACGTCAAATGCTTCTACATGGAGCCAGATGAGATCGTCACTCAGAACATTGACGTTAGGTGAGTGAAGAGAGCACCTCGACGTCACAACTGTTTCCATTTGAAGCATGATCCCGACGACAGAGCTCTCCGACAGTATGTCGATGCCAAAGTGCGAGTATTCGGTCCGTCGCGACGGTCCGAACGGTCCGACGCTCACTTACGCGAACGTGGGCGACACGGTGTTCCACGTGTGGGAGTGCTCTCCGGCAGACATGGGGATGCTCGTCAAGAAGTGCTTCGTGACGGACGGAGACGGAGAGGATCACGCGGTCGTCGACTTCGACGGGTGTGCCACCGATCCGTTTCTGCTCAGCGAGCTGTCTTACGATGCTTCTCTTATGAGAGCTCACGCTTCGAGTCAAGTGTTCAAGTACGCGGATTCGAATCAGCTCTATTTCACGTGTCAGATCAGATTGTGTCAGAAGCAGATGGGGATGTGTCAGGAAGTGACGGTGAGATATCCGATCAGTTTCAGTTTAATTCAAATCGTTTCAGCCGCCGAGTTGTGGAGCCAAGAAACTCGAAAACGAGGCAGTGGGAGGCAACCGGACGAAGAGAGAATCGCCGATGGAGACGAACGACTTCGAGATCGACGTGGCGACTTCCGAACTGCTGGTGCTCGATCCGGCAGACAGAGGTCTTCTGGCTCCGTCGCCGTTCTGTGTGCCCCGACTGCTCCTCCCCGTCCTTCCTCTCATCCTCATTACCGTTGTTTCTCTGACTGTCGTCTCGACCGCCCTTGTCATTCGGCGACAGCAGCACAAGAAAGATCTCGATGTGATACAATCAGCTAACTATTATTAACTATTTTATTTGTTTTAACTTATGCCCTACATTCCCTTCTACGGTTTCCTTTCTCCGCTTTTCTATTTCAACAAAACTTTCATCGAACTCTCCCGAAAGCCAGGAAAATCTCTTTCTTTTTTTGTGTTTCTCTCTTTCTGTGATGTCTTTTCAAGTATATTTCAGTGACATCTTATTTATTTTTACGAGTGAACTTTCCCACAGAACAAAAAATTACTTTTATCTGACGCAACTAAAACGAAACAGTGAGAAAGGTCGCAGGAACTAGAAGAGCGGGCGCTTTTAGAAGTCGATTCCGATGGTCGGCGCGAAGAGTCCAGATCCTCCGGTCTGGAGAGTTCTTCCTTGCTGACGGTCCCACCAGAGGATCTTTCCATCCAGACAAGCTTCGTTCGACTTGTCCTGTAAAACAAAATCACATTGAATTGTCCGATTAATACGTTTACTCACCATTGGAACGAACATGAGGCGGGTGTAGATGTAGAACAACGCGAAGACTGTTCCCACGTAGAGGAAGACGGTGCGTGGGGTGAAGCGGAAGAACTCAGCTTGAGTCATATCGGCCGAATACCAGCGGAACATCGCCGGATCCATCGTAACACCCTCCTTGTACTTGAAGCTATGTGGATCGAATTCACGACGGAGATACTCTTTCTTCAGAATTTCTTTCACGCGGTATCTGAAATAACGGTTAAAGAATTTTCTCTCAAAAATGTTTGATTTGGTAAAATTAGAGAAGTGCGCTCTTTCGGTAGTTATCGATATCTGTTGAAAAAAGAGCTTACCTCCACAAAACGGCCTTCTTCTCATCTTCGGACAAATTGTATTCATGTCCTGGCAAAAACTCTGTCTTTCCTGAAAAAACTTTATTTAGTTTCAAAAATTCAAATTATAGCATTTGCAAAAGATAAGTAAATCGATAGACGCTTACCGTGGGTTTCGAAGTATCCGAGCACCGGGTCCTGCCAAAGCTTCGGCGACTTGATGTTTTGGTTTGCGGCCGGTCGCAAAAGTCTCAGCGCCAACTGCATTTCGGTTCTACCTGAAAATATGCTAACTTTTCAGAGAAAAGAAACAAAGAAATGCGAGTGAAAATAATTTTCGGACAACTTGTCTAAACGACACTCCTATCTTCCGCCACCGCGCGTTGTTTATCGTAAATTTTCATTTCGTACGCCAAGCAAAAACATTTTAAAGATATTTATGAAATAGCATCTAAAACATTCTCAGATCGCATTTTTTCAGGAGGTGACGAAGCTTGGATACGAAGTCATGTCCAAAAACGAGTCTGTGAAACCTGCGTCTACGTCGCGTAAGCGATTAACAACGAGAAACTTGTAGTTCAACTTCCAATTCAGATGCTTCGTCCAGCACCAATGCATTCGAACTTGAGGATTTCACTCAAATCGACGAACCATCTCCACTCGATCGAGTGAGTCGTTCTCATTAAGATCAATTACTCTTACGAGTGCAGATTCTCGCGGACGGACGAAATTACAATGGCGGAAACTGGACAAGCGAAGAGCTGAAGAAGCTGTTCGATGGAGTCCATAAGTATGGTACCGGCAAAGGAGCGGTCAATTATATATTTCGGAATCTTGTGCAGCAACGGTCAGAAATAGAAATCAAGTGAGTGGAATCATTTGGCGAAAGCATAGTATTTTTGATTTCCAGAGCAAAAATTGATGAAATCCGTGAGATCATCAAGGAGCACAGAGAGACCATTTTGCCGGAGTTTTATCGCAAGCGATGGATAGAGAGTGGTCATAGAAATATTGTTCCTCCGCTGAATAGTGAGGTGAATGCGGACGAAAGTTGGATGAGTATCATAGCCAAAGTTAACAACCATCATCATACGTCCCTCAACAAGTCTCGAAATCCGATGAGAGAAGCTTTCGATGTGAGAAAAGCTTTCTTGAACTCGTTTTCAATCTATTAGGTTTACAGAAATCGTTTCGCGAGTTCTCAAAAAAGTCGAAAGTGCAGGAAAACGCTCAAGTGACGTCCTTGCACTCAGCAAAAGCATTCACCACAGACAGGCAGACCATCCGCTGGCCGCTCATCTATCAGTTCATGAGAGCTTGTGCATCCCTGGAAGAGCAAATGCCGGCGTTAAATGAACTCGGTACCGACGGAAAAGAAAACTAAGCGTGACAATTCATTTACAGAAGCGGCAATTGTTGCTAACGTTCTAGACACGATTGAAGACGAGGCGTCGACAATTCCAAACAAGGAGAAGGCGATTATGGCTGGTGTTTTCAATGAGTGTCAGTTGAGCGACTTCCGTTTCTGCGAGCAAGACTATCCCCCTGATATCCGATCCGCAACACAGTTGTATGTTGATCCATTGCGTACACGTGCTCATGGAGTGCCGGAAGTAGCAGCGGATGTTGAGACCCTAGCATATAACAAGCCATCCACTTCATCGAACTGATCTCTGCATCATCACGGTTTCATTCACACACTTTGTTATTATTACAGTTTATCGAAATGAATCTAGTAAAAGTGACAGAAAAGAAAGCGAAACCCGCATCAAGTCCCACAAGCCTCGTGTTTATAGCTGTCTGAATCGAGGAGATCTGATGTTTGCCGACGAGTCGGCCGTCGTGTCCGTCGGTTGGAAGTTTTTCGTTTCTTCGATGACCTGATCAAAGATCACCTCGATGCCGAGCCACGTTTCCTTGCCGATCGGAATCAGCCAGTGCGGCTTCACTTGGAATGCGAACCACGCTGGAAGAGAGAAAATTCTCGATCGGGTACGAAACTTCCCACTTACTCTTCATATCAGGCGGCAGTTCCAACACGTACACGTACTTTGTCGGCGTGTTCTTCTTTATCCAGTCCGTCGCTCCACCTGTCGCTGTCCCCAACATGTCAGCCGCCGTACCAACCCGATACTTGGTCTCCCGATATGCGAAAACTCGGTCGGCTGCCTTGTTCGCCAGCGCTTCCTGAAATTCAAGAAGTTACCGGTAATTTTCTCTGAATTCAGGTGAAGATCTCGAACTCCCGACGCACCAGTTCTTTGATATCCTGCGGATAAGTTCTCTTGTGATAGTTGTACGGAAGGATCCAGAGCTGTCCGTGAGTGTGCATCGAAACAAGTGCGTAAAGACGACCGTAGAGTTCGGAAGACATGACAAAGTCGCGAACAGCCCTGCAAAACAGGGAAGTTCTTGTTCCGCTGACCGCCAAAACGAATCGGCAGATGGCTGATAAGGAAACGAGAACACAACGCATACTGTACCTGGACTCGGGTTCCGAAAACGGATACGGTCCCTGGAACTCGTCGGAGCACGGATTATTGAATGGATAGCTCTTCTGTGAGAAACCAATGTCGTAGTTGCGGTTGAGGTCGACACCCTCGCAGCATATGTCCGTCTGGAAGGGCCCTGTGCCTGTGCAGTTCTCGGGAGCCCTGTTCTTTCGCCATTGACGGATCTGTAAAACGGCCCGAGATGTTCGTGGTCTCTTTTTGGCTGTCTTCTGACCATGGCCCTCGAGGAAGTGCGCGAATAGACGAAGCCATCCGGATTGAGAACGGGGAACACGTAGATGTCGAGTGTCTCCACGTACTTGGTGATCTTATCGTCGACGAGGTAGCCATTGACCAGCTGAAAACAAACAAGTCGCTCAGTGTAATCCTCCCCCGCTTCCTCTCTCTCTCTCTCTCTTCTCACCTTTTCAATGAAATAAACGGCTACGTGGAAAGCGGGCCACTCTCTGGCATGGTTCCCACCGTCCAGCCACACGGCGATCTTCCGTCGTCCAGCAGGCGCCGGCTTCCCGATGCGCACTCCGAGCAGCGGCCGTCCTTCGCGACTCCGTCCGATCGTCTTCAACTGCACAAACGACGGATTGTCGTGGGCGACTCCCTTCACGTAGTCCTCGAACAGCGGCCAGTCGTTGTAGACGGTCAGGTCGAAGTAGGGCGTTCGTGCTCCGCCACTCACCCCGTTCGCCCTGAAACGTGTCTTTGTCTTCTTCTCGAGACTTGTTTCTCCTATTGTTCTCGAATTTCAGCGCCTTCTGCCTCCCTCTCTCTCAACAAGGTCAACCACACATAGTGTTACATCTTCAGGGCAGACAGCCGCGCACGAACTGCCTCCCTCACCCAAACGCAAACAAAAAGTGGTTATCAGGGAGGCAGATGTCCAGGCTGTTACTATCATAATCAGTGAACGAACAACGACTGGATTAGTGTCATTTAATCGATTCACGGGACACTCCGAACAACTGAAAAAAAGAGATATCGGTCGGCAGGTGGGCGACGATCGCGGGGGATTCTCTCTAATGTTTGTGATTTATAGGTTGTAAGAAAGCAGGAAGTGGTGTGGATTTCAGAAGAGAGAACCTGTTCCAGACAGGCGAAAGCGTCTAGTCGAAGGGAAAGAGGGAAGAGGACGGAGGAGGCTCGCAACGACTCGCTTACCAGAAGACGACGGCGACGAGTAGGTAGAGAGACGGGCGCACGAACATCTCGCGGTGGCCGAAGACGTGTGGCGCAGATAACCAACTGACTGCAGCTGCCAAGGGGGCGGACGAGGACTATATCAGCGACCGACACACAGCGGAGAGTGGGGAGAGATGGCAGCAAAGGGGAGAGGGCGCAACTAAATAATACCGAATAATAACACCGAGGTGAGGCAAATTGAAGAGCGAAAGAGGAGGAGGAGGGAGAGGAGGAGGGCGGTGGCGACGACGACGATGGCGACAGCGGCAAGTGTAAAAAGTGTGAAAGTGTATCGAAGAAGCATCTATCAATCTCAGCCCTGAAGAAGTGGAACTATTTCAATACTGGAATCGACGAGAGGGACACGCGAGAGGAAGTGGCAGGGGATGGCTCGTCTCACCACCACGTCCACGCGATCCCCACAGCCGCCACGACGAGTTGGTGGAGATCCCGCCGTTGGGAGTCTCGTGGTCTCCGTCTAGAAGATCCGATTTCAGCAGATCACGTGAGGAGATGACCCTTCGAGGCATTCAATTCGGGGACCGTGGAGATCGTCGAGTTGTCGAGATGGTAGTACGGTAAGTATAGTTTTTGGAGACTTTCTCGATTTGATTATTTTTCATACAACTTGAAAACGGTCCTTAAAATAGCCGTTCATTTTTGCCCAAAAGAGTAGGGCAACAATTGCGACGTGGTGTTCACAGACACAGTACATTTCTACCTCTACGGCCTCTTTACGGGGACACTATGGAAGAGGTGGTCGATTTTCGGCTCCTCGACGCGCTTTGGACACTGTGAATACCTGCGAAAGCTTCTACTATCAGATGCCATTGAAATAGCCTGCAACCGAGGAGAGCTCTGCCGGAAAATCATTATATCTCGAGATTGATAAGAGATATCAAAAAGTTGTCAACAGCAAACTTGCAGTCCTAGTTATTATCTACAAGTTTGCTATTGACAACATTTTGATATCTCTTATCAATCTTGAGATATAGTGATTCTCCGGCAGAGCTCTCTTCGGATGCGGGTTCATTTCGATGGCATCTGATAAATAGTAGTTGCCCAGATATTTAGTCTCAAAGTGCCTCCATTTTCGAGAAGGAGCTGGTCTTTGAGCACTTCAAAATATCTGGAAAACTAGAAGATTCGCGTTGTTCGACAGTATGCGGGATCGATGACCAGTAGGAAAAGTGTACCCTTGCAAGTCTATAGCTACATCTGGAATGTTAGGAACCGAACCTTCTAGAACACGGGCAGTGCTTTTTGGCATCTGGGGGACTTCTCCCCTACTCTCTCGATCAGTTCACATTCAACATCAGCCCCGTAATCATTCCTCTCTCTCGCACGCGCGCGTCTTCTCGCCTTCGTTTTGGTAAATTACCTCTTGCCGTCTGCCACCACCATCCGAATCGTTTGTTTCCACTTGTTTGCGGGCATTGCCAATAACCATCGATGAGGAGAAAGAGGCGACTAATCGAATTAGTACTTACTGCGGAATGCAAACAATACGAACATAAGAGGAAGGCGCTCGAACAAGATATCAAAAGAGAGAGAGAACTTCTTCATTACAACCGTTTACTTTTGGTGCTGGAGCTCGTGTCGAACATTGCGAATGAGAGCTCGCGCAGTTTACGCAGGATCGACTCCATCGACGAGCGGTCAGTGGGATTCTTTGTCCAGCACATCTTCAGGGCGATTTCTGAGACGATGCGAGGAGTGGCGTCGGGGAACGACATTCGGTAGTCGTTGCAGAAGATCTTGGCCCTCGTCTGCAGGTTGTTCATGCCCGGATAGGGGTCCGTTCCGTCCGCGTAGATCTCCCACATGAGCACTCCTGAAACACGAGAAGTGCTCTCAATCGTCTCGATTCTAAACTACCGAACGCCCACACATCGCTCTTCAGCGAATACAGTTTGTCTTGGAGAACCTCCGGAGCCAGCCATTTCACAGGCACCTTCCCCAGCGTATCATCGTGCATTTCGGTTCGTTTATCGTCCGAAAGTCCAAAATCGGATATCTTGATTTGCTGGAAGAAAAAGAGATGGATCTGGAGAGGGAAAGGGTGGAAAAGAGTACATCGGTGGCCGAAAGAAGGCAGTTTCGGGCGGCGATGTCGCGGTGCAGACACGCCTTCTTCTCGAGGTACGCGAGCCCGTCGGCCGATTCGATGCAGAAACGGAGACGTTCCGACTGCGTCAGTTTCCCTTTCTTGTTCCGAAGATGCGAGAGAAGGGAACCGTCTGAACAGGCGGTCGAGTGACGATTGGAAGAGAACAGAACTCACGGGGGCACATCTCCATGACAATCATGAGGGGGTGAGCGTGAACGGCGAGCCCTGAAAGAAGGAGACGTCATCAGAAGCCCCCCGCTCGAATGCAAACACGAGAAACCCGAGACTCTGGCACTCACACGTCAAACCACTCACCGATGATGCGGACGATGTGCGGATGACGATACTTTCGCATGAGCCTCGCCTCCTTCATGAATGCGGCACGTGTCTCGCGAGTCATCTGCGTGCGCATCGTCTTCACAGCCACCTCGACCTTCTGTCCGTTGACGGTGCACTCGGCCAGCGACACCTAAACAGCAATGGTAGGCGAGAGAGAGCACTAATCGATAACCTCTCCGAATGCTCCTTCTCCGAGTTTCTTGACGAAAACGACGCTCTCGTGCTCGATAATCCAATCGGCTCTCCCGACGGCAGCCTTCAGTTTGACTCCGGAAGCCTTCGTGACAGGAGTGTTCGTGGATCTGAAACAATCTGTGTCTCTCTCTTCCGAGTGATCTCTCACATGTGCCATTGAACAAGTCGTTCGAGACTCTTCTCCCGATGTCCCTCGAACCAGAAGTTTCCGCCGTCGGAGCTCACCGAAAAGTTGTGCAGTTTCCCATCGTGTCGGACCGAAAGAATCATCGCCATTTTGCCTTAAACCATCCAACGTCTTCAACGTCTTCTTCTTCTCGCGCTCACCGTTCACTTCGGATGCTCTGAACAGAAAGTTGCCGTGCTTCAGAAGCAACTCGTCGGCGTCCTGCCTCTGGAGCACTCCATGGAACCAGTCCGTCGTCTGTCTATCCGAATATTCTTTCGCCGATGTGTCCGTTACACTTCCAGACATCTGAATTGCTCTCGTTCTCTTTTCACTCACACTTCCCCTCACTTTCTTTGGTTTTTTGAAAAATTGAAATGATCCTCAGTGTTTGTTTTTCATTTTCTTGTTTTTAATTGTATCATCACGCCGTCGAATGTCATCATCATAGCACATTTCAGCACACACTTTATTTCGGGAGAAAGAAAGAAAAATGAACAGAAAGTTTGGGGAAAAGACACAATTACCAACTCATTGCATAAGCTTTCGCTCTCCCACTATGTACATTAAAAAGCGCCAATTTGAAAAATTCCTAGTTTTGCGGGAGTGGGGGGATTTTGTGAATTGAATAAGAGCAGAATCTAATAAAATTTGAGTGAAAAGGTAATGAAAAGAAAAAGAGGTCTCCTCCCCACCTTCACCGAACATTTTTCACCAAAACGTTTATGTATTGTTGGTTCAAGTGTTACAAAAACGAGCATTAATTTGAATCGGAGGGGAGAAGAAGAAAGAAAGGGAAAAGCGGAAATATACACTAGAGCCGATGCGGCGTATTTCCAGTTTGACTGAAAAATACGCGCACAAAGATTCCACAAATAACAGTCAGAATAAGTCAAATAAGCAAATTTTTGCAAGATTTGCTCATGAATACACTACGAGTTGGTTCAAATCGAAACGCGGTGTGTACAGTACAAATGGGAATAGGTGCGACTGCGACTCGTGATAACGGAGACAGAAGACCTAGATACAGCATGAAGTGGACAGAAAAAAGGTGCATGTAATGTGGAAGAGGAAGGGGTGGGTATTCTATGAAATGTGACAAAAGGGAGAACAAAGAATTCGAATAAAATGATTTACGGTGCAGAGAATAAGGCGCTTCAGACTAGTTGCAGGGATGTTCGGGAAAGTTGAATGACGATCGTGTTCACGCGCAGCACCGAGATGAAGCAGAAAATTTAAATTCTCTGGACTTTATCCGAAACAATGACAGGATTATTCTTTCGAATAGCTTCACGTTCCATTGTTTTGTAGTCGAACTGGCAGTCGTGAGCTTTGTCATAGCGATGTTCTCCGCAGTACAATCCTCCGCATCTACACGAAAAACCTGCAAAAAAAAGAGTTCCAAATGCAATGAATTGTTCTAATTGTAGGAAATTCTACAAAATTTGAATCAAAACTCACCAGTAAGTCCGACCCGTTTTTTACACATATGGCATCTATTGGCTTTTTTCACCGGAACAGGGGCGTCTACGACGACTGTCGTGGGTGCGGTGCTCTCAGCAGCCCTAGAAAACCACTTTTCGAAAATATATAATAGTACGTTTAGACACTCACGTCACGGCATCTTCAATAGGTGTGGAGGAGATGTTGACAGTTTCGTCACATTCCAGCTTCACAGTTACGTCCGAGGCGCTCACGGCTGCTTTCGAGCACAAATCCATGCTCGGAAGCTCGGATTTCAGGGCGGATGACGTAGCGGCCATAGAGGAAGGAGAAACAACTGAAATCAAGAGTTCTTTCGCTTGATTGTTTTACACTGATAGACTATGTTATGTGGTCATGAGACCAGCTGATAAAGAATCGATCAGCGACCAGTCGTGCGAATGACTACACGCCAGGTTCATGCGAATCAACGCATTGAGACTCAGAGAAAGCAGTCTGACGCGCGAGATTAGATTTACGCGTAGAGATAGGATCAGTTTCCTCTCACAGCTTGTTAAATGAATAATGCACGAATTCGTCATAACTTGGCCACATCAAAATGAGCAAAGCTCCGAAGAAGACCAAAAGTAACGAGGAATACCAAAGTACCAGCTATCCAAAAGTCACGTAGCGCCCCACGAAAATTGCAACGATTAGTAATATTGATCTAGATCAGGTAGTACTTTTATAGCGATAAAACTTACCAGGGGAGGTAAGTCGAACAGCATCCTGCTGACGCTTCAGCGTATTTTTGAAACACTGAGAGCAATAGCCCTCAGTGGCGGAGGCTCCAAAAAATCCGCAACCGGCGCGGCAGGAAGGAGCGGTCTGAGCTTGCTGTTGTTCGTTCTCCATTGGTGGACCTGAGCGACGCCCTGAAAAACACAATTGAGAAACATTGGAGGAAATTTGCGAAAAAACGGTAGAGAAGATGTAACAGTGAAACGAGACGAGGAAAACGTCATCATGTGATCAACCTTCAACGCCTAGGTTACGAACATACTCCCAGTTCTCTCAACTATTACGCAAGTTCCACTTCGCGCGCACGGCGGTCTCTGTCATCAATCAATTGGGAATTGGATTTTGGTAGTGAAAACGCTACGACCGGGGGCAAGGCAACTTCAAGCAACGGGGTTACCGAGGAAGTGAAACTGGGGCTCGGCGAAATGAGCTCGCGCTTTCAGACAGGTGGAAAATGAAACCAGTAAAACCGATTTAGATGACTTATAATCAAGAATGAATTGAAGTTTTACGTCCCCAGTTTCGTTTGCGGATACTCACTTTTGAACATCGGGTAGAGAGATAGGTGCGGTGAGTTAGTGAGATCGAATGTGAAATGAATTTCTTTTAGCGAGACATCGATCGATAACATCGACGTGTCATCGATTTATTAACACGAGACATTACGCTGCTGTCACGAGAAAATCATTGGTAAAAGTATAGAAAAGTGATAAACTGCGGGGAGAGAAGGACAGCCTTTCTGCGGCGGCGAAGAAGCAACTCTCATATGACCGAACACGAAAGAGGCAGGTCACAAGGTGAAATGCAGTAAAGAACCACCAGCGGGGAAGAGAAGAGAGGCATTCAACAAAAGTGACTGACTGAACCGACTTAGAGCGAAGGGCGCACGTCACGCGAAAAAGCGATAGACTTTCTCTGCCGCGCTCTCGCACACATACACAAACTGCCACGGGGGAGGAAAGACCCTTTCCCTCTTTCCTAGTATTACGCGGTGGACTTGCCACCCTTTCACGGAAAGCACTTTTCTTCCGCCAAAATGATTCATCGACGGGAGGAAATGTGTCACAGCGGTCGAAATCTTGAACCATTCTCTCAAAACAAAATCAAGCGAAAAACATCTCACAAATAATATCTCGAGACAATACAAATCAACTTATTCAATCACCGTCACATTCTAAAATAAGTTACGAAATGAATTCCACAAGGATGACGCAATTTAAACTCTCTCATGTCAAAATCTTTCGGTTGCTACAGAGAAGAGGACGGCGCGATGAGAACAAAGAAAACTTTCGTTTTCCTATGAGAATCTATTCGAAATGTTGAGAGTGGCAAGTGACAGCCGGCGGGTAAAAGTAAAAACTCGCAACGGACAATTGCCTTTCGGGAATTTCAGTGCACGGGCGAACCATGCGACGATGAGAACATTCGTTTGTCTATTGAAACGGTAATAAAAGACAGTTATTTTCATACACGCGATTTCTCACGTGACAGCGACGCAAAGAGCGCGTGCGCCCCCCAAAGACACGCATCTCGCAACCAGACAGCTGCCTCGTCTCCGTACACTGCCGCAGCGCATGATCGAGCGTCGTCTCTCTTTTTCACTCGGTGCGTTGTGGCCGCACGAGACAAATTTACATCCGCACTAGTACTACTGAAAAACGAACTTTTGACAAGCGAGGATGATGTAACATGCCTGGTTGAATTCAAACATGTCATCTATAGTGTTGACGAACTGCGAAGACGCCTACTCAATGGGTACTTTAGTTTGAATGACTGATAAGCATGATAAGATACTAATATTAAAGTGTGGCGATACGAGCAAGTGATTGTTGATTGATAATGCAATTGGGATACAGTGAATATGGTAAACGAGCAATACAATGAGAGAAGAGCTGACTCAAACAAGAACTTTATACGTTATGCGTAGAAGAACAGACTATGCTCATTGGAAAATGACTCATACATACGTGGTTTAGGCATGAGCTTGAAGTGAAGCCCTGGCCGATGTGAGAATGAAAAACTGGCGGCAGAGAAGCGAGATAGCTGCTGAAAGTGTGGGGGGGGGGGGGGGTGTGGGTGTGGTCAAATGACTAACGCAAAGTACATCCATTGCCCGCGTAGTGCACTCTGGCGGCCCTTTCAGCCGGCCTCAAGTTCACCCAGACCGACTTGGAAACGACGCACTGCTTCCCGAACTAATAGTGCAAAGGAACTAAACTGGATCAAGCGACCGTGAAAAATTGTAGAATCGTAGGAAAGAAACGTTCCTTAAACTGAGTCGTAGATGGTGATTCTGATGTTTCACACTAAATAAATAGGATAAGGAACTGATTGTCGGAAACTTCTAGAGCTTTCGAAAGATTTCGAAATAGACGAACGAAATGAATAAAGTAAAATACTCTTAGAAGTATTATAGAAAAGCAAGTTGTGCATTTGCTACGGTTTCGAATATTGCCATGTCAAGTGAAATTGGGAAATACATAACATTGAGAACAACTAAATAATTTGATTTCGAAACTAAATGGAAATGGAAATAATTTCTCTCGAAACTATATGACCACTCGAGAGAATTGGGAAAGTGGTCCAAAGAGATCTTCTCGACAATTATTTCGCTTATTGGGTTCGCTTATGGGGACATCGTTGAAGGCTTCTGGATGATTTTCTGATAAAGAATGTAGTTTTGATTGTTTACAGCTTAAATCTGAATCACAAAAATGGTATTCGGCATCGGTAGAGTGGAGCCGACTGTGTAGAGAAGCCGAGCGCGCGGGTACACGTGGAGGTGAACGCGAGGCACAGAGGGTCACCAACGCGACGCGTCCAAGTGGTTGCGACAGACTGGCAAGCCAAGGCAGGCACCACCACCGCCCCTGCTATCGACCGACATCACACGATGACAATTTGTGTACGCGACGCGGCCGCAGCGCAGCGCTCTGCTGAACAAACGGGAAAGAGTGTGAGGCGAGCGGAAAATCAGATGACACTGTTCGCGAAAGACTGGGTTTGTCCGAGAGAAAAGGTGTTTCTGGTTCAGCCCACGGGACGCAGCGCCGCCGACCAAGCTGTTTCTCCGTCTCTATTCGTTTCAACTGATTTCTAATTACCCTGTGTATATTTTTTCGCCGGCAAGACCCTCAATTCTTTGTGAGAGCAAGTATTGATTACTCGTCTCTAGAATAACAAACATACGTGTCATTCAGGCAACATGGTCGCTTCGACTACATTGGATTCACGGACAATTGACAAGATTGGAAAGCATAGAAGCAAGCGTGTGAGAGTTGATTTCCCCATGGAAGGCGAGAGACAAAGAAAAAAGAGCCACTCGGGATTAGAAGAAAGTATGTAAACGCGGTTGATTCGCACAAAAAGGAAGTTGGAGCGCCAAAAGATGCGTTTTGAGGCGGAAGTCACTTGAGTGTTTGCGTGTCTGCCGTTTCTGACCTATTGATTAGGCAGCGAACAGAGAATACGTGTTTTGCGGAGCACAACGTTCGGATCTTGTTTTTGTTCGTCACTGCCAAGGAAGTGAGTCGAAAACAATTTCTGCGAGCTCCCCCTCCCCCTCGAGCATGTACTCGGTCGTCATTTCGCAGAATCTGACTCATATTCTCGCTTTTTTCAGCTGCGTTTCAGCCTGTTTTCTGAAAAAGGGAGCGCGCGCAAAAGCCCCCGCGTTTTCCTCATCAAAAATTCTTAGATGATGTTAGTGGAAAGAAGAATGTGCGCGCTTTCTGCTGAATAGAAAATTTTCTAATAATAAGCGACAGAGCGGATTGAGAGCCGAAGAAATATTTTTAATACATTTAAAAAAAACAAGAAAGCGATCAAAAAGTTGCGCCTAAATACATGAAACATTTCAAAATCTGAACCTCTTTCAGAATTTTTAAAGCACACATAAGCAAATGAAGTGTTCTTCTTTTCCTTAAAAATTAAAAAAAAACGCGAAAAACTATCGATTTGACAAAAAAACGGCGAAATCTGAACACAGGGAGACGAAAAACCGTGCGGAGGTGTGGTCGCCTTCGAAAACATTCACAGCGCCACAAGACCATCGACTTGTAAAACTGCGTGCGCCTTTAACCGGGAAGCGGCGCGCCAAATTTTCGCAATTCGTGTGATTCATGGAATTTGGAATAATCCGGAAATCGTCGGATTTGATTTCACAGTGATTATGGCGTATTTGTCAGAGCATACTTGAATTTGTGAAAAGAATCGATACAACGAGGGGGAAAAACATGACGACCTTTGAAGAGGGTTCGACACAACGTAGTGTAGGTAGAGGCACCCGAATATTCGCACGGCTGCTTGTTATCCGAACACGAGAGCCGAGCAAATAATCGAACGCAGAGAATGAGTCGGTTGGTGAGAAAACCAGATCCAGACACAAGGAACAGATAAAAAAATGAAGGTCGGGGCAAGAGGACAAGTAAGATTGGACGGGAAGAGGGTTATTTATCGGAGACGGAGATCGTAGGTCTCGACGTACGCGGCTAGCTCGGTGACTCACGTAACGAGCCAAGGCCGCGCGCTATACAGCCAATTACGCCCTCAATTCGCAGAAAAGGATCAGTTATCCGTTCTAGAATCATTTAGAATATGATTAGCTACAGTACTCTCGAGAGACAGATGCTTTCCGGATTTCACCTGCATTTGAATTCAGAAAACGGCGGAGGGCGCATGGATGACGGAGAAGGGGCAAGGCACGGACTACCAACTACTTAGCGGCCGTCAAAAACAGGACCTAGTCAGTAAACAAAATTGGTCGGGGGCGCTGACGACGACGTGTACTATTTTTGTTTTCAACCACCAACCCGAACGCGTTTTCGTCGCGACCACCACCACCCGTCGACCGGGAGAGGAGACATGATAGTGCTTTACTAAATATTTTCAAGTTTTCGTTTCCGTTTTCTTCAAAATGAGGCCCTCTTTGAAAATGCATCCGCATCAGAGACGCACACAACGGAAGGGGGAAGGAGAAGAAGGCTTAAAACTGAAAAAAAAGAAGACGACGACGAGTTGGCTATTTTTCACAACAGGGACCGAACACCAAAAGGCTCTCGAAGAAGACGAATGAGACGGAAAATACGAGGAAGACGGAGAGAACGAGAGAAAGAGAGGTGGAAAAGAAAGAGGGAAAGACATTTTCCCTGAAGAGTTCTTTGGGACATAACATATGTTTCCTGTTTTCAACGTGTGATTACATCATAAATTGGAAAGTGAATCGATCGTCGTCGGAAAAACAGAGAGACAGAGAGACAAAGAGAGAGAGAGAGAGAGAGAGAGAGAGAGAGAGAGAGAGAGAGAGAGAGAGAGAGAGAGAGAGAGAGAGAGAGAGAGAGAGAGAGAGAGAGAGAGAGAGAGACAGAGAGAGACAGAGAGAGACAGAGAGAGACAGACAGACAGAGAGAGACAGAGACAAAGAGAGACAGAGAGAGAGAGACAGACAGACAGAGACAGACAGACAGAGAGAGACAGAGACAAAGAGAGACAGAGAGAGAGAGAGAAACAAAGAGAGAGAGAGACAGACAGGCGAATCGATGTAATCGCGACATAAAAAAAACTCGCTCTCTCCCTCTCTCTCTTCCCCCTTTCTCTCTCTTTTCCCCCTTCCGACCGCCCGTCGACGACGACGACGGCACCTTCCTCTCCCAACGATCGAGGGGGCAAACAAGGGAATAACTTGTAGAGGCATCCTCCCACTTCCAGCCGCCGTCGCCGCCGCCAAAAACTAACAGAGAGTCGTCGTTTGTTTTTTGAATCTATCCGATTTCGCGCCGCGGTTATTTCGAGAATGTTTGTTGGAAAGTCGACGACAGCGTGAAGATCAAATCGACAACACACATGTGATCGGGTTTTGGCGCGAATGTTTCGTTGAACACAAACGTGATCAACAGACTGATATCACTGATAAGAAGCGTTTTGGGGGAACAAGCGAAAATGCCGGAAAGGGAAGAATGGACGGGAATGCTCTGTGAGCGCCCACTAGAACAGCTGGGCGCGCGCGCCGGTCGTCTTCGTAAAGCGGCTCTCTCGGAGCAGGAGAATTCGGGAGTCTTCCGGTGGCAGGTCGGCCCCCGGTTCAAAAGAGCACACAAGGCGCCCGGGGTGTGTGTGCTCAGACGAGTCAACGATGCTGAGCAAACAACCGCTGGCGCGAGGGTTTCGACTGGTTCATTGGGCTTCAACTCGTTTTATTTTCATCCTCAGCGCGGTGTCAAATAAATCGTACATAGTTATTTATGTACGACTCGGAAGCCTATTCGGCTCCATTTGCAATGAGAAAAAGGCTGTGTTGTGGCGTAGCCAACGGTTAAATTAGGTTTCTTATTTTTTCCCATAATATTTTTATGCAATCATAATATTATCAACCAACAACAGAAAACAAATGAATAGAATAAAGCGACAAAATCAGTCGGTGATATTTGGGAACAGGGGCGATGGGATAAACAATAGATTATGGAAGCGTTCTGAGAACTGCTCTGAGTCAGTTTACGGAGCACATCTACCGACGAATCTCGGGTACAAGCAGACGTCACGGATGTGGTGAGTGTTGGTTAGCCAGCAGATGAAACGCTCGAGACCAAGACCATATCCTCCGTGTGGAACACTTCCGTACTTCCGTTGGTCCATGTACCAGAAGTAGTTCTTTGGATCGATACCGGCCTTTCCGAAGGCGGCGAGCATCTGTTCTTCCTTCCAGATACGCATTGAGCCTCCAACAATCTCTCCGACACCTGGCATGAGGAGATCAACAGACTCGGTCAACTCGTTATCCTCAGCGCAACGTGGCATGTAGAACGCCTTGATTCCGGCTGGGAAGCGGTTGAGAAGAATTGGCTGAAAAATGAGATTTATACATAATTATTTTATGAACAAACTCCTTACCACTCCGATAGTATCAGTCATTTTTCTCTCGGCAGCCTCCGCAATATCTTCTCCATACACAAACTTTTCGCCGTTTTCATTGCGGACATCATGCTCCTGAAGCCAAGTAATAGCGTCTTTGTATGCCATTCTCTTGAACGGACGAGCTGGTGGTTTGTATTCCTGAATGAAGCTATAGGATACAATGAGCAAAACGAATAGAACGTACAGGGTTGACAAACTCGATCAACGACTTCGTTACCGGATCAGCGAGCAGACGGTCAACGGTGTCACAGACGAGAGATTCAATACGGTCCATGAGCTGATCAAAGCTGATGAAAGCACATTCAGCTTCGACGTGTTGGTACTCAGACAGATGTCGGCGCGTTCTCGACTTCTCAGCTCTGTAAATATATGTGTTTCGTGTATTTTGTTAATTATGCGGTTTCCTACCTATAAGACTGGGCAATGCAGTAAACATCTCCGAGGGCTGCGTTGCAAGTTTCAAGGTAAAGTTGAGAGGACTGCGTCAAATAAGCAGGCTCGCCATAGTAGTCGAGTCCGAAAAGAGTGGATCCTCCTTCAACTTGCGTCTGCACCAACGTTGGTGGAGCAACCTCGGTGTAGCCGGCAGCAAAGAAGTGCTCTCTCATGGCGCGAGTGGCAGCGGCACGAATTCGAAGAATTCGGGATGCGTTCTCTCCGCGAATGACAAGATGACGGTTGTCGAGCATAACGTCCACTCCAGCCGATTCGTTGAGAACGTTGTCGATTCCTCCGGCGGGAGCCTTTCCGATAACCTCCCAGTAGTCAACAGTCAATTCATGTCCATCTGGTGCTGATTTACCATCTGGCAGCTGAAAACCCATTTTCAAAAGATTACTTTGGAAAAAGAAAAAAAACTCACCGCTTTGATTACACCGTACACTTGAATCGAAGTCTCGGTGGACAGAGTTACGGCGTCATAGCTTTGGCACTGAAATAAATGTTTGGTTTTTTAAATGTTCCGCTTCCTACCAGCTTGTTGTTAAGCACGCATTGGATGAAACCGTATCCATCCCTCAAGACGAGGAACATAAGAGACTTTCCTTGACGACGCAGACGATGCACCCAGGCCTTGATGGATACTCTTTGGTCACGGTGTTGCGTCGACTCCCCGATCTTGATCACCTTAGCTTCTGGCAAAGACTTGTCAAGAGAGAAAGTGATTTTCTTGGCTTCTTCCAGAGCAGCATGCTGCTGTTCTTCAGCCTCCTTCTCTCTATCGGCCGCCTTTTCCGACTTCTTTTTCTCCGCCTCGTACTTCTTCACGGCCTTCTTAATAGCGGCTTTCGCAGCTGGCTCCCAGATTTCACCGTCCTCAATCTTCTTCTTGATTAAGAACTCTCCGGTGTTGTTGGACAGAAGCATAGCCTGAGCATGAGAAAAGTTCTATGATACCCAAGAACTTTCAGTTACCTGCACAAGCGTAGCCAACGGCTGATCTGCCGATCCAGAGTTTTGGTCAGATCCAGCATCGATGTCAATGTAGATCTTCGACATTATTACCTGAAAACAATAATAGAACAGTCTTTAATGGGATCCCATAGGAGGATTGTAAATATCAACAAGGAAGACCTACTTAGAGAGTAAAGTCTAAGAGGCGGGCGAAGCTTAATATGGAAGTAAGTTTGGCCTAAAGAATAATTCAATATCGTTCCCTTCTGAGGTATTCGTGAGAATTTATGCAATGAAAGAAAAGAAAAAATCTGATGAAAATGCTGTCCAAAGTCAGATTGTGCAATTGTTGGAAATTGTCGTCAACTTCGATGCCTGCGGAAGTCTTTGGTTTATCGAATTTAGCACTCGAGAAGTGTCTGACAAAACAGCAGAGAAAGAATAAGATTTTATGTAATGAACATTATCTAATACAAGTTGTTAATAAAGCCCAAACTGATTAATCAACTGATTAGGAGCAAGAAACACGTTTCAAGATTTTGTCATACGGTATTCCACAGCATTGCTTGTGTTTTGTACGCAGGCGTTACAACTTACGACTTTTCAGATATTACTCTTTTTGATTGCGCATGTGATTTTATTTCCGTAATTGAGCTTACAAGCTCATTTTATCAGGGCGTATTGAAACATGTTAACGATGCCGTTATTGATTCTTTCTTATGTTCCCGTGAATTGTTTCTATTATTGTTATCGATTCGTTCCAGACTTTATTTCTTCCAGGAATGAACCGTCTCCTGCAGCAGTCCGTCTCGCGCGGATCATTGGCTGTTCGTGCCACCTCAAACGTCACTGTTCGATCACCAGCTCCGAACCAAATCACTCAGAAAAACGCCCAGTTCGACAAAGTAACCCACACTGGCCAAGTAAGCGAAAAAGTGTCCATACTCCCTCAACTCTTCGACTTTCTAGGCATGGGATCAGGCAGATTATCGCCTTCAACGCTTCGACACTTCTGCCAAGACTGTCAATCCGAATGTAGCGATGCATCTAATCGATCAGCGTCCGCCAGAGGATTGCGGTGACAAGCGTGTTGTCTTCTGTGACGGAGGACATCCGGCTCTCGGCCACCCCAAAGTCTACATCAATCTGGTAAGCTTCATTCGATTCGAGAAATAAGTGCAAGGTGTGCTGTGATAATCGAGCACATTTCTATCATTTTTGATAGAAAAGACTGCAAAAAAGCTGTCAACCGCTAATACCTGACTTCACAACTAAAACCCAACAGATAAAACAATAAATATTTTCCAGGACAAGCCAGGAGTGCACGCTTGTGGCTATTGCGGAAATCGATTCTTCAACTCGCACGTCACGAAAGGAGACGACCTTCAGATCCAGCACCTCAACTGCTAAGTGTTTTAGACTCGGCTCTAGTAAACTCTGTATGCAACATAGCACATTTTCACTATCATTTCATCTAAATGTTTGAATGAACCGAACAAAACGGATGGGATATTTCGACAATAGTGGGATAAATACAACGAACACTTTGGGAACAGGGAGATCGGAAATTAACGGGGACAAAATTATTTAATGTGGAGTGTGAAGAACGGGTATTTCAGAGCCTCATTACAGGTGATTCGCTTGCTCGGATCGAGAGCTGTCATTCCGTCCATGAGACTGCGGAAGGATTGAACCTAAAAATGTAGTCATTATCCAATCAGCCATATCGTGAAAATTAACCGAAGATGAGCACCGCTAATGACTATTTAATTTTCGCTCACAGAAAAATCCCCGCTCCAGAAAATTAACGAAGCGAAGAGGAACATGGAGCGGTCCCGAACTGGGATCCTATAGGTGACAAGCAAACCTGTTACCATCTGCACTAAATGAGACACTCACCTGCTCAACCTGCTCGCGACTCAAACGTTGCCCAGCAATTAGCTCAGTCTCTAGGTCGCGGGTTGGTTTGAGATTGGCCAGGACAGTTATCTGAAAATGTGAAGATGTGGATGAAAAGAGGGAAGAAGATGAGCCACCTTGTCGCGTTGGGTTACTTTATCGACTTCATGGTACAACAGATTACAGTTGGCATCGAAGTGCTGATCCTTGAACTGGGACTTGCGAACGAGTCTGTTCGGGTATTTGCCCTTGATGTCTGTGAACAGCTTCAGCATGTGATTGTTCGAACGTCCCGGAAACATGATCTTCCCAGTGTACACTTCATACAAGGTCACTGCGACGGACCACAAGTCTATTGCGTAGTCGTGACGTACTCCGAGCACTGAAAACGAGCAATTAACAAACGATGGGAGAGGTGAAACTCACTGATTTCGGGAGCACGATAGAAACGAGAAACCAAGTAGGGAGCCAATTCTTGTTCGTTCACTCGCCCGGCGGATCCGAAATCACACAATTTCAGTGTCAACTTCGACTCATTGACAAGAATATTGTCAGGTTTGATATCGGCATGGACGAATTCCAATTTTTTGAGAAGTCGAAGAGCGAGAAGCAGCTGTTGAGCGTAACTCCGAACTGCTTTCAAATGCAGCCCATCCTTCTGTCCGTATTTTTTGAGAAGCTCTCGCAAGTTCATACTGGAAAATATTTGTTTATGCTTAACAGAAAAATGACGAAATACCTCAAATTTTCGAAAACCAAACAAAGATGGTTATGATGCTTGAAAGTGCGGAAGAGTCGAAGACAATGATACTTGTCTTCCTTGTCAGCTTCGTTCAGTTTTCGGAGAACTTCCAATTCACGAAGTCCCGTCTTGTACATAATCTCATTATTTCTGATAATCTTCACCGCAACAGTGTTGTTTTTAGTCTGGTCCGTACATCTGCACACGTTTCCGAAGACACCAGCGCCAGTGAAACCCACGACGCGGTACCGGGTATCGAGAACCTCTCCGATCCGGACACCTGAAACAGAGATTATTGAAAAAGTGTTTTCGAGCAGAACTACTCACGATAATATCCTTCAACGTCGTCCCAGTTGTCTTTCAATGTATCGTGAACCGCTCCACTGTGCCCGTCGATGGTTGTGCTGTCTTGCGGAAGTTCCTCGTTATCAGCGAACATATCGAAGCCAGTGTCCGCTTCCTCCTTCTTCTTCTTAGCTTCCGCTTCTAACTTCGCCTTCTTCTCCTCCGCGTCCTTCTCTTCCAGTTTCGTGTGCCAGTCTTCTTTGTGTTCTTGTTCCTTCACTCGCTGGAGCACTTCGTCCACGTTCTTTTCGTCGGCGTCTTTGATATGAACCATTTTATCACGAAGCCCTTCGAAGAAGTCTGTCGGAGTTTCAGTGTCACTTTGAACGTTAGCCGGAGTCGATGAGCCACTTCCCTGCTCACTTCCGAAACGGGTCTGAAAAATTAATGATATGAAGAGGTGTGGGTATGACAAAATCTGTCTTCCCAGATTTTGTCTGCCCCGATTCTTAGGTTTTTCCAGATTTTCCTCGAAGAGGATGATTATCGAAGAGGTGATTATCCTCGAAGAGGTGATTACTTTTTGAAAACTAACCGTTTTTATGAGCTCTCTCGCCTCTTGTAGCTGCCGATCTTCCTCGTCTTCCGAGTCGGAACTGCTGTCTTCAGTGTCTTCACTCTTCTTCCCTTTCGACTCAACAGTTCCACTTCTGGGCGTACTACTACTCTCCTCTCGCGGAGTCTGAAACGAGATGATTGATTGAAAATTCAAATTTTTTAAACTCACATTCTCGGTGCTACCTTCAATTTGTTTCAAAATTTGGAGTCTTCGCTTCCTCGCCTCTTCAATCTTTTTCTGCTCATCGTCAGAGTCCGCGTCGAGGTTCCATTCCACGCCCTTCGTTTCTTCTTCTCGCTTTCTGTCGTCTCTTCTTCTATCCGCTCCTCGTCTTCTGTCCGGACTTCTACGATCTCTCGATCTGTCCCGCCCCGAACCTCTTTCGTCTCTTCTTCCATCGCGACGATCATCGCGCTTCGGTCTAGAAGACCTATCGAAGCTTCTATCTCTGGAAAAATACAATGGTTTCCCGATACTCTTCACCAAAACAATACCTTCTGTCTCCACGATCAGGTCGATAGTCTCGTCGTCGATCTACATTATCTCTCCTTCTCTGAGCCTCTCTCCTTTCCCTGCTACGAGATCTGTCCCTTCTCTCCGCTTCTCTTCTCTCTCTAAGCTCCTTCTCTCTCCTTTCAGCACTTCTAGATCGCTCACGTCGTTCACGACTTCTAGATCGCTCTCTACGATCCCTACTTCTAGACCTTTTGTTTCTGACAGGACTTTTAGATGGCTCTTTCTTTGCCGGGCTTCGCGATCTTTCTTTTCGGTCTCTGTGTTTCGAATCCTTTTCTTTTTCTTCTTTCTCCGACTCTTCCGCGAGAACTCGACGCTTCGCCGGAGGCTCATCCTCTACCTTCTCCTTCTCTCGCTTGTGTTTCTTTTCCTTCTTATGCTTCTTCTCTTTCTTATGTTTCTTCTCCTTTTTGTGCTTCTTCTTTTTCTCTAAAACATATCAAGTTATTTATTTGTCGGTTCACTGTAATTACCTTTCAGAGATCTCTCCGAGTCTGTTCTTTTTCTCTTCTCACTACCTGATTCCGATGCTCGCTCGTCAGACGAAGTATCCACATCGGACTTCACCTCGCCTTCTTCCTCGACACGATTTTCCATATTTCGGACGAATTGGCAATCTGAAAGTAATAAAAACTGAGTTTCATTTGCTTTTCTTCATGCTTATTGCACACTTTCAACCGCCAGCCAAGCCGCTCGCGAGAACATAGTTCCTGCTGACACTGAGTTTCGGGATGACGTAACATCTTCTTGATGTGGTGAAAGAAGGTGCGCAAAAGAGAATTATCTTAAAAGAAGATTGAGCGAGAGTGAAAGATTTAGAGGTCTATTTGTTGATCGATTGAACACAATATAAAACAATGATGTAAAAACCAGAGTATTTTAAACTTGAGAAAAATGGGAAGCATATTATATTTCGGTCAATTAGAACAAAGAGAAGTAAATGAAGAACAGGAGGGGAAATGGAAATGTCCCCCATTGCACTTACACTAAGCGGGTGTCATGACAACACCACCATGGTAACGGGAACAGCTGCCGACGGTTTGATGATCATCCAAGACTTTTTAAAAAATAAGATCTCTCAGAGAAATTTCAAATGGAGAAACTAATGGAATCGCTTGAAGTTTTTTCATTAAATAAACGAAAGCTAAAGGTTTGGAAAAAGGTGTGTGAGTGACACTTGAAGAAATTTGTATTTATTAAATATTAATACTTATGAATCAATTATTCTTTCAGAAAGCAAAGTATCGAAAAGAACCAAAAGATAAAAGCAGGAAAAACAGGAAATTCTGCGGCAAGAGGACGACGTTCGCATCGAACACAATCAAATTTCGAAAAGTTGCTGCGAGTATCGGAAAATGCGTCAGTGCACCATGCCAGAGTAACGCCAGCTATATTACCCTGTTTTTTTTTAAATTTAGTTTTGTAAAATTTTATGAATCTCGAGGGAAAAGTGAATGGTAAAAAATAGTTTTTAAAAAATTCACCGCATTCAAAAAATTTTCACAATTGCTTTGGTTCGTTGCGAGACCATTGCTCATTTTAAGTTATGTCCCTTTAAAGTTACAGTGCTCACGAAATTTCTCGTTTCACTTCCAACAAAATTTCGTCACTCTTTCTTTTCGAACCAATTTCCGGAAAACAGACTGAGTTAAACTCAGTAAAACAATTTTCCAACTATTCTTCTGCGTTTTCAGGCAACATGTTTACTAGCAATTTATTTTCGTACCCTTAGGAATTTCTTTAACTTCGTTCTAAAAAATGATAAAAAAATCTACTTTTTTTCAGAAAAAATGATATCGGTTGGAATTCGACTAACCGAACAGGTTTTTCCCGAGCCGGAAGAGCAGATTGCCAAGCTGCCTGCGACCATAAGTGAGAGCCCGGTGATGGAACTGAATGGTATCGACAAAAACGGAAAAGCTCATGTAGTTCACTTAGAACGAGTCCTCAGTTTAATCTCAATTTCAGATCAATCGGATTGTTCTATCTCGAAGTGCAGATGTTGAACTGTTGCGTGTAGAGTCTCCGTCTCGAATATGGGTTCGTCTGTCGAATCACATCACTGACGAAACGCTTACCTTCAGGGAACCGTGAGTATTTCAAAACTCTCGAGTATTTTCTTAAATAATTGAATCAGATTCGACCTCCGACCAGCAAAAAACCAAAAAGTTGGTGACTACGTACTTGTTCCGAGCGACGAGCGAGTCTTTCGCCGATGCAAGATCCTGGAAATCAGTACTACGGGCCGTGTTAAAGTGTTTTGCATTGACGATGCCGTTGTCCATTGGGTGTCATCCGAGTGTCTCGCCGAAATGGCTGAGCACTACATGTTCTTCCCATGGCAAGCCATTCTTGTTTCGATGGTCGGCGTTTATCCAGCTATGCAGTCTCTCGGATCTGTATGCAATCATAAGTTAGATTATTCATAAGTGTTGCATTTGCAGGAGCCTGAATGGACGACTGAAGTTTGCGATCATCTCAGCGAAATCCTCACAACCTTCCTGCTTCTCAAAGTCGAAGTTGTGCTTTCAAGTGTCGTGTTCAACGACTATGCAAGGCCGTTACCGGTCCTCTTGTATGGACTTGAAAACGATGATCACCGAACCATCTCCATAGCCGACGTTCTTTCCAAAAAACTTCCTCACGCTGTCGTCTCTATGAAAATTATCGATGCGGCAGTTCATGAAGTCTATGAAACAGCCGAAAAAGAAGTAGAGCCGGAAACTATCCTCGAGATTCACACAAGTCTCCCTCTTGATTGGAAAAATACGAGTAAAACAGAAGAGATCAAACCAGATGTATCTTTAATGACACCATTAATGGAAGACAGCGATTGGGATCCAATGCAGAACACTATTAAAATGCTCACAGTTGGAGAACTGGCGGAGAGGTTTTTGACAACAAATATATTCGTTTGAACTGTTTTTCCTTGCAGGTTCAAGTTTCCAGAAAAAGGAGAAAACGGCGAGGATCGTATTATGCTCTCAGTCGAGGGACGCTGTACGAAGAGTCCCTATGAGTGGTATGCGCGCCCCATTATCAAGTCAGACAGCACTTGCCCTTCTTGCCTAATCTTTTGTATACAGAGTTGGAAAAAACGATGTTGGGGAGCTTGTTCCATGGAAGATTGGTGAGGAAGGACTAAAAGAAGTTGATAAAGTGGACTGGATGACATACGGAAACGATCAGTTGCTGAGTTTCGCGGAACAGCTCGACACGTATTATTCGAACTCGAAAAATCGGAAACCTTTGAAAGGCGAAGAAATGTAGTTTAGCCAAATAATTTGTTTTCTAGCAGTAATTTTTCAGTAAACAAATGCGAAGTCGCAACTGCCAAGTGTTCGCCGTTTGTGCTGTCAATGAAGAGAAGGCAATGTTCACAGGCGAGTGGCAGAGAGTTCTGATTCTCAGCTGCGACGACTTTGCGGAAGTTCGGTTTTTGGATTCAGGAGGACGTGACATGGTCCTGACCAGTTCGCTGTATCGTATTCACCAACAGTAAGTGTGAAGCTGTGTCCCGATTATTATTTCGCTTATCAGGCATTGTCGCTTCCCGCCAATGTGCCTTCAGTTCTCAATGCATGGTACCTGCTCACGGATCAACAAAATAAGTAAGTGGCATTTTCTTATCAAAACGTCTATTCAAAAATTAGGTAACTCAGGAGTGGACAAAAAATGGAATATAAACGAATCATCCAAATTCAAAGCATGCCTACGAGAAGACGTTCCAATTTTCATCGACTTGAAGGATTGTGAGTGACCACTTTTCTACATGTACAGTTAACGGATTCTTGTTCAGTTGCTCAACTCATCCCTCCATCTGAAAATGACCCCCGACCGCACATGAAGGAACACGTATTCATGGCTCGAGACGTGAAGGTAAGCAGTCAGTGAAGGATTCTTCAAATAACTAATTTTTCAGTATCTTGGCGAGTCGAAGACTGTTCGAGATCGTTTCGTCGGTCCTACAGCCGACGTGTCAGAGAATGATCCTGTGCGCTGGCCGGTTTAAAAATGTTCTCTTTTCCCCGACTGGTTTATGTGATTTGCCTCAAAAACAGAACCCTTTAAAGCGTGAACTTTGTAAAGAATAAACAACGATTTTTTTTTCAAAAAAACGTTTCTCCTGAGTTGAGAGTAGTGGCGTGTGTTATTTTGCCAAGAATGAGTGGGATCGAGTTCGAAGCTCGTATGAAATCGGGGAGCCCCGAAGATGAAAAGAAGGTGAGAGCGGAGCAATGAGAGGAGCAGGACGATGATTGTAGTTGCACAAATGGCTCGAATCAATTATTTTCCGTTATTTCCATTATTGGACCCCAGTCAATTGTCAGAATATCATGAAGCGATACGAGGTTTACGAATTGTGTCTCCGCGCGAGAGAGATGTTCTGGACACAGCCACTCTACAGACACGTAAGTGACTGCTTCCGACAGTTGACACTTGGCTCACAGGTGGAAGTGCCGGTGACTATTGTCGGAGACATCCACGGCCAATTCGAGGATCTGAAGATGATGTTCGACATGAACGGATGGCCGTTCAGCGATGAGGAAGCGAAGGAAATATGCAGAGATATGCTCAAGAGGAACAACCGACCGCTCGTTCTGCCGAATGTTCTCGGGTCGGGAACCGATCGGCAAGCCGGCCCCAAGAGCTATTTGTTCCTCGGAGACTACGTTGATCGGGGGCCCTACTCGATTGAGGTCGTTCTGATGCTGTTCGCAATGCACCTCCGTTGGCCGGATCGGATCACATTGCTCAGAGGGAATCACGAGTCCCGACCGGTCAATCGACAGTACGGCTTCTATGGAGAGTGCTCCCGTAGGTACAGTGAGAGGTGAGCATCCGAAGGAAGGCGTCGAGCGCGATGATGGCGTTTCAGGATCTACGAAGTGTTCCAACTGGCGTTCAACACGATGCCTCTGACTGCTTTCGTCAATAAGAGGATCATGTGTATGCACGGGGGCATTTCTGAGGAACTTTTCGATTTGAAGCAGGTAATTCTCCATTCCCCTTCCCTCCCATCCATTTCCATGTACAGCTCGACGCTCTCAAACGACCGATCGATACTCCGGACGTCGGAATCATTGCCGATTTGACATGGGCCGATCCGGAGCCGGAGATTGACATGTACAAGGAGTCGCCGCGTGGCGCGGGCAGAATATTCGGAGCCAAGGCGGTCGAAGAGTTCTGCAATCACTTCCAGCTCGACTTGATAGTCAGAGCGCATCAGGTCGTTCAGGACGGCTACGAGTTCTTCGCCGACAGAAAGCTCGTCACCATCTTCTCGGCGCCCTTCTACTGCGGACAGACGAACAACGTGGCGTCGATGTTGAACATTGATAAGGATATGGTGAGAACGATTAAGGAGTGAATATTGGGGAATCGATGATTTCAGGTCGCCTCGTTCATGCTCATCAAGCCAGTAATGGAAGTGAAAGAGAACATGAATGTGGGAGAGAAGGCCGAAGATAACAAATGAGCGACAAGAATTCACAATTATTTTCACTGTCTGATATCGTATAATAAATCCTTATCTCTTTCGAGATCCTCTTCTGAGACATGCACAATGATAACGAAGATACACACGTACACCTCACACCTCACGGTCATTTTACCCAAGGCTTCAGAGTGTCTTGCTATTTGGCAAGGGTATAGTCTATATATACGGCGGATTATCATGCAGATTTTTTGATAAAACAAATTAAGTGTGTTGAATGAATGGGTATACACAAAAAAAGCACCCGGAAAAGAAACAGAAATTGATTTTTGTCAGTGCGCCGATTTTTCAAAACGAAAATTGGTCAAAAATGAGTTGCGAATGGTTGAATTTAAACGTGGACTCGGGATGTCATGATTCGGAAATATAAAAAGGGACGAACTCAATTCGTACGCGATTCAATTCTTTCCGCTCGTTTACACTTATTAAGAATGAAAGTGAGTTTTGCTGTCCCTCAGATCGTTGTTTCCAAGAGCATCCAGTCGCAGTTTTTGTCGGAGAACACTTCCCATCGCCTTCTTCTTTTCCAAATGATCTACCTTCTCAACACGCTCATCGCCTCGGTCTTCCTGTTGGTCGGATGTGGCAAGAAGAAGGAGAACAAGTTGGCGAAGGACGTGAAGAGCAAGGAGGCGAGCAAGCAAGCGGAACTGATGCCGATGCCCGTCCCCGTACCGCCCCGCCCTCCTCAGCCGCCGGCACCGCCTTCTGCGCCTCCCGCGGAACCCGCACCGGCGGCTCCGGAAGAACCAAAGGCCAAGGAATCGCCGGCGAAGGAGAAGTCGAAGGTGGAGCCGAAGTCGAGCAATTCAAAGAAATCGAAGAAATCGAAGAAAGAGGAGAAATCGAAGAAGTCGAAAAAGTCGAAAAAATCGAAAAAATCGAAGAAAGAGGAGAAGAAGGATGAGAAGAAGGAGGAGAAAAAGGTGAGTGTTTGAGAGATTTGATAAATGATAAGATGTTGACACAGGATGATGATGGGTACGAGAACTGCGCCGATATGACACCGGAAGAGCTGAAGAAGATAGCTGAGCAAGCGGAAGAGAAGAAGGACAAGAAGGATGATAAGAAGGACGAAGAGAAGAAGGATGAGGATAAGAAGGATGATAAAAAGGACGAGAAGAAGGAGGAGAAGAAGGAGGAAAAGAAGGAGGACAAGAAAGAGGACAAGAAAGAGGACAAGAAAGATGAGAAGGAGGACAAGAAGGATGATAAGGAGGAGGAGAAGAAGGAATAGGAACGTATCACTGATTTATGGATAATGAATATTTTATTGAAATTGATTGTTTGATACCATGACTGGTTTCGGTAACACGCGGAACTCGCCGTCGCTCATCATCAGTTCGTCCTCAGTACAACCGGACACGCGACGTCTCTATCGCTCTTATCATAAGACATCTTCGGTCTCTTTCATCCTCGTCGTTGCGTTTCATTTGGAATCTAGTTCCTATTCGCCCGCACACCTTTCCAACACCCACTCACTTTCGTGATTTCTTATTTCAACAGATTCTTTCTCTTTGAACTTCCTAGTTCCAGATGTCTCCGCCGCTTCTGATCAAAAACGGAACCGTCGTCAATGAGGATGGTATGTTCAAGGCGGACGTGCTCGTCAAGAACGGAATCATTTTGTTCGTATTTTCCGCGAGCGAATCTCCCAAAGATGCCCCCTTTTCAGAGAGGTCGCTCCGTCGATCGCCGAGTTTCCTGGTGTCGAAGTGGTCGATGCGACGGATCGGTTGGTGATTCCGGGTGGAATCGATCCGCACACTCACATGCAGATGCCCTACATGGGAGAGGTGACGAAGGATGACTTCTTGAAAGGAACCGAGGCCGCCGTCGCCGGAGGAACCACTATGGTGAGAGTTCGCAAGAGTCCACCAGCTCACCCGCATAAATACAGATTATCGATTTCTGTGTCCCTGATCACCGAAACGGCGAGTCGTTGGTGGACGGATACAAGAAGTGGAGGGGTTGGGCGGATGCGAAGGTTTGCTGTGACTACGCACTGTCGGTGGCTATCACTATGTGGCGACCGGAGACTGCTGAGCAGATGGCAACTATCACTAGTCAGGAATACGGTAGAAGAAGGGGAAGGGACGGTCACTGAATATCTATCATTGAAGGTGTCAATTCGTTCAAATTCTACATGGCTTACGAGGGAACTCTTATGGTTCATGACGACGAGCTCTACAGAGGAATGCAGGAGTGTGCAAAGTTGCGGGCTCTCGCACGGGTTCACGCCGAGAACGGAAGTGTCATCAAGGAGAGAGAGGTGGATCTGTTGGCGAAGGGAGTCACCGGACCGGAGGGACACACGCAGAGCCGTCCCGAAGAGGTATTCCTCTGCACATGTATCCAAGGGAATGGGAGCTTTCAGATTGAAGCGGAAGCCACGAACCGTGCGTGCGTGCTCGCTTCCCAGGCGAACTGCCCACTGTACGTGGTTCACGTGATGACTCGCGGAGCAGCCGCGGCGATTGCTCAGCACAGAGCCCAGGGCGCCATTGTGTTCGGAGAGCCGATTGCCGCCGGTCTGGCTCTCGATGGATCGC
The DNA here is from genome assembly GCA_963932285.1 of Caenorhabditis macrosperma. Lineage (NCBI taxonomy): Eukaryota > Metazoa > Nematoda > Chromadorea > Rhabditida > Rhabditidae > Caenorhabditis > Caenorhabditis macrosperma. Next base: position 7,373,132 of record OZ010622.1, read on the forward strand.
ACTACTACGACGAGGACTGGCTCCATGCCGCCAGATACGTGATGTCTCCGCCACTCAGCCGCGATCCGACGACTCCAGAACTTCTGATGAAGCTTCTCGCGGCGTTCGTTTCAGAGGTCTCTCGCCAAACGAAGAGTTGTCTGGTTTCAGAGGTGAACTGCATCTGACGGGAACTGACAATTGCACCTACGACTGCAGACAAAAGTCACTGGGAAAGTAAGCACAGAGAAGGGATCAGGCCTTAATGAATTGCTTCTGAACAGGGGAAACTTCACGAAGATTCCGAACGGGATCAACGGAGTCGAGGACCGGATGTCGGTCGTGTGGGAGAAGGGAGTGCACTCGGGGATCATCGATCCGATGCGCTACGTGTCGATCACCAGTGCCACCGCTGCCAAGATCTTCAATGTTTACCCGAAGAAGGGGCGCATCGCAGTCGGTTCCGATGCGGATATTGTGGTTTTCAATCCGAATAAGATACGGACCATCTCGAAAGACACTCATCACCACGTGCGTTTCACATTGGAAATCGGACTATGAAGGCGTTGGTTTCAGAATCTCGACTTCAATATTTTCGAAGGAATCAAGTGTCACGGAGTGGCAGAGATCACCATCTCGCGGTGAGGGGACACATTGATAGCACATGATGTGTTCTCTTTTTCAGCGGTCGGATTGTGTGGGCCAACGGGAAACTGCAGACAGTGCCTGGATCGGGAAGATTCGTTCCGCTTCCGACGAACTCTCCGTTCGTCTTCGCATCTCATGAGAAGAGGGCGGAACGGAAGGAACCGCGAAAGGTCGAGAGACTCGATAACTGACTGTTTGACCCGAATAAATACACTTTATTACTTCTCAAATCGAGTCCTACATCGGCCTCTGCCTCCTCCTTCTACTCGGTCTTCAACGCTTTCCGCTTCTTCTTGCTGTCCGCTTCGAGAATCTGTCGAACCTCTTCGTTCGATATCCTCACGCCATCCTCATCACTCTCTGAAATGACACGTCGTTCTACTATTTATACTTGATTATGCTATAATCTGAATTATAATAGAAGCCATTCAGAAGCCATGCACGTACCAGTGACCTCTTCAATAGTCGGCCCTTCTCCTCCTCGCAGAGCAGTCAGCCATCTTCTCTGGAACGGTCGCACCAGAAGCGGCAGCATAACGACGATGGCTCCCCAGAGTCCGTTGAACAGAAGACGTCCGAATGCGTCGCCCGTGTACTTGCTGATGGTCTCCGACCACGTTCGCGGTCTCTCGAATCCCCGCAAATAGTTCTCGTGCTTCTCCCTGAAACCAATCGACTCACATCCACAAAGCGATCTCTCTCTCTCTCACAAAAGTTTCGTGTGATCCTCCTTCGTCGCTCTCAGCTCCTTTTCGATCTCGGCGATCCTCTTCTTGTAGTCAATCTCGTCGTCGTCCTTCTTCTCGTGCGCATTCTTCAACGCCTCCACTGCCTTCAGAAGGATCTCTTCGTGGCTCTTCAACTCGGCTATGTTGTTGATAAACTTGTCTTCCAGCTCTTTTCTGAAACAAATGTAGATCAAAAGAAGCCTCTAGAACAGTACCTTCTGTGATGATCTTTCTCGAATTTGACATCTGGAGAGCAGCCGAGAACCACCGAGATGCTTGAAATTGTGGGGAAGTTGTCAATCTTTGAAAAAGTTCCATCACTCACCAAACGACCGAAATCAATAAGCAGCGCATGGCGAAAGAGACGCAGAAGTGTCTTCGGAGGCCACGACGACTTGGCTGATCTTCGGCGAGAGACAGCGGGAGACGGAGACGACGAGACGGCGGAAGAATCCTGTTCGATACAATCTCGACCTGCAATCGGCCGACGAGGCGGGAAACAAGTACAAAAACACGATGATGTGTAAAAATTGTTTGACAACTCAAAGGAGAAGCAACAAGACACCCTTCTATCGGACGCCAAGGAGATCTCTCCCGTAGAATCATTATATCTCGAAATTGATACGAGAAAACAGCAAACTTGTAGATCTCAACTAGGACTACAAGTGTTTTGTTGACAACTTTTTGATATCTCTTATTAATCTCGAGATATATTGATTCTCCGGCAGAGCTCTCCTTGGTTTTGATGTCATTCGTTTTATTCCCCATTTACACAAACCAACATGGGTCACAAAAACAGAGAAACAGGCAAAAAAGGAACTTTTATTTTTGTTCATTTTCCATTTTTTTTCAAAGATCGTCATGTTTTCTTGAGTTTTCATAAATTGGCACCACATACTACTTCCATTCCACAGTTTCACCCGGGATGCAATTATCACCCATCAATTTCAAAGGGAACTTGGCAGAAACATTGAATGAGCTCCATTATGTAGAAAAAAGGTTGATGTATAATATAGTTTATTAGCTCGAAAAGCAGGTATAAACATAGAAATTATAGAATTTCGGTTGAACATGTAATAAGTTAAAATTAAAGAGGACGCATAGAGACCATGGGAAAAGGTTTTCAAATCATGTTACAATATTCAGAATATGTGTGTTTAGAGTATTTTATTTACTGTGTGACGAAAAACTCGCAGAACAAGTCTTCGTCCACATCGACCCCGATCGCTTCGTGGATGACTGCGTCGTTCACAAACACTTCGGGGGCGGCATGCACTGCGATTTGATGAGCCAAGTTTTGTTGGATGCTTTCAGCCAGCTTCTGCTCGGTTGGTCCTGGTTCTGGAACACTCATGAGCATGGTTGGCGGTGCCTGGTTGAGCCGAGTTTCTTGCAAGTGAGCTAGATCTTTGATTTGCTGACCAACGTGATCGATTTGTTGCTGTAATAGTTTTTGTCAAACAAGTTAATCGTATGCTTCAATTCATACCTGAGTGTTCATGTGCTCCATTCCGATCATGTATTCCGGCACATTCTCATGCTCCTGGAAATGGAAAAGTGTTTTAAAATAGAAACCAAAGATAGAACTCAACGAACCACTTCATGGACAAGCACTTGTTGGCGAGTGTCATGCAGGAACCCAGTTTCGATTCCCAAGTTCGAGATTGAGCTAACATCGTTAATCAAAGAAAGAAGAGAGTCATTCTGCAAGACGACAAAGGGTAAAATAGAGCTAAAGCGTGTGAGGAACAGAAAAAACAGAAAGGAAAGACACATACATGGCCCGTCCAGTTTGACTGTACAACATTGAAGCTTCAAACGATATAAACGCTTACCTTGAACTCTTCGCCGGTAGTCAATTCGCTTTTGTTTTCCTTCCCGGTCTTTTCCAATTCTTTAACGGTTTTCGAGTGCTCTCCATCAGTAAGACCGTCAAGAAGCTCTTCGACCATCTTAAATAGGATCACGTTTTTGGCTTTAAATCTTCAGTTAACTCACGTCAGAAAACTCGGTGATATCTCCAACAAACTTCCGCATCGACTGAACTTCCGACGCATTGGATCTGTCCCCGTAAGTGCGTAGGAAGAGATCCGTGTCTTCTTTCGTCATTGTCGACCAGGTGGAGTCGTAAATGGGAGCGAAAGAGGAGTATGGTCCGTACGATAGGTAGTTCATGGGAGCCTGCGAGTACAGTCGGTGATCGGCCATTTGTATCAAACCAGTCGTTCCTTCTTCTAGCGGACCGACAATGTCTCCGAGAGTCACGCGCCGTGGAGAATTGTTCTCATTGAACTTATCTTCCGAGCACCCAGCCACCAAGTTCAGAACGACTGTTCCATTCTTTTGAGACAAGAATCCAAGTTTCGCTTTGGTATTCTTGGCGTCAAGAAGACGTGCAGATAGACGTTCTCGCACTTTAGCATCGGCGTTCTGCAGACAGTCTTCAGAAGTCATATCGTCTCTGACGATACTCTTTCGTCGGTTTACTGGACGGTCAGAAGTGACTGAAGACAGTGGGCGAATGCCAACCAACTCGAAAGGTATCTGAAAGAAGGCATGAGTAATCGATTGAACAAAGAACGTAATGTTCTTACCTGGTTAGCAAAAGGGAGTGTGTGGAAAAGATAGCGGAGATACTGTTCGCCGAAGTAATAGTTGATGAGATTCGAGAGACGGTTGGCAGCGAGATAGAACACTGTGTTGGGCTGATTGTAAACCATCGCGTTGGCCACAATCAACTGACAATCTGCTTTCATCGCTGGCAACGAAATGTACTTTCCGTCTTCTATCTTCTCTCTACAAAACGTTGCATTACTTCTATGCAATAATCGATCGAAACGAAGTACCTTATAGTTTGCATGTCCATTGGCTCCTTGATAACTTCTCTGTAATCCGGTGCCATCGACGGAGTCACGGGCAGAACAAAGTATTGCTCCGGATCTTTCTCGATAAGTTTCCGGAGTATGTGATCTTGCATGAGCTGAATCGGTGAATATGAGGAGAACGACGGGGGTTTCCGGGCGGGTGGTGGAGTTTCCTCTTTCACAACTTCTTGAACTTCCTCAATACCGAGTTCCTTCTCCTTTTCTCGTTCCGCGTCTCTCTGTGCTTTTCTAGCCAATATCTTCTTCTTTTTCAAGTGATAATCCGTGAGCGGAGCTCGCTTTCGTTTCCGTCCGCCTACACCTCCCGGCGTTTTCCGTGAAGGGGTAGCACCGCCATCGCCAGAATCGTCTGACTCTTCTTCATCGCTCTTCTCCGGATCACTGTTGTCATCTCTGTACTCGTCATCTTCTGGTTCTTCCTTTTTGACTCGTTTCGCTGCACGAGCAGATGTCCGAGGAACCACAGGTGTGGCTGAAGATGGAGTTGCTCCACCGCCTGAAAATATTACATTTTTTGAACATATTTTCAAACAAAGCCCTACCTCATAATATATTTTAATTTTGAAAGAATTTTGTAATTTCTTGATTGATAGCTTACTTAACAATAAAAAAATAAATTTGAAGTTTAGATATGTTTTATGAAAGAAAGACTGTTTTTCTATTTTCACTTATTCGTATTTTTAAAACTGCTACTGTAGAAGAAGTGAACAATATAAAATTTATTTTTAAAAAACGTACGTCCTCTTCTGGTAGATGGAGGTGCACCAACCATCGATCTTCTGCTTGTTTCTTCTTCAGGCATCAACGAATTGCGGCTCAAATAATAGAAAACGTTAGAATAGCGTTCGAACGTGAGCTCGAATCAATGGACACTGGCGAGTACTCACAGCAGATGGTCGTTCGAATTACGTCAAGTGGAGCGCGTTTGCTGCATCACTTGGGGGGAGGGGGACGAGGTCATTCTCCGGCATAAGTATTGACTACGTTCGAAACGGAGATGTGGGAAAACAAAACTGGTGAATGGCTTCCGGGAATCTTGAAAATTTTATATCACTGAGGCAAAGGCAGGGAGATTATATTTAACAGAGGAAAGATGTGTTGGGAACCGAGAATGGATGTAATAAATTAAATTTGGCAATAGTCTTTTTTGTGGATCGACGCCGAATTAGGTGTAGTAAAACTGTGTCAGATTGCGTCTGAGGAATGCAATAGAGCATTGAAATCGGAATTAGACAAGAATGATAAAGACGCGGTTCGCATTGCTGATGATGGAAGACGTGTAAAGCACAGACACTGGAATAGGAACGAGTTTGAGGGGTGGGAAGGAACGGGGGTACAAGCGGACTTCGGCGCCTAGAAATTCGGAATATGGTGAAAGATGGGAAACCCGTCGACATGAAAAGATTATGGGATGGGCAAACATCGGAAAGTTCAGGCAGAGCGACCTGAAGGAGGAGATAGGACAAGAGGAGAGGACAGTTTCTAGAAGAGGACACTCGATCTGTTTTTTATTATTCTCACGAGTATGACTTCTTCGAAAAACCGAAATTTGTGCATATCGCACGGATGTACATGGTACATGAGGGAAAAATAACAGGACCTGGGGGACATAATTATTACTAAATTAAACATTATTAGGGAGCAAGGGGGAAGTGGGTGCGCTGAACACATACGAGTACTATTATTCACTAAAAATCGCAGATAAAACGGAGGGGATGACTGGGTTGGTGGATCACAGACAAGGAGAGGAAGGCATTTCGAGAAACACGCTTCGCTCTTTTTTACAGAACCGGAGAAGTTGAGATGCATGGATGTGTGTTGAACTGATAGAAATGGAGTATCTAACTAGGGCCGGTCCGCAGTGAAAAGTTCTTTGTAGAGGGCAGGAAGACGATCAGAGGCAGATGCGTCCGATTCTCGGAAGTTTCGGAGAGCCTGGAAGAGTGACAATAATAGAGGGAAACAAGTTTCTGGTAACGTACGTCTTGATGAAGTTGTGCCGTCTGTCGAATTTTGAACTCCAGATCTTGAATTTTCATCACAGTGGCCTCCATGCATCCAATTCGCTGCGCAACACTTTGATGCAGCGCATTCTTCAAAACGTCGGCGGTGTTCGAAGCGGAAGAGGTATCCAAGCCTGTGATTGCTGTTGGCGACTTGTTATGTTCAAGAAGCAGCCCCGCGGCGAGAAGAGCCAACTCAGACGTGTTCGGTTGCAGAGTTACAATTTCGTGAAGGGTCGCGTGGATGTCAGTGACGAGTTGCATCTGTAAGAGAGTCCAGACTTTAGAAATCTAAACTCACTCATTCACGAACCTCCAAAACATCTTCCACGGCAAGGCATCCGAACGGGATAGAGTACCGCTCTCCACACACCGCCTGCGTGTCCATATTGTAGTACATGGCTGCGAATATAAGCGAAAGCTCAAATACACTGCCTTTCAGCAACTGAATCTGAGTCTCTTGCGAGAAGTCCATGAAACCGTCAATGCTCTTGGCGAACTCGATGATGGCTTGAATGAGCGGATTCAGCTCTTTCGCGAACAATTCCCATCCATCAGCTCGACTAATTTCAGCAAGGTGTTCTGGGTTGACGTTGCAGATCTGATTTGTCGCTCTGTAGCTGTGGTGTTGCTGATCGAATGCTGAGCACACACGAGAGACTACGTCTTCCTCGGGTACTTGCGGTGACGGGAAACTGCCTCCGGTGGCTGAGAAATAAATATTAAAAGTGAGCTACAAAAATTTGTTACCTTGGTGAGCAACGTACTGGCTTCCATTTGCCGAAGACGGCGTGGCTCCGTACATGCTTTGGGGCATTGGAGTCACTGGAGTGGCAGCGATTGCGATGGGGTATCCGTTGATGGGTGTGGAAGTTCCAGTCGGAGAGGTGTAGTGACTGTACATGTTCTGATCGAAGCTGCAACCAGATAATGTGCTAATTTCAGAGAGGAACTCTCACCAGTAGCTTGGTGGCGGCGAATAATCATATAGACTTCCATAACCGAGCCCATTTGCTTCGGCGAGTTGTTTGTGCATCCGAACCTGAATGTTAAAAATGGAATCAACCGCTTTCTTTTCACTTCAGAAGAGCTGGGAGTTGGCGGTGTTAAATGAAAACGTTCTTGTGAGGGCTCAATCGCCCAGCTCCTCTTCAGCTAGACCGGAAGCTGTTTAAATGACCGTCACCAAAAAAAAAAAACGAAATTTTAAGTTATTATCGTGTGCCCCGAAACTTTTTGCGTATGACGTGTGCGTGTGAAATTATGATTGTTGCGAACCTTTTTACCCGATTCCTGTTTGTGTCCTCCGCTTACCAGCGTGTCAAATAGCTAAAATGAGTGTTAAATTTGGTGTTAGCCCGACAACAAAGACACAAACAACGAGGATGGATGGTTAGTTGAAAATCCCGGGGTAGGTGGTTATTCAACAATTGTTAGTATTCAAGCGAGCGGCGGCGTCGGCGGCAGACCATCGCAAATCCAAGGTCGGCCGGCCGTACCATTCACATGCAGTTAGGAAACATGCGCAAATCCATGTGAAGCGTCGTGCACAAGTATTAAAAACACATACCTCATCCTCAACTTTCTCCCTCTGTTTTTTTGACATTCGTCCAAATTTTACTGCATCTCGAGACATTCCCAGCTCTATGCATTTTTTCAAGCGACAATACTGACAGCGATTCCGATTCACTCTGGAAAGCTTTCTGGTTTTCGAGTTGATAAAAACAATTGATTACCGGTCAACCACGCAATTTTTCTGTCTTGGACACTGATAATTTACGATAGATGATTGACTGCGTCGGAAGAAGCCCTGGAAAACTATGAGGAAATTTGTTTGCTTTTGAAATAAGACAAAGTTCACCTTGCAGCCCTCACAGGTTATGACTCCATAGTGCACTCCGGACGACTTGTCACCGCAGACTTTGCATGGTATGACCTCTATCTGTGCTGAAACTGAAAAGGGGAAATTTGAGTGCCTAGGAAAAGGAGTGAGTTGAAAACTGTGGGAACAGAGTTTTGAAGACAATCAGTCAGGTCACTAATACTCCCAGAGCCGGAAACAAGCACATAACAAGTCACACAGCACAAAACACCAAACAAGAAAGACAAGCATACCCAAAAGCGGTTTGGTATCATGATGTCCATGATAAGCGATGTTGGATGACATCATTCCCGGAACGGTTATTTGGCTTGGGTCAATGACGCAAGTGAGAAGCTTGGCGAAGGTGTTCGACGATAAGTCTCCACCAGCCACCATAAGGCCCGGAGAGAGTAGCTTCGGGTCGGGTGGATAGCGATAGTCGAGCTCGGACTTGATGAGCTGTGTTGGTCTCATGATCATCGGCTTCATTTCTACTCCAACATTATCGTTTTCCTTGCTTTTTCCGTCTCCAGACTCGTGTGGACTGGGCGTCAGAAGAGGTGGTTCGGTAGCGTCCACTGGTTTTTGCTCGACAGCTTGCATTTGGAAACGGTGAGCTTCTTCCAGCGAACGAGACCAGCTGAAGAGGAGTGTGACGTGAGAAAAAACAGCGACAATTGATGGGAAGCGCGGAAACGTCTCGAGGGGTTGTACTTTTGTGGAGGGCTGCGGCAGCGAGTTGCGCAACAAGCGATTGAACAACGCGCAATGACTAACCTATATCTTTCTGACTGTGATGTGAAAATGAAAACGAAAAAAGCTCAAGACATATTTTTTCGATGAATAGAACGTGGAATTTGACGCGAGTTTTGAAGTTTGAGAAATGAAAAAAACAAAACTGCTTGACAATTACAGAATGGGTCAAAAATACAAAAGCCTAGAAACCATATAAGACGAAAGGAAAAAGTTACAGAAGCGGGAGAGTTTAGAGAGCATACGGATGGAAGAGAAGCAGACAGCTCCAGAGCTAACGTTTCGCTTTATTTTTTCCATGCGAACGCTCTCTACATTCTCACATACCTTCGATGTCGCTTCGGTTTCATCTTTTCTGGATTTGAGGATTTTTGAAAAAAAAATTCGTCAATTTCGAATAAACAAATTGAGGTACGGTGGTGGTTCAGAATGGCGCATTGCGTACTTCAGCCGACACCGTAACCCGACAAAAAATCAAAGCCGAAACAGCTTTTTTTTTTCGAAAACCATCCGGCTCAATTTGCAGAAAAAAGAAATTTCTTTAGTGTCTCGCGTCGATCAAATGCCCCATTATCAATCAAATTTGTGTGACTATCTACTTTTATATATCTACTCATTCATTTATGACTGGTGCGCTGATAAAATCTATTACCAGCATAATAATTTTTGTGTGGATCGCCGATGCATTTTCCCCTCTCAATCTGTTTCGTCTAAATCCTGGCTGTTTTGCCCCTCATCGGTTCCTCATCTCCTTCTTCCTCCCCTCAACTTTATCCCCTCTACTCGGGCCGCTCCTCTCATAACAATTACAGTGTTTTGAAGAAGAGACGACGGCGGAGAAGGAGGAGAGGAAGAAGAAGACGACGAAGAAGAAGATTGTGTGTGTGTGTGTCTCCGCTCTTTCTTCATCTCGAGAAGTGACCTCGGTACCTGTGCACGGCGTGTTGCGCGCGAACGGTACGGTATGCCTCCCGCCAGGAGGTGACAGGGCCCCGCGACGCCGTCGACTGAGGAGGAGGCGACCATCATCGCGCTGTGTGAGGCAGAATAGAGAGACTGGGGGTTGCAATTTCGCAAATTGTACTTTCCGCTGATCATGCGAAACGACGAAGAGACGGAGACACATACACGCCAAGTACGCAATGGTACAATTCAGGGGTCTCCCAAAAAGAATAGGTGGTAAGCGCCGGAAAATTGCGGAATGGCAAGTGGAGAAAACGAGCGCGAAACACGGAAAATGCCCGAAATGAGTGAAAGTTGGTGAGTTTGTTGACTTACGTGGCAATTTCTACGAGAGCGCGCGCAACGTGGATGGTCCGGTGCCACGTCGCAGTGACCCGGCCCCGAGAGAGCGCGCGCGGATGCGTTCTTGTGCCAGTGCCCCAAAATTAGAAACATGTGCAAACTCACAAGAGGAACGCTGGCGACATTTTGTTGGAACTGGATGGCCGACCGGGCCAATGTCCTCTGGCCAGAGTTCCAACGCTTCAGGGTTACCGGAACGGGACCGGGCTGTGCTCCCGTTCCAGACGAGAGGCCGGCCTCTCAATGTTTGTTCAAAGTCTCGCCAATGGCACTGTGTTGCATTGGAGACCACCGAAGCGAGGAGACGCTCGCTGCTGGGATGATGCACCTGGTACTGACTGGCCGCTGCTGACTGACCAACCGGTTCTTCATGGCACGTGGAAGGACGGGAACGAGAGGCTCTCGTGCGAGATCACTTCTGGTCCCCCCGGAAGGAAGAGCAACCGAGTGGCACGTGTGTGCTGTCGGAAAGACAGTCAAGGACGTGAGGAGAGACGAACTTAATTGGAATAATAATCCGATGATGCAAAGGAGTAGACGATACCATTAATACTTATTATAACTGCCTCGGTACTGACTGACTCGCGCGCAATAAAACAGCGGTCCGATGGACGTCTCAAGAATTTGGGAAATGACGAAAAAGGGTTCAAAAGACTTTTGAGGGAGAAAAGGGGGAGCTGCTACAGTAGGATAAGGGGGAAAGAAGAAGATGAGTCCGAAAGTCTCGAAGACGTTTCGAATGAAGTCAGACACTTTGGAGGGGAACTGCAGAGACACTCGCAGTTCTTTCAAAGGGCATCTTCTTCATCTTCTCAAGTTCTACGGTTGTAGACCGGGTCGCCCAGTGGGTAATGGCAGAGTGACCGTGAAATATAGGCACTTCGAGAGAAGAAACACAAGAGAATGATAAAGATAGAAACGGGGCGAACGTGCGAGATAACGTGGACAGGGGTGCTGGTGATGGGTGGTCGTGACAGCTGAAACGACAAGAAAGGGCTGGTTGGTTAGTGGTTGGTTAGACGGCTCTGGAACATGGTGCTACTGACTGACTGACTGACCGCTCACACTGAACCGAGTCGGGAAGGGATGACCGAAAACGGGGTGACCGGGTTAGCGGGTCCGGCCGCCGGGCCATGCCCTTCCCCCGCGTTTTTGCATCTCTCTCCCGCCGCCGCCGAGAGAGAGACGTGAGATGACCTACCTCGCATGTCGTCGTCCGAACGCAAGTGACCCGGCCGGTCAGTAGCGTCGGCCGGTGTGGTGGATGCGTTGAACGATGCGTCTGCGCATCGCATCCTCTCGCACAGTCCCACCCATCTCTATCTCTCTGCTCTCTCGACCGCGGCGGCGCCCTCCCAGATCGCATCAGACGACGACGCCGCCGCAAAAACGGTGAAGAAAAGATGAAGAAGATGTGTGTGGCGAACGAAGGAATAACTCGGGATGACTCTCTCTCTCTCACTCGACAATAACCAAACGCCGCGACTGATCACTAACCAAAAGATATCGCTGTTTCTGTGTCTTCCGTCTCGCATTACTTGTTTGCAGTGGTGCCCCCTGAATGCCCATCGGATTACGGTAGCCTCGCAAATGGTTCAGCTATGACTGTGAGAAGCTTCGAGAAGCCGTCCGAATGTGTGTGTCCATGCTCATCGCTCGAACACCTGAAGCACCTGAAACAACGATGCTCCGAACACGTTGAGTGGAGCCGATTGAATTCTGCGTCGTATCGAATTCTTCCACACTTCTGGCTCTTCTCGAATGATCCCCGCACTCTCAACCAGTCCTTCCTAATCAACAGAATGAATATTTACTGCAGAACTTGCAAATCAATCTCCTTCTTCATCCGATCACTTCGTCACAAGTCACCACTCCTTCCGCTGATTATATCATATCAATCAAAACACGAATAAAAGTCGAACTTTGCTCTTTTCGCCGCAAAAGTGCACCAAACTACACAAAGAAATGAATCGTTTTCTTCGAAGGAACTTTCCCGGGGGGCGGCAAGGGCGGTCGATTCAAACTGGCAATTCATTTCGTTTGACACGCAGATGGTCCATTGAGGTTACTGTAGGCGGGGGAGGGATTGGCACCGTCAAAACACACCTGCGCTCGAAGGGGTTCGCGTCGTTCGGCAAATCGGGCGGCGGCGGCGGCGACGGCGCGCATCCATCTTCCGATAACATCTTCTTCACACCACTAACCCCAAGTTTGTTGATTTCGCAAAGGGCACCCGGAATGGCTACAGGATCGGATCGGATCGCGAACTGATCGTAGTCCACCACAGAGACGGCGGCTTCTCGTGACGATGGTATCATATTGCGAAACGAAGCTGATGTCATGGAGATCCCGAGATGAGACACTCTCTTCATCGAAATGGCCCTTCCGCAGCGACGGCGCGCATTCCCGACGGACGGCTTTCAATAGCCCTCTTCCGCGTCTTCGCGATAATCCGAAGACCTTGGTGCCATGCTCGGATAAACAAGAGTGGCCGGGAGGGGAAGTGTAGGCAAATTCTCGAATCGGAATGACCTTCAAGACAGATATATTGTGACGATTTGCGCGCCTCTTCGTCCCAACAAACTGGCTGGTGAATCTCGACGATGCGAATCTTCCGAAATCTCGCATCAGCAGATCCGCTCGTGACGTGGACAAACCCCCGCCGAACGGCACAACAAGTACACAATCAACTGGGGACTACTGTAGACGGGCGACACAAAGGAACTCATTCATTCATCTACAGATTGATCACATGGAAATGCGTCGAGTCGGTTGTCAATTCGAAATTCACCGATTTGTAGCCAATCACGTTCTTCCGTCTCTCCGTCATTATGTACGCGTAGAGCTTTCGGATCGTCTCCATATAGTCCCATTCGCGAAATCCGCCCATCTCGGCCAACTTGCTCATGTGCTCCCACTGTTCCTCGATCAGCACGTGAAACGCCGACGCATTCTGAAGGCCGCCGATACGTGCATCTTCGAAGTTGCGGATCTCGTCGGCCGGCGGCAGTTTTCCCTTTCCGGCAATCAGAGAGAGAGCGTATTTAACTTGCACTTCGAATAGCGGAAAGGTAATTGTTCCAAGAGGAAGACCTGCAAACACGGAAACAGAGTGACGACATGAAGAAGGGAAACGAACCGATGAAGAAGAGCGTTGACGGGTGGTCGACGTGGCAGAGATGTTCGTAGAGCGGAGAGACCATCATGTCGTTGTGCTTGAGTTGCACCAGCGAAGAGTCGAGGAACGGAAACTGCAAACGATGCGTTGAAGGACTCGGAGGCGTCGGAATGTTGGACCTTGAACACGTATCCCGTGCACACGATAACGACGTCCGCGTCGAAATGCTCCCCTTCCGCAGTCACCACTCCGTCTTCATCCACCGATTTCACGTGGGTTGACACCTGGCGGACTGTCTTCGGAAGCACCGGGTACGTGGCTTTCTTGCTGATCAGTGTCACCTGAAACCAGTCTCATCTGGACCCATATCCCATGAGACTCTTATCAACTTGACTGGCTGTTTGCGAAACTTGCAGACAAATGTCGATTCCCGAAGGGCCTGCTCCAACGATGACGACGTTCTTGCCGGTGTAGTTCTCAGCTCTCCGGTAGTCGTGACTGTGGATGATTTCTCCACGGAACGACGATCCCTTGTAGGGATTCAGGGGCTCGAAGAAGTGTCCGTTGCACACGAACACCACGTCGTAAACACGTTCTGTCCGGGAGCAATCCGATTCAGTGACCACCTGGAAACTTCTTTGGAACCGATAGAGCCCCTCACAAACCTTCCAAACGGGTTCTTCTCTTCGAACGGAGACGACAGTGGTGTTGAATCGGATGGGCAAGTGCTTCGAGTATTCGACGAGGTACTCGAGCACGTCTTCGTGGGTCATGAACGACGGAAGATCTTCTCGGAAGGGCACGTCTTGGAACAGCATCGCCTCCTTCGGAAGGTTCGTTCTGAACCTCTTTGTCCAGCGATCAAATGCCCATTCCACTCACTTCAGCACTTTGTACATACTCGAATGGCACTCCGTCTCCTCCGAATACACCCACGTACCGCCGACTTGATCAGTCTGTTCGAAGACGTCAACCTGCACAGCGGTATCACTCGAGTCGCCAGGGAGATAATTAACGGGTGTCTTACCTCGTATCCATCTCTCACCGCGTGCTTTGCAGCCACCAATCCCGCCGCTCCGGCACCAATAACGCAGATTCTCTTGGCCATTTCGTAGGGGAGAAAAGTTGAGAGTGGCAAGGCGAGATGGCTGATGAAATGGCTGATAGCTTATCAGCACGATCTGTCGTGGAAGGAGGTGGACATCAAAATAGACACTTGATATCAGAAGAGCGACACGAGTACACATTTTCTTCTCGACAATGCAGAGAGGGCAATCTCCCTTGTGCCCCCACTCTAATCTTTATCACATGCTCTCTGCGTCTCTCTTTCTCTCTTCGTTTCGTTTCCATTCTCAGTATCATAGAAACGGCTTCGAGACCGAGAGAGAGAGTGGGCGGGGGAGGGCTCGCGGAGCAGCAGTGCGCGTCTCCGTCTCACGCTGCCTCGCCTCTTTCATCGAACATCCATTCACTCAGAAATTCATGAAAAATTAGACCCTCAACTGGTGCTTTGTCGAGCCCTTGCGCTATCTTTCTCTCACTTCTGCCCCGAAACATGCCCACTTTCCTCGAATGCCCCCACTGTCAACGTCTGTATTCGAAACATTCTCTGTTGATTCACGAGAAGAATTGCGTTGAGTCAATGCAAAAAATCATGGAGCAAGAGAAATTGAAAATGCAGGTGAGTCAAAGAGGTGTCTGTCGTCCATTAACACCACTCTTCAAGATAACGCAGAAAAGGGGAAGGTCAAAATCGGGAAAGAGGAAGAAGAACCGTCCTGCCGAGGTGGTCTCCGAACGTCCACGGACCCGATCTCTGTCCCGATACACACACGAAAACGGTGAGTTGCCCCTCGTAGCCATTGGAGAGCCTCTCGAGTCAAATAATAAAACGGCCACCTTGCAGACGGACTCCGAATTTGTTTTGTCTGCGGGGACCAATACGACGACCAAGTCATCGAAGCTCACAAAGAGAAATGCTACGGAGGTGGGGAGCAAAACAGATGAGAGCGAAAGCGAAAGAGAAAGGAGGAAATGAAATGGGTCTGAGCCCATCTTTCCAAAGATTGTGCAATTTTGAACAAGAACAAGTGTTTCAAACAATCTTTGTCTACCTGCTCAAAAAACCCAGTTCTCGGGATATTCTGTCAAGAGAAAGTGCTGAAACTCCCGTTGTTTCATGTCTTTTTGGAGATAAAGAACATTCTAACAGAATGAATTCTCGAAAATTGGAAGTTTGTGTAGCTATCAACAGACAGTCTGTTGAAAATAACAGAGAGAAGAAATAAGTTCAACGGACCCTGCCCTGTTTGGGCCCATTTTCTCAAAGATTGTGCAGTTTTAGGCACGGCACTTGAGGAAGATGAACCACTTAAAGTGCACACGGACGCCCATTCTAAACTATTTCACCCGATGTTTTCAGAATGGACTCGACAGGCCAAGTACCTATCGGTGTGGTTCCACATCCACCAGCCGAAGACGTTGAACACGCCCAGCGTCGACGGAACAATCGACGTGGCTCGGGAGAACATGCGGGCGGTGCAGAGCTCTCACAACTGCCAGCTGGTGCGGTGTCGTGGCTGCAACGCCCGAATCGCCCTTCAACACGCTCACTCGCACCAATGCGTCCGCTTCGAACCGACCATCGAGTTCTATTTCTGATACGTCTTCGGATTCTTTATCAATTGCCAACGTGAACACTTGCACTCTCGCCAATAAATATTCGCATCGTTCATGAATGTTTTCTTGTTGTATCACTGCGCGTCTCAAACAGGATCCTGTCTGCGTCGTTTCTCCCTCTCTCTCTCTTCCCCCTTGTCATCAGCGTCCTCTCATTTTTGTATTATCGATTACAAATTGTTTTAACCGACTTTCTATTGATGAGCGGGGCTGCTGCAGATGGCATAGATGACCGGGATCTTCCCAAGTTGGAGCTCCTGAATGCCGCATTCAATGGAGACGTCGAAAAGGTGAGTACATCGTGCTGATGGTCTGTACCGCCCAAAGGGGAACTCCAGATAGACACGTTGATGCGGGAGCGGAGAGTCCACATCGACTCGGCGGACGATGATGACGTCACTGCTCTTCACATCGCAGCTGCGATGGGTAATAACAACTTGGTAAGGGCTCGTGCGCGAGAGAAGAGTGCAACGTCGTTTGAAGGTCTTGCATCTGCTCGATCACGGAGCCAACATCGACGCGTGCAACCAGCTGGGCATGACTGCATTCCACTACGCAGCGCGGGAAGGGAAGTTGCCGGTCATCGAGACTCTCCTCCAACGGGGAATCAATTATCACAAGAAGACGGCTCTCGGGGTGACTGCGTTGACTCTGGCGTGCAGTGGGAGCCACGCGGATGTGGTCAGACGGCTCGTCAAGTTGCCTTACGAAACACAGAGATCGGAAAAACCGAAGCGGACGGTGGCTCCGACGTCTCTGATTGTGGCGACTTGGAACAAGGGAGTGCACATTTGCAGTTACTTGGCCAGGTATCGAGCACGTGTTTTAGAGTCATTTGCATTACTTCAGGGCGGGAGTGCCCCTGGACGAGACGGTTGACAATCTGAAGGGACTTTCGGCTCTTTCGACTGCTATTATATTCTGCACGAAAGAAGACTTCATGGTTCCCTCTCTGCTGGATCTTGGTGCGAGTCCGATGAAAAGAGGGCTGAACAGGAAAAACGGAAAAGAGCTGGCGGAGGAGTTCCATCGGAAAGACCTCGTGAACCTCTTCCACGAGAAGATTGCAGTCCGGAACAGTGAGTTCAGTCCAACAAAACACACTGGAATCTTTGGTAATTGCAAGGTTTCGAAGCTCGAAAAGACGTGCGTCGAGAGATCAAAAGGGATCAGAAGATCGAGGGAGACTTGGGACCTCCGGCACAGAACGGCTGCACTCTTCTGATGTACGCAACGATTGCGAGGAGTATCAACTCGGTGAGTGATCACAGTTTCAAATGGAAACGTATCCGTTCTTACAGGCCAAATATCTAGTTTCCCACCGGGATTTCGACGTGAATGTCAAGGACAATCTGAAGATCACAGCCCTCCAAATCGCGTGTCTTCTTCGAGTCGACGAAGTAATTCAACTGCTCCTCCCGAGGAACGTCGACGTTTCGGCAGTGAACAAGTTCGGACTGACCGCCTATGATCTGTTTTTGTTCTCTTCCGGTTAGTCGTTTCCCGTGTGTCTTCAATCGAAAACTCAATTTTCAGACGCCCTCGAACCGGGTCAACTGCGCTCTCAGCTGCACTGCCATCGGCCTTCCGATCTGAAACTGAACCTGAGCAGCTCGTCTTCAAACATTTACAAGAACATCCAGACAAAGGTTCGCTCTCTTCCGATTCTGTTCATTTCGTTCGTTTTCCAGAGTTTGATCAATATGGTCTCGTCTCAAATTCGGATAACTCCCGCAAAAACCGAATACATTGAACCGAAGCAGTGGCTGGAGGCGAAGATAAAGTACCAGCCGGCCAAGGACAGAAACAATTGTGTAAGGATTCCGGAGATCGTGTTCTCCGCAGACTTCAGGACTTTTTGCAGAAGTTCGCATCGGTGGAAGACATTCTGAGAGACGTCAAATCGGCGAGACCTCCAGAAGCGAACGAGTACGACATGGAGACGGAGGCGATGAGGGAGTATATGGAGGTACGATCACTCGGAGTTCCGGATAGCGGAGCTTCTTTCAGGACTGCCAGAGCTTCGCAGTGTCTTGTTTCACTGATTTCTATGGAGAGCGAGAGAAAGTATCAGGTTTGGTTCAGAAGATACCGATCGTTCTCCTCGAAAACATTCAATTCTTCAGTGTCTTCGGATCGAAACTTTGGAGCGAGCCCGATCGAAAACTCGAAATATTACGACATTGCTCAATTCCACGCGGGTCAATCGGGATTCTTGCGGAAGGAAGGGGGCGATGACGTGCAGAGACCTCCGATCATTCGACCACGGAAGGACAGCATCGAGAGGGAGTATCGGAAGCCGCGGACGATATCGATGATGGAGTCGCCGTCGCAGAATCAGATGAGAACGACGCCGCGGATGCTGAAGAAGTCGCGGGATCCGACGACGGAGTTCTATTCGGCGCAGGTGGGCAGAGCGAGGGCGCCGTCGAACGGAATGCAGGTGCCGACGGTCATCGTCAGACCGAGACCCATTATGCCGGCAGTGACAGCAGGTGAGTTGGATAAGAGGGAACAGATACAAATGAAGAGTTTCAGATATGATATGGAACCATTTCATTCGAAGAGGGCAGTTTGCGTTGATGGAGGCGTTGAAGAAGGAGGAAATCGACCAATACGTGAGACAGTTCACTGTTTTCGAAACGGACTGACTCTTGGTTTTCAGAGTTTCTTCACTCTAAATCTGAAAGAAATGGGCATATACACGCGAGAGAATCAGATGGTCATCGAGGAGATTCAGAATGCACTTCTCAATGGATCCCTTTGAACAAATTCTATGAAACGATGAGGAGTTTTTTTTTGAAAATTTAGTCATGAAGCGTTCAATGAAACAATCTTACAATAGCCCGAAGATCTTCCGATTTCAGACCAATAGTCTTGTTGAGCCATTCCATATGTCCAAATGCTGCCGGATAATCATTATATCTCGAGATTGATAAGAGATATTAGAAAAATGGCAACAGCAAACTCGTAGATCATAACAAGGACTACAAGCTTGCTGTTGACAACTATTTGGTATTTCTTATCAATCTCGAGATATAATGCATTGCCTATTCATTCGAGGAAATACGGTAAATGAGTGAATGGTTTTGAAAACTGAGGAGTCGAGGTCATCGTTTTGTGTGAATTTCAAAGCAATTGTCTCCCAAATAACTGTTCACAATGGCATTCGAAAAGTCACTAAAACAGTTGTTTTCAATCGGAAACAACTCGTTCCTGAAGGTCTTCTGCGTGATCACTCCCTGTAATTGCCCCCCTGATGCACTTCTCTCTTCCTCCTCTCTCCCTCCCTTCCTTTCTCTCTTTCGCTGTGGTACTGCCACCTCATTGACGTGTTGCTCTCCGTGCTTCTTCGCATAATTTTCGGTTGTGAGTGCCATGTCATAAATCTGAATGTGTTGTTGTTGGTGGTGCCGCCAAACAGAACGGAATGAGGCGTCTGTGTCGATCGGATTTGCGGGCGGAACGATCGACAAAAAATGGGGGAAAAGTAGAGGAGGAAGAAGGACAAAGAAGAAGAAGTTTCATCGGTTCCGCGCATCGCACCTCGATAATTTGCAAATGCATTCCGAAAAAGGAACCAGTTATATGGAGATGATGGGGGTATAAAACAGTGAGTGACTTTTGACAAAATGAGCGAAATTCTGAAGATGTTGGAAGTGAAGGCTGTCGCCGGCATCGCGACGACGTGTTCCGTCACTGCCATCGTCAGTTGCCTCGTGGTCCTCGTCGGTTTATTCCAGGAGATGGACGACATTGAATCGCAGGTGAGAGAAGTGTCTCTGCTCAGCCCCATCAATCCCCCTCCGTTTCTAGGTCAATGAGTCCATCCGAGTGTTCCAATTCGAAACGGACCCCGCGTGGCACGATATGATGGATGTGCAGTCTTCGGTCGCACCGCCCTCCAAACCGCAGCGCCATCCGTTCGAAAGTCATCTGAAGAAGAAGAGACACACCTACGGAGGGCTCCCTTCCTGGTGCCAGTGCGAACCGACGAAGCCAGTTTGTCCCCCGGGACCACCGGGTTAGTGGATCTCCGAGTCCCCGTACATCAGTGATCTCTATTCAGGTCAACCAGGAAGCCCGGGGTCTCCAGGATCACCGGGATCTCGTGGATCTCCCGGAGAAGACAACCATCAGATCTACGAACCAATACACTGTCCGCTGCCAGAACGTTCTTGTATCCGATGTCCTTCCGGTCTCCCCGGTTATCCGGGAAGAGATGGAGCACCCGGAGAACCGGGACCCGATGGTAAACCGGGAAACCCGGGATTCAGAGGAGCCGACGGAAAGCCAGGACGTCAAGGAGAAGCGGGTTCTTCTGGACTACCGGGAAGACCCGGAGAGGACGGAAAGCCCGGAATGCCGGGACGAGACGGCAAGAAAGGACACGGAATACCTGGAAGGATGGGTCGGATCGGTTATCCCGGAAAGGACGGATCGCCCGGAATCAATGGGAAACCGGGAAGAATCGGACTGCCCGGTGCGGCTGGTCCCGAAGGGAAACCAGGATATGTGGGCATGGCAGGATCTGATGGGCCGCCGGGACAGCCAGGATTGCCCGGGGGACCGGGTCCCGACGCGGGGTACTGTCAGTGCCCGAATCGCGGAAACGTCTACCGTAATCCGTATCCGTATCGCTCGAAAGTGGCCAAGTTTCATCACAAGCAATGATGTTAATAAATACGTTCAATTCACACTCTTTCTTCCTCTTCTTCTTCTTCCTCTCCTCTTCCTTCACCGCCCGTATCTTCTCGCCTCATCATCGTCTCGGCCGGTTGAATTGCGTCGCGTGTGGCACCAAACAAAGCCGCTCATCGGCGTCTCTCCACTCGGCACACTATTTCCAACAAATCGGCACGCGCCAAATTTGAAATTCACTGCGAAGATGAGTGACAGTGACGCGGGAAGGAGGCACCACACTCGGCGGGAGACCTATGCGCATACAGTTCGAAATCACTCTCTCTCTCTCTTTTCCATTCTTCTTCTTCGTTTTCTTTGCTTATTTCTGACCTCTTTTTTGCGCCTCATTCACACCGATGCTTCAATGACGTGGAAATGATTTTGTGAGTTTTGTGATGGAGTACGGTCGTCATCGCACAACACATCCGAAGACTCGTGAGAGGCGAAGGAAAACGGGCGGAGTGTGTGTGTGTGTCATTCTGCTTCGAGCGCGAGAGGCCCGTTTTTATTCCGACCGATGCCAGATGTGCGGTCGGGGGACGACGAGTGTGTCTGGGCCCTACTTCGATCACACGGAATCTGAGTGGCCAGACGGTTGAAAATAGTGAGTGGCAAGTGTAGGAATGTTGGGGAAGAAGAAGAAGCGACACACGAAAAGTTGGAGGAGAACGAATCGATGCGCGTCGGCTCGATTCCCTTCTTCCCCCCGCGAGCAGCTTACGGTGGCAAAGGACTCACTCACCGCCGATTGAAACCATCCATGGTTTCAACGCGAAGATCTTCTTTCCGATTACTGATTTTCGTCCGAGAGTGAACATTTGTTCGTTGTATCAGGTGGGAAGCATCTGAGCAACATGTGCTCGTGAATTCCATGTTTCTTCTGATCTTTGATCGAGAAGACTGAGTGTAGAACAAAAGAAAACCTCCCAAACGGTTGCGGAATCGAAAAAAAAACAAAGCGCAATAGGTGACGAGGTGTTTCAAACTGAAATATTGCCGGAATATAGGTGAGGGAGTCGGATTTTGTCATTTTTTCAACGTTTTTGTATTAATTTCGGTAATAATTCCCATCGGATTCACCCCAAATGACGCTTTTGACAAGTCTCGTTGAGAGCGTGTGATTTCTTTTTAAAATCTTCATTTCTGTCTGTGCAAAAATAAGAAATTCCCTTTATTTCTTTCACTTCCTCAACGAGACCGGCGGCAGCCGTGAAACAAACTTTCTCGTCAAAATCGTCATTTTGGTTGAATCCGCCAGTAACTGTGTCAAAATAGCACGAAAACGTCGAGAAAAAGATAAAGATTTACCCCATTTTCCGGTAATATTTCAGTTTGAAGCACCACCGCGTGTTTTCCCTAGTTGCGTTTCGTTTTGTCCGATTCCGCGACCGTTCCGGGTCGTTTCCTTTTGTTCCATCCGAAACTCGAGATCCTCCGTGCTCCCTTCGCGTGCGTTCCCTCCGCGTAGACGTTGTTTCCGAAGCCTCCCACGACGCGACCTTCGCCTTCTGAAAACATTTCCCATTCTATGTTTTTGTTTCCCTCCCATGTGTGTGTATGTACGTTGAGTCCCCCCTCCGTCCAAATTTATCGAAACCTCGTCGTCGTCGTCGTCGTCGGACTCTCGTCACTTATATAACAGAGAAATGCAAATTGAATTGGTCGAGAGAAGCGGGCTCCATATAATCGAGTGTGTGCCGGGGTTTGTTCCTCAAAAAGTGTCATTCGCAGCACCAACTAATTACAATTCTCTCTCTCTCGCTCCCTTTAGGGCCATCCAGCATACGGTAGCGCAAGGGGTCTATTTGGGGACGCTTTTCATAGTCGTCAAACAAACCGAAGCCGGCGGCGGGTTCTTTGAAGACACCTTTTTGAAGCACGCTTTACCGCATTTCGACAAAGTTTACCCTTCGCACATCTCCCAATCACTTCGTCTCGCCTCACCGAAACTCCACTTGAAACGTCTGAATCGAATCAGATCAACCGCCTTCTGATCTCTTTGCTAATTCAATCCACTGATCCAATAGGCCGTAGCCACCGTAATCTCACGGGCTCCTCCTCCCAACGACTTCCCCTTCTTGTTCTTCAACATCCCATATCATTGAAGTACTTCTCGTGTCTTTATAACTGTGCTCATCCCATCCCCCCTCATAATCGAACACACATCGGCTCTTCGCAATCCCAATGACGACGCTACACAATATCCGCAGCTCTCTCGGTTTGTACAGCTGCGCACCCACCGAGACAGAGCAAGCTCTTCTCTTCGTCCCCTACATCTCGTATCACCCACGCTTCGATCCGTCCCGTGCTTCCGGTCTACTGTAGGCGTCGTCCCCCAAAAACTCCACACATTCATTGTGTGTTGGCCACACGTGCTTGCGTAATTCTCCGAGACGACGACGAAAAAACAATGCGTTGCGTAACGGATTGTTCCCGATCCAGGGACACGTTTTTCGTGAAAAAAGGGCTGTGTCTCGGATGACGCAACCCGAATTTCGAGGTCTCCGAGACGGGGACAGTCGTCGTCGTCGCCGTTGTCTCCGCAACGCCATCAGCGTAATCCCATCTCAAACGTTCGCAGATTAGTGCCACCGTGAGTGGCTCTGTTCTTCGCATGTCACGTGTTGACATTCCATCAATCATGCCCACTCTCGATTATGTCGTTCTGTAAATAGTCCCTCTCTTTCGCGATAATAACTTGACTGGTCCTCTCTTGTGGGAAACCATCGGGGGCCCTAATCTCGCACGAATCTCTCACATTACTGCGAGACGCCCAAATCATAAACGGTGGTGGCGGCGAATCGAATCGCGGGAAAGAAGCGAATAATCAGAAGAATTGTAGGGCTCATAAAGTTCGCGGTGGCAACACGTCGTAAATCATTCGTCGATCCGCACTCGTTGGTGGCAACCGCCCATCTGGCGGACCGGTCCGACCTTGGCGGTTCCCACCCGCCGCCCGTTTCGAAATCGTTTCCATTGCCACGTTTCAAACGTTTTGCATTAACACACCGCGCTCCAACAATCGATTAGTGATCCACCGTATCGGCGTGTTTAATCGGAGCATTCGTGCCCCGACCCGAGTGAGAAAAGGAATGACAGCAGCAGCAGCCGTAGCAGAGGATTGTCACCTCATCATCGCCAACTCGTATGCTAATTCGGATGACGGAGACACGCTGCGAGACCGTACACGGATCGTCTTCTGAAGAGTGTGACAGATGGGGAGAGGAGAAATGAGACAGTGACCCGTTTTAGTCGGGGCGACGAGGCGGAAAGATTGTGCTCGTTTCTTCGAAATTCTTGATATCGACGACAGGTGCAACTCGAAAGAAAGTCGTTTACGCACATGGCGCAGTGTCTGTTGAACGAAAAACAAGGCTTGTTTTCAAGATATTCGGAGCCTTTGGCTCTCTCGTGAACAGGTCGGGTGACGGTCCACATTGCGCAACGGCACACAGAGAGAGAAAGGACTGTTAATCGTCTTCTCGCACCTCATTCGGTCGATTCTGAGAGATTGGCGGTGAATGTGCAAATCCACCGTTTCTTTTTCTTCTCCAATGAGGAGAGTTCTTTTTGAGCAGTGATATCATCGGAACGACAGCTGCACTCCTCTCTCTCTTTTTTTGTTCAATTAGTCCCAAAGTTTCGACAATCTCGCGACCACCTGCCACAGTGCACTTGGCCCACCCCTCCGAGAGAGAGAGAGAGCTGACCTCTCCTCCCGCCCCCTATTCATCCGTCCCCCCTTCACTCATTCATTCGATCCCCCCCTACCACCAAAAAAGACTCTGGGTGAATGGATGGTGGTGGACCGAAAGGGTGGGCGTGACCTCCCCCCTCATTTCTGCGTCTCCTCCGATTCGGTGACGGTCCGGGAGGAGAGTGGATCTGCGTCTCTGTCCCTCCCACACTCTCTCTGCACAATGGCATCGTAGCAGCATTTATTCGTGTGCGTCGCCCTCACTACCATTCTTAGCCACCCACATAGCCGCCCTCTCCAGGGTGCGGATATGTCCCGGAGAGACAGGACCATGTCCTCCCGGCCCTTCTCTTCGTTTCCCTCCATCGATTACTGTAGACCTTGTGCAACTGTATTGTTATTTTATTGCTCTCCCATTATCGGAGGAGGTTGTACGTGATACCATCTACAACATGATACAATCTTGATTACCCTCCAGTACAACGTCTTCATTCCCCCCTTCGATTAGCATCAATCCCCCGGTGACCCCACGAGACATGTGCTCTCTCTCCCTCGAATCGGAAGTAATCGTCTTTCGATTACAGTTCTTAGGCATCTTATTGTTACGTCACCGTCTTTTTGATCTACCGCCTTCCCTCGGAGTCATTATTCTCCCCTCTCTCTTTCGCATTCCACACCATAACCGCCCCAATCGATTCCCGTATTCCGAGAATTAAGTTAATCAGCGTATTTTGCTTACCTAACTCGATTTTCACCTGCTCTCCAATTCTATTTATCCTCCTCTCCCGTCGACTTGACGCCTTCTCTCCAACTGCGTTACTACTACTTTGACAATATATGTTGGGGGTTTCCAGAGAGCTGCATGGCGGAACAAAACAGCCAGCTTCCATCAGCAACTTCTGTCGCCACGGCGACTCTTGCTCAGCCGCAAGCGATGCTCCCGTCGAGTTACGACTACCCGTACGGCATCGATCCGGCCGCTCTTCAAATGCCCGAGTACTGGAATGGTGAGTCGGTCGTTGTGTTTATGTACTTTCTGGGGCTTTCGAGGACTCTCGAGACGTAAACATTTCAGGATACCAGATAAACGCCTATCCTCCACCAATGCCCTCCACGGACATTGACTATTCGGCCGCTTTCCTCACCGCCGCCACCCATCCACCATCTGAAACATCGGCTGCCAACGCACCTCCAACCACGGAAACTAAGCCTCAGATCGCCCAATCGACGTCTTCTGCCACCTCTTCCTCTCCGACCGCAGCCACCACAACCACCACCGATGTTCTCGAATTGAAACCTTCCGTCCAACCGCCTGCTTCGAGTGACGCATCCGGACTCGCTGTTCCTCCGACCAATTCGGCCCCATCCGTTCCAGGGCCTCTAGATGCTATGTCAATGTACGGATGGCATTCCTACCCCGGATACTTGCCACAGGCCGACGACAAAGCGGGCGCCTCGGTCAACGCGTACCCGGGAATCCCGCCAGTCTACCCATTTGGAGCCGATCCAACGACGACCGATCTCTCGTCGCACTTCTATCCGACGCCTTCAGTACAACCGGTACGTGTTTTACAACAAGTTAATCTCGAATTAGGAGAGTGCTTTGGGGTGGCGGGAAGAGGTCGTACGCATGCATAATCCGCGCTTTTGATGCGAGCCGACGGCCCTCCGAATGGCCGTCCTTCTCGGGACAGGCGGCATCTTCTTTCGGACTCCCCGCGCGCGACCTCGAAAAGTCACTAATGTAAACATAAAAAATGGACATTAAAAGATGGATTAGTTACATAATTAGGCAAAGTTCGCCGCACTTGAGAAGAAGGGTTGTTGGCCCAACAAATATCGACGGGAGGTAGCATCGGAGAGACAGACAGACACCGACAAAGCCACGTCACAATAGCTATAAATTAATGGAAGTGTATACTGGGTTCTTTGTTTTCCGGAGGAAGCTCTGTAGAGCACAATTGAGCGAGACGTCCTCGAAAGGCCGTTGACCGTCGTCCGCATGATTAAGTGGTGGCCATCGACGATCGCATTGCGGGTTACCAGTACATTAAAGAGATCGATTGATTCAACGACGACGCGCGCGCGCATGCATGCACGCACCCTCTCTCTCTCCACGAAGAGGCTCTTTGTGGGGGACGAATGCGAATGAGGGGAACATTCAAATAGTGCGATTCTCATTTCAGAATGGACTCGGAGGCGATCAGAATCTCGCAGACTACGGACATCCGTTCCCGCAGGCGGGAATCAGTCCTCACTTCGATCCGTCCGTCTACCCACTGTCCGGAATGCCGACTGGATCTTCCGGTGGACGGTCGGAGAAGTCGAGAGCGACGAGTCGTCGTCGGGTACAGCAAGCGCCGTCTTCTGGTCTTCCGACTCGTCACTCGTCCTCTTCGAGACTTTCGGACAACGAATCGGTGAGCAACGACGAGAAGGACACCGATAGACGAACACAGAACAACGCGAGAGAACGGTGAGTGGAAGAGGGAGGAGAACTCTCTAGGGAAGCAACGATTTCGATTGCAGAGTCCGTGTCCGGGACATCAATTCGGCGTTCAAAGAACTCGGCCGAATGTGCACTCAACACAATCCGAGCACAGAGAGAAATCAAACGAAACTGGGCATTCTGCACAATGCGGTGACTGTGATCACGCAGTTGGAGGAGCAAGTGAGTTGTCTCTTCTCAACAACTCAACCTCAACTCTTTTCAGGTCCGTCAGAGAAATATGAATCCGAAGGCGATGGTGGGTATGAAGAGGAAGCCAGAAGAGGACAAAATGAAGCTACTCGAGGACAATGGAGCCCAATTCGGACACTCTCGGTTCTGAAGAATTCGGGGTTTCGAATCTCAACACGTACGGCTAAAGTGTCGTCTGCCACTTGGGCTCTAAGCCCAAAGAACTCAAAGTTCCCGCGGATGGCCCTCCATTCTCCTCTCTGTTCCAGTTCCTCTATGGATAAAGTTCTCCTGTGATGTCCATTCTCCATTCATTCATTCTCTTCTTCTTCTTGTATCCCTCCAACAAAACGCTTCATATTCAATCACTATCTAACTTATTCTTCGAATCTAATTTGTTTCTGCTAGACTCTTATTCCTCTTTTTCTTCTTCCTCTTCTTCTACGTTCTCTTCTATTGATTTCTTCTCTTTGCACAATAAATCGTAGCCAATTAGCGACTGTTTCAAAGCTCTCTTTCATCCCGACCGCCCGTCTAATTTCACACTTGAATTAGTCGTTAAGTAACCGACACCCCCCTCTAATTACTCACACGGTGGAGCGACCTTCGTTGAGAAACCGACGAATTGAATGTGTTCATTATACAAAATTACAAAAACATAATCACAACTGCTGATAAATGGCCTTTCGGACGAGTTCGATGGCGTTCGGGTGCTTGAGAATGGCCATGTGATCCGCCTGGAACACCTCATGAACCGTCACTTTCTTTCCGCCGTTGTTGCCGATCCAATTGCTGCACACAGTGGCCGACTTCTTGTTCACAGTCCCGTCGCCGTCCCCCATGAACTCTGTCGGTGGGTAATCGGGGAAATATCTGAAGAACTGTGTTTCAATTGGACCCCTTCCCTCAGTCGTTACCCTGGTGCCCACTCGAATCTCTCGGGCGTCGGCACTCCTGTTCCGTAGACGCAGTGGACTGGAACTCCCGGAGCACTAAGGTTTCCGTTGAGCCTCGCCGCCTGTTTGTACTGCTCCCAGCCGACCATGTAGTCGATGTCGTTGAAGAACTCCTTGATGTTCTCCACCGTGTAGTTCTTCTCGGCAGTCGACGCCAGAATGTCTGTTGGCTTCCAAGCTACTGGACTTGGGAACAGAAACGCCGAAGAGGTGAACGATCTGAAAACGGAGGAGGTTCTTGTGAGGCCATGCCCGACGGATGTGACCTTTGCATGGCTCTCAATTTGCTCGGCGGCAGAATGACTCTGTAGTAGTTCATGTTGTATCCGGAAGCGAACAGTCGAACGATCTGCATCGATCCGGCCCACGGAGCAGCGAGACTCACGAAACTCGCAATGTACTTGTCTTTCCATGCCTTAAATCACCCATGGTTCCCAGATATTCAACAGCCATTATCACCTGATCGACGTAATTGTTCAAGAAGAACAAAGAGAGCGGATTGCCCATACTGTGCCCCACGAGTACCACTTTTTGGTTCTCGTTCCACCGATAAGTGGTCTCGATGAGTGTCTTCAACTGGATCAAGTAGTCGTTCAGCTCATCTGAACGAATAGAGTTATTGAAATAACTGAGACGGAGTGCTCACTGGGAGATCTTCTCCAATCGAACGGCGCTCCGACGACGTCCTTGCCCCTCCGATATCCCCATGAAACCATCGAATCGACAATGTCGAAGAAGTACCTTCCTTGCGACGCCTTGCTCTTATCGAGCCATTCGACGGCTTCCGTCGCTCCGAACCCCGCCACTCGGATGTCCACTCCCGGCATGTTCTCCGAGAGTCCGGTGGTTGTGTTGAAGACCAATCTGCACGGAAGTTCAATGGTTGAAGCCTCAAAGATCACTCGGAACTCACTGCATGTTGTCTGCCCAGCAATCGATGACCAGCGGGGTGAAGAGTTGAAGATTGAGCCAAAGATCAAAGTAGTCCGCGGTCTGTTTGGAGCAGACGTAGTGCACAACCGACGGTTTTCCCGTCAAGTTGGATTCCAGTTGACTGCCTCCATCGCCAGGAACTGAAAAAAGAGACGATTGGATCAATTGGGAAAACGAAGCGAACCAAGAACAACCGGCAGCCCTTTCTGCTGTTGTTTTCCGAACTTTAACCACCTTCCATCGCAGTATTGGATTGAAAATAGGAGAGAGAAGAACGCGAGAAATGTCCGCATCGACGGGAAGGAAGGAAAAAATGACCAGACGAACCGGCGGTCACAACAGCAGCTCTCCGAGCCGAGTCTTCAACCCAATCTCCCCCCTCCTCCCCCTTCTGCCCCCGTCTCTGCGCATCCGATCGTCGTGTGCTCTCTCGCCGTGACACCAATAAATCAAAGTCGCAAATGTTCATCACATGGCCATATCTCAGCCAAAACACGTCACGAATAACGATTTATTGGAACAATAGAAAAGAAGAATGGGGTCGAAACAAAAAATGATCATATTACAACAATCAGAAACAGAAGAAGAAGACGACGACGAGTGAAGACGTCGTCGACTACTTGTTGTTAGTCTTTGGCGTTCTAGTGTAGTACTTCTCCGATTTAGAAACTTTGCTTTTGACTGTGTCACGGTACCTGAACTGAACAGAATATCAAACGAATCTCGCCGGTTCAACTCACAAATCGAACGAGGAATCGTCCTCAACTCGTGGCTCAGTGAGTTTCGAAACACTCTTTTCTGTGCTCGCCTCTGTTCCGGGAGCTTTCGAATCCACGAAATAGGGGAAAATGGCGGCTCGAGACAGAAGAGACGGCTGTTTAACCGGAGGCTGTGACTTGTCTGAAATGAGGAGAAGGGGGAAATGAGAGGAGAAAGAGAGCGGACTGACTGCTCGAGAGGGCGGCTGTGCTCTCTCCGGGCGAAGTGAAGTAGCTGGTTCTGCTGACACTTGGCTCTTTCTTCAAGCTATTCGACTTATCATCTGCCGAATTGGAAGATGAGTGTGTGCCTGTAGTTTTAGTAGACAGTGGTTTCTTGTCTTCAGAGGAACGATCTGTCGACGTTGAGGAGGCCGTCGTGGATTTAGTGGCAGCACTTGTTGATCCAGAAGACGTCGGAGGAGCCGATGGTTTTGTGGGAGAGAAACCGCTCTCGAGGGAGACCCTCGTCTCTTCCGACAGAACAGACATCTGCTCGTTCGGCACCTTCTTTTGCTTATTGTACTGGTGCATTCGTCTCTTCATTATCCTGTCGCTGTCTCCATCGTCATCGTCTTCCGTCAGGTCGATGTCGGAACGATCCTCCTCCCTCTCGGCGTCTCGTTCGTCGTATCCTGGCACCCAGTCTTCCGACTTCTTCTTCTCCAGACCACTGACACTGGTCACTGTATCCGACGTCTGAGTTCCCACCGTCTCGACGAACATCTTCGGATCTTGCCTCGGACACGCATACGACATGATTGGAGGGAACTGTTGTCTGTCTGTAAACAAGAGCAACATCAATCGGAGCACTCGAACTCACTGCTCTTGAACTGATTCCGCAGCACCTCCATCGGAACCATCACATACTGTGTCTGCAGTTGTTGCACTTGCGCTCCCATGAACTGTGGCGGGGGATTCGGCATGATCGGGGAGCACCTGACCTCGTCGCTAGCCCTCTCGTTCACTTGTCGCACAAGCAACTCGTTCGCTTTCTTCGGGACCACCTCATCACACGGCTTCGTCACGATGTGAATCTTGCGCGGCTGCTTAGGAGCTGTTTTCTTGGTTTCCGGGAGGGCTGAAAGGAACGAATTGAGAAGGATCTCTGTGCCGGAAACCGACGATTGAGTTCCTGTCTCTTCAGATTCAACTCCATCTCTTTCCGTTTGTCTTCGCCAGTCTTGTAGCACTCGATCATCGCATCGGTCTTCTGTCGAAGTCTCCTCTTGTACACCTACAGAAGGAACCTCTTCCACGTCTCACACGAATTCTCACCCATCTAACAAACAAACACGCATACAAACAGACTCCGAAGAGGAAGAGTGAGAAGATGAAGAAGACTATATTCAGCCAGATGTAGTGCAACGAAGCAAAGTATTCTGAACACTTTCATCTCCTATCCGCTCCGTGACGTCATCCCAACCAACCATATTCCATTGCTGAAGACGTAAAAGAAAAAGACGGGAATCTCTGCGGAAAGAGTCTGAAACAATGGGAAACAAGGTGACAAGGCGGCCGCAGTACGTGTTTGGCAGTGACGGTTCGCAGAGTTCACGGGTTTATTATGGGGAACAACTGGGCGGTTACGGAATGGAAATACGAAGAAAAATGGGAGAAATGAGCAGTAAGAGATCAACGAGATATTCCACGGAGAGGCAGTTCCAGAGGGCAGGAGACAGTACGGAACGAAACACTCAGATGTCGAGGTATCCGGTCCAATCGAGACCGATCAGCCACTTGGCGTATGCTTCTTTGTGTCCATCGTTCGACTGAAACATTTGGTGACTTTCGAGGAAGAACCTTCCGCCTACCGTTAGCGGATTTGAATCCGGAGAGTTGGCGATCATTGGGATTCTCGAGTCGAAGGACTCTTGGCATTGGATGATACAGTTCTTGAGGGTGGCAGTTTTGGAGCGATCCTGGTTCGTTTGGATGCGCAATCGCATTCCGGACTCGGGGAAAGTGACACGGTAAGCCTGGAAAAGAAATGGATGTTTCAGAACCTATGGCCACAGGTAGACATATTGATCAAATCAATAATGAGGGCGGCTCAGCGGTTATATACGTGAGCCGATCGTATCGGAATAGGAACCCACGGTTCGTTCCAAGGAGGCACCCAGGAAACGAAGTGAATAATTCCCCTGGTTGTTTCCCCCTTCAGTACCTCATCCGCAATGTTCACTGGAGCGTCCGTCGGGTAGTCTGCATGCGTGCAGAAGTACGATCCGTCGTCGTTGATAACGAGAGTGTTGAGAGTGGGCTTCGAGTGCAGACGCGACGTTCTTTCTCCACACTGTTCGCTGAACTGAAGAGCCTCAATGACAAAGTTGACTTTGATCTTGAGCAGTTTGTCCTGGGCCGTGTTCTTCAGGTAATTGACGTCTCCAACGGCAAGGGAGACCATGAGATTCATCAGAAGGATGACGGTGATGATTTCGAACACGAGGACCAGGAGACTTGGGATCCACTGGTTCGTGTCGAGGATGTCGTTCGCATCAACTTCTCCGATCATCATCGTCGACGTCTTGGTCATCGCCTGCAGGATGATGAGCATCGTGTGCACCATCGTCCGGTTTGAAGCTTCCTGGTCGATGAGAGGCCATGGTTTGACACCGGTGTCTCTCATGATGAGCAGGAAGGCGAAGGAGAAGGCGATGAGTGTCGGAATCCAGATGATGGCGATCTGCAGAAACAGCAGCTCCCGATGACGTCAGAAAGGTTCTCACTCACGTGACCGAAGCTTCGAAGGATGCGAGTCATCATGAAGATGTAAATGCCGAACGGAGACTTCCTCAGACAGTACAGAAGGTTGGCCCAGGCGGCGATGATGGCTATGATTGGCAGGAACCACGTTATCACTTTCTGAATGCACGCGATTCCGAAACGAGACAGAGCGAATGCGTTCTCACTTTTGTTTCCTCGTGATAGTCGTCGTAGGCGAAGAGAGTCGGCATCCAGACGTATGCTAGAGTGGCCAGGTACGTGAAGATGTTGAAGCAGATGGCGACGACGAATCGAGGGGAAATGTGCCTGCTGACTCTGGTTTTGAGGGTTCCTTTCAGGATCTGGAATGCATTTAGAGTTATCAGAAGAAGTGGCAGCGATTACCCAGAAGAAACCAAAAATGCCAATGAAGAAAGAGATGAGAAAGTTCTTGAGGCTGGTTCTGACGAAGATGTGACTGGCGAGAAGGAAGAAAAAGAAGACGACGGCTGGAATGTCTCGAATTGAGGGTTTAAAAAGAACGAGCACTCACAGATGATGTGGATTGTGTAGAAGAACCAGCAGTCGGTGAGCTTCTGATTGATGAAATTGAGGACGTACGGATGGCGGATGACTCCCCATTTCTTGGCGACTTTCTGTGAATGAGACCTTCGAAAACAAGAACACATACGCCAACTCACCAGATCTCGAAGTTTTCTCCAGTTCAACGTCTCGGCGCCCTCTCCGTTTTCATTCCTGAAATTAGATGAAGGTCACGAAGTGTGGACATTTAGAAGTGGGTGGAAGATCGCAACATTTTCGAAATTCTTCTTATTCTCGATGATCATTATGGTTTCAGGATATGTGTAGATCATGGAACAGTTTCGTGGTGTGAGCCCTGACACCACCATCAACTTTTACGCATTTAGATCTTCTCTAGGACAGGAAAGAGGCGTTGATGCGTATCAGGAGGATAATAATTGTTTTTTGTAATGTGATAATACTTTTAGAGAGTACGGAAGGTGTCCATGAGATCAATCGACCCTATATCTCTCAGAATACCGGGGTTTCAATGTTTTTCTCGGCCTAATCGCCTAATCGAGGTCTACTCAGTTAGGCGTAAATGGTAGAATCCTAGACACTATTCCCAATTTGAAACAAAGACTCACTCATGGTAGTTGAAGAAGAACGTCGTCGATTCCTGTGCTTCGTTCCTCTGAAGTCTCGATCGCTGGTTACAGTACTCGAGATTGATGACGTCAGAAGGAGCCCCCATCTCCCTCAGAGGTATCCTCTCCTCAGCCATCTGCAAGTCAAACATCGAAAAAACGCCCAAAGGGAAGGAAACACAAATAAGGCGTCGTTCTCTCTGCGTCTCCGACTCTCTCGATTTCGAGCCCAAAAGTATCGATTGCAGGCAATCAAGTGTGAGTCGGAAGAGTTGCCAATCGGCACGGAATTCAATGCGAAAGTACTTGAGAAACCCCGCACAGGTGTTTACTATCTTTGTTTGTGGCACAGCGGATAAAAGCAATTCGACGCCGGAAATGAGAAAGAGAGAATGGCAGAAGACACCGTTTCCGACTTCCCAAATGTCCCCTAATCGATTGTGGGGGGTGTAAAACGAGGGAACAAGCAGTTGCGTAAATAGAGAAACATGGGGGAATACATAACCGATTGTTGTGTTTCTAAATACTTTTGGCAAGAGAAAGCGAAGTTTCGGAAGAGAAGCGGTCGGCTCAAATAGATTAAAGTGCGGGCAGGGAGAGAGAGAGAGACGTGGTGGTCTGTTTGGCGATGACCAGTTGATGATGTCGACGACTACTGGTCGACGGAGGCTCGATTCGCATGCCCAATTCATATATATAACTGTCAATAAAAAGGGAAATTGGCTGTTGGGCACGCATGATCGTGTTTGCCGATCATTGTCACCGGTGGAAAGAGTTTCCCATTTTGTTCATGTTCTTGCTCATAAAAGAGCTCTTAGGAAGAGCAATCGGATTGTGAAATGTTAAGTAACGATTGAAGGTGTTTCTCTGATAACAGTCTTCTGGAACAACGCGAATGACTCATAAATAAGAGGGAATGAAAGCGAGTGTTTGGGCGGGAAAGCCGTCAAAGAGACTCATTTGGCAAGTATTTGGCAACGGTGACTTTGTTCGATTTCAATGTTTGGCAACCCATAAATTGCGTAAAATGGGTCGGCGCGTGTCAAAAGAAGGGCGGTGCGCGGTGGATCGACACTTTGGAATAATTAAAAAAACGAGAAGAGGAGAGGCAAAACGGAGAGGGATGAGAGGTGAAGGCGGCGGATGAGAGCAGCTCAGAAGCCTCTTATTCTGAATGCATGAGGGGCTTCTTCTTCTTCTTTTTCTTTTGCTTCGTGTGCAATGGAATTACAAGAGGTGTCATGAGAGGAGCCGGAGGGCACTGAAGAAGAAGAAGAAGAGGACCACTGGATAATTGCTTCCAATTTGGCAGAAAATGGGGGGATGAGGGGAGCAGAAGCGGCGGGAAGACAGAAGAGAAGTAATCGAAGGGGAAAAGTATGCAGATGGCCGATTGGAAGGGAACCACGAAATGCGCGAAATGTGTCCGACCGCTAAAACATCTGCTGTCGTCGACATGTGTTTTGCGGTGAAATCGAAACGAATAAAAGAGAGAGAGAGGGAGGGAGCGAGGGAGAATGCGTCGTGCACCGCCTGAATTCGTCCGTGTTTGTTTATAAATTCATGGACCCACATACGAAATTGGAATACGAAATGCGAAATTCGAATTATTGTGCGATGGAACGAGTAGGCTGAAACGTTGCGGATGGACACGTGGACATTGAGAAGGCCTTCCGTAGCTGTCATCCGTGCTCAATTGAAGTGATGTCTCCGAGAGCACTCGAAGCATTTAGCGTGAAACCGGACCCTTGAGTTGGTCTCTTGTGTGGAATCGGGTTTAAGTTACGTCCGTCTTGGATAGAGAATCGCGAGAAGGCACCCGATAACTCTGATTACCATCATTCAGGTCAGCTCGCTAATCAGCGAATCTGGGAAAACGGCGACATTTCATCAGACACTTCAACTTGTTTTTTGTCGCCGAAAACAGTTTCGATGAGCAATGTTGTGATACTATGTAGACAGCTCAAGATTGAGATTGATTAGTTCTGGAAACTCTTAAAGATCTCCTTGTTCCGTGATCTCAAGCACAAATATGAAGGGAATTTCGAATAATCCGTTTCTCAATCCGAATCCGCAATGTAAGATTGATGTTGTAGTCGTCATTTTTAGTTTTCACCAGTGGATCACCGACGCAGTTAGTTCCGAAATGATACAGTATCGGATACCATCGAAATGGGCCCGGAACCCAGGAGAGGCTTGCTGGAGAATGGTAATATCTCGAGATTGATAAGAGATATCAAAAAATTGTCAACAGCAAACTTGCAGTCCTGGTTATGATCTACAAGTTAGTTGTTGACAAATTTTTGATATCTTTTATCAATCTCGAGATATAATGATTCTCCGACAAAGCTCTCCTCGGTTGCGAGGCCATTTCGATGGCATCCGATAGTAGCTGATCATTTCGTAGCGATCACGTAATCTGAAACGATGAATCCACAAATCCCCATTTTCCTGTTCACAAGATACAAAAAAGCGGTGTCGTACAGTACTCTACAGTACATTGAAAACTTTTCTTTCATTTCGTCGTCAGATATTTACAGTGTGTACCAGTCACCCGGCTCCCTCTCTCTCTCCGATCCAATTAGTCGCGTCGTTCCCGAGTGACTCATTCATTCGACTCACTCGTTCTTCTTCTCTTCGTCTCCTCGTGGTTATCATCGAAAATCGATTCGGCTCATCGTTAACGAGATATCAGTGCGGGCGAAGAGACGAAGAGCGCACGAATGGAATGGTACGGAACGAAAAGCAAACAAATCGCAATTTGCATACACACAAGACGACGACGACACTCTCCCTCTCTCGCTCTTTCCCTTTCGCTTCGCGGCCGCACAGTCAAGCACAACAATATAATTTTAGAGCGGACGCGGCGGTACGGGAGAATAAGAAACTGTACACTTTCTCTTTTTCGCGTGGCTCTCTCTCTCTTTCTCTTTTCCCATTCATTTCTCTTTCTCACTTCTTCTTCTTCAAAAACGTGTGGAAATGTTCGTTGACAATGTGAGCCTTGGCATGTGCATGTGAATTCCCGATGGCTTGTTCCAGACAAGTAAAACTCTGACTGACACGTTCAGTTTCATGTGCCAATCGATCATTTTTCTCGTCGTCTTCTATTTCCTCAAGTGAGCCCCCCGCGGGAGAAACCTCTCTCCCACACATTCGCAGTTCAGAAAGAGAATCAAAACGAGTAAAATCGAGCGTCGACTTCGCCTTTTAGAACGCAAACACGAGAACGAGTGAGTCATTGCGAGACGGCTCGCTCTCCCATCGTCTCCGCTTTCACTTCAGATGGATCCTTCTCGAGCCGACCCACTGCCTCAGCAGACTCAAGGCGATGCAGTCGTTCCACAAAAGGAGACGCGCATGAACTCTCGGTTGTTTCCGACGATTTCGAGTAAACATAAAGATAATCAGTGTTTAGTTCTCCGCTCTCTATTTGACTGTTTTCCGCGCGGACACTCCGCTTCCCGTTTTCAACCGTCTGTTCACCAATGACGTGGCAACAGTCGGTCTTGCCTGAGTGATAGCGGCCTCCGCAGTGATGCGTGACTCACCGGAAAAGGTCCTAGTTGCTATTCATGGCATCTTGGGAACACTGTGCGAGTAGTCGTCAAACATTGAATGTTTCCGTTTCTCACCGCCCCCCCTTTCCCCATTTACTTCCCAAATCTCGGGAAGTTGAGAGAAGGGATCCGAATCCTTCATCATTCTCTGTATCTCATTCTGATTCTCTTTCAATTCTCATCAGTTTCCACCGGGAGCATCAACCTCTCCTTATCACTCACTCCCCTCCCCTTGATCAGTTCCAATTTGCCACGTCACCGATGTTCCAATGCTCCTCTCGTTGAGCTCCTTACCGACCGGGAGGGGGGTCAGTCGCAGTCATCTGTGTACCTTTGTTTGCGTCCAGAACAAACACATGTCGGGCCCCGAGAGAGAGAGAGAGAGAGCACTATGTATGTTCGTTCGCCGCTTTTGCCATGAGTTTCCTCCGATCGATAATCGTACACTCCAATTTTTGTTTTCAAAGTAACCGTGTTGATTCTTCGAGTGAGTCATGCGTCGAAAAGTTTACTGATAACAACTCCTCGTCGCCGCCGCATTTTTTCTTCTTCCCTCTCTATTTCGGATAGATCGGGTTCGACGTTTCCCTGAAACATTGGCCATTCTCTCAAAACGCTATCAGTGTGTGCTCGTTTTCTATTTCTGTCTCTCTCTCGCTTCTCTTATCACTCGATCGCTATTTCCGATCGATACATTCTCTCTTTTTTTGAAGGTTCCAAATGGAAATTCGACTACGGCATGTGGCCTTCGCAGCCGTTCTCTGCACAGTTTGTAAGCGGAACATTCAATTCCTCATCTCCGATTCCCCGCGTATTTCCAGGTTACTTTGCCAATGGACAAGGACTCAACGATCCGATCACACAGTACATCGAGGGACGGTTAGGCAACAGACGCATCTTCTGGTGCCCCAGTGGATATGGTAACGAGGCAACGACACGAGATCTCTGATGATTGGATTGCAGGTTACCTCGCATTCTGTCCCCAGCCCACCGATTGGGACAACTACAACTGGTGCTGCACGTTCCCGTACATGGGCTCGTGGAAGCCCTCGTGCTGCCAATTCGCCATCCCCACCGGAGCCGTCGTCGCGATTATTCTGGCTGCGATTGTGCTTCTTTTGGGTAAGAGTTGCGCTTCTCAAAGTCCTCCATTTCTCAAAGAAAAACATCTCGAATCCTTTCGAACCGTCTCTATTCTTTCAGTTCTCATCGCAATGTCTTGTTGGTGCTGCTGGTGCTGCCCACTGTATAAGCAGCTCTACGACTTCGACGATGAGTAGAAGCCGTGTCTTCCTATGGAGTGTCTCCGAGACCCCGTGCCATGTATACCTCCTCTTCATCGTTTGTTTTGTTTCCGTGCGACCCCACTTCCTATGATCCTCCTCCGTGTCCACTTACTAACCGTTTTAGCGTAATTCCCTCCCCCTCATTCACATTTTCATTTTTACTGATGATTTGTCGGTGTCTCTATTTATCTCCGTCTCTTATTCACTCCCCGTCTGTGATATATTTATCTTTTTCTTTTCACTCGCATTTCTATTTTTCAGTTGTTCTTCTCCGTCAAAAACTCTAATTTCCCCCTCCTGCTCAAGTTCTTTAATCACGTTGCTCTTCGCATAGACAACAATAAAAACCTATGACAATTTTATAAATTTGTTCTCTTTTTCCGAATTCAATCTCCACGGTAACAATATACTGGAAATTTCATCCGGATTCACGACGGAAGTTTTCGAGATTCTCGGAAAATCGCCTGATTTGCATGTGTCCACCGCCTGGGGCAGAAATCTCCCCCCCCCCCGTCCACTCGCGCGCAGCCGTTTTTCCGAATGTATAGACACAGGGTGTTAGAGTAACCGCCTGTGCAAACCATGGCGACGGGCGGAAGTAGCGAGATGTCGGGCGCTGGAAGGTTAGGTAATCAAAGAACGGCCGCTGTTCCCCGTCCGCCAGATTCACTTCTGCGCGGACACGGTCCACCCCGCGTCACCTGTATATCTCTTGCGATACCTCTTCTAAGCAGATATGGCAAGACTTGTGCAGGCGGCGGGAGGGCGAGACCCATTTTTGAGACGCCTATCTGTTAGGCATTGAATTTGATGAATTATACGGAACATCGAAAGACTAGACGACTTCATAATTCATCACAAATCCTTTCATCAGGCGAGAACATAACATATATTCGAAATGGTTCTAGGATTCAAACAAAAATATGAACAACAATCTATATAAAATCTGGTCGAGATACTTAGTC
This sequence comes from Caenorhabditis macrosperma, assembly GCA_963932285.1. Classification (NCBI taxonomy): domain Eukaryota; kingdom Metazoa; phylum Nematoda; class Chromadorea; order Rhabditida; family Rhabditidae; genus Caenorhabditis; species Caenorhabditis macrosperma. The sequence goes on from OZ010622.1 coordinate 7,412,484, forward strand.
CGTTCAGACAACAAATAAAAACGATTGATAGATGAAATGTTACGATCAGGGTGAGGAAAAGAACCAATATAGTGGGAATTTAGGGGCAAATGAGAATGTTAAAAGAATTGGGATACCTTAATTCGTATTGAACTTAGGAATGATTGAACTCGAAACGTTAAGTCTCAGAGTAATTAATACCACCTATCTTCTTCCGAATCTGGCAAACTACTTTGAACAGCTTCTTCGAGAAGTTTAGCAGTACGTCCACGAGAAGAGGCACGAGATGAACAGGCCGACAGATGAGAAGACGTCGGCTTCGCTCCCTTTGACATTGGTGGGAGCTTCGTAGGTCTGCGGCCAACAATGGACGGAGCTCGACTCTGGAAAAAATGTTTAAATGCGATAGCTCATTTTTGTCAAATTGTTTTAACTTCGTTTATCCTCGTGGTAGCACATGATTCATCCCATTGGTCTTCGGCTACAGCTGAAACTGGTGATAAAAATTAGTTAATCTTACACTCCACCTTACCTGTCATAAATTGAGTCGGTTGTCTTCCAACTTGTTTATGAAGTGCAGTAGGTGTGGTTGTTGAACTAATATACAGAGGTTTGGCTGAAGGCATGACAGGTCGCGAGGTGGGCTGAAAAAATTACCATAATCTTGAAATGTTGAACTATCCTACCACTTCTTGCTTCTTCACGTCGGCAAGAGCTCTCCCGAACAACCGAGTAGACGGTGTTGTTTGAATGGGGCGCATACGTACAGGAGGTGCCAATGGTGGTGATGCGGACGAAGGGTTGGATGGGAGAGTTTCCGAGGAGCTGGATGGCGAATTATGCATGATCAAACTTTCCGAGGCCGAAGTGTTGGTTGCGACAGTTTTCATTTTATTTTGATGATGAAATGCGCTAGCAGTTATTGGGCGCAATCCAGCAAATATCGAAGGCTTCGAATGCATCATCGAAGTTTTTGGTCTTTCTGTCATCGTCGTGTTGGTTTTGAGAGAACTTTTCATTGGAGGGATCGTATCAACTTCTCGTGTTAATCCTGGGGGTTTCTCAGGAGTGGGAAGAGTATGACGAGCTCCCACAGTAAGTCCTTAAAAAATTATTTAATAAGAAACTAAAAAATTTTTCCATAGTATTAACACTAATAATCGTCACCTTTCATTTTCTGAACGACAACATCAATGGGTGATTTTGGAGATGAAGGTATCTGATATCGGAATCCTTGAAGTTTAGGTAACGGGTCAGGCGCGGTTGGCTGTGCTCGTACTGTTGGAATGGTCCGAACTGTCGGAACTGATGATTCCGGCGCAGTCGATTTGATAATCGGGATTGGTCGAGGCGCATCCGTCTTGCCATTTTTCTTGGCCCATTCTTTTTTCAGACCGCACTCTCCTTCCGACATTTCCAACCACTCCTTGAAAGTTGTCAGTACAAGCATTTTCCAACTTTTGCTGAACACTTGAAGCGGATCGACGGTGATTCCGTACTCTTGACTATAGAGCTCCGTCATTTCGGACAGCTGAAAAAAGGAAATAAATGTACCGCAAGAATAAACTATTCTCACATGCACGGTTCTCGGATACATTTTGAGCATCATTTTTTTCGAATTATCAGAAAATTCTTTGATTGATGGCATCTGGCATGCTTTCGAAGTGGGCTTTACTGTTTCACTGTGCTGTGAGACACGATCGATTGAAGGAGCCGGAGAGGACGTCGAAATGCGTTTCGAAGAACTACTTGTTTGAGTGCACGAGGTAGACGAGTTCAAATCCACAAGCGGACACCGTGTGGCAACCATCGCAGCAGTGAGAGGTCGCTGGACAGTAGGAGCAGTTGGTTGGACATGGGAATATCTCGGGCGATTCTGATTGAAGCTATGGTTATTTCCACCGAATCCACCTGATGATGTTGAAGGATGACAGAACGAAGCGGAAGTGGTAGGACGGGGCTGGTAATGGTTGGTATAATAATTTTGTGGCTGCGACTGGAAAAAATTTGAAATGTATTATTTTTGAAAACTGCTACCTTCGTGTAGTGATTCTTCGGCATTGATGTCACCGAACGGAATCCACCTGTCTTAGGAGAAGTTCGAGCACTTATACCTACTCCGTAACTACTCCGATAACCAGCAGACGTCACCGGACGGCGTGCCTTTCCTCCTTTTTTCTTTCCTTTTCCTTCTTTTTGCTTCGCAATCAAAGCGACCAAATCTGACACTTCTTCTGTTGGGCTGAACAAAAATAATTTTCACAAAAGTGTGACAATTCTCAAGCCTACATAATTTTGAACTTATCTGCCCCAATTTGTCGAACTTTCGCGTGCTCTCTCAGTAGTTGAGTCATGTCATAGAGTCCTGCCGTGTGATACTTTCCTTTGTAGGTGTATCCGAGAGTTTCGCTGAAATAATTTTACACTGCACACATTTTAAGTTGGTTGAAATCTATAAAAATCTATAGTTCTGTTCGTTTCCGGAAATCTCCCTGAAGTTTTTTTATTTCATGTAGATTTATAAACGAAAAATAATTTCAAAATCTACTCACTCCATTCTCTTGTCCAGCTGCATCGGAGTTGCGCCCTCTTTGAAGGAGAGCAGTACAGAATAGACATCGCGTTCCATGCGACCTCGCATCTTTTTCATTTTTTCTTCGTCGTCCGTCATTCTCTCACGAATTCGTGTTAATAAAGACCAGACTGAAAATGTTAAATGAGCAACAACACGTGTCCGATTTTGGGATGCAAAGTTTCGCGGGGCAGATGGCTCAGGAACTACGCAATGGCGCACTAAAAAATCTCTACAGTAACCTGGAAACGTGTGAGAGCTCGCGCGAGTACTTTTTATACTCTATTGCCGAGTACGGAAAAAATTCGAGTAAAAAGCTAAATACATCGTGGGCGAGAAGCCAGCGAGTAGGAACAAAAACTAGCAAGTTGGGAAATTTGGATATTCGGAAAATAACTTTTTTTTAATCGGGGAAAATTCAAAATTAATTGATGATTCATACAGTGCATGGTTGTACTTCCATGAATATGAATTCATTCACTAGTTTTTAAGCAGTTCCAAGCTTTTCTAGAACCTAAACCGTTTTTTTCTACTCAAACTTGCTTTCTTACTCGCTCTGAATACTCCTCTTCGTACGAAGCTTCGTTTTCCGGATAAATATCCCAACTTCCCAAGTTCTCAACCTGTTTTTAAATATATACACATTTTTATTTAGACTAAATATATTATGTAACCTCTACACATCATCATTTAAATTAATCTCCGTCGCAATTGTAGTCCACGTGAACGAAGCAGCGTTCAACAAAGTCAAGCTTCTGAATCTTCTTCTCTAAATCGTGTGAGATGTCGTGGGTGATCTGTAATTCGAGGTGATCCATGAAATCTCGAAACGCTCACCTTCAACGGCAGTCTTTCATCGAGCACGATGTGCAGTTCGACTTGAGCGTTCAGTCCTGTGTAGTAGATCATTGAGTGGTCGATGAACCTGAAGTTCTCAATTCTCTCGTCAGCATATTCTGTTCATGATACTTGATTCTCTTGTCGTGTTGCAATGTGATGTTGAGAATTCGGGCGAGTTGATCCCGTTCGGCCGAGATGCCGACCAGCTGCGGAATGTTCTCGACCGCGTGGCGACACCAAGAGAACGCGATCCACGTGCAGACGAAGATGGCTCCGATCGGGTCGGCGAACCTCCAGACGTAGTCGCCGAGGTAGCCGCAGACGAGAGCGAGGCTCCTCGTGATAAGGTCGTTGCGCAAATCCATCGCGATCACGAGACTGGACGAGGATCCGCGTTTGTAGCAGAGCCACATGAGAACCGCCTTGAGGATCGTCTGGACAACGACGATCGCCATAGTCGAGTAGGTCATCTTCGGGTCGACGGTGTCGTTGACAATCGAATTAATCGACTGCATGATCATAGAGACGTTGGCGAACGCCATGATGACGGAACAGAGGATGACTCCGATCAACTCGAGACGGTCTCTTCCACGAGGATACTTCTGAGCGTCTGTTTTGCTGATTGCGCTGAGACAAATGTTCATGACGAAACTGCACGCAATGTCCATGGAAGAATCGACGAATGTACTGGAAGAATAGATGAGTGAGTGGGGGAGGAAGGGGAAAAGACCTCATAATGGAGAGAGATCCCGAGATGACAGAAGCAACGAGGTTACCGATGAGACTGCCGATGTTCAGGGCGAACGTCGACTGGGCGAGCATCCGATCCTCGAACCGCTCATCCTCTTCCTGACCACACAACTGACAAGGGGAGATTGATAGAGGCCCACCTGCGACTTCACCGCTGGCTTCCTTATCGTTTCCTGATCCTCGTGGAACTTGTGAAGCAGCTCCTTCTGATGCTCGTAGAACTCATCCAACTGCTTCTGAACCTCCGCCGACACCTTATTCACCTCTTCTCGCCGTTTCTCTTCCACTTTCCGTTTCCTCGGTGTCATCTCCTTCTGAAACAGAAATGTGTTTTCGAATGCGAAACTGTTTGCTGTTGTAAAACAAACAAGTGTGTGGAGGGGGGAGCAAGCTGAAGACGCGTGCTGCCGAGAACTGATAACAACAAGTGTGCACTGTTAACCGACGTCGGCTTATCAGATTATACAAGGCAGAAGGCGATCGTCGACTACCGGCACAACAACAAGAGCCACGCATTCCAGTTCCTTCACGATCCCGCCGCCGCCGCCGCTGCCGCTCCCACGTTTTTTCGTCTCGAGACTCCACGTGAACCCGGCGGAGAACCCGCGGATAACCTGCTACCTGGGCGGCCGATTTGACGTGTCGTTGGCTCGAGAGAGAACGCTGGGGCGGCGGAGGGGCAGATCGGCCCGGCGCGGCTGTTTGCCGATCCGCACGGGAGCTGTCAATTCGACAGGCAGCGCGGCAGCGAGCGCCCGGCTCCTCCAGCACATTTCCACCCCGCAAGAGCAACTTTCACATTGAAATCATTCATTCTCAACTTTTACTCATCGGAAGAGGTCGTTGCTAAGACTCTCCTCCCACCGTTCGGCTTCTCGAGCTGATCTCGAAATGAACCGAATTCGAGCGGCATTGCCGTGGAAGAAGAAGTAGGCGACTAGAGAGAGAGACAGTTCCATTCGTATGAATTCAGAAACTACTACGGAGACTCTGATTCTACCGGCTACTGCTCGTCTTCGGACGTTTCGAAGGCGCTCTCCGACTCTCAGTTCATCCTCCGCCCCAACACCGCCCTTCTCAGCTCATCCTACTCGAACTCTTCCAACTACTATGCGGTATTTGAATGTGTAAGTGTGCTTTTCTAATGTCCATCTTCAGCTGGATTATTCTGACAATCCACGACCGAAAGACAAGGGGAGCACTGTCACTTCACGAACCTCCACCATCAGTTCCACGACGTTCAAATCGCATTCGATGGTAATCAAAAGAATCTTTTTATTCTCTCTAATGATCTACTCCTCCGCTACAGAATACCGCTGCTGACGGGGACGACGAGAGAGACGAGGAGGAAGAGGAGGACGACGAAGCGAGTACCATACGTGCGAACTCTGTTCGGCAGGTTCCCATGATGCCCAAACTCACGTCGATCAAACATTTGATGACTCAAAGTTCGAGCAGTGAGGAGTTGCCGCAGCACGAAGAAGTCGAGGATGACGTTGCCACTCTGGATGAGGTGACGATGTCTTACGACGACGACGAGGTCACCCTCGACATTGCTCCGCGACGAGAGTTCCGAAACTCGAGTTTCCGCTCATTCCCGTTCTCGTATCAGCTGATGGAGACCGAAATGGACAGACTGTTCGATATGATGCACGTGGATGAGCAACTGCCGAGCACCTCGCATTCCCCTCATTCCGATGTGAGCCGCAAGAAGCGATTGCTCATTCGGGAGCCCACTTCGAAGATCTACTACCACGACATCTCCTGTTCGGAAGCGTCGCCCCCTCCGCCCCGCCCGTCTCTCATGAGAACTGAGAGTGTTCCCCGGTCGATTCTGAAGAACGCCTCCTCGTTCGCCATCTACGAGGAGATCTACGGAGACCATCTGACTCCGCCGCCAACGGACATCCGTCCCCAACTGCCCGAGCGCCCGATAATGGCATTCCAACACTTCCCGCCGTGCACTGCGTTCCAGCCGAGACTGCCTCAGAGGTCGGATTAGACACCTTTTCTCACTTTATCCACTAAAATAAACGTTTCACTTTTTAGACTTCCGTCCGTTCGTCGCCGAAAGAAAATGCCGAGTCTGCACCATTCGACATCGTTCGCATCGTACTTCCGGAGGAAAAAGTGATAAGAGAGGGGAGGGGAATGGAACGAGAGATGCTCCGAGACGCAGATAAATAGTATTCTAGTAGTTCTACTGGTTTTTCGAATATTTTATTGAGAATAAAAGTGAAACGAAAGAGCAAAAAGATGAAGAAAGAAGCGAAAGATTATAGCATTTCCCACACATTGCTATCTTGACTGAAACTACGTCAAAAGCTCTGTTATCAGTTGAAAGTTCAATAGCGAAAGATTATTTGAGTATAGGGTTGCAATTTGCACGGAATCACCACTTTCCCCCTCATTTCCTCGGAATCAGTATCGCCAGGGCGACGTCAATGCGGATGACGTGCGCGAAGAAGTCGACGACGTGGACGGCGAGTGCGAACTGGGCCGATTGATCGGAGGAGTCGTGCAGTCGTCGGGAGAGCACCTCGTGCACACAGTCCTGCATCGAGGTGTAGTGCATCCGGAAGACTGTCATCGTGATTGCGTACCCCTCCTTCAGTCGGGACAGCTTCTCCTCCACAGTTGTCTCGAGACTCCCCCGCGTGCTCTCGAGGATCTCGCGCAGTTGTCGACCGGCGACTAGGTGCCACTGCGGGATCGCGTGCTTCCTGGCCTCGTCGAACCTCAGTTTGAACTCTCTCTCCAGTGCAATTCGAAGTTCCACAATCCAATCATCGGAAACTTTCGTGTATTGCACAGCCGCCGGTTGCACACTTTCCAGCGGTTCCTCTGTCGACGAGAATATCGGTTTCCAGTTGGACGTCTTCTGAATCTTTCCCTTAATCACGAGAACCTCTTCTCATTTACTCACCGTGAGATTGAATGAAATCTGCGAGGAATACTCGTACTCTTGCATGTTCACATAATAGTTCTTGCCGTCGAATGCCGCGTAGATGTTGTCCAAACCGCAGTTCGTGTCGAGTACTGAATAGACGTGACCGTCTTCCGGGTCTATCAACACTTGTTTTCCGTCGAGCTCTGTGAGCACAAATCCTGTTTTCTCCCCGCGTGCTTCCCCTGAAACACGCACATTCAGTGGTCACACTTCTCGCCAATTCTCACCCAGAACCACAGCAACGGGCAGTTTGAAATGGAGCAGCCAGCACCCGAGCAGAGTCGCTCTCTCTTCGAGCCCTCCCACTGCGATGCTCGTCAGTTGGAACGCGTTTCCCCAGATATCCGAATGTGCCGACGCGTAGACACGAGGGATTCCGGAGACTATCGTGCCGGCCAGTCGGCAGATCTGTGCAAGGTTCGACGGATTCTCGTGCATAACGACGGGCGGCGGATTGAGAGATCTCAGGAACCTCGAGCACACCGTCGAGTGGGCATTCAGATCAGTGACCAGGGGTCGGAACGTTCGCTTCGGGAACACGTCTCTGATCTGTTTCTCTGCGACGGCGCACTTCTCGAGAGTGGCCTCCGTCTCGAAACTCGTCGAACTCTTCGTGTACTCGATTTGAGATGTCGGCTCGATTTGTGTGGAGAGCAGGATTTTCAGGAAACTCGATTCCGAAGCGATTCTGAGAATATACGTAGGAGAGGATGGGGTCTGAATGAGTGTCTCACGTGTAATTGGAAAGGTAGAGAGGAGTGGTGAGACGGATCGGCGCGTTGATCTTGGAGACAGTGGCGAGCGTTTCGAAGCGAATCTTCTGACTGGCGAGGAGTCGCACCGACAGCTGTTCGTGCACCACGTTCTGGAGACGATCGTCCTTGTCGACCTCTTCCACGAGCTGTAATGAACATATTCGGTGAAACGGTGAGAGCAGTACTTGCCTGATCGTATATTCTGATCTCAATGAACTCTTCAGTGCGTTCCTCCTTTGGAATGATGAGTTTGCCAGTGAATTGCCAGTTTGGATGCCTCCCGACTGCCACATCAGTGCTGACTCTCTTTCCGGAATACGAGAGAACCACGAACGGCTGTAGTTGTCCGGAAGACCGGACAGGTAGGTTAATAGCCGACTGGATGTTCACAACCACCGTGTTATCCCATCCTTCCTCCCGGCTTCGATCTGCAATTGGTTCTATGTGACCCAATGGATCCGTTCCTCTGCCCACCTTCCTTCCGCATCGGTTTGAGTCTTCTCGAGACGTCCGCTGGTCCGAACAGTTGGGAGAAGGCGACTGAGAGCGACGGAATCGCCTGCTCTCTCACTATCTCCTCGTACTTCTTCTCCTTCCGCTGCCTCTGCTGCATCACTCGTTTTCTGGCGAGGTTCGCGAACTGCAAAGCGGCGATTTTCCTCGAATCGATAGCACTTCGATAGGCGAATCGCTTCTGGGCACGATCCTCCTCGCGGAGTTCTTCCAATCTGGAAGAAGAGAGTTGAAACCGAGAACAGACATCATCTCCCACCGTTTCTTGTCGTCTTCCTGGTCCAAATTTCCGAGAACCAAGTCGGAGGAGATCAGTTCGAACGGCTGTTTGCTCTGCGCAGTGTCGGTCGCCTCCTCGTCCTCTTCAATTCGGAGCTCTCCGTCTTCGAGCATCGCTCTGCACAAAATTCTTCCCGTCTCTTTCCTCTCTTCATCTGATCCCAGACTTTTGCCGAATCTGAAACACGCTCTTGATTCAGTTCATCCCCTCCAGCTCCCACGGTTCCACAGGAGTATCGCATTCGAACACCACTTCATGGAGTGCCACATCTAGGTCATCATCCGACGGCAGAGGGATCTTTCCGCTTCCGAGCTCTCGAATCTTCCCATTCGCCTGCTCTACGACCATGAGACTTAGAGAACGCATCGGAGAACACAGTTCCAGCTCGAATCGCTTCGTCACAGTCATCACATCGCAACTCAACGGAATCCACGTGGTTCTGCTCACTTCCATATCGTTAAAGTAGAGAATCAGTTGGATCGTCGTCTTCCGAACGCGTGCGATTCGTTCTCTCGACGCCTTCGGAATCTTTCCAATCGGTGTCAACTTGGCAGAACTGCTCACTGTCCCGTAGGACATCCAATCGTCTTCGTCCCTGCGGAAAAAAGTTCAAAAGACACAGAAGGAAAGTGGGGCGAAACCATGGATTGTCAGCCGGTGTGAAGGCAGCAGTGGTCGCAGTGAAGCCTTGAGCCCTTCGGATTTCACCCAGCTGTTCCGCCAATTTCTCTATCTGCACTCGTCCTTTTCTTACTCTTTCCTTGATTCTCGGTTGCTTTTCAATGTCCCTATAAAATAAAAGGTTCTTCAATTGTGAACATGTCTATCCCAATTCACAGATGATGCCTCTCGAGTTGTGCCAACTCGTGCACCCTCAGCAGTTGCATCATGAACTGATTCCTCAATTCGGCAGCTGTCACTTCTTCTTCCGACCACGAACTGTGGTGATCGAAATGAATCGAGTCGATGAACACGTCCAATTGCACGTACTTCCGTCCCCTTAATTGCTCAGATCGAGAGAATCGAAAGATCTTTCCCTACCTCGACCGGCTCACCACGTTCTCAGTTGATTCTGGCGCTGTGTAATAGCTGACGGAGTCCTCGTTGTATTCCACCTGAACAAGTAATCTCTTGCGAGAGACACAACAAGATAACTCACTCTGGTGGGTGGCACTTTGATCTTTTCCAACAGCTCCTTCGATATCACTTCCTTACAGACGGTTCCTCTGGAAACTGCTCATTCACTCGAGGACCCCTTTCTGTCTCTGACCTTTCCGGAGCAACGTATCTGACGAGCAAGTCATGCTGGTACTTCACCCCTTCCACTCTTCCGAAAACAACCTTTCTCGGCTCCTTCTTCGCCGGCTCATTCTCATTTTCTTTCGCCTTCGGCTCGAAGAACTCTTCGATGTCTCTGCCTGCCGCGTTGTTCGTCTCCGTCGCCACCAAATACTTCTCTCCCATCTTCAGAAATCGTTCATTTCTCTTTCATTCCATTCCACTTACCTTAATCGTCCGTTCCACCTGCTCATCGATCGCATGTAGATCATTCTCGTCCAGTTGCTCCTCCATCACCACCGTCGGCCGTCTCGCCAGTCTTCTATTCAATTGAACATTGCCACGTGTCCTTTCGACTGCCTTCTGAGCACTCTTTCTTATCCGATTCCTCAGTTGCTCTTTCGATTCCTTCTTCGACACTTCCTGCTGAATCGACGGTTCGCTTGCCGCCTGTTCGTCCACAATCGACAGCTCCTCCTTCATTTCGCCTTCCGATGTCTGTGACTGTAACTTATCAGTTATCACTTGACCCTATCATCAAAGTCATCGATTACCACAAAAGAAAGGCTGTTCTGTGGCTCATCGTGCAAATTCTGCTTCTCTTCCAATATCTTTCCGGCCTTCGCTTTGAACTTGAGCAAGTGCTCTTTTATCGATTCCCGTCTGTTCTGTTTCTTCTGATCTGTCGTTTTGTTCGTTGCTCCTGGTGACGGCGACTGCTCTCCGTCCCCTGGAGCCAGTCCAACGGACGCCGATCGCAGAAATAACTTCTCCGGTTTGTTCTTCCGGGAAGCCAATATCTGCTCGGGTTCCGGCCTCGGAACTAAATTTTCCCAAAGGTCCAAATCAGAAAAATACGAAAAAACTCACGAACTCCCTCCTCTACTGTCACTGAATTTCGCCGCATAGCACAGAATACTGGAGTGTTCGCGTGCGGAGAGGTCCTTCGCCTGGGCACGTCTCCATGGAAACCGCGCAAGGTGGAGGGGGCATAAAACGACGTAACGAAGAAGTAATGTTTATCTGTTCAATAAAGCTTTCACAAGAGATGGATAATTCAATAAAACAAAAGTTCGATATGCCCGTAAATGAGAATAGTTGAATGGAGAAGGTTCATAATTTTTCGAAGGTTTCTTCGTAGCCGCATGTCTGACAGGTTTTCTTCCAGGTGTCCCCTTCGCAGAGCGTTTCTTTTCCGAACTCGTGGTTGTGTGGCCTGCCGAAATCGAGTTTCACTCCAGAAGTTCCTTTGATTTGTTGACGAAGATCTTTCAGTTTTTTCTCGAACCGCTTCTCCGAACGTACTTCTTTCGTCTGCTCGCGGATCTCTTTTTTCAACTCCAAGTCTTCCCAGCTTCCATGCACTTCCAGGACTCTCGCCTCGACCTGGAGCAGTATTTTTTCGCTAACGAGATCACATGGGAAACAAACTTGGCATTTCAGGTAGAGCTTCATGTCTCCATATCTCGGATTGTGGGGGTTCTTTTTCGCCCAGTAACGAAGAGGTGGTTTGCGGAGGTCCAAGTCACAATCCTGAAAACTTCTGATCATATTGAGGGGTGATCGCTTCCCTACTTTTAGAAGGTAATTATTCTTTACTTCCGTACGAGCAAGCAGTTTATGTTCTCCTTTATCATCTCTGCAAGCATCGCAAACCGGGCAGTTATATCGCTCCCAGAGCCAGCTGTTGAGAAGCGCTTTATCACACTTTTCGCATTGTTCCGGAGCTGTCAGCGAACTGTAGGCCGCGTCGGCACCTGAAAGGTGAAAACTCATGTTTCTCAACAAATGTGAAGAACGAACGTTTCTGCTTGAACTCGGAGATTTGCTCTCTTCGCTCTTGAACTTCGTCATCGTCATCGCAGAAACCACCACCCAAGAAGTCAGATTCTTGATTTTCTCTAAAAATGGAGAAATGTCGAAACAAAAGAAACTGGTGGATTGTATTTACCTGTATAATTTTTCTACTATTGGAACTTTGTCTTCTTCTGACGGGTTGTATCGCCTTTTTGTCATTTCTGCAAGAAAAACGAATTGGATTTTATGGTTTTTTTGGACAATACAACGGCTGATAAATATTTTTAATTGATGTGAAAAGCTCATTGAAACAAAAAAAACAGAAAAAGTTCAGTGAGCGCAGTTTGTCCACGAGGAGTACACACTTATTGGTTTCTGTTTCGCGGAAGAACTTTGGACGCGGCCGCCGTTTTCGAGTGAGCAGTGCGCCTTTAATTTTCAAATAAAATATTACGGTACTCTTTTCTTCTTCGCTTTTCAGACTTTCAAGATTTTTTGACAAATCATTGGATTTCCTTAAGGAAACGCGTGTTTCTTCTTTCGCAAAACGCGCGTATTATTGCATTACAATCTGTCAGCTGCGTTATGTTTTTGATACCCCAGGCGAGATGCGATACGAGGAATGCCGGAAATTCCAAAATCAAAGAATTCATAATTGCATCGAAAGCCGTTTGCCTGTTCCGCAAAAACAGTCACGAATGAGAAAGCAACGGCCGCGAAACCACTATGTAAAATAGGCCATCCGGCTATCTGCCGCTCGTAATAACTCATGCAACCGCTCTCCGCTCATCTTTCAATTATCCGGAGGGCCTTTTCGGTGGTCGCCAACACCGCCGTCGTCGTCATTCCTCCATCGATTTTGACACTTTTTGCAACCGGAAGGAACACGCGCCGTCAAAATAATCGACTGTCTCGTCTTTTACACAATATTTCGACATGTCTTGCACTGTATTGCCTATATTTGGGGTAGATGGCCGACCGAGTGTGTTTAGTCGCGCCAAACAAAACAAAAAAGTCGCGTCTCGTTGCGTTCTCGCGCTACACCTGCTACTCATCATGTTCTTGCTCCCTCTCTCCAACTCGTTCTTTTTGTGACGGGAATCGATTGAATCGTCCTAAAAACGCTTGGTAATGTCTGTGTTCGGTCGGGACAAGCGCAAACTGAAGTCACCCATATAAGTATTTACTTTTGGCGCCGGCCTATCTAGCACTGCTTGTTTATACCCGCATTCGGGGACTTCGTACACACTCTGCTGAGTCAGTCTGGTACTAGTTGGTTGATTCATTCAAATTAGTGGTTGAGAGCCTCCTCTTCTTCGCCCCGTTCTCTTTTGAACATGCACCAATTGGTGCAATTCGCCTCCCGTCCGGCCCGCCGCCAGAGAGAGTGGGCCGCGAGTGGAGGTAGCAGCAGAACGCGCAGCTTAGCCACCCGGTCTCTAGCGAACGCTTCTTCGTCGTCGCCGCATCGCCAATACCTCGTCTGTTCCGTCATTCTATTATCATGCCTTCTTCTCTCCCGTCCTTCTTATTCGTTGTTTTCCGCTGGCACCACAACAACATTCAATCGGCAAGCGTCTTTCGACGTGCCCATCTAAGCCGAGTAAACCATTGATGGACTAAGACACTGGCCGTCCGCCGCGCCACAGCGAAGAGAACGCGGAGGCTTTGAGCACATAAGTTTTGAGTTCCAAGACAGAGTGTCGGGCATTGATCAGAATCTACCCGAAAACAATTAATCTTCAATTAGCATATGGGACCCCTTAGGGACCATAATTCCTTTCATAAAGGCTGTGCACAAGATGCAACAGACAATACATTGTGTGGAACGCTTCTATTATTTTCCTTCATCGATATCGCTACGAGCAATAAGATATACTCCACGCTGTGAAAAAAGTTTTAAAAGCGTTATTGACTGCTGACTCACGAGCCAGCGACTCGCATTCTAACAAACCACAGAAGAACTATAATCTTGTGAACCTTTCATTGTTGAGAATCGTGTCTTCTCTTCGTTTCTAACGCTCACATCACCAACTGCCCGAATGAGTTGTTTCCGACCCAAGTACCTCGAATGATGTCCGCCACATGGCGAAGCGGGCGCAATGTGGCAAGTCAATGGTTTCGGACAAAGGCCTGAACGGCCTTGTGCTGCCCGGGCGGCCTCGCTCGATGTGCAATGTTATCAGTGTGTGACGGTCAGCGGCGGCGTCTCCATCTGTCAATTTGAGGGCATAAAGGAGCGAACCTGATGTCTGCGTCTCCCCGCGCCAGTTGTCTCACCACTCCTCGTATCGCTTACCCTCTTTCCCTCTCATCGTGACTCATTGGCCGTTTATTTGTGAATGATAAAGACGAATTTCCCATATGTTCCCAGCTACGGTGTAATTTTCAGAGCGAGTAGATGACTGTTCCCGAAAGCTGAACCATAAGTGACTGTTTTCCCTCCATCTGTCAATATGTCCATGTCCAGGAGTACTATCCAGGAGTTGTGCGACTATGTTCAGCGTAAGTTCTTATTTATGCTACTCGTATTGATCTGCGTGCTCCAGATAAACCGTCGCAAGTGCTTGGAAACAAGTTCTTCGACTCGCGCATCGTGATTCAAGTCGACGTATCCCACAAGGCTGACAAGTATGAGCCCCGAATCTTCGTCATATCCAAGTTTAGGTAACGATACGCAATAGTTCCCGTTCAATAACTTCTGTTGCAGAGTTTTCTTGTTGATGGGTAAAACGACATCATCATTGAAAATTGAAAAGTCTTTCCACGTGCTTACGATCAAGACAATAAGCGTGTTAAATGATGATGAGTTTGTCATTCACTTTGAAGATGGTGTTCATAAGAAAAAGGTCAACATCAAGTGTTCTGTTCAACCCGCAATGTTCTTGGCCAGTAAAATCCTGTGTGCCGTGAAACACTACTTCCCTGATTTCGGTTAGTTTTTCAATTATTAATTTTAATTTTTCGTTATTTCAGGAGCATACTTGGCCAGTTCGATAGAAGTGACCCCGGCTGCCCTCCAAGCCGAGTTCTCCTCTCTTCCAACAGCCTCCCCAAGACCATGTCACTCTTTCCGACGGACGTATGCTGCTCTTTGTGATTACTATGAACAACCGTACCGGGAAGAAGTCTCTTGGGATGTGGAGAAAATATATACAGCGAACAAACTGAGAGACCTTAAAATCGACGACTTCTCGCATCTCCTTCCAAGAGACCTCCTTCCGATAGTCGGTGTTCTCCAGTTCTCCTCCTACTTTACTGGTCTTGTCTGTGATGCTGTCCGTGTATCGTCTGAAGTCATCGACGTGATACTGAGTGTTGTTCGAAAGTCCCAGTACCTTCAAAAGTTACAGCTGAGAGGCTGCGCTCTTCCAAAGTAAGTTTCTCAAGCGATCGTCTTGATGTAAACCACTCCAATTCCAGAGACTTCATCACCCTCATAGCTTCCGCTCTGCAAAACAACCCAAATGCTTGTCTCGAACATTTGGATCTCTCAAAAAACGTTCTTGATGATAAGAAAGGTTGGCCTCATGCACTCGTGATATTCAATATGCGAACATTCAGGATACTCTTTGCTTTCTTCTGTTCTTCCAAGGCTAACACAGTTGAAATATGTCAATGTTTCCGAGTGTCAACTGACGGATAAAACAATGAATTTGCTCTGCACTGGACTGTACAAGTAGGCGAGAGTAGCAATTTCTAATTCACAAGGCTGAATTTTTCAGTGGGATGACGTCCTGTAAAATCGGTGGAATGCAGTTGACGGAGCTTGTTCTCGCCTCCAATCTGATCAAAGATGACGTTTGTTCTTTCCATTTGTGAATTCTTCAAAACAGTGTATTTTTAGATCTCGGCATTGATCAATCTGGTATCTATTTCGACATCTTTACGAGTTTTGGACCTGTCCGACACGGGAATTCATCTCGACAAACTCTGGAATGCGCTGAAATATGGTGGACTCCAAATTGAGAAACTCATGTTGAGTGGATGCGTAATGGGAAAGAAATCTGAAGGCGTGCAAACGGCGAAAGAGTATTTCTCGATGGCAGTGAACTTATCTCATATATCATTCAACAACACATCGATGCCGTCCGAATATCTGAAGGCGGTTCTGCTCGGACTTGCTTCCAACCAACAACTCCAACCATTCCGACTCGATTTGGACGGAACATGCGAGAAAGGATCAGCTAGTGTGCTCGACGCTTGTATTGGAGGAATTCGATGCGAGAATCTAAGTCTACGAGACAACAATTTAGAAGGCGATTTGCAAGGAGTTCTTCAGAGTTTGATGATGATCACTTGTCTCAAGAGGCTCGACATCGGAGGATCCAACATGACTCAACTGAAAAAGAACAATAAGCAGGCACACGTCATCAACAAGATTCTTTTTGATGTTGTGAAGCTATACAGTGAGGAGGGGGTGAGTTGGCTCGAATAAGTGTAAACGGTTTCTCTTAATTGCAGTGTCTCGAGGAACTGATTATGTCCGAGTGCCGCCTAGGAGCCTATCTCAGCGTTCTGCTCAACACTCTCGGAGCAACCACAACTCTAAAGTGTTTAGACATTAGTGGCAACGAGATTGGAAACTTTGGAGCTCGAATTCTATCGAAAGCGTTGCAAGTGAACGTTTCCCTCCGTTCTGTGGTAATAGACAACAACCACGTCGGTGCTGATGGATTTGTGGACCTGGCAACTTCAATAAAAATGAACAACACACTGACGCACTTCCCTTATCCTGTTCATGACGCATTCGATTGCATGCAGAGAGCTGAAAGGCCGAGAGCTGTGGCAGCACTTGCTCAAATCCAAAACTGCTTGTATCGGAATCGAACAGCAGTTGGTGTAGAAGAAGCGAATTGCAAACGGATGTTTGCTGGCGGAGTACTACAGCAGATGGAGAAAATGAGTGATGATGTCGTCGGTGGAATCATGGACTCTGTAACTGCGTACGGCTCCGAGCCGTTCCCCTCAAAAATGACTGAAATGATCGATGAGTTCGTCGGAAAATTCCAAATAGAAGGTGCTCGGATAATCGCAGAGAACATATCGAGAGTCGTCGGAGGCGATTTGAGTGCGACATCGCGGAGAGCCGAGCAGTTAGCAGTTGCGAGGCTAACAGAAGTGTGCACGGAGCAGGTGAAGAATGTGTTTAGTGAATGGAAGTGGCGGGAGATGTGTGAACATGTGGAAGCCGAATTATCACGAACATCGATTGGCGGTTCCGGTGACACGAGCAGCATCGGTCGAACGTCGTCTGTCGGGACTGGTTCTCCAGCTATGTCTTCTCCGTTCACGCCCAAACGTTCCCAAACTGGACATCGACCACGAAGTATAATTGGAGATTTGACATCTTCTACAACATCATCAGAGACTATTGGTGGTGGTTCCGAGCAAGGAGTCAATCTCGACCTACCACCGAAACCTTCCGGCTTGTCTCATCTTCAAAAAGCGAGACCGAGGAAAAGAGGCAAGTTTCATTAAAGGTAGCTCTTTTTTGAATTACCATTCGATCTTCAGGAGGTGCAACTGCTGCTCTGAAAACGTCGTTAACCGAGGATGTGATGATGTCAAGTAGGTCGAGTGCCGGATTAGAAAACGGTGAAATGGAAGATCTAATCGAAGAGGCGGACGAAGTAGAGCCAGAAACACGCAAAGTTCCGATCGGAGGGCGGATTGCAATGGTCCCCGACACTTCCCTCCTTGCCCAGGTCCATCTTCGACCTTCTGCGGACCGAGTTCTCTCCGGATCTTCTGACTTCTCCATCTCACCTCGAGAAGCTCCATCTCCCACCACCGCCGGAATCATGTCATTTTCCACGGCCTCGGACTCTCCACCACCATTACCACAACGTAACAGGTATCTTGATTATTTATCTGTAGTAAATGCATTCAAACCATTTTCAGAATCGGCCCTGGGGGTGCACCACCTCCCCTCCTTCCACCAAAACCTGAGCCACGTACTCGTTTGATAGGCATCGATTCTCCTACCACACCGCCAGCTAGCGCCGAAGACGACGAGAATGCGAACAGTCGTCGTTCAGTTGCGGACATGGCTAAGATTTTCAACAAATAAATCATGTTTCCATCAATCCTCCTGTGTTACTTTTTCCTCTTTGTACCCTATTTCCCCGTGCCTTCAAAAGTTAGTTTCTTCTTGGTCACAAATGTATCTAGAATGTTTTAGCCCTTTTCTTCACCGCTTACCACTTTTTCAGTGTATTTAACGTTCGGTCCGAGTGATCGACAAAATGACGCGCACGTAAAAATAAAAACAGGGACAAAAGGAAGCGGTCCCAAAAGAACGTGAAATCGGACAAACCGATACGAAAGCAAGGACAGAAGGACGCGGTGCTTGAAACTGAATAATTGCCGGAAAAAACAGGTGAGTGAGTGAAATTTTATCATTTTTTGACGTTTTCATGTTGTTTTCACGCAGATGTTGTGAAATGTAACAGAATTTTGCTGAAAAACGGAGACAATGTGACTCAAATTTTCAAAGTTATAATGAATACCCTAATTTTCGATTATATTCGTTGAATTACTACTCAGGAAAGTCGTCTGCACTGTTATTAAACTAAAAATCGGTTTGTGATATTATTTGATAACTTTGAAAATTTGAGTCACATTTTCTCCGTTTTTCAGCAAAATTCTGTTACATTTCACAACATCTGCGTCAAAACAACATGAAAACGTCAAAAAATGATAAAATTTCACTCACTCACCTGTTTTTTCCGGCAATTATTCAGTTTCAAGCACCGCGTCCTTCTGTCCTTGCTTTGGTATCGGTTTGTCCGATTTCACGTTCTTTTGGGACCGCTTCCTTTTGTCCCTGTTTTTATTTTTACGTGCGCGTCATTTTGTCGATCACTCGTTCGGTCCCATCTATTAACAGCTTTACCATAGACTGTTTCTCAATATATTTTTTTGACAATGGTTTTGTATTTAATGCGAGTATTATATGGTGTGAGAAATTCAAGTCACTGAATAAAAGACATCATGATTTCTAATTCTAATGTTTTATCAATATTTCCCGATTATAGCGAAACAGGTCGTGAAGAATGCGAACCGGGAAAAAAATACCAAAAAATATGAAGACTGTCACCACGGTTTATGGAGCGGTAATCTCTTTCCTGGTTCCCCCCGATTCCCCGATTCCCGGTTCGCGCTGCAGTTCTCTGTTTATTTGCGTGGTCTATCGGCTTGTGGCCTAGGATCCGACGGTACGCAAACACTTCGAGACGCGGGATTTTTGAGTTCTATTTTGAAAAAAGTTTCAATTTAAATTTTTCCATTTAAATTATTTCCATTTATATGTTTTTTTTCTTTTTAAATATACTATAAGTGGGTAGGAAAAATAGTTTTTTAAAAACTCTGAAACACTTCGAGCAAGTTTACATATCAGTTCCACCAAGCTTGATAACAAATGCTTCGACTTTCATTTCGAAATAACCGTGGTGTACATTACTTAATTTCTCTATTTGCATTTAAAGATTCTTTCAGAATGTTCGGTGACCGGCGAAAAACTGGTGGTCCTGGCTTTGGGCCACGTATTTCAACTGCAATCACTCCAACGAAAAGGTTCACAGATGTAGGGGCGGCGGCATCTGCAAGAAAGTGAGAAGAGCTCAAAATGACATTGAGGAACGTATATTCTGTTTCAGAGTTGATAGTCGTCTGAGTATGGGACAACCTGGAGGCCAGCACCGTGCTTCTCTTTTTCAAAGAAGTTCTGCTGTTGCTCCCAGAGACGTTAAATCGATGTTGGCAGCGAATGTCAATAAAATTTACAATTTTTTGGTCGAGTACGAAGGCACCGATGCCCCGTCGGAAGCGCAAATCAGATGTCCGAAAGGAAAGAACGATTTCATTAATTTCTTCGAACTCCTTTATCAACATTTAAGCTGCGACTACGAGTTCCCAGCCAATGGCCGTCTCGAAGAAGAGGTGACATTTCATAGATAGATCAGTATTAACTTTTAATTTCAGATCAGCAACACGTTCAGACACCTCGGATACTTGCCACATCTGAAAAACAGTTACTTCCAGCCAATGGGATCTTCTCACGGGTATCCACATCTGGTTGATGCTCTCGCATGGATGGTTGACATCATTCGAGTAATTTCTACATCTTTAAAATAATTCCCACAGATGAATGTTACAGTGCAACAAATGTGTCAGTGACGATACACAGAACATTATATTCGGCGATTTTTTGGAGCCTGCTAAAGTTCAAGAGAAGACTCTGTCGTACGCATGGATGTCGTCGACATTCAGAGAATACACGAATGATCGGAAAGCGGCTGAGGCGATTAACGGACCTTTCTGGAATTCGACAAAAAACAAGCTGCGGAAATTTTTCGAAGATATGAATGACACGCAAGATCTGACGGCGTCTGCGAAGAATGCGTTGGAGCAGCTGCGATTCGAGTGTGAAGAGATAGAAGCCGATGTAAATACAGTAGTATGTTATTATTGGAGATGATATTTATTTACAGAAAGGAACCGAACAGAGTCTGTTAGAGGAAATAACAAGGATCAAGGATGACATAAGGAAAGCGATCTGCCATTACGAAGACACCAAACGAGTGCTGAATCAGAGAGAAAGTGACCTGGAGAAAGTGAAAGCAGAGCTAGATACGAGAATAAAGGAGAACAACGAAGTACAAGCAGAAGTGAACTTGCTGAAAAATCGGATCGAAGAGCAGAAGGAGAAGCACGGACTGACGGGAAAAGAAGTTCGACAATTGAATTCGAACAACACTCGCGATAAGGCGGTCGTCAGCGAAATTCAAACTGAGCTGGATAAACTCTCCAAAGAACTTTGGCTGATGAAGAGCGAGGACACGTTCAAGGAGGTTGGCAGTGAGAATCGGAGTGTTTTACTATGCTAACTGTTTCAGAAAAAAACATGCTTTGTTCATTTGACTGAAAGAATTGGAAAGATTGTCGCTGGAATCGAAATCGACCTCGGGCTGGAACCGTTACGGTCACCACAAAACGAAAGGTATTTTATGAACAAGTTCAAACTGATTTTTATAAAAATTCCATTACAGAGAGCTCAAAGTGGAGTGGGAGAAGCTGAACAATGTCTGGTTACCGGAAATAACTCGTCAGTTGCACCAGAAGAAACTGGAGCTTGAGATGGAAAAATCAAGATTTTCGGACAAGTTCGCAGCTATCGAGTATGTTTCTCTCACTATCGCATAATTCAAACAGCACATTTCAGAGAACGCGTCCAAATGGAGCGAGAAACTCTGTGTGAGGCGAAAAAGAAGGAATCAAGAGAGGAGCGTCTCAGACGGAACGAACGTGAAGAATGGAAAGAGAGTCGACTGTTGAAGGAGAAACGATACGACGAGTTGGAGAACGAGCTGGACGTGCTGAAAAGGCAAATGCAGATGGACGGAAGTCTTGACAGAGAAATCGAAATTGAAAAAGCAAAGAAAGTGAAAAACGATGAAGAGCTGAAGAAAAAGAAAGCGGCTATTGAAGCGAGCATTCGGCAAAAGTTAGATCAGATTGTCGCTGAAACCGCCAAAATTGAGGTATCGTCTAGAAATCAATGTCAATATTTGAAATTCTTTTCAGAATGAGAAGACACTCTTCCACGTCGAATGTATCGAATTCGAAAAACTAATACTCAATACGCAAAACTTGGTCTGATACTCAACCCGTCTCTATGCACTAATCTATTCATGAACAAATTAACGTGTTTAACGCGAATAAACCATACTTCTTTCAGTTTTCAGTTTTAATTCGAAAGTAAGGTTCGAATGCATCCATGTTCGTTTTCTTGCGTGAGCGAAACTGCGGAGACCGGCGGTTTTCGTATATTTCTCTGCGCTCTCTTTCCCTCGTCTCGCCCTGTTCTTTCAATCGCCGAAACAACTTTTTCGAGTTTTAGAAAAGAATGCACAACTGATTCCTCCGGACAAAGGTTTCACCTAATTTATCCTCCGACCAATTATCCGTTTTCTTTCAGATAACGTTCTCAAACTGAAAAATGCTTTCGAGAAATTCTAAACTTGTCCAAATAGCGGTATGTTTTCCTTGTTTTTGAAATCACGAAAAGCAGTATTTCATTCCAGAAGCGTTCCCATTTCTCCGCAGATCCAGCCCGTTCGGCGCAAACCGAACTCGTCCTTCTGCATGCCGGACAGCCGTGGAATGAGTTTCACGCGCGAGAATTCCTGAAACAACAGTCTGCACAGCGGCTTCGACTGCCGAACTTCGTGCATAAGTGAGTTATTGAGCATTTTAATTTCCGAATAGATGCTCTTTCAGTGCCGTCGCAAATGGAAAGCTGCTGAATGACAACATTAGAGGCTGTATCGCCGCGTATAAAAGTGTTCCCAGTTTGGAGTCACAAGTAGATCGGCTCGCTGAACGGGTCGAAGAATCTCTGGAGACAGTTGTTCCTGAATTCGGACCTTTCCGGGTGTCTCGACTCTTCCAATTCGAGGAAACTCCGTTCGCAGAAAGATTAGAAGAAATCAAATCGTTAGTAAGTCGACGATTCTTCGAAATTAAGGGCTTCTATTCAGTCACCGATCGAGTCGGTACATCTTCATGCCACTCTACCCGCATTTTTCTGGAACCGGAGGCAATTTGCTTGTTGAATCGGCAAAGGCTGTTGAACACGGATCATGTGAGAAATGCTCAAAACTCAAAAATAATTCGAACAATTCTTTGAAGCGCCGCTAATCAAAGGAAACCGAGAGATCGCTAGCAGTCGGGTTGAACAGAACTCAGACTACTCTTACGAAGTGTCGGCAATCTGGAGATGGGATAATCACTCGATCCTTCCCGATGTGAGTTGTGACATGTCTATGGAACGTTAGTACGGCTATGTTTGTAGTACTGGTCTGCAAAAATCAAGGAGAATCTGCAAGACATCACCGGTGTCGTCTTTGTTGCTCCTCGCAAGGTAATTAAAGGAAACTTTGAAAACGAAACCTAGTCGTTTGAAGTTCTCCTGTAACTCTGGCCCAGTCCACGCGACTTGTGAACGGACGATGGACCAGCTGGGCAATGTGATCCCGTGGCGACTCGCCTTCTACTCCTCCTGGGACTCGTTCGACCTTCCATCATTGCAAGGCGTCTCATCCCAAGTGTCGAAGTTCGAGAAAACATCCGAAACAGGAAAAGTGGCGATTGTGCCAATCACTGACGTCATCGAAACGTTCGACACTTTCTACACGATTCCCAGGATTGCAGGTCAATTGGTAAGAAGAAAGGCGTTCGTTCCTCCTGCAGTGCCCGCTTTTCCAGAAAAACACGATTGTTCTCCAGCCGAGTCAAGAATCAGAAAAATTGGTGCATGGAATCTCAGAAATCGTGAAAAATCGTCTTCTTGGCCGCGTGGACCGGCAGTTGGAGGCAGTGTGCTCACGCAATCAGTTGCAGGCGCTCAACGTCTTTGTGCACTAAACAAACGAATCGATGAACGTGTTTTTACAATTAGAAACTGCCATAGTTATTAGTGGTGAATAAAAAATAACTAAAACCTTACAAAAAATGTTTTTAAATGTGTTTCTCTGAAAAGTTGTAAAGACAACATTCATTATCTTCCTTATTTCTTTGATTGCCGACTGTGCATCGACGCTCTCGAGTGTTAGATTTCCAGCTCCTTTTAGAATGTTTTGCATAAGGGTCAACACCACGGGAAGGTACCCATCAGGTCATATTCTGATTCATCGGTGCCCTCTCTTTGTGACTGACGCGCTCCGCGCAATCCTCTCGTCACCTGACACCCTCCGCGGACAACAAGACTATCTCGTCGCTTCTCTACGTCACCACACTGTCTCGCCGGCCGTCTCTTTTCTCGGATGTCTCCGCGATGAGCGCAAGTCTCTCGTCTTCGACGGCTGTTTCGGCCCGACGGCGGCCATTCGCCCATTCTCTACATACCACTCTAACTAGACCCGCCGGCCAGTAGTTGACCATTCGGGCCTTTTCAAACCGGCCATCACTTATCAGTTGCCCAGGTGTTCTCCGTTCACAGTCTTCCCTTCGCTGATTGATGAGAGGCGCATTAGAAATGACCCAGCAAAGCGCACTCGTAGGCCCCTTTGATACGGTCGTCCGTTGCCACTCCCCTCCTTCTACAACCCTTTGCCACGTCATTTCTCCAATCCCCCCTCCGCTCCGAAGACAGCTCTTCTCGGCTTTTCGCGGAGTTTGTCCTCGGTTCAAGTTTGCACGTTCGCAAAAAGTGCTGCTGTCTTGTTGCAACGGCCGCGATCTCTCCTCTTTGCCACCGCTCGATTATCACTGCTCCCGATCCGAGAATGAGCTAGCCGGGAAGAAGGAG
Source organism: Caenorhabditis macrosperma (assembly GCA_963932285.1). Lineage (NCBI taxonomy): Eukaryota > Metazoa > Nematoda > Chromadorea > Rhabditida > Rhabditidae > Caenorhabditis > Caenorhabditis macrosperma. The sequence continues at coordinate 7,436,511 of OZ010622.1, forward strand.
AAGCAGAGAGCTTCCGTTTGAGCAAACATTCGCGCACACAGTCCGCGAGCCGTTCGCGCGGCCAAAAAACGGAACGAAGTGTGCGCGACCTGGTGCCATGTTGCATATACATTTTTAATAATGGAATTGAATCGAATTTTTCGTGTGTGCGTGTGTCTGCCCGCTGCCCTCCGTCTCGTCCGTCCCGTCCCGTCACCCTTTTATCTCTGTGACTCCCCTTCCGCGCTCTTCAAATTGTTTGGTTTTTTATGCCGAAATGGAAATGGCAACGAGTTTTCAATCGGAGGCGCCGTACGTTTATGCCAGAGAACTTTTTGATAAGAGATTTTTGGGGGCGAAAAAGAATCGTCGTTTCGTTGGTTCAATGTGTTGTGTTCATTGGACTGGAACGTTCTGGTTCGTCGAGAAAAGTGGAATGGGTTTCTCCTTTCGTGCGCCAAACTCAATAAATTGTTGCGAGTTGTTCTTTTCTTCTTCTTCTTCTTCCGGTTGTGCTCCTTCTCTTCTTCTTCTCCCCCTCCTTCCTATGGTACTTTTCTCGGCTCGCAATTCCCCATTTTCTCGACCTAAATACCGTCTCGTTTTTCTAGGCCACGTCCAACAGTTGAAATTCGCTCGCTTTCTGAATGTTCAGTGTTGAAAGCTGTTCAAACAGCGTCATCAATTTCATAATTGCATTGCAATAAACTTGTCATTCATTCAATACTATCATCAGCAAACCTTCTTCTTTCTCTTCAAAAACTCGATGAGCTTATTAAACCGGACCGTTGTGGATAATCGCGTAAATCAAGTGTTCAATAACAAGCCGTGGCGCCGCCTAAAAAAAGTAGCAGAAATAGAAACAAGTATATCGAGACGTCTCTGGGCAGCTGATCAACTGACTTCTCTCATTGTAGTACTGAAGGGTGAAAAAACCGACTTCGGGGGGTTAGCACCCTCTGTCCTCCTGTTCTCTGCGTCTCTTCAACCCTCACTCTCTCCTCTTCCCGGGAGTTGACTGACTCGTCTGCGTCTCCTCAGTTGAGCTCACTATTTCAAGCGGATGGGTCCCGTGAGAAGTGAGAGTGGGAGTGAGGCAAAACGTATATTGTCATATGGTCTTTTGTTTGGAATTCGCTCTTTCTACCCGGGTCGCGATTGACCTTGAGTTACTTGAAATGCTCCAAAAATATCGTCTCATTTTTGCAGAATTACATCGGGGTCGATTGGAATCGAGAGAACACGCAGATCAAGAGACATCGACAAACTGGAGCCCTTCCGGCCGATTCTTGTCGGTGAGTCATTCTTTTTGAAATGTTGACACCGTCACCGGCTGACTTGCGGTGTACCGCGTGTCTAACCATCAGCTCATGTGATTCATGTGCCAGTTTTTGCGCAAAAATTCGAAAATTGTGAAGAACTTTTTGAAAACATTCCAAACATTCAAGAAACGAAAGCTCAGAAATTGTCTTTCAGAATTGTCCAATTGATCTCCTCGCATTCTTTATCCACTCCGTGGAATTGTCCGTCCGCTCAATTTGAGATGGTCAGTTCCGGTGAGGATCGTAATGCAGCCGGGAAAGCGCCGGCGGGCGACGATGTGGCCAGCGATTCAGATGCGGACGGAGCCGAAGAGGTCAGTAAAAACGAGAAGTTGTCCTTTTTTAAAAACTTTTTTTCAGATTCTAGAAGAATCACCGGACAAGCGATGGTCAAAACGAAGAGAACAGGTGAAACAGAGGGACGTTCCTGGCATAGATGTCGCCTATCTCGCAATGGATAATGAAACTGGTAAGTTTTTTTTTCGATTAAAAAATATCATTCTCAAAAAAACAGAGAACTGAAAACGTTTAGGTAACGAGGTGGTTTGGAATGAAGTTCAGTTTTCGGAGCGAAAAAATTTTCGAGCACAAGAAGTGAGTTGAGCTTATTTGAATTTTTTTTTGAAAAAATTGGTCGCCGTTTAGGAGAAAATTAACGCAGTGTTTGACAATTTGACCCAGTTAGTGCATACGAATCTGGTGAAATTCCACAAGTATTGGACGGATTCGAAATCAGAAAAACCTAGGGTAAGTGTGAATTTATCTTTTTAGCCATTGAAAAATGCTAATTTTGTTTTCAGATAATTTTCATTACCGAGTACATGTCTTCCGGATCAATGTCTGCGTTTCTCCAAAGAACACGGAAAGCAGGATCTTCGCTCAGCATCAAGGTAAAGTAAATCTGAAAGAATGGGATTCTCATCCCGCGAGTCAGTCATTGCAGGCATGGAAAAAGTGGACGACGCAAATTTTGTCGGCACTCAACTACCTCCATTCCTCTGATCCTCCGATAATCCACGGAAATCTGACGTGCAACACAGTTTTCATTCAACAAAACGGTCTCATAAAAATCGGATGTGGTGAGTATTTCATCTATCAAATTTGATGGGAAACGCATGAAAAATGTTAAGTTTTCGAATACAAAACCCCGACGCGTGAAGGCGTATTCCTCTTGTTTTTGTCTAACATGTCGTTCGATTCACAATTAAAAACCGATTTTCTTTGATGCCTACAGTTTAAGGTTTTTTCGAAATCGTGCCCATCTCTAATCATCAGTTACCTCTTTTTCTTGTTCAGGTATTTCGATGTGTAAAGATGCCAGTGGCCAGAACCTTCTTGGTGGGTGTTCCGTTCTAATAGGAATTGTTTCCGAGGCTTTCTCCCCTTTTCCGCCGGTGTTGTGATTCCCAGAGTGTCGTTCGTAATAACAAGCTCAACGTCTTGTACTCTGTGCATGTCCCCCGCTTTTATCCTTTCCGTTACCTTCCTTCATTCCGATTTTCAGTTTTTCCTATCACGCATACACGCGTAGTCTATCCTGTCAATCACAATTAGCATATGTTCATTAATCAAGTGAAAATAAGGTTGAAAGATATAAGTTCAGTTCTCGCAAAGTGTACTTCATAAAGGTCAAAATCAGGACAATGTGCTCTGCTGTCTATAAGATTGCTAGTCAGGAAGAACAAATAAGTTTTTAGATCTGAACAGTGGGAAATCAATGAGAACATTTCGAAATGCAATAGAAGCGGTTGTGTTGATGCTTATTAAGCTACTATCGGATGTCATCGAAATGACCCCGCAACCGAGGAGACCTCGGCCGTAGAATAATTATATCAGAGAGTGATGAAAGATATCAAAAAGTTGTTAACAGCAAAATTTAAGTCCTGTCATTTCGATGGCATCCGGTAGTATATAAATAGCTTTTTTATAACTCTTTAGACATCTAATTCGTTCTGAACTCTTAGAAATCCTAGCACTGGATAGTCCCCCAGTTTCAAACTGTTGTTGATTTCTACGAGTTCCTTGTTGTCAAGCTGACCCCTCCTCCGCTCCACGCACTTCGAAATACACCGATCGGAACTAGTCGCGCTCAAAGGATTTGCGTGCTATTTGCGCCAAAATCGCTTTGCCAATCGGGATACCGCCCGGTGATAGGGTACAACTTGTTTGCTGATTAGATTTGCATCGTTGGCCGAACTTTTTGCGGATCTGTCTCTCTCTCTCTCTGCTCGCAACGAGAGTTATGTCTACAGAGTACGAGTACAGTCGCGATAGAAGTATGCGCCGCTCTTCTTGTGACGCTCTATTTGTTGATTAGCAGTCCGACTTGCGACGTGGTGTTGCCGTTCCAGCGAGTACCTGGTGCGGCCGTTTTGATGGCAATCAAGCGATCGCAAGAAATGAACTTAGAAAGTGCAAGAACGAGTGCACTTTCACTTAAAATGAACATGGAAGAATGAATGGGAAATTGAAATTAATCGGAAGTGTTGTGACCTGTCCTTGTCCACTAACGCTCATCCCAATCGAGCAATATGGGAAGTTCTTAATTCGAATTGTTTCAGTCGCCCCAGACGCAATCAACCATCATGTCAAAACGTGTCGAGAGAATATGCGGTATATGCACTATATTGCTCCAGAATACGAGAGTATGAATTGTTCATAGTGCAAACTATAACGTTTTATCAAGCTTTAGACAACACGGAGGTTACCCCGGCGGCAGACATCTATTCGTTCGGAATCTGCTCACTGGAGATCGCTGTGATCGGAGGACTTTCCGGATGTCAGAATGGCAGCTCAGAAGGACCCGTAACAGAAGACGTCATCGAGAAGGCGATTCGCTCTTTGGAGGATCCAATGCAGCAGGACTTTATTAGACAATGTCTGCGGAAAAATCCAACTGAAAGACCGAGTGCCAGAGAACTTTTATTTCATCAGATTCTGTTCGAGGTTTTCGAAATACGACAATATACAAAACGTTGTTATTTATTGCAGGTTCATTCATTAAAGTTGCTTTCTGCTCACGCAATCGTCGACTCGAAGAAATACGAAGATGTATCGGAGAGTGCTTTCCGAATAAAGGACAATGAGCAGGTAAGTAATCGAATTGGACTCCCCTCACAAGACTAATGGGTCTAAAACTTTTGGCGGTAAGAATGGGCATATTGGGTCGTTTCAATTGTAACGCAAGAGTCAATATTTGACACACCGGTCACTTTGTCGAGGTCTCCCCCTTCTGTGTGCTCTTGTTTTGTTGTAGCCGCCAGGACAGTAGCCCATAAAAAGAGTGTTTTCATTTACAGATCGCTGCCACGTCAAAGTTTCGTGAGATGGCATACTGTCAAGTGGCCGCATTCCAGATCGACCTCGAGAAATTCTTGGATGACGTTCGGAATGGGATCTATCCACTCACCGCGTTCGCTCCGCTCGCCCACCAGCCTTCGACTACGTTACGGGCTTATTCGAATGTGGGGTTGAGAAAAATGACTTGCGAGACTATGCAAAGTCTAGAGTTTTCAGACTAATCCCTCGCCGTTACTCAACTCAACCAGTGAATCATCAGCACCATCGTCGACGCATCCATCTGCAAACTCAACAATAACTGCTGAAACATCTGGAACAACGGGTTTACCTGGAACAACAAATTCCAGTACAGTCAACATTAACGGGACATCATCGAACGGAAAATCGTCTACTCCAGAAGTATCCGAGAGAAAAGTCGGAGAATCTGCTGGTTCCGGAACGACAGAAGTCGGGAGCGAGTCCGCGGGAACTAATGGGGCAGGGGGATCGTCAGGAGGAAGAGAAGCCGGATCGCCGACACCAGAAGAAGAAGAGGAACCCGGAGAGCGAGATATGCGGTTAGAGAACCGACACGTTATGGAGATCAATGTGCACATCGAAAATGAGTAGGATGTTTTCCTCGAAGAGTGTTGCTCATCAGAGACGATAATTTCAGAGAAGTGTCAATAGTCCTACTTCTCGAAGATCAGATGCATCGACAACTCACGACGTCTCTTCAGAAAACGGACACACCCGCTTTTCTTACAGAGAATCTAGTGACCCATGGATTCGTGTGTCAGGTGAGTGAGGCCCCCCGACGCGTCTTCGTGCTCTTTGTCGCAGAGTGCGCGGATAATCTGCTGATAGGCGATTTGACTTTCTCGACAAATATGGGCCCTCGCATCCCGTTTGGCAAACAGTCCATCGATGCGCCGCGATAGTGACCTTTATTTTTTTGCGTTGCTGATGATGGTGATGCTTATGCTCTTCATCCCACTCGCGCGGCCGGTCACTCGTTCCTCCGCATACATAACAAACACGCGTGCACACGGAAGAATAGAAAATAGTGACAAAGAACTGATTGTTTCAGCTGGACTCGGAAAGTGTTGAAAATGCAATCGCTTCGGCTTTTAACATTCGAGCCGCGAGGATAGCAGAAGGAATACTGGACGAAGACAATGACACGTCATTAAGGCGAGTATGAAATAGAGAAGCAGACAAACAACTTCGAAGTTACAGGGAAGCGGAGCCTGAAGTATCAACAGAAAAAGAAAAACCTTCCACCACGGAAAACACGACTGTTTCAAGCAATGTCGATCCTACTATCACCGCTGCACCTCCACCACCACCACCTGCCACATCAATCTAGTCCCTGTTCGTTTGTTGCCAACCCCATTCTTCACCACTAAAACGTATTCGCCTTTCCTGTTTTCTTTTCATTTCATTTTTTGACAGTTCCATTGTTCTCTTATCCATTTCTGGTGATTAGTGGTGGGGCTCTTCTCCGATTAGTTCAGTGCGGGTCAAACGGTACGATCTCCTCTTGCTCCCCCGCCACCGCCGCCGCCGTCTCGTCGTCGGTTCCATTTGTTTACCGAGAATTAACCATTTCGATAGATGGAGCGCGCAAGAGAGATAGTTCCGCCCAGGAAGTAATAGAGCAACGGGGCGGGTCGGAGCTCCGAAGGAGTACAGCCAAGCCCATAGTTGACGGGTCGGTGACTGTGTGCTGTATAGAGTTTGTCTGTTGACTGACTCGACTGCTCTCGGCCTTTCTGAGATATTTGGTAGTGGTATTTGCGGTCGTGCGAAGAGGACGGACACGGTCAAACGCCGACTGATCGCCCCCATTCCCCGCTAACCCCTTTATTGCTCCTATTCTATTCAAAGGCAGCTTCCCGAGCACAATGCTGAAATTAGCGGCTCTCGTGCTGCTCGCCGCCGCAGTCCGTGCCCAGCACGGAACTGTCGGTCGGCCTTGCGAAGTGTCCACAGACTGCGGAACCGGAAACTATTGTGCTGGAAACAAGCGATGCGCCTGTCTGACGACCTACGTCGAAATTGACTCGTACTGTTGGAGAAGTAAGTCCGTTTGAAGAGAAGAGTCCCCGAACTCACCACCACCCTCCCGTGCTAGCTTCTCTCGCCCTTTTCGCCTTCTATTTGTAGTTCACATTCTTCTTGTCGTTTACATCCATTATCCACATTTGCGCACATTCGTGTATTCATGTTGAATACGTACGTCGTCTCATGTTAGGCACCCCTTCCTTCTTCCCATCGTCCTTCCGACTCCTCGCCCATATTTTCTATGTGTGGATATTACATCGAAAGCGTCTAGACAAGCCCACCTTCTCCATATTTGGACACAACGATGCCCGTTACACGGGCGCCATTTCTAGGTTTTTACCACCGCAACCTCGAGTGTTTCGGGTCGTGACCCTCTAGATCTCGTTGCGATGAGAACGGGAATCGATTCGAAACCATCAAGGTGTAGATCAGTTTCCCATCCTCTCATATCGACATCCATCCCGATAGTTCCTCTCGTTCATCGTAGCTTCCTGTTCGCAGCTTTGTTCTCGTACCAAACAGTCTTTAATTTGTGAGCACAACACCATGAGGAGTGCGATCGTTTGGTTGCAAATGATTCGTTTTATCACGCTGTCAAATTCTCTCTCTTGTCTCTTAGTCTGCCCCTAGGTCCTTCTCCTCCTCCCCGCTTGTCAATCTTCTTCAGTCTCCCAATTCTCATCCGACCGTCGCGTCATATTTCTGTTTTATTTCATCGTTCTTCCCTCGTTTACCGTCTTCGTTTTGCTGGGTTGTTGTTCTCCACCCTGGCGGGTTATGCTCTCTTTTCTTTTTCTTTTTCAAATATTATCTTCTTTCTCTTCCTCCTTCAGCCCATTTTAGTCGTTCCTGCGAAAGTCATACAATTAAGAACATCAAACAGGAGTACATCGACTGCAACTTTCCTCTCCTTCCCTCCTTCTCTTTCTTTTCCCATTTCCTTGTGAGCCATGTTTTTCTTTGATGCATAAATAAATTATGAATTGATTAGCCGTAAGAAGAGAAAGCACACACACTAACCATCCCATTGAAAGTCCTCCCCTCTCACACCAACCATCCCAATTGCAGAAATCAACCCGGGAGAGTCTGGATGCACCCAGAACAGACAGTGCGAAGCCGTCTGGCCCGGAGCCTACTGCCGTTCCGGAGAGTGTCGTTGTGCCAACAACCAGCCCCCGTTCCGCACTCGCGACGGTCTCGTCTGTCTCAACTACGGATTCTGTCCGCTCAACGGAAACAACCCCAAGTTCCGTATCGAGAACCAGGTGCAACAGTGCTACGGAGGAGCCGACGCGACGTGCGAAGCCATCGGAGCGCTCGCCTACGACTGCATCTGCGATTCGGACGACTGCACCGTCAACAACCCGATCAGTTTCTGCTGCCCATCCCGGGCATTCGCGTGCATTCAACCTCCAAACGAGGGATACACTCCTCCAGGCGGCGGCACCACTCTCAACCACTGGTATCACGACCCGATCACCGGAGAGTGCAGAGAGCTCAAGTACCAGGGATACGGAGGAAACGCCAACAACTTCCAGACCAAGGACCATTGCGAGTCTTACTGTAAACAAAGTAAGTGATTTCAGACCGTCCCGCCGTCCCTACTCATCTGTGTGTGTTTCAGCATGTAACCGTGGTCTTCCGTTGTACCGTGACCGTACCACCGGAGTCAAACAGGAGCCAGTGTACTGCCAAGGCAACGACAACGGATGCAACAACCCGAACTACCAGTGCACCACGATGGGAACCCTCCAACAGTGCTGCCCCACCTACTGTAAGTGTCCTGTGTCTTTGTTCCTCACGATTCCCCCTTGCAGTGTTCATTTGCTCCCGCAACGGAGGTATCCCATCGGAGGTCTACAACACCGCCGGCGGGCTCCCCACCGAGTACTTCGACGTCGGAATTCCGGACGGATCCGGCAACACTTCGCCCAGATTCTACTACGATTCGAGAGAAGGACGTTGCATTCAGTTCTCGTACCTCGGACAGGGAGGCAACTTCAACAACTTCCTCTCCCAAGATCATTGCGAGAAGTTCTGCTCCAGAAGTGAGTTCCCATTCCACCGAGAAACCTCCAATTCCTCCGTTTTCAGTTCTCTGTTCCGCCGGAGAACCACTCAAGGACTCTTCTGGAGAACGCAACATGGAATGCTCGCCGACCGGATCCGGTGCCAACTCGTGCCCATCCACCCACTCCTGCGAGTCGACTTCCGGCTCGACGACGTTCGGCGGAGTCTGCTGTCCACGTCCGCAGTACGTGTGCAAGTTGCCGCGCGAGCAAGGAAACTGTGGAACGTACTCGAACCGCTGGTGGTTCAACGCCAAGACCGGAAACTGCGAAGAGTTCATCTACTCCGGATGCCAAGGAAACGCCAACAACTTCGAGACGTACAAGGAGTGCCAGGACTACTGTAGAGACGCCCGCAGCGAGCCACAGTGCATTCAGGGAACGGCTCTCACCGATTCCAACGGAAACTTCATCATCTGCGGCGGATCGTCGGCTGCTTCCACCACCTGCCCAGCCAATCACTACTGCTACTACGATGGAACCACCTACGGATGCTGCCCGACTCAAGCCTACACCTGCTCCCTTTCCTACAAGTCCGGAGCCTCGTGCGGACCGGCTGTCACCCGTTGGTACTACGACTCGACGACTAGGACCTGCCAGACCTACTCGTTCAACGGATGCGACGGAAACTCGAACAACTTCGCTACTCAACAGGATTGCAAGGACTACTGTCGCGTCGAATCGTGTCCCGACGGAGGAGAAGTGTGGAAGGAGCAGAACGGAGCCGCCCGTGCCTGCACGACCAACAGACAGTGCCCCTCGACCCACTACTGCACCCCCGTCACCACCTGGACCGGAACCGTCTACCAGACCAAGAGTCTCTGCTGTCCGTCGAAGAACTTCGTCTGCTCTCAGCCACGCGACGTCGGAGTCCGATGCTCCAGCACGCGCATCTCCAGATGGTACTTCAACGCCGACTCGAAGACCTGCCAGACCTTCGAATACAACGGATGCGAAGGAAACCGCAACAACTTCGCCTCGCAGAAGTCGTGCCAGAACTACTGTCTCTCGGAGGCGTGCCCACCAGGAACCGTCGTCGCGAAGGACGGAGACGGCAGCAGACTGGTGCAGTGCTCGAACCCAGGGGGCAACGGAAGAGTCTCCGGCGGATGTCCGGATGGATACACCTGCTACTCGTCGCCACTTCTCGACCAGAACGTCTGCTGCGGAGCTTCCACGGAACTTCAGTGTAAGTCACGATGTGTCTGCCTCGTCTGACCTCTTTCTCCTTTTCAGCCCTCTGCCCAGCCTCGTCGACTCCATTCATCTCCGCCCTCTCCCTCCAGCCGATGCAGTGCACTCCGAACGTCGACGGCGCGTGCCCCGGAAACTTCTTCTGCTGGTTCTCCACCACCACCACCTCGGTTAACGCCTTCTATTGCTGCAGATCCCCAGACAGCGTTGACACTGGATGTGAGTCCCCCCCACACATTTCCCCTGATTCCGTCATCTCATCCAATCACTTCCAGATTGTCCACCTCAACTCGTCCCAGTGCCGGGAGAGAACGGTGCCCAATACAAGTACTGCTCCCCGTCCGCCCCACTCAACGACGCCATCCAGGGATGCGGAGCCAACAGACACTGTCAGTTCTCGACCAACCTCGAGAGATACATCTGCTGTGGACTCGAGTCCGACGTCAGATTGCCGAATGTGTGTCCACCACAACCAGCCAACCTGGTTCCAGTGGAGCTCGCCGGAAACTACAGGACGTGCAACCCGTAAGACGCATCCGAATCCAGAGAAAACCTCGCAAAGCCTCGATTTCAGATACGCCCGCGCCGGAACTCCTCAGTCTTGCCCTGACAACTCGGCGTGTCTCTACACCGGAAACGACAACGGATTCATCTGCTGCCGGGTGCAATTGGGCAACGGAAAGAGCTGAACACTCGCTCGTTTCTAACCATTTTCTCTTCTTCTTCTTCTTCTTATTGTTCACTTTGTCGCCATCTCATTCCCCCCACGTACATGTGTATTCTAACTAAAAGACCACGAAAAACCCCCTAAAAACAATTGACCCTCTACGGTTGTCACTTTCCTCTTCCTCTCTCTCTCTCCCCCTCTCCTCCTCATTCTCTTTCTTTTTCTGTGCCCACGTGGGCTAAAAACAATGATGCCGAACGCGAGTTTCGTCGGCTTTTTCGGTCATCGAAACTCCATTCAGCCGTCGATCGTATTGCTATTTTTAGCTGTCTCTGCAAGCCTTTCTGAAATAAATCTTCCGCCTCCTGCTCCCCTCCACCTGCCAACATGCTCCTTTCTCTCCCTCGAGGCGTAACTTGATTGGTACACAATGTGATCCCAAAGTGTCACATTGACACTGATTCCCTCTGTCGTCGACCACTCTCCCCACTAATATCCGATTTGCTAGTCGCAGCGGAGGCGACGGCAAAAAACGAACATGCGTGCGACGGGCAATTACTCACCGAAACGTGCCGGGCCGTCTTCTCTCCAGCTGATAATTGATTGGCCGTGTCGCCGATCGGTCTCCCAAACGTTATGCATCCAGGTGTACGCGCAACTGATTATTACACCCCCTGCGGATCCTATCGGACACAGATCTTTGAGATGACACGAGAGACTCGGATAAACAGAAGATACACACACACACACACACACACATGTGGTTAGGTTATCCGTCCACCAGTAATTTGAACTTACTGCACAGCCGGTGAGCGGCCACTTTCGAGTCACAAGCACACTTCTCGGACCAAGGTTCCCGCAAAACACGGACGGCTGTAAACACCTGGAAGACGGATGGCTGACGGCAGCGTTCAGTCGAGAGCCGCCCCTGAATGTATATTCCATTTCGAATGCGATGACGTCATTCTTCCCGTGACTTCTCGCTCTCTCTCTCTCATTCGAACTCTCTCTCTCTCTCTTTTTCTGAAACCAGAGCGGCGTTCCATCATTATCATACATACCACTTCTCTCATTAGTTGTCCACTTTGCGAGCACTCATCCGCTTATTATTTACCAATCGAATGGTCTCTCTCTCTCTCAATTGCCACGTCACAAACACTCAACAGATCAGTGCTCCCAATGCTCCCAGTTCCCACTAGTCGTGTCAAGTAGCCTCTCTTTTTCCCGAGAAAACGCGCGGCGTTTCGAGAAGTTTCGAATGTCCCTTTGGGGAGTTGTGAATCTGACACAATGACGCATGGTTCCCTGAAAAGAAGAGGGTACTTGTTTTGAGATGTTTTCTTTCGCCCCGGTGGCTCATTGTCAGCAGGCAACCTATCGAGTTTCTTTTTCTTCTGCTGAGCCGTCTTGCCCACAGTAATACGAGTCTCATAAATGCGAGCCAATCATCATTCATGCACAAGTACATTTTGTCGCCTCGCCTCCTCTTGCCGCCACCGCCTCGCTCACATACACACATACGAATCTCGAGAGAGAGTGCTTTCATTTCAGCGAGACACAGACAACCACCCGCGTTGCGAAACAAACGACGAATAGTCGCACGGAGGACGAGACGCAGACCTCCGGGAAGCGGAGAGAGAGACAACCAGCTGACGTCTCTTCAGTGTCTCTCGCCCAAGGGGGCAAAGACGCAGATTCATCGATCGACGACGACGGCGCGGCGCGAGCGCCTCTTTCTCTCTCTTCTTCTTCCTTCTGTCCCGTATTCATCCCCCGCACGCTCCCGCTGAATCAGAGGAAACACACCTGTCGACTGGCCACCAAGATGGTGGAACTGTGCGAATTGCACATGATGCCCGAGGAGGACCAGTGGCCCGACGACATCGACGCCCGCATCGCAGCGCTGAACTTCTGCGGCGAGGACTCGATGCTCTTCGAGAGCATCGATCCGTCGGTCTCAACGGATTCGCTCGATTCTCAACAGTTTCGTGAGAGGTGCCAAGTGAAGAAAGAAGACTTTCAGTTGGCATTCGCAGATTCCGGACACTGGCAGTCCGGAATAAATGACAATCTGACGACTTGGGGTCGCATTCGGACATCGGAACCGCTCGATGAGAGAACCGCCAGTGCTCCCGATGTGTGGAATACGAAGAGAAGTGACAGTGCTCGATCGGCGAATCGTCCAAACTCGCTCATCGCCAATTTTGTATCCGGAGATGCCACTCGATTCGTGGACGTGAACGATAATGAGATCAGAGAAGCCGACGAACAAGTGGAAGTGATCAGAAAGGACCGCTGGAAGAGAGACTCGGCGAGAAGATGCTCTTCCGGAGGCAATCAGAAGAGAACGTTCGCCGACATTCTGGAGAAGAACAGCGTGGAGAAGGCGCCGAAACTCGACTTTTTGGCAATGCATCATGAGGTCAGTTTCTGGGGAGAGGAGAAGAGAACGTGTTAGCTGATAAGGGTGACATAGTGATGAATGGCTTAGCCATGAGAAAGTGTATGCATGGCGAACAGAGAGAGAGAGAGAGACAGTGTCGGGTTGGCGCGAAAGAACAGTTGGCTAGGTATCGGCGGACGATGTTGCTTGACACCGAGTGTACAGATAAATAGGTCGCTTGAAAAATGAAGAACTGTTTTCATAGTTTTTGAGTGAAAACAACCCGTAAGCGCAGTCGGATGCGTTTCTTCCCGATTCCTCCTGCATTAGAAACATTCATCGAACATAATCCAATCTGCCGCAATTTCTATCGGTTTTTTTCATGCTACGCCACTGTCGGCGTTGACACTTATCAAGCATTGATTGACGTGTTCATTTTCCAGATGCCCTCTCTCTGCGAATCGTTCACTGCTTCGTTCCGTGACGCAATTATCAAAACGCAGAAGGAGGCGTTGCCGTCGATCACTTCGACCAGCGACTTTCCGCTCTTCTTCCAGGTATCCCCGTATCCCCTCAATTCCCCTTTCATTCCGTTTTTCTTCAGGAAGACTCTCCGGATTCAGGACTCGGATGCAGTGGTCCGAGTCACATCGAAGACTGGCAATCGCTCTCTGTTCTTCTGCCCAAGTGAGTAATTTGCCCTCGGGCTCTCCTCCTCCTCACGCTTCTCGCCTCTTTCGCTCGTTTTCACATTAATCTCGAGATTATTTTGCGCCCTCCTTTTCTTCTTCTTCTCCCCACCCTCCTCATGCATAATGCAAAACGCACGAGACGCAGCGAAAACGCTCCGTTGACTTTGATATTATCGAGGAGGGACCGAGGTTGAGGAGCGCGCAAACTTCTCTCTTTTCGCACGAAACGGAATGCGCGTTCGGAAAACGAGAAAAAAACGGCAGTGTTTTGACTTTCAGACACGTCGCAGAAGCGTGCTCGTTCTTCAAAAGCAACGCCCAGTTGCTCACCTCGAGCACTTCGAAGTGTGCTCCGCAAACGAACTCCAACGTGGTCTCCAACTGCATAGACCGTCGAGTCTCTGGAATTTCAGCGTCTGCGAACGAAGCATGCAGGACATGCTACCGTGTGAGACGGAGGTAAGAGGCTCCTTGTTTTACGACGCACCAGTTGTTGCTAATTGACACCGCATGTATACGACAGACTCGTAAACGGTTGATGCTCCCCCACCAATTGCCACTACAAATTTTATGTCTGCAGTAGAAAAAACATCTTGAAAGTTGCTTAATGTGCTCATCAACGACTTATTCCAATGCAGTCCCATTTCCAGGATACACCCTCCAGTGTGGGCTCAAACCGCGCAAACGAAGACGGTGTTGTGTGACTGCGCGACGACTCCCACGGACACTAATTTCTCTTTTGCGCCCACGACGTAAGCTGCTCTCCTTCCCTTCAACTCATCAATCCTCCTCCGCGCTCTCTCAATCCATCTCATTTCAGTTCGACGACCCGCCATCAGCTGCGCGCGAAAGAACTCTCAATTGTGGGACTGCCGATTTACGCGGCGAAGCGGGCGCTCGTCGAGAATGTAGTCGAAGGGGTGGCAGCCATTTCGAGAGGAGACGGAAGCGATTTGCTCGTCATGTAAGCGATGAGTCAGAGGGGAAGGGAGTAAATGAGCACGTTTCAGTGCGATGAGGTGTCTCATCGAAGACGGACTGCAGGAGGATGTCTCCCCATGGCACATGATCCGAACTGTCACTTCGAAGGGTCCCGCCACGAAAGATGTGCATTCGATTGTGAAGCAACTGGAAGAGTGCTCGAAGAGCGACGGCGTCAAAGTAGAAATATTCTTCGAAGAGCTTATCAGGTAATCAGTGCGTTAATCTCTCCCTCTCGTCACACATTGAGTTGCAGAGAGAACTCACTCGACTGCTGGCTGTGCTACATTGTGCTCAAGGAGAAGGTTCTCAAGAAGCTGTACACTGACAACTCGTTCCTCGTGTCCGCAAGTGCCGAATACAGAACCCTTCTCTGGAGAATGGTCGACAGTCTTTCCCTGTTGCCAGGTGAGAAGTGCCAAGTCTCTCCTCTACCAGGTACTTTCCAGTTATCGAAGCCAGAAGCGACTCAAGCATGCACAACACGAAGTCAATGCAACAGTGGGGAGGAGCATCCCGCATCGCCTCCGACTCGCGAGTTCCCAAGAGCTCTTCGGTGCCCGCGAGACTAGCTGCCAACACCCCGAGACCATCGAAGATTCCACTGTCCACGAGGTAACATCGCCTCGAAAGTAACGCCTCATTCGCATTTTCCAGCCGCACGAGCATCAGCTCCGCCGCCTCGACCCCTCGTTCCCCGGCAACCTCCGCGAGAATCCGCATCGCTTCCGTGATGGGACCCTTCACTCTTGCCAATTTCTCCCTTTCGGATGGAGAAAAAGTGCGCGTGCTGTCGACCCGCGGAGGACTCGCCCGTTGCGTTCGTCTCACCACTTCGCATTCGCAGACCAACAACGGAGTGGTTCCCATTGAGCACCTCCTCTTCTGCTAACTCTCTCTCTCGTTCTTCCTGCTTTTCTTGCTTTTCCTCTCTTCTAGTCATCCACACACTCACCGAGTTGTTCTCCCATGCATTCACCGTTTTCATGACGATACTCATTCCCCGCCTCCCCCTCCCTCCACAGTACCAATTAGTCAGTTCTCTCTCTCTCTCTCTCTCTCTCTCTCCGGTTCTCTCTCCCCCAGCAGCTTGTTCTCTTCTATCCTTTTTCGCATAGAAGACCGCTCCAAATGCAGCCAAATTCAATGACGTGGCCGCTGCGACCCGCTTGCCAAACCATAATTGAATAAGAGACACACAAAGTATTTGGAAACGCTCCCCGTTGCACACAAATAAGTTTGTATTCTTGCTGAACACTGAATAAACACGCAATTATTACTTGAAAAACTCGAATTTGAACGTCGGAATGACGTTGACGTGGCGAATGACTTGCGATTGCGCTGGAGACGGTTTGCGAGTTGTGATGAGTTCGAAGATGACCAGCACGGCTGTGAGCACCAAACCGACGACCTGAACTCCACTATATAGTGTGGGGTCTGTTCGATTTGACTACCAGAATGATGAAGATACCGCCGATCGACTCGCCGTCGTCCTGATCCTTCCGTTTCGGTTGCTCGCAGACGACGCTCTTGTCCTGGAAAACGGGAAATGAGAGACACTCACCCAACGCTTCCTCCCGAACCTTCCACCACTTCTCTTTCAGCTCGGTCAGTTCCGTTTTCTCTTGAAGTCTCAGGATAGCGGTCGAAATGAGTTCACGGTACGGAGAGCCCTTCGGAAGACCGATACCGTAGCCCTTCTGATCTATGAGACCGCCTATCTGCATCAGTTCGCAATCCCTTTCGACGGCGTATTCGAGCATCGACGACTCCATCAGATACGCGTAATCAGAGCTCTGGAAGACAGTTAGGAACAGTTCGATGAACAACTCAATGCATACTTTCACTCTGGCAATTCCCTCTTTCGAAGAATGAACGAACAGTCCAGGTGAACTCGACATCAACTGCCACATTCTCTCGTAGGTCTCTATCTTTGACTCCTGAACATTCTGATCTCTTATCCTGTCAAGTACCACCTCAAACATTGAAGAACGACATAGTGGATCCTCTGCCCAACGTGCCGTACTTGATCTTCGTCTGCGCCGCCAAGTCGTCCGCATTCTCGATGGGCGTCTCCATGCGTCTTGTTGTCAGAACAGCGGCCAGATTGGCCGTATAAGAGGAAATGAGAATGAGAGCAAAGAACCACCAGATGGCAGTGAGCAGCCGGGTGGAAGCAGCACGCGGACACAGCTCACTGCCCTGCAATGGGGACGATTGGCGGGGAAGGGGCAGGGGAGGGGGCACCTGCTGCATGAGGGAGCACACTGTGAACCAGAAGGAGTTGCGGAGAGAGAACTGATTGTCGACCGGCTTGTACTGTCCATTGTCCTCGTCCCGTTCGAACTGCTCATAGGGGCTTATTCTGTGGGGGAATATCAGTGAGAGCACCTATCAATCATCTCACTTGGCAACGATCCAAATGGCAATCGAGACGACGAAGTAGCTCGCGAAGGTCATAATCCACACTTGGGTGCTCAGAGGGTCCATGAACTTGAACCAATCGGAATCGGTTATTCGGGGCTTCTGAAATGTTTCTTTCGATGCACAACTGGATTGTTAAAACTCCCCTTGAACAGAATGGAAATGCCCAAATGCATGTAGGGAACTGTGAAGTCGATGACCTCACTCCGTCCGTAACTGATCGTCAACGACGCCACCGCGAGATCAGCGTCCTGCGATTCCGTCTCTTGTTCGTAACCATCTCGTGCCACCTACCCCTCTCTGAAGCTCTCCCACCATTCCACTCCACTTCCCATTCGATTCTTTCGATCCGTACGCATTGTCCCTCACCTTTTGGATCGTGTAAGTGAACTTTAGAATGTTTGCTATTTTCTGAATTTTTCTCTTTTGAATCTTCCGCTCTCTCTCTCTCCGGTTACATGAAGTAGATCAATACAGTATCCTTCGTATGATCCATTCGCAGTCATCATGACAAACGGCGCTTCCAAATAGACGGATATCTTCAGATGCTTCCCCTCCAGTGTCAACTTCTCGCTCGAATTCGCAACGACGACTGCTTCCGAAGAAGCGATCCTTCTAGTGCGACTGCTCCATTCGGCGAACTTTTGGAATGCTGTCAAAGAGACGAAAGGTCATCTGGAATGCTCCCCCACTCACTCAGCTTCCTCCTGTAGACGTGCAACGTGTAATTCGATCGTTCTCCGGATGGCGCCCAGTGCAAGTCTCCGGAAATACCAGCGAGAGGGCTCTCGAAGAACTTCTTCTTTATCTCGCTGCCCGCCTTCCAACTGGTTCCACACCTCGGCTCCTCCCAGATGTTTATCGATTTCATCGAACGGATCAGCAGGCGGAGGGTGTCTATCCAAATTGACGTCGTGTACTGTGAGAAAGAGTGGATGAGAGTGAAGAGGGGAAATGAACCAACTGGAATTCCTTTCTTCGGGAGACGGATCGACGACTTGTGCGCGATCTCCTGTCTGATGTCTTCGATGGTCTCTGAGTTCACATCGTGCACTCCGAACGACGTGATGTTGCAGTCCTCGATGCCCCGTATACTGTCAATGTCCACAGTCACAAGGTCCTGGAAAACAAGAGAAATGCTCGACATGGCAGGGAGATCAAACCATATCCATGACTACATAGTGGTAGAGAACCCCGCACATGGACATGTTCGCCGCCTGCTCCAGAAACCGAAGCGCTCGTGTCAGCGGGATGTTGATGACTATCCGGTAGCGGTCTGTGATCGGTGGCATTCATCAAACCCTCACAGTTCATCCCAACGCACCTAATTTGTTTTTGATGTGCTTCAACTCGTTCCCGTAGTCATCGCCGTGCTTCAATCGGACCAACTGAGAAGAGAACGAATCGGGATCAAAGTGTCCGGCTGTTATCATATCAGTAACCTCGAGAAGCTCATCCGGCTCCTCGAACACCACCACCACATCCTTCCACTTCTCTCGTTTTATGAACGACGCAACGGCGAGTGACTTTGCATTGAGATGCGGGTGCAGATGGGTGGAAGGGCGTGTCGGGGGAGACAAATGAAGGCTGATGCACGGGACGTTCGTGTCGTCCGCAATGCTCTGGAACACGGAAAGGAGACGGGAAAGACGGGAAATGCGATACTTGAACAATGGCCGCCGCTGCGAGATGCCCTTCGAACTGTTCAGGGAGGATGACGGCAGACGTTCCGAGAGTCAAACAGTTGCATACTAAACTCAATTTTTATCCGAAGAAGAGGTAGATCATTCAGCACTTTCTTGTTTTATCCGCCACAAGGGCTTCGTTTCGTATGGAATGATCTGAATTCTAAAGTCGACAAACTCGAGAATCGGAGTGATCTCATCGATTAGATTCGCAGGAACCGCTGTAAAGAAATCGTCGAACAAAGAACCATCTTCTTCTGAAAACTTCACCTATTTTGTAACAATTGCATCTCAATGAAACAGTGAATATCAGAAGGAAAAGCAGATTCATCGAGTGGAGAAGCAGTCGGAAGTGCGGTGAGCAGGAGAGCGGCGGGCTCCAAATGAGATGTCATTTCCGTTTAGTGCCCGAGTGTCCGATGATTGGACCCCCCGAATCCCCCTCTCTGCTGGCCTTTCTATTTATCGTTTCACAACTCGAGACCTCGTCAATAACTGAAACACGTGTCGCCGTGTGATCTGTCGTCCGCATATAACCCTCTCCCGAAGTACTTGTTCACGTGTCGTCCGTGGCCCCTTCTGATACCAATCACATCCTCCGATCGACCTCTCTTCGCGACGAGACGCAGACACCTCTCTCGCATATAATCGCCCCCGAAGACACCGAAGAAGACGTCGAGGCTGAATCGCCGTCTGTCGCCGACAGATCCAACCTGTTCTCTGCGTCTCTTCGTCTCTCCTTCTCTCTCCGCCCCCACGTTTTGTCGATGGAATAAAAGAACTGAAAATGCGCGTATTCTTGTAACTCAGTCTCCCCCACTGATCACCACAATGCTCGTCTCCGGATGCCTCGTGCGTGCCTCCGTCGCCATCCTCTACCTGCTGAGCATCTCCCTCTCCACCGCCCTCACCTACTTCTTCTACTCGGAGCCTGTCCTCTTCGCATTCGTGCTCACCGCCGTCTCACTGCTCGTCCTCTCCTATCCAGTGCTCTGTCTCATCGCTCTCTCCCGTTCCTACGATCTGGAAATTGGGTCTCCTTGCAAAATGGAATGGATCCCAATCAGCGTCGACATTGAATCTCAAGCGAGAATCGAGAAGGAGCTCAGCGAGAAGCCGTCGAAACTCGACGTCGCCTTCGTCTACGCCTACATGTGATTCTCTTAAGATGACTGTTTCTGTACATGAGATCCCATCCGATTAGCTTTACGTCTCACAGCCAACTCAAGTTTTTTGCTGTTTCTGAAAAGCGAAAACTGCTTTAAAAATAGATCAGAAGAGAAATGAAATGAATATTTGATCTTTCTATTCGTTCTGTTTTGTGATCGTCTTTCGATTAAACTGGTTTCGATCGAGGAAGTATTCTGTTCATTGGGACTACTTTCGCAGAGAAAAAGAAAAGAGAGAGAGAGAGACAGAGAGAGAGAGAGAGAGAGAAAGAGAGAGAGAGAGAGAGAGAGAGAGAGAGAGAGAGAGAGAGAGAGAGACAGAGAGAGAGAGAGAGAGAGAGAGACAGAGAGAGAGAGAGAGAGAGAGAGAGAGAGAGAGAGAGAGAGAGAGGAGAGAGAGAGAGAGGAGAGGGGAGAGAGAGAGAGAGAGGAGAGAGAGAGGAGAGAGAGAGAGAGAGAGAGAGAGAGAGAGAGAGAGAGAGAGAGAGAGAGAGAGAGAGAGAGAGAGAGAGAGAGAGAGAGAGAGAGAGAGAGAGAGAGAGAGAGAGAGAGAGAGAGAGGAGAGAGAGATGAGAGAGAGAGAGAGAGAGAGAGAGAGAGAGAGAGAGAGAGAGAGAGAGAGAGAGAGAGAGAGAGAGAGAGAGAGAGAGAGAGAGAGAGAGAGAGAGAGAGAGAGAGAGAGAGAGAGAGAGAGAGAGAGAGATCTCCTTCTTCACAAGTCGCCGGATCGTTTGCACAGGTTCCGCGTTCTTTGTTCAATGGTTCCAGTGGTTCGAATGATAAATAGAAACGAAGTAGCAAGAAATTCTGAAACCTTGGGTATATTTTCTGTCTGAAAACAAACTACATGGTTGCCCAAAACTGTTTTCACATGTTTTCCGCCTTGCCTTTGGGCAGTTGCCTCTGATCGTTCTCACAGGAATCCGGAGTCACTGAAGGTCGTAAAGGCGTCGGATGCATGAGAGCAATAGATCGCTTGTGTAGCCGCCAATGGAGGTCGGGAAATATAACTCTTATTCGACATTCTATTCGTACTTTGACCATCGCTTAGCAGTAAACCGCCGTCCGAATATTGGACTTTATGGATATCAGCACTATTTTCCATTTCTGAGTACATTTGAATTGTTGAAGCTGTTTTTCCGTCCGAAAGTTTCCAATGTCTACACTTCACGACTAGCACCTCGGAACCTTTATTCTGCAAGAGAGTCTACCGGAAGTATACATCTTAATACCCTCTTTCAGCACATGAAGTCTGTTGTTTCCAGATGTCCTTTCGCCAGACCATCTGATTGCTTTGCAGTCTTCGTTTCCCAAACAGTTCACCAGAACACAGACCATAAAACATATGTGTTTTTTCTTCTCATTTCCCAAACGTCGCTTCGAAAAGTATACTATAGTTTGGTCCCGGTGGCCACAGAATGGTCAGTGTCTCTTCCACTTATTAATAAACACAGCCTGTCCAAAAAGACGGCTTTCGCTGCCGCCCATACAATCACACTGTGACGGAATCAGTCTTTGAACCAAACCAAGTCGGTCTCGACCGGAAAGAACGCTCAGAATACTAGAGATAAACGGATAAAAGAGATAATGATAAAATGCGACAGGGTGGAAGAAAATACCGTGTTGGGCCGAGGAACAAGTAAGATAACAACAGGCGAATGGTTGAAAACCGTCATGAAGAGATCAGAGTAACCGCTCGAGATGAGTGACTTCCGAGAGGTTGAGACCACTGGCCAACTGCACCTGGGGCAGTTCCCGATAGAATGAGACGTCGTAGGTGTCCTCTGGCTCCTCGTTCCGCCTTCTGATCTCCTGGAGTCCAATTGTTAGGGGGTCAGTGGGTCAGTGCAAACTCACTTTTAGAATGCAAAAGTAGGCCTCTGGCTGTGAGTTGAGATAGAACTTGTGAGCCACGAGAGCCCGCGACTTCACAAGTCTCGGAACGTCTCCGTTTCCGAAGACACACGACCCACTTGCCATATAGTTACTGCAGCGCCTCTTCGACCACACCTGGTCTCTCGAAATGTA
Organism: Caenorhabditis macrosperma; assembly: GCA_963932285.1. Lineage (NCBI taxonomy): Eukaryota > Metazoa > Nematoda > Chromadorea > Rhabditida > Rhabditidae > Caenorhabditis > Caenorhabditis macrosperma. The sequence continues at coordinate 7,458,450 of OZ010622.1, forward strand.
GTACTGATCGTCTTCTTTTGCCGCAGACACGTTGAACTCATTCGCGTGGTTCCTCAACTCGATCCATTCCCTTCCATTCACTGATCCCGAGATGTCGAACTTCTCTTTGTTTCCGAGAAGAGTGCCCCAGAATCCCTCGTCAGCGATGCCTGTGTTCTCGAGAAACTCAAGCAGCTCCCGAGGGACCAAAGAAGACGCCTGGAAGCACTGAAACACTCTCCCGACAACTGATGAGCACTCACCATCATATCAGCTGCTTCCCTCGGAACAAGAGCTGATAACGATGATTTAAACAGGGGCAGAGGCGCGCTTGTGAACTGAAAACGGAGCAATCCGATCGCAGTTTCCTCCCACACAACATACATTTTTGCCGCGGAGTCTCCCCTTTTGGTAGTCCTTTATTTCGACGTTGGCGGTTCCGTTGAGTGACTTCAGAATGCGAACCGTCTCGAGATTCGATTTCAACGGAGCATCGACCCCCGATAAGTACTGGAAATAGCGCCAATCGGACTTTAGATGACTCAAAAACTCGAGACATCCGTAAGCGGAATTGATGATCTCGTGACTTCCCCAGCTGATTGGGGGCCGTTTCTGGAAGAACAGAGAAATGGATTCGAAGGGATTCCGGACTGAGAAACCATGAAGTGGACGTTCGGAAAACAGGCGGTCAGCTCCTTCAGAAGTTTCTGGAACAGCGTGGCAGAGTTCTCGCCGACTGCGATACAGTATTCATTTTGAGGGTGATAGACTGAGGAGAGCATGAAGAGCACCTGGAACTGGGGGGAGTCACGGGGGGAATAGAGGAAGAGATGCCACTTGAGCCAATTCTTTGTAGACGAGCATTCCGTAAGCCAGAGGGTAGTCGTTTTCCTCTTCTGACAGCGGTTCGTCGTGAAATCGAAACAACGTCTTCAGAGTTTTACACCTGAACAGAGGGCTCATCCGTGATTGATCCACTGGATTTACCTGTCCTTGGAGTACAAAAGACGGTCTTCGATACCACGGAGATCCAGTTTCAGTGAGCTGTTCGTCGATCCGTTCAAAATCGCCTGAGATCCCATTCTCAGTTGGGTCTACAAGTGAACGTACCTGGCAGTCAATGTTCATTTCGTCCAACAAATCCGGTTCAATATTCATATTTTTCCTCCGGAACTTTGGGAAAAACGTTTTGATCACAACGAAATAGAGGAAGAGTATAAGGAACAGGTAGAGGAGAACACTCTGAATACCTCCGACAAATTTCAGGCGCATCTGGAAAAGAAAGTGAGAATGAGAAAACGGGAGAGGGGGAGAGTAACTGCGAACGAAGGACCGGGTGGGGGATGGAAGGGAGCATAAACAAATGTGCGGGGAGTTCCGAATGTTTATGATTTAGGGCGAGCATTGAACTGCTCATCGCCAAGAAAAAGGTCGCTCGGGATGGAAGAGTGTGTGGTGGAAGAGATGACACGTGTTTGCCTTCGACCACTGTTTATATGCAATCATATCAACTAAACACCATTATTCAGCTATGGAAATCGGATGGTTTATTGATATTGCATGGAAAACACTCACAATCAGTTGGTGATGCATACATTTCGGAAAGGTCAGTGGTTTCATAGAAGATCAGATTGAGAGGATCCCGTTAAGAAGATGAGAAGTTATCGTTTCGAAAGAGTTGCTCTACACGATCTGCACATTATGTTATTAATGAGATACAAAACGACTGTCTACAGAAGGGAAGGAGAGCGTTTCTCGAGAAAATCCAAAATGACATTTCTTTTGAATGAGCGTCCAGTCCGTCCAGAGAAAGTCCAGAAGACATACGTCAAAAGGGTACACCTGGACCATGGGTTGGCTTACATAACGCTTACATAACGATGCTGAAACTGTTACAACTGAAACTGAATAAATGGGGACTCGATTCCACATATAATCCGTATGGAATCACTATAAAGCAGGTAGGTCACGTTATTCAGAACGCTTTCATGTCAAACACAATTAACTGTTCTGACGATTATGTATTGAAAAAGTAGGGAAAGAGTGCAAGTGGACAAGTTCGAACTCGATCATCCATCATCTCGTTTCGCGCCCGCCGTGCTTCCCCTTTGCTTGATACCCAATACTTGACAGCTGTTGCAAAACATTATGAGCTCCCGGGCTCGACGACCGACTTACAAAAATTGTGTTTGGAGGGAGACAGAAACTGAATAGATTGTATTCTCTGATGCTCCCAGATCACAAACACTGTTAACAAACGGAAGAAACGTGAGTGCTCGAAGGACTGACCAATGGTTTGTTTCTTCGGAAAGAAGAGGAAAAGATCAACTGGAAACGAGAAAACCATTTTATGAATCCATTATGATAATGGGTTTCGAAGGAACAATGGGACGATTTGCGAGCGAATCGAGTTAGAATCGCGTCGAAACACACACTGAAATTCGATTAGAAAGCCGACGTTTCCGATTGACGAGGACTTTGGAAACAGTTTGAAATGAAAACAAAGAAGACGGGGCGAGGGGGGGGGGGTCTTGATTTGTGTGGCAGATGGGGAAGAAACAACGAAACTATGGTGACAATGGACTGAAAGTTCGACGGAAGGACACTTCAGAAAGCAAAGAGACACGACAAAGTCCTTTTTGGATTTATGACTCTTTTTGTGCTGAATTACTTTTCTGGATTGATGACTCACCGTAAAGAATCTATATTAACGGCACCTGATCGGTACTGACGAAGGCGATTGAGACAACTAACGGCATGCTTTTTAGCTTAGAGTTAGCTTAGAGTAGAGAGGCTTAGAGTTTTTGCAGTATTCTTTTTACTTTTTTACTTTTTCCACTCATCGACTTTCTATTCGGATTCTTAACTTTTGACTTTTTTAGTTCCGATTATTTTCTAGTAGAGGCTACCAATTGATATTAGTTTCGAGTTTCGAACATGGATCAATGGACAAATCTCCGAGGACAATGATCCGAGGCACCTCTTAGGATGACGTCTGGCACAGATGGAGACAACGAAACCGACAAATTCTAGATCTCACCGCATCAGTTTACTCATGTATCACCACACCCACATTCTCTTCTTTTTTTTATTCACTTCTTCGTGAAATATCTATAAATAAATAAATAAACAAAAAGTAGAAAGAGTCATAAATCCAAAAAAGTCATTCAGCAAAAAAAGTCAACAATCCAAAAGTCGCTGTTCAGTTTTTGCGAAGGAAAAGTGAACAAACGACAGTCATAAATAAGAAGAGAATCGGCGGGAAAACAGGGAAATTGGCCACACTTTGCTCGGAGGAGCCCCGCCAGAAGACGTACCGTACTCAGAGAACGAAGACCACTTTGGTTGTTTTTCTGCCACCGAAAGAAGTCGGTGTTTGGAGAGAAGCGGGTCATTTTTACTCTATTAAAACTGCCGCCGTTTTATCGAATTACACACTGCAGACACATCTGGACCCAATAAACACATGCAACACACAAAGAAGAAGAGAGATTCATTTGAGAGGGCGAGTTCAGTTGGCATGAGTGACGAGACGACGACGCACTTTGTAGCCGCCGGACGACGTCTTCTCGACGGCCGACGATCTCTCCGGACACTGGCAGTAGGCGGCGTCCGACCCAGGTAGTCCTGGCTCTCCGGGGCTGCAAAATAAGTGAAATTGAGAGAGATGGGGAGAGAGAGGAAACAAGCCATTCGGCCACCTTTCTTGCACTTTGTCTCCTCCGAAGAGAATCAATTCTCGACGAAACGATTGCCCATCAATTGAATGGGTTTCTGGTGCAAACTCACATTCCGACCACTCCATCCGGCCCCTGCTCTCCGTCGTTTCCAGGCTGTCCGGCCTGTCCGGCGTCTCCGTATTCTCCGGGTCTTCCGGCGTTCCCTGGCTGTCCTCTTGGTCCGACTGATCCTCGAGGTCCCGGTTGTCCTGGACTTCCTGGCTGTCCGATTCCACGAGTTCCGTCTCTTCCGGGTCTTCCTGGATTCCCATCTCTTCCCGGATTCCCGTCTCTTCCCTTGTTTCCAGGAGCTCCACGGGGGCCCACAGGCCCTTCGTTCCCTGGCTGTCCGTCGATTCCCGGTTGTCCATCTCTTCCGGCCTCTCCGGGAACACCGTCCGGTCCTTGTTCTCCCGGTGGTCCAGCTGGGCACGAGATCTCGCTGCCCTGGGAGCTGCCGTACTCATCGGACGGGGTGTGTCCATCCTGTCCATCTGGTCCCCGTTCACCGTTCGAACCATCGTCTCCCGGCTCTCCCGGAGGTCCAAGGGGCCCGCGGGGGCAGTTGGCTGCTTTCTCTCCACACTGACACTTGTCGGAGCTTCTCTTGAAAATGCGCTCCACTTCGGCAGATGAGGAGAACTTGTTCGAAGATGCCTTGGTCATCAGAATCCACGCGTCGTTGTAAATGTCCTGAAATAGAGAGACACCATTGGAAACGCGAGGAAAGGACTCGCCTTGAATCCGAACAACTCTTGCTCGACGTCTCCGTGGAATTCGTACAGATCATTGTACATGAAGGTGGTGAAGAGAAGAGCGGAGAATATGGAGATTGCCGAGAAGACGGTGCACGCGTAGAGGATGCTGCAAGACATCTCTCTCCGACACTGATTCCCCCTCTCCTCCAAGCGCGGTTTAAATGCTGCCAGCGGTGATACAACAAACTTGATAACATCCTTATCACGTCCACTTTTTAATGGATTACAACTTCTTCTTCGCCTTCTTTTCCAGCAGTGTAATTGGAGTTTCGGCGAATGTAGTAATGTTTCATTTCATTGATGATCGACAGGAACGCTGATTCGTGAATTGAAGTGATGACGGTGATCTGTTTCTGAAGACTTGAAGCCTTGTGAATCCACTATATAAATGTATATTCGTTATCTTCTAAATAGAATAAATGAACAACGAAGAAATCAGCTTAAAAACCATTTCCCATGGTTAGTGCTCCATTTGGAGACACCAAGAGAGCTCTAGGAGTCGTGTGGGTTGGATGAAAAGATGAGAACATTGTGAAATATGGTCACACGACATGTCCAAACAGAAATATACGAGAACATACCCATTTTTAAGCCCAAAATCAAGAAAAAGCCGGGGTTGTTGAAAGAGCAAATGTATTTATGGGACAGCTGCAGGAGGGCAACTTTCAGAAAATCTGGTGCTATCCGAACACTTTTTTGATGCATGGCCACCAACAACTGGTCCCGTGTGAATGGGATGCAGTGTAGGAATCGAATTGAGTTGAGCTTGGACAGTGAACACTCGAAAAATCACTTCTATACTAGTTGTAGAGAGCCCATTTTCTCGATCCTCACTTCTCTGTGACGCTTTCATCTGGTTGTGTTCCACTGAAATAAACATTTTATCATTGGATCTGCCACCGACAGACACCATCTCCTTCCAATCACTGATCGTATCGACGGAGACCGAATACATACTCTTGTGATCATTACTGAACGTTTTCTGTTTCCCACCGACCGCATGTCTATTTGACCCAAAGATCGCATTTTAATCGGTCACAGACCACAGCGTTTTGTAAATTCTGCCGATTAATATTTTGATTAACACTCCCCGAATAAACCATCATTCTGTTGGATTCGCTGAACATGAATCGGTCAATTTTGATTGCTCTTGTCGCTTTTTCTCTCTTCATGGGACTGGATTCCGCTCAAATCACTTCTGGTAACATGGTGTTCGTGAAAGTAAGCCGCGATTGATCAGAAGGAGGACGAGAACGCATTCCTTCAGGCCAATGAAACCGCTAAGATCTCTCTGCCAGCTGCGGCCACCTACCGAAGAATAGCTTTCAATGTAGGAGGAGAGGAGCACTTGTACAGAGTGTGCAACGGGAAGAACAAGGCAAAGTGCGGATTCTGGGAGAATGTGACGGTATGTGAACGATTGATGAGAGCATGGATACATGAGTGCGGATTCAGACGAAGAAGAAAGTCGCTTCTGGAACGACGACCTACAACAAAAGCAGTAAGAAGCTTATCATCAAACAAGTTCGAGTCACAGACTTCGGCGCCTATATGACTGGGAACAAGAAGAAGACGATCGAACTCCATCAGATGTGGTAGATAATTCAAATGTCCTCGAATGAATGTCTCCTTGTTTCCACCGATCCATCCACTACTTTGTTCCTGATTCAACTCTGTCGAATTGTCTACGAAGACAAAGACAAGGTGTGAGTTAGGGGCTGCGTCATGTTTCCTCCCGGGAGTCAAGTCAAGCACTCCCTTCAGAAGGTGCTAGTTATTTCCTGATCTCGCGTTTGATCAACTCAGATCAAAATTTACATGGGTTTCCAGAATGTTATCGTGGTTATCCAATAGTATTGTGTGGCTGTTTACAGAACAGGTTATTTCAATAGAATGTACCAAAAGTGTTTTAGCATGTTTTTCGCGGTTTTTTGTCGCAGCAGAGTGTGCTATACGGGGCCAGTTTTCTGAAATTCTGTGGTTTTTTTTCAGTTATTGTTGGTTTTTCATTATGCAACCTTCCCTTCTGGACCTCCTCATGACAACACGGAACCCTCATTCTGGGACTTCCCTGCAAGGCACACATTCCACGAAATGACCAATTAATCCGGTCGGCTACAGTGTTTGGGCAGTTATTGAGAAGGATGACTGTGTTCTCACGGGAATCTGGAGTCACTGAAAGCTGTCTTCGTGAAGCCGTGAGACGCCATCGACATATAGGATACCTGTGAGGAAGAGAGATGTAAGAGAGACTCTCAATTAGTGCCTGTGTAACAGCTAATAGAGGTCCTCTTGAGCTACAAGTTGTATCATCCAAATGAACCCAGTCAACAATATCTAGTCAAACTATTGAATGTAACCAAACTACGATTACCGGCAGTTCTTATTACCCATTCCGATGTGTCCGTTCCTTCTGATTGGGGACGTCGTCGTTGGCTGTCTCGAGCTCTCTTTTTAACCACAATCCGGTGCCGATTCGACTAAAAGATCGAATTTTAATCCGCCGCAGAACACAGATTTTTGCGAATTGAACAGATTAATATTTTGGTTAACACACCGAAAATCCCATCATTCTGTTGGATTCGCTGAACATGAAACGGTCTGTTCTATTCGTTCTCGCCTCTTTTTCCCTTTTTATTGCACTTTCTTCTGCTCAATTCACTTCTGGTACTTCTATTTACGTGAAAGTAAGATGCAATTGCTCAGAAAGTCATGATTCGTTTTTTTTTTTGTTTAGCTCAATGAAACCGCTGAAATTCCTCTGCCGGCTGTCGCTAACTACAGAAGAACAGTGATGAACGCGAAGGATGTCGAGGAAGAGCACTTGTACAGAGTGTGCAACGGAAAGAACAAGGCAAAGTGCGGATTCTGGGAGAATGTGAAGGTATGCCAAGAGCTGATGAGAGCATGGATCCATGAGTGCGGATTCAGACGAAGAAGAAAGTCGCTTCTGGACCGACGACCTACAACAAAAACAAGAAGGCGCTTCTCGTCAAACAGATCAGAGTCACTGACTTCGGCACCTATATGACTGGGAACAAGAAGAAGACGTTCGACGTTCGTCAGTTCTTCTTGAAAGGTTGATAACTCTATTGAACTGTTCCCGATGAATCTTGAGAAGATGGACATCTTGGAAGACAAATGTTTATGAACTCATATACCACTTCTTATCACAGGGAGTTCGATCATTTCATGGGATCCGTTCATTTCCCAGACGATCCGTATCCACTAAATTGATGATTTGGCCCATTAATTGCAACTCCGTCTCATAATGTAGCCTTGATTCGGTGACTGTCGACCTTCTTCCGGAATTCGGCAGCGACAAAATCAGATCTGTTCCTAGTCGGCTATTTCGAAGAGGCTTTGTACAGTTTGAGCGTGACCCAGTGTCGAGAAGTTTTCTCGGAATTCTCTGGATCTTTCGGATGTTTTCTCTGTACGTCTCCTTCTTTTTCTTCGGAGCAGGTATCGGATCTATGAGTTTGTGTGTAAAAAAGTCTCCAATTGAACCGCATTCCATCGAACCGATTCGACTAAAAGATCGTATTTTAATCTGCGACAGAACCGATTAATTTTTGATTGACACATCAAAAAACGCAGCATTATGTTGGATCGGTCCAACATGAAACGGTTCATTTCGTTATTTCTTGCTTTTCTCTCTCTTTTTGTCAGACTCTCGTCTGCCCAATTCTCGAAAGGCGAACAGATTTATGTCAAAGTAGGCGATCTTTAGATGCATAAGAACATCTTTGGAGTGTATTCAGCTCAACGGAACCGCTGAAATTCCTCTGCCTGCCGTCGCCAATTACAGGAGAACTGTGAAAAACGGGAAGAGTGTCGAGGAAGAGCACTTGTACAGAGTGTGCAACGGGAAGAACAAGGCAAAGTGCGGATTCTGGGAGAATGTGAAGGTATGCCAAGAGCTGATGAGAGCATGGATACATGAGTGCGGATTCAGACGAAGAAGAAAGTCGCTTCTGGAACGACGACCTACAACAAAAACAAGAAGGCGCTTCTCGTCAAACAGATCAGAGTCACTGACTTCGGCGTCTATATGACTGGGAACAAGAAGAAAATGTTACAAGTCAATCAAATATAATTCCATCGAAAGTTCTCGAATAAATCTTGAGGCGCTCATTAACAGTTCAGCGAACGATTGGAAACGCCCACACGATTGGGCACATCCGCTGAAACATACAAACACACAATGTAGATGAGATGAACTTTGAAGTATACTCAAATGAGTGCAGTTTGAACTATTTTAATCCTCGAAACTTTTGTGACTGTCGTCGAGATTATCTTGCCGATTATCCCACCATCGCAGTTTGTGGGTGTGAATATTCATTCACACTCAATGTTGCGTTTTCTCGCACTTCTCCTACCGCTTTGCGCATTGCTCAATGCGTCATCTGTTCCGCAGGAAGCGTCGATTGAATTCATCATGGCCAAGGTGTGCTCATCTGAGATTTCGAGAAGTTCTTCCTCTCCTTTGCAGCTCAATGCAACAGCGACTCTCCCATTTCCCGCTGTAGCCAACTTCCGGAGAATCGTTACGAATCCCAAAACTTTTATGAGCGAAGAGCACATTTATCGAGTATGCACCGGCAAAAACAAAGCTAAATGTGGATTCTGGGAGAATATAAAAGTAGACTAACAGATGAGAAATTTAAAAAAAGAGGTCGTTGATTTCAGACGAAAAAGAAGATGGTTTCTGGCCCGACGACTTATAACAAAAAGAAGAAGGCGCTGTTGGTGAAGAAGTTCCGAAAGAGCGACGAGGGAACCTACATGACTGGCAACAAGAAACGCTATTATTCGGTTTTGGGTTACAGTGGATAACTTTGATTTCGATTATAATAAACTATTCGAAAAAGTTTCAGAAAAAACTCGTTTTCTTTCTAAATTAGAAATTCAGGACTTGTTAAATAATTCACGAGAAACCACAGTAGGCGCGCGAGATGGAAATTGATCTGATCTGCCGGCGCCCGCTCTTTCTCAATCGACCAATTTCTCTCCAATCGTTTCGCTAGCTCACAGTTTCGTCAGTTTCGAAATGAACCCGTCGTCGCTGATCGCTCTTCTCCTCATCGGAGGTTCGTTTTCTTTTGTGTTCTATTCTCTCTCTCTATAATTCCTCTCTCTCCAGCCGCCCTCGCGCACCCGGAACTGGTCCGTTCGAAACGAGACACGTCTGATGACTCTGAAACTCTTCTCGACGAGCCAACGGACGCCAGCGGAGAGGCATCGGGAGACGAGTCTGGCGATGGATCGGGCGAAGGATCGGCCGAAGTTCCAGTCGATCCACTCACCCTCCAACAGCTCGAGACACTCAACACGTACGCGCAGCAAGTGCAGGCCGAATCGCAGAAACTCATCCATCAGGCGAACTTTGTGATCACTGAGGTATTTTAGTCGAGGTGCCGTGAGTTACCTTTTCGATTCAGATGACTGCCCTCTCTTCGAACGCCCAGAACCTCGGAATCCTTTCGAACGTCGTGCTCGCTAACTCGCAGATTGTTCTTGACAACGCCCGTCTCTCGCTCAACCAGAGCGAATCCACAACACCAGCACCAACCACTTGTGTCGCTTCGTCCGTCTGCTACAGCGATGCGGGATGTGGAAACGGCAAGTGCATCGGAGCCTTGGCCGGAACATGTAACTGCAACTCGTGTGTCTTCGGATGGCCGTGAGTTTCTCAAAAGTGTCTTGTGCATCTCGATTCGAATTCATTTCAGATGCCAGGAGGACAGTGCCTGCGGAGGTTTCGTCGGTGCGTGCAACAACGTGACTGCAACCTGCGACTGCTTCGCCGCCTACACCAAGCACAACTTCACCCTCACCGAGGCGCTCACTTCGTTCTGCAACGTGGCCAAGTGCAACGGCGCTGAGGACAACGTCGAGAAGTGCTTCGGTTTGCCATGCAACTACGGCTTCTGCGTTTGCTAATTAATCAAAGCCCCCACTCCACCCATCTATCTTTATCGCTCCCGATTTGTTCCCTATTGCATGTACGAAATGAATAAATGCCACCGTCATCCTGATCTGACGAAATAGAGAAAAATCATCGAAAGCAAGTCGTTAGCCACGAGATTGCGACAATGGGAACGGGAAGATAGTGCGCGGACGGGGAGACGTAGACGTTGATAAGCTGGGATGTGGGAGGGCGAGGCGCTTCGGATTCTCGTTTTATCATTTGGATCGTTTTCTTCTTCCGCTCCAAGGCTTAACAAGAAGCTGCTTCTCATTTGTATCTCGATTGCATGATGATCCTTCCCTTGATCCTCCTGTTCGCACCTGCAACATTGCTCGCCGAGCCAATGGTCTACATGTTTCCTACCAACCCTCAATTGCACCCGCCAAGCATGTACCCCAATCAGCAGTTTATGAGAGGAAAAGTCAGGGATTTGCCTGACTCCGGAGTGATCTACTTGAACAGGATCAAGCCTATCGGTCAAGAATTCCAGACCCCACAGGATTCCGTAGCGGAGGTTGAGGTGTCAGTGGAAAACATTCCTCGTCAAAATGTGAGTCCTACAAGTCGGATCCAATAGAATATTCTTGTTTCAAGAAAGCCCCGTCTTCCTTCGAGAGATACAATTCTGAAGAAGAGCGTTCTCCTGTAAGGACTTCTACAACTACAACAACTGTCGCGCCTGTCAGAGTACCTTCTCCAACTCCTCAGCCGCTTTCTTTTGAGAAGGTGCATCCTGAAATGTGATTGCTTTTTGTAGCGTAACATAGTTTCAGAAAATCAACGACCAGAAGCAAGCGTTCCAGAAAACAAAACCCAGCCAGTTGACAGTTCCAGAAGAAGCGGAACTTGATATACTCCTCGATGATTTGCTCAAAAACGATAACGTACCGAAGGTTACACATTGTTTTTTTTTAATCGTTTATTCGAACGTGTTTCCAGAGAACGTTGAACATGCCAAAGATAGGAAGAAGTGGCTCAAAAAGACATGTCGGTGCGTACACTCCGAGAGTCATTTCTTTTGACGGAACAGCTCGTGTCGATAAGCCAAGACCACGAGCGTTCGGAAGTCCGCTTTCTGTCAAACTGCAGCCAAGGAAATTGTACGTGGAAAGGTAAATAACCCCTATACGATTTATAATTACATTGGCTTTGAAAAACAATTCAGAGCTGCTCCGGCTCGCAACCAAGGCCCTGACTTCGATCCATGGGAGCGAATGGGCCAGTGACAGTCGAGCAGGCTTAATAAAGTATGCTAATAATAATAAACGCAAGAGTGATCTAAACTTTTCCCGTGTTATCCGTTTTTCGAAAGGTCTTCACACTGTGCTTATATGAGATAATAAATACTTGATGTACTTAAATGAGGCGGTTAATTTAACTATTGCATGGGGAAACCGACGCGAGTGTTATCTCACTTAGCAAAAAAAGTGAGCATTTGCTGCTCATCCATGACCATGGTATCCTTGAAATTAACGCTAAAGTCAAGTAACTCCATTAAATTTGACGGATTTTGTGGATTGATAAGGGGCCATTCTGGGGGAGGCTTCAAAAATACTCCTTGTTTGTTTTTCATGTGAGAACGATCGGAAGACAGCAGGGAGAGATACAAATCGGCAGGAATAACGCGGAATTTTCTGAAACACATTCCTACGGACCATTTTCATTTTCCAGTGCGACTGTACCTGTCGAAATCTGCCGGCGGGTTTCCAGGAACTTTTTTCATCGTTTCCGCCCAAAACTCTTTAAAATTCGCTCCCCAGGCGAGTCCCGAATCTTTGTCGTACACCTTCACCCCAGTTTCCGTCTTCTGGACGGCAATGACGTGATAGTCCCATATAACAGGACCACTAGAAACAGATGATTGATTGATTGAAACGAAGAATGACCGCATACCCGAGAGTTTTGGCTGTCTTCTGATTCCACAACATTATCAGCTTCTCTTTACTGGAAATTAGAACTGCGTAGAGCTCCTCGCGATCATCGACTTGTTCAATCAGCTTGTAAACGTTTTCTTCGCAGTAACACGACTGATACGGTGCATTTTCAGCTGATATCATTATGCCTGAAAACGTCCATACGAAGACAATTAGTCGATTATTTAAGAAGCTCTTACGGATTGATAAAGCCGAGGAAAGCGACAGAAATACAAACTGACAACTTATGTTTATTCAAAGTGAGCAACACGGAGACTGGACTAATCTACTACGCAATGGAATCAAATTTTGGGAATGGGATTACTCAAACATCCAGCTGCACCTTGCCGGCTGACTGATCCAAGTATTTAGAGATGGTTGGCTTCAGTTCTTTCGAGATGAAGTTCTCAGTTTGGGAAACACATCGACCAGTGAAGTTGATCGGGTTGCTGACGAGTCCGACTACGCGTTCGCGAACCTGAAATCGGAGTAACGAATAGAATAATTAGTACTTGCAAACCGAATCAAAGAACGGATCAGCCATTGTTTGCCGGATGTCCACTTTTTGTGTGGCTTGTAGCTTTTTGGCTTCCAACGCAGTTGTTCGGATCACGGCATGAGCTTGCTGTCGGTCAACACCTTCTTCGGTCAACATCATCATCGCCTTCTCCAGTCCTAAGAAAGCAATCTCATCTTCCACAATCTTCTTGACGTTATCAGTTTGAACTGTGAGGCCCTCGAATATGTTCTGAATTACACTGTTATTAGAACGATTTATATTGCCCGGACAACCTGAAGAGTTGTGAGAAGAGCTTCTGCAGTAAGAAGCACATCTGGAATGAGCATTCTTCTGCCGGCGGAGTCATCAAGAGTTCTCTCCAGTCCTTGATCGGCGAGAATCGTCAGTGCTTCTTGAGGAGCGTTGATCAGTTTTCTCGCCAGTGCACAGCACCTCTCACTCTTCATAGGGTTCTTCTTGTACGGCATTGCAGAAGATCCGATCTGATCTTTCTCAAACGGCTCGAGAAGCTCGCCGAATGCTTGCAGAACGCGGATGTCAGTACAAACCTTCTTAGCAGCAGCTCCAAGAAGAGAGAGCGAGAACACGAGCTGAGAGTCTTGTTGTCTCGAATACGTTTGCCCAGTGATCAGGAAACGAGATGCGAATCCAGCCTTCTGAGTGACCAGCTCATCCAGAGCTTCCACCTTGTTCTCGTCGCCTGCGAAGAGCGTTAAGAATGAGTCTTGGGTTCCGGTGGCTCCTTTGATTCCACGGAATCTCATTTTATCACGAAACTCTGCCACAGACTGGAAAGCCATCAACAGCTCTTGTGCCCAAAGGACTCCTCGTTTTCCGACGGTCACAAGAGAGGCCGTTTGGTAGTGGGTGCGTCCAACAGTCACAACCTCTTTGTTGTTCAGCGAAAATACAGCCAAACGGTCGATGACAGTGGCGAATCGTTTGAGGATATGATCGATAGAGTCGCGATATGCAATCAGATCTGCGTTGTCCTGAACGAAACAGGACGTTGCTCCAAGATGAATGATGCCGGCGGCCGTTGGACAGATCTTTCCGAACGCGTGGTTGTGCGCCATGACGTCGTGCTTCAGTTTGCGTTCTTCAGCACGAATGAATGGCCAGTCGAAGTGATCTCTCTGCTGTTTCATCTCGTCGATGGCATTTTGAGTGATCTGCTTCAAACCGAGCTCCTTCTCCGCTTCGGCCAGCCAAATCCAGAGTTGTCTCCAGAGAGTCGCCTTGTTCGTTTCAGAGAGAATACGCACAAGGGGGCTATTCTTGCAGTAACGCGTCGAAAGCACCGACTCGAATTTATCTTCAGAAGCCATCGAGCTGTAAACACAGTCAGTCAATGCAACTAATGATTCTAATCAGTCGATAGATAAGAACGGTATTGACCCATTGACGAGAAAAACAAACAGAAACAAGTAGAGATCGATATCATTCATTTTTTAGACGGTGATTACATGTGTTTAAGAATGATGATTATCGGTGACAGAATAGTTAAGCGAGACAGTGCCTCCAAGACGGCCGGAATTGATAAGTAAATGTTTTCAAAATTAGATTATTTCTTGGGCATTTGCAGAGTGTAATCGTGCAATTCACACCAACCGATAGGGAGAATGTCGTGCGAACTGCAAGGAAATTCATTGACAAAGTTCGAATATCAAGAAATACTCACTCAATGTCGTACAGCTCGTCGAACTCTTCGTCCCAACCGTCGAAGTTTACATTTATGACTCTACCATGGACAGATTTGATAGTTGCAGGACATATGAATTGATTTTCGCACATGTCAGCCGCTTCCAAGTGCATTCCAACCTGAATGAACTAATATATATACGATGCTCTCATTGAACGCGAAAAAAACCTGGAACTTTTCGAGCCGCTCTGCGGGTGGCATTGGCTTGAAAAGATGAAGCGGCAGTGGTTCGGCATCCACTTCTTTGAGGTATGTGTCCCAGGAGAACACCGATTTCTCATAGTTTTCAGGACTTTTTAGTGTAAGTCCATACTTCTCGGCGTAACCCACTGGGAACATGAAGTTATTGTCAATATGAATCGGAAAACTGTCTTCTTCAATATCCGGTCCATCCATTCCGACTCTCAGATAGCCATCCGTTTCGCAAAACGCCAGAACAGAGGCGACGTGCAAATTATTGAACTGCTGGGCGAGTGGGTCTATTAATTCGAATCTTTGGCCAACTTTCAGCTGCTTCCATTTTTCTGTATCGACTTTTCTCTTCGGCAAATGCTCGGAAGTCACATCATCCGGATCGTAATTCGGCGTTTGACCCTTCTTGATGCTTTCAGCGATCTTTTTCGTGTGCTCAATGTAGTCTTTCCTCGCATTCAATCTGTATCCGTTGATCGCGGCGAAACCGACTGGGAATATGAAAAAACTGGATTCGTCAATCCAGTATTGGGCGTCAGCATGCTGAACTTGACGATCGTCTTCCGCTGCTGGCAAAGAACTAGGAAAGTCTTTTCTTGTCACCAATACGTTGATTCGACGGCCACAAGTCGCCTGAACTCTGGCTACACGGATTTCCTGAGAGTTCGTGTAATTCAGCAATTCGAGACGTTGGCCGACACGGAATCGAGGCTTATGAAGAATCGCTTTTTTCTTATCGAATGGTGCTGATAGTGCCATCTGTCCACACAGTTCCCCTTCGATACTATTCTGAAAAAAAATGAAATGAAATGTTGTTTAACTAAATGCGATATTACGTTGATGAAATTCATTAAATCGTTTTTGTATTCGCGGTTCAAAGCAAGCGGCGGAGCATAAATGAACTTGTTTCCCGTCGGATCCATAATTGATGCACTGAAATGATGAGTTATTTGAGGACAATTATTATATAAACTGACTTTGCTAAACTGAACACGTTATCTGATAAAATATTAACCCAGAATTTCGATTCACTTCCAATGTACTGAGCAAGAGCACGATATCCGCATAGCTTTTCAATTTTTGCGAACCACCTGACCTCGACTTTTTCGCAACTTTTTTCGTAATCACGAAGTGTTGTCTCAAACTGAAACAAAAATTTTTTTAAACGAATATTTCTCAAACTTACAGCGAGACCTTCCCTGAGAGCATTCTTGAAGTCCACAAGAAGATTCTCTACGAAGGCGTCTACAGGAACAAATGAAGTGATTTGATCTTTCTCGAAGTTATGTAAATGTGCGATCCACGAAAAAGACCTTTCTGCTTTTCCTTTTTCCTTTTTCATAACTTTCCGGGCGATTTTTTGAAACTCCGACATCTGAATTTATTGTTTTGAACTAATAATTGAGAAAAGACAAGAAAAAATGAATGTTTCATCACGAGTAAGTAAAAAAAGAGTGAGTTAGTAGTCCCTGCCACGTCCCGATTTTTCAAGAAGGTCTATACTATACTCAATGTACTCCAATCTGAATTTTCGGTTAACAATATGGACTAACAGCTTAACTAACCCATGATTAGATGAAGTGTGCCTCAAATTGTGACGGTATTCTAGTGTTTTACCATTACTAGAACAATTGTGTACAAACACTCCGTACGGTTCTAGTTCACTGCCGATGTTAATCGCTCCGTCCCCGTCCACAGAGCCATCTTGATAGAAGAAGATACTCTTTCTAGCAGTTAAAGTCATCTCTGACGTGATTTCATCATCCTCGTCACAAAATATGCTACAGAACCAGCTACTGTCGTCTTCCATATGCGACACAGTCACTTGGAAGGTTTCATCGAGATCACATTTCAGTTCGATTCCGAAGAGAAATCTTGTCGTCGAGGTAGCTGCCGCGAAAAAGCAAAACAAGATTGCTAGTTTGAACATCTAGAGAGCCTAGAGATGACTGCCTTTGCAGGAAATAAAGCTACATGAAAACGTGAAAAATTGGTTAGGGTCATCTTCGATCGTTGACCGGGTTTATTAATTTTTTAAGATGATTATTTGCCCAAGGTACACTGGGCAACATGAACAAATGCTATTCTTATTTCACCCTAATTTTTTTTAATTAACAGTGAGAAATAAAAGGCTTATTCGTAAATTGAATAAAAAATTGAAATTGTTTCAAGAAACAAATCCCAGCGCGGTGAGAGTGACTCATGAATACAGTCGGCAAACGCGCTCTTTCGCACAGCTTTCAAAACGCGCGCGAGAATGGCCTATTTGAAAACAGGGAACTGTTTCGGAGTCATTGAAATCAATTTTTACTCGTTGTAAAACTATTTTTTCACCTTTTTCGCTTTTTTCTTCAAGAATCCCGTATTGAATTCAATTTGCAGAATGTCACAATTCGATGAGGCATTTGGCGAATTCAAGAAAAATCCAACTTCTCAGTCGCTAGAATGTTTTGCATCGTGAGTTTTTCGTGTGATTAAACTCTAATTGGAAATTCAATTCATAGACAAATGGAAATCGTGTCAAAAATGCTCCCGAAAGACCAAGTAAAGACGGGAATGCTCTCGTGCATAGGAAAAATTCTGAAAGAGAAGAAGTTCGATAACGTACGGAGAGATGAAGCAATGCTCCGTCTCTACAAAATAATGTGCCGTGTGAGCACGCAGCTCGGTGGTCGCGGCATCTACGAGCAGCTCGAGAAGAAGGGAGACTTTGCCAATTCACTCAAATTTTACCTGCAATGGGCGGAAGAGTGTGCCAAGGACAACTACATGGACAGCTTCGAACACGTCCTGAACCTGGCCAGAAGCCGACTTGGTGACAAAATTGGAATGGTGTCGCTCGAGTCGGGCTTTCGCGATCTTGCCGATGAGTACTTCCCCAACAACAGCGGCCACATGTTTCTGAATCCGGATGACACGATGAATTTGTTCGACACGAGAGTAATTTCGAATAACACAGGAAAGAAAGGTCAGCATTGTAGCACTTATACTTCATCTAAACCAGTGTTACAGCACGAAGACGATCGTCAGTGTGCCATCTCCGTCAGGTTGCCCCGGTTAACAACACGGGAAAATCAATTTTTGGACCAAAAAGTAGGTTGCTTAATAATTATATAACTTCTAATCTGCCGCCAACTTCAGCCAATACGAACCTCCGCACCGAATTCATTGACACTGCCAGCTGCTACGGAGTATCTATTGAAGAGTTTCGATACGCGAAATGGAGAGACGATTTCGGAGAAGATGTCGTTGAATCTGAGAAACGACGGGACTCTGGAGTTGTGACCACTTCATATAAGCCCACCGAGAAAGATGAACAGGCTCGTGAAGCTGTTGAGAACCGATTGAATCCGAGAAGACGGCAACTGTCCACTCTATGCGAAAAGACCGTCGAAGAGCATGAAGATGAGAAGAGAAGCAGAATCTTCTCTCCGTTGGTGCCCACAAAAGATGCGCACAGAAAACCTCTCAGAAATTCTACCAACGAAAAGGCGCCGTCCACCATCACACTCTCGTCGGACACCAAATCCAACGCTGAGGCATCTTTCGACCAAGAGAAGACGGAAAACACTTGGCGATCGGAGGCTGACAACGAGAAGTTGCGGTTGATGAGTTCTGGCAAGAGAGAGAACAAGCGCACAGTGAGCACATCTTCCCACTATTCGACTTCTTCTAATCGAACTGGAAAAAGCGGTGTTGGACTGGACCTGATGGCGGAAAACAACTGTCTCGAAGCTCACGCCATGTTTTCTGATACAGTTCATCTGGGTTCTGAGAAGACTCTTGTTATCGCCGACGATTCGGTAATTCAAGAGACTGAACCAACAAAATCCCTAGCGCCTACTCAATTGTCCAATATGACTACTGACTTCTCTGTGCTCTGCGATCCTGATCCGACTATGCACATTCCGACTGATCGTCCAAAGAAAACTTCGACTGGACTCAACGTCGTTTACGACGAACTTGCCCCTGAAGCAGAAGCGAAAGAGGAGATTGCGACGGTTCCGAAAATAGAAGATGAACTGCTGCCCGTGAAGTCGTTGACTACGCCAACATCGTTCCAGGATGATGACAGTCAGTGTTTCTTCAATTGGCCTCTCTCTCTATTCTAATTAATTACAGTGTTCGATGATGAGCCGTATGAGGCTTTCGCTAAGCTTCCACGTGGGAGCATCGTGACGTCCACTCCGGCGATGTCGATTCCGTTTGTCGGCGTCGAAGAGTATTTTGGAAACAAGGACGAAGAAGAAGAGGAAAAGCAGAAAGAAGAGCCACAGTTCGTTGCTCCGTCCAGTAGTTCATTGCACCGATTGGTAGCACATTCATCACGTTTCAACCGAGAACAATAATTTTAGCTCCGCCGCAAATCTCAAGCTGCCGCTCCTGTCGTTCCTGCCCCACAGCCACCTCCTCCTCCACAGAACAACCTGAAGAACTCCTCCATAGATTGTCTCTCGGAAAACTTCGGAAGACGAATGTCGCTCGGGGAAGATGAGATCAAACATTTGGTCGAAGACGACGCTGCTGAAACCACTGGACGCAAGGATCGTCGAAGAAGCGAAGTGATGAGGGGAGACGTGAACCCGTGGGACGAGGATCTGCGCAAGAAGCTGATGACGTTGGTGCGTCCGCCGACGAACATGCACGAGTTCACAGTGAGTTCTTTCGGTTATTCGACTGTTTTCCAATATGCATTCGTCTGCAGACCAGATCTCCCAAAATTCAAGCGATGCGAGATTTCGAGGCAGGAGGAGAGAAATTCCGAATTCAAACTTTGATCGGGCAGGGAGGATACGCGAAAGTGTACCGTGCCGAGAACGAAGAGAAGAAAATCGTCGCAGTCAAATATGAAGTGCCATCTTGCGCCTGGGAAGTGTACATCTGCGATCAAATGCGCAATCGTTTGATGAAGGACGGCGGTAGTGACGGACTGAAGATGGCCGATTGGTGCATTATGCAAGTGATGGACGCGTACGTCTTCTCAACTGCCTCATTACTCGTGAACGAGTACCATGAATATGGAACACTCCTCGAATTGACTAACAATATGAAGGATCCGAACTGGCACATTACTTGCTTCCTCGTCACTCACATGGCTAGAATTTTGAAAGAGGTCCACGCGTGCAACATCATCCACGGAGACATCAAGCCGGATAACTTCATCATCACTAGAAAGTGGGTTTTAGAAATAGAGAAGCATAATAATTGATGTTTGCAGAATTGACTCGACATGGGGAAAAGATGCTCTCATGAGCTCTGACACTTTCGTTTTCAAATTGATCGACTGGGGACGTGCCATCGATATGCGCCCGCTCACTGGCAGAACTTTTACGGGAAGAGCCGGAACGGAAGGATTCGACTCACCCGAAATGATTGTAAGTCGTTTCTCAGAGCATTCAATGTTTCCAAGAAGTCAGCACACTAAATATATCGTTTAAGAATATAAGTCAATCTGATGTTTTCTAGGATGGACGATCGTGGACATATCAAGCAGATTTCTTCGGTTTCGCCGCTACAATGGCAGTACTTGTAACCGGAAAATACGCAACGCTCAGAGGAAGCGAAGTCGGAGACTACTCGCTCACTGTTGACATCAAGAGGTTTGTTTCATTTCATGAAAAAACCGAACAACATATACCTTTCAGACGGAATGTTCTTCGAGACACAATTCTCAATGTCATCGAGAAGTTCTTGAACATCACTTCTTGCAAGTCGCTCCCGAACTGGAACGAGACGATCAAAGCGTTCGAAACTGTGTGGGAAGAGAAGTTTGACGTGTCGATGTGGAAGCAATCAGTCGCCAAATTCAACGAAGCATGCGATAAAGCAGCGAATACAAGAAATTAAATACTGTGCACCCTCAAATTGTATTCTATGCTCCGATTTTTACATCGATTAGTTCTGTGAATAAATATGTGGAGCTTTAAATATCAGCTTAAAGAAAAGAAGGAACCGGATAATCAGTATTCTCATGAATATCACTCGAATTTCTGAAACGTGGCATACAAGAAGATCGTTTCAGGAACATCAAATTTTTTCGTTTGATGGGGGTCCTTACGTATTATGCAATTGGAAAATGTTTCTGATACGAAAAACAGGTGTTTCTCTTTTTTTGCTGAAGACTGCTCGAAGTGATCGAAATTAGGCGCCGTGATTTGTTTTGAAAAACGGTAATTCCGCGAAGCGTGGCGAGACCCATTCCATCTGTACCATGCATGAGCCTTTAAATGCTTCAGTATTCACAATACGTTCAATTTCTTCAATTTCACTGGAAACTGGCGAGTTTTCACAATCATTTAACGCATGGACGAGGCAAGTTTCCTTTTTTCTCTTCAAATGTTCTATCCTTACTGTCATTCTATAGGATCTCTTATTCATTATCGATGACATCAGTCCGCCCGAGCCAGAAGTGAGTGCATTTCCATAATCTACATGGGATTTTCTTGTTTTTCAGAAACCATGCAGCTCGAATTGCAGTATCGAAGAACCAGAATCAAACGAAATTACCAAGTTTTACTCCGGAATGACAGATAAAATGTTGCTGGCGCACATCAAAACTATTCTTGACGAACTCCCGAATAGGCCCAATTTACAAGTTTGTTGCCGTTTTCAACTCATATGAACACGTGTTTAGACCGATGAAAAGTCATCTCCGTCTGACAACAAAAGTAATGAGCCCTCGAGTAATAATACATGTGACAGCGGAATGAAAGAACCGAAGCAGGAACTGACCGACGAGGCAAGTCGACTTCTTTAAAACTTGTCTATTCAAAATGTTTCAGCAGCTTCTGGTTATGCACGAGAACTCTACCGGTCTTCAATACAATCGCAACGGTAATTATAGCTGGAATCCCTCACCGATTGGCGAAACTTCATTAGATGTAAGAGTAATCGAAAAATACGTTGTTTATCATTGCTACAGTCGACTATCGCAAAACAGCTCAACGAACTCAACGGCTATGGCATCCAATGCAACGTCACTGGCAAAAAAGCAGCCACACTGAAGCTCTCTGAAAAGTACTGGGACCGTAAAGGAGGGGATCCTCGTGTCGATTGCAAGGTTTTCATGCATCTAGATCTCAAGTCATATATTTCACTATACAGTGCTCGATCTGTGCAAAGTCGTTCCAAAGTCTACGCATCCTACTGGATCATCGTTTGTTGGCACACTCTCTGAAAGCCATGCTGACTTGTGGATTCTGCGGAAAAGTGTGTCTGAAGAGAACACACATCTTCCTGCATCTGAGCCAGGAATACAAAGTGTTCCATTGTGATCAATGCGACGTCTCATTCTCCAGTTCCTATCATTTAGATAAGCACAATTGTAGAGGAAATGCAAAGAAAAGACGCGCCGAAATAAAGCAAATGTCTCCAGAAGCGATAGATCAAAGTGACTGCAGTGGGCAGGAGAGCGTAGAGCAGTCTCTCGATTGCGAATCGTGTGGAAAGCACTACACCAATCTTTATTGGCTTGAAAAGCACAAGGAGAAGTGCGCAGGGAAGAAAGTGCAATCCGGCGAAGATTCTAAAGAATCAAAAATGGTAAGATATTTCTTCGAATAGCGTATCTCATCATAAACAGTTCTGTCAGAAGTGTCCAACTTGTAATCGAGTTTATAACTCTCAGTTTTGGTTCGAAAAGCACACGGAAAAGTGTGTCATCCGAGCCGCCGAAGTCGAACTTTCCAAAACAACGTCACCCGAACCACCGAAACGCGAGCCGCCGACGAAACAGGCTAAGAGCTTCCCGTGTCCGCACTGCGATACCTCCTTCCCCAGTCATTACTGGCTGACTCATCACATATCTCGGTGTATAGTTCGTCAGTCTCGAATTGATATTTCTGATGGCCCGACGACATCCAACGGACTCACCGACACGGACATGCCGTTACTTGTTGACAGCTCTCTTCCGCCGTACCGAAACAATCCGTTAAACGATGCGTTTGATCCTGATCCTCAAGCTGAACCGCTTGATCTTGAAGCAGAAATGAAGAGTAGCGAAGAAAGACAGCAGGAGAACAACGCAAATTCGGATCACCTGGAGGCGCAAATTCCTCCAACCAAGGTTTCGAATTTAATAATTTTCGATTTTTAGATTAATTGTTTTCACAGTGTTCAATATGCAAAACCACCTTCACCAATATATCCAGAATGCTGTTTCACAGAAAAAGCGCTCACGGAACAGCTGCGATGCTGACATGTGGAGTGTGTGGTAAGCAGTGCAATTCGCTGAGTACAATTCGAAGACACATGTGCCAGGTTCATCCCGATCCAAAGTACAGTCAAAATCCGTTTTTCAGGAGTTCAGCCTTTTCCAGTGTCCGAAGTGCGACAGAAAATGCGTTGATCGTGTTTCTCTACGACGTCATAACTGCGATCCGAAGTTCCGCAATCGGAATTCACCAACGAGAACTAATCACAGCATAGAGTGTCCCAAGTGTGGAGAGTCCTTTCCGAACGCCACACTCCTCTATTCTCATCGGATGAAGTGTGGGCCTTTGATCTGCCTCCAGAATGATGACAGAATGCCGACGTGTAGCAGTTCTTTTACTAGACAAAGTCTCGAACTTGTTAAGGAGGAAGAACGAGAAGATCCGAGTTGTGAGACGGGAAATGATGCTCATTGCCAGCAGCCTCTGATGTTTAAGAAAACTGTCATCTCAATACCGACCAGATTAGAGGTAACGACTATCGCTGTTCTTTTTATATTTCGAGATCGGTTTCAGTGCCACCAGTGTTTGGAAGCTTTCTCACTTCGCTCAGATCTCAGCCGTCATCGCAAAGAAGCCCATGGAAAAGAGGCGTTCCAGTGCAGCTTCTGTCCCAAGATTTTTACCAATTACCGGGCTCTTCATGATCACCACATGATCGTAAGAACGATTGTGTTTCCCCTAAAAAGTACATAGTTCCAGGAAATCCAAAAGTTCAAGTGCGGACAGTGTGGTAAACTGTTCGGAAGAAAGTACATGCTCGAGTTCCACGAGGGATTCTGTGGCCGAAAGTAGAAATAGTAATACATATGTTAAGCATGAACCCTAGTTTCCTTCTTGTTTTTTTTCCTGCAACTCGATTTTTTCCTCCTTTGTTCTTGTGAATCAACCGCTATCTTTATCGTTTTTCTGTTTCTTTTATCAGTAAAGTGGTTGGCGTGGGAGTGACGTTCAGCAAACTTTCGCGAGAGCAGCGCCGCCGGGAATTCCTAGAAAGTGAACCGCGCGAAACCCTACTACTTGAGAAAGATTGGACTTTGAAGTAGGTCTGGCCGACGCGGCTGAAGTATCCTGCCAGGATCCTGGTCTCTTATCATCATTTGTGCTGGGCAAACAGAGAATATCAGAGATTGTATTTACACAAAGCAATGGGGATTCGAAGAGGGAGCAAAGTTGGTTGACGTTGTTTTTTCTTCAATTACAACTTTATTTGGAAAAGTGGACACACCGTGTTGGGGTTGATTTGCTTCAGTTTCATTACTTCTAAGGCCTGGGGCAGTTAACGGGAGAGGGGGGATGAAAGGAGTCGATCGCTAATCGAAAAGTATGGGGGGCGCCCGATTCCAGGAAGCGGCCGAGTCTCGGACGTGTGGAGCGCCGGGAGAAACGGACGACGCCTGGAGAACGAGCAGAGAGCGCGAATCGTTCATTGGGGGATTAACTGGGGGGAAGAGAAATTACAAAACTATGAGAAATTGTGTGGCAGCAACAGCGTACTGGAAAACAGCGGGAGCGAGAAAATCGAAAAGGTTTTGGGGATCAGGGGGGATTGGGGAAGGGGGGCGCGGGGGGACGAGGGGGAGATTACTTGGCGGTGGCCGAACGGACGACCTGACCGCGCATGCGGACCAGGGAGTTCTCGGCGACCTCGGCACGCTCTTCGGCATTCTCGAGAGCGAGTTGGATCTGTCGGAATTTGGACAGATTCTGGGTGGCGACCTCCTCCTAAAACAAGCAATTGAGCAGTGACTCTTGGGCTCTTTCGACTCACCGCCTCTTCGATTTGTCTCTTCTGGACGCGGATCTTCTGCTGCAGCTTCTCGACGTTCTCCTGGAGTCTATCGAACGCCTTCTTGTCCTCCTCGACCTGGAATTGCAGCTCGCGGGCGCGTCTCTCCTGCTTGGTGAAGCCCTTCACGGCCTCTTGGTGTCTACGTTGCTCGGAATGAAGCTCGGCCTCCACGCTGCGCACTCGGTCTTCGACCTTTGCGAGCGCTTTCGCTCCGACTGAAACCGAATGTACACTTGACGGCTACTGAAGAACAACTCACATTGGATCATCGCTCGTTCAGCGTCGTCGATCTTCGCCTGGAGTTCCTTGGCGTTCAGCTCGAGAGCCTTGCGCTGTCTGTCGACGTGCGTGGCGTGCTCTTGCTCCTGACGGACCTCCTCGGCGAGGCGGTCAGCATCGGCAGCGGCCTTGCGGGCACGCTCCTCGGAGGCCTTCAACTCGTTCAAGTACTCGTCCAGCTCGTTCTGAAAACCATCTGTCATTGTGGGAATCCGAACAAGGAATGACTCACTCTGGCGATCTGCACCTCGTTCTCCACCTTTCTCTTCATCGCCGAAAGCGCGGCGTTGTTTCCGATGAGCTCGGTGTTCGACGACTTGAGTTCGGCCTGCTCGATCTCGAGCTGCTTCTTGTGCTTCTCGGAGGCGTCGATGCGGTGGGCGAGGTCTTCGCTCTCCGAAAGGGCGACGGCGAGTCTCTTCTCGGCGGCCAGGTAGTTCTCGCGGATCTCCTCGCGTCTGCGTTGCTCGTCGTCCACTTGTCCCTGCAGCTCCTTCACCTGATCGAACAGCTTCTTCAGGTTCTTCTGTGCGTCGACGTTGGCCTTGTTGGCGTGATCGAGAGCAATCTCGAGCTGGTTGATGTCGGTCTCGAGCTTCTTCTTGGCTCTGGCGAGCTCGGCCTTGCTCTTGGCCTCGGTCTCGAGGGAAGCCTGGATGGACTCGAGGGCACGCTGGTGGTTCTTGCGCGTGTTCTCGAACTCCTCCTCCTTCTCTTGGATTCTCTTCTCGATCTCGGAACGGATCTGCTGGACTTCGATCTGGAGACGGAGAACCTTGCTCTCCTCGGCCTCGAGGGCAGCCTCGGCCTCATCGAGAGCGTGCTGCAGCTCGTCCTTCTCCTGTTCGAGACGACGGACCAACTTGTGGATATCCTGGTAGGTGCGGCCTCCCTGGCTGATCTGCTCGTTGATGTCGCGGATCTCCTGCGAGAATCCCTTGTTCTCGCGTCTCAAAGTCTCGATTTGCTCGCTGAGGTTGTCCATCGAGGAGCGCAGCTTGAACACTTCGGTCGACGTGTTGCGGCTGTCGCGGGTCGTCGCGTCGATCTCCTTCTGGATGTCGTCGACCTTTCTCTTCCAGTCATCGACGATCTTGTCGAATGCGCGTTGCTTCTTCTCGAGCGAAGCGATCACAGTCAAGTGACGGTCGACATCGGAACGAGCGTCCTCGGTCTCGGCGAGCAGCTTGCCCTTTGCCTTCTCGAGGGAGATCACCTTGTTCTGGGCGGCAGAGAGAGCCTCCTGCAGGTCCATCACTCTGTTCATCTGCTTTCTCTTCAGCTCCTCGAGCTCCTCGGATCCGACCAATCCCTCGCCCTCGTATCTCGCCTTCCATTGCGAGATCTCCGAGTTGATGCGGGAGAGTTGTCTCTGGATGTCGTCCTTTCCGTTGATTTGCTCCTCGAGCAGCTCGTGGCACTGGTCGAGTTCGTGCTCCAAGTTCTTGCAGGCGGCATGGAACTCCTGACGCTCGTGCAGCTCGTCCTCGGCGGCCTTCTTGGCCTCGACGAGTTGAGAAGAGAAGGCGGTCTTGGCGCGGTTGATGGTGGCCAGGTGGATTTCGAGCTCTTCGACTTGACGGACGAGGTCCGAGTTGTCGTTGGAGAGTCTTCCCTTGGTCGAGGTGAACTCGGCGATCTGTCTCGACTGCTCGTCGACCTTCTGCTGGAGCTCAGCCACTTGGATCTCGTATTGCTTGGCGAGACGCTCCTGTTCGACACGAGACTTGGTCTCCTGGTCGACCTGGGCGTTGATGTCGTCGAGTTCCTTCTGAAGGACTCCTCGCTCCTTCTCGATCTTGGCCTTCGACTTCTGAAGGGCATCCAAAGTGTTCGTCAAATCGGAGATCTGGTCGTTGTTCTTTCTGCGGATCATCGCCATCTGGTCTTCGTTGGCCATGTTCTTCTCATCGAGATCTCTGCGGAACTTGATGATCTCAGAGTCCTTCTTCTTGTTGTTCTCCTGCTGGATCTCCAGTTGCTTGTTCTGCTCGTCGAGTCTCTCGTTGAGCTCATCCAGCTCACGCTGAAGCTCAGCACGGGCACGGTCGGCCTTGGAGCGGGACTGTCTCTCGTGCTCCAGCTCGTCTTCGATCTCGATGATGCGCTGCGCGTTTTCCTTCGATTGACGGATGAGTCGGTTGGCAAGAGCCTGCTCGTCCTCGATTCTGACTCCGAGGGCGTGGATGTCGGCCTCCTTCTTCTTGAGCGAAGCATCAGCCTCGAGCTTGATGGCGGACAGCTCGTCGATGGACTCCTGAGCTCCCTTGAGCTCTCCCTCGACCTTTCTCTTCGACTTCTCGGTCTCGGCTCTGATTCTCTTCTCTCTCTCGACGGCCTCCTCCATCTCGTCCAAAGTCTGCTCGAGCTTTCCGCGGAGTCTGTTGGCCTGGGCCTGCTTGGCCTCCTCGGCCTGAAGATCGTCGATGAGTTGACGGTTGTTCTCTTCGAGAAGCTTCTTCTCCTTGTTGATCTTTCCGATCGTCTCGTCTTGCGAGTTCATCTCATCTTGGAGAGAGCGGATCTGGTTCTCCTTGGCGGCCTTCTCTTCGAGTGACTTGCTCAGGTTTCCGTCGACAGATTCGATCGACTTCTTCAGGTTCTCAACCTCCTGCTGCGCCTTTCTGCGCTGCTTCTCGAGGTCGGCGTTCTTCTCCTCGTGCTCCGAAAGACGGTCGTTGGCGTCGTTGAGTCCTTTCTCGACCTCCTGACGGGCGTTGTTCAGGCGGGTCAGCTTCTCTTCGATGGCGGCGGAACCTCCCTGAGTGAGCTCGAGAGCCTCCAACAGCTTGGATCTCTCGGCGGAGAGCTTCGCGTAAGCCTCCTCCTGCGCCTTCCTGTCGGCTTCGGCCTTCTTGGCCTCGGCCTCGAGAACCTTCTGCTCTTCGGCCATCTTGGCCATCTCCTCGGCCATCTTTCCGCACTTGAGTTGTGGCCGGAGCTTTCCGAACAACAGGAACCAATCCCAGGTACGGAGGACGCACCACGAACGGATGTTGCGTTGAAGGACGATGTACGAGTTGAGCTGCTTGCGTCTGGCTCCAGCGTCGGCGGCCGACTGGTACCAACGGATGGCGGACTGGAATCCGGTGATGATCTGGTTGAGCTTCTCGTCTCTCAGATCTTCGATGTGGGCGACGACTCCGGCCTTGAAGAAGACCTTGGTGTGTCCGATTCTGAACTGTTCGTCGTTCAGCTTCTTGCTGTTGATGAGAGACTGAAGAATGGCTCCGGCGGCGGTCTTCGGGTCTTCCGACGACTTGGCCTCCTTGGCGGCGAGGATGGCGTAACGGTGGACGAAGTCAGGGTGGAGGGTTCTGTTGGGGAATCCCTTACGGCAAATTCTGATACCTTCGAGCACTCCGTTGCAGGTGAGCTGGTTGAGAACGAGGGCGGCGTCGATGACTCCGGAAGCCTTCTTCTCGTTGGGGATGATGCAACGGATGAAGTGAGGGTGGGTCTTGTGGAGCATAGTCATCAGTTTGTTCAACGACTCTCTGTACATCATCGAGACGGTCATGAATGATCCCGACTTTCCTCCCTTGCGTCCTCCACCGGACTTGGCGGCGGCGGCGGCCTCCTCCTGAGTGGTGTAGTCTTGCCAGATCTCGACAAGGAGGTCGTTCTTCTTCGACGCCTTCATCACGGTGACCACGGTGTCGTTGAGGGGGTCCTTGTTCTTCTCGAGCCAGTTGAGCACGTTGTAACGGACAGTTCCGGCGTAGTGCCGCATGGCGAAGTGAGCATCTCCCTGCTTTCCCTTTGGCGGCTTTGGCTTCTCGAAGTTCGGGTGCTTGCCGAGATGTTGGTCGACGAGCTTCTGGGCGAGAGTCATGTCAGTGGCCTTCGGGACGATGCACTCTTCGTCGAGCATCGAGATGATACCGAGTGGCTTCTCGATGAGCTCGATACACGCCTGGAGATCGAGTCCGAAATCGATGAAGGTCCATTGGATTCCTTCACGAGCGTACTCTTCCTGCTCGAGGACGAACATGTGGTGGTTGAAGAACTGCTGGAGTTTCTCGTTTACGAAGTTGATCCAGAGCTGCTCGAACGAGTTGAAGTCGAAGATTTCGAATCCGGCGATATCGAGCACTCCGATGAAGTAGTCGCGGTCGATTCCCTTCTGGTCAAGAGTCAGGTTACACTTCTTGACGAGCCAGTTGAAGACACGGGCGTAGAGACCCTTGGCCATGGCTCCGATGGCCCAGTGGACCTGTTCGACGTTCTGTCCCTTCGAGACCCATTCGGTTCCGACCTTGACTCTCGGCGAGACCAGAGCCTTCAGGAACTGGTCGGCGTCGACTCCGAACATGGCGCAAGCTCTCTCGGCGTCGTCTTGGCCGTCTGGCTCGGCCTGCTCCTCGCGTGGGCGTTGCTTGAACTTCATGTTACCCATGTGCATGTGACCCGACATGAGTCTGTAGCAATCCATCTTCTCGGTAGCAGAGAAGTTGAGGATGTCGAACGCCTCATCGGTCAGTTGGAACTCCTCAGTGTCATTGATTCCTGGAAGGACGTGTTGGCGACGGACACAAAGCAATGTCACTCACCATCAATGAGCAACTCGGCCTGGGCGACAAACCAGTACTCAGAAATCGGCTTATTGAGAAGAAGCTCATCGCGGAGTTTTGGTTTGAAGTCCGAGAAGATTTGGTAGAAGATGTGGTAGCAACGCTCTCCTGGCGCCTGACGGATGACACGAGACTTCTCGAGAAGGTCTGAAATAACACGCAACTCAATGTATCCGCGTGCTCTCGTGCTTACAGTGCTCAATATCGCAAGAGGCGAGGGTTCCGTACTTGTTGAAATGGATACGGATGAACTTTCCGAAACGGGAAGAGTTGTTGTTACGGACGGTCTTGGCGTTTCCGAACGCCTCCAGCACTGGATTCGTCTGGACGATCTGGTCCTCGAGGGTGACCTGCTTCTCTCCTTCGTTGGCTCCCGCCTTCTGCGAGGCTCCGACGGTGGCGAAGTAGGCGATAACCTTCTTGGTGTTCTCGGTCTTTCCGGCTCCCGACTCTCCGGTAATGAGCATGGACTGGTTCTCGTGGTCCTGGAGCATGTTGCGGTACGCCTGATCGGAGACGGCGAACAAGTGAGGCGGCATCTCGGTACGGCGCTTGCCCATGAACATGCGGGCGACCGAGTCGGTGTAGATCGGAAGACGCTTGTACGGGTTGATGACGACGCAGAAGAGTCCAGAGTAAGTCTGTAATTCCAGTCATATCTCCTGTTCTCCGTTCTCTCGCAGCCGAAATGTGCTCGGCGCCCCGTGTCTTTCTCTCGCGAGATCCACTCGAGATTCCACGCTCAATGATAACGTTTTGCCACTTTTTGCGTGGGCGCAATATTTGTCTACCCAACAAATTGTCTCTTTTTCGTGCGCCCCTCCGCTCGCCCCGTCACTTACGTAGATGAGCATGGCGGCGTAGCGAGCCCGCAAGTTGTAGAGGACGGAGGCGTCGTTGAGGAAAGTCAGGTTGGACATGTCCTCGGTCTTCTCGAACTTTGGCGGGTTCATCTCTTGGACGAGGTCCTTCTTCAAGGTCACATCCTTTCCTCCGGCGGTCACGATGAGCGTGTCGGCCTTCGGTCCGGGGCCCTTGATGACTCCCTCGAGGTATCCCTCTTCCGCATCCGGAATCCACACGTTCTTCTTCGAGTCGTAAGGACGCGATTGGTCCTGAAAACGAAGAGGATCGATGCGTTGGGGAATGACTGATTGGGTTAGGTGTCTCATGGGGGAAGAGATTATAGAGTGTCCCAAGTCGGGCAAATGACGCACTTGGGACACTCGAAGAGGAACTGTTGGATTTGGAAAGGGATTCACAGAAGGCGATCAAGATGAAAGAGATGAGTGGAAAAGGAAAGAAACGAGTAGAATAGCACATACCTCGAGCATCTGCTCACGACTTCTTTTCAGGTATTGCCATCCTGGGTCCTTCTCGTATTCGAGCGACATGTTTGCTTGATTTGGTTCAGAAACAACGGAAAATCGAGACTAAATGGGGGTGACGACGGCTAAAAGAGAAGGACTTCCTACTGCTGCACTGCACACAGCTCCACACTACTGTGCTCTGCAGGGATGGATAATAGTTTGGCACACAGCTCGCGCCGCGTCGGCACACTCGGGGCGGGATCTCGTCCTCCTCCCCCCTTCGCTCCTCTCCGAAGCTCTCGCCGACCTCTCTGATATCCGCACAACGCACTGTACGGGCGTCATCGTCCGTCTCTCCGCTCCGAGCAGTGTATCGAATCGCGCTCTCGCGTCGAGCGCCCCAAGTACTTTGTCTTCCAGGTTCGGCGAGAGAGCCAGCGAGAGTTGGAGACAAAGGGATTACTGTAGAACTTGTTGAAAACGAGGAGAGAAAGAAGAGAGAGGGGGGGGGGGGGTTCTTTCGGAATGAGCGCGCTTTTTTGAGCACACAATTATTACGGGGTGGATGTAAGTTGGAGTTGGAGTCAACTCGGAACAGCTGAATTCCAGTGAATCGGGGTCCATTCGGACCGTCCGATGCACATCTATCGGATCTTAATGATGATGTTCTGTGAAGCCGTGATGCAAGCGAGCACTCTGATGTCTTCTGAATGACGTCTTCTGTAAAACTCTTTCAGAAAGTCATCCTTCCCACGTCGTTGATTCCAGAAGAAGTTGGCAACTTTCCGCTCTCTCTCTCTCCACGTTTCCCCCCTCATTTATTGTAATAATGATGAGAGATCACAGGCAGAGAGTTTCACCGAATCTCTCGACTTTTTTGCCTCCTCAGGCGCCCACTCGGATATTGCTGCGCATCCTCCGTCGGCTCGGCCTCTCTTTTCTTCGAGTAATATTTGCGCAATTTCTGCGCACACAGTATGTGTGTGTGCGTAAAAGTGTGTGTTTCCTTTCTTTTTGAGATTTCGCCCCCATTATTCATCTTTGTTCTGGGACCACCCCCCTCAACACGGAATCCCCACCGCCGAACACCGACCGAAGAGACGTCACAGAGGAAACAAACATGTTTATGGAGGAGTGACTCTTATGAAGACATCGCAACAGTTCACAGTTCAGAAGAGTGGTGGAGAGAGAGATTAGAAGAGGATTCCCGCATTGATTCATGACTCGTTCTCATTCAAACGTCTTGTTCCACCAGAAACCGTCCGTCGTGCCGTATTCGATGCGCTTTTTTGCGCAGTTCCAACGAAGTGACAGTCGTCTCGAGGGCGGCGTCCTGGAAGAAGTGCGCGTGTTCTGGAATGGCTCCCCGGAGGTTTACTGGTTTTGTCGATGTGCCCTTCTGCACGGCGGCCAAAGGCGTTCTCTGTTGACCTGGTTTGCATCGAACTGACGGCTTTTTCAAGTGGTACTGGATCGAACCGAGAGCAAGAATCGCCTGGAAATCAAACAAATTGAGCCGCTGACTCTGCACAAAGAGCTCACCAGTTCGGTGTCCTTCGGAATGGTCCGTTGGTTGCTGCTGGTGAACGAGTGGATCGTCGCCTGATGGTCGTCTTGTCCATCGGAACCCGTCGACAGATAGACTGTCTTGATGCGGGATCCCGGAGTGGGTGAGGATCTTTTCGACTCGAACGAAGTGTTCTGAATCATGCAGCACTCCTCCTCTTCCACGTCGTCTTCTGCCTGTTTGCATGCCACTTCGAGGATTCTATCCAGGTCGTGGAGCACTTGTCTCAGCTTCTCCGGCGTCGAATCGACGCGTTTCGCGACGAGAGTCACCAATTGTTTGATAGTCATCATCTGACCCCCGAACCAAATTTCCGTTTCCTCCGAGTCCGACACTTTCCGTCCGTAGTAGTGGATTCTGATGATTCCCCGCTGGAGACTCGAGAAGAAGACGAGCATTATGGCAACACCCGTGCACAGATAGGAGACAACGACAAAGTACTGGAAGGGAGTGGCCGGCGAGGGAGTGAGGTCGCCGAATCCGATGGTCGTGATGGAGATGAAACTGAAGTAGAACGCGTCGAGAACGCTCATTTCGTCGATCCAGAAGGAGAAAATCAAGACTCCGACGAAGCAGTGGATGGCCAGAAAGGTGGCCGAGATGTACCAAGGGACCTCGGTCGTCGGTGTCACTTCTGGACTGATACTCTTGTAGACAATGTTGCACATGTCGAGGAAGAGAACGGTGTTCGCCGCGACGGTCATGAAGAAGAGAGGGATGCCCGCAATGCAGTACAGAATGCAGATCCACTTCTCAGAGTCCTCAACCGGGTGCAAGTTGCCGTAACCTGAGAGATATGGGGTCATCTAGGGAACGTTTGGGAGGAATCTCACCGATTGTTGATATAGTTGTCACGCAGAAAAGAGCCTTGTCCCAGACAGTTACCACTTTGTTAGCAGAGTTCAAATGGAACACTTGACTTCCGAAGAGGATGAAAACTCCGAGAGCGACGTTCAGGAGGATGAGGTAGGAAGAGGCGAACATGAGCTGAAAAGAGTTCCTCTCCGATCCCCGTCATCACCACCCGCGAACCTCTGTCTTGACCATCTTCTTCGGGCAGCACTTGTCCTGTTGGAACTGCTGTCTCCAGACGTGATACGGACGGTCCAACCATACGGGAAACGCTCGTTTCTGAAGACATCATCTATCTCTATCTCTCGAACAATTTGATCTTCTCGGACGGCGCATTGATGAATGAGTGCGCGCACTGTCCTCCGGGGGCAATAAAAAACGACGGTTCTTCAGATAGATTCCAGTTTGGGAAACGATCACGTGAACTGCTGTTAGGTCACTTTTGTGACGACGAGAAAAGTCATTTAACAGAAGGTTTCACAATTCGTTGACTATTTAGGCATGCAAACATGCTGACAACTTCTGGTTTCCAATTCTGAGGTATTCTTCAGATATCACGTGTTGAAGATTCGGATACCCTTCTGAATATTTCCATCACCTCTTGTAATTCACCGTATTTTCCCTTATAGAAGGACACCTTCATTCTACAGTTAATGGAACCTACTTTTTTCAGAAAATCCAGTACGACAGAAAGTTGATGTTTTAGGAAAAGATCTAAATAATTGTGTTTCTCCGGGTAATCGTGGAAGAACAAGCAGGATAAAACTATTTTCCTCTGAACCGTTCGGTGCCCTTATAATAGGCCTAATAGAAGAGCGTCGAACTGTTTAGCGGACATTTTCCCATTCGGAAAATACGGTATTTCGTGACAAAATCGCCGGGACTACGGTAGGCTGCAATCGCGCTGTACCGCACAACAATTTTTTCAAAATTTCGCGATTTGGAGTACAAAATGAGTGCAAGAAACAGTGTCGACACGCGAAAAACAAATTACGGTAATCTCGAAAACGTAACCAAAAAATTATTTTTCGTTTGAAAGATATTTTGGCTATTTTCCGAAAAAAGACGTCCTAAAGTGGTACCTTTTTCTCGTGGCTCAGCTGAGTTGTGATGAGTTCGGCTCGTTCGTTGTCTCTGTCGGATCGCTGATCGCCGCCGCCGCCGTCTCCTTCGTCGAGCGACGTCATGTCTTCTCCTGCAAACAAACCGACTGAACACATCCAATTCTTCTCGAAAGGCTCGTAAAACCGAGAATGATTCGAGAAGTGATACGATACACAAAAATGGGTTGGGTCAGTCGAACGAGAGCGGTTTTGAGGAGTTTGTTTGGCGACGATGACGACGACAAATTTGCCTCCATCGCCTCTTTTCGAGTCCAGAAAGCGCCCACCCGAAATTGGGTAATTAGACTACTGTGGACACGAGACTATTAGCGAAATAGTGCGCGGGACGGAGAGACGCAGAGAAACGTGCTTGATAATCTTGAAAAAATTCGAATCGAAGAACTGGTTCTGAGGTGGGAAAGTGGGCGAAAGGCGAAAAAGGCACGAAGAAAGTCTGCTGCACAGTTTCTCTCGCTACCGTAATTAATGACCTCTTATCTTTTCTTTTTTTTCTTCAACTCACCTTCATCTGTGAAGAGAAACGGATGGGAAGACGGTGAAACCTGCAAGAACATCGAATGATAATGGAACAGAGAAGGCTGCAAACGACGAGCGGATCTCCAGTATCTTCACACTTTTTCCGCTGCGCTCTTGTGAAAAACGGTCTGTCTCTGTGTCTACGTCTCCGCTCTTCTCTCGCTTCTCATGTGTTGTGGTCATCAGTTTCGACGAGATTTTCAAGGCGAAACTGCCGCTAAATATAGAAGCGCGAGATGTCACACGCAGGCGGAAACACACTCGGACACTTCACAAAGGGTTTCTGATAACTGTTTCGAAACAAAAACAAAACGAACACGAATAGATCAGTCACCGAGAAGAACAAGCGTGCCAAGAATGAACGGCAACCCCCCGTGATGAGTCACAGCAACTCGCGACGAGAGAAATGACCAGTTTTGAGAAGTTTCTCGCAAAAGGTGTCAAAATACGGATGGAAAAAAACGACTGATCATCTCATCAGTTTCCAGATGATTGGGTGTCAAACGTGCGTCAGACGTCGAATTGAATTGCGTCAAAGTTATGAGAGAAGTGACAAGAGGCTGCTGGACAGTATTCCCGACAGTGGTCTCTCGTCCAAACTTTGTCCACAGCTTCACCTAAACGAAAGAGAAACGCCGTCGCAGATGATTGATGGCGGTCAAGGACTGTGTAACGGCGGAATCAAATGGGTAGCTCTCTCTCTCTCTCTCGGGGCGGCGGCAGCGGGGGTGTCTGCATTCTTTCATGTTGTTTTTTCACACTTGGTTAATGTTTTATTAGCAGAAAACAACGTGTGGGAGAGGTGCAAACACAGTGCACTTTGACAAGGAGAACGCATTTGCCGATCACTTCATTCGTATCAACTCCAAAAACGCACTTCGTACTATTCGTGTCGCACACCTGGCCGCCAGCTGTTGTCTGAAAAAAACAACAGTAAGTGTGTGTTTTTGAGGAGAATTCGACGCTCACTGATTGGTGCACGTGCCACACGAACGTCGACAATTCTCGGGCATCCATTTGTTCTTCGGGCACTCGCCCCTTCGTGCCCATGCCGCGCAGTCCGGGTGATAGTCGGCGCATGCTGAAGAAGAAGAAGAAGATGAACAGATGACCTCGTGGAAGGGCACTCACGTCCATACACGTAGTTCGGTTGACACACTCCACAACTCACTTTACACTGGCATTGCATGTAGCCTGGGTTAGTCTGAAAAAGGCGCATCGAAGGATTGTCTTGTTTCGAACGCTCACTCGACACTGTCCTCTCTGCGCCCAAATAGGACAGCATTGGTCTTCATTGAAGCACATCGGAGAGTCGCAAGGGGTGTTCTGTCCGCCAGTGTTCGTGGTCGGCGGTTGGGTCACAGCTGGAACACGGTCTCTTTCCGATTACAAAGAGCGGCTCTCACGGTTGTTCGTCAAGTTGTCAGCCCCTCCGCCGCAGTTGGCAGCTCTCGATCGACCGCATTTCTGGCAGGAACTTCTGCAGTTTTCCGTCATCCACAACGGATTCTTTGCACATTCTCCGGATCGAGACCACGTGGCGCAGTTGGAATGCCGGTCGGCGCACTCTGAACAGGGAACATGGAAATGGCTGGTTGTCAGAGGATACCGTTGTTCAGATCGTAGTTCGGAGTGCACTGTCGACACGAAGCCTTGCACCAGACGTTCATGTAGATCGGATTCTTCTGGCACTCCCCCTTGGCTGCCCACGGAGAACAGCACTCGTTCTCGTTGAAGCACGATGTCTGCCAACGGAATGTGTGCATTCATCGTTCCACAGACACTCTCACCTCGACAGTAACCACTGGCTTCGTCGGCTGAATAGGCGGTGGAGGAGTGACTGTCGGCGACCCAGCCACGCACTTCCCACCCTGACAGGACCCCTGATAACACACTGGCTCTCCGTTCGTGAAACTGGCGCAGTTGCCGCCCGGTTTCATTCGCGCCGCGCACTTTGGAGCACCATGTGATTTGTCGCAGAATAGATATCTGGAAGGGGGAAGTGAGAGCAAATCAGAGATAACTCACGGAGATCCGCAGTCGGCTCCAGCACTGCACGAGGGTCTCGGAGCGAAAGAGTAGAGGTTGTCCGTGTACATGTTGCTGAGTCCGTCGGCGTTTCGCATCGGAGTGAACGGACGCATGAAGGCCGCCCTGAAGTGGTGCTCGCTGCTGCACAACTTGTTGTCCGCCGGGTACGCCGTCTCGCGAGTTGCCCTCGTCTGAAGCCGTTGAATGGGAAACGATCGAGTGTCGATTGTTACCTGTTTCGCCTGTCTGTATAGTTCCCAGAGATGGTCGACGAATGAGTGATGCATCCAGAAGATGGGATCGTTCGCAGCAGTCACCGTCTCGAACATGTCGCCTCCCACGTAGATGTGCGGGTTACCGTGAGTGTACTCGGGAACATTGAAGTTCGGCTGATACGGGCAACCCTGAACTGATTGAAACTATCAGGATGGCACTTCTACGGTCGATTCAAACCCTTTGAGGGGCGGAGAAAGCGAGCACTTGGGCAATGTCTGTTTGGCTCATCATCGAATTGATCTCATCCTCCGAATAGCCCTTTCCTTGGGCTCCCACTGCTCTCGTGATCGTCGCTTTGTTCTGGAAAAAGCGAAGAGATCGATCGGCTTCTTGTTTCCGGTACCTCAATGGTTTTCCAACTTCTGAACGGACCGTTGTTGACGGCGCCGTTCGCATCTCCCATGAACTCATTCGTCCACATGATCGAATCTTTCGAGTCTGGCAGGTTCTGATCGAGAGTCGAGTCCCAATAGGGCAGATGAAGGGACGGGTCGACCTGCAAAGCGAGACATCTCCCCGTGTCGTCCGCCTCTCTGCACCTGTCTGATCAGGAACTCCATCCTCTTCACAAACTCTCTGTGCCACGGAAGGAAGGCGGGCCCCGAGTGCGCAGCCCCACTCTCCGCGTACTGCGCGTGCACTCTCGCCAATCGATCGTACTCTCCGTTCTGTTTCAGCGTTCGGAACGCCGAGTGGAGTCTCTGTCGTTCGTCGTCCGACAGCATCCGGTACTCTTTTCTCACTATTTTCCGCACCGGTCGTCCTTGAACGACACAATTCGTGCCACCGGTGCCTGAATTGGGTTCAGAAGAACAGAAGATCGAAGAGGATACCTCTGAAGAACACACACAGACACGCGATGTCCATGCACTGGAACACGTTGCTGGCGATCGGAGAGAACTCGGCGGCCATTGCCTTGCCGGCGATTCCCGGCGTTTTGACGTCTCCGGACAGCGACGGCGACGCCTGAACAACGACTCAACCGGAATCTTCCTCCTCGATCAGATGCTTACTCTCGCCTTCTGATCCCACCGTTGGATCTGATTGCACAGGATCTTCATTGCAGCTGTCGGCGCTTTGGAGCAGTCGAGTTGTGCATGAGTCGAGGGGCAGAGGACGAGAAGAAACAGAAGAAACGGTCTCATTTCGACACCGGAAAACTCGTCCCAATCGTCGCTAATTTATATAGATTTTGTTTGTTGTAACTTTATTTTTCGCCTCGGGACTGGAACCGTGA
Organism: Caenorhabditis macrosperma; assembly: GCA_963932285.1. Taxonomy (NCBI): domain Eukaryota; kingdom Metazoa; phylum Nematoda; class Chromadorea; order Rhabditida; family Rhabditidae; genus Caenorhabditis; species Caenorhabditis macrosperma. Next base: position 7,496,975 of record OZ010622.1, read on the forward strand.
ACGACGTCTTCCGACGCGACGACCTGTTCTGGCGGGAGAAACGGAGAAACAAAGTATGATGATGATGATGTATTTGTTAATATAAGACACCTAACTGAGAACGATCAAACTGTCTTAGCCGCCTCGGCCGAGGGAGACGAAGGCGAAGCGACGGCGGCGGACTTTCTGCTCCGCGGAGTTCCGTCCGACGATAAGTGCTCTTCGCTGCTCCGACTCACGAACTTCTCGCTCTCTCCGGAATTCGCCATTTCCGCTTTCGACGACTCCTCGGGCAGAATCCTCTTATCAGTCCTATCAGACGGATCTTCCTTTTCGCGAGGGAGAAAGAAGCGTTTCAAGAACACGCAAAGTCCCCTGAAATGGTTGATGTTCAGGTTCCGACAGGAGTGGAATACCACATGCAGAAGTGGAGGAGGCAGCAGAGGAAGCAGAAGATGAGGACGCACAGAAGGATCAGCGGAAGGAGATCTGCAACCGTTCCGAGCGAGTGTCGCATCGACAGATCGACACTTACATCGACCGTCGCCCTCACTCCAAACTTTGTACGCATCCGTCGAGTTGGTGTCTGTTTGGTTGGTGTTTTTTTCGGGGATCGTCAGAATTGAAAACAGTTTATCGATTAGTCCCGCCATATTGCCGAGTAGAAATGCGAGAATTTCTTTTGAAAATGAGAAACACGTCGCCGTAACAGAATGCCACTTTATTTGATACAACAAAATATAATAAATTACGCTCAACCTTCAGACTTTTGGAGTGGCACAATCGGTCTGTGCTCGAATTATCCTGGTGGCCAGGTGAGCTGACGGCCTCCCAAGACGTGAAGATGGAGATGGTAGACAGATTGAGCACCGTCCTTTCCGTTGTTGATAACGACGCGGTAGCCGTCGGCTAATCCAGCCTCCTTCGCCACCTGAAGGACATAATTTCAACGAATCCATAAACTTCGCGTTTCTACCTTGGCAGCGACAATGAAGAGCTTTCCGATGAGGTTGGCATCAGAGGGAACTGCGTTCTCGAGCATGTCAATGCGGCGTTTCGGAATCACCAAAAAGTGGGTTGGTGCCTGTGGGGACACGTCATGGAATGCGAGAGCCTGAACGCGGTTAATTAAAAATACTTCTGAAACGAAAGAGGCACCTCGTCGTCCTCAAACAGGATCTTCGCCGGGATCTCTTTGCGAATAATCTTTCCGAAGATGGTATCATTGGCTTGAACGTCCTTGTTGATTGCCGCCAATTGTGCTTTATCCACTTCAGACATTTTTCTTAACGTGATTCTGTAAACCGATCAGTATTAAAGAACACTTCACACCTACAGTAATCCTAACCTAATCGGATTACGGTAGGAAAGTAAAGCAGTTTTAAGCAAGGAGGAGGCCATGCTAAAATCATAAATTGAAGAACACTGATATTTGAAAGTATGATTCCGAACGTGCTTAACGTCATAATACGACAATTACAAAACAATACGTATCATTTGTAAGTATTTATGCATTGTGAGCTAATAAAAATGACAATGAAGAATGTATACACGAATAATGTTTCACGGAATGATTCAAATTGTCCACACATCATTTTCGCACTGAAACTCACATTATTTTTTTGAGAACCAAGTCTTCAACTTACCGTTCATATACAACGTATCGGACAACGGTGGTAACAGTCTGGCTGTGCCATCGCTAAATAATTGAGTTGCTTCTCCTCCTGGACCAATGTGAAGAGAAATACTTCCAACTTGTTTTCGATGGACCGCCCATGCCTCCAGTTCGAAATTAGCCGTGAATTTGGAGCTCAGATGATCGATAAGGCGAGCAGTTGGGATCGTCACTTGCACTCCGTTAGTAGCTGTCAATATGTAAAACTTCCTCTCGGTTTCGGATTTTGTCAGAGTGAGATCGTCATCGTAGTATTGAGCCACGTTGTCTATCTCTCTCAAGTTGATCTTCACTCTCATTTCGAGAAGTCCACCAAAGGTTCGAACTGATTTCTTGAAGAGGGCAATTTTCTTTTCTAAATCACTTGTGAGAGGCTTCCTGCGCACTGAAATAATTTCAATTCGTTTGATGTTTTGTTTTCGGTCTCACCTGCTATGTGTGAATAACAAGCAGAAGGCAGAATTTCATCTTTGGTCTCTTTCCGGCGTGGCGAAATTTCGAAAAAGCCCACGTCTCCTAATTTCAGGGAGTCATCCAATCTGTTAACTCTTCGATACACAAACTGTATACGTTTGAACATACCCTTGACAAGTGTTTTCTAGAAGCAAAACATTCTGAACGTCCCTTTTGAGTGTGTATAGAATAGCTATGTCATCCATTTTTTGAACGACAACGCACAGAGCAGAGGTTGTCTTTAAAATTGAATATACAATACATTTAAAAAAAGAATTCTAACCGTGGTAACCAAAGCTTTTTCCATATAACACCTTTGGAGTGTTTCTTCTGCTACATCTTTCAGATATTTTCTTGGTAGAAACAGTCTCGTTCCAATCGTGTTCTGAAAATCGACATCTCATTTTTACAATCTACTGCCTCTTCTCACCATGGTCTCCTCATCTTCCTCACTCGAACTTTCCGATATCGACTTTAGAGATAGGACTTTGTTCTGTTCCGTCAGAGTAGGACACGCCGCAGTGATCGTGTTGTCGTTCGAGTCGGAGGCAATGTTCTGCAACTCCGTTTCTGATGACGATCGCAGATCAGCCAGAGAATTGGTAGAAGACGATACGAAAACGTCCGATATATTCCGCTGGGATACACGCGATGGAGACCGTGATGCACGGCTGAAAGAATATCATGTTTTATTATTATGAAACATTTATATTGCAAAGTGGAAATTTGATAAAACGCGACAAAACAAACACAAGATGAACATTACAGAGAATTGAAAAAACATAAACGCCTACTTTTGTCTGCTCGATGGCACTGATTGGTGAGAGTTCGCTGGAGGCTGCGGCTGTGGAGCGTACCCATTACCCGTCATGATCTGAATGTCATTTTTATGGTAAAGAAACTGAATTATCCACTCACAGTCAGTAAGCAGGTGTCATCCAGCATAGGAAAATCATATGAAACGACTGAGTCTGGGAGCTGAAAAGTCAAAGTGAGACGAATACATTGCGGCGAGAACGTACACTGTCGCAACTCAAACGCATATCTGGATCCTCGTGGACTTTCACGACCACGAATCCGTCAAGCGATGCCTGTGCCTACAATCATTCCCGTTCATAGATATCTTGTGAGGACAACAACACAAACCTCGACAATGAAACTTCTCCCAGCATAAAATCGATCGGAGGTTTTAATGAGATCGTAATGGTCGACCAGATGATCCGCATTGATTTCATAACTTATATATTCGTAACTTCTCGTTTCTTCATTGCGAGAAACGCCGAACCTAGCAGCCACCTGAAAACAAAAGCATTATCATTTCTCGTCAAATCCGCAGATACCAGAAGTTCTCCAATGTACTCGTCATCATTGCGTTGCGGGAAGAATCTCGCATTGGCTGCTTCGGAACGCGGAAGAACATCTAGGTAGTCATACCCGCTACTGTTCCTAGTGTTCAGAGTGAAGTCTCCTCTGTAGTTCTGGCAGAAAACGGTCAAACTGCAAACGGAAAATAATTCAGTTTAAAAGCAGCAAACACATACTTCAACCAGTTTCCGATCATCAAGCCGGGATTATCAACATGAATAAAATCATCGAATTTTTTGGAATACAGAAGAAAGTGTTTCCCGTTCCTGTCGTAGCTCATACCAATAATCAATCCTCGTACGTTCTATGGTTGTAAATAAGTTGGAAGAAATATATTTCAAATTCTTACGGTGATTTCATTATTTCTTGGCGAGCCTTGGTAAGAACGCTCCCGTTGTCTTTGCGATTGTCCAGAGTATTGCTGCGGATAGTGAGAATTATGATAACCATATTGCGGATAATACCGATCGCCCATCTGAACATCGCATCATCAGTCCACTGGAAGTTTGCTTTCGAAAGCTCAATGTAGATGAATAAGGTGAATTATACACTGGAAACAAGAACAAAAATAAGAATTTGAAAATTTATAGGGTGCCGAGGGAATGAGAAAATAACAAACTCAAGCAAAATTATGAGATTCGGAAAGAATAGGCCAATTGTTACTTCTTCTGAGCTTGCGCTTGCGCTTGAGCTTGAGCCAACATTTGGAAAGTCTTTTGGGCGGTCATGACTTTTTCTCGTTGCTCGTTCGCCTTTTTGCCAATGTCTGCGATGCTCGCCTCCACTCTTTTACTGAAAGTATCTTCATATTGTGTGAATATAGTTAAGATATATGAATATATCCAGATAAAACCTCGGGAGAACGGCTGAACGGTCATTGATCTGCCGTCGGTAATAGAAAATTCCGAAATTTTAAAGCGAAGATGATTTTGTTTTGAATTAACTTACATTTCAGACTCGATGAACTCCAATCTCTTGTCGACAGTCGAACGCGCTTCATCCAAATCTTGACGAACAAGAACGGCTCCGATGAGCTTGTAGACCTTAGCATCTCCTTCCATCAGTTCGAGCTCCTAAACAATTTTTTATTGATTTATTTTCCTAAATATGCATTTAATCAAAAAATTTACCGCTTTGACATTCTTGCTTTCAGTCAATCGCATTTCCATATCTTGACGGCTGGAGAAATATTTTTCGCGATCTGGAGAACTATTGAATTATGGAGAAACGGTATAGTTATAGATTACCTTTTTCGAGAGTCTTGAGTTTTGCAACTTCCTCTTCAAATTTTGCCATATCCGCCATTTTTGAGAATTCTGGTGATTTGTGGGGAGAAAAAGGAGCAGTTGAGAATATCTAGAACTTCAAAGAACACAACGGAAACCGAGCCAAGCACGAACGGCGCGCCAACAGTGACCACTGGCGCGTTTGATGGAATTTCTAATTTCTGTGCGCAATACACAATGAACAGTGGTTTAACATTCGAGAGTTTGCGAGGAATCAGTGAGCCAGTGTAGGGTTAGCAGTCCATAAATAGTGGCGACAGATTTCGTATTTGTCAAAAATTATTTTGTCTGCATGCGTGCACGATTGAGAAAGTTCGAATCGGGTGGCTGGGAAAGTCGCCTATTTTTCCCAGTTCGCATTTTTCCTGGTTCGCTGCAGTACTGGAATTCGCAAAATAAAAATTATAAAATAAAAAGCATTTCCAAAAACTGCCAAATCCAAAGGGCATAAATATACAAACGAGACAAATGATATGTAGCGATAAAGTGGTATAAACTTTCGAGAAAACAATCAAACAGCTCAAACTTTCGACAAATTTATTCTGCAGATATTCAAAACATAAGAAGAAATGAAAATGTGATTCAAAGCTTCATTTCATCTCAATACAAGAACTTCCAAAAGCGAACGAACCAGTTTTGCAACGAGTCTTGGGCGTAATCCTGACTGAACTGAAAATATTCGTTTTCTCCGAGTCTTCGCTGACTGCTCACTTTTTTGGTCTTTGACAGTTCCAACTCCAAGGTAGCCAATTGAGCCTCGAGATTCCGAATTCTGTCGCCGATCTGGATCAATTGCTGGAAAAGCGACAGAGTTGCTTTCAGGGTTTCAGGCCTCCACCGACCGCTTTCTCGAACTGCTGTGTCTGGATGAAGTCGTTGGAGTCGGTGCACAGCTGCACTTTGATCGCGTTCCTCGATTCGCGGTAGTCCCCCATCACCGTCTCAACGGCCTTCTGCACCGAATCCGCGTCGATCAACGTCTTCTCGTAAACCTCGTGCCGCCTCCGGAATTCCTTTTTCTGTATTTCCGCTCTTCTGAATAACGGGAAAAACACTCCACCCACAACAATAATCTCATTTACACCTGCCCCCAGTTTAATGAGCAATCCGCCCCAATCAAGAAATCTTGCAACAAGCGCACGCCAACAAACTTGCCTTCTCGCCAAGTCCGCCTCGGCCGTCTTCCGCTGCTGCTCCTTTTGCAGCGCCGCCTTTCGCTCTTCCTCCCGCCGCCTCTTCATCCGCCACTTGGCACGGTCCCGTTCGCCACGACCGCTTGCCGTCGCGCTGCCGCCGCTGAAACGTTAATTGACGGTGCCGCGCGGACATCTGCCCGATCCGCAATTAGCTCGGCGCCATTCGGACGACCTCACCTATTCGGCTCCGCCTTGGGGTTCTTCTTCTCATTCTTGTTCGCCTTCTTCTCTTTCACCGGTGGTTCGCCAGATCCTTTCGACATTTTGTCGAGAGCACACCGAAATGATGATCAACACGTAAATGACTCACGTATTTTCATCTTCTTCGTCTTCATTCTATTTTCGATGTTTGTTCGTGATCAAACTCTCCGTGTATTTTGAACTGGAGAACTGAAATCTCTGCTGCTTCGTTGCCAACTTCGATCCCCGTTTTCTCTTCTTTTTTTCGAGAAACGTTTTGAAACTGGTCGAGAGAGTTCCAAGGTTTCGCCTAGAAACCACTTTACGTCACATGAGTCAATATGTACTCGGTAGCTGATGGAGAAGAAGATCTCTCGAGTTGCGAAAGATGTCGTCACTCGATCCGATTGTATTCTGACTGCCACATGGTCTCTGTTGCTCTCTCTCTCTCTCTCACTCATCCGATCTTCCGCCACCAATCACATGAAACCACCAAGTGTTTAAGACAACTGCCGTCTCATCCCCTGACTCATTCGTGCTCTTGAACCCAGTTCCGCGACCTTTTCGTTCCTCTCCAAACGAAAGTTGCCATTGTCGCTCTGCACTTTTTCGTACTCACTCACCGCGGCGACCCCGGTTTTTTCTGTGCATTTCGCTTTGTGTGTGTTACTAAAAAAATCGAGATGCGAGGTTTTTGAGGTCGAGAGACGAGCTACAAAAACCCGTTCGTGAACCATGGCATATTTGCACAGTACATAATAGTGCAGCGCCGTGCGCCTCCAGAGAGTCAGAGAGGCTCTGGAGCAGGAAGCCGCTCGGTGCTCGAGACGGCAGACTGTGAGACGGTGCCACCCGGTGGCCATGCACTTTGCAGACAAATAGACGGGGGCGCGGCGGGGCGCTGACGGGGCACACATACGGTTCAGGAGTCGGAGCGAGGCAGCGACACGTAAATGACCACCAACACGACGAACAGAGAAATGAGCATGAAGTGTGATAGACGTGTTTTGATCACTGACTTGATACGGTACTTGGGATCGTTCTGATAGTTTCTGACCGGTCAGTCGGAATTGGCTTATGCGGTGTCCAAGACGGTGCGAGAAGTGACGTGTGCAAGTATCCGTCCAACCAAACCACGAGAGACTCATCCATCTTCCATCGGTGATTCTCTCTCTCTCCCGTCGAGTCGTTTTTGGCGATTCTCTCAACGACTCTCGCGATCGTTTGGTTTCCACAGTGTTCTAGAAGGTGAAAACAAAGCGGAGCCAATTGTCGCTCATCAAAAAATGTTCCTCAATTATGAAACGAGAGCCAATTGACGAGTTGGCGCTGTCCTTGGTTGCCATTCGAAACTTGCACACTCAGCAGCATTCTTTCCGTTTCTCTCCCTTCCCACCCACACCCGATTTGTTTCGGCGCTGAGAGAGAGGCGCATTGATAACGGCGATTCCTCCAACTGGTACCTCCTGGAACCGCGCTGACACGGGGCGCCCGCGGGCTCAGCGAGCACACGCGGGCAGCGCCGTCGTTGCACTTTTACTCCTTCTCTCGCTCTCTCTCCAACGTCTCGTTTTCCCAAAAACTGCTTGTCATGTGTTTGAACTGTAGAGCGCGGAGAGCGCGGCGCGTCTCGAGACGGTCCTCCGCCCCACGGCCGCCGACCATTCTGTACCAGGTTGTTCCTATTTGGATTTCATCGAAGAAGTTGAGGAGGAAGGGGAGGAGGAGGGCGAGAAAAAACCGAATGGCTGCAGGAGACGCGGCGGTTACGCAAACTGTGCTTGAGCAAACATTTGGATGAATGAATAGGAAGACGTCGTTGATTGAGAAGAAGAAGACGTTGGGCAGAAGAAGGTCGAGACACAAGAAACCGCAGAATCGAGGTCATCTCGCACGCATTTCTGATTCCTCCCATTGGAAGTGAGAGCTACAGTAACCCCATTGCGAGAGAGAGAGAGCATCAGTTTCCACCTGCCACTGGAATGTACCGTAACCTCCTCGCAATGCAGTGCAGGTGTATCAACATCTCGTCCTCTAAACTTGCGCCCTTCGCTCCCCTTCCGAATGGTCATCCGATCCTCTCGAGTGCCACGTCATCGCCACCTAATCCTTCCTGGATCACGTAACTTGTCGGAGGGGGAACTCGGGGTCCGACTTCAAACGCTGACCAACTGTTTGTCCAATACTGTTTGAGTGAAGAGAGAGAGTGTGTTGCTGATATTTTGTAAAAAGTAAACGTATCTGCGAAGTCGAATCGGCGGTCTCGCAGCCCGGAAGTGAACTGTTCGCGACCGCAGTGCTGATGCGACCTCCCACCCCTCACCGCCTCCCCCTCCCCCCAACAAACTTATGTCAACATACAGTGGTAGGAGCGAAAAGGTACCGCGCGCCCCATCCGCATTTTGCCATATCCATTCCTACTCGGGAGTCGGCGCCGCTTCCTGGTGACCGAAGAGCCGACCTCCTCCTCCAGTCTTATCGGCGGCCGCTCTTGGAGCAACTTTCGCTTTCGCCCTCCTTATCTTCGGCACTGTGCTGTCTCGGAGACGATAACTCGTGTTCCAAGTGCATTTCCCCTTTTTCTTGTTGCTTCTTGTTCCAGACCTCCTTCCCCCCATTCCTCCTCACATCTTCCAATTTCAGATGAACTGCGAATCTCTGCTCACCGCTCTCGACGTCTCCACTCTCCTCTCTTCTCTCTCTTCTCCCGAAAAGGAGCACCGTCGGAAGAGACGCCGCGGAGAAGTGGCCAACCCGTCCAACACTCTCGATGCGCTCGTTGCTCGCAAGGCAGATGACCAGCCGTTCGAGAAGAGATACCTCAGCGAGCAGGAGGCCATCGAGGGGCCCGATGACGAGATCGAAATGAAGAAGATGGAGATGGATCCTGATGTGTCGACACGCACCTGCTCCACGTGTGGATACCAGGGAAAGTGGGTCTCCGAGATGATCCGCCACAAGAGAGTGCACACCAGCGAGAGACCATTCAAGTGCCGTTACTGCTCTAGAACCAGCAAGTGGAAGGCGGATCTCATCCGCCACGTTGCAAGTAAGCAAACTGTTTCCGATCTTTTGCACCATCACTCCTTTTCCAGAGACTCACGGGATCCGCGTCGTCTCCAAATACAGCCGTTCCAAAGTGTTCGACGCGACCACAACCTCACTGGACTCGCCAACCGAAACCGACCGTTGCATGGTCACCGATAAGCGCACCGTCCTCTACCGCTGTCAGCTGTGCTCGTTCGAAGACGAGAGAGTCTCCGTCCTCAACGGCCATGTCAGCCACGTTCACAACACTTCTCCGTGCGTCTGCCGCTGCGGTGCTCGTTTCGAAGACGTCCAGAGCGCGCTAACTCACTCGAACGGCCCGTGCACTCACACAGAGATGATCTACAATGTGATGCCCACTTATGAGAAAGGTAGCCCATTGAGCTCACAGAGCACAGAGAGTAGCTCTTCGGTTTCAGCATCTCCACTGTCTCCGTGCCAAAGTGAGACCTCTTCTGACAGTGGAATCCAGACGGACCCGGAAGAAGAGAACCCAGTGATCCCTGCTCCGCTGCCGACTCCTCTCCTCGGATCTTCGCCTCTTCTGCTGTCTCCAACCCTCCCGATCACTCCCACATCCTTCCTTCCCGACATCCAGTCCGCACTGCTCAGTCTCCAGCCGTCGCCCCTCATGTCTCTCTACTTGGCCTCTCTCATTCAGTCTTCCATCCTCAATCCCTCCCTTCCCACCACTACCACTTTCCCACAAATGGTTCCAACCACACTGTTCAAGTCAGAGGTGGTTCCGATGGAAGAAGTCGTCGACGTCGAGATGTGAACTCTCTTCCTCTTCCTTTTCCTCTCATTCTCAGGTTCCTCCCCATTCATTCATTCGCACACACCCGCACCCGAACCAACTGTGTTTTCTTCTACTTAGCCAATCCACACGCACACCCATCTTAGGTATCTACTCTCGAATCTCGTCTCCTCCTGCTTCCTGGTGAACTATCTTTTGTCCCTCCCCATCACCTGATAACTCTTCGTTTTCTTTTTGCTAATTTTATAATGATCCCCTTACGAGTCATACGCCTATCACATCTCCCCTATTTTTCTTCGGGACGCTTTATTTATATTGTTACAAGTTACAAAACACCATGCATTTTAATATTTGGATTGTTGAACAACTCATCGCATAAAGTCATATTTTACATTCGTGCCTTCTCGAATCACAATGTGCAATTAGAAGAACCGCCGCCGGCGGCAGAGATAACAAGAGCTCAAGGGAGCAAGCTCTTCTCGAAACATACTCCAAATGTCTCTCCTGACAGATTACCAAAGATCGAGATCACTGAGAGTTCTCAAGTCGAAAAGAGGAGCGACGGAATCAAAGTTAGAGTTACTGCTATTCTCAGTATACAATTCGCGGTCCAATGCGTTCTCGCCGTCTCCGTAATTGGGATCAGCGGAAGGTACGTGCATTTCCCATGCCCCTTCCCTCCTTCCTTATTACCTGAGCACTCCCCTCTATCTCTTCTCTCGATGCACTTTCCGTCTCAATTATGGCTACGAAGGATCTGTGTTTTCGAGCAGCACTCGCGACGGATCGTCGTATGACACCGGTCCCCCGAGAGGACACGCGCTCCGCCCGATTCAGCTGTTATTCATTCTCTGGTCAGTAGCCGTCAATTAGGCGCTGACTCTTTCCCTCGCCCATTTCGTCCTCATGGATCTCTTCGGATCGGATCCCAACCGGTTTGTTCCGCTGCTCAACGTCTATTTCCACGTCTATCTGGTACTCGGGTCGACCTTTCAACTTCTCCTTCTTCTGCTTATCATCCGAAAGTCACCGAGCAATCTGAAAGACCTCAAAATGTTTCTATACAATACGACGTTCTGTCAGATGGCAAACATACTCGCAGCCTATTTCATTCAATACAGGTAACGTTTTCAACTGCCACGTCATCACCGTGTTTACACTTCTCCCCAGTTTCAGGGCGTTGCCCAACTCGACGACCTTCGCGGTTCTAGCCAATGGACTGTGCAGACACTTCGGACCCAGCACGTGTTTCAGCACTTATCACATATTCGTGGTGGGAAAGAGAAAGTTGATGAGAGAGAGAAACCAGAGACTTCCAGGGCATCAGTTCGAGCGTCGCTTTGTCCATTTCAGTGACAGTCATCTTCCGCTATTCTCTAGTCAGGAACTGGAGACTCAGCAGGAACTCTCTCCTCTCTCTGATCCTCGCCAGCCACATTGCTCCCCTCGTAGCCACTGTAATCTAGAATGAAGCCGTGAATTCTGAAGACTGTTCCCTTCCAGATTGTTCCCTTCACAGCACAATGGGATTTCGACGCAGTTCGGGTTCAATCGGAAAACGAGCATCCCTCTCACAACCTGCTCATGTACATGCCGTACTCTGGATTCGCAGACACCACCTCCTTCCGTTTCCTCTTCGTCACCGGATCCGTGGCAATCGGAGCCTACGGAGTGCCCCTCGTCTCCGTATTCATCATTCGGAAGATCCTGATTCTGACGAAAACACACGCCAAGTTGTCACAGAACACAAAACACCACACGAGGGTGTTGATGAAAGTGAGTCACTTCCTCCCGTCCTCCAACCTAGCATTTGAGTGTTCAGGGACTCGCGTGCCAGGTTGTGCTCCCGCTGATCTCCTATTTTCCCATCATTACTTTATACTTAATAACGCAATTCACATCGGAAGAGTTTTTGATAACAGGTAGCAGAGCGAAAGTTCATTTCTTTCCCCCCTCCCACGAGCCATTTCCAGAGCACCTACTCAACGTGATGACGTGTCTTCCGGCTCTCATCGATCCTCTCGTCTCTTTCTACTTCATAGTTCCCTATCGGGTGGCCATTCTGCGGTTGGTTCGGAAGAAGGTCAACTCGACGATCGACGTCACCACGTACGTCCCGCCGGCTGTCTCTTTTCGACGTTCCAGCACTCTTCACTAATCGTTGTTTGATTCATAGATAAATCGATTTCACTTGAAGCGATTGTTTCTCAACAACACTTTCTCTTGCTATTGAACCGTATTGACTCCATCGAGGGTTCCATAGAATTTCCAAGGGGAACCCCCGTTGATAAGGCACAACAGTTGCCGAAATAAGATCGAATTCCTTCCAGTCCAAGACTCAACGGCCAATTTTGAACCAATTTGCTCTTTGTTTTGTCTAGGAATACAGTCTTCTTGTGGCATGAACCAGTGAACGTTAGGTTTACCTTCGGCAGTGAACATCACTTATCTCCGTCTCTTGATCGATAAGATAATCACTTGCACACCGTACCACATTATCTGTCCCAACCATCTCCATGCACATCCATCAGGCAGTCATTCGTTGGTCCATCATGAACTGCTGTGCGGTCGGTGTTCTCCTTCTGATATCCTCTGCTTTCGCATTGCAACCGCCTTACGGTACACGGGAAGAAGTGATCAAATACCCTTTCGTAAGGGAAACCGCAGTTCTTTAGAGCTCATTCAACTGTGTTTCAGCCACTGTCACAATACGAGAACTTTATCGATGTACAGCTTCCACTATTGTTCGACGGGAGAGCCAACGTGACAGTCAGACAAACAGTTGGTCCGTTTCTTTTCATTGTTCTGCTTTCGTAGCTTCTTTTTCCGTTTTCAGATTACTTGGTTTATGTCATAGAGGAGACGTATCCAGTGGAAAAGGGGCAGAAACAGTTGCACATTCCGATTCTGAAACTGACGAATGCCACAATAATCATAATGGAGGAGACGGGAGTAAGCGGTGAGTGAGCTCTACTTGTCGTGGATGCGTTTTCAAGAACACATCTCTCAAAAATTCTCTCCGTTGGGAGCATGAATGAAGTTTTCCGATGAACGATTCCTTGAATTTTCAGGAGTTGTTCACAAAATGAAAAGTGATCAGTTCGATATGAATCCACAGATGACATACACTTCTCCAAACGGAGGGCATATAACGATTGGTTGTAGAGGTCATGTAAAAGAGTAAGTGGGCTGAAATGTTGAATGTGACCGAATCGTTTCATTTCTCAGAACTTCTTACAATTGCCGAGTTCCGTGCGGTGAGCCGACGGAGACGAAGAGATGTTCTTTGAAGGAACTCGTTTGTCGACAGGGATTGGAAGGCAATGACTGTCAAAAGGGTACTTTTTGAGAATAAAACTCCATCTCTGTTCTATTGATATTCTTCCTTCAGTTTCCAAGAATGCGACCATCTGCAATTGCCAAAATGGAGGAGAGTGTCTGTATCCGTACTACAAAGAACTGCATTGTAAAAAGGACAATAGCTGTGCAACCACGAAAATCGAACACTTTTGCGAGTGTCCCAAAGGGTTCGTTGGAGAGAAATGCGAACTGTCCGCTACGAAAGAGATCAAGTACCATTCGACGTTTTTCATGGAAGCGGAAGAGCTACTGGGACAGCCAATCACTCTGAAATCAGCTGCGGTTGTCAAAAGTACACTCGAGAAACTGAAGACAAGAAAGGAAATGGGTTCTTTCTGAGACACAGTGTGAATTTTCTCCTATTTATGCAATGAAGTAATAAAGTGAATTTATAAATAGTCATCATTGTGTGTTCTTCAAAAGAGTTCAGTTCATGCTTCTGGAAGGTCAACCCGACATCGCAAATCCCTCTCGCTTGCTCTTCTTCATCGTTCTAGGCACTCTTTGCCAGTCACTCTTCGCTTGATAAATCGACGCCTCATCAATCAAGACCAACGGAACAGTTGTTGTTCGCTCAAACATCCCTTCGTTATTTATGTGATGAGCCTCGTATGTTGTCTATGAAATGCTCATTACTCTCGTTCTCTTCACCTCGTTGCTCACTCCATTCCATGCGAAACCATTCGAACAACACCTTCTCGGGGACCGATCGTTCGTTGAGATAGAAGCCGTACATCTGATAGACACGCCTTTGGGAGTGCAGATCGTCCATGCCGTCGTTCCACTTTCCACGGTTCCCATCGAAGACGCACTCACTTCCGAGAGCGTCTGGTACATTCCGGATCAACAGGAGTTCCCGAAACTTGTGAGAAACACGTCAACTCTTCTTCGAAAGTTTTTGATTTCAGGGATACTTGACTTCGCATGGATGGTTCTTCCTTCATCAGAACGAATTCGAGAGGATACGGAAGAGAGCATTCGCGAAGAAGGCGCCGAAGAACGCACAGTTGGATGTGACAAGTCTCGTGAGACTGGTGCCGTCTTCTTTCGAAAACGTGCAGTTCATCAAGAAAGGTTGCTTTTGAATCTCTCCTATTTCACCAGATTATCTTCGTTTCAGGACCCCTAGGTGCCTACATTTATAGCGAGGGAACATCGAAAAAGACGTCACAATTCGAGGTAATCTCTCCGGTGTCACTGCGACGAAATCAAGTTTCTGCAGGCGGTTCCATCGGCTTCGTCTCAAACTACAGACACTCAGATGATCACAGCCGGAAATCTCGCTGCCTACGTCTACACCGAAGTTCCGGATTCTGTTCCGGCGGTCTCCGGATCCGAGTCGCTCTACTGGCTCATTCCAGCCGTCGCTTCCAAATCGTCGCGTTCTTATACAACTCGTCTTCACGATTCATCGCTTCTTCTGTATTACGGAATGCCTCGTCTGATTAAAATTAAAGCATGAATTCATTCGAATTGATTGAAAAGACACATCGTTTACACTTGGCACCGGTCGTTCAACGCAAAGTCCGTGTTCTCCGCGTAGTGGACATTGATGATTCGGCCGTCTCGCGTCGAATGATACTCTCCCACGCTGTTCCAGCACTTGGTTTTATAGCTCGACAACTGGAAATAGACATGTGAGCCCACATCTAAAGACGTCACTCACATCGCATCTCTCGGGACCCGGACACAGCATCGCGTGGTTCGCGTGAGCCGAATCGAACAAATAATAGGAATCATGGAAACACTTGCTGATGAGCTTCGTGTACGTCATGTTTACGGGCAAATGGCGGAGATGACGTCGCACTGCAGACTTCCAGCTCATTCTGTAATCTCTGATCGTTTCAATGAACCAGAGAGCAGGAGGGAGACCTGTTGAAGTCTTTCTCTATCAACTTTATGTTTTTATCAGATATCAACGGCGTCTCGTCTTTCTGGCCAGTTGAGGGACTGTACAGAGGGATCTGTTCGTGATCTACACCCATTCCGTCCATCTGAACACTCGATTATAACTGGCAGAAGCGAAACTGAACACACCATATCCATGTGTTTCAGATGAGTTATCGAGTTGAATTCCGGTTCGATGGCCATCTTTTTGACGGTTTTGTGCGGCCAGTGGATCCACGTGTTGTTCACCCTTGAAGGCCTCGCAATCATCTTTCCCGTCTCCACTTTCCGCTCGAATTCCACATTCCGCAGTACGTGCTCAATGGAGAACACGTTGGCTCTTTTGTCTGAAAGCGTCTGCGTCCGTGTCGGTCTCCTTCGAGCCCTTACTTCCACTCACATGCTTTCGTCCGCGTGTTTTCCTTTGTGTATGTAAAATAGGCGGCAGTCGGATACTCGGCCGCCAAATAACGGAATTCATTTAAATAATTATCTGCGGCTCGTGGAAGCAAAAGGTCATCGGGGTCGATGAAGGCGACGAACTCGGCGGCTTCCTAAACAACAACAACTGTTATCAGTGCTCGTAATCAACGGAACCTTGTATCTGAGCAGACAGTCCGTTTGGGCAGCTGCTTGGCTTCGGAACTCGACGTTCAGATTCGGATTGAAGTCTCTTTCGTCGCGATTCAGAAGGTTTATCCGGTGCCACGGCTTCAAAGTCACGTACTTCTCCTTCTCGTACACTTTCAGAATCTCGAGAAGCGGCGAGACGGCACTTCTGATGTACAGGTGCATGTGGGCCCCGAATCTCTTGTAGACGTGCAGGGAAACGAGTATGTTCTGCCAGTTCTCGGCGGCGAACAGCGGTGAAATGCACATGACGACGGGCTTCGGATCGACGGAGACCACTTCGAAGGGGACCTGAGAGCAGTCGGATGAGCCGGGAACGGGGGCTCGAGCCTCACTGGAGCGTGGTTACCTCCCAAAGAAACGAACATAAGCGACAGATTGGGGAGGAGGGTCGTGGTGGCTGTCATGGCAATCCATTTGCACGCGTCGTGGATTGTTACTCTGAACACTACTCTTATTGGAAGTGCGCTCTATTGAAACAGATCTGTAGAAACCTTTCTAAATCTGCAGTGGTCACTAATCGGTCAGTGGAATTGACAGCCAACATCTCAATGCGTTTCACTTTTTCGAGCACTTCGAAGTCGGCAGTGAAGAGAAGAACGACGGAAGAGTCGCCGAGACTCTTCGAAGTTGGAAAATAGAAGACAGAATAGACGAAGACGTCATAGGGCGCCGAAGTGAAAACATCTTGGTTCTCGAGATCAGAAGAGTCCAGTCGACTGAATTCCTCTTCCGTTTCGCAAATTGTCTTTAAAGGAACTCACACAAACTGCAGGAAGAGTGCAGTGACGAAGAAAAGGAAAGAGAAAAGAAAGACGACAGACAGAATGGAGGGTATTATTCGGGGAAGCATTCCGAAAAGTGAGGACGTGGTGAGCGTCACCGGCGCTCGGTTGTTTGCGCTATCGGGCCATCTGATCAAGACACGACAGTACACAGAATCGACCGGATAGGACATTGACAATTCGAGGTGGGAAAACATAATCGTTCATTAAAATTTTGTGAAACCATGGGAGAGCTGGAAATCGGATAAAATGGACTGAGAAGGGAGAAGGCGAAGTCCCGTCCAGTTAGTGTTGGGGGTATAAACATTGAAGACACAACATTTTTAGTTAATAGGGGAACTAATGAATAAATACTTTCAGGAAGGAAAAAAACGATTGAATTTAGAAATGGATGATACGGGAGGAAAACGATGAACGGGATAATGACGATGAAACAGCTGCTTAGATAGCAATGGCGAACACGTACACGATGGCGAGCATCGTCTTTGCCTCCCAACGGTACATATACGATGCTGAAAAAAGAACGATATTTTTGTGAACGCAAGAAATCAAACGCTTACAGTCAGTCACTTTGTTCCAGTAAGAGATGGTGCTGACGTTCAGCCCGGAGCCGCTTGAGATCTGGAGGAACGACGAGGTGACTACGTACTTGTACGGCTTTCCAGCAGCCACGAGCTTTTTGGTGATCTGTTCGACAGCCTTCTGATTCCACTGCACGCTGTCTTTGTGCGTGTAGACAGCATTCGCTCCAACGACCTCGTCGAGAACCTGTAAAAGAGTTTGAGGCATGGGGTTTCTCGTAAAACTTGGCTTACCTGCTTGATGATCATGTGGACATCCTCCTCAGGAAGAGCCATCTTTGATTAGAACCTGTAAGTGAACATTAATATGTAAAGTGAGTCGAAGGAAAATTGAGAAAGAAAAGTAAGGTATATAACTGTTCTGAACAGTCAAGTAAACAACAAAATACAACAACGATCATAATAATTTATCCACCGAACAATACGGAAATGCAGACTAGAACAACTTCAATGGAAGCCAAAATAAGATTAGAGTTATATAAATAAGAGTTAGTCTGTGGAATGAATGAAACGTATTTTGCACATCAAATTTACCGTGAAAATAAATAAATTAGGCTTCCGGTTCAAAGTCCACGTGAGTGAGACACGCGGACAAATCGCGACCCAGTTCAGCGGTACCTGCGCAAAGAACCTTGCGCGACATCACGTCGAACGGAGCCCCTGTCGGATCGGTGACGGTTCCTCCAGCTTCGGTGACGATAACGGCTGGGGCAGCAACATCCCAAGCGTGAATGCCGTACTCGACATAGCCATCGCAGCTTCCTTGAGCGACCATCACCATGTTAATAGCGGCAGATCCGAAAGAGCGATGACTAAAATGATATCATACTGATTTCTTATGTGCACTTCCCCTTCAAAAAAACCCAAACTGTTACCCGTGACACTGTTTCTCGAACATGACCGTCTTGTAAGACTCAACAAACGAGTTTTGCATGACAGGCGATCGGATTGATCCGAGTTGGAGAATGAGCACGCTTTCCGCAATAGCTGGAATTTGCAGCGTTCAATTTGGTACTGTCTCATTAAACGAAAAATGACGTGCAAAATCCAGTGCGGAAAGTGTGCGGCGGGTGGTGTTTAATGATTTTGAAGGGGAAAGATGTGGCAACAAACCCTCGCACACCAGCCATCACTTGATTTCGCATGTTCGATTGGGCGATATCCAGCCAGCGATCGCCGAACTGCACACGGTTGTGCAGACCAAGCGATTGGCACAGGACCGCTTTCGTGAGCACTTCAAAACAAGCAGGGTGCATGAAAACAAACTAAACGGTGACTCACATTTATTCTTCGATGCATGAATTGGGAAGCCGTTCTTGAAAGCACCTTTGCCGACTTGGCCGAGGTAAAGCTCATGGGTGATTGGGTTATAAACAATGCCAGCTCGCAATTGTTTCTTGATGGCAAGCCCGACGCATATTGCGATCATCGGAATTCTGGAAAGAATGTTTTGAATAGCAATTTGCTGAAAACCCATTTTTGAAATTAGTTAATGAATAAACGGCGAGAAATACAACTCATAATGGCGAATTCGGAGATTTGGGAAATACCTGTGGACAAAGTTGGTGGTTCCATCAATCGGGTCGATGATCCACGTCGGCGCATCCGTCCACTCGATCTTGGCTCCCCCAGCAACAGATTCTTCTCCGATGAACCTAAAAAGGTTTCCGTGAAAATCAGCGAATCGAAAATAATATTTGTGTCAATTGGTTTCTATGGTTACACCAGTCGCCAGTCTCAAAACATGGCAATAAAGAGAGAATGCTGGATTAACAGGTGATCTAGAAACTTAAACGTACCGGTGCCCTTTGAACTTCTCAGATAGTCCTTCAATGAGTAGTTTCTCGACGGCTTGGTCGGTTTCGGTTACCAAATCGGTATTCGATGACTTGGTGTCAACTTTACTCTCCGCCGAATCGAAAGCAGTACGAACAAGCTAAGATTGAGGAGATTATTTCAAAGTAATGGAATGTCGGCGTCGACAACTCACCGTTCCCGCTTTCTTGACTAGCTCGATGGCATAGTCGACGAATACTTGCTCATCCTCGTGAATCGGCTGGAAAACCATCTGAAAAAGTAATGCTGTATAAGTAAATGAATTGTTAAATGAAAGAAAAAAACATTAGCGGAGCCAAATGGGAAAATGAGGCGTCTATTTGGGAAACTGGCGCGATGGGGAGGGCCGTCCAGCGGCAAAAGGCGAGCAGACAGAGCGAGAAAACGAGAGAACACGCGAGGAACGTAAGCGCAGACGCAATGAGTAATCTCTTTTCATGTTCTGTTAAAATAATGATAACGTGAGGGCAGTGACCCGGCATCAAAGTACATTGGAATCTGACCGATTGCAAAAGTGACTCTTGCAGAGCACAAATGAATTGCTTAATTGTTTATTTCGATGAGTATCAGATGACATTCAGCCAAAGTAGACCAGGTCGACGTGCTCTCTCCATCCTTTCCGCTTGATTATTCGCTCCAAGTCGCCGTTTGTCAAGTCTAATTTGACGCAAACGACTAACGGGGGCTTGGCGTCGCTAAAAAGAAAAGGAAGTGAAGAAGAAAAGAAACGGGAAAACGAACTCAATTCTCACGATGGGCACTTTGCGAGTGACTCGGCGCGTCTTCTCATCGAATTCCTCGTGCATTCCACGACCAATTTTTGATTCGTCGATGTCACAAAACTCGCTGACTTTGTCCTTTTCCTCTTCTGATAAACACCTGAGAGTAAAACCATGAAGACGATCTCAACAACTGAAATTACTTGAAAAACCGTTTTCCTTGTTTTCCAGCACTCCATATAGTAAACTTGTCCCATTTTGAAATATATTCTTTCTTGATCCTTTCCAAGCGGAAGTTCCAGATGGTTTGTTCTTTCACGCCGAATGATGCGCAGTTTGAATGGTATCGGTACATGACGACGTCTTTTGGAACCTGATGACAAACAGTTTTTCTGGTAGAGAGATCTGGAGTACTTTGTCGAATATACACTCAGGAATATCAACGCATTTGTAAAAAAAATCGAGGTCCTCAGGGAAGCCGTTGGGTACATCAGTTACGAATCCACCGACTTTGTCAAACAGGGATCGGCTAATGAACCAAGTTGGCGCAACCAGAGTCGGACCGTGTGAAGTGAAAATCTGAGAAATGAACGATTATTTGAAGCAATGGTCATGTAATGTTATCACCTGTCTCTTGATTTCATCCCCACTGATCATATTCGCCCATTTTGTGTATCTCGCAGTTGAGCCGTCCGGGAGTCGATGAAATTGACCGCCTAAAGTTTCAAGAATTAATTATTTCATAACGCAAGTCAGTCACCTACAAATAGCAAATCATCATCTGAACGGGACAGTTGTTCCGCCAAGCTCAATTGACTCGATATTCTACACGGGGTGCTGACATCATCGGCATCGTTGAAACAGAGAAATCTGCCACTTGACGATCTGACAGCACAGTCCTTCGCAGCTCCAACACCACCTGGTTTCGCAACATTCGTTATCACAACTTTCATTCCCAGCTCTTCGAACTTTGGCGTTGTGCTGTTCACGATATCCAATGTATTGTCTTCGCTGCTGTCATCAGCTAGACAAATCTGAAATCGGGCAAATATAAATGCCACTGAGAAGAAAAACCAACCTCTATTGTCACGCCGTCTGAAACCTCTTGTGCCAACAAGCCGTTGAGCGTTTCTTGCAAAAAATTACCAGCGTTTTTGGCAGGGATAATGACGGATACGTCATATTTGTATTTCATTGTTCTGGAAGCGCTTTCATGACTGCGGTGAAAAAAACACTCAGAAAGACAAGTACGATTGAAATATAGGACGAAAGGCAAGGTTTTAGTCAAATTGAAAAGTTTTCAAATGTTTTATTGGTATGATACAAATTCCAGACAACTTTTCAGAAAAGTTGTGAAAGCCCCAACGTGTTTGAATTGGTAATGAGTAAATATGAGATGTGCAGCGAGTAGGAAGCTAGTGAGTAAGAAGCTAGCGAGTAGGAAAAAAACTAGTGAGTGGGAAAACCGAAATGAATTTTTTAAAAATCGAGAAAAACTCGAAACTGTCTGAAAATTCGTGAATGAAAGGACAACCATGCATTGCCTACATGTATGAAATATCAATTTATTTGGAAGTTTCTTCTATTTTTTTAAAAGTTATTTCTGTTTTCCCACTCACTAGCTTTTTTTCCTACTCGCTGCACATCTCAGTAAATATGAAACAAGTTGAATGCATTCGAATGCGAACCAAGATAAACAACGAACGATACGACACTCCGATTTGCCCGCGTCTGCGTCTCTTCATTCACATCGTCTCTCGTTACCTGGAATAACTTTGCAAGTTTGCATTTCAGCGAACGAGCATCGCATAATCGAGAAAATTGCGAAAAAGTACGTTAAAAAACATTTTTTACCAAGTAAGAACAAAAAATATAAAAGATAAGGCGACGGTTCAATGTAATGACTGTAGATACGGACGGACCGACTTAGAATCTCGAGTTTCGAAAAATTCACTAGAAAAAGGTTTCCCAAATGAATTTCGATGTGAAGTAGCAGAGTGTTCCGCACACAACTGGGACTGGGAGAGCAGGCGTGGTAGAATCATCTGAAGTCATCGATGATCGGGGGTTTAGCTTGAGAGGGACTGTACCACTGGACAAAACAGTAAGTGTGGCTACCAATCCGAGTATTATGCCCATGGCTGCTGCAGCGACAGCCACCGGACATCCTCCCGCGGCTGCTTGGCCGATCAGAAGACTGTAGAAGACAAAGTCTCCGAATCCGAGTCGCACAGTTTCTGAAAGAAGGGGGTTGGCTGAGTGAAACGTTCGGCTCCGCCACCTCCATCGTTCAATGCGTCGGCCGCAGTGGTCACTTTCGATTCATTCTCCATTACTTCCTTCCACGTCTCCTTATCAAACTCTTCCGCTGTACTGACGTCAGAAAGCGAAGAAGAAGACAGTGTCGACGAGGATTTGCTCCACTTCGACGAGCTGCTCGACTCTTCGTCGTCGCTGTTCTCTTCGTCGTCACTGTTCTCTTCGTCACTATTCTTCTCTTTATCCTCTCTCTTTTGCACTGGCGACGGCTCTGTCTCAACTGAAACAATCGTCCTCTCACCGCCTCAAATTGAGCCTCTCTCACCCAGAGGACTCTGATCCGAAAGTCCCGAATCCGGATTGATAGCCGTTCTCCTCTGTCGGATCTTTTGCAGGAACTCATCATCCTGAGCTTCCCGTTTCGAGTACAGCTGGATCAACTGTTTCACGTCCTTTCGGATCGTTCTCTCGTCTCCCGATCCCTCATCAGCTCCCGCACTCTCTCGTTTCTCATCGGCGGCGAACATTAGGAATTTGAGGATCTGAACAGATAGATTGATAACTCCGCTATCATCTCTTCTCACGTTGTTACTGTAGTCGGAGGCCTTCTCTTGAACCTTTTTCAGTGGTCCCATTGGAGCCATAACTGCGAACATATCTGAAGGGGAAGAGGGTCATTTCGGAGGGACAAAGTGTCAAACCCCAGAAAAGGACGGTCCACAAGACGAACCAAGTGGTGTGCCGAGGGAACGCTCTCAGATAGAAAACGGCGATGAGGGAGCAGTTGGAGATGACGAAGAACTGGTGGAGCAAGATGGATCCATCCACAAGGAACGCCTGGAAACAGTGTTGAATCGGATGGAGACCCAGAAACAGACATAGACTCCGGTGGATCCGTAGAAGAGAGTGAGTGATGTGGCGAGTCCGATAGTGAACTGATAGCCCTCATCAGTGTTCTGATCGATGACTCGACACAAAAGATCGTAGATTGTCTGTCCAGAGACGCCGAAGAGAATGAGGAGACACGAGAGAATGAGCCATCCCTTGACGATTCGTCGAAAGTCGTATAGCACGAATGCGAGCATAACGAACGAGACGGCGCCGAGGACGAGGATGGTGAAGAAGCCGTTCACCTGAGAGAAGAACATCCTCATTCACCACTTCCCCCGTTTTCTTCTCACCAATCCGTCGAGAATCGCATTTCCGGTCGTCCAGTCGAAAGAGCCGTCGAGGAAATAGACTTGACTCAGTTCCGAGTTCACTTTCATTTCGTAGACGCCGACCCAGATGGAGAGAGTGAGCAGCATGTTGGCGAAGACGGAGAGGAGGGTCCATTGGAGTTGAGAGGAGTGGCACAGTTCGTGAGAAGCCGCACGCACAGAGTCCACGAGAACGGAGACCATCGTGTTGGAATGTTGAAGAGGAGGGGAGGAACGGGGGGACGTGGAGGAGAGTGCTCTGCGGAGGAGAGGTCACGTTGAATCCATAGAAAATCTTCATTAAATAGTAATAATAAGGAACCATTTCGAAAGGCACATATTGGAAAAGCAACGGTAAAGAAACAGAAAGTCAGATGATTGCTGACCTGAAAAAGAAGAAAGGGACGTAATCTCACTAGAATGATTTTGGTCGAAAACCCATTTGGTCGGTGAAAAGAAAGATGAGAAATCTGCGTGTGTGTGTGTATCGTATAATCTCAGATTGGAAGAAGAAGAAGAAAAACAAAACTAATTCGAGGAAAAAAAAAGAGGAACAAGACAAAATTTACAGGTAATAAGGGGGAGGGAGAGGGGTATTGCTTCTGTTGGTAAAGGCACTTTCGGGTGTTTTCTCTAAGTTCGGTTGATGTTCTGACTGCTCGCCGACGCGGCCATGACTGTTTCCGTCTCGTGACGGCACTCTGTTTTGAGTCGGACGAAGTCTTTTGCCACCTGAAAACACGAATTTCTTCGAACTGTCCCATTCGAGGGATTCAAGGGTACCTCGTCAGTTTGACGCTGAGAAAGGATCCGTAGCAGGATGAGACCGGTCTCGTCGATGTGCAGACGAGTTCCCAATTGGACCCACATTGCACAGGATCCCGCTGGAATAGATGATCATGATCACGACGCGGGAGCGAGTGCTCACCTTGGTCAACGACTGACGACAACTGGAGAACACCGACACCGACGATGCGGTCTTCTCTCGCGAAACAGTAGTCTTTGACCTGGAACATGAGCTCGTAGTGTTCTGGTTCTCCTTCGTTTCCGAGGAAGCTGAAAATTAAGAGAGAGATAGATTAGTTGACTTCCGATGGCTGAACTGACAAATGGAATGTTTCGTTGAACTTCGGAGCCCAGTTGCCCGGTTTGCTCTTCGTCGCGCACTTTCTCTTCTTGTCGGAGAGGTGCGGTCCGACGAGATGAACCTCGACGAATGGCTTGAAGGCGGATGACGTTTGCCACCGGAGATCGTTGGCGGCAAGAACTGAAACGAAGGAAATGAGTGAGGGATGTGACAGACGAGTCGCTCACTCTTGACGGTGACCTTCTGCTCGCCCGTTCCCGGATGACTGAACAGGTCCACTTGGACACTGACTTCTCCGACGGGCTGTTCTTGACTCGGAAGATCTGAAAGCGGTTGGATGGGTTCTGTTCGGTTTCTCGGGAGGATACCTTGTTGTCTTTGACTCGTGATGAACGTTTTGATGAGCTGTTCGGTTGTCTGCGTGTAGAGACTGAGTGCGTACTTGAGGGACTGCAGTTCGGGAGACTTCTCGAAGAACGACTTCTTGAGTCCCTTGCCGGATGCGTGGAAACTGTCCTTGATGGCGTCCAAAGCGCAGTCGAGCACCGTGCACTGCTTCGGAGTCAGCGACTTCTCGCATTCTCTCGCCATGTCCATCATGTCCTTCACAGAGTTCATTCCCTTGATGTTCTGAATGTTCGTCGACATCAGTTTCGTCACGTCTCCGATCTTCGCATTCGGCAGTTGCTTCAGAAGCGCCTTGTCGGACAGTGGCGGGAGGACGACCCTCTTCTCCATGTTCACTATCGTGATCTTCCACAGCTCCTTCAGAATGTACTTAAGCACTGTCTTCTCGCACTGATCCGCGTATCTTCTCAGAGATCCCTCGAGCAGATCCATCAGCGGTTCGAGAACAGCGTCTGCCTCCGGCTGGACCTGTGCCTTCTGCAGCTGCGGTCCCTTGATCTTCGTCAGCAGGACGCCGAGTTTCATCGTCTGCTCGTGGATATGTGGCTCCAGAGTGGCGACGAACTCTCCGGACAGCTTGTCGAGCACCGAGTTCAACTTCTTCTGGAGCACCGTCAGCACGCTTCCGACATGCTCGTCGAGCTCTGCACCGCCCATCGTCTCGTAGATCTTCTCCAGTTGAACACTGAAATCATTCCCTTTTCCCTCTCAACTCTTCTCTTTTTCCAATTCCTACCGTAATTGTTGGACGTTGTTCATCAGAATACACGCGAGTTTCTCGTCGTGCGCAAACTTCGGGAAGTCCTTCTGAACCATGTCGGCGTACGCGAGAAGCACTTTGTTCAGCGTCTTGCTGAACCGCTTCATCATGTCCGCCGCCACTTCCGGATTGGGGCAGTCCATCTGTGAATGGAGTCTCGTTTTTAGGTTTTAACACTCAATCGATTACCTGTTTGAGCAACTTGAGAGCTGCGTTCAGCTGAGTGAACACGTCGACGACACTGTTCGAGAACTTTGTGTGCTCCGACGTCTGCGGGAAGTTATCCGCTTTGTCGCTGAAAAATCATCTGAAGGTGTGATGAATGCGATTGAATGACTTACACATTGTAGGCGTTTCTGAGAATGTCCATCGAGTGCTCGTCGTTCTCATTGAGCCAGTCCATGACGAACGGAATGAACCACGCGGGGAACTCGGGGATCGACTGCTTGTACTGCGGCATTTCGGCGACGTACTTGAAGTAGAAGCCCTTCACTTTGAAGTACAGGTTCATGTAGTCCGGCGTCTTGCATCGTTTCGTCTGCGCGTGTTCTTCCAGCGCCAGCTGGAGATCCGTCTTGTACATCTGCCAGAGGGTTCCGGCCGACAGTTGACCGACGTTGAGTTCTTGCGGGAACTGATTCAGAGCGGGAGTGTAGTTCTTCTGATCGTCCTCGATAACTCGCATGATGTAGTCGATGAAGTCGAACCAGAACTGCACCGAGTCGGCCGACGGACCGCCCTGCTCGCAGCACGACTCGAACATCAGCTGGTACGTCTGCTGCATGCACGCCTTCGCGCACTCGCGAACCACATTCGATGCTCTCGGAGGGCTCGCCAATTCGAGAACCTGCAATCATCGACAGGATGAGAAAACGAGGAATCGAAGGATGACTTACTTTCATACGAAAGAACGTAATCGAAGTGAGGAGGTCGACCGTCGATTTGAGGTCTTGAAGTTTTGCGGGAGAAGACGAGGGGAAATGGTTCTGGAAAGGGAGATAGAGAAATTGATTCGGACCGGATATTCGGCGTTGGGGGTTGGTTCTAGACGTCTCCGAGGAGGAACTTTGGGAATAAGGCGAAGCGAGAGCGCAAAGGAGGGGACGATTTATTGACTGCCGCTCTCTAAATGGCCACCACACCAAGGGATGGGCTTTTCTATGGAAACTGGAAGAGTTTGTTGGTGGCCGTGCAGAACAGAATGGGGGCAGTGGCAGCAGCAACAGCTTAGTGCTTCAAAAACCGCCCGAAAAAGATGACAGCGGGGTGAGGGGGACGGGCGTCTTAGAAAAAGTGTCAAGTGTTTTGGAATGTGTCAGAATGGTTGAGGAGGAGCCGAGAGTGCACAGGGAGCACATTTGAGACCTCGCCCTCTTCTTCTCCTCGTTGTCTTCGTTCCGGAAATTGAATTGAGCACGAAGACGAGTGTTTCTTTGTCCGAGACTTTCGAGACCCCGGCTGCCGTGTATAACGCGTCGGGGAAATCCGCAATTAATCTCCGCAAAAAAACAAGATGAGAGCTCCTCGAGAGAGAGAGAGAGCTTCTTCTCGGAAGAGTAGTCACCGCTTTATATATTATGCTGGTACTCTGTCGGCCGCGAAAAGGTTGTAGAATGTGTGGGAAGTTTCGAATTTCAGTGACATTTTTCTAAAACACCGAGTGGCGGGTTCAACATCAAAAATGAAGCCGTCTCTGAACATCTAGAGCTGATTCGGGAATTGGAATCGACAGAGATTTTCGAGAATGACATCAGAGAGCGGAAGAGCAGACGAGGAGACATTAGTGCACGGAAAGAGCAGCAGGAAGAAGCACGTTTCTCACGTCTCCTACGAATGTTTTATCAGAAAAGGAAAAGAGTGCGGGGAGGGGAGAGACGCAGAGAAGCGTGCCATATTGACCGGATCCAAACGGGTTCCGGTTGGATGGCGAAACGGCGAACCGCGGCGTCGGCGGCGCGAATTCCAATTTCAGCCGACACATCCAATATGTGGGACATGGTGGGTGGTGGTGTCGGAGGATGCTCTCGACAAACAATTTGGTGTCCTTCTCTTGACACGACCGACCGACGCCCGTGTGTTTTCCCACTGACGTCTTCATCGGAAGAGCGTGAGCGGCGAGAGAAGACGGCGAGCGGACGGATTGACACTGTGGCGCCGTCGCTGAGCAACTAAGCTGCTCCGAGAGCCGGAGACAGCGGGAGGCTCGGAGAGACGCGCGAGAATGAGAGCATCTCATCGGAGACGGCACAACACCCGATTAGTGAATGAATTATGGGCGGCGAGAGGGGATGAATGACTCTTGATTTGATCACTCACTCTGTACATGGACAAATCTATCCGCAGGCTGTTGTGCAGTTGGTCCAGCAGCTTCACGAATCGTTCTTTCCCAAAGTTCGAAGCGGCGAAACGGTCCGGAGCAGAGACTGCCGACGTGGCTGTCGTGTGAGCGTAGTACCTGAAAGGGCACGGATGAGTGACAGGAACCATCGGGGGAAACGGACTACTAAAAAACGGAATAAGAAGAGACCGACAGAGAATTTGTATGTATTTTTGGTTTGTTTGCGAGATTAGTTGCAATGCGAAATTATGAGGCTATTTCTAGAAGGAGGGGGGGGAGGGATCGTGTTTCAGTGGGAAACAACTTACGCATTGATATTTGCCAATAGGGTGGATAGAACAGCGGGCACACCTGCACACATGTACTTGGTACAGAGACACGCGAAGTGGGTCATTGCCTGCAAGAACAGTCGATGCGAGGGGAGGGAGCAGCTAGGCGGTACCTGATAGATTCCTTCGATTCCATACCGCATTGCGAACTCGTCGGCGATCTCCTGCCCCGTCTCTTGGAAGCACACCTTCCAGCTGTCTTCTCCTCGCGCCTTGGGCAGTTTCACCTCGTCATCGACACAGTGAACCGCGAAGACGTGCTCGTGGAGGCAAGTGTACTGAACGTGATACGGCGCCAACTTCTCTTCTCCCTTGATCTCGACGTTGATGTGCAGGCGGATGGCTCCCGAGACGGCCGACTTGTCCGTTCGTTTCTCCAGATTGTACCACACGTCCATTTCGCCGGAAAGCGTCCGCACTTCGATGACTGTCTGTCCGAGGAAATCGTCCGATTCCCTCGTCAACTTCTGCCGAAGTTTCGACTTGAGATCGTTGTCTTCGTCCCACACGCGGACTTTGATGCGGTCCGTCGAGTTGTGACATTCACTGAAAACCGGCGGTCATAAGTCACGCGTGCCCCCGGGGAGATGGAATACTCACAAGTAGAACTTCTCATTCCACACTGGATTCAACTCTTGGTGTATGGTTCTCGTCCTCCGCTTCGTCTTTCCCACTTGTGCTGTCACGTACGGATCACTCTTTCCGGTCTTGTCCTTGGCGATGAGTCCCTGGGCGCACAACACTGAAAAGGGCTCATTTGCTGGGAGATCAATGGATCAGTGGAATCTCACCGGTCAATGTGATCTTCGCACTCCACTTGCTGCTTCCCTCGAGAATCGACGCCTTCACTGACTTCAACGTCTCCTTCTGCGTCTTCTCATCCACCGTGAACACTGATCTGATCATCTCGAACACTTCCGGTTTGTTCTGCTCCTGCACCTTCATCCGATCTCTGATTACGTTCACCAACGACTGCGTCTTGTCCGCCTCTCCGTGCTTCGACGACTTCTCGGCGGCTCGTTGCAGACAGTCCGCACTGAGAAGCTCTCGGCACTTGTCGTGCACTTTCACCTGACACTGCGTGCATCTCAATCCTTGCCTAGCCAGTCCCCACAGCAATCCTTCGCATTCGTAACAGAACGTCGGCGTTTGGAATGTCGTCGTCGCGAAGTTGTGCGGCGTCGTGGCGCTGATCGGATAGATCAGCGCTTGCAGTGTCTTCTTGTAGACGTGTGACTTCTGGAACGCCTTCTAAGTGAAACCAGACTCCGTCAGATCACCCACCAGTTCCGTATCAGCGAACGTCGTTCTCGCTGCATTCGCCAGACCCGCCTGCGCTCTCTTCGTCGCCATCGTCTGAAATGTGAATGATAGAAGTGGTCGGGGGGTTTCTCATGCTAAGCTTCCATGCATAAATGCAAAATGAGTCTGTAATTGTTCTGAAATCCGTTGTTAAAACAACCAAGGGAGGTGGAAAAGCGAAGATGGTTGTCATCTCTCATGCAAAACTCAGAAAGCTATGGACGGGACGCAATGGGACCCAGAGGCCACCGATTGAAGCTGTTTCGAAAACTCAAAGGAATTGTTAGCCAAACCGTAATAGTAGGGGAACCAAAAAAAAGCAGAAAAAAGAGAGAAAATGCGCTAAGCGTCGTCAGTTTCAGAGCGTTACCGTTTCCTACGCTATTAGAAGTGGTGATGTTCGATATCTTACCTTTAGAACCTGAAAATGTGATAAATGCGATTAGGGTGTCGGAAAGGACGAAAACAGGGGTGAGGAGGAGGAGGAGGAGGAGAGAAGGACTCCAATCACTTTGGTCTCTTTCTTTTTTTTGAGAAGAAGTTTCACGAATGTGTGCAATCAAATGAGAAGAAGCACACACACACGTCGTCTCACTCACCAGTTCGGAGACCAGCGGAATGCTCGTCTTCGTCCTCGCCACGTTCATATTCGGCGCCGCATCGATCGATTTGTAGAAGGCGTTCGCAGCCGAACATCCATTTCCATCCAGCACCGTACTCTGAAAATCAACAGTTAGACAGATCCCACGGAGATCCCCCAATCCATTATTGCCCGCTGAGTTTTCACGGGAGCCACACCTTTCCTCTGTCCTTGTACACATCCAACAGATTTTTCTTCCTCTGCGCCCTCGAGTCAGACTCGCATCTGACCGCGGGCGCTTTCATTCGAACCATCTTCATCTCTTTCGCTCCCGTTCTCTTCGGTACTCGTAGACATGTCATACTCTTGCTCTTCTTCCGCACCGGCATCTTTTCCGTTCTCCACAGCACCGGACAACTCCGCGCTCTCTTGATCTTCGCCCTTTTCCGTTTCCGTCGTCGGGGCATGGCCGATCGGACCCTTCGGACCTTCTTGAATGATTTCGAGAAGGTGAGCAACTGCCGCATTGGATCAGAATCGCGACTCGCCGATTTCGGAGGCGGAGGCAGTCCCCCCGAGTTTGTTTCTTTTATGATTCCGGACGCCGTTCTTGAACTCGAAATACCCGTTTTCCTGGTCGCAGTGGAGTTCAATGTCTCTTTGTGGACTGCATAAGATATCGATTTTGGTATTGGATCGGTGACTGGAACACTCCTCTCCGGCTCCATTTGCTTCGATTTCGCGTCTTCTTTCAGCGGCGGCGGCGCCATTTTCTCGAGGTAGACACTCATTAGAGTCGTCGTATAAATGCGTTCCCTTCCTCCGTTTCTGTCTTCATAGGACTCTTTTATCTTGTAGATGCTCCGTTTTATCGGTGGATTCGGAGACACTGGCGACGGTGGATCACTGGAAGGACCGGGAGAATGCGGCGGAACGACGAGGTTCGGAAGGCTGGGCACCGCGATGGAAGAGGTCGACGGCGTCCGCGACGGCTCCGTCATCTCGGTCGACGGCGGCGGCGGAGGTGTTGCTGCCGCACACAATCCGCCATTCTTCGAGACGTTGTTGTTGTTGTGGTTGGTCGAGTAGAATCGAGTGGTGGCGCCTGCTGGTGACGAGAGTGTGGGCGCTTGGGCGCCATGCCCAGCCGGCGCCAGCTTCGGCCGATACAGAAACAAATTTTGCAACAACGTTCACCCGGTGGAACCGCGTCGTTGACTAGCTGAACGAAGACAAAGATGAAGAAGTGTCGGTGTGGGAATGAAGAAGAAGGAGGAGGAGAAGGAGGAGGAGAGCAACAAGAATAAAGAGCACGCGGAGCAAAAGGCGCAAGGATTCGAAATTCGTTAAAAGCTTTCGAAAGTCTCCGATTTCAGCAGCAGTTTTGGTCGGTCCTTTCGCGAAAACCTACTGATCTCTGTGAAGTGCAATCGGACCACGAGGAGGGCCACTATTTCACGCGGCGCATCCAAGGAGAACAACGAAGAGAGTGACGTGGCAGAAGCCGTGAAGCGGGGGTAAAGTGTTCTCTGGGGATGCGAGGGAAGAAGTCGAAGACTTTCATACATGACGGCGCAAAAACGACGAGTGGCGGGGCTTCCGTATTTTCGAAACAAAAAGCGAAAAGTGGATGAGAACTGGTTCTCTGACCGACCCTCACTCCTCTCAGGTCAGCATCCCCTCGAGAGTGACGTGGCAGCGGGCGGGCGGAGGGCGAAGAAGAAGCACGCGGAGCCGAAACGGCCGATGACTTTAATAAAGGCGTCGATTGGTAATAATTTATGAAATGAGTGCTGCACGACGATTGCCCTGTTTCCATGCTCATCACCAGATAATTTGACACCGAGGAGACACCGCGAGAGAGACCAAACCACAGTCGTTTCAGACGGAGCAGTGAATCAGAGCGACGGAGGCCTGACGTCAAAAACAAGGGCGATTCGCAGCTCCGGAAAGTGCTCCATGCTCAGCTGGGCTCGCTCGTAAACCGCCCGAAACCGGCGGAGGAGGAGGAGTCTCTTTATTCATTTTTAGAAATTCTCAGAAGAGAAAGTGAGAGAAATGGGAGGGATGGAGCACTTGAAAAATTATAGAATAGGAGGAAGGCCGTGGTGGTGCGACGGCGACATGCACTGCTCATTGTGCTCTGCACTCGAAAGGCGCCCGAAAATCAGCAAAGTTAGTGTGGATGGCACGAGGAGGAGAGGAAGGAGTGAGGAGGAAGAATAGTTAACTAGTTACACAAGGGCTCGAACAGCAGACACACACCGCCGAGGCAAGACGACGACTGTGAAGAGGATTTCAAGAGTTTTTTTTTTCATTATTTCATCTTCGTTCCGCTCGCAACGAACACAAAATAGAACTGCCCCGGCGACGAAAACATGTCTTAATATGCATCGGCTACAAAATGAGGCGAGGTTTTCTCCTGTGCTACGGGCGGCCGGAAGTTCTCTCCTTCCGGATCATTCTTCAGACCGGATACTCGAATGAAGAGGTGAGTAGAGTCGGAAGACGAGTTGTTAACGAGCCGATATGCAAAGTGCTCAGGCGCGCGGCGGGCGAGAAGAGCATCGAGGAGGAGCAATGAGAAGAAGAAGAAGAAGAAGGAGCAAACTTCTGATGAAGCCAATCGGTAGGTGACCACGGGATATCGGGAGAGGAGGAGGAAGTGTGCCGAAGGAGATGATGTTTTTGAAGAGTGACTGTACTCGAAAAGAGCCAAAAGTTTAGACTTCTTCAGGTGCCTCGTGAGTTTTTTGAGGAGATAAATGGCACTTTGAGTTGCTAAGGGAAACAATTCGAGTGAAAGGTTCTGTAGAATATGGGGGCGAGAGAGCAATGCACGAGGCGATAATTATACACTTGGTGCGAGCTTTGAGGCGTTTCCGAACTGCAAAGTGCCCGCGGGCTGTCATCGGAGACGAGAAAGTGAGGAATAATATGCGAAACGAGAGAACGGAGGACGTGGCGAAGTTTGAACAAAGAAGAAGAAGGCGAAGAAGAAGGCGTCGCAAATGATCTCGTCGGTCCAATAATATCATTAGTATTCAGAGAATGCGCGAAGGATGAGTCCGTCCTCGTCGACGTTTTCGACGTGTCAGACGACTATTTCGAAAGAAGAAGTTTGCGAACAAAAGTGTCCGATTTCGCACCCCCACACACACTTTTTTTTGGGGTTGACTGCGTCTGGGGGCCAGATTGTGTTAGGAGGAGGGAGACGGGAGTGAGGAGTGGGGCGAGGAAGTGGCGGGCGAGCCCCGGGACACCTTTACACGGATCCGCGGACACACTTGATGTTCCCGGCGTGGCGAGACGACGACGACGACGTCTTTGTTTTCGGTTCTCGCTGTCAAATTACACGCTGCCGTTCTATTGTTGGCAGTGAGAGAGAAAATAGGAATGGTTGGAGGATTGGATCCGTCGAGATCAGACATCACGGATTCCGGATTGAACTAGAAAGTTTGGCACTCTTCCTCTGAGTCACTGGGTCTCTTCTCCCGAGAATCTTTCGAGGGCACTTGAGCAATCACTGCTTCGCACTACTGTAGCACTATTCGAGAGGTTCTCGGCAGCAATGGCAGCAGCAGCATGCCAATTTCCAAGAAGTGTTGACTAGAAAGAGCAAAGAAAGTAAGTCGGACTCCAGAGAGGAGGAGGAAGGCAATTATGAAACATAATACATCTATACAATGGGCTGCTGCCCCCCGACGATGTCAGCGAAAATAGAATCATGGCACGACGACGGGAGTGGTGGTGGAGGAAAAAAAGAAGAAGAAGAAGGTCAGTTTGAAGCCAATGGTCCGTTTCCCCTAACGGAAGAGAGAGAGAGAGAGAGTGAGACGCCGCCTAGCTGGCTGGAAAAACGACGAAGACGAAGCTGAATAATTTGATTAGGTGCTGTTGGTGTGAGGTGTGAGCAAGGGAGAGAGAGAGCGAGACAGAGAGAGACAAGAGAGAAAGAGAAAGTTTACTCAATCGGGAAGGAGAAGAGGAGCGGGGGAAGATGCTCTCTCAGGAGACAGTGACCTCTGATGATGATGATGATGATAGGGGAGAGAGCTCATCCCGCCGAAATCTCTGCTCACGGCAGATGCTGACTTGTATCTCAAGGAACACTTTCGTTCCGCTGAAAAGCCGATTGATTCGCTCGAATTGACGTCATTTTGAGGGGAGAATACGAGGGAATTTCTAAAGTTAAATGGGGAAACTGATGTGAGAGAAAGGAAATTATAGAGATGGATGAGGACTCGCGGAGCACGGGACATAATTACCGACGAGAGCTCAGAAGTTTCGGGGGGAAAAAGGTCAGCCGAGTATCTCCCAAATGAAAACAGAGAGCTCCGCCCCCTCGGAGCCTTTAAATGCCTTTCGTTTCGCCTTTTTCCGCTTGACGAAAAGTTCAGATTTCCGTTTCAGGTGGTCGCGAGAGCTCTCCCCCACCACACTCAACCACCCAGCGAATGGAGGAATCACAAAGATTCTGAAAGCGTCTCTCTCTCTCTCTTTCGCTCGAAAATATTATTGTTTGTTTTTATACGGAACGACGAGATCTCGCGTGAAAGAACACTGCTCTGTTCGATTCGCTCGCGAAGGGGGAGAAGCCAGTCACGAAACGGCGGCGATTCAAACACCAAACGATCTGAACTAGACATCCGTCAGCAGCAACAGGTGACCGTGCGTGTCCCGGAAACATCAATTCGTGCACTCGGGCCGCTTGCTAAGGTGTCTTGATAGATGGCTAAACGGAAAAGGAAATGGCGACGTCGTCGTCGAGGCGAATAAGTTTTGGGTAACGGCAGAATCGGATTGGTGAGAAGCGAGAGAGAGAGACACGACAAAGAGCCGACGGATTCAGGCGCCAACTAATAATTTGGCTAATTAGATCGAGGAGTCGTCGAACGAGAAGAGCTGCCTCCGATTGTTGTGCTGCTCTCGGAGCACGAGGAGCCGCCAAAGAAGCACTGTGTGTGCCAGAAGGTCCATTAAAATTTGTGTTGTATGACTGACAGATGATGCATGTTTGTTTTGCGACGACGACGACACAAAAACGGTGGTGGTGGTGGCGCCGAAGGCAGGAGGCAGCAGCAGTGGCAGCAGCAGCAGCAGCAGCCAAAAAGTGGTTTTGAATTGAATTTTTAATCGTAGCCGTCCGGCCGTCGCCGTCTCTCGCGCTCCGCCACCACGGCGCCCCCGGGGCAGGGAAGGGGCATTGTTCGTCGATGAGCAGGAGGGGGGATCGGAAATGGGGGGAACAGAAGGTGTTCGTCGCAGGCGACACAAGCGAGAAAAGAAGGGGGGATCAACAAGGAAGAGGGACGCACTTTGTGTCCGACAAGGCTATTCGGAGGAATTCGCGCGAAGAAGAAGACACTCATCCGAAATGAGACGGAGGAGCAGGAGCACGACAACAGACCGCCTGTCTTGTCGGCTCGAGTTCTTGTGCCCGTCAGACACGATATCTCTGCAGAATTTCATAAAAGGTATCCGTCGTCGAAGGAGGAGGAGGAGGAAGTTGTGGTTGTTGGAGAATACCCAGAAATGTTCCCGCCCGCCCCTCTCTCGGTAAATATTCTCATTCAAATTATAGTGTAGCCCTCCTGATAAATATCAGAGGAAACGAAAATTACGAGTGGCGGAGGAGCTGCGAAGAACGAAGAGTCGGATCTCTCTCTCTCTCTGTGTGTCAGTTTGACGTTGAGCAATGCGCGCCTCTAAAAATATGCGCCGAGTCGGACTGGGAAAAGAGTTTGTTTCAAAGCGAATTTGAATTATGAGAGCGTCGCGCGTGAGGGTCGTGGAGAGTTCGTCCATCCCCCGGGGGGAGCTGCGCCCCCGGCTCGCCGAGAGCCTCCCGACACATAATTGTTGAGATCTTTTTGGGGGACCGACGATAGTTTCTCTGTCTCTCTGTCTCTCTAGAACACAAATCGATACGTTATCCGCCCGAAAGTTGTTGTTTTGTGTGTCGACATCCCGCCTCTTCTTCGGCTTTCCAATTATCGCAACCGGAAATTGGAGTGTGGCTCTCCGACTCAGCCCACCCATTTGTTTCCCGCGAACATACCTTGATGCCGAGATCTGCGCACACTCTCTTGTAAGCCGAATGCCACAGCTCCTGATAGTTTCGCTTCTCCTCCTCCTCCTGGATCGTCTGCCGAGCGATATCGTTTCCCACATGCTGCTGCTGCTGTTGCGGGTCATCGTGGTGCTGGTCGTGGAAGGCGTGCTCGCCTCGTTCGTGCCCCGACGAGGAAGCGTGTTCTTCATACACTCGCTCGCCCTTCGGATCCTGAATATTCATGTGATTGAACAGATACTTCTATATACACAGAATAAAATGAGCATCGTTGCAAGAAATAAACATCTCAAACTACAGTACTCTCGTTTTGAAGGTGTGTAATGACACGTTAGCAGTCAGTCGAAATCTCTGTGCAAAAAACATTTCTCCCTCGTGTTTTCCATCGAGTGCTCGAGGGACACACATTGTTTTGAATTAAAGTGAATATTACGGCGGGGCTCGTGGAGAACTCGCCACCCGAGAGACACAACAGACAATTTCGCGGCTCCAATTCGAAAAGGCGAATGTGCAATCAGCTCTCCCTCTCGGCAACCGACGAGAGCCCATTTCAGAAGAAACGGGTTGTCATTGGAAACCGTCGTCCGTTACCTGCTGCTGCTGCTCTTGGTTCTCCTCGTAGCCCTCGACGTGCTGCTTCCAGTTGTCCTTCTCGTTGTCTTCCTCTTGAATCGAGTCGTATCGCCAGTTGTGGTGAGAGTCCGGCCGTCGCACACTGCAATAATTTCCGCGTTTTACAGAGAAATCTTCCGAGAGGCGAACGAACTTTTCTCCTCCGAACTCATCATAGAAGCCTCCAGCACTGCTACTCCTCCTATCCGGTTTGTCTACTGAAGGCGTTCTGGTGAACGAGACACGGGATCCGCGGTCGACTTCATCGTAATGGTGAGTGTCATCTGCGTAGTTCCACGCCTGCGAAGACGTCGGACGAGAAGTACTCGGTTCCCTCCACGCATTCGTTCCTCTGCAATTGATTGATCAATTGGGGAGAGTCAATAGTGTCTTACGTTCGAACGTGGCCATTCGGCGGTCTGCTGTTATAGGAGAGAGGTTCACCCTCGTTCCAGTATTCGCTGCAAAACACATTCATTTTGAGAGAAAACGGGTGTATTGAAATATGACTGCAACTCCCCGGAGGTCAATTATCATTCGGCGCTCCTTCTAATCTCTAGAGTCCAAATGTTTGTTTCAATGCTCTCTTCCTCTTCTCTCTCCGAATATTCCTCCCTCCATATCAATTCTTACCTTTGATATTCCTGATAATTGTCATTCCTATATTCATTTTGCTGGTGTGTCGAGTAGTCATCGACCGCCTCCGCGTGCTCATCGAAATGATCTTCCGAGTACGTCGGATTGAGTCCGAACGTCTCTTCCTCCGGGTATCCATTGTGATCGTACACGTACTCTGGCTCATTGTGCTCCAGAATCGGTTCGTCCCTCGGCACCCGACCGCTCGACTGAGGCGTGTCATACCGTTCCTCACTGCTCGATGTGTACCCGTAGACTCGATCGAACCGCCTATCGGATCCCGACGGACCGGGACCGAGTGGGACGGCCGGATCGCCGTACTCGCGAACCGGAGTCACCGTGTCCTCGTACAGCTGCTTGTCTCCTCCGTGCGGATCGTAGCCGTCGTGCGGATGGTTCTGATGGTAGGGACTGGTGCCGCTCGGCGCGTACTCGTCGTAGTAGACGGACGGATGCTGATCGTACTTGTCTTCTTCGTGATAGACGTCGTCGTGCTGATGTCTTGTGTGGTAGGCGTCCTCTTCGTCCTCATAACTCGCCTGTAATGTCTAAGATGGTGTTGGGCGATCGGATCGGATCGTTGGCCACTTACTGCGCCCTCACGAGTGTGCAGCAGCTGACGACTGCGGTGCGGATGCAAGTGAGACTCGTACTGATGAGCGGAGCTGTTCGGGTGCAATTGGTGGTGGTTGACTGGAACGGACACGTCGGAGGTATAATCACTGTCTTCACTCAAACCCGCTGGAACGAACATCATATCATTCGGTTCTTTCTCTCCCGAACACGGAAATTAACAACTTACAATGATTGAAAGGCGCTCGGTGGTGGTTATTGACGGCCAGTTGATCCTGAAACCCTTCCCGTGATGCGTTTCTCTCGGCTCTCCTCACACTTACGTGTTCTATCAGTCCGTTCAGAGCGAGCAACTTTGACTGGATGTCTTCGTCGCAGCCCTGCGCATCTGCAAAATTTCGAGAGTAACGAGCGGAGCGGGAGGGCACTTTGTTATTGTCGGAATAATTTGAAGCACAGAATTTTTGATGAATCTTGACTTCTGAGCCTAGCTGACCGCATGAGAAGTGTGAAGTAGGCATGGATCGAATGCATTTCGAATTGGAGGAACGAAAGCGACGGAAGGAAGTGAGGAGGGAGGAGGAGACAAAGTGGAGGAGTCTGTGCGGACAGCAGAATGACAGACGACGTCGAACTTTGGAAGAAAAAGAAGGAGATGGGCTTAACCGTGGGGAGGGTCGTGATGCTTGAATATTGGTTATAATATGTGCGAGTATGAATTAACTATGAAGAGACGTGCTCGGCGAGCGTCTTGCTCGAATTTCTGCCGAGAATCGTCGAAAGAAGTGGTTGTGGGTGAGGCGAAGCATGTGTCAAAAGCAGCCGAGGAGGAGGGGGGCCTCGAGATTGGAGACAGCTCCTCCGTTGCCCATTCCGGAAGCCGAATGAGACAATTTGCGCATCACAAAACCAATGATTGTGTCTCCGACGGCGACGTCGACGTCGTCGGAGAGACGGATGTTGCCAACGGCGGCGTCGCGTTGAATGGGTACTAGAAGGCGACTACGGGGTAAATATTTGAAGAGAGACAAAATACGGATCGAAGGACCTATAACGAGCCGGCCATCCGCAAACAGAAGACAGAAGACGTCGTCGTCGTCGTTGTCGTCGAGACAGACGGTCAGAAGAGGCGGGGGCGGGGCTTAGGAATGTCGAGACAGGGAGAAGAGAAGGCGATTTCGAGAGAGAAAGAGAGATTCAGCGCGAAGTACAGAAATCAGGAAACGGGTGACTGATTGTAGGAGTGGAGAGACGGGGATTCCGAGACGTCTGTCGGGTACGAATCTGGTCAGAAGAAGAGGAGGGCGTGCGTGCTTCGGTGAGCAATCTGATCCGGCTCAGATACTCTAGAAGAGCCACTGGTATATGCAGAAAGATTAAGCGACTGCTCCGGCTGGAAAAAAACAGGTGGTCTATTCGACCTTCTTGTGCCGACGGAATACAAAGAAGGGGAGGGACAAAATAGAGATAGAGAATGAGGAGGAGAGGGAGAGAGGCGGAAAGCGACGGAGAATGGCAAGAAAAGTAACATAAGGCAGAAGATGATGTGGAAAACGACTTCTTCCTCTTCTTCTGCTTCTTCTTCTTCTTCTTCTTCGCCCTCCGCCTTCTTTTTGCCGTTTGCTTCTTGGCGCCGTCGTCGTCGCCAACGAAGACGACGACGATGTCAAAGAAAAGAAGAAGAAGAAGAAGTATGTGTGCCAAATTAGGAGCCTGAGCCGGAGCAGCTGAAGCTTGTTGAAGCAGTTGTGTGAGAGAGCATGTGTGCGTTGATATGCCACAAATGAGAAACATAACAACACGCGGAGGAGAGGACAATATGCAATTATAGGCTAACGACTTGAAACTGAAGGACCCGCGGCCAGTCAGCCCCACCAGCAGCTCCACTTGTCTCATTATTTCGAAAAACGCTGCCGCCGCCGCCGCGAGGGTAAACATCGTTTTCCGGCGCCGCTTATTTACGGAAAGGTAGTCGTCGTGCCCCTTCTCGTTGCTGCTTCAGAAAAATTAATAGAGAATTCGATACCCGGCCATTCGGCTCGTTTCGTTGGTTTCGCAGAGAGAGAGAGAGAGCATCGGCAGAATTTGTAGAGGAGAGAATGAACGAGAGGAAAAAGAAGAAGAAATCGGAGAGTGGAGTTGTTTTTCAGAAAAGTGCACTCGAGCGGCGGCAAGAAGAGGGAACCACCACCACCACTCGTAATTAGTGTTCCGGAGAGACTCCGTGCAAGATTTATCGCCACCGCCGGCTACAAACGCCCGTGTCGAATCAAAGCGGAAAATGCGCTTCGAATCGAAGCAGTTTTCGGATGCTTTGGTGGCCCGAGGAGAAGGGCGCGAGAGGGGTGAGCGAGCAAGAGTGATTCTCTCATGGGAGGTGCTGTCAGAGAGGCGGCGATCCCTCGCGAAACGATGCAAATTTCAGGAAATCCGAGGGTTCACCCGACTTTTCACTCGATTTCTCGCGCACTCTGAGCCGTTTTCGAGGGTGTCTAGGTGTCAGGTATTGGTAACTTGGAGAATTCTTGGTGAGCTAGATGATTAATGAGCTGAGGTAACCTCATCCGAGATTTCTTTTCACGATTAAGCGATTGAGAGTTCGCGAAAAGCTGTCCGATGATTGAAGACTTCAATCAAAGCGTGTTCTCACGTCAATTCGTGCCGGGACCAGCGTAACCAACTGGCAGATATGCGAGAGCACATGACAGTTCAGTGGGAACTTGATCTCCTAAGAGGCCAAAGTTGAAGTGAAACTAGCGCGAATCGCACGCGACCTCCACAACAGTCGAGAATTTATTCAGCAAATGGTGCACAAATGCATAAGAAACGGGGTGGCTCCGGAGCGCCCGGGAGCCGAGAACAGGTGAAACAAAGAGAGACGAAGAGAGGGGAAAGTGCGCGTTTTGATGTATGAGGTGCACTCGGATCGGCGGCCGAAACAGCGGACTGGAAGCGGAGTGGCAGAGAAGAATACGTGTCAAGAAACGGAAAAAAGTTTGTGAGACAGAGAGAGAGGGAAACGAAGAGGAGGGCTATTTGCGAAGAGAAGCGGCAGGCGAACACCGCTGCAAAAATAAACTGAAGAAGAAGAAGACGACGACGATGATGATGATGATGTAGGTGTTGATGCAAAGGGAAGAAGGACCAATGGAATTCAGTGAGACGATGAAAATGCAGAACAGCGGAGACTCAAAGATTATGGCATTATACACGACGTCTTAGAGAGATGAAGCTACACAGATAAGAAGATAAGGACAGATCGAGGAGGAGGAGATGATCCGAGAGAGAGAGACACTCACCGAAGGGCAATTCGAATCTGACATCGGCCAGCAAGTTGTGTCCCGTCGGTCCCCGCGTCCCCACCGTCTGTCCGTTTCGCGTCTCCAGCTCATGGTCCATCTGGAGCCATTGACCCATACCCGCGGCATTGCTGCAAGTGGGACACTAGTTCGTCGGCTCATCCGAGAGCACTGCTCACCTGTACTTCACCTCAGACAGTGGCATGTAGTGCACACCGATCAACTTGTCCCACAGGACGCCCTTCGCCCACAACTCGAGAACCATTCCGTCGTCGGGTCGATTCGTTTCGCTGAAAGTCCCCATCTCTCGTTTTTGTCAGATGGACGGATGGGATGGAGGCGAGAAAAGGGGAAATACTATGAATTCTAAATTTCGTGTTTTGTTCGTTACTTCGCTTCAACTTTCAGAGCCATGTTCAAAACGGGGAAATGGGAGAAGAAGAGGGGATTTCCGGGAACGGCGTGTTTTGTGTCATTTGCAAATGTCACTGTTCCAGGTGCTCCACACAACACCTGCTCGACGACTCACAATATGAATTCCTGCTCCCAGCACGGCAAGTTGCCCCTCACAGCCACCGTCGTCGATTTCACATTCTGCAGTTTGACCGTCACGTACGAGTTGAACTCATCTGCAATAAGAAGAAGAAGACGTCTCCCCCGACTCTTTCATTAGTGTCAACGAGTCACTCTTTTCACCTAATTGCCCTTTTCGAAAGGTCGAAACTCAAGTGACGGCTCGGCTTCTTCTCTTCTTTTCAGAAGAAAAAACGACGACGTCGCCAATTGAATTCAGATTTGAAGTAACGGCGAGACTGCCGCCTGGGTCCCGGCTGGCCGGCCAGCTATCTATTTCTTTTGTGCGCTCCAAAGAGGCGTAATTGCTCGACGACGCCGCCGACGAC
Organism: Caenorhabditis macrosperma; assembly: GCA_963932285.1. Taxonomy (NCBI): domain Eukaryota; kingdom Metazoa; phylum Nematoda; class Chromadorea; order Rhabditida; family Rhabditidae; genus Caenorhabditis; species Caenorhabditis macrosperma. Next base: position 7,539,069 of record OZ010622.1, read on the forward strand.
GAATACTTGCCCCCATACCGCAGCACTATTCAACCCCCTCACACACACACACCAAACACAATAATGAAAAATTGAACGGACCAGCGGCTGGAACAACAATGCGGTTTCCCCTAGTGGAAATCGAAAGACGCAAACGACAAGAAGGATCGTCGCCCCGAGGGAGTGATTCTCGGATAGCAACACATTCGGGAACGAGCACGAATTATGAGCTCATTCGGAGAGGATCAAGCATCGTCGCCAGAACTTCCTGGAACCGAAAGAGCACTGTATCCGCATAGCAGCTGGTCCCGCGCGTTTTCCCAAGTGACCTAGTTAGGTGCCCATCTCAGTGGACCCCCTCCCCACTTAATTTCCGCGTGCCAAACTGACCGAAACTTTCTTCTCCTTCGCCCACTCTTTTTTCCGCTTCTTTCGCTCTCGTGGCCTTCTTCTAATCGAAGTGCCGAAATTCGATTAAAATGCAAAAAAACGGGCGGAGCGGTGTGTGCGTGTATTCTCGTTCGGCATACTAAGCGCTTCGCGAGAAGGAGGAGCCGTCGCTTAAGTTGTGCTCCTCATGTCATCGACACGAAAAAGCCGTTGAGATGAGATTTATTATTCGGCCGAAAGAGGGCAACGCGAAATAAATGACAGGTGTCACGAATGATGAATTTCTCAGTGTCGTCGACTGCGTCAGGCACGTAGCCACAGGACGCTCGCGCGCAGATTTTGGAAAGTTTTTCGTTTCGTTTTTGGGAATAAAAGGGGGGAATCGACTCACCGACTGCTCCTTGAAGTCGTGCCTTTTTTACTGAAACAATCAAGGTTAGCATTTCGTCCATCTCGGCACTGCGAGTCTGGATGGATGGCCTCGCGTCGTCGCGTGGTACTGTCTCGACCGGGCAACACAAACAACAACTCACTGGTGATGCAGAGCAACCTCATGCTCATGCCATCTGCAAACAGCGCTGGATCGTCGGTGTAGTCGCCGTCGCCGTCGTCCGGACACGTGGCTGCATACGTGGATGGTCCGGCGGAAGAGGAAGCGGCGTCCCCGCCGGCAGACGGGTACGCGCCGCCGACCAGTTGTTCCAACGCCGAGAACAACTTGGCCCCCTAAGTGGATTGAGTTTGATAGAGGATCGGATCGGATCGGATTGGAAGGGAACGAAGGAAGGGGGCTCTACAAGTGGTGAGAAGGTCTCTCGAACTATTCGCGAAACGTGGGAAAGAGGAAGCTGTCATTGCGTCGTCGTCGGCAGGAAAAAAGAGTTTTTTCCTATAGAAATTTGTGTAGGCTGGAGTGTCCGACGACGTCTTATTCTGCATCATAATGAAAAATAATTTTTCATCCCAGCGGAAAAACAAAACAGAGCGCTGCGTGACGACGGCCATAGAAAAATTCTGGATCTTTGACCTAGTGTGGGAAAAAGAGGAGGAAGGCGCCGTTCTTACGCGACGAACTGTTCGCGCGGGCGGCTTCTACAGGACTGGGGCGGGGGTGAAAAAGTAACATTTCGAGTTGCGGGTCGACAGATGACGCAGCAGTGTGTCGGACGCGGAGACGCAGAGCCGGAATATGTATAACGGCGAGTGCGGAGGACGGAGAGCCTCCAGCGGTCTCTCTCTCTGCGTGTGTGCTTGCTTCTTCTTCTTCTTCTGCTGCTGCTCGCACTGCTATCCAAAAATTCGCGCGACGACGAGTCGCGGCCGTTAGAATCGCAGACACGACGCGGCGACGAGTCATCGGAGAGACTGCAGAGAGCTGCTGCACCACCACCACTCCACGCCACCGCCTGTCTATTTGGTGGCGCTCCACCCTTGTGTTTGTGGCGATTTGGGTGGGAAGACGGAGCGGACAATAGCCGCTTCGGATCGAAAGAAACGGATTCAGAGGACGGACGGCTCTCACGCTCGAGTGGCCGACTAGACGACACTCGATTCGACGACCCAAAACAAGAATTATTTGATCCGGATGGGGCTAATGGCCGGATAATCACGTCTTCTCAGACATCCTCCCAGTCATTCCCAGTTCTGACTCATCGAATCGTCATCTGATCCGATTGCTTCTGAATCCGAAGATCGTCAGATGAGCTCGTGTTCCGAATGCGTGCAAAGTGCGAATGAAAGAACACAGTACTTCTTTCGCTTCATTCGCCACTTTTGCACAGTGTTTTCAGTGGGCGTTTCAGTGATTCGCACGACGGCGTTTAGTCTCATCATCAGCGCCGTCGTCGCATTTTAGGGATTCATCGGGGCGTGAAAAGGGCATTTTGGAAAAAAATGACGAAGACCTCGAAGCACTATGAAATATTCAAAATGCGGCTGGAGAGAGAGAGAGAGTACAGGAAATTCCCCGCATCCGACAAAAACGCGGTGTGAAAAGGAAAACGTTGGAAAGAGAACATCTCCTTCTTCTTTTTCAGAATTGGGTTTACGGAGGAGGAGGAGGGGCCGAAACGGAAGTTCGTACGGGCGGAGAAGGGATAAGAAGCATCTCTCTCTCTTTCTCTCTCTCTCTCTTCACCAGCGGTTCTTCTAATCGGCTTCCGTTTCAGCTTAACCTCTAATGTCTCGACGGCTCTGGAAGGAGAGAAACTCTGAAAATCAAGAGAGAGATAGCTCCTCCTCCTCCCCCCGTTTCCCTCCTTGAGCTCTTTGAATCCCGACGACGCATTTGAAATTCATTTGGGGAGCAGCGAAACCCGACCTCTCCGTCCACCAAAAACCACCTGAATCTCTAAATCCCCCCTCCCATTCACCTTCCAATTTCCTCTCCGATCCATCTGAAACCCGATCCACTTTCTTCCGGACTCACCTGACGAGATGCCACGTGGCGCGAACGCCGACGGAACGGGAAAACGAGTAAACGAGGCGAATAAAAACGGAACGGACGTAGAGATAGAGAGAGAGAAAGAGACACAAATAAAAAGAAAAAACGAGCTGGGAGCGAATAGGAAAGAGATGGGATTTGATTCTGTTACAGAGAGCGGCGGCGGCGGCGCATTTTCAGACATACACACACATATTTGTGAAATTGAAAATCGAGAGTCGAAAATGGGCTCTGCGGGGAGGCCTTCTGCGTCGCGGCAAATTGGATTTGGAGACGATGGGGGGACAACAGCAACCTACGTACGTTGATGGATGATTACGTACAGAATAATACGGGCTGCTCAAGGTAGCCGACGGAGCCGCCGTTCGTTTCGTGTGAGAACCAAAATAAGGCGGCAGCGGCGGCGGCGGCGGCGGCGGCTGTGGTGTGGAAAAAACAAAATAGGCTCATCTCGAGACGTTGATTTTAGGAGAGGAGAGAGCAAAAATAGAGACGGAAGAACACGGCAAAGTTTTGACTCATGGCGCCTCGCACTGGAATTGGTCGGAAGGAGAGAGGCGGTGGATGGTGATATCATTCAAAAAAACACCTGGGCGTTGTGTTTTAGACACAATTCCAAGGACTACGTGGCTGAAAGACATGGAGAACGATAGACTGTGCTCACAGTGATCACGAGAGGACGACTCCAAAAAGTGATCATCTGACGGGGAAGCCTCGGGTTTGTTCTGTTTTGTACTTTGAGAAGAGGAAGCGAATGGAAGGGATTCCGACGCGTGTGTGCCCAGGCGGCGGGTTGTCATGAAAACAATACTCTCAGTCAGTGGGTGCTGAAAACGGCCGAAATGCAAAAATAAGGGAGGGAAAGACGACGTGGGGCGAGAAGGCGAATGCCAGAAGAAGAAGAAGAAGGGTGTTTATCGATGATGAGTTGCGGTGATGGGCTCCCGACGCAAGCGAGCCCCGAGGAGTGCACAAAACAAACAAGAATTCTCGAATATTTCGACGGAGAAGACCCCCCCCCCCCCCCCTCTCTCTTCACTTCCGCCACTTGCTACTTCACTTTTTGTTCTGTTTTTCGGAAATTCTCGAAGTGAAAACAGTGAAATTGACGGTTTCTTACTGTCAATTCCCCCATTGATTGATATCCAAAGCGTATCGAATACGAAAGATCCATGGATCAAAGAGATCGCTTTGGGTACTGACTTTGGAGATTCCGGCGGAAAACTCAGCACTTGTCACCTGCGCCTCCGGAAAGTGCGTCCTCCCGGAAAATAATCATTATAATTCAGGTCTCACTCCAACTTGACGCAGTTCCAAGTATACGAGCGCTCGAGGCAACCGGAACTACAACAACTGTATTCCGGAACTGATTTTGCGGATTCTAGTCCCGGAAAGTGAAACTGCGAAAGTCCACATGACGTACAACATCATTGCTATTTTTGAGAGTAGGCCTCGTAAAGTTATTGGAAGGAAGAGAAAAGAGACGGGATGAACTCATCGGAGAAGTCATTCGAATGAATTTCGGATGACCGTCAACGAGCGGCATCGGGCACACACACACACACACATAAGGCTCTCGTTAGCATGTCCGATTACGCATTCGATTAGAAACGTAAGGCGCGAGAGAATGAAAGGAGCATGTGTCACGAGGAATCGAAGCGACGAACGAAGAACGATAAAACGGCGAAGCGACTGTGGGGAGAGAGAGAGAGAGTGCGAAGTGTGGGCGAGAGGTGTTCTTTGCGAAGAATCGGGGGGTGGGGACTGCACATATCATTGCCACATCAGAAATTCATATTATGGGAAAACGGAGAGGGAGGAGGAGGCGCAGAGAAATGGAGAACTGATGGTTGATTGATTAGAATAAGGAATTGGAGCAGTGGAGAGTGAAGGGGGCGAATTGAGAATCAGAAAAAGAACACGAGGCAAAGGAAAGGAAGGAGGAGGTGGGGGTGCACTAAAAGTGATGAATTGAGTCGGAGAAAATGAAGAAAGCGGACGGGAAGAATGTAGCAAAGAGGAACGAGGGGGGAGAACTATAGCGGGTGTTTTGTAGGAGAGGGCACATGTCCGGAAGAGGAGAGCGAAATGGAGGTATGAAAACGACGAGAAGGAGTGGATGATTGTAGGGGATGTGTGGAGTGATGTGTCGAGATCCTAGAGGGTCATTGGGAGTAGAAGACACACTCTGCTGGAAGAAGACGACTAATAACCGGAGGAGAAGGATTTTGTTTTGCGGCGGCGGCGGCAGATGAATCCAAACAGAAGGCGGCTCCCTCGCAGACATTAAAAAGAAAACATCCTCCTCTCCACTTTTGGATCCAGACAGCCGAAAGACACTGATTCCGAGTGACTGTTGGCGGAGGAGACCAGAGTTCGCAATTAGATGCAAAGCGCCTCGTCTTCGGTTTTCTTGACGAAAAAAAGGCGAATATGTGTAGCGGCTACTTCACTTTTCATCGCTCAAAACTCTCTTTTTCCTCTTCTTCCGGAGACCGCCCTTCTCCGTTTTTTTTTCCGTGTTCTTCTTCTTTTCTTTCGCAAAAGAATGAGATGGAGAGGTAAGAGTGGAAGCGAGGGAGGGCACGCATGCGGAAACCCAAGAAGACCTCTACATTCCCACTTACCTTTATTATTTTTATTATTGAAGGGAAGGAAGAAGGAGAAGAAGAAGGGAGGAATGGAGCATTTTTAGAAAAGACCGCCCGAATCGAAAGAGACTTGATAATTGCGAACAAAGAGCGCCAGAAACGGAAGAAGAGAAAGAAAGAGGAGGAAGAGGAGGCGCGGCGGCGGTGCCTGGTTAAATGGGAAATGACGAGGAGGAGGAGAAGAAGAAAGGAATGAAAGGGAGGAGGAAATATGGAATTCCGGAGATGTACACTACCTGAATGCCACGTCACCAGAGGAAAACACGCGGATCGACGGACTCCAAACACTCGACAAAAACCCAATTTGGAGAACGCGGAACTCGAGAATCAGAACACATCGGGTGGGAAACTCTCGAGAAACTCGCACCGCTTCCGGTGTTCCCCCGCATGAGAAGAATGTGAGAGAATTCGTTTTTTGCCCGTCGTTCCCACAATTTATTCCCTGTGCGGCTGGATCTGGCGACAGCGAGAAGAGAGGGAGAGAAAGAGTTCCTTCGGACCACCGGTTTTATGGCTATGACGGAGCAATAGTTTGGGGTCCGCCCGTGTGTGTGTGTGTGTTTGTGTGCAGTCTGCGGAGCCGCCGCCGCGAGCCGCAATTGCCCCGTCGAGCCAATTAAATGTGAATAAAAAACGGGTGTGAATATATATTTATACGGACCGAGGAGGCAGGAACCGAAGAAGAAGAAGAAAAGAGGAGAGAAAGGTTGAAGGTGAAGAAGTAGGAGGAGGAGTAGGAGGGAGCGGCATTATTTATGGAACTCTAAGTGGACACAGAGTCGTCTATCACCCCGCGACACGTTTTCATTAGCTTCTGCAGCTGTGCTACGTGCAAACGAAACATGTTCCTGCTTGTTTCGTCTTCTCGAGAACAGTTGTCTTGGTGTCGTCAGACAGGAAGCACCCACGCGCGGCGGGAAATGAATAATGGAGGCGGTGGGAGGGGACTGTTCCGAAGTGTTGCTCAGCGGAAAGAAGTGCACGAGAGACACTTTTCGGGCCCGTCATGTGTCGATCGACTCATGAATTAGTGATGGGCGGCACAGAGACCTGCAGAGGATCCGAGACAAAAACATATTTTTATGGGACACAAGTGACGCGAGATTGCATACCACTCGGTGTTTCTTGCACCTGCACCTCTCCGGATTCCTTTCGTTCTTGTCGTCGCTCGAATCGATTGCGACGACAGAATCGAAAATGCATGAGAAGAACTCACGAATTCAGCTCTTCTCACTGGAAACAACAGAGAGTCGGCGACGAGTGAATGCAGGTGCTACTTCTTCTTCGTCTTCTTCTTCTTCGCGAGTACTCGTTTTTGCCCGATTTTATTCAGCTGTCAAGTGTGTACAAAAAGAGGCACAAGTCGATTAGGGAAGCGGAGGGCTGCTCGAGATAAGAGCCCAGTAGGGGAGACGGCACATGGCTCACACGCCCGCCGTCGCCTATCTCGGATCAAATATCTTGAATTCGGCCCCCGACGCTTCGCGACGTTTTGACGCGTGCCTCGTGTGCTGACGACGGCCCGCGGAGCCGCCCGAAAGGTCGAATTACGCGGCGTCGATGAGCGGGAAGGAACATCTTGATTGATTCGAAAAATGGGTCATCGGGTATCAGTTTAAAGAGACGCCGCGTCTCTCTCTCTCTTTCTCTCTTCTGTTTGTGTGTGCTCAATGCTGCGATCGAAACAAGAAGATAAATCAAGAGACGTCTTTGAAGAGTAGATCAGGACGATTCGTATGCGGCGAAACAAGCGTTGTGATATATACGCCAAAACGGTGACGTGATAGAGAAAAGAGAGAGAGAGAGAGGGAAATTACGTCGGTGAACTCGCGAGCGAGGAAAAGCGAAAAATGCGAGAGCGCTCTCTCTTTTTGTTTCAAAGTTTTCAAGTCGTGGGCTCGTCAAAAAGAACGTCAAAAATCATCTGGGAATTGAAGTTTGTCGAAAAAGCGCAGAGAACACGAAATCGGAGGTCATTCGGACTTCTCTTCTTCTTATTCTCGCTAGTAGGAATGTCACCGAAAACGGAAATGTGCAGTGGTGGTGGAGATTCGGGTGACGAATGATGGATGGTGACAAAACAAAGAAGGCGGCGGCGGCGGACGGGATGGACGGACGGAGTAGCACACATTGCGACGGAGCACGGAACCGGAGTCAGAATTCAATTATGGACTGGTCTGGCGCAGTGGTTAATCCGAGCCATTCCTCAGCTAATCACAGCGTCTCGGTGTTTGGTGGACAATGGAACGTCGTTTATTATGTAAATCTGACTTCCGTCTCGAATACAAGTTGCTCTTCTTCCTCTCCTTCTTCGTCCTCGCACTGAGTCGCCTCGATTCGACGCCTCAGCACTTCGCCAATCTTGGACATTACTGTGAAGAAAACGAAGCCGCAAGCGATGATTACGACTAAACAAAAGATGTCTGACGGAAATCGACTCGTTCTCACTTGAAGTAACTATCAGAATCATCTCGGGCTTGGTGAGAAGGAATCCGACGAGGGAGGCCGCTTCCAGAATGTAAATCAATGCGGCGATGACTTGTCGATGGAGATGTGACCCGAGGAATGAGCCGATCGGAGCTGAAAGTGAGAATCAGACACCGTTGAAAGATACAATCTGCATACCCATAGTGGCAACAACAGGGATAGTACACGTGAAGTACTTCCACGCGACGTCCGAGATGTCGCCCATCATGACAGCTCTGTACCAGAAGCCGAACAACGAGACGATTCCTAGAAAATGAATGGCTTGTTGTGACAGCAAAGAAGACACCCTCTGACCTTTCAGGATCATCGTCGTTGGTGTGGCAGTCTTCTCGCTGACTCGGAATAGAAGAGTGACGACGGAGAACATGCAGATGTCGATTCCACTGCCCGCAAACGCATCGAATACTCCGCCGACGAAACCAGTTAGCAACAGGAAAAACGCCTTCCAGGTGCAGAAAACGGGGATCTTCACGAACGTCGGCCGCTTCTTTTGAGCATTCAGAAGGCCGAGGGCGAATGCGAACGACGTCCAAATCGAAACGAACATCATCTTCTTCTGGGCACCCGAGAACAACGGGTCAAACTGAAAACGTCATCGGATGGGGATGGGTTCCGGTTCTCTGCGATTACGCAATGCACTCCGAAAATGAAACCTGGTAAGGCTCCTGCGATTCCGAAAACGATGGCACGTTCGTCGAATTTGACCTTCATGAAGACGACGCAGACGAGGGCAGCCATCATTCCTGAAAGACACGCGTCAGTTTTCGGAGAATCGAGAGTCTCACCAATCGACTGAATCATCAGAGCGAAATCTCTGGCGATGGAAGGTGCAAGGTGGAGAACTAGAGTCATGACGGGGAATGCGACAGCCCCGGCACCTTCGGCAGTCATTCCGGATATAAGGGCACCTACGATCATGGTGACCGGCATGTGCCAGTATTCCGGAAAGAAACGGAAGAAGTCATGTTTGAATGCGGTTGCCCACCAAAGAGACTGAAAATGGGAGGGATATGATTGAAACAGAGAACGAAGAACGCACGTGAATGATAACAAAAGGGATGAGAACGGCGACGAACTTTCGGTACTTGATCAGGATGTAGTCACTCATCGAGGGGTTCGTCGGAAAGTTCTCCACCTTCTCCGCGTGCTTCTCATCGAGCTGTTGTCCTGAAATCGAGAGGATTGAGTACTTCTGAACCGATTCCAACCTTCCAGCAGATACTTCTTGCACCATGATCCGATTCTCGACTGCTCCTTCGTAGAAATACGGTCGAAACTCATATCTAACTTGTGAGCCCATTCCCTTCTCCATATAAATATTGTTCTCCATACCCGTCGACAACCGGTTCGCCGAATGGAGAGAGAAGAGAGCTGTATATCGAAAGATGGTCTAGGGAAGGATGCGAACGAAGTGCGCAAAGACGCGACGTCACGAGATCACACTACCAGCGTTGTCTTTCAAAGATCATTATGCCACCGGTCTGCCACCACTACACTGTCCGATCGAAGACAAGAGAACAACTGGACGATTGTTGTGTTGCAGAACGTGTTCGACGCCAGAGAACATTCTATTTGTGGTGGAGGATAGGTTTCCTTGAGAGCTATTCCTCTCACAGACCCCTGATTAACAAATCTTCTTCACACATTCACGATTAATCATCATCAGAACAAGCTGATATTCAATCTTCCAAAGATAATGTCATCAAATGCTAAAATAGTGGTTCATCCAACCTCCCGGCTTTTCCCAAACCCGTTTCACTTCGAAATCGCCCGTCGCTCGCCCACTGTTTTTCTCATTCATCATCTCTTATTCTGCACTTGAATCATGTCTGTCCCGTCTCGCACGGACAACGAATCGTCTTTCGTGAAATGGTGCAAGAAGTATTTGCTCGAAGGTGAGAATGAGGTGTTAGGAGAAGAAGAAGAGAGCCGCTGATTCAGGGCAACAGCTCGACGAGAAGCACGCGGAGAAAGTGGAGAACTTTCCCGAAAACCCGACGATCGCCGATTACTTGCTCATCAAATACCGCAAGTTCGTAGCCGTTCTGATTCCCTTCTGCCTCGTTCATGTGAGCATTCTTTCCCAGCACTCGCACGTATTTCTCGATCTCAGGCTCTCTGGTGGTCCACTGCAATCCGTTACGACTTCTTCCAATTGTATCCCAACTACTGGCACATGCCTGTCACCATGATCGCCGGAGCCCTCGTTGCTGGAATGACTGCCGAAGGAGCAGGTGCCGTCGCATTCCCCGTCATGACCCTCGTTCTCCATCTCGCTCCTTCTATCGCCAGAGACTTTTCCCTGATGACACAGTCAATCGGTATCTCCATCGCATTGCACATCTGAAAGTTTGAGGGATTCAGGAATGATGTCGGCTCTCGTCTGTGTCGTGTTCATGAAAGTCAAGTACGAAGCGATGGCGGTGATATTCGGAGTGATCGGAGCGGTTCCCGGATTCATATTCGGAGTCCATTTCGTGAGAAACAGAACATGATTGTGCCAAGAGACAGTCAATTCCAGTTTGACCCGTTGTTCTCGGGTGCCCAGAAGAAGATGATGTTCGTTTCGATTTGGACGTCGTTCGCATTCGCCCTCGGCCTTCTGAATGCTCAAAAGAAGCGGCCGACGTTCGTGAAGATCCCCGTTTTCTGCACCTGGAAGGCGTTTCTCCTGTTGCTAACTGGTTTCGTCGGCGGAGTATTCGATGCATTTGCGGGCAGTGGAATCGACATCTGCATGTTCTCCGTCGTCACTCTCCTATTCCGAGTCAGCGAGAAGACTGCCACACCAACGACGATGATCCTGAAAGGTCAGAGGGTGTCTAATCTGTCAATGAGAATTCCGATCCTTCAGGAATCATATCCGTATTCGGTTTCTGGTATCGAGGAGTCATGATGGGAGACATCGAAGAAACCGCGTGGAAGTACTTCACAGTCTCCATCCCAGTCGTCGCCTCCATGGGTACATCCCCATCACTTTCGAAAGAACACAACCGATTACAGCGCCAATTGGCTCGTTCCTCGGCTCCCACCTACACCGTCAAGTCATCGCCGGCCTCATTTATGTGTTGGAAGTGGCGTCGCTTATTGGATTTCTGCTCTCCAACCCCTCGTGGGGACTCATTTCTGCCGCAGGTACACCTCTGAGTACATGCCTTTTTCCCCGAGAAACTCTACTTCCAGTGATCATTATTCTATGCGGTTTCGGATTCTTCACCCTCATCGCAAAGTCCGGAGAGATTCTGATGAAGCGAGTGGAGGGCGGAGATAGTTCGGAGAAGAAGGAGAACTTCGAGATGGTCGCCTGAATAACTCATTCCTCTCTTTTCGTTTCGTTTCGTGCACTGATAACTCATAAATTATTGCATCCTCTCGTCGCAATAAATCAACTCTCCTCTTCCCTCCGTCGTCGTCGTCGTCTCCTTCCATCCAGAAACCCTCCAATTATCGATGCGAAAATAGAGCGATGCCTGTCCAAAAACGAGCTCCTTCTTGTTTGTTTCCTCGTTTTCCCACGTACTTTATCCGCCCAAGTGGCCACTTCAGTCTCTTCTTCTCGACACATCCACCAGAGTTATGACTGCTGCTGCCGCATCATCATCACCGCCCCCTTCGGCTCGGCCGGCGTGTTGACATCGTCATGATCCTATTCACAATCCGCGCCTCTTTTTTGACACTAAACTAATTTGAGCCGCCCCGCAAGACCCCGATCTCGGGCTCCTTCAAATTCTATATCAAACTTGTTCGTCGCCCCTCCCGCCCATCGTCATTTCTCAAGAAGCGCACTAATTCATTGTTAGAGCCGCCCACTTTTGACAAGTTTTGCATTGCGAACGTGGTGGACCGTTGTCTGCGTCTCTTCGTCTCGCACGGTCTCTCACTCATTCTCAAGACACCCATTAAAGCTGCTTTGGCACGAGAAAAGGAGAAAAGTTCGGCGCGTACGTCGTCGCGAAAAGTAGGCGGGCGGCGGGTGCCTGCTTGTCGCACCAGGGTCGTCATTTTTAGCACTTCTTGTCTTTGGGACGAAGGAGACGATGGAGGGGGAGCAACACGAGAAACCGCTTCATAGAGAGGAGACCTTGTTTTGTTTGTCGGTCCGTCTGCCCCCACACACTATATCACTTTCTCACATCTTTTTGCCTCGTTTTGACTTCTCTCGAAATATGAAAAAGTGGCCATCGGTTGGGCACACATGTCGCGCACTAATCCCGGCGTCTTCGTGTACTTGCAACATTTCATTCGAGGCCCCCCGACCAATGACTCTCTTCTTCTTGTTTTTCGTCGTCGATGCGTTCGTAAACTGCTGTCGCCGGTTGCAAGGTGTCCCCCGTAACTGACAGACTGATCGCATATCTCTTCGTCTAGTACACAGCTGACAAAAACATTCGGAGCCCCCCGCGTTCGAAATATCTCTGTCGCATTGGTACTCTTCGTTCATCCAACAAGTGCTACACTTTTTTCTATTGCATGCCAATAAAGTTTTGTTCGAAGTGGCGTCCTCTTCGAACAAACTTCAGTCCCCACAGTATTAACATATGTCGTCCTCCGAAACAGCCTATTAGAGTCCTTCATTATGTCTCCCTCCGTGTTTGCTCCCAATTCCTAATCCACCCCCCCCCCCCCCCATCTCTCTCTCATTCGTCTCCCATTACACCAATTTCCGGACTCTTTTGTCATCCGAATTAGAACTTCAGGTTGTGAACGATGAGATGATGCGCGGCGGCTCCCGTCATTATGCGTCGTCGACTCGAACATCCGCTCCTGCTCCTTCTCTCCGTGCTGTTCCTGGCGTGCTCCGGGTCTTCGCAGCACGAGTGCAAGTGTGTTCTGTTCAATGTGACCGCCGGAAAGTTCCAATCTCCCGAGTTTCCGGCGCCTCTCGATGCAGTCCCGTGCCTCTTCTACCACTTCCAGGTTGGTTCTTCGCGGCTCTCCTGGACCGATGCTCTTTTTCCAGGCGCCGCCCGACCACATAGTCCGTCTGACTTTCGACGTTTTCCATCTTCCGCCCCGAATCGGAGTGTGAGTCGTGTGCACAATAGAAGGCTTCCGGTCCAACTCTCGTCGCCTTTTTGTTGCAGTTGTTCGTCGTCAATTATGCTCTTCGACCATTCAACCGACGGCCTGATCGAGTTTGGAGAGCGCGCCGACTTTGAGTTTTGCGGCAAAGAAATCTCTTCGGGACGCCAATTTTTCTCAAAGTGAGCCCCAAAAAAAGCCGATGGAGGGTGTCGAGTGATTCGCTTTAGGGACGAGCATTTCCTGTTGCGAATCAACAGCGGAAAGGAGTCATCGCGCGGATTCCAGGGCTCATTCCTGGCGATTCCGAAGAAAAACTATACGAGCGATGCGGTGGAAATGGCCGAATGCAGTTATAGAGTGGAAAAGAATAAGGTTCGCTCCGAGAGGGCTCTGAGAACGGGAACGATGCGAGATTTCAGGCGGTGATCTACTCTCCACAGTATCCCTACTACTACCCGTCGAAAGTCAACTGTTCATACCACATTCCACAGAGAAAGGGATTCCAGGTGCGACCATCTTCCCGGGCAATCATCCCTCCCCCTTTCCAGATAGTCGTCAATTCGGTAGTCATGGACATTGGCGACGACTCGATGCTCCAAGTATTCGAGTCAGTCGAGGGAAAGTTCGAAAAACGGCTGATCGAAATGGTGACATCCGTCCAGAAATCAGTTTACGTCTCGTCGACCTCCTCTCTTTTGATTTATTTCTCTGCTGGGAATAACGACGTCGCGCGGGTGCGTTCTGTCCTTTTACGACGTCTTCTGGAGGGTTGAAGAAGGCGTTGGAGGTGGGAGAGAAAAGAGGAGAAAGCATCAAAATAGAAACAAAGAGAATCGTGGGATGCTCGTGTTTTGGATGTTTACAAAGAACCAAAGTCAATTTAGACACAAAAAAAGAAGAAGACGTCGAAAAACAATTGGCGACTTTGTTTGAACTGAAAATAGCAGCGATGACTCATTTCGAAGAGCACTCCTCCGCGGGGAACCCTGGATCCCTGAGAAGACAGTAACTTCTCGTTCAGTAACGGAATCCTCCCACTTTCATCCCCCCCTCTTTCCCCATCCGACCCCACCGGAGCATCCAACTTCTTGTTTTCGTGCTCCGTTTCATTAGCCCCAAACAGCAGCGGCGGAAACGCACCGCTAATCGGGTCTCATTTCATAGATGGGTTTTTGTGAGAGGAGACATGCTCAAAGGACCCTCTTCTTTTCTTTTCCTCCTCTCCTCCTTGTCTCCGGTTATGTGTGTGTGTGTTGAAGCAATTTAGAGTGTGGGCAGGCAGTGTTGTTGTGTGTTGCAGGCCGTTGGCTTCGTAATCGAATTGCAGTACTCGAATGCGGTTTGGAGCCAATCTCCGGGTGAGTTGAGTTGAAGAAGAGAAGAAGAAAAATGGGGCGAGGCGGAGAGAGAGCGCGCGTGCGCGACGGCGGCGGCGGAGCACCACACCTCCTTCGCTTGCCGCTGCTCCTCTTGATTCTTCGGCCGCGCGTCTCCTCCTCCTCCGCCGTCTTCTTCTCTCCTTTATTTTCCCATCCATTTGCCCTTTCAATCAAACGGTGTCCCCACTCATTATTCTCGTCCCTCTCGCCCTATTCTGGCACCAAATTCTCAACCTGGGCCACTCTGATTTATATGCGAATCTATGTGATTTTCATATTACTTTTTGAACATGTCCACGGTGAGACCCTGCTGCCTTCCCTCTCCCCGGGGGACCAACTGTGTGTTTAATAGGTTTCCAATCTGCAGAGACCGCTTCCGAATGCCAGTTGAGCGTGAATTCGGAGAATTTTAAAGAGGGCCAACTGTCCTCCGAGAAGCTCGGCCGTCTCGCGTCCACGTCGATGCCCACAAAGTGTCAGGTCGTGTTCCAAGGGTATCCCAACGAGAAGATCAGCATCAAGTTCACACACTTCAATTTGTACGTTCCCGACAACAAGAACGTCACAAAACGGTCAGTTATCCGGAACTTTCCCGAGCATTTTCGATTTGTTCTTTTGCGAAGAGAGAGAGAGAGATTCGATTAGTTTCCAGATGCACTGAAGTGGACAACTTGTCGGCGGACGTCAGAGTCGGCTCACGGCTCTCGAGAATCGACGAATGGTGCGGGAAAAGGACTCCGCCGAATCTGATGAGCAGCTCGAATCTGCTGCAGTTGGAGTATAACACGAAGGTCGGTTGGGCTATTTCAAAAGGGAATGAAATGAAACAATTCAGTCGTCGAAAGTGATTCGCGAGAGCACGAACGACGACATTGGGTTCCGGTTGGAATACAAGTTCCACACCGATTGGAACATGTCGAGTATGAAGGCAAAGTTCGACAAAAAGAAGGGTGAGTCGGCGGTGATTCGAGAGAACAATGTGCAATCAGCTGCTTCTGTCAGAGTGTCGATTCTCGTTCAATTCATCGGAACACACGAACGGAAAGTTGTGGTCTGCCAACTATCCGGGTCTCTATCCGCGCAACATGTACTGCGAGTACATATTCCACGGCCGAAACGATCAAGTCGTCCACATTCACTTTGAGTATTTCGACATCGAGGGCTTCAATCAGTAAGTGCTTCCGAGAGACATTCCGAACGAATCGACGCTTGCTTCAGATGCGATGAGACGACGCAAAGTGACTATATTCTGTTCTCCAACTACCAAACACATGACCGTACGAACCGTCGGTTCTGCGGAAAAACCGCTCCGAAGGGGCCGATTCTGTCCGAGTCGAACTATTTCCGGATGATCTTCTCGACGAACGACATCTTCGACGCCACCGGCTTCTACGCGCATTATCAGTTTATCACTCAAGAGAAATCTCAAATCAGCCGGGTCAAGCTCACGATATCTTCTAGCCATCTTCCGTCCTCTTTTGTTTTTGTGATACTGTTCGCCTTGTGGCATGTTGTCAACACTTTCTAGCCGATGATTCTCAAATAAATGTTTTTTGCAATAGCAAACTGGTATGGGAGTAGGGGTTCCGTGATGTGGAGATGGATATCGGAACGAGACGGAGATGCCATCTGGCACGTTATAAAAGGGGAACTGTGTGTGGGGAGAGTCCACACACACACATCCTCCCCGATGTCCAGCACTTCCTACTACTTCATTCTCTCGTCGACGATCGGCTGCTCGCTGATCGTCGTCGCCTCGCTGCTAACTCTCTACTCGATCACCCTCGATATTCAGCAGTTCGAGCAGGACATCAACAGCGAGATGGTCCACTTCAAGGTCAGAGCCAACGACGTTTGGGACCGAATGATCAAAGGAAATCAAGCGACTGCCTCCGATTCTCTTTCCTTCGGAAGAATCATTCTCGCCAAGAGAGCTGCCTATGCGACTGGAGACGCCGGGGGACAATGCAACTGTGCCGCACAGGCCAGTGGATGCCCAGCCGGACCACCGGGAGCACCGGGACAAGACGGAGCTCCAGGAGAGCCAGGAGAGGCTGGAAAGGACGGAGAGAACGGCGCTGCGGGAGTTGCTGATTCGTTCCTTGGAGCAGAAGGAAACTGTATCAAGTGCCCTGAGGGACCACCAGGACCTGCTGGACCCGATGGAAATGCTGGACCGGAAGGACCCGCCGGACCTCCAGGACCAGATGGAGAGGCCGCTGGACCAGGAGAGGCCGGGCCGCCAGGACCAGCTGGACCACCAGGACCTGATGGACAACCAGGAGCCCCAGGAGCCGATGGAGCACCCGGAGCCGCCGGAACCACCAGCACCAATCAGCCAGGAGCCCCAGGACCCGCTGGACCACCAGGACCCGCAGGACCAGCTGGACAGGACGCTGCTGCGCCAGAGTCCCCACCAGGACCTGCTGGACCTCCAGGACCCCCAGGAAACGATGGAGCCGCTGGAGCCCCAGGAGCCCCAGGAGGACCAGGAACCGACGGAGCTCCAGGAGCCGACGCTGCCTACTGTCCATGCCCACCGAGAACGCCAGGAATCGGAGGAGACGCTGCCGGAGCAGGAGGCGACGGATCGAAGGGATCCTACCAGAGCTACTCGGGAAGTGCCGTCGTCCGCAGGGCCAGATACTAATCGCCATTTATGCACTATCAATGAAACTTTTCATAGAATCGGTTTTCTCTCGAAATTTTACATCTGAACCCTCGATATTTTTGAGGACTTTCATCTGTGTTTCGGGAATTTCCCTCGTTGTTTCTCGCTCCGCTATCTCTCTCGATTGGCGATACTTTAAAACAATAATGCGGGGCCGCTGCTCTGCCGCTGCTGCTGCTGCTGCTCTTCGGCTCTTCTCTCATCATCCCGGGGATGCTCCCGCTGCTCTCCCGCGCCTTCTGCCATTTCATCGAAGAGAAGAAGAAGAAGAAAGCGAAGAGAAGCATGTGTAGAGCCGTGGGCTTGCTCTGCCGAAGAGTTCAGCCAGTGTACGGTGGCGAAAAAGAGACTGAGACGGGTGCGGAGACCGATGAGAGCATGGGCGGCTCGGCCAGGCGAGAAGCAGCAGCAGCAGCGGCAGCATCTTCTTCTTCTTCTGCCGCGATTCTTTGTAATGATCATCACGGAAAGTGACGGGGCCCCCGAGAGCACCAGGAGCCGCAACGACAGGCGGAAGCAGATGATGGCAATATTTAAGGACGAGGTGCATCGATGGATCTCCCAGATTCCACCTTTTGACAGTACCGATAGGAATTTAGACCAGATCACGTGGACTATGTATGGCAGCACCATTCTGATCTCCCTAAAAGGAATTCGTCTGAAACTCGAGAAGCCTTCGAACCAATGTTGCCAAAGTCTTCTCTCTCCGAAGTGCCGACTGAGACGGGAACTTCAACCGTTTCCGATATATATAACATCCTGGTTTTAATTGTTTCGGTCATCATCAGTGTTTGTCAGCTGGCAGCTGCCGTTTGTTGTCTGGTCGATCAGTCGAAACGACGATGTGTTGAACTGAAAACAATGTTGAAATTCGACCACGGGCGTGAATCACATGGCATCCAACAAGAAGTGGCTCCGGGGAATCCGCCCGAGTTTCAGAGATTTCATAAGCGGACGGCACATGTTTTTCATTATCATCGTGACGATCGCACACCCACAAATTGTTGTGTCACCCCCGCAAAACCCATCGGGACACTGAAAACATTACACACTCGTCGCACTTCCCCGACTCGGTCAGACGGGTCGTTCTGTAATTTCAGATGGGACCAGGGGATCGTTGGATTGCAGCGGTTCCGGATGTCTTTGGGAACTTTCAGACTTTTGCGGTTTCCAGTCGTCTCCCCATGTTCCCATCCAATTGCCATCTGCTTCCAGGGGCCGTTCGCGGATTCACACCTGCCGACAAGTACTAAGGGCAAGTGCGGATGGATCCCTGGACACGCGGCAAGCGCTCATCCCAGAGATAGAGAGAGAGCGCGGGAGAGAGCTTCCTGGGCCCCCGAACCAAACCAATATCATTGAATGTTTAAAACCTCCTGGCTGGGCGATGCGTCGTCTGCGCTTCGGCTCTCGGTGCGCTCTTCTCGAGATCGTATCCCGCCAACTCGTTGCAAAACACAATGGCATTTATCAGATACGCAGCGTCGAGTGGGAGGTGGCTGAGTCGAAGGGATTACACTGCGCCTCTCGCTCCCTGCGGCACTACCTTCGGAGAAGCGAAAGAGCACGCAAGACGGAGAGACGGCGACGGAGAGGCGCGGGATGGGATGGGATGTGTGCGTCCCGACGGCAAGCAACGCACAATCAGTCAGTCTCGAAGCAGCCAGCCAGCCAGCAGCACACAAGGGGCACCATCCATTTGAATACAACTCCTATCATTTGATCATGTCATTGTACCGTTCGCCATCCGCTGCTCTTCTCAAGAGCCCGTCGCAAGCCGCGTTCGGTGCTCCGTTCGGCAGCATGTCCGTCGCCGACCTCGGATCGCTCACCAGACTCGAGGTAACTTTCCCTTTATACCATTTGAAAACCTTCTTCTACAAGATGTTATCATGTCAATTTTCCTTTTCCCTCATCCCGAAACCAATCGGAACTTCTCGCTAGCGCTCTTGAAACCGAAGATCTCGTCCGATCGTTTAGCGTATTTTCGCAATCTCGAGAGGAAGCGAAACACTTTTTCCTGTTGGTGCTGCTGCGCTAAAGAATGGTTACCGATCCGAAATCTCGGCAACCAGTTCTCGTGTTGTCAGAAGTAACCGAGCTTCGCAACTTTTGTTTGACTTCCTCACTACTAGATTTCATGTTTTTCATCTGACTTCCTCCAAAAAACCAAACTGTTTCAATGTTTCAACTTTGGTCTCATTTGAGTTCCATTGGGTAGTGGATGAAGTGGGAACATTCGTAGTAGGGAGAGGTGTATCAGACGCTTCCACCCGCGTGCCATCCGCTCTCGAAGTGCTTTCTGAATCTCTTCATCTCGCGAGCTTCTTCTCTTTTCTCTGCCGTTTCTGCTCGATCTGCTCCCACGCGTCGCGGTGTAAAAGAGATGGGCTCGCCAGAGGGGCCGAGAAGCGAACCGATTACAAACGGGAATCAGCACTGGAATAGTAACACGTGAACCGTTTTCAGGACAAGATCCGTCTCCTCCAGGAGGATCTCGAGTCGGAGCGCGAGCTTCGCAACAGAGTGAGTGTCGAGCGGAGACATCCACACCCAGACACCAAACATTACAGATTGAGCGTGAGCGTGCCGACCTCTCCGTTCAACTCATCGCTTTGACTGACCGCCTCGAGGATGCCGAGGGAACCACCGACAGCCAAGTAAGTCCCTGCGGAGGAGCACGCGGAAGTGTCTTCTAAAAGCAGCTGAGAGTAGTTGAAAATAAACAGACAGATAATCCTGTTTTCGAGAAGAGAGACTCCTTAGAGTTGCCACGTCACGAAGAGTTTCAGATCGAATCGAACCGCAAGCGCGAGGGAGAGCTCATCAAGCTGCGCAAGCTCCTCGAGGAGTCCCAGCTCGAGTCTGAGGATGCGATGAATGTGCTCCGCAAGAAGCACCAGGTACAGTGTCCGCTCGTTCAGAATCTCTCAATTGCCTCGTTTTTCAGGACGCCGTCCTCGACTACCAAGACCAGATCGAGCAGCTCCAGAAGAAGAACGCCAAGTGAGTTCTATGTGTTCTCTCGCTCCTTCGCTCGGCATTTCGTACTGAGCAGTAGCTCCCGCGGGCGGCGGCGGCAGGCAGCAAGGCAGCGGAGGAGTTGGCGGCGGCTCCTCGGGGCGGTGTGTAAAATAACAAACGTTTCTCGTGTGTGTTTGTTTCGCCTTCCAGGAAGATAAGTGAGAGAGAGATAGAGAGAAGAGCCGAGAGTGTCTGCGTCTCTCCGATCGCCGCACTCCCTCGCACTCATCCGCAGCATCTATCCGTTCCGTGAAACAGTGGTGGTAAAAAATAATGAGATTGTTGGGAACGTGAGAGATGCCGCAATCAAGCGATTAGTTTCTGAGCAACTTGAGAGAGAGATCAACGTTCCTCATGGACAAGTGGAGCCAAGGGACAGATCCTACAAGACACAAACAGTGTCGTCCCCGGCGCGTGTGTGTGTGTCTAATACTCGGTATCGAGTACTCAACTGATCAAACTTCTCTCAATGTCTGTCTGGACAAGAACAAAAAACACTTTTTGGGCAGTTGATGACGTAGTCGAATCAGTGTTTCCGCCCGTCCACTTCCACCTGGTCGCCCGCTCTTTCTGACATCATCCCACACAATTTGTTGACACATCTCGAACCGCTTGTTCGCTTCCCTCCACACACACCCACGCACTTTCCAGGATCGACCGCGAACGCCAGCGCGTCCAACACGAAGTCATCGAGCTGACCGCCACCATCGATCAGCTCCAGAAGGACAAGCACACCGCCGAGAAGGCCGCCGAACGTTTCGAGGCGCAGGCCAACGAACTCGCCAACAAGGTCGAGGACCTCAACAAGCACGTCAACGACCTCGCCCAGCAGCGTCAACGTCTCCAGGCCGAGAACAACGATCTCCTCAAGGTTTGTGCATTGGACAACCAATTGATCTCGGTATCATCTCTATCACGTGCGCTCTCTGATTCCCCACCATTTTTTAGTCAAAGAGAGGAAAAAACCCCTAAAATTGGCCCAGCGCCTCCGTTTTATCGCTACTATTTCGGTGGTGGCGCAGAGTGTGTGCGCAAATAGAGTACTCGAGATATTAGGGAAGGGGCGAGATGCTCTGTGAGCTCACCATGAGAGAGAGAGTGAAGACCCAATCGTTTTTTGAAAACTGTGTACTGGCGGATCGGGGATCGGATGATATTTTCAGGAGGTTCACGACCAAAAGGTTCAACTCGACAACCTTCAACACGTCAAGTACACCCTTGCCCAGCAGCTTGAGGAGGCCAGACGCCGTCTCGAGGATGCCGAGCGCGTAAGTCAGAGTGCCCTGCCAGAATTCAGAGGCGCCTATCGGGTTTCCGCGAGGAAGCGCCTCTGACGCAGATAGAAAAGAGCGATGAATCAAGATCAAAAATTGCAGGAGCGCTCGCAGCTGCAGTCGCAACTCCACCAGGTTCAGCTCGAGCTCGACTCGGTCCGCACCGCTCTCGATGAGGAGTCGGTCGCCCGTTCCGACGCTGAGCACAAGCTCAACCTCGCCAACACTGAGATCACCCAGTGGAAGAGCAAGTTCGATGCCGAGGTCGCCCTTCACCACGAAGAAGTCGAGGATCTCCGCAAGAAGATGCTCCAGAAGCAGGCCGAGTACGAGGAGCAGATCGAGATCATGCTCCAGAAGATCTCTCAGCTCGAGAAGGCCAAGTCTCGCCTCCAATCCGAGGTTGAGGTCCTCATTGTTGACCTCGAGAAGGCCCAGAACACCATCGCCATCTTGGAGCGCGCCAAGGAGCAGCTCGAGAGACAGGTCGGAGAGCTCAAGGTTCGCATCGACGAGCTCAACGTCGAACTGGAGGCTGCTCAACGCGAGCTCCGTGCCGCCAACGCCGAGCTCCAGAAGATGAAGCACCTGTACGAGAAGGCCGTCGAGCAGAAGGAGGCTCTTGCTCGCGAGAACAAGAAGCTCCACGACGAGCTCCACGAGGCCAAGGAGGCTCTTGCCGACGCCAACCGCAAGCTCCACGAGCTCGACCTCGAGAACGCGCGTCTCGCCGGAGAGATCCGCGAGCTCCAGACCGCTCTCAAGGAGGCCGATGCCCAGCGCCGCGACGCCGAGAACCGCGCCCAGCGTGCTCTTGCCGAGCTCCAGGCCCTCCGCATCGAGATGGAACGCCGTCTGCAGGAGAAGGAAGAGGAGATGGAGGCCCTCCGCAAGAACCTCCAGTTCGAGATCGACAGACTCATCGCAGCTTTGGCCGATGCCGAGGCCCGCATGAAGGCCGAGATCTCGAGACTGAAGAAGAAGTACCAGGCCGAGATTGCCGAGCTCGAGATGACCGTCGACAACCTCAACAGGTAAGGGTTCCCTCTGGAGACTTTGGAGCACAGTCTTCCGTTTACAGAGCCAACATCGAGGCCCAGAAGACCATCAAGAAGCAATCGGAGCAACTCAAGGTTCTCCAAGCTGCTTTGGAGGATACTCAACGTCAGTTGCAACAGGTTTTGGACCAGTACGCTCTTGCTCAGCGCAAGGTGAGTCTCCCCTCCCCTCATCCCCCATCTCTCAACGTCATCTTCAGGTCGCCGCCCTTTCCGCCGAACTCGAGGAGGCCAAGACTGCCCTCGACAACGCCATCCGCGCCCGCAAGCAGGCCGAGGTTGATCTCGAGGAGGCCAACGGACGCATCTCCGACCTCACCGCCATCAACAACAACCTCACCTCCATCAAGAACAAGCTCGAGACCGAGCTCTCGACCGCCCAGGCCGATTTGGACGAGGTCACCAAGGAACTTCACGCCGCCGATGAGCGCGCCAACCGCGCTCTCGCTGACGCTGCCCGCGCCGTTGAGCAGCTCCACGAGGAGCAAGAGCACTCGATGAAGATCGATGCCCTGAGAAAGTCGCTCGAGGAGCAAGTCAAGCAGCTCCAGGTGCAGATCCAGGAGGCCGAGGCTGCCGCTCTTCTCGGAGGAAAGAGAGTCATCGCCAAGTTGGAGACCAGAATCCGCGATCTCGAGACCGCCCTCGACGAGGAGACCAGAAGACACAAGGAGACCCAGAACGCTCTGAGAAAGAAGGATCGCCGCATCAAGGAGGTGCAGCAGCTCGTCGACGAGGAGCACAAGAACTTCGTCATGGCTCAAGACACCGCCGACCGTCTCACCGAGAAGCTCAACATCCAGAAGAGACAACTTGCCGAGGCTGTGAGTTCCTTTTCGATCGCTCTTGTTCTCAACATAATGCCCCCCATTTGCAGGAGTCTGTCACGATGCAGAACCTCCAGAGAGTGCGCAGATACCAGCACGAGCTCGAGGATGCCGAGGGCCGCGCCGACCAGGCCGAGAGCAGCCTGCACCTCATCCGCGCCAAGCACCGTTCCTCCGTCGTCACCGGAAAGTCCTCCTCCAAGGTACGTTGAGCAGTCGCTGACGTCTTCGCTGACGTCTTCGCGATTCTCAGAATTCTGTTTACCCTTTGTGGTATTCCCGTCCGTCCAACCCATCACTTATCTCAGCCACTTCTAACCGTGTAATTTGCAGATTTTCGTCACGGAAGACGATTATTAAACATCAAAAAGCGTCGTCGCCTTACACAACATCCAATAAATTGCTAATAAGATGTGTATAATTGTTTTATTTTCTTCTTCTTTTTTATCTTCTCTCTCTCTCTCTTATAAACCGTTTCCCCCCCCCATTCGAATTTCTTCCGCGCCCGCTTTTTCTATCGTCCTTCATACAAATCTTCTCGACTATCTTTTTGTTCTGTCCCACTGCCCCACGTGCTTCTGACTGACTCCGCCCCCTTACGAACAATTAGGTCAATCGAGCGACATCTTTCCCCCCTTCTTTTCCCCCAAATCAAGCCCCTTGTTTTTCTGCTTGTGTCCCCACCCAATCCCGAGTCCCTGGTTGCATAAGAAATCGTCGTCAATAAAAATTTGATCCGAAAAAGACTGAGAAAACCCCTTGCGAAACCTTGACGAGATCGCTGACCGCACACGAGATGATGCACACGCAACCGGGATACGGTAGATTTAGTGTGTGCGCCTTTAAATTCCCCACTCCACAACTTTCCCATTTTCTTTTCGTTCTAGTCCCCCATATCCCTCTCTCTCTTTCGTTTTTTTACTCGAAGTTTTCTAAACACTCGCCTAGATGATAATTTTGTTATGCTCTCTCTCTCTTTTTATCACTCTCGCGTCTCGTTTCCGCACAAATTTCCCGTTCAATAAAAACATAAAAAAATGGTGAAGGGCACGAGCCCCGGGGGCTGAGGGCGATTCTCGAGAAAACACAGGGCGGTTCCGAGAAGCAAGTACAGCAGAATAGTCGTCGCTAGCCTGATTGAACTCGATGTTTTCCTTCTCACACACACACTTGTTTACCGCCTGCCGTCGAGCCGCCCAGAACACATTTAATTGTGGTAGAAAACGAACTGCATTCGTCGGGGTTCCGTAATTTCCCAATTTTCCGTTCGGATTCGTCAACTCTTTCTCTCCCCCCGAAGTGATTCAATTCGGCATCCCCCCCCCCGACGGATTCAGAAGAAGCGGCCGCTGACCCTGAAACTCGTATTGTTTACGGGACCAAGAGGAGGCACGAAGAGTGATGTCAGCTCGAAGATGGATGGCCCGAAAATTTATTTCCAGTAATGATCTTTTCGCTGCGTCTCGCCCAAATGAATGCCCTATTTCCGGGAGAAGGGGGGAGTCAAATGATGGATATTTTTGACGAAAAACACATGTGTACTATGAGAGATTCAATTAATTGAGGCAGAATTCAACGAGGGAGAGCTAGCGCAGAGAGAGAGAGAGAGGGGTTTATTTAGTTGTTTTCGTGGGGACCGGCCGGAATGTCACTGGAAGCGCCATTATTGAAATGAAATTGAAAAGAGAGAAGGAGAATGTTTGATCCGTCGACATGGTTTATTCACGAGGGCACTTTGTTTTCGATGTTTTCAGATGATGATCGACAAGGACACCGTCCCAAAACTCATGCATCCATCAAAATATCGGAGACGGAGATGCACTTCCGAATTCATGTTATGACATTTCGACCTCTTGTTGTCGAGTTCACTGAAACGGAACGTCTTCAGACACGAGACTTCCACAAACATCCACCTCATAATCGGTGGTCAGTTCCGCTGCTGCAACCGCTTCTTTCAGGTGGAAACTCTGTCTCTCGCTCGCTCGCTCGCCCTCTTCCTTCCGGCTTCTTTCCAGTTCTGTACGCCGCCCCTTCTCAGCCCCACGTCGCCCACAAGCCCCGCCCTGTTTCTGAATCGAGAGCAGTGCCTAGCTCGTCTCTGGCCTGGCGCCGCCCCATGCTCATACTGCTCTCCTTGCTGCCCGCCGCGCACCCTCCGTGCGCAATCTCTAAGTAGCCGGGGGGAGGAGTGTGCATGCGCCGGAGAGGGGCTGCTGCTCCTCCAGCTTTATCTTCTTCGTCGTGTGTCTTCACCGCTAGCCAGACCCGCCTTATTTTTCAGCCACTTTACAAGTTTTGGTCACTTTTTGTTTTGTTTTCTCCTCTCTCACTCTCTCTGCCTCTGACACGTGACACACTCGCCAACTTGTCTTCTGAAGCTCTTCCGATCTTTTCAATTCTCGCCCCTCCTCCCCATTTGCCAATCGTTTTGCCCCTTCGCACCGCCCGTTTTTTCACCTAATTCACGTTCCACATATATTTAATGAGATCTCCAAAACAAGAGGGCATGTCTTTCTACACGTCAGAGATCGACATCGACCTCCTTCTATTCATGCATTGTTCTCTTCGTCTAATCTGTCTCCCCTCCCTTTTTCTTCGCGCATTCCTCTCCTATCCACTCTCATTTTCAGCCATCATTTCCCAAAATCCGTTCGCTACCACAAACTCCGGATTCGTCGACGCGGTCGCCTGCGATCACGCCGCCCATGCATCAACCGCAGCAGCGTCACCTGTCCGCCTATCCGGCGCTTCTGGAGCCGACATGCCGTCGACGTCTTCCGATGCCCCCTGATACCCATCTCCGACGGAGCAGCTCCCCACGGATCCTTCCCACTCCACCGCCCCTCTCACCCGAATACCGATGTCCCAGTGCAGCACTGCATCTGGAGAGGAGGCCGTCCGGCCGTCAGCTACCAAGACCTCCAACTGCCGAACTGAGCAACCTCACGAACATTGCCCGTAATGGCCCAGGAAACTCTCAATCTTCCCTCTCGCCAGTCTCTCTCACTCCTGACCCAACACCCGACGAGCCAGAGTACGAGGAAGATGTGGAAGAGCCCGAAGACGAGGAGCCATGCGACGACGACTACGTTCAAGAAGACGACGAAGAGGAAGACGTCGTCGCCGAGGAGCCGATCATCGTGACTCCTCCAGAAGAGGTCCGTCGCATCTCTCCCGAGATCCTCATCGCCCCACCACCACCACAGCCCCGCCGCATGTCAAAGTTCTCCGTACACTCGCCGTCCATCGAGCAGGTTAGTCCCCCTCCAATTAGTGTACATTAGGAAGACGCCTCCTGTCGCTCCTTCTTCCCTCTTCTTCCCCTTCCGTCTCTCTGGGAGACATATGCACGTTGACAAATCACGAAAAAATTGGGGGGAAAACACGACTTGCTCAGATGAATAGCTAATTATTATTCTGAACACGGCAACTCATCGTCGTCGTCGTCGTCGTCGTGGCTGTGTATACACACACACACACACCAGAATGCTATCAAAACATGTGTGCATAAATAGAAGATAAAAAAGGAGTTGAGGCGTATAACTATCCCCGCGAAGAAGGAGGTAGGGGAGAGAAGAAGGATAGACCGGAAGTCTGGAGTCACTTCCGCCGACCAACGATTCGGCTAGTTTTTGGTAAGTGCGAGACGCCGTTCAGCTCTCTTTCGAGGGGGGACGCTATACTGCTCTCGCACGTCACTCTGTTTATCACGCGAGTTCTCCCCCTTCCAAAAGTTTATCATTCGTGGGAACTTGTCGGTTGAATGAATGCAATTCACCTCGATTCATTATGTTTTTCGGGCGGGGGACCCTCCTTCATTTCTCTAGTGTGGTGTGTTACGATGAAGGGATTCTAACACTAATCCCCAGTGTCCGACGCGTTTTAATCCTTCGGTGATTCCTTGGTGAACCACGCCTCACCGACCGACTGACTGACTGGCTGACTGGTAGTTGATTCGTGTGACTCACTCGTGCCGCTGCTCTTCCGACGAACGCGCAAGGCCTATAATTTTAGATACGAAATCAGTGGGCGCGAATTGGGCAGCTGTGCCTGTCTCGTCGATTCGGATTCAATTACGCGGATCAGCGGGTGTGTGTGTGTGTGTCATTGCTCCGTTTTTGTCGGTGGCTCCCTCTCAGTAGTACATGGAATCGCTAATAAGACCGACAGAGGAGGAGAACGTCCTCTGGGTGTCGAAAATCGTTTGATCTGGTTGAGTGCCCACGGGCGCCTCATATTTCAAACACACGCATACGCACACTATCGAATTTGGAGAAGCACTTCCCGCTTTCGACAGCCTCAACCATCGCATCATCATCATTATTTCGAAGAGGTGCTGCTGCTGCTGCTGCTGCTGCTACAGCCCCTCCTCACGTGAGAGAGGGGGCAATCAGCCGATGATGAGCCGAAGTGGGCACTCCTCCTCTCACAACAACTCCTCCTCGAGAAAGAGAGCCGCCGCCGCACGTCGTCGTCGACTGCTCTCTTCGCCTCTCGAGGCAAATTAATTCGAGTTTTATGCGTCGACGCTCGAAGAGAAAACGAAAAGGAGCAGCAAATGAGCGGGGAGACTCTGGCGGAAGCGGGTAATTTAGAGGTGCGTGCGCGGCGGAAAGTGCACCGCCTCTTGCAGAAGGATTCCCCTCTTTCGAAAGAGCCGCGCGGGGGGAAAACATGCGTAAGCCGGTGGTGGAGACGGATCAGAGAGGGAATCCCCTCGAACACGACCTCATTTCCTGTCTGGTCAACTCTCTCTCTCTCTCGAGGTCATCAATGGATCGAATGGCCGTCGATTCGTCATCGTGCTTCCTGCTCTCTCTCGCTCTCCCACCACCTCCGCCCTCTACTTCCCCTCCGAAAACCCTTCACATTCCTTATTCATATGCAATGACTGGGGAGCGTTGAGGGCGGCCTTGAGAAATGCATCCTTGGAATCCAAGCAAAGAGAGCAAGAGAAAGAAAGAAAACTCGGCGCCAAATCAAATTTCGGACAGTGGCTTCGGAGCAAAAGCTGCTGCCGAGAGCACGGGGGTTGCTCTTTCCCTCGCCGCTCGCGGGCCCCCGCTTTGTTTTCACGTCACAAAAATTGGATTTTCACAGATAAAATGAGAAAACGAACAAAATTTCGGGGCCGCCGCCGGTCAACCAAAGGCACAAAACAAACGGCGCGCCGCCTGTCTCTAACGAGCAACAATTCGATTTGGCGCCTTATGAGCCACCTTTCGCCGTCTTACTGTAGCCGGCCGCCGCCCAATTTGGGTTTCTGTTTCCCTTCTCAAAAACAATCCAATCGGGGGCATTGTTTGGGCAGGCAGCGGGCATGCTGCAGCAGCAGCAACGACTTGGTGCTTTATGGCCAATCTGGTCGCTTTTGAGCACGAATGCTGAACGCTGAAAGGAAATCCGGCGGAGCCACGTGGCACTCGAAGACGGGGGGCCGTGTATAATTCACACGTTCACAGACATGCAATCGCTTCGGCCGTCTTGTTTTCCAGTTGTTTTCGTCGATGAGCATCATGAGCATGATTTCGTGAGCACATTCGTTCAAGTGCAGTCGAGCGACCCCGATTTCTGATATTCCGGGGCCCCCCTCAATCATGGGTGTTTGATTCGAATCGGATATGAGAAACTTCGTCACACAAAGAAAAGAGTAGAGATCTCGAGAGAAATTCAACGATCGCCCGCATAAATAAACATGAGCAAAACGGGAATCAGAATGAGTCACGAATCTTGCAGATAACGAGCAAATCGAGCTCCGACACCGAGGATCCCATCGCCCACGGTCTCGATCCGTCGCTCTACTCCCCGAACGCTCCCATCATCATCGAGAACAACAACACGGCGGCACACAAGACTGTAAGATCCGCGAGCATCGTCTTCTGACTCCATTCACGTGTTCCAGAGTGTCGCCTCCAGTTCCAGTCCCACTCCACAGCGTCCCACAGGTCTGGGTCTGCTGCACTGTTCACTCCTCTACTTCGCCGTCCGGAAGCGACTCCGCGTCACTATCAGCAAGATCGAAGGCGAGTTTGACCTCGGAGATGACGCGAGAGCCGTCTTTTCTCCTCCGACAATAGTATAAGCGGCGGCTCTTTGTGGAGCATGCAAATGACGTGTCGCTTCTTCTCGGGGGTCGTCAGTGTTATATTCTCTGCAACTCTTTATCTAATCTCGACGAGAAATGCGGAAGATTGAGTGGTCCGAGTGGTTCCTTGTGTTGTTGTCTCCTCCGCAGGGGCCCTCCACCAATTATGTCCCCAACCTAGACTTGTGAAGTGCTCGATCAACTAACTCTCTGCGTCTCCGCCATCTCACGCACTCTCTCTCTTGCTCTCTCGCACCCTCAATTCCTTTTGAAACTAAACAAAAAACACGTCAAAAACCGAAGGCGAGCGTTAGAAACATTTTTGGAGCCGCGAAGAAACAGCAGCAGTGCTCTCTCTCTTCGCCGAATCGCCGAGATTAGAATCCCATGGGAGTTCGTAGAAAACCAGTGGGGCCAAATGTTTCTGCTCTGAGTTGCCTCGACTTCAGAATATGTAATTGAGGGGGGCGGGAGGAGGGCCGACTTGCGGCGACTGAATAAGGTTTTGACAAATGGCCGCTAGCAGAAAACAAGCAGTCACATCCGTTTTGGAGGGACTGCGCCGGAAAGGATGCGGAAACCGTTTCGATGATCTCTCTGTGAAAGCTCCTCTCGTGCTGTTCGGAGGCTTTTCAATCCGGCACACAGCCTCCTCGGAACCATCGGAATTCCGCGTGAATCCGTCTGAAACGTGCCTTCATTCGACGGATGTATGACTTTCCCACCGACCAAACACAACTCAGAGTTCCCACGTGACCATATGGCTCCTCCAATGTGTCACACGGTCTCTGATATGTCTAATTAGAAATGCACGCACTGCCTCAAAACGTTGTGTCTGATGAGGGCGGCGAGAGGGCGGACATGCCCAAAAGTCCAAAAAACGACGCATCCCCTTCTTTTTGATTTTTGGCTCCGATGAGGAGGAGGAGGAGGAGGTGCTACTCTACTACTACTACATACATTCGGCTGGTGCACTTTGACAGCCGCCTTTCTGTATGTACATGTGTGAGACGCCATAAAAACCCGTTACATAGTCAATTTGTGATGCGTCAAGGGACTGCCAGTTTCGAGTTTTTACAACTCGCGGCTGGGGAGCCGCGTGACTGGTCGAGAAGACAGAAGACTCGGTACCTCTTATTTATGGTTCTTCTCGGCGGAACCTATAAAAACAAGAAGACGTCGGCGCGCGCTTCCGAGGAGTTGTTCCGGTTCGAATTAACATGCAATTGGATATTGGCGAAGGGGGGCTTATGGGGGCACACATATGAATAGCGAATTAGCGGTCGGAGGAGGAGGAGGAGACGCTGATCGTTGCTCACAGAGTTCCTTCACAATTGGCGTCGCGGCTCCTCCAATCCGATTACCCCAGTCGGTTGACGAGAAATTGTGTACAGAGGGAAATCTGAAAAAGAGAGCGGGTGGTCGGGGGGCGACACACACACACAGAACGAGAAGATCTAATTTACAGCGTTGGCTGGCGAACTGAAACCAGAGATGGAGATCCACGCACTGTGCAAAGTGAGCATTCCGGGACTGAAAGGAGCCAAGGAGCAGACGTCGGAGACGAAGAGGGGCCGCGATCCCGTGTTCAATCAGGTAAGCGGCGGCGGCTATTTGCGTCTTGTCAAGGGTTCTTGGGCGCCCGAATCATCAAGAATCTCGGCGGCTCGAGCGTTTTCTATTTTCGCCCGCGCGTTGGCATCACTAAATTAAAATTTTCGAGTGCAATGAGATGACGTCGGATCTTCTTCTTCTTCTCGCAATCAAAAGATCATATTCCCCGAGGGATGCGCGCGTCTGGATCTTGTCCTGAAAGACTGACTCACATGGCGGCAATTAAAGAGAGCTCTAATAGCCGCGCGATTTGCATATGTTAATCGTTCTCTGTTTTTTTCCAGGAATTCTTTTTTGACAATGTGACACACGAGGAGCTCGACACGAAGATTGTGATAATTACGGCATGTCACGCAGGAGGCGGCATCAAGGGGAAAGACGTCGTGATAGGTGAGAGAGGAGGAAGTGTGAAGAGAACAAACGGCATTTGTTTGACTGCTGCAGGAGAGGCGTCGGTTCCACTGCGAGACATTCGAGAGATGAACACGAAGAAGGAGATCAAGATCGTCGAGGAGATCAAGGCGCTCGTGCCCAAAGTAACCTCTCTCCCCATCCCCCACACCCCAACTCATCCAGCGATTGTTCCAGAAACTCGGCAAGATCTACACCTCGTCCGTCATCGAAAAGGACTCGAAACGGCTGACAGTCAATCTGAAGAAGGTCGACGCGTTGCCAAAGTGTGGTTTGATCGGAGCCCCGGGTACGTGTTCTTCTCCAAAATCGTAAAGTCGTCCACTCTTCGGGAAAGGGGGATACGGCCCATTTGGCTGTGCTCGAAACACATCAAAAGAGGGCCGAGTGTCTATTTCATTTCTAATGAGGTAGATCGACATTATAATGGCCCCCGGGCACTCCTCATTCGTCTAATGCGTTTCAAATGAGAGATCCCCGGGGCAGCCGGAGCTCTCATGTGCTCCTCGAACAAAAAAAACAGGGGGTGGTGTGTCCTCTTCGAAAGGAAGGAAGGAAGTGTAATGACAATGGAGGAGGAGATGGCGACTGAATTGAAGACGTCGACGACGACCGCAATTTATTGCCTGTCGCGACGAACGACGAGAGCTTCTCCTTCGTCTTCTTCTGCTCCTCGAAGTGAAATAAGAGAGAAACAGTTGGCGAGGGATCTGCTCATGCGTGTTCATCGAATAGTATCATTTCCACGTCATCAGCCACATGTGCAAATGTACTCACACGTCTCTCATGCGGAATGCTCTCTGCTGAGCCATCGGTCCAACCCGTTCAGCTCAATTCCTCAAACCTCGACGACTTCTCGCGGGGACGACTAATGAATACGAAACGAGGTCTGTGGCCGGGTCGTCGGCCGTCGGTGACGTCGCCAGCGTCCACCGCATTCGGCAATCCTCCCACTCGAATCGGGGCGAGTTGTAACAATTATTGCTTGCTGGATTCCTTTTCGGGTCTGCGACTGCTTCGGTGGCTGTGGCTGCTGCTGCTGCTTCTGGAGGAGAAAGAGATAGAGAAAGGAGTCGTAAATAAAAAATGAGTTGTGTAATCTTAATACGGCCACACACCCGACCAACTACTGCACAAACGGAATCTCCCTCTCATAGTATAGTGAGGAAGCGGAAAGAGACGTCATCGAAGAACCGACACTTGCAGAGACATTAATCCCCCCATTGAAGGGTAAATGATGGAAACGTCGTCAAAATGAGGAACTCTAGGCTGGGGGGCACGTCATCAGGCGAGGGGGGACATTGAGAATTATTCACCAGAACACCGCTGAAACATCCGCTTTTTTGCAGATGTATGCGTCAAAATCACGTTGACTCAAGGCACGAAGACGCAAACGAAGTCGTCGAGAGTGATAAAAAGTGAGCGATCCGACGGGGGAAAGTGCACCGAGAGGTTTCCGTTTCAGGCACTTGCTCGGCTGTTTACAACGAGGCCGTCATGTTCTTGTGTGGAACTTCCAAGAACGAACTCGCGCAGACTTCCATTGTCATCTCGGTTCATGATGCTCAGAGGTCGGTGTGCATAATCCTTTCCATGCCCTCTCATTCTGGATTACAGAACATGTACTGGCGACGACACAATCGGATGTGCCTACCTGGGAGTGGGCGCTGTCGACAAATCGGAGATTGAGCAGTGGAAAGGAACCACCGAGCACCTGGGCAAGGAGTATAAGGTTCGTGGATCATCGAGAGATAACGAGATGATGGGGCTTTTCAGGGAAATCACACTCTGAAAGCGCCCGCTTCTGCTCCCCCTGTCCACGTGGCAGAAGCAAACGACGACGTCGTAGAGGAAGAGGACTAGATGGAGGAGAAGGAGGTGTCCATTGTCCCTCCCCCGGTCGCTAATCGAATCCCCACAACTCATTTACTCGCTGATCCATCGCTTCCTAATCTCCCATTTCCTCATCTCTCTCACCCCGTTCCCTTCGGAAACTTTTTGTAATTTGTGATGTCATTAGCCAATCTCTCCGACAGTAACCCTGTCATTTTCCCAAAAACCCATTGATCTCTCAACTGGCCAATTAAGGAGACGACCAACCTTGGAAGACTGCGTGTGTGTGTGTGCCAAAAACGCCAAAAAACCGAAAATCCCCTCCCCTTCCCAAAAGTTTCGAGGCCAAGAAATATCCATTTCATTGATACTTGTGTGGCTTTCATTTATTTATTTTCATATCGAGCTGATTATTTTCCATTATCACCTATGAACATTTTGAGGTATACGTCGTTTTCACAGAACACTGATTCCACGTCACAAACGGAAACTCGTGCGTGTGCGTGTGTGTGTGCGCAGGGCTCCGGAAATTAGAGACTAATGAAATTAGCGGCGAATCGAACAAAAACATGATGACGGAGGAGAGAGAAGGTGCGAAAATAGAGGAACGTTTCTCGAGAACTGAGCCTTTTCGAAGACTTCATAAGAGAGAACGGGGGGTTTTATGAGAATGCGTCGAATGATCTACGAGTCACGAACAACTCAAGAACACCATCTGGAAACGAAGAAGGGGCTCTTCCAGGAATCCACGGACACTTGGGAACAGATACCACAAAGTCTCTAGGAAAACAGAAGGGCAGTCACTAATAGATGACGTTCCACGGAAGTTTCGAAGACATCGAAAATGAATGAAATCACACGGTTTCCGCATTTGAACACTTTGCAAGAACAGCTCTTCCGAGAACAACTTGAAGAATTTTGTTAATGTATAAAAACTATCAATTGTGAGATTTATGCGAATTTTCGTTCAAAACGCTACTGAACAAACCGTAGGGCGGCAACCCAAACGCTGCCGGATCATCATAATATATCGATATTGATAAGAGATATCAAAAAGTTGTCAACAGCAAACTTGTAGATCATAACTAGGACTACAAGTTTCCTGTTGACAACTTTTTGATATCTCTTATCAATATAAATATATAATGATTCTCCAGAAGCATTTGGAGTGCCGCACTATAGATATATTCGAGGAAATACGGTAGTTTGAGTTTCTGTAAATTGTGAATCTTTCAGAGGATCGAAACTTACAAGGACGCCTCTAATAGAAGAGTACTCCGACAGATGAGTTGAAATTACAACCCCTCCTATTAGAGACTGTACGGTACGTGTTCCCATGGATAAGACACACTCCAGAAGACACTTCATCAAGAGTTCTCATTCTTCGGCAACTGATCGGTTACCCTTGGTGTCGAATGTCGTGCGGGAAGAGCCTCTCGCCTAATTTGTTTATGTCGGGCGGCGTCTCATGCTCCACGAATTGATGGGTGTTATCCCCTTTGTGAGCCCTCTAAATCATCTTGACCCCTACCACCCATATGCTCTTCCAATTACCGTATCATTCATGTCCCCTCCCTCCATCTCCTCTTTCTCCGTTCTTTCGGGTTTCCGTTCGGAGTACGGCTTCTCGGGCATATTTCAACTCGTATTATTCCGTGGGGGAAAAAGTTGAAAACGGCGAGAAAAAACTAATTGTCTTCTTTTTTCTTCGCTAGTCCATTTACTACCTCCTTCCCGTCGTCCTCACTTTTATGTCTTCTCCTTCTCCCCAACTTTCTTTTTTCGGCAGTCTCTTTGTCAGCCAATGCACCATGAAGCTGCTGCTCGATAGTCTGAAATTCGCTGCTCCGTGGGCTCTTTTGCTCTTTTCGATGGGATGCATTTGGCATCAGAACAACCAGATAAACGACTTGCAGGTGAGTGAACACTGGCTCCGTTCATGACCTTTTCGTTTTCAGGCCGGGCGACAGAAACGGGAACTCAACTCCAATTGGCTGCCGAAATCCGACGACGATTCGATGGTTTTCATGCCGATTTACGCCCAGGTTTCAGTGAGTTCTGCACTCTAATCAGGGGGGAAATCGTCATCTGAATTCAGAAGAAGCACATTCGGAAAGTGTGCATGGAACACTTCCACTCACTGAAACACCACCGGGAATTGGAGAAGAAGGAGCAGAGTCGGATGTCGGTTGTGAAGGAATTGAAGAGAAGTAGTGAATGATTCACGACCACCCAGCACAGGGTCTCTCGTTTCAGAGTGCTCCGCTGAGCCGAACTTCGGACAGCCCGTGTTGGTCGGGGAGCGACGGAATGTGGATGGTTGTGCCTACTTGGACGGGGGACACTGGCACGTCTGCGAAATGTCCCATGGGTACACAATGCAATCGTTCCGAGGATCGAGACGGCTGAACAATTCGGAGACACGGGCGGTGCAGTTCCTACCGTATCCGTTCGACGGAACAGACAACATGGTCTACAACAACACAATGTACTACTCGGAACACGATAGACTCATCGCCTACAACTTGAAG
The DNA here is from genome assembly GCA_963932285.1 of Caenorhabditis macrosperma. Classification (NCBI taxonomy): domain Eukaryota; kingdom Metazoa; phylum Nematoda; class Chromadorea; order Rhabditida; family Rhabditidae; genus Caenorhabditis; species Caenorhabditis macrosperma. The sequence goes on from OZ010622.1 coordinate 7,574,751, forward strand.
ACCGAAAAGACCACTTTCGTCAATTTGCGGACTTCTCTTGTACCCAGAAGAGCCCCCACATCTCGTCAATTTCCCATTTTTCAGGAGCCTCTCTACGCCAATTCCACATCAAGACTGGACGTTCAAGCGGAAGAACACGGCATTTGGGTTCTTTATAGACGGCAAGACGAGAAAATTCTGACTGTGAGCCGAATAAATGCGAATACAATGCATGTGAGTTCGGCTGCATTCCGTGCGGCATTTCATGTCATTCCATGGCAGATCGTCTCCAATTGGACACTCCCCTCGATCGACACGTCGACAATGTGCAACGCGTTCGTGAAGTGCGCCGTCTTGTTTTCTGTGGAGTGCGACGGAACAGTGTCCCCTGTCTACGACTTCTACACCCACACATACATCAGAGGACGGAAGGTCAAGTGGGAAGGTTAGCGGGGAACACGGGATCCAGAAGCCACGTGTCTCTTTCAGGACTCGGTCAGCCGATATGCAATGTTCAGTACGATCCGAATAGCAAGGCGATTGCGGTTTACGCGAATGCGAAGATCTACAAAGTGTCAGTGACAGGCAACAACAACAAGCAACCATGAATTGTACATGTGTCCTTTTTATATTTTTAGAAAATCAAAGTGGAACATTCCCGAATCTCTGAAAATAAATGAATTACATCCGTCTCAACCCTCTTGTTTCATTCGAAGATCCCGCAGAAGAAGACGACGACGACGAGAGCCAGTTGCTCGTCGTGTCGATCAGGCTCAGTGGCTGAATCGGTGTCTGTTTGCCCCTTCTGAACTGCAAAAAGACGAGAATAACGACGAGAAGAAGGCCGACGCCGATGGCCGTGAACTGCAGAACTGTCATCAGATGGGGCACCAACACGAATCCAAGCCACACTTCGTTGTAGATGAACTGCGCGAGATCCGGCGCCGACTCTTGCCAGAACAACGGAATCATCACATTCGGCATGTTCATACTCGTCCTGGAAGGACTGAAAGTGTTCGGAAACGAGAGAATGCCTACGGGACGTCATGAGAAGTGATGACCGGCATGTTGACCTGCAGTCGATTCACCACTTTCAACGTTGTTCCGCTGTACTGAAACGTCCGTCGGTTATCAGCAATTCCGTTATCTTCTCACCGGTTCATGATAGTAGATCATCGGCTCGTGCTTACTCTTATCCGGAGCCATTCCCACAACTGTCGTCCTCACTTCATCCGGAGAAAACAGATAGTGCGGTGGAGAGTAGACGACAGCGAACGGCGTTGGTTGAAGTCTTCCGGGATAGCAGACGAGGGGGAACATTCCCGGAGGGAGCAGGTACGTGCTGTTGTACTTTGATCCCTCACAACACGCATGACAGAAGTTCACCGACTTTGAGCAGTCGACGGAGCCAGATTGATGGCATTGACCCTTTCTGAAGGAGCAATCAGATGACGGAGAGGCAGGAGGGAACTCACGGAGGACACTGCGGCCAGTCGGGGAAATAGTTTCTCTTCTCCACATTCCGATAGCGGAAGCCCACGTTTTTATCAGATGTTGTGTCCCATTCGTCGTAGCCGACGTGATAACTGCAAAAGAGGATTATAGTCGACGGGCGGGGAGCAGACTGACGCGAGTGTCGGAATCGACTCAATCGTCCGTTTTTCGTAGAACGTCTTCGTGAATGAACGGCACATGAACGAGAAGAACATGTCGGCGGTGGACGACTCATCCAGATGCATTTGAGTGAAACTTCCCGTGTCTGCGGTTGTTTTCAATCGGAGACCTCCTCCCCATCTACCACTCACCACTTCCCCGGATACTCCGAGCGAACGGAGTCGTCCACCACTCTCCCGGCAGCTCCTTGATACCCGCCCACTCGTCCACTGCTCCCAGTTTGTTGATGTCCGTCTTTCCGGTTTCGACCCAATACTCTTCGTCGCGAGAATTGTTGTACTGGAATTGTTTTCATTTACAGTCACTGCTCCGCTGACTCACTCCTTGGAAGTACCCAAACTTTGGCATTGCGGGAATCGGAATCGGCACAATACTGCGACCTTCTCCTTTGAACAACCCGGACAGAAGATTGACCAACTGAAAGAAGAGCTCTATTGATTGGCATCTCTAGATCAGATACAAACTCCCGAATGAGCAGCGGAGAGCAATGCGTCCTCGTATCCGTCGAAGAGAACTTCGCGCACTTGATGAGACACGAACGGGTATTCGCCGAAGATTGTCAGTGCGACCGCGATGATCGTTCGTCCGGTGCGGGAGATTCCGAACTGAGGGTCGATCATCGAACCGACTGCTCCCTGAATGTTTCGGAACGTCTTCTGGACACTGTCCCCTCAACAAACCAGTCCCGGAGGGTTGGGGAAGATGAGGTTTCGATCCCAGTCGCACTCGTCGCAAGAGTGCTCTTTCGAGAGCACGTACCTCTTGTAGTTCTGATAGAACATCTTCGATTTGTCCGAATTGAAATCGATGTACTTCTTCTGCTCACTCTCTCTGAAAAATCAAAGAGTTCGTATCGGAGGAGCTCACTCACATCACTGCAAACGGTCCAATTTCCACCAAGTTCGGTTTGGCTGAGTAGTATTTCACTTCGTCCGGATTGGTGACATTGAAAAAGAAGAACTTCATAACGTTCGTCATCTGAGGACTCGTGTACTGGAACGTCGAATAGCCGAGACTCGTGTCCTTGTTTTCCGAGAAGCGCAGGTTCTGAAACTCCTCGTGTTCTTTGTTCCCTTCTCTCTCTCTCTCACTCTCACTCACCGCTTTCACCAGTGTACTGTAAATAGACGAGAATGCCGCCCAAGTGACTACTCCAAAGACTATGAAGATCACGGCGACGACGACGATGAAGACATCGAGCTTTCTTATCCGTATCCGCATTCCAACAGCCGTGCTGAAACAACCGAAAATCGATGATTGAACCGTCAGAAACTTAAATATGCTGCCTATACGCTGTCTTATCAGACGAATTCCATTATCAGCAGCTAACTATATTGTCGTACACAGTGCCGGTTATCGCACTCCATGGCACACCATGCTGTTTGATAGAATTTTTTGAGAATGTTGCAAACGAGCAGTTCGAACGCTACTCTTCATTTCACCTGTTTCGCGAAATTTTAAATGAATAATAATTAAAGTAGACATGCGAATTGTATCGACGTGCCAGGACCACAGCATAGATTCAACGTATGCGCCTTTAACCATGTTGAATACGGTAGCGAAATTTCGCGGTTCAACCTAAATTTTTAACTTCCCAGCGATTTCCCTACAGCTTTTCAATCACAAAGGTAACGATTTTGATAGATTTTAAACTTTTATTTATAAACTTTCTATATATTTCAGCCTTCTTGGCAGAATGATCTGGGAAATCCCTATAATCGGAGATTTCATTTCAAAGCCGTTCAAGGCAGCGAAGCTCTACGAGTTCTATGATCGTCTTCATCTTTTCACAGTTTATCTTCTCGGCTTTTTTGTTTTACTCACTGGCGCAAAACAACACTTTGGTAACCCAATCGATTGTATGCTCCCAAAACAACACGATGGTATGACATTGAGCTCATTAAAACTATTCAGTTGTTTTTACAGATCTGAAGTCGTGGCGTGACTACATTCATCACTTCTGTCTATTCTACGGAACTTTCCGCTACGAACTCAACAATGAGACGAGTCTGTCCGAATTCGGCAGCTACACCGAAGATGCGACTATCAATTACTATCAATGGGTCCCATTCTTCTTCGCCTTCCAAGTTTGCTGCTTCCTTCTTCCGTTCTGGTGCTGGGCCTACATGCAGAAACTCATTTGTATAGTAAAACAAGTATATTGATGTCTGCTAAAACTGCAAATTTCAGACATAGACATGGCATTTATCGTTGACTACGCTGGAAAAATCAACACTGAGAAAGCGTTCGACAAGACGCAAGAGAAAGTTTCCCGAATCGTCGATTACATGAACGATCATTTCAAGTTCCGCCGTGCTCACAAAATGGGATACTTCTCGTGGATCACTTTCAATTCGGCCTTCCCAAGTGTTCTATACAGCATCACCAAACTCATGTTCATCGCCAATGTGATTCTCCAAGTGAAACTTGTTTGCAAGTTCTTGGATGTCGACTCGTGGACATGGGGATTTGATGTAAGCTGATTGGCTATTACCCTTCGAATAAATATCTTTTCAGCTTCTCGAGAAGTTCATTTATCCTTCCCCACGGAGCCACGATTTCTACACTTGGTCGGATAAGAAAAAGTTCGCTTCGATACTCGCCGACGGCAGTTACAACCGCTTCCAATACTTCCCGATTCTTGTCGGCTGTGAATATCAGTTGCATGAGTCGGTGAACAAGTTGGTCAGTCACAAGACACAATGCATTATTCCCATGAATGTAATCAACGAGAAAATATTCATAGGTCTCTACTTCTGGCTCCTCTCGGTAAGTATCTTACCATTTTGAAAAGCACTCAATATCTTTTCCAGCTGACGGCTCTTTCAGTCATCGGAATTGTAAAATGGATTATACGTTTGAAAAGCAGAAAAATGAACGAGCTTATGGTTTACAAGCTCATAAAAAAGACACTCGAGAAAGAGCCGTACGGGAGCAACATCCACGATCACCGCTACAACTTTGTTCATAAATATCTGTGTGCGGACGGCATTCTTCTGATTTACTTTATGATGGACGCAAACGGATTTCTAAAAACTGAAGAAGTCATCGGCGCGTTGTTCCAGAAGTACTGCTCGGAGACAACACTGACTCCGGTAAATAATTAACATTGATAAAAGCAGACCCTCGTTTTCTAGTTGCAGTCGGCGCCCCTTCTCTCGAGCAAAGGGGAAAGAAATGACTACTCGGGTCGGTTAATCCATTGTATTCTCCCAATGAACATTGAATTTTCAGAAGTGAACTACGGGTTCGATCCGCAGCAAAAAATCTGATCGTCTTGTCGATATCGCCACTTTTTATCTGTTCCATTTTATTAAACCAGCTAACTGCACCATATCTTACCGAATAGTACCCAAATGCATGTTTTATTGTTTCCCCTCTAAATGTGTACTCTGATTGAAAAGAGTAATTGCTTTATTCAATATTATTATTATACAATGAACCTGAACCTGATTTTGGAGTAATTCACATAATTTGCTGACCGAATACTGATGTAAAATTGGGTGCCTATTAGAAATTATGCAAAGCTATCACAATGAGGGGAGGAAAACGTCAAGAAGGCACAGCGTGATGATTATGGCCAGAAAGGAGAAATCACAGTTCCGTCGCAGATTAAAGTACAATCAGAAGTCCATCAGGATTGCTGGGTTGGAGGACTTCTCCGATTTCAGTTTTTTCGACAAAGAGAACTTCGACTCTTCTGAAAATGAGTGTTTAAAACATCGGTTCTATTGACAAGGACTCACTGGTCGGGTGGAAATGGCGGTGTCCGACATAATGAATGAAGTCCACCAGGCTCTGTCTGTCTCTAGCTGTTACCTCGAACAGCTTCACCTTCTCACGAGCCGCCCAACTGTGCGCGAACGCGCTGTCCACCGTCGCCGGTCGATCGCGCATGTTCGCAAGAACAACAATGGGGACCTGTAGCTGATCAAGGCCTATCCGGCAATGTTATTTTCTCTCTTACCTCTTTCTTATCCTTTCCAAACTGTCTGTCTATCCATTTTTTGATCAGATCAACTCTGTTGAACGACTCGTAGTCAGCTGAGGAGTACACGAGGACGAACGCGTCGGCTGCTTGAACGTACGCCTTTTTCAATTCGACAGGTCCGTAGTTCGAAACTCCGGCAGTATCATGCAAAATAAGAATTTCTCTGGCTTTGTCAGGTTCCTCCAGCAGCACTTGATATGTATCCTCGATAGTTGGCTCATACGGCTGAAAACGAGTAGGTGAGAAGATCAAGTTATGAATCTCACCTTGTTCGTGATGTCTTCCACGCATGCAACTTGTCTGAGAATGGCAGTCTTGCCAACTTTCTTTCCTCCTAATACGATGACGCGCATCGCTCTCCCCATTCGCCGGCTTCTCGCCGGTTTAATCGAATCGCTTCGACTGCCACGTGCTCCTTCGGACTCGTCTCTTTCAACGAACAACGGCCGTTCGAAGTCAGTCTCCTTTTCACGAACCCAATGGTTGAGGTAATCTTTTTCTGAAACAGGTCAATGTTGAAAAATACTCTAGTTTCTTTCGATTATTTCAACCATTTTCCTCATCAATACTCATGGCTCGCCGCCAATTTGAGTTAGTTTCCAGAGCGAGAGCCGCCATTGAACGCGAAATTGGGGCAGTCTTTTCCGGTTTGGTTTTGAACTTCATCGAAACAGTATGTCGTAATTTGACGGTAGACATTACTAAACCCTAATTAGGTACAGGAGCCAGAAAATAAGAATATGCGAGAGTCCTTTAAGAGACGTGGAGGTGATGGACGTGAAAGAGAGCAGGTCGTAAAAGAATGGTCGAGTGATAAGAGTGTTTGGTTTGAAGGATGACGCGGTTGTCTTGAGAAGACGGCACACAGCGATGAGGCAGAATGAAGAAAGAAGTTCTTCTCCCAAATGTCTTTCGAGTCAGTGTTTGATTGCATGTTTCGAAAGTCTTTCTTCTCTTTATGGAGAAAATAGAAGCGACACTGCGAAGCTATTTACTATTTTGGGGTAATTCCTATTTACAATTTTCCCTATTTGATTTTATCTGATGCAGTTTTTTTGCCATTCAACGACGAAATTAGTAACCGCTAACTTATTTTTGGACAAAACGAACCAGGGAAAAGTGATGTTTTCCTATTTGACTTAGTCGCGTCGAGGAAAGTGGCGGCGAGTGAAAACCGACGGTTTGTTGGCTGAAAATTAAATGATATTAGCAACTTTAACACTTAGTAGACGTTCAAGTCTGTTCTTCATGTAGATAGCTAGTGGGAGCTGAAAAACAAAAAGTACAGTTACCTTCTTATTTATGTTACGGTTCATATTGAATAAGTGGCCGACAACTATTGAGCAGATGTTCTATAGCGAGAGCAGGATCTGCTTTCTGGTTCCCATCCCATCCCCCTCTTTTCAGTTTATATTTACAATGCTCCGTGGATTCAACATCTTTCGTCCCGCCCGTTCTGACTCATCTCACCTTCTGCTGGACGTCAAGGGACGGTGTAGAAGTGGCGTCGGTCCGGGAAAGAGCGTTCGGTGCGACTCCGAGGGAGAACTTCCGAGAACTCGGCCGTGCCCAGCTTTCTGAAAACATTTACGTGTGTATGGTGAAGTAACGTTCTCTTCCACTAGTCTTTTTAATCTTTAGTAGTATTATCGAGATTCCGAAGTATATTTGATCGGATTAAGGCAAGTTCCAGCGGATTGAATGGAATTGTCGTGGTCACTACTGTTTCTATGCATTTATCTCTTTATTGTGGAGTTTCACGAAAAGAAACACCACGATAAACTGACGCTGTTTTCATCTGAATAAAGAACTCATCTAATCTCTTCTAACATTTTAATGACCAGCTGTCCGACCATGTGGTATGGCCCTACGTTGCAAACAGTTCTTACCGCTCATTGTTATGTATTTCGATTAATTTAATTGCGAATACTTTGAGAAAGTGTAATATTGAGCACTGCTAGCACTCATATGCTGTGCAGCGTTGATAAAATGTTTTGATTGAATGGGAAATAACACAATAGACGGGGGTGCCTGGAGCGGGCGGGGTATAGGGACAATAAACCACCTGCTGACATCGAAAAAGAGCGTTTATTGGAATTTGATATGTATTTATATTGAAAGTTCGATCATACGTCGCTGGAAACGAGTGAGAATCACAAACTCAGTTTGCATCGTTATGTTGTGCAATAACTATTTCGTGTTCGTATATTTCTTTGAGCAAGAGTTGGAAATTAGTGTAAACTATCGATTTAAATGCAAAGAAATCGAGTATAATCGAGAAAAAGTGAAAAGTTACCTTAATTGGCGGACCGGAGGAAGCTTGGGCGACAGGGTGCAAATGTCGTCATCTCGAACGTGTTTTCCGCGATTTTCCGTCGCTGTGTTTGCATTTTTCGACAGTTTGTCCTCCTCGAATCTGAGTGATCGACAAAATGACGCGCACGTAAAAATAAAAACAGGGACAAAAGGAAGCGGTCCCAAAAGAACGTGAAATCGGACAAACCGATACGAAAGCAAGGACAGAAGGACGCGGTGCTTGAAACTGAATACATGCCGGAAAAAACAGGTGAGTGAGTGAAATTTTATCATTTTTTGACGTTTTCATGTTGTTTTGACGCAGATGTTGTGAAATGTAACAGAATTTTGCTGAAAAACGGAGAAAATGTGACTCAAATTTTCAAAGTTATCAAATAATATCACAAACCGATTTTTAGTTTAATAACAGTGCAGACGACTTTCCTGAGTAGTAATTCAACGAATATAATCGAAAATTAGGGTATTCATTATAACTTTGAAAATTTGAGTCACATTGTCTCCGTTTTTCAGCAAAATTCTGTTACATTTCACAACATCTGCGTGAAAACAACATGAAAACGTCAAAAAATGATAAAATTTCACTCACTCACCTGTTTTTTCCGGCAATTATTCAGTTTCAAGCACCGCGTCCTTCTGTCCTTGCTTTCGTATCGGTTTGTCCGATTTCACGTTCTTTTGGGACCGCTTCCTTTTGTCCCTGTTTTTATTTTTACGTGCGCGTCATTTTGTCGATCACTCCTCGAATCTCGCTTCTTCAAAAACTTTTCACGTGTTTGGGATGGGAATTCCGGGTTAAAACTCATTTCTCGATTGTTGTGAAAACAAAAAGAGTGAGTTGTCCGTCTCTGAGAACGAAAAAGCACGTGTTCTTGCAAGCGCATAAAGTTTACAAGGGGACATGATGGCCAATGTTTATAGATCTGGAGGAGACAGTGGATAGCATTCGACAACGCTCACTCTTCCCCATGAAAGAAATCTTTCGGAAGATTTCTGCAAAAATAAACACTTCGGTTAACAATTAAAGGTGTAATGAACTTCTGAAATCCGACAGGATGTCTTGAAACATAAAAATATGAACTTTGATTCTTCCGGCCAGTTACCACATTATGGCTTTTTCGTGAACATTTTTGGATTAGAGCTCCTCCCGGGAGGAAATTCCGCAACGTTCCGGTACAACTTTTTAAAAAGTTATCTGGCTTGTGAGGCACCACTTCGAAAACACCTTCCTAAAATGATCATTTCCTATTTTGGTTTCGGTATTTAGTTCATAGTACTTTGTCTTCTGATCATCTAGTGAGTGCTGTCTCTTCTGGTCATTGTTGTTATTCCGTCTTTTCATTGCCTCTATTGTGTTGATAACGTCTTCCCCCCGCGATTCGTCTTTCATTGTTTGCAGTCATTCCCAATCTTTCCTTTACAGGAATGAGCCTTCTCCGTCGCGCAATCCCGTCTCTTCGTTCTTCAACTCGTCTTGCGTCTTCCGGTATTTGAATGTTCCATTTGTTCACCTCCTTAATGCGTTCTTTCAGGTCGCCTCTACACAAAGAAACACGAATGGGTGCTCGTTGAGAACGGTGTAGGAACTGTGGGAATTACCGATTTTGCTACTGTAAGTTTTCATTCATCTATTCTTATCCCATTTATTTGATTCAGGAACAACTCGGAGATGTCGTTTTTATCGAGCTCCCCGACGAAGGGGCCAACATCGAAAAGGGAGATTCTACTGGAGCGGTGGAGAGTGTGAAGGCCGCTTCCGACATCTACGCGCCAATCTCCGGAACCGTCACAGAGAAGAATGTCAAATTGGAGGAAGAGGCTGGCCTAATCAACAAGAGCCCATTCGAGAAAGGATGGCTCTATAAATTGAAAGTGAAGTCGGAGGATGAGCTGAATAAATTGCTCAGCGAAGAGCAGTACGAGCAGTTCAAGAAAGACGAAGAAGCCGCTCACTAAACAACCGTTCTAATTCCTGTAATATAGTTTCCTTTAGATTGTTGGTAAATACTGGTATTTATTTAATTAGGTCAGATGTAACACGTGATTTAAATTTTTTTAAAATTTCATTTCGTTATTATTTATTAGCATACATCGTTATTAATTCAATTATTTACAACATTGAGGTGAGTTAGCGAAATTATAATTGGAACTCAATTAGCATTATCCCTGACTAAGCTGGAGAATTCGAAAGGGTGAAAGAATAGAATCAGAAAATGAAGCAGGAACCATCACAGAAACAGAGGCAATGACGACGAGGAGTGTTCGTCATCAGATTCAGATGAGCGGCGGGAACCGATTGACCCCCTTGAGTCCGTCGATGAACCCGTTCCGCATGTGCACCGTCGTGTACAGCGCCAACGTCCTCCAGACAGTCACTGCGTCCTTCTTCTGACCCTCGTCCAGATCAGACATGCTGCTCAGACGGTGCTCTAGAGCGTATTCCATGGCGTCCTGCAACCAAGGCTCTGTGGAATTCTGAACTTTCCACTTCAATCTCACCTGGAAGATGTCCCAGTACTCGTGCTTGAATCCTCTGTCTGCGAATTTGCAATGTTTCTGTCCGACCATGTAGAGGAATGATTCCGTCCTCTCCATGTGGTAGATGTTCTTGACCACTTGAGCGAGAGTCTGCAAATTGAGAACTCTTCCTCTTTTCTCGGAGAATCGATGGTTTTTACCTGAACGAATTTGAGCGCCTGCGATCGGAATTCCTTCGACTCCTTCCACTCGTCGCCCTGATACTTCGAGATGAACGGGAACAACTGTTTGCAGTTCGGGTTGTGATCGAATATGTAGCAGTAGATGGCAGAGCCCAACTCGTACAAATTGTCAAACTCATCGGACCACGTGCGTCGGAGCAACTCCTGAAAACGAGAGAGGGAGATGCTAATCTGCTTCTCATTGCTCATTCAACTTTCTTCTATTTAACTACTCGAACTTTTGCTCTTTTCATTCTCGATATTGGCTCTTTCTCTTTCAGCGTTTACCCAGTTTTTCATTCGAAAAACAAGAATTTTGCAGACAAGTGACAAAAATGTCCCTCTGGACTCGAGCCAACCCGCCGAATGAATCGAGGTTTTCTGTCTGCAACGCAGCTTAAAAACATCGTGTTTGTATTCACTCACAATGGGGCTCAGAGCTCTTGATTCGGAATTTATAAAAAGATGAGCCATGGCTCCAGAATGAGCGGTTTTCAATATTCTCTTCCTTTTTCACTCACCTTTTCGTAGACATTCGGTTCCCACTTTTCAATGTTTCCTTCGAAAACTTTCTGCAAATTCCATCGATAAGAACAAATGAGAGCAGTCGGAAATACGAACCTTCGAGCTGTTACTGTAGGCGACGTTGTTCGAATCGCTCATTCTTCTGCTCCCATTCACCTGCAAATCGAATGTGAAATTCAATCAGAACGAGTCAAAAAGAATATTGAATTCTTCCAATTTCCCTGCACAGCCAAACACTCACCTTGTTCTTCCTGTTCGCCTGTGGTGTGCTGAACGAGGCGCCTTTCTCGGAGACACTGAAATTTGAGAGTTTAGCTGAAAGCGGAGAAGTTACAGAAGTGCAGACCATCTCAGCAGAATCATTATTATTATTACTTGGAATACGCAATGTTTTCAGTTTCACGAGTATGAAAGGCTCGGCGAAGCGCGAGAGCAAGTGGGGAATGGCTAATATCTCGTACTCGTTAACGAGTCAATTTGATGCAGTTGACACGCTTTTTTGTGTTCTGAGCACAAGCAACAAGAGAGAAATAGGGCTCTCTCCAAGGCTCGGAGGAGGCACGCAAAACAAGCCTCGCGTCTTTTTATCGGCTTATTCGTCTGAACGGAAAATTAATTATGTGCGCGGCGACGACGAGGACGTCGAGTGCGCTCCCCCCACCCCGAGTTATATTGTTGTCGAAGAATCCACGTGACACACAAATCTACCGGTGGTTTCCAGAACCAACTGGGACAACATCTGAGAAGTAGTCAACATGTGCTTATCATGGGAAAGAGGCACACGTCATTGTGGGGAGAAAGTACGTGGAAGGCTGAAGTTGAGTGGCTAACAAGAGAAGAGAGTCCGGGGGGACGGGACGCTCGAAAGACTGCAAAACTCTTCGCATGTTCCTTTCAACGGAAAAACGGAAGAGATCTATTCTTCCGGATAAAGAGAAGAAGAAGAAGATGCTTGTTTTTGGTTCTGCAGTCTAAACAAACGATGCGAAAAGAAGAGAAGAATACAACGTTTTGCGGCGCCCATCGATCAAAGCGGAAAGGCCTACCTCGAAGTGGAGTGCGACCGCTGATGGACCATGAATCTCGGTCGGGTGGTCTTGAGCATTTCGAATTGAAATTGACTGAGGCGGACGAGAATAAGGTGGCGAGCAACGGGGACTCAAACACACACGCACTCGCACACACGTCTAATTCGAATCAAAACGAGAAACGCTGTGCTCGAGCCGAGAGTCCGCCTCCTTCTCTCTCCTCTAATGGATTGGATTCGAAAAGCGTTATCAGATGAGACGAAATTGGATGAGAGCACACGGAGAAGCGCACGAGGAGGAGCCTTCCGAAGACGGAAACGACGCGTGCCCCGCACTCTCGGAAAGCCTCCGTTGTTTTGTGGCCGGCAATCCGAATGAGTAAACGACACGAAAGAGAGCCGCGTTTCCGATGAGCACAAGAAGGCGAAGAATGCTCTCACAACTGCAGTGTTTGATAACACTTTCATTCGGAGCGGTTTGAGAAAGTATTCATCTCATGAATTTTGAATGTTTTCGAGAGACCAGGCAGTCTGCAAACCTTCCGACGCAAAATATTAACGCAAACGGAAGGCATTCTCTTCAAAAAAAAAGACATAGCATTTCTGATGGTCCCGAGGCAGAAAACATCCAACGAGGAGACAGATGGCGCTTTATAATTCCAGACAAAACGCAATTTCGTCGACGATTCGGGGGTCGGTTTCCGGCTAATGACCTCAAAATTTAATCTCGAATGAATGGATTGCACTGAGAGGTCGTTCTCTTCGGAGGAAGCACTCTCGTTGATGATCCGTTTTCAATCAAAAGTTCAGAGGCAGGACATGCTTTCGGAGAATCGGAAGTGATGTCGTCCGACGACTTCCGATCGACGATTGGCACCTTTTCGAATGAAACATGAGAATCTTTCTCCGGAGAAGAGACGATGACGTGGCAGCGGAAAAGGAAACGCGAAAGTGAGAAAAAAGGGGAAAATGAAAAGAGGCAGACTTGGATGAGTGTGAATTATTGACGATGGTCTCTCTCTCTCTTCTGCTACTCCTTCGGATTGGAGGAGTGGAAATATAATTGGATGGAAGGATGGATGCCACGTCATAGAGCAAATAGAAGGCGAAGAAGAAGAAGTGAGGGGGCAGCGACGACCTGGAGAAGGAGGGCGATGAGAATCTGAGAGAGCGGGGGCCTCCAGAAGTTGTCGAATATCTCCCAAGAGGATTGAAGAGGCGCGCGTGAAACGACCGAAGTGAGAAGAATAGGGGAAAACGGAGGCAACACACAAAATGTTTGTTTTTTTTTCTCTTTCTCACTCGCGTTTTCATTCGCTCCATTCACACAAATTGGCCGTTACTCGAGAAATCTTTGCATTCGAAATTCGAGCCCCCACAACCACTACCGCCACCTCGTGGAGCCCCCACACACAGATCCGCCCTTTGCACCCCGCAAAACTCTTTTGACAACAAACTCTTTTTAGTCGAGTGGATTGAGCGAAAACGTCAGGAGTGTGAGCGTGTGTGTGTGTGGTGTTTGAAGGGAGCCATTTTTGAAGGCGAGAAGATTATTGGCTCCATTCTCGACGGACCGAGTGCAAAATGTCTGTCTTTGGAAATGATGGACCAGAGAACCGCTCTTCTTCTTCTTGCACATTGCATTTTCGAAAAAATGCAGAATGTGCCATTTTCAGTTATTTTGACTCCGGGAAACTGAATGCATTGTTCCCATTGAGAAACGAGTTCGAGCCCCCGGAAACAAACGGAACGCTAGTATGACACTTGGACAAAAATAGAATCATCGGACTGGATGGTCATTTCTTTCGTTTTATCTCATTTTTTCACAGTGGTGGGTGAACTTTCCACGACAGTGCGGCAAATCTTTTGAGCAGATTCACGAGAGAGTCCCCCTGTCGGGGACGCCGACTTTCACGATATGGATTGAATAAGGGAAAATGGTGGGAAAAGTGGTCAAAGCGCGGAAATCGTTGCGAGATCATAATTTCCAATCAGGGTGATGAGAGTTCGTTTCCACAGAGTTTAAATTTCTCATTCAAATTGTGCGAACTCTGATTTAAAAAAAACAGCTCTAGACCAAAAATCTTAAAAATCGACTTTCTCGACAGTGGGTCTCGCAGCGATCTCTCGAGAATCTATTGGAAAGTGATTTCGCCCTTTCGAGAAAAGGCGACGTTTTCGACAAGTGTTTGAATGGGTCCACTAGAGAACGTTCGTATTGAATGGGCAGCTGACAAATTCGAGAGAAAATCAGCTGCGAGAGAGAGAGAAAGTGGTCGGACTCTGCAGTATTCTATACAGCCGGGAGGAGTTTTATCGTGCAGAAGCAAAGAAGCGATATCAGCTTTCAAACGAGAGAAGACACCACTTCCTTTCAAACTCGGACGACTGATCACTGAGTCTTCTTCTGAGCTTTTGTTCTTTCTCCCGTCCCCCGACCACTTGGATCTAACAAGACTAATACAGGTTACGTGGATGTATTGCTGGGAAAGAAAACAATGATTCATGTGAGTTCCCATGGCTCCGCGTGATGTTGTCGTTTGGGGACAACAAACACGGAAATCCGGAAATTGAGGAGGCTAACTTGGAAACGAGTTGTTTAACGAGAACCGGAACCAACTCAAACTGACCTGGATTGTGGAGACGGCGAGGAGAGGAAGGAGAGCATGTTGGAGACGAGTTGACGGGCGGCCGACGGCATTTTTGACAACGAGGGCATCGAACAGCGCCTGAAAACATGACGAAGATGACTAGGAAGAATCGAGTGATGTTGCACTATTTGTTGTGTTTCGGGCAAGAATAAAAAATGTGTGTGCATTTTCAGAGGGCTCCTCTCCGGCACTGCGTGGGAATTCCGTCGAAAGTCACAGAAACATCGGGTTCTCTCGTGCTGCTGCATCTCGACGAAACAAAGAAGTTCCTCCGTTAAACCTTTTGGGGGGATTAGGTCAACCGGTCGATGAGCAGTGACGAATGGATCACAAAGGTCGGCGGAAACGAAAATTGAATTGGGGGGAAGGAAGAAGTTTTGCAGCCGACGACGATGACGTTTAAGCGAGCAGCGAGTATTTAAATGAGAATACATTGTTGACGGGCGGCCTTCATTAGAACAATTATCAAAGAGAGCACGAGCTCTGGTGAGAAATATCTAAAAACGGAAGGAATTCCATTCTGGCGAATGTGTTATGACTATACACTGCTCATATACAACTAATTGGAGGATTGCTTGTTTGTGGAATGACGCAATGCCAGCGTGTTCCATCAGACTAGAATCAAAACTCAACACTTGTCAACTTCGCCCCCTGGAATAGGCAATAGGCCGCCCGTGACAGGTGTTGAGCCGGCAGGCGGCAGCATTAGGGCGAGAGAGGGAGCTGGGCGATTCAGAAGTCAGTGATTACAATGATTACACGTGTTATTGGGCCGCCCGAAACGCTCATTTTCTCTAGGTGCTGTCCATTTTGTGTTCACAATATCTGCAGCTTTCCACTGAAAACAGCTCCCACTCACTCATTGAAGACGACAAAAAACGGAAACAAAGAATGGGGGTTCTAGGGATGGATCTATGCATTTGGTGTCATTTCCGAGAGGAATGGTAGGATCTTCGTGGGTAAACAAAAAGAGAGATAAGCGATGATGATGATGCATGAATGGAAGAGCGAGTGACATCTCGGATTTCAGACGCCTCGAGCAGGCGGCCGAGCAATCAAATTGGCATAATTATGAATGAGAGAGAGAGGGTGCGGAGGAGGAGGAGGAGGAGTGGAGATCTTTGAATAGTTTCTCCTCGGAGAGAAAGAACCAATCGGAAGGCAGCGAGGACCAACGAAAAATCCGACGTCCAAAGTTAAAAGTGTGAGCGTTGAAGCGCACGTTGATTCAATTTTATCGAGCATTCTGCAGCGCCTTCTGCTGCTTCTGCTGCTGCTGCTGACGAAGACGACGACGACGGCGAATTTTGGAATTCAGAAGCGTTTCCGAGAGCACAAGACGACACACAATCCCAAGAGGGCTTCCCGAAGTATCTTTATGATCTGATTTAGGCGGCAGATACGAGAAGAGGGCACGGAGGGCTCCGGGAGCCCGTGTTCAAACTCCTCATTCGTCTCTCTTTCCCTTCATCTCACGCGGCCGCGTCGATTGCCATTAGTCACTGGTTGGGCGGGAGAAAAGAGCGAAAAACAGAGAAAATGTTGCACACACACACGAAATATTGGGGCGGTTGAAGCAATTGCGGCGAGCAAGTTGCGGTTATTATTACTTTCCGCTACTCTTCATTCCCTTCTCCTGCGAGTAAATCTGCACGCAAAGCGCCAAACCACTGGTAGCATCGGAATTTCTGAACGAAAATCGACCTAAGAGCTGGCAGAAGAGCAGGAAGAAAGATTGCAAACGAGGAAACGGCGATGAAGTGGGAATTACTGAACACTCTTTTTCAGTGGGTTGGTTGCCGGCGATCGAAGTTCTTTTGCGAGAAGTGTTTCTCGACCGATTCGCGTCGGCAACCCTTGGTTTCTCTAATCAAATTGCGTTGAGTTCTTTCCAAGAACCCTGCACTCACATCATTTCGACTCCATTCGCAAATTGGTCGAAGGCGAAGGCGGCGTGGAATGAGGATGGACCGTCGTGCTCGACGTGCTGTATCTTCTCGTGACCGTTCATTCTTCCGGAGACAACGAATAGAGAAATGCAGGTAGACGACGACGGGCGGTGGCCGCTTTTGAGCGATGGCAGTCCGTGTCTCTCGGTCCGAAATTGAATTGGCCGAATGCGGCGGAGGAGAGAGAAACGGCTGCCAACACAAAGCTCGAGAATCTTTCGGAAGAGAGAAGAGGGGCAGCACAACCGAGAAACGACGACGACGACCCGCCCCAACGCTTCGGCGGAATTAGAAAGAGTTGACGGGATGGAGGAGGAGGACCACGGCGCTCGACGAGTAATATCAGAAAGAGAAGAAGACGTGTAATTGGGGTTGTGCCGGTTCAAAACAACGGATTGGATGGCAGAGGAGGAGGAGAGCGAGAAGCCCATTCCATTCTGCATGAATATCATACGATGTTTGGTTTCATCTGGATTATGTGCATCAGTTCCATTCCGGAGATCTCCATTCGAAATGACCTCTCTCTTCTCAACAAACACGCACGCCTTCTTTCTTTTCTCTATTCCATTCATTTTTTTTCTGACGGCTCCTTCTCCATCATTATTCTTTTTATAGCTTTCTCTCTGCGCCTCACCGTCTCGCACACTCTTTCCACCGGAAGACAATTGGTTAGCGAGAGAGTGCAGACGATCGAGAGACGCAGACACTGTCGGAAGTTCAGGGGACCAGCGGAGTCAAAGCACTTTTCGGAGGAGGTCCCCACCCCCAATATCATGAGTTGCGAGTGCGCTGTTTTTGGGTTACGGGCGGTTTTGTTGCTGATCATGTAAAGTTTGACATCATCATTCTGATCTAAATGAGGGCAACTCACCAGCAACAGAAGAGACGAGCGCATCCACGTCGTCTGCGGGACGATCCGTCGGCGGCAGCAGCAGATCCGGGCGCCATGCTCTCAGCACTGCCAATCTTGTTGATTGAATTGAAGCTGGGCTGCAAACGAAACCGACGTTAAACCGAGACGTCGTAAAAGTCGGCGGCGAAGAACATTTCCAGCCATCAAGCCGGCACCAGCCATTACCAATTTCGACGCCCAATTGCACATAGTGGAGGAGGAGGAGGAGGATAATTGAAGCAAGCAACAATGAATAACGGGATAATTCGGATTAATTAGTGGAGAGTGATGTAGAAGGAAAAAGCTGAAAACACGCACCGAATAGTGATGGGGAGGGCGGGGGAAGGGCGGGGAGATAGGAAGACGTGTGAAAGGGAAACCGGTGGAGCAGAAGAAGAAGAAGAGAATACCTGCTCCTCCTGTGTGATCAAACGAAAAACAACGACTCGTCTTTTGAAAGTCACAGTTCGCTTTGTTTTAACACCTGAATGGAAAATCGCACGCACTGCCTTCTGGCAGAGTTGGAAAAGAGAGAGAGAAAGATCAAGAGAGTATTCTGGAGGGAACGAAGGAATGAATGCTCACTGAGAAAATGATCGAACTCTGAGTGGGCAGCTGCAGAAGATGCTGGAATGGGCGGTTAACGACTTCCCGAGAAGACGGCTTTTCTCTTCTAATGAGACTAATTTAGCGATCATCAAACCGAGGGGTTTGCAGAAAGAGCAAGAGCAGAGAGGGGTACGGTAGGTGGCCGAGGAATTCGTCACAAGCGCAATATTCGAAAAGCAGACACACGATATTGCCCTTTTCGCTTGAGCTGTTGTTGGTGATCAGAAGATATGATTCAGTGGCGGGGACGGGAGATGATTTCTTGGTGAAGGAGGGGAGAAAAACAGAGACGAGTGAGTGTTTTTCGGAATGAGTGGTGGGCTCAAATTAAAAGAGAAGACACGCGTCGGAATGACAAGTGACGAGAGGGGGCTGCAATGAAATGGTTGACTGCTGGAATGAATCTGCAGGAAGAGAAGGAAGAATGGAGGAGAAGAAGAAGCCGTCACAATTATGGAGAAAGGGTTGGAAGGGCATGTGTGAGAGACACAAACATCACCTGTTTTCAAAAGAGAAGCGGTTGCGGAGGGAAATGCACGAGTCATATGGATAAGTCACTTTTATACTAATCACGGGCCACCTCGAGAGAGAAAACAAAAAGCAGCGAGATACCCGAAATTGGGTTAAATTGAGTCGAGAGACCACGTTATGAGCAATGATTTGGCCTCCACCACGAGATGTCTGAAGTCGTATAGTTGATTGAATTCCGGCACTTTCGGGAAAGCTTTAAAGAGCGAAAAGGCACCTGGAAAGGCACCGGAGGACTACTCGGGTGATGTGAAGAATGCCCGTTTGCGGCTCGATGTTCACCCTTATTGTTCGGACTAACTCGTGTAACACAATATGAGTTGTTATTTTGGCGTCTGGCACTCGGTTTCTGAATAGCGTTATAACGAGGAAATGAGCAGTTGGTGATCGGCATACGGTAGAGAGCCTTCAGACAATCACATTTCACCCTGACACGAAGATCAGTTACTTGCCGCTTTGAAAGTGGTCACGAGGGGAAGAGGAGCTCATAAATTTGAAATGAAAGAGCTCCTCAGACACCCGCCTCACTGCTCGAACAATATCTGAAAACAGACGCAAACCGCCGATCAACGAGCAGCATCCTCTGAGTAATCGCCGCTTTTTTGGTTGTATACCTTCTTCTTTGATCTTCGTAGTTTCTCTTTTCGTAAATAGAATCAGGATTCGGAATAACAGAAGGGGTGTTATATTACCCGAAATTGAGAGAGAGATCTAGAATTCCAGGTTTGCAGGCAGCTGAATCACGGGGTGCATTGGAGAACGTGTGCTCGGCAGAGAGCAGTGACGGAGTGCTCGGACGATGTGCGACTGTGGGAGAATGAATGAAGTCGCGAGAACGGGCAATCAGGCGGATGCAAAACACGGACAAAGGCCCGTTGTTGGCAAGAAACAACGGGCTCTTTATCCGTGCAAAAGTCACGGAGGACTGGTGGGACAAAGTGGGCGGAACATTGGGACAAAGAGCGCGAAGAGGGAGGCAATACGTCTCGAAGATCACGAGAGAGCGATGCGGAAGTTGAAGGAATGTTTCGATTCGGGAAGGAGGAGACACCTGAAAGCGAAATGAGTAACATCGAGATGCTCCCTCGGGGGGCCAACGAGAGATGACAGACGGAGGAGGGAAAGCTGGAAATAAATAGGAAGGATGAGGAAAACAAAAGTTCTCTTATGATACAATTTGTCTTCTGTTCTCTTCCTCTGAAAACAGAGGAGAAGAACTTCAAAAACGACAACTCAAGTTGGAGAAAACCGAGAAAACGAGGGCGTTTTCGACTGGTAGACAAGCAAAACAATGCGAATTTGGCAGCCGAATGTGACTAGTTTGAGTCGGTCTGCCGGCGGTCCGACCTTCTTTTCTTCTTTCAAATTTAATTTATCCGCCGGCTCTTTCCTCTCCGGTTTCCTAAAAAAAGACTCTCGGCCGGCGAAGAGGTAGAAAAGGAGAGTGTGGTGGGTGGAAAGTGACGGGTGCCCTTCCGAGACGATGAATGACTTGTGGGAATTCAAGTATCTCACGTGTGCGGACCACTAGACACTTCGAGCCTTCCATTTGTATCAGATTTCTGAAAGTCGACCCCCTCTCCTGATCGCCGACGGCCACGTGTACTCGTCCTACGTCACCACCGCCTCTTCTGAATGCTTCTCCGGGAGCTGGTTCGTCGCGAATGCTCGCCCGTTTCAAGTAGCACTTGTCGCCCGGCCCGACCATTGTCGTCTACAGTACGCGTCGCCTCCCGCGGCTTCTCGCCAAACAGCAAACACACAGCAGCTCCTGGAGCCGGATTCGGACACGCCTTCGCGTCGAGGAGTCGCCGGAGAATCGAAACATTTTACACTTGCCATTTGCCACTTTTCCAGGTCACACTCCATCCATCTCCTTCCTGAACGTGAGTGAGAATCGAATGGCTCCAGCGCCACTCTCTCAAACTGTTTACTGAACCAATGACGTGGCAATGCCAGGTCATCTGTCTGTCTCTCGTGTGACCCATCCTCGTTTTTCTTCCGCCCTTTTCAGCATTTTCCTCGCACGAGAGGCAATGGACCGTGTGCGTTGACTGTTGACATGACCGCCAATTCAAGAAACACGAACTAGTACCACACCTAGGTTATCATGCTATAAAACGAACAAACAGTCTCGGCACTTACGACACTCCGCTTCTCTCTTTCAGAATGTGGCGCATCGACTCTTCCTCGCTGATTCCGATCCTCCTGCTCACTGTGTGTGTCGTCGTGTCCAGCTGTCAGCCAAATGAGGAAGTCGTCGGTCGGTCAAAGAGAAGCTACTACGGTGGCTACGACATGTACGGGTGAGTCGAGCGGAGGGACCGCCCGAACCAGTTACTGTAGCGGTTGTTGCAGCGACGACTTCTGGTACGCGGGTCGCATCATCGGAATCATCGTCGGCATCTGCCTTCTGCTCTTCTGCTGCTGCCTCCCGTGCGTCTGCATTGCCGGAATCTGGTTTGCCGGATGGTTCGGTCTCCGGCAGAGAAACCAACGGAAGACGACGCAACAAGGTAGCCGTCCCCCGCTCCGCTCCACGGATAATAGTCCCCATTCCAGTTTAGCCCCTCCTCCCGTCGTCGTCCAATCGGCGCCCGCTCCCGTTCCCGTCTCTTATCCCATTCAAGATATCCCTGGTAATGCTAACTATATCCCAAATACCCGTCAACAACGTCAAGTTCACGTTGAATCGTCTCCGAGAGATTCCGAAATATCCCGTGTTATGGTGCCGGGCGACCAAGTCATCTACTCAGCCGAAGACCGCTACTACACCTCTTCGACGGCTCCGGCTCCTGCTCATCGCCCCGACGCCTACAACGTCTCGAGATACTAGTCTTTCCTTCCGTCGTCCCGTCTTTCTCCCTCTTCTGCTTGTACATTACGGCCTTTTTCTCTAAATTTAATAAAAATGTTAATCAGGAGTGGCTCCTCGAATGCGAAGGCGCGAGAGCCACTTTCGGCCGCGGCTCTCTCTCTCTTTGCCCGCCGCTCTCCCTCTTTTCCTTCTCTCCGTTTCTCTCGATTTCGTGCGAGGCCGCGACGCGACCGCTTCGCACTCTCCTCCTCAGTAAAGGGCCGCTCGGCGAAACGGCAAGGGCGAGAGAGAACGAGGGCAAGGCGAGTAGAGAGGGCGGAGAAGCGAGACGGAGCGCACACGAAGACAATTCACTGCTCCAAGATTCCACGGGGCTCGTGGCGGCGATATTCTGTGATGAACACTTGCCATCGACTTATCATTGATTGCTTTACTTATCACTTCTTCATATCAAAGTCCCCCGAATAAATGTCCACGTGCAGATGGTTGTTTTCGCTCACACCGCCATCGACATAATCGTTCCCAGTTAGAAGTTGTTCTGATACTCTGAACTCGTCAAATTGCCTCAAATCTTGCGACTCGTGACTCCACGATTTTCTCATTGCCGCCGCCAATCTTCTTTTTCTCCACCCGCATAAACATTCTTTTTCAGGGAATGTGCCTCTGAGCCGAATCGGAGCCGCGTCTTCTTCTTCTTCTCGTTCGATAGTCGTCCTCAGTTTCCGTCTTCCGCACCCTTCTTCTTTTGCATAATCGAACCCGATCTCAGTTGAAAATGAGTAACACTGCTGGAGAATCGTCTTCTTCGTCCAAAATGCCCGAGAATGCCCATCCAACTACCACCGAAAAGGGGTAAGTGATCCATTTCTCTCATGAAACATGCGAATTCTTCGTTTTCAGCTCTGAATATCTGGAACAATTGGCGAACGAAGCCGAGGAGCTTAGAAAGAAATTGGATCAGGAGCGCCAGAAACTGAATGACATTCCCAGTGCGTCAATCCGAAAATCCTTTCAGCACTCAATTTGTCGCGTTTTCAGTCCAACAAGCCGCGGAACGACTCGATTTGATGGGTCCCCTCGGAATAAAGCAACGGCGAATTCTGAAGGGACACGTGGGAAAGGTGCTGTGCATGGACTGGTCGCTCGACAAGAGACACATCGTCTCCTCCTCGCAGGTTTGACAGCGTCTCGTTTCGCTTGATTGAGAGCCCTTCAGGACGGAAAAGTCATCGTGTGGGACGGCTTCACGACCAACAAGGAGCACGCGCTGACGATGCCGACGACTTGGGTGATGGCGTGCGCTTTCTCTCCTTCCAGCCAGATGATTGCTTGCGGGTGAGATATTGGAGGCGGACGGCGAGAATGAGAGAAATCTTGCAGAGGTCTCGACAACAAATGCAGCGTCGTTCCGCTCTCATTCGAAGATGACATCATCCAGAAGAAGCGTCAAGTGGCAACGCACACCTCCTACATGTCGTGCTGCACTTTCCTCCGATCCGATAACCTCATCCTCACCGGAAGTGGAGACTCCACGTGTGCCATCTGGGACGTCGAAAGCGGACAACTCATCCAGAACTTCCACGGACACACTGGTGACGTCTTCGCGATTGACGTGCCAAAGTGTGACACGGGAAACACGTTCATTTCGGCCGGAGCCGACAAGCACTCGCTCGTCTGGGACATCCGTTCGGGACAATGCGTCCAATCGTTCGAGGGCCACGAGGCGGACATCAACACGGTGCGGTTCCATCCGAACGGCGATGCTTTCGCCACCGGATCCGACGATGCGACTGTGAGTTTATTCCGAGAGAACAGCTGAAGACGTTCGTCTTTCAGTGCCGCCTGTTCGATCTCCGAGCCGATCGACAAGTGTGTGTCTACGAGAAAGAGTCCATTCTGTTCCCCGTCAACGGCGTCGATTTCAGTCTCAGCGGTAAGCACTGCTGCTCACTGAGAGCACTTCCCATCGTTCGCTTTCAGGACGCATCCTCTTCGCCGGATACGGGGATTATCGAGTCGGCGTCTGGGATTCCCTCAAATGCGTCCGTCACTCCGTCCTCTACGGCCACGAGAACCGCATCAGCTGTCTCCGAACCTCTCCCGACGGAACCGCCGTTTGCTCGGCCAGCTGGGACTGTACCATCCGCATCTGGGCCTAATTCTGCGATTGATTTTCAGTTTCTTCTCTCATTGAGCTTTATGTCACTTCTACTCACACACACACACACCCCCTTCCTGTTCCCTGTCCTCTGTACCCTAACCCTGTAATCTTTAACGTATTCTGTCTAGTCGCAACAAGCCAACATCATTTCGAAAACGTACTCGTTCATTACAAATTGTGCCGTTTGTAATTGTAAATACATCATTAAAGGCAAGAGTGAATACTGTGAAAACTGAAAAATTTTAGATAAATGAGCAACATATGGCAAATTATCAGAAAATCTGCAGTTGAAAGGGGATCGATCGAGTATGTGAATGATGTAACAGTATTCCCGAAATGTCGTTGAAAAGTAAAAAGTGAGAATGAGAGAGCGTTTTGGACATTTAGGCGCAGCAGAAGCATCTGACGCAGTTGATGATGATTGAGAGGATCGTGCAGACGGCGAGGAAGAGGAGGAGGACGGTGACCCAGTCCTGAAAGAGCTTTTCTTACAACGGAACGTTAATTCGATAGGATACCTGGAGACGGAAGCAGCACTGGTCGGCGATCGATCCGCAGCACTTGAAGTACCAGAAGACATTTTCCTCTGGGCAGGCTTGTCCGACGACTGGGAGCGGGCACGCCAACGGACTGCGTCTGATC
This sequence comes from Caenorhabditis macrosperma, assembly GCA_963932285.1. NCBI lineage: Eukaryota > Metazoa > Nematoda > Chromadorea > Rhabditida > Rhabditidae > Caenorhabditis > Caenorhabditis macrosperma. Next base: position 7,599,209 of record OZ010622.1, read on the forward strand.
GTCAGTGGTTCTATCGACTTCACGTAGTCGAGAAGATCATCTCCGTCGGCGTTGACGGTCGGGGCGCAGGCGAGCAGAGCCATGGCGAAGAGGAAAAGTGGAAGAGTGTAAGACGACATTCTAGAAAGAAACGACGCTTTGGTGATTGAAACGAAATGGAAACGAGGGACAGAGGAAATGAAAGAAAGCCAACGAGGGGATAAGAATTGAATCCGATTTCTGCAACTAGTCTCGATAGAGTGAAATAGGAAAACTAAGTCCTTACACTGGCAAACGAAAGAATGTGATTACAAAAATATCTACAACTAACTTCCTCAAAACAATTTTTATCGACTTTCCCATAACACTAAAGACAGCTGATGATAGATCAAATGAATAATAAAACTTGTTTCTAGAAGAGTGATGCCAATTCAGCATTTTCCGATGGTATCAGCGAATGGGTGACGTTATCATTTATCTGGAAGGACAATGAAAGAGAAACTCCGAAGCTTTAGCGAAGATAGAACTTCGGGAAAAAAATGGAAAAAGAATGTGCGAAACACCCACGAACTTTCATTTCCCATTCGAATTTATTTGTTTCTACTTTCTGCCGCGATCCAATATAATTTGGCAGACCAGCGCTCAAGTGGTCGGGACAAAAATTGTTGAAGTTTTTACGACCTTTGACTAGCGACGGTGTAATAACGCTTTCTGATTCACGAGTCAGTGCGAGCAAGCGGCCAAACAGCGGCTGTGTAGTAGTCGGAATGTAAATGGGAAGCGAGAAAGAGAAGAGAAACGAGAAGATCGGCCGGTCATCCGTCAGGGCTTCGTCTTCCTTTTCTCATCTCAATTTCCGTTCTACGCATGAATACGGAGACCCAGCCAAAAGAGGTTATCATGAACGAAAGCGAAAGGTGACATGATTAAAAAGGGCTTGCGACCCGCGAATCTACCTACGGGAGGAAAATGGCTAATCACCCATTCTTCTCTCCGCGACACGATGTTGTCGGCCCAATGAATGAGTGGAACACGACACCAACGCGTCAGGGCGGTGATGCATAACTTATGGATATATTTTTGAGATGAGTGGTGCCAGATCAAAACATTTCATTTTGCGGCAGTTCGACTGCTGTTGGTAGCATTGGGGAATCAAGATAACAAGACGTCGAAAACCGAATTGAGGGCACACCCAAAAACCGAACTTATTGATTCGAAAAGAGATTCTCACTAGGTTTTTGAGATGAAAGAAATTGAGTGAAGACAAACAAGTTTGACGATATTGACTCTATCAGTGCATAGGTTGCGACACTGTTGTGTTCGTCTTGTGGCCAAGAAAAACATTCGCGCGCGGTGTGTTACGGACCAGACATTGGAGACGCAGAGAATCGAATGTGTGGGTTGAATGGTCGGCGAAGGAGAGCGGCTGTGTTGATAAAGGGTGACTTTTGGGTGGAGGCGTCCTTGACGAGTGGCTAATGTGAAAGGAACTATCGATCGGTACGTATTCAACAGCCAGGTATTTAGCGGAATGAAGAATGACGTTTCGCCGAACAAAGGAAACCTACCAAGGGCATGAGGATAGACAGATGGTTCAGGTTAGACAGTTTGAAAGCGGAGATCGACTTTAAACAATAGGCGAGCAGTCGGTCAATGGTACTACTAGTACGACTAGAAAGTGGAAAAACAGAAGTCAATTGAAAAATTTCACCAATGCAATTTTGGGTGATTTGTAATTTATTGAAAAGTTTTCAACTATTCTGAGACCAATTCGAAACAAAGTTTTAATGTATGAGACAACCGACCGAAAGCAAGAATGTCCTATTAGTGCAGGGGATCTTCGCAGCTGTGGTGGCAAGAAGAAAAACAATAAAATCGGCGTTCAGCTGAGGCGGACAGCGTATAGCGGAGAAGAAGGAATAACCCACAGGAGAGAAGAGGAACCTGTCCTGTCGCACGTCGTATTAGGCAACCAACTGGTCACGACGACGATCGAATCGCATCGATTCGGATTCGGTGGCGACGAAGAAACGAAAAATTAGACCGACTCATCATTACACCACAAGTGGACGGGAAGAGAAACGTCGAAGCTGATGGGGAGTACTTCGATTTCAGGGAAAAGAAAAGGTGCGTCAAGTGGCTTCAAAATGAATGCGTCTTGCGTAACAGACAAGATTTCCGGTGACGAATTTCGTCTTCTCTATACATCTCCCTAAATACAGTGAGGTCATCACGATGTTACAGAACATTTTAGCTAGCTACCCGCCGGTGGCTTGCCGTTTATACGGAACAAAAGGGCAGCTATATTTTTATGACTAAGACACACAATCAAAACATTGAAGTTTCCAACAAAATAAAATGTGATTCAGCTGAATCAGTGAGTCACAGAACGTCATTTCAAAAAACAATGTGAAAATGGCGAGAAGGCGGTTGAAAACTATTACAGACAATAATACAGTCTAGAAACTAGATATTTCATTAAAAGAATTATGGGAAAGTGAGAAATACACGGAAAAGGAAGGGAAATTGTGAAAAAATCGTTGCGAAAAACGCCAAAGTGCTCCCAACGATACTCCGAATTTACGGATGGTCCCTTTTTAGCATTGTGGAAAAATAGAATTTGAACTCCCGCGTTTCTGGTAAACAGCGCGCGACGGAATTTCGGAAGCTCGTTGTGTGAGAGCTTTCTCACATTTTTCTCGAATCTACTCAATTTCACCTTTAATCGCGTTTATGAAAGCTGTTCTCCGTGTTGTATAGTTCAAAATTAATCTCAAATCTCTGAAATATCTAAATTTTTCTAAAATTTTATATATTCAATTTCTTCAGAAAATGGGCGAGGACGACAAGCAGCAAGTGGTGGACAAACACGACTGGGGAAGCGAGGAGCTGTCTAAAGTAAGTTTTTTGAACCTCAACACGTCGGTCGGCAGTCTGTCCGCCTGGACCTATTCATCGCACTGAGAGGACAAACAGATGCATTTTGCTCTCGGCCTTTTGGTGTAACAATCAATCGGCGCCGCCGCCGCTCTCACTCTTCGAATATTCTCGCGTTTTCTAAAGTAGAATGAGTTCGAATGGTGAAGAAAGTGACTTTGACGAGCACTACATCCCCGAAGTCAGTTTACAGATAATAGTTCAAGCTATTGAAGTTCAACGCGTCTTTTACAGGTTTCCGACACTAGAGAAGAGAAGGATGATCTGAAGCTCAACACGGAAGCTCTCGGCAGCTTGTTCAACTCTTCCGTGCCGGCGCGACCGAAAGTAAGTCATCAGAATAAGAGTTCGGATTTATTTATTATATTCAGATTAATATCAAAAAGGAGGATCTCCAGCTGATAATGAACGAGTTGGAGCTTCCAGAGTCGGCAGTCCGCTCCAAACTGATCGAGACGAACGGAGATGTACGTGCGGCGTTCAGATCTCTTTGCGGCCTCTAAAACAATTTTTTATTTGTTGGTTGTTCTTGTGTTGGTATTAATTATATAATGAAGTGCATTGTTTTCAACGTAGCGCTTTTGTTCAAAATTGGAATGCAAACCCATTTGATATATTGATCAATCGTTCGATAGTTCGTCTCCGTGTGTAATAACAAGTCTCTGCATTTTCAGATGCCTGTCATAAAAGTGCAAACAAATCATAAGAATGTTCCGGATGGAATTGAAGTAAGTCACAAAAATTGAAAACTAAACTACCTCACCAGGAACGCGTTCCAGGTTCGACTCGCGGGACACATGGCGAAAGTGATGAAGCGACCGGAAAGTCAAATCTTCGTGTCCGTAAGTGCCTTTAAGCGTTTTGTCTGACAAGCATAAAAACTCAAGCTTACAGATCGATACTAAAACTCGCATGACACGTGGCCAGCTGACAGACCCTCTCGCTGTTGTCGATGTTACAATCTCGGCTTGTCTGACTCCCGAAATGACGGAAGATTACACGGTGGGACTGTGCGAGTTCTTTCAGCAGGAGCTTCAACTGGAATCAGACTCGGTCCTTATCAACTATCGATCTATCAGCCCAGAATTTATCGGATTCAACGGACACATTCTCACAGAAAACCGCCCACCCGTGAACCAAGATCGCTTCCTCATCGGTGTGATGGTCATTGTTGTGCTCGCATTCCTATCTCAATTTCTTAAATATGTGTAATCACAGCACATCATAAACTCACAATTCGTAAAATATTTTATTGACACATGTATATATAATCAATGATCTCTCTAATAAAACTCATAAAAATAACAGCCACTTTAAATCTTTTATCGCTTCAGTGCTAAAGAAACAGCGGAATGGTTGTTGATCGCTTTGAAGAGGGTATCCGAGGATACTGAAGAATGTATGGAAAGTACCTGAACGGAGGAGAGGAAAGAACGTCTTTCGGGGCGCAATGCGGGTTTGACAATTTTCTGCCTAATTTCAGACACTTTCAGAACAATCTGCCTGTATGCTGCGCTGAAGAGATGGCAATTGATATCAAGATTCTTATATTGATAGCAAACGTGAGCACTTCGAATGAAGATATCGGTGGAAACGACGTCTCCGTCGGTTGCAGAAGACACACCTTCGCCCAATTAGCACTCTAGCCGTGCCTTCTCGGCGCCCCCGCTGCCGCCGCTGCTCCGAGGAGCAATAATCCGCGCGAACTCCTCTCCACTACACTGTTTGCCCAATCATCATTATATCACTGTACGCGCGGGGTGTATCAGTGTCGCTGTCTGTGTATTTTAGTGCTTCCGTTGCTCGAAAAGCCTCTCGAGAAACATAGGAAAAGCAGTTGTAGCAGTGGATCTCATTCCCTTCTTAGCTCCATCATCGTCGGCGAGTTGTCCCTAGAATCCCCGAAAAGAAGCAGAAGCCCCGTGCCAAAGGCAATACATCGGTAGGCGGCAGCAAGATGAACATGCTCGGCAGCATGTTCTCGACGGTCAAACCGAGGCTCGACGACCTCGGCACCGACCGTCTCAACTACTACTACTCGACGCTCATCATCATGGGCATGTCGCTGACGATCACGGCGAGACAGTACGTCGGATCGCCCCTCCAGTGCTGGGTTCCCGCACAGGTTTTGCCCTTATCTTTTCCCCTTTTGAAATTTCGCATTTTCAGTTCACAAAGGCGTGGGAACAGTATGCAGAGGACTACTGTTTCGTGTACAACACGTACTGGGTGAAACCGAACGACAAAGTGCCCACTCTGATCGAGGATCGTGTCTCCCAGCAGCTCATTTACTACCAATGGGCTCCGTTTATCATGGCCATCGAGGCCGCCTTCTTCTATCTTCCGGTCATTTTCTGGAGCATGCTCTCCACGAAATCCGGTATCAATATCATCAAATTAGTGGAAACCGCGCAGAAAGCGGAAGGAGCAGAGGTGATCTCTTGCGATCTGCACATCGAATACATTCGAAATTTTCAGTCGGAGGACCGAAAGAAACAGATCGATGTGATCTGCAGACACATTTCCAACAACCTTCGGAAGCGGCGAAACGAAGAGGAGACAAGCAAATTGGCGAAGATCCAGAGGATCTTCGGAATGCAGCACGGGAAGTACATCACCAAGTGGGTTTCCATCTCACGTGTCCGTTGTTCACGTTGTTCCCTCCTTCCAGTGTATATCTTGTCACCAAACTCATCTACATGACCAACTCGTTCCTGCAGTTCTACTCGACCAACAAGTTCCTCGGCCAGAACGATCCCTACTGGGGAATGCGTATTCTGGACGACATCTTGCACGGCACCGACTGGGAGCACTCGGGAAACTTCCCGCGTATCGCGATGTGCGACTTCCAGGTAATCGAAACCGCGCGAGAGTACGTCACAGGAGGCGCCGAAGAGCGGCTGTTTGCTCACGGACATTCTTTGACTTTTTGATTAGGAGACAAGAGTACAGATGGCAGCACACCGTGATCTGTGTTTTTGCAGGTGAGGGTGCTGGGGAATCTGCAGAGACACTCGATCCAATGCGTTCTCACACTGAACATGTTCAACGAGAAGATCTTCCTCTTTCTCTACATCTGGTGATCATTGGGAACGATTCGACGAGAATCACCGACACTTTCAGGTTCCTTCTCGTTTTCTTCGTCACTCTGTGTGACTCCATCTTCCTCATCTACAATATGTTCAGTGCTCACAAGAACGTTGAGTTCTTGCAACAGTGAGCATCAGCATACTGAGTTTCGAAGCCACATTCGTTTTCAGATTTCTCGATAATCAAGACGAAGCGGATCGGAAACTGACCAAGACGTTCCGAAGAGAGCAGCAGGCGATCCTGCTCTCCGAGTTCTGTCTCCACAAATTCACCCCTGACATCGTTATTGTGAGCTCCTCTTCGTTGTTTGCTTTTTCCGTTCAATTTAGAAATTCAGCTTCTGAAAATGATAAACAACCACACGGGAGACATTGTTTGCACGGAAATCGTTTGCCGAATGTGGAATGAGTTCCTGTGAGTTTCTGCTCAACTCTCGCGTTCGAATAGCATCCGTTGCAGAGAGCGAGATGCAGATTTGGTACTGGAAAGGCTCGTCGGCAACAATCATTCTGTGGAGAGCAAAACATCGAGTATGAAGTCGGTGCAACTCATCGAAGAACAACGGAGACTAGTCATATAAATATTATGGATTTTCTCATGAACTTGAATAATTATCATTTTTGAAATACGTTAATTTTGAGTATTTATGACGAACAAGAACAAATTCAACAACGATATTTGGATTCTACACCTACACTAGAGATCATCAGTTTCACTTGTTCTTCTGTCCTGGAGCTGGTTTCACATGTCTTCCTGGGTTCGGGATGCTCTTTTCCCAGTCGACGACGTGCTTATCGGCAAACTTAACCACTCGTGGAAACTGTGCTCGCTCTTCTGCGGTATACTCGTCACTTCGTTTCACAACTTCTTGCACTTGTCGTAGCTGACTTCCTATGTTCTTTCGCACAAACTCGGGCATCTCGTTATCAGGGAACAGATGGAGACGTTGAATGTGGCGACGTCGGAGAAGATTGTTTCCGAGCGACTGAAAAGAAAGAGCTGACGATTATCAGTCGATCGGTGTTACCCTGTAGACAGAGAGGAATGCTATTCTGCATGGATCGTACTCGTGGATTTTCCATGCGGGAATGTCTGCTTTACTTTTCGGATACTCCTGAAATCTTTATTTTTAATTGTCCGTTTCTTAAAAACTTGTTATTTACCATGTTGAATTTATAAATGGTATGCTTCCAATCAAAAGCATGCATCGCAATTTCCTTGCAATTCGTGACTACTACATGATCCCCGCAATCAGTTTCTGGATGGAAGATAGGTTTGTGTTTTCCAGCAAGGTATCGAGCCACTTTGTCTCCAAGCAGTTCTGCGTCCTGTAATGTTTCCGCATTCTCTATACGCCGATTGTTATTCAATCTTTGAATCTCAACTTGTTTTTTTGGTAAAATTGATCAACAACAGCTTGTTTACGAAATAATAATCGTTTCATAAATCGATAGGAATTATACCTGTTGATTGGCGTCGATCACATGCCACTGTCTCGAAAACTGCAGCCACTGGTTAACGCGGTCGAACCGGGAAACGACCCGCCGAGCCGACATCTGATTATGGAATCGCTTTGAAGAGCGAGCTTTGAATTTGGAGAAGTAATGAACGGGAGGTAACCACCCTGATCAGAGATGCGTAACATTTGAACAATCAAGAAAGGGGTTTACTCGGCATTGAGAAAGAACCAGATGAAATACAATACAGAGGAGTAAAAGTTTCAGGAGAAAATGAAAAACATGACAAGTTCATAGAACAGATGGTGAGGAAATTGAGACGAGCAGGAATTCTGAGCGATATGAGCACACAAATTTACAATTTGAACAAGAAAAGCATACTAATTCAAAACTAATCGCTGCTACAGGAGGTAAAATACACGTGGAACCGGGGGGAGACAATCACCAGACAATCTTGTTCTTGAACTCGGGCAAAACAGAGAAACGCTTCACACTCTCATAGGCCAGCATAACAAGACTCGAATACAGTGCGTTGTTCACCATTCTAGGAGCGAGACCCTTAAAAATAAATAATTAAAAGCCAGATTAAGAAAAAAGTACCTTGGTGAACACTTGAGCTTTTTCGTATTTCCACAATCGCATGATTGTTTCTCGGTAAGTGGTTCGATGCACCTGAGGTTTTGGGAAAATAAGAAAACTGTTCCTTATGTGAAAACTACCTGTAACCTGATCCTGAGCATTTCAAGGGGATTTGTTACCATAGCGCTCGCCACTCCTCCGATGGAACCGCTCACTGCTTGGTCGAGGAACAGATTGCGATCGTCAACTTCTGAAGGAGAAGTGGGCTTCACGCCGTATTCTAGTTCGGTAACCTAGAAGTAGGAATCGTTATCGATCGTTAGATTACGGTATGTTTGTATACCTTTTCCCGAATCATTCTAAAAACTGATAGGGAATTGTAGTAAGTAGACCAAAATACCATTGTCGATGGAATGTATAGCATTATTGCTGACAAGAAACCTCTGAAAATTGCGAATACCATTAATTATTTCACTTTTAAAAGTTTACCTGTAGAAACCAGAGAAGCCATCTACTTGATAAACTGCTCGTATCACTCGCAATCCCAATGTACGTCTCCCTTCCATTCCATCGTTCCTTATTGCGTCGGCAACAGCAATATTCTTTTTACCTCCTACATGAACAGTTATATTAAAATTTACAAAAGTCTCTGATTACCTCCGAACGCTTCTGGGTTATTATGGACCATCATATGCTGGGCTACAATGTCTGTGGGCACGAAAATGAGCTGGGCACATGGCGAAGCGATTCCACCAGCTAGTGCCGACACCACGGAATGATTTTTGATGTTGAGATGAGTCTGGAGAAGATCACGAACTCGTTCATAGGCAGATGAATACAAGAAAGAGGCAGACAGCTGAGGAAGAGTCATCCAAAATCCCTGAAAGATTTTAATACCGAGAAAGATGAAATGACCAAAAACTCACTTTGTACAGTGCTCCGATACCTTCTTGTCGGATGATTTTTACAAAAGCATCACGCATTCCGTTGTACACGTTATTCTGTCTTTGCAATTGCAACCGGCTCTTTACTACGGACATTGGATATAACATGCACCGAATCGTCCACGAGCTGCACAGTGCCATCGGGTAAAACTTGTACAGATTGAGATGCTCCCATTGAATGACCAATAGCTTGTCTTTTTGTATTTGGCTTAGTGGTGAGACCTTCGAACTGAGCGGGGATGTGGCGACCGACCGCGCCTCTATGGCGGTGTCGATATCCGACGAAACCATCTCAAAAAGGTGTCTTTCAACATTTTTCATAAAATAAACAGCTTACATTGGCTCTTTGTGATTGATTAGTGTGATTCTTGAAGTATTGCTCAGGGAAGGAAAGAGCAAAGTGCGAGGATTGGTTTCGAATCGAGCATCACCTGGGGATATTTAATAGTTATAGGCAGCAAAAAGCGATAGTCCCAGAGATCAGCTGAAAGATTTTAATGTTTAGATTTATCAGATAACGTGATAAAAACAGAGAATCCATTAAATTGACCGATCACCAAAGAACAAAAAAATTCGAGAGCGGGATCGAGTATCGCGTCAATGCTTAATGCCTTGCGTATAACGCGACGTGTTAGCGCATTCTCGGTGTCACAAATTGTGGTCGTTCAATTGAATTCAACAAAAAACAGGAACTGGCAAAAACAAGAAAATTTCATTTGATTAGCTAAACAATGCATCAATTTTTGTTCGGAAAAAAAGTAAACTTTAATTATTATGGAGAATTTCCTGACATAATTTCAATAAGAAAAACGTGTTGCGCAAAAACCCAGTGAATATGAATAACTCTAAATATATATATCAATTAATATTACGTGGTGACCAGAAGCTTAACGATAAAATAGAGAACAGGGACAAATGAATCATTGCAATAATTAAGTGTGCGATCTCAACGAACTGAAAGAGCGATCGGACTTGTGCAATGGCTCTTCATACTGTGGGTGGAAGTGATCCGAACACGAACGGTTCGGAACGGAAGACGGATGTTGCAGGTTGCTCATAGCTCGCCGAGTGAAATAATCACAACTTTCAACAACTTTTTCTCGACCGTTCCCGGCAACAAGAGTTTTGATATGACCTACAAAGGTTCACCGATCCCAAAGTCCTCTCATCCATCTTGCCGTTGCAGCGTACATCCAAGATCTGGCCGATTCGGAGGACCGGAACAATCTGGCGAGACTGTGTTCGTCGACTCACGTGAACGGACCCCAGTCGATCTGCTTGGCGTCGTTCGGAAACATCCGGGGAACCACATCGTCCACCAGCATGGTTAGAACCCCTTCTCTCTCTCTCTGTCATTTCTTTTTCAGCTGGACAAGTCGTACATGTCCTTCCCGACGGCCAGCGCCTCTTCCAGCATGCCGTCGAACTTCTCGTCGAGCTCTTCCCGTGACAGCACTCTCAGTGCTTCCTCTTCCGATACGAGCTTCTCGGACAAAGAGAAGTGGTCGATTACGATGAGCCAAGTGGACCGCATTTACAAGGACAACATGGCGAGAAAGCAACGATCGATGGTGAATCTGACGCAGTTGAACAAGGAACTCGGCCTTCCGTTCATCCTGCCACCGCCCGCCGCTTCCGCGCCCGACACCGTCTACGAGAATCTGGCGAAATCGACGACGACTAGCTCTTCGACGCCGTCAACCTTCGCCGACAGTCAAAGCGAGTTCGCCCGTGTTATAAACTCGGAGGCTCGTGGGAAAAACGTCGATTTGTTCATCAAAATAGCCGACTGCTTCGACTAGAACGTCTTCTTTGTGGAATTGAAGTAAATGCGAAACAATAAATTCTTGCGTCTTTCGGAAAGAAAACAAAGTGATTATTATTGTGTTTATAATAATTTATTATTATGGTCGATATATTCTAGAGATTAAAAATTAAATATGTAGAAGACATTTCAGCAAAAGAAGTTTACACGTGTGATCAATACCACGCGGGGGATCGGGGTTGAATGGTGTTTTGTGGTGGGAAGGGAGGGAAACATGGGGAACAGGGGGCAGCCAGAATCCGTTCTACGGGGGGACACTAAATGAGAAGAGAGAGCGGGGGCGGATTCTGGGAGCAACTAGAGAAGGCACTTTCAAAGGTGAGAAGTTGAAAAAACTGAAAACATGTACAACGAGAAGAATCACAGATTAGTTGAGGGGGCTGTTTTGAGAAGATGTTGTTCAGACGTCGGACACCTCAGAGTCCGGGTCGTAGAGCGGGTTGTCCACTCGCAGTGGATCCTTTTTGTCCTTCTTCGGCCGTGCCGGCACTGGCGGTTTCGAGATCTCGGCCTTTGGAACTGAAACGAAGGGAGGATTAGAAGGGGAAGGGATCGATTGGTCGGTTACCTATTATCTCGTCGGCCATCTTTGCTTCTACTTCGGTCTCATCGAACGTTGGAGGCACGAAGGAGCCGGCAGAAGACGTTGATGGAACGTCGTGAGCTGCTGACGTCGATGGCTGATCGTCAGCCGGTCTCGGAGACGACATATCGACGTCTTCCAGTTCATACACTGGATTGGTGAAAGTGGTGGAGTCGTCGTGCATCGATGTTATCTGCTGCATGTTGAAATCGCTTCCCGGTGTGTCCTGGAAATGGGATGGAATCGAAAAAGACCGTTCACTCGAAACACTCACTTGTTTGGATTCTAGAACCGGATTGCTGAAAGAGATCACGTTTCCATGGAACGAAACACTGCCGTCGGCGGCCTCGTTCTTCTTGAAAATCAGCTGCCGTCTCTTGTAGACGTTGAGTCCGAGGAAGCCGATGAGTCCGAAAGCGGCGACGAACGCGAGGATGTAGAGGATGACGGCGAAGAAGTTCTCCGAGAGACGGCCGATCAGCTTCCGACTCACGCTGCTCTCCTTCTCGCACCGGTCTCCCTCGAAGTCGGAGTTGCACTCGCATGCTCCGTCCAGTTTGCACTTTCCTCCGTTTGTGCACGAGCACTGCTTCGGCATCACAAGGGCCTCGACGTGGTGCGTAGAGCACGATCCGTCTGGTTGAGGAACGATGCCGTCGGGGCAGAGACAGGCGAATCCACTGGCCGGCAGGGAGACGCAGATGTGCGAACATTGGGCACGTTCACATCCACTCACGATTCGTTGGGTATCCTTTGCGAAGCGCTGACTGACACGCACGGTGTGTCCGTCTTCCAGATCAGAGGCCAGAACGGAAACTCTTCCGCGACCGAACTTGTCCTGAACGTAAAGAGTCTTGGAGTCTCTGCTCAGCCAGTAGATGTGGTTCTCGAAGACGTCGACTGCGTATGGAATGTGCTTGTCGTGGACGACAGTCATCCGATCGCTTCCGTCCAAGTTCACCGAATCGACTCTTCTGTACTTCGGATCGGCCCAGTAGATGCGATTGGCCTTTCCTTCGTCTATCGCCATGGACGTCGGCGAGAAGACGAGGTCCTTGACGATGATCTGTCGGTGGGTTCCGTCCATGTCGGAACACTCGATCTTCGCGTGAAGTCCAGCGTCCGCGTAGCAGATTCTTCCGGCGGTCGGAGCAGTCACGATGGCTGTCGGTTGTTGGAGGTGACGGGCGACAATCTTGCGAATGTACCGTCCGTCTGGCAGACAAACGAAGATGAATCCGGTGTTCTGATTGTCCACTGGCTCCGACATTCTCTTCTTGCGGGCAGTTGGCAGACCGGCTTCGATGTTCTCAGAGACGGCGGCGACGAAGAGGTTTCCGGTGGAGTAGTCCACTGCGATTGCCGTCGGAACGACTCCCATTCCGGCAAAGTCGAGGTCGAGCTTCTGTCCTTCGTGGCTCTGGTTTCCATTGGCAATGGCCGAGCGGTAGATGGTCTTCTCGCTTCCGTCAATCCAGTACATCAGATCCTTCCGTGGATCGAACGCGACTCCGATGATGTCGTTGTCCTCGTCGTTGGCCTTCGCGGCGGCATGTCTGTTGGTTCCTGATCCATGGAGAGACAGCTGAACCAGCGACGAGTCCGCACCGATCATCACGTTCGCGGCGTCTCCCTTGGCTCTGCAGTCCTTTCCGGTCATCGATCCGACGACCACGTTGTTTTCGTAGTCCTCGTGGCATCTGCACAAGTAGGATCCCTTAGTGTTGAGGCACATCTGGGTGCAAGTGTTGTTTCCGGCGCATTCGTCAATGTCGATGCACTCCTTTGGATTCTCCGGATCCGGACGGAATCCGTCGCGGCAGTGGCAGTAGAAACCGTCGCGAACGTCGGTGCAGATGTGTTTGCATCCGCCGTTGTTGCCGAACTGTTCGCAGCTAGTCTTTCCTCCGTGTTTGGCTGGAAGAGAACAGACTTCAAATGACAACTTCAACCTGAAACTTACAGCATCCAATCTCATCAGAAGCGTCATCGCAGTCGTCCTTTCGGTCGCACGCGAGAGTTCCATTGATGCACTTTCCGTTGGCGCACTTGAACTGATCCGAAGCGCAGTCTCCGTATTCGGAGAAGCTGGAACACATCGACAAGTGCTCATCCGAGAAGTCATTCGGTCCGCAGTCGTTGAATCCGTTGCAAAGTTGCAGAATGTTCAGACAGAGGCGGGAGTGGGCGCAGCGGAACCGGAGTGGCGGATCGCATTGAGCATTGCGGCACTCGCCCGACGTCTCGTCAGAGTTATCGCCGCAATCGTTGTCTCCGTCGCACATGAACTTGCGTGGAATGCACACAGAGTTGGCGCACTCAAATTCGAACGGAGAGCACGTGCGTCGGGACTGAAAAGGAAAGGCTTAGATGACACACGCACACAGCGACACTCACCACATCTTCGCAGTGCAACTCGTCGGCGGCGTTCGGGCAATCCTTCTTCCTATCGCACCACTTGTGCTCTGCAATGCACGTTCCGTCGTCGCACTGTCTGTGTCCGGCGAGGCATCTTCTGAGTGTGCACTGCGATTCGTCGAGTCCGTCGCTGCACTGAATCGTTCCGTCGCACACCTTGCTTCCCGGAATGCACTTTCCGTCGTTGCACCGGAACTCGGACTCTGAGCACGGTCTGCTCGTTCCTCCGCACGTCGGGTCCAGCTCGTCCGAGTTGTCCCCGCAGTCGTTCTCCGTGTCACACATCCACCGTCTCGGAATGCACTTTCCGCTCGTGGCACACCGGAACTCTCCGACGTCGTCACATGACGGACAGCGTTGTTTGTCTTCGTCCGAGTTGTCGCGACAGTCATCCTGTCCATTGCAGAACGCCCAGTTGGGGATGCATCTGTAGGAGGAGGCGCATCTGGTCCATCCCTTCTTGCACTCAATCTGCGCACACTCGGGAGTCTCGTCGGATCCGTCTCCACAGTCGTCGTCGTTGTCACATCTCCACGCCTTCGCAATGCACTTGTGGTTGTTGCATCGGAACTCTTCAGCTGTGCAGTTTCTATCGGGTGACATGCAGATGGCGTCCGCTTCGTCCGATCGGTCCCCGCAGTCGTCGTCGCCGTCGCACGTGAATCTTCTCGGAATGCAGCGTCCGGTGGCAGCGCACTTAAACATCCATGGATCGCATGCCTTATCGCAGTTCTGCTCGTCCGATCCATCTCCGCAGTCGTCGTTTCCGTCGCAGATTTGGAATGGTCGCGTGCAGTTGTGGTTGACGCATTGGAACTCTCCGACGGGGCAGATCCTCTGTCCGCAGATGCTCTCTCCCGGCTCATCGGACCCATCCCGACAGTCGGGCTCTCCGTCGCAGTACCACAGTTTCGGAATGCACTTGGCGTCGTCTCCTCCGCAAGCGAACTGTCTCTCTGTGCAGTTGGCTCCACAAGTCTTCTGGTCGGGGAGAAGGATGAACTGGTCGGGGCACGAGCACGTGTATCCGTTGCCTCCGGCTCCGATCAGACACAAATGAGAGCATCCTCCGTTGTTGTCTCCGCACGGATTCGGGTAGGCGGGCTGTCTCATCGGATGGACGATGCGGAGATCGTTGGGCAGTTGGACCGTCTTCTTGAGGATCGTCTCGTTCTTTCCTGTCCACTTGTCGCATCTCAGAACCTCTCTCAAATTCCAATCGGTCCAATACAAGTGATCGTCGAATACGACCATCGAGGAGACGTGACTGGTCCGTTGGGCGGGGATGTGGCGTCTTCCGTTTCCATCAAAGTCCATGAATCCGATCTCGTTGAGATGGGCATCTCCCCAGAAGAGTCGATCGGAGAAGTAGTCGATGGCGATGGCATTCGGCCATCCGAGGTCGTGCTCTGCCAGTTTGAAGATCGGATCCTGAAGTTCCGGTGATCCATCGAGTGCCATTCTTCCGATGTACGGCTGCAGAGACCATTCAGTGAAGAACAGATATCCCTTTCCTGGGTGCACGGCGATGGCCTTCGGCTGCTGGATCCTGTCACGGATAAGCGTCTTGCAGAAGCGGCCGTCGAGTTCGCACACACGAATGGACCTCTCCTGTCTGTTCAGCATGTACAACTTCCGTCCGACCCAGTCGACAGCGATTCCTTCGGTTCCGTAGACGTTGTGTCGGAGGACAGTCTCGTAGGAGGAGAGCGGCGAGTCCATCTCATCGAGGTTCACTCGCAAAAGTCTCAGTTTACCCTGATCGATCAAGTACGCCTTCTTCTCCGTCAGATCGATATCGAGAGAAACGACGTTGTCGAATCCTTGAGCGGCCAGTTCGTACCTGTTCCCGTCGAGAGAGATCTTTCGGATGTAGTGCTTGTTGGCGAGCAGGAAGAACGGTTCCGGCTCCATCTCGACTCTCTTGCAAGTGTGATCGTCGCTCGAGAGCTGGTATCCGTCCACGCAGGCACACTTGTAGGAGCCGATCTTGTCGTCGCACTTCTGACTGCACCCGGATATTCCTTCTGGAAGAAAGGATTCAGGATTATGTTCTGCTGAAGTGGCTCACCGAAGCATTCATTGACGTTGTGGCAACTCTTCTGATCGGAAACGTCGATTGCGAATCCTTCGAAACAGTCGCATTTGTATCCGATCTTCATGTCGACACACTTCTGCTCGCACAGCGGTTTCTCGGCAAGAGCACACTCATCGATAACTGAAATAGAATGGGATGAACAATCAGTCGATGTTCGATATAAACTCACAGCACAAAGAGCTCTCATCAGATCTGTCGCTGCAGTCGAAGTTCCTGTCGCACACCTTCGCGTCATCGATGCATTCTCCAGAAGTACACTGATACTGTCCCTTTGCGCACTTCGACGCCTTCTGTGCTGCCGGAGAGTCCTTCGGGCACTCTTTCTCGTCTGATCCATCTTCACAGTCGTCGTTTCCATCGCATCTCCACGAGTTCGGCACACACTTGTGGTTGGCACACTGCCAGAAGTCCGGTTGGCAGGATGAGTAGGTGCAGTTGGTGTGTTCGTCGGATCCGTCCAGACAGTCATTGTCTCCATCGCACTCCCAGGAGGCGTGAATACAGTGTTGGTTGCTGCACCGGAACTCGCCCTTGTTGCACTCCTTCTTCTCCGTCTTGCACAGATCCGTCGACTCGTCCTCTCCTCCGGCACAAGTGACATCTCCATCACAGAGCCATGCTCTCGGAATGCATTCGTACTTCGGCTGGGCCAGTTTGGCATTCGAAGCGCAGTGGAACTCCTGATCCGTGCATGTTCTGTTGCCGCATCCGTGTCTCGAGTGCTCATCCGATCCGTCTCCACAGTCGTCTTCGCCATCGCAAATGAACGCGCGCGAGACGCACTTGAGATTGTCGCACTGGAACAGGTAGTCGCCGACGCAGATCTTCTTGCCCGCAGAGTCGGTGCAGTTCGTGTGCGTCTCGTCCCATCCGTCGGAGCAATCGTTGTCTCCGTCGCACTGCCACGTCTCCGGAATGCACCGGCCGGACGGACAACGCACGTAATGTTGGGCGCACTGCTGGTTCATGCAGAAGAGTTGGTTCTCGTCCGCCTTGTCTCCACAGTCGTCGTATCCATCGCACAGATCGGCTGGCTGGATGCAGATGTTCGTGTTCGGGCAACGGATCTTGACTCCACGGCAGTCGATCGGAAGTCCAGGACACGTGGCGAGGGACTCATCGGAAACTTGCTCGTCGTGACAGTCATTGTGTCCGTCGCAGACTTTTGTCTGGTTGATGCAGTGTCCGTTGGAGCAAGGGAACGTTCCTTCGGCACAAGTGACGGCCGATGGACAGTCGAGTTCATCGGATCCATCTCCGCAGTCGTCGATGTGATTGCACTTCTTGGCGGAGTCGATGCATCGTCTGTTCGTGCACAGGTGGTATCCGTCTGGGCAAGCACGAGTGTTACAGTAGTTTGCGTTCTCGTCCGAAGCGTCAGGGCAGTCTGGTTTCGAGTCGCAGGTGGCTCCGAGAAGGATGCAAGAGCCGTCTCCGCACTGGAAGTTGTACGGCGGAAGGCACTCCTTCGCCGGTTCGGAGGAGCTTCCACGAAGAACGCACTGAGTGGGGTAGTCCTTTCCTGGTTCCTGGACCAGTTCGTAGGTGTCATTGCACGAGCACTGCACTTTGCTGGCAGCCAGACCGATGTCATCCGCAACGACAGTGCACAACTGGTCGCAGCCGCCGTTATCCGTCTTGCAGAGCTGTGAAGTGAGAGCATTGCACACTTGGTTGCGGGTGCGCACGTCGGTTTCACTGGCGAACACACGGAGCGCTCCGGGGATTCTGCGATCAGAGACCACGTTCTCGAGGGCAGAGCCGGACTCCTTATCGACACGGAACACTCCGTTGCTGAGTGGGTCACTCATGTAGAGCCATCTGTCCCAGAGATCGAGCGACTTGGCGCGGTATCCGGATGCGATGACCTTTCTGTTCTGTCCGTTGTAATCGGCGACCTCGATGTTGAGTCTGTTGACATCTGCCCAGTAGATCATCTGGTTTCTGAAGTCGACGGCGATGGCGGCGGGCAGAGAGATCGACTCGGAGACGATGATCTTTCTGCTTCCTCCGGCAAGGTTCGATCGCTCGATGCGCGGCTCATAGAGTCCTCCGCTCGTCTTGTACCCGCTGTCGGACCAGAAGAGAAGTCCAGAGCACGGATCGATGGCAAGGGCGTATGTCCAGTCTCCAGAAGCAATCTGAAAGAGATTCCGCATGTTTTGAGACTATACAAAACTGATCCAACTCACCGTCGAAAGATGCTCTCCAGCCGTGTCAATGGCCATAACCTTTCCACCTCTTCCAGTGGTGAAGTAGATCTTCTGAGTGAGCCAATCGAGTCTCATATCGGAAATGTGTCTGATGTCCTTGGCGTGTGGCTGCTTGCTGGCACCCAGAACGAGTCTCGGATTGTCGGCGTTGTTCATCGAGAACCACGAGATGTTGACTCCGACTGGCGACTCGACTACGAAATAGATCCTCCGCAGATTCACGTCAACGTCGAACGTCTGCAAGTTCGTGATCTCCGGGAACGGCTCCTTGAGTGGACGAGCGGCTTTGACGTCCGGTTCGATGGCCGCGTCGATGATCTTGTCTCCGTCGGAGAACATGAGGTAAGTGTCCGGCTCCTCGCAACTTCTTCCTTTCAGAACTCCGCGAGCACAAGCACAAGTTGGAGTTTGCGTTCCTGGAGTGGCGAAGCAGAGTTGTGTGCACGGGCTCTTCCTCAAGTTGTCAGTGATTTGGCATGGAGAGCCGGCGCGTGGCTGATTGGTCGAAGAGAACACTGCCACGTCACCAACGTCCTTCAGAGAGGCGGCGACGGTGGTTGGAGAGAGGAGAAGAGAGGTCTGGTTGGGCTTCGAAGTGGCACGGAACAACTTCTCGAGACGGTTGTCGGTCCAGTACATGTTCTGTCCGTGGAGAGCGACTCCGGCGGCCGAGGCAATGTCGGATCTGACGAGTTCCGGAGTGCCTCCAGTGCTGCGAACACGGTAGATTCCGTCCATCTTGGCATCGGACCAATAGAGCATTCTGCTGGCGACGTCAATGATCAGATCAGTCGGTTCAGCGATTCCAGAAGAGACGATAACTTCCCGACGAGAACCATCCAGGAATGATCTCTGGATGCTCGGCTTCTGTCCCTGGTCGGCCCAGTACAGATAACGACCGACCGGATCGACAGCAATCGAAGAAGGCGTCTCGGTCTTGGTCGTCAAGAGAATCTTTCTGAATGTTCCATCCAACTTGGACACCTCGATGTTGGTCCTCTCGGCGTCGTGGTTGATGAAGTACATGTTGTAGTTGATCCAGTCGATGGCGACGCTCTTGATTGTCAGCGAGCCGATCGTGTCCCTGATAACAGCTCTCGGAGCAGACTCTCCGATCGTGTACGCAGTGATTCCCTTGTTGATTCCGGATGCTTCTGCCACGTAGATGGTCTTCGATTCGAAGTCATAGTCGACACTTGTGATCGAGAGTCCTCCAATCGGCTCCATCGCAACTCCCTTCGAATTACTCTCGTCGATTCTTCAATTCAGACATATTTATATTCACATTCTCCCCCTTTCACAACTCACGGGTATCCGATGACCTTTGTCTTTGTGGCCACAATGACGAACGATTCATCGTACAGTTTGCAAGACGTCTGACCGTCCTTCACGTATCCATTGGCACAGACACACGTGTGTTGGGCGAACATCTGCGGGATGCAAATGTGGGCGCAGTTGCCGTTCGAGATGTGACATGGGTGACTGGCTGTGGCTGAAAGAGCGAGAAATGGAGGGAATGGGCGCGAGGAAAGACTCACAAGCCCTCGGCTGCAACACCTTGATGTTGGCCAAGTTCTCCACGTCCTTCTTGAAATGGTTCCATTGTGGTGGCTGAGAATCTCCGTTGATGGTGGCCACCTCGATGGAATCAAACGCAGAGTCCGAGTAGAAGAGACGGTCTCCGTGGAAGGCGAGTCCGTTCGGCTGACGACCTCCGTCATTCAGAACGTAGTGACGATCCTGTCCGTCGTAAGTGACTGAAGAGATCTGAAAATGTGCTCCGTGGATATTCTTCCCCCAACCGCCCCCAAACATACTCTTCCAGCCTTGGCCTCCGAGAAGTAAACCCTTTGATTTGTGGTGTCGATGGCGATGTGATCGAGTTCAGCGAGATCGTTGCTGGCGATGACGAGCGGGTTGCTTCCATCGAGACCAGCACGAGCGACCTTCGCGTCTGCGGCGCCACCCCCTCTGTCCAGCCAGAATACGTAGCCTTTGTCGGCGTCGACGGCGATGGAGACGGGTGTGACGACGGCAGTGGGAGACTGATCGTTCGACAGAATCACCGACCGGTACTGTTGTCCGTCCGTCCGAACGAGTTCAATTGTCTGCGTCACTTTGTTTCCGACGACTAAATTGCGTCCGTTCCAGTCGAATCCGAGACAATAGGCGTCGTCAGGAACAGCCGATGAGAACATCTTCGTCTTGTTGCCTCCGTTGATGGGGCTTCGGTAGATGGCCGAATCGGTCGTGATTTGAGCAAGAGTCTTGGCGTGGTTCGTGTGCTCCAGAATGAAAATCTCACCGCCAAGGGCGTCGTAGACAGCGTCGTAGGCGTTTCCGAGGCCTGCGAGTGGAACCATTCCGGAGAGAACCGGAGTGTCGTTCAGTCTGAAAAGCCACATTTGAGCAGAGGCGAAGGGCTGCGAATACTCACGAGGCAGAGTTCATTTCGACACCGAACACATTCGTCTTCTGGATGAGGACCAGGAACGGCTTCACGTCTTCGACGCACTTCTTTCCGGATCCGTCGAGTTTCTTGCCCATTGGACACTTGCAGGTGAACGTCTGCAATCTCTCCGGATTATGATTGCTCATCTACGGGCATACTGCTCACTTTCTTACTGTTCATCAAACAGAGATGGCTGCATTTAGCGGCAGCACACGGATTATTCTGGACCACTGGCTGCAGAACCGGATGAACGGCGACAACTCCCAACGCCTGGAAAGGATGATTATTGGGGGGAAACATGATTCAGTTGGGAGCAAACCTTGCTGAAGGTGTGGCTGGGGTATTCGGTGGTGGTTCCGTTCGGGAACTTGGGGTACACTTGCAGCTTTTGGAGTCTTCGGTCCGAATAGTACATCATGTCCTCGAAGATGGCGAGAGCGTGTGGATGCTGCACGAACTTCGAGGAAGAGAGCACTTGAGTTCTGCCGCTGCCGTCGTAGTTCACAAAGTCGATGAAGTCGAGCTTCGAGTCGGCGAAATAGACACGGTTCGTCGTGTAGTCGAGGGCGATGGTGTTCGGCCAGTAGATCTTGGTCTTGACGATGATCTGACGGTCGGTTCCGTCCATGGAGGCTCTCTCGATGCACGGATTCTGTCCCCAGTCCGTCCAGAACATGACTCCTTGCCGCGGATCGACAGCGATTCCACGTGGCTGGCTGATGTTCTGATGGACGAGAAGAGTGCGCTGTCGCGGATCTTCGAGGTTAGCCACTTCGATGGTGTTCAGCGAAGAGTCCACCCAGTACAGATTCCTGCCGACCCAATCGAGAGCGATTCCCTCGGTAATATCGAGTCCACTGGAGATGAAGACCCTAACGTTGGTTCCGTTTCGTTCGGCAGACAGGATCTTTTTCTCTCGGATGTCCGACCAGTAGATCCGGTCGGTCAGACTGTCCCAGGCGAGTGCAATCGCGTTCTCAACGACGGCTCCGAACGTGTGCCAGTTGTCGAGTTTGTGATCACTGTAGTAGATGCGGTTTCTGTTGGACACGTAGATGCGCGTGTCCTTCACGTTCTCGTGCACCTTGCACGTTCTCTTGTCGGCGTCCAACTCGTATCCGTCGTCGCAAGAACACGAGAAGCCGTGCTTCTCGTCCTTACACTTCTGCGAACAACTGCTCGGGTCGAGGCACTCGTTCTCCGGTTCGCATTTGGTTTTGTTCACCAGCTGAAAGCGAATATGAAATGGTCATTTCTAGTAAACTGAGCTCACCTGCTCTCCGAATGGACAGCTGCAAATCGGGCCGTTCGGACTGTTGTGGCACTTGAAAGAGCAGCCGGCTCTGTCTGCGGAGCACAGATCTCGAGCACATCTTCCGCCCTCGTCCGTTCCTCCTGGACAGTGTCTCTTTCCGTCGCAGAGTTGGTGCAGTGGGATGCACGTCTCTGGGTCGTTCTCGCAAGCGACCTGCTCAAACGGACACTTGCGGACGTTCATCGGCGCCTTGCACCCTCTCTCGGCCGACTCATCCGATCCGTCTCCACAGTCGTTCTCTCCGTCACACAACCAGTTCTGAAATCAATCACTCTCACTCAGTTGGAAGATCGGGAACTCACGTTGAGAATGCATCTTCCGTTGCCGCACTTGAACTGATCCGTCTTGCACTGTCTGTTGTTCGTGCATCCGAACTTTGGCTCATCCGAACCATCGTCGCAGTCCTGCTGTCCATCGCATTTCCAAGAGGACGGAATGCACAGACCCGAAGAGACGCACTTGAACTGATCGGAAGTGCACGATTCGGTGTTCACAGCACACGAGTCCTCGTCGGAGCCGTCTTCGCAGTCACTCTGTCCATCGCAATGGTTTCTCAGCGGAACGCATTGCCTTCCGTTCGCGCATCGGAACTGCAGGGCAGAGCACTGCACCGGAGGGCACCTCTCCTTGTCCTCGTCCGTTCCATCGTAGCAATCGTTGTCTCCGTCGCACAACCAGTAGATCGGAATGCATCTGCCGTTGGCACACGAGAATTGGTTGGCAGCACACGTGGCGTTGCCGCACAGCTCGATCTTCTCATCGGATCCGTCTCCGCAGTCGTTGTCACTGTCGCACTTCCATTGTTCGGGGATGCAGCGGTGGTTGTCGCACTGGAACTTCTTGGCCGCACAGACCGGTTTCTGGCCGTCTTTGCAGTACTGCACGTCTTCGTCCGAATAGTCTCCACAGTCGTTGTCTCCGTCGCAACCGTACTGCGCCGGAATGCACTTCTTCGTGTTGCGGCACTTGATGGTGTTCTCGGCACACACGGTCTCGTGGAAGCACTTGTCTCCCTTCTCGTCCACTTCGTCCGACTCGTCGAGACAATCGTTCTCTCCGTCGCACTTCCACTCCTTCGGAATGCACCGCCCGTTCTTGCACTGGAACTGCGTCGAGTTCGAAGTGCACAACTGCTCGATCTGTTCCGATGGATCCTTCTGACAGCTGTGGTTGTTGTCCTTGTTGATCTTGAATCCCTGCCGGCACGCGCACTTCGCCTCGAGCTCATTCGGATTCGACTCTGAAGGCGTGGCGAAGCAGAGCTGGGTGCACTGCGACGCACGACACGGGTGTTCCCTCGAGTCGTCCGGAATAGGCTGGTTCTGATGGGAGCAGGCCTTGAGCGAAAAGATTGATCTCTCCTGCAAACACACCAAAATAACACCCCGGCTGACCGGTAAAACAAGCTTACGTCGGCTCCGAACTCTCTGATGATCTTGCTGCCGCCGCCGTTTTTCTTGTGCACTCGACGGATCGAGTACGGTCTCTGGTGGACGTAGTAGATGTACTCGTTCATGATTGTGATCGCCACCGGAATAGGGCTCTCCGCGTCGATCTTCACGACGTTCTTCCCGTCAAAGTCCATGCAGGATATGGTCTTGAGGAGGGTGTCTCCCCAGCACAGACGGTTCTCGGTGAAGTCGATGGCCATCTCGGAGGGACGGCCGAGAGTGGTGTTGCGGATGACTTGGCAGTTGGATCCGTCGATGTGGCACCTGAAAGAGTGGTTGTCATGAGATGTTCATTCGTTGAGCCTCACCTGTAGATGGCTGCTGGTCGAAGGGCCTCTGCGTAGAAGAGGATTCCCTTCCACGGGTGGACTACAACAGAAACAGGATCACGGAGCTCCGTGATGAGTTGTCGGCGGACGAGTTCGTCCGGATGCACCAGTCCCGTCTCTCCGATCTTGACCACTTCGAGACTGTTTCGGATGTTGTCCACGTAGTACAACTGTTTGCTGATCCAGTCGAAAGACATTGAGAAGAGCCCGTCGTTATGGGTGACAAGCACCGGAGCGGCTCCTTCTCCATCGGGACGGATTCTGAAAGAGACCACATTTTGCTGCAGATGGAAGAACTTTGAAATGTTTACCGGTAGATGGTGTTATCCATGATGTCGGCATAGAAGAACGAGTTTCCATGCACATCACACTCCACTTCGAAGTACATTCCGATGCGTCTCTGCGAAATAGGAGAGATTGGCAGAACCGCCTCCGAGAGCGCCTTCTCATTCATCTCCGGGAAGATTCCACGCACGATTTTGTTGCTCGAGAAGAGCAGATAGTCGATGGAATCGATGCACCGCTTCCCGTTCACCAGCTTCTGTCCAATCGGGCAAGCGCACTTGTAGCCGACTCCGAAGCCTCCGTTGTCCTTCGAAAGGATGCACATCCCCTCGCAATCGGCGTTCGTGCACGGGTTCTCGATCTTCATCGCCAGACACTCACTGTGTCCCGGCCCCGGCTGGGCCATCGGGTGGTAGGCGGCGATGCCCATCGGGAACACGTTGTTCTCGGTGTTCGTCCACAGGATCTTCGTGTCCGAGCCGAACTTTTCGACTTGAATGACTCCCAATCGGGTCCAATCGGTCCAGTACAAGTATTGATCGAAGAGGGTGAGACCGAATGGATGCGGAACGACGTTCATTCCTTGAGCCACGATTCGGCGATCGTTTCCCTGGAAATTGAAGATATGGCCTAGCAACGGAAGACGAACAAACTTGATAATCGATGCTCTCGAGTCTGTCGACTTTCGGATCGACCCAGTAGACTCTCTTGGCGGTGATGTCGACGACGATTCCGGAGACTTGGTGAGTGTGGGTGTTCACAAGAGTCCGTCGGTTCGTTCCGTCCATAGCGGCAGCCTCGATTTTCAGTTGATTCGTGAAGAACATTTCTCTGGAACACGGGATTGTTTGAGAGATCGAAACCGTTTTAAACTCACCCTCTAAGTGGATCGAGGGCAATGTCGAGTGGCAGAGTGAGCCCATCGGCGAGAAGAACAGTTCTTCTGTCTCCGTCGTAGGAGGAGACGTCGATGCGTCTGGAGCCTGACTCGATGATGTAGAGAGTGTTTGTGATCCAGTCGACAGCCAGACATCGTGGATACACCAACGACTTCAGACTGAGCTTCTTGATCTGCGAGATCTCTCCCTCGTCGTCAACGTCGGCGCTGAACGCAGAGTGAGCGAGACGGTCCGTCCAGAACACCTTTCTGTCTCCGTAATCAAAGTCGATTCCGTAAATGAACTCTCCGGAAGCGAGCTTCTTTACTTCCTCATCAGGATTCTTCGGGTTCAACCGGTAGAGTCCCTCGCGTCTCGCGACGAAAAGTCGCATCTTGTCGGCGTTGTTCGACACGCAGTAACCTCTCATCGTCAGATTATCCTTTCCTGGTCCGTGCTCCATTTGCAGAGTGAAACAGTCTCCGAGACACGAGCATGTGAATCCCGGGCGATGGTTGGCGCACAGCTGGTCGCAGTAGCCGAATTCGGCGCATTCATTGATATCGGAACACGTTCTGTGGAAGCGGTCATCGAGTTTATAGCCGCTTGGACAGGTACATTCTCCTCCATGCGGCGATGGATGGCAACCTGCCTGACAGCCGAGGGACGGGCACAGGTTTTGCGCTGCAATCAACGACTCGTCAGTCACTTAATGGCCTTTCGAAACGACGATTAGTCTATGCACTCTCGACACTTTGATCTACGAAATCAAACAACTTACAACACTGCTGTTCGTCGGCTCCATCGGCACAATCTTTCGATCCGTCGCACAGTTTCAACTGGTCAATGCAGTGACCGGTTCCGGGGCAATTCCATTTTCCGGGCGGGCAACGGTACTCTCCGCATTCCTCCTCGTCCGAGTTATCTCCGCAGTCGTCATAGTAGTCACAGCGGAACTTTCGTGGTTGGCAACGTTTATTTTTGCATTGGAACTCATTGGCCGTGCACTTTTTGAATTCTGAACGTTCTAGTTTCGATTGGAAGAGAGACGGAGACTTACCGCAAGTGTCAGGTTCATCCGATCCGTCGGCACAGTCTTTCGAACCGTCACAAACCCACGACTTCTGGATGCACTGGGTCTTGTCGGCGCAGCGGAACTGATATTGGAAGCAGGCGGTGTGATTTCTGGAGCAAGAGTCCTGAAAAGACATTGGTGGGGGTACTGCTGTAGAATGCCGTCTCGACGGACCTTCTCGTCACTCAGATCTCTACAATCGTACTTTCCGTCGCACTTTTTCGACATATCGAAGCACTGTCTTCCGTCGGCGCACATGAAGACGTTCGGAGAACTGCAGTCGATTGCAGACGCCGCTGGAACAGACACATCCCTTGAGAATGCAGACAACGGGGGCAACAACTCACGACAGTCCTTCTCATCGGAGCCATCGGCACAGTCGGTGATGTTGTCGCATCGCTGGTACTCGGCGATGCAAGAGACGCTGTGCCACGTGTACGTATCACACTGCCACTGATCGGATTTGCAGCCGGGATGAGCTGCAAACGATTCGTGTGCTGGACGCCCCGGCGAGAGGGTCAACTCACGACAATCCTTCTCGTCCTCCCCTTCCGAACAGTCTCCCGATCCGTCGCACTTCCACTCCGACCGGATGCACTTTCCGTCGTTGCACCGGAAATCGTTCTCATTGCAGACCGCCGACGCAGTGTTCACCGACGCCGAGATGATTCGAGAGCGGACGGACGGCGGAGAGTCGACTGGAACGTTCTGTTTCTTTGCTTCCTCATCTTTCCCATTCAATGTTCCCAGATCGATACCAGTCAGATTGTCCACTCACACACACACACACCGCCAGACACAAATAGGACACTGGACACGGTGCGTTGGCCCTGCTGTTGGCCCGCAGTCAAGCCTGTTTTTCGTGTGGGCGCCAATTTGAATGATTGTTCGAAAACCGTGTGTAAACATCATCATTAAACTTGTATCATTTGAGGGAAGAAGAAGCAACTGACCATTTTCTTCAATTTACACACTTGAGGAAAAAGGAAGCGGCCGAACGAAAACAAATACTCTCTCTTTCCTTCTCTTTCTGATCTACGTCTTCCCATCGTCCCCCTAATCACTTTCTCTTGTTCTCGGAGGTGTGAAAACGGCACTTGTGCTGAGAGAGTCAATTAGTAGCTCTCAGATAGCGAATATTATCGATTATTTGTCCACTTTTGTTGGTTTGTTGTTCTAACTGACCGGCCCACAATTGAGACACTAGTCTATTTGTGCTTGGGGTGCGCGTGCAGTGCGTGCGGACAAAAGTGCGCGACCTCACGACCGAATGCTCACAATCTTTCCGGCGAACGCTTCTTGTCTCTAGCGCTTTTCGTTTTTTTTGCAGCAGCAGCAGAAGAGCAAGAGTCCCTCTCACCTTGTATGGAGTGAAACGACGACTGTCGAGTACTCGAGTCGGCCGTCGATACAGCCAACGCTGTGAATATGAGCAACCTCAGGATCATTGTGTGTATGTGGTTCAGATGGTATTCATTTGGGGGTGTGGATATTTGAGTTTTTGAAGAAAATAGTAGATGATGGGGGGTAGAAGAGGGAGGAGGCTGGGCCTGAAAGAACGAGTTTAAGATTGCTCCGATTGAAATTAGAGAAGCATCGGAGAGCGGGGATTCGAGAAGAATCGATAGGCGAGATAACGAGAAGGAGGAGGTGATCACGAGAAGAACCGCGCCGGCCGGTCATCTGCCAACCTGTTCAGGGATGACTGTCTAACTGATTAATGAATTTAACGATACGGTGGCGGTGGTGGAAGAGAACCGAAAGATGCCACGTCACTGGACCGAATGCCACAAATCACTCAAAATTGCAGTAAGAGACGGAGAGAGAGAGTGCTGACTTCGATTCGTACGGTGGGAAGAAGATGGTGGTAGTGTGGTGATGGGGGTGGCGAGACAAGACGGATTGAGATTGAAAACAGGTTTGGAAAGAGGGCTGGCCAGGCGGCCGGACGCGCAGAGGCAAGGGACATCTACAGATATGTGTATGTGTGTGTGTGTACAACCACAAAACAATCGGAGGGGGACCGAATTCTGATAAGGGAAAGAGGGCCTGGCAATCGAGGGGGGCGGAGGGCACCTCGACGCGGACGGTGGAGACGCGGAGGACAAACAGACGGCGGGCGGGAGAGTGGCGCGGCGAGTGCTCCGCCTTTGTTCCGCGATGGGCTCGACAAGATCGACTTGCTCAATGATGTTATCAAAGTGACTGCGAACACGTAATCGGTGGGTAGGAGATCAAAGATAGTTCTCGGGGGGACAATTGGAGGATTAGGGCGGCGACAGAAGGGAAACGAACACAATGGGTCAGGCAGTTGGTTCTTTAAAACTACAGTTAATGAATTAGTTAATCTCAGCCAATGGAAAGAAAGGAAGTAGCTGGCGAGGGGAAGGTCAGTGAAAGGTTCTTCCTCATCACAAGGAACAACTATTCAGAGATAACAACGAAACGTTCCACCAGAAGGCTCAAGAGGAGGAAACATTCAGCTAGTCTCACATCGTCTTTCGACTCCTCATCAACTAGATGGTACTGTCAGATAGCCATCCGCATGATATCGATCGTGCCAACGGATCGCCCTCTTCGATGTTATCTGCGGAGAGTGCCCTTCGTCTGCCTCGTTTTTTTTTTCTGTTCGAAGCGACGATGACGACGTGCGGTTTGATAATGAGCGGCGGAAATAGGACAAGTAGAGGACGAGATCGCCCGCGAGACACCGAGATGTGATAGCCTTCTCGTTCACTCTCCACTGTGTCCACCGACTGAAACTAACCACAGTTCAAGTTCGAGTTGCGTGCCGACGCATTCCGGTTCCTCGACCCCAATTATTATTATAGTTTTTGTTATTGCAACCTCCTCGTCGGCCCGCTGACAACTGTACTGTTTTTGCCAGTGGTCTAACACACGATGTACCTTCTCTTCTACTTCTAACAAATCGAATTAAACAGACAAAAAAGTGGTGGTGGCGAGAGGAGGAGTGGGGGTTTCGGAAGAGAGACTTCTTCTGTGGAAGGGAGGCGAAGTCGACGGCCTAGGACAGGGGCAAACGGTGTGTCGGGCCGGCGGCGGGACGTGATATGCGCGACCCAGTTAAGGACGCCCGATGTCCCCCCACCTCCCCCCGACAGACCGCCCGCCACGACGAGCGGATTGCGCGTTTATCGCGCCGTTCTCATCGTTTCAGCACCGTCAGAATTCGATATCTTTATTTGAATTTCAACCCAACAACATGTGTCCGACGCGGTTTCGATTGCGACGGATGTAGTGCTGAAGGGCACGAATTCGCTGATGACGTCGAGTACGCGTTTCGATGAACTCTCGGGCGACGGCGTCTCGAGCCGAACGGTTCTTGAGCAGCTGAAACGAGAATGACGTTGAACTTTGAGCTGAAGGCTCTGCGCTGTTTGCCTGATAGAAAACATTGTCGTGATCTGAGAAGTCGTTTGACAGCAGGGGCACTTGGATCCGCTGAGTGGGTTTCTCCTCGGACGCCTGAGGTACCGAGTGAAGGCTTATGAACCCCCGACCGACCAACCGATCGATGAATCTGCAAATGGAGTTGAGTGCCCGGAGAGAGGGAACTTCGAACCTCTCGTGGTCAAAGACTGAAATGGCGAGACAGGCGCCGCGAAGGAAGAAGCACTCCAAGGGCACGCGGCTGAAATGAACTGAATGGGTGACGGACGACGTCTGATCTATGGACCGGACATCATCTGATTACGAAAACAAACGCGTCTTCGTGAAAAAGAAGACTGTAACCGAAACAACAACGGATGATGATGATGTCATCGGATCCAAAGATCAAACACAAACATTTCGAAAAGCTGCTTCCACTGCGGACGCGTCGATTGCGGCATTGGGTTCGTCGTCGGAGAATCGAATTTGTTCGACGGAAACAGTATCTTGGGGAACAATTCGAGACGGACGAAGTAGTCGACACGATCGGATAACACGTCGATCCACTCGATCGGAGACATCTTGACCACTGAAAACTCGAAGATGCATCGGAAAGAGGGGGAGGAAGGACGGACGTTTGATCTGAATGCAGACTGTCTCCTCGTCGGCCGTCTTCGTGTACGATATGTGCACGTCGACGTGTGGAGCATTCCCGAAATGAGTTCTGTCGATTTTCTCACACAGAGAATCATAATAAGACAGAATGAGGTCTTTCGTGGAGAAACTATTCAAATGCAGGTCAGAGAGCAGTTCGATGTCCTTCCGATCGTCGATTTCCAGAAACTCGTAGATGTATTTGAGGGCAATCTGAGACAGTTCTCATTTCATTCGAGAACCAATGACTCACATAAATGTTACTGTAGTACTCGGCCGGTTGCTTCTGTTTGATGTTCTTCCGTATCTGCGATTCCAAAGATGCGGCAAAGTGTCTGGTGGAGAGATTGAAGCAACTGAAAGAACAATCAGTGCTAAACTATCGATGATTGAGATCACTTTGGGAGAAGAAGACATCGAACGTCGTCGACGAGTCCATAGCAGCATTCGAGAATACTCTCGAGCCGTTCGGCCGCCGTCACCTCCCTCATGTACGATTTCTGGAGGGAGGGACTCGAGTGGAAGAAGCTCGCCAATCCGCCGTTCGACTCTTTCCCGTCGGCACACAAGTTCTTTGCGATCTTCATCACTATGTCGGTTTTCAGAGAGACAAACTGCCGCAAGAGCGTTGAAATCTGTTCTTCACACGTGTCCCTCGTCGACTTCAGAAGCCGAATCGAAGTCGTTCTCACCGCCGCCAGCTCCTCTGCGTCCACGAACTGAACATGTTCCTGTGCTCCCTTACCGTCCTCTTCCTCACCTCTTCCACCCTCTGAAATTGGGCGAATCGTCTGTAACCCTCTTCCACGAAACACATCGCCTGTTCGATTCCGTTCGTCGCCCTCACCAGTCTCGACGCCTTCTCTTCGTGGTTTCTGATTGCTTCGCTGAACAGTTTCTTTGCGTACGCATTGATGTTTTGACACATTATCTGAAACGGATAACTGTTCTCCAATCCTTATCAATGATCAAATATTACATTGACAACTGACGTGGAACAGATGACGAGGTGCTGTGGGAACGTGAATTCGAGTCTCGCCATGTCGTCTGATATCCCTTTCTGAATGCACAGAAACGAATAGAGACCGGCCGGAAGAGGTCGCCTCGCTCCGTACTTGACCGAATCGCCGTCTTCGTCCAAAGTGATCGTCCTCTCGACCATCTGCAGAGTCACTTCCCTCCACGAGTACGTCCAGAAGACGCACACATCGGTGAACCATTCCTCGAACTGGAACAGTTGGCAGTCTGCCAGTCGGAACGCCTCCACCATGCTCAGCAGGTTGCGGAGAGTCACGAACAGTCGCATCGTCGTCTTTGTGAAGTTCTCGAGTTCTGTCGGATTGCGAAGGTTTATCACATCCAACTGGCTTCTCATCGACGCCCTCACAGACTCCGCCAGCGCTCTGTCTAGTTTCATCATCGCAGAACAGATGTAGTTGATTTCGAACTGATGGAAGAATATGTAGTAGGACTGGCTCTCGTTGCTCAACGAAGTCCAAAGACTCTGGACCGAGAGGCAGATCTCGTGGAAGTTCTTTTCCCGGAGGGTCTCTCCGAAACGGAATGCACTGTTCTCTAGCAGTTTCTTCAGTTCCGCAGAGAGAAAAGTGGACGGAGTGGCGAGGTTTTCGAGTTCATCCCACACCTGAAGGACACAAACGTCGGCGATCAGTTTGAGCGCCGCGTTGATCGGTTTGAGACGGGCGGGCGAGACGGGCGGGAAGAATTGCTCCGACGCGAAGGGCTCGAGGATGCTCCGGATAGTGTTGCAGGTGCAGTCGTTGAGATAGACGAGTGCTGGATTCTGAAGAGAGAGAGGGATGACGAGAGAGAAAGAGAGAAACCGACCAGGAGGGAGTGATGCAGGTCGACTTCGGGTTCGCAAGCGCTCATTTTAAGGTTCACATCGGCCAGCGCCTTCTCGTCGAGTTTCTGAATGAAATGGCTCTCTTATTGTTTTTTTTCCAACTGAACCACACCTTCATTTCATCGTCCCACACAAGAAAACATGTCATTTCACTGAAATAGTTCCAGAAATTAATATCGAACTCGTCAAGAATCGTTGACAACGCACGTTACTTTCAGAACAAAAGAGGGAATTTCGAAGAAGAACGCGACCGAGTAGAACATTGAGAACGTCGGATCGCCGAGGTTTCCATCGTAGAATTCCGTCTGAAAAACGGCGTGCGTGTCGTGGAAACCGCCCTCGAAAACCTCTGTGTGCTCCGCCTGCCACTCGTGAAAACTCCTCGTCATCTCGAGAAAATCGTCGAATTCCAGACTCTGAATGAGGCCCCGATGATCGTTTCGAACGAGTTTCATCTCGAGCATCACACTCCTCCCGCCGCCCAAATTGATGTGTTTCCGAACGGCGACGTCCAGCGGAAACACGCCCACCTTCAACTCATCCAGATTCTTTTTATCCGAGAATGTCAGTCTGAAAGTGGGGAATGAGGAGCAATTGGTGACGGAGAGCAACAACTTTTTGAGAAGGGAGGCGCTTCTCGAGAGTCCCTTCTTGCTCTGTCCCTCCTTCTTCGGACCCAATCCGAACTTCAACGACACTTCCTTATTGGATATCTCTCTGAATCTTCGCAAATGAACCAGAATCTCTCTCTCTCTCTTAGACTCACATCCTCGTCGTTCCGCCGTCTGATTTCACGGGATGCTGTCGGCAGACGTCTGTTCTGAACGTCTCGATGGTCTCGGTTCTCAAGCATCTCACCTACTCCAACGTGTACACGTGCACATTTTCCACGCAATTCGACGAGCCGACCGGCCGCAATTCGAGGGTAAACGTTTGCTGAAACAGTCGTCACCGACGCAATGACATTTGCTCTGAATGACTCACAAACGACTCGCATTTCTTTCGTAGCGCCCGTAATTTGTCTCTTATTTTGAACACCTGCAGATGATTTCAGAGTGTGAGGGACAATCATCAGGGACAAACCTCTGCGAATCGGTCGAGAATCGAGTCCAGATGGACGGGATCCTCGGAGAAACTGATCGACAGCGCCGCACAAATCGATTCGAGCGCCTCTTCCCTCATTCCGGCGACTGATAAGAGAGAGTCGCCGGGACTCCTTTTAAGACATACACACACACACGTTTGGACTTTTGAATTATTAATCATTTATAAAATAGAGACATTTGGTTAAAACGTTGTAATCACAGAACCGTGTTATGTACAAGGAACTCCGTATGATTGAATTGAAATGGCGAATGGAAGCCTACCGTAGGGGGACAAGGACAAGCAATTTGAGAACAAGGGAACCGGGCTCGAAAGTGATGACATGAATTGATGGAAAGTTGGGGGGAGAGATAAGAAAAGTGGTGGCGAGTTTAGTCTGTTGCCCAGCTGGTCGATGGCTCTTGGGCGAGTCGCGAGTGGTACTTGCGTTGACGTCGGACCGGGTGCTTGATCGTCTCGTACATCTCGTCGCAGGAATCTTCGTCGCCGAGCTTCGCGTGGT
Organism: Caenorhabditis macrosperma; assembly: GCA_963932285.1. Lineage (NCBI taxonomy): Eukaryota > Metazoa > Nematoda > Chromadorea > Rhabditida > Rhabditidae > Caenorhabditis > Caenorhabditis macrosperma. The sequence goes on from OZ010622.1 coordinate 7,632,634, forward strand.
CGTACGGAGCGGTGACTTGCTCGGCACGCTCATCCCATTGCCAGACACTCGTCACTCCGTCCCACTGAAAATAAGAAAATTAAATTAGAAAAGGTTATTCAGAGAATTCCGAAAGACTTTAGAGAAACTAAGGACATGAACATCAGCATCAGTTTTGGACACCACTGGATACTAGTCCTCTCCCTCTTTCTCTACACTCTCTGAAAGGCAGAGTGATTCTAAAAACAAGGAAGCGAGGGGAGAGAAATGATGACAAATAAGACTGCTGCTGGACACTTGGCCCCTGATCTGTGGTCGTTCAGAGCTCAACGAAAACGATGATTGGTACTCACCGAACTGCTCGCGATTTCGTTCTCCTCCGGATGCCAATCGCACTCTCTCACAACGCCAATGTGACCTTTCAGTCGTCGACTCACCATTCCAGTCAAAATGTCGTACACTGAACACGGAAACCGTTAACAAGCAATTGATGGCTACTCTACTCACCGACAACTTCGCCTCGGGCGCATCCCGTGTAAATGTAGCGTCTTCCGGTACGCTCCGGTGAGAACTTTGCTCGGACTAGTGTGTGCAAGACGCTGTGTCCACGCAATGTCATCACGGAAGTGTCTCCGGCGCACGGCTGACAGAGGCCAGGTGGTGCCGGCTGCCACCGGTAGTCCCAGTGCTGACTCTGAACGCACGAACGTGTGGCTTCCTATAAACAATTGGCGACCGTCACTATCAGCACCTATTCTACGAAAAACAACTCACAATGCCGATGTTGTTCGAGAATTTGCGCAAGTCCCACACTTTGACCGTTTGATCTTTGCTGTTGCTGAGCAAGTAACGCTCGTCCTGGCGCGAGTCGACGAATGTGACTCCGTCGCGATGGCCAGCGAACACGCCGACTGGTTCGACGTCTCCGTCGGACCACGCACGTTTGTCCCACACCTTCAATGAGGGACATGTAGCAGATATACCGAAGGGTCCTCGAATACCTTAATCAGTCCATCGTCTCCAGCACTGTAGATCAAATTGGATCCCTCGTCTGCGTAGCAAACCGAGTTCACATCGTCTTCGTGGGCGTTGACAATCGTTCGGATTCTCCGCCGCTGTTCGACGTCGAACACGTGGATACAGTAATCCGATGTTCCGCAGACAATCTGTCGACTGTCATCCGAGAATCTCACACAGAAAACGGCGATTTGACTGGAAAACCAAACAATAGAAACAGATCGGCGAGGCGAGAGAGGGAACTCACTGTTGCACGTGCTCTCCCAATTCGATCGGAACCCATGTCATGTTCTGTTGTTCGTCGGTTTGGTTGAGTCTGAAATGAACTCGTTGGAGACGTCAGTCAGCGCCAGCCACTCACTTTCCGAGGAAAATCTGATCTCTCCACGTGGAATAGCAGATGACGTCGCCGTCTTTGCTCACTGCTGTATCCAGAATAGACCAGCTGCACGCGTCGACGCGAAGTTCGTTACACTGGAAGTACCGCGACGAGTACTTTGACTTTCTCGTGTTCTTGTGGTAGAAACGGATCTTCTCATCTGAAAACAGTCCGAAATTCGTCGCCGATTCGGGGGAGCTCCACTCACCTTGACTCGAAACCACAAGTTTCCTTCCATTCTCAACGTATTGGATGCAAAATGTCTTCGTGGGCACTTTGTCGACTCTTTTCTTCCGGTTCGGCAGGTACGAATTGACGATTTGAGCTTCAGTTCGGTTGCTCATCGGTCTGGTTCCTTTTTTGATATCTCGGTCTAACAGCAAATGAGGGTTCGAGGCGGAACCGGAAGGAACGCATCGGGAGGAGATCTCTCGCCGGAGGTTGCCGCAGCTCTGTAACGACGGATCCTCTGATGCGGCCATTACATCCGAGTGGACCCCCAAATGATTTGTCATCCACTACCATTTGACTGTGTGGTCTGACCTCACATCGGGTCAAGAGGTCAGCGGAAGAGTTTTTGAAAAGAAGACGCCTACAGACTACATACTACGGACACATGATTTCCATTGTGATCTGTGCTCTCGTACCTGTGGATCTCCGATTGTGCACCGACCACTGAACGCGATCTGCTGCTCTCTCTCGTACATTTGCCGCTCTTCCTGGCGGGTCATCTGCGGACATCTGTCCTCGTCGTCCGAGAACTCAGAGTCGCTGTCATTCCGATTATTGTGATTCTGAAAATAAGAGAAGAGTAGATGGAGGCTCTCAAGGAAGGCGGATTATCTGATTCATCCTCTCGTCGCCAAGGGAACTAGTTCTCATAATAAGTGTGTTCTCGTTGTTTCGTGTAGCCTCCCGCGAGAGAGAGACACGAGGGTAGTGTGTTTCAGGTGAGTGATGTAACAGACCACACGGGTTGCGTCAAATATCTCGATTACTGCCTATATTGTTAGCTGACTGCTCAATGAGAGAGAGAGAGATGCAAACTAAAAAGATACTGGAGGGGAGGAGTCGCCGGACGACGAGCGGACGGGTACTGTAGTCGAATTGTCATCACGACGGGGTTGAGGAATTCCAAAGAACATGGAACTTTTGTGGTTTGTAGCTTGTTTCGGTTTCAGTTCGGATGCAGTCTAATGATAAGCGATCTCTTCTGTGTTCTAGCAGCTTTACGAGCCAAAAAGTGACTTGTTTGTTTTTGTTTACATAGTCGAGTTCTACGCATCAGCTGATCATTCTTGTTTTTCTACACTCGGACCGTATCATATTTTCAGCCTCAATCGCACCAAAGCATAGGCATAAACGGTTTTCGGATCAATCAATAGCGACGCGAGCGAAAGAGACTATACTCTAGTGATAGACACAGACACAAACTTCCGCATCAACTTTTGTTTGGATTTCTCATTCGAATCGAGTGCAAACCGAAACCAACTCACCCTTTTCAGGCTGGCATTCTTTTTGAAAGGCATGCTTTCTCGGGAATCGATTTAGTAAGATAACCAGGGCCTATAAGGAAGGGGGAAGAGTATGAGGACACCGACAGGGGAATGGCGGAGAGAGGGAAAGACGCTAGAGGGTCAGTGTCGCGTGGTGTCTGCGTCTCGCTGATCAGCGCCTCTTCGACGATTGGCGCGATCGGAGGCGATGGCGCCGCCTCTGTTGGAGAGAAGAGAATCAGTTGATTCGTCTGTGTCTCTCTCCAATGTGTAGTGATGACAATTCGCAAGACATAACATACGATAGTGTTCGCACAATGATCTCTCCCGAATTACTATCACAACTTTTTGTCTGTCTCTCTGTCTGATCATCATGTTTTTTCTTTGTGGTCTAAGTAGTTTCAAGTTTCAAACGAGAAGTCATATACAGTAGTTTATGACTCATACTGTATGACGTTTCTCACCGGTTTCATCCTTTCCAGAGCCACGATTTCAGCGGCGATGCGAACGGAGTAGGAGGGGTTCGAAGATTGCTCTGAAATACTTTCTCTGTCTATCTGTCATCTTCTTCTTCTTCTTCTTCTTCTTCTTCTTCTCATCTTCTTTTCATCTACACTTCTGACGACAAAACGTGTTTTGTAGTGTATGTGACTTGCGACAAATCCCGGGGTTCTCACGTGAACGTACCTCTAGTATTGAATTCTATGAAGCGGTTCGGTTTGCGGGCGAACAGGAACGAGTCGAATCGGAGAAACGTCGACGTTAACCAGTTGCCCATCCGAGCATGTGAAGACTGAAACGAGACTCGTTGAGCATTTTGTCAGCACGAGCGGAGGAGGCAAACTACAGAGAAAAAGAGTGAGATAGATGGAGGGGCGAAAGTCATCAAAACACGAGAAATTGATGACAAATGAGCTAGAGGACGTCTGATCGATTCGAGGGAAACTGGTGGGTCTGTAAGGAAGAGCTGCAGCCGAATGAAGAGGGGTCTTTCAATTTCGATGGTAGCGGACGATCGACAACACACACGGACGCAAACGTGACTTTGCCCACTTTCTGTTTCCCTTTTCAACCGAAGCATCAGCCGACTGACACTGGCGTCTCTTTCTTCGCTCCACCCGGCTGCCGGTACCACTTCCAAGGGAAATAATTGAACTTTGACTCCAGACGACGGAGCTGCCTATTCGAGAGAGAGAGAGAGACACACAGACACACAAAGAGAAAGTGGACGAAAATCGATAGTCGATAAAACACATGATGACATTAACGTCGCGCGCGCCCCGAAGACACATAAGAACCACAAATATTCAAGCGGAGAACGCGTAGCCGGTCTCTGAATCTCTCGGGATGTTACGCTCTCTCTCTGGATGATGACAATTCGATGGTGGTGGTGGCTAACTGCGAAAGTGGAGAGGGAAAAGAGGAGAAGACGATAGAGTGTACGAATGGGAGAGACATCAGCCTACGGCGTAGTCGACGAAGGAGGAGGCGAAGGGGCAGAGAAGCGGCAAAAACGACTGACACGAGGCGGTTGGATACCGCTAGACACCCTTTTCTAAGAAAGGGATCGTTCAGACCATTCCGTGTGTCCGAGTCATTTGTCATTCAGTTCAAAGATTCAAAAAATATATATAATCTTTCCCGAAAGGTGAAAGCATGAAATAAAAAAGTTCATCTGCTTTTTATTACCGATCAAGATTCTAAAACGAAGAAATAATTCATTTATATTACATTAGTGTTAAAATGGAAAATATTAGACCAGTTAACTGCAGTTGGCGGAAAGTTTCAGAGATACTAGTGAAGGTGCATGAAATGGAGCTTATTCGCCCGTTCAACGAGTCCTACCCGAACATTGATTAGTGCCAATAGTTACGTCGCTGTCTTTTCGGTGCGGACCTCGGAACCGCATTGGCAATCTAAAGACAGAAGTGATTGAATTGAATATTGGCTGAGAGACGAACTCTATTCGGTAACCCAAATTGCTGGGAATGCGACGGTCCTGGTAATTGAAGCGACGGTCCTTCTTGGAATTGAAGCGGCGATCCTGAGAATTGAAGCGAGGGTCCTCCTCGGAATTGAGGCGGCGATTCTAAGAATTGAAGCGACGGTCCTCCTTGAAATTGAAGCGGCGGTCCTGAGAATTGAAGCGACGGTTCTCCTTGGAATGGGGGCGGCGGGTTTGGCAAGAGAGCAGATCGCCTCCGTTTTTTACTATAACTCATAGCCATAGAGGGCAAGTGATCTCTCCAGCTTGAATGAATTTCGGCGATCTAGAGCAATAAGGTAAATTGGAAACGATGGATTTCAAAAACCTTCCGTCTAATTTTTTGAATGTCCTCTTGTGAGAACATCGCCAGTTCCGCCGGCATTTCACGGAATGCTTTGGCTATCATGTTCACACGATCATAATTTTTCATGCCAAACTTGTGCACCATGAGTAGAGTTCTCGCTCGCACAATGAATTCCTCAACGGGCATTAGTTGGGACTTCGCATACCGGATCGCATTCCTGTAAGATTCCAAAGCGGCTTTGCGAACATCTTGCTGTAAATAACTTTATGGTTGAATAGAACACTTATTGAGTTCTTACATGAACCCGTTCGTTCAAATGCTTATCAGCGTTTATATCTTTCAGGAAGCTGAGGGCAACGGTGAATTTTGGTGTACGGGTTTCGCGACGGCTGCAAGACGAAATAATTGTTCCAAAACAATTGACATCAGCACATACACTTTATCTTGAATTGCAAGCGGCCATTTCGATGTCACAGTCTTTTTCAATCTCCATGCTGTCGTGAGATGTCCGAGAAGAAGTTGTGTCATATAGCGTGTGGCAACCGCATTCCAATGTACTCCATCCTTGCTGCAAAAGAGGAAATCTACACGAATTGAGAAACCTGACGAACATTCTGAAAGGTGCGTAGCTGGAGGATCTGCAGTGGAATGAAATATCGAGCACATCAAATCCAGCCTCGCGAACGATTTGCGCTGCTCGGACGTTGGCATCTAGCAGTCGCGCTCTGATTTCGTCAAAGGTGAGATGCTGATTTGACATGAATCCTCGTTCCACCTCTGGACTAGTGGATGGGGGAAAAAGGAGCCAGATGACCTAAACGATGGGGCACTCTTAAATACTTCGATCAGTAATTACAGTTGATGTGGGCGGAAGCAGAACTCTCATGCGTCGGCAGAACATGGCGATTCGGTTGAAATACTCCTCAGCGACATTGATCTCTTCAAGTAACTCTCCGGGTCTATTTTTATCACTAATGTGCCGAGCGGTGTGTCTAGCCGGAAAGCGAGAAACGTCCCAGATGGCAGAGTTGACGATGACCAAGTCAGGTCTTTCGTTAGTCGCCTCGATCATCAGACACGTCTTGTCGAGCTCTTCTCTCATTGCACGATTCGTAAAGAAGTACTGGATAAGGTGGCGATTCGACTGAAATTCACGTGCTTGCCGGAATACTCGGTTAGCTTCCAACTCAAGGAAATCAATCTGAATATGCCATGTCAGTCACTACCGTATGTCTCAATTGAACCTGTTTGTCTCCGTAGAACGAGTTTTCGTTAGTGACGCGGAGCTCATATGGTCTACAGAGATCTCCGGTTTGAATCAGTGCAAGCATGTCCTTGTACATTGCTCGAACAACTAAAAATGGGTCGTTGAAATGGGAGCGAAAGGAGAACGAACGCGAGTCTCCAATGAACATGACGTGTTTATCTCGGAGAAGGGTTCGAGTGATTCTGGAGTTGTACGGAAAGTAGTTGGCGTTCAAAAAATCTCGATTTCCTTCAGAACTGAAAATTGAGTTTTTCAGAGTTTAGTAGTTTTTGTTCATACATCATTTGAGGCCACTCATCTCTTCCTTTATGCCGTTCTTTTCGAAAAGCGAGGAGCTCTTCGATGAATTCTTTATCGGGAATTTCCATCTAGAACCAACAAATGATTTCAGAATAACAATGCAATAGAAACGGATTATAAAGTAATGGATCTGGTAACATTATACCGATTTTTTCATGAAAACCATTTTAAATGAAATAGTTTATTATTGCAATTTATAAATTTCGTGGATTATTTACAAGTCGTTGAATAGCATTTTCTTCTGAAATCGTTATTTTGGGGCATTTACTACTCCGATCCGATTGAAGAAACGCTATGAGCTGAAAGAAACTTGTTCTATTTAATAATCAATTCAATACATACACGAGAACAAAACGATATGGCGACTTGAGAATCCTCCTCAGAAGCGTACGCCGAAGGCGTTTCTGAACTCATGCAGTGGATGCTCCGGACTACTTCGGCCAGTTTATCACTTGTATCGTCCAATTTTTCCATTTGTCTCTGCACTGCTGCATTTAATTTCACCTGGAACATGTTTTTTGATACACGTTGCTGAAAATGTTTTACCTTCAATTCGGGAAAGAAACCATCTGTACTCGCCACCTTTAACCGCAACTTTTCCGTCCTTCGAACTGATTCTTCTGCGGCTATTAACTCTTTGATACTTGAATCGATTGACTCGATCTCTTTGGAAAGTTTAATCAATCCGAGCATGACGTTTCTAACAAATCACAATGCTAATAAACTTATTTTCTTCCTTTCAACTTCAAGTTTTGTTCAAATGGAAAAGGTACCATTCGCGATGGGGCGCATTAGCTGACGCTTACGAAAACATTGCTCGTAAAAAGTTGTAAAACGAAAGTTTATTATAATAGGTGAGAAGAAAAATATTTGAATTGAGGGTGTGCAGTTTTTGGAAATGCGATAAAACGGTTTAAGAATATTTCAATTTCGACCATCTTCATGGCAGCTTGTGAATCTGGAAAAACGCTGTTTCTTCAACTCTATCGTTTGATAAGATTACGATTTCGATCAATTCGTCGATGGGAATGTTGCGGAATTTTTCAGGATAGCATCGATTCGCTGTTTGAACAAATTTCCTGACGTGCTCATCCGGACTGAATTTCACACATTGCGCTTCCTTATGAATAGCAGACCTACATTTCTGATGTAATCAGCTGAGTATCCTCTTCAGATTCGACGGAATGCTTATGAGCGTGAAGAGCCACATTACGAGATGAGAAGAATCTCATTCCACAGACGGTGCATTTATACCGGCACCTGATAAATAAATATTTGAAGCTTTTTGACAGTACTCACAGGGAAACGTGCACTTCGAGTACATGAGAGCAATATTCCTCTAGTGATGAAAAGTGAGTCACATCTGAACACATGTCGCACATATCTACATCAGAAAATTTCATTCTCTTAGCAGATCCCGCGAAGATGCTTTCTCTACTAGATGACGTTTTAGCTAAATATAAATACGTTTCAGATAACTTATTATCAAACAAACGAGTGACAAGAACAGTCGAGAGCAATGTTTGAGAAATGCTTTCGACTGTCGAGTTCACAGCATGAATATCTTCTGCAGGCACCGGCTCGACAACTTCTTCTTTCACTTCTCTATCAGATAGTAATTGCTGAGGCGGCTCTATCGCTTCTTGCTCTTCAATTTTCACTTCTCTCACTGCATTCAAACTTCGCGAGCGAATCTCGACGAACTGCAAAGTTTGTGAAAGTCAGAGATAATATTCTACTTACCACAACGTCGTCATTTTCGTCGTCTTGCTGAACTTCGAGGCTTCGTAACGATGGCTGCTGAGCCCCAGGACTATGGTCGGCCAACCTCGGCTGCTCCGAATTGGTAGCACATTTCAGCATTACTGGCAGTGAACATTGATTCGCAAGAGAAATACTAGCGGATGTAGTGACAACTGGAGCAGCCGGCATGCAGACAGCGAATTCCGAACAGTGGCATTCTGTCGATGCGACGGTTTTCTCAGGCTCCGAATCAGTCTGGCAACTTGTCTCGTTGCAGACAACGTTATCAGTTTCGCTTCCAGTGTCTTTTTTACCAACCATGAAATCGGTCTGAACATACAACACACGTGTTTCAGGAATCGCATCGACTTCCGCATTAACAGTTTCTGGGCCGACCTGTTAAATAACATAGAAACCGATTAAAAAATGAATATGTGCAAACCTGAACCCCAAATGAATTTCTCTCAATCGCATTGTCTCTAAGCTTCCGATCCAACGAAATCAATTCTTTGAAAGACGTATGTACAACGAATGTCGGTCGAGTGTCAAACTAAAAAAGAAATTATCACAGGGAATGTGCTTCAAAAATACATCAACTTGATTCTTCAATCTCAAAAATTCGCATCTTCGAAGAATAAAAATGATGGAAATGTTCTGAAATTTCATCAAAGAGTGTTTTTTGTCCAGGTTAACATACGCAGTCATCGTTGGTACAACGAAAGCAGTTTTTTTCAATGAGATATGCGTCGAATCTGTAGGCTTCCTGAAAATTTAAAACAGGCTGAGCAAATCATTCGCGATTCATACCAATTTGGCAATCAAGCTCGAGTTTGCTTGTTGGCAGTCGGGATGTTTACCGTGAGTTAAACTCACAAAAACTCTTTCGCTAACCATTCTTAATTACATAAATTGTGAAATTAAACCAAATACACGAAGGAAAACATATAAAAGTACGGTGAAATTTGGAAACTCCGCGGCTTCGCGAAAAAGTTGTTTTTGAAAAAGCAAAAACATTAAAGGCACACAACTTAAATCGACCCGAATATCACACCACGCCAGCCTACAGTAACCCAAGTGTCACCTTTTTGGGTTTTCGAAAACGTTTTTCACTTGCGCGGTGTGTTTTTTGAAAATAGTTTTTTGTTTTCTGACAGCGCCTAGGTATAGCTAGGTGGCAATTCGAAATCGCAGTCGCAATCCACGGTTGATGTGAGAAAAACTATTGTGTAATAGCATACCGTTGTATTTTTCAACCTTCCACTTCGAATACCGTTGTGTCAGAGGTGCCGTAATATATTTAAATCACTTTTGAGTAAAACATTTACGTTTTGCGAGGGAACGCAGGTTGAAGACTTGAAATGCGGTTTTGTTCGGAACACGTATTGAACTAAATCGCTCTGTAGCACTCCCTTCCTGCTTATTAATCCAGTTGAAATCAGAAGTTTGCTTATTTTTTAGGTAATAATGTTATCTGGCAGTGGCCGCGGAAGAGGACGCGGATCAGGATCCAACAACAGTGGTGAGAAGAATCAGGAGTACTATGGTACAATCCAACCGGACCTCTTTGTTCGTCAAGCCGGAGAGGTAAAAACCGGAACTACGGGTCGTCCGCAAAAATGTTATGCGAACTTCATCCCCATCGAGATGGAAAAGCCGGATTATTTCATCTTCCAATATCACGTTGAATTCGAGCCAACTGTGGACTCAAAACACGCTAGGTATTCATGAATTTAGCTCTTGAATCTCATCTTTCTTCTCAGGGAAGCTATGCTTCTGCATCCGAGCATCGTTTCTGAAATCGGAAAGTATCACGTTTTTGATGGAATGATTCTTTATATTACCAACGAATGGGAGAATAATGTAGGTTCATTTTTTTTTATATGTATACCAAATTTCTTATAGCAAACTCTTGAAATCCCTCACCCGTCGACCAATCAGCCCATCGCTGTCAAATTCAAGTTCACGAACCGTTTTCTCTTGGATAACGCTCAAACAATCAATATTTTCAACACTATCATTCGTCGATGCTTTGATGAGATGAGTCTTACTCAATTAGGACGCCATTACTTCAACTCGAAAGATCAACGGAAAGTGCGCGAGTACAACATGAGTATCTTACCAGGTTTCGAAACCGCCATTCGCATGTACGAGTCGCAGTTGATGTTATGCGTTGAAAATCGCTTCAAGATGGTCCGAAGAGATTCTATGTACGACTTGGTAGTTAAAAGTTTGTGTTATAAAAAAACGTATTATTTTTGTAGATTGCCAGAGAGATGCAAGTTTGTCAAAACAACCGTATGCGTGTTCAAGAGAAAATGAATGAGATGTTTGGAGGAAGTACAGTGATCACCTTGTTTGTTGCGACTTTTGAAGAAAACAAATTTGATTAACTTTACAGGTACAACAACAAATTGCATCGTTTCACAAGACTTGATTGGAATATCAGTCCAAGTACCGAGTTTGAAAAAGATGGAGAGGCTATTACTCTCAAGCAATACTTCAAGACACAGTATGACAAGGACATTTTTAACGATGATCAGCCAATCATTGTGAGTTGATGTATGAATAAAATCTTGGTTAATTGACATTTTTAGATTTCGGAAGGAAAACCAAAGCAGCCTGGAGAGCCGCCTCAGATTAATTACATTGTTCCTGAGCTTTGTTTCCCTACCGGATTGACTGACGAAATGCGGAAGGATTTCAAGATGATGAAAGAGATCGCATCGCATACTCGGTTGTCACCACAGCAACGCCTCGTTGAGACGAGAAAACTTCTTGCGGAATTTCACGGAAACGACCGAGTTCGCGCTTGCCTTAACTATTGGGGAATCCGTTTGGCCGATGACCTTGCCAGCGTCACCGCTCGAGTTCTGAAACCAGAGCCTTTGAATGGAGAAGGACAGCGCAAGTATGAAGGAAGAAATGCGGAATGGGCTCGTGGAGTGAAGGACAGCGGTATTTACCGAGGTTCTAATATGACCAATTGGATCGTTGTTGGACCAAACACTGGGAACACTGGTGTTCTCATCAAAAAGTTCATTGGTGAGAATCAATTGTGGAACAAATTTGAACTTCAATACTTTTAGCGGAAGCTAAGCGTCTTGGGGACACTCTCCGAGTTCAAATTGGAGATCCACTCCCATGTCCCATCAATGGAGTAACTCCCAATGAGTACTTGGAAGGTGTGAAGAGTGCTATCAAACAAGCTGGTAATGAAACTGTTCATATGCTGGTTGTTATGCTCGTGGATGATAACAAGACCAGATATGACAGTCTTAAAAAATATCTCTGCGTGGATTGTCCGATTCCAAATCAATGTGTTAACCTGCGGACCCTCGCCGGAAAATCTAGCGATGGAGGAGAGAACAAGAACTTTGGATCTATTGTTCTGAAAATCTTCCTCCAAATGGTGTGCAAAACGGGAGGAGCTCTGTGGAAAGTCAACATTCCTGTGAGTGGTTTTCATCATTAATTAAGTAATTTTTCATCGCGTGTTGCGAAGAGAACCCATCTATTTTTGTGTTTCAGCTCAAAGATACGATGATAGTTGGATACGACCTCTATCATGATTCCACCCTTAAAGGAAAAACTGTTGGTGCCTGTGTGTCCACGACATCCGGCGACTTCACCAAGTTCTATTCACAAACCAGACCACACGAGAATCCGACTCAGTTAGGAGGAAATCTCACTCATTTCATTCGAAGTACGGTTCATTTTTTGTCTCTAATATAGTATCTTTTCACAGAAGCACTGAAGCAGTACTATGATGAAAATGACAATTGTCTACCATCCCGCTTGATTCTCTACAGAGATGGTGCTGGTGATGGACAAATCCCATATATCAGAAATACTGAAGTGAAGCTTGTTCGTGATGCTTGTGACCAGGTTACTGAAAGAGCTTCTAAACTAAGTGGAAAGGAGCGCAAGCAGATCAACCTAGCCTTCATTATTGTTACTAAGCGCGTCAACATGCGTATTTTGAAGTACGAGTTCATTCAAAGCACGTTGATGATCTGATTTTTAGGCAAGGTGCTGCAGCAAACGCAGCTACTAATCCGGACCCGGGAACTGTTGTGGACACAGTGGTTACTCGTCCTGAAAGAATGGACTTCTATCTTGTGCCACAGTTTGTCAATCAGGGTACTGTCACTCCCGTATCTTATAATATCATCTACGACGACACGTCTCTTGGACCAGACAAGCACCAACAGGTGAACAGATTTGCTTGCTAAAGCTATTTGACGTATCATTCATATTTAGATTGCTTTCAAGTTGTGCCACTTGTACTACAATTGGCAAGGAACTGTCCGCGTTCCAGCACCTTGCCAATATGCTCACAAGCTAGCTTTCCTGACCGCTCAGTCTCTACATGGAGATTCGGATGAGAAGTTACGCGACAAGCTGTTCTTCTTGTAAGCTGTTCCCCGTGTTTCAATCCTTAGAGGAGCATCCATTGTTTTAACCAAGTTTTTATTTACAATTGTTACTGTTTTTATGTAACCGAACAGTTCGTTCAACTTTCAAAAATTGAATACCATGGGGACACCCCTATATATTGCTGTAGATTTTACTGCACATGATATTAGCATGTAATGACTGTAATAAAAATTGTAAAAATCTTCATTGTGCGCAAGATCAAACAGCCTCTTCAGGAACTTTCCAGTTTTTAAACGGTCTCTCCGACAGTCTAGGCGGTCTTGATCTTCGGGATTCCTGAAAGATTCCTTTCTTACTGGAAAAATTGTACGCTTACCGAAGAAGGAGCTCTCAAACTCTCATTGAACAACTCTATGGAATCATCTCTCAATTTGTCGAGTATCTGGCGAGTCTGCTCATCTGTATAAACTTTAGAACTCTTTCGATACTTTCCATCTTCTGTTGGCATGAGCAGAATGACCTGAAGAAGGATAACAACGAGTTTACATACTGCGACCAACCTGTGGAGATGGTTTGTTTTCAATTGAATGAATCCAGTCACGTGCTTTGAAGACCAAACACCGGACGCCGAATGCAGAGAAACGAATGATGAGGATAATCTGGAAATGTTCTGTTGGCAAAGAATCAATTGAAACAGACCAAAAGAATCGAAAGAATAACCAGCACCACTTTGATGTAGGCCGACAGCGAGATGGCCTCAGTCACAATCGAATCGACTTCGGCTGAAACCGAGAATGGGTGAAAGTGGAGAGAGACGACTGACTCGTGATATTGAAAGAGAGACGAAAGAATTCTTCTTCGAATTTGTCTCCCAAGTCGCCCGCTTTGTCAGTGACCGATTTGAAGAGCCGCGTTCCGAGATTATTGAGCATTTGAGGGGGAGGAATCGAGGAGGATCGGGCGGAAGGATGCGAACGGAGTGGTGATGAGTCACCGAACTTGTTTTCAACCTGTTAGGAGACACGGCAACACAACGAATCGCGCATCGATCGATTCAAAGGTCGTCCTTTAATTTGGAAAAGAATGCGTGTGATTCGCATGTTTACAGAGCTTTTTCGCAAATAACCAGCGCGCTCTTTTTTGGACTCTTTAGTTAGTGTTTTATCGTGGAGTAAGTAATACGGAAATGTGGCAATTATGGCACATGAACAACAAATGCTAGAGAAATACATATATATCAAAGTACTTAATCGAAGGACATTTACTCTTGTTCCAGTTCGATGAGGACACCTCCGCAGTCCTTCGGGTGCAGGAACATGACGTCTTTTCCGTGAGCACCGATCTTTGGTTTCTCGCCGAGAGTTCGGATTCCCTTTGATTTCACCGCGTTCACAGCCTAGAAGAAGTCATTCCGAATAGAGAATACCTTATCGAATACCTCATGAATATCGCGAACTTCGATGCAGATGTGATGCATTCCACCGTCTTTGTTCTTGTTCAGGAACGCCTGAATCGGCGATTTCTCTCCGAACGGATGCAGCAATTCGATCTTCGAGTTGGGCAGTTCGACGAATACAGTGTACACACCGTGCTCCGGTTGTGGCTGAACACAACAATTAATGGCCCTACAGGCTGGATTCAATCAATTACCACAGCTTCGCTAACTTTCGCTCCGAGGCCTTTGTAGAATTCTGAGGACTTTTTGAGGTCAGGAGTGGCGATTGCCACGTGGTTGAGTCTGCCGAGGAGTCCGGCGAGTGGGTGAGAAGCCATTGTCTGCAAGAAAACGGTGGATGCACGAACGGAAAGCAAACTGACTCTGGTGGAAAGTGCCAGTTTGGCAGTGTTGGAGAGGGTCAGAACCGAGCGGAAAGAAGCCATTTTGAGCGGGAAACTGTAACGTTTTCTTTATTTTTCGGGTTTTGAACAGTCGCTGAGTATGACCACAACGAAACAAACATAAATGAGATCACACATGTTTTCGACTTTTCGCTTCTTGGTCTGTCCGCCGATTCGTTGTAAACTCGCGTTTTGCACGCACTCCTACAACACTCCAAAATAACGCCACCGCGCGTTGTTTAGCATCCAATTTTTTTCGGGCGAAAAATGACAATTTAGCTTTCCCGCTTTTTTTATTGCTATCTTATTTTGAATAAAGCCTTCAACCTAATAAAAACATGCTTCCAGTTCAGTGTTATTAATGTTTTCACTTTGATCACTCACAACTTTCGCTCTCATGTCAAATCACAGTGGATTCTTGTCCTCAAACGATTATTTTACAGCGGACATGGGAACTAAACTTTCCGTTTCGCTGGAAGGGGCTAACAGCCCAGAAACTGCACCACGTGTCGACAGACCACCGACTTTCGATCCGCAGTATGGATTCGAACGCCCGAGAAAGGTTTTTCCTCTTTTTCGACTGAATTATCAAAAAATAAACAATTCAAGGTTCGTGAGATGAAAGCAACATGGGAAGAAATGGAGCAATGGAAACTGAAGCCAGCCCAACGCGACTATTGTGCTCATCACCTCATCTCGCTCATGAAGTGCCAGGTTAATTATTTTTCATTCATTCCAGTCTGAATCATCTCATTTAGACCCAAAACGCGCCGTTTGCTGGTCATGCATGCGATGGAGAGCGTGGAGCTTGGGATAAGTGCGAGTACGATGATTACATCATGAGAATTAAGGAATTCGAACGAGAGAGACGATTGCTGCAGCGACAGGCCCATAAGGAAGTTGCTTAAGCACATTCAAAGTAATTTTGTGTCGGTTTTAGACTAGTTTTGTGAATACCATCATGTGTTTTCCTTTCGCTCATCAATAAATCGTATACCGTATGTTTCTATTTTATTTATTTATCATGCTTCATCCAATGCTACATCGTTACCTTATAAATCAACTGAGCTTCACAAAAATATCTCACAGCTTTAAGGTATGTCGGAAATCAAAAAAATCGTCCAAGAAACGATAGTCGGCAAACCAGAAGATGAACAAGCGGTGAGGCAGTCAATATGCAACAAGCAAAATGAATTCACCTTTCAGATCATCGAAAAGTGTCTCCGCCTGGTTGGATCAAATCGATCAGTCCGAGATCAAGAGCTCGGCTTCTGCCTTCTTGCCAGAATGGTCATCAAATGCTCTGCCGGCACCCTCCGTGCAGTCCAGTCTCGTCTCGCAAATCGCTTCGCTCAGATCTCCGATCGATTCCAGTTGTGCGGATCTCTGTTCGTCCGAGAAGTGATCGTTCGAAACCCACAAGCCGGTGAACTCCATTCTCCGATTGTTTTCAAAATCATTCTGAACTGCTTGGACGCCGCCGTTCAGTCGAACGATCCGACGATCAGAGCTCTGTCCGCCGAACTGTTCGCTCTGAGAGTGAACAACCAAAACTTGACACTTCTCCTGAACACACTGGACTTGCTTCTCAAAACGGACAAAATCAAAAACGTTTCGAACGGTATGGAGACATTTAATCGATTTCATTCAAAAACTCGTATATAGATGTTCTGCAACTTTCGACGCTCGGTGTGAGCTCTCATCGCTCTTCGCTCACTTCTCTTCTCTTCGAAGTTCTCGCTCTATCGCTGGGATATGCCACGAAGCCTGGTGTCACAGTCGATCGTAAAGACATCATTCGTGTCATCGAACTGGGAATTCGCAACGCGGATACTCGTTCTGTTGCGTTTGCTTGCCTTCGCTCGCTCTGCGTCAATGCTAAACATTCGCTTGTTCCGATGGTATTTTTTCACGATAAATGTGTTAAATATTTCGCCCCGTGCTTCCAGATCGGGCGAATCGTGTCTACACTGATTGCTGAGCTAGAGAAACCTGACGTGGATCTGATTAAGACGCTCTCGTTCATTTCCAACATCTACGGACCAGTCACATCCACTCTCCATAAGCACTTTTATGTGATTTTCACTGCTTTGAAACACCCACTTCACGAGCAAGACTACGGAGAGAATGCGGCAGCTCTTCTTTCCAGCATCATCGAGTCAACCGCAGCGCTCATCAAACCAGAAGTCTTCGTAACCGTTCAGAAATCAATTTGTGAGGTATACGGGACACTTTTTCTATTTCCTTCTTCAAAGGTATTATTCCAGTCTGCCATCATGTACCCCGACTGTTCTGCGTACCTTCAAATGCTCGCCGCCTTCCTTTCACTCAACAACGAATACGTTCCTTCGCCGTTGCAAGTCGCCAGATCAGTCTGTTCCCGTACGCGGTCCACATCTCAACACGCCCATGCTCTCCGAGTTCTCTGCAATGTAGCGTCACGTCCACGCACTACGGTACTCATTTTGTCTTTTACAAACTGAATATTGATTGTTACCTCAGGATATCGCCAATGTGAAAGCAAAAAAGACGCTTGTTCTAAAAGAGGAAGCTACTATAGAAGCTGCATGTGCTGCTGATGTTCCAGAAGACGTCGGCGATGACATCATCTTCGAAGAAAGCGAAATTGTCGAAGTGAATATGGAACAGGAGGCCCCTCCAAAGAGCCCTGAGCCAAAACCAGAACAATCGGAAAGTTCTAGAAAGAAGAAAAACAGCGAGAGCTCTACGCCGGTCGTCCCCAAGAAAAAGAAACAAGTCCGCGAAGTGCATACGGAACTGTTGGCTGGGGAAGCTTCCGTCGATGACATTCTTAATCTTTTCGATCCGTCTTAATAGTGTTATCTTTTTCTATCGTTATCACCTGATTTGTTGATTTTTTGTTGTTTCTGAATTTTGTTATCTCTTATCAAAAATGATATTATTCGACATTATGTACATATGAGAGAGGAGCAGCACGAAAGTTCAGTACAATGACTATATAGTCTACAGAAAAAGATAATAGAAACCGCTAACGAGATTCAGCGAGAGTGTACAGTGCGAAAAGCAGCCGCTATTCGGTTCAAACGACCCATAAAACAGAAAATGGTTAGAATTAGAGAACTAATTATGCGACAGCCGACTTCTTCACTTGATCCATTTCGTCTTCTTCTGGAGCCTGCGGCTTTCTACGCGAATACTCGACTTCTTGTTCACCGAGAATCGCTTCTCTGGAATTGGAACACGTCTATAATGGGAAATAATCTGACAATCGTACCTGCTGACATGGACAGACTCAATATCGGATCCCGGGACGGTGAATTTGGCCTCCAGAAGAGCAGTTTCAAGAATCGAACGCAGAGCACGCGCTCCGGTTTTTCTCTCCAGAGCCAATTGTGCAACTTGCTCGAGAGCTTCGGCGGAGAATGACAAATCGACATTATCGATTCCGAATTGGAGCTTCAGCTGAGCCAAAAGAGAGTTCTGCGGCTCAGTCATAACACGAACCAGCATCTGAAAGATCACCAATTTGATTATTGAGAGTGATACGTTTAACCTACTTGTTTATCGAATGAATGGAAAGGAACGAGTACAGGGAATCTGCCGACGAGTTCGGGAACCATTCCAAAACTGATCAGATCTCCTTGATCGGCTTTCGAAAGAAGATCATCTCTCTTTCTCATAATCTCAGAGTTCGTGTCATCCGTAGAGATTCGCACATTTCCAGAAGCAGTTCCAAAACCGAGGGCTTTCTTGTCGAGTCTTCGGCCAACAATCTTGTCAAGATTACTGAACGCTCCAGAAGCGATGAAGAGAATGTCCGAGGTGTCGACCTGCACCTGATCTTGCTGGGATCCCATCCCCTTCTTGCCGCTCTTCACGTTCACCACTGTTCCTTCTACCAACTTCAGCAGCGCATGCTGCACACCTTCCCCGGAGACGTCTCTGTAGGCAGCCGAGTGTCCTTCATTTGCAGCGGCAATCTTGTCCACCTCGTCCAGGAACACGATTCCTTGCTGTGCCTTCTCAACGTTTCCTCCAGCTGCTTGCATCAGCTTCTGGATGACACTCTCGACGTCCTCTCCCACGTATCCTGCTTGAGTCATTGAAGTGCAATCACAGAGAGCAATTGGCACGTCGAGAACTCTGGCAAGAGTCTGCGTCAGGAATGTCTTTCCAACTCCTGATGGTCCAACGAGTAGGATGTTGGACTTCTCCAGTCGGACGGCTTGTTCTTTCTCTGGGAGCGATCGGAACGTTGGAGGCACCCGCCGAGCGTTCTGTTGCATTGTAGTCATTGGGGTCTGAGTGTTGTTCTGAAAATGCTGAAATGACTTTCGTCAATAGAGAACCGATAGCGAATTGGGGGAGATTGTCTGTTATCGAAAAACTCACTTGTTGTTGAATCAACGAGTTTCTCAGCTCAGTGCTAGCCGTTTGACCCAATCTCATCTCATCCTGATACAGAACTCCGCGTGGGACCTTCGGATCCACTCCTTCCCCAGACGACTTTGTGGCAATTGCGTTCGACTGATAAATTGACGCCGCGCCCGTTTCGATATTGTGTTCGAGGCGACGGTAGTGCTGGTAGACGCCGACAGCCAGCGTCTTCTTCGCCTTTTTCTGTCCAACGACAAACTTGTCGAGGTACTCGGCGATCTGCGTGGGATAGGGAGGCGTCTTTCGAACGCACTGCTTCGTGAACATGTTCTTGGCGGACTCCTCGAAGAACTGCGCTTTGTATAGCCGTTGGCAGCTGTCGCAATGGATATATCGACCCGAAGCTGAAATTGTCTCGTTTGCACTTTTGTTGACACTACATATTCATTAACACATTCGAAGGACGTCCTTTCAGAACAACCCTTCTTCCGTTGCCTCCGGTCTGTCTCATGACTGGCTTGTTTTTCTCTTTTTCAGAAGGCTTGTTTTGTTTTGTTTCCCGCGTATACATCCGTCTTATAAAAAAGACTCACGCGTTGTCGTCGGCAATGGCTTCAACGGCTTCAGACAATCGGCACACTGGCCGAACGACTGAATCGCTTTATTTGGAGGGGCATTCGTCAGATCGCCTCCTCCCTTATCCCCGTTGTTTCCATCATTACCGCCATCTCCAGATGACGAGGACGAGCATCTGACAACGGGACATGAACATCTGGAACACACAATTAGACTGTTTATAATCATTCTCTTAATTTTCGTTTTTGTTTTTCAGTCTTCTGCTTTTCTCACTGCAAAGTACTGCCGCACTTCATGGTGTGTCAATTCATCACCAGACAGTCGATTAAAGTCCAAATGTACTATCCTTCTCCCTATCTCTTTCATTACGTCTACAGATTGGGGAATACCCAAACGAATCGAAAGGGGTGCGTAAACGAGAAGATCAGGGCGGAACATGCCCCCGCAATGTCCAAAGAACATTCCAAGTCAACCATCCTTCTCGCTGTTTACTTTTTACTCAAAACTTGAAAAGTCCACGTGTGTCTCACGTGTTTGTGAAGATAGAGAAATTACAGAAAACTGAGTGATAGCAAAAATCACAATCTATAGAATCACTGCTGGTCGTGATAATCCGTGATGGTGGGTGTTCTGTGAGTTCCCAATGTAAACAATCAGTAAACAGTTTGTTTTTTGCAATTCTCCGGGATCACGTACACACCGAATTTTTTAGTAACAAAACAATTGTCGTTTATGGCAAACTGCTGAAGTTTTGAACACGAAGGGTGACGGAGACTCTTTTAATTTGTAGTCGGTGCTATAGAAATCAAACTTTTTAGGTTTTTTCACATTGCACGTAGAAATGCACAGTGATTCAAGTGACCTTTTCAGTGTGTTTCAGGAGACTTCAGAAGTTTAAAAGTCATCCGACTCACCTGTTTGGATAAAGTGCAGCTAATTCGGCGATGCGCGCGGGCTTCCTCAATAGTCTGATGGATCCTATCGAGCGGTGCATCGTGAGCCTTCAATTTCCACACGTTGATATTTTGATAATGATAAGAATAATAAAATAGAGGAAGAATGTCGGAGGAGTTTGGTGGAGGGAGTGTGTGAAGAGGGAAACCTGTAGGAGAGCGAAAGAGGCGGAGTCATAGGCGTGCACTGAGAAACGAGAACGCACGGGGATGTCCACGCGTGACTACGGGACCAAAGTACTCCCGTTTATTGATGGCGCCGTGCTGCACACCGATCGATCGAGGGCTTCCCCTCCGCCCGCCCCGCCAGTCTGCCCCTCTCCAAACACAACAATCATCTGGTTTTCGAAGGGTAGCGATGAAACGAAGAGACACAGTCATTTTGGTTGTTCGGTTTTGATATACAGTAGGGAATGTTTTAGATCGCTGATCGGGAATAAACAACGCGATCGCAAAAAATATCATGAGGTTCCGTGGTAAAAGGTACAGATGTCAATAGGAATGACGCATCAATCAAATTCGAGCACTGATACACACGAATGTGCTCGCCCTTTAATAGTGAATGTTTGTGAACTTTGTTCGAGGCAGAACCCGGAAGTTTTTTAAGAACTTTGTCTCTGGGAGCATCGCGAAGGTTTAAAAAAAATGCAAATGGGAAAAGTTCGAATGATTCGAACCGAAAGTTTCAGAGGAAAATGTTGAACTTTGGAGAAAGTGGAAAGATAGAGAATGAAAAGAAAAATGAAAAAAAAAACAAGTTCAAGATTTTTTTTTCTACAGTAATTCAATTGACTTTTAAAGGGACAGGATGTAACTCGAATAATGGGTCTCACCGCAAAAATTTCGGTGGTGTGCTTCAAGTTCTCGCTAGCGATCGCTTTCCTGTCTCCCGCACTAGGAAACACCCATCATTAATATTTTCTGGCGACCATTCACATGACACGTTGTCGTTGATAAAAATAAGTGTGTTTCCCGTCCCCGACTTGTCGAAAAAGCATGTCGGCCGTCATGGTTGCTACCGTCACTCGCGCAATATTTATCATATCAGAAAACTACCGGTCACGAGAACAAATTGTTCATTGAGATCATGGAACACTGATTTCCATCCGCTGCCTGGAAGGGTACGAAGTTCGCGGGCGGTGGCAAGTCATCGCAGCGGGGCATTTCTGGTGGGGGGGGGGGGGGGGCATAACGAAACACTCAGCGGGTAAAAAAATCAGCTTTTGATGTTATTCAAATTCATATACAGAAAAAAAGATTTTATAGTCTCTATTCGGCTTCTAATTATCAAAATTTTGCCGAAAATTTCATCACGGGCGAGTGAGGGAAAGAGGGAGCAAACGCGCTCCAAACCAACTTTCAACTTGAAGTGCGTGTCGTTCCGTCGACGGGATATCCCTTGTCACTTTTCTTATCAAGATCGATTCATCTGACATCATTTAAACTATCGATCATCCAATTACGATCACTTTACAGAAACCGAACTCGTTCTGCAAGGCGGGCTTCTGCAGGTCGACGAACCGCCTTCTGGGTATTTGAAGTGAGTTTTTTTCCCTGATATTTTACTCTATAGTCACGTTTTGAAGTTTTCACTCCGAATTCCCACGCTCTTTTCAGAACCTGTCGGGACAATGGGTCTCCGTTCGCACGAACAGCTCGTTGTGTGCGTCGGCGTGATGTTCCTGCTCACCGTCTGCATCACGGCGTTCTTTTTCCTCCCACAGGGAGGTGGAGACTTGTATTTCCACGAAGACAACATAATTCACGTGAGAGACACGTTCAACAGGTATCCATCAAAAGTCACGAGAATTCAAAGAAGTTTCACCAATTACAGGGAAGAGGCGAGACGGAAAGAACAGGAAGCGTTACTCAAAAAGGCCGAAGAGGCGAATCCGGTTCCGATTCCGAAACCGGAAATTGGAGCAGATGACGATGCGGAAGGACGTCGGGTGTACGTGAAACAAATGATCAAGTTTGCATGGGACGGCTACCGGAAATACGCGTGGGGCGAGAACGAGCTGAGACCGAACAGCAGGTCCGGACACTCGTCATCGATTTTTGGATACGGAAAGACGGGAGCTACAATCATTGACGCCATCGACACACTTTATCTTGTTGGGTTGAAAGAGGAATATCAAGAAGCGAGAGAATGGATCGCCAACTTCGACTTCAAATCCACAGCTGTAAGTCTTTGTTTAAAACATTCTAAAATAATGATTATTTCTCTCAAGAAAGGAGATTTATCCGTATTCGAAACGAATATTCGTTTCACTGGAGGTCTCCTGTCAGCATACGCTCTCACTGGGGATAAAATGTTTTTGAAAAAAGCCGAAGACGTCGCAACTCTCTTGCTACCTGCTTTCGAAACACCCAACGGAATTCCATATTCCCTCATCGACCTCCAGTCTGGCCGTGCTAAAACGTACAGTTGGGCTAGTGGAAAAGCCATTCTGTCGGAATACGGGTCGATGCAACTCGAGTTCGACTATCTTTCCAACTTGACCGGAAATCCAGTTTTCGCGCAAAAAACCGACAAGATTCGAGATGTTCTGACGGCGATGGATAAGCCGGAAGGTCTCTACCCAATCTACATTTCACTTGAATCGCCCCCGCGATGGGGACAACGTAAGGAAGATATTACTTCTGAATTGTCTTCATCATCAAATTCCAGACCTTTTCTCAATGGGCGCCATGGCAGACAGCTGGTATGAGTACCTTCTGAAGCAGTGGATTTCGACTGGAATGAAAGATGATCGCACGAAGCGAGAGTACGAGGAAGCCATTTTCGCGATGGAAAAACGGATGCTCTTCAAGTCAGAACAATCGAATTTGTGGTACTTTGCCAAGATGAACGGCAATCGATTCGAACACACTTTCGAGCATCTTGCTTGTTTCTGTGGAGGAATGGTTGTGCTACATGCAATGAACGAGAAGAACAAAACGATCGCCGATCACTACATGAACCTCGGCAAAGAAATCGGTCACACTTGTCACGAGTCGTACGCTCGATCAAGTAAGTATTTCATTCCGAAATCAATTTGTTCTCATTCTCGTTATAGCATCTGGTATCGGACCCGAGTCATTCCAATTCACATCGAGCATGGAAGCGAAAACGGAGCGTCGTCAGGATGCCTACTACATTCTCCGCCCGGAAGTCGTGGAAACGTGGTTCTACTTGTGGAGAGCCACAAAAGACGAGAAGTACAGACAATGGGCGTGGGATCATGTGCAAAACTTGGAAAAACACTGCAAGGTACGGGAATGGTTCAGATTTTGGAGAGAAAATAAATGTTGCAGGGTGCTACGGGATATTCGGGAATTCGAAACGTCTACGATTCGACTCCCGAACAAGACGACGTGCAGCAGTCATTCCTCTTCGCAGAGCTTTTCAAATATCTGTATCTCATCTTCAGTGACGACGACGTTCTTCCTCTCGATCAATGGGTTTTCAACACAGAAGCCCATCCATTCCGCATTCGCAAATAGGCATTCCTCTAGTCACTTCGTGTAAATATGGGTAATTGAATCATTGTTTCTGTTGTATTTTCAATATTGCTTTCTGCTTAACTTATTGTTGTTTCCTATGGAAAATCCATTCCTTTTCTTTGTGACCACCTTTTTCCAGTGCTTCCTTCCGGGATCTTTCTGTTCATTGATGACATTTGTATTAATCTGAACTGTAATTCTTTGCCTTTTGCCAATACCAAAACAACGAACATTCGAAAATCATTTATAAGGGTGCAATAAATCGAAAACCGGCAATATATGAGTAAGATTGGGACGAGAATCTCTTCTGAGTGCTAATTACTTCCAAAACAACACTACGAAATACTGTGCATTCACGACACTTCTCATGTCTTCTTTTTCTCTGAATTAGCTTAAATTAGGCAAAGTGTAAACTGCAAAATAATAAGAAACAGGGTGAGGGGGGGGGGGGGGGGAAATGATTAAAAAATTAGATACCGCCGCATGCTCGGTTCACACTTGGAGTTCCATGGATTTCGTCGAGGTATCCGACGAGTCGGTTGCTCGTCAACTGACCACCCTTCAATCCAGAGTACAGCTGAAAATAAGAGATAAGAGCATTTGAAACGTGAGGAGAAGCATCATACTTGGAAGAATTCGGCAATCTCGATTTCTCCGTTCTTGTTCAAGTCGACTTCGTTCAGCAGCTCGTGAAGAACACGTTCGTCGATCTTTTGGTTGTGTTCCTGGAATAGACATCATGTTTTTATCTGTTATCATATCAATATCTCACTCTGAAATGCTTGCGCAGATCGTTGACAGTGATGTGTCCCTTGCGGTCCTTGTCCAACTTGTGGAATCTTTCTTTCGCCATTTGCATTTCGTCCTTCGTCAAGTTCAGTGGTGCATTCGACACCGCAGTCTGTTTAGCCATCTGTCCCATTTCCAAATCGACGAAAGTACGTGCCTTCTCCAGTTGAGTGCGTTGCTCAGCAGACGACCATCCGAGCTCTTCTCCCATAATACGGACGACGTCGGGAAGCACTTCGTGGGCGGCGTAGGTATTCAAGAAGGCGAGGCGCATGCGTCTGGCGATCACATCGACGGCAGTGCACGCATATTCGCGGACCGCGTAACGAACTTCCGCGTCGAGGTACGGGAACTCGGGATGCAGACGGTTTCCGACGATCGGCCAGCGCTTTCCAGTCATCTTGCACATGCGGGCGACGACAAAAGCACGATCTCCGTAGGTCTGACTCAAGTGCTGTGCGACGTCGACTTCCATTCCGTAGTCCTGCACGAGGTGGATGTACTGAAGAGAGTTCCAGTCGTGTGCTCCCTCGAGCAGCAGTCCCGGAGTCACACAGCCGCTCTCCGTTTTCAGATCATGCACCTCGACCAACTTATTCACCGTCTCTTCGGCCATGTGTCTGTAGGTGGTCCATTTTCCTCCAGCGATCGTGATCAATCCCGACTTTCCAACTTCGATAATGTGGTTTCTGGCCAGACTCTTGGTATCGCTCTTGTTCGGGTCACGAACCAATGGACGAAGACCCGACCACGCACTCATGACGTCTCCACGGCGAACGGAGACGTCTTTCGAGAGATATCCACGAATCTCTTGCAGAATGAACTCGATGTCGTGGTCAGTTGGTTGTGGGGAGAGGGTCACATCAGACGGCGCATCGGTGGTTCCGGCAATGGTCATGCGCTCCCACGGAAGGAAGAAGATGACGCGACCGTCAGAAGTGTCAGGGTCCAACAATCCAGTGTTCGAAGGACTGTAGTATCCGGGAAGAGTGATGTGCACTCCCGAACTCGGGCGGCAGATCGGCTTCGCAGTCTCGGGATCGCCCATCAGACGGATGGAGTCGGTGAACGGACCAGTCGCATTCACGACCGCCTTCGCTTTGATGTCCCATTCACCTCCGGTGACCATGTCTTTCACACGGGCTCCGATTACCTTTCCGCTCTCATCTTTGTTGAGTTTCTCAACACGAACATGGTTGGCACACTGCAATTGGAAAATTGAAATAGGGGACGCGAATGCACACGTACCGCAGCTCCGTGTCTAATTGCCGTAAGAATGATGGCCAAGTTCATTCTAGCGTCATTGTGCTGTCCGTCGTAGTAGATGAGTGCTCCTTTCAGTGACTCGTTGCGGAGCATCGGGAATCTTTCGAGGGCTTGCGACTTGCTGATGAAGAACGAGTTCTTGAGAACTCTCTTTCCAGAAACAAAGTCATATGCCTTGATTCCCGACCAATAGTAGGGAATCTGCCACAGTTTGTAGATCGGAAGCATGATGGGCAGCGGTGAGCTGAGATGCGGCGCGATTTCCAGTAGATTGTGTCGTTCGAAGAGAGCTTCCTGGAACAAACAGATCGATGAGCGGTGAACTTCTGCGAGATTCTCACTTTGACCATACGGTATTGCTCGAGATCAAGTTTCATGATAGCCGCTTGGAGATATCGGACACCTCCATGAATCAGTTTTGTCGAGCGAGAAGAAGTTCCCGAGGAGAAGTCGTCGAGCTCGACGAGGGCAGTCTTGAGACCTCTCGTTTGTGCATCCAGAGCGACACCGGCTCCAGTTGCTCCTCCACCGATGATCAGAACGTCGAACTCTTCTCCTTTCTGGAAGAGCGGCGATTTAAGTCAAGAAAGATGGAAAAACTGCTTACACTCAAGGACGCCAAAATGTCTTTTCTCGTTGGCAGAGCACTGGGTGCTCTCTTGTTGAGCTCTGCGAGACGATCCGCATGTACTGTACGGAAGTGATCTTTCTGAAATGGAAATGTGTCATATTTCGGACTTTTCAGCCATCCAAGATCTCACCACTTGCTGTTGGAATCGTCGTTCGTTGGTCATGTCGAGGGCGAGCGCGGCGGCCGCTGACGTGGCAACGACGGCGATTCCCGTCTTCGTGAAGCGGACCCAAGACATTTTCTGAAAACGCTGACGATTTTGTGTGGAAATGATGAAAAACGAAGAAGGAAAGAGGGAGAGAGCGTGAAAGGCGTGTGATGTAAAAACAAAATACGGCAAAGTGACGATGGGGGGAAAGTAAACAAAACGATGAGTACAGTGTTGTGAAGTTCTCCACAGTCCGTCGTCTGATTAGAGGTCGTCCTTGAAAGAGTGTTAAAAACAGCCAGAGTTCGAACTTGACGGCCGGGCAAGTTGTGCAAAGTAAGGCGAGTTGAGTGTTCGAAGACAAGTAAACATATGATGACAAATGAGGGCAAATAAAAGTGTCGGACATTGGGTTCGAAACGGCTGACATCGAGTGCAAACACGCTGCGAAGTGTAGCTGCCGACGCCTTCAAAGGCACATGGGCGGCCGCGTATTTTGACGCCACGGCTCACTGCGATATCCCCGAGCATTAAACTGGCGAGCCTCCCTCGCCTTTCGGCGGAAAAAAACGACAGACGAGACCGAGAAAACATGGTGTTGAGCGGCAGCCGGCAACGAGAGAGTACGTGGAGAGCGGAGGGCGCAGAGAAATTGCATCGATTGGGGCGGGGGAAACATGTGAAACACGCGTGGTTGGGGGGATCCTGAGAGATTGTGAAGGGCGCGCGAAAGACGGACGGTACTTTGAACGCGAGTCACTATTTGAACGGGTCGATCTTTCGAGAGGGCGGAAACGATTTGCAGGGGGAAAATGACTTGGCAGACCTATAAATGTACCCATTTCACTTTCCTCCTCTATCAGTATTTTGTGATTCGAGTGCCTATTACCCTGATAAGAAAGGCGTGAATACGGCGCGCGATAAGATGTGTA
The DNA here is from genome assembly GCA_963932285.1 of Caenorhabditis macrosperma. Classification (NCBI taxonomy): domain Eukaryota; kingdom Metazoa; phylum Nematoda; class Chromadorea; order Rhabditida; family Rhabditidae; genus Caenorhabditis; species Caenorhabditis macrosperma. The sequence continues at coordinate 7,660,462 of OZ010622.1, forward strand.
CCAATGAGATTATGACTCCAAAGTATTTCGATGTAGCACACGAGTCGAAGACCTTCGCGATGGGTAGAAGTTTCTCTAATTTTGGGTTGATTCATTGAGTACCTTAATACTACTCATTAGCGATAACAGAACAACATCGGAGGAGTAAAAAAAACGAGTAACAGGATACGAGTAACAATAGAAGCAAAGTGGAAAGAACAATTTAACGGAGGAGAAAAAACAAAAACAATTGGTGGCGGAGGAATTTACTCCTGCATCGGTTCGTCTTCCGTGCTCTCCGTCTCCTCTTTCATCTCATCATCGTCATCAAACTTCAGGTCATCGAGCATTTCGGCTAATGTTGGCGCCTCTGGATGGGCATCTTCGTCATTTGCATCAACACTCATTCCCTTTTCAGCGTCCTGCAATCATGATTATTGTTCAGTTTTGATTACGTGATATTTATCAAAGGTTGAAGAAACCCGTCCATTTTTATGATTCCTTTTCACAGTTCCAAACACCAACCTTGTAAATATTGATCTTCTCTCTCATCAGAGCGTCTTCTTCGATGTCTTCCATGAATCCTTGGAACTCGTCAGCGACAGATGCAGTCTCATTTCCGACAATGTTTCCGTCGACAACGAGTCTCTTCAGTTTCCATTGACGCTTAGCAGCGCGTCGAGTTCGGTCGAACACCTGTGGTTCATCAATTGAAAGATTTAAAACGAGATGTATGATACCTTGCGAACGATAATTGCATCCGGAACATTATCAACATTCATTGCATCAAACGTGGCATTGTTCACATTGCAATTCTTCATGTCGAAAGCTGGAACATACATCTTCAGAACCTGATTCTTGTTTGAAACTGACCCATGACCAGATCTCCTGGAGACAGCAAGTGACCCAAATGAGTTCTTGCAGAGAGCGACTGTGCATCCGACATGCCGACTTGATCACTTCTGACGAGCCACACATCCGCCAACTCGTGCTTCTTGCTCACATATCCGTGTCCAGCTTTTCTCTCGAAGTTATCAATTGGTTCCACATCTAGGACGTAGAACTCGGTCAATTGCTTTGGACCACAAAGTGAATCAAATGGTTCTCTCCAGAAACTAGTTCTATAAACAACAAACGAACTGAGTACTTGGGTTGATGAATCTTACGCTTGTACATCAACCAATTGCAAGTTGTTGGGGTCTATGAGAGTGATGACATTCGAAACACGGAGACAGAGTACGATCTGCGACATGTTTCCGTAGGATTGAGCCGTTTTCTTCGGCAGACAGACGATATTGTCTCTGAAATAAATTTTCTTTGATGATTTGTGGATCTCAAGAACCAAAACCTGCAGATTGGTACAATTTCGACGCAGAACGTATGTTTGTAGTCGTAGGTGTTGTTTTTCGTGTCATGCGAAACCAGCTCCTAAATAATAGAATAGTTGAGATTAAGGGCTCTGTTCTTTCTTCAAACCTGCGCGTAGTGATACTTGCACGGAAGGACCGTCATCAGAAAATCGACAAACTTTCTAGCTTCCTGTTGTTTGGCAAAAAAGAAGTCAATTCCCGTAGGCACTGGTTTCACTCCAGTGCACTCTTTGTGAGCAGAATGTTTCAAAAGCAACTGTTCCAGGTAAAAAAGCGTCTTTTTGAACTCGGCACGCTGACGGACTTGCACACAAGCACGCCAGAAATCCTTCGCTTCAGCACGACGACAGTCATCACAAAGTTGGCTGTGCACAGTGAATTCCACGACGACAGCTTGTTGTAAAATAGTGTTAGTGAACACTTCTTTCTGGATGGTAATCTTCACTTTGATACGCTTCGAATGCGCTTCAGTCCACACGAAACAAGCATCGGTTAGACGAACCTTTAAAATTGGATAAATTTGTTCAACCAAGAACAACAACTAACTTTTGTGAGCATAGGTTTCAACTTTTTCAGACAAATTGAGAGAAGTTCTTTGGACTCGAGTTCGGCTCTCATCCAGGCACTCGGCGGAACGAAGTACCGGTCGCAGAACTTACACATGTAGATTGTGCCTTAAATTGAAAATTGCTGGATTTGAAAAAAAACGTTGATTTGCTTACATGATCGAGTGATTCCTTCAGTGATGTCTACCCTTGAGCGGAGGCATCCACTGCACATATTCGCTGGATTTGGCTCGATTGCCACGCCGCATTCGCAGCAAGCAATGAGTCCAACAGTCTGCTTGATATCCAGTGATTGCATGTTGGCTGGAATTGAACTATTTGAATAAAAATAGAAACAAAAAAAATAAATAATAAAGTTTAGGAGTTAAAATTTAGGTATATTTCACGATTTTGCCAAAAAACATGTAAAAACATATTGAAGATTTTTTTTTTCTGTCCTAAAATGATACATTTATCAAGTTTAAGTTTAGAACATGCGCTGAAAACTGTCTATTTGGGAGGAAAAGTTATTGAAATTGTTTTTAGGAATTGCGAAAGAGTGTGTGACTATGCAGTTGCGCTCCACCGCGCGCCTCGTGAAAATTTCGGCGCACACTCGAAAACTTGTTTCGTTTTGAAAATAAAAAAGCGCATTTCTATGAAAACGCTCTCAAAATGTCTGCGTGTTCTCATCATGAGTAGCTGATTTGTTGAGCCTTCTAGACGACGTACAAACGAAATAATTCATTCAACAGGAAGTTAATATTTCGAGAGGTGGGTGAGATCATGCAATACTAAACGATCGAGATGCAATAAATATGAAAATAAGGGATTATCCCAGTTGATAAAAACGCGGTCAATTAGACAGTGCACTTCTCTGCATTCGCTTCGCGAGTCGTGCTTTCTGTAGTTTATAAAGAACGTTTCCGGAGTCTGCCTCGTCTGCGCGATGTCGCGTGTATCCGTCAGCCGCGTGCCCAGTGTGCACACCAGTCGCGTTGATCATCAGACGAGCTGAAACGATCGTCTTTCGAATAGAACACCTTCTGAGACAAACCATTAGACAATATCCTCTCGTCGTCATTCTTCGTATTTGGAATGGTCGAGACACCGTACTCGTACAGATTCCTCACTTCTTGAAATGCGCCGATCATTGTGTTGAGGCGATGAACGAGCATTCCAAGGGTCTGGACGAAGAGGATGACGAGCAGAAACACGACGATTCCCATTCCGAGCGGATCGATTTTCAGAGGCTCGTCGGTTAGCTCGTACTGACCACTCATTTCGTTCATCTTTGTCCATTTGAATCCTTCTGCAAAAATATTTGATAAAAGAGGAACAAATAAAATATGAACTAACTGTATGGCAAGTACTTGATACTCAAAACGTTCTTGTGTTTCTGGATCAAGAAAATGGCCAACGCGAGAAGAGTATTGATGAGGAGGATGGTGAAGGCAATCTGATTGCGCAATGCGGCCAGACCGTCAGCAACTTGCTTCGTTTCCGCCGGCGTCGACTTGATTGGCTGAAAATCGTCAGCTACTGTCTTCTGATATTCTTTAAGTTCACAAACCTTGAGATACGTCTCGATGAGCTCATTCCAGAACACCTTCTCGGCGCTCTTCAGTTTTCCTCTCTCGCACACTTTCAAGTGCTGATTTGTCATCCAGACATAGCGATTCGCTTTCTGGACCTCCTTCTTGTGTTCTTCCGGCTCATCCGGAGCATCGCCCGTCTGCGTCTCTTCTTCTCGCCGCTCTTTCTCCTCTCCCTCATCGAGAATCTTCTTGATGTCAACTCCGTTCTGCAACAAGACCCTGTCAATCTCCCTGCGGAGTTAAGCTCTACTAACCTCCATGTTCCTGAGTGCCATCTCCATTCTGTGCACCTTCTTCTCAAACTTTTGTCGCGTGTCCTCGTTTTCTTTCCGTTCACGTCCACTCACGATCCGGACTCCTTGCTTCAAAACACTCAGAATTCCATCTATCCACTGCTCCATCGGAGCCTTCTTGGTCTTTTGACCGGTGGCCTTGGCAACAGCTTCCCGTGTTCCCCAGTTGATGACGTTCAGATTAATGAGTGAGTAGAGGGTCAGGAAGACGTATGTGGCAGGGATCATCAAAAAGAACACGATTCCTGAAATAGTTCCGGTTATCACAGAGAGAGAGGAAACGCATCCGAACCGTAGATGATGTTGGTGAACTCTTTTGGATGAAGACAGGCGGCAAAGAAGAAGATTGCAACCATTGTGACGATGAACAGGGAAGTAGGAGCAACGACAGCTGAAAGAGACGATTTGGGATACGAATAAAATAGGAAATGCTCACTTTCGAGTACAATTTGACTGCTCGTGGCAACAAGCACAGCCAGCATCACGAACGCGTAGGCAATGGACATGAACTTGGCATAGGCGAGTTGGACATTCGATTCAGTGGTGAAGCAGAGCAGAACGAACAGGCCAATCGGAATGCCATTGTAGAGCATCACATCGGTTCCGTTGAGCCCGAATGCAGCGACTTGGGCAAATACGAGCATAGTGAAGATGATGGCGGGACCGAGCATCGAGAAGAAAATCACAAGGAATTGGTAGGCGATGTAGGCGTACGAAATGGATTCGTTGTTCTCCGAGGCCCTCTTGTAATCCATCAGCAGATCGACTGTGTTGGCGATTGAAGACGGCGTCCATCGCCTGCGTTGATTGAAAAACTCTTCGAATCCCTCGGGAGCGTAAGTTTCAGCGTCGGAAGCGGCGGCGTACTCGATGCGGTACCCTTGTTTGAGAAGCAATGTGCTCAACCAACGATCTTCTCCCTGATCATATTGAACGAAGTGGCGTGGTTCGGAGGCCGTCTTCGTGTATTTGTGCATTATGTTGTCGTCCATGAGCGCAGAAGCGCGGAACAATGAGAAGCATCCGGGAGCACACAACACACATCCAAACACGTGTTCAGCGGCCTTTTGGAACCAATGCGCGATGGCGTACTCGAACTTCTGATACCAAACCATAATCCCGCTTCCGATTGGGTGAATTCGTCCGCACGCACATCCAATATCGCTCTTCGCATTCATCAGATGCAACAAACGGAGCAACGCATCCGGCTCGAACTTCGAGTCTCCGTCGATGGCGAGAATGAACGTGTTGTCGGCCATTTGCTGTCTGTCTTCGATGGAGAGTGGGCAGTCCATGATACGGTGTCCGAGAAGATAGTACATGTACATGACTTGACTCCATCTCTTCTTGTGACGAATTAGCTTTTTATCCTTCAAGTGCACAAACAGCAGCGTTCCGGACGGGAGTTTGACAACAAGACGGCCTCCGTATGGAGTGTTTACCAGAATACGAGTCTCGAGTTTTCCTTCCTCGTTCACTTTCTCTCCAGTCATGTCATTGAGCAGTTCAAAGAACATGTTGAAGAACTCGTTTGGTTCCCGCTTCTCGATGCCATCCTCCATCGTGTCCTCCCAGGCGTCGTCGAAGAAGATGTGCCCTTCCAGTCGGTACCGCAGCTCGTTGACCTTTTTGTTGTTCATGCGTGTGGCGTGGTCAACATCCAGCTTCAGAATACTCCGAAGAACCTGTCGCATTTCGGTTTCCGTCTCGTGCCACATGGTGGCGCACGCGTAGACAGTGGACACGCGGTCGACTTCCTCGTTCCGAATGCGGAGTTCGTCGTTTTCATCGACCACATCCTCGTCTTCGATAAGCATCGTCTTCTCTTGACGATTCAGCGAATGTTGGAATATGACGAGCGATTGCTCAATGCATAGTCCATTGCAGACGGGCGGCATTGAGGAAATTCTGTAAACGGAGGGGTATTACACATACGATGCTAGATTCACTCACATTTCTTCGGTCGTGTCGAAGTAGCGCTGACGAACAAGTCTCCAGCCTCGATAGCATCCGACAACGAGCCAAACGAGACAAATGTAAAAGTCTGGAGATGTCATTCCTTGCACTTCCTGGAACCACTGGTCGCAGACCCATCGGAGCCCGAATTTGGCGAGGCGTCGAGAAATGGAGCACGTCGGAGACTGGCAGGCGTAGCGAACGAATCCGTACGCGATGATGGGCGCTATCGAGAGTGGGTGAACGAAGGAGAAGGGATGCAGGTCGAGAGCAGCGAGGAACCGAGATATGCCTCGCATGAAGACGTGCAGACCGATTATTCCGGTTGCGAGGAGGAGGAGCAGTCTGGAATCGGATTGTGATCAGTGAATCGAGCGTTCGACTTACGTGTAGTTCTGACGCATGTTAAATGAGAAGAACGCCTTGGCGAAGTGTGAGGCGTAAAGCTTCGTGTGTCCATTCATGACGACAGCTGCGATCTGAAAGCAATGTGTATAGAGGGCGGCGACTCTCGACGGCTCTTACCATCACAGACACGGTGCAGACGATTCGCATGAACGACGTCGCCATTTTGGTCGTGTTGTTCATCTTGCGGACCGCGTACTTCACTCTGTACAACTCGTCGTAGGATGTGTTCGCGTGAGTTGTGTCGATCCACGACTCCCAGAAACCGATCGATGTGCAGATGATCCCAATCGGCAGAGCGATCGTCGCCGTGAATTTTCCGTCCAAAAGCGTCCAAACATAACAGCTGCTGAGGAGTATGAGGAACATGACTGCGTGAGGGATGGCGAGGAAGCAGCGGCCAAGGCGATTCTTGAAAGACCTTCCAGTTCTCGCCGCAGACATCATAGCGATCAGAGATCGTTGGAGGATAGCAACCAGTGGGAAGCAGGCGCCGAGCACGAGGCATCTGGCGAGGTCCAATTGCGGGAAGACGTGGAATGTGAGGACGGCGAGACCGACGGCGCGAAGCGATTCCAGGAGGACGAGCGAGCGCACGAGTCGTCCGCACTGTCCTTTCCATATTTCGAGTGCCGAACGGACCAGAATGACAGCGTCCGGGAGACATTGAATCAGCAGCAACGATATGTAGATGCCGGCCGTGGTGACAGAGGTTCGCCGAACTGAAAATCAATATATTCGAAATTCCAGAAGGTTTTGGCATACCTATCGCTCGCGAGCACTTTCTCGAAAACTTGTCGACAAGTTGCGTCCGCGGAAGGATGTTAGTGGCCATGACGAGAACGATGAGTTTTGAGAAAACCGATCCCATTGTTAGAACGATGTTACAGAGAGCAAATAGAAGAAGCTAGAAGACAACGATGATTTGCTACAGAACAGAATGGCTTCGTTACCTTGGTAGCCTGCAGAGCAGTGACCATCCATGGCGAGAGTGTCGGTCCGTCGCTGGCGGAGCGTTTGTGCGACCGGAACGCGTTCCAGTAGTTCTCCCCATCGTTCATTCTGCGAACGAACGGTGAGGCGGTAGGAGAATGATGTGAAACTGACAACAAACCCATTTGCGAGTTGTGTTCGCGCCCGTTGGTTCGTTGCTCGTTCGATTCATTCGTAGATCAAATGAGCTTTTTTGTAGATCAAATGGTAAAATTGGTGAAAATTGAACTGTAGTTTTTCCATAAACTTCAGCTCGAAAGAGTTTATCCATTCAATACAATATTTCCTGAAGCTGAAACTACTAAAATGAATTATTTTCGATAAAAATCAATTTTCATTCACAATGTTTTACAGAGCGATAAGTTCAAAATCAGGACGTCAGCAATCGTCTTCTTCTTCATCTCCGAACGAAAGGAGTCCTCGTTGAACCTTCTGCTCTGTAGTGTTCTTCTTCTTTTTCTCCACTTCATCTTTATCTGCGTCGTCTACAGTCCTTTTCGTTGGCTTTTTGAAAGTGATTTTTCCTTCGGCAATCAGCTTGTCTGAAAAATAAAAATGATAAAACGCCAGTCTTCTTTTCGTACCATCATCCTCCTTCTTTTTGGCTGCCAACTCTTTGTCTAACTCTTCTTTGGTCAAATCTGTCGCCTCATTGAGAACTACGACTTGTGGTCTGTCTTCTTCTTTCATTCGCATCAAATCCGTCTCATCATCGTCAAGCTGTGAAGGACCTTCCTCGTCGTGATACTGAAAATTTTTATATAATGGAAGGTATTTTCATTTCTCCAGTTTCACCTTATCCTCGAGCTTTGCCGGCTCTTTGTATCCCAATTTGGCTTTCATCGCTTTGATAAAAGCTGGCTCCTCTTGTTCGACGAACCTGAGATTCGCCTTATCTTTGTATGACATTGAAGATGGTGTTCTTTTCGACATCTGTAATAAAGTACGGTTACATTTTTTCATTTTTCAGCTATTTAGAGAAGAAAGGAATCGACAACATTTTGGAAAAATCAAGCGAATTCAGAACCTTTGTTAATTATCTCGAAAAACTTTTTTTTCTTGAGGAAAGCTTCTAAGTATTCAATTAAATTGAACAACCAAAGAGAACAAGAACAATTTCACAGAGGTTGCCAATCTGTGAATTGTCGTCAAGTGTGGTGTTTTACCATAGTCCACCATTTTGCGCAGATTTGAATAAAACCTTTTTCCCGTTTTGAAAATTTTTTTCAAAATTCTCACATCTCCTAATTTTCTTTTTCCTCATTTCTCATTGCCTGTTATTATTCATTATTCTAATATTATTTTTTCATAATTAATTCCAGAAATACTTGCAAGGTAGGTTTTCAAAGTTTGAAGTTTCATTCCGTCATTTTTGTAAAAATAGCTTTCACAGATTAAAAGATCCCCCGTTTAAAAGTTTGGAAGCAAGTTCACAGACCTCTCACTTCCTCCTCCCGATAAGTGCACTGCTCGCTCGGTTGATATAACTATTTGACAGTTTTTCCTTGAAGTTTGCGTTTGCACAGTTCTTGATGCAGTAAAGAAAGAAGTAAGACCCAAAACGAAACGCGCGCTTTCTTTCGTTGTTCCGCGGTTAGAGGTCCAGGCGAAAACAGTGGATTACCTGTTTTCTGGTTTGTTTTTTCAGCTCTAGTGCATCATTTCGACAACTCTCGCTAGTGTCATTCTTTCACACCCATGCAACACGTACTGAAATGCTCAATTTCGAAAATTGCCCACATTCAAATATGCAAAGTAGCGAAATGCCGTGTCCAGAAAGCGTCTCTGAACCCACGAGTCCAATGCGTATGTTTTCACTCAACGTTTTGGTTTCTTGTAGTAGCTGATGCATGATATACATTGCCACTCTAATTTGCCAACGTATTGCTCTCTCTCTCTCTCTTTCTCATTTTTGTTAGTTTGGCGAAAAAGTCGGAGAAGAAGAGAAAAGAGGGAGATGGGAGAAATGAAATTTGAGCGGAATCCTCATGAATATTCGATGTCTTCATGTTTTGTGATCTTGAATCTTCTCGAGAATCACATTCGCCTTCTGATAATCTTTTGTGTCAAAGAGTGATTGAAACGAGGCTTGCCCTTCGTTATCACGTGATAAAGATAATTTCCTCTTCATGTCTTCATCACTTATTAGAGACAGGACCCGAGTGAATTTGAAGTCTTTTCGGCAACAAATCGCCCCCTCTCTCTCTCTCTCTTCCTCTCTCTCTCACTCTCTTCTCGCTCGTGTTCTTTCTTTCTCCACGTTACGAATTGTTCGGTGTGCCTTTCCGAATGCGTTTCTTCTCCATTTCGTCGAAATGACGTCTGCTTGCGCAAATTTGAGGGTGCAGTTGCTGCTCCGCCAGTGAATCTCGTGATTATAGCTAACAAACAATAGCCTTCTGACGGAGTGCTTCCTTTGCTTGACTCTCTGGAGCTCACAGCTTTTCTTGGTTACTTTGATTTGTTCAAGCTTTTAGAGCACCAAAACCTCACCATTTGAATCGTTGTGTGATTTAATTCTTTGATTTCAGCTGACCAGTTTTCAACGATAACTTCTGATCTATCACCTCATGCTGTCCTTTTGATTCTCCCTTCCCCTATTCCCGTATCTTCTGTCACATAACCAGAGAATGACACATTGAGTAGTCAACCTTTTCTAGAACTTCCATAGGAAAGGTCTCAATTCTTTAAATGAGCAAACTTCTTCATCGAAGCCGTCTTAGCAAGTGATAGTTATTAGGCTAGAACAGCATTAGCTTTCTGACCTGATGGCAAAGAAAAGACAAACAATACTTTGAAAGGGCCACACACAGCACACACCAGCCCGACACTTTCTGTGTCTCTCTCCCTCTGTACCCTATTTATATGTTTATCTCTGTTACATCTCATCAGTCGAGCGTTATTTCTGGCGGAGGGAAGCGGCAAATGTGGTGCGTTGCCCCTCCTCCACCCACTTCGATATACTTATTTTTCCTTATTGCACCCGTCGCCGCGGTTCGCTTCGGACCGCCCGCCAACAGCCTCCAAATCATTCCATCCTCGCTCATTCCGCCACTTACTTTCTCCTCCCCTTTCCCAGCCGTTTCGCTCTTCTTATTATGTCCGCTCACACAAACACACAACGCTCAAAACCGCTCACACTTACACTCACGCATCTTCGACTCGTTCATTTTCTCCCAGGCTCGCATTCATGACATCTGATTTTCCAAATGACTGTTCTCTGAATTTCATCTGATTGAAGTAATACTTTCCCTTATCAGTGATAACGATCACTATCTTTTTAATCCGACTTCCCTCTTTTCCAGCTGAGCTTCGTTCATGTTCCAGTTCATCTAATCAAAATGTATCACAATAGGTGTTATTGGTATTTTTCCTTTGATTCAGTAGAATGTACTGTGCGAGTAAGAGCAGCCACTGAATTTCCTTTCAAGCTTCATTTCTTCTTCTGTTCGTAAAATACATAGTTGTAAAGGAATACGTATGTTCCCAATCGAAGGAGTTTATGTTGGACTGGACACAATGAAGTCGCATGTCAGCGTCCTCTGATCTTTTCGTCCTGTTCGAATTTCCCGATACCGGAACTGGCCGTATGCCGTTTCGTCACAGAACGAGTTCGCTGTCTTCAGCTGATTGGTACTGACAATGATTGTTACGAACTACTGTCCACAATACTTCGTTCTAACTGCTAACTGAAACTAGAAAAATGCATACTGATGTAGACGACTTAAGCTTCGATTGCCGAGGGTTTTCCTGAATTTGACTTTCTAGATCGGTATCTGCTACCTGGAGAACGTCGAAAGTATTATCGATGATAACCATCTTGCACTTCTTTTATGTGTAACACGGCGAGGGTACTGCGGTCCGTAGTCTCATTGCCTTTTCGAATTTCCGAGACAACGTGTACGTGAACTTAGTCCAATCAGGTCATCTGTTGCGTGCTGAATATCTTATTTCTGTTTGAATGTGAGTACCCGTGTCACCAGCCAAAAGGTATGTTATCCGCTGATTATCCGCTTCTCATATATTCTGTTCTCTTCATCCTTAGTTGCTCAATAGACAGTAGAGAGCACCAACTCCAACTTCATTGCGACCCGTTCATCCTGTTAGTAACCCCGATGGAAGGCTGAGGACGTGTCTTGCCCAAACACGGACGGGACGGCCTCCTGTTCTAATTGCAGCTGTTATATCGTCACGCACTATCGATCGACTCCTCCTTTTCCGTACTCGAACAACACATCCTCAAATAACACGACGCGTTACATTATATTTCTTCTTGTTTCTCCTGCCCAACTTCTTCTTCTTTGTGCTTCCTGCCGGCCGTCCCCTGCCCGTTTATTGACATTACATATCGCCTTCATCTCAACTCGGTTTGTGTGTGTGAGTGTGTGTGTGTGTTGTGTGTGAGTGCTCGCCTGCGTGTTTTTTATTTCTAAATTCCTTTTCTCCGCTCGCTGTGCTCTTCGCAAGTTGGCTGCTCTTCTCGAATAACTTAATTCGTGGCTCCTCTTCGTCTTCGAATTCAGCCCACAAATTTCCAATCTTCTTTTCATCTGTTACTCTCTATTCGGTCGACATTTCCATTTTGCCAGTCTGCATCGCTCGTAGGTTTCAAACGTTCCATATCACCATGTTTGCGGAGACAATGTCGATTGCTCGTCTGCGTCTCACTGTCTTAACACACTGAATACTTTTGCGAAGAGCCGTTTTCACCAAAAATACGCATACGTTTTCGAACAAAAACATTTGTTCGATGTTTTTTGAATTCACTCAAAACGAATACATTCATTGAACTTTTTCAAAAATCCTCAAAGATTTCATTATTTGACCTGCTTCATTTCTGGAAGCTATTGAATTCCCTGGCAATCCAACCTTGAGTTCGCATACCTGAGTCGTCATTCGCATCTGTTCCGTGAACTGCCGATCGATATCAACAGTTATATGTTATTCGTGGCAACATACTCTCCTGGCACTCGATACGTTCTTCATCACGTTTTGAATTTTAAAGCCGCATTCGAAAAATGAAAGTCTAAACACATTTTTTCACACCACGAGCTTTTTTTCTTTAAATTTGTTTTTGAGCCTCTGATGATTCAGAAAAGCTAGGTCTGAAAAAGTTCCTCATTACCTGCTCATATTGCTCACTTACTTGGATTATTGTTTAAAGCCTTTTTTTTTTTGTAATACTGCTACGCCTTCTCTCTCTCTCTCTCTTCCTTCATCAGTTCTTTATTTTCTTAGCGAAACCGTCCTCCTCTCCTCTCTAATCTGTACCATGGGACGCCCGATGTGTAGTATTCGATTTCTGCCTCGCTTCTTGCTGCGATACTCACTCGCTTGACCTTCTTCTTTTTTTCCGTCGTTAACCCTACCACTCATATCCGAATGCGCGCCCTCCACATAAATTTGCAGTTCTTTACTGGCAGCCAACTGTCACTATCTTGGTAGTCTGGTGTAACTTACGGGGGGTTCTCCGAGCGAATAACAACTGGATTCTCACATCCACTGATTTTACATTCCAGTTCCTCGCTAGTGAATCATATCGAAGGACTTTATCACGATAGCAGTTTTAAATGAACCTCCTTTTTCTATTTCTCTGTAACCCGAAAATATTCTTCCTGCTACCAACAGCTTTCTTCGAAATGATTGGCCGCGTTTCCCATCGTTAACTTTTTTCTCACATTCTCCTAACCACTCTCATTTGACGTTCCTTGTCATTTCTTCGTGTTCTTCTGATCTTACCCATCACCATCAACGGTTTTTTTTCAATTTCATTGCATATTTTCAGGTCGAAGAAATTTCTTTTGCAAAGACTTCTCAAAACTCCTAATCTCTGAAAAAGATCTTCTGAAGGAAATATAGGTCAGTTCCGTTATTGCTTCAATGGCAGACTTGGTTCTATTCGCTTCTAAATTACTTTAGTTCTATGCAAGCTTTCTTCACCAAAATATCTCCTCTTTGTTTCGTGCTAATCGTTGTCAAAGTTTTGTCCCAAAATGTTATAAAACGGAAAAAAGGAAGGAGTTCTGTTTGTTTGAAATGACGAACAAACGAGAATTATGCCGTGATGAACCCACACACACACACACACAAACTCCCTCACAAACACACACGGGCGGTGGAATATAAAATTATAAGAAAGTGGACAGCATCTGAGAAGACGCCACATGGAATATGAAATTCTGCAGTTCTGGCGAGCTCAATTCTGAGCTAAGAAGCACGTATCATTTTTTCTGTGAGAACTCTAACTTCGTATCCAGTCCAGAGTAATTTACTTGAGAATTTGATTCAATGGCAAAATCAATTAAATGTAGTATTTCCTGAAAATTTAGAATGCAGTCTCTAAATGTTCCGCCTTCCCTGTTTTTATGAGTCTCTTCCGTTGGTTATCGAGGTCATTCTTTAGACATAGCTCGCGTAGCCGTCTTTCTTATTTTTCGGTGTCACAATGATGTGGCTTGCAGTTCGAACTGCTCTGGTCGTCCGAGCTGAGCATTGATTTTAGAGCGCCCGCCCTAGCTTCTTGCGCGCACGCGCACCCGATTCCGAGGAGCACTGGATATTTGTGGCACCTTTTTATTACACCCACGAGCTGAATGAGTGGAACTAGCTACGAGCATCTTCATTCGACTTGAAAAGTGTTTTCGGGTTTTCACTAACATCAAATATCGCATATATTTTTTCATTCGAAATTTTCAAAAGTGTAGCGTATACTATTTCTTCCTCCTAATGTCCTAATTTTGGAAGAGTAAGTATTACTTTCAAATTCATTCGTTATGTAGCAAAGTCAATTTCCTCCGATCAACTGATTCACGGAGAATGTAATCTGTTGAGATAAGTGTTCCAAGATTCTAATATTATTCATGCATTCTGTATGTGCTGAAACTGAGAGTTTCCTTTATGCGAATAGGTAATGGCCGCATAACCTATACCTGGAAGTGAAATGCTCAGTTCCTATTTCTCTGAAGTAATATATGAGGGCCCCCTTTCTGACCAAATGGTATCCTTTCCTGACGAAGGCTATTTGGTACCTAGGGAGTAGGACTTCTCATTTTTCTGCTTTTCAATAAGCATTAACTGGGCGCAGTAGAGAACATGATTAGCCTTGAGCATATTCAGTTGACAGCTGCCGATGTGTGCGCTGGCACCTATCGAATCCCAGTTGGGCCCAGGTTCGGCTGTGTGTGAGGGAGGGGGAGAAAGTGGTGAGTGTGTGTGTGTGTGTGTGCGGTTGTGTGTGTGTGTGTGTGTGTGTGTGTGTGTGTGGGAGGGGGGGGGGTGTGTGTGTGTGTGTGGCCGAGTGTCATTGTTCGAGTAGAATGAAGCGAAACAAGAAATAATCGATTGACTTATGTGTCCTCCTCCTCCGCACCCTCGTCCTCCTAGTGGTTTTCCATCTTCTTCTTCGCCTTCTTCTTCTCATTCTCTTTCTCGCACACACTTTATGTTTGTATTTGAGAGCGTACCCTCACACTGCTGTTCTGGTCCACATCGTTTACCAATTCCGTTCTTCGACTTACATGGTCCCTACTTTTAAACATCGCGGGACTTTTCAAAAGTCGTGATATTTTTTAAATAATTAGAATCCTCTCTCATCACGAAGATGGCCATGAGCCGCTCAATTACCGACCACATCCCTAATTCAGAATGCGCTCATTTGCACGTCCCGTATTCCCATTCGCCCGGCGGCCGTTTGTATTACCATCTGCACACAAAGCGCGAACCACCGTGCATGTCCTGCCTGACAAATCAATGTTTTGAATTGTCTGAGTCGTCCTCTCTTTTAGGAATTTTAACATTTCAGCTACGCCTATAGTTTATTCTTTAGTTTCAGCGATCGCTATGATATTCTTTACTCGTGTATCACTGCCTCTTGCTTTTCTAGACATTAATTGTCTGTTTCTAGTCCTATGTTCTCCTTTTTCACCCGCTTCTCATCATCTCCGTTCTGACAGGTGACGTCACATGCGACCCTCTTGGATATTCAAATCTTCCGTCTCACATTCTGCGTCTCTCACTCGTTATTCTTTCAGATCGACGCGGAACTGCTGTTTTCGACGTCAATGCAAGTTTTCGAGTGCTGACCGATTTTCCTTTTGAAATTTGAAGCTTATCTCCCCATCTGACGAAAAATTATGGCACAGGTTAGATTTTGATTTATTGGATCCATCCCGTGTCATAATGAACAGAACAAAAAAAATAAAATTTAAATGATATGGTTCGCAATTACCCTTGTTTTGAAGGTGCAACAAGTATCAGCATCAACTTTAAATGGAATTCCGGAGAAAAATGGGAATGGCTTGAATAATCTGGAAGAGTCGTCAGCCGGAATGAGTCTTGTCCAAAACGGCTCACTTCTTCTTCACGGAACACCGACAAAAGATCTCAACGGTGCTTCGACGTCGATCGAAGCAGACGACTTGCAACTTTCACCTGGAGATTTGCGGCGTCGGAGCACACGGGCCAGTGCTCTGAAAGCTCAGGAAAAAATAAAGTTAAAAGACGATATCGTGCAAGGCCCACAAAAGCGACTCGGTGATCACGAAGAGATGGAAACGGATGATGGTGCCGCTGGTGCAGGGGAAAAGTCGGCTACGAAGAAGCGGAAACTGGAAAACGGACGAGAATTTGATCAAACTTGCTTCCGATTCGGACTTCGTGCCAATGACGACGGCGATGTTTACGCCATGACTGATGAGAGCGAGAACTCGTCAATTCATGAAAGTGAAATGGAAATTGTGAGATATCATTACGAGAAGATGCTCAATAAAGAACCCGACGAGGAGCAATTGCGCGAAAGGCTGAAAATGCGGAAGGAATCTGAAAATGCACTGAGGGATGAAGAAGCAAAGTTATTAGTTTTGCGGAAGATAAAGGATAGCCAGAATCGTGCAATTTCTAAGGTAATGATAATGGTTTAGATATCATTTCTGACCGTTTTCTTTTCAGTTAGCTGCTGACACCAAGGCTGCTGATCTTGCCGAAGCTGCTGCTGCTGCGGCAAACGCTTATAAGCCAGTTGTTGCGAATCCAGCAAACGGCAAAGGATCAACGAACGGAAAGAGTATCCCAGCACTCTCTGCTGCAAACAATAAAACAATGGCCGGATTAGCCAATTTGAGTATTCAGCAACAGCTGGAGCTTTTGCAAAAACTTTCAACTCAATCGCCTGCCGCGAAACAAGCTTATCTTCTTGCTAAGAAAAATCCATCACAAACAACTAATCTTTTCGGACAACTCATCGCTATCAACAACGCCCAAGTTCAAAAACACAAAGAAGCAGAAGCCGCTGCGGCTGCATCCAGCAACTTTACCCAGCAAGCGCAAATTACGCAGTCCAAATTGATTCATCATCAACAGACACCTGCTCAAAGAGTACAGGCTGCTCGTTTGGCTTTCCGTGCTCAGGCTGACAAACAACTGATGACTATACCGATCCAGAAAGTACAACCTCACGAGATCACGTTTCTGCCTAATCCAAATGCATCTGCGTTTTTGGCTTTACATGGTTTGGATCTAGTTGTGCAGAGTGTTTTGAAAGACAAGTCCAACGACAGGTTCGTGCTCATATATATATATACATGTTTTTAATTGTTCAACATTCACAGATACTACGGCGGACCAACATATGAGTGTGAAGAATGCAAAACTGACTGTGCTCATACTTGGAAGGCAATAGGAAGCTCTCAAGACGACTTGCATCTTTATTGCGAAAATTGTGTTCGATCCGCCCAAAAGCGAAAGAACAAGGCAGATCAAACAAGTTTGTTGAAGAGGGCTTTCCAGAAAATAAGTGCGCAAGAGAAAGTAAGAAAAACAGTTCCCTGTACCTTAAACTGGTTAATTATTCAGGAATTCGAGAAAAAGATTGCGGAAGGACAATTGGAGCAAAGTTGTGCTCAAGAAGCGAAACAGACTGCGATGGCTTCAGGGACGAGTATGTTTTTCTTTAGTAAAAGAGCTTTATTTCTTGTTTTAGCCACCGTTGCAACATCCTCAACAGCCACAGTTTCGTCAACTCCTCTGGGACCTCGGATACCGAACATGCCGTCTTCTTCCGGCACGAGTACACCAACGGTTGCCATGAAAACTTCTACTCCGGTTCGTTTTCATTCTGAATTGCAAAAAACTGCGATTCTTTGCAGCTATCGGCGACCCCATCGAAGGCGTCATCCAGCTCTCATTCTAAGAAGACGACTGCACAGCAACAACAGCAACTGTTTAATATGCAGATGATGAACAGTCCAATGATGAGAAATCCAGCTATGTTGCAGCAAATGGTATTTTGTTATTCTACAAACAAATAATACATGTCTGTTTTTTTTAGTTGCAAATGTATCAAATGGCTCAAGTACAAGCTGTTCAAGCCGCGAGCAGAAATTTACCTAACATGGCGTTGTTAATGCAGGCAGCGCAAGCACAAGCTGCTGCTCAAGCCGCCGCCCAAGCGCAAGTTCAGGCCCAAGCACAGGCCCAGGCTAAGGTTCGAATGTCCCCCAATTGAACACCATCTAACCAAACTTAACATTCCAGAATGCACGTGAATCAACAGCTCAACAACAGCAGCAACAACAAGCTCAAGCAATGATTTTCGGTAATTTTGATCAACTTATTCTTCTCACGTCTTCATACTTCAGCTCTCATGAACCAACCTGGCGCTCAACAGCAGCTTGCAAAACTGACACCTCAACAACAGAAAAGCATCATGGAAGCTCTGTCGAAATCTGTCAAAAAATAATCGGTTTCTTTCATCGACTATCACTACCAATATAACTTGTTTAACTAGGAATCGGGTCATTCTTGTAAGATTTCATGTGTCGCAGTGCATCAAACTTCTTTCCAACACCCTTGCACTGCTTTCCCACGGTCATCTTGCTCTTTCTTTAACTCCATCGTTTAGTATTACCACATGTAATTTTTATCAACGGTTCTCCTTTTTTTGCTAAATAATATCCGCCAGGTTTCGAGTCTTCTTTTCTCGTTCCGCAGTCTTTATCCCAAGCAAGTGATATCAGGTTATCTAAATATTTAATTTATGAACACCCAGAAAAATTCTCCTTACAACCACACCCATATTTGTGATTTGTTCACCTACTATTGTTCTCTGTTCCTGTCAAAATGCATCCGCTCTCAAACCCCTCCTCCAATTACGCGTCATTGTCCCGTTCTCTGCGTTCGCGACCAGATGTTTGTTACTTTCCAGAACGAAGAAAAGGAATTAATAAATTGATTCTTATTTGAACATGTACAAAAAATATTACCCGGAAAACAACCCGAAGTCTCTGACACGAGGCTAAACGTTCAGATTAGAGAATAGTGGACGGTGAGGAACACTTTGTTGTTGTACCGGTCGACATTGAAGATGTGCTTGTAGGCGTAGTGCACCCTCTGGAAGATGCTCTCCTCGTAGTAGTAGTGTTTGAGCAGTTTCAGTTTCTCCGGAAACGCCAACCGGACGGCGTCTCTGGAAGAAGGAATGGAAGTGGAGGAGGGGGGAATCGGGACGAAACCTCAATTTGTGCACGGATCGTCTGTCGCACGTGCCGTTCTCGTGTCGAAATACGAAGTTGGCCCTCTGGAACAGTTCCATCTTCGTCTCTTCCTTCTGCTCCGAATCCACTTGGATCATCACCGGAACGTTATCCCTCGTCCCTCGGAAGTAATCCGAAGACGAGACTATCCTGGAATCGGAATCTCGACACAGAGACAACGCGAACACGAACGAACCATCTGGGCAGTCTCTGACATCTGTAGTGTCTGTGTCCGCACAGGTACGTCATAATCGAAGAATCGGGACTTTGGTGCGACCGCATGAACGCATCGATCTGCAATTCACTCCTTTCGTATCGATCACAAAACTGATACTATGCCATCGAAATGGCTCCGCAGCCAAGGAAACCTCTGCTCCGGAGAACCATGATATCTCTTATCAACCTCGAGATTCTCCGGCAGAGCTTTCCTCAGTTGCGGAGCCTTCGATGTACCATAGTACCGTAACCAGGACAGGCTCAGTAAAAACAGTGTTATCCGGTTGATTTTTTCGATAATTATTGATATTTTTTTCTTAAACTGCTTGATACACTCGTTTTTCGTACAGTTTTCGACAAAAGAAACCCATAAACTTTCGAAAGTGTGGGCCCTCTTTCATTCGAGGTTTTAACGGTGTTTTGAAAAAAAGAAACTTTTGGGGAAGCACCGTTTCGATGATAATCTTTTTAAGAAAACAATTAATTGCCACGTCGTGAAGTGGATTACAGTAATCCGACGATTTTCGAAATGCCATGAGAAACGAAACAGGTCCTCGATGTGGCTTGAGGTATCTCTCCTCATGGTCCCGCATTTCCACCGGATAGTTTCCAGATATCTATTGATATTGGAATTACGAACGAGGTAGCCAATTGTCATGATATTTCAATAAGCTGATTATTGTCAGAGAGGTCTAGAGTCTGGGAAGCATCCGGACCTCTTCGTCTTCAGCATATTCACAGAAACGACCAGAGTCAGTCGATCGATTCGTGAACATTTCCAATTTCCAGTTCAAAATCGCTCTATCTTCGGTTGCGCAAAGAATCTCATCGTCAGTCATCATCGAGCGATTTTCGACACGGCGAAAAAACAATCGCGCGACGATGACAGCGCATCTTTCAAGGTGTTTCACAGAAACAACGAATCTCCTAATCTATCTATACACATCTCTCTCTCTCTTTCTCTCTGTTTCTCTCTTTTACCTGCATGAAGAATTGATGCGTTGTGGGGTTCCCCCGAACGAAGAACGTCGATCCGCATATCCATCCGTGCATCCGATTGTACTCGCGAAGCTGTGTGAATTCAGAATGTAATATCAGGCAACCACGGAATCACGGCGCTGTTCGTCGGATACAATCGCGCTTTTTGGGTGGCTCTAACGCTTTGAATCAAAATTCCACTATGTAATTCACTTCTGCGTCTCCACATTCCTCTAACTTTTTAGTCCTGCGTAGCCGGAAGAGCGTGAAAAAGGTGAGACGCAGACACTAATGAAGCAGAGGAGCGCGATTGCATTGGACGCGCGCTCTGTGATTCCGTGTAGAAGTGGGGGCTCTCACTTGTTCGTTTCCGACTGTATCGAAGAGCATGAACGAGTTGGGGTATCTCTCCTCGAGGCTCATCGACTCAAAGTTCTCAATCCACACAGAGTCCTCAAATTCCCGTATGAGTCATTCTCTTTCCGAGTAGCCTCACCTGCTGCATCGCCCAGAAGTCGATTCCCCGTTGAGCCAAAGAAGCACATATCCTCGCGCGGACGAGAAGAACCAGTTGGTAGATGATGTAGCGCCTGTTCTCGTAGTCGTCCTCCATCGCCTCCTTGTGAGTCTCTTTTCCATTTTCTTCCATTCTCAATTCGAACTCACCTTCAACGGATCCAAATCGACAATGACACTCGGAATCCGCGGATGCTTCTCTTTCAGTATCATGTGTGCATTTGTATCGAAAGAAACGGCGACTAATCGCGAGAGAGCATTCGGAATGAACGCCAAATTGCAGATGTGATTGAGGAAAACGTCAATGTTACTCGAGTCGTACTGAAGCGGAGAGGAGCATCAGGGAACGATTCCCGGGGATCACTTACGAATATCACGTACGGAGGCTTTGACATTGATTTGAGAACATCGGAAAACATCATAAACTCGAGATTTTCGTGGATTTCTTCGAACGAAAGCTGTGAAAAAGGGAATGGTTGTCCAGCGGACGGAGGAGGCTTGGGGGAATACCTTTTCAGACACTCGGTTAACCGTCTGAATGATGTTTCTCTGTCGAAATAAATGGGGATTTATCAGTCCCTGGAACGAGGAAAATGCGTCGATGAGCACCTTTTTTAGTCATTCACGACTGGCATTTTTCGCTGTTTCTTGTGATTTTTTGACGTTTTCAACTGTTTTTGCAATGAAAAATGCAAGTCGTGAATTAAACGAAAAAATGGCTGTGAAGTAAGAGAAGACGTTTTCTCTGAAGTCAGAACTCACGAAGATGATGGGAATCGAGGCGGCGAGCGTGAAAACGGCGAGGACGATGAGCACGGAGACGGAAAACCTTGATCTCTTCTCCGAAAACTTCATCGTTTTCCGCCGTTTTTCGGTTGGCGAATCGAGGCTTCGAGTGTGTCGTAACGGCTAACAAAGCGGGTGATTGGGTGCAGAGATAGGCGCTGGAAGCTGCCAATCTCGTTCCGCAGACGCAAAAACGGCCG
Source organism: Caenorhabditis macrosperma (assembly GCA_963932285.1). Lineage (NCBI taxonomy): Eukaryota > Metazoa > Nematoda > Chromadorea > Rhabditida > Rhabditidae > Caenorhabditis > Caenorhabditis macrosperma. The sequence goes on from OZ010622.1 coordinate 7,681,825, forward strand.
GGACGGGGGTGGGAAAACGAGGAGAAAACGAACGAAAGAAACAGAAACAGAGCGAGTGGAAGAAGCGCTCCGGAACGAACCAGTTATTACTGCCGAGAGATTAGCATCTTGTTCGGTTCGTTCGTTTTCCGAAACTGCAATGTTTCAAGAAATATATCTCCGGAGAGAACCGATTGACGACGTAATGAGGGAATTGGCGATGAGAGGTGCCGATACAGTGTCCAGAGACACACCGTTGTTACGCATCTTCCGCGACTTCTGAAGAGAGAGAATGGCAGAAGCAAACATCTGTTGCGGGGAGAAGAAGTCTGGTTGACTCTGAGAGACAATCCGATTGGGGAGGAAGACGTTTGGATCATGAGGAGACCAGCCATTTTAAAACCGTATTTTTAAAAGTATTCTCCAGGAATAGAACCCCAAACGATGCCGTAGAATCATAATATCTCGAGAGTGATACGAGATATCAAAATGTTATTAACAGCAAATTTGTAGATCGTAACTAGGACTAAAAATTTGCTGTTGACAACTTTTTGATATCTCTTATCAATCTCGAGATGTAATGATTCTCCAGCAGCATTTAGAGTGCCACTGTATTCGAGGAAATACCGTAGTTCCAGACTCAGATGACCGTAAAAACTCTATTCCAAGGGCATCCCCAAATATAATTTTTTATCAAAAGCTCTCATTTCTTTTTTCAAAAATAAGAAAATTCGCGTCAAGTATGAAACATTTGGAGTACGAAAGAGTGATTTTGTTGAATGAAACCATCGTATTGCACGTGTTCTGAACAATGTTCTGAAGCGTATTCTTAGCTCTTAAAACTGATTTTTCTCCCAAATCGAGCGATTTTTCCTCGAATAAGTGATTCAAAAATACAACGGAATGTCGATGTAACAGAGTTATTACGGTAAATGGTAGATACCGTATTCCTTTTTCTTCTCTTTTTCATCCTCCATCTCATCAATTTATTTACCCTAAAACTTATATTTTAACGGCATGCCGTTAAACTTTTCAATTTCATTTTTTAGGAACGTTATTTTAAGGAGACCGTTCATTGAAGGTGTCGCTAAAATATATTTTTTACCGTAGTTCACCCTTTTTTGAGTACCGTATTTCCTAGAATAGAGCGTCACCCCAAACGCGGCCGGAGAATCAATATATCTCGAGATTGATAAGAGATATCAAAAAGTTGTCAACAGCAAATTTTTAGTCCTAGTTACGATCTACAAATTTGCTGTTAATAACATTTTGATATCTCTTATCAGTCTCAAGATATAATGATTAGAGAAAGCGCTTGGGGTGCCGCTATATTCGAGGAACTACGGTAATCATTTTCTTCAAGTTTGTGATGATCTGAAAGTGATCTACTAAAAGAGGATATCAAACTCCGTACTTTTCAATTCGCCGATGCCGTTGTTCTCAAAAACACGGCACGTAATCGTCGTTTCTCATTTAAAAAGTCTCTTATCTCTCTTTCTCTCTCTCTCTCTCTCTCTCTCTCTCTCTCTCTCTCTCTCTCTCTCTCTCTCTCTCTCTCTCTTCTTTTCTTCTTCCGATGGATCCGCCGCAGCAGCAGAAGCCACATTAATGGCATTTCAAAGATCAGAGACAATGGAAATGAAAGAGAATTTGGAGTCTGTTACTTTGCATCGGAAGCATTGGATATATATATATACAGACACAGAGAACCCGTGGGAAACAGAAAAAGACCTAGAAATTGATAATAACAACTCAGATCGACAGCCACAGTTCGTCGTGTTGGTTCTCCTGATCCGATTGGCACATTCCGTCGACGTTGACGAACGGAGGACAGCACTGCGGGGCATCGCACGAAGAAATGGCGATGTCGTTTCTAGAAGAGGGCGGTGGGAGGGTGGCCGAGGAGAGAACCCACTTGGTGCACACTTTGCCATTGCACAGACGGTTGTTCGAGAGCAACTTCGCGCAGTGCTTATCCACCGGACACGCCTTCAGATTGCACGTTCCGAACTCTTGACGCCTTCCCCTGAATCAGAATCCGTCCAGATGACGTCCAACGGAAGACACTCACTCGCACTTCTTGCTTCGGCAAGATCTCACTCGACTTCTGATTCCACACCCTCCACAAGTCCTCGAGCACATCGACCACTCTCCCCAATCCGCCCACACGTTCGGAGCATCCACTGTCACTGGAGCATCTGAAAATGAGGAGATGGTGTTGGAATCGATCGGAATATTCACTTGTAGTCGTGATGATTGTGGGCGCCAACGTGGTCCGTGGTTCAGAGTCAGCTGAAATGGACAATCATTCAGAACGGAATCCGTTTAAAGTTCTCACTTGATTTGACCTGAATCTTGAATCCAATGTCCGTTGAGAGCTGAGAACGGAAGATGACGATGGAAGTGTCCGTTTGAGACACGAAGCTGATCTCCGGTTTGTCGTAGCAGCAGAATCTGCAAACGAGACTGTGACACCTCTCCTGTGAATCTGAAACCTGAATCCAGTGTTCCTCAAGTCGTCGGAGATCTTCAATTCGACGAAATCGACGCAAGTGGAGGTGCACAAGAAGGAGAAGTCTTCAATGAACTCTATCTCAACGCGCTTCCCCTTCGGCGCCTTCAGAAGCCACGAGCACTTCTGATCCGCTTCGTAGCCGGGATCCGGATAGTTCGGCGATTCCAGCTGCTTCCAATCGTCCGACAATTCGATAATTCCCCCACATTCGGCGTCTAAAACTGATGATTGGGGGTGGGAATCGAGGATGCGTCTCACTCTTCGCCTCTTCGTTCTTCTCGCACCGATCGCCTCCCAATCCGTCTGGACATATGCACTCGGAGCACTTGGACGGTCTCATGTATCCGCCGTTCTCACATTCCGTTTTCTCGCCCTTGCACTCATCTGAAACTCATTCACTCCGAATCATCTTCTGATCTCTATCCCACCTTTGCAATACGCCGTATTGATAGTGGCGACGTCGTAAAACGAGAGTTTCTCTCTCTGTCCGATCGTCTGCTGATACAAAGAATCCCTCGTCACCACCGTCTTGCTCTTCTGATCTACACTGAACGCAGTGCTTCCGTAGTGCATCACAGATCCGAGATCGTATGGTATTCCGAGAGTGTCTATCTCATCGTCTCTTTGCAAAAAGTCGCTGATGTAGGAAGGCAAGATGAAGTCTCTCTCGATCTGAACCTCTTCTCTCTCTTTCCCCCATCTCTTCTTCTCCTCCTCCTACCGTCACATATCCCAACGCGTCGGGTCTACTCTGTTCGTGCCATAGGCCGAGTGCGTGTCCGATTTCATGTTCAATCACTCCCATCTGTCAAAAAAAGAGAAGGTGTCAACGGAAGCGAGGGGAAAACTTGCTTTGACGCAACTTTCGCCGATGGAGATGCCCTGTCGGCCGCCGTTCCGTCCGATCATTGAGTAACACCTGCAGGGAGACAAATCAAACCACCTCCACCTCAACTCACCCTTGTCCACTGAAAAACTCCACATAGTCGCCGTCGGGCGCGTCGGAAACGTTCTCGAAGGTGATACACGTGGAATCCTCCCAGAACCGAATGGCTGCGATGATCTGACTGATGGTGTAGAAGTCTGAAGAGAGAGAGTGGTTGGCAGAGGAGCCGATGGGCAACTGACCGATGCTCTCGTGGAAACGGTACTTGATTGGCATCTTCTTCCACGTCGCTGACTTGTCGGAGACGAAAGACCTGAATGCGTGGCTGTGTGGACTCTTCCAGAGTGACGCCTACCGTCGCAAACGCTTCGTTTTATCCTTGGAAAGGGCCTTCAGAATGTCGACTGCTTGCCGCCGGGACAGGAAAATGTCCCCTTCGAAGAGGTACGGGGACACTTTCTTATCGATGGTTCCTTGTTGAACACTGATCGCCACCTCCTTCTTCGAGTCCTCGACCGCCTGAAACCGACACAAACTCCCGAATCGTCGTCGAAACTCACGTCGTGTCCGAATTCTCTGCCTGCGAAACTCCGCGAGTGGGCCAACTTCTTCATTTTGAGCAGCAGCTCTTCCACCGTCTCCAGCTGCTTCTCCTCGACATTGAAGTGCTCCTGAACACGTGTTATCACTGAGAGAGGACTCTTCGGAAACCTTGAACTCGTGAGCAACCACTTCTGGATCTTCGGAACAAATCGATAAGGAAGGCAACGAGTGAAAGAGTATTAGGAGGAAGAAGCGCATGACGACTGTCGCTGTTCACTGAATGGCAGCAGATAAGTGATAACGGAGAGGGGGGGATGTCCCTGGCGAGGAAAAGCGAAAGTCGACGAGGAACTGTGTGTGATGGGCGAAAAACGGACTGTACGAAGCGGCGAATCGTGCTTTGATCACACGAAGCTCAAGAAATTCACGGGCGGTCCAGATGAGTTGGTAATAGTCCTTCGAGTTGTTCTCATACAACCGAATGAAAGTGTCATTGAATCAGAAGATCTGCCGAAACCTGAATGATACCAAGAACACATCTATTTATGGGATGTCGTTTATCAAGTACGATATCAGTGAGTGACATGCTAGTGAAGCCACTGCATCGAGCTCACGAACAAGAGTGAGACGATTAAAAGATGGAAAGAGAAACAGCGAAAAAGATTTGGGTGGAAGAGGGGGAAATACCAAAAATAAAGAATATAAGAAAATTGTAAAAATAAAAAATAATAAGAAGAGGAGAAGAAAGCTGCCAATGTTTGACTGTGACTAGGTTGAGTTTCGGGAAGAGAGAGGAGGAGAAGGAAAGGGAAAACGTTAAGATAGAAGTTTTTAGAACAAATGGAGAGTGGGCAAAGCAAGGTATGGGATGAGGACAAGAGACCTTTCGGAAGAAGTTCCAACTGAATAAGAAGTGCAGTGAAGGGGCTACACGGGAAACGGGAAGAGCGAGACGGACGGGACCATAATAAATAAAAATAAATATGGGTGGAAAATAGGGATCCTAGTTGATTGAGTGAGAACAGATAGAATCTGACAAGGGGATTGCGAAGGCTATTATGAGTGGTTCGTGGAGGAGAACAGGGAAAAGGATAGGACAGGGGGTAGAGAGGGCAATGGAAGGGGGTGAGGAGGAAGCTCTCATATTATAGATGCATACTCGGATTCTGAATCAATCATCAAACGGTCTCGATAATGAATCGAAAGGAGGACGGGAAGGTGGGGAGATGGGACAAGGTCGAAAAGCAAAGATACACACAGACAGGTAATCGGCTAATAAAGCGGTTAGTAGAGTCCGCAGCCACGAAGGTTATTGGCGATGATGACATCAGTGACGGCGTCGAACACGAATTGAATGTTGGTCGTGTCCGTGGCACATGTCATGTGACAGTAGATCTCCTGGAAAGACGTTCTTTTTTTTCGGTTGTTGCCGTTTGTTGTTTTATTTTCGGGCATAATATTCAGTGGCAACAACACATTTAGCATATTTTGCCGAGGGGACTTCCCGCATAATTTAACCCAATTTCGCCGTTTTCATTGTTACCTTGTTTGCTGACTTGTTCTTCGCCTCGAATTGAGCTTGAATGTATGCAGACGCCTCGTGGTAATCTTGTCTTCCTGGAAACAAAGAAGGAATGAGTGTCTAGAAGGTTTTCAAAACGTACCAGAGTATTCGGGGAAGCAGATGGTAAGTGGACTCTTCTTGATTTTCTCCTCAAACAGATCCTTCTTGTTCAAGAAAAGAATGATCGATGTATCTGTGAACCACTTGTTGTTGCAAATGGAATCAAAGAGCTTTAACGACTCGTGCATTCGATTCTGAAATGCAGGTAAATATAAAGGGAGCTGGGGCTGAATGTCGAACCGTGGTTTCATCCTCGTGCAAAACTTGATCGTATTCGGACATAGCGACGCAGAAAATGATTGCAGTCACATCTTCGAAGCAATGGATCCACTTCTTCCTTTCTGATCTTTGACCACCAACATCGAACAGTCTATAATTACCATCGTTAACAGAGAAATGAAAACAATAGACTCACTTGAAGTTAAGGTTCTTGAATGTGAAGTGTACTTCAACGATACCAGTAGTTTTGACACGAGTTCGGAGGATATCCTGCTCGGTTGGCTGATAAGAGGCTTCTCCTAACCGTTCCAGGTCATCGAGGAAACTGAAAAAGAAAATTCATTTCAGTTTCAAAAACATGTTGTTTTCGGCATGATGTAGTTCAAAACAAAATTAGTATTCTGTGGATGTCGTGTTTTTTTTATTCCGAGAACGGACTTCATGAAAGGAGGTGTCAGAATACTGATGAACTATGGGCAATTTTCAAGTCCTCTCGAACCGTTTCAATGAACTCACTATTTGGCTGAATCGTTCAACTGATACTCATTGCTCCTCGAGAAACAGTCCTGCACTCCTGCGTCCGACCACAACCGCTTCATAGAACTGAGCAACTCCTCGGAGAACGGCTCGGTGTCCTCCATGCGTGCCACCACATCCATCACTAATTTAGCGTCTACCTGCAAGAACAACGGCGTCTTTACTCGTTCTCAAAATAAAATTTTAATATTGATTAAGAGCATCATTCGAATGTGGAATCTACTGAATTTTCCGTGAACTTGGTGACTATACGACTGGCGACCGATCACCGCGAACCGCTGTCAAATGTGCATGGGGTTCACCTGTTAGAAACAAATTCCAACCAGGGGAGAATGAGTTTGTTGCCCGTTTTCCACCATTCTCGAATAATAAGATTCGAAGTGTTTCTTTCCACGGCAAAAACCACTTGAAATTGGATCCCCGTCCTCTCCCAAAATGGTCATTCGGGTCCAATTATCTCAAGTTACCACCATCATTCGTCATTTCTAGAGTGTATTCGGAGAAGGTTCCTTGTTTTTGGTGTCAGCTCTAAGAAGAAAAAGGTCCCTCTAGTTGGAACATGCGGAAAGACGAAACCAGTCGTCGAGTCAGTCGCCTCGAACCCACTAGGGAATTGCGAGAGGGAGACGCAATGAATACAACAGATTATGTCATTTATTTTGTGCCCGCGCCTCCCGAAACGCTCTGCAGCGCAGCGGCAGCAGCACAACGGGAGAACCCAACTTTTACGCACCTCTCTGTCTCCGGATCCAAAAGAAACGCCTAGATTGCTCATGGCTCGCAGAATGGCGACCAATGACTGAACCGTGTTACTGTAGACGACCGGCTTGTACTGCTTGTAATCCTCCGCTGTGAATCCAGATTCGTGAATAATTCTGAAAGAAACAAACAAAGTTGTTTTGAAACCGAATCAACTCACTTCATTTGTTTCACGATCGTTGATTTTCCAGATTCTCCAGCTCCGAGTAGTAACAACTTGATGTCCTTGGCCGCTTGCATACCGTCTTCTTTCAGATTCTTTTCAATCATTCTTCAAATAATTGGAATGATGTGATTGAATCGCGGAAACAATGAACTCACCTCGATCTTTCCAGAGCGGCGCGCTCTTCTTGTGACATGGTACAACCCATGGCGCTAGTTGATGAACGGACCTATGCCCCGAACGGTCTCACTTATTCCTCTACTGTGCAGCTCAGCGCTGAAAAGAAACGAAGGGATTGTGAGTGCGGCAACATTATAAATGGAAACGAGTAAAAAGCGAGAGCAACCGAGCGAAAAATGGGAGTGAGAAAGACACGGAATGAGCGAATGGGAGAATATAGATGAGGTTGATGACAAAGTTGATGGAGGGGGAGGGTGCGGGCCGAGAGACACGTCAGTGCGTCTGTCTCCACGGTGACGCCGTCACTTGAATTGAAACTCTTCCTCGGTCGGCTCAGGGAGAGAAATTTCTCACAGATGACGTTATTCAGAACTTTGAACACGTTCCAAGATTTATATGAGAGAAGACTGAACCTCTCGTTTTACGCAGATGCAGCTGAACAGCATAATAAAACGAATGTACTGCAGCTGGCCGTCTCTATGACATTGTGCCCTCAACAGGTCAAAGTTTGTGAGAAAAGTGAAGAAAGGAGAGATAATTTGCAGCAAAAGAGAAAAGGAATAGACGGGGGATGGCCACGTCTTCTCTCTTCTTCTTCTTCTTGGTCCCTTTGCCGAAAAAAGAGAGAAAGCTGCAGAATAGAAGGGAGGCGTACGGAGAGAAAATAGAGGGAAGAGGGAGAGGAAGGTCATGGGCGGCGGGCGGGCGAGCGTGCGTCGCGTGCCAATCCGAATTTTAAATCACGATGATCAGAACGAAAGCATGGCAAAATTGAGAGCAAGAACACGGCTTAGTCGGCTTTCACCGGGGCACCCGTGGGTCTATTGCTTTATTTTCATAACAAATGCATGAAGGGCGAATGGACACCGGAGATCCACAAGATATTCATCGTGACCATACCCCCCCCCCCCCGCATCATTTTGTGAACTCAATGGGATGAATTTTCGACGTTTGAAAATACTTTTAACTACTAATTCCGATGTTTACCACAATATGAAATATGTAAGCTGTTCTTTTTCTGGATCGCCTCGTATCGATCAGGAGAACAGACGGAAATCGGAAACTTTGGTATTTATAAGTGTGGGCGGCGTGAACAGCAAATATTTTTTGAGCCGCGAAAATGAAGGAAATAAAAAAGAAACTGGGAATCGGATATAAAGCGATGAACGCGAGAGGGAGGAGAAGGTGAAAGAAAAGATCTGTCGAGAAGATTAATCAAATAAAAAACGGATTAGCTTCTTTCCGTTAGTTGCTTGTTCGCCCTCACAAGTTTTCCCGACGTTACCACATGTATATTGCATTTTAATCAACTCCAGGGGCGAGAGAACTGGAGAGGAAGGAGACGATGTGTCACACAACATTTGCAAAAAGCATCTTGAGAGCATATGGCTGTGTGGCGCGGATAGAGAACGAAAAAATCGAAACGAAATCGCGTCCCCATCCATCTGTCGGCATTGCGAGTTGCATAGCAGCGCCCCGGCCCACTTCTCGACGACACGAAAAGGGACTGGGACACGAAGACACGCATCGAAATAATTGCCACCGTTTGGTTCATGATGTCGTCCGCCACTTCTGTCCTATCTTTGTACAGTCGTGCCAGGGCCAATCTGTGGGAGGCGAGAGAAACTCGGAGAAATATGAAACTTGAGCGAATAGTGGCACATGTGCCCACTTTTTCATGAAATCGAGCCTGGTTCTTTCCACTTTTTCAGCTGCTCTTCTATCGCAGATGAGTGTTAGAGATTGTAAATCGACTTATCATAAATAGCGGCTAGTGAAAATATTTACCAGTCGAAATCCTCTGTGGATGTGGTTACCGGGCCGGCGCAAGTTATTATTGCGGTGGATGGGATAGGCCACTCGTATAGAAACGTTCTCGGGGGGAGAGTCGCACAATGAGTGAGGCGATGGATGGGTCAATAAATTTTAAATAAAAATCTCTAACAGCGCTATTCTTACTTCGGATGTTCATATGATGATTTCTTTTGCCCACTGTGAAGAACGGAATCCATCAGAAAAAGTTCAGCATACCAAAGGAATTCAATTAAAGTCCTCTCTCCGCCTGAGCTATGTTGCGATGCAGGGAGAATGCAAAAAAGAGCTGAGGATGATCGATTGGAATGGAAAGAGTGCACACGAGGAAGAGACGCAGAGAGGGAGAGATGAGAAGAAGAAGAAGCTGGTGGGAGGAAAAGAAATACAAATAAGGAAGACTAGGTGGGTTTGGAAATGTGTGGTTGATCGTGAATTGGGTTGCCAAGAAATGCAAATGAGTTCTACTGGACTGCTTCTTGAGCTCTTTCCCTTCTGGATGAATGCGTTTTGAAGAGAAACATTACATTTAGAACGGGAGTGACGGTGGTATGTGAAGTACTCGCCATGTCTCGCAACTTCAAGGCCGCGCCAGATTCAAATTCGCAGCAGGGCGCGAATGTGGTGTCCATCTCAATATGGAGGAGTCAATCAAATGAGGCACTTGGTGTAATCATGGTGCTCCGACTATGGGTTGTCTAATGATTGATAATGACCTGGGCGACGAGAACGGGGAGCAAGAATGATGATGACGGGGGAGAGGAAGAAGGTAGACGTCGTTGAGCCATTCATTTTGTCCGTCCGACAGCCAGGCAGACATCGGAAGGGTGGCAGTCACCGAGGAGAAGGAGGCGAGGAGATGGGAAAGAGTGTATGGTGAGCGTGTTTATGTGTGTGAGTGAGCGCGCTGTGTGCCTGCGTGCTTGCCAATCGATCGGCGTGTATGAGGCTCTCGGGGGCGGCGGGACGGCCTCTTTTCCCCCGTCTCTTTCTCTCTCTCCCTCTTTCTTCGCCTCGCAGCAAATAATGCCATAATTCCGCGGCAGCAGCACACGTCTCTACATCTCCGCGCTCTCGCGCTCCGTGAGCGCTGTGAGCTGCAATTGAGTGCTCCGTGAGTGTGCATGTATATATCGGCTGCTTTCTCTGGCTCGCGCGCAGCCACCATGTTAACGTATCCTCCTCTTTCTTCTTCTCTTTCGTCTCTGTACCACACAAACACGCACGCAGCCAGTCGTCGTCGGCCGCCCCCTTCTCGCTGCAGAGCAGTAGTCTCTTGCTCCTTCTCTCTCCTTCTGTTAACGGCCAAGGGACGTTCTTGTGCCCGAGACGACGACGACGGGCGGCGACGGTTCCCCTGGCCAATTATAATGACGACAAAGATAATGGGTATGATGATGCACGGTAATTGAGAGAGCCGCTGCCGCTTTCCCACTCCCACAACTTTGAAATTCGCCGAAGAGAAAGCTATTGGAAGGGGTTGAAAATTGAAACTCAAGCATCGTTTCAGAACAGAATCTTCTCCCAACTACACGATATGTGATGTTCGTTTAGTCGAGAGTTCCTACGTGGTTCTTACAAGTTATTCATGTTGTTCAGAGATAGCCCCAACTATTCTGGAAATGTTTCGTGGAAAAGAAACAGCCCGTGTAGTGGTTACTGAATTACAAATTAATACCCACGCCAACCTGCGCGCTCGCCTGTCTTGGATCTATTATTTATGATTAAATAATTGCTCCTGTGGCATTGTGTCTACATCCAGAAAACTCGCCTATCGTTTGTCTGGAATGGAGCCATTGAGACTCCACGCGTGCGGGGGAGCTGATTGACATCGCGAAAATAGAAATGCAGGGAGCGAAAGCGGGGTGCTTGCTGAATGAATCGAATTGCCGCCGCTGACGGCGTCCCACTGGCAATTTGTTTATCATCAAGACTGGTTGCACCATCAAACTCGAAATGTTGACTTGAACAGAATAATAAATATCGTTCGCGGCCGTCATAGACTAAACCCATAGTCATTCGCAAAGAGCTGTTAGCTAATTGCAAGAATTTTTAAGAAGAAGAAGATTATGTCGACGGGTGTCACATCCACACAATCTGCACAGTAGTAGTAGGCATGGAGAAGTAAAACGGGAGAAGTAGTGCACTTACTGACACAGAGATGAAAGTTCGCGCGGAAGTATTGACCAGGAGGGGCCTTCTTGGATTTCGGGGAGGAGTGCTTCTCGTTATGATTTGCATAATGGGCAGTCGGGTGTGTAGAGGGAGGTCTTTCTTCAAGAGCAAAGGAAAGAAGCAATCGGATTATGGGAAACGAAAGGAATGTTCTCCGTTTCTAATGCCATTATGTCACGCAAAGAGTGATGTCAACGGTGGGCAACAGCAGAAGCAGCAGCAGTTTCAGACAAACTTACAGACGAGAAACAATGGATCAAACAACGCGGACAGAGATTAAAACCCGCCAGAAATCCGATATAACTGATTGTCTTCGCCAAGGATTTTGTCTGAATATGCGACGAAAAGTTTTCTATTCGAAGATCTCATTCATTTACACTGAAAATGCAAAGACATTTTTTGTTCTCTGTGTGCGACAAAAAAAGAAACAAGCCGGACGTAGTCTGTGGTCAGTGGAGACATCTTCTTACAAATTCATTCATTTCTCTCTAAATTCGGAAACGTCTGGAGACCATTTCTGATGAAGACACTCTCGAAGCTGGCTAATTCATATTCAATCAGCCTTCAAATTAAAGATTGATAATGATTTTTTAAAGAATGATTCGAAAACAGAAAGACGGCGTGAGGGGGTGAATCAGGGAAAAAGGTTGGAGTATGTGTGGATGTAACAATGTTTGGTGCACTTTGTCGTCGACATGTCCATTACACTGGTTCGTTCACAGGAGCCGCGCATGCGTTTGCATTTGCGGCGAGCACGCCTTCACTCTTCTTTGTCTCTCTTTCAAGGATTTTGTTTTATGTTTCGAGCGGAGGCGCTGCTGCTGCTGCTCCTCTCGCAGAAGACACTCGGGACAAGAAGAAGAAGAGAAACAGATGCGACAACGAGCGGCTAGAGAAGCCGACGATGGAGGCACAGAGGTTGGCGGGCACACACACAAATAGAATCGGGTCGAAATAAGTGCTAATTGGATGCGTTGGAAATGGCACAAATTGCAATTCGACGACGTGAAAGGCTGGAGATTAGTGAGGTGCCCGGAGAGCAGCGCCGATTGTCGTCCGTCGCCTTCGGAACAATCGTTTCGAGTGGGGAAACGCGCTGTCATAATGGGCTCGTCAATCTAATTTTGGCGCTTCTCCGTTGTTTTTGAACGAGTTATCTCGTCTTATCGGCAATCGGAACTAAAAGAATTCCCGAAATGGAAACGACTGATAACAATTGTTATTAATGTGTAGTAGCAGTGTCGGCAGTTATGCTCACCAAATCCACAAAGATATTTTATGTTTTGCCCGAAACGGCAACTCGAGCAGATGTTTGGAGCTGACGAAATCAGCGGCAGGTGGAACACCACGAAACGGATGATCGAGCATAAACGGAGAGCAGCTATTTAGAGAACGACACCTGTCTCACCACGATCGTAATGGGACCATTTATGATCGTTCACGCACGGACACTTCAAAACACGCCGCAAATGGATGTAGTCCTTTCCGCTTCACGTGGCCTCTTTTTTTGATTCTAACTCTCTGGCATGCAATCAAAAGGGCTTCGCAAACAGTTCTTATCAGTGGAAATTGTTCTCACTCTTCTGCAATGCTACGTTTCCTATTATTATGTATTGGATTCACTCACGCTCTAACAACCAAATCCTCTGTCAATGATGACTCCCAGGTAGAAAAAATAGGGAGGCATCTCAAGTGTTGAAGATCAATTTTGATAGATCGGAAGAATTCTCACATTTGAATCAGAATCACAGCTCTCATGCTTCTATGAACCACTCGAGGTCGGAATGATTTTGAACATTGGAATGAGGGTGAGCAACGTAGAGCAACTCTGATCTTCCGAGCATTCATTTTAAGCCGACGTTCGACTCTGCGTACCCGATGCAATTTCGGGTAACGTCTCCAGGTGGCGGCTTTTCCGAGTGGGCGAGTGGGGATGGAGACGCTCACATGGAGCACAATACTACGGAAAACGGTAATACGGTTACTGAAAAAGTTGGCAATGTTCCCTGTTAAGGAGACTACGAGATCTGTGTTTACACCCGTCGCCCGATGAAGATCAACCTATATCTGCAGTTTTACAGCCCGGAAAAGGTATAATACGGGTTGGGTGTGCAATAAAAGCGCGAAATTCTCAGATGGAGAACTCCTTGAAGTCGTTCTTCGATCATAATCAGATTTCTAAAGTCTTGCAAGAATCTGTGATGACTTCAACGCACAAGATCTACAAAATCTACTACCACCTCAAATTCTACAATCAGGTGAGCTCAATTTTTCTCGGCGCTCACTAAAAAGTCATTGTAGATGGTGGTTCGAGACGAGGCACTTCAAGAACAAAATGCCGACTTCATCCAGAACTACAACGTTGCCTTCTGCGTGATTTCTATTATCATATCCATTTCACAAGTCTATTACGTACGGAAACTGTTCCATATCGATCCAAAGAAGATCCGCATATAATGTGAGGTTCAAAGTACCGGTGGAATCAAAAAATAGTGAACACAATCATTGAAAATATAAATAGTTAGATAATTTATTCGAATTATCGGAGAATAAAATGTTTTTTTCCATTGAAAGATCGGGTATTTACAGAAGATGATTAATTTTTCTTAAAAGAAAAAACGGACGCGATGGACTCTCTGCGGGAAGGTTTCTTTTGCTGAAAACCAACATTTTTCTTTGTTCGAAGTATGGTAGATACCTTTACCGTCGATCCCTTCTTAACGTTTTCCTCATCAGCAGATGGAGAGTTTACGTTTCCCATCTCAGAGGCATACGAGCACTGCAGGTGTGGTTTGACCTTTTCGTTCCGCGCCGTCAGAACGTTGACTCTGTCTTTAGAAGTTCCAGATGGAGTGTATGGGGCCTTGAAGCCGGAAGACGAATGGGCAGATGCAAGTGTTAAGGTATCTGATCGCACAGAAGACCGTGTTATCGAGTTACGATCGAAAGTGTCATCGTTCATAGAGCAAATCGATTGGCGAGGGTTGTTCTGAGTATAGGATAATTATAAATAAAATTGTTTCGAATTTTGTTACCATGTCAGTTCGGAAGCCAAGCGGGTTCCCTTTGAACGTCGTGTCTCCGTTCATATCGACCGAAAAGGCAACCGACTTTCTGGGAGTCGCGGCAACCATTCGCAGCATTTCTTCTTCTGTGTCCTCGACATTTTCTTTTTCGAGTATATCACAGAGACTGTCTGAGCTGGCAGATCTTGTTTCCATCGCATTCTGCACCTCGTTTCCATACATTTCTGAAAGCAGTCGAATTCAGAACACGATAAGCATTCACCACAAACTCAGTCTTTCCAACTGGTAGCAGTTGGTGGCTTTCAGAACATTCACTTGTTCTTGAAGTTCCTCATTCTTCTTCTTGATTTCAATGATGATGCCATCTCTCTCTTCTAGCATTGACTGAAAAAGAAACAAGAAGAAATAATATTTTAAAACGCTTTTTGAATGTTACTTTTTTCTCAGTTACTTCTTTTTCGTACAACTCCTTCGTAGTTCTGAGCTGAGTTTGGAGTTCAGCGTTTTCCTTCGATCTCATCGTCAGATTTCCTTCGGCGATCATCAGTTTTTCAGCGTACTGACTGGCGCTTTTCTCACGGATTTCCTCTTCTGTGCGCATGGCTTCGCCCATTCTTGCCAGTTGCTGATTCTGAATCGCATTCGAGACCTCTTTGCTCTGAACCTCTATTTCGAGATGCTCGATTCGTCTTTTCGCCGTCTCCAGACAAGCTCTGATTGAAAGGAATCCTTCGCTTTTTTCGTGATTTTCCTTATCGCTCATCAACGCCTTCTCGTTCAATTCGTTCAGGAGACTTTGGAGATTCCTTTTGTCACTTCGTTCGCCTTCCAGCTCCATTTGTAGACGTTCGATAGTGGCTTCTGCCATTTTCATACGCTCGACACGCTCCTCCTGCAGCTTCTGAATAGTTTCCTGATGCTGCTCGCGCACTTGCTTCAAGAGAGTCTGCGCATTGTCGGCATCCTGGATGTTTCGAGAAGCGACAATGCTGAGTTCTTCCATTGCACGACTAAGGCGTTCGTTTTCCGTTTGGAGTCCCGTCTTCATATCCTCAATGGCAATGAGCTGCTCAGTCACATCCGCCTTTTCAGTGGCTGCAACACGTAGTTGTTCGATGAGAATTTGCTCTTTTTGACGCCAGCTGCTGAAGTCTTGCTCGTTCGCGTTACGCAAGTCTCTCATCTGCTTCATGCACACATCGCGATCGTGGGAAACAGTTTCGAGTTTTGAAGTCAGCGTTTCTTTCTCCACTTCCAATTCTTCCAGGTGGCGATGCTGCGTTCTGATCAGAGTCCGGCTTTCTTCTAACTGTTGAGTGAGAGCTGCAACCTCAGATTGTTTGGATTCGAGCATCGAGCTGAGCTCTTCAGCATGTTTCTCCGCGTTTTGAGCAAAATCGCGGTTTCCAGCAGCATTTCCTTTCAATTCCCCGACCCTGAACTCAAAAATATTTGGGATAAAGTTAGCACACTTACAGCAATTTCAATTCTCTGTTTTTGCTTGTGAGCAAGTTGTTTTCAGTGTCCAGATCCTCAATCGTCTGTTGCATATCACTGACTTTCTTTTTCGCCTGCTTCAGTTCTCGTTCACTTCTCAAAAACTTCATCGTAGGCGAATCGACAGCTTCCGCTATAGGACTTCTGCGTGCACTGCTCGCCGCGGTCCGAAGCCGTCTGGCCGTCGCAGTCGGTGTAGCGAAAGTACTTGTGCTGTAGTTTCTTTTCGGGGTACTCAGACCATCCAAGTAATTCAAACTCTCCTCTGATCGCAAGCACGTCCACCAATTGTCGGCAGAGTCTTCAGCATACAAGTTGTCAAAATATGCGAACATTTCGAGGATCATCGAACTGTTGAAACCAGTCTGTGTTGCGAGTTTCTCGAGAACTTCTGTGAGTATTGTGGAATAGTCTTTTCGAAGGTACTCGAGGTAGAGCGCGTAGAACTTGCAAATTTCGAAGATGTCACCTTCCTCCGCTTTTTTTGGATCAAGAGCCGCTGCCATTTCGGCATTCACAAGTCGAATCTTTCTGTATAGCACTTCGTAGAAAATTCCACTGGATTGGAAAGTCTGTCTGTCGCACCCGCTAAAACATTATTTTTCATAAAAATCTCGCAAGAGTTGTCTTACATCAAGTTTGCCATCATCGACCCGTGTTTCTCCCATAAATCTGTTAGTGTCGTGATCGTGCCACACGGAGTTTGGAAGTTGCCGGCGAAGAAATTGGTCTGAGTTGTACTATGATCACCTTAGCATTTCAAAGGCTAACCCACCAACTGTAGGAAGCTGTTCACAATTCCGTTGTCTGCGACGCTCATCGCTGAAAGAATATATTACTTGCATTTAAATTCGAAGTAAGAGTTATTTTTAAAGCAGAAACGAGGAAAAATTAGAGTTCAGCAGGTGTCAATTGTTAAATACGGCGACAGAAAGCTGTGAATTTTAGGAGCAGAGCGAACAAATTCATTTCGAAAGACGCGCGCGAATCGTCTGATGTCTCTTACTGAGTAACGCTCTCTCGCCGCTACTCTCGTTCTCTCACACAATAGCGCACGGCGAACCACGATCGACGTCTTAGAGGAAAATCTAGGCCATATGCTATAGCGGCAGTTTGACATTCAAAACGACATTTTTGGAGAGAAAAAGGAAAAAACTACATTGGAAATTTGACATGCGTCCTTGGAAATTGTGAAAACGGAAATTGGAATGAAGAAATGACGCCGAAAACATAGCACAAAACAAAAAAAAAAGAAATAAACAGTACAGTAACTTTTCAAGGCGCATACACTTTTTCACACACAGGTCTCAAGAAGATTTTACAATGAAAGCTGGCAAAATGAACAGAATCTTGTTACTGTATACAGTATACTAGTAGCAAGCCTGATTCCAAAAAAATGAAAAACGAAACTCTGTAAAATAGTTAGTAGTTTCACGTGAACCTGAAACCGTTTCAAAGTGTCTAGGATATTAGCAGTACGTGTAAAATGATGATGGGTATTAATAAAGAGGAGAACGATGATAGAAATATGGAGAGGATAGAGTCGAAATCGGCGACAAAATCAACGAAAAAACGAAAGAAATCGGAGGAGAAGTGAGTTTTGTGAGCGCAACTCCCGCAAGCAGTGTCATTCCAGGTCTCGCGGATCGACTGACTGCGTCGTCGGAAGAAACTTCCAGAAGCTCTCGTTCCTCGTTCGCAGACGAGACGTTTCTAAAATCGATCTGCCGTGCATTTGGAGCGTTGAAAACCACATTATGATTGTGAAATGGGTGCCGACCGACGTTGCCGGACAGTTTCAGATCACGAACAGGGTACGAGGGTGCAGTTGGTTTCCCTCCTCACACTTGCATATATTCCAGTACAACCTGTGGAATGGCATTGAGACACATCGATATGTGCAAGTGTCGATGAGCCGAAGCGACATTGAGTCTGCCAGGGACTCTGGTCTCATCACTCTGGGAGCCCAAGCGATAAGCAAGATACGAGAACAGTGTGTGTGCTGACAATTATAATAAATGTTTATTCTATTCAAACATAACATGAGCACACAACATCATCTCCAAATCCCTCTCCCGCTTCTCACCTCCTGTCTCCCCATTCGAGTGTGCAGTCGATGATCGTCTCTGCTACCGTATTCCACAATTTCCCAGTCAACTCTCCACGTAGAACCTTCGCGTGAACCCCTCCGATTCTCATCAACTCCTGGGTCACAGATGCTGTTGACAGAATACATTGTGTCGATGCCAAATGCAAGTTTAATCACAGAAAGACTTGTCTGTTGGAGAATGCGTACATCGTCGATTGTAGATTGCCTTCTCCGATGGCACTCCTTCACGAGGGCGGCATCCGCTGATTCCAGATTCCTGTGAGGACGCGAGAATCCTCCTAAAGAACTGAGCAAACACAGTCGAGCGAGTTCAAATGCTGGCTCGTGGAACGATCATCAGCTGATCTGTGCAAGCACCTTCCTTCTTCCATTCAATGACATCTTTCTAGCTATGCCAATCCGAATGAGAACCTTCGCTTCCATTTTCCATTCAAACGAATCAATGGAACGAAGTGATGATCTGGTGATTGTAACAAAAGTTTATTCAATTGGAAGAAGCGGAAGCGCACAAAAGAGATCATCACGAAATGTAGGTACACTGTTTGAATCGGATTGAGAGAGAGAGAGACTATTTGGAAACGAACTAGCAATTGAAAGAAGAGAAGACACAACACGAGAACGGGCGGCGCAACGGGAGCATCAGAAGCGTTCCATTGAGGGAAGTCGGATGGAGGGAAGCGATTGGCGGGTGGCCAGCATGAGTTTTCTCTGAAAACCGCCCACTCGACTGCCTTCTCGTGGCCACTTCTACCCACCTGTTCGTGATGTCCTGCCTTGATTTTCTCGATGACGAACGCGACGATGAGTGCCCATGCCTTGCGGACAGTCTCACTTCGACACCTGAACGTCTTCTTCTTCTCCTCTCCAAATCCCCCTCCCGCTTCTCACCTCCTGTCTCCCCATTCGAGTGTGCAGTCGATGATCGTCTCTGCTACCGTATTCCACAATTTCCCCGTCAACTCTCCACGTAGAACCTTCGCGTGAACCCTTCCGATTCTCATCAACTCCTGGGTCACGTTGTCCAGATGGTCGAGGTTCTCCACGACCTGATCTATTAATTCGGCCATCGCCTTGCAGTGCGCCTTCACGAAATTGTCGCGATTCTGGAACTTGGGCGGCAGTTCCACTTGTTTCATTTGCTCTTTGACCTGTAAATCGATATTATTTCATTCCAGACGTGGTCTTTCGGACCATGAGGTTCTTGAAGCACAGTCGGTGGTAGATGCTCGCTCCGATGACTGTCGGTCCCTTCGTCGTGTAAACTTGTCTCCAAAGGGCTCTCACCAAATGAATCTGTGCACACGTCAACGGAATCAGCGTAGTGGTCGTCGTTCTTCCACTCATCGACTGCACCAGCTCAAAGGGCAATCTCGCGACTGAACCGGGGAGAAACGGGGGCCTCACCTGCACGTTGCTCTGTCTCCTCTGCGCAATGACGCTCTGTCGCGCTTTCTCACTGGCCGAGAGCCGCCGAGTGCTCACAGACACTTCGTCGTCGAAACACAACACCGGCTCAACTTCAGGAACAGTGTTCATCATCTTCGGCGGCGAGTCCCAGTCGATTTCGGGAGGAGGCACTATGGAAGAGGGCGCCTCGAAGGTCACACGCCGAGGTTCGTTGGTCTCGAATGAGATGTGCACCTGCAAGACACGCTATAAATACGCGAATGGGGAAAGGGGCGGGACACCTCGGGAATGTCAAATCGCAGCTGTTTTCGGATGGTTCGTGGAGTCGGATTGGGCGTGGTTTTGCTGAAAAGAGCGTCGTTTGGAGGAGGGAGAAGAGTGTCATTCGTTTCGGCTCATGCATCTAATGGGATTTCGTTGCCGGGGGCGATCCCCCCTCGTGCCCCCCTCGTGCCCTTATCCTCCCCATTAATCCCTTTGCAAACTGACTTTGATCTCTCGAGAACAGCTTCTAAATCTGGCGGTGCCACCGGAAACACTTCCGCTGACGTCGAGTGCCGGAGGAATGATTCGCGCCGCGACTCGAGCATCACCTTCACCTGCGGCTCCTCGAAGAAGTTCTCAAAGTCGGACTTCTTCTGTGTCGTCGTCGAAGAAGACGTTATACTGCCCGCCGAGTACGACTTTCGTTTTCCGTTGCGGAACGCTGAAATCGAATATTCGAGACGGGTGTCGTTGGGACACGGGAAGATAGGCGCACCTGCCAAATCGTCGGGTTCCGTGTTGTTTCTGCGGATGTTCGACGACCTCCACTTGCGGATTGTGTTCGTCTTTTTGTCCACAATCCACTCCCAAATCTTCTGCATTTTCTGCAATTTCTCCACGTCTTCGGAAATCAAAAATCAGAGAATCTCGGGAGAGATCGGAAAACATAAACGACGAGTTTCCGTGGAATACGAAATGAGTGGATTCCGATTGGAGATTCAAAGTTTTCCGAGTAATAACCGATTGAATTGCACATAGAGTTCATAGAAGAGAGATTAAGACGAAAAGAGAGAGAGAGAGATAGAGATAGCGAGGAAGTCATGAAACTCAGTTGTCTTTTGAATCGACGAGAAATTGAACAAATGTTCGTTGGCCTCGAGCATGTTTATTGCTTTTTGAAAAGAGGGGCCAGTGGAAACTGCCTGGAGCTCTTCTTCACTTTCAGACTCAATCGAACTGCAACTCGAAAGTGTGTCTCTACCTGGAATGGCACACAAACAGGGAAAGAGTGCGCATAAATCATCGCAAGTGCCCTCCCTCGCGGTCCCACCTCTCTCCCCCCGTCTCCATCTATTTTCTGCGGTCCCATCACCGACTGATCGTTAATCAATCGACGCGTTGTTTACACCGGACGCCCGGGCGGTCGCACTTCATCCAAACTGCCGCCGACGCCCGAGCGGATGAGCCATGGACGCGTGGAGGAGCACAAGGAGCAGCCGAAGAGCGACGACGATAAAAATGGCCACATGTAGAAGAGGAATAAGTGGCAAAGTACTTCGTCTCGACAGGCCAAAGGGTTTGTGATGAGAGGAAGGCGCGGAGAAGACGAGAAGAGCCAGCTGTGTGCATCCGAGACGGACGGATCAATGACAGGCGAGAAGGAACACATCGATAGACACACCGACACCTGTGCGACCGAGGACGAGAGCTCGGCGACGAAGAGGGAGAGAGAGATCTACTTTTTTGTTGAATTACCATTTACAATTTGAATATACGAGTCTTGATTCATTCTCTGTGCAGAGTTCTTCCGAATGAGCTCCAACGGTCGGAAGAGTCGGGAGAGAGGAACAGCACACCATGTTCGGCCAACTGAACTTCCAGAAACCATGGGAACAGTGTCATCTAAAACGAGCTCCTCCTCAGTGCTTAGAAGCCAAAGATCGCCGAGACAGTGACGTCACCTCAGCCAGGTGACTCGCAGAAACATTGCGGCGGGTGTAAAGTTACTAGTAGCAGAGCTGCGGGCGAAAAGAGAGTACCACCCGAATCACACTTTACTGCTTCTTCCGAGTAGACGGTCATTTGAATAGGGGGGGGCTCTCATGGGTTTTCCTTGGCGTTGAGTATGTAGCACGCGTCGTCGTAGAGCAGCATGTCGCGAACGAAAAAGCCCGCGTTGTGCGGAATCGAATGGTAGCAGCCGGCGCATCGGAGGCAATCGACGTGGTAGGGACGGTCGAGGGCGAAGACTGCTCGGTCGAACGTCGCGTATCCACACGCTGAACGGGTAGAGAGAATGAAATCGCATGGATGGAGTGGGCGAACCTGTGCATGCGGGGTTCGTGGTCTCGATGTGACATGCGTAGCACACAATGTCGAGCTCATTCTCGACGGATTGGAAGATGCGGTCGTCTGTGATGAGCAGCTGAAACTCTGAATTCCCAGGAGTACCGGATTCGCGATGATCACCTTGCACACGACACAACACAAGTGTTCCTGGTGCCACAGTTGATCCAGAACCGAAACCACTTGATTCTGAATGTTCGGTGAGCTCTTTCCGATCGGGAAGCCGTCAGACCTGCTTCACTTCCTCAATGCTGATTCTCTTTTTGCATCCCGAGCATCTGGTCAAATCGACGGGCATTTTCTGCGAAATGAATATAATTTCTCTCGTTCTCTCTCCCGATCTCTCCCTCTCCCTGTTTCATCACGCACTGTTTTTGTTTTCCGTTTCAATCCGGCTCTCACTCTCTCCCTCGACAAACAGTTTGACACATCCCACTCCCCGGGTGTCTTTGCATTCTCTCTTCCCCCACCGGACGACTCAATGGGTATTCGTAATATATTCTGGAAGGTTCTCTCCGGAAGAGGCACTAACTACTCTCGCTTCCACTGAGATCCGTATGATTCCAGGACCCGAGAACGCGGGATGGGTGGACAGCCTGCAAGTGGAGCACTTCGATCCCTACACTCCCGGACAGCTGACCAAGAATTTCACGGCGACAGTCGGTTTTCGTTCTGAGCAACACTGAGGTTTCGATTTCAGGTGGCAGATGAGATCAGTGTGACACGTGGAACCACTGTCAAAGCGCTCTATCGGGACGATCAGTGGATCTACGTGCAGGTGTCCGACGGCCGGAGAGGCTTCGTTCCGCAGACATACTGCAAATTGCTTTTGAACGGTAAGTGGGGAGGAACACGCGATGACGTCATTCGAGTGTTTCAGAGCGAAATGGAAAACGTGGAGATAAGGTGAGAAGGCAGTTGTTCGGGGAAAGTTATTCGCGAGTTGTCAGAAAAGAGGAATCGGATCGAGTGCCACGTTGGATCGTCGGTGGGACAAATCGAATTTGCAGAGGTTCATAGACAGTCTTCCGGTGCAGAAAGAAGAGGGAGAAGTGTTCAAAATGGTATCCATCTCCCTTTTCATTTGATAGCTCCTCGTCTCAGGATGAAATATGCGAGGCGCCCGTTCTCCGTGACTTTGTGTCGACGGCTGTCGATGATCTGACCGTGAGACAAGGGGAAACCATAACCATCCTCAATTTGGCCGATCCCGATTGGACGTACGTTCGAAATTCCGAGAATCAGTCGGGATTCGTTCCGTCGACACATGTGCAGGTTCCGGCCGAAGTCGTCAGCCGACCAGTCAAAGAGAAATGGTCAGTGTCCCCTGGGATCCAACCGGGTTCTTTGTTTCAGGCTCAACGAGAACTTGCTCGTTGTCGAGCCGTTCGCGGGACGAACTCCGTTGGATTTGACAGTTCGACCCGGGGAATGGATCCGATGTGCCGGAAAGCCCGTCGACGACTGGCTCTGGGCTGTGCGGATCGCTGACGAGAAACAGGGATTCATCCCGAATCGAGTTGTGATTCTTGCAACAGATCTTTGAAATTAATAAATGAATACCGTTTCATTCAAGCCCGGCTTAATATGAAAACGTAAAAATGGTACAATTGTCAAAATTCAGCATATTATTTGAGTAAATCATAAATAATCCTTTCCCGAATGAAAATAATTTAATTACGAGTTGTGAGGAATCGGGAGGAGTTGTGTAGATCATGAAGTGAAACAAAAAATCAACAAGACGGTAGTGAATTGTTCGAATTAGGAAATGAGAATTATGAATGGAGAGTGA
Organism: Caenorhabditis macrosperma; assembly: GCA_963932285.1. NCBI lineage: Eukaryota > Metazoa > Nematoda > Chromadorea > Rhabditida > Rhabditidae > Caenorhabditis > Caenorhabditis macrosperma. The sequence continues at coordinate 7,705,380 of OZ010622.1, forward strand.
GAGTTAATCAGAGGGATCGAGATTCTGAATGGTGAACGGGGAGTGTTTGATGCATAATTTTGAGATCCTTATATAGTCGGTCTGTCCATTACGAGACTACACGTACTCTTCAACAGCTCATCGCGAAGCTTCCAAAGCGCCTTCGTAACATCTTCATCTCTTGCTACGGGCCGTCCATTCTCCGTTCTCTGTAATAAATTGCTTGTTGAATTAATCCAATTTGTTCTCTCTCACTCTAATCCAGTGCGAAGGCACTCGTGTTTGGCCATTCGGTTGGGCGGTTCGGTGAGTGGCTCCAAGACTTCTTTCCCATCGGCTCACTGATTTTTGACGGTTTTGAGCAAGCGATTCAATGTATCTGAAGGAATGGCGGTGTAACTGAGACGCTTGTCTATCTAACTTACTTGAGGTATGCTTCGGAATGCAGGACTCTCCTTGAGTGAATTTGATTCGGAGGGGCAACGAAGGCCGGCACGACAGCGCGCACTACAGTCCGACCTACATCGGAGACGACAACTTGTTGAAGTTGTTGTTGTTGAGGAGGCGCCTGTTGCTGCGGCATTTGCGGAGTAGCAGGATGGAACTGTTGAGACGAAGAAGGTCCTTGTTGATAAACTCCGTTTGGTGGCTGATTTGACTGCATCTGAGGTGGTTGCTGTCCTTGCTGAAATTAGAATTTATACAAAATGCTAGTTTTTAGTCAATTACTAACCTGATACTGCATTTGTTGTGGATGCTGCTCGACATGATGTTGCTGATGCATTTGCTGATGCGGATGAGGATGAGGATGCATTTGTTGTCCGGTGGGCTGACCGTTGGCGAGTGCTTGCGGTGGAGCATGTCCATTGATTCCATTCGCTTGAACTGGGTGCGACTGTGGGCCATTAGCTGGTGCAGGCATGCGACCATACGGAGCAGATATCAGTTGGGTGCTCGGTGGATCTCCATGATTGTGCACAACTCGGTAGAAGTTTTTACCAAGCTGGTTCGCGTAGACGTTCTTCGCTGAGTTCGGCATATGCTTCTCCTTTATATGACGATGAAGACGTGGCAGCGAGGGGAACGGCTTTCCGTCTTTGCGATTGCGGAGACATGTCATCCACATGCACACGTACTGCTGATCACTGTCCACTGCAATTTTATCTATTTTTGCGATCTATTTCTCTGAGAGAGACGTCAACTTACTTATAATTTGACTTGTGTGATGCTGTATGACATGCTCCAGAAGACCCGTTTCTGAGTCGTATTGAGAGTCACAAGCTGCCCATTTACACTGATAGATTCGGACTTGGCCAGGAAGGAGTGTCATAGCCTGAGAAGCCTTGATGGCTTCTTGCTTCGCTTTCTCTGTGGCAACGACTTCAGCGCGCATCTCGTAATGTTTCTTTTGTTCTTCGGACAGCTTCTTCCACTGAAACAGGCATATATAAATTAAGGTGATTAATAGAGTATTCTTACCTCAATACCAACAATCTTGGAGACTTCTCCGAACCCGGCATCGGGATTTTCGTGCATTATCCGTTTGCGTACTTCCGCAGAAAACAGAATGTATCCGCTTTTGCTCTTCACGGCTTTCGGTGTCATGACTGGCACGTCACTCGCGACAACGTGTGGTTGGGAAGTGGAAGCAGAAGGCGTCTGGGGCGGGAGGGGAGCTGGCTCCTCCTTCAGCTTGCTGGCCGGATTGGTGCTCGACACCGACTCACTGCCATCCGTGTCGTCCTCCATCATTTCGTCCAGATGGTCAAGCGGCATCGCTCCGTCGCCTTTCAAAAACGGGGATAGTTCCTTGTCCATTTTTATTGGTGTTTTGTAGAACAGCGATTCTTCATTCGGGATAGAAGAATGAAGTTTGTAAGTCTGGAACAGTTATTGTTATCAAGTTACATTCGCCGAGGTATACGAATTTGAGATAATTGGTTAATTAGTGCGATAATTCAATGAGTGCAGTGCTATCTGGAACAGACGAGCGTTCCGACGCTGAAACACGCCGCTCTCTACAGTACTCTCCCTACCGCGACGCCTTGGATCCTAGGGCAGCGGGCAAGCGAGCGAGCGAGCGAGCGAGCGAAGCACACACACACACGCACACGCCCAGAGACGCTTCGGGGGTAGATTCCGTGTGGAACGCCAGTCGGAGGCGCCACAGACGGTGGTCAGCGACAGGGGAGGTGGCGGTGGAGAAGAAGAAGAAGACCAACAAAACGCGTATCACAGACAAAATCGGGCTGTGCTGCAGGCTGCGAGGAGCCCGCAGCAGGCAGGCAGCGGTGGCCAGCAGCAGCAGCGGCAGCATCCCAGCGAAACGAACCAAGCAGTTCGCCTGTACACACACAGCCAGGACGGACGGATAGACGCACTCGCTCACTCTCACGAAACCATAGACTCGCTATGACGCGCCATCTGCGCTCTCTCCGCAGCATCGCGCAGTCTGACCGTCTCACTGCGACACACACTATCTGTGTTAATGTGTAGAAGGCACTCTCCTCTTCGCACTGACCCTGCGTTTGTTCTGGCCGTCTGTCGTCTCTTGCGCGCGCAAATCGATGCGACGAGGCCACACAAACACAGGGCTGCGTGCGCAGCGGGCTCGCCCCGACACCAGCCGTCTCCCCGCTCTCCGATTGCCCACCCATTACGAGAGTAGCGAGGTCTTAGTAGAGACGCAGACACACGAGAGGGACAAAAGAGGACGACACAGGGAGGGCGCGTTACACACCAATGCGAACCGCCGGACAGACGCGTCGATTGGGGAGAGATTACATCTGACGGAGAGACGGACGACGGCAATTAGCGGCAGGACGAGCGAGTAACGTCTTCTTCAGTTCTACTACAGCGTGCGTTATCAGAAGCCGTCTCTTCAGATTTAGAGCTTCAGCGAGTGTGTTTTCCATTTCAACACCAGAATTTCACTAATCCCTAAGCTGATATAATATGGAATGAACAGATAAAAAACACAGAAAATATGAATGGTTGAATGAGGAATAGTCCACATTAAAGCCGGATGTTGGTACCCAGTGATTACGAGATCTTAGACTTTCAAATATAAACCTCAAAGTTTCTAAACTAACCTTCATTTTACGCATCGTCTTGGCGTAGTCGAGATTCATTGGCTGGGCAGAGAAGTCGTCAGCGGCGCTCTGGAAAATAGTTGTCAGCATGGAAAAAAACTCAAGCCGATGACAAAATATTACTGGTCAAAGACTAATGATTAATCTGATTTCAAACTCACTTGGAATCCAAGAAGCGAACATTCCTCTGGTACATCGGCTGTTCCATTGACCATCGTCTCGCACACAAACACGTCGCATTCTGATATTTCTGTCTGCCGTTCTGAAAGCAGTAACAAATTATACAGGAGAGAAAGCCATTTGAACTCACGCTTGACGTAGAGTTTGGCTGGCATGACGTCACAAACTCGCTGAATCTCGGATACTTTGCGAGTTTCATCGTTGCGGTAGACGCCGATGACTTCGTTCTTGAAGAACAGACGGCCTTGGTCATGAATCGTCTCAACAGGCCGTGCGAACCAGCAACCGGAGAACCATTCACTTCCACTGAAATGATAACCCAGAATTAATGCGATTCCCGTCAGCACACTTACTCTTCTTCTCTCCACAGTTTATTGATACGCATGACATCACACAGTGGCTTCATTTTGTTGAACACCAACACGAACTGTCCGAGCCAGTAGAACTTTCCGGTCGTCGTGCGCATTTGTTGGAAGTACGTTTTTCCGGGCTCAGACTCGGAGTTCGCAGAAGTCGCAGCGAGCTCGTTTCGGTCAATATCGAGAGCAACCTTGCATCGAGCACGGTCATCCTCGTCTTCCTCTTCCTCCGTATCGTCAGCACTTGCCTTTTCTTCGTTTCCATCTGCATCAGCTGCGCTCAAAGTTCTTTTCGGCGTGATGTGTTTGGTTCTCTTCGTGCACTCCAGCTCTTCGTCTTCTGATGTATACGGCCATGAGCGGAGCTTCGCGAAGTATTTTGGTTTTCCGTGGTATTTGTATTCGCAAAGATACACGTCTTCTTCGTTGAAATCAGAAATTATCTTGGCCGTGAAAGTAGCCAATGATACAACAACGCAGCGACCCCGTAGTCTTTCGGCGAGAAGAGTGTCGCGGAACGGAGTTAGGAAGACTTCTTGCTTGATGAATCGCCGACTAGCCAAATGAAGAGTCTCTTCCGGTCGGTAGATCCAGTAGCCTTGAACCGCTTGCTCTCCGTTCTCATTCCGGAAAGTACGCTCAATCCGGAACAGGTGTAATGGTGTCTTTTTCTCATCGGTTCGTGAAATGTAGGCATAGCAAGGCGCCACGTACTTCACTCCTTCTATTTCGATGTCTTCCATTTCCACTTCGCTTTCCTGTAAAAAAGGATTAACTTGTGTGTTTTTTTTTTGAAATCACTTACGTTTCTTCTCACAATCGCTGGTCTGCTTCCGACGTCTTCATCATTCTCTTCTTTCGCTTTCTGATTCTTCTCCACCGCAATCGCTTCGTCAATGTCTTTCTCAAGAACACTGTATGCATTCGAGCTTATGACGTCTCTGCAGCGTGCATCACGCTCAAGAATGAACGTCTTCTGAAGAATGCATGCAGCTTCGTACATCGGCGAATCGACTTTCGAGAGCTCTCTGACCCGTTCGAAAAGATCAAAAAAATCTTTCTGCAGCTTGTCGAGTCTTCTGTATCGACATTTGTCGATATTCATCTTAATTTGATCAAGAGTAAAAGGCCACTCAGCCGCCGGCACGCCTTTTGACTTCAGCACTTCGGTGATCTCTTTCAAATGATCCGAATAGCACTTTCCTTCTTCGTCTTTTTTGCTGAACAGTGACGCGAAAATCGATGTGAAAATTGTTCGCAGCTCTACTTGAACTCGAGGATCGTCGTCGCCAGTGTCCAACTCTCTCTTCATCTCAAGTAACGCCTTCTGCAGTGCAACGGCCTCTTTGTAGATATCCGAGTCAGTCTCATTGTACTTGCAAGCGTTCGACAACATCAACATGAAGTCGGAGCCAACATCCAGAAGTGTCACATACTGTCTGTTTTCGAGCTTCTGCTTGATTCGCATCATGTCCATGGGTTTCTTGATGACGTCGTAATACTCAGGCAGATCTTCTCTTGTCGGCAGACGCATGAAGTTCACAGCCAACGGACGTCCAGTTCCATCTTCACGAACGTCTTTCATCGCTTTGAACAATCTCCACATCTTCTGTTCCTCAACCGGCAGCTGCATTATCGCGTTCTCCATATTCTTCTGTTGCTTCTGCATATGAACCCTTGAAACTTCCTCGTCGTCAGACCCAGAAGCCTTCTTCTTCTTGCTCTTGGGCTCTGTTTTCGGAGTTCGGCTGAAAAAATCTGATCGTTTATTAGATAAGACAAAGAAAAAAACATACATTTTGATTCTGTTCTGCAGCATCAAATTGGAAGATGACGAAGAAGGCGTTGATGGCATCGAACCGTGGTTGATGGAAGTGTTACGCATTGATTCGTAATTGCGATGCAATATCTTCTCAAGCTGTATCGCGTCGACGTGGATGTTAGACGACGGTTCATTGAAATCTCGTGCATTCATGAACATCAGTCGACAGTCAGCTACCATCGCTTCGGCATGTGGATATTGATGGGTATCTATCCGATGGCGAATTATTTTCATATCAATCGGATTTTGTATGATTTGATAATACTCCGGATACTGTTTTATAGACGGTAAATCCATGAATGCTCCAGCGGGCCAATAAGTCGGATTCCCTTCGGGCTAAAAAGAAGCATAAGAAGATGATATTTGATTACTCATGAACTTACTCTATACTGGTAGACGCAATTCCAAAGAGTTTGCATAATGTGCTTCTGTTTTGCGTAATCGTTAGCGTCCATCATCGGTGGTTTTCTTCCTCTCATAATAGACCCATTCTCAACACGTGGCTTCTTCGGAGATTTTCGTTTATGAGATGGTGGTGGAGTCTGAAAACAATACACGGAATCAGAGGAACTTCCATTGTGAACACTTACCCGGCTCCCTTCTGAATCAGTGTCCATCTCAATTTTGATTTTGGCTCGATGAGAAACTTTGGGCTTTACTGGGCTCTGTTGTGCGGATGGGGTAGAATCGAAAAGGGAAAGATCGAGTGATGGCACAATTTGTCTGCAGGTGGACAGCGTCAAATTCTTCAGTTTATCAGCAGCAATGTAGACTTCTGACGACTCGAGATTGTATTCGAATGCATTCGAGTACATTTGCATCAAATCAGCGACGAGGGCTTTGATGTCGTACTGGCCGTTCTTCAGCCGCTTGTTGATCATGAACAGAGACACTGGGACCTTGATTTCGTCGTAATAGTCCGGATAACTTCTGTGAAAATGAATTATATTTCGGAAACTAATGGAGCTAAACACTTACTCTTTGCTGGGCAGTTCGAGGAAGTTGTCGGCAAGTGTGATATTACGATCTTTGTCATGTACAGCGTTGCGAACAGTCCAATACAACTTCCACACTGGATTCGGATCTCTCTCAGTCTCTTCGTCTTCTTCAGAGTCCTCAGAGTAATTGTCGTTGTTCGTAGTGGCTGTGAGCAGTGCGTCGACCAGTCGCAGAGCCTTTGCTCTTCTCATCGGATGAACGCCCTTCTCTTCCAACTTAACAATCTTCTCTTTCACGACCGTCTTCAACTGTTCAGCATCTTTGTAAATGTCACTGCCTTTCCCGCTGAATTGTTGGGCGTTCTTGAAGAGCAGCATCAAGTCGTCTTTGAGCTCCTTCATGGTCGCATACTTTTCTTCTTTCCCGTTCTGTGCAATCGTTTTCAGATCGATTGGCTTCGAAATTTTCTCATAGTACGCTGGAAAGTCTTCCTTGCTCTGAAGAACACGGAATGGAGGACATAGAAGCCTCCCAGTGTTGTCAGTTGCTTCAAGAACTGCACCGAGAAGATCGGCAATCAAATACTCGTCCAGTTCCATGGGACTCGAGCCACGTGAAGATTCACTGGTGACTGCCTCGCTTTGAGCCGACTCTTCTTCCATTGGTTCGTCTTCTACAGAATCTTCCTCTTCATCCAAATATTCTCCTGAATCAACTTTCGCTTTGGCAGATGTGAACATCTCTTCAATCTTCAAAACATCTTTATGCTCCTCTGAGTCTTCCTAAAATCACTTTGTTATTCAATGTTCAAAAAGAAGCTCCTCTCACCTTGTAATAGCACCGATTATTACTGATAAATGTACTGAGATCTTCGCAGAACTGGTCAAACGTCGAGTAGTCAGGGTTCTTCAGTTTCTGCTGAATCGTCGTTATGTCGATCGGATCTTTCACCTTCTCATAGTATTCGGGTTCTAAACGACGCGACGGTAGACGAAGAAAGCTGTCAACGACGGAAGCCGTGTCGGCTGTATTCCGTTGCTTCCGGATGTTCGACATCACATATTCTCCCTTGCTCATTTCAAACTCGCGTCGTTCCTTCTCAACCAGCGTCATTCTGCCTTTTCGTTTTTTCACACCCGACGTAGATGGTACATCTTTTTCAGGTTCCGCGTCGGACACACGCTTCCTTTTTGTGCTCATTGGATCTGAAAAGAGTGAGTTTTCAAGAGCAAAAGCGGTTTTCAGATGGTCTACAGTAATCAGCGATTGTAGGCACACCAAAAGAGTTTCAAAATATAAACGAAATTGATGCATTTTTCATTTTTCCGCAGCTCCAAAACGTAGTCTACTTTCTCTTCATTTTGTCTACTTTCTGACCGCAAAACACATTTGCAGAATCGAAAATATTGCACTCAACTGGCAGGAAACGTGCTTTGATCATTTGAGCGATCTCTAGGCGTGCGCGCGAAACTTGGAAATTTGAAAAAGGAAAGAAACGGTAGGCGAGAGAATTGGCATTTGAAACGGGAGCATATCATTTACCTTCACAGAGATCTCTAAATTATTGTCAAAGGTGATGTCAAAACAAGATTACACCTTTGTGTGCGGCACTTAAACGTAGAGGAACGCAATAAAAATTCACAGACGTGTTTATGGACGTTATCATGATAAACGCGGACAGTTTTCCGTATAAGGCCACTCTTCTACGCATAGTTAGACATTTAATAAGAATTTCGAAGAAAAATACGAGGTGAAAAGCTAAAAAACGGGGAGAATACGACCGAAACGAGTCGAGTCGCCTTCAAAATAGAAAGCGCGCGCGAATAGTGTTGGCTGGACGCCAGACACAGGCCACACTAGAGAGTGCGGCCGGCAAGGAGACGCAGTCAACGGCCGTGCACGCAGAACGCGCCAGCACGAATAGCGGTCTCCCGTGAGGCTTTCCGAACAACTACTACTCCATGATCACTGCTTCCTAAACAACAGGTATTTCGCTATTTTTGAAATAAAACATAATGAAGCTAAGCGAACTATAACACGACGCTTTTAGAGCTATAAAATTAACGTTTTCAATTTCAACACCTATCAAGCTAATTACGTGGAACATTACGTAGTATAGATTTTGATAAATATACAATAGAACCCATGTCAAAAATATATTAAAGTCTTAAAAATGAGCAAATGAGTCATAAAATTCAAATTTTTCTACCGGGATCAAGAAAACTCTGCTGACGCATTTTTCGATCTGCCCAGCACGGCCGTGCGTGAGGGTGCGCGACAACAAATATCGACCGCGTATGATTGACCGAGGCGGAGAAGAGAACGTGTGCGAGTAGCGACAGGCAGATGGTGCCCTACAAAGACAGTGGGCAGACAATGAGCGGTCCTCCCGTGGAATAGCACTGCGCACCCCCACAGCACAGCACATGAGTGTGTTTCCAGAATGAGCTCGAAGGAGACTACTGTAGCGACTGGGAAGGAGACGCCGAAGAAGCGAAAAATGGCGGATCCTGAACAAAAGTCGCTGTTGAAACGGAGCAAACAGGAAACGAAAAATGATTTCGAAGACGTGATGCTGAAAGTTAAAGGGGAAGATAAAGAGTTGGCGGTGAAGTACGCGAAACGGCTGAAGACGATGCTGCCGAACAGAGCGAAAATCGAAGCGTTTGTGGGTCACAGAAAGAATCTAGAAGACCTAGTGGCAGTGTTCTCGAGAGAGACCAGTCTTCTGGGAACGTCGCTGTAAGTGAACACAAAGCAGAAGGCGACGACGATCAGAAGAGTGTTCAGGTACCACGAGGATCTTCACAAGTACTCGATAAGCATAATAGCCAACTGCTGCTTCACTGACAAAACGCCTTCCACGGGGTTTCAGGTCAAAAAAGCGCAAAGAAGTTTCCTGGATCTGGCAGGTTTGCGTGCTCGGCGACTGTAGAAAACAGTCCGACTTGTTTTAGTTCGAATATTCGAGAGCACCACTTCCAACATTGAAATCCGCGTGTCGATGTGTCGTTTGATCGGCAATCTGTGCAACAGCAAAGAATTGGTGACGAGTTGGCTCTCGAGCAACACGATCCTCTTCGACCGAATCGCCCTTCTCCTCGAATCGACGAACGAGAGCATCGTCTCTCAGTGTCTCCGCATCTTTCAGTACCTCGCCAATCACTCGTTCACCAGGGTAAGACTTTTCGCAAATTACATCTATTTACATTTATTGAGTTGCCTGCGGAATGTAATAACCGGATAGACACATACTAGTTAGTTCAGGTGATATATGTATATAATTACATTTTCTGACCGAATCACTTCGAGAAGTTAGTTGATTAAACAGTAAATACACAGAAATAATACAGTGACTTTTCGGTCAGTAGGTACATTTAGAGACAGAGAGTGAGAGAGAAGTTCCGATTCCATTTGAGTGTATCCATCTGAGTGCGTCCAGTTTAGTGGGTCTGCTTGCGTGGTTGGAAGACGTGGCCGCCGTGAGCGTTGCCTCCTCCGTTGTTGAATCCACGGCTGTTTCTATGCGTCTGAACAGTCGGCAACGGCTTATCGTGAGCCATCTTCACCGCAGCCGTCGGATACGACTTCTCCATCTGTAACACATGTTCTCATAGATTCACGGATCCAATTCTATTACCTTAGCCGGAAGATCGCAGTCGATGATCTCACGAACGACCTCGTCGGAGCTCTCCGAGTTGCTGTGCTCGATCGAGTCGGACAGCTTTCGGTCCTTGCGGTTGACGACGCGACGTCCTCCGACCTTGGCGGCTGGTGGATGTCCAGCCTTCATCTCGTTGGTGTTCTCGACAACGCTCATCTTCGTTCTAAATTTGACAGTTTGATAGCGAAAAATGACCAGAGAGAGGGAGTTTGGAACGAGCGAAAATAACGTGTTTACAACTATAGTGTGTATATGGTTGACCACGTCGAAACCAGAATGTTTCTTTCGAATTGGAAAGTGTCAAAACACGGTGAGACAAGACGACAGCCCACTAGATGCGCCGTTTGGCAATGGCACTGGCGGTGGTAACCAGAGGCTGTTTGAGGTCGGAGGCGAGACGGCCCGAAGAGGTGAGAGAGAGTGCGCGGAGGAGCGGAGGCCGCAGCGACGAATCATGTGACGGGGGGCGCCAGCGCCGGCTCGAAAACAAGCGCACAATTCAACGAAAATACGAGTGAATACACACACGCACAGAAACGGAGAGACTGGCGAGAGACGGAGATCTTTGGCTCCTTTAAATAGAGCGATGGGGCTGCAGGGGGCGGGGCGCCAGATGCGAACAACACATTGCGAAATGTTTGGATGGTCGGTGGGCGCTGATCGACGGACAGTGGTTTGGGAAGTAGTTGGTCACCTAGAGGACAGAGTACAGGTTTCTAGAAACAACCAGACAAGGCGGGAATTGGGAGGAGAAGCATCGAGAAACTGCTCGAAGTGAAATTAGAGATTACTGTAAGAGACTCTCTATCCTTGGCTACATTCGTTGTTCAAAGTGGAAGGATGTGAGGTTTAGTACTACACATTGGTAATTAGACAAGGCCGTTACGTCATCTGAATTCGAATATCCGACGTCATCCTCACACGCGTGGCTTTAGTTCGGAAACATGCGCCAGCTGTTATCACGTGCATTCCGTATGTGGCAGCTGCCGTAACCGTCTCTTCATGTCAAGAGAGACTGTTTGTCCCCGTAAACATTTGATGAATCGCGACGTTTCGAGGCCGAACAAACAACACGAGAATCGGTTTTTATAGGTCATCATGCTCTCCAACGCGGGGTTCTATCTGGGAAAACTGCTGATGAAGAACGAGAGAAGAGGCGAAGTGGTGAAGATTCTGAAGGTGTTGCTCAAAAGACACATGAACGTTCTCGACAGACAACTATCGAGCAGGTACACAACTCTGGTCGTGTGCATTCCCACGTGGATTGATTTCAGCGCGTGTAACGAGCAAGTAGTCGAGATGTTCTTCGAGGAGAATAGCAAAAACAGACAGTTCGTCATCGATTTGTTCTCTAATTCCGTATGTATCAGAGAACAGTGAGTAGTCGAAGGGAAATCGGTGAAAAACAAATCAAAAGTTCAGAATGGAAACCGAAGGATTCATTGAGCAACTTCTCGCGTGCTCCATTCCCGAAAAGAATCGCATGCTCGCCGCGTTCTCACAGACAGCTTGGGGCCGGGCGAAACTGAGAACGAGCGGAGCACTCGATGTGCTCATCGAAGTGTTCTCGTCGTCGGAGCACATCGATGAGAAGTTGGCCATTGTGGCTGCTTTCCGGCACTTTGTTCATGATACCGCCGGAATGAGACACTTGAGCGAGAACTCGATATTCGTGAATACGGTAGTCCGTGATGTAAATTTGTACGTGGAAACGAACCGATGCGAGTGTGAACCGACAGTGGAAACTGAATTCGTAAAGAGTCTCAGACGGTCGAACGACGATAACAATGCAGAAGGACAGGCGAATAATAGTGTGGTGAGATTGACTTAGAGAAGGTTCAAAGTAAAGTGGAATTCCGTTCCAGGAAGCACCTGGGGGCCGACTGCACAAGGACTTCTACTCGATGTGGTCCTATGACACTCCGCAGATGTCACCACGAAGAGCCCACTCCGCTTCAATGTCCCCACAATACAATTCACCGTCCCCCAGCTACAGCTTCCCTTCGTCAGTTGCTTCGAGTCCAGCCGCTTCACCGGCAGCAAGACGGTATTCGTGAGAAATGAATTATAGCCTACGACACTTCTTTCAGTCCAAGTGATGGGATTCTCGATGAGTTGAGTGACGTGGAATCTGATAATGAGCAAGAGGAAAAAGAAGAAGAGGAAGGGGAGGCCGAGAAAGTGAAGAAGCAGGAGAAGAGCGTGAGTGGAGTGTTTTCGGCTCGTAAATAACATATTCGTCAGATTGTCGACGGAGAGCTGTGGCTGTTGACGTGGCTGGCTCAAGACGACCACAACCTCCAGTTCCTCATCCGTCCAGATGTCGTCGACTGCGTCGTCTCGTACCTTCGGAGCACCGCGTTTCCCGACTTTCGGACTTATCGAGTTCTTCGTCGGATGGCGACTCATCGAACGTACGTCTACCGACTACTCGATCTCCAGTTCCACGTTAGAATACTTACTGGATTGTGCGCTTCTCCGTGTAGAATGCTCAAATACGCCAAGTATTGTAAACAATGCGACACGTGCTCCGAGCACGGACGAGAGATTCTGCGCGAGTTTGCAAGCCACGTGGACAACAGCTACGGAGATGCGCACATCAATTCTCAGTTCACCAAAGAGGATTTTGTCCACAGAACGAAAGCGGCGATTGCAAAAATTGTACTGGTCAAGTGAGTGAACTGGATCGAAAAGAGGAAGGAAAATGTTTGTTCATTCAGAGAAAGAATCCGGCTGGCCAAAGTTCCCGCTCTCACGGAGCTCTTCAATGCTCTTGCCCACATCATGAGTTCACCTGAAAACTTCAAAGAGCTCGGGAAGGTCCCGACGTACGAGAACGGACCATCGTTCGCCTCACAGATCATTGGGGCTTTGTCGATTCTGATCAGCGGACAGAAGATCAAGTGACTGTAGTCATGGCAGTTATCAACTGTTTTTTTATTATTTTAGAGAGCTCTGTGAGCATGACATGTGGTACTTCCCAGCAGAAGAGGGAGTAGGAACATGTGAGATTGAGAGCGCCGCTCCAACTGAAGAAATACTGCACTTTGTCGATGAAAACAACGAACAGATTGTGAAGGCGCCAATGAAGAAAATATGCGAAAATAGTCATTACTTTGAGGTTCTCACTCTCCCAATATTCCCAATTGACGTACGCGTTTCAGGGTATGTATTCATCGAATTTCGTCGAGAAAACGGAAGGAATCCGGACGTTCCAAGTGCAGTCAGAGTCGTGCCAACCCGAAGACTTCCGGCTGTTTATCCATCTGCTGTCCACGTGTTCCTCCTCCTGTACACTCGTTTCGTCAGCAGAACAGTGTGCGACTCTATTAGCGGTTAGAAACAGACATGAGACACAACGAGAATCACGCGATTTTACAGTTGTCTGATCAGTTTCTGTGTCCGCGCATCTCACAGCAACTCTGTGCAGACGATGGACCACTGCGGACATATCTGAACGGCAGAAGTCTGCACACTCTCCTTCCCGTCGCATTGGCCACAAACGCGCATCCGACGTAAGTGTGAAATGGCGGAGTAGGTCTCAGTTATTTGGTTCGGTTGGCGATTAAAATCTGGGTTAGGACGGCCTTCATTTGTACCCATTCCCGCCATCCAACAGTTTCGCTTTCAGGCTACTCGACACCGTGTACCTGACCCTCGTGCGTTTCTCGTCATCCGAAGACGTGACTAAAGCGTTAGAGACAATATGCGAAAACACAACAGTGGTGAATACATTTGTGACAAGTCTGCGAACGTTCCTGACAACCAAATGCTAATTCATTTCTCCTTTTTCTTCTCGTCGGCGGCGCCCATCTCGTTCTCGCCGACTTCTCCTTCTTCTTCTTCTTCGCCTCCGTCACTCTCCATCTCGCCGTGCTTCTTCTCCATGTGATCGATTTCCTTTTTGACATCTTCCACGTCCTGAAGATAAACTTTGCTTCCTTCTTCTCCTCTTTCTTTCCCGCTCCCTTTCTCTCCCCGTTTTCACTTTCGCCGTTTGATATGAAAACCTTCTTTCCAATCAATTGTAAATACTTCGTTTGTTCATAAACCACCGTTTGAAATCCCCCTTTCTCACCTGAATTCTGTGGTCCTTCTCTATTTCATCATCATCCGGAGCTATTTTAATGGCCCCTCCCGATACACAGAATGCTCCCATCAGCAGCAGTAAGCCGCTCATCTGCAATTCGAAAGTTTCAAAAAGTCGCAAGATGAAACATTACTTCAATTACGGAGATCACAGACAGTCCCAGCCACAAACCGGCTTGTCCTCCCAAGTCGTTGATGATATTACTCACCTTAACGAATACTATCAGCCAACCCAAACACCCCCACACTCTATACCGTATAAGCGGCCGTTTCCGTGTACAACTCGTAGCTGAGCGTCTCGAGGAACACTTGCAAAATGAGTGCGTTGTTGTTGTACCACGTCTGACACGCGGACTTGCTCGCGAAGTTGGTGTTGCTCGATGAGCAGCTGCCGACCTGAACTCGAGAAGTTCAATGCCTCCACTGCATTTCGTCCTTACTCCTGTGTTTGCTGACGTGGCAACATAGTAGCCAGTGGAAGGGAATTGAGCAAGAGATACGGTGGGGGTGTAGGTGGACTCAATGCACGGAGGATTGCACGAGCACTCGACCAGCAGATCGATGTTCGGGTCGGCTGAGTCGGTTTGGCAGCCCTTGAGCGTTTGAAGGCAGTCGACTGTTGGAGAGAGAGAGAGTACTGTAGGGAACAAGGAGCCGAACTCACGATCAGTCTTCACAGGTTGACACGCGGATCCCGATGAACCGATGGCTATTCTCGGGTTCGCACAGTTGCACTTTGACACCGTGTCTCGTTGTTTACACCCGTTGAAACATGTCTCCAGAGTGTATGTGTAATTCTGGAACGCCCACAATCTCTTTCTCTTCTATCCTCCCCAGTCTCTTCCCACTTTGTAATAGTCGGTACTGTCTGGTTCTCGATCCACACACTTTCCATATGGACGTTTCGCGCGAACGTTCTGCGTCTGAAAAGCATTCGATCCGAATGAGAACAAAGAAAAAGAGAGAGATCACCAGGGTGACAGACACCGCACTCTCATATCCCACTCCGACGTCGATTCCATTCGAATCGAGTCCCGGGCTGTTGCCCCTGGAGTTGATGCCGATTCGTGCCCCCGCCAGTCTCGTCGTCGGCAAATAGTTCGTCGTGCCGCTCGGTTTCGTTTGCTTCAAATTGTCTTTTCTCGGTTTTCTTCCTTTCTCCTCTCACCGTCACAGCTACCATGAGCTTCAGTCCGAACTGTATTCCTTGTCGGCTGACTGAGTAATTGAGCGAGGCGTCCTCATTGAACGAGTAGCACGCGCCGTATACTGGATCTATGAAACGGGTGAAATCCGATCTAAACACTTTGTTTTTGGGTTTATAGTTGAAATATCGATAATCACTCCGAGCAGGCGATCCCGGCGAAACTGCAATCTTTGACCAGATCCGCGTAGGAGTACATTGCCGACGCCTTGTCCGAATCGCTAATCAGATTCGCCTCGAGCACGAGAGCATCCGCCGCTCGCGAGTCCAGATCATAACTCTCATTCTTCGCCTCCTTAGAATCATAAGGTTTCCCCTCAAAAATGTCTTCTTTCGACCCACATAAAGACCCCACTTGTCGGAGGAAAACGTGCCGATGACGGCTTGAGAGTAGGCAGTCATCAGGTTGTTCACACTTGAAAACGCCGAACTCGACTTGACGGCTTCGTACTTGTAAGGGTTCATGTTGCAGACGGTGACCACCGGGAACACCTTCAGAGATCTCGGTGTCGTCGATTCAGACAAAACTACTCTACCTGCTTTTCGAAAAGAATCTCTGTGGTCACCGTCGCCGGATAGGAGAAGAACTTTGCGATTATGATGTAGAGCTCGTATCCGAACATGCCCAGAACGAACGCGAAGACGAGCACCCAGAAGATGCGGGACACCTGTGTAAAGCCGTTCGGTTCGGACCGTCCTCCACACACCTGTTTATCCGCATCGGAATGATGTCACCGCAGGCGTGTTGCGCAACGCTCTCTCTCGCCTCCTCTCTTTCTCTTTCTCTCTTCATTTGAATACTCGGAAAGCGCACGCAGGCGACTATTTTGGGAGGAGCTTCTGACGGAAGCCGACGTACCTTGTTGTTGGCATTCGCCACGTGGGGGACTACTGCCACGGTGGACCAGTTGGAGAAATCTTTGAATATCTGGACGAAACCTCCGCCACGCATCTTGGGGAAAGTGACACAGAAGGGAAGGGCCGAGTTTGGTGTCGAAGACACCCGCAACCAGGGAAACACATTTCAAATCCAGAATTCGCAACGAGTGCATTGTTCAGTGAAACCTTCGGTCTTCTTCTTCTTCTTCTCTCGAGTGGAGGAGATGAGCAATGACCGACACGAAACAGAAATCGGGGGAGAAGAGGGCGCGATAATGAGTTGCTCCGCAGTCAAACACTGCTGTGAGTCTCGCTCCTCTTTGCAGAATTGTCCTTACTTCTTCTTCTTCTTCTTCCGTCCGTCGGCCGCCATTTTGTATCACATGCTATGGCCGCGAAACGAGAACCTTCTCACTCCAGTTTGCACACATTTCCGTCGCCCCCCACCACCACTCGATTCGTTTTGTTCCAATTGCGCTTCAATAGAAACGGAATACGCCTTCATCGTTCTTTCTCTCTCTCTCTCTTTCGGGTTTTCAGTTGCTCTCACAATCGGAAAAGTGCGAGAATGGGTTCAGCTGAACCTGCATGAGCAGCCGCGTTCTCCGTCTCGAAACTGTACATTCAGCAGTCGGTTTGTCTCGAATCGCTTGTTTTCGACTCGATTCTTTCTCAGTTGTGATCGTCGACAGTCTGAATAAGGCTCTGTGTCTCCGAAAAACGATAGTGTGTGTCGCATTGTTTGGCACCTTCCCATTCAGATATATTTATTCCGCCTTCCCCTTCTTCTTCAAAATGCAATCGTGTTCTCTGCTGCTGCTGCTGCTCTTTTTAACATTTTCTCCCCATATTTCTCTTCTTCCGACCTCCGATCGGATAGGAAACAAGTGCCAAGTGTGTGCAGGTTCCCACTTCTCGCCCTCTTCTCTCTTTCTCTCCTTTCTGTTTCTTCTGTCGAATAAAGAGCCTTCGTCGGAAAGTTATTTACCGTATAATATATCACGCACGCCGCCGTTGCAACCGCTTCGCGTCCGCCGTCATCACTTCCTTCCGTTGCTCGAGAAGTTTTCTTCTTCTCCTTCTTCTTCTTTGCCAATTGGCTTCCGGATTCGTGTGTATCCAATTTCATAACTCGTCGTCCTCATTTGCCCCATGTACGCGTTTTCGCCTTCCTCCCTGCTCCGCATACTCGGTTTCGAAATGGGCGCCCGCGTGACGTCTTCCCCCGTGCTCTCCACTCCCCCTCCACTTTCTTATCTACCGTATGACTCACTTTTGATAACAACGGGCAAGCTCCCGTGGTATTTTCGATACAACAGTAAATATGTTACAGACGGAAATGGAAGCAATGACAAATCTACACAAGTCCGACGTCGCCGCCAGTCTTCTGAGGGACGGAACGGTAGGTGACAGGAAACGGAGATTTTTCGAAGAGGGGACTTCGAAACAAGTTGTTCAGTTGGGAGTGTTGTAAGCTGTCAAGCCCCTGATTTATACATGCGAACATGTTGAGAAAGTGAAATTATAAATTGAATATTTTCCAAGTTCATCAAAACAGGTCCTTGTTCGACGCCTCAGAGTACTCTGGTTCATCTATCGTACTCAGCCGTCGATTCCTCGAACACTTTCGGCTCAGATATCTCGAACAGAAACTAGGTCGAACCGTTTGAGATGACTGTATTTTCGTCCGGCAATCACGTGATTTCCTCTGGGAGAGGGCTTCCCCGAACCTGCCTCACGTCATGCATCAATAAACAACACGTTCCCATCATGTACTCGGTGCTACTAAAGATAAACTTTACACTCTGGAGAGAGCGGTGCTCGGTCTCCGCATGGAAAAGTACTGACTGATTCACCCGCGTGTTTACACACAACTCCCAGATCAAAAACTGATACACGCGCCCGGCGGCAGCGGTGGTCATCGTTTCGGCAGATTGCTCATACGACGCGGCGGCCCGTTCCGTATCTCCCATCCATTTCAAGCGGCAGTTTCGTCTCCTCCCGTCGCTTCGTTCGTCCTCTCCCCATCTCTTTCCATCGTCGAATCAAATTGAGGGGAGAGAAGAAGGACGGGCGGCGGTTGGTTGGTCGGGTTGCCGGCTGCGCTGTCGCGACGAGAGAGCGCGCCGAACGAGGAGACGCGCCGCGTCATTAAGAGAGACCGTGTGGCGGGATAGAGACTCAGAGAAGAAGACGGCAGCATCGATCGAAAGAGAGTGGAGAGGCGGCCTCGGAGGCCGGGTGGCCTTGTGCGCGCGCGCTCGCTCGCTATAGCAGCGTACACATAGACACACACACACAGCGGGGGAAGACAGCCCCTCGGTCTTCTCTGCGGCCTCGCCTCCCTCGCAGCCCCGTCGCTTCGACGGGGCGCAGTTGGGCCGTCGCTGCCTCGCTCGCTCGCCCGATTCGGCCGACGAGCGAGCGAGGCCTCTCCGTTTATTCTCCCTTCCCTTCTTCTCCGTTGGCTGTCGCTGCTGCGGCGCCCCTGCCTTGCCTTGCCTCCTCCTTCTCCCGCCGCACAAAAAACACATCATCACATTCTCATTTCATTGTTGTTGAGTGAGTGCGTCGCTGTGTGTGTTCGAGAGGCGGCAGAGAAACGACGTAGGAGCAAAGTGCATTCATTTATCTGCAGCATGTTGTTATTTTTCGGTCGCCAGCCAATGAATGACCACCACGGTGTCTCGGCGCCGCGTCTGCCCGCCGCCATCCGAAATTGATGTACTCTTGTTTATGTTGCACTGATGGGGGGAAAAAGATGAACGCTCTGAGACCACCGATTGGCATGAGACACACGGAGACCACCCATCAGAATAAAGGGAATACGCCGGAGATAGAAATGGGGCGAGCGGGGGCCAAACAGCTCAATGGATATAGTCCCATGGCTAGTAGGGATAGTGGGGAAGGCCTAGAAAGCCTGCGCTGGGTACGGTAGCCTCGAGCGTTTTCTTCTGATACGCACTGCGACGACTACCGTATCCCTTGTTCCGCTGTTCTCAAGGAACTTCTGAACGCTTTGAAGCACTGCACCTTCGTTATTTTCGTTCATGTATTCGTGCTCGAAGAGTTCTCAGTCATTAATAATTCGTTTCAGAACCGACCCGTTCGCTCACCGTCACTCACACATCATGAGCACCTACAAGTTGAATGATCTGACGGAAGAGATCTTCGGGCACCTCTGTAACGTGGCCCTCCACAAATGCAGCGACAAATCGGAGAAGAAGAGAGCCGGTTGTGGAGGCAGAGCCATGCGGAAGAGGTCAGTTATAGGCGGAGAGCAACACAGGGTAATGCCGGCTATTCCAGGGTTCTGATCAAGAACTTCGTCTCCGACTTGTTCAAGATGCCAAAGAAACCGGCGTCGAGTCGCGAACAAGACATGGCGTCGTCGGACGAAGAGTACGAGGACTTCGACATGACCGAGGTCTCGTTCTACGACGAGGACATCGAGGGATTCAGACTGGAGGACCTGCACAACTACGAGCACCCGTCTCCGATTCTCCCCAACGACGCGTGGCTCCACCAATCGAGCAGCAGCAGCAGTCTGTACGGAGGCAGTGAGATGAACTTTGGCAGCATGAGCTCCGGATACGGCTACGACTCCTCCTCTCTCATGTCGTCTTCCTACTCTTCGCCGAGCTCTGTGAGCTATCAGCCGTACGATATGTACGGGAGCACCATGTCTGAGAGTGCCACCGAAGGAGACATGCCACTGCCGTCGGACCCCCTCGCCAGCCTCTCGAGCATGATTCCGTCCTCCGAGCCCAGCTCTTTCGACCTCTACGGCCAACCGTCGACCAGCTCCAGCTCTTCCTCGTTCTTCCCCTCCGACGACTTCTTCCTGCCCAGTGTCGCCGAGCCAGTATTCGTAAGTTGTCCGTACCTCGAGCTGACGTTACCGTATCTGCTACAGACGGACAATCAGCCTCAGCAGGAGGACACTCATGAGCTGACAGACCTCGACGTGGCCACTGGCGAGAGTCACGCGAACAAGAACAAGCGTCGGAGCACCGAGCTGTTCGACGACTTCAACGTGGCGTTCCAGAAGCGCATCAAGATCTAAATGCTTCTTTTCTCACTAGGCTAATTATCGATTCATGTTACTTAATCGTTTTCTTTCCTTTCCACCCGAATTCTCATTTTCCTCTTCTTGTTGTATTTTCAAAAGCTGGTATTCATCATCAAATTCTCAAAAAACAAAAACAAACAAAAGCGTCGCATCGGACCGTATCCTTCTCCCCCTTTCTCTTGTCTCGTGCTCCTCTCAAATTTACTTTAATTAATAATACGGGAACGCATCTCTTCTTTTATCTCTCTTGTTTCTTCTCAGTCTCTCACCCAGTCAACTGTCACCCAGTTTCGTTTCATCGAACTTTATCTGTAAATACAGCCATATAACTGTTTCGGAGTGATTGTGCGATCACTCGAGTCAGTGTCCCATAAATTATTTATTTGATCCCCATTCTTTTCTTTAATAAACACCTCTTCGTATAATACTTTAACAGTGTTTATCCGAGAAAAAAACTCGTCTCCACGAAGAAGAGCGAATCCAAATTGGCGGCCGAGTTTTGTGACCTCAATAGAATTCGGCCGTACGTACGCAATTCGCGAAGATGACCAGACGGACGGACGGATGAACGACGCGACGGCTGGACAATACGCGGATACGCAGCTGTTCGGTCACATGTGTCCGCGGAGACGACGGTTCGAACGATCCGTCCTCTGCGATGGACAAGAAGTTTCAGGAGCCAGCAGACGGCCTAATCTCAGACGTCGTCAACCTGCTGCTCTTTCTACGTCATCCCATCGGCTCACCCTCTAATTATGGACGCAAATGCACTTCTCACATGAGCCTCGAAGCTTAAGGAAGGAAAACTTGAGTCTTCAGTTGAACATAAGTATTAGTTTTGAAACGTTCTCAATGATAAGTATCATTCAATCGAACCGGAATCCTTCCAATTCGGCGCAGTGGGTTGACTCAAAAGTGCATTGAACTCTGCGACATCTCAGAATCGTAAATTAGCGGGTTTCGTTTCTCTAACGTCGCGCACCATTTGATTTCAGAGTCGGCAATTTCAGAAGGTACTACAGTGGCCGGGGAGATAATCTGCGAAGAGACTACTGTATGTGGTGGGGATGTGATAAGCCAGCGGCTCTAATCTCTAAATCTGCCCATCGCTTAACTGACTACGGCGCAAAGCACATTCCATTTTTAGCAGCACCAAGAGAGAGAGAGAGAGATGGAGGATTTTTACGACGAGACGTACGGAACCAGATAAAACGAGGGCACCGTCAAAGAGAACCTTATCAGCGTGTTTCTTCTCACGTGATGACGACGCACGAAGTTTCCTGTGTTTTCCCACGATAGTCTCTCTCTCTCTCTCTCGTTCTGTTCCTCCGCTTCTTCTCCCTCCTCTTCATCACCTTTTGCGAGAAACGGCCAAATGGCTGTGTCTGATCCCGCAAATCGGATTTAGATTTTTTCCCGCTCATCTATGCCTCTCGCTCTCGACGATGCACAAAACATTTGCAATCTGCGTATCATTTATGCGCACTTCGGCTCTTCTCCTCACTCCATTCCGCCGACACTTTCGCATTCTCCTTCTGGTTACGGTAGGCGCTATCAATTGCTCTCTCTCTTTTTCATTTTGAAAAGAAGAAAACGATGAGGCGGCGAATGAACATCGTTTCGAGGAGAAGAAAACAGAAGCCATCGCGCTCTCTCCTTTTTCTCCTTTCTATTCAGAATTCGACTCTGACAGCATGCAGATGTTATTTTCCAATTTAGCGATTGCTCGTTTCGCTTCTCCTCTTCTCGTTTTCGCATTTGTTTCCCAATTTATTTGCCTCCCTCCTTATATACACGAAAAAGAATCTTCCCGCCTCCTCGAAAAGAAATTGGAGCACAGAAATCTCTCTTTTTTGTTTTGCTTTTCCGAGAACTTGCGAGCACGGCCTTCATCTAATTTAATTAGCACCCAAGAATGGCAGTTGTCAACTGAAAACAAGCCCCCGTTGATTCCCCCCGATGCTCTCATCGAACCACTTAAGTCGTCGGGGCAAAGTGCAATTGCAGCGAGCGAAGCCTTTTTTGCTCCTTCCTTCTCCTCCGCCCGTTTCCGGCGCATCTGTTATTCTTTTCTAGTATATGGGTACATCTCGTGTGGTGCGTCGTGATTGGAAGAGCTGGCCCTCGGTTCGCCCCCAGAATAGCTGTTTTTCTCTTTTTCGATACGCCCCAAAACACAAATTACGCTGCTGCATCTGGCGAGCTCAGTCTTGTGGAATGTATGTGAGTGATGATGTCAGCAGGTAAACGAGACGCTCGAAATTCAAAACTTCCCGAGAAGACCGAACTTTTTATTAGTTAGTTTCGAAGACGTTGCCCCTACGGCGCGTTTGAAAAATAGTTGAGTTGCCGCGCAATTATTCATAAATTGAAAAGAAGGCCTTCCAATTTTTCTCTCTATTTTCGGCTTTCTATCACAAATTAGCAGCCCACATCTTCTTCTTTTTCGCCGAAATCGGCTTCCCGTCGCGTGCAAACGCGCCCCACCGCAAGCAACTTGAGCAGAGAGGAAAAAGAAGAAAAGAGGGGTTCTGTGTTATGCGAATCAGAAATCTGTTCTTCTTGTTGCCTTCGGCGCATCCTGCTCTTCCTCCTTTCGCCCGTTTGTTATTTTAACTCGAATTCGTTGTTGTCTCTTTCTTTCGCCTTCGTTTTCCCCGTTTTTCCCGCAAAAATCGTCTATTTCAGAATGGCGAATGCGCCTGAAACGGGCGCCCTCCGCCGGAAGTCTTCTCTGCACATCCGCGATACGCGGATCGCCGGACTCTACGACCTGGAAAAGACCATCGGGCAAGGTCATTTTGCAGTTGTGAAGCTCGCTAAGCACGTGTTCACCGGAGAAATGGCAAGTGTTTTTGCGTTGAAACTCCCGAATACTATTTAGTTTGAAGGTGGCTGTGAAGATCATTGATAAGACGAAAATGGATGAGGCTTCGACGTCGCAGATTATGAAGGAAGTCCGCTGCATGAAACTTGTGCAACACGCGAATATTGTTCGTCTGTACGAGGTTAGTTTTTTTCTTGAAAATCCGCAATAATGCAGCAAAAAACATGACGCGCAGTCCCAAGGGAATTCAACAATTGAATGTTTAAAAAACAGTTTGCTTTTCTGAAAACAAGCAAGTATTCTTATTTCAGGTTCTCGATACACAAACAAAAATATTCTTGATACTGGAATTGGGCGATTACGACCTTCACGACTTCATTATCAAGCACGAAAAGGGCGTGAGCGAGGCACTCGCACAACAGTACTTCTGTCAAATTATGACAGCCATCGATTACTGCCACCAACTGCACGTCGTGCATCGGGATCTCAAGGTACGCAATTATTTTTAAATATCAGTTGCAAAATTCAGTTTTCAGCCCGAAAACGTGGTGTTCTTCGAGAAGCTAGGAATGGTGAAGCTGACGGACTTCGGATTTTCGAACAGCTACGAACCAGGAGAGCAGCTGAGCACTTCATGCGGTTCTCTTGCCTATTCAGCGCCTGAAATTCTTCTAGGAGACTCTTATGATGCCCCGGCAGTTGGTCAGTTCTTTCCTTTTTTGTCAGTTTTCGAACATTTACTATTCAGATGTTTGGTCATTAGGTGTCATTTTGTACATGCTCGTCTGCGGCCGTCTACCATTTCAAGAAGCCAATGATTCGGAGACGTTAACGAAAATTCTCGATTGTAAATATTCCATTCCAGACGTTTTATCAGCTGAGTGTAGAAAGTAAGTAGTTCGATTCAATTTCGCTACTCAATAACTTCTATTCTAGCTTGATTCAGTCTATGTTAGTTCGAGAACCACAAAAACGGGCGAGTCTTGAGAAAATTGTCTCGAGTCAGTGGGTTCAAGCAGGTGACCGAGGACTGTCGACAGTAAGCTTCTGTTTATTTCTAGAAGACGATCTTCATGAAAACATTCCTTAGGCGATTCCTCTCATCGTTCGACACCACCTTCCGAGTTCCGCTCATTCAACTATAATCGAGCAAATGGTAGCGGGCGGAATCGCTTCTGAAGAAACGATCCTCCGGTTTCTGGAGAACGACGACTATAATTCGGTGACGGCAACATACTACTTGCTGGCGGAGAGAGTCCTTGCTTCGTATCGCGAAGAACAGGCAAAGGAGCTACTCGCAAAGCACATTGCCTCTGAAGACAGACCAGACGGTTCGGAGAACAGCGCATCCAACTCGCGACCAAATGTCAATTCTCGTTGCCGATCTCGGTCCAACTCGTGGAGAGCCCGTCCTTGTTCGATTCTGAAAGAAGAGAGTGAAGAGGAGTTGTCGTCGTATCTCCGTTCGGCCAGTAGGCAGAGCAGCAGGTATGTTTCGTTCCCTCGGGCCCAGTGTTGCACGTGTTTTCACCCACCTTTCTTGTTTTGTGGCATGTTTCCTGTCTTGTCGCGCACTTACGCGGCTCTTGGCCACAATCCGAGAAACACCCATCACACGTGTCAAAGTGTAGTCGTTCCGTGTTTTCTAGGTTCTTCCCGTTGCACGATTTTGTGTCATCACCACGAAGTGCGAGTCGCTGTTGTAGTGCACAATTATCCCGCCAGAACTCGGAAGAAGCTGTCAGCTCGACGTCATTCGAAAGTGATGCCGCCCGACCCACCACATTCTTCCTACCGGCGGGTTCTTGCGCCTCAACAAACCCAGCGACTCCAACATCAGCTATCAACCGTTTCGACGACGTTCTCTCCCCGATCGACGAACGTGAAGGCAGTGAGACCGATGTGCGGCGACAGTTGCGAAGAAGTGTGTTGAATGAAATCGTCGATGATTCGTTGAACCGGAGCGATGAACACGCGGTTCGGAAGTCGAGCGATAGTTGTTTGCATGCACACCACCAGTTGCTCCGATCCGCCTCTGCGAAGCGACTTCTCAGAAGGTTCCTTTCCCTATTTTGTTCCACTCTATCCCGACACACAGTCACTCATCCCTCTCACTAACAAGCGCATTTCAGAAACTCCTCTCCGTCCGTCTCGATGTTCGCTGGTATCGCAAGGGATCGCGTCAGTCCGCAAGCCGTGCAGGAACTTCTCGATCTGAATAGACTCGGTACAGAAGCACTCGTTTGACAACTTCCAACTAATACCGATTTTCCCGATCACACCCCCGTTCTCACCATCATACCACCAATCGTTTCAGGCGGTGTTCGTGGTCGAGCAGCAAGTCCCGAGAGCGTCCGCAGTAGCAGATCTCCGTCGCCACCTGCGACAAGCAGTGGAAGGACATCTCCGGGTGCGATAATAGAAACTTTGGAACGTCGAACTTTCTTTTTTCAGCAATGTCGGCCATTTCCTCAATGTCCCGTCTGAAAGTGAGTTCCGTAAGTGTTACGAACAGCGGAATGCGAAAGTTATCGTCGTCGCCGCATTTACTCGGTATTTGCGAAGAGGTTATTGTAAGCGTTCACAACATAATGATTAGCCAGATTTTCAGACAGAGGAAGGAAGCGAAGTCGCGCAGACAACTTCGAATCGGCACTTACGAGCGCTGGATGATCGAGGAGGGCGTGCGAACAGGTCCATATTTGAAGTATTACCAATTCAACCGACTATTCAATTTCAGATCTGCGTCAACTGGTCTCGTGCACCTCCCCAGTCGTCATCACTCGATACACGCAACGAAGAGCTCTGCCGCATCACTCCTCTCGACCCCATTTTCGACAAAAAATCAAGTGATGTCTACTTCGACGAGCTCCAGTTCGTCCCTTGTCCAGTTTACTCCGAATACCTACAGTGCTGTGAGGTCGATACGTCCACGTCAAGCTATCGTTTCACCGGATGTCCTTCGAAGATACGATCCGCATCAAAGATTTACTTCGAGATCAAAACGGAGTGCGAGTTGTTCATCTTCTGAAGCTTCTGATGACGATGATGGGCGGCGACTTACAATGCTTTCCTCGAAATGTGCTTCTAAGCTCGACGAGAGAAACAAGAAAGACGATGATGATGAAGCGAATGGGGGCATGGCTGGAAAACGTGGCTCTTCGAGCGGAGGAATGCCGTCTATAACTGGAGGAGAACGGCCGTCGAACAGTCAAGGAGGAATCGCCCCGCAGTCGAATGATAAAAGGTTCGATTCCATTCTCAAAGTGCATAATCAGCGTTTTGGTTCAGATCGTCCTTGAATGAGTCGGTTCTTCCTCTGCGTCCAATTCCAGAAATGACACTTCTCGACCAGACAATCGATTCCTCGGACGGTGTCTCCATCCGCAATCGGATTTTGCACACATCGCTCAGTACGCAATCAATGATTCGCAAGTGGACGGAGATGGAAACCATCGGAGTTGACTTCTCCAGATGGCACGGAACACCGCCGCGAGATTTTGAGTGAGTTCCGTCCCTGAATATTGAAAATATAGAGATTGTTTCTTGAAGAGACAGAAAATCGCTTGGTGAATCACCGAGATGGTTGAGATCACTGAGAAGAACTGCGTCGAGTCAAGATTTGATCCGTGAAAAAGATGAATATGATAAGTCGAGTAATCACGGAGAGGATTCCGGCTGTTCAACAGATAAGGATGAATGTGACGAGTCGTCTCACATTCAAAACATGTACAACGACTTCAAGTTCTCATATTTGCACACTTTACCCATGGAGAAAGTGGACCGGTGGCTGCAGAGCGCCGAGTTTGTCTGCTGACCATAATCGATGCTCCCCTCGCGTCTTTCCACCTCTGTTAGTACAACACAGCTTGTGCCGTCTTAGATTTTTGCCGGTGTACTCACCTTTACATATTATATTTTCTTGTGCATTTTAGTCCCTTCATAAGTATGTTCTTGTCATTTTCCGTTTTCGCATAGTTCCATTGAGTTTAACCTCCTTTCTTCATTTCCCTATCTGGTGAACCCCCTTTCTCAGAAGAGCTCGTTTTCTCCCGTCGTTCGAGGTTTCATTATTCAAAGTTTCAACTTATAGCAAATTAAAAGAGCTTACCCCTATAATAGTTTCATTTTTGCCAATAAACTTTTTCGATTTTCATATTGCTCCGAGGCGGAGAGAAGTTAGTCCGCTATTCAATACTTCTCAGTCAAGAAATTGATTATATATTCGGAGTAACTTCAGATGAGGGTGCTCTTCCGACACGGCACTTTTAAACAGATTCGACGAATAGGATCGGCGCTCAGATGGCCTTTGACAGATGCGAAAATCAGTGAAAACACGAAATTACTCGAAAATCATTGGTCGGAAACACTAGTCGAATCGTTCAAGTCCGCCAAAACGGTAATATTGAAAAACGGAGAAATGAAATGAAAACTGAAATGTTTAAAGAAACCGTCCCGAATCGGAGAGAAAAAGTACATTCTGTCGATGTTCCCGTATCCGTCGGGCCGTCTGCACATCGGACACATGCGGGTCTACACCATCTCCGACGCCACCGCCCGTTATTACAGACTCAATGGTTACGACGTTATCCATCCGATCGGATGGGACTCTTTCGGTCTGCCGGCGGAGAACGCTGCCAGAGACAAAGGAGTGGATCCTCGCGAGTGGACTGTTCGTAACATCGAAGTGATGCGGGAAAGTCTGCTCGGAACGAAGATTCTGTTCGATTGGGAACGCGAGATTTCGACGTGTGAGCCAGAATTCTTCCGCTGGACGCAGTGGATTTTCTGTCGACTGTTCGAAAAAGGTCTCGTGAAACGAACAACTGCCGAAGTGAACTGGGATCCCGTCGACAAGACTGTTCTGGCGGCCGAACAAATCGACAATGAGGGCAACAGCTGGAGAAGTGGAGCGAAGGCGGAGAAGAAGAAGCTGCGGCAGTGGATGGTCGAGACGCCCAAGTACGCGAAGAGACTGCAGGATGGCCTGCGCAGGATGTCGGAGCAGTGGGGAGAGGTGGCGGACATTCAGTCGAATTGGATCGGCAAGTGTGACGTCTTCCGGTTCATGCTTCCTGTCAAGAGAGACACGGCTAGTGATGAAATCATTGATCTTCGGATCAGGGACATTTTCCAAATCGCCAATGCCGAGTTTTTGATTCTAAAGCAGAGTCACACGATGGCCGACAAGGAAGCCACTGAGTTCCCATGTAAATCAGACTTCTGAATTACCGTACCGACAGATGAATTACAGACAAACTTCCGTTCGAAGTCCTCAATGGAGTCACTGGCAGGTACATGCCTGCGATAGTAGTCGCCGACTCGTACCAACCGGACATTGATTGTTTTTTGAACTCGCGAATCGGTTGTTTTGAGACTGACAAGGATCTCGTGCGAAAGTTCGGAATCGTTGAACCCAAATTCAAACGGAGTCTCACGAAGAATGATATTCAAGAATTAGCTGCGGTGAGTTGATTATGCTCTCTTTGAATGTTTCCAATAGAAATGCATTACAGTTCGGAGGATACGGAGGATACGAGACGTCGAGAACTCTCAGCGATTGGGTTGTTAGCCGTCAAAGAGGATGGGGAACGCCGATTCCAATGATTCAGCTGAAGGACGGCAGGAGAGTTGCCGTGCAGTCGGAACACTTGCCAGTTCTCGGATCGGATCGAGGAAACGAGGTGCAAGAGGGGAAGTTCGGAGTTGCGGGGACACTGGATTCGGACACTCTGGACACTTTCTTCGACTCGGCTTGGTACTATCTTCGCTATCTGGATAACAAGAATCAGAATGAGCTAGTTTCGAAGGAGGCGATGAAGCAGATGCCCGTGGATGTCTATGTGGGCGGTATCGAGCACGCGGCCGTTCACATGTTCTTCGCCCGGTTCATCGCCTATTTCCTCAACGACATTGGAGTTATTCAGACCGCCGAGCCTTTCACAGATCTCATCCCCCAAGGAATCGTTCGTGGAAAGACGTTCATCGAAAAGGAGTCGGGAAAGTATCTGATGCCAGATGACGTCACTCAGAACTCGGGAAAGTTGACAAGAAAAGACGATCCGAATGTTGAAGTGGAAGCGGTTTTCGAGAAGATGAGCAAGTCGAAGAACAACGGAGTCGACTTGGCAGCGATGCTCACTACGGAGGGAGTCGATATGACGAGACTGCGACTGCTCGAGGCGGCTGCTCCACGAGCACCGATCAACTGGGGAGAGACTGATCTGAAGGGCATCAAGAAGTTACTCGACAGAATCGCCACCATCAATTCACAGTTCTTAGAAGCAAAGGAGAAGGGAGAGAGAGCCGCACTGAACAAGGAAACTGAAACGCATATCAGAGAAACGTACAATTTCTTTGTTCGCAATGTGGGAATGTGCCTCGAAGTTCTTCATTTGCACAACACTGCACTCATGAGACTCCAAGGTTTCACTAACGCTTTGAAGGTTAGTCCTCATAATGAGAGAAGCCCCTGACGACCGGTTTTCAGAAAGTCGACCCCGTTTATTTGTCGTCCAGTCCGGAAGGGGAACGAGCCGTGAAGTCGCTGATCGTCATGCTGCAAGTGTTTTGTCCGCACATCGCTGCTGAGATGTGGTCTGCGATCTCCCGCGACGGAAGCATAGTTTCCGATCAGCAGTGGCCGCAGGTCGATGGAGATGCAGACATTGAGTTTCTTCTAATGATCGACGGAGTCAGTGGAGGAAGACCGAGTATTGATAGACGAGTCGTTGAGGAGATGCCTCTGGAAGCACTTTGGGAGAGAGCAGCTAGCAGAGAGCACGCGGAAATGCTGCGAATTCTGGCTGAAGAAGGACTCAAAACGAAGGATCACAGCTTCTCGATGAGAAAGGGTATAGAGGGCACAATCGACATGTTGATTGGGTCTGTGTTTCAGGATTCCATGTAACACTGTCGTGTAATTTGGAAGGAGACAAAGAGGAGAATAGGAAGAAAATTGGAAAAATTCTCGATCGAATTCAGGCGGAAAAACGGAGAGCAGACAAGAAAGCAGGCGATAAAAAGAAAAAGAAGAAAGCGAATTCCAAGTGATTTTCATGTCATTTTCATAGTGTTTAGGTTTTTCTTTAGTTTTCGTTCATTCTAGAAAAAAAGTTTCAGAAATTTTTACGAGGTATTTTTTATTGTTATTGTTATAAATATCAGACTTATAAATTTTTATAATTTTTTTGTAATTTTTTCAAAATATCTGCATTGAGAATGGTCGATAACGGAACCATACTTTTTTTACTTACTCATTAAGATCAAGTTCTGATGTTGCCTCTTCTAATGTACGCCTCACCGATACTGTCAGCTCCCTTTTTTTCCAAAAACTAAATCTTATGAAAACCTTAGCAAAACCGTGCGCACACATTGCAAAAGTGGGCGGAGCCTGAGTATTGGGCTTTTTTGAATTCTAATTTCGACTTTTCCCCATTTAAAAAACCTTTTTGCATAAATAAGAATATTCTTACATTCAGGTGATGGACGAACTCAACAACATTTCCGACGAAGGAGAGAACAGCGACGAAAGTATGTTAATAGTGCATAAACATTTTACAATAACAATTAATAAACATTTTGTTTTATAGATGCTGTTAGGGGTGATGAAATGGATACTGGACAATCGATCGAAGACGAAGAGGAGGAATCTCCGAACGAATTGCTCGAACGGGTGAGTCAGAACAAGCCAGTTTCAACTTTACACTTTCCGTTCAGAGAATACGTCCTCCGCGTGCGAAACGACCGAAACGAGACTGTTCATCCACCGAAACAACAGATGATGACAAGACAGATGACGACGAAGAAGAAGAAATTGAGCCCAGTAATATTTCTCATTCAGAAAAAGGTTTAACCGCTCACGTATTTCAGCTGCACCGTTGTCCAGTACTGATAAGTTGATCAACATTGGTCCCGAGTATCAAGCTGTGATTCGGCCAGCGACTTGCAGTAGGGACATGCTGGAAGACCGAGATGAAAAGATTTGGGACACTCCGGAAGACATTGATCAAATTCAACTTCGTGACTACGTCTGCGAAGCTTCTGGACGATATCGCCTTCCGATCGACAGAGTTTGTCACAATCTTAGCTTGCTCGTCGTATATGTCGACTTTCAGGCTCTTTATATTCTTCAAAAATGTGAATTTGATTTCGAAGAAGCACTAAATCAAGCGTCAAGGAGACGAGAACTTCGCGATCAATGGTCTAAACACGAAATCAGCGTTTTCTCTACATGTTTCTTCCATTTTGGAAAACGGTTCGCTAAAATCCGCGCTGTGGTAAGGAAAGCTTCAAATTATCAGGAGAAAAGGGTTTTTTACAGATGCCACACCGCACCATCGCCTCAATTGTGCAGTTTTATTATGACTCGAAGAAATCTCGAAGTTACAAATGTATATTGGATGTGAAACTTAATGATCCGGACATGTATGACGAACTAATGGCGGAAGCTGATAAGAACCCCAGAAATCCATCCGGATTATGCGAAAACTGCGGGGAGAAAGCAGCACTTCTGATTGTCAGTGAATAGGGGGACAGCGACAAAACCAAAACTTGGTCCATTTTCAGTGGAATATCGGAATGAACCGCCACGAATGCAGGGCTTGCGTTCTCTACTTTCGTCTTATGCGAACACCTCGTCCCGCCGGACTCCGTGTATCCGCAGAACGTGCGCGGAAGAATGTGACATGCCCTGAATGTGAGTCCGAACTGATAAGTAACTGAAACTGATTAATTTGTTTACAGATATGAAGCAGTATGTTATCGATTATGAAAAACTAATGGAGCCCGCAGATGGACTGGCAATTGAAAGATTGGGAATCGGAACGAAGAAAGAGGAAGACGATGATGACTGCATGATCATTGGTGGGTTAGAATCTCTCGATTAGACCATCACTTTGTTTCAGATGAGTGCGAATTGCGGCAACCATCTGCGCCGTACATTGTGGAGAACCTAACAGAACACGACGATCCAGTCGATTCGAACACTTGTCGCATGACGAGAGATTTTGAGTCTGAGAAAGTTCAGAGAACTATCGACAACATTCGGAAATCAAATCAAATGTCTGTCCCTCTCGTCTGGCGGGAGAAGCGCAGCAAGTGCATGGAGGACATTGAGTACGGATTGTCTCTACTAACAGTTCAATAAAGCCAATCATTTTCAGACTGCTGAATGAAGAGTCGCGACGCACAAATGCTGAAACAACGGCAACGATTAATCGAGTGAACTCTTCCACTATCTCTACGTGGAAAAAGGATATGGAGCTTCTGAAAAATCGAGTTGAGTCGATAATTAATCAGGAACCAGAAGTAGCTGTACCAACCGGAAGTCGTTCGGGACGAGTTAGATGCGATCAGAATTGGAGCGATGAAGAGAAAATGGACGCTGTCCGATGTAAGTTGTTAAAAATTTGTTTCTCTGAGTAGCTCAATTTTCAGGTTTCCATTGGTACAGTGACGACTTCGACACGGTTTCTGAAGTATTGGGAACGAAATCGGTCGAACAGGTCAAATCATTCTACGAAAAAAACAAGGATGTCATTGAAGAGGTGAGCACGAAACGATAGTAACTTGCATATTATGTTTAATTGTTCAGTCTATCGAAACTTACCGTCAAGAAATCAGGAGCAAAATGGGAATGCCGTCGTGAGCAGTGCCACTCATGCAACATTTGCCATATGCGTTCTCCTGATCAGATCTCCTCTTCACCTCTCACCGATTTCATTTTTCTCAAACTCTGCATTACATTTTCAATTATGCGTGAAGTACTTCAGGAAATTGGAAACTTACTGTGCAAAAGCCGTTTATTAATTTTTGAAAAAATGTATTAGTAATTTGAGTAAAAATTCATCATTAAAATTAAGTTGTTTGTCTTTTTCTTATTTCCGAGTTAGTAAGAAAATAGTCGTCTCGTTCAATCTTCAAACTGCTCGGCCAACCGAAGGCACTCGTGAGCCTTTTGGGTGAACTCCTGAATCCATTCAATTGCTTCTACATTTTCCTTCAACAGCTCCTCGAGATGTTCACTGGGACCTTCGTTTCTGATTTTCTCTTCGGTTTCCGCACGCTCAGTCTCTTCCTCTTCTATTCGAAGAGCTAACCGTGCAAGATGACGAGTCATAACACTCCGATACCATGCGATTGGGAACGCTTCAAACCATCTATTAAACACTAATCGTCGGCCAATCAATGCCACAGTTCCTCTCCGACCGGCACTCGACAAAAAGTCTATTCCTTCCGCAAAATCGATGAAAACTGGTTGGGTGATCTTGTTTTCATACATGACTTCACTATAATCAAAGTCTCTGAAAAATCGACATAAAAGGGAAATGTTTTTCTTTCGCCATGGCGACCACGTACATCTCGTAGCGACCTCTAGACTCCGGATCCCACGGAGATGCGTCCATCCCTTCCAGAACCACTTCCAGATCGATTTTCTGATGTTCGCCGATTTCGAAAGATACTCTGTACGCTGTGTGAACAGTGCGGGTTTCCCAAGAATCATCCCCACGTCTGTAATTCGAATTAACTTGTTCAGCTGTATTGGAGATAGCACAAGTGGCCACCCAACCATGGGTTCAGTTGTAAATAGAACTAAGAAGAGGTGAAGATCGTTTCAGTACACTGGTTTACTGGAAATCGAGATGCGACTCCGAACATCTTTCTTTCTACTCAGAGTATCGTAATTTCTGGGAAAAATGAGGGATGGAGTTCGATGTGCGTGACAGCTGGCCTCCGGATGTCAATTATGGAAAACAGAATGTCCTCTCTGGACTAGATGGTAAATGGACTAATGCAGCGTCGTGGTAATTCTGTTATTCCACTGATAGCGTCGTTTCCTTTCATTCTGAACTTTTTGTTTAGCATGTAAAGTTGGTGTAAATTGCATGAACATATCATCGACTACTCGGTAAACTGCTGGAAGGTTCAGACTTTGGAAAAAAAAACTGTCCGATTTGGGAAACTCTCTGGCAGAGTTAGGAAACTTTCCTTTGCCAGAGAGTTTCCTGAAGTCTGGAGGAAACTCTCCGGTGATTTACCGAGTTATCTTCTTTTCCTGAAGAAACCTTGTCAAATCGAGCGAAAGTGCTGTCAGCCGAACGAATTGTTAATACTTCCAACTCACTCTCTGGGATCATCCTCCAACCAACGACGAAAGAACACGTTGAAGTCCTCCGAAGTCAAGTTGTTCTCTCCGATTTCTCCCTCGTCAAAAGTAATCGTTTCCATTGATTTTCGTGTCAGAAATCGGGCGTCCTTCAGTTTCAACTCTTCTGCACTTATCACAAATGCATCCAATTTCACGGCGTTATCCATCCGAACGTCTATATGACAGGTGGCACTTGTCGACATTCCATCGCCCTTGTCACTCTTCGTTCTCACGTTCTCCAGAAACCGCACCAACTGCTCTCCGTTGACGTCTTTCTCCGAGCTGAAACTCATACAAACAGCATCGCCACGTGGCAATCGGGTAAGAAGACGCAACGGAAATTCGGTCGAAGTGGATCGGAGGTTGACTGTTATATGACGATATCGGGATGGAGGAAACTGAGAGAGCAGCACGGAGAGCATTCGGAGACTTGTCTTCTCGAAGACTTCCGCCGAATCGAAAGAGCATTGCAACGATATGGGAGTGTATTGAGTGGAGGGAGCGTCGGTGGAGTGACTCAATCGGACAGAGTAGCAGAATGAACACCAATAGTCTTCGAAGCGGAACTCGACGGAATTGTCTTCCAGACAGACACTTATCCAGAACACCTTTTGCTCTTCCTTCTTTCCCCCCATCGACATCCATTTCTCATTGAGCAACGAGACGCGGGCCCTGAAACAGCACTAGTTTCCCGAGAGATTCCAGCTGAAGACTCACAGTTGACAAGGATTAAAGTGTCTGCACATTTCATGCATTGGAACCAGCGGAAGATCAGCAAAGCGATCGATAAGACACTTTGAACGATGGTCAGCCATCTGAAATTGAATAGTTGATGAAAAGTTCTGATGAAAAACTGATGAAAAACTGATGAAAAACTGATGAAAACTGATGAACTGAGGAAAAAAAGATCGTTCAGAAAGTGAGTATGGGAAGTTCAATGGAAATGTTGAACGAGAACGCTGCCGAATGAGAGAAGAAGAAGGGGAAATGGTCAAGTGAGACCCTGTAGTGGTGGGCCTCTCAGAGAGAGAGCAGACGATTGGGTTGTTGACCCTTGGGACCATGATGGTCATTCTCTGTTTGCTCTATCGGGTAGCCTGTAGACGTTGAGAGCTCAGCGAGAAGAGGAGACACTCAATCCGCTGATCTCTTGATTCATCCTCTTATCATGTGATAGATCATTTTTATATTTCATCAAGAATTCGCAAGAAACTGGCAACTGACTACGGTAAAATAGACAAGTCACAACGAAGTGAACTGCCGGTCCACCTGTCAATACTTTGAAATCAGAAGTGCGAAGAAATCGATCCGCTGACACAGAATAGATCAATTCCAATAAAGTTTCTCTTGAAGAGACGCCGAGAAGATGGAGTCCTTGGGTGGAATCCTCGAGAAGGACGGGATCCTAAACTTCGAAATCGACAACATGTACATACAGATCTGCCTTCCGCAACAGAATTCATCACCGAGAATCACCCCTACCTGATGACTACCTCCATTGAATGCCACCCGCAATGATTATTGATTATTGATTATTGATGTGTCTGAAGAATGCGAAATTCTGAAATGAATCGACGAATTCAAGCGACGCAAAAGAAGAGATGGGGAGATGACGTGCTCAATTAACATCAGAGAATAACGTCAATCTAATAGGATAGGGAAGATCACGAAGGAGACGGTTTGGAATATGATCACCGAATACGTCTTCTGGCCCCGCCTAGATCCATAACTTTCTAGTGCATAACTACCACATACGCCAAACTTCTCCGAATAGAACGGTCCCCCCGAAGCGCTGTCGGAGAATCATTATATCTCGAGATTGATCCGAAATATCAGAAAGTTGCCAACAGTAAACTTGTATTCCTATTTATGATTTACAAGTTTGCTGTTGACAACTTTTCGATATCTCTTATCAGTCTCGAGATATAATGATCAAATACGGTAGATATAGACTTTCCAAGTCCAAAGTTAGACACATGGGTTTCACAACGAAGTGACGTGGCAGATGAGAGAACGTTCTGACGAGAACACTGGAAGACGTCCGCAATTTCAATGATTTCATCGATAACAGATCCAAGTGTTCACTCAAACGTTCCGATTCCTCCATGAATTCGAAAGAGCACACTTTCGCTCACTGTCCCTCTATTCCGCATAGTGGCTCCCATTGCGGACGTACGGTTTTGAAGATATTACGCCTGGAAAACATGCTGAAATTCACGAGTTTCCCCTTGTTGAGCATCACATGAAGAGTCCGTCTGGATAAATAAAAGATCATGAAGACTTCTGAAAACCGAGAACGGACTGAAGACGAATCGATGGATGTTTTTGTCAACGGCAGAGAAGAGAGACAGTCACTGCGATTCATCAACCAGACAGCTCCTCCTCTTTCTCACAATACGATATCTCAGACGGTGCATTCCATTATCATTCCGATGAGTGCACTCTTCCCGGAACGTTGGAAATTCGAAATGAAAAAATAATAATTTATTCGGAATGATTTTTCGTGAACAAAACGCCCTAGTTATTTGAGTAAAATATACATTGATTATTGAAGTTCCGATATCTGAACAAGTATCGATTTCCCTGTTTTTCTCGCTCAATCACCCACCTCTTCGCCTTGATTTGCCACTATTTTGTATCGGCGGCACATTGAAACCGACGTCGAAATGATGAGGATGATCGATGTCGTGGCTGCTAGAACAATGTAAACGAACCAGAAGCGATAGTAAACACCGCCACCAGATTTTTCTATTGCGATCTCAAATGTAAAAAGTGCTTTATTTTGAAGAGAAAATAATGGGAGGTTACATTAAGATCGTAGGCCGAAGTGGTGTAGACGAGAAATATGCCGAGTAGGATTACTTGCATTCTTGGCTCGGAAGGTAATGAAGAGATAAGTTGAAATGATGAGAATACGGAGGATGATTTAGCGTGAACGAACCACAAATACACTATTATGCAAGGGGAAAAATAATTGGAAACCATATTGTTTGGAGAGGTGATGAAGAGATCGGTTAAATACATGGGGGAAATGGAAATGATTACTTGGCACTGCGAAGTTTACGAGCACTGCGTGGTGGAGCGGTCCGAGACGTTGACGGAGGAGCAACAGGACGACTGGCAGTGGTTGGTCGAGATGGAGGCTCTGAAGTAGGAATGTTTCAGAACGAAGAGTGAGGTGATGTTTACTTCTCGGATTCTTTTGTGGCGACTGCATTAGATCCAGAGCATCTTGAGACGCGGTTGCTTTCGCAGGTCTACCTCTTCGGACGGGTTGAGTAGACGTGGATGGTCCTTCCTCGTCCATGTTCTCTTCCTGCTCCACAACTGTCTTCCTAGTTCTTCTAGTCTCCGATCTGCTCGGAACTTCGTCGACGTCTTCAGCGTTTTCATTGATTCCCAAAATTTTGGCCACTCTTTTGGAAACTCGTCTCAAATCGTTGTATCGGAGTCTGTCGACGTCGTCGCTGTGAACCTGCAATTATTCCATTATACTTGACAGCACTCGACAACTCTCTTCACCTCTGTGTAATCGATTAAATCTTGATAAATCTTGTTCAGTGAAACTCGCGGGAAACTTTCGTAGTCAATGCACTGGAGGGCGTGGAGGTAGTAGGTGACACATGCCGAGTCGGGTGTTCCCGTAACACTTTCCAGAATGTCGTTGACGAGGGCGATGTGACTGGGTTGATTCTGAAAACAGGAATATAGGTACATTTGCTTAGATTTTCACTAAGTTACCTTCTGTCGTTCTTCCTTCGACAATGCTGAATGGCGAGTGAGTGCGACGAAAGCCGCAGCGCAACGCTTCAACTTCGGAATGGCTTCCTGTGTATTGGAAGTGAGCAAATGGATGCTCGGGGTGGTGGACCACAACTCGAAGAACCGCGGGAAAACCTTCACGATCAGCATTTGGTTGTTTCTGGAAGCAGCGAACTACGGTTATTCGACTAGAAAGGCACTGACTTGGCAAGAGAGCAAAAGAATTTCATCATTATGATGATAGTGCTTCGTATTTTTGCTGAAAAGTGGTCGATGATGACGAAAGCGGCTCTATACATGAGAGACAGAATCGCTTTTTGCCACATGGTATCATTTGGCTCTATCTTAGCTTGCAGCAGTATCTTGGATAATCCCTCAACCGCCTTGAGGAGCAACAGTGACTCTCGCTGTAAAACAAATCCTTCGAACTGTTTCCTTCTTTTTCTGCTACTTACGCGATCGTCAGTCATCACAATGGCTGTGAGAATGCCTACGACATTGACACTTCGATTGCGATTTCCCAAGATTGTGTCAACTGTGTCGATTCCGTGTTGAATAGAGAGGTCTGTGATCACAGTGAGAAAAGCGGCTTTGACAGGATCCTCCGCTTCCTCCTCGAAACTTTCAGCGAGGTCGGTGAGAACTATATCAACATTAAGGATGTTGTACATTCCTATGATTCCGATGCACTCGATAGCGAGAATTCGACAATCTAAATTAGTGGACACAATACCTTGCGAGAACTGAAAAATGAGCATTGAAGGTACAACTTGAACAATTGTTCTCTCACCAATCGGTTGTATCTGGTATCGTACTCATCTCCCCACTGTTTCAGGATTCCCACTTTCATGGCCGAATTAATGACCATCAGCTCGTACATGTCGAGAATTTGTGTTCTCTGAAATTTAAAAAAAAAACAATTCCTTGCGTTCTCTAAACGAGGCTTACAGTATTATCGGAAAGCGATCTGCGTCCTCGATTAGAGAAATCATCTGCATACTGTTCACGAATCTTCCTCTCGCCAACAGTAATTGATCCGTTCAGTTCCGGGAACTGTTTTCCCTTGAAGTTCTGTCGCAGTTCATTGACTTTCGCGTAGATCATTGAGAAGAAATCGTCCGGACAGTCAATGTAGAACTGTGCGAGTTCGGACATGATAATGTCAATGACCTTCTTCTGGTAGCACATGTTGAGCATCATGCTGATAAGAAGATCCTTGTACGCATCGAGACCGGCTTGATCCCGCTCTGTGTGTCGCATCACGTACAGTAGATTCTCCACCACAGACATTTGAATGATGTACAACTCTTCTGTTGATCCTGGATCGGTGAAATCGCCATCCGTTTCCAAATCCTTCACTCTGTGCAGAATTCTGAATAAGAGAAAGTTAACGTAAAGAGAAAGGCAAGATGAACCGTATAAAATGTTCGACCATAGTCTTGAGTGGGCATAACAGACGCATGAGGGCTGCCGTTCTGTCTCCCTCGTGCCTCCTTCTGTCTGCCAGAAATTCGATGAGGCATCTCCAGAAGAAGACGAGCGCTCTATTCGTTTTAGCATCTTGTCTGAAACAACTCAACAAACTCAGTAGTATAACTTACATTCGGCACTACACTCACGTTAAAGCCAACTCGCTATTATCCAGAATAGATCCAATTGTACTCTTCGTGATAACAGGCACTGAGTTTTCCATCATTTTCTCTCGCAAGTCGTTCATAATCGCTTCGGAAAAGATGTTCACCGGCTCCATATGGCACATGTACATTTTGCGGAGCACATCGAGCAAATGATAAATGATTCTCTTCAGAGCGGCATGTGACTCTACAGTCTCCGGTACCTCTCTGAGCCAGAGGAGAACTAGCGCTTGAGCAGCCAAAATGTATCCCTTTGTCTTCTTTTCTTGAGCTTCGATTGGATCGTAGTTCACGTCAGTTTCTGCGAAAATAAGCTGCCTGTAATCACGAAATTTCTATGTACACTTACCAATGATATCATCAACATTTGCAGGCTTCTGATTATCAGTCCACTTTCCTGAGAGTCGTATCACCCAATTCTTCATGACATCCTTGGCTCTGTCGCGAATCGATACTGAAAAACTACTAATTATCTGGACTGATTGCTAATAATTACGTTCGTGATCTTTCAGACACAAATCGAGTGTGTCAACTTTCACTCTGACATATTTGTTCGGTTTAATTTCACTGAATTTGTCGAGAGCAGCGAGGCGAACTTTCAGACACTTGTCATACAATATAATGTCGGAAAGTATTTTTACATCGCTCTCTTTGGCGGCAAAAGACTGTATGGCGGTCAGACGGCACTCCC
This sequence comes from Caenorhabditis macrosperma, assembly GCA_963932285.1. Taxonomy (NCBI): domain Eukaryota; kingdom Metazoa; phylum Nematoda; class Chromadorea; order Rhabditida; family Rhabditidae; genus Caenorhabditis; species Caenorhabditis macrosperma. The sequence continues at coordinate 7,745,722 of OZ010622.1, forward strand.
AACTCGAGTCTCGAAATGATCTCATGAGCACTGAAACAAAAAAACGAAGTGTTAATCGGGTATCGAAAAAAAAACTAACACTCTCGAGCAGATACCTCTCTCGCGTCATCTCCCCAATTCGATGGGATCGGTTGTGCTTGAAGGCATGCCATTCCTCGAATCGCCGGAACTCTCGCTTGATACTGAAAACCAAAATGCATTTTGTGAATTAGAAAAGCTAAAAAACCTCTCGATCGAGCAATGATCTTTTCAGACTGCAAAACATATCCTCAGAGATTGCAAGCGAGTATCCACAGAATCTATCCGGACCCTGTTCGAGTTTACTAATTCCAGTCTCGAAGAGGTAACTGATGAAGCTGGCGGTGTTGATTCGGGCGGCGACGTTTTCGCTCATTCCCCACTGTTTAAATTGTCAGTCGAGAGAATTTCGCTCACGAGAATATTTTACCTGATTCAAAAAATTGACCAAAAATTCCAAGAGCTGATGATTCTTCTCTTTGCTCTTCATCATCTCCACCGTCGTCAAAGCCATCATTTTGAAGACTCGAGCACGATGTTCGACAACGGAAACCTCGTCCAGCATCATCGTCAGCCGAATGTCTATCTCAGAAAAGAACGCGTCAATGTTGTTCGTGACGCCGTCTTTATTCAGAACTTGTGCCTGAAAGCAACATTTGATTCATTCGCCCACCAGCTCTCGTAACTAACTCTCTGGTGTGCTCGAAGTATTTTCTGAGTCGAGAGACTGATATCCTGATTGATATTTCCTCGAGACTGAAACGTGAGACGAAAAGCGTCGACGATGAGCTTTCTGAAAGTGAAAGTTATTGTTTCCTCAGTATTTCGGACGTTTCCTCACCGCATTCTTTTCTCGCTCATCGATTTTGCGACATTATCTTCGACAGTTGTGTCAAGAGTTAAATTTCTCACATCGCCAGCAATTCGGTCTTCTTCGTCTTGCGAATTATTGAAATCGTCAGTGTCCGTGATCTCATGCTCTTCGATTTTAGTTAGATTCGGCCCACGAAGTCTCTTTTTCGGTGGCATTTTCTTCCAGGCTCTGAAAATCGATTTTTAGAAACCGATGATGGATTGGTAACTGTGCTAAAAATCGAATAAATTAATAAATGGCGCTACCCGCACATTCGGTTGCCCCTGGCAGAGCTCTCGAAGGAGCGCGTTTGCTTTCGCGCCATTTTCGAGTGCTTAATGAAATATATGATAAAGAACAATTGATTGTTTTTCATATCAAGACATTATTGAAACAAAAAATTTATGGAAGGGAAAAATATGACACGATTTCAACAACACATGCAAAAAAAGGATGATGACCTTAGTCAAGATATGGTACAGCTAAATTGTCTATTGCAGACAGTTAGTTTGAAACAAATACAACATAAGAAGGACTGGGTTTATTCTTCGATGATGTCCTCGATATCATCGGAATCAGTGATGCTTATCATCAACTCGATCGGCTCGAACGGCTCTTGCTGTTTCGCGACGATTTTGCGTTCTTTCAGTAACTCTATAAACCATTTTATGCTAGTCCTACAAACATTTTTGCGCGTACCTAAAACTACGTAGAATGTTCGTGCAGCTTCTCGTCTCGTCGCGTTTATCGAAATCGCTGAGTCCAAGTGGAAAGTGAACGGACTATCCTTCTTACATTCCCTGAAGTGAAATTTGGTGAAATTTAAATTGACTAGCTTCACAAACTCGAGCAATTTTTTACGAATTAGAGCAGCAGATGTGACATCTTCACTGTGAGAACTGAAAAAAAAATGAATACGTTTTTAAAGGAGTCATTCGAAAACCTCATTGGCGTTCGAGCAAACTCTCTCGGTGGAAAGTCATATTCCTCAAAGGGAACTGGAGTTTTCGCGCTACAAAAAATGAAATTAGACCTTTTGAAGACATTCAAAGGAAAACCTCGGATCTTGGGGAGTTGCAGTCAACAGCTTGTCAAAACTTTCTGCAAATAGACTAACGTCAAATGTTAAAGAAAACCGAACAACCTTCATTTCTTCTTGGATACTCGATTTCTTCTCGCATTTCAAGTTCAGTTAGACGCTGCGGAGAAGTACTGAAAACCTCGAAACTGATAAGTAGCCTGATGAAGAAACCGACCAAGGTGTTTTTTCTTTCAATGGGGTTGCCATGATTTTCATTTGCGACAAATCGATAGGATCGAGTTGTTCCATGTCGAAATCTGGCGGACGATTCTTGTTCGAAGTCGACTCGTTCTCTTCGTCGTCGGACAAATCTGTGGCTAAACCGACTTGATGTTTCTTCGGAAATACTCGAAATGGTTCCCAAAGCATCTTATTCGCTTCTGTAAAATGATTCTCTATGGCTCCATATCTTCAGTCAACGCTACTTTCTCTAAACTGATAAGGAACCGGATTCAACAGTTCCTGAACAGTCATTCCTGTACGATGCTTGTAGAGTAGAGGCGTGGCGTCACTGTAGTGGAGAGCCGAGAAATCTTCCATTCGACGATGCATATCTCTCTAAGTATGGCAGCGAATTGCAACGTTTTCAAGGTTAAACTACCAATGGAACTCTGTTATTAATTCCGCCCATTTCATCGAAATTGCTACCTTTCCGATTTCTGGTTGCGCTTCGGGGAGTTTTCGTGGGAGTTTTTGGGAACTCGACAATGTTTTCCAATTGAATCTTAAAAATTGTTTGAAATCCAGTCTTGGGCTTTTAAAAATCGTTACCTCGGATGGAATACGAACAAAGTTCAAATCCTGTTGATAATCCATATCGTTTTGCATGTCCACATTGCGCTGCTCGGTCACCTCGAATTCGCTATTCTAATTGTAAGAACAATAATAAATAGCGATTGAATCTCGAAAAATTTCTCACGATAGCGTGGTTTCTCGCGTCTTCCATCTCATCTTCTAAACTTTTCCTTCGCTCTTCTTCTCCCAAAATCGGGAGACGTCCATACATGAGGATTTCGGCAAGATGGGGTGCAGGTTCGAATATGTCCTCTGTAAGTTATCGAGTTCTTCAAACATTCAATAGGCTATACCAGAAGGAGTAGGTTTCCTTGGAGTTTGTTGTTGTTCCTGAATGAACTCGTCGGATGGACGCTGTAGCTCAATATCCATGTCGGCGTAAATCGTTTTTCTGCAACTTTCTTCCGAACTGTATCGATCAATGAATGTTTTATCGAAGACGGAGTTAGATTTTTGATTAATGCTTGAAGAGCGATCGGTCTCTTCCAGGAGTCCATACAGCATTTCGAACTGTTGTTCGGTAACCGGAGCCAAATCGTCATCAGGAAAAAAATTTACTTCTTTTTGTGTAGTGACAACGTCAGGCATAGTGATGTTTTGCAATAGAGCTTGACGCTGAAGAACCTTTTAAAGAAAGGATAAACTGAAGACACATACGATCATAACTGGACTGGCTATCAGGTAATCATCATCAAGTGCTTTAGATCTTCTTTTCTTTTTCGGGGTTGTGTACTCTTCGTCATGAATCGCTTTCTCCATCTGTTCTCTCGTACGTCGTTTTCTCTCGTCTTCAATGAACGAAGAGAAAGATACCATTTCTTTTGCACGAATAGCATCGACTGTAAACAGAAAGTAACTTATTTTACGACCAGCAAGAAACTACACAAAAGTCGAGCGACTTGGGAGCCCAAGACGAGTGTGTTTCCGTAAACAAGATTGCAAACTGAAGAAAAGGATTTTCGATTTTTCTTATCGTTTTCCAGAATCCAAAAAATGAGTTTACTGAAAAATGAAGCATTTTATAGAACTTTTCACTAAATACTGACTTGGCGGCAATGACATCGTGACGAAGACATTCGCGTCGATTCTGCATGTTCATCAGCTTTTTCTGCGAACCAAACACCAATCCCCTAAAATGAGGTATATAATGACAGGAGAACATGTAGACACGTCAAGCTTACATCAAAAACTTCACAATCGCTTCGTCGGAAGGTTTTAGAGGAAGACTGAAACTATGAACCATTGTGGATTCAGTTTGTGATCTGAAAAAAAGTGGAGTAACAGACAACGGAAAATTAATGTCACGAATTTATTTCATTCAAATGAAGACACGTCTATTTTTTACGTGAACTGATGAGCTTTCTGCTCTCGTCATGAATAGAGGGTACGTGGATTCTGTATGCTCGGGTGACCTTTTTATTCACGGCGAGATCAGCAAGCTCCTCAGTTCACGGGAAAAATAGAGGTTCCTTTTGAAATTATAATAAAATCTTGCCGTCAGCAGGTAAAAAGAAATGAACCTAAACATGCATGACTTGCATTCGTCTTGCCGTTTTCAAACACGTTTCTTAATTTGAAAATGTGAAAAACTTCAAAATATACGAAAAACCACGTGAAATCAAGTTTGAAGAAAATTAATTTATAATTTGAAAAATGTTCAATTAAAGGCGCAGCATAAAATGTTTCGTGGCGAGACCCATTACCGTAATCCCATTTTTATGTTTTGAAAAATTTGAAAATATTTGCATTTTTTGTTTTTTTTTTGGTTTTTTTCCTTTGTTTGTTGCAAAAAATGTCGCAAAACACCGAAAATGGCGAAAAACAAAAAAAATTGTTGAAGTCCGCAAGTTTCAATTGTAAATGAAGAAAACTGGCAACTATTTTTTGAATCGTTGTTTATGTTGTGTTAATTATCTAATTGGTGAGGTAAATTATATTTCGCTGCAGCTTTATACTTTTCAAAGCTTCCATAAATGTTTTGTAGATCAAAAATTATACAACTTTGACCTCTCAAACAAGAACGCTCCCGTCAAAACGAGGCTCACGATTTAGAAAAACAACGGTAATTTCGTTCGCTGTATTTACAAAATACCGTATTTCCTCGGATAGAGTGGCATTTCCTCTTATTTTCCAACCCTCTCCTTTAAATTCCACTGTATTAGGGGTGCCCTTCTTATTCACAATCCTCGAGAACTGAGAGGAGAAGTTGGTTCCACTATTTTTTTCAAATACACCACAATTAGTGTTTTCCTTTTGAAGAGAACGGCAACAAAATAACAAAAAAGATTAAAAACAAGTGTATTTAACAGTATCAAAAACAAGTGCATTTAACAGTAAAACTCTTCCTTGACTCGTCGAACGCTTTGTCTCTTACAATTTTATTGGATTGTGGTTTTAAAAACATTCGAGTCATAAATATGCGTAGATGTATTTTTTTCCCTGCTTCTTCGTTTTTTCAAATAGTGTTCTTCTTAACACGTCTAATATCTGAAAAAATTTACCGTTGTGAAATTTCATGCTAAAATTTTCAACGTTTCAGATACTTCTCTCCTTCATTCTGTGCATTTGTAGCATCCCTCAACATGGTGAGTAAAATTCCAAAATAATCTTGATCAATTCTCTTTGTAATTCATCCTTATATCTATTAACGAATCCTGCTGTATTGCTTTGTGTCAGACATTATGGTTGCGGCTACCATTTGTATCGTTAGGCAAGAAAGAAGTCGTGCGCGTTAGGTGTGTGCCAATGTGCTCCATCGCACTATGGCGGGAATCACGCGATTACAAATTCTACTAGCAACAGACAGCTACCAGATCTGCACACTTTTACTCTGCCGTTATTCAATATTTTCTATTTCAGGCGGATATCACGATGTCGACCAAGAAGAAGATTTCTGAGGCAACTTCCCATCTCCGTGTGGCTGTTCGTGTCAGGTATTTCATTCCAAAAATGTTGTAATTCCTCCAACGCTCGTTTTTAAGGCCTATGAACGGCATAGAACGGAGCGAAAAAAGTACGAACATCGTCAAAACGGAAATGGCGAAAATGACCGTGAGTTTGAAAGGAAAGCCATTTGGCCCCTTCTTCCGCGTCTACGATTCTGAAACAACGCAAGCTGACATTTACGACGATCTTGTATCGTCACAGATCAAGAAAGTGATAGCCGGATTCAACTGCACCGTCTTTGCGTAAGTTCATGTGGTCACGGTTTGAAAGAACTCCGTAATTCAGATACGGACAAACAGGAACCGGAAAGACGTTCACGATGGAAGGCGGCAGAACAGATGTGAAGAGCTCTCACGATGACCCGTCTACAGGAATCATTCCTCGAGCTGTAGAAGATATTTTCGAGCAGTTGGAATCGTCTGGATGCGAAGAGTACTCTCTCCGAGTCAGCTATGTGGAGCTTTATAACGAGGAGCTGTTCGATCTTTTGGCTTCCACTGATTGTGATGATCGCGAACGCCTTCGCATTTTCGACGATCCGAACAAAAAAGGAGTTATCGTTTCTGGCGTCGAAGAAGTTCCTGTTCGTAACCGAGCTGACGTTTTCAAGTTGCTCGAGATAGGTGCAGAGAAAAGGAGAACTGCTGCTACTCTGATGAACATGCACAGTAGTAGATCTCACAGTCTGTTCATGGTCAATGTTGTTGTACGAGAGAACACAAATTCTGGAGAGGAGTTGGTGAAACAAGGAAAACTCAATCTCGTCGACCTCGCTGGATCGGAGAACATCGGAAGATCAGGAGCACAAGGAAATCGAGCCAAAGAAGCTGGCTCCATCAACCAGTCACTGCTTACTCTTGGAAGAGTCATCAGGTCGTTGACCACCAACGCGCAGCACATCCCGTATCGAGAGTCCAAACTGACGAGACTTCTGCAAGACAGTTTGGGAGGTTCTACCATCACTTCATTGATTGCAACCATGTCTCCATCAAGCTCAAATTTCGAAGAAAGTCAGAGTACTTTGGAATACGCGATGCGTGCGGCCAACATCAAGAACAAGCCTGTCTGCAATACCAAAGTTTCGAAGAAAACAATCCTGAAAGAATACTCGGATGAGATCGAAAAACTTAGAAGAGATTTACGAGCGGCTCGAGAGAAAAATGGAGTGATCATCAGCCAAGAATCTCATGAAGAATTCCAACGGAACACGGAGAAAGTAAACGAACTGGAGCAACAATTAGATTGCTGTGTCGACCGTCTCAGGCGTTTCACTGAAGATCTGATGCACATGGACGAACAATACAAGCATCTGTACGAGAGAAAAGGCGAATTGGAGGATCGATTGCGTGAGAGGTTGCGAGAAATGGCCGAAAAAGAAAAAGAATTGGCCGATGCGAAGGATGAACTGTCCAAGTACATGGGCGCACTGGACACATTGCATTCGACATCGCTACAGTCATTCGATCAATTACTAACGACCCACGGAGCAGCCGAAGAAATGGTAACTGATCTGAGATGCTATTGGAGGAAGGTCGACCAGATGAAAAAAGCAGATGATATAAACAAGTCGGTAGTGCAAGGTTTTGTTCGAAAGGTGCGTAGTTCTTGAAAGTGGAAACACCGGTATGTACCATAATTTCAGATGAATTCATTTGTCTCCAAGATGTCTGATCAGACAGAGTTGATGAGTTCTAAAGGAGCTGCCACAATGGAACAAATTACGAATGCCATGAAGTTGCCTACGCAAGAACTGAAAAATCGATCCGAAGAGATCTGCTCCGATGCCAGAAATATCTCCTCAATGACAAAAGAATGCTTCCGAGCTGCTGCTGAACTGGAGAAAAATTCCGCGAGCAATCTTAATACGTTGTCTGAAAGTATTCGCGAACAATGGGATGCCAGCCTTGTACGTGCCGGTTATAAGACTATTTGAAATAATGTTCATTTTTCAGAAACTAATCAGCGAACAACATTTGAAAACGGCCAACAAAACGGAGGAACTGCAGGAAGAATTGATGAGCAGATTGAGTGAGATCAAACGAAGTGTCGTCGAAATTGCGAATGAAGTGAAGCCGTTGTTTGGAGACATCCGAGGAGTTGTCTGTGAGAGCGTTGAAAAGCGGAATGAGCAAAGAAGTGTCGTTGTCGAAGATGTGACCGCAACTTGCTCGGCGATGGCCGAGAACATGAAAGCAATGCTTCTGCAGATCGAGAAGATGTCTGTGCGCGTCGAAGATTTTCATAAAACGTAAGGCCCGTGAGAAGTTGTTTTTAGCTTATTTTCTGCTTTTAGGCAAGTGATATCCGACCAAGACGCACAAGAGAGCGTTCTCTCCAATCTCGACACTGCCGAAACTGTCATTCAGTCGTACGAAGATGCCATAAGCGAGCAGTGCGACGCCGATGAAGTTCGTACTAACTCGAACAAATCTGTGCAGCTTATTGATGACGAATTGAACAAAACGATCGCATTAGCAAAGAAGACAGCGTCACAAGACAAATATCAACTTAACGTATACTGTTCTATAGTGACTTATCCAATATTTTCGTTCAGAATGTGTTCTCCGAATTCATTTCGGAGTCTGATGCCCACAGGACGAACGCAACGAGCGGAGTATCCACAAAAATCCAAAATCTAATTGCGAGCGGCGAGAAATGTGCAGTTATTGGTGTATCTGTCACTGAAAAAATGTGCGAAGTTGCTCAGAACTCGGTTTGTTTGACTTTGTTCGATTCTCTGGTTAACCTGTTATTTATAGAAGACTGCGTTGGGTAGCATAAAGAAGGAGAGCGATGTCGAGATCGACAGTGCATGTGATGCGGTCAAAAATCTTTGCCTAGAGCATGTGGACCCTGAAGGTTTGTTCAGCAACAGAGAAATGAAACAAAAGAGTATATGTTTCAGCTTCTGTCCCGGAACGCGTTGAACCGATCTTCCCGGAAGAACAAGATTTGATTTCCCCACCAGAACTAACTGTTTTGCTGAGCTCTTCTGAAGGAACAGATGAGAACGCCGATGACTGCGCGCTGGCGAAAAAGAAGAGACGTGTCACCTCGTTCGTTCGGAGAGACAGTCTCCTCGACACTACCAACGTGTTCATGAGCCCCTCGTCGATTATGCTAAAACGAAGAGAGCAGACGATTGAGGAAGAAGACTCCGGAAACTGATAAAAGGAAAATATGTATACAAATTGCATCTAATATTTCTTCCTGTATTTATAATTCTCGTGTTTTTTTTCGAAATTCTACAAAAACTATTCAACATTTCGCAAATAAATTTTTACTTCATTAATAGTGGGATTATCGTAAGAAAAGTGCAACTGCTGAGATGTTCCATTGATCTGTGCCGCGACACGGCATGTTGACCGGAGTGATGAGATCGGATCGATCACTAGAAGTGTAGAGGGGCACCTGGATCTGCTCCCCGGTGATCGTAGACGAATTCTCGGCGGTCCACGCGAGGAAAAGAGTGGGTGCCTGCGAGAAGGCGGAACTGGAGACGTTGGTCTCCCGGAGGAATGAGTCGAATGTGGCTCCTTGGAGAATGAGCCCGTGCACTTGGACACACTGCTTCGCGGGCAATTGGGAAGGAGTCCAGGCGGAGGAGAGTAGCAGTTGATCGAGAGGAACCTTCAGATGACGTGACGTCGTCTGTCGGAGGGCATTCAGGAAGATGTTCGGGTAGAAGAGGTCAGAGAAATCGATCGGAGACGACAGAAGAGACGACGATTTGGAGGAGTCGAAGAGCTGAATGCCAATGAGTCTCGGTGCGTGGTTCGCGAGCGTGAACTCACCTTCATAGTGCCACGTGTCTTTTTGACGACGGCAGTCAGGAATTCGGCCGGATCCGAAGGGCCCGCCCATGCAGAGTCCCACTCATCGGGGGTCTTCTGGAAGACGAGCGATTGGATGACGTTCTGTGTCGACGGAGCAGCCAAAGACGGGTTTTTGAGGGAACGAGCCACGGAGACGATGCTCCGATGCAGCAGTTTGACGAGGTTCAGGGCGTTTATCGTCTCCAAACACAGCACTTCGGCGATCGGATCGTCGGAACGGAGGGCGGCCGGGGGTTCCCGTTTGGTGAGATCGTCCGATTGACACAGCTTCTTCCACAGAGAGACGATCTGCGAAACAGTGTCTGATGAGTCGAGGAGCACGCTTTTCGAATCGCCGAGAGCTGAAAGACACGGATAAAAGAATCCAAAGTGGAAGAGCTCACTGAGAGTTCGGATCGAAGAGATAGTCCGGTCAGCCTCGACGATCTGCCACGAGTACTTGATGTTCTCCGGGAGTCCGAAGAGGAACGGCTCGTCCACGGGGGGCACTGTCTTGGAGATGTGACCGACGTATTCCTGCATGACTCTGATGATCAGTTGGTTCCCGTTTCCACTCACCTCAATGCTCGCAGTGGCCGGAATCTCGATCCCTTTCACCAGCAGCTGACCGGGTCTTCCGCTGATTTTCTCTTTGTTGAACAGCACATTCAGGTACGAGTCGAGAACTTTCGCATCGAAGTCGCTCTCAATCCGTCCTCCGTAGATCACAAACTTCAGAATACCCCGCACGAACTCCCAATCGGCTCCCGAAGACGTCAGTTGCTCGACGAATGCCCTCGCGACGCGAACATCACTGGCGCCGAACTCGTAGAATTTGGTCCACCCCTGCGGAATGTACGTGCGGCGTTCCTGAAGAAGAGCGTGGAGCCAGGCGAGCACGAATATCGACTGGCAGGTGACGGTGCTCCGAGAGACGCGGTCGATCTGAGTGTAGGTGCGGAGCAGGTTGTTGCGGACGCCCGGCGGCGGTTCGAAGGTGATCTTGAGCGATTGCTGCAACGTCATCGACGGGAAACGGGGATCCGCTTCGGTGGTGAGCCAAAGACGGAAGTTCTCGTGTGGAGTCGTGAGGGAGAGGTGCTGAAGAATGGAAACGATAAATGGGAAGAAGGGGGGAGAGACCTTGAAGATGGATGGGACGGCGGCGAGCATGAGATGGAGGTTGTTGAGACACAGCCATTCTCCTTTCGAGGCGCACTCGCGGATCGCTTCGTAGGCGGCGACTTCTTGTCCCTGTCCCATTGAGATGGAGTGGTAGGGGACACGGAGACTGGCTGCCAACTCGGCCAGTTCCTGCGAAGGATCTGCTCCATCGGCCAGAATGAACAGAATCGGTTCGGATGACTCGCTGTCTTCGAAGATGTTCTTTAGTTCGAATGCAGGTGGATTGATGGACGGAATGTCTGAAAGATGGATCAGATGAAGGGGGAGTGTCCAGAGGGACTGACTGAGAGTGTTCAGGACAAAGTCCATCAGACAGTTGTAGAGTCGTTCCGGTTTCGCCGCCTGGATGAAGAGAACCTTCTGGAAGTGTGTCACTTTCACTTCCACATTCTTCGGGAACGCCGTCTCGCATTGCAACGTCTTCGAGAACTCGTTCCACGTGGCATCGTCATGAATCTGGAAGTTGTTGAACAGACTGGGCAGATGGAATCGGATTCTGGCGAGAGCCGGAAGACGTTCCGGCGAGATCCAGGAGACGCGGATTCCGCTCGAGTCGGTCGTCTCGTCGACGAGGACCCCGGTGAACAGTTCCCACTCCTTCTGCTGGAACATCTTCGGCATCGTGGCGTTGATGAAAGAGACGGCGAACATGAGGCGGTCCTGTCGGAAGATGCCCCGCGAGATGTGGTAGAACACGGTCAGTTGAATCTGGCGGGCGAGCGTTTCGACGCGAGTCGACGTCTTGTCCTGGAACGGAAGATGATTGGAGCAGATGAGAAGAGAACTTACAGGGCACGTCCTGAGAGTCCTCTCGAACAGACGCATTATCGTATTCACACTGTAGCTGTACATTGGATTGTAGTACTGGAGGTTGGAGAACGAGAAGAAGAGACTCGAGGTGAACAGACTCAGCGGCACGTAGATCTCCTTTTGCTGCAAAACGAACGTCTTCTCGGTAGAACCGACTGCTTACCGTTGTGAGTTCCTTGTGCAACTGCTCGCTCTCCTCTATGCTCTTGCTTATGATCTCCGCACTCTCCTTCGATTTGTTCAAAGAGTCCAGGAGTGCCGTGTTCTCGAGCAAATTCCCCTGCGACGAGGCCAGTTGTTGGAGCAACAGTTGTTCCAGACCCTCGAGTTCTAGCTTTTTGAGTTCTGCGTCTCTCAGCAGACCACTCGACCGTTCTTCGAGTTCCGGTTTCTCCAGATGAATGGCCACATCGAGCAATTGGGCGGAGAGGGCACTGATGGTTGTTGTGAAATTGACAATGTTCAGCTGATTCGCGGCGTTCGGACGGATCGCCACTTTTGCGTCTCGGGTGCAGATGAAGATCCGAAAGTCCGGATTGAAGTCGATTTGTTTTCCACCGAAACTGATCACCTGAAAGACGCAGAGTGGCTTCTTCGGGAGCATTCTGTACCTGTCGGGGTCCCTGAGAAGACAGATCTTTTCGGAGAATCGGAATCAGTGCAGAGTCGAACTCGACGACGTCGTCGATGATTATCGTTTTTCCGAATCGAATCGCCAGCTCAATCTGTGTCATCAGGTCCTGTTGCGCCGCTTTGAACGTCTCCGATTTGTCGAGAAACTTGCTCAAAAACGAGGAGACCTGGCCGGAAGGATCGATGACGAGCGGCACGTGGCTGCTGTTGAACATGATCATTCCGTTTTCGAGGGACAACTGGTCGGCTGGCAATCCCTTCGTTTTCCAGTTCAACTGAAGATTCCGTTATTCAAGGGGGTAATTCGGGATGCGAGAGAACCTGTTCAGTTTCGAGGGATGCGAACGAGAGGGGCTTGAAATTGGGCATGTTGAACATTTTGCACATGGCCTTCAGAAGAGACTTTCGATCTTTCTCACTGCATCCTCCCAAGTAGGTCACAAACGCCGATGTGACCAGGGAGCACATTTCCATCTGAATGACCCGTTCATTCATTCAACCTCACCCCGCCACTCACCTTCGATTGCTCCTCTCCGAGTGTCCCAATTTGAACTTTCCATCGCTCGAACTCTCCGGAGAGGCTCTCAACGAGAGTTCCTGCTATCCGGATCGTTTCCTGAAACACCGCCGAGTCCCATTTCCGGCGACTGCCTCCAGTACCTGTTCCCTGTCGAGATCCACCTTGATCTGCGTCGCCTCCTTCATCAGAACCTCGAACTTTCTCTTCAGCTCTCCGACGACCTCATCGACACTTTTCAATCCTTTCGACAGGTTCTCCATCTGCTTCTCCGCCTTTTTCAAATTCCTAAACCTCCCTAATTCCCTACGAACTCTTCTTCTCTCTCACTTCACCAATTTGTTCTTCTCTCCCTCCAACGGCGCTATCTTCTCCAATATCTTCGAGTACTCCAGATTCGCTTTCACCCATGCGGCAAGTGGAGCAGCCGCCGCAGATGCTCTCTTCGCGTTCTGAGCACACGAACAAATTCACGAATGCTCAATCTCACTTACCGCTTCTTCGAACGAATTCGACTTTTGTTTCACCAGCGCCGTCACTTTTTTGTGTATCTCATTGGTTATCCGATTCGCATCAAAGTTCATAATGTCATCTTTCACTCCGCCCTTCGACAGGAATCTGCAATATAGATAGAGCAATGGATACATTCCCACACTCCCATTCTCACTTTCTCATCGCTTCCCAAGAAGTGTCCAAAATGCCCATGAACAGGAGAACCGCCTGCAGAATATCCCTCACAGCCTCCGGCGGTGCTCTCAAACTTCGGATCTCGCTCAACGATTCAGATTTGATCGATCCGACGGCTCGTCGTGCTTCCTGAATCCGACGTGAGAGCAATAGAGCATCTGGAGTGACTCACGTCAATCAGCGGCTGCACCTCCTTCAACTGATCGTCGATCTTCGCCTTCTGCTCCTCGATGCGCACGTTCTCCTTCTCCGTCTCCGCCTTCAGCTGCTCCATCGACATCTTCTGATCTTCTGCTCCCTAAACATCCACTCATCTCCCCCTCATCCCTTCTCCCACTTACACTCATACTCTCCGTGATCGCCTTCAACGCTTCATCGGCCTCCGCCTGCTTCTCCGCCAGCAACTTGCTCTTCTTTCCCGCCTTCTTCTGCATTTTCGCCACTTCCTCACGTGCTTCGTTCAACTTCGACACACCGCCCTGAAGAATTCAACGTCTTCTTCCCCATCTTCCACCGTTTCTCACTTGTAATCTGTCCAATCTGACAGACAGTGTCGATCGTTTATAGGCGAGAAGTCGCGAGCAATTCTCCACGAACTGTCGGTACTTGATCGGCTGAACCGAGAGCTCTTCAGGCAAATTGACGATGACGTCGGCGAATCCGGAGAGAATCGCGTCGCTCGCCGTCACTCCTTTCTCGTCCAAAATGATCTTCGGGATCTGAAAAAGAGGGGATACTGTCTCTGAAAGAGAAGGGAAATGGAAGATACTTCAGTGAGACTCTTCTGGTTGAGTCTGTCTGCGAATATGATGTTGCAGTGCTTGAGGATCGCCGGATTCTCCGACACGTTCACTTTGAAATCCTCCGCTTCCACCTCGAGAATCAGTACTACGTGCACGAGACTTTTGATCCCTGAAACGTCTTCTGGTGGTTTCCCCTGGCTCATAACTTCTCACTGTGAGCCAGAAACTGCTGCAGGGCGCCAGTGAATGCCGCCTGACTGGCCGACTCCGACACGAGGGCGACCAGTCCGTCGAGCTCTTGCTGAGTGAACAGACCAGGAACACTGCCGCTGGCGAGAAGAGAGTTGATCGCCTGCAGGAAGACGTTCTTCCGCACCTGGTGGTCCTCGAGAACGAAGACGACGTGTTCTTGGTTTGTGACGGCGTGAGTGAGTGCCTGCGGAACAGAATTTCACTCGCTAGTTCTCTGAAACTCTCACATTTTTCAGTTCGTTGTCGAACTGCTTCGATGAGAAATTCGCCGTGACAGTGGGCGAGAACACTGTCATGTTGTGCATGTGGGCGATGAGCCGGACGGCGTCTCTCCTTCCGAATCCGGTTCTTCCGGGAAGGAAGAGATGGCCGGCAGGCGTCGTGAGGACTCTGTCGACGCAGGCGCAGAACGCGGATAGCTGACTGGTCAGTGGCGAGTTGAAGTTTGCCACCTCGAATGCTGAACGAACAACGTTTGTCACCGATTGATTCCCTTTTCCCCCTACCGAATCTGTTGATTGACTTGGAGAGCAACTGATTGAAGTCTGACATGTTGATCGGAGTCAGAGGGAGACCCGTGTTGCTGTCGCCGGGAACCAGAGAGCCAGTCGTCACGAAGACCTTCTCTGAAATGAGAAACAGCTGAAAGGACACAGTTGCTGATGATACCATTCGACTGCGACAACGGAATGACTCCTCGAAGGATCTCATCGAACTTTGCTTTGTCGTTTTCTGTCGGGAGACGGTCCTCGAATATCCGCTTCGCTTCGAAACAAATGACACCGTCCAACCGACCAGCGTCCAGTTCGTGTCGAAGAAGGGAAACGACCCAGTTGGTGAAGTCGCGGGGCGAGAACGAGAAGACGATGTTTTCCGAGGAACGGAACGTCGACTGAACTTTGTTGAAGACGTCCACCATCCGACTGGCGACCACTTCTGCGTTTCGCTCTCCTGCTTCCTCTAGAATCGGAGTCAAATAGGTTCGATAGATGGAAGTGAGTTGGAAACTGTTCGTGTTGTTCAGAGAGATGCATCGAAGAAGGGAGAAGAGACGGCTGGAGATGGTCGAGGAACCGTCGCCGATCGGATTCATCGAGCCGACGAACTGAATGTTTTCGATGGAGACCCACTCGAGATTGTGGTCGAAGAATCCCTGATACGTGAGCAGTTGCTGGAGAAGGGCGAGGAGTTCGTTTGTCCCGTACTGGAAGAAGAAGAACAGTTACAGCTGAGAAAGGGATCGTCTACCTTGTCGGGGGCCGGTAGGTTGATGCTCTTCAGGAAGAGGATCATGTTCGGACGGTCTTTTGGTCTCCAGACTCGCCCTGTTGGGTTGCTCGCTTGAACACAATTCTGTTGGATCAGCTGGAGTAAATGGGAAGAGCTGGACTGAGCGGAGCAGTAGAGAGTCGCCAACTGACTGTGACTGTCGTTCTGGAAACAGTGCCTCAGCAGCTGCTGCTTTCCACATCCGCTCGGCCCCGTGATCAGGAAACTCTCCCGGTTGTCTGGTCGGAGCCAAGAGCTTATCTGAAACAAAACGGGTGAGCACGCAACAGGAGCTTCAAACTCTCACAATATCAGAATACTGTTGTGCATCGGCAGTGAGTACGAACGGCCGGAGGTCTTCTCTCTCCACTTCCTCCTTCGTCACCGACTGCGAAACGTCGTCCGTGTACGTCACGATGCCGTCAATGCGTTCGTCATAACAGACGTTCGTCGGATCAGCCACACTCATTCCGTGGAAAACGATGGCTTTGCTGAACTCGATTCGGTGCTCTGGGAGGACGTAGGGAAGGAATCCGTTGAAGAGAAGCACACAGAACTGCGTCTTCGTCTTGCTCGGTTTCAAGTGAGTGAGACCGTTGCGGAGGAGGGCGAAGTTGGTGATCTCGGGGAACTGATGGGTTCTCACCCACTTGTAGCAGCGCCAGAAGTGATCTTCGATCCACGAAGACATGTCTGCGTGCAGATCCTCGGAGTGACTAGCCAACCAACTGGTGACAATGTCCTTCGGAGTCACGTCTTCCTCGCTGAAGTCGTGAGTGAATTCAAAAAACTACTGCAACAATACCTGATGTAGATCATTCCCATTCGGGATACTGTAGCTGGTGATGCGAACTGAAGAGAATCAGTCTCGAAGAGGAAGTTGACGTTCGAGCCGAACTGTATTCTCTCTCCGGACGGCATTGTCAACTGAAACCGTCTCTGTTTGAATCTCAATAAAATGAGACACTCACGAGTCGATTGTCGTCGAGCACAGAGTTCAGCGCCTCTACCCATTCCGGATCGATATCGCCGTCGCAGACGATCCAGTGATGGACGGAAGAGTCCTTTGTCACTTCTCTCGCAGCCATCGTGATGATACCGTCGGACCACTCGCGGGTGTCCATGTCCATGTTTCCCAACAACTTGTTCCTATTCACCGCCTTCGGATTGAACTGGGTCACTCGGAGAGCGGTCTTCGACAGGACGAGAGCTCTCTGCAGCACTCTCCACACCGTCGACTTTCCACTTCCAGCCGCCCCCACAACGACCACTCCGATCCTCTGTCTCATCTGCTCGTACAACTGGAACACCTTCTCCAGTTGCTTGTCTGCCAACGTGATGCCCATTTCCTTTGCGGCTGCTTCCAACGGAGCAATTAGCTCTTCAAACTTGGTCATTTCTTTCTTCGCATTCGAGAATATGTCGTCGATGAGTGAGTTGAATCTCTCCGAATCCGAGAACGTCAACTTGGAGAGTGTATTGAGGAGCAGCGCCTGCACCACTAGATCGGTCTCTCCCTTCTTCGGATGCGCTCTCCGCAGGGATCCACAGCCACCGAGGACAACTTTCAGAGCCCGGAGGCCCCAGTCGTAGTGTTGCTGTTTGGAGAGCATCTGGCGACTGAGTTGGAATACGGAGACGATCTTTCGAGCGAGCGACGTGGCATCCACGAATCCCTCCGAATAGAGGATCGTCGAGGCGATGAGTTCGTTGTCGGGACGGCCCATGACGACGGCACGGAACAGCTGCTTCAGGTTGTCGGGCATCTTCTGCCGACCTCCGTACCCTTTTCCCGCCGGGTTGAGGGTGACGAAGATGGCACTGTTCGGGTTGACTTGTACCTGGAAGAATGAACGCGTTTCGGAAGAGATACTATCCTCAGGTGAAAAATATCCTGGAAATATCCGCGGGATAACAAAAATATCCGCCGGGATGCCCAGCAGCATCCCGCGGATATTTCCAGGATATTTTGAAATATCCCGCGGATATTCCGGGATATTCGAAATATCCCGCGGATATTTCCAGGATATTTTCGAATATCGGCATGCAATTTTGAGAAAAAAGACCCGTTGAGATGGTGAATGAACGTATTTACGCTACACCCGGCGCCATGGGCCATGGTAAGCTGGTCCAAAAATACAGTAATCCGACAGTCTCTCTTTCGAAAGGTCGGAATTTTCTATGAAAAGTCAAACATTTTGATCAAGTGGCTTGAGGTACCTTTTCGCATGGACCGACATCTCGCGGGTTCCGCCCATCGTCGTAAAAACGACAGCGTCCCAGCGGATATTCCAGGATATTCCCAGGATACTTCCGGGACAGCGGATATTTTAGAGAGCCAAATATCCCGGGGATATTTCCAGGATATTTTTCATCCGCGGGATATTCACGGATAGGAAAATATCCAGCGTCCTGGGAGCATCCAGGCTGTCCCTGGGATATTTCCAGGATATTTTTCACCTGAGATCGGATGCCATCGAAATGGCCCCGCAAACGCACAGTCTTTCCACCGAAAGCGCAGGATCCAGCACGCGATTTGATGGCTCCCTGGATCGTCTGAATCTGCATGGAAACAGCCGAGAGCACAGTCTGAAATGAATCTCTCTTTGTTCTCTCTCTTTATCCCTCTCCCCGCAATTACTAACAGAATCCAATCGATTGAATTCGTCGAAACATCCCCACGCGCCGCACTCGACGATTCCCGTGAAGATCCTGCCCATCGAAGTGACGTCGATTCCTTCGTCGCAGTTGAAAACCAGAACTTGCCGCCCCATCAACGCCGCCAACGCTTTCACCGATTCCGTTTTTCCGGTGCCAGCCGGTCCGTACGGATTGCCTCCCAACCCCATGTACATGGCTGAAATGCCGAATGAGAGCCGTTGGCAGAATACTGCCGATTACCTTGAGTGAGTGTCAGATAGCACTTGTCGGTGAGCGGGGTGTGGACGAGTTTCGCGTAGTTGCCCTGGTACTCGTAGGTGTATTCGAACTCACTCGACACTTGCCGCAGAACGACGCCTCCGTTCACCAAATAGAACCGCAGCTGCCGCTGCCACGTCCAGCAGGACACCGAATCTGACTTATTGGTGACGAGTTGGTCGACGACGTCAA
Organism: Caenorhabditis macrosperma; assembly: GCA_963932285.1. Lineage (NCBI taxonomy): Eukaryota > Metazoa > Nematoda > Chromadorea > Rhabditida > Rhabditidae > Caenorhabditis > Caenorhabditis macrosperma. Next base: position 7,764,437 of record OZ010622.1, read on the forward strand.
TGTGATGGATGAGATCAAGGATGAGAGACTTCAGCTTCAGATCGGCCACTTTGTCGTCTACCTTCATATCCGTGTAAGTCTTCAACTTCTCCAACAGCTGATTCTTGAAAGTGCTCAACTCTGCGGATCCACTGAGCGCTCTCTCGATGGAATCGGTGAACTTGACTTCTTCTGCGAGACAGAGTATCTGTGAGGGATACTTTCCGAGCGACAGCTGAGGATCCGAGACTGCCTGAGCAGCCAGATCCCTCAGAGTCCTTCGCATCTCATCCGACAACTGCTGCAGCCACGTCTCCACTTGTGGCACAACTCGAACAGCCTTCGAAAGAGAAACGGACTCTCCTTCGGCAGAAACGATGGAGACGATGGTCTCTCCAGTGGAGGAGAACACGACTCGATTGATCCCTTGGAACAACTTCTTCATGTGAGACTGGATCACTTGCGGATTGGTCGACTGGCCGAGAATCTCGAGAAGATCGTCGTCTCCGATGAAGTAGAATCGAGGGAACGCCGTTCTCTTTTGCTGAAAGACTACATTCGGATCGGGATGGAGCGTGAAAGGAGAACCTCCAGGAACTGGTTGAGTGCCTTTTGGCATCTGTTCAACTGATCGACGATCTGCTCCAACGACTTTTTGAGTGACTGCCTGCTGCAAAGAGAGACGAGTCGGGCGTCTTTCGAGACATCTGAAATGCGAGAGACGATTGAGAATTCCCGAAGATTCGAGTGGTTCACCGTTGAGAATCGCCCTGTATTCCGAGTCGACACGGGAGAATCGGGAAGCTTCGGAAGGCAGTGCACCTCTCCCGAATATCGGTTCCAAATAGATCCACTTCCTCTGAATCTCGTTCATTTGCGCAAGGAACACGTCCAAATCCGCCAATCTCGTCTCCCAAACGGCGGTTTTATCGGTGAATTGCGAATAGTAGGGAGAGGATTTGAGCGACTGCAGAAGGGCCTGACTGTCTTTCAGCTGAAATTTCAGCAGTTTTTCCCTCAATCTCGTGGCATCTCTCGCCTACCGAATTGATTGATTCCTTCCACTCCTTGATGATCTTCAAGTTCTGCCCGTTCGAATGTTTGTAATCCGCCAGTGTGAACTCTGTCTGCGCCGCCCAAAGGGTCAGTTCCTGTATCGCATCTCGAATCGCCACCTCTCCCTGCGCCCGAGAATTCAGCTGTTTCAACTGATCTACGTTCTCGATGATGCCCTTTGAAACTGAGAGCAAGTCAGCGAACTTTAACTTTTCGATGGTTGTTCCTCTGAAATTGGTATTCTATTCGAAGAAAAGTATTGTATTCGTTACCTCGGCATACCCAGAAAGCGGAACATCTCGTGCCAGTGATCGGCGCTAAGCACGTCTCCGCGACAGAATTTGAGGGCGCTGCTCACTTCTCGGAAGTGCTCCACGTCCTTCATCAGTCTCACACTCATGTGCGTCTGTGTGGATCCCTTCAACTTCTCCGTCCACTTTTGCAGGAACTCGTCAAAGAGATACGTCTTGCTGCGGAAAACGATCCATTCCTCCTGCGACATCTCGTCCAATTCGTTGTTGAACATCTCGTAGATGAGCCAATTGTCCTCGAACTGCTTGATGTCCTCGTCGATTTCGTCGATGATGTCCAACTTGGGCGGTTCCAACCCGAACTGCCCACACTCCTTTCTGAAACATGCCCAAATCGTGCCCATTCCCCGCCTCCTCACTCACTCAATCTTCTCACGACCGTCACTCAACTCCTGCCACTGCACTCTCTTCTCTTTTATGAACTGAATCGCCTTCAGCATCTCCTCCCGATCCCCTTGCAATGCGTCGCTCCGTGGCTTGAACTGATCCCATCGGGCCTTCAACTTCTCCGCCTCGTCCTTCATCCCCTTCACGTTCGTCTCCACATTGCTCTTCAAAACTTCCACCTGGTCCTTGATCATTGCCTGGTGTCCATGCAGCATCAGCTCGAAGTTGTCCCACGTCTGCTCGAGGTTGTCGATCTGCTCCATTCCGGTGCCGGCCACCGACCGGAGCAGCGTCAACTGCTCCTCCATCACCTTCCACTCCTCTTTCAACTGCCTGTTGTTCGCAGCGAACACGACGTGCTTCGCATTCGCCTCGGCAATCTCGTCGATCGACTGAGGAACCAACTTGAGAACGTCGATCGCTTGGTTCAAGAAAGCGCTTATCGATTGCGATGTCGTTGATATCGAGTGTCTGTTATCGAGATACATCAGTACTCCTCCATCGATCCAAACTAACCTCAAAGTCCATGTCAACGTATCATAAAGTCTCTGGATCGCGTCCTCAATCGCCGCTTTCACACCGGCAGTGCTCACGAGAATGCACTCGAACTTGAGCTCACTGCAAGCCCTCACTCGCCATCGTCTCAATGACTTCCCCCCGAACTCACTGTGGCAGTCTCTCGGCCTCTCTCGCCTTCGCCTTCAATATCTTGAACTGCGCCTCCCAATCGGCAGCCGTCTTCATGTGCTCTTCGATCAATTCCTCCAGATCCACTTGCGAAATCACCAGCCAATCCTGTTCAAAAGCAACATGAGACACGAGAGAAACATCGGTGTCTTACCACGAAAACATGGTCACAAGTGGCCACTTTCTCCATCAATTGCTCCGCTTTCTCGTAGATCGTAGGCAACAGATTCATGCTCCGATCGATCATTTGCGCATAGAATTTGGAGGACTGGAACAAGGGTTTAGAATCGAGAATCGACACCAGAAACGAACGTTCTCCTCCTCCTGAACCCCTCGAAACCGATCGGGAATTCGCAGAAACTTGGAGAGCTCCTTGTAGTATTTGGCTCGGATTTCCTCGATTGTGGGTCTCAACTGGATTTTCTGATCTCTGAAAGTTCCCTTTTTCCTATCGAAACAAGTGGTTCTGTGTATTACACGAAGACTAAGCTGACGGGAATCACTGCCAACTGCGACTGAATGCTCTCGATTCCCCACTCGTACTGCACGAGAAGCGCCTGAAAAAAGGGAGTGTCTGTTTCCGAGGGGACATTTAAACCTTGTAAAGCTGAAAATCCCAGTGAATGAGCCACGGCTTCATGTTCTTCTTCGACGCCCCGTGCACCAGTTCCTCTTCCTTGATCTTCGATCTTATCTTCAAAATTATCTCCTTCCAGTCGTTATTCTGCTTCACAATGTTCAGATCCATCAGCTTCTCGACCAATTCGATCAGTTCCATGTGCACGTTCCGAAGCCTTCGATTCCGATTCGACAGCTTCTGTTCCGCATTCTGCAGCTGCACAATGAACTCCTCCAGTTGTTTCGGGTCGCTCCACGTCACCTTCGACGCACTGTTCGATCCGTCCTTCCGCGGGATCACCAGTTTATCGAAAGCTATCGCCTCATCGAGCATCAGCGCCTGCTGCGAGGGGATCATCTGCTGGTCGATGGTGTTGTAGAAGTGTGCGATCTGCTTCAGAATCACTCCGTACCGATAGTACTTCTCTCCGTTGTTAGCGCACGCAAGGATCTTCGACGGAATGTTGAATCCGAGGCTACTCAGCTGGCGGACCTCCTTCAACAGCTTGAGCAGTCTATCCGAGTAGTTCACATTCAACTCCTTGTTCGCCTTCTCCAGGTACATTATCTTGCCCGTCGTCTCCAAGTTTATCGTCTCGTTCCTGTTGTCTATAAGTCCACTCGTCTCCCGGCACCAATCGTCGAAGCATTCCTTCTCCGCGTACTGCAGTTTCTCAATGAACTCATCGAGTTTCGAAGCGAAGGTGCTGTAGTTGGAGATGTCGTTGAGCATCGTCTTACTCAGCGACCGGATGCTCTCCATCTGAAATGCATCTCATTTACATCTTCAGCATCGTCTCTGTCACCTGACTCGTCTGCTGTCGAATCCACACGATTCTGGCGGCAACTTCGGTGAGAAACTGAAAGTTCTTCGCGTCGACCTGAAGTGACTTCTCATCGAATTCCTGATTCTTCGTGGCGAGCATCGAGACCAGCCGCGACAGGAACATCTCCCTCTCGTGTTGAAGCTTCTCTTTTATGTTCGCCCGACACAAGAAACTCTTCAGTTTCTCCAGACTCAGAACGATCTGAATTCGAATTCCGTTCAATTTCAGAGCCATCCAACAGAAACTCACACTTTGAGAGTCTCCGGACGTCGGTGTCAACCTCTGCTTCAGAATCGGAATCGTTCTGTCGATGGTCCCTTCGATCGCTCGTTCGGCGGCGAGCAACCGTGACTTCCAGTTGGGCTCGGTGAACGGATTGTACGCGAGGGGCGCCATTCCCCGCATCGCCGTCTCTATCGTCTTTCCAGTCTCCTCCTTGATCCCTCTCTCCTGCAACAAGTCCTCCAACTGACCACCCAACAACTTCAACGACAGAATCTCGTCGAGTCTATCACGGAATCCCATCAGGAACTTCATCTCCATCGCATCGCCTTCCCACGTGTGCTCGACGTTCCTCTTCCACGTCTGCGCCGTCAGAAGACGAACTACCAGCAGCATCTGGTCGCAAACGTCGATGGCGCCCCTCAGCTGCTCTGCCACCTTATCGTCCCTCCATACTGCCGAATCGTCGATCTTGAATGTGACGACTTCACAGAGACACGTCGCCCCGTACTCGATCAGCATGCGCATTCGACTCTGTGGGTACGGCGTCGCACAGTTCCACAGCTCGTCACACGTTTCCTCGAAGCACTCGACGAGCTCCGAGAGCTCTTCGATTCCGCGCTCCTCGAGGGTCTCCACCAGCTGCTGCAACTGCTTGAATGCCTCGTTGTACTCCTTCGCCGGTCTGCCCGTCTGATTCTTCCAACTGCGTATCTCGTCGAGCAATGAGCCACCTGCAGTTGAAGACTCTTCTTGTTAAGCAAACACAACCGACCTCCGCCCATTTCGACGGTCGCCAGCAGGCTCTCTTCCAATTCGTTCACTGCCGCAATCAACTGCATGTTGTTGCCTTCCGTCAATTCTTTTCCAAATACCTGATAACTCAATCCTTTTTCTCTGCGGGTTTACTGAAATTCTCACGTTCTGCACCGACTTCAAAAACACGTGATTCAGAGTTCCATTCGCCGATATCACATTCACCACACTCTTGTAGTTTTCGTTGTTGAGGGGAACCGACTGTGTCTTGTAGAACACCACTCGGAGCACATTCGACGACGGAGCAGCGCTTTTCATCTTATTCGACAACTCCAACTTCTGTTCTGACCTCGAGAACACGAGGAGGTTGGCATTCGAGTCGAGGAACACCTCCAACGGCTCCGGATTCTTCAGCTTCTCCTCGACAATGTTCAGTCCGAGGAGGTAGCTGGCGACGCGGAGCACGTACACCTTCCGAGCGTCGCCCTTCTCTGATGACATTCTGCAAGAGAGGCGTCGTGTGTAATTCGAGAATGTTTATGTTTATTTATGAAAACGAGGAGAGAAATGTTCGATAAACGACGAAGGAAACCGATTGTGCGCCGCCCTTGCTTCCCCTCCGCCCGTTCTCGCCCCGTGTGTCCCCTTCCGTTGCCATGGAGCCCTCAATAAACTTGTCTCCGAATACGCTCTCACACGTTAATTGGAAATGTGAGGGAAACGAGGAAAAGAGAAGAAGAGAAACCACGGGATATGTTTCGATACTGGCAGAATATACTTGTGACTCAAACGAAGTATTCCATCACAATTCCATCAAATCCCGTTCCAGCCTAATACCCATTGAATGTATTGATTTGTCCAGGGATATATTTAGAATCTGTGCGAATTTCATCACATCCAATGTTTCATCACAGAACCAGTGTCTTTCCAAAGTTGAACAGCGCCGACAGATGTAACGTGTTTGCCTCGCCATCTATTCCTCTCGCTATCGACTTTCCTTTCGGTTGCCATGAGTCATACAATATACATGAGGTGCTGTAACACTTTATGTGTGCAGAGAGAATTGATTGAAACGCTTTTACACATCAACTGAAACTTATCAGCTTTGTTCTCCTGTTCGGCGCCAACACCCCCACCAGAAACTCGAGTAGTGGGCGCTGTGCAATGACGCCCCATCGCACTCCACTTTTTTTTCTCGTTCCAATTATTCACTGCCATTTTCCCACAATTTATTAATGAGTTTGCCAATTAATCGTGCTCTCGTGAAGCTGCTCAATCCATTACCTTCCAAATGTGATTTCAGAAAACTGAGAAAATCAATGCCGATCGTCTTTGACAGCCGTGACTGCTAATCACAACGCATTCGCTCGCTCATAAGATGGCTCAGTTTTGCTCCCAAAACCGGGACATAGCCTGTTACCTTGTCACAAAGCACTCATGGAAAGGAAAGTGAGTCGTTTTATGACCGGGCAAATAGGGCGGCGAGCGTCTTTTTATAGGTACAAGCGAGTGTTCTCCATCGGGACGCTGGCCATCACTACTTACAACCCGAGTACTCTCGAAATCACAAACCAATGGCTTTACGAAGATTTTCTTTCTGTGAAACCTTTGAAAAACGCATCCAACGATTTGAAACAAGAAGAGTACAAAATTCACGTTAGAAATCGCGGGAAAAGAGATGACATGCGCTTTTCGTCCGAGTATACAACTGATATTCTGACGCATTGTCTCCAGTTTATCTCCAAGTTTGCCGAGAAAAACCTGGATCCTATGGTAATTGATTAACTTTCCGAATTTCAATCATGATAAACTTTCAGACTGTGACAGCTTTCAAACAAAGCTGGACAGAACGTCGCGTTCCCGTCAGTCTTCGTGCAAGCGCCTCATGCCTGGAACAAATTGATAGTCGAGGAGTTGTTGTAAAAAGCTATCCTTACAAAAACATTCGAAGCATTGGAAAAGTCTCCGATTGTCCTGGAGCGTTTGTGGTGGACGTTGGGGAGCATAGAAGAAGAGTGAGTAGTCAGAAAGAAAAAATGAAGTAAAATCATTTTCCATCTTCAGCATATGTTTGCTTCTCCGAACCATGAAGACCTCATCAAAGAAATCCGACGATTGGCAGCTGAAAACATTGGAATCGTAGTGCCGCTGGCTAAGGAACAACTGTCACTGGAAGATTTCATGCGAACGCGACTCGGCTTGTGCAGGTATTTCCAAATAATGTTTCTTTTCGAAATCGAGAAGTTTCAGTCGAGACGAAGAGCTGACATCATACACAGAGTTCAAAGTTTCGAAGATAACGTGTCGCAACGAGTTGCCAGTTCGCAGACTGCTCTGTCTCAGTGAAACATGTATTATTGAAAGAGACCCGGCCACCTATTCCGTCATCTGTGCGACCCCTTTGAAACATGTAAGTATGACGGTTTTTTTGCAAACAATTCGTGAAAACCTGTCGATTTCAGATAGTTTGCCTAGTGAGAAGTGAAAAAGATCCACAACAGTTCATTATCCAATATGAGAATGGAGATCAAAGACCTTACGTTGCAGCCGAGAGGTGAGTGTGAAGGTGTCTTTTTTTCTGAATTCTTTCTAGAGATCTGATTCTTGCTTCGCTTCTTGACGGAATTCGAGCATCTGGTAACAATGAAGTCTTTGTTTGCGGTCATCGTTTCGAACGGCATCTGAGAATAATCCCTTTCTCAACCACATTGGATGAGGACAGTGAGTCGCAATGTATGAAGCATATGATTGCTCCGCCACGTAAGTTAGTCTGGTAGAGTACTGTACTCAACGTTATCGTTTAGCCGGTCTACGACGATGTGATCTTATTCGAAGATTCAACGCCAACGTTCCTTATTCTGGTCTCCGATTCTCCAAGTCTCATGAGGGATTTTTCTCCGAAAACAAAGGAAAAGTCATTGTGAATGCAATTGAAGCTGTTCTTGGCGAGAACTATACGAAAGACGATAAAGAGCACAAGTACAAAACAGAAGCACAGTTGCAATGCCTTCGTAGACTTTTCGCTTCGAAAAGTGGATTCCAAGCGTTCACTGAAGTCAATGGAGTGAGAGAGAAGTTGGGAAGTCTTGTTGTTCGAGTGTTATCTTGGAAATCGGAATCCATCGATCATGCGACAGTTGAAGCTCTTTGTGCGCTGATGTATCCGATGCACGATCAGTACGAACTGAGAATTGAGCAACTCAACAAGCAGAGTCTCATGAGCAGCCCTAAATTTGTAGAAAACTTGCTCGATCTGATTGTCACACATGTCGTAAGTAGATTTCAATTGAATAACATAGTAGATCATGTTTGATTCAGGATCGTTCGACTGGTTGGCTAGTTATCGCTTCGATGTTGAACTTCCTCACATTCTCCGTCTGTTCGCCTTACTCGGAAACCACTTCCGGAGACACATTCGATCACATTCTGAAAATGGTTTCCCTCCGCGGGCGAAGCTTCTTCCGTCTGTTCCAGAGTCCCAGTATGACGATAGTCAAAGGAGCTGGAATGGTCATGAGGGCAATCATCGAGGAAGCTGACGTCGAGACATCAAAATCGATGCAAATGTTGGCACTTTCAGAAGGAGCCTTTCTGACGCACTTGTTCATGTCTCTTTTGTCCACAGGAAAAGATTTGAGAGTCATGACGAATCGACAACTATCAGGACATCTTATTAGTCTCTGGATAGCCGATAACCAACCAGCGAACGATCTTCTCACTCGTTCCTTGGTGTGTCAAACTTTTGAAAAGCCATGATTTTCACTGTACATTTCAGCCTCGAGGCTTGCTGAACTATCTGGATTCCGATGAAAAAGTTCCGGTATCCGAGAAAGATCTCCTGATTGTGCGGAACAATTTGACGGCTGCAACAAATGAATCAAGGCAAAACGCTGTGAAAGAGAAACTCGATCAGTTCCGAGTAACCGCAGAGGCTAGTCTTGAACGATTTGTACAGCATTGGGATCTCGAGCAGAAACTCAACTTCTTACCGAAAAGGATGATTGATGTGAGTGAACTATAGTTTGAATCATACCTCGAGAGAACGTTATGTTATAGGAAAAACAACAACAGAGACAGCAACCTGTTGTACTCCGGAAACGGCGAAACCGTGTCAGACCGAACGTCAACTGGAAGTTATTCGCTTATCAGTTTGGCAAAGATCATTCTCAGGCGGACCTCATCTGGAATGAAAAGACGAGAGAAGAGTTTCGACACGCAATGGATACAGAAACGAGAGCTCTTGCGAGCGAAAAAGAACAAGCTCCCACTGGACTACCAATTGCGTGGAATCATACGGAGTTTCAAGTAATCTGAGACGACGGAACAAAAAAAAAACGAGTTATCTTTCAGGTTCGGTATCCTTCTCTGATGGAAGAGATCAAAATAGGCGACTACTATCTGAGACTTCTTCTGGTGGAAGCTGACGAGAACGCTACTCCAATCCATAATCCGTAAGACAATTTCGCAGAGCCAAAGCTTATCCCCGTTTTTCAGACTCGAATTCTTCAACAATGTCTATCATCGGTTCCTTCTTTCAACGAAAACCGAGATGAAGTGTCTTTGTCTTCGAGCAATGGCTATCACTTACGCTCGACACCATATGACGATCGGAGCATTCCCTGACGCAAAGTACTTCGTTGAAATGCTTTCCAAGTGCATACATCCATTGGAAAGGGATCATTTGGTTCTTCTGCTCTCCAAGCTCGCGTTGAACAAAGAAAACGTTCGAGAGTTGATAGTGGCCAACATTCTGCCGCTACTCGTCGATCTCTGCGTTCTCGCTCATCTTCATGTGCAGAGGGCAAAGGTTCAGAACCAAACGAACGTTATTGAGGCGAGTGCTGAACAGATGGCTGAGGGTGGTTCCGAAGAGTGGTACTACCATGATAAAGAGAACAAGCAAGTTGGAGCGCTATCATTCGAGAAGATGAAGACGTTGTATCAAGAGAAAACGATATTCGAGAAGACGCAAGTTTGGGCAGCGGGAATGGATAAATGGAGGGATCTTGCGGCGGTTCCGCAGTTCCGGTGGACGGTCTGTCAGCTGAAAGAGCCAACGAACGAAATGAACGGAGGGAAAAGTGCGTTCCAAGCCAATGTTCTCAACTTCACCGATCTCAGTGTTCTCTGCCTTGACACCATTCTCCAGATGTGCGAGTTTTTCCCATCAAGGTACTATTCCATTATATTGTCAAAAAAATATAATTGGATTTTCAGGGATTCACACGACTGCGTCGTCCGTCCGATGCCTTCTGTCAAAAAACAGTTGACAGAGCCTGTCCTCCTCTACCAAATTGTGCAAATGCTGCTCACCTACGAGCCGCAGATTGTACAACGTGTGGCCCAGCTCCTCTATTTGGTCATGCAAGACAATCCATTCCTACCGCGTCTCTATCTCTCCGGAGTATTCTACTTCATTCTCATGTACAACGGATCGAATGTTTTGCCTATAGCTCGTTTCCTTCATTACACTCACATGAAGCAAGCGTATCGGTCTACTCTTCCACATCTGGAGAGTACACGGCAATCAGTTCTTGCGACACTGCTTCCAGAAGCAGCTACGTTCTATCTGGAACAGTATGGACCAGAGAAATACGCAGAAGTGTTTCTGGGAGAGTTCGATAATCCGGAGATCATTTGGAACACTGCAATGCGCCGTCATTTGATTGAGCGAATAGCCGTGCACGTCGCCGACTTCTCACATCGTCTCACCTCCAATGTGCGAGCATTGTACCAGTTCTGTCCGATACCGCTTATTGACTATCCGGAACTCACGCAAGAGCTCTTCTGCCACGTCTACTATTTGAGGCATCTGTGCAACAAACAGAGATTCCCTGATTGGCCGATTCGCGATCCAGTAAGCGTATAAATCAACTTTTTTATGTAATTGAAATATTTAAAGATTCCATTCTTGCGTTCATGCCTTGCCACATGGTACAATGAATTGGAGAAGAAGCCAGCGACTATGTCAGTGGATTTAGCTCGCGAGATTCTTTCCATCGATTTGACCAACGAAGAGTCAGTTGAAACTCCCGAAAAAAAACCGAAGAAAAATAATTTTTAGGCATCGAAAACCAGCGTTCATTCGTCGTCAATATTACAAACTAGCAGCTAAGTACCATCCGGACAAGAATCCAGAGGGAAGAGAAATGTTCGAGAGAATCAATGCCGCTTACGAGCTGCTTAGCAGTGAGAGTGCGAGCAAGTCCAGCATGCCTGATTCGCATCGGATCGTTCTTTGTCTGCAAGCGCAGTCCATCATATACAGCAGATACAGCCAAGAACTCTCGGAATACAAATACGCCGGATACTCACAACTCATCAAGACTATTGATTTGGAAGCCAAGGACGAGGCTTTGTTCATCAAAGGAGGCGGTGATTTGCTCTCTGCTGCTATCGAACTCGCGAACTATACGTTGATCAGCAGTGCTCTGAATGCGGAGCAGTTGAGAAGAGACAACGGACTAGAGGTTGGTTTTATCCCTTATCGCGTTTTTTAATAAGTTTCATTCTAGGCGCTAGTCACAGCATTCGACCGCTGCGTCCCCATGGTGACGATGAGTTCGAATCCAGAGGATATGCCAGTGCAAGTGTGCATCCACGTGTGCGACTGCTTTGCTACTGCTGCCACTTTCGAAGCATGCCGTCAACGGCTCGTCGAGATGCCTTCAATTTTCGGGGCGCTTTGTAGACTTCTCCAGTTCTCGGTAAGAACAGCATGTATCTGATTCTTATCGATGCTACATGTTTTCCAGAATTTACCCCGTCTATCCACTGCTGCAGCGCAATGCATCCGTGCAATGGCTGTAGACACGATACTGCAATTCCAACTGTTCCAAACGGGTGTGTTATGGCAACTGGTTCCACATCTGTTCCATTTCGACTACACTCTCGACGAGGGAGGAGTACAGCACAGTGAGGAGTCGAACAAGCAGTCTCTTGCCAACTCATTGGCTCGTTCATCTTGTGAAGCTCTCGCTGCACTTGCTGGATTCCGAGATAACACACCGGACAATGACGGCGTACAGGACAGTCTCAGGGCACTGCTGACTCCGTACATCTGCCGGTGCATGAAGCTGGAAACAAACGACATGGTTCTGAAAACGCTGAACAGCAACTTGGAGAATCCGTACATGATTTGGGATAATGGAACAAGAGCGGAAGTTCTCGAGTTCGTTGAGCGGCATCGAACGTCCAATGAGCCTACAGTAATTCACTGTCTTAAATATTCAGCAATTTGTTGTATTTTCCAGAGTGAGCTGTTCGGCGCAGAATTCGAGTTGTCGGTTCATAAGAACGAGCTGATTGTTGGAGATATTTTCATTCGAATCTACAATGAACAACCCACGTTCGCCCTTCATGTAAGTTTCTGAGAATGCGTTTTAATTTCATTCTGTTTCGTTGTTTTTAGGAACCTAAAAAAGTCGCTGTTGACTTGCTCGATTTCATCAAAAAACATGCGGCTGAACTGGCAGGTCCCCCGAAACCGAAGAATTCTGACGATCTGATCGAAATTGACTGGGGCAACGGACCTCACGAGAACGGAAATGCTCTGAGCACGGAGAAAAAAGTTTTGATGACGATGACTGCCCTGGCAAACCTCGTGTCTGCTAATCCAGGTAAACCCAAAACCGTAACTGAACTAATTCTATTTAATATGAATACAGGTGCTCTATTTGCAAACAAGAAAGGTGAGAAGCCTGATGTTGTAGTTGTCAAAACCTTATGTTCTGTGTCGTTGTCGACAATTTCCTTCGTTATCTGGGCTAGGGCCGTCCATCCTCCCACTGACTATTCTCTGCTTGATGGAAACTTTTCATGTTTCAGGCGTCGAAATTCTATTGATTGGCAACTTCCCACTTCTTATCGCTTATCTCCGCTGCCGAAAGCATCCTCAACTCCAGATAGCTGCTCTCCAAATCATTCTGTTGGCAGCCGCGAACAAGGAATGCGTTGTAGATCTATCAACGTGTCACGTCACTACCACCCTGTTCACCATCCTCCGAGACCAGCCAACTATGACAACTCGCGTTCTAGACGTTCTCATCGGTCTGTCCTCAAACGGGCAAATCGTGAAAGAGATGCTCGAGCACGGCGGTCTCATGTACATTCTGTCAATTTTGTGTCTCACAAACTCTGATCAGGGCCAAAGGTTGCAAGCGGCTGAGCTGTTGGCTAAACTGCAGGCAGACAAACTGACCGGACCTCGTTGGACACGATTCATTATCAAGTTCTTACCGGAAATTTTCGCCGATGCTCTGAGAGATTCTCCCAACACAGCGTAATCGTCCAAAAAAAATAGTCGATTACATGTCCATTTTGCAGCCTTCAAATGTTCGACTCGTCCAGTGAAAATCCGGAATTGATTTGGAACGATGTCACAAGAACGAAAGTTAAAGGAGTGATTGACGCAGAGGTTGCCAAACTGTACGAACAACACGTGAAAGATGCCACGGCCAAGTGGAACACAACTTCGCTTGCGGATAAGAGCTGCGCGTACGGCGAGAGTATCAGTGGCGAAATGGTCGTTGGAGGAATCTTTGTTCGATTGTTCGTTGAGAATCCTGGGTGGTCGGTGAGACATCCGAAGCAGTTTGCCACAGAGCTCATCGAAAAGTAAGCTTTTCCTGACAATTTCTAGTTTCATAGTCTGAATTCAGAGTTTTGGAGCTGATGAGCCGGCCAACTCCTGAAATAGATCTAGTGACGAAGGCGTTCGTCGAACTCGTCCGTCACCATCCGAATACTGCCGATCAACTGCCATCTCAAGGGTACTTGCCACAGTTCTGCACTGCCATGTGTCTTCAGAATACCGCCGCTTCTCGGTCGGCCATTCTGATCCTACAGGAGCTCAGTGAGAATCAATTCTGTTGCGACGCTCTTTCCCAATTGCCGTGTATCGACGGAATAATGAAGTCAATGAAGAACCAACCAAGTTTGATGCGCGAGTCCGCACACGCTCTCAAGTGTCTCATGAAACGAAACACTGGCGAATTGGCTCTTCAAATGCTCAATTGCGGCATGGTTCCCTACTTGCTTGATGTTCTTGACAGTTCGATGAACGGAGTTTCGAATGCCGCAGCGGCTCGGGCCGAGATAGTCGATGCACTGAAAAGTGCAATTCTCGATTTGAAAGTCGGACAAAAAATTTCCGAGATTCTAGACAAGTCGCCGATTTGGGCTCAGTTCAAGGATCAGAGACACGATTTGTTCTTGCCGGCAGCTAGAACTCAAGCGATCACCGGTGAGATTTTTTAGGTAATATTCAAAAATGTAAATTTTACTTTAGCTGGATCGACGGGTGTGGCTGGATATCTGACAGAAGGAATGTTCAATCCACCTCCGATGAACTCGAAACCACCACCAATGGACTCTCAACCTCCTCCAATGCACCCACCACTGTAACTTTTTCCCACAAAAATGTATAATTGTGTATCCCTTTTCCTCCCCCTCATAATCATATTTTCTCTACAAATTTCTATTCGTTTTCCAATCACACGTATGCCTTCAATCAACTCTTCTTCTCTGAATGTGATAATTTCCCCCTTCTACTTTGATTTCCCGTGATTCCGACTTTGTCAAATGTTATCAATTCTGGTGCTTTTCTAGCGGAAATTTGCGATGTTTCGTGCAATACTCTTTCCCCTTTATTATTTATGTGCTTCCTCCTTTGGGAACCTATGGTGAGATTGATAGAAACATTGCAATTATTGCTTCAATAAATTATCATTTCTCATCTGTCGACAGAGAGCAAGAACAGGTTTCTTCCGAAAAACTATCTATTTGTTTCAAATGATTCATATGAAGTTATCATTTAATTTTTCAGATGAAAAAGAAAGTTATGAAGAAGAAAACAGCTGCGAAAAATGAAGTTGTGACGTCTTCGGATGACGTGGAAATGCCGATGGCCCGCATTGACGACGATGATGACGTGGCAGAGGACTACAAAGTGATGGACATGTCAGACATTGCGGCGCCCGTCATCGAATTCGAACTGTCAAATTTAGTAAAGAAAGAAGTGGAGACTTCACAGGAGGACACTGTCGACGATCACGAAGACGTCGAAGAGAAGAAGGTCAAGAAAAAGCAGACAACAACGAAGAAGAAGGCGGTTGTGAAGAAAATGGGAAAGAAGGAGCCGCTGACTGCTGAGAAACTGAACAACGAGTTGGTCCGAATGAGAGCTACTGTGGTGAAGGCGAAGACACGGATGATGGGGAAGTTGGTGAGACAAAAGAAGCAGTTGGAATCGAAGAGCGGTAAGGAGGTGAAGAACAAGGAAGAGGTTCAAAGAAAACTAGCGAGACTTGGAGAAGAGATCATCGGTCTGAAGGTAGTTCCATTCCAGCCGAGTAGAAATCGAGTTTATTTTTCAGACCATCGACAAGGACGCGGTGGCCAAATTTGCAGCTCTTAATACGAAGACTTTGGATGAGCTTAAAATCGACGGAAAGACCCCGGTTGCTGAGAGACTCATGTACAAATTGGCATGCCAAGACATAGTCATTGAAGCCGTCGACTCTTTCAAGTATGCTACAAACGTATGGTAAAAATGTATTCCTCTTTTTCAGAGACAAATATTTTGAGTGGAACAAAACGGCCGCGTTCTTCATGCAACGACTCGGTCTTCAATATTCGAATAAGCCTGAGAAGAAAACAGAGAAGAACGAAGATAGTGACGGAGAGAAAGAGGCGGAAGAGGCTTCCGAAACGAACGACTCTGAAAATGGAGAAGAAGAAGAAGAAGAAGATAATGACGAGGAATCCACCGGCGGAGTTGACGATGGAGACTACAATGAGTCTGATGTAGAGATGGTGGACAGTGACGAAGAAGCTGGCGTGAAAGCCGCTCAAAAACGGCGGAACCTCGTAAGGGCCTTATTACTCTCATTTCTCTAAGTTCTTTGTTCTAGTTGCTCGGATTGATCGGCGTTAAAGAAGACAAGGCTCGTCCAACACTGAATCCTAAGAAGCGTAAAATTGAAGACGATGGGGACGAAGCGGAGCCTGTTCTCGCGAAAAAAGAGTCGAACTTCAAAAAGGTACGAAAATGGTTTGAAGATTCCCTATCATCAAACAGTCAGCTTTGTGTAGAAGTACGACTTACAAGAAAGATTTCAGGGAAATCAGGCCAAGCAAGGGAAGAAAGGCAAGAAAGCCGTAGTTTCAACGACGGAGGTGACAGCTCCAGCGCCTGAAAAAGGAGCAAAACCGAGAGATGATGAACCGATAGAGGAGGATTCCAACCAGGTTTACAGGGAAATGTGAACAGTTTCATAGATGCTCATACTTTTTCAGGAAACTCTCGTGCTCAAGATCGACCTGTCTAAAGGCGGAAAAATCGCAGCTTCCAAAGCGAAAGCTCCTGTACCTAAACGCAAAGTTCCCGAATCGACCGCAGCGGAAGACGACGACGAAGGCAGTGACGACGAGAGCGCCGCCTTCTTCCTTCCGAAAACCACTGCTCCCGCCTTGAGGAAGACCAAAAGAGTGATTCCAAAGAAAGCGAATGTCGATGAACTTAAGGATAAGAAAAGAGGTTCGTGAAAGTTTCGAGTGACATCTAAATGATTCGATTTTGCAGCAGCACCTGTCCCTGAGAAGAAAGAAGTGGAGCATGCCCCTCCAGTAGAAAAGAAAAAGGGATCCAGTAAAAACAAGGGAACTTCCGAAGAGGTACATCCGTCCTGGGCCGCCAGTCAACAGAAAAAGAAGGAGATGCAGGCGGCGAAGCCATGCGGCAAGAAAATCACCTTCGGCGACGATGACTAACCAACCTCCGTTATCTTTTTATCCATTCTATCCATGTTGTTGTCTCTTGTTTTGTTTCTTGTTATACCTGTTATAAATCGTGTTTTTAACCGAAACATTTGAGTGTGCATTTCGTTTCGAAAACACTGCAGCACAGATTTTATCGATATTTCCAGGCGAGAACAAAGAAAACCGTTGATTCGTAAACGTGTACTGTTTCGAACGCCCCCTCAGCAAAACGAGACCACTGCCTCTTGTTTTTTTCTCGTTTTGTGTCATCGCCGCGCGACTCTCGATCGATAGTTATCCTTCTAGAATATTCGCTGACTCATGATACATCTGATCACTTGGCCCATTCGAGAACCCTGCACAGCAACAGCAGCGCGTCGAACACTTGCCGCGGACCGCCCCTCTCGCCAATTCACTCCTCCTCCCCCTCCTTCCCCTCCACATACGTCTCTTCCGCCCCGCACCAACTACGTTTCTTTTATAATCATCGCAAGCGTTTGCCACGTCACAAAAGCCAATCTTACGCGTGCACATCGGTCAGTTTTCTTCCTTCTCCATCCGACCTCATTCGTTTTCACTCGACTTGTGAATATCTTGAGAAACCATTCGTCGTCGCCGCCGCCGCCGCGCTCTTTTCTCTCGGAATTCACGCCTTTACTCATTGTGTCACCCGTGTCGTTTTTTCTCGGTTTCATTAGATCCAAAACGCGCCGAATTGCTCCGAGGAGGGTATTAAAAATGAGGTTATGCGCGGCATTGCAACGCACTCTCATTTCCGAATACATTATCGGGGTCGGTGCCATTCGAGAACACTCGCAATCCATTATTTCCTTCATTTCCACGTCGTTCTTGATTGTTTTATTGCGTTGCTCGTCGGTCGTCGAGAACGGTGTTCGTGTGAAATCGCGACGAGACCCGCATTCCACCGATTCTCGTTTTCTTCGCTCCTCCGGCTCTTTGTGTGTTTGCTCTCACAGGAAAAGACGGTAACTGTTCCGTTCGTTCGTATTCTGACGGCTTTCTGTTGCATTCTCGTCTTCACAAATTTTGTGCGAAAGAGTAGCGTTTTTTTCGGGGGAAGACAGATAATAGGCAGAATACATAGCAAAGATACGATCAATTGATTGCTCAGAATTTCGATTATCCGTCTATTCACCAACTCTCCAATTCTGTTTTCGATGGAATTTCGTGAACCACGGGCGGTTCCCAAACTCTTCGAAGAGAAACTCTCTAGAGAGAGAGAGTGTAACTGTTTTTTGTGTGATTCATAATTTCTGATACGTTCGACACACCAAAACGTCGATAGAAATCGGGGAAATGATGGACATCGTGACGTCGCCTGGAAACGGTGACAACGACAGTTAGAACGTCTGCTGAGTCTGTTTGGCGATGACGACGTCGTCTGAATAGAGGAATCGATCTCTCTTCCATCGTTTGTACCTGTCCCCCGTTTTGAAACTCATTCTAACACTATTTCTTCGAATGGGTACCCTGATAGTGTAGCCCCTCCCCCTTTCGTGTCTGCACCCTCCACTCTCTACCCTCCGTCTCTGCCGCACTCTCGCCACCTGCCCTCTCCACCAGTAGAGGAGAACCCGTAGACCCTCATCGCAGACTCTGAAGAGAGTGAGATGTCGAATTGTAGATGATTCCCCTCCCCCTGTCAAACTTCTGCTGTATTATTCGTTTCTCTGTTCACGTGGCGTTGGCTTTTGCGACCCCCTAGAAACACAGGACAGTGAGATTCGACTATGCATAGACGGCGCTTAGAATAGTCATCGTATTGCTCTGTTCTGGGGTTGGGCGGATATCGGAAATAGTCACAAGCGGTCTTAACGCCTTCTTAGAAGTAGACACGTGGGGATCCTTCCAGTTGATAGTCCACCACCTAGACGATTGTTAACCCTCCCGACAGAAATCAGTTCGCGTGTCCCCATTTCCAACTTCTTCAGTACAAGTGCTCCCCCCACTTGCGTGCTAGACACAAACCGAGCGAGCACCGCCCGCCATCGCGGCTAATTAACCAGTTGATTCCAGAATATTTCGAGAATATAATAACTCTAAATACTAATACGCTTTGTTGTGCTGTTGCTCTCTTCCTGTTTTCTTCGCGTGCGGCCTCTTGTGTGTTGCTTTTTTTCTCCCGACGTCTCTCCAAAAACTCGTTCATTAAATTCCCGTGGTTTCCGTGTTATCGTACCGAGAGATACTGTACTTCGTATTCGACAACCATAAATTCCTCCTTTCGTGAGTTTTTATCTTTTGTACACGTGCCAATTTCGTTTTCCTCTTACTCCATTATGTTCTAAGTTTCAATTTGTTGTGCGAACGCCAAATTTGTAAACTCTCAATAATCGATTTTCTGCTTTTCGATGATAAGCTGACGAGCGAACGTAGACGTTCTTTAATGCACTTGAACACATAGCGAGAGTCCGAATAGGTTCGGATCGATGAAAGCGAGAGGCAAGCGACGGCGGAAGCGGAAGAAAACTTGAGGCGCGGCGACGGACTAATGAAAAATGGCGCGTGATTTACGGTAGTATTTCGAGAGAGAGAGAGATGAATAGTTAACATAAAAGCTGATCCTAGAAGTGCTGATTGAGTCGATTATGAGATCGTTCCGAAGTCGTCGCGAAATGAAGACGTCTTCAGCGGATACCGACGAAAAAGATTCTAATGAGAACGTTCCTTTCGAATCATTTTTGCTGTAGCGATTGGCTTCCCGGATTTGTTCCAAATTGACTGTACTTCTAGAAAAATTGTTCATCACCTCCTGTCGCAATCGATTAGAATTGATCGAATGCCCTCCTATTCCTTTCACAAAGTTTTCATCGGCTTGCTGTAAAAATTCCAAAAAAATCCCGAACTAAATCGAGATCTAATCGCGCACTGTGTGTCCGTGGAAAAACTCGCGAATGCGGACGATTCATTTGTTTCTCATTCATACTGTGATTTTCATTTTCCCGATTCCCACCCAGCCCGTTTGAATTTCGAATACTAAATGTGAGTTTTCTGGCGAAGCATTCCCTTTATCTCTAGTTTCTCTCGTCGTAGTCAGCTACACACCGCATCCCCCATTGCACCCCTCCGCATCACTCTCTGTCTCTCTGTGTCGCCTACTCGTTGTTCTACAGTACATCGTGGTAGACAATCATCCGACCATCATGATGGTCCGATCATGCCTTCCGAATAGGCTTTTTCAACGGACCCGGCGTTTCGGTCCAACTCTAGTCGATTTGGCCGCGTCGTTGTCCGAAACCTGTCTGCGCCTCTTCATCTCTCGTGCTGTCGCGTCGTTCTATTGATTCACTTCCTCCGCTCGCCCGATGCTATTTCGTGTGCCCGCTTGCGGCGGCGACGGCTGGGGGCGGCTTGAGAAGGACGGTCTGACGAGCCACCTGTACGCCGCGGAATGAACTCGGCCACACACGAAGATCTCGCCAAGGCACGGCGTCCTTCGAGAGCTGGCCGCGGGTGCCCTTTCGATGGCCCCCTTCCACGCACTCTTCCTTCTTCCAGCTGATGTCGCTTCCTCCCCGTCTCTCATATACCACTTTTAGACGTCTTGCTAGCAAATGTGTGTCCCCACACATGTTGGTTCCTTGAATTAGGTCGCGTAATGAAAGAAAGCTCGCTGCGTTTCCGTTTTGAGAGCTGTCCGTCGTGTGAACACACTATTCGTCGGACCGTTTTATTATCATGGCGTTGTGCATTCCGTGTCTATGTCTCTAAACAATTCACTGTTCTCAATCGTTCGGTGGTCAAACGACTTTTTTCAGCTCTCAGTTGTAGTCTCCTTTATCTCTTCCATATTTTGATTTTTCTGCTGGTTTTAAGTGTAGGTTTACATCGCAACGCACTCTCCTGTTATTGAGTGCGTGTCGTCCGCGCCGCACAAGTATCAGAATACTCATTAGTGAAACCAATATGAATTAGGTGATCTGATTACCTTCTATTTAATACAAGCGATCACTCACAAAACTATCAGAACTTCTCAGTTGTTCACTTTGTCTTCTCTTTAATCTCATCCTCCTTCTCTCGTGCTCTATTTTCCTCCTCCTTTCTCGAGATGTCCGTTATAGTGCTGTCTACCTGATTTTCGTGTAATTAACGCGAGGAACGCTCAATCGACTGACTACGTGCAGCTGTAAACAGCCCACCTGTCCCTTGAGTTTTCGGATCTCCGGAGCCTTCCTTCTCCGTCTGTCTGTTCGAATCGCTAGAGTGCGTCATCTTTCCAGTTGTTCTTTCTACTGATAACATCACTCTAAGAAGTCCACCTTCTGTTGCCACCAGTCTCATCCTGATTGCTTGAATTGAGTATCCCCCGTGTGTGTTCTACGAAACAATCATAGCTGACTCATTTCTCATCATCCCCTCCAAACTCTGCGAACTTCTCATTGCCCCTAAAAACCATTGGTCCCACTTCTTTGCACCCGTCTTCTCTCTAAACCTCTGCCTCCTGCACACTCTTTTCCTCTTCTCTGTCTTGCCTAATCAAGTTTCGATCGATATTCACCAGGCAGCAGAGACGTTGAGAAACGAGAAAACACGTCGTAGGGCGGCCTGTGAGGGAGAACTCATGGAGACGAAGAGACGTAGACTTGACAGAGTGTTATATGCTATGCAATAGAGGCGCTAGACAGGGCCCGTGTTCTTCACCCTCCGATTCTCGCTCTCATGAACTTATGATCATCGATGATATGATAACAGGTCATTTCTTCCAGGACGATGTCAGCAGAGCCAACATCCTCGGACTCGGACAATCTGCGTCGCTCGAAGCGGAAGAAGTTCCGGCTCGATGTTGTGGCCGCTGCCCACGGTAACAATCAGAAGAAGAGCAAGCGAGACCCGCACGGTGAAGATGATGACGACGAGTACTCGTATGAGCAGCTCAGTGTCCTCACCGACACCAATGGCGGACTGCCTGACGACAAAGAGGATCCGAGTGATGACTACGAGGAAGAAGATACATTGAGCAAGCGAAGAACTCGACGGAGCACTGCTCATTGGGGAGACTATCAGGATCCGTTTGTTGACTGGGTAGACGTAAGTTCGATTACTGTACAACTCGTGTTAACCAATCAATTAGCCGCTTCAGCAGTCGGGAGCCTTTGCTTGTAGCAAATGCCCCTCCCGGTACGAATCGCGGAGCAGCTTGGCGAATCACTCGAAAATGCACAACGGCGAGAAGCGGAAGTTCGCCTGCGAGCTGTGTGACTTCTCGGCGAGCACTCTGAAATCGTTGATGCATCATAATAACATACACAAGCGTTTCGGAGTGATAAGTGCTCAGACGAGCCCTGCCATTAGCGCCGTCGACAATTCGAACAACAATGCTCCGCAACTGATAGCTGCCTCTGACGAGCCGTTTTTCATGGCTGACGACGACGCAGAAGATGCGCATGACACGACTCCGCCGCCCATCCTCGAGCGAGAAGTTTCAACTGAGCCGCCGCCGCCGCCGGTACTTGAGAAAGAGGTTTCGACTCCACCAGTTTCCCGGCAGCCATCGACTGAATCCGATAACCGACCGAAGAAGACGCCAGTTCGCAAATCGAACAGACCAGTGAAACCGGCACCGAAACACACTCCGACGGACACGCCGAAAGTTGTCAAAAAGGTGAAGGCTAATGGGAATCTGTTCTCATTCACTCCGCCGCCGGGATCTCTTTCGAACTCTGCTACTCCGTCGACCTCGTCTTCAATGACACCCTCTCAGAAAGGCACTGCGGATGAGGATGTGAAAACAACGAAATCCGCATCTACCACTACTACTGACGCAGTCTTTAACCCGGAAAAGGGCAGAAAACTCCGAAAGTGTCCTCATTGTCCGTTCACTGCCACGTCACTGACGCGTATGAACAGACATAGTGGCGGACACAAGCTGAAAGAGGGATTCGTGTGTCCGGTGAAAAGCTGCAATTACATGTGCAGAACGGCTGGCTTCCTCCAAAGACACTACACAGTGCACAAGGGAACTCTTCCGTGGCCTCCGAAGTACGCGAAGAGAGGTCAGGAAAACGTCAAAGAAAGCAAGGAAGAACTGCGGACGAAGGTATTCGTGTGTGTCACTCTTGATCTTTCAATGTTGAACTTCTAGGCACAAATTCGGTCATACAGAAAAATAACGGTGGAAGATGTAGATGGTCCAGTGACGATGCGAGGATGCAATGTGGGAGACTGCGATTTCCAGACAACTTCGTTGACTCAGCTAGTTGTTCACAAAACGAAAGCGCACGCTGCGGTTTGTTAATCCCCCTCGCTCAAGAAAAGTCCCCCGTTTTTTAGAAAGAAGTATTCCCGAATCATCCGTTTCTCTGCTTCACCTGCGGATACAGATCGAAGACATATGCAGGTCTTCGACTTCACAAGTTGAAATCACACTCTTCGACCGCTGCCCGCTACCATCGTACTTATTATTTGAAGGAGATGGTCGGTGATAAGTTCTTTGTCAAGTACTACGCTGGGAAGATAGAACATGATTATGATGACGGGTCAGGCGATGAGTCCTTTGACTCTCTGTAAGTTCAACATTCATTGAACAAGAGAAAATTCCGTTCTTTCATTCAGATCGGCCGAAATCCCTCTCCTCCCGGTAATGGTGGGACCTCCAGGAGCAGTGAAGCCAGCCGTGTTTTGCTGTAATTTGTGCCCGTACCAGGCCAAAACGATGAGCCGTTGCCAGCGTCACCACATCAAGCACTTCATCAAATCGCTTCTCAAATGCAGTTACTGCTCCTGGACGACTAAAACTAAAGACGTTCTCGAGGATCACGAGAAACTTCATGAAGATCATGAGGAAGCTAAATCGAAATCTGATGATGTGTCGAAGTCGGAAGATGCACCGAAACCGGAAGATGCACAGAAACCAGAGGACGCACCAAAACCAGAGGATGCACCAAAACTGGTAGATCTATCGAAACCAGAGGATCCACCGAAACTGGTAGATGTATCAAAACCAGAAGATTTATCGAAACCTGGAGATGAATTGAAACCGAAAGATGAATCGAAACCCAATAAACTTGATGATTCTGCGTGTGCCGAAACTTCGATATGCTCATCGGACCTAGTCGTCAAACCAAGTCCCGCCGCTATAGAAATGTTCAACTGCACAGCGACAGTACCTCTGGGAAATTCGCTGAGGAGATGGTCGAACAGACAACAAGAACTGCGCCCTGAAATAAACGAGCACTTCATTCGCAAGATGATCGATGGGCAGAAAGGATTCCAGTGCATCGACTGCCCCTACACTTCCAAGTATCGGGGAGACATGCGCAGTCACAAGAAGAGACACGATATAGAACAAATGTACCGATGCGTTCAGTGTACCTACACGACTAATCGGCCAGTGTCTCTGAAAGATCACATGAAGCAGCACGTTCCTGTAAACACGACAATAATGGGCATGAAAGCGACAAAGATAGTCGTCAATCACGGCAATCGAATCGGAACGCGGAGAGGAATCGGAAAGGATCGTGTCTATTTCTGCAACAAGTGTCCATACGTGACTCTGACGCTCGGATGCCTCTGGAGACATCATCGGAATCATCGCGCGACCGCAAAGTTTTATATTTGTTCGAATTGTTCGTACAGTTCGATCGAAATGCGCAAAATGGAGGAGCACACCGTCATCCACAACGCTCTCGGAACAAACGAGACTATTCCATTCGTGAAGAGAGTCGACCAAGAAGGCAATCCGGTGTCTTCGTTGACGGATCTCAACTTGGACAAGACTGCTGAACGGAAAGGAAAAAGAAAGATAGCATCGGATGAGAAAGAGAAGGAGCAGAAACAGAAGCAGGAGAAAAAGGTCAAGAGAAGCAGTGAGTCGACGCCAACCTCGGTATCTCCGGTGCCTCCTCCGATTAAAACGAATTCGGAAAAAGTGGTCAAGAACAAGATCACCCAGTCTCCGCCGTCTAAGGAAAGTAGCGAGAAGTCGCCTTCTCGGTCGAGCTCTGCCAGTGACAGCATGTCCAATGAAACCATCGATGAAGAGACGATCGAAATGATAAATGTGTCGCATTACGAAATTCGCCAGTTCATTCACAGAGAGGCGCACCTAAAAGGTACAGTTTCTCTCCAATCTGACACGCACTTCAAATGTTTCTCTTCAGCCATTCACCAGTGTCCAGAGTGTCCGTTCTTGTGCAAAGAAGGCGAACTGCTCGAGAAGCATCTCTTCTTCCATGCGTCTCCAGCTACTCCGCGTCCATACCTTTGCACTGACTGCAATTACAGCAGTTTCACTCCGACGGCCATCCTGCAACATCTGAAATTGCATGCCAACGGAATCCCATACGATCCGATTGCGAGGAAAACCAAGCAGCGGAAGGGAGATCCGATTCCGGCCGGAGCGAAGGGATACCACTGCAGGACCTGCAGCTACAAAACTCCCAACGAGGCATCTTTCATCGAGCACGCGGCCTATCATCGCCATCAGCTCGTCAATCGGATCAATGTGTCTATAAAACGTCAGCCGCCGAAGGAAGAATACCAGCGACCAAAACGGAAGCATTTGTTCGTCGCTCGGAACGCGAAATACTGCAAAAAGTGTACATTCAAGTGCGTCTCGCAGAGCAGCTTCATCGAACACGTTGACCGACATGGCTGGAACCAACTCTACAAGTGTCACATTTGCGACTATTCTGACAATAACAAATCGGTCGTTGATTTCCACGCTATCAATCATCATATAATGAGAGACCAAACACTTCACAGTATCAACCAGGCGGCGAAATTTCGACTTGAAGGTGGAATGATCCAGAAACCAGAGGTAGAGATTACTGGGGAACATATCCATCAGTGAATTACTTTTTTTCAGTGTCATGATTCAAAGCCAACCGCCGAAATGTTCTCGAAGAAATCTCGTTTGCTTCTGAAGTGCGCCTGCTGTGAGTACTTCTGCCACGTGCCTTCGGAGCTTGCCTTCCACATGTCAATAGATCACTTCGAGGAGCCGGGTGTTCGTGAAATAATATCCTACCTTCAAATGGGTATGATGCCACCGCAAGAGACCGAATCTAATAACTAGTCCTGAACCATTCTTGTCCTCACACACACACTCTCTCTATGTCCCTCCCACTGTGACGGGTCCTCGTCCCGATCCCTTTCCCCTCTTCTTTCCGCTCACTTTCATGTTTTCCCCTTAATTTGTTCCCCCTCCCCCCTCTCTCCCCATTCACCTATGTTTTTAAAAGATCAATGTCATCATTCTAAACCTGGTTCTTTTCAATCTTTTATCGAATTATGTCGTTTCCTTTCCTGTATCTGCTACTTTTACATTAATTTCCAATACGTTAGTTGTAAAATGAGTAACATTCTCCTTTTGTGCTGTAAAAACTCTATTTTTGAATAAATTTGTAAAAAATATCCCGATTTATTAAAGAAGAGAAGAACACGTCTGACGTCTCGAAAATGAAGAAGATGTGACCATAAAAAGAGAGACAGAAGAAGAGGATGAAAATAGAGAGAGAGAGGGAAAAGAAAGAGAAAGGACTGATGAATGAATGAATGGCAATCGTGTAGGACTCGCACTGGAATCACCTAGAACAGGGGGAAGAAAGAGAGTGTGTGCATGGATCAATGAATGGGCAATCTGTTTATCACAGGTCATAACGAAATGAAAGTGTTTCGAGAGAGAGAGAGAGAGGAATCCGAATGAGCAACTCAAATGTACTGCGGCTGCTCCTGACCCGTTAGCAAGCGGAACATCGACGTCGGCATCGTCTTCATGTGGATCTCGCCGACTGCCGTCGCCAGCATGTTCACGATTCTGAAACCACATCCCATTGCTCTCTGTTGTCAATATATTGTGCCGTCATTTCATGAAAAGAGCGTGTATTTACTCGAATTATTTTTTGAGCGCCGCTCTATTCAGGGTGCCCTTCTGATTTTCAGCCCTCAAAAAACTTGAGACAAACAGATGATTTCAGTATTTTCTTTCCGAAAAAGCCAGATCATGTTTTCTTTCAATATCACTTTCCGTGGCAGTTGTCGAAACTAATCTTTCGACGATCTTCATGAGGAAAGCCTCCAGAAGTATACGTTTTGAGACCGTGAATGAGCCATTTCAAAAAATGTAAACAGAATTCGAAATGAAAATCAGAAATCCGATGTTTCCTACTTATCGAAGTGATTTCGAATTTACAGTAGTTTTGGGGTTATTTGACAACTTTTTCTGTTTTTATCTGAACAGTTTCCTGTCAAAAGAACAAAAATGGAAATGCTAAATTGTATGTTTTTTCAGTCGATTTTCATGTCATTTCGCGACGACTGCCGTATTCTGGCACAGTCTCTCTACCTGTCATGGGCGACGGCTACAACTGAAGTTCCGTTGATCTCAATGATGCGGTGACCGACCCGAATGCCTCCTCGTTCGGCGATTCCACCTGAAACACACAGACTATGATCATGCCTTCTTCTATCCACCAATTACCTCTTAGAAGAGAGCAAATGACGCCGTTCTGAACCGAGAACCCGAGTTGATACTTCGTGTCGGGTCTTCTGATTCGGACCTCAACGACTGGAGGCGTTGAGACGACTGTCATTCGCACAGCAGTCGCCGTCTTCATGTTCTTGATCTGTGTCTGAGCAGCGGAAAGAGGCAGTCCGACCAGTGAGATGCCGTTGATGTTGATGATCTGGTCTCCGATGTTCAACTTGTTCGAGTGAGCCGCCGGTCCGACAGGATTCATGTGAGCCAGCACGACGGTCGGCAGCATTGATCCCCAACCGGACTCGACGACTACGATGCCGAGTGGCTCCCCGGCTTTCTTGGGAACGACCACCTCCTTCTGCGTCTCCTTCTTCGCGAACATCTCTAGTTCGTCGCCGAGGAGTTCTTGCGAGTTGAGCACTTCCTGAAACACGAACGAGCATGGTTTGAGAGGAACGCGATATCTACCTGATAATCGATTTGTCTCAAGTAAGACGGATCGTCGATGCCGTTGGCTCTCAAGAATTCCACGTAGGCGACTTGGAATGCCTGTCCGATGGACTGCGCAATGAAGGAAGCCTCGTCCGATTCGAACACGTGGCAGATGACTTTCGGCGTCTTCCGCACACCGCCACTATCACTGAAAACGGGCGGTCTCTCGGCAGATCCGACGCTCTGTTTCTCACCTATCCGAACACGATTCATCCGAGTGACTCGTCGACATCCTTCTGGCCATCAGAACAACCAAATCTCCGATGTCGGCTATGTAGCTGATCGTTCGGAGTGCGTGATCCATCAGAATATCCTGCCGAACGTCGGTATCGGATATTCTCTGAAACGTTCTCAATGGAGACACACTTGTCTGTCTGTTTGTACCTGAAGGTCTGTATTCAAAACCATAATCTTCTCCGTCGAAATGAACAAATCGATCTCCGTCGACGGCTGTGCATCTCCTTCCGGAGCCTTGACTCTCGCCACTGCCTCCTGTGCCTGAGCCATCCGCGCCGCCTTGCTCCCACGGCTCTCGCAGAGCATTTGCGTCGAACCGAGGTATCGGGCACGGAAGAGAACTCCCTCGATGAGAACTGCAGGTTCGTGGACCATAGCTGAAGAAGAAGAAGAGATGAAACGAGACGTCGGAACGTTTCTCGGAAGCAGTTCTCACTCATAAGCCACCATTTACCAGAAAATAAGCCGTTTCGAAAAGGGGGTACCATTTACAGGAAAGAAGTGGGCAGAACGCGCGTGTTAGAAAAAAAAGAAAAACCACAATGATCGGCGGCTCGGCGAGCGAGAGAAAAATCGAGAGTCAATCACAACATTGAGAACCGAAGAAGATTGTGTGTGTGTAAAGCATGACGTCTCGATACAGTGCTCTCTCCGACGAGCAAGTGGTAGTGGGAGAAGTGAGGGGAAGAGGTCGTCATTGTCGGAGGATTAGAAGAAAGAACCGACCTGTTCGGAGAGAAAAGGGGGAAGACGTGCATTCACAATCAACTGAGAAATATATATATATATATATATAGAGAACTAAAGAAAACGGTGCTAACAGGGATCGAAAAGAGAGCGGGGGGACGTTGTGACATGTTCATTCCAAATCGAATCCGAACTCACCAAATTAGATAAAACTACAAGTGTAGAGGACGAGTGGAAGTGCGCGTGTGGACGACGGTGTGCGGAATGATTTACGTTAACTTTCGGAACTAGGAGAAGGAGGAAAACGACAAGACAGACGCTCTTTCTACGGGAGGAGGGGGCTCTGTTCTCTCGCGACGGCTCTCTCTCTCTCTCTCTCGTTCCCCCTTCCTAAACAGTCCCCCGACCTACTTTCTTTGCTGTTCTTCTTCTTGTCGATGGAGCCGCGTCGGTCATTCGTCACCGACGACGACTTGCCCCCGTCGCCGTTCAGCAGTCGATCCGTCTCCTGCTCCTCGTCTTCTCCGCCATTTTCGGCGGCTTCCTGTGCAGCTGTGGCCGCTTCGTGCCAACTCATTTCCTGAAAAGCAACCCAGATGAAGAGAGGAAATGAAGGACATCTATCATTGGGCGGCGAGGCGGGATGCAATCTGGAGCCTTCCTTCGGCCCCCAGAGTGCCATTTGAAATATCTATCGGAATTGGAATAGAAGAAGGTTTTTGTGTGTGAACGATGGTTCGTGTTTTTCTTTTTATATATCAAAAGAAGCGGAAGGGAGTGAGACTTGCGACAACCCAAACACCAACCTCTTCAGCCGACGTCCTCTGCTCTCTCTGCATCTTCTTCAAGTAGGAATCCCTCAGAACCCACACCGGATCCTCCGCACTCGCCGATCCGTTCAGAACCGTTCCGTTCGAGTTCGATCCGTTCTCCTTGTTCTCATCGGGCCATCCGCTTCCGCTGACTCGTCGTGGCACCGGATGTGTCGGCGGAGGAGGTGGGGCCAGTACTCCGGAAGTCGACGGAGCTGACGTGGCAGACGGGGCCGCAGGTGGCGGAGCGTCGAAGGGAGTTGGTGCGGGCATCTGAGTCGCGTGCTGTTGGGCGATCTGTTGCTGAGCGAAAGCGGCGGCGAGTTGTTCGGGAGTGAAGTGCTGCGGGGATACTGTGGGAACGAGCGTCGGAGCACCGTTCTGTTGCACGAAGTTCACGGGCGGCATGGACGGCTGAGACTGAAGGAACGGATTCGTTCCATTGTTTATGAATGTGGCTGGAAACGAGAAGTTGAATATTCTGAGAACTAGCTGGAGTTCCCTACGATTTGGCTGTTGCATGAAGAGATTATGTTGCTGTTGCTGCATCACCTGGAACCCGGGAGCAGCGCCGAACGGAGCTTGTGGTGTCATCTGAAGAGAGCGCTTTCACGTGGGATCTCTGCATTCTCTCCACTCACCGGAACTCCAATTGGAAACGCGTTCTGAACGAAATTGCTGGCGTTTGCCATAAACATCGAGTTGTTTGCAAACTGTTGCTGTGGTTGGGAGGGCACGTGAGACGGTGCCGGTGGAATCGGCGACTGAGACTGGAAGGGGATCGGACCGACGGTCGGCGAGTCTTCGGGAAGGTTGAACGACGAGCGAAGTTGGTTGAGAGACTCCTTCGTCGCCGGTTTATCAGCTGCGGGGGCAGGCGCTGTGTAGGGAAGAGCACTCTGGAAGAGCGTTGATAGCGGAGGGAACAACGGGACAACGACAAGGGCACGACAACAGTCAAATGGGAGTCATTGTTGGAAAGGAACCGACACTGATAGAAGAAGGAAAGAGGAGGAGGCGGTGTGAGATCAGAACGACTACACTACTCCTGGACTTCACTTCGGGCAAAAACGACGACGACGAATATGCATGCGGATTCGTTGGGGAACGGCAAAACGAGGTGAGTAGTCGAGAAGGGAACATGCGGAACAGTCATCACAACGGAAACGAATCGATTCGAGGTACCTTGTCGGCGAACGGAGAGAACGCGTCGGCTGCCGTCGTCGCTGCTGCTCCGATGAGTTCGGCAAGTCCGTCGTCGTCGATCTGACACCGGTTGGTTTAGGGGCCCGTGAGTTAGAGAGATGGGTTGCAACTAGGTGAGAGGATTTGGTGAAAAGTTGAGGAGGAGGAGGATGAAAACTCAAAAAAAAAAGAGAAAGTGAAGGGAAGGAAGAAGAGCAGCCGAGAGGAGAGCGACTAGTGCATTTGTGGAATTGGCCGGACGGGGCCGAAAAGAAAGAAAATGAGGAGGAAGAGAGAGAGAGAAAAGAAACTACGACTCTCTCTCTCTCTCTCAATTAGATTATTGGACTGCTGCAATTGTTCGGAATTGAATCGCAAATGGGCAAACAGAGGATGATGTTCTCAATCGATTCGAGCTCACCTTTTTGATGTTCTTGTTTTGCGACCGTCGCGTGATTTCCTTCTCCATCTCGCTCATTTGTTTCCTTATCAGACTGTCCGTCCGGTCGCCCGACAATTTCCTCTTCTCCTCGCCTTTCTCGTCTCCGGACGCCTCTTGCGGCGATACTTCCGGCGCCACGTCTTCCGCTTTCACAATCACGTCTCCGATCTCCACTTCGGCTGTCGTCGTCGGAACCAGAAGAACGTCATCTGCAATTTTCTTGGAATGTAATCCACATCGTTCGTTTTTTTTTCACATTGCGGGAAAAACAGCATAATTTCCCAGAAGAGGTGAGAAACTTCCGCACTTTATACTCCATTCGTCCCCTCTCTCTCTCTCTCTTGCGTTACACTAAAACAAGCAATTAGCGGACCTCCAGAAAGCAGCGAAAGCCCATCAGAGGAGGGTCTCGTGTTGCAGTTCATGCACTTGTCAGAACACTGCCCGCATAGCAAACTAAATAGTCATCTCTCTCCCTCTCTGCCTCTCTAATTCGGTTACTCGAATTAAAACAAGAGCTCACCATTCGAGGTCGCAGCGAGTGGCTCCGCAGGCACTTCCGGAGACGTCGTCTTGTCTTTCGACGCTTCATCGTTGGCTGTCTGCAATGACAAGTTGTCTATTTGCTGCAGCGTCAAGTGTTTTCGAACCTCGCGATGATTAGGCGAGACATTCGACGCCACACTGCCAGCTGCCGTCCGTCGTTCGCCGTCGTCCTCCGACTTGTGAGACGATGAGCACTAGAATCAATGACTACTTAACGGATGAACCAGCTGAACGAGTCAAGTGTCCGTTGCGAAATAGACACGAGTCCCCGTTGGTCCGAGTATTTCGAAACACGCTTACTTGAGAGGAAGGCCGTGGTTGCTGGAGTGCTGGTTGGAATTGCATTGGGAACGGAATCGGAAACTGCGCACCGCTGGCAGCCATCATCTGTTGGAAGTAGTGGTGCATCATCTCTTGATACTGTGCGGGAGAGAAGACCATCTGGTTCTGGGTAGTGCCAGCTGCCGCCGAGTCTCCCCCGTCCGGAGGAGCTGCCGGAACGTACGGATTCATGAACGGATTGGCGAAGAAGTGTCCGGGTGGTATCATTTCTGGAATGCTCTTCTTCATATTTTGTGGTGACAAGAGGAAGAAAACGAGAGGAGAGGGGGGGGGGGCTCTTCTGTGCTCAGGCGCGTATAATTCTGGAAAACGACAACGGCGGTCGCGGAGACGGGCGGGGGCAAAATAGGCGGCGACGCACACATGAATAATAGCCTATTTTTGTGCGTCGATGACACAAAAATAAAGGCGCGAGGCGGCGGTGACAGAAAGAACAGGCAAGACGACGACGGCGGCTTTCTGAATTTCTGAGCGCTGGGAAAGGTTGGCGGGGCAAAACAGAGAGATCTGGATGGGGGGAAACGTACGGAATGGTACTTGCTGCTGCTCTCCTCCTCCGCCTCCTCCGGCCGTCTTCGGAGGGGGCGTGGCCGTCGCCGAGTTCGACGTTGAGACCCCGTGTTCGGGAGACGTCGCTTCAGATGACATCCTGAAATAAAATAGTTGTGAAGAGAAGACGTCGTCGGTGGGCGAGCGGGAGGGACGAAAGGACATGGATTATTGGCTTCGTGAATTGCATAACGTGGCGAATTAATTAGAGCGGAGCAGTCAGCTAGGCGCACGAAAACATCGGAGAGGTGTGAGGAGAAGAGAGAGAGCGGACGGGTGGGAAAGAGCTTTCGCACAGACTTACTGCTTACTTACAACTCATCAACTGCGAAAAGTTTGATGAAGAGAGAAAGAGAGAGAGCAAGAGGGGAGTTTGATGAGGAAACGAGGAATTCTCGAAGAAATGGAAAGAAGAAGAAGAAGAAGGAGAGAAAGAGTTCGGCAGGGGAAGTGATGTCTTCTTCTTCTTCTTCTTCAGTGCCGTCTGCTGAATGCCAATTCATTTGTCATGTTTCCTAATCCTCCGAAAACCAGAATATAATGTTTTTGTGTGTATGGGGGAAAAGAAACACGTGTCGTTTTTCGTTTTCTAAGCTCCGACGGGTGCACTTGTCGAGCAGCAGCCAACTCGCAGAGCACACGCAATCCCCCGGAACGCATTCATCCCTTGTGGATTTTTGGTTTAGCGTTTCTTTCTTTTCGCCTCTTCGATCGAATTGCAAAGGAATGAAGTATTCGGGAAGATGGCGAAAAGGAAAAAGAAGAAGTGAAAGAAGAAAAAGAAGAAGAAGAGCTCGGGGCGAGGAGGAGGAGGAGGAGAAGAGTGTCATAATTATGCTAATTCGGTCGGACACACAAATGTATCAAAAACTATGCAGATGACGCGGCGAATGTGTTGGGAGGGTAACGGACGAGTGGACACACGCGCACATTGCAAACGAGAAACTGGTAGGCGAAAGTGTGCGTAATTATGGATTCGCGCGATAAATGTCCACGCATCGCGCCGGGAGCCGCCGCGACGGGAGCTGCACTCTGTGTGATCTGACATCACCCCAAAGGACACGGCTATAAATTAGGAAAAGCGAAAGGGATGGGAGGGAAAGACGCGGCTGTTTGACGCAATTTGGCATCCTGAGCCGCTGCTGCTGCTCGGCCGCCATCCGAATCGTCGGTGACTCATTTTGAAGAAGAAGAGGAAGAAGAAGAGAGATAAAAAACGATGAGGAACAGATTAGAGGGTTTTTGAGGCAGAGATGAATACGGTTGGCGGAGGAGACGGGCGGAACGAGAGGCGGGGAGGAGCCTTCGAAATGACCCTCGTAAATGGACCTACTATGGGCAATATTAAGATTTTTATGCGTTTCTCTCCCTCTTGGTGGTGCCACTGCTCGACGTTTGTTTGCTGTCGAGAAATTTAGGGGGTCTGTGGGAAGGGGGAGAAGAAACAAGAAAAGGGGAAGAGAGGTCTAAAATTCATGGGATTTTAGAAATGAAGCGGGAAAGAAGAAGAAGAAGAAGAAGAAGACAAAACTAGAAAACAATGAGTTAACAATTCCGTGAAAAAAGTGTTATTCTGTCGTCGTCGGCGGCTCCGCACATTTATTATTTCAACGATCAAAAAACCGATTCATCCGGAAAAAGGACGGGCTTAAAACGTCTCGGCGTGACGGAACGCGTCTCTAAAGAGAAGGGGGACGTGTGGCTGCTGCTGCTCAAACACACAAGTTTATTCCCACGAAACAAAGGCCTCGAAAGGGTGTAAACGACGGAGCGGCGGATTGATGACGGCAGGTAATACTATAAATCATGTTTGTCCAGCGTCCGCCCTTCCAAATGTATAGTTTTTGGAGAAAAAATGAAACAGAACCGGATCGACGCGGACACGATTACACACTACTGGGAGCCGACCTTCTCCCGTACCAATTCATCATCCGGTCAGCAGCCCCCCGATCTTCTTCCCCTTCTTACCCTTACACACAATTAAAAGTGAGCGACTCGGCGGCTGCCCACCGATCATTATCTCTTCTCTAAAAGCGCTTCCGATGATGATGATGAGGAGAAGGAGGAAAAGGAGCTCCGGATCACGTTTCAATGTGTGAACTCATGGCTCCCTACTATGAATATCATGAGTTTTCGAGAAATCGCTCGACGGCACAAAGGTTTTTTACTCTCTCAACTCGGCAAACAAAATGATCTGCGAGAAGGGGGTTTGGAGCAGGCGAACGAGTTGGAAACACGCGCGCTCTCGGGAGTTTCCCGTGGGAACCGCAGTGGGGGAGGGCATGAATCAGCAAGACACGAAACGGCGGGGAGGGAGCACTCAATTGGGAGGCGTATAAAACAAAACATCGAGCGAAAGAGAACGAACAAGTAGCGATATAGGCTCTGCGAGGAATCTATTAGCACGCTGTCGAATGGGGAAACGCGCTCCAACGAACTTTTCTGGACTTTTAGGCATTGAGACGCTGTGGAGAACGGCATGTGTTCGACACTTCTCAATCGCTGAGTCACTGATAAAAAAGGGAAGAGGCTGTCTGTCACAAACTGTTATTTTGGCGGTGAGACGATTTTTTGGTTGCTGCTGCTGCGCAAGAGTGCACAAACGGGAGAGAATAGTTGAACACACGAGTGGTACAAGAGAAACAGAAACGGAGAATACTCGCTCTCTCTCTCTCTGTCCACTCTTATCGATTTGACCTTCTTCACTCTGATGGGAACTGTGATAAAGAGAAACAGTGTTTCTTCGAGGTGATCAATTGAGGAGACGTTCCTCCGAACGACGATCGAACTCCGCCGAGCAGCAGCACGCCCCAACTGTTTCCGTGAACCGCCGCAGCCAATTGTCAAACAAAACGAAAAGTGGTGTCGGGGGGACGATGAAATTAAAGGCGGAGAACGAGGAAAAAGGACAATAAAAGACAGGACTCGAGGACGCGAATAATTTGATTGAAAGGTGGGCAGGGGGAGAAGGGCGGGGGCTCTTCGGCACGATGGAAATGAAAATGAAAATAAACGAGAAGACACACACACACACACACACACGGCCCCCCTCCGTCCATCTATGCATGGGGCTCACGGCTCGCCGCTTGCTCGTCGTGTCTCTTCCTCCTCGGCTTGGCGTGTAGTATGCGAGCGCGTCGCGATTCGCTATACGCGCGCCAGAACGGCACTGCTTAGATCGCGGAGGGCGGCCATTTCTCTCGCCCTCTCCCCCTCGGCTGCCCAATGGAATCGATCATTGTGCGTGTGCGGAGGGAAAGGGGAGGTGTCTGACGTCCTGCGTCGAGTGCCCCCTCGCCTTCAGACACTGCCCATCGCCGCCGTCCAGAAGCGCGCGTGTTTGAATTGGGCTGGATTTGCGAGCTTCTTCTCTCGTTTTCTGGCCAACCGAATGACTATCACATTTCCGAAACACACTGTTCACACGGAATGACGACGACAGACGAGTGACACCTCTCTGATGACACGTGTTCAGGTGTCAATCTCGAATGACACTTTGACACTCTTTTATCGCATTCCGTCGCTGATTTTCTGATGGCGAACGAGTTTTGCAATCGGTGGAACTGTGGAGCACAAGGAACACGAAGCGAAAGGGAATCTGGTACTGCCACGTCATTAAGAAATTGTTTTTCTGTGACGGAAATGAAGAAAGTGTTCTTAATGGGAAGCCACGTGCAATTGATCTATAGGAAATGATTGAAGACGGTTAACTGATTTTTGGAATCAGACAAGCAGAAAATCTGTCTACATTGTCCTTTTTTCTGGCAGAATCCCTGATTGCTTCGTAGACATCCAGTATCCAATCAACCAGGGAACCAATTTGGAAGTATTAGGAAGAATGGGATTTTTTTCGTGGCAGATCAATTTTCGAATAATCTCATCAATAGTTACAATGTTTTTTGAAGTGTAGTGCAGTCAGAGAGTAGTCGGCTGGGGGCGGCCTCCCGGTTCAATGAAGTCACAACTAGATCATTTTGGTCTTATCATCATTATCGTTAACTACATACTGGGACACATCAGATTATACACTTACACTTATATAACAATAATCTCTAAGAAAAAATAGCGTTTTTCTTAGCAGAACTTTAGTCAAATTTATCTGTAGCCTTGTCTTCTTTGTCGCATGTAATCTTTTTCAAGAACATCTTTTATCTGACTTTTTTTTACTAGTTAGCACTTAAGATAGAATACTTCTACCGGTAATCACCGGAAAATTTCATTTATTTATTTATTTCCCAAGTTTTTTTTTCAAATCATTTTCATTGTTCATTGGAGCGCACTTGCACACCTCGTCTCACCGAACATGTTCTAAATTTTTGACGCCGCCAGATTCGAAAATATGTTCTGATATGTGATAAGACTTTGGTTTTTGTAGGAGAATGAGCCATGATGATGTCGCGAAGTCAATGCTTGGAATGGCAGAAGCACTACGAACTCAGGATCCGCCAAAACTGAAAATGGCTATAAAGTGTGCCAGGGTGAGTGGATAATTTGTTTCTTATTTGAAAATTTTCCTTTCAGAGTGCTCTAAAACTAGAATTATCAGAGGAAATGACGGCTCTCTGCAACTACCAATTTGGAAAACTGTTATTTTTCTATACAGATAATTATGAGTTGGCGAAGGGACATCTTCAAATTGCGGTGAGAATTTCATGGTGTTCACATGAGCTGATTATTATTTTTTCTTTTTCTAAATACATTAATTTAGTTTAACAAATTTAGTACGACAAGTTGTCAGCAATGGGCACGTTCTACACACGAGACAAAATGCAGACCGTTTCGATGCTGGCAGATCTACATATCCACTGTAAGGTTTTTGTTTTTGTTGCGAACATTCATCACCGGAAACTTCAGATCAATGCTGGCCCTTACTAAATATCAAGACAGCGCTAAGACACGAAATCGCGAACACACGTGGCTACCCAATGCTCACATACAAACTTATGTTCCAGCTTATCGTACGTTTTCCGCCATTACGTTGCTCATTTCCGATTCTTCCAGGAACTAATGAAAATTGATAAAGATGCGAAAGGAGCGTTCGAAATGTGTCATGCAGCCATCAACCAATGTCACGACAACCCAAAAATGGAGTTGTATTTCCGAATATCAAAGACGTTGGTCACTTACCAACTGTTGCGCGAAGAGCCGGATATCAGCGAAGTCACCAAGATCGGATCGATGATCAAAGCGTTGGAAGGGATCCCTTCCGAAAAAGCACATCTGGAGTGTATCAAAGACTTTTTCGTTTGTACAAAATTGTCTTACATGTTCTACGAGGGAAAGTCACGTACATCCCGGCTGCTCTTGCGACAGATTCAGAAAGCGCAGACTACTGCCGAGGCGAGAATACCTGGAATTAGGTTAGTTATTTACAAAATGTTCACGTCGATTATGAAACACTTACAGATGGCTTGGCGAAACGTCGATGACGGTATTCGCGTGTGTCATGAACATTGTGGGCGCTCTAGTACAGTCCAATTCGGACAGAGTCGAAAAATACTACTACTTGGCAATCAAACACGCTGACGAGATACTATTCAAATCGACCAAAAACCCACAAGAGCCCGGAGTCGTGCGATGTATCAACATGATAAAAATGACAACGATCGAGATGATGGCATGTTGCAACGTGATGGCCTGCAGGCCTCAGAAGACACTCCTCAATGTCCGAGACATGCTGGAAATGAGCCATCGATCCAGTGGGCCACTGCTTTATCGATATTTTGCACCGCATCTGCAGTACATACTGGTAAGGTTTAGGCTCGAGTTTAGTTTCGCATATTCAATTTCAGGGTCTTCAATGTTGTTACTTCCGACAGCACGATGCAGCCGAGAAACATTTCAAGACGGCTATCAAGGTATGATCATAGAAGGCATCAACTGCAAATTCACTCTTTTCCAGATGTTCCAAAAGTGTAACAATTCGGAAAACTCGATCGCCCTTCTGAATTTGAATCTCGCAATGTCATACTTGAATCAGTTGAAGATGGCCGAGTATTATGAAGTGGCAGAAACGTAACGAATTCATTAATTTCGTCATTCAACTCTCATTTTCAGTTTGACAGCACCAAAAATTTCTAATTGCTCGCAAATGTTGAAGAACAACGTCAAGTTGCTGTCCGCCTTTTTCTCTTATCTGACCAACAAACCGAACGAATGCAGGGCGTTGGTGCACGAAGTATTGCATGATTCGAAAGCAGAAGACTTCTTCCGATTGCATGGTCTCGCCCTGCTACTCATGTCTCTCATATGTCCAGTCGAAGAGCCAGGAGTGAAGCCGACAATTGATTGGAGCAAAAAGTCTCACGACCACGTCGTGATAATGTGGAGCCATGGTCTCTATGAACGCCTTAAGAGAGCAGCAGGTGAAGAGGCAAATGCGGATGCGATTCGTCTGGCTGTTCAAGAGCAGCTTGCATCCAAGAAAACGCTGAGCGTCGAGGAGTTGCTGCCGCAGATCGCCAACATGCCAGCTGCGAGACTGCTACAGGTAGACGTAGAAAATTTCGCTTTGAGTTCCAAAAATAAATTTTCAGTGGTTCGAAGGAGACCCATACAAGCTCCTTCCGCGCGACGAGACAACCATATGACGGCGGAATCTCCTCGATTCCACTCTGCCCAATCTGTATCAATTCCCTTCCCCACATCGATCATTCTTGTTCTACCCCATTTTGCCGCTTGTATCATTCTCAACGGATCTCAACCTGCCCCCCCCCCCAACATTCAATAGTTATAATCGTTATCATCAGTTGATAAAGTATCGGAACGCGATTTGTTAACAGTACTGCAGATCTTTATTCAAGAAACGAAAAAAGCAGAGAAATGACTGATATAGAAGTTCTTGGAGACGAGGGATCAGATGGGCGCACAGTAAGCCAGCAGATCCTCGACATTGCATCCCACCTGGCAGCAAATCGTCTGCAGTTGGCGAATCGACG
The DNA here is from genome assembly GCA_963932285.1 of Caenorhabditis macrosperma. Taxonomy (NCBI): domain Eukaryota; kingdom Metazoa; phylum Nematoda; class Chromadorea; order Rhabditida; family Rhabditidae; genus Caenorhabditis; species Caenorhabditis macrosperma. The sequence goes on from OZ010622.1 coordinate 7,803,711, forward strand.
GAGCCACCAGGGCGCGTTTCTCTGCAAAATGGAGCCGTGAGAGGGCGACACGTGGCACTCGTACCGTAGAAGGCGATGTCTCGTTTCCGGCGCCTCATCGAACACGACATGGACCAGGCCATGGTGAATGTGGAACCGCCGGGAGGGCACATCTTCATGCGGCCGTCTGCAGCTGTCATGGTTACTTTTGTCTCTTTGAATAGTTCATGAACTATCCCCAAAGGCCACACCCCCCAGTTTCCCCCCAGTTTCCCTCATTTTTTCGCAAACTTCTCCCCACTTTTGCCACTTCCTCCTTTTTTTTTTCTTGTTTTGCCACGTCATAAAGCTCTCTCTCTCTCTCTCTCGGCTCGTTTTATAGTTGTCGTAAAAGTTGGGGTGCGTCGAATGTTCTTCATCTTGTATTCATAAAATAGCCGAAGAAGGAGAAGACAGAAATACTCGGAAAAGGCGGCCCCAACCCACTTCCCCCGAATTTTGTCGAAATTAGAGGCTAGAAAATAAGGGGGGGGGGGGTTTTGATGGGGAGGACATTGCGAGGACTGACTTTTGTCTCGCAAGTTCATTAGTCTTCGACTCACCGGCTTGTTGGAGGGAGATGGCAGTCGAGGTGCTGACGACGAGAGCGAGAGCGAACAGAACGATGAGATGGTGCTGCATGTCGTCGAGTAGTCGGTTAAGAATGAGTTCTCGCGACGAGTGCCGGTGCCGTTTGACTCGGAGGGGGCGGGGCGATCAGTTTCTGAATCCTTTCGAATGAAACGCGAGAGAGAGAGAGCGAGAGAGCGCACGACGGAGCAACCGAAGAAGGGGGCGGAGTCTCGAGAGCGCAGACGCCGAAATGAATTTGAGAACTTGTTTGTCGGACGAGCTACTGCGTCTCTCAATCAATCACAGTCTCACTGTCCGATGAGTAATTAAGGAAAGGGACTATCGGAGAGGGAGAGAATGTACCAATGGACACAGTTGAAAATGGAAAAAGGATGACGTGTGGGGGGAAGAGACGGGATGATACTAAACAGAAAGGATTAAGGACGGCTGATAAGGTCGCAGGACAATGTCTTCTGATCTACACTCTTCGTCTTCCCGGAAAACAGCGCCCAATGCTCTTTGTGATCTTCTCGCTCCAATTGTCTCTTTTCCTCTCTCGCGCTCTTTCTCTCGCTACATTTCTAATCAGTGTGGACTACATATATTTGTGTGAAAAAGTAATCTTGCTGCCTGATTGCTACCAGGACACACGGGCTCTGTGATACGTGGAAAGCGGCTCTATTGCGATTTCGAGAGAGAAACGTCACTGTTGACGCACTTGGTGAACTTTTCGATGGGAACCGATTCGGGTAATTGCTGCCAAGTTAGAGGGTACCACGCACTTCTTCGAGACACTTCGATACACCACTTTCCAACGTGGCAAAATCCATTAGGCTGTCTCTTTCGAATGGAAGAAGCAGGCAGCCGCCACGCTTCCGAAGGCCGTAAAGAGCTCATAAAAGGAGAACGAAACGAGCGTCGAGGAGGAGTACAGAAAGCACGAGAAGGGCCTCCTCGGTTGTTGTCGTTCGCCCCGTGAGACTCTCCCGAGAAGGTACGCAGAACGCGATGCTGCTCCCCGAGATTCGATTGAAGTCTTCGACTCCATGGGACTCTGTGGCCCCGCGGTCACGAGGAAGTCCATGGGACAGAGTCAGAAGAAGCCGAATACAAACTACGGAGACACTCTGAATCAGGTGTACGAACCGGCAGACTCGATACAACATTGTTCCGTTACGAATTCAATTGTTTTACTGAAACGGAACGGAGCACCTCCAGTCATCTTCAACTCGTCTCTCCTCAGTCTCTGGAACCCGAGAAACACGTCGGTCGGCGATGATTCTTGGTGATCTCAAACTCCGGCTGAGAATTGGAAAACGAGAGAGAGAGACGCGTTGGGGGGAGGTGGAATTTCGGAGGTTTGATTGAAAAACGAGTTATTTTTCTGTGCGCGACGGGAAATATCGGGGGGAGAAGTGAAATCTACGAAAGAGAAAGAGAGAGCATTTCTTCGAATTCCCCTCCATTTTTCAATCGTGTCGCCGGTGGGAACGGACGAGAAGAGGTTCTCGGGCCGACGAGGAAGTTTCGTTCCCACAAACATGTCCATCTCCCAGAACAACTGCCCATTTGTTGCCCCGAGAGCTCCTAGGAGTGGTCCCTCCTTCAGCCACTTTCACTTTCCCTTTCCTTATGAAAATTGGAAATGTTCGATGCAAGCACGACTTGCAAGGGGAGAGAGAGAGAATAATTACGAGGAGAATGGAGCCATGGAATAGTTTATGAGTCCGGAAAAGAAAAAGAACTGAAAGTGGTGGTGGAGCAAGTAATGCGGGCGCTCACAACTACTCGTAAATCATTAAATCATGATGTGCTGAGCGGCTAAGAGCGGGCGTGCGACGGGCGCGAGGGCCCCCGCTCTCGGATTTCTCCTCGCGTAATGAGCCCCATGTTTCGTGGATTCTCGAGACGAGGTTCCTCCATCGTCAATTAGTCGAATGGCTGGTGGTGTCGTCGCTCTTCCTCCTCTCTAACGAAGACGAATTGCGGCGACCGACGATCGGGAAGCCTTACGGACGGAGTCATAAATCATGTGACGTGGCAATAATATTAGTTTCACGGCACACATGCACACCTCGTGAGACACACTTTGAGCGGCTATTTTCGGGAAGGGCACGGTAGGGGCTGATTGAAAAACGCAGTTGGTCGGCGAGATTCGTGGAAATCACGGGTGCAGCAGCGCATTTCGGTTCAACGCGGGGAGAAACAATTAGAGGTTGGCACGTCGTTTTGGGGGAACCCGAATTCTGGGAAATACTCGTGGGAAACCTACTCGAAATATAAATACACATTGGAAACGAATGACGTGGCAACGGGAGGGTTTCCAGAGAGATGGGAGTCTTCTGGACGGGACTCAAGTACGTGTTCACGGACTTCTCGTGCTGGACGTCAACGCACGGAGTGCCCCACATCGGGATGGCAAACGCCCGATGGCTGAGGTGAGGGAGTCACGCGACGATGATCGATGATGTGTGTCTTGTTGAGGGCGTTCTGGATCATCGTCGTGCTCGTCTCCATTGCACTCTTCATCTGGCAGTTCATCACTCTCCTCACCAACTTCCTCGCCTTCAACGTCAACACCGAAACGACGGTTTGTGCCAGAGGTTCGTCCCGTCTGATTGGCCGATTTCAGTTGCAATTCGCCGAACGAACGTTTCCCACGGTCACCATTTGCCATCTGAATGCGTGGAAACTCTCCGAAACGAAGGCCGCCGACAGCGATATGAGTTCCTTGGTGAGCATTCTTTCTCTTTCTCTCTCGCTCTCTCTCTCTCTCTCTCTCTCTCTCTCTCTCTCTCTCTCTCTCTCTCTCTCTCTCTCTCTCGCTCTCTCTCTCTCTCTCTCTCTCTCTCTCTCTCTCTCTCTCTCTCTCTCTCTCTCTCTCTCTCTCTCGCTCTCTCTCTCTCTTTCCCTCGCCATCTCATTCAAACTTTCCGATCGACGCCTACAACTCGGAATCGAGTAGTGCCCAGTACGGAATGACCGGTTCGATGACTGCCGACCGACAGCAACTCGCCGGCAAATGGGCTCTCATGTACTCGGAGCGGCTCAAGGAGAAACAGTACGATGTGCGTCACTTCCGCGTTCGCGGCTAGAGGGGAAACGGCTTTTAGAGCCGCGCATAAAGAAAATTGGCTCATTTCGGAGCAAATCCTCTTTATGGCACAGCGTGGGGGCTCATAAAACAAATGGAGATTTGAGGACTACGGTAGGAGTTTATGAGGAGGTTTATGCGCTCTCTTCCGCTGGATTAGGGGCTAATGACAAAGGCTTATGAAAGGCGGATGCAAGGAATTTCGGGGGGAAATGTCAGTTGTTGTAGTCGGGAGACAACATCGCCTACTCGTATGACGATATGGTTGTCAGCTGCACCTACAACGCCAAAACATGCAATGACACGTAGATCACAGACACGTCGTTCCATCTGAGCGTTCTCCGTTCAGAGACTTCGTCGACTTCTACAACCCTTCCTACGGAAACTGTCTCCAGTTCAACAACAACGGCGTCTACAACTCATCCCGGGCGGGCCCTTTGTACGGATTGCGAATGGTCATGCGAACCGACCAGGCGACCTACTTGCCATGGGTCGAAGCGTCCGGTGTCATCATAGACATCCACATGCAGGACGAGATACCTTACCCCGACACCTTCGGCTACTTTGCTCCGCCGGGAACTGCGTCTTCTCTGGGAGTCAGCTACGTCCAGACGACTCGACTCAGTGCTCCGTACGGGAGTTGCACGAAGAAGACCAAGTTGGACACGACGCACTACACGGGAACTTACACTGTGGAGGCGTGCTTCCGCAGTTGCATGCAGGATAAGATAGTCGCCACCTGCGGATGCTACTATCCGGCTTATTCGCACGCCGCCAACACCACTCAGTACACTTCGTGCGATGACGGAACGTCCACTCTCAATAATTGTGGGGAGTTCTCGTGAACTCATTGAACACAGTGTTTCAGTGAACTGCATCGACCTGATCAACAGTGCGGATTCGACCGAATTCGATGTTCTGACGGACTGTGACTGCCCTCAACCCTGCGAGTGAGTCACGAGAACGCGTTCAACCCATCGCTTTCGTTTTCAGAATCGACTCGTACAGTGTGACCGTCTCCACTGCTCAGTGGCCTTCTGACTCCTACACGGTAAGCTCACTCGAGCACGCATCATCTCTAATCGATCGCTTCCAGCCAACGGAGTGCAACCCGGGAGGGCCTTCTGGACCATGGGTGGCTGCTGGAGATTCGTGTCTCGATTGGTACAAAGCAAACACATTGCTCATTGAAATATACTACGAAAGGATGAACTTCCAAGTGCTAACCGAGTCGCCTGCTTATACAGTACTTTTAGACAACTACATTCATCTCGTTAATTTTAATTTCAGTTTGTCAACTTCATTTCGGACGTTGGTGGCCAAGTCGGACTGTTTCTGGGAATGAGCATTATTTCGGTTATTGAGTACCTTGTTCTAATCTTTCTCGTTCTCTTCTATTGCTGCACACATAAATCACGAAAAGAAGAAATCGAACAGTTGGAGATGGACATTAAAAAAGCAAAAGTGAGCGAGCGCGCTTGATTTATGTTTTCCAAGTATTGCCCATTTTCAGGATGACGTGGATAGAGTCGCCGAGAAGAGGAAGAAGCATCAGAAAGCGAACGCTGATCTGTACGAGATGGATATTGGAGAAGATGTCGTGCCACCGAAACCAGTTGATAACTCATAATTTATATACTCGTGGCAAAATTCGGATTCACAAGAAACGTTGCTCTTTACTGTTTGCAAACTTCGATGCAAACTCTTTCATCCGGTCGACGGCTTCTTTGCTGCCGCCCGGTTTCAGACCACGTACTTCCATGTCCTTGTCGCGGTCGAATGGACGTCGTTCTCCTGGAGTGTATTCCTGGAAAGCGGAACTTTGTCTTTTGTAGCCGGAAAGGATATTACTTCGTCCTTGAACTTCTCTTCCCTCTTCTTCTGATGGAGTTCCAGAAGCGATGGACCAGCAGCCTTCTCAGCAACAATGGCTGCTTGTCGAGCATCTGAAGCAGCTATTCCGGCCGATCGCGCACTCTTCGCTTCTTCTTTTCTCTTTTTCTTTGCTCCAGGAGCATCCTCCCACGTGGCATCTCTCTCTGATGTGGTACCCTTTTTGAATGTTCTGGCGCCCAGCCCGATATTGCCCAGAGATTTCGGAACAGACGTCATCCACTCTTCTCGTTTCGGCTGAGCATTCTGAAATGGAAAGCGCACTTATGAGAGCTGCCACTTTTGCAAAAAGCCCAACCTTCTCCTCGTCTTCCGTTTCTTTTTGCATGGCGAGGCGGTAGGCTCGCTCAAGAGCTTCACGCTCCTCATCTCCCTTGGAAACGGGCATGGGGCCCTAAAAGTGATTGATTAATGATGATATATAAAACTTCGAACGTACAATTTCGTCATCCGAGTCGGCATCCACGGGGATTGAGGGACCGGCGACTGGTCGAAAGTTGGCTGGGATCGACGGACCATACGAGTTACACTGAAATGAGAGAATTAGAAATGTATTTTCAGGGAGATTGCTTACGTCGTCATCGTCATCCTCTTCTTCCTCAACAAGAGCTCCTGGTTGCCGCAGATTTGGAATCGTGGGTCCGTACACCCCGACGTCCGGTTCCTCCTCAGAATCTATCTCACTTTTCGGCTGTTCATTAGGAATGTTGGGTCCAATATTAGCACTTGGTGTGTTAGTTTTCTAAAAAACGCAGATTTCCAATAAAGCTATGAATAGAAAACCAACGCTCTGCGAACCAGCAGGAATATTAGCACGCCCCGGAATTATAGGACCGTACACATTTGATGTCTTATCATCTTCATCATGTTGATCTTCTTCTTGCTCGTCACTAACGGTCTGAAAAATTTGTTTTATGGAAGTAACTGCTTCGAAAAGTAGTTACCTCGTTCTTAGTGAGCCAACTCGGTAGTTGGGGACCATATGACATTGGAAGATTTTAAGCGAAATTTTCGAGACAAGATTAGGATTTGTGCTGATTATTTTGTGAGACTGAAACAGTATCTTCGAATAATTGATCGACTTGTATGATTTTAATTATTCGTTTAGTAATTAAGTCTGTGAAAAACAGGTTTTTTCGCGAAAAAACAAAAAATTTTGGTGGCCTATAATGTGTGGCCGAGGATTTTCACATGGCCGAGTTTCAGTTTGGCAACGGTTTCCACGTTTTTCCTTGTTTTTTCTTCTGCATAATAACTTTCAAATATTTAATTGTTGAGATATGACATGAATGTGATTTTTCATCGTATAAAAATAATGCGAGTCTCAAAAACTGTCTCAATGTTACTTTCCGAAGTACTAAGCCATTCGAATTTTCGCAAGCTTGATCGATGAACAAGCCAGTCTGCGCATTGGAAACCGTGGATAAAGATCTTTGATATGCCGTTTCCGATACGTGCGATACGTGGCTCTCTTCTTTAGTTGTGTTTCTTCAGTTCGCTTTGAACGAATGTCATGGTTGTCTAAAGTATCCGACATCGCCGGAGCGGCCGAGAATCTTTTGAACAAGCTAGATGAGAAGGTTGTTTTGAAGCTTCGCAACAAGAAAAAAACACTGTTGCATTTTCAGACAGGAGATGCTATTCAACAAGCAAGAGATGTCAAGCCTCGAACCAGAAAATCAAGTACCGCAAGCATACCCGCCACGGTAATTTCGATGCCCGAACATGTGATCACTGAAGATTTCGGGCGTGCAGCTCCGTCTCTTCCTTCGAGAGCACAGAGTGATTACACTGGAGCTGGTTGGAGAAGTCGAAACTACGAACAGTAAGTCCACTCTCGAATTCTATAGTCTATTGTATTTTAATCTCAGAGGAAGCTCTTCTACACAACCTGGAATGACAACAACTACGGCATCTGAAAGTTGGACAATGGTCTTGAACTCGAAAGAAGTGAACTCGGCAAAACCGGACGATGATACACGAAGTCAGCGGAGTGTCGGCGGACGGAGTGTTGCGAGCATCAGAACAGCTTGTACGTTTTTTCCCGAGGCTTTTCCGGTCGATTTAGAGTTATTTCAGCAGAATTCACTGGGAATGATGGAAGCCCGAACATAAAATCCCAACTATTCGCTAAAGAGTCGCAAATATCAGTTTTAAAAGCGAAACTTTCCGAAGCAGAAAAGAAACTTGAAAAGCGCAGTCAAGATTATTATGAAATGAAAGCTGAAAAAGAGATGTTGGAGAAACGAGTGGAGAATCAAAAAGTATCAAGTGAAGAAATGGACAGTCTTCAGGAATTGAAACTGGCTAGGTATTCCGGCTTTTTATCAAATGAATATCAAATGAGCAATTTTGTTTTCAGAAAAAAGGCTCAGGATCAAAAAGAAAAAGCTGTCGAGGAATGCAACTCGCATAAAAGAAAGATCGTAGCTCTGGAAGAAGAAATTCGTGCAATGGTGGAGCAATTAAGACTTGCCAAGTTCAACTTGAATGAGAATAAAAAAGAGTTTGACGAGTACAAAAACAAAGCACAGAAAATTTTGACAGCAAAGGAAAAGTTGGTAGAGTCTCTGAAATCAGAGGTGGGTTTGCTTTATTTTGAAAAATAGCGGTTTAACGTTACTTCAAAAAATAATGTTACGTATTCAAACGAAGTCAAGCATACGAACTTTTTTGCAAAAACTTAAGTAAAATAATCATCTACCATCGAGATTGACAAAAAGCAGCAGCTTTTTCAGCAGGGGATTGGATCGAGTGATCGGCCGGTGCATCTGTTGCAAGCAGAAGTGGAAGAAATTCGCGTTGAGAGAGATTTGACGAAAGCGGATCTCGAATCAGCTCAGCTGCAAGTTTACACCCTCCGTTCGGACATGGAAGAACTGGAGGTACAGATCAGGTCAGTTCTGAAAACCTCAACTTCATTTTTTTTTTACAACACGTACTTTTTCAGAGACTTGCAGTCGCAACTATCCGATCAGAAGCGAGGCCATCTAGAAGAGAAACAAACTTGGGAGAGTACCATTGGTCTTCTGAACGAAAAAGTTGAATGTTCGAGAATTGAGAACGAATTCACAAAACAAGAAATGAAGAGACAAGGGGATTTGCACCACTCCAAGATGCTGGAAAAGGAAAATGAGCTGCGAAAGTTGGTCAGCGAAACTCGGGCTCGTTTGAGGGATGAACAGGCGAAACACGAGGATGAAGGCGCTTCACAGCTCACGGACCTTCTTCTTCAAAAACAACAACAGCTTGAAGATGTGATGAGAACGAATCAAGTTTTGAATGTGAGATTGGAGAGACTGCAAGTGAGTTCAGAGAATAAGAGCACTTGCATCACCTCATTTTTCAGAAAGCGACAAATCGAGACACTTCTATCGCAATAGACGCGAATTCGTCGCCCATGCACACGTCTTCCTCTCACCCGCTCCTCTCCAACATAAATCATCAACAAACTCGGAATGCTTTGCAGACTGTAGACTCGACGGCTTTCAAAATGCTCTCAATGCTCCGCAGTCATCCATCCGCCCGTCTTTTCTTCATAATTTATTTCATCATGATGCATTTGTGGTTATTCTTCATTGTGCTAACCTATACTCCCGAAATTCATTAACTAGGTCGGGGTGTCTTCCTGTACTTTACTGTAAGATATTGGGATTTACTGCATGATTAGTACTGATTTAGCGTTTCCATCCAGTGTGATACCCGCTGCTCCGTTCTCTCTCCCACTAACAATAATTCTTCAAATATAATACTGGTTTAGACCCGAAATGGAACTATAAAAAAATAACCTTACCCATTATTTCTTTTTCGCGGTTGCTCTGCCCGCACAAACGTATCTCATCGATCTTCTTGTCATTCTTGTCATTTCAAAACAAACACCCTGTGGTCGGAGAGACACAGAGTGCGGCGACGGTCGACCGACTGTATGACTCATCGTCGATTGCACCCGTCGACACATTTCATTCACTCTTTTTACTTCCAGATGTCCGCCAATCTTCCTCCATCCTTCAAGCCGATTGCTCACTACATCAAGATTGCCAACGAGAATGCGAGCCGCGATCCCGTGATTTATTACTGGTGTGAGTTTTTAATTATGTTCATTCTCTCCCTGTGTCATTGATTTTGCTAACCTCCGTCATCATCTTTGAAATTTCGAAACACTTTACGAAATGCGGCCCTTCTTGGAAATTGTCCCCCTACCGAGAAGCCTTCTCACATGCACAGCACACCTTTCCAAAAGGCCACTTTTGAGGGCTCTGTATGCTTCCAACCGAGATCGCAACATCCGACGGGTCATCGTGGAGAAAGTTACAAGCGAGCATTAAGGCTGAAAAAGAAGCTATCAAACAACGAGACGCGGCGAAAGAGGAGTGCGATGATCCGGATGGAATCGTCAAAAGGCATGAAATCGCTAGAAATCTTGCCGCGTCCCTTGAAGAAAAACGTGTGAGATGTGAGGCTAAACGCAAACAAATCAGACTTATGAGCCAGAAGATTCTGTCGCAGAGAAGAAAAATTATGGAAGTGGATGAGAAGATTGCGAAAAAAGAACAAGATGAGCTACAACTCGAGAAGAAAGTCAATGCTGCTGGAAAAGCAATCGAAGCGAATAAAGAAGAAAAAGTAAAGAAACGGAAGGTTATTGATGTGCTCACACGCTTAGTGACCTATCGCAAGTTGGCGATGCTCGATGAAGTGGTTGAACTGTTCAAGGCCGAAATTAGCAGAGTTCATGATGATGATCTGTACACTTCGTCGAGATGCCATTGCCGAACAACCGACAGTATTCGAAATCTTCATCTGCCGGACACTAGCATGATGCTCTCACATCCGGAGTACGAAGTAGTCGCAGCACTTGGCAACTTTGTTCACATGTTCGATGTTATCTGCAGAATCATGTTCTATCATCCGCGTCATCCGATCGACATAACTTCATCGCCGCCTCGTATTTTCTATCCACTGAAAAACAAAGTCAACTATTTCGGAGGCTGGAAGAAGAAAGTTGATCGAGATCGTTTCGTCGAGGCGATGGTTTGGCTGGGTAGAAACATCGTTCAACTGCGAATGGACTGTGGTTTGCGCACTCCGAATATCGACGAAGCAATGTTCACACTGCTCGAATGGATTGATTCGATGAAAAAGAAGCAGGCCCATTTCGAACGGCCCACTTGTAGCATTTTCAGTCCTGCGTCTCTTTTAGTCAAATACCAGCTTCTTTGAAATTTGTATTCCCTCATATTACTCCCATTCCCGATCCCTGACGAGTAGTTTGTGTATTTTTCCCAGTGGCTTGTAAATAAAAATGTGTCCGAAAAATAGTGTTTTCGCATCAGGTACGCCCAATATCCATTTCTGCAGGTCTCTTCTACGCTGTTCAAACTGCCATGAAGCTCGACAAGTCGACCGTCGAAGCGAGACAGTATCTTACGGGTCTTCTGACCACTCTCGAAGCTATAAAGACACAGTTGGCTGACAACGATGCGATCAAAAATGAGGTTTCAGAAACCATTCTCCCCCCCCCCCCAATCAATTGTCGAATTTTCAGACGATTGCTCAAGCTCACATCGAGAACTTTGCTGAGAAATTGTTCAACTTCGCCGACAAAAAAGAGAAGTCTGGAAACGTGGGTTTTCTACGACGCGTCCGTAGTTCAAACCTAGTTTGATTCAGGTCGACAAGGCTACCGTTCATGCGTTCTACACAGCCGGACACGTTATGGATGTCCTTGGGCTATTTGGAGAGGTGATTGCTTATCTTCCTTATTATCGTTAAATCTCAAAATCGGAGTTGAAAATAAATATTCACACGTTCACGTGAGATATCTCGCAGCAAGAAAAGCACTGTAAACGCCGAAACATGCTGCGTCTCTCAAGTCACACTACACGTTTCGGTGTTTCTAATTATTTTCTTGCTGCGAGATATCTCACCTGAACGTCTGAATATTTATTTTCAACTCCGATTTTGAGATTTAACGATAATATATATATATAATGTAATATAATAATATATATATTCTCCCAGAGGAGTCGGTTTTTCATTCATTCATTCATTCCGTCCGTCCGCATGTTTCCCAAAGGCAAAATGATGTAGGGAGACCCCATCTGTCACCTTCCCAGAGGCAAACCCAGCCAGAGTGCCGGCGTTAGCCGGTGCGAACAGGCTGGTGCATTATATTTTTAATCGTTTTTTGTCTCACAGATCGAAGAGCCATTCTTGTCTTCAAAAAAGTACGCCAAATGGAAGAGCACGCAGATCTTCAACTGTTTGAGAGACGGAACGCCGTACGTTCCGAGTAGTCAGGAAGAGACTGAAAAGGATGATGGTGAGTGGTAATGATGAAGCGATTGATAAAGTGTGAACTGCAGACCTTTCTCAATTCGGAGCTCAGTTCCAACCGAATGCTCCGTCGTCGTCACTCGGGCCGCAGGAACACAACTACAATCAGCCACCAGCACCTGGACTCGGATTTGCGGGGCTTCCCAATGTGCCATCTGGTAAGAAATTGTGAGCTAAAGTCAGTGAAAATCGCCTCTTTTTACAGATCACTCGCTGCCACAGCCTCCCGCTCGCACGAACATTCCCCCACCCAGCTCCTACTCCACTCCGAGTCTTCCCTCTCACACACATTCGCCATACCCACCTCCACCAGTTTATCAGCCGGAAATCGCTCCTCAGCCATTTGTTCCTTCCGGTGGTACTCCCACTACTGAGGAGTTCGCCGAAGTGCGCAAGTTCACCAAGTATGCTCTCAGTGCCGTCGACTACGAAGACACGAAGGCAATTCGCGAGAATCTCATGAAGGCTCTCGCAGTCATCCAAAAGTATTGAGAACTCCGCACGACTCGGTTCTTACTCCACATTTATTTTTCACCGAAACGTTTGTATGTAACCCTTCAATTCTAAACTATCGCCAAAATTCGTCTTCTTGTCTCTATTCCAAAACAGTTATTTAAATCTTGTCCAATAAATTTATGAATATGGAATTATCAAATTACGTTATTATCAGAGTTGTTGATTCTCTGTATCCTATCTTGCTGATTTCGTCTTCAAATTGTACCATTTTTCGCTTCAGAATGCACGATGAACCGGAGAAAAAGAAAAAAGGGTCGAAGCTGTAAGTTATTTTCCAATCAATTTAAACTCGAATATTACATCACTGTAGAGCTCGTAAATCAACTAGGAAAATCATTGGAAAGTGGAGGAAGTTGAGTTCTGACGAAGGAGATGCGACGTCTGGAGACCAAGTCGACAAAGGAATCGAGACGTCCGTGAAGAAAGTGTTGGGATTGCGTCTGTCGGAAGCAGTGGCAGCAGATCCATCTCTCGACGGTCTTCCACTTCCTGCGTTCTTTCGACACGCACTGGATTTTGTCGAAGAGCACGGACTACACACAGAAGGAATATACCGATTATCTCCACCGAAGAGCAGGCTGGATGAGCTGGAAAGAAGAGCCAACTGTGCGGAACCACTGACGTTTGCCGATGCACACGACGCTGCTGGACTTATCAAAAGGTGAATGAAATGAGATCTTATGCGTTCAACTGGAACATCTTGTAGGTTTCTTCGCCAAATCCCAGAACCCGTGGTTCCTCCCGAGTTCGATCTGATCGTCGAGTCATGTCAATGTGGACTGCCTTCTACAAGCCAGTTGACACCTAGATTGGTGTGTATGTGCGGGGCAGCTCGTCAGATGAGAGCGGCGCTGAATACAGTGGCAATCGAAAGAAAAACCCTGTTCGTTTACGTATTCCTACACGCACAACATGTCATGGCGCAGGTATGAAGAATTGAAGGAAAACAAAAGAATATGTTTTTGCAGGAAAAAGAAAACAAGATGGGCCTCCAAGCCTTAGGGCTTTTGCTCCAAACTATACTGGATATGTCACGGAAGATGATTTGTTTTTGTTCGCACGCCGTCCGACCGTCAGATGGAATCCCAGTGCAAGGAGTAAGTTGAAAGGAAGGAAACGTTTATTGCAATTTCGTCAGAGTTTTTCAGGCATGCTATTTGGTGGATGAGGACACAAGAATCATCAAGTAAGTGATGCTACGAACTGTAACTGATAACCGTTTCAAGAGAATTCACAATTATTGTGATAGATAAGTTAGAAAATATTGAGCAAGGAGGAACGGGTTTCCTCTTATTATCCGCACCGGGGGAGATTATTATCGTCGGGGAGTTGCATGTTGGGTTCCTGGCTGCGAGTCAAGTTCTATTTCGACCATGCCATCCTCCAGCTTCACCGATTTATCCTTCGCCGCCTTTCCCTTTCCATCGGTTTTCTCGGAACTCACCTTTCTGTTTTTCTGCAAAATCAAGGCGTATTATTCAGCTTCTATCTTCGTACTTACCTTGAGGAACAGAATCACAGCCACAATAATGATTGCTGAGACAAGAGCAATTGCTCCAATTGTGATAGGAACCGCGTAGGTACCTGAATTTTTAAAGTCAATTTCGAAAAAAAAGGAATATTTTTCGAAATATGTGGCAAATAGAAACTCACCAGCCATGGTTGTCGTGTGTCTCGGACAAAAAGAAATGTGAGAAAGAAGAAAGAATGGTTGAGAACAAGGCTGGCGAAATTGTGAGTCACACAACAATGTTTAGGCGACAAAGAAGGAAAACCTCGGGGGCGGAGGAGGGATGCCAATCTAGCAGCTCGCCGACCAAAACTTGTCACTTTTTGATTGGACGCGGATGCTATATCGCACAGCGAAAGACTCTTTCCGCTTTTGATGCGCGAGAGGTCAGATGCCATAAACAAACTGACGAATGTGCACAGGTGTCGGCGGCGCGTTGTTGTTGGAGAAGACCAACCCACCTTTCTGGTTGTAGACACCCTTCGCATCGTCTGTTTTCGAAAGATCATACACGTCACGACGCGGCTCTTCCTTGAACAGAGTGTCGTTCGTTTTACTTCCCACGAGAATGTCTGGCTGCAAACAGATGTTGTCATTGTGTCACGGTTCCTTTCTATCATCAACTCACAATTTTGAGCATTGTCGTCGTTTCTTCAACGGCAGACGTCGTGGTGGTAGTGGGTGCAGTTGTCGTGTCCGCCTTCTCATCATACGGCTGGAACTTCTCTGCTTCCACTTGAAGTATCTGCTCTCCGCGCAGTGTATACGGGCGGTCGCACAAGGTCTCATTGGCGTTGGTGATGAAGAAGTGATGTCCGTTCTCTTCTGTCTCCTTGACACGGTCTTCCACGCCGAAAACGACTGAAAAACATACACTTGGGAACGGTTCTTCATTTCAAACACTCTCACAATGCGCCAGTTCTCCATCGCAAATGTACGGATTAGAGGAAATGTCCATTGTTTCAACGACAGGCAAATTCTTGAGCAGCTGTAAAAAGGGATAGATTCAAGATCGGATGATCATATTCAATTACGTTTGGTAGTGATTTGAGTTTGTTTTTCTGAAGATTAAGTGTTTTAAGAACGTCTTTCTGGTTCTCAAATGTATTTTCCTCGATCTTCGAAATGTTACACTTTGAAAGGTCCAGATCCTCTAGCTTTCGATAATCCTTCAGCTGATCGGCAGAAATGGAAGTGAATCCGCATTCGGCCAGAGAGAGCTTTTCGAGGTTCCCAAGTTCAGTTGGAGGGAGCGTGGAGATCGGATTGTTGCGCAGACTGAGAACTCTCAGCTTCTCAGTCAACGGTTTGAAAACTTCCGAAGGAATCGTCTTGATCTCATTCCATCCCAAATCCAACTCATCCAAGCTTGAAAGACCGAAGAAGACGTCAGGTTCGAGGTTACTTCAATTTGGCGACGTTTAGCAAAATACCATGAGAATATGAACTCACGAGATAAAATTTCCGGCCAACGACAATCTGGAGAGACTTTCGAGTCCGTCGAACGCGTAGGCGGTGATGTTTTCGATGAGATTCACCCGCAGGTCCAACTCTCGAAGCTTTTTCAATGTGGCGAACTGTCCTGGCTCCAACGTCGGAATCGAGCATCCGGACAGTTTCAACACTTCAATCTGCGGAATCTCCTTGAAAAGGGCCTCGGGCGGTTCGAAAACTCCATCCGCACGTGACAAATCGAGAATCTGAACTAATAAGTACACCCTTGTGCGATGGAATGTCATGAGACGCACCTTAAGTGCTTTCAGGCGGCCAATTTCGTCAATAACCGTGTCATTGACAAAGTTATGTTCGCCAATAACGAGTGTTTCGAGTGATGTGAGTGGCTCGAATGCCTTCTCCTCGATCGTAGTTATGAAGTTTCCAGAAACATCGAGATATGACAACTGAAAGTTTGTCTTTTTCTCCGAATGTTCTCAACGCGTATTGTTTGATTTCTGCGTGTTTGAGTGTGAAGTACATAAAAACGAGCGATGCTGAGACGTCGTAGACAAGTTTGTAACGTCACCAGACCCGCAGCAAGAGAAACAATAATTGGCGGGCAGCAAGAGAGACGACTAAACGAAAACGTGTCCGAAGAGAAGCTGATCTGTTCGTCGGTTTGTACTAACTCTCACGGCTCATTTGACCCCCTTTCCTGCTCGCGCACACTCCGTGGATCTCCCCCTTATTGTATAAAAAGAGACCGCAAAGAAGAATAACGTGGCGGCAAAGTGGCGAGAGAAGGGGACGGACAAATGCGATTTTTGTTGACCGCGCATAATAGAGAAGTACACCAGAGGCGAGAATGTCATTAGCGGATGGATTTCTTGATGCGTGGAAAATGTGTGATGTAGAAAGATTCCACACTCACTTGCTTCTTGTTTTTGAACTGATCAACTCGCAACGAATCCAATTTATTACTCGAAAAAGCCATGGTTTCCAAGTTTTCGAGAGTGTCCACCGACTTTGGAATCGTCTGAAACAATCAGTAGAATAATCAATTGATCCAAGTGTACCTGGAGATTGCAAGAGTGAATAGTCAAGTTGCGAAGACTCTGCTCGAGCCCTTTGAAAGAGACATCTCGAATCTTGAGTTCGTCCTGACCAGAGCACTCTCGAATGTCGAGACTCTTCAGTTGAGGAGCTATTTTTCCGAATTCTGGAAGTCCGTTCTCGGGAAATTCCATGTGTTGAATGCTGATCTGGAATGATATCTTCTTATCAGAACCCTTCCGCTCGTTCTCACTGAGGTTGTTATGAGACTTGCATTCTTCACTGCTTCTGTTGCTTTCATCAAATGATCAAGGTTTGAGCCGTAGAGACAGGAAATGGCGACATTGTCGTTTTCTTCAGGCTGTAGGAATGAGTCATGATAGAACAAAACGAATGAATGCTTCCGAAGTGACTCACTTTACAGAAGCATAAGATCAGGTTATTGAGATCGTCTTGTGAGAGATCGGACTGATTCTCGAGCACGTCCAAATCGGGACAATTGGCAATAGCGGCCGTTGAATGTGTTGTCAAACAGCACAATGTGATGAAAAGAGCGACGAGAGGTCGCATTTTGACCAGAAGACGTTCGTTTCCGAATTCGTTCTCTCTTTCTCGCTGAAGACGCGAAAGGAGAGATGAAAATATTTATGCGGATAATTATAATACGAGGTGGAGAGATAGATTGATTTGAAACGAGATACGGGCGACGAGACAAGAACGGCGGGGCGGTATTCGATTGAGAGAATGAGGTGTGGAAGCGGACTGGAGGAGTAGTAGATGAGAGAGGAGAGAAGTGGGCGGAAGGGTGGCGTCCGGGAGGGCGGAGTCTCCAAAGGTGTCGCCCGTCGACTATTTGCCTGCTGCACCATTCGGACGCTCCTTTTTTAGCACGCACTGATGGGTCATTCTATCGGTAATGGGGCTGCGAGAGTTATCAGAGCGATGGGGCGGGGAAGAGGCGACGAAGACGATGAGGGAAATGAGGCAGGCAGGCAAGCCGACCAGACCGTCGTTATGCAGATCAGCTAATCGGGCTGGATTCTGGTGGCGAGGAGACATAAGAGAATGTATCGATTGAGAGAACGATTGGCAATGATTCACTCACTTTGAGTTTAACATTTCAGTTCGAAGAAAGAACAGTGAATGACGGCATTTGAAACGATGGGAAAAATTGTTAGTGCAGTAATGTAGGTCGAGTGTGTGAATGGATCAGCGGTTTTTGTGCGTTTCGATAAGTCGACCTTGTTTTGGACGTGCTGGCTACAGTTGATAACACGCATCACGGCTATCCGTTTGGCGTGCCGCCTCCTTTTCTCCTTTTCCGTCGTCGCCCTATTTTTTGCGTCTCTCCTTGTTCATGTCATAAGCCCCCCATAGAATTGACGACGGAAACTGAGGAAACACGGCGGGACGCAGGTCGGAAATGTTCTTCTTACCATGTGTCGTTTGTACTTGTAAGTGAAACACTGGCGTCCTTATTCTGTTGTCGGAAACGTACTAAAGACCCTATTGCCCTTTTGTTTATGTATGTGTACATACCAAAAGTGGAGACATTAAAAAGCGAGTGGTTGATTGCAGGTATGTGCCGCCAATGGACGCAGAGCTCGTCGAGAGGTGGCTCGAGGAGCAAGGACTGAGGGTTGAAACGATTCGAGAGGAACTGATCAAGCAGCAGTTCCTGCTAGCCCTTCTGCACTCGAAGGTGGGTTTAGGGACGACAAGACGGATTAGACGAAAGACGAATTCATGGGAAAAACGGGTCTTGAAAGTGACACCCTCTAAAAAACTAGTACAATCGTTGGATATATATTCGAACGGTTACCTACGAACCGACACACACACACATCAAATGAAGTGTTGATAGGAATAGACACAAATGGGTGGTAATGGGATGATTAGTGTAAAACAGATGAAATTAGTTGGAAAACAAAGAAAACAATGCACTTGCGATTCGCGTATTCTAAGGAATTTCGGAGTGAAAGTGGAGGAGTGATATCAGTGTCAATCGGAAGAAGAGGCTAGACTCTCTGTTTCCATCCATTCTCATCACCACGCCCGTTTCGTATTCAACCGTAATTAGAAGGTAGTTAAATATAAGCAAGGTGAAACTGACCACCTCCACCGCCCGTTTCGGTTTGATTCATCTTTTCGCTTCGAACAACTCGAAGGTCACTGCAAATATGCTATTTATCGCTCGCCTCCATCTCACTCTTGGCGCAATGCCAATGGAACAAATCCGCGTATTGCAGATTAGTGCGCGTCACGAAAAAGGGTTTGCGACGAAGGAACTTGACGAAAACGCGTGGCAGGTTCAGAACAGTATCACGGCGATCAATAGGAAGATGAAGGTGGGAAACGAGAGGGACAGTGTTCAATTGACAGGGAAGAAATGTTTCAGTTACTGGTAGAAGTTGCTCCGCCGATTGTGCAACTCGGAGCACAAAACACTCAGTGTACCGAGATGTTCGAAGAGAAGCAGTTGATGGCGACGCAGGGGATGCTTCGTGAAGACATATCCGAAGAACGACAACGAATCGCACGACTGTGTTGGAGACTCGAGAACATGAAACAGTTGTCTGGCGAAAAGGAAGAGGACTCGGAGAATGAGGATGAGCAGGCGTGGTCTGAAAGGTACGAGCGGTTCTGAAAAATTTCTGAATGATTCTGGCTTTCAGGTGCAAACTGGAAGAGGCCGCACGAAGCTCTCTCCTTGGCGAAATCATCCGTCTCCGGTCGACATGTGCAGATTTGCGGGCTCGACTCGAAATGGAGACGTTAAACAATGGGTCTTCGAACTATGACTACCACTAAACCACGGTTACTGTAGAGTTCATAGTTCTCGTCGTCTATCATTTGAATAGGACCAATTGACTTTCCCCTATTTTTCTACCCCCTCTTCAATCTTTCCTCCCCTGTTCACCAGTATTCATCGGTAAAGACTCCTCACTTTTCACCAACTAAGCTTTATCTTACTTATATTTATTAAAGTTGATCGTAATATCAAAAACTGGGCACCATGTCACTTTTCAACTACTGGGTCTCTTCACTTGACAATCACTTACTTTCCATCTGTTTTTCACTTTTCATTGTTTTTTTTTTCGAAGGTTTCCCGATTCAGAATTCAAGCAATGTATATAAATATTTTCGCACCCATGAAATGCATTTCCGTCTGATCGCAATATTGTTTTCGCAACTGTCATTTATCTCTTTTCAGCTGAAATTAACTTTCCTGGCTCTGGAACCGAGCAGAAAAAATATTGTATGATTTCAGAATAAAAAAAAATGGCGGATATGTTCAGAAAACCGAAGAAGAAGGTGCAACCGAGAAGAGTTGTCACTGAAGATGAGCCGATAAACGAAGGTGAGTGTGGAGAAGACATTCTAGAATAATCCGCACATTCCAGACGAGTCTTCGAGAGTATCGGACATTCGAGATCTGCAGAAATCGAGAGAACGCAAGAATGGACTGACGGAGCTGGAGTGTGCAGTTGGAATATCGAAAGCAGCAGCACTGGAGGACGGAATTCAAATGGCCGGCGGAGGGATGGTTATGACGAGCAAGAAGAAGGCGGCGATGGAGGCAGCCAGCATCGAACAGGGGCTCCGCGAGCAGTTCGAAAAGGAAACGATGCTGAGAGATGAGCACGAGGAGCTACGGAAATACATCGATGATGGACTTCAGCAGTATCAAAAGAACGACTCGCAACCCCAGAAACATCAGACTGTCGCTGCCAAATTCTCGTCGTTGAATGCGGAAGATCGAGACACTGAACTATTGAAGCAGGCGGCTGGAAAGGTGAAGGGAAATCAGAGTAAGACAGAAACTGAGCTGCTCTCGGAGCACATGTTGGCCGGTATCCCGGAAGTCGATCTTGGAATCAGGTATGTTCAAGTCTTTCTCTACTATCCTTTATAGAACTTGATTTTTCAGCACTCGCATTACAAACATTCTCGAAACGGAAAAAAAGAAACGTTTTCTGCTCGAGAAATCGGCAGCGATCGCAGCCGGATTGCCGCCGCCAGTCGAAGAAAGCGATGAGCCGAAGACCAAGTACCGCAGGCGTCAGTATCAACGTCGCTAACTTCACTTGTTTCAATTGTATCACCTGTTCAATCAAATGGTCTCAAAACAAACAATAAACGTTTCATAAAATTCGTGAATTACAATTTTTCCACGAAATTTGGAGATTACAGTAATCTCTCGCTTCATTTAAAGGAACATGTGCCGTGACGCGTTTATGGTCTCGCAACGCTCCGCTCAAAGGGTACGGTAGGCATTTGAAATTTAGGATTTTGAAAATAATTCATTCTTCGTGACCGAGTTTCGTCAGTTTTCTTGTTTATTCTGTTTTTGCCTGCCAATGAAATTTATTGAAATTACATCATTTTTCTCAATTATCCGTGACACTATCAATAAAGTAATACATCTGAGAAAATAAACGCTTCAGGTTTTGCCTGTGATGATGCCGTCGTGTACCACGCCAACATTTGGGGCCTCGTCTCAGTTAGAAGTCGGAGGCGAATCGCCATCGCGTTCGTCTATTCTGACTCCGACCTCTATGGACGGTGACAGCCCACGGAAGAGATTCCCAGGAGCTGACGCAGCGGAGCGATGGCCAGGAGTTCGCCGAGATGGATGGGTAATTAGCTAAACCAGAGTTTGAGATATAATCCACACTGTTTCCAGAGTTCGCTGCGTGCACCTCCTCCAGCTCGTCTTTCTCTGTCGGTCAATCACAAAAATCTTCTGTCGCCGATATCGAGTGCATATAGCCAAACTCCGAACTCGCTCTTGTCACCAGCAATGTTTAATCCCAAGAGCAGGGGCATCTTCTCGCCAACTCTCCCTTCCACTCCAATGAGCTACGGGAAAGCGTCGATCGACAGCAAAAGTGGTTAGAGTTTTACAATAGCGGTCGAAATATGCAATCGTTCACAGGTCTCTTTTCTCCGGCTGCTACTGAACCAGTTGAAGTGGAAGCTACTGTCGAGTATTTGGCGGACTTGGTGAAAGAGAAAAAACATCTTACCTTGTTCCCACATATGTTTAACAACGTCGAGCGTCTTCTGGATGATGGTTACTTTTGCTGGCATAAACTGTTTATTTCAAAATTTTATAGAGATCGGACGAGTGCGTATAGCTTTGTTCCAAACAGAGTTCCCTCGTGTTGAACTACCTGAGCCGGCTGGCGACATGATGTCAATTACCGAGAAGATCTACGTTCCCAAGAATGAATATCCAGACGTATGTTACACCTGGTTTACAAATAAACAACTTCATTTTGTAGTACAACTTTGTCGGGAGAATTCTTGGACCACGAGGTATGACTGCCAAACAGCTTGAGCAAGATACTGGTTGCAAGATTATGGTTCGTGGAAAAGGATCGATGCGCGATAAGTCCAAGGTTTTAAAAAAACACATCTTTATTCAAAATCATGTGCAGTCGTTGAAGGAAAACGCACATCGCGGAAAAGCTAACTGGGAGCATCTTGAGGATGACCTGCATGTTCTAGTCCAATGCGAGGATACTGAGAATCGTGTTCACATCAAACTGCAAGCTGCTCTCGAGCAGGTCAAAAAGTTGCTTGTCCCAGCTGTATGTTAATGTTCATGTTCCACATATTTTTGAGGTTTTACAGCCTGAAGGAACTGACGAGTTGAAGAGAAAACAGCTTATGGAGTTGGCGATAATAAACGGAACATATCGTCCGATGAAATCTCCAAATCCGGCTCGCGTGATGACCGCTGTTCCGCTACTATCGCCATCACCTCTTCGTAGCCCAGGTCCGGTCATCATGTCTTCATCGCATGGCACCCCGGGTGTTCCTACCACGACGCTGGGTGGAAATATCTTGGTAACAACGGTCAATCGTGTTTCAAAGTAAACCTGTATTTCCAGAGCCCAACAATCGCAGCTTCGAATCCTCTTCTCGGCTCAAACGTATTTGATTACTCTCTCTTGAGCACGGGAATGTTCGATTCGTTCAATTCTCTGCAACTGTCAAGCGACTTCACTTTCCCCAAATACCCGACGACTACATCTTTCGTCAACTCGTTCCCGTCGCTCTTCACCACCACGTCTTCGAACACTTCACAAAACGCAAGCGTGTCCCCGACAAGTGGCGATAGTCCGACTGCTTCGAACAACAATACCTCATTCTAAAGTAAGTTCACACATACACATAGTCCTCACATTTTGTTTTTGTTTGTTCTCACCTAAGGAGTTGCCATAGCCTCATGTGCCATATCTCATGTTTCCATTGTGCCCATCTTTATCATGTTCCCCAATATCCCTATCTCGGTATCTGCCATCTCACTCCATCTGGAATAGCATATACATACAATTTGTAATAATTATGTCATGAGATCACCTAATACCATTAATTGCTTTTCTGTAATTTGAACTCGCCTGGTGCTCTCACACCCCTTGTATTGTATTCTTTGGAAAGAATGGTCCGTGACATCTCCAAGAGATGATAAAAGAGCTTTCTCTCTGAAATGTCATGACAGGTTTCGAAAATAACATCCTGGCAATACTCGTGGTTCTACATCGATCCCTGTCTTGATAGTGGATTCTAAATCCCATTCTCATCACCTCGAATACAACCATCTAGCACCCCTCTTTTTCTGTGTTATTTTCACGCTAACCTTGTATCATTGGCATGCCGTTGATCGAAATCGGGCGCAGCCCTTCCAACTTCAACGCTATGTCATTCCCATTCTTGGGACGACTTTAGTAATTTGAGATTTTTAAAACTTCTAGCCCATGTTCAAATCTCACACAACTGTCAAACTCCCTCTGTTTATCATGAATTTAGGCACAGACTATTCACACCCCAACCCAAAATGCTGAATCACCTGTCTTTCTAATCGACTTCCGCTTTTTTGTTACAGTACACCCGGTCACAGTCGTTCTTTGATGTTTCCGTGTGACTAATAAAGAAGTTTTTATTCAGATACATTTATTTTCTTTTGTTAACGTGTTTGTTTCTTCGTTTTTCGAACTTTAGGTATTTCTGCCTGATGATTTTCCGTCTCGGCTGATTAGCGTTCACGAGAGATAAGCGAGTGATCGACAAAATGACGCGCACGTAAAAATAAAAACAGGGACAAAAGGAAGCGGTCCCAAAAGAACGTGAAATCGGACAAACCGATACGAAAGCAAGGACAGAAGGACGCGGTGCTTGAAACTGAATAATTGGCGGAAAAAACAGGTGAGTGAGTGAAATTTTATCATTTTTTGACGTTTTCATGTTGTTTTGACGCAAATGTTGTGAAATGTAACAGAATTTTGCTGAAAAACGGAGAAAATGTGACTCAAATTTTCAAAGTTATCAAATAATATCACAACCCGATTTTTAGTTTAATAACAGTGCAGACGACTTGCCTGAGTAATAATTCAACGAATATAATAGAAAATTAGGGTATTCATTATAACTTTGAAAATTTGAGTCACATTTTCTCCGTTTTTCAGCAAAATTCTGTTACATTTCACAACATTTGCGTCAAAACAACATGAAAACGTCAAAAAATGATAAAATTTCACTCACTCACCTGTTTTTTCCGCCAATTATTCAGTTTCAAGCACCGCGTCCTTCTGTCCTTGCTTTCGTATCGGTTTGTCCGATTTCACGTTCTTTTGGGACCGCTTCCTTTTGTCCCTGTTTTTATTTTTACGTGCGCGTCATTTTGTCGATCACTCGAGATAAGCAGACTTTTCAGACTAAATTTGCATTTCGCAGATCGGTTGCTGATTGTAGACATGGCAAAATGTTCCAGCAGGTCTGTGTTGTTGCTTGATCTACTTTTTGCCCTCCGTCTTTTGTCGACTTGACCGCTATCTATTTCACTGGCAGCTCATTTTTCTCAGTTTACTCATCTGCCATGTCGGTTAAACTCTTCGACGAAGTTCTCCTTCCCACCGCATTCGTGCCACCAGCTGGTCTCCGTCTCCGTGCTCTCCGCAGCGACGACTTGAGTTACCTGGAGCTGCTCGAGCAGCTCACCTCAGTCGGACATGTGACCAAGAAAGATTTCGAGCACCGGTTCGCTTCAATGAAGCAGGCCGCCTCTTACTATGTCGTCGTTCTGGAACACATTGAGTGGGTGGTTCCCGTTGTTTCCCACTTTTAACTCTGTTCCATTTTCAGATCGACCAAGATCGTTGGCGCTGCTACTCTTGTCATCGAGTTCAAGTTCATTCATGGGGCCGGATGCCGTGGAAGAGTTGAAGACGTCGTTGTCGACGAATCAATGCGTGGCAAGAAGCTCGGTGTTCTTCTCAACAACGTTCTCGTCGAGATGGCCAAAACTGTAATATCTACAATTGTTTTCCGTGTTCGTCAATTTATAATTGCAGATTGGAGTATATAAACTTTCGCTCGAGTGCAAGACTGACCTGAAGCCGTTCTACAGCAAGTTCGGATACTCGGAAAACCTTCATTTCATGGTTCAACGTTTCGATGAGACGCCGGTCATCCAGCTTGATTAACTGTATTTCACGATCTCACGATTCATTCTCATTCATTCTACGGCTTGTTCTTATAAATTTCCAAATCGAAAATTGTCTTTTCGGTCCAATTCTTTTTTCCGAAGAGAACTGGAAATGCGCCAGCGCATCTCGAAACGCGTCAACTGTCGTGTCGGAAATAACGCAAATATCTGTGAAACTTTTTTCTGTATTTTTCACTGATTTCTTTCTAATTTTCTCTATTATCTACATTCTAGCCGATCCGAGAACATGGTCGCTGCTGCGTCGGCGTGGACTTCCTTCAAGCGTGCGTTTCCCATTTACTCTTGGCCCATTCTCGCCGCCACAATGATTTTTGTCGACTGGAATCACACAAGAGAGTGGAAAGCCGCCGGTCGGACGTCTATTTTGGAGAAGGAGATTCTCGGAAAGCAATAAGTCATCAGCTGATTATTAGAATGAACATGTTTCCCATTGAAAATAGTTTATTTGCGTGAAGAAGGCGACGTCTTCATAGTGTGCAACTGTGCAGTGCGCTGGTTTTCGTCCAGGAAGTGTTGCTTGTTTTGACGAGCCATTGGCTGGATTATGCTGTTGTTGGTCGTTGCGTAAATCTCAGCGATGGTCAGAAGTTTTGCGTCGTACGAGGTCTTCAAAAGGTGGAATGCGGTCTTGATGAGATCCTGGAATTTCCGAGTTTTAGGGCGAAAAGCGCTGCTCAACTGCCTTGGAAACTGCCGGATTTCTGTAAGAGAAATATCCGACATGGAAAGTGTTGACAACAGCGTCAACATAGAGCGAAAAGGCGAGCACGGCATAGGAGAATGCGACTGTGACGAACGCCGAGATCATTTTATCAATGCCTGGCCCCGCAGCAGTGGGCGCGGCCGAGACGCCTTCAATAGAACATTTGGTTAGCCCTTCCTGATGAAATGCTCACTCTTTGCAGTGCGGGTCGATACGGCGCCTCTGGATCTGAGCGTTGAGTTGACCGCAGTTCTCAGATCAGTGTCACTGAATGGTCCGGAAGCGGCGGTATTGATTTCCGGTTGAGCGGCTTTTTCGTCGAGAGATACAGCCATGTTTCTTCTTTTGGCGCTTTCGAGTTGGCGAAGCAAGTGAAACGAAGAGTGACGACGGAAAAGTCTTCATAAAGATCAGAGATAAGAAGAGGTCACGTTCGGTTCGTGCCAACAAGACCACGTTGCAATTAACGATTCTCGAGACTTGTCCATAATTAATATGGCTCCCTCCATGTCGCCCCTTTCCCCCCAGCTCCAATCACAATTCGCCGTCGGACATTAGACTTGAATTGATGGCGCCGCGCGTACTTTGACCCTCGTCCACCGCCTTGTTTTCTCGCGCCGTCTCGGTCTTCGTCTCTCTCGTGTCCTCGTTCCCTCGTCTCATCTCATTCTCCTTATCATTTTCTCCATTGTGGTGCCCGTTTTTCTCGTTGATTCACACGAATGTTTTTAGTAAAGAAAACACGCAAATCGATCATTTTGCAGAACCGACATGCTCTCCGCGAGAACTGTTCTCAATCGTGCAGTGCGCTTCAACAATGTGAGTTTTCAAAGTTTTGGTGTAATTAATACGCTTAAAATAGCATTGATCACAAAAGATATGACCCCGGTTTATAAAATTTGTTGTTGCAAAAATGAAAATATCAGAAAAATACAAAACCAGAAACTCATTGTTCCGAACACATAGCACTATTCTCATTCAGGCGAGCCGCCTGAACAGTACCCTTGTGGTGGCAGAACACGATGATTCGAAACTCGCTCCGATCACCCTCAACGCCATCACTGCTGCTAATAAGGTAAGGTATCTGGAAAGTTGAGAACACATCTCGGAACCCAAAGTTCTGATATTGCGCACATTGCAAAGTGTGATCAGTGATCATTGTTCGCTCCACTTAACAACACACTTTCTTGTATCTTTTAACATCGATTGAGTTATTTTCCTGAAGCTCACTAATTGCTTACAGCTCGGAAGTGATGTTTCCGTTCTTGTCACTGGAGCCAACGCTACCAAGGTTGCGGAGCAAGTCGCTAAGGTCAATGGAGTGAAAAGAGTTCTTGTCGCTCAAGATGAGAAGCTCAAGAACAACCTTCCAGGTATACTAGTGAGTTCTGCACGTATTTCTCATTGCAAGTGTTTCAGAACGTGTGGCTCCAGTTGTTCTCGCTTCCCAGAAGCAATTCAACTTCTCGGCCATCACCGCTGGATCTTCAGCATTCGGTCGCGGAGTCATTCCTCGCGTCGCCGCCAAGCTTGACGTTTCTCCAATCTCAGACGTGACAGAGATCCACTCCGCCGACAGCTTCACTCGCACACAATACGCAGGAAACGCTGTCAAGAAAGTGAAGAGCACTGCTCCAATCAAGCTCCTGACATTCCGTGGAACTTCTTTTGAGCCAGCGAAGGAAGGTGGTAGCGGCGCTGTTGAAAAAGGTGGATAGTCGTGTTTTAACTAAAACCAATATTTATTTTCAGCACCAGCCGCTGAAATCAGCACCGACGCTAGTGAATTCCTCGGCCAGGAGCTCAGCAAGTCAGAGAGACCTGATCTCGCCACTGCCAAAGTCGTCGTGTCTGGAGGTAGAGGACTGAAGAGTGGAGACAACTTCAAGCTCATCTACGATCTTGCTGACAAGCTCGGAGCTGGAGTCGGTGCTTCTCGTGCAGCTGTCGACGCTGGATACGTTCCGAATGACATGCAAGTCGGACAGACCGGAAAGATCGTCGCTCCGGTAAGTTTTGACGTTAATAGTATATGAGTGACTGTTTTAAACATAGAAACTTAGATATATAACTTGTATTCTAATTTCCAGGAGCTGTACATTGCCATCGGAATCTCAGGTGCTATCCAACATTTGGCTGGAATGAAAGATTCGAAGGTTATCGTTGCCATCAACAAGGACCCCGATGCACCAATTTTCCAGGTATTAATGCATTCCGTTAGAATGAGAGCATTGAAATATGATAGGAGTAACCTACACTAATAAATAATAGTACGGCAGGTTACCCCCACTAGAACATATTCCCAACTTTCAGTGACTGTATGTCAGTGTTATCGGTAGTCGCCTAAAATTAAAAACCAATAATTTGCAGTTGAGTCTATGCTGACATGTTTTCAGGTTGCCGACATCGGACTGAGAGCCGATCTTTTCAAGGCCGTGCCAGAACTGACTGCAGCTCTTCCATAAATCAAAATCTTCGGCAAAATTATGTAGACTTGTGTTTTAAATTATTCCTTTAGTATCGTCTTCTTTCGGGATTGTGATGTTTGGTATGAGTGATGGACAAAATGACGCGCAGGTAAAAATAAAAACAGGACAAAAGGGCGCGTGGTCAAAAGAACGTGAAATCGGACGAAACGATACGGAAGCAAGGACAGAAGGACGCGGTGCTTGAAACTGAATAATTGCTGGAAAAAACAGGTGAGTGAGTGAAATTTTATCAGTTTTTGACGTTTTCATGTTGTTTTGATGCAGATGTTGTGAAATGTAACAGAATTTTGCTGAAAAACGGAGAAAATGTGACTCAAATTTTCAAAATTGTCATATAATATCACAAACCGATGTTTAGTTTAATAACAGTGCAGACGACTTGCCTGAGTAATAATTCAACGAATATAATCGAAAATAAGGGTGTTCATTATAACTTTGAAAATTTGAGTCACATTTTCTCCGTTTTTCAGCAAAATTCTGTTACATTTCACAACATCTGCATCAAAACAACATGAAAACGTCAAAAAATGATAAAATTTCACTCACTCACCTGTTTTTTCCAGCAATTATTCAGTTTCAAGCACCGCGTCCTTCTGTCCTTGCTTCCGTATCGTTTCGTCCGATTTCACGTTCTTTTGACCACGCGCCCTTTTGTCCTGTTTTTATTTTTACCTGCGCGTCATTTTGTCCATCACTCGTTTGGTATGAAAATGAACATCCATTTTTATGTTTCGAACGAAAAACTTTTGGCACTTCTTCAAAAAAGTGCGTTGTGGACAATAAAACAGAAAAGACTGTAGGAAACCGAAGAGATTTGTATTCACATGAAGCGACGATGAAGAAAATGCGACATTTATCTGCTTGATAAATACTGTATTTTTGTTCTCCAAAATACGAAGTTTGATGGGAAAATGGGACAAGAGAACCCGCTGCGGGATGAAAAGCGATTAAATTTCTGGAGAACTGAGGGGCCAAATTATTTGACAAAGCAACTGAACAGTGAGTGGGAGCTGTGAGTAGGAATCGAGATCGGGGAGTCCGATGCAGCAGGAATCGAACAGAGAACATTATGAATGGAGCAGCGAACAAGTGAGAGATTGGCGGCGGACATAACGAGAGAGGGAGGGAGAGAGAAAAATTAGACCTGTAACAAAGAGAAGGCCAACAGAAACAGAGCTCGGGCCGGCCACCGAAGAGAACGCTAATATCATGGGGAAAGGAAGTAGGGAGAGAAAGAGGGTATTTTGCAGGGCAAACAGCTTGGGCAAAAGGAATCATGCAACAGCTACTGTCGAGTTTTCTTCTGGTTTGATGGAGGATGTCGCAGTTACTGGGACATCAGTTTCCATGGATGGAGGGTCCTCCTCTTTGATTACTGCTTCTATCGTGGGTCGTGGTGAGTTTGTGGCAGAAGCGGTGAGAGGAGTTCTTGTTCGGGAAGCAGCTCCAGAGGTCGAGGGATTTCTTGATGGAGTCGAGACGGCAATAGCTGCTGCGGCCATCTGAAATTTACATTGTAACTAATGTTTGCTAATATAACCGGAATTACCTGTGCTTGAGTAAACTGCTGCATCGCTGCCGCGGCATTCGGGGGCATCATGCCGGGAAGTCCTGCCATTCCTGGCGGCATTCCAGGAATCATACCGGGGACACCCATCAACGGCATTCCAGGGAACATCTGTGCATGCATCATGGCTTGAGCTTGAGCCTGCATCTGCATTTGCATCTGTTGCATCATTGCGATTCCATTCATTCCGTTGTTTGGAGGAACGCCTTTCCCCACTCGCGGAGACGCACCACTCATTGCACTCAACATTGGATTCCTGTAATCAATAACAATTACAGCTTCAGTCTAAGTTTCTATTACGCTTACCGCATCATCATGTGTGGTTGCATTGCTGCTGCTGCTGCCACTGCATTCATCATTGGCATCTGTGGGGTTCCGTTCTTGCAGATATTCTCGTATTCCAACATCATCTGGGCCTGTTGATTATGATCACTCATGGTTGACATGAAGTTTTTGGCAATGTTTTCCAGCTTTTTTGTCAACTCGTTCGCCTTTCCTAATTCGCTTTGTATTTGTCCCTGATCACCTGCGGTGAATTGTTGCATCTGTTGTTGCACTCGGCTCATCTCTTGTCGCGCTTGATCGAGGTCTAATTTGTTCTGACCAAGTTGATTGTTCATCAATGTCATCTCTTTCTTTATAGCATCAACGTGTTCCACGAAAGTCATACCACTTGCGGATCCACTTCGTTTCCTGGTAGAACATGATGAGAATGTCTGCTACAGACTCACTTCAACTTACTTTTCTCGTGAGCTGCTAGAGCTTTGATGCGAGAAGTTTGGATTCACGAATCTCCTTTGGTCCGACGTGATTGTAGAAGGGGTTGATCGACGGTGCGATCAGACGAGATGAACTTTCAACAAGACGGCACGGGCAAAACCAAAGTTCGACGCGCAAAACCGGACGATACAGTTCGGACGCAGTTCTCGCTTTCGTTTTGCGAAAAAAGCTGTCGAAGGTGTCGGAGCTGCAAGAAGAAGATGATAAAACGGGCCATTTCGTTTTATTATGAGAGAAACGATAAAAGAACGGACAGATGAAGAAAGCGTGGAGATACTAGATGGGGTCCTTGTTTACACGCCTTCCCGTCTTTTTCATTCCGACTTTGAAAATGTGAACTTTCGCGTCGACGTGTTTGCGCCTCTGGCGCCACGCTTTACGCGAAAACCAATTATCGTGGGAAGAAAGAGAGGGTCGCGTGCACGGTGGGCAAGAGAACAGGCGGATGGACAAGGCGACTCGGAGAGAGAGGGGGGAACTTCAAAAGAACGACGCATCGGTTTATGATTTTCGAATGTGGTGCACATTATATTACACGGGTAATAAATAAGCCAGTCGGTCGATGGGAGTGATAAAGGTATAAGCGGCGGTGGAATGATGATAAGCAGAATTGGAAGGGGTGTCAAAAACTTTGAGTGAACCGACCGGCACAACGTTTATATGTGCGAGAGCGTGATAAGTGTGCACTATGTGCGTCGAGCAGCACGAACAATATAAAGCCCGAGAGTGGCATGGGGCAGCGCCGGGAGACGCCATAAAATCGGAATGCGCACGCGAAACCCCAGGGCCACTCCTCCGCCTACCGAAGATGAATATAAATGTGAAAGGAGTCGTGCGACACAAAATAGAGGGAGAAGGAGAGCTCTTCGCGTCGAGAACCGGTTGTATTCGATTAAGTACGATGGGTTTTCTTATGCGCAGAAGCAGTCGAGCCGGGGGCCGAGGCGTGGCGTCGCGTCGAGTCGAGCCCACCAAATGCTCATTTTATTCGACTCGAAATGACTGGTGAGCTTTTGATGGATAGACGCGGCCCAACAAAAAATGGGAGAGAGGAAGGGAGGAGGGGGAGGAAGAAGAGCAATGGGGAGGATGCAAGATGGATTACAATCGCATTTATATTCCCCTCGGCCCCCTCGACGTGTTTGACACTCTGCCAGGTGCCCTGTCGACTAATTGCCGTGCACGGCAAACCGAAACATAATTATCCAGCCGGCACGGGGAAAGGGCGTCCGGGCGGAGCAGAAGCCCCGGGTTATCAGTGATGTTCTCGCGGCGTAACCGAGTTATTATCAAAACGTCCTCGTCTTTTTAATTTGCACATTCGCCATTGGTAGTTGAAGGCACGCCTTTCGTCGCGAGAGAGAAAAAGAGAGAGAGCGCCTAGAATTTGATGGAAAATTCGGATTCTCGTGTGTGTGTGTGTGCAGCACATCGGCGAATCGAGGTGGTGGCAGAGAGACTACTTTTTGGGCGTTAATAAAAAGGGCAGTCACTGGCCTGGAAACGACACGACAAAGCGACGAAGGACGGGCGGCAGAGGGGAAGCGAGTCGTTTATCAAACAATTATGCGGACACACAAAAAATGTGGAAAATGGTGAAGAACAGAAGGACGACGAGTGCCTCCTCCTCCTCCTCCTCCTGTCGCTTCGGCCGCCACCAAACGACACCATAAAAACAACAACGAAACGATTGGAAATGGAGATGGGGCGGAAACGTGTGAGAAAGTGCGCAAATGACGCGGAAAAGATGCGCAGACGACACGGAGAGATGCGGTCGTCCGGACGACGACGTCGACTGACGAAGACGTCGATTGTGTCTTTTCCCTCGGCCCGCACACACATGCGCCTCCCGCGCGGGAGACGACGACCATTTGCACAATGAGGTGACGTCCCGCTGATTTGCACCCAATTAGAGAGAGCACTCGGCGAGATGGATGGCCGACCGGATTACTGCCATTCACCCAGTCATAAGAGACGGTGGTGTTCCGGAATGACCTCGAAGATCGACGGGTGGGTCGATAATCGGATAATCAAGAAGAATGTGTTGTTCGTTGGGACATGATGATTCGGTTAATAAAAGGAAAAAACGGTTCGGTTCGAAAGCAGGCACTCAACTAATCCAGGTGCTTAAGATACGGTGATGGGCGGGATGAATGACGAGTTTCAAATTGCAAAGGCGGGCTTATTGGCTTTTGTGTATCAATTGGGTCTTTTATGGGCCAACGAAACGACCTCATCAATTGACACTTTTTGTCGAAATGTGGGAGGGGAAGAGGGGGAAAAGAGACCGGTGTGATGCGTCAGAAATAATGAATGGGTTGTTGCTGCTACTGCTGTGAGCTTGTCATTGAAAACTTGGGAAAATAGAAGAAGGCGGGAGAGGGGGAGAGGGGGGTAATGGGCGGTACGGAATGTGGTGGAGTGTGAGGTAACATGCTTGCGGTCAGAGGCGAGGAAAAGACGGGATTGTTCTCACGTTCGAAAGTTACGGGCAGAGCGAGAGAGAGAAGAAAAGAAGAAAGAACGGGGACGAAGACAAAAGACGACGGCTATGAATAATCAAAAAAAAACGAAGGAGGAGAAGGTTGAGGTGAGTGTGGAGACGGGCGGCTTCTGGAACGAGAGAGAAGGGACCAAGAGGAACGAGGAGCAGACAACACCAACGAGAGACGGCGAGGAGGAGAAGCGCCCCCGAATTCGAAAACAAAGCGAGAAGAAATTGGATGACAACTAATACGCGAAAGAAGAAGAAGAAGCGACGACAACGGCGGGACAAGATGTTGTTCACGCTTGGTTACAACTGATGAATATTTACCATCTTTCGGGAGGGGGGCGCCCACCGAATTTCCTCTCCGAACTATTACGTAATCAGACTCATGTGTGGGAATCTGACGGCTTCTTGTTTTTGACGTCGACGAGCAGATTCTGACTCGCGAGAGCACTTTTGCTACTACTGAAAGTACAACACGTACAATTTCCGATGGAAAAGGATGCCGTCTCGTTTTGTCTTCTGACTACGTCACACCTGGCTACGGTAGTGTTGCATTCGAATACGGAGTACGTGTGAGTCAGAGCTGCTCGTGACGTGGCGAATATCAAAGACACGCCGTCGTCAGTCACCTCCTCTCCTGCCCATTCTCTTCCGCATCGCGACCACCACCGCCAAACATTTCTCGCGCACTCGCCTCCGATTAATGACCTTTCTTCCGGTGTCAAGCCAAAAAATGGCGCGGCGGCGGGTATCAGCAGTAGCGGTGTCGGTGGCGGTGTAATGACAAAAGGGATAGAAGAGATGTGTAAATCATTAAATGACACGATGATAAGACGGGAACGGAAGGCGACCGGGCAGCAGCGGCAGGAATGCGAGAGGAGGAACGAATTCTGATTGAATCGGAACAGAACAAGAAGAAGAAGAAGTTGGTGATGGTGAAGGAGGCAAGAGAAGAAACATGGCTGGAGGAGGGAAAACCAATTTGGAAATTAGTCAGCCAATGAGAAGAAGGAGGGGCGAATTTCGACGGACGCACGCGATGAATGCACAGCAAAAAGAAGAAGAAGAAGAAGCGAAACGAGTGCGAGGATATCTGACGTCTCATTCAATAATTCAATTAGCCAACCCGTCTCGGGAGCGGAGGGCAAAAATGAATTAAACCGACATGACAGCAGCACAACTGGCGACGGCTCTCTATTGAAAACAAGACGAAGCAGGTACTAACGGCTAACAGAGAATTACACTGACGGGGGGCCCCGCAAAAATCCCCCCGATGTTGTTTCTTGTGTTGAGCGTCGTCTCTCTCACGACACATTTCATGTGATAATAAGTGTGGTTCGTGAGAAAACCAATCAGCAGCCGCTCGGAAGCCGTGCCACAAACCGGAAGAAGGGGGGCTAACCGACCGTCGAAAGAGGTAATCGGATGTGCGTATTCGGGGGGAGCGTTCTTCGCGTACTCTCGAGACAAAAAGACAATAATGGAGGAGGAACAGGGAGATCGAGGAGAGACTGCGCAAGCTGTGCGCGCAAGTGAGCGGTGGTGGTGGTAGGGGCAGCGGATAGTAGTAGATGAGGGGGGGGGGGGGTAATAGAAACATAAACACAGGCGGGTGGGGGGTGCGCGCGAGTGCGTAACGCACATGAATATGAGTATCCGACACGGTCGATTGGTCACTGAATGGGTGGGGGAAGAAGAGCTGACGGCTTGTGACTGCTTTGTCACGCCTCGGCCCATTATGAGTTGTCTTCTCCTATCCCTCTTCCGGTCCCAAGGGAGAGTCCGTTTCGGAGCCTAATTGCCCTCCAGGAGAGAGAGAGAGACTTCTTCAGGTACTTCTCCCCCGGATCTTCTCGTTTTGTGCCGGCTCGCGGGGCCGCCTCGCGCGGAGAGGGGAAAGAAGATGTAATTTGCATTTCAAATAACGGCACGATGGAGTCAAAACGGACAGCCCCCTCTCTCCACACACACACACACACACACATGCGGGCCGTTATGAACATGACATGGATAATCTGTGTGTATGTCACCCAGATGTGCTTGGGTCGAAGACAAACGGCGAGGGAGAGACGGGAGGAGGAGGAGGAGGAGGAGGAGGGAAGGCGAGGGCCATCCAACATATAATGTGTCGAAACACCGACACCCCGCAGTGAACGATCAAGAGGTGCTGGTGGTGTATGTTAGGAGGAGGAGGAGGGGGTTGTGAGTAGAGAAGGGGGTAATATAGATGGAGGGAGAAAAAAGAAGACGTCGAGGACACCGCTGGGTGTAAGGGGGCAAGCAGCAGCAGGCAACAGCGCATCATATTGGTTGACCAAGGGGGGGGGGGAAGACGACGGCGAAGGAGGAGGAGAAGAAGGAGGGAGGTCGAGTTACTGGACGGACACGAAGGAAGGGGGAGGCGAGGAGAAGGAGGAGGAGGAGGAGGACATGTGTCAAGTTTGCCAACCA
This sequence comes from Caenorhabditis macrosperma, assembly GCA_963932285.1. Lineage (NCBI taxonomy): Eukaryota > Metazoa > Nematoda > Chromadorea > Rhabditida > Rhabditidae > Caenorhabditis > Caenorhabditis macrosperma. Next base: position 7,839,137 of record OZ010622.1, read on the forward strand.
CAATGTTTGGTCGAGTGCCTCCTGTGTGTGCGATTGTTGAGTGCTTGTGTGTGTATCAAGATTGACACCGCTCGGTAGGCAAGCAGACTCGGAGAAGAGGAGAGCGACGACCCCTCTCTTCATTTTTCCCGCAATTTGATTTCGAACCTTTTTTCTCTCGCGAAAACGATGCGCCGAAACGACGAGCCGCCGCCGCTGCCGGAGCCATTCAAACGCGCGCGAGACTCGCTGAGAACAAGTGACAGTTGGTCTCGGCGTGTAGGTGAAAAGAGCCCCGATAAGTGCATAAGGCACTGTTTGACGTGGCAACACTCTAAAAGCCGCTATTTACTCAGATTTACATAACTGGTGGTTCCGAAGGAGCGTCGTCCAGTGCAAACAATGTCAATATATAAAGAGAGAGACCTCACTAATACGTACTGCGATGTACGCACTTCGCCGATTATGATGCGATCTGCACCTGCACACACCGAGAGAAAGAGAGATGCTTGTCTCCCTCCTCATCATCGTCACGATATCAAGATCGAACGGTAATTGCTGGATGAGGGGGGAAGTGAGTGGGGAGGCGGCGGCAACATACAAAGATGGTCTTGAGTTTCTTCTCAAGTGCCACGTCACAGACGACGACGTTATGCAATCAGGAGATGTGAGGGAGAGTCGAAATGCGAGCCGCCAATGCAATCTGTCTGTTTGCTCAAGAATTTGCAGAGTCCTCGTCTCAGAGAAGAGGCACCTAGCCAATCTTATTTGGTGGAAGAGGAAGGAGGCGCATCGGCGGGGTCGGCGGCGGCTGCGGCAGCAGAAGCACATTCATCTGGTTAATGCGAAAGTGTCGAACAAGCCTATTATCGCGACGAGACAGCGGCCAGGGGAGGGGGAGAGCCATAAATTGGTAGCACTCGGCGGCGGCCCATTTCCTCTGTCCACCACTGGGCACACACACACACACCATATTATTATTGGTGGGAGAGGAGAAGCGGATAAGAAGATGTCTCGCGGGAGGTCCCTGTCACAACCGCTCTCCAGGTGTGTGTATTAGCGACGGCACCGGAAAGAGAGCCCCGCGGGAAAGGTAATCCGCCCCGTGTAGACACTCGCCAATTAGCCCGCGTGCTCACTGAGCCCTAATGGTATGGTGTGTTGAGGACAAACTATGGCGGAATGGATGGAGGATGGCCGAAGGGAAGGTAGAGGGAAACGTAATTGACACGCTGTAAAAGAACAGATTGGGAGGAGGAGGAGGTCGTAAATACTCGACGACACGGACAGGTCTCCCTCCACGTCATCAAAAGACGGGAAGAGTCTGTGTGACGCAATGTTAGTGCAGTGTCACTCGCGGGTTCAAGGGCGTACTGTAATAACGGACGTCTGGGGTTGCCACGTCACACCCAGAACAAACAAGTACTGTTACGAGAAGGAGAAGTACGCTAATACGCGTAATATTGTGTCAATCCGTTACATCACCTGGGAACACTTCCGGAAGGACGGAGTTCGAGGGGACGCCTTCGACACTTTCGCGCGCATCTGTCAAACCGCGCCGCGGCATGCCTCCAAAGCGTCAGTAGTTCGTCATTCGACCGTTGGGCCTGCCTGCGTGTGTTCCTAATTGCCATTGTGCCGTCCATCTTCGCGCACATGTTCAAATCGGACGCCCTCTCTCCGCTAGCCACACATTCTATTAATACCAACTTCATTGCGTATTCAACATATGGCATCCGATAAGAGGGTGGGATAAGGATGAGGACAGCCGGTGTCGTCGGAAGAGGAGGACACACACACACAGATCTCTCGAAAAACGAAGGCAATCGGATGGTGGAGGCGCGTAATTGGATGGGTAGACAGCGAGCATAAGCGGAGCTAATCGGCGGGTTTGTACTGGGTGAGTGTCATAAATGATCGTCTTCTGGCGATACATAAATCAACGGAGGACAACGAGGAGTGCGATTGTGATCTGCGCGCGCGAGAGAGAAAGGGCGCCCATCACACCAGAGGAACGTGTGATGATTGGGAAGGGGCCGAGAAGATGAAGAGTCATCTGGGAGATGTGTGTGGCCAAAACATAATGCAATTCATATTGTGTCGAAATATGAGATCTCTCGACTCTCTAAATTGATGAAAGTGTAAGAAGTGCGGGGCCGAAGGCGATGAAATATGAATAGAGGAAGAAGGAGAAGAAGAAGAAGGATCTGCCGACGGCTCTTCTCCGGGCGGCGGCTCGCATTTAATGCTCGCCCCGACACCAAATGTTTTTGTGATCTTCCGCACCCCCCACACACACAAGACTCGCTTCTTTTGCTCTTCTGCGTCGGAGGAGCAATTCGCAGAGCACTTCGGCGTGAGTGATATATCGACGTGCCACGACGACTAATCATCGAGAGACGGGCGGCACAAATACGGCCTTACACGACCTCTGAAGAACACAAAAAAGACGGAGGAGGATTCTGACACCGAATGCAAATTGAGAACAGAGAGCGAGGGGGGCGCGACAGGGTGTAATTATAAGCGATTCGGTTTATGGAGAACGCATTTGCGCTCAAAAAACACGTGCGGATGGGTGGCCGAATGGGAGACAACGACGACAGTAAAAAGGGCTTTCGGCGGGCACATAAAGTTGAGAGAGGGAGAGAAGGGCGATTCGAACGGAATGACTTTCGAAATGTTCATGTCTCCCCGTGTCAATACAACAACCGAAAGGCATAATGAGGTCTGAAGCTGATGTTTGCTAATTGGGGATTTCGGCTCATGCGGAAACGAGTGAGTGCGTGGGAAAGAGTCCATGTATTACCAAAGAACCGGAAGAGAATGAGTATGCTTCTCTTTTCAATGATTATCTCGAAAACTGGCGGTATTTAGAGTCCTCGAGACATGAAAAAGCATTTGGGAGAACGAAAGAAACACATTTTTCGCGTACGCGTCGTCGTCCACGAAAAACAAGAAAACGAAGAAGAGAATGAAGAATGTTGACGAAAGCCAAGGTTGTTCTCAATCCAAATGGGTGTCTTTTCGTGTCGATTCATAAATCAAAACGGGAAAAGAGAGGCAAGAAGTGGTTCTATTTCTGCTGTTACTGCTGCTGCTGGGGCGAGGCGGCAAAAAAGAGGAGGGCTGAGAGACGGGCGCAATGCGATTTCCGAATGGGACCGCTTCTCAATTACCTGCCGCCGCCTTCCCGTCCCCCGCTCATCGTTTTGTGTTTTCCCCCCGGTCTTCGTCTTTTGCAGTCATCACATAAATCAAATTAACACGCCACTCACGACGACGACGCCACCGCCGGCCGGCCGGTGACGACCCATCCCCCCACACACAATTCAAACAAAAAGTATTGGGAGGAAGAAGAGGAGAAAAGAGACAATTTCAATCGACTCTGTCTTCGTTTTATCCCACAGACGCTGTAATACTTTTGATTGTTTCGAAATGGTTTCTCCCGCGGAGATAACAGAAAGAGAGCTCTCGAGGAAGAGCGCAAATGAAATTGTTTTCAATCAAAGAGATTTATCAAATGTCTTATTGAAAAATGAAGAAGCGGCTCTGTAGAATGCACGGGGAAATGCTCTTTTCAATACAACAATGCTATCGGGGATTTAGTTGTTTCTCGACTCAACTCCTCCGGCTACCGCACTTTTTCTGAAGCTCCATTCAGTGATAGATGGATATTCTATCACTGCATGGGTTTCCCCGTAGATTTCATTGGTTGAGAAAGTGGGCATGAACTTGCAACATGCCCGAGTGATAAACGTGACAATATTATAGTGGGAAGGTGCGTGGAGGGTGATCGTGACGGCTGGCGCAGTGGCGTTGTGACGGTCAATCTTCATATCTCGCTTGGAAACCGTCCGGCAACCGTACCTCTTTGTAGACACGAGCGGATAAACGGACACAAAGAAGTTTTCAATTATTAATAAATAAAACAGATTGGGTACTGGGGATCAAGTAGGAGGGCAGGGATATCAACAGGAATGTATCGCAATTGCTGCAAATACTTTCCTCGACAGTCTCTTGGAGACTGTGACATCAGAGAAACTCAGGTGATTTTTATCCAGAAAACGGCCTGGATATTCCCCTGACGCTGGATGTTTCTTTTGTCTGTGAATTGCCTGCGGTTACAAACATCCGTAAAATATCCTCGGGATAATTGGCTCTCTCAAAACTAAAAAATCCCCCGCGGTCCCAAAAACATCCACGAACTATCATGGACTATCCCGTGGATGTAGTCGTTTTAAGGGCGGAGATGTCGGTCTATGCGGAGGGTTACCTCAAGCCATTCGATTATAATTATTGATTTTTTATGGAAAATTCGGACCTTTCGAAAGAGAGATTGTCGGATTACTGTTTCTTTGGATCTGCTCTCCATGGATCACCATGGCCCATAGCGCCGGATGTAGCGAAAACAAGTTCATTCACCATCTCAACTATTATTTTCCCATTTAATATTCCAAAAATATCCGGAAATATCCGGGGAACACGGCGGATACTTTCCTTTATCCTGAATGATATTAATAAAAATGAAAAATGACCTGAGATGGCGGAGGGGCGGAGGTTCTAGGGCCTACAGGCGTGGAGGTGAGGAACAGTAACACAAGAGTCGTAGATTATCCAAAATCTAGACAGTATTTCAATAATTAAAAGTTCTCGCACAGGTCAAATGCGGCGGACCCATAACGGAGGCATATACCGTAAAGTCTCTAATAGAAGGGCACCCCAAACGCTACCGGAGAATCAATACATCTAGAGATTGATAAGAGGTATCAAAAAGTTGTCAGCAGCAAACTTGTAGATCATAACTAGGACTACAAGTTAGCTGTTGGAAACTTTTTGATATCTCTCATCAATCTCGAGATGTATTGATTCTCCGGCAGCGTTTGGGGTGCCTTTCTATTAGAGACTTTACGGAACATATACAGGAGGCATGCCTAGCGCGCATCTAAATATTATAGTATACAGTATACTGTATACTGAAGGCACAGCGCGCCCATATTGTAGGCATATACCACCCATTATGAACCCGTCGCTTCCCGTGGACCCATACCCTGCCCATAGTTAAGCATATATGCTTCCTTGATGGGTCCGCCGCATTTCACCTGTGCGTCAGGAGGGGAAATACAAAGATTAATATCTTCTCACTCCAGTTTCAGCCTCTGTATCTGACTTCTCGAAACTGCTTTCTGCGACTGCCCAGTGCATAGAGCGCCAATTTCTAAATCTTGTTATCAGAAGTCATGATTGTTCGACTACAGTAACAGTTTCTCAAAATTCAGTTTGAAACGCATATTTTGAATTCGCCCGCGAAAAATGAAAATTCAAATTAGGTTTTCCTCAGCACCCCGTGTCTTTGTAATGGGTTGCTGTAAGGAGTTACAGTATTGACAGCTGAATCACGAGTTGCCAACTTTGATTTCAAATTATGGGACCCGAATTGAGTGATTCAACGTTTATAACCAAGTCTTTTTCATTGCGTTCTCACTCAGTTGAATCAGGTACGAACAATGAATTAATAGATAAATTATTTATGCTTTCGAGTTAGAGAATGTCGTGGAAAGATATTTAAGTAGCAAGAATGTACAAAATCACAATATGTGTAGGTAAAAGCTCTCACAACCGGAAGATGGCAAATCTCAAAATGGGAAAGAAGCACCGCATGCGGTTACAGGAAGATTCTGGCAACAGCTTCTCGTGCATACGGAATGTAAGACAGGGAGTACCATGCCATAGCAATATACTGGCCAGCAGTACAAATGATAGCGAGTAGAGAATTTTTGAGAACGAGACCGCAGAAGAGAGTGAGAGCGATCATGAGAATGTACATGGAAGAAGCGATCCAGCGACTTTTATCGAACATCTTTTTGATTTGCCCAATCGGTCCCATCAGACAACATGTGCTGGACAACGACAAGAGGGCACTGATCGACGTCATTATACAGAAGCCGGTGATTTTGGTGAGAAGCAGCAGGTAGCTTCCCTGGAAAACTTTGTTTGTAACAAAATGGAAATGTAAAGAACTTACACAAAAGCTGGCGATTATCGATAGAATGAAGAGACCGATGAAAGACTGTACTCGGAGCTCCCACGACATACCAGTCGTTACAGTCTGTAACAGTCAACGTTATAGAGCAATTCTCACGGAGCTCTCTCGCCGGTTGCTGCTCCGCTTGCTCTTGTACTCTTGGACCGTTGAGCGTGTTCGGGTTATCCGGATCATTGTTCCGATGAACACTGCCGAACATACCTGAAAATTTGCTTTGTTTACAACCGGTTTGAAATAGAATTCAAGTGAATATTGAATTTTTCTCGAGAAGCCGCATCGGCGCCAGCAAATGTGTGATGGCGCGCGTGCCGTGCGACTGGCGCATTTTCCTCGGCTATTTTGATCACTGAACACGTTGTTTCCCCAATTTCCTGCTTTTTTCGTTCAATTCGGTCGATAATCATTTGTTTTTAATTGTATCGTGTTCTATAGCGTCATGTTCATCTGTATACTTTCCCATGCCTCATTCTGGCGAATCTAAACTTTATTTTTATGGTTCAAACTGCTATCATTCCAGATAAGTCGACAGCCATGCCTCCGAAGCAAGCACCTAGTAAAAAAACCGAAAACAAACGGAAGGAGAAGGTGATTGAGGATAAGACTTTCGGTCTCAAGAATAAAAAAGGAAACAAGAACCAAAAGTTTGTGCAGCAAATAGAAAATCAGGTGAGATTTGTTCAAGTACCATTCGAGGTTATTTTGTTCTTACTGTTAGGTGCGTAACAATAACACTCGTATGGACCTTGTCCGACAGCAAGAAGCTGCGAAAAAGAAAGAGAAAGACGATCTTCTTGATATCGGAAAACTTCTGAAACCTGTGGAGCAGAAAGTGGCGAAAGGTTCGTATTTGCAAATACTGGTTTCAATGAATTCATTTCGTTTCAGACGTTGATCCGAAGTCGCTTCTTTGTGTTTTCTTCAAGCAAGGGCTTTGCGGGAAAGGAGCCAAGTGCAAATTCAGTCACGATCTGGCAGTGGCTCAAAAGACAGCAAAGAAGAACATCTACTCGGACAGCAGAGAAGTTGACAAGGATGGTGAGCCACTGGCACCAAAGTTATTCAAACGGTAAACATTTTTCAGAGACCAATGAGAACTGGGATCAAGATAAGCTCAATGAAGTTGTGAACAAGAAGAATAAGGGAGGACACATAATCGATATTGTCAGATTCTGTTCAACTAATATTTCTAATCCTGACTAGTTTGCAGGTCTGCAAGTACTTTTTGGACGCCGTCGAACACAACAAATACGGATGGTTCTGGGAGTGCCCTAATGGTGGAGATAAGTGCCAGTATCGCCATTGCTTGCCAGAAGGATTCGTTCTGAAAAAAGATAAAAAAGCTATGGAACAGCAAAAAGAGGAAGAGATTAGTATCGAAGAGCTAGTAGAAAAAGAGGTTCCCTCGTTTAATTGAAAATGGAAAATTTTAGTGTTTGCTTCCAGAGAGCCGCTCTCAACTCGAAGGATTTGACGAAGTTAACTTTGCAATCCTTCATTTCTTGGAAGAAAAAGAAACTGAGAGAGAAGAAGGAAAAGGAGGAGGCCGAGTTGAAAGCAAAGAAAGAAAAAATCAAGTCTGGAAAACACGTGAGATCTTTTGAATCATTGGAAAAAAAATTTATGATTAAAGAACGGAATGTCCGGACGCGATCTCTTCTTGTTTGATGCAAACCTCATCAACAACGACGATGACGAAGCCGGTGATATCGAGATGGAGAAGGAGGAAGTCGATGTTTGTTATTTTATTTATTTGTTTCCTTTCTACACAAATATCTGATTCTCTTCAATTCAGGAAAACGAAAAAGTTTTCGAAATCGACGCCAACTTCTTCAAGTTTGATGGAATGGACGATGAATTGACCAATCAAATGAATAACTCTTCTACCGCGGTTCAGTCTACTGCTGGAGGTAATTTTTATTGATATATTTTTTTCGTGAAATTTATTGGGAGCTTGAACGTACATTCAGCGATTTTCCGTTTTTTGTCAGCGTTTCCCACGCGTTCTATGTATCAATCTTCGATGTAGCAGACCAGCCGGCTGTCAATTCTTTCCTTATCAAACACTGTACAGCTTTCAAACGCACCTTGAAAGAAATCGATTTTCTCGCACGAGGAGCTAGGCTCTTTTTGTTCTGCGCCTCTTTTTCCACGCGCTCTCTCAAAAACTAATTTAACAAATTGCAGCGATGGCGAAGATGGACATCAACGAGGACTTGTTCGACATCGACGAAGACGTTGAGAATCTAGATTCGGACGAAGACTAATACTCCATTCAGCTGCTTCTTTTCTATTTTTCTGTTGTTTTCTATCCTCTATCTACTCTTATTCTTGTTTGTCCAACTAACCGGTAGTCTGCTTCTTCTTACAAAGCGACTATTATCTTCCCGGCTTTTTTCATGTGGTGTCCGTTATATGAATTTTCTACTTTTACTAATATTTTCTAATCAATCGTAGCAGTTTTGAACGCATTCATTATCTCCTCTTGAATAATTCGAAATCAATGTATCCTCTTTCGTTCAGATGACGACGCGTGCGGTTAGTCTCCTCTCGAAGTGCGGAGCCAGATTTTCTCAACAAATCCGTGGAAAGGCTCACTTCACTTTCCAGCCGTCCACGGTCCTCCCGGCCGGCCTTGAGAGTTCCGAGAAGACCAAAATGAACTTGATGCAATCTGTTAACGAGGCCATGCGTATCGCCATGGAGACTGATGACTCTGCGGTTCTCTTCGGAGAAGACGTTGCATTCGGAGGAGTTTTCCGATGCAGCTTGGATCTCCAGCAGAAGTTCGGAAAGGACCGTGTTTTCAACACACCCCTTTGCGAACAAGGTATTGCTGGATTCGGAATCGGAGTCGCTGCCGCCGGAGCCACCGCTATCGCTGAAATTCAGTTCGGTGACTACATCTTCCCAGCTTACGACCAAGTTAGAAATAATCGAATAGTCGATAGAAAATGTGTTTTTTTTCAGTTGGTTAACGAGGCAGCCAAGTTCAGATATCGTTCCGGAAATCAGTTCAACTGCGGAAAGCTTACCGTTCGCACAACCTGGGGAGCCGTCGGACACGGAGCCCTCTACCATTCGCAAAGTCCAGAAGCCAACTTCACTCACACTCCAGGCCTCAAGGTATGAAAGGTCTCACCTCAGCTTGCCAATGATACCATTCATCCAGCTCGTCGTACCGCGTGGGCCCATTCAAGCTAAGGGACTTCTTCTCTCGTGTATCCGTGACCCGAACCCTTGCATTTTCTTCGAGCCAAAGATCCTTTATCGTTTGGCCGCTGAAGATGTTCCCACCGGAGATTATGTGATTCCGCTCGGTAAAGCAGACACTGTTCGTTCCGGAAAGGATTTGACCATCGTCGCATGGGGTACCCAAGTGCACGTAGCTTTGGAGGCTGCGCAGCTCGCCAAAGAGAAGCTGAGCGTTGACGTCGAAGTGATCGATCTGCAGACGATCCAGCCATGGGATGAGGATCATGTTGTTGAGGCAAGCGCTCCGCAAAGGCTTCTTTCTAAAATTCGTGAATAGTTTTCAGAGTGTCCAAAAAACCGGAAGATTAATTGTCACTCATGAAGCACCTATCTCATCTGGATTCGGAGCGGAAATTGCTTCAACTGTCCAGGTAAAGAAAAAATAAGTTTCAGCTGTTCAATTTTGCAACTTTTAGAAGCGCTGCTTCCTCAACCTGGAAGCTCCAATCGAACGAGTCGCCGGTTTCGATACTCCGTTCCCGCATGTGCATGAACCATTCTACTTGCCAACCGTACACCGAGTCTTCGACGCCATCAAGAAATCAATTTCCTACTAGACCGCTGTTCCGAACTATGAGTTGATTCGTGTAGATTTGATGTAGTGGAGAATATCTTATGTACTTTTTTCATGTCCTATGGTGCCATCTGCATTTTCAACCACGCCTTCTGGTCCTTCTTCCAAAATTCGACAGGATTGTTGGCATTTGATGTCGTACATTCCTTTTATCAACACACCCGTTCACAATTTTAAAATTCAGTGTGCTATAGTTCTGTCTGCCTATTTAGCGAACGTTTCATCGAGTGTCTCTTATTTCTATAATCGAACATGAAAATATCCTAGAAATGTATTTTCCAAAACTGTTGACTTTTCAAAAAGTACTTCTAGCGCCCTTTCGCTTCTCACATAGCAATTGCAGATCTCTTCTTTATATCGGTATATCAAGAAAGTAAGTAGATATGTGCCTAGAATCATCAAACCACCTCATTTACAGTATGCATCCTGTCATATCCACGTGCCTTCTACTCGCCGTTTCCGCTGCTGCCATGCTGCCAGCCTTCCCGATACTCATCTTCCTGCAAAACTACTTTCCTGAATTGCCTTCGTTCTACTCTATCGACAACGTTTTCCTCTACGTTGCTCAGGTTATTTTTTCTCGTCTTCTTCTCCCACAATCGTTTTTTTCAGTCTGTTGTCATACTCATCGCCGGAGTCGTCTCAATGTGTGTATACTCGGACGTCGCTTGCCCCTTAGCTATCAAAGGATACGCTTTTGTCTTTTCGAGAATGTAACTTTGTAAATATGCCATATTTTGAATGAACTGATTGAATTGGAAAGAAGATAACTTGGCAAATAATAATCGTCCTACCGATAGTCCATTTCTTAACATGTAATCAGTTTCCGCGTTATTAACTTTCGTGGGATTACAGAAGTATTCAATTGTTGATTGGAGATGACTACGGAAGACACGATTTTCAAGTTCAACGGAGGGTATGTGAATCGCAATCGAGCAATGTTAACTTCACTTCTTAGAGTTATTTTATTGGGAACTTGTTGATTTCTATTACATTTTCCCAACACGCATGTGCATGATAAATGGAAAAAATGATCACCTTGAACACACATGAAAAAGTTAAGATACATACTGCTGAAAGACTTGGAAGCTCTCGATGCGCAGGGCATCATCGGCTCAGATGAAAAGATCTACATCGCCGATCACCTAGATGCATTCTTTCTCCGCATCGATCTGAGTACCGTCTGCTCTGTTCCATCCTTCCTATCGTATCGTTTTAGAAACTTTGAGAAGGCTTTATGGCGACGAGAAACCTTTCCGGAGAGAGTTGAGGGCGGACTGGCAACAGAGGGTGGAGGGTCCTTCGAACGGACTCGGTGTTTCGAATACAGATGTTCCGTCCGCGTCTGAGAGCCAGTCGAACGAGACGAAGCAGCCGGAACAGCCCATCTCTTCTGAAGTCGTCAACGGGGAGTTGCTCGTCTACGTCGATTATCCGTTGTTCCACGTGGAAACCTTTCCCGAAGGCGAAAGTATTACAGGTCGGTTCGTGTCCTTCCGTCGCTCTCTGACTCGTTTTGTTTCAGGAGAGCTAGTTTTGAAAGAAATGGAAAAACTGAAAGCAATGATACCATTGGAAAACTTCAGTTCTCTGGAAAAAATAAGGTTCTCATGGCTGTGCAGACAGAATGAGCGTGTCGTAAGAGCATCGCTCGTCTTATTGAACTTCCGAAGTTTTTTTCAGGCCATCTGTCGACTCTGCGGCTTCACACCATACAGTGCACATTTATTTTTTAAGCATTTATTCAGTTATAAGCACTGTCAACGACTATCGAAGAGTTTTGTGCCCAAAAGTGATTTCGCTTACTGGGAAGCGAAATTCGCGGAAACTCCAGAAGAGCCGATTCAGCGTTTCAACGTTGCAAACGCTACAGAAAGCTCGGTAGATCAGACTAATGTCGAAAAATCTCTCGAAGATTCGGCGAAGAAAAGTGAGCCGCGATTCAAATGATCCGGTAATCAACCAGTATTCAGATCAACAAGACATCGAAAGGATCCCACTTCTCGCCGGGACTCCTCAGAGCTCGATTCTTTTAACTGAGTCACAGCTCGGTTTGCTCTCGGAGCTCTACAGTAGGATGGATACCAACTACTTCGGAAACAAAGGAAGTTACTGGGTTCAATTTCTCAACTCGATTCAGAAACCAGTTAATACACGGACAGCATTCAAAAATAATGGTTTGAATTCAGAATTTCTGCGACATTTGCCACGTTCAAATTCACAATACACCGTGCGAAATCGCGAAACATATTCTCACGGGAGAGCACTTGGAACACTTGAAAAGCGTGAAATGTGCGCGTGGCGAGTACAATTTTTGGATTAATCTGATGAGAATCCAGTTGAACGCCAAGGAAACTCCGATGGCTACTATCACGAGAATCTTCAAAAACAGAAGTGTGTTATATCCGATGAGAGGCCAATCGAAACTAAATTTCCAGATAACTGTCAGATCAACCTCATCGACTTCAAACTCGAAAGTGATATTCTAGAAGGTGATTTGACCATTGCATTATTATATCGAAAAACTCTGACTTCCAGAGTCCGTCCGAAGAGAAAAACTGGATGCCCTCCGGAAACTGTGGGCGAGCGTTCCACGGAAAACGTTAAGCACGATAAAACTCAATTTGCCATTCGATAACAACCCGAACGCCACGTGCTACGCGTGCGATCTTCCGAAGCTACGCTTCCCGACGAGAGAAGCTTTCATCGAACACATTCTCACGGAGAAGCACGTCAAATTTGTATGTTGATTGCCTTTGAAGTGTTAACGGAGCATCGAATTTCAGCTTCTCACGTTCGGTTTCTCGGATGTCGCGTGGAATTCCGTGATGACTCTGTTCCGAAAATGCATTGAAACAGCCGGGAAACAATCAGCGAAAGAATTGAGGAAATCTGAAAAACAAAACGAAAGAAAAAGAGAAACAATCGCTGCGGGAGTGGTTCAAGTCGAAATTGTTCCGGTGAACAGCGAAAGAGTGCCTCTGCTGGATTTCCCGCCACATTCCGCTCAACTTTTCATACGTAATAGATCATTTGCAATCACTTCTTCTTATTTATTATGTCATTGCGTTTTCAGAGAGGGACTTCATGACGGCTTTGAAAAAGATCAGGAAGATCGTAGACGAGCGTGGAAAGAAACTAGAGAACGATTTGTTGATAAAAGTAAGTTTGCGATAGGGAAGGAAGAAGAGTGGAAACGTTCAGAGTGTTGACTGGCAATGTGCATACTGTTCCACCGAGAAGAAACCAGTAGTGCTGACCACTGAGCTACAAGCGATCAGACACATTCTCAATCAGAGGCACAAAGAGAAGGTGGGCGAAGAAGTTTCCACTTTATTCAACCCTCAGAGCTCTCAGATGAGGTTCCGGTCGTCGTCGGCCGATATATCGTTCTGGGTGAATCGTTTAACAAGGCCTGCAGCTGTCGGCAAGACAAGAATCCCCGCAATCTCAAATATAGGTGTTACGTTTCAGAAGTTCCCACAAAACCAGAAACGTCAGTCGAAGAACCGGAAAGGAAACCATCGGAACAGAAGATTGATGCGGAGCAATTGCCAATTTTTCCGAAGGCAATTGGGAGTATGCGAAAATGAGTAATAGTAGTAGATGGAAGTGAACGTCTTCAGACAATCCACGCGTCGCAATGCTGGATGCTCCTCCTTCTGGCCAACCGACACTTGCTCGTGAGAGCCAACTTTTTCGGTTTCACTCGTCATCCACTTTTTTTTTCAGAAAACAGCTTCGTCAAAGAGTTACAAAACATTCATCTACTTTTCCAAAATAGCGGGGAAAATTTTACAGATTTTATTAGTAAAATGGTGATTTTTCATCTATTTTGCAATGAGTTCCGCTGCGTTTCTCTTTCAGGAGATGTGCAGCGAGTAGGAAAAAAATATACCGGCGTTCTTTTCGAACAATTTGAAAATTTACTTTGACAAACATATTGAGTTCTCTACCGAATTGGAAAGTTTGAAATCTGTCGTCGCGTTTTAGAGCTCTCTAGACTCTTTTCCTACTCGCTGATTTCCTACTCGCTGCACATCTCCTCTTTCAGAGTGTCGACTGGAAGTGTGCTTTCTGTGAGAGATATGGACAACAGGTTACGATAAAGAACCAATACGAAGCACTCTCGCACATCTTAACAGAAGAACATCGATTGAAGGTTGCAGATAAATCGAGTTCGTTCGAATGAAACGACAGCTTTCAGATAGTCACCACAGTTCAAGAAGATCTTGATTATTGGAAAGATTGGATCAACAGAACGAACGAAGACATTGCCATTCGTAAGCTAAACTCAATCATCGTCCTTTCCATGGTACAAACTTTTCAGAGGCGGAGAACAAACGAAAAGGCATCCGCCAGAGACCAACAAGTCGTTTTCCTCGACGCGCTCTCCTAGATATTTGTTGTTTCAGATACGCCACGTGTCGAACTGCTTGATGTGCCGAGCCAAAATCAGAGCATTCTCACCCGTAAGTCTCCAATTCAGAAACGAGGCAATTTTGGTGAATTTAAGAACAACATTGCGCAACGAAATACTACACAATGAGAGATAAATTTCGGGAGCTCGATTCTAGTCTGTTCCAGCAGAAGATGCCCGTTTCGAAATGCTTCCATTGTGAGGGTTCGAGAGAAATGGCGACAACGTGGGAAGTGTTGGATCATGTTTTCAATGAGAAACACATCAAAAGCGTAAGTCAAAACGGATGATTGTATTGCAATCAGTTCATAACACACAGATCATGCACGTTATGAGTATCAGTGATTTCGAGCACTGGGAAAGAATTCTTTCGGCAGCTGCAGCTAAACACTCTGCGCCTGAAGTGATTCCCACTGTCCCCACACCAGCAGCATCACAACAAACAATTGATAATACAGAAGTAACCGCCAGTAGACAAGGTAACCATTCTTTAGCATTAAAATTATTGAAGTGACTTTCGAGAGAAATTTGAAAGAAATGGTTTACAGTTCGTATCGAACTCTTCAATTTTCTTTCAGAGCCGCTTATTCCAACTGTCAGAGCCGTCGTTTCATCAATACCCCAGCCGAGAGAAGTTGAAACACCTCAAGAACCTCCGACGTAAATTACCCAAAAGTTGCTCCAAGGATGCACTTCTTTCCAGCGATCCACTTCAACGACCAGACACTCCGGTGCCAGTTGCTCCTATCCCTCGGCCGTGCCGTCTTCCGCTGTTCTCGAAGTGGACAACGAGTGGCGCCGAGTGTCCAGGGCCAACAGTCGCTCAAATCAGAATCGCCGAGTCCAAGAACACCGTCTGGACAGAAAGCTTGTCAAGAAAGTGCTTCGCCAACCCAGTGAGCACTCAGAACTCTCGGAAACACCACTTGATACTTCTTACAGACGATTTGTGGTGTCTGTAACATTGAAATGACGCTGTGGACACTCGATCAAGTTCTCAGTCACGCGTTCTCGCCTCAACATCTGCGAAAAATTTACGCAACGGGAATAAAAATCACCTGTTCGGACTACAAGTATTGGTTAGATCGAATGAATCTCCGATCGACAGCAGCAATCACCATCGGCCCGGAATGCAACGTTCATATAGACGTGAAACAACGGAGGCTCGGTGTGAAAGAAAATCCATTCCAGTCATTCGATGTTACTCGTTGGTTTTCGATGGTTTTTCCAGCCAACACTGTCCGATTTCAGCTGTCGTAACGTTAACACCTGAACAAACGCAGCTTCTGGACAACTTCAACGTCAATAAACTGGATCAGAAGACGAAAGAAAAGCTTCTACAAGAGGTTAACCCACCTCGATTCCTCCGTATTCATTTCCTATTTCAGTATGGAATGTGCCACGAATGCAATGTCTGGATACCGTATCCAGAGAAAATCATTCCTCATTTCGTGTCTACTGTTCATTTCCACAAGGTAAACAAACCGTTTGATAGAGGAAATACTTGGAATTCCAGATGAGAATCTCCGGAAGAATGGTTCGAATGGGCGATATCAACCCGCTCCTTGAGTACGCGAAGATGTCTTCCGCAAGAATGTTTGTTTCTGAAACACGTATTCCTCATCCAAATGTCACTTTTCAGGTGTATCATAATGTGAATAAATGCAGCTGGGACTGTAGAAAAGCGAATTTTTCACAAGGGTTTAGTCATGTATTGGTATCCAATAAAGAGTTTTTACACGCGTGTTCCGTCGTTTCTCTGCCCGCTTCCCGGATCGGTTTGCACTAGAGACGGGATGAAGATGATCGCAAAAGTTCAGCAAGAAATTGCGAACAAGTCTGACGAGATACGGACGGGTTTCTTTCGCCAAAGGGCAAATTTGTAGACGACACCGTTTGTGATGTGAGTGTTATCAGTCGACGGACGAGACGTGCGGGATATCCGAAAGCTGCGTGTCTTTGCGGTTGTTCACAGTAGACGGTGGATATTCTGGAGAAGACTATGGCACTTTGGATGGATAAAGATCGGATGAAGACCTCTCTTGCCCTCAATCTAAACTCAAACGATGTCTATCGGCTCTACCGTAATCGTCCGTTCCGTAAACGGTTTGTTTCGATCCGATCCGGGTGGTCATCTATCGCGAGGAACACCTGTGGAATGCCGATCTTTGTGATGCAGAACCGGGTCGATTACGAGCGATAAAGCCGTCGAAAAAAATCGAGTTTTTCTCGACAAAACGCGCAGGGAGGACCCCTCTCTTGTGATAATGGCAGCGAAAGTGGCGGCATCCGGGAACTCTTCTCCCCCTCCTGCGGCTGCTGCCACCCACCACGTCACCGTTCTCCCCCCTCCATATCGCAACGTAAAAGGCTAGACACACCGTTTCCCCCCATCCAACTGGTTGCTTTCTCCTGAAACGTGCTAACTGATAGCGGGTCTGCGTGTCTCCATCTTGCGCGTTCTCTCACTGTCATGCTACTATTTGGTTCTGTCTCCTTACTATCAGCGGCGCGCAGTAATGCCGTCGCCGTCACTTTCGCTGTTTCGGCAGCAGTGAAACGGTGTATGACCCCTTTGCTTTCGTTCGTTCCGTCTGTCTTTTGTCGCCGAGGGCTCCCACATTCCAGTTAGTCAGCGGGTTTACAGCACAAGCGGCACAACAACGAAACGACACAAAAAAAAGGTTGATGTATGAGTGGAGGATGAAGCGGCAACAGCGAGGCAGGCTTGCTTCCCGTCAAACTTTTTTTTGGAGGGATGATCAGTCGTTTCGTCTTCTTCTTCTTCTTCTTCAGCGGCGCCAATTGTCGAAGCGAAACGAAACGATTGCATAACAACTGAGAGAGAGAGAGAGACTCGTCGGAAGCGGCTGAAAAAAGTGGTCGGAGGACGAGTGGGCACACATGCCATTCGGATGCCCCATTCGGCGGTCTGGCATGAAACGGCGAAAAAAGAAGAAGCCGATGGAGAAGAGAAGCAGTTTGCGGTGGGATGTGATCACGAACACAAGGCAGCTATCGGGTGATCATCAGCCACCGACGGATCGTTTCTCATGCATCACAGGGAGCCCATCATCCCGGTTTCTGCTCTTTCCCGTCACAAGGGACCGAAGGTGTTATGTCGTGATTCTCTCTCTCGGAATCATCGCACGTGTGTCCCCTTATGTTTTTCTTGTCTAAGAGTTCATCCGTTTTTTGTTTCAATCCGCCGCTGCTCACTGAACTTGCACTTGTTGCCCAAAAATACGCCTCCGCTAGACGACGTGATTCATCTGCCAACGACGCCACGATCGTATAATCAAATAGTGTGGGGCACACGAGGGCGCGCTCATTACGGAGGCGCTGATGACGTCGCCAGACGGGCATGTGCCACGTCGAATGACCCCACTGAAATCCCCCCGGTCGCTTCTCTTCTCGAGTATAGTTGTGGTGGTGTCCATTCGTCGTGCCCTCTCAACGGAAATGAGTCCGCGAGAGGCATTTGCGGAGATGTGGACGACCAAGAAAACAACGCGAGGAGAAGAAGAAACTTCGTTCTCAACGCGGTTTGCCCGCGAAAAAACCAATTTCTCAAAAGGACACTATACACTTGTGCAGCGCAGTATAGCGGAGCCCGTTTGGAGCAGGATTTGCGCCCGACGACGGCAGAATTTAATTAAACTTTCGCATAGTGCACTCTTGCGAAAAGTGTACATGTTTTCGTGTTTAGTAAACAACCCGATTACGTGCTCACTGGGCTCGTGACGAGATCGGAGAAAGGTCGAAGGATCCTTCCGGCGGCGGCTCTTTCCGTCGCAAATGTCATCATCGCGTTGCTCCCCCATTCGTTTTCAGACTTCTGATCCTTGTCCTTATGGTGAGTAAGAGGTCAGTTGTTTATGGTGTCGGGCACAATTTGCATTCTAATAACTCTAAATTGGGTTTCGTTTCTGCAACGGACGGCGGCTGTAAAAGTGCATTGCAATGGAGATGTGATCAACATCATAATACACGAGTCTCTGATGGCCGTGCAAGATAACCGCGCGGATCGTTATCGATAACAAAGGGAGGCAACCGATAGCATCTACGGACCATGTGAAGGGCATGCGGAGCCGTGACCTTTTAAGAAATGAGTGCGCGAGACACTTGCAGTCAACAACGTACTACTATTTCGAGAGACACGAATTAGGCCCACTTCGGAGTATGTTCAAGAGTGACGTTTCCCCCCTAAATGTTTGGCTTCTTGCACTTTTTTTCCGGTGAAATCATCTGTTTTTTTTTTCGAAGACTGTGGGCGTAAATAATATGTAAACATTATTTTATATGACACGTATTCTAATCAAACCGATGGACACCAATAGTCAGAATGCAGATGTTTCTATTTGTTTATCTCTCGTTTATCTCAGCGTCAACTGACTCCAAATTCCTCCTAATCTAAGTACCGGCTAAAACGGCACAAATCTTTTTCTGTATTTCGTTTTGCATTCCCCCATTGGTGTTATCCAAATGAAGATGACCGAACAGGAACATCAGGGAAGAAGAAGAAGGAAAAGAAGAAGACGTCGTCGGTCGGCGGCCAAGTGAGGTTTGAGCCGCTTAAATCCAGTGGTAAGAGGAGGACTACACTCCGAAAAGGAGATTTGCGTGCAAGTTACCTGCCCGGCACACTGTTGAAAAAGAGGCTTATCTTCACATCAGAACCCCTCTTATTCACCCTTTTCGAAAATCCATCCACAGCTGGAAATAGGTGGAGATCACACCCGAGACCAATTCATCTGGAAACAACCAAACCCGAAGGCCAAACAATGGATGCTTAAAATAGGTGGTGGTGGGGTGTTGTTGGGGAGAGGGGGGTGTCTTCGTAATTGTCATTCGCCTCACCGAATAGCGCCCTTCGCTTTCTCCCCCTACCGTACTCATTGGTGCCGGGCGGCGACCCGTTTTTTCGGTGGCACCGGGCGACCGTGTCATCTTTCGCCCTCCCTCCCCCTCTCGCGATTTCGATTTCATCCTTGGCACCGTGCCACCGACTGGTGCGCATTTGCCCTTGACGTGGCAGTGAGCGTGTGTTGCCGAATGACACTCGAAGGTTGCATCGCCTTGAGTAGCCGTCGTCGTGTTTGTGTTCGTCTCTCCCCCTTTTTTCTTCGATGGCGACCAAATCGGTGTGTGTGTGTGTGTCCTTTCCCGCAGGCACGGCGACACCGAAGATTCGCGAAGAGGCATACGGTACGTACCCGGTGGGGTGGCCCTCCGGGAAACAGGGCACTGACCTAGTGCTGGCAAGAGGTCTCGAGAGTGATGCAAAAAACAAAGAGAGAGAGAGAGACAGTCGTCGTTTTGTGCGTACGCATTCGTAAACAACTCCTCCAAGCAGCCTGATGCTCCTCCTCCTCTTCCTGCCCACGAGACACACGAAGAGAGCATCAGCAGCTTATCACCGGGACAGTTTCACTTTCTCGCAGCGTCCGTCGCCAACCACTTTCGCCTCCCGGCTAACGGCCACTTTCACTCTTGCGGAAAGTGCATTCGTTGTCGTCTCTTTTACCCCCAAACAGTTGCCTTATCTGCGTCGACGGGTTGATGATTGGCCTGTTTTGACATTTGCCACAAACACCTACTATCTCTCTCCCATCACTATCATTTGCCTGCTGATCATTTTGCTTCCTTGACGTGGCAACCCTTCTTCTTTTTCTTCTTCCTTCTTGTCTCCTCCTACTCCCCCCTCAATCCCATCGCCACCTCCTTCATCCGTAAGCCCCGAACGTGTCTGCGTGTCTCCGTCTCGTTCGTTCTCCCGTTCGTCCCGCCCCCTTTCTGCTGCCGTAGAATAGAGGGGGCGTGGCCAAGAGGGGCATGTCCTCTGTGTCTGATCCTCAGCCAACCATCCACATAATCATTCGAACTCAGATTCGTCCTACGAAGCAGTGAGCGCAATGAAGCTCTTCCTCCTCTGCCTCATCGCCCTCTCCCTCTTCTCCGTCGCCTTCGCGAGACCACAGTACAGAGGTAAGTGGCTTTCTTTCATCGAGCCGGTTCTTCCAGTACCGCCCATTCTTTTCAGACATCGACTATAAACTATATGGCGAAGATTCAGATCGCGGAGTCGCTGTCGACGTGATATACGAGGTGGTGACCGACGAGCCTCCAGATTCCAAGCACCACCACCACCACCATCACAAGAAGATGGCCAAGACCAACCGCCTCGACAGACTGAAGAGATACCTGCACAACTTGTGAGAAAGACGCCCAGTGTCTGCATATACCAGCTTTCCCGCATCGTCATAATCAGTGTCTTCCCCCTCAGTCCGTCTTTCGTCCCCCCAAACCCGCGGTTTCCAGGATCTCACCCCGCTCTCCGCACCCCCAAAACCACCAATCCCCCCACTTTCTTTTGCTTCTCGCTACAAATAATCGGTGTCATTAACCCCTGGACCCTTTCAAATGAATCTATCATCCAAACGAACCGATCCCCCATAGATCCTATTTGCTCATTACCCCCCCCCCCTCGTTATTCCCCTTCCCGCAATATCTATCTCCAAATGAGTTCTGTTTTCTTCTCCTCCTTCCATTTTTTTTCATTTTGTCTACCAGCAGATCTCTGTTAATAAACGATCATTTACTCGAGACAACTTGACAAATATTTCGCAAACGAGTAAAAGTACAAAGGAGAGGAGGGCAGCGCGTGAGTAAGCGGCGACCTTGGACGGCTACTTGGGAAATACTATATCGGTTATAATAGTAACCAAAACATCTCCACCTGCTGTCCGTCCGTCTTCCGCCGCCGTCGTGATATCATCTCCCAAGCAAGCCGATCGTCACATTCTGTCCAAAACAACGGCGGCGAGAGCTAAAAGTGCACACAGCTGTCTATAAGCTGCTGTTCTGAATGTTCTAACGGATCACATCAGAACCTTGTCAGCTGGAAAACATTGTTCCGAATGGACTCCAGAGACGCGGGCGCTTCGTTGTGGCCCGCTCTGTCATCCTCCGTGTGTGCTCTTTTTTCGGTTTGATCCGAACGAAACGACGCGATTACTAAAAACAATCATCGAGAGTGGCGGGGTTCATTTACTTTTTGGATGTTTCATTTGCGATTTATCCCCCCCCCCCCCCCCACGGATTGGAACTTCCACGGCCGCGAGTAATCTCGAAATCTCCCTAATCTGAAGTCGTCAGTGCTCAACGAGCTCAACCCCAAAAACGGCATCTTGCGTTCGGGAACTCATCGACGAGGCTCCATCGTCATCGAGTGGACGGAGAGAGCTGATACCCGGTTCATTTGAATCGCTTCCTTGTTTGGCACACTGCCAGATCGTTATCACCGACGTGAGAGAGGGAGTACGTAAAAGTGTTGCAATTTCATGGTTTTTTGAAGTGATAAGACAACACGACCATTCGGGCGGTTTTGGTTGTTTGACTTGAAACACACCAATTGTCACACCGGCCGATCACGCTGTGATCATTAGCAGCACGGCGATGAACGAGAGATCTATAAGTGGGGTAACTGGTTCAAAAACACGCACGTGTGTTTCGCTAAATAATCATCGTGCCCTCCAAGTGACGAATCGTCGCCTTCCGTCGGTTCCGTGGCGGCTGATTTCGATGGCGATTAGAGAGGAACTGCTTGGCACGGCGCCAGGTTTGAATTCCACCGTACCCCGCCCCGCCCCTTTACTGCCCCGGGAAGTAATCACTTGAAACCACTCTAACTATGCGACGACCAGTTCATCGAGTACAATTCGTGAACACGTGACAAGTCTTGGGGGAACAAAAGGAGCGAGAAGACGAAGACGGCGTCGCGTGGTGTGTGTGTGTGCCAAGAATAGCCGCCTTCTGACAGGACGTCACGGTCAGAAGTCGGCTCGATTTGCAGCGAAACGCGATCTGATCGGGAAGGAGAGGGACAATGGCCCTGAGCCATGATGATGCAATTGTGGAGAGATTCCATTCTCTTATCCTCTTCATCGCCATCATCGTACAGCAGCATAATCTTGATAAACTGATACGTTCAAGCGATCGGAGGTCCGATTAGGCGAGAAGTGTCGTCGACACCGCCGCCACTGTCCCCCCCCCCCTCTCTCTCACAGACTACATTCCTCGCGGAGCCTGCACTTTGCCGTATTCGGAGAGTTTGCAAAGGACACGAAATGTGATCTTTCGATGGGTGATTCTGAGAAAGGAGCGAGCGGAAGGGGCCAGTTCATCGAACATTCGCCCTTGCGACGAGTCTGCCGAAGCGGCGACGCGTGAGAAACGACCGCCACACCGGGTGGCCATGAAACTGATTTCGAAGGTAGTATGCAAACCGATGCACTTTCGATCGGCGCAACGTCTCCTCCTCCTCCCGCTGTGTGCAATTATTCACCCACCCCAAGCCTCATTAATCCCATCGCCCGCCGGGTGCCTTTCGAAAGAAACAGGTATTAGCGACGGTGACTTCCGGGCGACAAGTTCCCCTCCGCTCAAAGTGCAATTGCACTGCGCAGCTGAGGGCCGTCGGCGGACGGCCGACAGATACGAATCGTTTCGAAATTCGGTTTTCGCTGGTGTAGACGCCGCCCGGAGCGTGATTCGAATGGCATCGGAGGAGGGGCTGATAAGCTCCGGGAATGCGACACTTACTCTACGCTGGCGGCGACAATGACGTTTTACTATTAATCACAAACCATCAATTCTCCAGCTCCGGGGGTGTGTGATAGGGAAGAAACGAACTGTTTGATGGTCGATACCTGGGATTCTTCTGAATCTGGTTGAGTGATGTGGGTGTAAAAAGCAATTATTTCAAGAGAGAAGCCAAATGACCATGGGAAACTACAAAGTGTGTAACTTTGCAGATAACGAAAGAATTCCTGAGTTTGCAATTGTTCCAATTGTCACTCGAATCAGTTTTTTTCAACCATTCCCGACCAGAACACACATTATGGACTCATTCTTCGGCGAAATAACTTAATCGGCGCTATTTTTCACCGAAAAGTGAGTAACGCGATTGGGTTATACTCACCGACTTCAGTTTGACAAATCAGTGCAAATTGGATGGTCTGATTGATAAAATTCCCTGAAAAAGAATTCTGAGCAGAGTTGGATCAGATTTTCTGAAATCCCGAAGCGCCGAAAATATTAGCGGAATCGCGGAAAACAAACCACTAGAAAACGACTGTAATCTTGGGAGTTTTCCATTGAAAAACTGCTCAAAACACGGAAAAGTGTGAGAATTCCTGATGAATATCGCTCACCGGCGTCATTTTTCAGTGTCGAATATCACAGTTTATTCCCGGAAACCGGAATCTGAAATTCTGAAAAAACCGTAGTCCGGAAAAATATCCGTAATCCGGATTCCGTCCAACCTTAATTCGGAGGCTCATTTAACTTCGAAGCCATCGTTACACGAGAGACACATCGATCAGTCACTTCTTCGAAGGAAGAAAATTCAAGGCGATTCGATGAGTCATAAGGAAGTAAAGAAACCCGTTAGGTTCATTACCGAATCGTGCACACCTTCTCCTCAAAAACTACCGTAACCCGTCCGTCCTTGAGGAGGCTCAATTGCGTCATGCTTCATCTCATTCACAGTAGGTCGTTCTGCACTTTGCCTTCCTTTGTCTCTGCCATGAGTCACCAGGCAACGACCGCGCGAACTCCGTCTGGCACGGCGCCAGATTCGAAAAGATTCGAAATTGGCGCACAATTGGCGGCGGCGGCGGCGTGTTTGTCCTCCATCATGGCCATGTGTGCCCTTTCGCATGCTGACGTCACACGGAGGACATATGCGCGCCCGTCGCGGTACCAGGTTAAAAGTACAATTTATGGGTGTGGACGGATGAATGGCACGATGAACGGGCGGGGGGCGTCAGTGGGTGAGAGAAAGAGGATGGGATTAACAACTGATTTGTGCTCTGCGGAGCAATCGGATTGAGTGAAACGATTGGAGGACAGGAATAGAGCTCTCAATTGGAAGGCAATTACCACGCACCAAGTGCCGTTTTGCCGACGAATTCAAAAGTTTCTGGGTCAATCTGAAGAAAAAAAAAAGGGGGGGGGGGGGGGTTAATCAATATTTTGTTTATTGCTATAAAACGAGAGAAAACTTAGCTAGCACTGATGAAAATAATTGCTACATAATTAGTTTGAGTAGTCGAGGATATTTTACAAGGAACGAATAAATAACAGACCGGAGATTCTGCTCGGGTCACTAGGAAATTGCTGGAATTGTCGTTAGACGCTTCCGATTAGTCGTAAACAGGCGAATAGAAATAAATTAGCGATAACACTATGATTATACAAACGCACAATTGAAAACAGAGATCCACTGATTATCACAACGTCGCATGAAAACAATGGCTAGACTGTACATTGTTGGCTCATAAGTTGAACAGAATCTTGTCCATCATGTCGAGCAGAGTTGAGACACGATAATCGGCTTCGCACTGTCGAGCCGATTCTATCAGCTCCAGAAGATGTTTGATACCGATTTCGAATCTGAAAGTGGCACAAATTGGTATCCAGCTTATCCCAGTCCAGCGAAGAAAAGCTAGCAGTTTTAGGAAGCAAAGAACTTTTGATTTGGCCGAGACCATAGTTCTGTATATCAAAATATTCACCTCTTCTCGACTAGTGCATGTAGTTTTTGCCCAATTGCCAGCAATTGATCCTCGGTGAAAATTTCGCCTTCTCTGATAACATTCATCATCTCGTTGACCTTTGATAGCTTCGGAATATCGATAACATCGCCGAAAACATCCATGAGACCCATATCTCTCAAGAATGAACGATCCGAAGAGGTTGCAAGTACGAGGAGACGATGTCCTGCTGGTGGAGGAGCATTTAGGAGCACAAGAAGAGCTTGGATGACCAGGTTCGAGTATCTCGGACCAACCGGGTGATAATCTAAGAATGTTCGTAATTGGTGATGTTTCTCGGAAGATTCTTACCTATCAGTCTCTCCAAATTGTCAATAAGAAGAACACTCAATTTCGAGCGTTTTGCGTCTTCGAATGCTTTCTTAAGAGCCATGCATTTAGCAGACTCGGAGAATCCGACGGTGTCTTCCGGGGAAACGACTTTGACAAACGGGAAATCTGAACTCTTGGCGATTTGAGCAGCTAACGAGGTTTTTCCTGTCTTGGGAGCTCCTGAATTTCGTGAAAATTAGTGTTGTCGCTTGACTGAAAACATTACCAGCAAGAACAGCAGTTCGGAAACCGCGATTCTCCGGATTCATCACTGTAGCTGCCAGAAGGGCTCCAGCGTCGAGAATCTTGGTCACTTCCGGACCCCACAGGGTGATACCACGACCAAGGAACTTGTTTAAAGACTCGTCAGAACGTCCAAATGCCTCAAACAGAACATTATTTTACACGGCAATGACATTTCTGGGCATACCGGTTTCACATCGTTCTCCAAAGCGTAATCGAAATCACCAGAATTGATGGCCAGCTTCTCAATGGCATCGGGATCAGCTTGTGCTTTTCCTCCAGCCTTCACCAGCCTATTCATGGCGCTCGACTGAGCTGCTCTCACGAGACCTTCCAACTCAGCACCAGAGAAGTTCTTTGTTCTCTTGGATAGATCCTCCAGATCGACCTTGGGGTCCATTTTGTTGTATTCTCGCATTCTGGCGGTGTGAATACGGAGAATCTGGAGTCTTCCAAACTCATCCGGCAGGGACACTTCCATTTGAACTTCAAGTCTTCCCGGTCTCAGAAGAGCTTCATCGATCATGTCGCGTCTGTTTGTCATTCCGATAACAAGAATGTTGTTCAACTGTTCCACACCGTCCATTTTCGACAATAACTGATTGACAACAGTGTCATGAACAGACGAACTTCCCGCCTGAAGCAAACCATCAACACAAGAATTCTATGTATTATCACTGACCATGGATCCTCTCTGCTTGCAGATGGCGTCAATCTCATCGAAAATTATAATGTGCAGTCCTGAATTTGCTCCGCACCGTCTCCATTCTTCTTCGGCGTCGGCGAACAGTTTTCTCACATTCGACTCCGACTCTCCAACATATTTGTCCAGAATCTGTGGACCGTTGACAATTTTCGGTTCTCTAGCATTCAGCATTTTTCCAATTTGTCTAGCCATAAGAGTTTTTCCGGTTCCAGGGGGTCCGTACAAAAGAATTCCTCGTACGTGCTTCATTCCTAATTGCTCAATGAACTCTGGCGGGAAAACGCGCGAAGCGAATGCACGACGGAAAATGTTTGAGAACTCTTTATCGAGACCTCCGATTCCCATCTTCTGGAAGTCCCAGTCGGGATTGATGATTGATCGGTAGGCAGCTTTTCTGGAAAATTCACAATGTACACTTTTGAACAAAAAAGAATTAAACCCTTTGCTTTTTCCGACAAGATTTAGCATGGAACCCTCTTCCTTGTCGAACACAATGACCGAATTCGGCAACAGTTCACCAGCGACGATCTCTCGTGGTTTCGATGGAGTCGTCTCTCCATCTCCAATAGCTGCTACTGCTGCTTTCGTGATATCGAATCCCTCTATAGATTTGACGACCAGGGAAAGTGTATGACTCTTGTTCTTTTCTTTGTCCTCGAAACGAAAAGCCATATGCATTCCTCTTTAAAAGTAACTATTATTCGAGTGTGGAATATGAGACTAACTTGGAGAATGCCTGTCCACCGAATTGCATCGAGAACTCTCTAGCCATCAAGTCAGCATTCAGTGGCTCCGAAGTGACGCTGAAAATAATGAAAATTAGGAAGAACATTTTGAAGCAGCGAACTTTTTCTTTCCGTTGAAATCGGCCGAAAGGACAATGTTTCCCACATAGTCTGAGCGTTCGAAAGTGTACGGAGTGACGCGAACTTCTTGGTCTAAAGAGAGACATGCCCACTTTCGGTGCGGAACACCAAAAGCAATCTCTCCGCTCTTCACATTGCTATCGTTGCCGATAGAAAATATATAATGATGAGCAGGTCCAGTTATCACTCGGACATGTCTAAACAAGCAGTTATAAGAGACAGGAAGAAGTGGACGAAGAACTCACTTGACTTGTTGCGCATCGAAGTCTGCGCGATTGACATATGCGAAATTTGTCAAAGCGTGTCCCTCGCTCGGCGATTTACGGACACGGAACATTTGTCGGTCTGTTCGAACGACAGATGCAGAAGCCGGCTGAGCGTAGGACTGCGAAGGACGGTCTTGATGTGAAGCGAGTCGGTCTGGAAGAGAGAGTTGAAAATGGATAACACCCAGAGGCACGGAATCATGCAGAGATGTTAGACAATTTATAAGAGTATTGCACTTTCTTCGAAACATTCCCTCATCCGGAGTGAGGGTGGAATGAATGAAGTTGTGCACTAATTGTCTCCAGAGACCCACGGAGGGGAATCCGGAAGCAGCTCGAGGAGCCTATAATTTCGCGGCTCTATTTCCGAGTGGCTTGTTGTGTGTGCGCGTATTCGTGAGCAGGGGGACTGATTGAGGCCGTGTCGAAACGAGAGGAAAATTCAATTTGAATTCCGACATGACGGACTAAATTAGAAACGAAAACGGGTGGCTTGACTAGCCGCGCTATCCGATTTCTGGCGCGAAGGGTCCGGCTATTTTATATTCGAAAAAGAGATGGATGGAGCGCTTTTTTGCATGCATTTACGAGCGTTTCAGTGGAAATAAAACGCTTTCCCGCTCTCGAAAAGCCCACGTTTTATAGCCGTTTTCGAAATGAAAATGAGAAATGGATCTCCTCTGCGCGAATAAATCTACATGCGTAGGTGTTGGGCACAAAGTCGATCGAGCGGAATCTAACGTTATAATGGCGAGTGAGCCCATGGGAATTTGATTTACATATCCTTCTCAATCTCATATTTACCAAACTTTGCTCGTTTTTCTCTATTCTCATTTTCTTTGTGCGTGAGAAAAACAAAACGAGGCAGAGCACGAAAGCCTCGAGTAAAAAGTTAAAGAAAGCGAAACAGAGGAGAAGATGGGGGCACAGAGGAGCGGGTGGGGGGAGAAGATGAGACAAAGAAGACGTGGACGATGGGCATGGCGTAGTGTGCTGATCGATGCAAGTCTTTGGGGGAGGAGAAGGAGAAGTTGAGAGGCGAAAAGAGGGCAGACGGGCGGGCGGGAGAGCCGAGCGAAAAAAGCCGAAGAAGGAAGAGAGGAAGAGTAGTGAATGCAGGATTTATGATGAAGGCGGAAATGGGCCGGGCGAATTCTCTTTTTCGTGTGCTTCTGGTTGGAGAGTTAGCCCAAAATTTCGCTGAGTTAGGATTAGACAAAAGTTGCTCATTTTTATGGGAATCATGAATATTTTTAGACATTGTTAATATTGTTAAAAAACCAATTTCGAGAAGCCTGTGTTAAATTGTAAAAAAAAAAACAGAAAACGAAACCGTAATTGGTGACTGGAGTGCTGTCGTTCGTCGTTTTGCGGAACCAAGACATTCGAATTGTTCCTGGAATCGAACAATAGTTTTAGAATAATTTTCTTAGGGGACAGTATAAAAAATACGAGCGGGCAAAATTGAGAATGGATACAGCACAGTGTCGGGAAAACTGAACTGCATCGAGTAAAAATGACGTTTACTAATTTCGCAACTGTGCAAATATTTTAAAGGAAGTTTCAAAGTTTTTTTAAAAATGAGATCGGATATGGCTACGTTTTGGTAAGAAAAAATGCGTTGATTCACTTCAGAGAATAGCGTGTCGACAACTTTCTGATGTGATTTATGAGGAAATCACAGGAAGAGTGGACTCGGTAGAGAAACTTTCAACTGTACCTAACTATAAGAACAAATGTTCCTTTTGGACGAAGTATGATCGTTCTCTTAGTTTAGTGAAGATACACATTTTAAAAAAGATTTTTACTGAAAAGCTGATTAAAAGTCGCTAACCTAATACTATCTAATACTATTTATCGGATGCCATCGATAGGAGAGCTCAACCGGAGAATCATTGTATCTCGAGATTGAAGAGAGATATCAAAAAAGTAGCCAATAGCAAACTTGTACGAGGCCAGTTCGATGGCAACCGATCGGTCAAGATAGTAGGTCAAGATAGCCAGACGAATGGTATTGGGAATATTAAACTAAGATATTATTTCCCATTTTACAGGACACAGAAGCTTTAGACGGCATTCCATATACATGAATCTAGCTTCTTGTTGACTTCAAAATTGAGAAATAAGGAGCACTGGAACTTTTTGCTGAACTTTGGCACGTTGGCGACTTATTGGCTTCTTATTTAAATGGAATCTAGAAAGAATTCTCGAGAAGACGTGCTTATTTCGTAATTGAAATAAAAACAAAGTTTCACTTAAATACAATGGGAATCGTCGTATTGCGGCAGAAATCCGCGAAAACGTGGCCACGGAACAGAAAGCAAACGTGCTCCACCGAACACGTTCGTATCGACCCATTCAAATTTTCTTCGGCGTTTCGCACAGACCGAACGCTTTTCTTTGCTTTTATTCATTTCTGTTTCTGGGAATTTCACCCAAAAATGTTTGTGATAATTGGAAATTGATTCACTATTTCGTTTTCTGTACACAAGTTTCCAAGTTCCCTTGAATCGGCTTTGCAAAAAGCAGAGAAGGAAACTTGAGCCTGCTAAATATTTATGATAGGCATTGTTGTTCTGTTCTAATTTTATTCTGAGCACGGAGTTGGTTGGTATGAAAACCGACGTTCTTCCTGCTTTCCTGCGTATATTAACCTCTAATGTTCTATCATTATCCGGTCCAAGGTTTATTTCGATTAATCCGTACCGTATAATGTGTCGGTTGCGATTGTGTGATGAACTTATTCGCTACTGTTCCTACGGTTTACTCACTTTTCTTGTAGTTTTTTAAAGTGAAATACTGCATTCAATTTTCGACATGCCGCGCGTTTCATGAATACAAAAGTGAACGAAACATAGAAAGTGAATGAGTTCATTATCGTTTATCGTTTGCACAATTGCTGACCATTTTTCTCTGCAGGTATAATTGTTTTTTTACCCAAAACGATGGATAACAATGTTAACTACAACTTCGGTTACGGAGATAACTACGTCGCTGGCACCGATCACACAAGCGATCCTGTACGTTATTCCTAAACTTTTGTGGGTTCTAAAGCTGTAGTTTGCCCCGAAAGCACCCTCAAAATGTTTGGCGTGGCGTAAGAATCGCACAGTATCTTTTCCTGTATATTCCTACAGTACGAACGAGCTCTCACTCTGAGATTTGAGCTTTTTCGGACTACATAGTTCACAAGTAATTAAATTGTAAATAAGGGATGCACTCCTGGTCGTAACGAGTGGTTTTAACTAGTGAAACGGTCAGGGATGAATCTACACAGTATGATTTTTCAAATTAATTCAGCCATTCAGAAGCTTACGTTAAATTCAGTAATCGAAACTTTGCAGGTGAATCATTATGGCTGGGGAAATCAGTGGGCGCAACAAACGCCTCCGAGTCAACAGGTTGCTAACACTGTAAGCAAAGTCTTTGGAATGGGTTTTAAGTGATTTCCGAAAAGTTCCAGTTCCCGCAGTACGTCAGTCAGCATCAGCAACAACAACAGCAACAACAGCAGCAACAGCAGCGCCAACAACAGCAACATCAACAACAACAACAACAACAACAACAAGCTGCTCAAAATCCGTATGCTCACCTGAACTCAGCTTCGACATTCATTCAGCAACAGCAGCAGTTCCAGAAACAGGTACAGTACCAACGGCAGAAGGCGTTGTTTCAACTGAGCTTTATTCGAACTTGGGATGTTGCAGAAATTTGGTGGCGCACACAAAGCTTCGAACCGAAACACATTCAACGCTTTCGGTGGTAATAATCCCAGTGGACAGAACTCAATGAGTGTTCTGGGTCATGAATGGGTGCAACCGCCATCGCAGAGTGCTCTCTCTCGACCATTCAATAAGCGGGGAGATTCTGCGAAGGTTCCATTCTATCCACAACCGCAACCTGTTAAAGGCTGGAAAGTAGGAAATTAGCATCTAAATACGCTCTAAATTCGCATTTTCCAGGCCAAAGTGAAAGCTCATGCGCAACCGCGTAAGTTCGATACGTCTGGAAAAACGCCAGCCATGGTTCTTCATGAGCTTTTCAAAACAATTGGAGAAGAGTAAGTCTAATGACATTGAAAACGGCCAGTTCTTTTTTTTTAGATATACGGAAGTGAATACTGTTCCGAAGCGATACCGTTGTACCCTTACAGTTAACGGTAAGTCGTTCCAAATGGAGTCGGCGAACAAAAAAGCGGCAAAGCAAAAATGCGCTGAATTGGTGGTCAAAGAGCTTCGTCCGGATCTTCACATCACTCCGTTTGAAGAAGGTGTAACTGCCAAGGCGGTGCCCGTTGCTAGCGCCGGCGATGCCGCTGGAAATGGTCAAGGAGGGAAGAGAAGTGTAAGACTTTATTCTGTATTATATAAAATGTTTCACTTAGTTCAGTTGATTCAGGCTGATTCCATGGCAAACCTACAAAGTCCCAAAAAATTGGCTACCGTTAAAAAGGCTAAGGTGTGAATCAACTTCAGTACGACACTATGTATTGTTTTACAGCTGACTCCGGTTGAATCTGCACTCTCGCTGATCGATCTGATGCAGAAGATCATTCTTGAATCGGGGATCAAGTACACGCCAGTTTTTGAGGCTGTTGAAATGCCGAAAGTGGAAGAAGTGAAAGCGGAACCTGCTGAGGAAACCGTCAAATCTGAGCAAGTGGATGTAGCTGAAAGTGAGAAAAAAGGAACGTGGCGAAAAAGTGACGCTCAGTTCACAGTCACTCTGAAGTTTGCCGATCAAGGAAAAGAGTATCATAAGTCCGGTAATAACCGTGGAATTCTGAAAGACATGGTGGTCCGGGAGGCACTTCGGGACTTGTTCAAAGTTTCTCAAGAAGACATCACTACGGTGGCTCGAAGACATGCAAGCAATCGTCTCGGATCGGATATGAACATAACTCAGTGTCTTCACATCATTTGTTCGCTTCTGAACTGTACCGTCTCTTTGGAATGTGAACCAGCTGAAGATAGACCGATGGGGGAGGGAAAAATGTTTTTCATGGGAAGGTGTTCGATTATTGATCATAATGGTAAGCAAGAGTTGCTATATGCTGATCATCAATCGTTTTTCAGAAGATGATGCCAAATTTGAAACAAAATCGCCATCATTGCATTCAAAAGCGTTGGCTAAAGAATATGCTGCTCAAGAAATGCTCAAGAACTATTTCAAGATTGATCCAGTTCACTGTGTGAAAAACGAAGGAACGAATTCCCAAGGACCGTGCTCTGTGCTGCATGCGATGCTTAACAAGCAGACTCGGCAGAAAACAAAGATTGTTTACGAGTTCAAGGACAATGTTCCGCCAGTAGCAGGCCAATCAAATACCATATTTTAGTAAGTTTCAGTGAATAAAAAAACCAAACGTGAAATATTACAGCTGTGATTGCGTTATTGATGAGAAAGATCGGTACACCGGAAGTGGAAGATCGAAGAAGTTGGCGAAGAACGAGGCAGCGATGATCGCCCTCAAAAAGATTTTCAACATCGACTTTGACCCATCTGTTACCTATCCTCTTGCTCTCAGTAATCGCGCTATTACCGCATCGCGAGTTTCCGAAGCATGCAGAACGATTTCCGAGTTCTGCAAGAGAGAGTATCATCAGATGACTGACTACTATCACATTGGTCCAAGTAATCAGATAGCTTGGTGAAAACCTCGTCGCTGAACAACTTAATATTTTCTCTTTTCAGTTTCCTTCTTGTTAATGAGAACAAAGAGAAACGTTTGCTGTCTACAGGATCTTCCATCCAGTATGTTGTCGAGCCTGACACACTGCACGGAGCTAATGGAACCACCATAATTCACATGGACCCCATTGTTCTTGCACGTCGAGCTCTCATCAGAAACTTCATCACGGAACTTCATATTCTTGAAACCAACCCGGAGATATCTATCTTCGAAAAAAGAGCCGACGGGAGAGCAGCTCTGAAATCGAACTTGAAACTCGTTCTGTATTCCAACTACTCCCCTGTGTGCAACTATTCAGTTGATGATGCAGAACGCAAGAGTCTCGCCTACGTCACGTGAGGTTACTCGAGTGTTTCAATATTTTATAGTCGTTTTCAGGCCAACAACTCTGGCTCCCGTTCCCAATGATACACTTTCCTATGATGAAATTAAGAACACAAAATCATTGCG
Source organism: Caenorhabditis macrosperma (assembly GCA_963932285.1). Classification (NCBI taxonomy): domain Eukaryota; kingdom Metazoa; phylum Nematoda; class Chromadorea; order Rhabditida; family Rhabditidae; genus Caenorhabditis; species Caenorhabditis macrosperma. Next base: position 7,872,559 of record OZ010622.1, read on the forward strand.
CGTTCACTGCACCGCTGACAAAGTTTTCAAATGGAACACTCTTGGAGTCCAAGGAGCCCTTCTCTCTAACGTGCTCCATCCAGTTTTCATCACAAACATTTACTTCGGATCGGAAGTGCCGGTTTCCGACGATTCTCTTAAGTTTGCTCTGCACGGAAGACTCGGACCTAATGAAAATGAGCGGGAAATCTACGTGGAAAGCATTCCTCAGCAAATGAACATCCGTTCGGGATGCGCTCACCTTTGGTTCAGAGGATATGACGCCGTTGAGTCACTCGATCTTGTCACCGGACGCACTTCAAAAGGATCCCCATCAAAGCTTTGCAAAGCAGAAATTTTCGAAGCCTATCGCAGACTAGACGGGGTTGATCAGTCGATTGTAGACTACGGAAAGGCGAAAGAAAATGCGAGCGAGTACCAATATGAAAAGAAAGTTCTTTATGGAAAGGTGAGTGACGGGTGAGCTAACAAACGTAACTATAAATTGGAAAAATTTCAGCTCGAGGTGGCCGGACTCGGAAAATGGCAGACAAAGCCACCAGCACTTGCGGATTCATTCACTCTTGCCGCTTTCGACTGATCGGTCTCAGTCAATCGTTAACTGACTACAAGTGTTCTAAATGTTTAATTATTATTTTGGCACCTACTCTGAATTATTCAAATGCATCGACGAGAGACATTAAATTCTGCGACGTTCTATTAATTAAATGCTATATTATCTCAAGACAATAAAATTTTTCAATCCTTCGATTTCTCGGCCTTTGGTTTTTCCGGTGGCGTATTTTCTGAAATACGTTGCTTAGTGAATCCAAAAGTTATTCTTCTCACCCGTCGCAGTTTTCCCACCCTTCTTCGACCTGAGGCACATTATAAGTGTGGCCGGGAAGTCACGTGGCGGCTTGTTCTCGTCATACAAATTTCTCACTGAAAGAAGTGAAAGTTGTTTTCTGTTTCGAGAAGAGTCACCGGACCAATAACAACAGTTCCCGTCTTGAGTATCCCGAAAATGGAGCAAATGAACGCAGTGACTGAGCAAGAAGTGACGAACACAATGTAGACATACTGCATTATTCGAATCGCCCTGAATGTGCGTGTGATCTACCGGCGCGCGCGGGGAAAAAAGAAAACGCACTTGATCGGATCGACGATAAACACGAGCTTCGGTCCCTGGATTCGTTTCGGTTTTCTCTGCGCCGGCGGCGGTGCGGCCGTCGATGCCGCCTGTCTTTTGTTCCGTTGATCCGATTCATCCACTTCAATCCAATCCCTTTCGATCAGAAACGGCACTGTCGGTTCGCTTAAATCATTCCCTTCCTTCATTATTTGTCTTCTGCAACTGACTTTTTAGTCGGAGTGGAGAAGTATTGACTGATTTCGGTCCAATTCGCACTCGTTGCCGTTTCTGCCAAAGTGAACTCTTTCGTCATCGCCTCCGCTTTTCGATCGGCCGCCGTCGTCGACAGAACGCCGCCCAAAAACGAGGCGATCAGCACGAAGAACACTTTCATTTTGCTCAATTCTCAATTTTGACAAAATAATTTGAGAAGCCTCCAAGTGTCAAAGTGTGTGTCTGGAGGTCGCCACGTTCCGGTTTCCGCTTCTCCCATTAGCAATCGGACCGGAACGCTCACGTGGTTTCCGGGGGTCTAAAAGCGGAAGTAGGCCAGAATGTGTTCTCCTTTCGTTGTTGTCTTTCTTCTTTTCAAGTACCATATGTCTTATTACTGCGTAGTTCTCTCCGCTCTCTTCTCGCCTGCCGTGTTATCTTTGTGTGTGTTTTTTTCCTCTTGGCGAAAAGAAAACATTTAAACCAGACGGTTCTCCGATTGATCATCGAACTTTGAATGGCGGTTAGAGCGTTTCCACTGAATAGGCGGCACAAAGAAAACCTAATTCATCAAGGTTGCGTCGTTGTCGTCGAAATATGGTAATGCGAATCGGGTTGATCACGCGGTGTGCTCGTCCACTCGAACAATCGGCGGTTTGGTGCTGCTGGCTCTTTCACCGAAACCAGATGCTCTGAACCTCCGCCCCAAACACGCTTCCTCGCATCGGAGGAGGAGGAGGAGGTCATGAGGGCTTAGACCACATGATGTGTCGAGCGAGGGAGGCGATTGTCTCTGCGTCTCTGCGTCCCGCCGTCTCTCGTGGCTCCGCCCCTCCGGCCGTTCTATGTGCTTCTTCTTCTTCATCGCCTTTCTCATAGACGTCCTTCTCGGGCGTTGGCAGTCGTCGTCGTTCGAAGGGTCCCCCCTCGCTCGCTCTTCGTATTGACTTTCACGAGTCCTCGAACCTGTTTCCATTGAACGTCTCGTTCTCCTGGAAAACAACACCCATTGTCTCGTTTCTCTTTCTCTTTCTCGCTTCTTCTTCTTCTTGTCATCTATACCTGTTTTTCAGACCTCAAGCCTCCTGCCATCATGATTCGTCGTCTCCTCGGTGTGTTCGCGCCCAACCAACAAGTAGAAGATGCTGCCGACAACGCCGCTGAACCACTTCACATCGACGTGGACGAGGAGATTGTCGAAGGCGGATGGCTGACGTTTACCAGGTCGAAACGCTCCTCCGACGGCTTCACGCACGTCGAAAGGCCGACAATTGTGGCGATGGACGATGTGGAGGATCAAGACGTCGCTGCATCACCGCGCGTCGCGAAACCTGAGGCGGAGGCGATCCGAAGACGGGAACAACTCAACAAGGCGCGGGCGAAGACTGCCTCGCGCAAGCATCTCGAGTCGGTGGTGAGTGACCATTCGCAGGGGTCTCGCGAAACAAAACGCTTCTTGTTCCAGATGTTCGCTGATCCGGTCAGTGGAAAGGACGTTCGCTTCGTGAAGCCGTCTAGCGGCTCTATGGCTCGCTTCGGCGGCTCCACTTCCAGCGCGGTTCGTCGCCTCAACGCCCAATCGGGAACTCAACGTTCCAAGAAGACGTCGGGCAAGTCGAACGATCGCAAAGTTCATCGCGCCACGGACATCTTCGTCTTCCCGGAAGTCGTCTAACTTCCCTTACACTTATCCACTTGAGCTGGCCTCTGGTATACCAATATCCACTTTGTGTAATATACTCTCTGTAAATTTGGCTAGAGTCTAGTCTCCCGTCTAGCTCTCTGTATTCTGCTGTACACTTTTTGAGCCCACCCGCCATCTGGTCCCACTGAGGAATTGTAAATTCGGCATCATCAAATTTAACCATTTTGACATACTTTCGTAATATTTTAAAGCCCTATAACTCTTTCAACTCTAACAAGTGCCACTGCCACTGACTAGGATTGTTCCTAATTGCCTTTCAACTCTCAATAAAAACATCGGGAATCAAACCAAACGACTCGTTTTCCACAATTGTCTTCTCTTCACTCTCACGATAAATGGCTAATTTTCGCGAAGAAGAAGCCATAAACCGAACGACGTTTGGCTGTGAGGCCTTTCGCATATTTTACGATTGTCTCGTCGGATTGCCTTCGGTTGTTTGGAAAACGACAGTGTGGTTGCTTAATGGAACACCTGTTGGGTCCAAAGTGTTTCCCACTGACGTCACTTCTTTACAGCCTCTGCCGGGAGGGGATTCACGTGATTATCACACTCGCAGCGACCAGTGGACGGCACAAAAATACAAACTATTCAAATGTGTGTGCTGCGTGAGGAGCCCAGACAGCGGGCGACAGATGTGCAAAATCAAACAAAGAGACTTATGGTCACTGCAGCTCAACTGCCCTGCCACGTGATCTTCTCGGTTTTCAGCCCCAATTACAGAGGAGAGAGGAGAGGGTGTAACTATTACATCATTCCGTCCGCTGGAAACGTTCTCGATTTCGAGGAATGACGAAACTATGGCCTTTGGGAAGAACAAAAGGCACCGATGGGGCGGTATTTTTGATGTCACAACCCGTGATGAAACATGGGAAACAAGGAGCCGCGGGAGGACTATCTTGTGACTTTCACCCGGTCTGTGTGCCTTTTTATGGTTGGCATAACGCATTCTGATTAATTGCCTCCCTCTGTGATGTCTTCTCAATTACGCACCTGCCCCAAATGGGACGACGTCTCTGCGTCTCTTCCATCAGGACCCTTGACCGAGGCGAAGCGGCCGGACAGAAGGACCGATGTCCGGGACAGACGGTCGGGAGACATTGGGTGGGTAACAAGTTACCAACGGGAAGCCGCGCGTGTCCAAGACACCCGACGCCGTAATTATATGGGAGGAGGGCGGTTGGCGAGAGGGCAGAGATAGAGGTGTTTTTGTTGCACTCGGAGGGAGAGGTCGTTGTTGTGTTCTGGTGGAGGGGGGTCCGTTCGAACACGAGGGAACAGCAGAAAACAAGGAACTTTCGGCAAAAGAACATAATGCGAAAACCCTCAGCGTTCGAAACATTTCATTTCGACGCAGGAAATGCCGAAATTTAAGAATACGTTGCCAGACACAAGTTAAAGGAGTGACACAAATGGGCCGATTATGTTTTCCTACGTTTCAGCCATTCCGATTTCCACACAAAACTCTTTTTTTTACCGGTCAAAAAAAGGCGCTTTGAAATTAATTTCGGAACAAAATGTTTTTTTTTCATTTCGCTCAATTCTGATATGCAAAATTTACAATTTTCGTGGTTTTTGGCAACGAAAGACTACAAAACAATGTAGGAACCGATGAAAAATGCAAGTCGTGCTCGGTAGAAGTGCGGAAAGTTTTCTCCCACATTGGGAGGAAATTCAGAACGACAATGGCTCCGTAGATTCAGAAGAAACGAGATGTATTCCACCTTGTTCCGTTCCTGCTCAATGCCGAGAGCATTCACCTGGAATGTCATCTGAGAGGACACTTCTCTTTCTTTCTCCAATCTGCCGTCGTATACATTTGAATCAGACACGGCCTCGACGAGAAGCAGCAGCATCCGATTGCACACATCTTCTTCTTCTTTGTCCCAACTCGGCCTCTCTTTCGATCGGCTGCTCATTTTCTCTGTCTGTGTGTGTGTATCATTATTATTTGTTTTGTTTGCGGTCTCTTGGCCTCGAATGAATGAATGAATGCTCTCCGCGGCGGAGGAGGTGCGAACAAACAGTGTTCTTGACCCGCTCTCACCCTCCTCGAGACGATGACGTCATTGGCGAACATCTTTTGAACACCTTCCGATTGTCGCGGAGGGGGAGATTACTGGGTTAATCTTAATGTGCAACGGGGTTGCGATGACGTGGAATCGTCGCAATAACCCGTAATCCAAACACAACAACAGTGGCAGACGGGAGGAGAAAACACACACACAGTGGCCCCCCGGGGTGATGTTCGGATCGGAATTCTGTGTATGAGCCATGATTGATAACTGTAGAAGTGATTAAGTGACAATATGGAAACACACATTTAACTTAGAAGCCATTGACTTTATCAGTTGCATAAACTTTAAATTATCCAAACACAGTTTGATCTCTATCCACAGAACACAATTGCTCGAAACAATGAGTGTTGGTTCAGCTACATAGGGTGCTGTTCAAAAACAAACATGATTTTAGATCTCCGATTATAATTCAGCAGTCGGTTCTCCGGCTAATCATGCACAATGCCTATCGTTGGCTTACGGCAATTACACAGAACGGGGATCAAGATCGGTGTGATCCAGAAACATTCTCACTAGGGAAGCGTAGTCCAGAATCGTTTGCAACGAGACGTTATTCAATGGACAATGCAGCTATCTGAATCAGATTTCAGAAGTTATCTCTGAAACAGTTCCATTGTCAGAAAGGGCGGCGTTCTTACTTACGCGGCTAAATGTACCGTAGCGAATATCTTTTGTAAGTTTGCGGCATCATGTTCAAATGGTTCCGAAATCACACGATGTGCACCGTCTTGCAGATATTCCGTGTGCCTGAACCAAACGTCTCTCACTCATCGTCGCATCGCCTCCATCTACGATTATCACTTCCCACCCCGTCCGCTTTCGTGAAACAGTCCCATTCTCCTCGTTTTCTCTCTACCCCCTGGTCAGTTCACAAGCTTATCACGCTTTTTGGGCGGTCCGCGCTCAGAGAAAAGTCAAATTAGGCTGCGTTTTGGAGACAAATAATGGCCCCTGATAAGTGAAAATACGTGTTCGGACGTCAATGATCTGAATAGACTGATCCTTATCAACGAGGTGTTACTCCATCCGTTTGTGCTCGTAGCACTGTCGAGTAGACAGAAGTTTCTGTTCTGTAGGGAACAGTGTGTTGCGCGAATTATCCAAAATGATTGAGAATCCATTTTTCGAAAGATTCATGTCGGAATCGAAGCCAGTTTTCCGTAGATCAGGAGAGCTATCACCGACGCTTGGCTTCAAAGGAATTGGGGAAAATAAGTAAAAATGGAGTCTCTTGGTTTGGTGGAAAAACTTCGGAGCAACCAAAATCAAAATGACAAGTGTGGCCCGAACCAGCGGAGAACTTGTTTTCTTTCTATTAAATATACTTTTCTAGTCAATTCTAAATACACCTCGAGGTTCCTCAATTGGAAAGTCATCACGATGTTCAACTGAATACAAGCAAACAAAAAAACAAGAAAAGGTCTGGACCTTGTGTGAAAACAATTCACATTTGTCCATTCATCAAGCAATTCTCCAGATGAAGCAAAAACTTGAATATGAGTAAAGAAAAGGTTTTTTGGCTTGAGGAAATAAATCTTGGAATCATACTTACATACCATCGGATGCCGTCGAAAATGCCCCGCAACCGAGGAGAGCTCTGCCGGAGAATCATTATATCTCGAGATTGATAAGAGATATCAAAAAGTTGTCAACAGGAAACTAGTAGATCATAACTAGGACTACAAGTTTGCTGTTGACAACTTTTTGATACCTCTTATCAATCTCGAGATATAATGATTCTCCGGCAGAGCTCTCCTCGGTTGCTGAGCCATTTCGGTGGCATCTATAGTACTGATAGTATGGTTTTGTTCACTTCTTGTTACACTGGATAACATTTTTGAAGTTTTGAGTGAGCGGCATTTGCGTCATTGCGTTAGATGCGTTTCCGTTACAATCAACTACATTTCGAATCACAATCACAAGTCGATAAAGTCGCCGATGAGATCACAGTGGAATTGAACACGATTGAATATCTCTTCGCCACTTTGAATCTGAAACACAGCTGTGCTATCCGTCGCCCTCCTTTGCCCTTTGGTTGTCACCACAAGGACATTCGTACAAACTGCTCCGGCATCTTGAAGGCGGCCGGCGGAAGTATTAGTATAGTCGGCCTGAAACCGGACACTTTCTCCGTTTATCCACTGGTCACTCAGTTTTTAACTCGTTAATTAGCTCGAAAAGGTAGTTTCTATACGAATAATTGATGAGTTTCTGGCGGAGTATACGAATTGGTAACCAAATCAGTGCAGTATCAATTTCTTCTTGGAGCGAAGGAGGAGGCGGTCCTTCGTCTTCCGCCCCAACGGACTCACTCGTGTCAGTGTCCGGCACGACTCCCTTCCGCATTCCTTTTTTGGGAGCACAATGAGGGGGGAAAGTGCGTGTGCGCGGCGACGGACACCCAAATGTTTCTATGGATACAACCTTTCGAGGGTCCGAAAGAGCAGAGATTGTGGCGGACGAGGAGACGCAGACATTCGGTCGGCGACGGACCCTCTTTACCTCAATTATTCTCCCGTGTTTCGTAACTTTCTTCATCTCCCTCCCCACCTTCATTCTTCTTCTTCTTCTTCTTCCTTCTTTTTCCTCATTTTTCATTCAGCTCACATTCAGCTGAATACGTTGGCCCTCAAACTCGTCTAATCCGGTTGCCGAATGCAAACCTATAATTGAAAGGTTTCCGCAAACGCACCTGCTCTTTTCGCGAGAGCCCTCCCGAGAAACTGCGCCGTTCACGTTAGTATTATCGAAACAATGGTTTGCAGCAGGATGTGGATCCGCGGTCTCTTCGGAGGTCTCTTCTTTCTGTTCCTCCTCTGCTCCTGCGTCGCTCTTTTCGTCCTTCAGAGCCTCTATTTCATATTCCGGACCGCTTCGCAAACCGAAAAAACCGAGACCAAGACGTGAGTTCACAGTGCCGGTGGCTTTGCTCTTAATGGAATGTTTAGTGTGCACGATGATCAACTGTTCATTCCTGCTCTCGTCATCTGCAACAGAATGCCATTCTCGCAGGACGGACTCAACAACGTGAATGTGAACCTCCGTCAAGATTCGGCTCTCCGATATCTTCTCGAGTGGACTAATCCGTCGCTCCGTGAAGCCGCCGACTACTATCCCCCGCCGGCGGCGTTCATGACGCAGGGACAGAACACCGTTCTGCAGTACATCACCCAGGCAACCCGCAATCAGACGATCCAGAACATGCAGTACCAGTGTCAGTCGGTCATCAACAGCTGCAGTTACCAGGGCATCCAGCTCTCTTCGTTCGACTGCTGCCGCAACCTGCTCTCTTTGATTCCGAGCACGAATGGACTGTGTTGGGTGTGGAGGGACTCGACAATGTGGCAGAACTCGACTGGAATCAACCGCCAGTTCAGTATTACGTTCCAGGTGGAAATTGTCTTGAGAGTCATGAGAAGTTGATCGATTCCAGATGACCCGTAACTCTTGGTACTCCACGTACGTGCCCACGCATCCGGGAATCGATATCTATTTGAGAGAAGATGGGAGCGAAGTGATGAGGATGGCGACCGAATTGGAGAATCCGATCAGACTGATGGATAAGAGAGGAGTGCGTCTGCAAATGAGAAAGACGGTGGGTCGAGGGCAACGAGGGAATGTTCCGACGCGGCGGGGTTTCAGAAGAAAGCGGACATCCGGAGAACGTCGTGTGGATACGCCCTCGGAGACGCCCGTCGGCGCGACGAGCACGCGTTCAAGCACAACGACACCAACTATTTGATGTGCAATCTGATGGTCGCCATGCGGTACTGTAACTGCCATCCGTTGATTTCGGAACTTCTGCATTATGATCCGTCTTCCTATCGGTGAGAACCTCTAGAAGCTGTCAACATGCAAATATCGCATTTCAGTGATTTCCTTCTTCGTGTCAGCCAAACGAATGTGTGCAGTGTCGAAGCCTACGACAATTGTGCCCGTCGTTACGTGGATCTGACTCGCATTGAGAACTGGGATGATGATATTCCGAAGGATTTGCCCGGATACGAAGATGCGAAACGATGCAGGAACGACAACCATCGGAGCTGTCTGATAACTTCGTACCCGGGAACAATTGAGGGGTACGATCTACCGGAAGAGTACAGAACCACTCAGGTGAGAAGCAAGTGGGCGGCGGGGAGAGAGCACACGGGAGGTGTTCCAGGACTACGTTTCTCGTCTCGTTCTCGAGTATTCCACGATGAGAACCACTGAGATTCTCGTTTCGAAGGACCCGAATATCTACGAGTTGCTCTCGTTCATTGGCTACAACATGGCTCTCTGGTTCACCGTCGGTCACATCCTCTGGTATGTTCCGATGAACGTCGTCGTTCGTCAACAACATCGTTTTCCAGGTCAATGTTTTGGTATGCGACCGGGCTGTGTTGTCCCAAACGTCCGTCTTCCAATCGCGTTGCGCCGGAAGTGCGTCGGAAACGAAGCGTTTCCTCGCCGGAGCCCATCGTCGTCGAGCACCGTCCGAGCCACTCGGAAGAGGCGGCCGCCGCCGACACGTAGCAGTCGTTTTGTTTGTCTTTCAGTTCCGTTTATGTACATCTTGATCTCGCGCGCGCGGCTCGGCAGGGTGATCTCTCTCTTCCTTTTGTCTTTCTCTCTAGTCTTTCCTCCTGAATACTCCGGTTTGTGCCTGTCATTTTTCGACTGAATGAACAAATAAAAACATCTCCTCACTCACTCACTCACTCCGTGCCACAACACTCGCACTCGAACGCCGCGGCAAACACTTGCTCCGTTGGGGGGCACGTGAATCCTCCGTGAATCCCCCGTGAATCCGCACACTGATCACTGATGTTAAGCGGAGAGGTCAAGTAGAGGCGGGCCGGAGGCAAAAAACAATGATTTGTGTCTGATGGTCCCGTAAGACAGCAACCGGTTCGTGTGACACTGGCGACGCCTTTTGTCTCCGGTGTCTCGGTTCCATTGTTTCCGCACACACACACAGAATGATTTCAGATCTATTTTCAGACTTCCGCCTCCGTTTCGAAAACACGTCTCTTCCTCTGAAAATGGTTAGCCGGAAGAAGAGGAAGAGATTAAGAATCTGTCTGTTCTGTAGCCATTCCATGAACGACGGAGTTTTGTCATTCTGATGTCCCTCCTCCGTCTGGACGATCAAACAGAGGAAAAAACAAGTGGGAGGGGGGGGGGGATGTGCTCCTGGAATCCGCGAGTCGCCCACTCATCGGGTCGAAGTCCAGAGAATGGGTGGACAGGGCGAAGTACGCACCGGCAAACAATATGTGTAGCCATTCTTCTTCCGACATGCTGATGATGCACCCGCGGAACGTTTTCACGTGAATCGACGAAGAGGCTACTGTAGCTTGGATCCAGTTCTCTCGTGCCAAACCAAACACCGCCCCGGGCTGTTTTCGTGAACTTTTAGGACAATGTATCAGGGGCGGATTGTTGACAGGAACTATCAGAAGATCGGTTGTTATTGCGAGAATAATAGAAAACAGAAGGAGAAGAGATCGTTCGCGAAGGAGGGATGATGCGTGAATCGCTTCCGATCGAGTAAGCAAAGTATCCTCCGAACTACCCAAAACTCGTTTCGCTACGAAACATGGCGAGAGGAAGCACAGCTCAAAAACCGTCAGTTGTCGTCAGTGCGCCCTAAAAACACGCGCGTCTTTCAGACGCCGCCGCCCGACGTCTATTCCAATGATCTCTCGCTTCTGCGCTCCCCAATGACACATCGTCTTCTTCGTTCCATGAATGTGGTGCGAGAATAACAAAGAGTCTTCCCCCCTACCGCAACGACTCCTCCCTTGTTTTTGCTCTCCTCTCCCGATATGTCCTTGTCCCTGACGTCTCCAAACGATTCTCCGATTACTTCTGCATTTCCTCCTCCTGTGCGTATTCACGTGAAACAGCTGAGGATTTTCGGTGGCGAAGCAGAGAACACTCTCGCTGCTCAACAACTCTTGCTCAGTAATCCGATCGTTTTGAGCTCTTCGCTATTTAACCCCGCCCCGCCCTTTCCGAGCCCACTCTCCCGATCTTCCACTTGTTCATTCCCGCAAACCAACCAACTCGCCGGGCGACGACGCTAATCTTCTATTCGGACCCAGCAATTTCCGATGCGTAATACTCGCGAGTCGTGCGCTTCTTCACGTGCTCTCCACATGCTTCAGTCCGTTTTTGCGCGCAGCTTTTCCGCCGCGCCCCCGGCCATCCCGCCCCTTTTCTCTTGGTCTATGTCGCAATTCGCGCAATGAATCAATCGAACACACGCACCAGTCCGATGATGCCGCCGATGCACCTGCTCCACTCCTCCTCCTCTTATCATTGAAATTGACGTCAACGCGTCAAAGTAGACATTTACCGCGCTCGCTTCTCTCCGAAAACGGAGGAGATAAGGTGATTGAGAGAAGGGGAAGGTGTCCTTTGGCGAGAAAACGTGAAGAAGTGGAGCAAAATGGGCGAGAAGTGCTCGTTTTGCTCGTTCTTTGCCACCTCCCGCCGCCTTCTCTCATTATTCATAAAGGACTTCCGAAGGAGAGCGTGCCAAACGACGAACCTATTCCATTCTTCTCCATTTTTCATTTCCTCCTCTTCCGTTTCGAAATCTCTTTTGAGAGTTCATATCAAACTACAAATGCGTCAATTCTCCTCGCCAATCGCTTCTTTCCACTTGCAATTTTGTCTCTTTTGCCGTTCTTGTTCTCCATTTCGTTCAACCCGCCCGTCTTGTCACTGCAGCACGACGGGCCGCTGGAACTTTTTGTCCGCCCCAACCACGCCATTCGTCCGCTTTCGGCGACAGTTCGGACGAAGATAACGTGTCAATTAGTCCCGCTGATCGGCGGTCGTCCGCCCCCACCGTGCCCCTTCTTCGCAGTTCAAACCACCATTTCTCATTGTGTACCTTTTCGATTCTCAAGAACTTTCGAACTTTCCGAGAGAGCACTGCGATCGGAGAGTCGCAGAGAAAGAGGACTAACCTCAGCGAGCGAGCACCTTCTCTTCACTCGGACGCGCCTTTTCGTGTTCCTCGAGAAATCCCCCAATTCCATTCATTTCTCCCTTCTTTCACAATTAGGGTCGACAAAAGAGAGACATGTGACTCTCTCGCTCCATCTATCTTTCTCTATCAATTCGTCGCGAATAACAGTTATGTTTTGCCTTTGGGCGCCAACGAGAGAGCGATAGACACAGAGAGAATGACGGTTTCTAGTTTGGACGACTGGTTCTCCAATTTCAGCTGTGGCCGCCAGCTGATCATCATCGAGAATCATAAACAAAACCAAGGAAATTAACAGAACTGTCTGTGAAAACAAGCGTGTGTTGACTCATTAACACGAGTTGTTCCAGATGACGTCCATTCGTGCTCGAACCTTGAACTCTCCTCCCAATCGCATGATACTCGTAACTCAATACCCTTTGCTCCCATCTTTCGATCCCGCCCCCGGCTCGTCTCGAGCCTTCTCCTCCAGCATACAAATATCACTGATCATCATCCCTGAGAACAACTGCTCGCGCCGGGGGCTCACTGAGCCCTCCTCTCTCACACATTAGTCGTTGTCCCGCGCCCCACCCCACTTTGCGGTCTGTTCACAATTCACAGTTCTCGTCGGCATCACCGACTGGAACCTTCGAAAGTCGTCGTCGCACTCGGATTCTACACACAATCGGCACGTACAGACACCCAGTCGGTATCACGTGTCGAGAGGACGGAGGGCGGAGGCACACAAAGCACTGCCGACCGAAAGTCATCGGTGCCCCCCTCCTCACTATATATACATGTATTCGGTGGTCAGTGTCTGGTGTTATTGTTCGCACTTCTTCTTCTTCTTCTTCTTTTTCCATTGCCGTCCGAGGAGATTCGTTCAGAATGTTGCTGTTTCTCGGTCACGTGTTAGCAATTGCGATGAGGCGCTGATTTTCGAACCAGTCCCTTTGCATTCTATCTCTTTTTTATCCGTAATACACTCGTTTCGCTTCCGATAAAACTCAACAGATGGTTCGATTCAAAGGAAGCAACTAATCAAGGTCGTAGCGGCGAATGAAAACTTGAGAGACGGTGAGAGAGCGAGAGAAACGAAGAGACGCAGAGAGAGCGAGGGAGCCGCATGTGAGTGTCACATGCTTCTCAGAACGAGAAGAAGAAGAAGTAGCACTCTGCAAATCCGTCGATCTCTGTCTTCTTCTTCTTTTCGATTCCTCGACGTCTTCCTCCTCCTCCTCCTCCTCCTCCTCCTTCGTCTCGTTCCATCTTCTTATCGTTCCGTCTTCTTATCGTTCCCTCTACACTCCTCTTCCACATGTTTTCCTCTTCTCCCATTCCCAAAGTTCATTCGTTATCTCCGTCCCTCCGAGAGTCACGTGTACCTCTTTCTCTCTCTCTCCCTCCTCCTTATTTCGCTGATAACCTCTTGGTACACTCCATCGTTTACAATCGTCTTGTGCTCTCAATCAACAATTCTTCCAGAATGACACTCTCTTTCCGCGTGAATCCCGAGTACGCGGCCATGTCCGAAATAGTCCCGGGCCTCTTCATCTGCGGAGTTTCGGCGTTGAGCAAGGAGGAGATGAAGAAGAACAAAATCACGCACATCATCAACGCGACGACTGAGGTGCCGAATCTGAGGAGTCTCGGCGACATTCAGAGAACGAAGCTGTGGCTCGAGGACACCCCGCAGACGTACATCTACCCGCATCTCGAACTGCAGTCCGATCAGATCCAAGCACTCATTGCCGACGGCGGGAAAGTCCTCGTGCACTGCGTCGCCGGAGTCTCGCGTTCCGCCTCGATTTGTCTCGCATTCTTGCTCAAGTACAGGTGAGAATTCGCAGATGATATCATCGTCTTCCCACACCCCCTCACGTGCCTTCTCATGGAGCAAACCAACACATTTGCAGATGCCGCTCCCTCCGCGAAGCATACCATTTGATGAAGTCAAAACGGCCGATGGTTCGCCCGAACCTTGGTTTCTGGCGCCAGCTGATCGCCTACGAGCAGGTATAATCAGCCCCTCTCTTATCACAAATACAAAGTCCACTCGTTGTAGAACGTGAAGGAAAACGCGGGCTCCGTGCGGTTGGTCAGAGACGATGTGCAGCCGGAGCAGCTGCTTCCCGACGTCTACCTCAACATTGCGATTCCACCGAGACCAGCGGTTCGTGTCCGATCGCCAGTTTCTCTCCTCAACAATCAGTTTTCAGAGCCCGGAACAGGATCCGAACATAATTCCAGACGAGCCGCGAGAACGCAGGAATTCCGGTTTCAAATCGAAATTCCAGCCGGTGTTGGAGCCTGTTATGGAAATGGCGGAAGCCGTTTGTTAATTGACCACCTTTCACCTAATCACTTTCCGTCCCCCAATCATCTGTTTTCTTTCGAAATTTTCCGTTCGTTTGTTTTTTTCTCTTATTAGGCACACAATACCACATTTTCCCGTAACGGGTCAGTGCTTTAGAATATTTCAACTTCTTATATTTACATCGTGCCAATTGCATGCGAATGCCTAAGACGGTGGTTTTCCGTGTGCGCAACGGGTGTTTGATTTCGGCAAATTGTTTTCTGGTGCCATGTACATAAATTTATATAATTTTTCATTTTTAGTAAACTTTTTGGACATAAAATGTCTGACTGAATGATTAGTAATCATAATCATTGATTACGCTTTTTTTCTTTTCAAAGGCTGTGAAGGAATTCAAAGGAACATGCATTATTTCCTTAGATTGGTCTCGCAACGAATGTTCCAACTACTGTAGTCTCTGGGTGGCGCGCCAAATTCTAGGCAAATCTTTCAGTTCTCACTTTTGTTTTTCAAGTTCTTTTTTGTTATCCGTCTTTTTATTTTTGAATTTTCGCTTTTCGAGTGATACGAAAATGAGTGTTTGAATAATTGAACACTGTATTTTTCTGAAGTACTAAATAGCTGAATGAACTTATCTCTCTTAATTCTCGCATTTTTGTATTACTAAATATCCATCCTTTTTTCATTCACCCAGTTCGTTTTTTTTTAAATAAAAATGGTTTGTTCAGATTTTCTATTCAAGCGCATAATAGAGCACGTGAATATTAATAACGATTTTTGGAACCCAAAATGGGTGACGAAGATTTTCGTGGATGGATCAAGCTAGAGATTCCCTGCTCCTTACAAGAGCGCCTTATGAATCCTATCATCAAATGTCATTCCACTAAGTTGGAACCCGTGAGTTTTCATTCGGAGATATGTTGTGGATTTTCACATTTTCAGGCACTTAAACGGTTTGACATGAGAGTTCAGTCGAAAAGTCAAGTTCAGGCGGTAGAGGAACAAGACTGTGAACCTTTCTATGAAGTAAACTACGAAGTTGTTTCACATCTATTCTCTTCCAATTTAATACTCGCCATTCAAAATTACTTAAAAGATTTGGCTACTGTTGGTTCATTTAATTCGTTCTTCTTTGAATTACACCGCATTTTCAGGATCGTTTGGTGCCGTTCCAACGTGGAAACCTTGTCTTGCACAGTTCAGACTTCTGGTCTTCGGAGCTCACATGTCATCTTATCGACATTCCCCTCTCAGCTATTTACTTTGGAAATATCCAAGGCGGTACTTTCATCAACCACTGGGAAGTATCTTTCTGGGATGATACTCGACGGCGGAACGGTGCTAGGATGCAACATGATGCGCATCGCGCTAGTGATAAAATGGGACTGAATCAAATCAAAGTGGAATTTGAGTTCGACAAAATGGATTTCATGACAGTTCACTTCAAGCAACGAGAAGAGGAGTTAGTTGGAGAGAAAGAAAATGCTTCGAGGGTCAAACAAGAAGTAACAATGTATTACCAGCTGACGGTAATATCGGCTGTGCTGTCAAGGATTGTTTTTATTTCTTGAAGGTTCGGCGTACTTCGATTCGTCGGATCATTGTCGACCCAGTGGTAGCAGATAACTACGGTCCTGACCGGTGTCGTATTCATTTTGAGCTCAATTGCCCAGTTCTCATCAGAAGAGGCTTTTTCACTGATAAACAGCTGGCGGTAATATATTTTGATGGAATAAAAGACATCGTTTCTTTATAGAATAATCGCCACACAATTCCACCGTACCGGAGAAACTTGATTATAAACCGAGGACGAACAGCAGCACAGTACCCTACTGCGAAAGCCATCACAGATAGTCCCGTGTTCACGATCGAATTCGATCAATCAGTTGGAGTGAGTAGAGAATTCAAAGCTTTTTTGAGTTTTCTTTTCAGCTCGATGAAATTTATCGGCTACTTTCACGTCTCCGTGTCCGAACTGGAGTGTCTATCGAGTTTGCTGACATTCCCTCAATTGACTGTCTTATTTGGAGAGAAAACCCGTATCATCGATGGACGTTTCAAAGTACCGGTCAGCATTTGCCTCCAACACATTTTTCTGCTCCAGTTTATCGAGACTTCATTACAACAGTGAGTTTGGATTAGCTACAGTATCAATATTATAGAATTAAGGCTTTTCCTAAGAAGAATGAAGTATGTGGATCGCGGGAAGTTGACACGAATCGAGAGAGGAAGTTCGCTATCACCTATCTTATCGAATGCTTAATTTCACGGTAATTTTAGCAAGATAATCTACAATCGCGGAACATGTTCAGAGGAGCTGTTGTTAAAGACCAAATATTGCTTGACGAGATCATTTGGCACAGGTTTCTAGAAGTAATTCTACACTATTATACGAAGGATGATAAGGTGAGGATTGATAAATTATTTTACCAATAGTCGCTTACACAGCTTTGTGAAGCTGGACTTGAAGATCTGGTGCATATGATCGATGGAAGGAAACGAATTGGCTCGTTGATCAAGGTATTATATGACCAGATACAGTTAATAATGTAATTTGTTCAGTGTTTTGATAGGATATGCCAAACTCGACAAAGAAATAGCCTAGTCAATGGATTAACGCAAGAAGAAATGCGGGAAGGTTATCAACGAGTCCGCAAAATCATCTTCACACCCACTCGCGTCATTTATGTCGCTCCAGAAACATTGATGGGAAATCGAGTTCTTCGAAGATATGACCATGACGGAACCAGGGTGTTGAGAATTACATTCCGAGACGACGACAATCAAAAAATGAGAACTAACAAGACCAGCTACCTCCTCGAGAAAACTGTTAATCTGTATTTGAGTCAAGGAATCACTGTTGCTGGCCGAAACTTTGGATACTTGGGAAGTTCCAATTCTCAAATGCGTGACAACGGAGCGTACTTTATGGAGAAGTATTCTTCATCACAGTGCCGTGATTACGAATCTGCCAATGGCGTTAAACCTCCTATTACATTCAATCCCAAGATCCAAGCTGCGAGGAAAAATCTTGGTCGATTCGAAACAATCGACAACATTCCAAAAATGATGGCTCGTCTTGGCCAATGTTTCACGCAGAGCCGAGTGAGACGAGCGTTTTCTCCAATTGTTTAAGGTTTTCTTTCAGTTGTCCGGAGTGAATTTGGAAAGGTGTACTTATATGACTATGCACGATTTGACTGGTGGTAAAAATTCGAAACGAGATGAATACACTTTTTCTGATGGAGTCGGTATGATGAGCATTCGATTTGCACAAAAAGTTTCTTCTGTTATGGATTTTGGAAAAGGAGTGCCGAGTTGTTTCCAGGTTTGTGGATTCTTTTATCTGGCGTCAATCTATGTTATTTTCAGTTTCGATTCCGTGGAATGAAAGGCGTAATAGCCGTTGAGCCGTTGTTGGACGATATTCGGAAATGGTCGCTCACACATGATATTCAGGCTCCAAACGACGACAACTCTTGGGGTCTCAACTGTGTTTTCCGGCCTAGTCAGATCAAGTTTATTTCAAAAAGACATCCTCGTGATCAAGTTGAAATCGTGAAATACTCCTCCCCTGTTCCTGTTGCTCTCAACAAACCGTTCATCAACATTCTCGATCAAGTTTCTGAAATGCAGTCTCTTGAATGCCATCGAAGGGTTACCAATAGAATCGAGGAACTCCTTGATCGACAAATGCTTTCATTCGCTCAGCAAATGGTTGATGAAACAAAATGCAGAAATCGTTTGAAAGTAGCGTGAAACTCTCACTTTTGTTATCCACAATTGGCTTTTAGGAACTCCCTCGGCGGGTAGATATCGATTTTCTTCGAACATCATATGGTTTCACCCTGGCGAGCGAACCGTTTTTTCGGTCTCTGATCAAAGCCTCCATCAAATTTTCAATCAGTAAGTCCCACGTCAAAATTTCTTCATGTCATTGTTTCTTGTTATTCAGCCAAACAACTGCGAAAAGAACAGATTCCGATTCCTCAAGAACTTGGTCGGTCGATGCTTGGAGTCGTAGACGAAACTGGTCGTCTTCAGTATGGTCAAATTTTTGTTCAATACACCAGGAACTTGGCTCTTAAACTCCCACCTCCTAACGCTGCTCGTCAAGTTCTCACTGGAACCGTTTTGCTGACAAAAAATCCTTGCATTGTGGCTGGAGACGTGCGAATCTTCGAAGCTGTCGACATCCCCGAACTTCATCACATGTGCGACGTGGTCGTGTTTCCTCAACACGGTTCAAGACCACACCCTGATGAAATGGCAGGATCCGATCTGGACGGAGATGAATACTCTATTATCTGGGATCAGCAATTACTTCTCGATAAAAATGAGGAGCCTTTCGATTTCACATCTGAAAAACAGAAAATTCCATTTGATGAATCACAAATCGTAAGGTTGTCATGGGTTTTCCGAAAATGTTAGTGTTTTTCATTTAGGATGACTTGATGCGCGAGTTTTATGTTAAATACTTGAAGCTTGACTCCGTTGGAACTATCTCAAATAGTCATCTTCATTGCTCAGATCAGTATGGTCTCAACGCAAGAGTCTGCATGGATTTAGCCAAAAAAAATTGTCAGGCAGTTGACTTCACCAAGTCTGGTCAACCTCCAGAACCACTAGAGACGAAATGGAGGGAAGGTGGCGTTTCAGAGAATAAAAAAGTGGAGGTCCATATTGAAATTTCAGATGAGGAAACGAAAGAAATGATTCCGCCGGAGAGAGCTGAGCGGGTTCCCGACTATCATATGGGAAATGATCACACTCCCATGTATGTCAGTCCGAGGCTGTGTGGAAAGCTTTTCCGAGAATTCAAGTCAATCGATGACGTGCTCAAAATTTCTGAAGAACGCGATGAACTTCTGGAGATTTCCATAGATGAAAACATCAAAATTGACGGTTATGCTGAATACATGGCCGGTGCAAGAGAAGACTTGGCCAGATACAACGCGCAATTACGGGTGAGTGGCCTTTTGCTTCTATCTTCATAAATGAACAATTCCAGTCAATGATGGAGAACTACGGAATCAGAACTGAAGGAGAAGTTTTCTCTGGATGTATTGTAGATATGCGTAACAGGATTTCCGATAAAGATCAGGATGACATGTCATTCTACAACACCAATCAAATGATAGAAACAAAAGTCACAAATCTGTTCAAGAAATACAGGGAACACTTTTTTGAGGTTTTTTTTTGATTATTGCTCTGGATATTTTTACATTTTGCAGGAATTTGAGGGCGGATGGAAAGCTAACACGGAAGCTACTCATCGGGCGAACGACGATAACAATATCTTACAGAGGCAATGTCGTTCTCCTAATAATCAGATGTTGCGGAAAGCGGTGGCATGGTACCGCGCATGTTATGGTATGATCTCCAAAAAATGAGAGTTTTTAAACTATATTCATAGAGGAAGCTCGGCGTACAAGAGAAAACAAGAAACTTTCATTTGCATGGCTAGTTTATGATGTCATTGCAATGGTGAAGCAGAACACTATTCTCACAAGTGACGAAGTTCAAATGGGTGGCGACAATCCTCTGTATAAAATGCTAGATGAGCACAGGAAACAGTTTCTAATTGACAATAGCCGTTCTTTCGAAGCTTTCAAGAACTTGCCGATGTTCGTCAACAAAGGAGAACACGTGGAAAGGGCTGGCAGCATCCTCCGAATGTATATGACAGTGTATCCAGGCTTGGATAGTGTTTTGTTTGTTCTAATGGAGTGGGGAAGAGCATCGAAGCTATTCGAAAACATGCCTATTCAAGTTCACCATTTTTTGCTAATTTTCATTCTTTTCGCTACTCGAGAACTAGCATCCGTCGATGGAAACGCTAACGCATTTTTTAACAAAATAGATGAGGAAACGTATAGGACGAAAGTAGAGAAAAACGAGCTTGGGCTTCCTGATCCTATATCAGAACAACAACGCTCAAAAATGGTAACGGAATCATGATAATTGAAGCGAAAACAGTTATTTTTAGATTGTCAAGTTTTTCGAATTCTTGGCGTCGCGTAAGTTCCGGAAGATGTCAAGTCTCTCGTATCGGTCCCTCGATTTCTCATCTATATTTATGCGTGGTGAATGGCAGATTTTCCATGTGGCGGCACTAAAGACCTATTACAATATTCTATTCAATCTGCGATTCGAAGAACTTCCCGTATCTACAGATCCCACGATTACAGTGCGGACAGCTATACGCGAGAATGAACCATTTGTAATTGAGCTACCAGGCGAGCAAGATGACTTACTGCTGCAGTTCATTGTTTTTGTTTTTAGCCGACTGTGACCGACCCCTCGTTCATCGGAAGTTGCTTGAGCACACAGGTGTCGAAGAAATTCACATGAGAAGTATGGAGAAGTCTATCCGTGCAGCTGACGAGGCACAGAAGTTGAACGGTACCGTTTTATTAAATTTGATGGAATTAAATTTTGTTTTTCAGTTCGCTTGCTTGTATCTACTCGTGGAACTCTCGAATCGATGTATAAGTTAAGACAATTGGTAGCTGTCAAGGTACATAACCCAAATACTGTTCGTGCAAAGATCTGAAAACGTTTTGCAGGTCCCCATCAAAACGTACGTTACTGGTCAGGAGATCTCGTCGCAAATGGCTCGTTTGTGCTATGAAAAGATTATTAAAGGACATATTCACGCATGATTTCATTCTGGTCACAATCACTTTTCTTCGTTTTTAGCAGTGTTTTCAGAGATGTTAAGTATTAGAATGTGTCTATTAGCCTGCTTTTTATTTTCATTTTCCCGTTATTTGCTTTGCTGCTCTACTGTGAATAAGGGGTAATTGTTTTCCGCTTTTTTCATTGTTATTCAACGTTCCGGTTATCTGCTTCAATGAACTGTCTGTTTTATGAAGGTTTATATTATCATCTCATGGATATTCATCTTTCTAAATCCGTTTCAAGTGGGAAAAATCAATGAAGGCAATAACAACGATTGACGCTCATTCCCACGACATCGTTTGTTGTATGATGACGGATGAACGGATGGTCCAACAGCAGTGCTACACCCCTCGGGGCCTCCTACACATGTGTTGTCCCCCCCCCCCCCCCTGCGCACTCCTCACCCCTCACTCCTCACTCTTCTCTCCGTCGTTCTCTCGCACTCCTATTCGCAGTTTCGGCGCGTTTTCAAATCTGGAACATCGTGGCGTTTGCGGACGGTTCGAGTTATCGCTTTCATAAAATAATCGATAAGAACTTGTGTTGTCAGGCATCGACACCCTCCCGTTTCTTCTCTATTTTTCAATTGCTCAGCGCAACCGAAAATGCTATTTTTATCGGAAATATAAATAGCACATTTTCCAATTCTCTTCGACTGGAAAACCAATCGATAAATTTGCAGACAATCGATGAGTGATTCAAGTCACGGATGGATAAAATTGGATGTTCCCGCCTCCAAATGCTCCGCCAAAGTTATGAAATTCATGGCGGCCGATCTGAAAAAGGTAGTTGAATTTGTTCCATTTCTGAATAATTTCCTCTTTTTCAGTGTCTCGGTCGGTACGGAATGAGCGTCGATTCGAGTCAGCTGGCGAGAACTGTCGCTGAGGAGCACTGCGAAGTGTACTACGAGAAGAACCTGGCGGTGACGGCTAGCGATAAGTTCTCGTGCAGACTGCTCAACGCCATTCAGGACCACTTGGCGAGCCCTTCCGTAAGTCTTGCTGACTGAGAATGTTCAATCTATTCCCCTTTTCGAGACTGTTTCAGATTTCCGGTTTCCTCACTTACGAGCGCGGAACTCTCGCTTTGCACGGCGCGGATTTCTGGCAAACGGACCTCGTTTGTCACGTACCATCAGTTCCTCTGGCTGCGATCTACTTTGGAAACATCCAGGGTGGAGTGTTCATCAATCATTGGCAGATATCCTTCTGGCCAGACACTCTGAAGCGACGGAAGGGACTCAAGAAGGATAACATGAATTTGATAACTGCGGAATTTGAGTTCGACAAGAAAGACCTGATGACAGTGCACTTCCAGTGTATGGAAGATAATAAAATGAGCAACGCGAAAGAGAAGAACGAGCCGGCACACTATCAGATGACGGTGAGAACAGTCGGAGAGACCAGTGTGTTTTCGATTGGTTAATTGCAGATTCGAAGAGATTCCATCTACAGGATCATCGTTGATCCGGCCGTCAATGACTGTGACTCTTACGGAAACAACAGAATCCGTGTGCACTTCGAACTCAACTACCCAGTACTTCTCAGAAGAGGCGTCGTTGACGCACTGAAAGTGAGTTGGCAGTGCCCTCCCGTGAATCATCCGCTTTTCAGAGAGGCAACCCCCACGCCATTCCATTCTATCATCGGAAAACCCGATTCTTCTGTGAATGGGACAAGAACGGATCACCACGACAGGAGGCGATCTCCGACAGCCCCATGTTCACCATCGAGTTCAATCCCTCGGTCACCGTGAGTCAAACCTTTAATCTCGATGAATTCCCAATCGAGTCGTTTTCAGATGGAGGAAATCTACAGGATCCTGTCCCGTCTGAGCTCCCGCACTGGAGCAGTCATCGAGTTCGCGTGTATTCCGTCGATCGACGTTCCAATCGGTCGGAAGGACGTCTACAATCGATGGACACTCACAGGAAAAGACGGGAGAGAAGCGCCGAAACCAACGGGTCAGAACGCGCACGTTTTCGACGAATTCCTGCAGCACGTAAGTGAAAGAAAGTGTTTCCGATTGATAAGATCCCCCCATTTCAGTGTTTCCCACCGAACATGGTTTCTCAAAATGGAAAGAAGATTGATTTGAACGAGGAGAGAAGGTTCGCGATCACGTATCTCATCGAATGTCTCCTCTCGCGAGGCGCAGTCGTCAAAGATCAGCTGCTACTCGAGGAGATTCACTGGGAACGCTTCCTCGAGGTTATCATCTACTACTACAAAAAGAACGATAAACTGTGCGAAGCGGCCCTCGAGGACTTGGTCCATCTGATTGACGCAAGGAAACGGATCGGATCGTTGATTCAATGCTTCGATCGCATCTGCCAGTACCGGATCAAACTGCAAGTGGTGAACGGCCTCACAGAGCAGGAAGAACGGGAGGGATTCATGCGAGTACGCAAACTGATCTTCACACCGACACGTATCATCTACGTGGCACCGGAGACGTTGATGGGCAACCGAGTGCTGCGGAAGTTTGATTCCGACGGAACACAGATTTTGAGGATCACATTCCGTGACGACAACAATGCGAAGATGCGCGCAACCGGAGCAGAAGATTTGCTCGACAAGACCGCCGGGAAGTACCTGAACGAGGGAATCCGCGTGGCGAATCGAAACTACGGATTCTTGGGCTGCTCGAATTCGCAGATGAGAGACAACGGAGCGTATTTCATGTTGAAGTACACGGACAAACAGTACAGGAGCGACCGACACAAGGGCATCGCCGTCGACAAGATAACGTACTGTCCGAAGATTCGAAAGACCAGGGACCAACTGGGAAAGTTCGAATTGGTCGACAACATTCCGAAGATGATGGCCCGATTGGGACAGTGTTTCACGCAGAGCAGGGTGAGTGTTTTGTTGTCCTTGTATTCGGTAGCTGATTGAGATTCTTCCAGATGTCCGGTATGGAACTTCCACGATCGTCGTATCTGAAGATTGCCGATTTGGCGGGAGGAAGGAATCACCTGGGAAAAGGATTCGAGTTCTCCGACGGCGTCGGCATGATGAGCTACCAATTCGCCGAGATGGTGTCCCAGAACATGGGCTTCGGAAGGGCGGTGCCCAGCTGTTTCCAGATTCGGTTCCGCGGAATGAAAGGCGTCGTCGCCGTCGAGCCGCTCCTGGATCACATTCGGAAGTGGAGAGAAGGCGGCGCCATCGAATACGAGTACAACAAGGACGACGTGAATTTCAACTTCAGCTGCGCATTCCGACCGAGTCAGATCAAGTTCAACTCGAAGGCGTTCGAGGGAGAGCAGCTGGAGATGGTGAAGTTCTCGTCTCCGGTTCCCGTGGCACTTAACAAACCGTTCATCAACATTCTCGATCAAGTCTCTGAACTGCAGTCGCTCGAATGCCATCGGAGAATCACGAGCAGAATCGAAGAGTTGCTCGACCGACAGATGCGCACCTTTGCAAGACAGATGACCGACGAAGTGTACTGCAGGAACAAATTGAACGTGAGTTGGGAAGAGGAGCGATTTCAATGATTCCGTTCTTTCCAGGAGTTCCCCCGGCGCTACAACATCGGCGTGATGAGACAGACGTGGGGATTCACTCTCTCCAATGAGCCATTCTTCCGATCTCTCATCAAGGCTTCCATCAAATTTTCCATCAGTGAGTCCAATTCAACATCTATTTACGAACGGAATAATAACCCGAATTTCAGCAAAACAAATCCGCAAAGAGCAAATTCCGATTCCGAAAGAGCTCGGACGATCGATGCTCGGAGTGGTCGACGAGACGGGCCGTCTGCAGTACGGACAAATCTTTGTTCAGTACACCAAGAACATCTCCTTCAAACTCCCACAGCCGTCGGCTGCTCGTCAAGTTGTCACTGGAACTGTTCTGCTCACCAAGAATCCGTGCATCGTCTCTGGAGACGTTCGGATCTTCGAAGCCGTCGACATCCCAGAGCTCCATCACATGTGCGACGTCGTCGTTTTCCCTCAACACGGCCCCCGACCACACCCCGATGAAATGGCAGGGTCCGATTTGGACGGAGACGAATACTCGGTCATCTGGGATCAGGAACTGCTTCTGGACAGAAATGAGGCTCCGTTTGACTTTGCAGTCGAGAAGGAAGTCATTCCGTATGATCCCGAGAAGATTGTGAGTTCTTGCGAATGCTTTGCAATTCCTCTATCGAGGTTTTCAGGACCAATTGATGAAAGAGTTCTACGTAACATATCTGAAACTGGACTCTGTCGGGCAGATCTCCAACAGCCACCTCCACTGCTCCGATCAGTACGGAATCAACGCCGAAGTGTGTCTGAACCTCGCGAGGAAGAACTCTCAGGCGGTCGACTTCACCAAATCCGGCAAACCGCCGGCGCCGTTGGTCCGTGAGTGGGCGGAGAAGGACGGTGTGTTCTTGCCGCCCGAGATACCTGAACGCATTCCCGACTACCATCTGGGCAACGACAGAGACCCAATGTACGTGAGTCCGCGGCTCTGCGGAAAGCTGTTCCGCGAGTTCAAAGCCGTCGACAACGTGATAAAGATCTCGGAGGAACGCGACGAACAGCTCGTGATCGCAATCGACGAAACGATCCAAATTCCGGGATACGAAGAGTACATTGAGAGTGCGAGAAACGATCTGGCGAGTTATAACGGACAGCTGAGGGTGAGTGATAGAGACATCTCGTGAATCAATCGGAATGATGTTTCAGACGATAATGGATAACTACGGAATCAAGACGGAAGGAGAGATCATCTCGGGGTGCATCATCGACATGCGAAACAGGATATCGGAGAAGGATCAGGACGACATGTCGTTCTACAATACGAATCAGATGATCGAAACCAAGGTCTCCGACCTGACGCGTAGATTCCGAGAGGAGTTCTTCCGGGAGTTCGGAGGCTTCCGAAGCACGACGAAGCAGATGCCGAGGGCCTACGACGACATGAATGTGCTGCACTATCTGTGCGAGGCGCCGTCAAATCCGATGATGCAGAAGGCGGTGGCATGGTACCGCGCGTGTTATGGTAACCAAGCGGTTTGAATCGCAATCGATCAACATTCATTTTCAGAAGAAGCACAGACGACCCGGGAGATCAGAAAGCTGTCGTTTGCGTGGTTGGTCTATGATGTCATTGCGAAGGTGAAAGAACATAACCTGCTGAACAGCGATTCCGTCGACTTGAGCGATCAGAACCCTCTGTACAAGATGCTCACGGCTCACAGACACCAGTATCTCATCGAAAAGGCGGTCGAGTTCCAACAGTTCACAACGCAATCGACGTTCGGAAGTGAAGAAGACGCAGAGAAGGCAGTCGCTATTCTCCGAATGTACATGAATAAGAACCCGAAACTCGACGTTCTGCTCTTCATTTTGATCAAATGGGCAGAGGCTTCCGGGCTCTTCGAGAGATCTACGATGAGAAAACATCATTTCGCACTTCTCGTCATTCTCTTCGCCACAAGACAATTGACGGCTGCCGATGACACGACGGTCACGTTCTTCGAAAAAATGGACATGGACGAGTACGAGAGAAAACTCGAAAGCGGCGAATTCCGACAGAACGAGCCGTTGAAGGAGGAGAAAATGTCGGAATTGGTGAGTGAAACGCCTTCGTTTCATATCGAATTGTTTTGTTTCAGATGACCATGTTCCTCGAGTTTCTGGCGTCTCGAAAGTTTCGCAAGTTGTCGAAACTCTCATTTCTGGCACTCGGCTTCTCTTCCGTTTTTATGCGTGGCGAATGGGAAGCATTCCACGTGGCAGCTCTCAAGACATACTTCAACCTTCTGTTCAATCTGCGCTTCGAGGAATTGCCCGTTTCCACAGACGAACAGACGCCGACGACTGTTCGAGTGTCGAACCGAGAGATTGAGCCATTCGTTGTCGAGTTGCCAGGTGAGGAATTGACATCTGACTCAATAGACTCTGATCTACTTATTACAGACAACTGTGACATCAAGTTAATCAAGAAGAAACTGGTGGAGAACTCAGGAGTCAGTGAGATTGAGATGAGGCAACTGGAGAGGAGAACCAAGAAAGAGGACGATAAGGACAAAAAACAGACAGGTGAGCGAGCGTCGAATACCCATTCGAACACTTTCTTTTCAGTCCGATACCTCATTTCGTCTCGTGGATCTCTCGAATCGATGCAGCGACTGAAGCTTCTCGTTTCCGTCACCATCCCCATCAAAAGCCATTTGGGAGGCAAAGACGTCTCCAAACAGATGGCCCATTTGTGCGCGAAACGCATCATGGACGGAGTATAACTCTAAACCACTCAGTTTTCAAATTTCATTTAATAACAACAACCGAAAAGTTTTAAAACAATTCATGTCATATGTCTAACTGAATTTGTTCTCTGTGATCATTGTTATTGTTCTGTACTCGTTATAAACATTTATACTTTTCACTTAGTTGGTTTGAATCTTTTTCTGAATCGAACTGACTCTTCAGTATCCCTCTTCCTACCGGCTCTCCTCGCCGCATCCCTTACCCAACCGGCGATCACTCATAACTTGGGGTCAGTACTTTGAAAAATAAACTTGATAGGATGAAAGAGGACCTTTCAAATAGCATAGTTTGCTGAATACGTCCACATGGGCCATGGTGGTCCATCTGTGATTCGAAGTACCGTTTCCTTTTAGTGGAATCGTGATATTTTTAGGTTCAAGTAGGATCTGAAAACGAGAATCTACTATTTTAAAGGTCATAGTGACATTCTCCAATTCTCTTCTAGAATACAGACCATAGTCGACCATTGAACGTTCAATGATTCAAGAAGGCTTTTACTTGTAATATATTGTTTTCAACTGCAGTTAGCTGCTGTAATTAGTGTTCACATTAATTGTTTCAAATCTTAATCATTTTCTCAATCGGCCTGCTATCTCATGAAACACGAAAGAAGAGCAATTTTCTCAACTCTGCTCAACTTCTGTAAATTTTCTTTTTCTGGGTGCAATTTTGCGTAACGGTGATTGCAGAAACTACACTGTGGGTGTGACCTTGAAGACGTGGTGATGTGACTGTGTAGAAGACGTTGAGGCGGACCCGAGCAGTCTATTGGCTACAGTGCACTAGTGGCATACCCACCAGAACCCTCATTCGTACGTGCGCGCATTTTGCCATCGTCCGCTAAACGCCGTGCACTACGACACTCCGCTTCTGACGCATTTTCGATTGCGAATTTCGAATAATTCTTCTCGTCGAAAATGGTTTTCGACCCGAGAACTTTGGATAATCCGAAAGAAATCAGTGCCTACAGAGACCAGAGATATAATGTGAGTTTTCTTTTCAGAAAAACGCCTCCATAAGTTTATTATTCTTGCAGGGCACCGTGAGAGATCAGGAACACGCTTTGCGTACGTCATGCACTCTTTATGTTGGAAATCTCTCATACTATACAAAAGAAGATCAAGTTTACGAATTGTTCGGACGTGCTGGTGATGTTCGAAGAGTGATTATGGGCCTCGATCGTTTCAAGAAGACTCCGTGTGGATTCTGCTTTGTTGAGTGAGTTGTTGTATTGATTAAGAGTGTTTTTTAACTTTTATTTTGAAGGTACTACACTCGCGAAGATGCCGAAGTAGCCTTGCAAAATATTTCGAACACGCGACTGGACGATCGAGTCATCCGCGCTGACTGGGACGCTGGATTTGTCGAAGGAAGACAATACGGAAGAGGAAAGCATGGAGGACAGGTCCGCGACGAATATCGCAAGGACTACGACCCAGAGAGAGGAGGTTACAACAGAGTTCTTGCACTCAAAGGTTGGTATCGATAATCTGAAATTAAAAACAAAGCGTTCGTTTTTAGGTGACCGATAAACAAATACAATCATCGATCTTCAAAGAAACATCTTCTAATAATTTTATCTCTATTGAAATCTGTTAAATTCGGCACAAGATCTTGTTTCACTGAAAAAAATAAACATATTTATTTTTAAATGTATTGATTTTCGAACCGTTGGGTGGTTTCAACCAGATGCAATTTTCTAACATGTTCTCTCCGACTAATCAATTGAAATCTTGGACATCTTAGATGACTTCGATTCTGCGACGGGTCGAATGGGTCCGAGTGGCTGGGAAATGGACGAAAATGTCAGTGATGGGAATGAACTTGTCCGCAGAGAATTTGAAATTGGCTGAGCAGCAAGACGATAATCGAGTCGTCATTCTTATGATTCCCGGTAGGAACCATTGGGAGGACATTTTAAAACGATATGCTTTGTAGGAAATCCTGGAAACGAGGGATTCTATGCGCATTTCGGAAGAGAAGTTCTGCAGAATCTGATGGAACGGGACAAGAAGGTAGAGGAATAGGGGGAACCTCCGAGCACTTTTGTTAAGATTTAAGGAGAACCGGCAGCAGCAGAACCAGTACTTGTTCTACACTGTTTCCAGTTTAAACCACGTCAGAATGCCAGAACACTTGGCTGACGACGGAGAACACAGGAATCATGGTCTGTCTGTTTTTTCCTCCTTGGACTCCATTATTTGAATATATCAGATCGTATCTCTCTGGAAGAACAAGTTTCCCACAAGTTGGCATTTGTTCAAGAGCACCTTCCACGTGGAAAACAAGTCTACATTCTCGGTCACAGCATCGGTTCCTACATGATGTTGCGCATTCTGCCGAAAGTGATAGAAGAGGGATTCCACGTGGAGAAAGCGGTTGGACTGTTCCCGACAATCGTGCACATGGCCACGTCGCCTAACGGAAAACGACTTCACGGAACTCTAGCGGTAGATCGATTTCGGGAAATTCAGTCTGAAAAGTGAAGTCTTCAGACGCTAAATCACCATGATTGGTTGACGAAAACCGTCAGTTGGTGGGTCGACTACCTCCCGAGTTTCATCAAAAAGTTCCTGGTTGGCCTGAATTTGAGACATCCGAATGTGAGTTGAACTTTGCTGTTGTGTGGATTCAATTTGAACGGAGCTGTTATGCAGACGCCACCTGAAATCGTAGACGCCGCCGTCGAGCTGATCCACATGGACGTGTTCCGGAACATTGTGCACATGTCGAACGACGAGTTGGATATTGTTCTCGATCTAGATGAACGTCTTCTGGAGAAACAAGACGTCGTTCACTTCTATTACGGACTGAAAGACGGCTGGTGTCCTGTGGAACACGGTAGGCTTGAACGAGATAGGGGGACACTCAATTATGAAATCGGATTCCTGGCTTATATAGAGAATATCGAGTTTCTCGTGCATTATTCAAGATTCGAAGAAGTGGTTCTCAAAATATGGTGTTGCTAAGCTCAACGAGTATCGGGAATTTCAGGTCACTCGATGCTGGAAAGACTGGGAAGTGAGCAGGTGACTCTGGACGAGCACGACTGCGAGCACGCGTTCGTCATCTCCGAAGGCGACATTATGGCGAGAAACGTTGTCAAGTACTTCGAATAATGCTCCTTTTCCCTTGTATTACATTTTTCTGTGATAATTTTAGATGTTCCAATAGAAATTTCTAATAGAAAGCAAATCTCATTTGCAACAACCCTCCATCGGGATTACTGTAGTGGCATGGCACATATGCATCATTACCAATGCATTCGTATCGCTCCTCCATTCATGATAGCGGATTTTGGTGCTAATATATAGGAAAAAACCGCCATTCCTACATTCGCAAATTCTTGCATTTCTCGCTGTTTTCCGCCCCTGGCCCTCCGATTTCTGTCAACAACAACAACAACTGGGGCGACACGAAAAGATGCTCATTCCGATGGACCCGATGACTCCCAATGCAACAGACGAAAGTACTTTTCGGTTCCAATTACGGAAAAGTGCGTGGTCGCCGAGAGCCCCAAGTGCACGCGTCCTTGTGTGCAAGTTCAACGAGGTGGCTGGTGTCTCAGCCCCCAGTAGACAGCTTCCATCCAGTTTCCGCTGAGTCACGTGGCTGCCTTCGCCGATTCTCTCCCTCTCTTTCTCTCTCTGTCGACAGTGTCACAAACAAATGATGTGTCCCTGATAGCGACAGTCTCCGTCTGCGTCTCCCACTCATCCACACTCTCTCTCTTCTCATCACATGTTGGCCAGTTGTGAGGGAGTAACGGTCAGTGAGAAGACACTCAAAACATTATCGCTTTCTGACTTTTCGCAAGTTTTCTCTGATACCGTCGACGAGTCCTTCGGAAAATATGTTTGTATCTTGGTGGATGGATGCCGCCGCATCGCCAGAGACTGGATTTCTCTGTTTACTTCTGAAGACGTTTCCCGTTCCGCCGCCCAACGCCTTCTTCTCCTTCCCCGCATGCACTGCCCTCCTTCTCGGAATTCACCTGTTGCGTGCGAAAGGACACATCTTTTCAGTG
Organism: Caenorhabditis macrosperma; assembly: GCA_963932285.1. Taxonomy (NCBI): domain Eukaryota; kingdom Metazoa; phylum Nematoda; class Chromadorea; order Rhabditida; family Rhabditidae; genus Caenorhabditis; species Caenorhabditis macrosperma. The sequence continues at coordinate 7,903,929 of OZ010622.1, forward strand.
ATAAGAGTGCCGCCTTTCCAGCTTATCACTCCCGTTCTTCGTACCCTCCGCTTTCTTTGTACCTTCTCGGCTCACCAGTTGTAAAGTGTGCCCCACATCGGCCTCCGCGTCGCTCCTGTTTTCCGCGGCGCCGCTTCTTCCATTCTTGTTGTTCACAGATTCTGGCACTTTCTCTCTCTCTCTCTCACACACACAGAGTACTCTTCGTCCTCCTCCTCCAAGTACTACTAGATCATGAAATGTGTTCAGGCATTCGCGAATGGCTTTCGCCGGACTCGCCGACCTGCGTCTCTTCGACAACGTCTCCCAGTACGTGAACGCATTGGCCGGAGAGTTCTCGCCGGACACCACACACCTCCACGACGCCAACTGCAAGTGTTCGATTGTCGATCGTCTCTGGTGTGATTATTTCGGGTGAGTTGTCGCCCATAAGGGCACTTCTTCCGCGAAAACATCATTAACAAGAGAACTACGCGAAACTTTACAACGCACGCAGATCCGTCGAAATGCTCATTGTGAACGACGGCGGCGGGCTGCGAGTTCTCTCAATTCATCCGGAAATCACCTGACCGCCGCGCTTGCACAATTCTCCCGCAATCCCGCTGATCTCGATTGCCATTTCACTTGTCATTCAAAGTTCATGCGTGCTCTGCGTCTCCCGAGCTTCACCGAACCTCTCGCGGTCGCTTTCCGCGCGGATTCCGCATCGTGCCGTCCGCATACCGTTCACGTATTTGCGTCACTCGCGGCTATACACCTGGGCGTTTGCAGTCCACACAGTCTCTCGTTCATGACAGCGGAAAGGAAAGGTGTGGGAATGGCGCGCGGGAGAACCGGTCGGTTTGCAGCACTGCCGGCGGCAGCGTTTCGGCTCCACACACAGTCCATCAATCGTACTCTCTCCGGCGACTCGTCCGTTGATCTTCCGGAGTTGTTTCGAGTGGTTTCCTACTTGTTTGCGCGTTAGATTAAATCGAAACGAGGCTCTTTTGAACAGAAGAAACTCTCTTTTGACTTTGAGAGTTTATCGAGAAACCGACTTTCTCTCGAAATAATTTCTCTCTCTTTTTCTCTATCTCTCTCTAATTTCTCCCGTCCACACACACACCTGTGTTTACCGTTTATGTTGTGTCTCTTATCATCTCCAAAAACACGTGCCTTCGGTTAATGGTTTTAATTTCATTCCCCCGCTCACCCGTTTTCCATATTCGTCGTCAAAAGAATAAGAAAAGACGTCCCGTATTCCTTAGTTTCAAAAGAATTCCTCTCCCGGCCGCCTGTGTTTGGAAACCACGGCAATCCTGCAAAGCTCAGCTCACTCGGCTCAAACTCCAAACTATGACTGGCACTGGAAATTCTCATTTCGTGTTTGACCTGCCGCACCTTTCCGTCTGATTTGCCTATACTATTTGTGGATCCTTGTTATTATTCGTGCTGCTCGATTTTGAAAACAGTATTATGGCAAAACAAACAACAACACGTTACCAGCTCTCTCTTCAGTTTAAAGCGTCGCCCGAAGTGTGCCTGCTGCTGCCAAACAGTTCGGTCGCACTGGTGTGTTTGCACTTGCGACACGCCACAGACTTCCTGACTCTCAACCGTACTTTTGCAATCATTTATTGATGAGCTGCTGACAATTGTGTGTGTGCGAGCTCCATTAGATATATAGAAAGTGAGAGAGAGAGAGAGAGAGTTTGCGAGGGAGAAGAGAGCACAGAGACAACTGAAACTGGTTCGTGTCAACAAGTCCCTGAGCCGTCGGCCCTAATGACTTTGTTTTGTCACTTGCACCAAGAGAGTAGTAAAATCTGTCAAATCCGTGTCTCGATTCAAAATAATATCCTCGCCGATATCGATCCAGCAGAGGAATGAACTCTGTCCGAGTACGCTCAGCTCCCGGAACCAATTGTCTCTCTGGTTCAGTCATTTATATCTTTTGTCACGGGAATCAGCTGTGAATCACACCCTTGAACCCGTTCTTTACGGCTGCGGACCGTCTCCTGACGTCATCTGCCTGTCTTCTCATTACAACTTTGCCTTTTTTCACCGATTTCATTCTCGCAACAATCGTGTGTTGACGGAGAGAGAATGTTTCGTAACACAACGCGTTGCTTGGTCCTTCCTCATACACTTCTAGACGACGTTACCCCTTAAAGCCCCACCAATTCATCTTTCCTCTTCCATATGCGTCCACTTCCTTTCCGCATCTGCCTTCATCTGTTGCCTCTCTCCGCTAATCCAAAAGAACGAAAGTAGACGTACTTCCCATCTGATACTCCTTGCCGAATCGTCCTTCTTTCCGGTTTTCTGCTTCTCCGCTTCGCACCTCTTCTCCGCGCTTCCGAATAACAACACACGCCTTCTCTGCCAACAGAAACATTAGCACTTTGTTATTTTTAGTTGATTCGTTGGTCGCTCGATCGATTCACCGTCCCCGTTTTCACGTGATCAATTTTTGTGTTTCTTCGAAAAATTGAATCAAAGTGCGATTTCCATTACACAAAGAAGAAGACTTTAAAGCTAGAAATTAAAGATTCGTCCCGTGTTCTTCTCAGAATCGAATGAAGATTGATAGAATTCAATTAACTAAGAGCGCATTTGTGCTCGTTGCTTCAATTTCCTCAATTTCCATTCCCATTTTCTAACGTCTCAGTCGACGACAAAAACTAGAACAAAAAGCTGTAGTTCGCACGGGACAATAGAAGTGCGCGCCCTTTGGCGGCCCTTCCGGGGTCGTGGCCGTTTGCAATGGCCTAGAACTACAAGCACCTTGCCGAAAATTCTATTTTTTGAATGAAGCCTCCTTCCTCTTCAAACTTAATTTTCTATTCATCTGGAAATGTTATAATCTTGTAAAAATATACTCAACTCATTGTGTCCTAATAATAATCATAATATTTCCAGAATGGGTACGTGCATCAGCCGGGAAGCACGTGCGCGACGAAGGGACCGTAAGCGACAGCTGAAGCAGAGATTGTTCGTCTTTTTGTCATGAATATCTTTATAATTATTTTTTATTTCAGAAGAGAAGCTCGCATCAATGCCAACCAGCGTGACGTCTTCGGCAACAGCCCGAACGCACGGTTTGGACATAGAAGTCGATCGGAAGGAAACAATGACCTTCGCGACGACATTCGTGAACTGATTATTGAGACATTGGAAGTCATTAGAACACTAGTTAATAAGTGAGTCACACAAGCAATGAACTCGATCAATCTTTCTCATCTCAGTGATCAAGAACCACCGCAATCTCTTCTCAAACTGAACTTTATCGCCGACGAGGAGAAAGGATGGATGCTTGTTGTCAGAGCCCTCATTTACACAGTGACTAACACACTAGATGAAACTAAAATGAAGAATTCATTCAGATTCCGGAAAATGATCCTCTAGGCCCCGCAGTGATATCCCTGTTCCTGGATGAGTGCCCCTTGCCAAGCAAAGAGTCTGTGCAGACACTTCTCATGTCTCTCGGGCTGAGCAGTGAGTTCGTCGACGCGAAGCACCTTCCTCCGTCATGGCATAAGAATATGTGCATCGTGTTGGGGTCTCTCGCCGAAAAAATGGCTGGAACTGCTGCAGTAGCTATGTTCAATGACAACATTCGAGGATATCTCATGAAGATGATAGGCTATGGGCTAACATATTTCCCGACGGCTTACGCGAAGTCATTGGTAAGTTTTTCCGGATAGTTCCGTTTCGATTTGCCTACTTTCCAGAAGGAGAAAAATACGCATTGTGTGCGTATGTTTGCTCTGCTGGCTCTAGAAAAGTTCGCACAGACCCGAGAAAATCAAATCACAATTTGCAAAATGTTCACCGACAAAGAAAATCATCCACTTCTAAAAATGGAAGAATACTTGACTAATGAAGAAATATCTAGATACTGGCACGCTAAACAAGAAGGTTTTTGTGCGCAGTGGGCTCTAGATAACATATGTGAGTCCTTTTCCGAGTTTCTAAATAATTATGGTTTTTTTTTCAGTTATACTTGATTCGCGTCCGTACTCATATGAAACATGCGAGACATCTCAAATCAACGCAATGCTGAATCACGAAGACGTCAGCGAATATCTGAAAATCGGACCGGATGGGTTGGAAGCTCGCTGTGATGTCTCGTCTTTCGAATCGGTCCGATGCACCTTCGAGGTGATGGACGGCGTATGGTATTACGAAGCCACGGTTCTCACTTCCGGAGTGATGCAAATCGGCTTAGCCACTAAAAGAAGCCGCTTTTTGAATCACGAAGGATACGGAATAGGAGATGATTCTTCTTCTGTTGCGTATGACGGGTGCCGACAACTGGTCTGGTACAACGCAAAGAGTCTTAAGCATGAACACGACAATTGGCAACCGGGAGATGTTATTGGCGTCCTTCTGAACATTCCCGACGGAGAGGTCGTTTTCTCACTGAACGGTACTCGTCTGAAAGAGGCGAACACCGAGTTTCTCAAGAACCGCCAGCCATCAGAAGGTGTCTTCGCCGCAGCGTCTTTCATGTCATTCCAACAGTGCCGTTTCAACTTTGGAGCAACACGGTTTAAGTATAATCCGGGACGCAAGTTCCGTTGTTTCAACGATTTCGGACAGCTGACGACTGCTCAACGCACTATTGTGCCGAGAAGGCTCCGTCTTGAGCAGTTGGAAAAGGAACACATTCCGGATGACTACTGTACCATCTGTTTCGCTGCACCAGCCACCACCTCGCTTTCTCCTTGCAATCATGAGTAAGCCACATATATGTTTTCAACAATCAAAACTCTTTGTTTTTAGCGGGTTTTGCTATGATTGCTGCAATATGATGGATCACTGTCCGCTTTGCCGAGGCCCTATTGAAGAACGCGTGAATAAAGTGAATAATAGGTAAGTTTCCGTACTCAAACTTCGGAAAGCATTCATTATTGCAGCAAATCATTCGAGACGGTCAAGTCTCCATCCCACTCATCAATTAGTGCATTCGCGCGAGTGAACAGTCAAAGGAAAAGTGTGCGAGCCTCATCGGTCATCACAACAACCACTACTGAATCGGTAAGAACGCTCTTCATTTCATTCCATGAAACATATAAAACTGCACTTTCAGCCCTCGCGAAGCAGCCTCAACAAAGAAATTGCTCGTCGTCATACGCAGGTCTAACATTCTCACTTCGGCAGTGCTCCGTGCAACTGCTCTAAACACATCCTTCCGCAATGGATATCCTCATCTTTAGTCGTTTTTCCTGTACATTCTCTAATCTAAAGAGAAGGCTTACCTTCCCAATAATTCTTTCCTCAATAGTTTTAATTTGCCAACTTGCATATTAATTGACTGAGCCAGCCCTCATCAAGCTTTCTCCACTCCTGTTCCCACCTCCCCGCATTTATGTTTTAGACCCCTGTGACGGGTAGACTGTTTTCTCTTCAAATGATGTGTATTCTTGTCGCATGGCCTCCTTCATTTTCTGTGAAAATAATAAGGTAACCTATTTCCTATTTGACCCGTGATCATTTGTCTTTTTTTCTTCTATGTATTCTATTCTGGAGATTGTAAAATGCTCGTGTAGTTTGCCTCAACATGAAAAAATGGTTGTTATTGAAAAGCGAAACGAACTATTTAAAAAATTCACGACTGGCATTCCATTGCAATTGTTTGGGAAATCGACACGTTACGAAATTTGACACAACATCGCGTTTCGTGAATCGATAGATAGATAGGCGGTGGTGGGCAGTGACTTTGCGAAGTTCCCATCCGACATGCCGCGCACCTACGAGGAAGAATGCGGCTTCATCAACAGACTGAGCAACTGCAAATTCGAAATCAAAAAGGGGTTCGTGCCGAATATGAACGTCGAGGGACGCTTCTACGTCAACAATCGACTGGAACAGCTCATGTTCGATGAGCTCAAATTCTCGAGCGAAGGACACGGAATCGGAGGATTCCTGCCCGCTGTTAAGCAGATCGCCAACGTCGCTTCGTTACCTGGAATCGTCGGACATTCCGTGAGTGGTGTTATTGGAAGAAAGATCTCACAAAACTGTTTCTGTTCAGATTGGCCTTCCTGACATTCACTCTGGATACGGATTTTCGATTGGCAACATCGCTGCGTTCGACGTCGGCAATCCAGAATCAGTAATTTCCCCTGGAGGCGTCGGATTCGACATCAACTGTGGAGTGAGACTTTTGCGAACGAATCTGTTCGAGGAGGACATCAAGCCGCACAAAGAGCAGTTGACACAGTCGCTCTTCGACCACATTCCGGTGGGCGTCGGATCACGTGGAGCCATTCCGATGCTTGCGTCCGATCTGGTAGAATGTCTCGAGATGGGAATGGATTGGACACTGCGGGAAGGATACTCGTGGGCAGAAGACAAAGAACACTGCGAGGAGTACGGTCGGATGCTGCAGGCGGATGCCTCGAAAGTCTCTTTGAGAGCCAAGAAGAGAGGACTTCCACAATTGGGAACACTCGGAGCTGGAAATCATTACGCTGAAGTGCAAGTTGTCGACGAGATCTACGACAAGCACGCCGCCAGCACGATGGGAATCGATCAGCAGGGGCAAGTCGTTGTTATGCTGCACTGCGGAAGTCGTGGTCTCGGTCATCAAGTGGCAACTGATTCTTTGGTCGAGATGGAGAAAGCAATGTCTCGGGACAACATCGTCGTGAACGACAAACAACTCGCATGTGCTCGAATCGACTCCGTCGAAGGTGAGGGTGCTGCCGCTCTGTTTGAGATCTGTTCGTTTTCAGGAAAGAACTACTTTGCCGGAATGGCCGCTGCCGCCAACTTCGCCTGGGTCAATCGTTCTTGCATCACTTTCTGTGTTCGCAATGCTTTCCAGAAAACGTTCGGAATGTCGGCCGATGACATGGATATACAAGTGATCTATGATGTCTCCCATAACGTCGCCAAGATGGAAGAGCACATGGTGGACGGTCGGCCGCGGAAGCTGTGCGTGCATCGGAAAGGAGCCACTAGAGCCTTTCCCGCACATCATCCTCTGATCCCCGTCGATTATCAGCTGATTGGACAGCCCGTGCTGATCGGTGGAAGTATGGGAACGTGCAGTTATGTGTTGACGGGTACGGAACAAGGACTTGTTGAAACGTTCGGAACAACATGTCACGGGGCCGTAAGCGATTCTGAATCGGCACAGATATCAAAGAATCAATTCATTTCAGGGTCGAGCACTATCGAGAGCAAAGTCACGAAGGACGATCACGTGGGATTCGGTGATCGATGACTTGAAGAAAAAAGATATTTCTATCCGCATCGCCTCGCCGAAACTCATCATGGAAGAGGCTCCGGAGTCGTACAAAGACGTCACAGATGTAGTTGACACGTGTGATGCAGCTGGAATCAGCAAGAAAGCAGTCAAACTGAGGCCAATTGCTGTGATTAAAGGCTGAACATTCCATGCAATAAGGTTCTTCCTCTTTTTACTTAGTCTTGTTTTTTCTTTCTCTTGAACGGTTTTTCAGAAACTTTATACGTTTACATTGTTGTCCCTTTATATAATATATTTATGAAAGTTATGAATGCATTTTTGACATCTTCATATTATTTAACCTTGTTTTATTCTAAGTTCGATATTTTTCTCTTATTTATTCACTTTGGGTTTTCAAAAATTCACTTATATCTTGAAATTTTTTCACAAAATCCCATATTCTGCAAAAAATGTGAAGCCGAAACGTACGGGTGGAGTGTCGTTTGAAAACTGAATTTACCCATTTTTCGTGATTTCTGGTGTTCTTTTCAGCCTGAAAATGCTTTAATTCATACAATCGCGCAAAAAATAAGAAATTCCGCTGTTAAATTTGTTAAGAGTGCCGGGTTTCGCGCCAGTTACGAAGTTTTCGGGCGTATTTGTCGATGGTCAACTGGTCAAGGCGCAATCTCAGTGCGTTTGCACTTTTCATAAACTTTCCTTATTTCAATGCACATTTCATATGAAAATCCATTCGAATAACGTATTAAAAAGGAGAAATGTACACTTTTTATTCGTAAAAAACAATTTCGCAGCCACGTTTAAAGGTCATAATGAAATTCGCTTCATACTTTTCATCGACTTGAAACTTTGATAATGATTATTTCTTTACTCAAATTCCGAATTAATTAGTGTCTCGTGAGTTGAAAAAAAGCAGCAAAAACTGTAGAAACTTTTGAAGATACCTGGGAGATTCCCATCACAGAACCACCCTTATATGTTTGAGAGGCACATCGCTTTCATCAACGAATATCTCTTCGAACTACAGAGCTTTACTGATTCTGTCCTTTATACCTTGGTTATCGTCGCTTTACTTCACTTTTTCTGCATCAAAATGATTCCTAAGTCCTCTATCGTCGTCTGAATGGATCACAAAACTTTTATGTTCTTTTTCAGGGTTTATCGTATTTTCAAATCACACCGAACTCCCACCGAACAACAATCGAAAGAGAAAGTTGGAGGTGCGAGCAAGGCTCTTAGGTGAGTGATTTTCGAGCGCAGTTAGAATTTGAAAAGTGAATGTTTCAGAACATTTTCGAGTCCACTGGTACCAGTAATCGAAGTGGGTAGTAGTGGAATGGATAGAAAAGGATGTGAGTTGCATTTTTGAACAAGAGCTCAAGTATTTCCTAATTCTTACAGTTGCTACTTCGGGTATCGACCAAAACCAAATCTCTAGATACGTAGATGACATTGATGGCGAATCTTCTGTGAAGCGGAACGAGGTGAGACCAGCTCCGCACTGGTTAGACGGTCCGAGGGACAGCACTACTCTGCCGGATATCATCGCCTCGACGTACAGTGATTATAACGAGGAAGCGTGAGTTTGAGCTCTGAAAAAAAAACGTACAATTCTCTGTTTTCAGGGATTACGCGATGAAGCAGATGCTGGCCATTCTCGAAACATTGAACCCGATCGATGAATATTTGGATTTGTTCGAGAAATCACTCACAGCCATTGAGTTCCGTTTACCGTTCACTATCATTTACGGTGATAATGGTGAGAATGAAAAAAAATCTCGACGAAAAAAACATTATCGGTTCAGGAAAGCCGAACTGGAAAGACTGTCGTGACAAACTTCTCAACGACATCAGTACGGGCGATGAAGAGAACCGCGGTCTCAGTACGGCCCAAATAACCGCTGTCTTCGATGCCCTTCCGTTCCTTTTCGACACTGTTGCCTGTTACGAACAGCTACACAAGTTCCAAGATGTCCTCTCAATGTTGGTGATGATTGCCATGTCGGGAAACGCAATGGTGAGTGTAGAACTTTTTAAAAAAGAGATCGATTGGACGAAGAATCGGCAAGGGTTGAATACATATAAGAATGACTTCGCGGCAATGAAACGGAAAGTAGTGATGATGAAATGACGGCTAAGGCAGAAGCGAGCTGAGCCGAAGAGCGCGAGCCCTAGAGAATTGTCACCTGCTTCTGCCTCCAAATGAATGCGTGCGTGAGTATAAATCGGCGAAAGATTCATTCTAAATCATAAGACATGTGTCCTACTGTGTCCTCAATCGTGAATTGTCTCACAAGGGAAGTGTTTTTAGACAAAGTTCTGGAATTTCCTATAAATTGGCAAGGGAACACTTCTTGATACTGGGAATTGATTCCACGTAGTGGCTACCTGCGCAAACTTCCAGTTTTCCAGATATTTTGTCCCAACGTGCTCAAAAACGCCCGATTTCGCGAAAAAAACGCAATTTTGAGCACTTTGAGACAAAATATCTGGAAAACTGGAAGTTTGCGCAGTTAGCCATTATGTGGAATCGATTCCCAGTATCAAAAAGTGTACCCATGCATTCCAGAACTTTGTGTAAAAACACTTCCCTTGTCAGACTCCTACGCAGTCAGTCGAGTTCCGGAATAAATGTCGACCGTGTTCCATTTCTCATTCAAAACCTTTTCTTCCAGCTTCACACGAAGCAAAACCATTTTTCGATGTTGATCAGAAACCGCTGTTTCATCATGTTCTCCCGCTTCGAAACTCGCTCGCAATGCGCCTCAAGAGAAATTATTAACTGCTGCACACAACAAAAGAAGTGTGATAGGAATTTATATAGAAAAAACAACAGTTTCTTCTCTTCTTATCGTTCCTGTCGTGTTCCGTATTGTTTCTTTCAAACGACTTGGAGCAAAGACAATGAAGACTTTCTGAATGATGAAACAACGAGCCGTAAAGAGTGATCAAAAATCAGTGAAGGCAAAGTACACCATGACGTTACCATGTCACATGTCTTTGATACAGCGGATATGTCATTCGACGTTTCTCATTTTGTTCTCAGAACGAATTGTTTTATTTCGGATTAGTAAACAATTTTCGAACGAAATGGCGCCATATCAAGTTGCATCCGTACCCTCCATTGTTTACAAAACCGCACACGACTCTTTCTCTACCCAGCCTGAAAAACGTTGGCAAGCTTGCATTTCCTGATAGAGCGCACCCCTCACTGGGCGCTCATGATGAGGATTGTGTCGATTTCACGAGTGAGCAGGGCCTCATTAGCAAGTCGCGTGCTCATACATTCTCAGGGCAAACCAATGCAGCCGATGGAATCCACGGATCCTGGCTGAAGACAAGAGCCTAAGACGCGATAAGATGACGTCACTGTGCTCTATGAGTATATGAGCGCTCTTTAAGTGTTCCTCAAATTTAGCTCACTTCCAATGAGAAGAATAATTGTCTTTGCGAGAAGACGCGTCTTTCTTCTCCCCAACCTGACGAATTATCCCGCACCTGAATTGAAGATGCCCGAAGAGATGCCGTGTAACCTTGGCGCCTTCGAAGGTTTTTTTCTGCGAGACGAGTACCCGTTCTGAAGGTCTTGTAAATGGCTTTGTGGACAAGGACGAGTCTTATTGGGAATTAAAATACACTTGCTGTTAGGCTGATCATTCTGAAAAAGTTACGATGACTCCTCGTACACACACTGAAGTATGAGCTCCTGCTAGGTATTTGAAGTATGTCATATCTTGCTTCGGAATGCAAGTTAGAAAGTCCCTGACACGCTGAAATGTCTTTTCACTTGGTCGATGTTTCTGCGGCTGTTCAATTTGTCTGTGTCTCTATCAAATGTCCCACTCTTCCGCCGGGAATCTGGGAAGGGCGCGAGGGCGACCGAGAGAGAAGTTTTGACTCTGCGTCTCTGCGCGGCCTGTTCGCGTTACTGTGATCGCGCGCGAGCGCCACGGAACGGGTCGAGCGATGATATCGGTTTGGTTGGCAAGTCGTCTATTGCGTAATACGTGTGTGTGTGAGTGTGTGTGTGTGCGCGTGTGCGCGTGTGCGACTTGTGAGTGCGATTGGCGTGTGTGAGTGTGTGCTCATATACACGACACGATAAGCGGACAGGAGATGGTTTAAAGTGCAAGTTGTGGGAGGAGACTGCTCATGATTGCTTGAAAATGTTTCCTGATCAATACTGAAGGATGTGCGACATTTTGAGGGAAATTTGATATTTGTGTGTTGGCAAGAAGAGATGTGACGGAAGAAGGAAAGAAAACGGGAAGAACAGCCGGAACGAACAGTTGCCGCAGAATCAGATCCGAACTTTGAGCGGATTTGTGGGTTCGAGAAACAGAACGCAAAGAGGAAGGGTTGTTGTGTCTGCCTGAAAGTCTTATCCGCCATCAGGTTCCCCGAGTTCAGCAGTTCAGACTACCGTAGTCAGAACTGTGGTCGAACGAATTTCCTTTGTTCTGTTTTCCATTCGCACAACGCGCGTCCACTTCTTCTTCATTCATCTGCGGCTGTGGTCGTCCAGCCGGCCGGTCGATGTGTACTGTTTCGTAGGCCATCGGAGTGAGAGAGTGTGCAGAGCCAAGAGAGATCGACCCCAAAAACTGCGGGCGACGATCGTTATGCCAAGGTTACGGGCGCCGCAATGCCACATACACACACGCTCTCCATCTCCAACACACAGACACACACACACACAAACGTCGGCACAATAAACATCGCGGTTGGGAGAAGAAAGACGACGGCGAATAAGTGGAAGATGATGGGGTCGGGTATGGGAAGAAGAAGAAGTGAAAAATTGAGAAAGAGGACGCGCAGCAAAAGAATTGACCATCGATCTGCAAGAGATGTTGGCATTTGTAGAATATTTAGGAAGGAGGAAACAGTGCAGAGGAAATGAGCAGGAGATGTGTTTTTTTCAGATCCGGCGGCAATGTATATCTGCGATATCGATATTGATGGAGAGAAGTCTTCTAAGCCAAGATTTTATGCGCGATGGAGTACATCCGGGACTTTTCCACATCTACCAGTCAGGAGTCGGAGCCTTCCAATCGAATGATCTAAGAATGGAATGTGTACAGGTGGGTTCATTTTTCTTTGAGAAAAAAAAACGAAGTGCTCGAAAGCTCAACAATTTGTGATAAAAACATCCGATTTACATTTCCTGGATGGTTTTCGTAAATCATTCAAAGCATCCCAACCATTTGTGATATTACTTTCTTTTGTTCTCGACGATCATTGTTCATTGTCGCGATGATATCATCCTCAGCAGGCAAGATGCGTCATCATGCACACTTCCCTAGTTTCTCTCGTTTTTGCCTTCTCGCGAGATTGAATCTCGTGACGGCATCAAGAAGGAGGGTGGAGGTGGTGAAAAATAAACGAAAAGAATAACTGAAATGAAGTACGGAATTAATTCACAGTCAGTCTTCTGGGCTGGAACTATGACATAATGAAAATGAGATAGTCTGGGAATAATAATTGTATAATTGGGAAACTTGGAAAGTCGGAAGAACGTTGAGGACAGGATGAGATTATCTGGAGGGAATACTACGATGTGACCTGGTGACTTTCAGTTTCAAGGCTCCCTGGAAGGGACCACGTCACATCCTGAGCGGAATTCGTCCTGTTTTTGTTTCTAGTCCACTATCCCAGATATAATCATCAGGTCTTCTTCTTCTCCGTTCTGTTTCGAATAGTCCATCCGTCGTCGATTGTTAAATCTTCTCTGAAAAATTCGTCATCTCCGTTTCTACCCACTATTTACTACTTTGTGTTCCCACTCTCTTTGCCGGCCCACGGGGTCTTTCGCCGTCTTCTTTAGCCCGGCCGACGCTTTCGTCTTTGCCTTTTTTGCATGCCTCTTCTTCTCTTCTCTTCCCTATTCGCCGTTTCGAAAATGCAGCAGCAAAGAGAGCGCTCCGACGCTCACGCGCTCACCGTGGCGCTCACAACTGCATACATCAGTAAAAGAAGGGCACACCCTCCGCCTTCGGTGTACTATTTCTCTCTCGCTCATCGGTTTTTTGTTCACTTTTGTGTTGTGTTTCGACGTCTCACCGAGCAGCGCCCCTCTGCCGGCGTCGACGTGTGAGCGATATTGGGCTGCTCGCAGGGCACATGAAATAGCATTGAGCAGACGGTGAGAGGACGTGGCGCGCAAAAAATGGCACGCTGGCGTCTCCTGCAGAGGCCGACTCTCTCGTTGATGCCCTCGGCCCGGCGCGCTCTCTTTTTCTCTCGCGCCCCCTTCACACACACAAACATGTATACAAAATTGAAAAGAAAGAGAGAGTATAACGAAAAATTGGGTGTGCGCGCGCAGGCGCTGCCTCGTGCTCTCACTGCCTCGGCACTCCAGGCGCCCTTCGCTGCCTTTTCCGCTCACTGGTACACGTGGCCGTTTCGCTCACCGAAAGGAGGCGGTGCCGAAGGGTCGTAGTTGTCGACGGGCGCGGCGTCGGTGGTGGCGTCGGCGCCGATGATGCTGTCTCCGTGTCAGCGTCTCTTGCTCTCTCATTCTGGGCACGGCTCCGCCTCTTTTAGTATGTTGTTGGCTGCGGAGGCCCGCTGTTGGCCTGTGTGGCTGGTGCTGGTGTTGTGCGCCTATCTCGCTCTCTTCACCGAGAGGGGAGCGGTTGCCATTTTGACACCGTGAGGCCATTGCCGGCACTCGCCTCCTCTTCTACTTCTACTCTTCCATGCCCTGTTCGCTGTATCTGAAGCAACTTAAGTTTGCAGAAGATAAGCGAACAGGAGTGACACGGTTCTAATGTTCCCAACCCCTGTGGAACGTTGAACCAGGAAGCGCAAGACTCCCCCAGCCTCGACATGTCAATGCGGCTTCTAGAAAGGCACGGAGAAGTTAGCTCGACTTTTCGTTGCTTCGTCGTTGCAACTTGCGTTGATTGTATGTTGCTGTGGTATGCCTCCTCGAGTTCTTCATAGTTCTCTCGGTTGCTGCGCCATAGGCAGGCGTCACACTCTCGCCGCTCTGCGTCTCGCACTCGCAAGAAGGCCGAAATCGAGAATGTGTTTTTTATGCCAGCGCCACGAGGGGGAGGAAGACGGGCAGTCGTTGCGAAAGGTTATCGTTGGCGGGTTTCTCCTCCATTTCGATAACGCGCGCTTCGTACTGTTGCGCCGTCGAGAAATGATAAGAAGAAAACGACTTGACTGCTAACCTTAGTGATAGGAGGTGGTCTGATGTGTTAGTGTGTTAGTGTGTGTCCTGGGCGCCTCACTTACTGATCTTCCTAGTCTGCTCATCGGAGTCATTCTGACTTCGTCGCATTGTCTGCCAGACGATGAAAGACATGGGTAGTGAGACGTCGGAGCCTCGTCGTATCACTATTCTGTTTTTCGCCGTTCGGATTGTGACAGATTGTGAAGTTTGTGTGGGAAGGTTTGAGAGTGGCTCACGGACTTGTAGAATTGCTATGATAAGCGTAGTTAACTTTTGACAGAATATGCCGGAAAATAGATGACGTCATCCTCCCACTCCTACAGTAAGACGTATGTGCCGAAAACATCAATCATGTTTTTTGTTTTGTTCCTGATTTTGGGTGCGCGAAGAGCGAATGCGAACATGAACACCATCTGTTTTTAGATGCAGAGCGAAAGAGAAGAGAGAGAGAAAACGGGAAGCGCTCCGTCTCCGTCGGATTGCCACCATATGCCCGCAGCTTAAAATTCAAAAAAAAAACGGCGCATTGTTGGAGACTTCAAGTTGACGGTTTATAGCACCAAGTATATTTCTCTATCTCTCATTTTCTTCAGCCTGCTAAAAGTTTGAATTCTGAGAAGCCACGTCAGTAGAAATTGAATTCAAGCTCTTCAAAAATAGCTTTCCAAAAGGCAAAATTTTAGCCGAAGATGGATTTCGTATCATGGGTTTAAAGCGAGTGAACTACATATTGCATATCTAGAGCACATGACTTTAAGTCTCGCTCCAAATACGTGCGATAGTGTGTATCGCAGTTCAGTTTGGCACATGAGCGAGTAATACTGACTCAGTATCAAAAACCGATAAGCTGAGAGCGTTTTTATCGGTGAAAATTGGTGTGTATTAACGTTTTTGTCTTGAAGTTTTTATATTCGAATTGTCCGATACTTTGCACAATGCGCTCAAACGGCGTGTCATTCAATCGACCGTCACGTAGTAATCATTCCGATGGAAGTAGAGGGAGAGAGAAGAAAAATCATGCAACACAATCGAAAAGTGGTGACGCTCCCAAGAAAGTGCACGAGACGACAGGCGCGGGCGCGTGTCTGTGTTTCAGAAGACGCAACGCTATTTTCTCGCATTTCAAATCGTCAGAGAGTCTGTCGACGATGCGTCCTCTCCTTTTTTGCCCGACTGACAGTAAACAACATTAACAAAAATTAGACAAAGAGAAGAAAATGAAGAGGAGTAAGATGGCGACGATGGAAAGAACTTGAAAGAAAGTATGTGCGAGTATTCTTTAAGAAACGGAGGAAGAGTCAAAACATTATCTGAAAACATTGCCTAGAAGAAAATAGTAAATACGAGAAGTTATATTTAAATTTTTCATTTGAACAAACAACAACTTATTGGAAAGATGACATTTCGATCTTACAGAAGTTTGTTTTCTACCAAAATGCTCACCAAAGAAAGACCCGTATTTTTTGTCAACGATTGACCGTAGGTTATTCCGTGACGTTCGTAGGTCAATCCGGTAAGGACCTGAACCTGAACTCGAACTGTTTCGTCTGAAATTTGACGTACGGTCAGTCTATCCTTTGTCGAATGTATCTAGGCTACAGTGATTTGTATAAGTTTATGACAATAACTCATCCACGTCATCTAATTCGTCAACTCTTAAAAATGCTTTTTTCATACTGTAGTTTTCTAACCGATCATTTTTGTTTCGTTTTTTTTTTGAAACTAACAGAAAACGGCGTCTAATGAGGTTTGTGACAGATCTCTGGATGTATATACCGTAAAAACTCTATTTTAACGGCATCCATAAATGAACGGCACCCTCCATATTGCCGTTTTTCATTAAAAAAAATAAATCCGTGAAAAATGTCCGGTATCTAACTATCTAACTGAAAAACTGCTCTTCGCATTGACATTCATCGCTCTAAATGTTAAGCTTCCCCAACAAGCTTTACGATGTGACAAATTGGTTCAGCAAAAGAAAGGAAACGCGAGAAATGAAGCTAACTGGCCCATAAATTTCGAGTCGCCATCAACAGTTGTTCCTCTCCCTGAGCTCACCGAATCATTTGAGAGATCCGTCCGACACGAGAACGAATGATTTCTTTGGAGAAGCTTCGAATGCATCAATCGATTGAGCAGAATAGGCTTGCAACGAGACAAAATTTACAGACGAAACTTCCGGCCTCCCAACAGATGTATGTAGCTGACACTATGATTAAGCGGGCCTTCATTCATCACCATAGAGCAGTCGATTCTCGTGTTATCAGCCCTTCCGATCTTTTTATTTATATGCACTGGATAATCGTCACAAACTGTTAATCAACATTTTGTTGTTGACCGTCACTAGTAGACCCCTCGCTTTGCAAACTCTTTCAAAACGTTTGGAAAATGAGGAGATATCATCTTCTCTCCCTCATTTCACCGCCCGTCTTCTCTTCCTCCCATTAACCTGCTCTCTCTTTCTTCTCCGCTGTTACCGATCGCCGCCGGATCATCTCTGTCTGCCCTCTACAATCTCTAAACTTCTCACATTTCAAACGTGAAATGTGGTTGTAAAGGTGCGAAGCGTCGCCATCGGGAAAATGGAAAGTCTCCCGGGGCGCCTGTCGCCTTTTCTGACCTCTAAAATGCTAAATCAAAGCTTGGTTGCATTTTCCCGCAGAGATAGTTTTTTTCACGAAAAAATTCCGCTGACGCGAAGAACAAGGGTGGCAGGTGTCGGAGAAGCGGATGGATCCAAGGTCGCCCGGTGTCATGACGGTCCGAGCGGAGAGAAAGAGAGCAGGTGTTATTCGATAGCTTTACAATGGTCGGGGCAGAATACTCTCGAGTGACATCCACCTCTGAACGATGAACCAGCTAATACACTCGCCTAGAAGCTATAGATGAGGAGAGGCTCTTCGAATAGAATCCAAAGTTCTCGAATGTGAAATTATATTATAGGCCATTTCAAAAGAAATCTCTAACCCATGCCACAAAGAGCGGAGGTTTGAAAACCGCAGGATGCATTTATTGATTTTTGGAAAGTTCAAAAACCAGCGGATTTATCTTTGCGATTGTACGTACACGGGTTTACTTGATGATTCGCTCAGTAGTCCCATGAGATTTTTTTCCGACTGACAGATCAGATCCCTCGCATTCCATTCCGTCGTTTCCTCACTCTCTCCCTCGTTTCCTTCGCGTCTCCAACAGCCAGCCGGCCTTTCATCCCGTGCTCCATTCTGTTCACTCGTCAGATAAAAAGAAGTTTAGTGGATTCGGATGCTAGAGTATGGGCGGTTGAGAATGAAGATAGTGTGCTGGTCTACGAGATGCAGGGCGGCATCTGGCGAACCATTGGATGAGGAGGCCGCCAGATGGTGCGATGGTAACAAGGGCGTTTGTGGAGAGCGAAGGGGTAACACATGGCGCGAATACAAAGGACGACTGCCGGAGTGACAGCTGTCTTCGCCGTTGCCGCTGCTGCTGCTGCTGCTACACCGAATCGCAAGTGATTGAAGAGGAGAAGGCTGTGAATTTCGAGGATTGGATAGTGTTTGGTTGCGAAGTGATAAGGATGCGCGAAGGAAGAGTCCGGATAACGCACTTAGCTGCTGCAGCCTCCAGCCGACACACTCTCGAGTGCCGCATATCGCTAGTCGAGCCGGTTAGCGCAAGCGTGTGATGAGACTAATATGTTTGATTTCGAAGGTAGTATTCCCAACTCGAACGATTTTCTCGAAGAGATTTGAATTTTTGTACACTCTCATAGACCGCAGATTCATGGAGCTACGCACCCTCGTTCATGTGAAATTGGGGTAATGCATACCACGGAGCGCTTTCCATTTGCTCGCATCTGTTATTGCTTCAGGCAGACCGAAAGCAATCGTCTCCTCCGGACGTTTTATGGACCTCTCTCTCTCCCCCTCTTCTTCCCCCGCATAGCCCGCTGCTGCTCTCTCCCCGCCGACACGAAAACAAATTGCGCACCCGAGTATTATGGGTCCGCATAACAGACGCACCAGGCGAAGGGCCTTTTCTGCACGAATGAACGGGTGGTCCTATCTGCCAGATGTACTCAATTTTCTATTGAGTGAATAATCGCCACAGCGAGATGGTGGCAGCAGAAATGCCCGGGAAATTGCCTTCTCGGCGAGTGGCACGGCTCTTTATTGTTTTCTTCTCGAGTTCAGCGGAACGAAATTGGGCTGAAATGGAGAGAGAAGGATCGAGAATCGCAAACAAGGCGAAATGAAGCCAATGGAGTTGGAAATTGTGCGCTGACAAGACTCGTATGAATTATCCGAGTCGAACAATAACATCCTTCTGTTGCTCATTCGAATCGCGTGTGGGTACTCTACTGTAGCAGCTGCGGTCCCCCAATAGTTGGCTTCAATTCGAAATCATTCGCTTCCCCTCGCTCGCTGAGAAGATGTCTCATGCATATTTGAGGTCTTGCGTGTGTGCTCCGCGACTCCCCTCTCGTCCCTTGCCAGTGGCTCGTCGCTGTTTAGGGTCCGGCAAAAGCTAGAGAGTAGAGGCCCATACATTTGCGTGTGCTTCTCCCATCGCCTCCTCTTCCCGGTCTTTCATGGAGATTTGCTTCTTTCTCGTCTTCGTCTTTTTTCGACGAATTCTCTTTTTTTTGCTCTTCCTCCCGGCGTCTAGAAAGTAGTCCGCCGCCCGCCTTGGATTAGGATCGCCCCGATGTCTGCACTCTCCACGCCGGGTGTGCTCTGGAAGTGGGCGTGTATCCGGAGCCGAGACAATGCGCAAGACTAGGAGACGGGCAAGGAGGCGGAGAAGGAGGCAATGAGGCTCCGCCCACCCGATGGGTGTTGTGAGTGCGCGTGTTTGTGTGTCTAGATGTGTGCCGAGGAGGCTGCTGCGACTGCCGCTCCGTCTTCTCCTCCTGAGGGCCCCTTCCATCCGACCCCCGTCCAACTTGTATTCCTATGGCCCCTCGCCTCTCGACTTGTCGTTGTCGGAGAGGTTGTGGCGACAGCACGCACGTCCCGGAGGCGGAGGGACGTGAGCGGTCACATGTGCCTGCGGCTCTTCTCCTCCTCCTAACGGCTCACCCGCCCGTGGTCCTCAGTCTTTCCATCGACGCCGGACTTCCCCGCTATTTCTCCCCGCTGTGTATTCTACTGAGTAATTTACAAAAGGAACGACAAGCTCGTCAAAGTGGCCGGTGATTTGTCGCGGTTGGCATGATCATATCACAGCCAGCTTTGATGTGCTGATTGTTTCATTTGTCGGGTTGAAATTCCGTAAATTGGTGAGTTTCGCCACTGGGAGTATTTTGTGCAATGGACGAAGGGGACGAAGTGGACTAATGAATGAAGGAATGAAGTATTTGTGTTTTCTGATTGAATAAATGCATTAATCCTTCTTTCTTGGATAGACTTATCGGACGCAATTGAAATGCGTAACACAAATTGGGAAAGCGATAAAAACGAAGAGAGGAAGCCATTGGGACGTGTAATTGTTGAGCTTTCGGTTTCGTCACTTCCTTTAATCTCCAAAATTGCTCTCATCGGTGCAGCAATTGTGTTTCAGGCGCTGTGTCAAATTGTCTCCTACGACACTATCCACGACAGGCAATGGCTATTCGAGAACTTTCTGCCGCGGTTCTCGAAGCTCCTGAAAGACCCGACTATGCACGTCAGGAAGGTTGGTGAGGAAAACAGCGAATGCCGGGCGGAAGGATGTGCTCTCTCGTTTGCGATGAGACTTAATCGGAGGGAAATTATATCATCGAATTAGACGCATTCGATGGAATTGTGTGAACAGAATTCCCTCTGCACCGAGTTGCATCGAAGAGACATCACAAAAATAAGTGATTACGTTACAGACAATAATTCTCGTTTCCAGAGCGCTCTTCACATTTTTGGAAATCTCGGCAATATGTTTGGGCAAAAATTCACCGAAGTGGTAGGATAATCCACACTGCGCTACACTATATCCACACACACGCCTCATATTTCAGTTTCTCATTCCTCACTTGATTACACTTTCGTGCGATATGACTTGGGCTGTGAGAAAAGTAGCCTGCGAGGTAATACGCGAGAACTAGAATGACAGAATAGCAGTTGCGCGTTCAGATATTCGTCAAAGTAGCCGAGTGTGCATCGAAGGAGTTGCGAGTGAATGTTCTGTCTCCGAACTTCGTCAGACTTTTGAACGATCCCAACAAATGGGTGCGTTCGCAACAATGTGAATAGTCGCTGTATTCGCTAACGTTTAGGTATCATTCATCGCTTATCAACAGCTCGGACCGTTCATTTCGCTATTCGCAAATCCGGAAGTCACCGGACTGGAAATGATTAACGGGCAGGTCGTGTGCCGATCCGCCAATGAAACACACTGTGCTTCATCTGATGTGCTCAACGTAACTATCACGTCTGATAGCGAAAACGATGCGTTTGGCGTTCTTCCACCAGACACGTGGCTTCCCGAGATCGATTATAACGACGATTTCGAGTACAAGTTGGCTTTGAATGAAGTTCCAACCACGCGTCTTAAATCGGAAGATGTAACAGTAGTAAAGACCCCGAAGCGTGGAGAGCGGGTAATGGATAGGTAATAGGGCTCACATCGAGGTACTTCGATCTTGAAACTGTTTTCAGTGTTATCTCGGGAATCAATAAGATGTTCAGTCCTTTCGAACGGAGCTCGCCCAAGTCCAACGCACCCAAAGAGATTGAAAAGATCGCGGCGACGTTTTCTAGTCCCTCTAAGCGCTCTCCTCTTTCGTTGCATAGTGCCGTTAGTCTCATGGATAAGTGGAGCAAACGGAGTAATCCAAACAATCCACAGTAAGACTGTGTCGACGGATTCAATCAGAAGTTGAGTAATGTTCAGACGTTTCCCAGTGTTCAACACGACTGTCGAGTCGTCATCAGAGCAATCGTCCGAAGGAAGTTCTGGTCAAAACGGAGGTACGAGTATAGCGGCCAAATGCAACTCCACCGACGATTTGACAAAGCTCGGACTCGAGGACGACGGTCAGTTTGTCACTGCCGATCGCTTTGTGACAGATTTGTTTTGTTTGGTGGTGGTCTTGTCGCGTTCCACACTTTTACCCGTCTCACCCTGCCAACCCATTTCAGAACTAGTTCTATCTTTTCATTTTTCCTCTTTCTTACCATAACTAGCTTATTCAGTCTCTTCCTCCGCCAATACCACAACCGCACCATCGCAGAAATGTTCTGAATCACCAGATAAGCGCACCGCGAGTCCGCGCGGCCGCCGCATTGCAACAAATGCGTGGTCGAAACTCGATATCCGGCAGAAGTTGTTCCTCCGACGTCTCGGAGCACTGCCACCGTCGTCGCCGAAACGTTCGCCCAAGTTGTCACCGTCTCGCTCGCCGAACCGCTCTGGACGGAAAAATAAAGGGTTGATATTCGATTTCTCGGCACCGACTGAAATTCGAACAGCCAATCTGCTGACGCCCCCAGTCGTCGAAGAAGACGAGCTGAACACCGTGGAACGGGAGCAATGTATGTAGTGTTGTGGTGACGAAATCTGTCTCTTTCTCATTATTGTCTGCTATTTCGTTCGTATCATTCTCTTGTCCAACTGTGTTCGAATGTTTTCATGTTGTCTCGTCTCTCCTAGGGCTCTGTGTTTGTATCGTCGAGTGCAGTCATCCCAATCGTCGTAGTCTTCGAACTTTACTGCACCTTAATCTGTTTAGTTTCATAGGCTACTCGCCTTCTTTCCATCATATTCTGACGCGAGTAATTTTTCAGACATGGAGAACAACTCTCCGAAATTCAATGATGAAAACGGAAACGAATCGGACAGTGACGAGGATGACGATCTCGACAAGTCGTTCGTAACGGACGAAGAGGAGAACGAGAGAACACCGCTCTCCATGGAGATCGAATCGTCGAAATCGGAAAGTGTGTCGGTTTCCGTTCACAGCACGAGCCAGGAGCCCATTTCTAACGAGTTCTCTCTGACTTACTGGTCTTCCAACTATGCCATCGCGTACGTCACCATTCTCATGCATTGTTTATTGTTTTTGGTTCCAGCTCTATCGAAGACGAGTTGAAGCCTTTCGGCTCTTCATGCTCGTTGACCAATTCACCAACTTCCAACAGCTACCTGGAGAGTCGCTTCGACGTACTCAAAGCGAACAACACGTCGCCACGAGCACGAAGTTCTTCATTCGGTTCCAACAATTCGCCACTCGCCGTCTCGCCCAGAAGGTATGTTAGTCCAGTGACAATATGTTATAATAGTTTAAGTTGTAACAGAAAAGCGAACAGCACTTCTGAATCACCGCCCGGAACCGTTGACGCTTCATGTAGCACCGATTCGCTTGTGATGCTCAACACAGAAGAAAAGGAAAAGCTCGGAATTCTCGATATAGACGAAATGGACATGTCCTTGTCTTCGAACTCATCGATTCACGGCGAAGCGGCTGTCACCGAAGAATCTGACATCAGTCTGATATCGATAGAGCATTCGGCGTTCCAGCACGTTCCTCCAGACCTCGTCGAGTCTTACATGAAAGTCATGGGACCGATCAGTCACGCAAACGAGGATATCGCCACCGGCGACGCTTCCCTTTGTGCAGAAATCTATCGACATTGTGCACACAACTTTCCAGCTGTTTGCTACACTCTCGGTCGAGCTGCATGGCCCCGTTTGAAACTCGTGTTCCGGAAGTTGGCTCTCGACGAACAAGCCAGAGTTCGGCAGTCGATTTCGTACTCGATTCACGAAATAGCCAACATGCTCGGCTCAGAGATAACAGACGAAGATCTGTTGCCAGTGTTTTACGATTTGAGGAATGACCAGAACGCTGACGTTCGCAGCGGAATTCTGCTACATTTGTACGATTTTGTCAAGGTTACTCACACTACCCATTTGCCTGATTATTTAACGATCCAATTGCAGTGTCTCTCTTCTGGAAAACGTGATGAGATGATATTCTCACTGCCACAGTTCTTTCCAATTGGAGCTCAACCCGGCAACCAGGCTCAAAACGGGGATTGGCGGTCTCGTTTCGAACTTATATCGTTCGTTCTCACTCCTCCGTGTCGCTTACACGTTTTCATTATTCAGACAGCTCTCGAAACTTTGCTCTTTGTACAGCATTCAAGACATCAACTTGCACATGTCCGGCATAGCTCTGACGCTTGCGGACGACCGTGTCGCTGAAGTTCGCCGCGAAGCTGTCCTGCTGGTCTCGACGATTGTCGGTGCACTTGTATCTGCTGAATGGAAACAGATCACAGAAACCCGTGATGTGGAGAACGGTCATGTCGATGTGAAGAGCAAAAAGGAAAAGGCGCAGGGCTTCTTGTCCGAGCAGTTCGTTGATGACATAGTCTCTAGCTTCGCCAAAACTCAGAAGTGGACTCGCAGACAAACGTGAGATACTACATGAACATTTAAAATTTCAGTTTACAAAGTTTCAGATTCTGCTTCATATGTGCTCAAGTACTCCGCGATAAACAATGCGATGGAATTCAATTCCGGTATTTCTTTGCCACCCCACTTCAACAACTTGTCCAAGATCGTGAGATAATTAGTGATGATATTTCTTTTTTGAAAACTGTGTTCCAGGGGTTCCGAACGTGAGATTAACATCCTGCGAGGCAATGAGTATGTGGAGGAAAACTCTGATCGCAATCCGCGCACAAGAGAAGTGAGATTAGCTGGGCAAGTGAGGTTATAAAACAAAATGATAGTTCTAGGCGAAGTCAGTCCCCAGCTTCATCGTCAGCGACTGAGGCGTCTTCTCTCCGTCGTGACATCAATCTCGTATCAGATGTGATGGTAAAATTGGCTAACGATTCCGACATTGACGCAGCATACATCGCTAAAAAGTGCCAAGGGCTGACAGACGATCAGCAGCCGGTGGACGTGGAAGCGCGAACGAACAGAATGAGGGAACGAGAGGAACTTTTCTTTGGAGACCTTATCATCACTGACAACACTGGAAGTCTCGTTCGCATGGCTGGAAGCGAAGTCAAACAGATTGTGAGTTTTCGTCTAATCAATTCGATCGACTCATCGTTATTCAGATCAAACGCGGACCGGCACAAACAGCTGAATTAAAGGCTTTAGAGGAACAGATAGAGAAGGAAGCTCCGATCCAGACGTTCGAAGAGTTTGAAGACGAAATCATGGTTCGTTTTTGATAAGGGATTGTTTCTCAAGCGTTGTCAGAGAATATTGCAGAGCCAAACAAAAGGGATGAACATCATAACGCCACCGGAGTTCGTTGCCGTACCAGTTGACTTATCAGACACTGAGGACAACACGGAACATGTTGATATGGAGATTGACGAAGTCGAGGAAACGGCTCCCACTCATCCTGCACCGGTGGCAAAAAACTCGGATGAAGAAGTCGACGTTCCAATGGATCCATCCCCATCCACCCCGGAAGTGAGTTGTTCCGTGTTTTCAATAATCGGGTTAATCGTTTCCAGACACCATCTGAACAGCAGTCGATGCCAATGGAGGATAGCGAGACAGAGGCCTGATAAATTGTTGTTCTTCTTTGTATAGAAGCCAAATTTTCAAATCAACTGTCCACTCCGCCATGCAGTTCACTTCAACATGGTGCTATTCTCAGTTTTATTAGTACCTGTTCACTCATTTCTCACCTCACCATAGCTTTTTTTCCCGTTCTAGAACTTTTAGGATTGGAATTTCAGTGGTCGCTGGTTCGACGATGCCACTGTTAGTACCCATGGCTCTCAGAACTGGCCCTTTCCTCATATTTTCTAGTTTTCTTGTGGATTCATTTTCTGGATTATTCGATTGTTTTAGAGTATTTGATTTCCATTATCATCGTGATTTTTCATACTTAATCAGTCCCCCCATTTTCTTTCTTTTTCTCCAAAACACACTTCCTCACTCGGTTAATTTTTTTCGAAATTTCACTTGAATGCGGATTCCCCAGTCCCTCAACCCTAAATGTCTCGTGGACAAAGTGCCTGAAATTATTCATTCTTTATAGTTATGATATACATTTGAATAGTTTCTGTTCTTTTCCGTTCACAGAGACTAAATTATATTTATAGTCTATAATAATTAACAGATAGATTGAAAGAAAAATTGGGAGGGGAAGAATGAAACAAATGGGTATTTATGGGGGCCTGCTGATCACTTCACATATCTGTAAGCTCTGCATTACTGACAGACCATAATTATCGTTCGGAAACTCACTTTGCGGCCCAGTCAACGCGACCCGTATTCGACATTTTGTTATTGGCCGCTGAATTTGCGGCTGCTGCATTATTGCTGTGTTGCTGCTGCTGGTTCGGAGGAACGCTCGCCGACGGCCTTGCCCCGAAGTTTGGGATGTACCCTGGAAAGGAAGGATAGAGAGGAAAGGGGCGGGGAGCAGTGGGAGCAGGAAGAGGGGCGGGAGAGGGGCGGGCATGCGCAACCAAAGGACAGCTGAGGAGAGAACAAAACGACGAACCGTACGCATACTCGAACCTTGTCTGGACAGCATTCCGGCCCTCCTTCTTCGCGCTGAACGTCGTCGTCTTCGTGGCGCCCGTCAGCCCGTTCGTCGTCATTATCTGATTCTGGCCCGACGAGGCGTCTTTTATCGTCTGACCTGTAACCGAAGAACCGACTGAAAGAGTGGAGACACTCTCTGTTACCGGGAACGTATTTCGTTTTCGACAGGTAAATATCCTTCGCCGACTGCTTCGTTTCGTTCGTTTTCGTCGGAGCCAACGGCTTATTGTCCGGTCTGAAACTTGCGATTCTTCGAAAACGAAGCCATCTTGGACGCTCACTTGTCGAAGAGCGTCGCCTTGTTCAGCGGCAGATTCCTGTTCGCGTGTCTTTCGATGACCTTAGCCGGCTGTTGTGGCGACACGTTCTCCGATCCAACGTAGTCCTTCTGAACACGAAAGAACCCATTCGACGCCCGTTCCTCGGCAAACGAACCTTCGTCGCCTTCGCCGTCATCGCCTTCGTGTCACTCTTCACCGACGCCGCACTCGTCTTCCGAATGCTTCCCGGCGCCGGTTGACTCACCACCGGAGCGCCCAGTTTCTCGGCCACCTGGAAGTATTTGTAGCGCAGCGACTGCTGCGCATTCGGCCGTTTCTCCGGATTCCACAGCATCATGTCCATCATCAGCTTCATTCCCTCTTTGCTTATCGTGTTGACGACCTGTAAAGCAGAGTCGAATCACAGTAATCTCAATGACTACTGTAACTCGAACTATGCTCACCTGCTCCATCGGAGTCGCCACCACCTGCTGAAAGCGGAAATTCATCGCCGACGCCAGCTGATAGCCTTCGGGCCATTCGTCCTGAATAGAGACTCTTTCGTTCGAAATCCCTAATCCCTACTTTGTTCGGAGTGCCCAGAATGGAGATTATTTTGAACAGCTGATCCATTTCCGACGTTCCCGGGAACAGCGGACGGAGCATATAGAGTTCGGCCATAATGCACCCGAGAGCCCAAATGTCGATCGGAGAGTTGTAGGCGGTGGATCTGAGCAAGATCTCCGGAGCCCTGTACCATCTGGTCGACACGTAGTCCGTGTACGGAGGCTTCGATCGGATCTCACGCGCCAGGCCGAAATCGGCGATTTTGACGAGCTCCGTTCCGTTGCACATTATGTTTTCGGGTTTCATGTCCCGGTGGAAGAATCCGTTTTTGTGCATGAAGGAGAGCCCCTGGAGCACTTGGTAGACGATGTTCCGGATGACGCTCTCCGGAAAGTAGCGGTCTCGGTCCTTCATCAGTTCGTAGAGGTTCTCTTGCATGTACTCGAAGATGAAGTACAAGATGTCGTTTTCACGAATCACCTGCAACTAATCGAATGAGTCGACGGGCGGCTCCCCGTGGCAACCGACCTCTCGTAACTTTATAATGTTGGGGTGGTTGAGCTTCTTGAGTGACTTCACCTCCCGCAGACTCATCGCCTCCTCCCAGCTGTAGAACTTCTTCTTCATCCTGGGAAAGAGCGCGTATCACTTCCTGTGCACACCCGAGCACGCGTACCTCTTTATGGCCACTCGGTCGCCCGTGTCAATCTTCTTCGCCAGCATCACCTCTCCGAAGGTTCCGTCGCCCAACCGTTTCGTCATCAGATATCTGCGACAAAGTGTTTTCTGTTTTACGAAGAGAATAACAATAATAATCCCCCGAGGAGGAAATGAGAAGGAAACCCAAGACAGATCGATACAGAAACGTACCTGTCAGCGAGTTTGACAGCCGACGACATGGTCCGTTAGGGCTCCAACTGCTCGATGTGCTCGTCGTTTCGTCGATATGACCCGTTTTGCAGCTGAAAGAAAACAAGCAATGTTCATGGGAAAGAGCTAGAACGCGGGTTCAGATTGGTAGTGAGTGAGTGAGAGCCACAGCGAGAAGGTAGATGAGAGAGAGAGAGCCGGAGAGCCGGCGGGAGGAGGAGGGCGCCGCGGGGTGACTATGGTAACCGGGGCAGGCTGCTCGCGCGGTTCTCTTTCTCTCAATGCGTGTGTGTGTCCTTTTCCGGGAGAGTAATTAGAAGGGAGAGAGAGAGCCACGGAGAAGGAGAAGAAGAAAGAGATCCGTTCATGGACAGAGCACGTTGTCATTCTTGTTTGACGGACGGATGAAACGGAGAGCGATAGCCACTGAGAGAGCGACTCCTGGGAAAGCTACGTCCTGCTGGCTAATAGGTTCGGGGATCTCAACGGCTCCTTGACAGTTCGCAACTGAATACAAACTTCACAGCTGCATTTGCAACGTGTCGCCTGACGTCTACTCGTTCCGATCTTCTCCTGCGCCGCTGCACTTTGCCGCCGCGTCAATGATTCATCTTCTCGGATTCATTCTATGGCACAATCGGTTTCTACCCCCTGCATTTCGCTTCATATTTTCTCTTTTTCACATTCGTCGCATTCACTGCTTTTCGTTGATTTACTGCTGCTGGAAACACGTGAAGTGGTTTTGAAACACGGGTTTCAGATGTCTTTTCCAGTTCATTTGTGAGGCACTTATTGCAAACGCGACCTTAGAAGTGCTCAAGGTCTCTGGGTATCATGGGCTTTTCCAAGCCCCCACTTTGGCGTCAAATGCATTTATCAAACGTAATTTTGATTTCGTCGTTGAAATAAGATCCAATAAAAAAACGTCTTGAAATGAGTTCGCTTTTGGCTTTATGTGCTGGAAAACCTGAAATTTTGAAAATTTTTGGCATTGAGAAAAAACATTCGTGGAGAATGTTTTTAGAACAAGTATGTATATGCTGCTGAATCGGAAGTCACGGGTTGCAAAGTTATGCTCTTTTCTTTTTTGGCGGAATACAATTGCCGTACTTCATCGATTAGAGCGGCACCCCAAACACTGCTGAAGAATTGTTTTATCTCGAGATTGATACGAGATATCAAAAAACTGTCAACGTCAAACTTGTAGATCATAACTAGGACTACAAGTGTGCTTCTGACAACTTTTCGATATCTCTTATCAATCTCGAGATATAATGATTCTCCGGCAGCTTTTCGGGTGCCGCTCTATTCGAAGAAATACAGTTGCACAGTCGTGTAGTGGTCTATATTCAGTTGCCACGTCATCTCCTCCTCCTCTTCTTTGTTTCCTCTGTTCGTATTACTTCTTGGTTGTTTGAAGTGGCCATCCTCTCAAAATTCGTTTAATTCAACATGTTCCATATCATCTCGCTTACCTACAGTATCTTCCCACCTCGTGGTTTTCTCTTCTCGTCGTCAGTTGTCCCATTTCTCAAAAAAGTTCCGCATTACACACTCTCTCTCTCTCTCTCTTTCTTTCTTTCTCTCTCTCTCTCTCTCTCTCTCTCTCTCTCTCTCTCTCTCTCTCTCTCTCTTTCTCGATTTCTCGATTGATACGAGAAACATTGTGTTCCGACCACGACAAGGTTAGTCGTATCCCTTCTCTTTCTCCCCTTATTGGCCCCCCAATAACTGCCGTTTCTCTTCGAATTCCTCTCGAAATGATGGGCGTAAGTTCGCGTGCACTTTTAACACTGAATGAGACTGTTTCTGTAGGTTGGCAGTCCGGGAGAGATCGGAGACATGTTGACCATGTGCACTCCGACGAGGACGGTTCAGGTGAGTGCGTGGAAAGTGTGCTCTAATGAGAACTCTCTTCGTCCACAAGAGTTTCCGTTCGTGTTTTCCGGTTCTCCGAAACAGTTTCCGAACGAAACGACGTGTCTGGACGGAGAAAGAGAACGAAAAGTTTGCGAAGAGAGGAGACGGTTTTTGTTTGTCCAACACACTCTCCACTCTCTCTCTCTCTCTCTTCCGCTGCATTCCCTTTCCTGATAAATAATCTTCGATTTTCTCTTTTTTCAGTACCAAATGGTTAGGAGAGTAGTGGTCACTGGTCAGTTTCTCGCCCTCTTCCAGATTCATTCGAAAATTCAGGATTCGGTCCGTTCGAGGGTTTCGCCGAGAATCCGTCGTCGATGGTCGTCGACGAGCTGGAGAAAGAAGGCGTTGATGGTCGGTGGACAGTCGATCGTTTCCTCTGATCTTTCGATGTTTCAGACGTGTTCCTGGAGCTGCACAAGATCCCCGTCGCTTACGAGGATGTGAGCAAGAAAGTTCCCGAATTGTGGAGAGAGCACTCGCCAGATGTGAGTCAGCTGTGCGTCAACGTTTCCTTCATTTGCCCCTTTTCAGCTGGTCATCCACATTGGAGCCCATCCGACGAAGAAGACGGTCAACTTCGAGCAGCAAGCGTTTGCCGACGGCTACTGCCGCAACGACGTCAACGGATGTACTCCAGAAGGGAACAGAACGACGTGCTCTCGAGAAGACGCTGTTCTGAAGTCGTGCATTGACTGTGAGGAACTGGCGAAGAAAGTGACCGAAAGATGTCAACTGGACGGCGAGAGATTCGACGGATTACGGGTACAGAAGTCAGAGGATCCCGGGAGGTCAGTCCCATTCGATTTCTCATTGAAACCGTTCCTTGTTTTCAGATACTTGTGCGGATTCTCGTATTTCCTGTCGCTGCACGAGGACTGCTCCAAAGCTCTTTTCATCCACGTTCCGTCTTTCGAGTAATATTTTAATCCGAAACGGCCGCAAATCCCAACATTTCAGAGGGAGCTGCACGAAGGAAGCCGTGACGGACGTCATTCGGGAAGCCATCAAAGTCATTCTGAACCTCTCCTAAATTGAAAACCGAGATGGACACAACCTCCTCCCCCGTTTTCTTTGTTCAACGCATTGATAATTGATAAATTCTTCTTCTTCTCCGTCTCTCTCTCTATCGCTTCCGATTATCGAGATA
Source organism: Caenorhabditis macrosperma (assembly GCA_963932285.1). NCBI lineage: Eukaryota > Metazoa > Nematoda > Chromadorea > Rhabditida > Rhabditidae > Caenorhabditis > Caenorhabditis macrosperma. Next base: position 7,934,567 of record OZ010622.1, read on the forward strand.
ATGACTTGTCACTGTTATCACTCTCTTAACTATCAATATCATTTTCCAACTTGACACGAGAACTCTTCGCAGCAGCACCAGCAGCACTTCTCTCTCTCGTGTTTACCGTCAAAGTTAAGAAGTCCGCACCTGCTGATCCCTCGATTCACTCCCTCTCGCTCCACTTTTTTTCAGGTTCGTTCGGTATCGGAAGGAGAAAAAAAGAGAGAGAGAGAGGAGGCGAGGGTGGCCGTCTTTTGGTCGAAAAGTACACTTCGAACACATGCCTGCACTTTTGGCACGATTTCGGGCGCCCGAGTGTGGCGCGAGGAGGGCGCGAGGAGGGCACGGGAACACTGAATACTCCTCGCGTCGCGGCGGCTGCGGCGGGGCGACGGAAACCTGAAGGGGGGATAGAGTGCGCGAGAGAGGAGAGGTCGACGAGGAGCCGGGGGAGGGGGAAACACTTTGGAAAAAATGGACGCGAGGGGGAAGAGTGTTTGGGGCTGCAAAAAAGAAGACAGCGCCGCCGGCGGCCGCTGCGGGGCGAGGAGTCCGTCGTCGTCGTCGTCGTCGTCTCTGTCTCCTCGCGTCGTCGGGCGTCTCGTCGACGGCCTGTCCCCCAGGCTTCTCGAGCGACCGAGTGTTTCTTCCCTCCTGCGGCCGCCCAGTGTCTGCGTGTCCCTGCTGCCGCCGCGGCGCTCACCCCCAGGTGCCGAGAGAGCGCACGAGTCGGAGAGGAGCGAGAGTCTCACGCACGCTCACCCTGACGGCCCGAGGCCTGGGGGAGACGGACACAGAGGAAACAGACAGAAAAAGAGACTCTCTCTCTCTCTCCCATACACACACACACACGCTCACACACTTTTATCGTTCCCGCCGTGTTCACTACCCCTAGGTTTTTCGATCCACTCCCCACCCCCAACAACCTACAGTGTGACTCATCAGGGGGCTCTATCTGACGACACCTGATTACCGCACGATGGCCCCTTGTTTGCTCCTCCTCCTCTCATTTGTTTATGCGCCAACGACACCGCTGTTGACTCTTTCAATCATCCTCTCACAAGAGCACCTGGTCTCGTAACCTTCCTCTGTGTTCCATATCTCTCTCTCTCTAATAAGGCACGATCTGATATCTCAACTTCCAAAAGACCAACTGTCCCCCACTATCACCTACGGGTCATCAGCAGCTGGACGTTGTTATCAGAGTTTATCAGAGAACAGCTGACACCTTTCTCATCTACCGTAGCTTCCACCAACAATCACACCAACAGTCACGGCTCCCGCTGCGAGTTTCCGGAACATTCCGGACTCTTTCGAGAGCTCAATCTGTTTATCCACACATCGGCTCCCACGGAGCTGTGCCGCTATTCATCGAGACCGCGTGCGCCGAAGGGAACCCTTCAATTTTGGGAGGCCTTCCTGCATTCCACAAATGTATAATCACATGGTTCGGGTTACACGAGAGCGGCTCGCCTGGGGCACAATTATTCGAGACACTGCAACCGACGTTTCGCTTTCCGGTCCCCTTTCTGCACAACCATTTGAACTGGCGCTTTTCGACTGTACTTGTACTCTTTTCCATTTAAGGTGCAATTGAGCAGAAATAGCGATTGAGATTCGAGAGAGAGAGAAAAAGAGAGAGAGAGAGAGAGCTTGCTAATGAGCTTCATGAGCAACGGCAGACTTGGCTCGGTTTTCAGTGCATCTCTCGGAAGTTTAGCAATACGAAATAAGACTCAGAGCTGTTTTTCTTTTAATGGGTACGGCACTTAGAGTGTCAATTTTCCTGGCTGTTTAATGAAGCTGAGACTTAGTGCCAAAACGAGATTTTCGAATTAGAAACATGAATTTTCTGGCTTTCCACGAGAAAACCCAGCGAACACTCGCTGGAAACCTACAGTAATCATGCGAAAAGTCGCGGCTACCGTAACCTGGCCTAGAAAATCCTAGGCCCCGTGTTCAAAACAGTTTTTTTTTCTCGTGAGATACGGTTCGCCGAAAACTTTTTTGCACTTTTCCGCAAGTGTTTATATCGTTTCTCTTTTTTCATTCAATTATTTTTGTTTTTCTTTCGAACCTTCCAATTATCATTTTCAATTGCAGGCCGCGATTGGCGAACGGGTAGAAAGGAACAGCCGATCGCCTCGCTTCTCGATTATTCTACTGGGCAGCGTCGTTGGAGGAGGGAACGTTCGACTCTGGAGTCCAGATCGAACAAAAAGTTGAGCCGGAAACGGCGGGAATGCGACGTTGAAATCTGTCCCGATTCACATTCACAGGTGAGATTGCAAAAAAAAGACGGATGGGCATGCGGGGAACAATTTGATCTACCTACAGTAGCCGCTAGGAGCAGCGCGCATTTCTCGTGTTCTCGTCGAGGCGGCATTATTCAGTTTTTCGTTTCCTTTGATCGGTCCTTCTCGAATAAGTAATTTCCATCATTTCTCATGTGTCTTCCATGCCTACTTTTCAATTTCCCTCAATAATAGCCCTCGGGCTATTTCTGATTTTCGTCCGCCTAAGAGTTCAGTCGAGTCCGGCCGCTTGCCGACTAATGGAACGAATCAAAAACGAAATGCTGGACATCCAGTGTTTTACTTGTCAGTCTAATGAAATTGCGAGCGTTTTGAGTCGAATGACGGACTCTCCTAATGAAAAGTGCCCTCGCTTGTGGGGGTTTGTCGTTTACATGCTCCGTTGGATTCCTATTCACTTGTTCATTACTCGCCGCGTACCGGAAATCCAGCTTCTTCTCCTCCTTCGTCATCTTCTTCTCTTTCCTCATTTCGTGCTTCCAGACTTGGAATAACTTGTTCTTGAACAAGAAAAAAAGAAGTTGGAAATATGGCGATGACCGCATCGAACGGTTGTCCAGTTCTGGAGAAGGAGACAAGCCAACAGCCGCAAGAGGGACGCCGTCAGACGGACACGGACGCGGAGTCGCGCGACTCGAACGACAGTGGAAACGAGCTCTCGATGGGCGGGAGCAGCAGTGAAGGTGAGCGATTACTGTTGTTGTCCCCCCGTACATGTCGTTTCGGCTGTCAAAAACAATACAAATCAAGCAAGTAGTTCGCTTTCGTTCTCGAAAACAAAACATCTGATTGTGACGAGTGACTGTTGCAGGCGACTCGATGTCTCACCACCAGATCGACCATTCGCTCAACCAGCAAGACAGCCTGCTCGGACCGATTCCACAGAGTTCTTGCGGACCAAAGGTGTTCCAGCCGTTCACGTCCGCCGACATCTCTCCGCCGTTCAAGCCAATGCCAGGGTCGTTGTTCGACACGCCACCATCGATGCTCCAGTCGCCACAGCAGTTCCAGCCATACTCTCCGTCTGGATTCAGCGTTGCAGGAGCACAGGACACTTTCAGATGTGCTGTGTGCACCAAAACGTCGCGATTTGGAAAACTGCAGTTCGTTTGCGCTCACAAGTACGTTCAACATGAGAACCTTCCTCTTTCAGTGGTGTTTCTTTTAGGTCATGTCAGTTATGCTGCCAAAAATCGACGAACAATTTCGAGAAAAGAATTGGTATAAAAGCCAAAGAGCTTCAATTCTAGAATCAGTTGTGTTCCAGCATGCAACCTCTGTGGGGCAAGCCCAGCAAGTAATGCCAATTTCCCACCGCAAATGTTCCTGTCGCCGACGCTGACAACGCCGCCGCACGGAGGACTGTTGCTCGATACATCGAACAGATCGATCAACGGTACACCCCTTTCCGCAAGTACTGAATCAAAACGACGCTTTTCAGCAACACCGCAACATCCAGCTCGAGCCTTCTCGTTCTCTTTGAGTGGAATTCCTAGCTCCCCGTCTCCAGTCATTCCACGCATGTCAACGCCCGCCTCGAATGGACTCATGATGCGTCCGTTCCCCACAATGGAGTTCGCCGATTTGGATCTTTCGGCTCCGGTTTGGTCTCCAATGCAGCCACCACCACAGCTTTCCATCAACGGCTTCGCCAACGTGAACCCACCATCTCCGATGCACAGTGTCTTCGACTCGCTGACAGTGGTGAGTTGTACTGAAGAGGCGACGATTCCAGAGCATGACTCCTGTCAAATTGTTTTCCCCCTTCCAGAAGACTAATAAGCTGCATTCATTGTTGATTGCCTCTGATCATCAGTGTTGTAATATTCCAGAACGATGACACTCCGGTGTTTTCTCCTCTGTCCCCGACCAACACGTCGACCATGTTGCCTCCGTCGCTGATGGCCAATTCCGAGCCACCAAAGCACTCGGCCACAATTGCTCCTCCTCGTTCATCTGTCTCGTCGACCCCACGTCTTCCAACCCAACCCACACAGTCTACGGCAATGATCAACTCGTCGCCGGTGCAACTTGCTTCTCAGCTGCCGTCCTTCTCGGTCCCACCACCGCCACCGCTCACTCCCATTCCGTGTCAAGGTTGTGAGTCCAATGTGTAAGTTTCTTCCTCTTTCTCCCGTTCCAGTCGTTCGAATGTCTACTTTACAGATCGTTCGCCTATTGCATGCAGTGTCAGGAAGCGTTGTGTGCTCACTGTGTCCAGGCACATCAACGTGTTCGAGCAACCAAGACTCACGCATTTGTCGAACTCAATCAGCTTATGGCCAACTTGGTGAGTTTCGTCAAGCGGAGCGGCAATTATGGGAGGCCCGGGAAGAGCACAAAAGAATGCCTCTCTCTCATTTTTCATGGCCATCGTGCGAACGCAGATCTCGCATTCTTTATTTCCTTTTTGCCTCGCATCATTGCTCACAGAGCTTCCTCCAGTCGGAAATGAACATTGTACGAATTCTTAATCAGAGGGTGGTGGTGTAACTGCTGGTGCTCGTCGCTTCCCGCCTGTCAATCAGAATACACAAATTCGCTGTCTCTTCGCGCCCGTCTCCTGCATTCGCTAATCAAGAAATGTCGTGGCGTTTATCAGTCGCTATCAGTTAAAAGTCTTAAATCATAATTGAAAAAAAAACAAAACCGGTTCTCCGCGTGTCCAACTGTTCTTAAACCTTCATTTTGACGGCAGCTATCCCTTTCGTCGTTCCCTTTTCTTTTGCCATAATTCACAGCAGCCGTCCGACAGACCAATTGAGGCCTTTGCGAGGTGCGCTTCATTCCTTACCCGTACTCCGCGAGCACTATAGTCACTTATCCACAGCGGACATTCGATTACTCCAGAATCCCGTCTCATCAATTATTTTTCAAAAAAAAACGTTCAATGTTCAAGAAATCTACAGTTTCAGACGTTTCCATTGATTTTCAAAAATTTCAGATGAACCAGGCACAAATCCAACAAGCGCAATTCTTCCAGAATGTAGGACCGATGCGTCAAGCCCTCGGGTCAGCTGGCAGTGGAGATGGTAAGTGTTCGAGTGTGTCGCATTGCCTTATTCGGTCAGTCTTCTTTGCAGGACATGCAGCTGGATTGGAGAACGACTCTGTCAGCGGTGACTCGTCTCCTCGTTCCTCTTCTGTGTGCAGTACTCACGAGTCTCCGATTGTCGGAATATGTGAACACTGCCCGGAATCGGCACCTCTGTGTGCAATTTGCGTCGCTCAACATCCCAGCAAACACCGTGTTCAGCCAGTCGGAGACCTTCGGGTAGCCGTTGGGGAGCTCGCAAACGAAAGTCAACTGCTGCAGTGGCAATGCGAGAAGACGGGCGAGACGATTAAGAGAATCATCGAGGGCATTGTGGCCAATGCGACGACAGCGGAAAACGAAATCCGAACTGCTTTTGATGCTCATGTTTCTGCTCTCGAAGATAGACGAAAAGAGCTGCTCAAGAGGTATGTTATGTGTCACGAATATCATTCTCATTCAATATTTTCAGAGTTGACACGGTCAAAAGTTTGAAGTTATCGGTGCTCATCTCGCAAGCAGAGAATCTGCAATCCAAACAAGTAGAGCTTGGTGAAGCCGTCAAAATTGCTAAATCTTCTGTTGAAAACACGGAAGTGGATGAGTTGACGCTGCGTCAAGTGTTCGACCAGCTCGCCTCGTGCCAAATGTGTGGAACTTCGAGTAGTTCAGCTGAGCCAAACAACAACATGCTCAACGTTTTGATGCTGGCTTGTCAGGTGAACGAGGACGATCGTCTCAAGTTCACCGCTCCACAAGACGGAGTGCTCCTCAACAAGGTGCGGCAGTTCGGAAGTATCGAAAGCGGGCCATGTGCCAAGAACAGCTCGATCGTCGGGGACACATTCAAGAAAGCAATCCGCGAACGGCAGACAGTGATCTATGTGCAATTGAGAGATGCATGTGGAGATCTTCTGTCATCATCCATCGCGGCCACCCAACCCACTTCCCAAGCTCTTCTCCCACACCAAGTCCCGCACTCTCATATTGAACAAGCCATGCCAACTGCCGATGTGCAAGCGATCGTAATCGCTCCAAACGGAACACCATTGGAAGTTGGAATGACGTAATGCTGGATTCTTTTTAACATTTCACCCATAACTTTTTTGCAGACCTCGAGAGAATGGAATCGTAGCTCTTTCGTACTACCCGTCTAGTGAAGGATCGTACACATTGAATGTTCTTGTCAAAGGAACACCCATCAGTGGATGTCCAACAACGATGGAAGTGAGACGTGGGAGAAACTACGACGAGATCGCCGCAAAAGGGCCTATCATGACTTTCGGAAAAGAAGGCAGTGGTGATGGAGAACTGTGTCGTCCATGGGGAATCTGTGTTGATCAGAGAGGTCGTGTGCTCGTCGCGGACCGCAGTAACAACCGTATCCAAATCTTCGACAAGGACGGAAACTTCCTTGCCAAGTTCGGAACCAGTGGAAACCGTCCCGGACAATTCGACCGTCCCGCGGGTATCACCACGAACACACTGAACAACATCATCGTTGCTGACAAAGACAATCATCGAATTCAAGTGTTCGATGAGACCGGAATGTTCCTCCTCAAGTTCGGAGATCGGGGAAGAGCCGTCGGATACTTCAACTATCCATGGGGAGTTGCCACCAACTCTCACAATGCGATCGCCGTCTCGGATACCCGCAACCACCGAGTCCAAATCTTCACTCCACAAGGGCAATTCGTCAGGAAGTGCGGGTTCGACTCGGCGTACTTCTTCAAGAATCTAGACTCTCCGCGTGGACTCTGCTATCTTCCTGATGGACAGCTGCTGATTACGTAAGGCATTTGAAATGTGAAGTAGATTATCATTGAGCTTTCAGAGACTTCAACAATCACCGACTAGCAGTGCTCTCTCCACGCAACATGTCTGAGATGAAAGTATACGGAAGTGAAGGAGATGCCGACGGAATGTTCGTTCGTCCACAAGGAGTTGTTATCGATCCCGAGGGACATATTCTCGTGTGCGACTCGCGCAACAACCGTATTCAAGTGTTCGCCGCCGACGATATGCGGTTCATTGGTTCATTCGGACTCGGACCAGTCACTACCGGATTCCAGATGCCGACTGAGCTGCCGGCTCCCTATTCGGTTAGTTTTCCAATGAATCGTAGAAACTTTTTTCTTCACCAGCCTTATTTGCTATCGAACAGAACATCTATTTCCAGTCTCTCTCCGGACCATTCGGAGCACCGGCATTCTCCTCAACCCCAACCCCACTGACGCCATCGCCACGGCAACTGCTCGATCGACCCACCGACCTCGCTGTCGGGCCGGACGGTCGCATCTACGTCGTCGACTTCGGCAACAATTGCATTCGTGTCTTCTGAGACATTCTACCATATCCGCATCTTGTTTTATGACCTCTTCCAAGTACAGTTAAACTTGTACCCCCGCACCTAGTCGGCCCATTGAATCGGGCTAAAATTCAAAAATTCCCCCACACACCCGGTAGAGTACCCAAAAAATCAGGCGGTCGTGTCTCCAGCGACAACCATCGAAATGCCCCTCTCTCTCCTGTATATCCCCGTTGTGTCCTGTTGAATCACAGCCCCTCACTGTTTCTCGTTTTATCCCCACCCTTCCCCTCTCTTGTTCCCTATTCCAAACCCACACTGTCAGTTTTATATTCTGATGACCGAGCAGCCACAGCTCACTTTTGCAACCCCACCATCACCCTTCTGCCTCTTTTTAATTATTCTTGTTCATCATACGTTTATGCAAGTTTTCTCACCATTTTAATGGTACTCCCTGTGGCCCCTGTTGTCCCCGAAAAGTTGTCAAAATGTGGTTTTAGTCGTTTAGTCGTTCGTTTTGACTGTAATGACAGTAGACAATGATTGGACAGTTGGAAATTGCTGAAATTGTCTTCAGCTTTTCTCAGCTACCAAAAATCGACCCCCCCCCCAGACATGTATCCCTTTTTATCCCACTTCTTGAACTATTTTGTTTTCCTTTTTGTACCACCTCAAACACCTGGAACCTCACAATCAACCTCGAACCCTTCTATACAACCGTTCTACCCTCATGCGAATTCGCACTCCCCCCCAACTTTATACAACCGTTCTGCCTCAAATTTTCCCAACTCGAACCTACTCGCATATGTCACGACCAAGTACCTTCGTACTTTGCAAATCGGTTCGATTCGGCCAGCTCCTGGTGACTGATACTGTCCGGTGTTGATTGTCATTTGTCCCGATTCGTTCGCTCCTTTCTATTTAATATGGCCGTGTGTTCATGTCGCCAAATGTTTTATTGCATGCTTTTGCCCCCCCCCCCAAAAAAATCACATTATAATGCGAATTTCTTTTAAAGTGTTTTTGTCTTTGATAATCACATAATAAATGAAATTTGTTGATCGCTCGTTGTCCACCATGTCCTACTCATTTTCTTTGTTTTGAGCCCTCCTCCGAAATATTCAAATGAGCCACCGAAAGTTTTCATCACACGGATTAGCAGCACTGGCGACACGCAGCGAGTAACAAGACGGCCGTACCGTAATGGGCTTTTGGACGGCGGTCGGCGTCTCCGAAACACGCTTTGTTCCCTCGTCGACGGCTGTGGCACCCTTCGGGTTTTCGGCACGTTGTTCTTATTTATTTCGTCTTTTTGACTATGCGAAACACTGGCGACAAATCAAAAAGTGCACGGAAGAGGAGAGGGAGGGGAGGACGAAGGCGTTGTGTGATTGATGATGAGGGTCATGTCGGACGACTATCTGATATGCACATCTGGAGGGTGATGACGTAACGAGAGAACATCAAAGACCCGAGTGCTTTCTACAGTTCCCTCCAACGACAATTGGCTTAATTCTCGTCGGACACTCGAAACACACATAATTGCACGTCGTCCCAGTTTGTTTCGGAAGCCATGTGACACTATCAAAACAAGTGATATATATATTTTCTTCTTCTTTCCCTCCTCTGCTCTCGGCCGCCGAGTCTCCGTTTCTGCTCCGTTTCGCTCATCCAAATGTTTGTTGACAAATGAGTCCCGCTGCCTCCCTCCTCTCCGGCTTGTTCTTCGTGACTCGACACTTATCTTTTATCACTCCCTCCACCCAACTCACCTCTCTCTCTCTCTCCCTCTCCCACCGTTTTCGTCTTAATTTTCTGAAATCCAGTCCAAGAATTCACCTATTCCCATCGGAGAATCCATCGCTTTATTCACTTCTTCCAGTTCCCCTTCACCTTCAAAAGTCCTGATAAATGGCCAAATCTCCGATCCGCCGAGTCCGTCTGCGTCTCGTTGTTTTCGTTGGCTCTCGTGCTGCTCCGGGGGCCCGCCCGTGCCGAAACAAAAGCAAACTGTGGTGTGTGTGTGTGTGTGGAGGAGCGGGGCGCGTCTGCTCATTTCGAAAATGAGCACTCGAATGTCGTGACAACCTTCCTCCTCCTCCTTCTCTTTCGTTTCAGTTGTCGCGATATCAGTAGTATCGCCGCCGATCCAATTAAATTCATTGATAAATGATGGCGATGACCTGGATTTCGGTGGGTAATTTGTGGCGGATCTCCGCCGTCTTCCGGCCTCCCATCCCCCACTATCATCTTATCATTCGGAGGTATTCAGGTCACATCCACGTGTCCTTCTCTATCACCGCGCACATCTTTCGAGGCCTCAGTGATACCATCTCTCTCTCTCTCTCGCTCTCCCTCCGTTGCCTACCGTATGACCTTCCACGTTTCGCTATCTCGAGACAATCTGCTAACGGTGGGGGCGGGGCTTCGTCGCCGTCCGCACTATCGCGCGCCGGCCCGCCCGCCCCAACAACCAACGCCTTCTCAATTCGACATTCGGTGCGGCGGCGACGGTGCGGTCGTCGCCTGCCTCCTTCTCCTCCTCCTCTCCTCCGTCTATTTGTTCTCCTACTCACTTCTTTTTCTGTTATTCTGCCGCTGTGAGGCAGCAGGCACTCAACGGTAAGTTTCGGTGCGCATTTGCCGACCTTTGGTGATTCAGCTTAAATGATCGACATGTTGTTTCATAAAGCTAGGTTACCAAAGCTCGGCGACCAGTCCACCCGTTTTTTGGGGGTTTCGTGAGGGAGGGAAACGTAAAAGTTGCAGACGGGTAAGTCGGAAACGGAAGCGATTCGATCGGCGACTGTATCACGGGATCAACGACTGTTAACCGATCGATCGATCGGCGGCAGCAATCGAACGAAACAAACTGTTCTCTTTTCGACAACGAAGACAGACATAAAAACGAATGTTTTTCGATTGAGCGTATTTAGAAAAATGGAATAAGAGAAGCGAGAAATTGGTTCGAAATCCATTATTTTCGAGTGCGCAGCGGGAGGCTCTATTCGGGTCGTATGTGATCCATTATGACTGTCCAACACAATCGACGGTAGATCGGTAGATACGGTGATTGGGAAGGGGGATGTCGAATTCATCGGAAGTGCAGGCAATTGGTGGAAATTCGCACTGTTTTCTGGGGAGATCAAACATGAATGTTTCGCAATTTGCCTTTGTCGTTTTGCAAAAAGTTCCTTGACAGCATGTTTCAATTTGGAGATTACCGTCCATATCACCAACCAATCATCTCTCAATTTCTCTCGCGTATCATCGTATCACCATATCACACAGAGGAATTTATCAGTCGATTTGCGTCGTCGCGGCTGTCATTTTTTATCTCGTCAATCAGGGCGCCGTCGTCGCAGCCGCCTTCAATTTCCAGTTTCGTTCATTGTTCGCCGTTATGAAGTTCAATGTTTTATCAAGAAGACAACGACAATACGACGCGTTATCACTTCAATTAATCAATCAATCTTCTCTCACAACGTCTCCAACGCATCTCTCAAATCGCCAATGATATCGGCCACATTCTCCACTCCGACACTGCAATTCGTAACGTTTGAGATGAGAAGATAGGAAGCGAGAGAGGGGCGAAAGACAGCTACAGTACCTGAAGCGAATGAGTCCCGGCGCGACGGTCGGAGTGTCCGAGTCGCGGAGCAGTTGTTTTCCGTGCGACATCGACAGCGGATGCTCAATGAGACACTCGGTTCCCCCGAGAGATACCGCGTGGATGATCAGTTTCAGATGCTGAGAATGAATTCGATTTGAGTGAAAAGCGCCCGGGCGCCTCAGACCTCGATGAGTTTGATGGCGTTCTCGGCGGTGCCGACGTCGAAAGCGATCATCCCGGCGAACTTCTTCATGACTTGTTTCGCGAGTTCGTGTTGAGGGTGGGACGGAAGACCCGGGTAGAAGACACGATCCACCTGCAGGATGAGGGGTTCAGGAGAGCCGCTCTCAAGGGAAATACCTTCGGGTGGTTGTCGAGAAATTCGGCGATCTTCTGCGCGTTTTCCGAAATTCGATCGACTCTGAGAGCGAGTGTCTTGAGGCCACGTGTCAGAAGAGAAGCATCGAACGGAGACTGAACGGTAATCAGTTACGAGAGCCCCGAGCAAGCACTCACGAGAGAGCTTCCGGTCGTGAGCTGCTGCAGTTTCAGCTTCTTCCAGTCATCGTAGGAAGCCAATGTGACGACTCCCGCGATGACGTCAGTGTGTCCCCCGATGTATTTGGAACTGAATAAGAGGAAGTGATTGAGAAGGATCAGCTACCCACCAGCTGTGGAGACTGACGTCCGCACCCAATTTGAGTGGCTGAATGTTGTATGGAGAGGAGAAGGTGGCGTCGACGACAGTGCGAATCTGGAAAGATGACGTCTTCAGATCTGAAGACACTTCTCAGGCTACATTGTGTTTCTTGGCAACTGCAACCGTTCCGAGGAAATCTGGAACAGCCATCGACGGATTGGCGATGGTTTCGAAGTAGATCATCTTCGTGTTCGGACGAATGGCTGCCTCAACCGCCGCCGCGAACTCCGACTCTTTCTCCACGTCGACGAACGTCACTTCGACTCCGAATCTCTTCAGAGTCTCATTGATGAACGAAGAAGTTCCACTGTAGATCGGAGCCATCGAAATGAGATGAGAACCCGAGTGAAGGAACTCGAGGAACACGGCGCTGATGGCGGCGAGGCCCGAGTTGTAGGTCAGAGATCCGGCGCCTCCCTCGATCTCATTGATAACAACTTCCACGTTTTCCGTCGTCGGATTTCCACATCGACGATAGACGAAATTGGAGCCCTGAAAGAACCGAAAGTCTTCGAACCACCGAGGGATATCACGTGGTTCGGGTCGCTGAACTGGTCGATGGTTTTGAAGCGATAAGTGCTCGAATGGTAGATCGGAACGACGACCGGATCGACATTTGCGAGCGGTTTGGCATGAGAAGCGGCGATACGCGTGTCGAGGTGAAGATGCTCGAATCTGAAGAGAAGCCGAATCGAAGAGGCGCTCCCGAGGGGTGTGAACTCACTTTCCTTCGAATCTCTCCTTCGCTTCGTTCGTTCCAACGGGCCAATCGAAGTTGTCGCTGGAACAAATCGATGTTTGATTCGTCGGTCCGAGTGGTCACTCACCTCATTTCGTTAGTTGGTATACACTGAAATGATGATATTTCGATTGGTTTATCGGCAGTTTCGAATGGGCAAAAATTGATCTAATGGCTGCTGATGCAACGGGAGAGGCAGCTAAACAAGACTACGAGGGCTGTTATCGCACAGAAAGTGTTGTTGTTCGAGAGGGCAGTGCCATGCCAAGATAAGAACACATCTTTACGTTTTTCACGTTTATTAAACACTATATTTGCGGAAATATACAACAAAAGACTAACACGTTTCAATAAGTTATGGAGATCTCAGATTAAAGAGTTAAACAATAAGTTAAAATTAGTCGACCTCCTCGACAGTCGGTCCTTGTGGGTAGTTGGCAGAGTTGAATCCGGCGGCTCCTGGGTTTCCGCAGTTGGAAGACGGCTCTTGTTGTCCTGATTGATGGAGTTTCGTGAGGATCGCCTGGCACACGGCCTTCAACTCTCTGTCCTTTGCCTCGATTTCGTCCTTGTCGGCAAGCGAATTGGCATCCATCCAACGGAGAGTCTTCTCGCACGCCTCCTTCGCACGCTTCGCATCTTCGGAGGGCAGTTTGGTTCCGTGCTCCTCGAGAGCTTGTTTCACTTGGAATGCGTAGGCCTCAAGTTGGTTCCGAGCAGACACTCGTTCACGATGTTCTGCGTCTTCCCGTTCGAACTGCTTCGCCTCGTTGACCATCCGATCGATGTCCGCCTGTGACAGACGTCCCTTCTCGTTGCGAATCGTGATACGGTTCGACTTTCCGGTAGACTTGTCCGCTGCCGAAACGTTCAAGATTCCGTTGGCGTCAATGTCGAAAGTGACGTCGATCTGAGGGACTCCGCGTGGAGCAGGCGGGATGCCAGTCAGTTCAAAGTTGCCGAGACGGTGGTTGTCACGAGTCATGGCACGTTCTCCCTCGTAGACCTGGATAGAGACTGCCGGCTGATTGTCGGCGTACGTCGTGAATGTCTTGGTCGCTTTCGTCGGAATTCGAGTGTTTCTCTCGATCAGATTGGTCATCATTCCTCCGGCAGTCTCGATTCCGAGACTCAGTGGTGCCACGTCGACGAGCAGAACGTCTTTGATTGTGTTATCCTGGACTCCGGAAAGAACGGCTGCCTGGACAGCTGCTCCGAACGCGACGGCTTCATCCGGATTGATGGAGCAGTTGAGTTCCTGAAATGAGCAGAATTAGTTGGGAATTCAATGAAAACAAATAGACACCTACCTTTCCGTTGAAAAAGTCCTTGAGCATCTTCTGGATTTTGGGCACTCGAGTCGATCCTCCGACCAGCACGACTTCGTCGATTTTCGACTTGTCCATCTTGGCGTCTCGGAGAGCCTTCTCAACGGGCTCCAAGGTCTTTCGGAACAGGTCTGCACAGAGTTCTTCAAAGCGAGCACGAGTGATCTTGGAGCACAAGTCGATTCCTTCGAACAGCGAATCCACTTCGACGGTGGCCTCCGCTGAGCTGGATAAGGTCCTCTTGGCACGTTCACACGCAGTTCGGAGACGTCGGATAGCACGTGGATTCGGCGAAATGTCCTTTCCGGTCTTTCTCTTGAACTCGGTCATAAAGTGTTGGAGCATTCGTTGATCAAAGTCCTCTCCTCCGAGATGAGTGTCTCCAGCAGTCGATTTGACTTCGAAGATGGATCCTTCGGCGATGGAGAGAATGGAAACATCGAAAGTACCTCCTCCCAGATCGAAGATGAGCACGTTCTTCTCCTCCGATATTCCCTTGTCGAGACCATAGGCGAGAGCGGCAGCCGTCGGTTCGTTGATGATTCGGATGGCATTGAGTCCTGCAATGGTCGCTGCATCCTTGGTCGCTTGTCTCTGGCTGTCATTGAAGTAGGCTGGCACTGTGATGACGGCATCCTTGACTGTGTGTCCCAGGTACGTCTCCGCAGTCTCTTTCATCTTTTGCAGCACCATCGCCGATATCTCTTCCGGATTGAACTGTCTCCGTTCGGCCTTCACTTCCACTTCGACTATGGGTTTACCCTGCTTCGCTTTGACAGCGAACGGCCAGTGTCTGCAGTCAGCCTGCACGGTCGGCTCGTCGAACCGTCTGCCGATGAGTCTCTTCGCGTCGAAGACGGTGTTCTCTGGATTACGAGCTGCCTGATCCTTCGCCGCGTCTCCGACCAATCTCTCTGTGTCAGTGAATGCCACGTAAGAGGGAGTTGTCTTGTTTCCTTCCGAATTGGCGAGGATTTCCACCTGAAATGAACACACAATTATACAACTCAAATGATCTCAATGTACACTTACCTTTCCATTCTGATAGACTCCAACACACGAATACGTCGTGCCGAGGTCGATTCCGATAGCTTTGCACGAAGACATTGTTTGTAGTTTGTAGTGAGAGCAGTAGAATTTGTAGATTCTTCTGAGGGTGGCATTTCCTCCGAATCGCCCGCTTATATACGTTCAGACGACGTCTTCTGGAAGCTTCTACAATATTCTCGAACAGAGGCGGCCGCTTTCTTTCGCTTCTCTCCCACCTGCGCATTCTCTCACTCCCTCTCGTTGTCTGCGTCTCCACGGCGTGCTATGTTGTTTCTCTGTTTTCTTTTCCCTCTCCGCCCTTCACCGTGCTCAACAGAATGTTCTAGAATTTTCTCGATGATGCCTTATTGTTCGAGAGCAGTCATAGATGTTTACGGGAAGGGTCGGGAAATCTCTGGAATTTTCGAGAATGTTGTGTTCAAAGTGAACTTTTGCATAAACCAAATATTAAGTACAATAATTTATGTTTAGCCAAAAAATGCATACAATAAACGATTTTACATTGTGAAGAATAACATGATAATCAGGTGCAAACATAATTTGTAAGAATCAAAGAATTCAAGTAGGAAATCACGAGAACTTCTCGTCGAAAAGCAATGATTGCGAGTACGGACAGGATACCGGTAACTCATAGTTCAACTTTGAGTTGTTGATCTGGATGTGTTTGGCCGTCAAGAACATGTCTGATCTCGTCATCGAGCTCCTTCCATTCGCCGATAATCCTTTGCGCAGAAGTCAGTTTTGGCTCTTTTGTCAATGGATTATTGCACTGGAAGTTCAAGAACCCGTTCAGACTCAATATCCGCTGTAAACTCACCAAGTCGATGGTTTTTGCGCTCTTCTTACTAATGTCATCACACCATGTCTCGCACCACAGCCATTCCTGAGGAAGAGATCGTATCGGAACTTCGTGAATCATGTTGTTCGGAAGATCCTGATCTAAGTTCGATAGACTTCCTGGATCGGAAGAAAGCGAACTATAGCGACCACGAAGACGGTCCCCAGCAGCAAGCTGACGGAACTTCTGCAAATGAAAACAAATCAAGAAACGTAGGCTGTTAGAGCTTACTTTGAGATCCACAACATACAGTGCACTGATATGGTAACGTCCTCCCATCAAATGCTGATTCCAGTAGCCTGATTTCCAGAATCGGAATCCGTCCATTTCTTTCCTGCTGTCACAGAATGGAACATATCTGGAACATCCGTATAGCGTTCTTATCAATGCGCAGCATTTCTTACCCATACGGAGCTCCTCTCAGATTATAGTTCATGAGCTCTTGGAGATCTGCTCGCACAACCTGATCAGCATCCACAAAGATAATTTTGTCAACATTGAGAGGGAAGAGCACATCGAGGAACAGAATCTTCAATTGTATAATTGATTGAAAAACCGTCATTTTTTTGTACCTTGTATCCCCACATCACCCTCTGTTTTTCAGTTTGTTTATGCAACCACTTCGGCCATTTATATTCAACAAGCTCGTATTCGAATTCGTAAAACTTCGCCAGAGATGGGATGGTCTTTTTGAACTCCGGAGAGAGATAGTTCTTGAGGAGCCAAAACTTCACTTTTTCGGTCTTTGTGTTCTTCATCACCGAGACCATCATGATTCTCATGAACCTTTCATAAACATGACCAGATGCCAAGGAAAACACATTAATGACTTCAGATTGTACAGTGTCAGAGTAGAAGAAACTGAAAAACTGTTATCTAGAACAATATTCAAATTTCAACCACCTTTTCGCAGTCTGTACAAAACTTCCAAATGACGGTCTTGGTTCTTCAAAACCATTTCTTTCAGCCACAACAAGTTTAGTCCATTTTCCGGTGAAAGAGTCTGAGATGATTGATAATTGGTTCTTATAATCAGCATTGATGACAACAAATACCCATCACAACATCGACCTGGCTGTCATTTACTTTCTTCGAATCAAACTGCGTTATTTCGTATTTTTCGGAAGATTTTCCCTGTCTTATCCGCAAATTCCACACTCCTGGTTCAGCCTGAATCAAAATTTGGGGAAATCGGGATGTGAGAGAATCACCTTAAGCTGGAAGTATCCCAAATTGAGCATGACAATTGTGTCGTAAACGTTTGTTCCTGACTGCAGTTCCACTTCCACTCCGTCCGATGGCGCACCTCGCGGTGTCATGGACTGTCCCTCTAGCAGAATATGTTCTAGACTATACACTCCTTCCACATTGCTTGTAGCCTGAACACTGCTCAATTTATAAAATTTCGATGCAAGCTTACTGTGTCTAGGACAATGTTGTCGAGATCATATTCAGCTTGTTTAATTTCCACCATCCACGCATCGCTTGTTTCCAAAGACATGGTGAGAAGCTGCTTTTGAGGAAGATTTGAGAACATTGACGATGGAGCTTCAATCCAGCCATTTTCATCGAACGACAACGCCTCGCTGGCGACGAAACGGTAAAATCTGCGGAGTGGCATTTCGGAAAGTGCTCGAGGTGGATTGAAGATGATCTGTTGGGCACAAATGGAATCTCGATGTAACGCTGAGAGAGTTACCTCGATCCGAGCATTTATCGCTTTGTGAATCAACTTCACTAACGAAACGATTTGTTGAGCTTCTCGTGAGACAGGGTTTGCTATCCAGGTTATGGTAACAGCTGGTTGTGTGGAAGACTTTGGTGGGATAGAAACCGAATTCCTAGATTATTTCTAGTTTATGAAAGCATCGAATAAATAGATTAACTTGTTCCCTGGATTCTTGAAAGCTCCTAATTCTTTTCGAGACGTTTTCAGTTGCTCAATTTTCGAAACTGTCGAATAAAAACTCGTAGCGACATCCTTGCCAATCTCTCGATTGAGCAGTTCAGATACTTTCTGAAATATGCGAACTAGGTGTTGAAAAATATAATATCAAAAACCGCCGCGTTTTTTCTTTCCCAGACATCTGTGAGGTAATTGAAGTCATCAACGGTCAGTAATTCTTCTTCGTTCAGCGGTCCAATGATGAGACCATTCGAAATGACGGCTACTTGTTTTGGAGATAAGCCAGTGATAGAAAGAACAGTGTCACTGTTCAGAAATGAGCATGAATCCTTATCGTCCGATGTCAATTCCAATTCAGAGGGGGTGATCCTACCGGCCAATACTTTCAATACCTGAAAGAATGATGAACATGAATGTGAAGAAGTTCAAATGCCAACGAACATCTTTGATTCGTTTTCCGTTTTTCTGTACTAGAAATTGAGTTACGGAATTCTGCTTGCAAGCATTTACGATACTCTCCGGATTCGGGATGAATGCAACTTTGTTCTTTCCTTCAATAGCGCTTGATTGAAGAACTTCTGCTGCAAACTCCCGATGAACTGGATTTTCAAAGTCGGCAACAATCCATGTGTTGACGTCCTGAAATTTTAGATAACAGTCGTTGAACGGTTTCGAAGCGCACCGCGTTCTTGGAGACACATTCCGAACTTTCAGATAAGTAGGAAATGCTGTCGTGAAAAGCGGCATGCACGCTGAAACTTCGTTTTTGAAAATGAACCATGGATATTATTATATATATACCTTTCAACTTCCAGAAACCTAACTTCATTGAAAGCTTGCGATACTCTGAAATAGGACACCTTGTAGAAAATTTCAAACGATCAGTAACCTCTCGTTCACCCTTGTCACAATATCTGAATTCGTCTCTTCATCGAGCCACCAATCAGTGATTTGCACTGGATCTCTCAAAGCTCCTTGGATCAGAGAGAACTGTAGACGAGAGGTTTGCTGTCGGATATTTGTCTCTAAAACGAAATCGAAGGTATCCTCGGTCTGAATATCAGCTATATTTGAGGACGAACGTGATTGGTTAATCTGAATATCGCAAACTAACCACATCTAATGAGTATCCGTTGAGAAGAAGAAGCCTTCTTTTTGTCAGTCCTCGTGCTTTCAGAAATTTATTTCCTCTCTGAAAAAAATCGTTTCCATCTTTTATGATCAGATATTGCGAACTGCAATGTTTTTTGAGCGTTATTCTCAAAAACGCTACTTAGAAGTTCCAATTTCACTTTAATAACGTCAATTTGCCTATTTTTGATACTTGGTTTATGCAAAAGTTCACTTTGAACACAACATTCTCGAAAATTCCAGAGATTTCCCGACCCTTCCCGTAAACATCTGTGACTGCTCTCTAACAATATGGCATCATCGAGAAAATTCTAGAACATTCTGTTGAGTACGGTGAAGGGCGGAGAGGGAAAAGAAAACGGAGAAACAACATAGCACGCCGTGGAGACGCAGACAACGAGAGGGAGTGAGAGAATGCGCAGGTGGGAGAGAAGCGAAAGAAAGCGGCCGCCTCTGTTCGAGAATATTGTAGAAGCTTCCAGAAGACGTCGTCTGAACGTATATAAGCGGGCGATTCGGAGGAAATGCCACCCTCAGAAGAATCTACAAATTCTACTGCTCTCACTACAAACTACAAACAATGTCTTCGTGCAAAGCTATCGGAATCGACCTCGGCACGACGTATTCGTGTGTTGGAGTCTATCAGAATGGAAAGGTAAGTGCACATTGAGATCATTTGAGTTGTATAATTGTGTGTTCATTTCAGGTGGAAATCCTCGCCAATTCGGAAGGAAACAAGACAACTCCCTCTTACGTGGCATTCACTGACACAGAGAGATTGGTCGGAGACGCGGCGAAGGATCAGGCAGCTCGTAATCCAGAGAACACCGTCTTCGACGCGAAGAGACTCATCGGCAGACGGTTCGACGAGCCGACCGTGCAGGCTGACTGCAGACACTGGCCGTTCGCTGTCAAAGCGAAGCAGGGTAAACCCATAGTCGAAGTGGAAGTGAAGGCCGAACGGAGACAGTTCAATCCGGAAGAGATATCGGCGATGGTGCTGCAAAAGATGAAAGAGACTGCGGAGACGTACCTGGGACACACAGTCAAGGATGCCGTCATCACAGTGCCAGCCTACTTCAATGACAGCCAGAGACAAGCGACCAAGGATGCAGCGACCATTGCAGGACTCAATGCCATCCGAATCATCAACGAACCGACGGCTGCCGCTCTCGCCTATGGTCTCGACAAGGGAATATCGGAGGAGAAGAACGTGCTCATCTTCGATCTGGGAGGAGGTACTTTCGATGTTTCCATTCTCTCCATCGCCGAAGGATCCATCTTCGAAGTCAAATCGACTGCTGGAGACACTCATCTCGGAGGAGAGGACTTTGATCAACGAATGCTCCAACACTTTATGACCGAGTTCAAGAGAAAGACCGGAAAGGACATTTCGCCGAATCCACGTGCTATCCGACGTCTCCGAACTGCGTGTGAACGTGCCAAGAGGACCTTATCCAGCTCAGCGGAGGCCACCGTCGAAGTGGATTCGCTGTTCGAAGGAATCGACTTGTGCTCCAAGATCACCCGTGCTCGCTTTGAAGAACTCTGTGCAGACCTGTTCCGAAAGACCTTGGAGCCCGTTGAGAAGGCTCTCCGAGACGCCAAGATGGACAAGTCGAAAATCGACGAAGTCGTGCTGGTCGGAGGATCGACTCGAGTGCCCAAAATCCAGAAGATGCTCAAGGACTTTTTCAACGGAAAGGTAGGTGTCTATTTGTTTTCATTGAATTCCCAACTAATTCTGCTCATTTCAGGAACTCAACTGCTCCATCAATCCGGATGAAGCCGTCGCGTTCGGAGCAGCTGTCCAGGCAGCCGTTCTTTCCGGAGTCCAGGATAACACAATCAAAGACGTTCTGCTCGTCGACGTGGCACCACTGAGTCTCGGAATCGAGACTGCCGGAGGAATGATGACCAATCTGATCGAGAGAAACACTCGAATTCCGACGAAAGCGACCAAGACATTCACGACGTACGCCGACAATCAGCCGGCAGTCTCTATCCAGGTCTACGAGGGAGAACGTGCCATGACTCGCGACAACCACCGTCTCGGCAACTTTGAACTGACTGGCATCCCGCCTGCTCCACGCGGAGTCCCTCAGATCGACGTCACTTTCGACATTGACGCCAACGGAATCTTGAACGTTTCGGCAGCGGACAAGTCTACCGGAAAGTCGAACCGTATCACGATTCGCAACGAGAAGGGACGTCTGTCACAGGCGGACATCGATCGGATGGTCAACGAGGCGAAGCAGTTCGAACGGGAAGACGCAGAACATCGTGAACGAGTGTCTGCTCGGAACCAACTCGAGGCCTACGCATTCCAAGTGAAACAAGCTCTCGATGAGCACGGAACCAAACTGCCCTCCGAAGATGCGAAGCGTGCGAAGGAGGCGTGCGAGGAGACTCTCCGTTGGATGGATGCCAATTCGCTTGCCGACAAGGACGAAATCGAGGCAAAGGACAGAGAGTTGAAGGCCGTGTGCCAGGCGATCCTCACGAAACTCCATCAATCAGGACAACAAGAACCGTCTTCCAACTGCGGAAACCCAGGAGCCGCCGGATTCAACTCTGCCAACTACCCACAAGGACCGACTGTCGAGGAGGTCGACTAATTTTAACTTATTGTTTAACGGCCAATGTTCTTCGACTTGGTTGTTTTCGACTTTTTTCGGTTTTCAACTTGGAATGGTTTTCGACTTGAGGTATGGTTTTCAACTTTGTGATCTTCAACTTTTCCGGTCATCAACTTGACGGTTTTCAACTTGAAAAATGGTTTTCAACTTGGGGAAAGTTTTCGTTATTTTTTCTGGTTTTTTTTCCATAATTTTCATCGTTTCCCTCAAAATTTCTTACAATTTTCGTATAGACTTTAAGAACTTGTACATCGACCCTCAAATTTCAAAATTGAAAATGCATTGCATGTTCGCCTATGGATTGATTCCCAAGTTCGATTCCCAGTTGCTCTTGCACAAAATTCTCGATGGACACTGGAGCCCTGGTTTTATTGAAAATTATTTTTTTTGTCCAATAATTTCAATTTTACGTCTGTAATGATACCGCTAGACAATGAAAAAAAGGTTTGCCAAAGGGTGTCACCGAACTCGTGACCTCTCACTTAGTAACCGGCGCACTTCGCGTTCACCCATCTGTGCTTACTTTCAGTGAAGCTACGATTGAGAAGACTATCCTCCGGACGCCACCAAATGCGCTCATGATGCCGCACATCGGTTATCACGCTTATCCGTGGGTGTCAGCATGGAAGCTTCCAGACGGAATTTTTGAGTACTTGGTTTTATATAGATCTGAGGATATGGTCAGACTGACCAAACTTGAGAATAGCCACTGGGTTCGCCCAGAAAACGAAATCCCCTCATATTAGTGACGTCACTGGGCTGGCCTAAAATTAATTTTCAAGCCGTTCTTTTAGGAGTCTCAGGCAAGTTGTCTTGCTAATACCGATGAGAACACTTCAAAAAATGATAATACAATTTTTTTTTCAATTTTCAGTTATCATGGTCCCTGGAAATAGAAAAAAACAAAACATGTTTTTTGAAACAATTTTTGTTTTTTGTCCCAAAAAAGTGTTTTTCTCAGTGGATTGAGGTTTTCTGAGTTTCTTATTAATTAAACTTTTCACGTGGACCATTTTTGGGACAAAAAACAAAAATTGTTTCAAAAAACATGTTTTGTTTTTTTCTATTTCCAGGGACCATGATAACTGAAAATTGAAAAAAAAATTGTATTATCATTTTTTGAAGTGTTCTCATCGGTATTAGCAAGACAACTTGCCTGAGACTCCTAAAAGAACGGCTTGAAAATTAATTTTAGGCCAGCCCAGTGACGTCACTAATATGAGGGGATTTCGTTTTCTGGGCGAACCCAGTGGCTATTCTCAAGTTTGGTCAGTCTGACCATATCCTCAGATCTATATAAAACCAAGTACTCAAAAATTCCGTCTGGAAGCTTCCATGCTGACACCCACGGATAAGCGTGATAACCGATGTGCGGCATCATGAGCGCATTTGGTGGCGTCCGGAGGATAGTCTTCTCAATCGTAGCTTCACTGAAAGTAAGCACAGATGGGTGAACGCGAAGTGCGCCGGTTACTAAGTGAGAGGTCACGAGTTCGGTGACACCCTTTGGCAAACCTTTTTTTCATTGTCTAGCGGTATCATTACAGACGTAAAATTGAAATTATTGGACAAAAAAAATAATTTTCAATAAAACCAGGGCTCCAGTGTCCATCGAGAATTTTGTGCAAGAGCAACTGGGAATCGAACTTGGGAATCAATCCATAGGCGAACATGCAATGCATTTTCAATTTTGAAATTTGAGGGTCGATGTACAAGTTCTTAAAGTCTATACGAAAATTGTAAGAAATTTTGAGGGAAACGATGAAAATTATGGAAAAAAAACCAGAAAAAATAACGAAAACTTTCCCCAAGTTGAAAACCATTTTTCAAGTTGAAAACCGTCAAGTTGATGACCGGAAAAGTTGAAGATCACAAAGTTGAAAACCATACCTCAAGTCGAAAACCATTCCAAGTTGAAAACCGAAAAAAGTCGAAAACAACCAAGTCGAAGAACATTGGCCTTGTTTAACTAAATTTTCCCTTCGCTTTATTCATGATCTCGGTTTAATTTCTTGGTAGTTTCGAGTTCATAACTTTCCCAATATTTTTGTTGTAAATATTTTTACTGAATGAAGAAACCTTATTTAAGTCAGATCCTCTTTCTGAAACTACTGAATTCAGTACTGATATGTATCGGAGCTAGTTAGGAACATTATAATTAAAAATAAGGACTCACCTGGATTGCGTTCAGAAGTGAAGTCTTCGTTGGCCACAGCGACCTCTTCTCCTTCAAAACACTTTTCGTTTTCACAGCTTCTTGAACAGTTATTCCATGCGTTTTCTCGTCGAAAACTGGCACGAAACCGAATCTGCAAAATATTAGTAGGTATAGTTCATGTCGTGAGAATCATCATGCCTTATAAACACTCCTGTTTTATAATACGAAGTGACTTTCTCAAAAAGATTATCGTTCAAGTCGAATGGATCTGAGAACAGAACTAATGTGAAGATGTTCCGAGAGATCGGTCGGATTTGGCCAGGAGGGAATGGTTCCAGTAGAAGTTCGAGAGAACGGTACCTTCCTCTTGCCGCGTCAAGGTCGTTTATATACTGAGCATCCGATGGTCATGTGGAAGAACAAATAATTGACTTACAGCTGGCAAGGTATCTCGATAGTCGAAGGCAACATTGGAGAATTCAATCGGAGAAAAATCAGCTAGATTGAGTAATTGAGAGAAATCGGTCTGTAAAACGTTATTCCAGCACTTCCGTTGAACAATTGAGTTTTCAACGAACATCCGGTTTGAATCCGAGTTCTGCTAAAGCGTGAACAGCTTGTTGCTCTTCTCTTATCGTTTCAATTATCGGAAATACATCGACGAAATCGTCCCCCGTAGCAATAGTTCTTCCGTTTATGGCAAGAATGTTCATTCCGTTTTCGATATTTTTTTCCATCATTTTCTTTTGAGACTTCTCAATACTTTTGCGTAGTTTTTCGTCAACTGCGCGATGAGAAATCGCTCTGTCAAACATTCTTCTTCATTCTGTCTTGTGAACATCAAACCTCGCATGGATAGGAAAATCCTGTATTATGCTCTCAATTGAGTCAATATCTGGATCGTTCACCAACTTTTGACATGTTTGAAAACCGAGATCATGTAATTGCCACGACCTCAATGGAGCTATTTCGCCAATTTTCTGTAAATGATCTCGTAAGGATTCGAGTTCTTTTGTGAGATTTTCGTGGTTTCCTCTGAAAAAGTTTGAAAAAATATAACCGAGATTTCTGTAGGTTCTCTTACTTCAATGTTTTTATATTGAATCCGTGAAGATTTTCCGGCTCGTCTTCATCAGATCCATGAGCTGTGTATTCGGTGTTTTTCAAAGCCAGCTCGACTCCATAGCCAGATAGAGCTGTTAGAGCGCTTCCACGAGGCGCTGACTTCAAATGCCGAACAACAAGGCGTATCTTTTCACCAGAATCAATAAGCCGTTTTGCACCAGAAATTAAGTTTTTTAGCTGGATGGATCCTAGTTCTCCGTAGATAACGAGAGTCGATGGCGTCAAGGAATTGATAGGGTATACATGATCAAAAGACAGTGTTCTACAAGTAAAAAATTATGTTTTGAATTTATTTCTTACGACTCACTTGATTTCCTCTCCTTCATTGTTTCTCAAATTGAGCTCACTCAGGTGGCATCCTTTTTGGCTTTTGAAGTAGAAAAAAGCCGAGCACTGTTCTAGTCTCACTTCAACTCCTAGCTGGTGATGTACTTCTACTCGCGGGGACATGACTCTCAAACTCAACGCGAGTCGGAGAAGTCCCAGTTCGGTCTGATCGATAATTTCTTTGGCAGCATTTATTCCACGTTCGTATTGGGAGAGTTCAGTGCAAGAATTCTCATCATTCTTCGATGAACAAGAATGCGAGGTATTGCCATACAACTTGTCCAAGAAATTCCAGAATTTGCTGTCATCATCTTTCGATATATATTCACTAATAAGAACATTTTTGCGATATTACTCCGTGGGTGACTTCAGAGAAAAATACCTGATTTCCGCTAGAACCGGAGTGTTCGTCCACTTCGAATAAAGCCTTGTCTCCACGGTTTTTCCGGCATTTAATAGTTTCCATTGAGCGAATAAAAACACGAGAAAGACAGTTAAAGAGAGTAACCGCATTCTGCACGAAGCGGTTCGAAAACTGAAGTTCGCTGAAAAAAAAACTGTTGAGAATCCACGTTTTTGTGGAGATTACTGTAGAAATCTTTCTGTGTGTTCAGATTCACGTCCCAGGCGTTAAACATCACGAACAGCTGGATTTTTCAATTGGAGAACATTTTATCACCGCTTCAAATGAGAAACTCCTTATTTTTCCTCATCTTCAATAGCTCAAAATTGATTAAAAGTTCAGTTTCTCCTTTTTAATTCCGCTTGCTTCTTGTTTGATCGGCAGCAGCAAGAAAACACCGCGTAGCCGTTTTCTTCAACGCAATTCGCTATCAGGTTCTCCGCGGTACATTCTGACCGTACTTTGGATTGTCAGGCCATTTTCCTCTGTTGGTCCTTCTAGTTCCTATACCCGGTTCTTACAAAACGCCTGATATCGTTTTTGTAGGGCAGTGATAAGACGGACACAGTTTAAAAAGAGTTGGAAGTGGCAATAGCGGTACGTGACTTATTCGATATTCTTGCCGAACCCTTTGTATTAAATGATCTCCCGATCTCCGTCTTGGGGCCAGGATTACAAATAATGTCATCATTCTGACTCTCTAGTCATAAAGACAGCCCACTGTAAACCGCCTACGTGACTTTTATAACTTCCATCGTTCGAGTCATGATATAATCTTGATCACTGTCTCTGCCGACCGCCTCATTCGTTTTTGTCTCCTGTTCATTCGCATCCATTCTCCCTGCTGGCTGGTACACGCGCACCTTTCTCCTTTCGTTTCTCTCTTATCGCCGTGTTCATCAACAAACCCCCTATCACCGTCATTATTTGATCATTCTGCAGACGAATCGCCTACTAACCTCCATCAAAACAATGGCTTCTGGACGGAAGATCAACTTTGCCGCCGGGCCAGCCAAGCTCCCGGAAGATGTTCTCTTGAAGATGCAAGAGGAGCAACTCAACTACAACAACCTCGGCCTCAGCGTCATTGGTAACTTAAATCGATCAAATGTCTGAAAACGTTGAGTTCTTCTTCAGAAATGTCGCACAGATCCAAGGAATTTGGAGCTCTTCTTAATGAGACGATTAGTTTGATTCGCGAGTTGATGTAAGCTTCCTCCAACGAAGTGGCGTTCAACTTGCTTCTTTCCAGGAATGTGCCCGATAATTTCGAAATTCTGTTTATGCAAGGCGGCGGAACCGGTCAGTTCGCCGCTATTCCTCTCAATCTGAAGGTGATCTCCGCTTCCTTGTGGAACCCGTCCGAGTGACGGCCCGACACGTGATCAGCGTCATAATTTCTATTTCCATCACAGGGAAACCACGAGCATGCTGACTACATCGTGACTGGCGCATGGTCTTCGAAGGCAGCCGAAGAAGCCGCCAAGTACATCAACGTTAAGAAGGTGTTCACACCGACTAAGCCGTATGTGACGGTTCCGGATCAAGAGAAGTGGGTGCATGACGAAAAGGCCGCCTATCTCTACTACTGTGCCAATGAAACCGTTCATGGAATCGAGTTCACCCCGAAGGCTCCAGAATCACACGATGTGCCTTTGGTCGCCGATGTGTCTTCTAACTTCATGGCGCGCCCGTTCGACTTCAAAGATGTAAGTCAGCTTCAATATAAAACAAGTTTTCATTCGTCTTCTGGAAGAACCAGAAAACTTAAAAATGAGTTTATGTTTCATCACTCATTTTCAGCATGGAGTAGTGTTCGGCGGAGCTCAGAAAAACCTTGGAGCAGCCGGTCTGACTATTGTGATCGTTCGCAAAGATCTTATCGGAAAGGTGATTGAAACGCATCGAGACTATTTTCAATTTAAATGTTTCAGCAACAAGACATCACTCCAGCCGTCTTCAGCTACAAAGAGATGATTGCGAACAACAGTCTCTACAACACTCCACCAACTGGAGGGTATCGTTCATTTTCTGTTCTTCATATCTTCAACCGATTTCAGAATCTATACGACTAACTTGGTTCTCAAGTGGATCAAGGCAAAGGGTGGTCTGCAGGCGATTTACGAGATTAATCTGAAGAAGAGTGGCCTCATCTACGGTATCATCGACGATTCCAATGGATTCTATCATTGCGCCGTCGACAAGCGCTACCGCAGTATCATGAACGTGTGCTTCCGAATCGGAGGCGCCGCTGGAAACGAGGAACTCGAGGAGAAGTTCATCAAGGGAGCTGCCGAGCGGAACATGGTCAGCTTGAAGGGACACAGATCTGTCGGTGGAATCCGTGCCTCGCTCTACAATGCCGTCTCATTGGAAGAGACCCAGGTGCTTGCCACGTGGATGCTCGAGTTCCAGAAGCTCTACTCTAACCAATAGACCATTCAATTGTATTCAAACTTTGTCAGCTATATTGTGCATTTTGTCCTTCTTGTAACATAAAGGTGAAGATTTATTTTTCATTCATTGAATACATTTTCCTGTTCTTGTTCTGGCATACCGGATATCGAAGAACATTGACAAATGCAAATGCAAT
Organism: Caenorhabditis macrosperma; assembly: GCA_963932285.1. Classification (NCBI taxonomy): domain Eukaryota; kingdom Metazoa; phylum Nematoda; class Chromadorea; order Rhabditida; family Rhabditidae; genus Caenorhabditis; species Caenorhabditis macrosperma. The sequence continues at coordinate 7,962,756 of OZ010622.1, forward strand.
GGACAAATGCAGACTGCAGTAAAATTTCACGATTTTCGATTGTAAAATGTGTTTCTCTTTAGGATGAATGTACAATTTTTGCACAAGACGTATTTTATACACAAGTTTTGACAAGTAAATCACTATAATTCGAAACTGAATAACTTAAAAGATAAATTCAATCCATTGTGGATCTTGTTTTCGCTATGTGAATGGACACAGAAGGAGGGTTAGTAGGGGGAATACGGGTGCTATAGAGAATGTTAGACCTAGAATGGTAGGGAGGGTTAAAAGAGGCAATATCTGAGAAATATCCCGTATTGGAATTTATTGGAAAAAAGAGTGGTGGTGCGTAAGTGATCATATCTACCTTGGGGGAATAAAGCTCGATTGAATGAAGGCGATCGTTTTTCGATGACACGAGGAGAGGATCTAGGCATTGGCCATGGCGGCCAGCTTCTCTTCTTTCAGCCGAGTCGCAACAGCAGCGACGAGGGCGGCTCCACGACCAGATCCATCTTCGGAAAGCATAAGTTGGTACTGGAAAGAAATGGTGAAGAGGATATGGTATAATTCGATGTACCTCAATATCTCCAACAATCAGCTCCTCAATTTTGGCGTCGAGAAGTTTTGGATATGTTGGGTGGAAGCGATAAACAGATCCGTCAACTCCGACCGTGACGTGTTTCTTGTTCATCCTGTTGAGGAGCATCGCGATTCCAGCAGCAGTCAGGTGGGCAGCGCGGGTTGACACAAGACTGCAGACGTAGGCGACATTTGCGCAGTCGGTTGCGGAGACAGTCTCTACTCCAATATCCTCAAGAATCTGGTAGGTCTTCTGGAAGGTGTGGTCGTCGTCCTCAAGCAAATCACTGTCGATTTCCGAGACAAACTTGGTTGGGAAGCAGTGAGGGACGGAGATTGCGTCAGAGTGTCCGCCGAACAGAAGACCTTGCTTGGCGAGATCTTCGAGCACCACGCGGGCAACTTCACCCATGTACATTCCGGAAATCATCTTTTCGTACAGATGTTGTCCTGGGTTGATGCTTTCACGGTCGACAACATCGTCCCACTTGGTACGGAGGAAGCTCATCGCTCCGTCGTCGCCGAATGCTCCCCATTCAGTATTGATGATCATTTCTTCCGGAGTGACACCATGCTCATCGACGTAGCCAGCCAGTTTCGGGATGCGGTCAAGGCGTTCCATGTAGCACGCATTAGTGCCTGTTCCAACGATCACACCAATTTGACACGAGTTCTCCTGGAAGGCGCATGCCATTAGCGTTCCCACGGTATCGTTAAGCAAGGCAACGACGTCAATGTCAATGTCTTTTCTTCTTTGACAAGCTTCGCGGAGCATGGTGACAACGTCAGATCCTTCTACCCCGGATGCCTTGAATCCTTTTGTCCAGGTGACCAGTTTACCTCTGGAAGTTAAATTAAATAAATTCGAGCATTCAAGGAAAATCTCACTTCGTAAGCCCTTCTTGTTGGCAGGGGAATGAAAAAGTGAATCCAAGAGGGAGCTTCGGTGCATCTTTCAAATTGTTCTCCTCCATGAACTTTGCCATACAGTCGGCAATGTGATCGAATAGCTGGAAAAATTCGGTACTGCATCAGTTACAGAAAAGAAAACTCGAACTTACAGCTTCACCTGTTCCTCTCATGATGGACTCTGGAACGCGGAAAATCTTTCCAGTCATCTGCGTCTTCTTTCCTTCCAACTTGATGTGCAATACGCGGAAGTTAGTTCCGCCGAGGTCCAGGGCGAGAAAATCTCCCTTCTGAAAATGAATCAACTTTATATAATTTTACAAGAAAAAAAGGAAACCTCGGTTCCATTAGGCACTGAATCAACGTATGTAGGGAGCATTTTAACAGCAGCAGGTTTAGTTGAAGCTGCAACTTCGATCGTAAACACTTCATCTATTCGGTAACGAGCTCACCGGAAAGACCTTGTTCCATGCTCTTCTCCATCAATTGCATGATCCGTCTGAGTTGTTGGTCGCTGATTACGAGCTGTGCACATGCTTCTTGGATCTGAAAAATGTAAATTTAAAGTTGTCCGAGAGACTTATGACAGCTATCCCGCACCAAGTCACGTGGCTTAGAAATGAGAAGTGGTGGTGGACGTTGCTTTTTGATGGTGGCGTCGGTGGCAATTCCGTTTTGAGAATCGAGAATCGGGTGGCACACGATGGATGACATTCTAGGCGTTATTTCTAAAATGCACAAGCATGACGAAGTGCAGACAAATCAGAACGGAGGTAACGAGGAGAGAACGGAGTGAGCTGACGAACGAGGAAACACAAAACGGGGGGACACTTTTGTACCGACTTTTAGCTTTTGTGCCGCATCAAAACGTGTTCTTATCTCACTTCTTTTTTTGTAAATTCACTTTAAAACGAGAGGAATGACCAATGGATGATTGATGAGAACTGAAAAACAACAGAGAGAAAAAGTCTACGACCTACAGTACCCTACGATCGCTGCGAGACCACGTTAAAGTTTAGAGTACTGTGCCTTTAAGCTTGTGGTTGTTCCTTGGTTTCGGAGCATTTGGACACGTGCGGAGGGGCTGGCAAATCAAACAAAAACTGTTCTCTGTTTCGTTTTCATCGTGGATAATCATCAGCAAGCCACGTTGCACGTGCGCGGTGCAAATATTGAGAGTTGGCGAGCTGAGCTACTGTAACCTGTCCGAGTACAAAATGATAGCACAAGGAGAAGGAGAAGGAGGAGGAGGCGGGAAATCAAATATTTGCAGACGTTCGTTTTTGCAGTAGTGAACGTTAGAATGACACGGATATCATCGGTAATAAAGTACATCGTTGACCGGCGACCGGTTGGGTTGCGGAGAGGGCGGCGTGTCGACTAGTGATAACGATTCAGCGAACAATGGATGGAGGACGACCGCGTGGAGCGGCTCTCTTTTATATACACAACTCATACTGACGGCGGTCTAATTGAAATTCTCGGACGGTGGTCTGATTTATGAAAGCATTCGAGAAATTCACCGACGGGGGGAAACCTGATGGAAAACAAGTGAGAACCATGAAAACTACAAAGGATTCCGCAGAGACGGGTGGTGTCTGGGCGGAGTCGCGGGAGGACGGAGCAGAGAGATCGGCACGTGGCGGAGGAGGAGGAGAGGAGGAGGAGGAAAACAAGTGAGCGGGTGGCAGGGTAGATCAAATCCAAATGCACGTCTGGAACCGTCGTCAGGGAGCACAGAATTGAGGGCCGCCACGTGAGAGTCAGAGGACACAAAACGTTTATCAGCGAGTGTGAGTCGTTTTTCTTTGTTCTTTCTTCCGACAGCACAGACTACTTCGTGCCGCTTTCGACGCCGCTATAAGAGGACCTTTGCGTCGCGACGATGATGATTTCTCTGTGTTCTTATCACGTCATCGATACTGAGGAGAGAGGGAGCGAGACGCAGACGACGTGACGATGAGAAACGTGACTGTAGAAGAAAGTGACGTGTGAGGGGGTACACTCAGTGAATGACTACGTCAAAACAAGAAGGCAATTGGCCAAAGAGAACGACATTCCAGAGGAACAAAGTACACGGAGAGAGAGAATTAGTCAAGGGGCTTCTTCTTCTTCTTCTCGGTTACTGTCAATATTTGACACAAAGACCACGAGGACGGTGAAACCGATGAGAAGAAGAATCCGGGTGAGAGGCAAAGAGAGCACAGAATGTTTATGAGCGACCGGCTGACGAACCGACACCGAGAGGGCGGCTCTGCAGAGGGGCACTGTGGTGCCAGTGGGTGAAACATGAGATGGGAGCCGGTGGCCTTGTTCCCGGAGCGACGCCCTCTTCTGGAGCCTTCGAATCACGAGAGGAGACACACAAAGAGTGTCGCTTTTGGACAGTGATATTACCATTTGGACACACCTTCTTTTGCGGCAATTCTCCCCTTTTCACGTTGCAGAAAGAGTTCCAGAGGTCAACTTTTCCGACAATGGGTCTCGCAGCGATCTCTCGTAAATCTACCCAAAAGGCTTTTAGTACTGTCGCAAAATAAAGAGAAACTCTACTTTTTGGGACTTTTTTGGCATGACTTCAATAGGGGAAAAGTGTGCCATAACTCGCCGACTGATTGTGAAAATGATCGGTAACTGCTGACGGAAACACGGATGCAATGCAATCTTTTGGTTCTAATGCGTTGAATTTGAGAATAAATGTCCCTGTCGTGAGCTCGAAATACGCCCAAAACGGAATACCAAAGAACCAAAACTTATCATCGAATCTTCAAAATCAACAATACGGCAGACTGACAAGAGGCCGAAGCTTCTCCGTTTATCAGTTTCAGCGATTCGACGAGAACAATGGGGAGAGTATTTGGGGACAACAGCCAGTGAACGACTGATAAGGAACTCTGTCTGATCGGGGAGGGGGGTTCCCGGGTGTGGATGGGATGATCGAAGCGATCGTTCGACTCTCTTACCTTCATTTCAGCCCGTTTTGCAGAGTATGCACACACACTCAGAGAACAATCAGACACGTATCGGCTTGCAAAACATTCGAGATTATAATATAAACACACACGGAGGAGGACACAACGGACACAGAAATAGCTGACGATGGATTGGAAGACACTTTTAAATGAATCGGAGCGAGATGAGAGAGCGTTGCGGACACGGAGACGTCGAATTAGACTACGGTAGATGATGAGAAAAGACGTCGTCGAAAACACTATGCCAGCTACAAAGTATCTTGTGCGATGATCGTGCGTGCGGACACTTGCACGGTTTCCCACACGAATGACGCGTGGCACAGAAGAGCAAACAACAATCAGAAAAGGTCTCCGATAGACACTGCATCTTATCAGAAGAAGAAGAAGAAGAAGGACGCTGCACTTACGGAAATAACAACGTTATTTTTATACTCCTGTCTGCCATCACTTATCGTTCCCTCTCTTTCTCTCCCTCTCAATCGTTCCGCTGTTAGGGGAACACGACGGAAGGACAGAACACGCCGAATACTTATTTGTCAGACACCACTGAATCATTCGCCATTTCAGAACGAGCACTCGACAACGTCATTGTTTTCGGGAGGGGGGATGCAAGGGAAACGAACAGTCCATCGCCCTTTTGTAGTCGTGTTATGATGTCAGATGGGCCGTCTCGGTGGGCTTACAACCACCCAAACAACGCTGTGTTTGCCTTCCGAAACGGCGCCCACACCTGTGCGGGCGATGAGAGTTCACGAACAGTTTAGTTCGATCGGAGGAGGAGACAGAGCTTTTCTGCGAGATCACGTCCACACACTTTTTTCAAAGATCGCTTCATTTTTTCATTTCTGTTTATTACACCTACCATATTTTTCCCCAGCCACATGACTTTTCTTGCGGGATATTGAATCTTTTCAGGAGGTGTTCAAAGCGACCTCCACAACGTCCAAAGTGCCCTCGTACGGTAGCCGAGGTAAAAATGTACTGTGTCTGTGAACACCACGACGCAATTATTGCCCAACTTTTTTTTCTATTGAACAGATGAATGGCAGTTTTATGGATTATTTTTTAATACTTTTTGAAAATCTCGATAATATTAAAAATTGTTTCCAACCATCCAACAACTATTCAACCGAAATGTTTTCCAAAAAGTACACAAATACAAACATTCTTGCTTACCGTACCACCTCTCGACGGGGCACTTTGGACGCCGCATCAATTCAAAGAAAACGGGGAACTGACCATTTCAGAGTTGGTGACATCGATCGAATTCTGGATGCTGAGCGATTTGATGAGATCGAATCGCGCTCGCGTCTTGCTACATTTTCCCGCTGCGGCCATATCCTTTCCTTCTTCTTCTTCAACTTCTTCTTCTTCCTCTTCGTCTTTCACTGATGGATCGTCGACTTTCGGCTCGTGGGTTTCTCTGAAAATTGCAGCAATTATCGTCGGAAACGCGGATCGAGGAAGGGAAAACGTCGGGAAGAGAGAGGTGCAGAAGAGCACAGCTCTACTTCACGGTGCCAATTCGTCTGCAGCAACTCAGAAAAGAACCCATCCGTCGCGAGGACACAATGAAATCGGGGCGGCCGATTTGGGAAAAACACTGTTCCACCTGGACAAGGTCACGCGAATTCGACGATTTTCGAGAGGGCAATGATGCAAAAAGAGGGGGTCCTGCGGAGAGAAGTGTGACGTCATCGGGGGGAGAAGCATTACGAAATGCGGAAGGAGGCGGCGACGACGACGACGACGACGACGCCTTGAAGGTTTTTAGGGAGATGACGGGGGAACTTTTTCGATTCTTGCACGTTTCCCTGCTATGCTAATGGGAGGCAGAGAAAAGGACACGGGCGGTCGTGAATTGTGAGAAAAATGGGAAGAAGACGAATTGAGTACCGTATTGGGCGAACGGACAGAAATGGTGAACTGGTGGAAATTCGAAACTTGACGGTAGAGTTTGGCGGAATGAGAGCTTCTGAAATCCAGAATTCCGTGGAAAAAAGTAGAAAAAGATGTAAATTTCGGAAATTTTCTAGTGGAAAAGTGCTAAAAACACGGAAATTTTTCTGAAATTATATCAGAAACACCGCTCACCAGCTTCATTTTCCCGGAATTCCGAATACGGAACGAATACAAAAAAACCGGATTCCGTCTGACTGGATGACATTGTGTGTTATTTGGTTCAGACACTTCATATTTCGTTGGCTATTTCTACTTATTCTCAAATTCGAAAAGCAACTGATCCTCCATTTCTTATCAATTTATCAGTGGAGGTATTGCGCGGATTAAGTCAGTTTTATTCGTAAATCTTCCTGTGATATTATGTTTCATTTGAATTGAGAGAGAGAGAGAAGTGCTTCTCTCCAGTCATTCGGATGATGCAAAAACGCCTTTGGCAATCCTTCGTGACGTGGCACCGCCCGTTTTCTATTTATCCGCGAGAAGTGCCACGAGGCGTCTTCATCTCGAATTACGCGCGTTTCCGCCACCATCTGACATCATTTTACACTGCGAAACGGCGAGTCGTTCCAACACATTTCTTTTTGTTTTTTTTAGTTCCTACTGCGTGCAGATTGCAAAAACAAGAGAAAGAGCGGTAGGGGAGGTCAATGGATGGGGGACCCGGACGACAAGGAACAAAAGCGTTCTCCGTGCTCGCCACGTCATGTGTGAAAGGAGCGAAGGGGGAAAAGAGGCGCGGCTGGGGAGCGGTGCGCGGGGAGGGAAGGGGGGAACATGGCCGCCAGGGGGCTTACGGGAAAGAGCATAGAATGGAGTGAGCAGAGAGTGCGCGACAGCACACATACGGCCGCCCGAAACTAATGGGATTTCGGAGGAGAAAAGAGTGTCGCAGTGCTCCCGATTTCCTGGCAACGCCTATCAGAGCAGATGCAACAACTTTATCAAGGAGAAACGACGGGTAGGAGTAACAATTCAAAGTTCAAAACAACAAGATAGGTTCAAATCAACGCGAAAAAACAACAAAAACAAAAGTAACGATACTACAAACGGGATAATGTGAAAAGGTAAAACAAAAAGAAGAGAAAACCAGTGAGTTTTAAGAGTAAGAGTTTTTAACTGCCGGACACCTTCGAAGGGTGCTCGATGCCCAGCTTGATCTTCACATTCATAGCGGCCAGTTCTGCTGTCAAATAACGGAAAACTCGGGGAACTTGAAGAAGGAAGACTTCATCGTCCTTGAGACACGTGCGACAGCGTTGCGTCTCGGTGTAGTCGATGGGCTCATCTTCATTTATCCGCTTCTTTTTGTAAATCATATGTGCTCCTGGTCTGCTAGACATCAGCACCGAAAGGAGAGATCCGCACCGTCTACACGCGTATGCGACGTCACGATCAGAGCAGTTCAAGAGACGATCCTGAAGAATAAATGAGTGAGTTTCAACATTAAAAGCAAAATGAAACTCACTTGTAAAACGAAAGATGTTCCATGAGCAATGATAGCGTCTCGTTCCATTTCTCCGAATCGGATACCTCCTCCCTTCTTCCGACCCTTTACAGGTTGATGAGTGATCGGATCGATAGGTCCCGTCGCACGCACTTGGAACTTATCGGCGATCATGTGACGCAGCCTCTGGTAGTAGACGATTCCGAAGAAGATTTGCATCTGGAAACCCTTCGTTTAGACGAGAATTCGTGGTTCATGTTTCACCTCCATTTGTCGTCCATCGACACCAGAGTAGAACGTTTCGTTTCCATAGTAGTTGTAACCGGCCTTGGTGAGCAATTCTCCGAAATGGTTGATAGCAGTGTTCTCTTCACTGAATAACTCTTTTAAGAAAATAATGAGACGTTTCACTCACTTGAACACAAATGGCGATGCGTCGTAGTTCTCTCCATGAGTAGCTGCCGCCTTTCCAGCCATACTTTCGATCATCATTCCGATTGTCATTCGAGATGGGAATCCGTGAGGATTGAAGATGATATCAGGAACCATTCCAGTTTCAGAGAACGGAAGTGATTCGACTGGCCACAAGAACGAATTGATTCCCTTTTGACCGTGACGCGAGGCAAACTTGTCTCCAATGATAGGATTTCTTTCGATTCTCCACTGAATCAATGCGTGTTTAGCTCCACTGTCTCCGTCTCCTTGTTGCACAATTCTCACTAATCCACAGTACGCGGGCTCTGCATAGTGGAACTTGTGACTTCTGAATTCTCCGGTCTCCATATTGAACGTCACATAGTACACTTCGTCCATGAAATAGCGTCTTCCTGGAATCGGCAGTCCATCGGCACCAACGGTCTTGATCTCTTCTCTCGGGTTTTTATGGAAGATTGTTTTCCGTTCTCTGTCAGTCACCAAATTGATTCTCTCCACCTTGATAACGGTTCCATGAGCGAATCCTCGCTGATAGGACGCTTTGTTGATAGTCATAGCGTCTTCCATATCGTATCCTGTATATGAAATGACAGCAACACACGCGTTCGTTCCCAGCGGATACTCGTCCATTTCGTACTTTTCGTATGCTTCCAATTTGAGAAGCGGTTGCTGTGGAAACTGAAGTCGGTACATCTTGTTGTCGGCTCTCGCGTGCCACGCATGGACTGCCGTTCCCATAGTTTGTTTACCCATCTGACATTGGTAGACATTACTGGAAAAATTATATTAAATTCGTGGTTTCAAATGAAAAAGCATACCGTGGGGACTGATTGTGGTCAGGGAAAGGAATGAGGTTTCCAGCGAACGAGAACAGACAAGAAGGGTGTAATTCTTGATGCAGTGTTACTCCCGGTTCAGCTTCCTCTGGATCTATAGCGATTGAGAGATAGACCTGCTCGAACGTTCCAACGTGCTCAACGGCATCCATCGCCAGATTTCGGACCGGGCGAATCAACCGACCAGGATCGCTGAGGATGTAGATTCCTGGATACTGCGTTTGGATGTTTTTGATATCAGTGGATCGGCGTACGAGAGCGACCTGAACACAACATTCACTTCATTTTTGTTTTAGTGCACCCACTTCGGAAGTGTATGGAATTCTGGCATCTTTAGCAACTTTGGCGCATCGGAGATATCTTTCTATGGTTGCTGCTTTGGAAATAGGAACGTATCCCAGAAACCGTCCGTCCATCAATACAGGATACAGCTGAAAAATAGATTTTCAAAATTTTTTTTAAAACGATACAGAATAAACCTGCTCATTTGGAGGTGCTAACGCAACAGTCTTGTGAGTGTACATTCCTAGTTCGGCTAGCATCGCAGGAACATTGGAGTTATCCGACAAGTGAGTCACAATGCGACACGAGGCAGTCACGTGGTTAAGAAGACCGCAAGGAGCTCCGTCGGGAGTGTGTACTGGGCAAATGAATCCCCAAGCTTCTGGACGAAGTTTTCGTACGTCGGTGGTTCTCATTTCCATGAAGAACGCTCCTCTGTGAATGGCTCGGAAATGAGATACAAAACGGAGTTGATTGATTCGTTCAGCGATGACAGAGAAACCGGATTCTTGTTGAAGAGCCAGACCGACACGTGTTACCAGATTTCCAGTAGCGAGGAAGTAAGCCATTCCGCGCGTGATCTCTCCGCCGCTGTGATTTCCGAGTGCCTTCAAAATGGAAGCTCTGAAAATTGGAACTGATGAATATTTTCTATTTTGAAAAATTACGAAGTGAGGATGAATTCCTTTCGGGCAGACATGAATTCCAGTTTGCGTCGCACCATTCCGATAATGTTTTCCATTCTTTCTCGAAGAATGAGCAGCAGAATGTGACCAGAGATTGATGCTTCTTGGAACTGCGGGTTATCTGGCGTCTCCGGAGCACACTCTCCTTTCACGAGAGCAATGAGTTTCTGAGCCATGTATGCCAGTGTGTAGAACTTTTCCTCGTCATTATCCAGATGCACAAGTACGCATTCTTGCAGAATGAACTTTCCGGCTACAAGATCATCCTCCCATGGAGCAACTCTGTCGGCAACAGCAACACGGAAACGAGATCCGATCGCCCGAATAGCAGATTCTTGATGTAGAATTCCTTCCTCTTGGCATTGAGCCAACATGTTCAGAATGCAAGAAGCGAAGAACTGGTCGTCGTTACGGCCTCTTTTAAACTCGGAAGAGATGACGGCGTCGTTTTTGTCGGTCAGTGCCTTTACGATGTACATCAAAGGGACGTAGAAAATCTCTCGACGGAATTGAAGAGCCAGTTGCATGGTACCGGTGTCGAGGTAATGGAGAGTCATCATAACGGCAGTGTGATTCTCTTTGACGCTGCGCATCATCACTCCGAATTCAGAGAACAGCTTTCCTTTTTCTTTAAAAGTTTTTCTGATGATAGCGATCGGAAAGTTCCTTCGATTTGCAATAAGCAGTCTGATAACTTTCTCGGAGCCGTTAACAATGAAGTATCCTCCCTTCTCGATCGGCTCCTCTCCCGCAGATACCAGCTCTTTACGAGACATTCCACGAAGATGGCATCCTTCGGACCGGAGCATGATGGGTACCTTTAGAATTATAGTTCAATTGTATCTATTGGCCAGTTCGCACCTTTCCGATAATAGTCTCGATCATATCGAGCCGACTTCCGTTGACTTGTACATCAATTCCTACTTTCAGATTACCAGCATACGTCAATCCTCGTTGTCTGCATTCTGCGGGAAACAATGGAAGAGTGTCACTGCTAAGTTTCGCCTGAGAAAGAAAAATGACTTTGAAGAAACGAGGACACGAAATCTCACTCCACTGTCGAGGGTCGGCTTGTGCAGCTGCGCAGAGGTGAACTTCATTGATACAGCATCTCCGTTTTTAAGACGGAACTTTTCCGCTGGAATCGCTTGAGCAGCTAATTGGCATCCCGTACTGACAAGAAAGTCGAACGATTCTACGTGATATGAGGCTATATCACAGTCCATTGCCTGAATGATCGATGATTGATCGTATAAGTACAGGTGAAGTCGTTTTGAGGGAATTTAGAAAATCGATACGCAAAAAGTGGATGTATATTATTGGATATATAATGCAAAACCTAATTTTGGTTGAAAAATACCACTTTCGTGAGGCAAAATGGTAATTTTCTGCTATTTAGGCGAAAAAAAAGGGGAAAAGTATAGCGGACGAGAAAAATGTGCCAGCAAGGCCAGCAAGTTTCTAGGCCGTGCCTGCACAGCTGTTTCACGCTATCCAGCACTTGAAATGCGCCAAGGCTGCACGCAAAATGCGCTGTACTCTCGCACCCTCCGCAGCCGCCGCACTCTCTCGTCAGCAAGGTGGCGAGAGAGCACGTCTCCGCAATAGAAAGGCGTCGCGCGCGATATTCTGAAGAATTGGGACACTTATCGCACACAGACATGAGAGATTTTTGATAATCAGACAGAAGAAGTGTTTATCTACATTTTAAGATGTCGGCGAACATTTTTGGTTGCAAATTGACCGAGAAACCATCGTTTGAAGTGGAGTAACTTAAAATTGAAACTCCTCCGTCAGTTTTCGACGAAAATAGGCGTTTAAGCTCTCAAAATGTAGCTCTTCAATTTGTCTACAATTCGTATTGACCCGAATTTTGAAAAGCCGTCGAAAAAAACCCGAAATTTATGAAAGTGTGAAATTTTTGCCAAAATTTCATGAAAAAGTGAGAAAAACCACATGACAAAAAATATTTTTCAAAATTCTGGTCAATACGAATTGAAGAGAATATTTCGAGCTTTCTTTTGAGAGGTCGAACGACCATTTTCGTCAAAAACTGACGGAGGAGTTTCAATTTGAAGTTTCACAGAACGAACTTTTTCGATATTTTTCAATTTCTAAAGTGCAGAACAGTGTGCTGGTGAGTGAATCTATGTTATCGTGGTAGAACAGAGATACCTCTTAACATATAAACTATTGGGTTCACATATTTTTGGAAATTCGCTTTCAAATTATCTGTTGCAGTGGTTGCTTCAGAGGGCAATCTTCAAAAGGAATCAACTTTTTTCAAACTGATCCAATCAAGTTGTTCGACATCTCAAATTAAAGCTGTTGATAAGGGCTATAATTCCTGTTGACCAAAAAATTGAAAACGAATCTATAAACGGTCGAAAATCGGGAAAAACTTCAATTTTGAGGTTTTTTTTGCTCAAAAATCACATAAATTGGATGAAATCGAAGCATAGACGGAACGTTTTCCAAATTCTGGTCAACAGGAATTGTAGCCCTTATCAAGTGCTTCAATTTGAGACCTCAAACGTCGTGATTCGTTCAGTCTGAAAAAAGTTGATTCCTTTTGAAGCTTCCATTTTCACGTCAATTTCGATTTTTTTTCGTCTCTGAGAGCCAGACTGAAAGAGAATTGAGAGTAATTTGATCAGAAATGTTCCTCAACACCCAAAGAACATTTGCTCACAATGCCGCCTGTTTTGTAATCAATCTGCCGATTTCTCTCCAAAAGTCATTGGGAATTTATGCAAAATTCCATTAGATGCCGATTTCTCAGCGAAAACTCAACCAATTTCTGTCTGCTTTGTTGCAAATGAAAGAGAACAATCTGCTCTTCAGTTTCATAGTCTTATTTGTCTTTTTTTCTTCCAAAATCACTCTGAAATCAGCGAGTGACTGTTTCAGCGCGCGCTCGCCACAGTGGGCGAGCGAGAGAGCGCGCCGTCGCGCAGAGACGCCAGACGACGCGCCGGATTGCTTGCGCATTTCAGGTGCTGGATAGCGTGTGTTTGACAAAAAAAAACATCACTGGATGCCTTCAAAAGAAGAAATGGAATTAAAAATGATAATTATTGCCACACATTTAAAAACTGAAAGAACTCAATGTATAATAGTTTATGAAAACAACAAATGGGCAGAAATAACTGTAAATACGAATAAACAACATTTTGTAGAGCTTCTGCTGATTTTTAGAGCAATTATACGTAGAGATTTGAATAGAAAAAAATTGGAGGGAAAAAAGAAAATTGAAGAAAAAAATGTGCTCGCTACCGTATCTCTCTTTGAAGGCGCACGCCTTTTATCGAATAGGTCTCGCCACGAAACAGGCGGACTACTGTAACTGGCAGATATCATCGCAAAACAGTTTTGAATTGCCGCCTAAATTTGAGAATTTCATCAGATTTTCATCAGTTTTCAATAAAAAACAGCACATTTCTCGTCGTTTGATAGTTTAAAAGTGTTGTAGAAAACTGTTTTCACCTTTATTGCAACCATCAGCTTCTCAATTATCAATCTTTGACATATGGAGTTATGCAAGGGTGTAAAATTAATTCTGCTAATTTCAAACCCTTGCATAACTCCATTAGTTTGAGTAGAACAAGTTATTTAAATACTGAATGATTTTAGATCCCGAGATGGATACATCCACTCCACGGCGGTTGTATAACTTAAGGAACATAGAACGGACGATAAGAGTGAGTCATGTTTTCGTTTATATTCCGAATAATGCAAATGCTTTTCTAGGATGAAACGCCCTCTATTTCATTGAGAAAAAGAGGTAAGAAAGCACAACCTCATTTGCTTAATTTCGAGTACTGTTTTCAGTAACTTGTGCAGCAACGGCAGAAAGCAGTTGTCAGAAGCGACAAAGAACTCTGCAATCGTTTGGTCCAGAATTCTCTTCTCCCGATGCTATGATCGCACCGAGATTCGTCTATATAGCAGAACAAAGTGCGGAGGCTTACTTCTCACCTGTTCTGTAATACTGTTTAATTTAGGACCAGTGGTTACTTTGCCAAAACGGTTATCAGACCGTCTACAAGAGAAACCGTTCGGAAATTTCGGCAGATTGCCTATTGATGCCGCATATCATGTGATGAGCAGAACACCATGTCAGTTTCCCTTGAGAATTATCAAAAATTAAATTTTCCAGATCATCTCCTTGGCTCAATGGCAATGACATCGAATTCATGGATGGAAACTGTTTACGCTTATGTTGATAGTGGATCATTTCGAGTCCGGTGGCTTGCTGACATCGCAGAGGCACCAGAGGTTCTTAAAGAAGACGTTCCATTACATGAGGATCCCTTCTACTCAATGGGTATCTAACAGAATATTTCGACGTGTCAAGTTCTGTTTTTAGGAGTGCTAGTCAGACGTATGTCATTCAATCACGTTCTGGATGCTAGAGTAGCTTTACTTCAAACGTTTTTTACTCAAGCTTACGAAGTAGGCGCTTGCCTGTCTGGTTTGGGAAGAATGATTCATGCGGTAGTTTTAATAATAGAATTTCCTGACGAACAAATATTTTTCAGTTTGCCTGTCGGCCTGATGATGAAATCGAGATCCAAGTGATCGATGCCCTCGTTGCAATGTGTTTTTCAGTAATTGACGGACTCCAAGACGAATTGAACGGCGTTGTCGGAAGATCTGACAATGATCGGCAGTTGGCTGATCGAGAGAACATGAACATCTTGTATACTGAAATGGAGGTGAGTGAGTAATCGCTCTCCGTAATCATCGAGCTTTCAAGACTCGAAGAAAAACAATTGCGCTTTTCCTTAACCATGGTTCTTCTGATCCTGCGTTTGGACTCAACAAGTACTTTCTCAGTAGCTTGATGAAAGTGTATAAAGTTCTTCACGGTACACTCCCAACGTCGTTGTTCTATCTTCTCTTCGCTCCAACTACGATTCATCACGGATGTGGTTCGTTTGGAAAAAGTTAGGTGGCTACTCTTGATTTTTAGAAGTGATTAATTGGCATCGTCTGTCACAAGTTTCGGTCAGCAGCTTAGACGATGCACAAGAATTGAAACCTCTTTCGAGAGCACTCTATGCGCTGTTGCTGTGCAGAAACTTGAAAGCCGCTATCCCCTGGACAAAAAACACAATTTTCAACCTAATGGAAGAAATTACAAGTAAGATTCATTTATCTCACTATCATGTTTATAGTAGTTTTCTAGCCTATCCAAGTCCATGGTCAATGAATACATTTGTCTCACTTCAAGTACTCGAACCAGAACTTGTTCCTATTGGAGTAATCGCCAGAATGCACAGAAGCCACGAAGATGAAGCGGGAGACATGATATGTACAATGAAAATGGTAACTACGAATTGATTTTAGCTTCAAGATTTTTTTTCAGTTGCTTCATAGATGGGATATGGATGTTCATGGAGTTATGGATCAGGTCATAGAAAGTATCAGAGCAGGACTGAAACAACCGCAACGACGTTGCTTGTTCAACCGTTGCTGGGACTGGCACCAAAGAAACATTGACGAGCTGCGGACGCGAGTCGGAAGACACGGGGACATTCGCGCCGAAATCGAGAGTCAAATCGAAGTAATGCCGGTGTTGATGAAGCTCTTGTAATTACCTATATACATATGTACCGTATCTTGTGCCATCCTCATGTGTATCGCCGTCCCCTACTCCCCTCATGTGAATGACACACCCCACAGATATATTTGGATTGCATGCATAATTCAGATGTTTATCAGATTTCTATTTTTCCCCCAAAAGTGCCAGACAACAAGTCTTGAAAAGTCTGCGCGCTTTTCGTTTTTTTTTGTTGAACCTAATAATACAACACTGCCCTAGGCATTCAAGGTTGTTAACTAACATTTTAGTTTTATTTTCCCACCCACTTCCCGATTATTTTTTCCCCCGCAACTTCTCCTAATATCATTCTGTGATCTTTTAGTTCCTGCTGTAGGTTATGAATTCTGTCAATGAACCCATCATGTGCGAGAGCGAAACGATTTGACAATGAAAATTTGTGTTCATTTACGGGTACAATCGGAAGCGATTAGTATAGTACAGTGTGGGTGTTTGTGTGAACGCGTCAACCGGCTAGCAAAATTAAGTGATCTACGTATGCTTTTCACATGATGAGAAAATCGAGAAAAAGAGAAACTGAAAACTTGGAGAGAAAGAGAAACAAATATGCCCAGAGAAAGGAGAGGAAAGAGATTTTGATACTGTTAAATAATATTCAAACAGGGGGAAAGAGAGCATTTCGAAACGGTTGAGATACTGTAGTTTTGTGACCTCATCGGTGGAACCTGAAACAAAGAAGTAAATTATTCGTGTAATCAGCAAGTTCTCACCTCGTGAACACACGGCTCTCCTCGTGCACGTCCATCTCTGTCGCCTTGAAGTCGTTGAGTTCTTTCCGGATCATTGCCTTGTCGGAAGGCGTCAAGCGAGTCCACGGTTTGTCCGTTTTACGGTCGTAGACCTCGGCTTGTGTCACCTCGACATAGTCATTGAACTGGATTATCTGCTGCTCTTTGAGCTGCATGATAGTGGGTCGGAAGCTTAGCTGAAATATAGAAATTCGTAAAAATATTACAGGAACACCTTGATCTACTTTTCTGAGAAGCAACTTCCGCTTCTCCTCCATCGCTTCTGAAGTGGTTAGTCCACGTCGACGCAATATATTCCTATCTTCGAGCTCTTCAGCTGTGGGCCTCTCACTCAGTTTCCTGTAAAAACTGACCCTTTTTCAAGAACAAACTGTTCGAATGAACTCACCGCGCCAATTTCATCGACGCTGTCTTCATGAGCTTCTTTCGGTCGTCGGCCGTCTGTCCGTTGATGTCGTCTTTGCACGGCGGTGCGTCCAGTTTCAGAGCCATCGTATCTCTCCTGGCAACCTTCGAGGCGAGCCCATCTGCGAAATAGTTACGGTAAACGATTGGCAAAACAAACGACAAACTCTTTTGAATCGGAACATCTTCTTCTTCCTCTTCGTCGGTGTTAGAGGATGAAGTGGGTTGTGGCACGTTGGCTGCCCTACGAGCAGCGGCGGCGGCGGCAGTGATCGGGTCGTCGCGGTACTGAATCGGAGCATCGCTGTCACTGTCGTCCGTCAACTTCGAGGGCAGTGGACTGTTGCCTCCGTCCTCTTTCGAGCTGCGACCCTTTCCGTTGAGTCGAAGACGCGACGGCTGCCCAGGCCGACGGAGAACAGGCCTGTCTGGCTGAGCAGTGAAGTTCGGCTCCTTGGCTTCGATCCTTCGGTACCCTTCTTTGAGCATTCGTGACGTCTGTGGACTGAGTTCGCCTCGTCTCGCGGCCGCCCTCATGCTGTCTGCTTCGTCGTCTTCGTGTTCACTCTCCGTACTCTGATCGTAATTGATGTTTTCTTCGTCTGAATCTCGATCGTTCGGCGGCTGAATTACAAGAGACGGCGGAGGAGGCGGAGCATTAAAAACGACTGAAGCGTCTGGTCGGGACGATGACTGAATGAACTGCACACGTTGAACCCCGGGAGCGGAAGAAGATGATGATGTCGCTTGCTCGGCAGAGTCTTGCAGACGAGTACGCACGAGGGCCAAGCGGGTCGGGTCGACGATCAACGGCTGCGGCTGGGAACTGAAAGGAAAAATATCAAACCACGTGACAAACGGAGATAATCAATTCGGTCGGAATTTCGAGACGAAACAGCAGAGGAAAACTTTCGCAAGAACGGATATTGAGAGTTGAGAAACAGATTGTTAACATATCCGTGTTTTTCTCTGCCATTCGAAATGTTCATAAACCAAAAGCTCACGTTTCAGAGTGGTTCGAGGCGGAGGTGGCAGGCCGATAGGTGATCGCTTCCGAGTTATCTGCAATAACAATTGTTGCTCGGAGAACAATGAATAGAGCAGCAGCAGCAGCAACAGCAGCAGTGGCGGTGCGAGAGCACGAGATATCTCGAGCATCTTTGTGCTCTGTGAGGAGAGGGAAACTGATAACCTCCGGAGTCTGAGCTCTTCGGTTAAGCAAAGAGATAGCGACGCGAAAGAGATAAAAGATGATGAGAGAGAGAGAGAGAAACGTAGACGAGAAAAGGTGGACAATTTCGGGCGAAAACTGTTTTTTTCTAGGTTCACACCAACGTTCAAGTGTGTGTGTGTGGTGGCATCTCGAGCAAACAGTCCGTGAGAGTCTGCGTCTTTTCACGAGAGCACACTCTTTTTTCTCCACATTTTTTGCGGGGGATCAAATTTGGATGGGATTGAGATGGATAGAGCCACAGCGCGCCACTGTTTTTCGGGAGAGTAAGTCACCTGCACTGCTTGCCGCACGAATATCAGCCGAATCCTCTCTGACAATCGATGACAACTCTGGAAGTGACGGAGACGTTGTGGGGAAGTTGGTGACAGAGTTCACACGGTTTTGAGAGGACGATCTCTCGCTGTCGCTTCTGAAAAGTCTAGCAGCAACGTGAGTGTTCTGCGAGTTTCGGGTAACGAACCGTCTGACTTTTCTTCTGATATTCCTCCATTTCCAGGGACGCACAAGCCGCAGCCAAAACTTTGACGATACGAAGGGAATGGTCTTGCGAGGAGATCGACCGCCCGTCTTGCTTTTCCCGTTTGCCGACGAGGTTGCGTCGCCGACTGTACTCTTCTTTACTTTAGTGCCATGTCTACTCACGTCTTCATTCGAAGTCATTTCTGAAGAAAAAATGTAAATGTGAACGTTTTGGTCTCAGATGGACTTACGATAAACAGAAGGAGTAGGATGTTGATCAGAAGCGAGCTCTCCGATCCCGTCCGGCGAATCGGACGGTTCTTCTCGATCTGGAAACTTTATGTAAATGGAATGTTAGAGGAACGATGATAGAGTCTACACCTACAGAAACATTTGGAAAAGGGACGGAGTAGCCACGCAATACACATTTTCAGAGGGGACAGAGGAAAAGGGCGAATGGCCAGTTCTGCGGCTGTTTGTGGCTGTTATGCGCGCGAACTTTCTGACACCATTAGCATACTATCAACCGCTGATTCAGCGGCGCAGCATAATTGATTCGAAGCCGCGGCAAAGAGGATTGGGGAACAAATGACCTGAGGGGGCGATTGTTTTGAAGTCAGACCAAATACAAACCAGAGGGAAGAAATTATTCAGATTGGCGGAAAGGTGACGGAAAAGGAAACGAGAACATGGCGTGGAGCAGCAGGTAGGCATGGCCAATTAGAACAGCTATTAGGGATGTGGGCGAGAAAGGAAACCAAAAGATATTGGAAAGTTCCTTTCTCGATTTCAATTTTCACAAGTCTACATAGAATTTTCCTATGACGAAGTGACTCCGTCTAGATGCACATGAGTGACATGACTCTCATAAATTGGTGATTTCTTCCGGAAATTTGAACGTTAATCCTTCTGGACTCGCCGCCCACTGGCTGACACCTCCGTGAAGCACGAATTCCATTTTTGCGAATTTTCCGAGCTCTCCTCAAAACTCTCATGAATTTGTTATGGAGTATTTCACAGATGAACGTGCTCCAAACAATGAAAGTTTTCGCAAACGATGGAGAGAAAAAAACACTAAAAACATAACACACAAGTATTGGAGGAAGTGAGTTGGGACGCGCTTAATGACGGCAATCAAACGGACCCTCATCGTCGTCCGAGGAGGAAGATTTCTTCGTTTCGATTAATTATGCGACACTGGCAGTGCGAGAAAAGAAGCGGGGGCATGAGGGGGGAAAGGAGCGAAAAAAAGGAAGAAGCACGCAGCGGAAACCGACGAGATTCGTCGTGCTATGCGCAAAAACGCGCGTGTTAACTCTATTAGTGGAGGAGGGCAGAAGGACGGGATGGCGACTGAACACTGGGCGATGGACGAAGGAGGAGAAGAAGGAGGAAGCGGGGGGCGAGAGCCAAAACAACATGATAAAAAGAGCAGCTGGAAGAAGCAATGTTTTGTGGAGGAGAAGGCGACGGGAAATCGACTGTACGTAAACAAACGTCGCTCAAAACATGGCGTTCGTGAAGTACAAACAGCGATAGGCAAGAAAAACGTGTGAACAGCAGATAGTACCGGGTGTGACCAGTTCCAGAAATATGGGGGAGAGATGCCATATCGAGTTGCCCAGCAGTCCGTCTTCGTTTCGATGTTGCTCCTTCGGTTGTTGAGATCTATTTCTGAAGTGCCTTCAGTCTGAAGTACTCTCTTTTTCAGTCAGTGGCGCGGCGTTTCCTCATTTATTTTCTTCGTCAGCGGCAGAAAATGGTTTCAGAGCCAATCAAATGCAGAATGAGAGAAGAGCGGTGAGCGTGGCCGCAGCATCTTCTCCATCTCATGTCAATATGATATATTGCGAATTGCCACTTTTATGGACACTTATCTGTCATGTTGGAGACACACGCACATACTCTGGGACGTCCACTGGACGCCTACCGCTGATAGACATCGACGATTTACCACGTCATCAGAATGGATGCGTGAGGAATAAGATAAGAGAAGAAACATGGCGTTCGACGTACACAAACCTCGCGACGTCATTGGTTATGAGGCCACAGCGATCGTCGAAAACTTCGCTAATAGGGTCTGAAGATCGGAAATCACGGAGATGACTCAGTAAAGCCGAGTAAGCGCACAATTAAATGGTCAACAAGTAAGAGACGAACTACGAGCAACGTCGCTAAACACAGAAGGAAGAAAAGTCTCACGGATTAGCGAGAGCCGTCTTCTTGATGAGAGGACCAGCTAAGCAATTGAAGAAGCGAAAAACTACTGTGACTGGCCGGGAGAGAATCAGCACATGGGCATGTGTACAGCCGCCGCCGCCGGTCGTCTGTTCTTCGCGTGAAGCTCAAAAGGTGAGTGCTCTCCAATTGACACTGAGATCGAAAACACGGGAGGATGTATCGAATTTCGAATTGCGGAGCGGACTCGCGGCGGAGCTCCGAGCCAAAACATCGTCGATTGAGGAAGGAACAATAGCGACGGCGGAAAGAGGTAGAAACAGGCGACTTCCTAATCATCTTCCGCATCGACGGCAACCGATTGTGAGGGTGGCCGAGTGCTGGAGCGAAGAAAAGCGGACGAAAAAAGAGAGAGGGAGAAGTGAGGGGAGAAGCGGGTGCGGATAATCGGGAGGGGGGAATGGAACAATAAAATAAACAATAAAAACGGACATACACTTCGGTTGGTAGTGGTCGGGGGTTCGTCAAGACGCATAGCGAGAATTCATGAGAAGAAAAAAGAATTAAAGTGTGTTGCGAGCATGGAGTTGGCGAAGAGAGAGAGAGGGTTACAATCCGAACGACAAGGCGGGAAGGGGGAATGCACGCAAAAAGGGACTGTGAGGGGTGGTGGGAGACGAGAGAGCCTATGATCGATGAGACGCAGACACACAGAAGACACGCAGCTGACTCGGTTTGAATGTGGAATCAAAGGAGGTCGGTGAACGTGGGGGGGGGGGGCAGGTGCCAGCATGGATGGATAAATGACGGAGCAGACGGCAAAAATGGTAAGGGGAGGAAACGGCGGCAGAAGGAGAAATGAACAGAGATGTCGAGGAGCAGATAACATCTACGAATCGGTCGATTGGAAACGGACAAAGACGGAAAATATTGAGGAGGAGGGGAAAGAGAAAGTTCTCGGATTCTGGAATAACGGTGAGGCAAAAGTGAAAAAGAAGAAGAAGAAGAAGACGACACGACGTCAAGAGAGTATCACGAGTAGAGGAAACGTGTGCGAGGGACGGGCGTCGGCCCGATTGTCTTCTCCCCCTTCTCGCCTGACGAGTCTTCACAGATGAGACTAGGACAAATTGAATTGCACGCCGCCTCTACTCATAGCCTCGCGTTGGAAGTGCTTGCCGAACACGGCGCGCCGCGACTGCGAACATATTCACAATTACTTTCGAAAATCGCCTCAAGCGCCTATTTTTGTGGAGCTATTTTGTTTTTGTTTGCTCTTTCTCTCTCTTCCGCACAACACAAATGAGCTGGAAGATTGGGTTGAAGAGCGAAGTGAGATGGATAATAAGCCAGAAGAGAATTGGAAATGCGTTGAAGGAGCTTAATCGCATATTCATGAACACGAGGGCCACTTCTAATACGGAGCGAATCGTCATGGTTTCTGCAATTAAGATTCATAGCGGAGCAAGCAAACTACTGTATGTGGGCTATTCTGTGAAAGAATCTTTGTATTCAATGAGGACAAATAGCGGGACTCACAATCAAATTAGCTTCTTTAGCGGAGAGAAAAATGGTTCAATGAAATCATTTTGGGTGCAAAATAGGGGGACACGGACCACGAATTCTCGGTTCCTTTCATGCGCTCTAATCGGATTTCTTTGAGAGAATGTAACGCTTTCTTTGGCCGAACGAACAATTCTGATACAATTACGACGACGTCTGCCCATCGGCACGAGACGCCCTGTATTACTTGCTTAAGTCATATTCGAGAGGATCTGTTTGTTTCCCTCCCGACGACCTCTCAACCTGTTGTGTCCTATGATTTACCGTTTTGTGAAGTGGTTATTTAGCGTTAAATATCTACTGAAAAAACGGAAGATAGCGAGAACAGAACGATGATGAGTTCGAAAAGAAAAAAAAACGAAGCGCTTGATGATTTTTCTGAAGAAACAACTTTACAACGAAGATCGAAGCGGCGGTTGGAGAAAGAGGAGAAAAGACTGGTCGGCTCAAACATCTCTCTGCGTCTCCACCACTCACGTACTCTCTCGCGGCACAGGTCAATGTGTTTCGAGTTGAACACAACGATGCGATGGAATTAATGAGAAGGGCCTTGGGCGCAGCATAGTTTGACACAAAAGTCGTAGAAGAAAAATGGAAGTGGAAAGAATGAGAAGCTTAAAGACAGCTGTTGAGCACGGAGAATGAGGAAAAATTGAAGATAGTGCAAAGAACAACAAATGAAAGACACAAACGACTCGGGTAATGCACCCATATTCACTCACAAAACACGTGATCGATGCCAAGAGGTACAACGTATCGACAAGTCAATAATGAATCACAGTCGTGTTCCTGCCCGAACCAACAGCGCTGCTGCCGTTTCTTTTTTCCCGAACGAAAACGGCTGAGAGTGGCGAGAGATAGACGGGGAGCGCCAACTTAAGAACGCACTTACAACCTGCTCACCCACATGATACGTAAACAGCGGGGATGGCTCCGAAACGAATAAGAAACGGCGGGGTCACTGCAGTATTCCAATCATTCATCCTCCGGCCACTCTCCGTGCCACATTCTCCTTATTTATTACAATGTGAGGCGAGAGGCGGGTGCGACTATTTATCTCACTTTGAATTTGCACCCGCATCTCAAAGACAAGACTCTACCATTGTAAATCATTGATGAGTCCGAGAGCAAGCGACGCGCAGTTCGAAATGGGAGAAGAAGCGAGAAGGAACTCAAGGCATCAGAGATTGCGATTCAAGTGGGGGGTTCGAGACAAACTTGATACGATAGTGGAGATAGAAAACGGAAGAAATGTGAGTCAAAGGAGACCCAACGTTTTGATTAGTCACTGCTCTTCGTCGAATTCGAACGAAAACACAAACGAATGTTGTTTTCTCAAATTTGAATTAACCGCCATTGCAATTGTGCCAACGAAGCGTGTTTGCTTCAACTGAATGGGAGGTCAACCACATTTGTTTGAGAACGCAAAACATCGCCCAACTCGCTTTTTTCTCTGTTTTCTAGGTCCGCGATCAGCGGCCAGGTGACACATTTGATTGATTCGAGTCAGCCGATATAATGTTTTTCGATTTTCAAAAACTGACCTGCAGGCGTGACGATAACCTCTGGGATCGCAATTATCGTCACTGAAGCGTCCCGTTTTTTCATCTGTAAAGTTAATTGATTATTCAAAAAAAAAGACAATTTAAAGAATTTTTAAAATTCTTCTCTTGGCAACTAAAAAACGAGTTGTTCTTGTCGGTTTTCAGGCAGCCCGGCGGCGCCGTCCGTAGTGCACACTAGGGAATGCTCAGGGCTCGCGGAGCCGTGAAATGCTCTATTTGCGAAAAAAAAGCAAAATTTCGAATTGTTTTGGCCAAAAGGCAAGGATGAGAAGTCGAGGACATCAAGGAGAAATAGAGCCGAAGTGGGCGGAGCTTGTTGGATGAGTGGACAAGAAGTTCGAATCGAAGAGGTCGGTTGTTGGAGAAGAGGGCTCAATGGCCTTCCCGATGTGATGAGTTTTTTGAAAAACGTAGTGATTCGTTCCCAAAATAACCGTAAAACAGCGACTGAACACAAAAAGAGACAGCATGACATTTTTAAAAAGGGAACGAGATTCATTGTTTTTTGATAGCATAGTCGTAATCATCAGAACATAAATTATATCTCATGTTAGTAGCCGGTTAGATGAAAACCTCGTATCAGTTTCAATCGTCAGAATATTACCCGAAAACAATATCTTTTACCCGTTTGAGAGAGAGAGGTTTTGATCGAACCGAGATAATTACAGAAGGAAAAAAGAACATTTAAAAATTAGCACCTATAGAGGGAGTTATCGCTTATATATGATATAACGTCATCCGGAGTCGCGTATTTGATGGAACGATTAGCGGCAATTGCTGCTCGAAGACGCGTCGAACTGACTGCACTCGGACACACTTCGTCTTGAACAACGATGATTTTGTCCGTGTGGTCCGCGAGAAGTTCCATTGACCGGATTGTATCCAGAGGTTTTGATCCTTCTCTTGTCAGTACTATAAGTCCAAACTCGCTTATTATCTTGAGGATATCAGATGCATTCCATAGATTTGAACCATCAGGAAGTATTCTAGGAAATGAATCGACGACGTCTCCACCTACGACAAGCATCAAACCAACATCGGATCCGAATTTATTCTGCATGACACTTCAATTGATTGTTGCTAGTTTTTGGTTTTAGTCGTACCTGTACTTGAACCTTGTGATGCATGAGAACATCCAATGTTCGTGTCCACGTTGGCTTGCTACATTCCCATTCATCCGCACGAATCCATTTCGAACTTTTTGTTGCTGCATGCACCATTTGCAATCTGGAACACAAAAATTGGTCATTGTTCGTGACCTTAACAATTATTCTATTGAATTCCAACCTATGACTAGCTCTTATCAATGTTTTTTTGTTGTTATATGAATCAGCAACAGGACTCATGATTCCTTCAACGACCTGCGTGTTCATCTCTTCCAGTTGTGTGCGGGCAACCTGAAAACTGTTTCAGTTCCAGTTACTTTGTCGGGCAAAACGTTTTCTTACCTCTAACATCCGGAGATGAGCGATTGTTGGCGGATTGAACGACCCGACTGCTAGAAGTGCCACACGTCTCATCAATCTAAAAATTAATCATTTTCGAAAAAGGAAACCAATGTCAGAGTGAAAACGTATTCATAGTGACAACTGAGAAGAAAAGCGGCGTATTGTAGAAGCCTTTTTCACTCTCTCAAGTATTAATGTGGCTTTTATTGCAACAATATTGCTCTTTTCTCCCACGGAAGATGCTGTGAACGTTCACAAATATAAGTGAGGTGATCCCTTTTTATACATCCGGTCATTTCGTATTTAGGACTATTAAAGAAGGAAGAGGAAAAAGTATTTACTTATTTATGAATGAATGAAACGCCGTCTCGCACATTAAAAAACGCATTAAATAATTTTTAATGGGAAGCGACATAATACTGTGATCGTTCGATAGTGAGCGGCAAAGTTCCCACGCCTAACTGAGTGGTTATTGAAAACGCGCAGAAAGTAGTTTATTTTGGATGAAATGAACCGTTTTCCTCTGCAATTCGAGCGCGAAACATCTTTCGAAAGCGCGCGCAGAGAAGCATTCTTCCCGTTTGTCTGCTTCTCTGCGCCAGCACACAAACGTTGGATACTCAGTCGAGCGCCGTCACCACCCCACCAGATACGCAGCGAAAGCGGCCGCTCGATGAGTGTGTCATCGGTCTGTGTGTGATGTCGTGTTGCGCAAACAGTCCGTTTCTTGTTTTATCGATTCCCTGCTTCCAGAACTGATCTTATCAATTAATCCGATCCTTCTGTTCGGAAATCAATTAGCTGCGAGCAACTGGAACTATTGATTCCGATCAAAACACATGTTGAAGTGTATAATGAGTTTCAGACACCCTTGAACTAGCGGTGACATTTCTTTATCAGATAAGATGAATGATGAAACGAAAGTGAACCCTACTGACTTGTTTCGTAATCACCCGCTCTCCCATGAGGAATTTCCCGATCGATACCTTTGTTTACCACCCTCTTCCCTCGACCAAGTTTAGTCCAATAACCGGTCATCATGCTTCTTCTTCCTTTCCCAATTGGGAGATTCTTGCGAACTATTCCAACCGAGTTTCGCGCTCATCTCTTCTCAAATTGATCCCCCTTAATGTTTGTGCATACTTTTTTTCCTTCAGAGATGGCCGCCCGAAACGCAGGAACCGCTCGCCCAGGAGGGCCAAACAGGACGTGCCAGTTCAAGCTTGTCCTTCTTGGCGAAAGCGCTGTCGGTGAGTGACGAAATCGTTAGACTGGGCAGGTGATCAAATAGGTGTATAATGCCAGTTTCATTTTGTGAACAATATATACAGGATATCCTGTCCACTAGTTTATGCTGGTGCACGTTTTGTTTATCATTTTGAAGTAATCTGATAGTTTGCTAATTTATACGGAGTGACGTAGGCGTTATAGAAAGTTTTCGGTTACAGGAAAGTCATCCCTGGTTCTGCGATTCGTTAAGGGACAATTCCACGAATACCAGGAATCGACCATAGGAGCTGCTTTCCTCACGCAAACGGTATGTTTTAAAATTAGAGCAAGACAATTTATTTGAATTGGTTTTCTTTCTAAATAGTCTTGGAAGTGCAATGATCAGAGAAAAATTGTATTTCAGGTCTGCCTTGATGATGCCACGATCAAGTTCGAAATTTGGGATACTGCTGGACAGGAGAGATATCATTCTTTGGCACCGATGTACTATAGGGGAGCTCAAGCGGCGATTGTTGTCTATGACATTACCAACCAAGAGTCATTCCAAAAAGCCAAAAACTGGGTGAAGGAACTGCAGCGGCAGGCGTCTCCGAACATCGTTATGGCGCTGGCCGGAAATAAGGCTGATGTCGCCAACAAACGGACCGTCGAGTACGAAGAGGCGAACGCTTACGCAGAGGACAACGCTCTTCTGTTCATGGAGACTTCTGCTAAGGTTGTTAAATGTTTTGTTATTGTTCAACAGAATTTTGATTCAGACATCTATGAATGTTAACGACATTTTTATGGCGATAGCGAAGAAACTTCCGATTGGGCCACCGCAAGGAGAGCCAACTGGAACTGTGGATATGAATCAGCCGCAGCAGCAGCAGAAGGGCTCCTGCTGTAAGTAAACGACGCCCGTGGCTCCCCAATTCATCCGTCCGATAGTGTTGTGTGTGTGTCCTATATCTGAAAACTCGCCTGTGATCGTCCTTTTCGTCTCTGATTGCTTTCCTTTCGGACGGTCAATCGAACATTCTCTTCCCGTCTTTTTATCCTACAACTCGTGCTAGCCGTCATTGAGCTTCTTCCCCGTTATATATTTATTCACTGATCAAATTTAACCTTTTTCTTTTTGTATATTTATGACTGATGCTTAAATATTCGCGACTTTCGATCATCACTCAGAAAGTGATTGAGCTTGCATCTATGCTTTTTTGCACCCGGAATCGCATATGTCAAGACCCTGTCCCCAAGTTGTAGTCAAAAATGAACTTCCCGAATGTTGCCCTTTCCACCCCCGTTCACCATCCAGATTTAACGCACCCAAGTAACACTCCCCAACTTTTCGTCAACTATTTATTTTTTCTCTTTCAATTTTGCTTCATTTTCCTATCTTTTCTACATTTTTTAAAACACTATCCAATTTATTTCTACGGCATCCCTTATTCCGATAAAGAATAAATTATAATGTATGCAGTTTCGCAAATTCGTTATCCGATTATCAATACCGAGTTGTGTTGTGAAGTGTCCAGGCGGTATACATTTCAACAGATGTCCGAGGAACAGCCGTCCGGCGACAATTCAACACCTCCAACCGCTCCACAGCAGCAGCCCGGAAGAAGTGATCGATACTAGGGCGGATGAAAACGTTGTGAAAGGTTTCAGCAGTGCGACGTCGTCGACCGACCAATCTTCCGCCGGACGAAACGCCGCGCAATGAAGTGCGCATTCTTCGTCCGTCGGAGGTGCCGCAAAGGGAACCGCTGCCCGACTACACTGAACCAGAAGCAAGACGAATGTAGTCGTCAAGCATCTCCATCATGTGAACTGAATCGGTTTGCAGAATCCCCAGCGATGTGTCACTTGATCGACTGCACGAACTGGACTCTGATCCGTGTCGAGACGTTGTCATTCCACCGTTCGCGAGCGCCGGAGATTTATTACAAGAAGCCGCTCGTTCTAGTGATCTCATTTCTTTCCGGAGCACGAATTTTGTGGAACCAGAAGAAGGCGTAGAAGAAAAAGATGACTCGAAAGAGGAAGAAGAAGTTGAAGAGATACAATTGAGCGAGGATTTACAGTCATTCATCAGACGAAATAGCCACTTCATTGGACAAAAGATTTACGGATGCACGGCCTACAAACGCGTATGGCTTCAGTGACAAGGCAAAAGTCGAACATGTTGTGATTTTCAGGAAGCCGACGAATCAGTGTGGGATATAATTTTGGAAGCTCCCCAGGACAGTTTGTACGACGGAGGAGTATTTTTTGCTGAAGCTCGATTCAACAAAGAGAATCCTTATTTTGTCCCTTCTGTCAAGTTCAAGACGCTCATGTTCCATCCGAATCTCTGTGGAAATGGATATGTAAGTGAGAATAATATAAGAGAATTCGTGCAATACAACTGCTAAAAGTGTACATTAGGTGTCAATAAGTAAATAGGTGGCACCAAGTGGTCATAAAGTGGGCAGTCAGCTGGCACTATCCAAATGTGGCAATTACAGTACGACCTACGTGGATTGGTAAAAGATTGGGGCCGAGTCGCGACTATAGATATCCTTTTCAAATATCTGATAGATGAAATGCGGAATCTAAAAGAAAATATAGGTGAGTATCGAATGTCTTCAGTCGTTCATTAGTAACTTTTACAGAAGGAAAAACACTCGCCCAACTCGAGGACTACGCGCAACCAAACGTTTCGAGAATGGCGTCGGAGAACTGGGAGCAATTCGAAGAGGTAGTGCAGATTTTCACTCAGAGAATGGCCGGCATTCCACTCTCCGTCGACTGTGAGGATTACTGCGATCCCGCCGATATGGGAAATGTGTACACCGAGAGATACGGATGGAGAAGACCCACCACTCCAGACATCGATGTAGTCGGACTTTGAACAATTCCTTGCTAATGTTTTAAATGCTTTATAATTTGCGAAGGTGATAAAGAAGTATTTATTCTATTTATTGCTGCAACTGATCCCCTCGTACACAAACTCGTGCTCATTCTCCCTCGGCCCGTCACAACAATGCTCGAGAGGAAGCGAACACACAGAAGATGCTGCCCAAAAGCTGCTGGTGCTGCTGCCCCGTCAATGGTGTGTTACTCGGGTTGTTTCCGCCACTCATCAGCTACTTTTGGGTGTTGACCGTCTGCGTCTCGCGGCTCCACGTGCTCTCTCGCGCGGCTCCCATTGACCCGAACCTCTAATCAAACATATTAGAATACGCCATTTATGTGTCTGGAATCATTCGGAGGCGGGGGCTGTGTTTGCACACGGGGCAGTCCGTTCTCTCTCTCTCTCGACGACATCCTGTTCACGCACTCCAATTACTGAGGTACTCACGGAGCACTCACTCGAAACGGTATGCTGCTCTTTCTGTTGCTGCTGCCCCTACTCATCCGTAAGTCTTCAGGCCGGAATCCTTCCGGAATTCCGGTTATTCTTTCAGATTTCGATGGAGCACATGCGGCCATTCATTTCGGACACAATGAAGGTTAGTCGTCTCCATGCGACCGATTTCTCGTGGTCCTACATTGAAAAGCGTTCAGATGGCACACGATTCTCTGAAAATCCTGATGTCCATTCCCCCGTTTCTCACAATTTCTCAATTTCAGAGCCCGTGCTGTCGACGGCGTCTTCCATCCTCAACTCTTTGATTCCGACCACCTCCGCCCCTCCACCGCCCTCGATTCCGTCTCATTTGACGTCTTCCCACTGCGATCTGATCGAAGAAGCGGCCGCTCTTCACTGCATCGGACCGCTCGTCGACTACGCGGCCGAACTCTCGAACAACGTCCTCCATCCGCCACTCAGCTCCGTCGAGAACACGTGCGACAAGTACAACCAGTACATGATGTGCACGCAGGGCGTCCGTCCCGACTGCAGGTAATGTTCGGTCATTTCGTGAGTCGTCGAGTGGCTCACGCATTCGTTCCGAAAGTCACTTCTGTCAACAAGTGCTACTGTTATTCTTCGAATGAATATACCCAGACAAACAACACATTTGACGACACATTCACAGTTCAGGGCCATTGTGGTTTGCTCAGATTGGGAGATAAAAAAACATGGAAATGGCTGAGAATCCGTTCAGTGTTCCCAATTACTCTGAATTACAGACAATCGCGTGCTCCGAACATTGAGAACATGTACGAGACGATATGCGAGGAGAAGTTGTCGGCTATCATGAAAGAGGAGAAGGCGTGCCTTCTGGAGGTCGAAAAGTGAGTGCGATGTGTGCCCCGCGGCAGTTTCTTTTTGTCTCTGCGCCTCCGCGTCTCGGCGCCTGCGCCTCTCGTTCCCATGTGCTCTATCCAACTGGTTTGCAGCGACAAGAACGTCAAGGAATGCTTCGTGAACAAGACCAACACACTGCGTGACGAGACGCCAGACACTGGTTAGTGGGGGAAATGTGTATAGCAAGAGAGGCTCGCTGCGAGCGTGGCTGAGTGGTCTAGTGGTATGATTCTCGCTTAGGGTGCGAGAGGTCCCGGGATCGATCCCCGGCTCAGCCCGATTACTTTTTGGACTTTTTTCCAGTGACACAACCTGCTCAAACCTACGAATGTACGGTGATCCAAGCGTACGTGGACTGCCTGATCGAGAGAGAAGAGACGACGTGCAAAGACGCAGTCAAAATCGAGATATCTTTCCTCTCGATGTTAGCGAAGAGAAATCCTGATTCGCACTGTGAACTGAATACGAATGCGACGAAATCAAGACCCAAACGTAAGAAGAAGATAACGGGAAAGTGACGGCCGAATTGGAAAAAACTTGCAGCGCAGCCACTGGAGGAGTGTGACACTCAAGGCAACTGCAAGTGCCGACTGCCCGGTTACTATTACGATGCGGCGAAGAGGAAGTGTCTAGGTGATTCAACTGATAAGCCCAAATAATCACTTGCGTGGTTCAGATGTGGATGAGTGCGAGTCTTTGTCCTCCGCGTGCTCCCAGAAGTGCACCAACTTGCCGGGAACTTTCGAGTGTTCCTGTGACGAACGATTCTACAGACTCGCTGCCGACAACCGCACTTGCGAACGGATTGACACCTGTGAGAAAGATCGAATTATCGATTGATTCTTGCCATTTGCAGCTCCCCTCTGGCTGTTCTTTGCGCACGGACAGAGTGTCTGGAACATTTCCACGGACGGCAAGTCGTTCCAACTTCAGAGAGCGGGTCTCCAGAAGACGGCGATGATCGACATCGACGTGAAGGAGAACCGTCTTTATTACGCGGACATCGGAGCGAACGTCATCGAGCGGATGAACATCGAGGGCACTTTTCCGCAGGCCGTCCAAAGATTCGATGTCGACGGACTCGAGGGAATCGCTGTCGATTGGGTCGCAAGGAATCTGTACAGTTTGAGAAGGTGATTAACTGAGCAGAGAGAGAGAGAGAGTACAGTATTCAATGTTTCTAGATCTGACATTCTTGTGCAAAGTCTCGACGGGCGGTTCAGACAGGCCGTCTACAAGAACGTGATGACTCTGCCGAGAGCCATCGCCCTCCATCCGTCGCAGGGAATGATGTTTGTCACCGACTGGTCCTCGAACGCATTCATCGCCGCCGCCTCCATGGACGGTTCGTTCCCACTTACTGATCTACCCACTGATATCTCTTATCAGGATCCCACTTCCGGAAGATCGTCACCGAGAGAATCACGTGGCCGAATGCAGTTGCCGTTGACGTTTTCGCCGAGAAAATCTACTGGGCCGATGCGTTCCTAGACACTATTGAGTTCGTTTTATCGTCATCCATTCCCTCGAAAACGACCGCTTCTCAGAGTCGCCAACATGGACGGTACTGGCCGTCGGACCATCATCGCCGATGCCGGGTCCGTTCCTCACGTATTCGGACTCTCGGTCGCCGATGATTACCTATACTGGACTGATTGGACCTACCGAGGAATCCTTCGAGCCAACAAACAAAACGGAGAGAATATCACAGTGCTTGCTCAAACTGCTCTCCTACCGTACTCTCTGAAAGTCTTCCACAAAACTCTCCAACCAGACCGTAAGTGTTTCAAAAAGCAAAAGATTTCGACCACGGCAGGACTCGAACCTGCAATCCCCAGATCCGAAGTCTGGTGCCTTATCCATTAGGCCACGCGGCCACGTTTTTCATTGCAGAACCGTCAGTATGTGATACTCGAGGCTGCGGGCAGTTGTGTTTGTTGGGAGAGAACGGCGCGGCGACATGTGCGTGCGGAGAGGGTTTCGACCTACAAACAGATGGGAAAACATGCTCGTCCAACTGTAGTGATGCGCAGATCGAGTGCGGGGGCGCCGATCCGAAGTGAGGAAGCCTAGTAGGCTACTGTAGCAATGATGTTGTCTTCCAGATGCATATCGAAGATCTACTTGTGCGACGGACTTGCTCAGTGCTCAAACCAAGCGGACGAGCTCAAATGCCGTGAGTTCGATGATATCCAGGGGAATCTGAATCGCGTGTTTTCCAGCTCCGCGAATCTGTCTTCCGGGACAATTCCAGTGCCACGACAACAAGAAATGTCTTCCACCTGGGGGTCTGTGCGACGAAGTGGCCGACTGTGCCGACTCCTCCGACGAGATTTACTGTCCGCATCAGACGAAGAACACGAAGGGACAGTTCGTGCTCAACAATTCGGCACGGAGCAAACGGAACACCGACGACAATTCCATCTGATTTCGTTTCGTTTCTTTTCTTCTCTCAGGTCTCATTTACTTTCGGAGGAATACACGAAGTAACCGTCTTTCGCTACTTATTTTCTGATATAAATTATTCGAAAAAGTGAATCTGAAACAAACTGTGGGGAAAAGAAGCAGTAGAAACGTTGGAAATCGAATGAGAACGTCTCTCACAGTTCGCGGATGACGTGGATTCACGTGGATCCAGTTGTAGGAGGGCAGCACGCTGAGGAAACCATTCCAGTTCTGCGTTTCTGGTACTTTCTGAAACTCAATCTGTCGCTAAAATTCGAGAAGCCTTCAAATGTCACGAGACAATGTCTTCTCTTGGCTCTCTTTTCGCACCGTGTTCCCCTGATTTCCTTCGATCTAGCAAATGGAGAGCGCTCTCTTTTCATTCCACTAGGTCTCATTTCCAACGGTTGTGGACAGTTCAGATAGTTGTTAGTTTGGATTACGGTGGTCTGAATCAGTGTACGGTGAAAAGACAAAAATGAAATACAGCAAGTTCTGAAGCATTGATAAAAATTTTTAAAAAAGATGAGTTTCCAGTTGTCCAATGCACGATTCCACAACGAATCACTGAACTCTGAACAAGTAATCCATGACGTCATGGGTTTCGAATAAACACACAAACAAGGTTTCAAACGGTTTCGAATTGCGATTTTTGGAAACAATTCTCTCTCTCTCGTAACGAACGACGACGGAGGAATCATCCCCTTCTCCTCGCGCACATCCGTTCTGTTTTCTATTCCCGAAGTGTTCATCCAACCGTATCACTCGCCCTCCCCTCGTGCCCCATCCGCGCCCGCCCGTTTTCCCCACCTTTCCCTTTCTCCGAATATCCCCCGTGTGGCTCTCCTTTCGATGACATGACCCCGTATCGAAAACTGCTACATTATTATTATTATTATTATTACTCACCTTCGGAGGGGATCCGCATAGTAATCGGATCTGTCGCTGGTACCAGAACCGCCCGGATTATCCCTATTCCACTTGTACTCCATAACCTGTGCACTCTGCGTCTCTCCGAATCCCACACTCTCTTCCTCTCGTACCGCCTGTTTTCGATCCTTTTGTTGACCGCCCCCCCCCCCTTTTCGTCTCGTTTCATTTTCAGTTTTTTCGATTTCTCGCCTACAGAACATGTGATTTGTGTTCACCTTGTTGGAATCCGAGCCATTTCCCTTGATTGGATTTCCCATAGAATACGTGCTTTTTCTCGTTTCCCCACCCACCTGCTTACCGGAAATTCGTTCTGAAAACCGAAAAATCAGGCACACGCGTCGACAACAAAAGGGCACGCGAATCGAGACCGAAATCAGTCGGTTTTCCCCCGCTGAGCCGAGTCGTAAATGCGTGGTCTCCGCTCGAAACGGAGGGTTAAGCCGTCCGTTTTATGACTTTCGGTTCGGCGCGCCGAAAAGTTGCCTTTTGATCTCTCGAACGGCAGATTACAGTAGTAGTTGTTGCCTCGGGGGTATCCCCAGTGTTCCCGGGCAGTTTAGTTTTTTTACCCCATGAAAAGAAACACTTCCGTTTCAAATTAGTTGTCTATTGGCGCAGCGGCCGACACCTCGCGGGTTCCGCCAACCATCGTAGTTTTCATGCAAAGGAGGCGGGGCGTAAGGGAACTCTCTCTTTCACTTCGAAGGTCAAAGCATGCAAAATATTATATGTTTCAAAAATCTTGGAACCTCTATTTTTCACGTGAACTGAAGAGCTTGCTGGTCTCTCCGTGAATAAAAGGGGTCACCCGTTCATACGGGATCCACGTACCCTTTATTCATAACGAGACCCGCAAGCTCATCAGTTCACGTGAAAAATGGAGGTTCCAAGATTTTTGAAATATATAATATGTAAAAACTCCCATCCTAAACTAGTCAAAGTTCTGAAAATATGAAAAGTGTCAGCAAGATCATCTGTTCAAGACCTGGTTCCGGAATAAAAAAGTCCGGAATCACAAAAGTATCCACTTCTCTCTTCGCTCGTAAGCTCGAACTTTGAGGCCGCCGCCGTCGCAACATAGCCGTCTCTTTTCGTTTCCCTTTCCGTAATAACAACAATAATAATGTGAATATGAATAATCGTGTCTCGTGTGTAGTACATTCATCCACATCTACTCAAACATGTCCCACTTTTTGGGGGGGGGGGGGGAATATGTTTGCTCTCTCTCGATTTCTTTCTTCGCCACTTTTCATTTCTTTCAAATGAAACTACTTTGGTTGATCGCAGAGCATAATGCACTGATACGACGTCCAATCTGCTGCCGCTGACTCATTCCCCTCCCGTTTATAAGTGACGGAGAAAGTGTCCAAACAGCCGAAATGGCCGCTGCTCACAACCACTTCCGGTCATTCTCGAAGCCTCTTTTCTCGCGCGCTTTCCCATGTTGCTTTACGTTTTTTCGTCTTCTTCCCCGTCAGATTGGATTCCAGGTCAACCCAATGAAAGCATGAAAACAATCGCGATTCTCCTGTTCGTCGTTCTCTTCACGGACGTCTTCGCACAGAAATGCGGATCCAGTCTGAAACCGGAAAAGCTAGGTGAGAAGAGTTCGGAAGAGCAGTGGGAAGTGGAGTATTCCAGTGGTCGTCGGGGTGTGGAAGAGAAGTTTCGACAACGCGACGGCTCAGTATCGCATTTCGGATGAAGATCTCTCGGTGAGAGGATACGAAAGAGCCGGATCGGATAAGGCGAGTTCGACGGTGATGTTGGCAAGACATCCCGAAGGATGCGTCGTTTCCGACTGCGGAGTCCGTCTCTCGGCGATGATGCAGGTGAACGGAGCCATTCTGCACACTGATCGTCGGATGGTTCGGATGAACGACTCGACGATGAACGACATCTCCGACGAGTTCTATTGCGCCGAGAAGAACAACTCGTGCGGGGCGGACGTGCCCATCTACAGACTCGTCAAGCACTCGCTCACCGGTCCTCGTGAGTTCCGTCGTCCGTCGTCTTCCAGACCTCCATCCCCATTCTCAGACTACGCCTACTCCTTCGACGACGTTGCCCAATCGTTGCCCGGCTACGAGAAAGAGTTCTTCCCTCTCTGTTTCGCGTGGCGGCAGACTCCCTCCGTCGTTCTCTTCAACTCTTCCGATGACGGCGTGTGTCTAACCCTTTCGGAAACCAGTCACGGACGGATTATCTACTCGAACAACCAGCTCAACGTCTATTCGATCGGAACCACAGCCACCCTCGAGTGCAATCACGGATACGCGGGCACTGGCGCCAGCAGCATTCTGTGCACAAAGGGCGGTTGGTACCCGCGAGAAGGGCTCGGCGCTTGTGTGGAGCAGCACAAACCGCAGTTGCTCGTGGCGGCCAGTCAGGTGCAGGCGGACGAGCAGCCCTCGTGCTCCATCCCGTCGTCCACTCCGAACGGAAACATCGTCTACTCAGCCAACGTCGCCGAGAGCACCTCGAGATCTTCCGTTCCGACGGCGACTCGTGCGACCGTCCTCTGCTCCATCGGCTACGTCCCCACCACTTCTGCGCCTTCCTCCAAGTGCGTCGACGGCCAGTGGCAACCGGCTCTCCCTTCGTGCGTCTCTCTCGTCGACCTCAAGTGTCCGATCCTCTCAGCACCCAGGAATGGAGAGGTCTGACACCGAGATCCAGACTCCCCCGAACTCTTTGAATTCCAGCTCGTTTTCACCAATTCCTCTCAATCTCCGTACGGAATCGACTCGATGATCTCTCTGAAATGCGATCGAAACTTCTTCGGAATCGGAAACCTCACGGCCCGTTGCACTTCGAGCGGATGGGATCAGACGATGGGACGGTGTGAGCCGGTAGGAATCCGGAGACTTAGTCAGAGTGTACGTTAGAACACTTGCACCATTTCTCGAGTATTCAGTCTAATCCTTTTTTAGCAAAGAAACAGAAAGCGGAGACAGGTCGGTTTGAATGTAGACAACTTCTGAATCGGTTACTCTCTTTCCTATCTTCTTCTATATTTAAAACTGTCCACCATCTATCCACCTATTCTGTCCTTTTCCATTTTCTTCTTCATTCCCTCATCATGACAACCATTGACTCTTCAGGTGGCCACTGGAGCTGGATGTGCAAGTCTTGGCACCCCCGCCAACGGAAACCTCCTCTACATGCAGTCGAACCCTTCGGTCGAGTACTCCTCCGGATCGTCCGCCTATCTCATGTGCAATCTCGGCTACAGTCTCTCTGGATCCGTCTCCTCGATGTGTTCCAATGGCGCCTGGTCCCCATCTATCGGTGAGCAATCCACGAGAAGACATCTCAGCTCTTTCCTCTTCAGGTCAATGCACCAGCGCTCTTTCCCTCGGACAGACCACCGGCTCTTGCTCTGCGATTGCGACTCCGACCAACGGAACCGTCACCTACACATCACTCGGCTCGTATCCCTCGGGAACCATTGCCACATTGACCTGTAACTTCATGAACACCGCCTCCGGATCCACGACGAGCACGTGTCTCAGCGGCGTCTGGAACCCGACGCTCGGATCGTGTGTCTACTCGGCCACCGGGTCCTCAACCAGTTCGTGTGCTAACCCGACTGTGCTCAACGGACAAATCACCTACAGTCAGGGAAACACTTTCGATGTGAACACTGCCCTTTTCGTGCCCCTCATTCCCCTCCTCTTTTCAGCTCACTCGCCCCCAACTCACCACTGCGACACTCACGTGTAACAGTGGATACACACTCAGTGGAACCTCCCAATCCACGTGCTCCGGAGGGATCTTCACACCGACTCTCGGCACTTGCAACCTCGGAGGATCCACCGGAAGCTCCTCTTGCACCAATCCGACCGTCGTCAACGGAGTCATCACCTACAGTCAAGGAAACACTTTCGACGTGAGTACCCAGAGGATCCACACACAAAGAGCTTCCCGTTCAGACCACTCGCCCTCAACTGACCACTGCAACACTCACGTGTAACCTCGGTTACACTCTCAGTGGCACCTCCACGTCAACATGCTCGAACGGAGTGTTCACTCCGACTCTGGGCACGTGCAACTTCGGCTCTTCCTCCTCCACGACTCTGCAGTGTACCGCAATGATTGCCCCTCTCGCTGGCACTGTCACCTACTCGACAGGAGGCACAATGGGACCGTTCCCCAGTGGAACCACAGTCACTGGGTCATGTACCAACGGAGGGGCCATCACAGGATCCTCCACCGCCACGTGTTCCAATGGAATGTGGACGCCCACCTTCCTGGGCACTTGCTCACTCCTCGGAGGATCGACGAGCGGCACCGCGTGCAGTGCTCTGACTGTGCCCAGTGGCGCTCAAGCGACCTATTCTCCGTTCAGCCTCAGCACCACCAGTTTCACATCCGGCACTGTGGCCACTGTCACTTGCACAACGGGAGGAACTCTTCTCGGAACATCCACGTGCACCAACGGGATATGGAGTCCGAGCATCACGAACACGTGCTCTTCCGCCGGATCCACGTGCAGCAGTCTGACACGGCCCGT
Source organism: Caenorhabditis macrosperma (assembly GCA_963932285.1). Lineage (NCBI taxonomy): Eukaryota > Metazoa > Nematoda > Chromadorea > Rhabditida > Rhabditidae > Caenorhabditis > Caenorhabditis macrosperma. The sequence goes on from OZ010622.1 coordinate 8,001,413, forward strand.
CGGAGAAACCGTCACTTACGACGGAACAACCAGCTTCGCGACCTCATTCGCCACCGGAACCATCGCCAGAGTCACCTGCTCCAACGGCACCCAGATAGGACAGTCGACGTGCTACAGCGGAACATGGACTCCGGCGATCAGTGCCACTTGTTCCGGGAGCAGCACTGCCGTCGGCTCCCAGTGCATCGGGGTCATCGCGCCCACCAACTCACAGGTCACGTACAGCGACGGAAGCATGGTCCTCCACTCTTCCGGAACCACCGCCACGTTGAGTTGCATCAATTCAGCGACACTGACTGGGAACAGCTTCTCGACGTGCTCGAACGGAGTGTGGACGCCGACTCTCGGAAGCTGCTCATCGACAGGAACCGGCACTGGACCATGCTACACGCCTCCGTTGACGCCGACAGGTGCAACTGTCACCTACTCGTCCGGATACTTTGCCCCTTGGACTGCAGGTGATTTCTGTTCTCCCCCCGTCTCGTGACGTCTTCTGATCCTGCAGGAAGTACGGCCACCATAACTTGTCCATCGGGCCAGACGATATCCGGAACGTCAGTGACCTACTGCACGAACTCTGCGTGGTCGCCAGCCCTCGGAACGTGCTCCTCCACGGGAACAATCGGCCAAGGTACAGTCGGTTTCACCAGGGGCCCCTCCCGTTCCCCTCCCGTTCCCCTCCGTACTCACGCATGACTCCCCATCCCGCATGCTCGTCCGTTTCAGCCGATTCCTCGACCACTTGCTCGTTTCTGCCCATCGCTCCCCCGTACGGAAGCATCGTGACCAGTCAGTCGGCGCCGTTCGCCGCCGGCACAGTCGTCACCCTCCAATGCGACTCCGGCTACTCGGTCCAGGGGTCCGGTTCCACGTCGACGTGTTCGAACGGAGTCTTCACTGAGATCACATCCACGTGTACCAGAGCCTAATTGATATCGTTTATTGGCCAGATAAACCAGCAACTGTTGTTCCCCCCGCATGCTTGTAGTCTAGCCGCCTAGTCGCCAACCCTAGTCGTTTCCAGGATGCACCCCCCTCTCGGCGTTCAGTGGCACACTCACCAACGGCCGGATGACCTACACTCCCCAAATCACCGCCACCGTTCCCATCGGTACCGTCGTCAACATCGCCTGCTACTCCGGATACACCCTTTCGGGCAGTTCTATCTCCTCGTGCACCTCTTCCGGATGGTCTCCGAGTGCCATCGGCAGTTGTGTGCAGCAGGGTAGGCCTCTTCCTTTTCGTGCTCTTTGTCCGCCCTGTCCGTGCTCATCGTTCCGTCTTTTGTAGCCACCTCGTCTCTATTCGCTAACCAGTCGTGTCTCGCAATGCCTACGCCTTCGTTCGGCACGCTCTCCTACAGTGTCGCGGGTCTCGGCCCGTTCCCAACTGTACGTTGTCCGTGTTTCGCCGTGTGCTAATCGTTTCACTTTCACCACTTCACAGGGCACTACCGTAACCCTTCGCTGTGATACTAACTATGCGGTGAGCAGCGGCGGTTCCACCTCCGCCACGTGTTACAACGGAGTGTGGTCGCCGACGAGTTTGGCCACGTGCCAGAGGGCACTCAGAGGTTTGCATGGGACTGATCACGAACCGCCCGTCCGCACACTAAACAGCCGCCGCTTTCAGAAGTGATCTCTGCCTCGTGTCCACTCGGAATCGCCCCCGTTCTGGCTGCCACGTTGGCATATTCGAATGTAAGGAAAGTGTCCGAGTAGGGAGGAAGAAATGATTTGTTCAGGGCAGCCCCCTCGGACCATGGCCTTCGGCTACCGTTGTGAGTGCCACGTGTCAAAGTGGATACGTGGCCAATGGTAAGCGGCCATAGACTTCGAGAATAAACAGAAGACGTTCAGGAATCATGTCTGCCACGTGCAGCAACGGCGTCTGGACCCCGGCGTCGTTGGGAACTTGCGAGGTTCTCGGAAACGAAATCGGCGGCACTTCGTGTGGAAGACTCGGCGACATTCTCTCGGGAACGCTCGTCTACAGCGCCCTCGGACTCGGACCCTATCCCAGCGGCACCTCGGTCACCGTTCTTTGCAACATCGGAGCGACTCTCTCCGGTCAGCCGAGTTCCATCTGCACGAACGGCGTCTGGAACCCACTTCCGGGCACCTGCATCAACACAATTCTCCGAAAACCGCCCGTAAAGTCTACCAACATCACTCTTCCGGCGGCGGATTCTCCTAAAAACGGGACAGTCGATGACACTCCGCAAGCGATTCTGTCCGGAATGACGTGTCCCCCGCCAGTTGCGCCCGCGTTCGGAGAGGTAGTCAACCCATTGTCAGTCTCCCGAAACACGCCCCAATTTCAGATCACATTCTCGGGTCTCTCGACAAAAGGAGCATTCAGCGACGGAACAACGGCTGCTCTCAAGTGCAACCTGGGGTACAAACCGACGGGCGCCTCGTTCTCCACGTGTCGCAAGGGATCGTTCCGTCCGATTGTCGGAAAGTGCTCAAACGGAGCAGAAGTCGTGACTCCGGGAGTCTGCGTCCCTCTGTCGCCGCCCAAAAACTCTCGCGTCGTCTACATTCAAAGTGGCTCTTCTCTGGACTTTGACGACGGCACAACGGCTCTTCTGTACTGCGAAGAGGGCTTCGCAGTCACTGGAGTCGCCACGTTGCAGTGCCAGAGCGGCCAATGGGAGCCGTCCACTGGTTTCGGAATGTGCGACTCAATCTAATGGAAAGAAACATGTACTCGAACAACTTCACACGGTTCCGATCTCGTCTTAGTCTTAGCACATGAACAATTTGCGGAAAAATGCTACATTTGCTTTGTTAATAAACGTTCCAACGGCTTATTCAATTTCATCAAAAATGAGAATCGAAAAAAACGAAGGTTTTCGATTCAAATACAACAAAGTGTATTGGATGACCATCGAACATCACGGAAAAAAAAAAGGTTTTGTATTCAAATGTCATTGGCCATATCTTCCTCTACGTTCGCTCGTTTATCTATCTTCATCGCCGTCCGGACGTACGTCCTTGTTATCGGATTCGATTCTTTCTTTTATTCAGACGTGTCTTGTTTTATTGCAACGCCCACCTGTTTCACAGAGGGTTCAATTTAAGTAAATATAAATTGTTTTTGTCGTTATCTGTTTTTTATATGATTATGATACCTCTGAAAATTTTATAAAGAATTCCAAAACGATTTCGAAATTTCAGAAAGTCGATGCGGCAGTAAAAGGAAACCGCAGAAAAAGTGCGCCGCAGAATTGCAAAGGCGGACTCGCCTGGCCCCGCCCACTTGGTGTTCGTCGCATGTTTTCTCGGAAACTGCGGCGTTCCAGGTCCAGTTTCCAGAAGCCGATCGATTATTTCACGATAAACTGCGAAACGGCTTCTGGTTTCTGGAGTCTTGAGCCTCCAGAATGTCTGTAAAAATATTCATTGCCTTCACGATCGTATCGATCAGTTCAATGTTCCCGAACAACGCCTTCATGAACGCTCACGAGGTTGGTTCTTTCAATTTCAAAAAAAAAAATGCTCGCGTCGAATTGTGTTGATTCTGGCGCACAGAATAGATAGAACGATATTTCGCAACATTGGCAGACGCTTCCCTTTCCCCCCGCAAAATTTTTGATAACATCGCCACCATGCTGAACAATTCATTGCGATGCCGCGACAAAAAACTCGATGACTCACTCTTGAAGTTTCATTTTTTTTTCGATCAATCAATTCAAATCCTCCCAAGTAAGCCGGTCAGAGCTCCGTGTTCTCTTTGTTTATTCTTTTTTCCACATCATTTTGCAAATAGTGTCCGCCGAGTATTTCCCACTTTCGTCTACGAATTGGATCTTTCAGTACTTCTACTACAAACTTCGAGATGTTCATAATGATACCGACCCTGTTAACAGTACAAGCAGTTGGTTCATCAAAAAGCAAAGTGAGTCATTTGAAACATGTTGAGATTAGCAAACACAAATGCTCCCAGTGGCTGAAGATGCTCCAAATGAGCTCCAAGCCGACTTCGAAGCTTACCTCACCGTGTACGGAGGGATAGCGTGTGCTCTTGGATCAATTTTGAACGTCTTCGCAACAAAAAGGTTATTAACATCAAACCGAGCTCAACAACCGAAATGATTTGATTTCAGCCTGTCGAATAGTTGCCGAATGGTGTGGGGCCACCTGCTCGTTGTCGTGGTTTTCATCCCGACTATCGCACTGACTTTCCTCAATTTTGACGATAACCAGGCGTTTTTCTTCAACATCTCAATGACGTTGATCTCAATCGCATGCTTCGGATCTCTTGGAATGATGGCAGGAGGCGTTCTTGGTCTTTCTGCACTTTTTCCTTCTAAATATGTTGGTTACTCTTTTCTTTCCAAAATATAGCTTTCTTTTCTTCAGACACAAGCTGTAATGGTCGGACAATCATTATCAGGAGTGCTGGCAGCTTTGATGAGTGTGTTGTGCCAAACGGTCACGTCGGATGTGATTCTCAACGGCCAGATGTACTTCGGATTCAGTCTCGCCATGTGCTTTCTCAGTCTTGCAACCTACTTCTACCTGGCTAATTTGACGCCGCCAGTCGAAGAAGATGACGATGAAAGTAGACTGCTGGAAGAAGAATCTGATGAAAGAGAAGTGAGCATAGAGGCTCAAGCCAGCCATTTCCCACCAATTGACGAGGAGAACAGTGAGAGTGATGTATCGACTTCGCAGTGGACACTGTACATGGATGTCGTCAGAAACGTGCTCATATGTTTGTCTCAAAAATCATAAAATTTCCATTTCAGTCATCCATCGATCTCATCACGATTTCAGTCGTTCTGATCGTGACGCTGGCGGCGTATCCTGGACTTACAAGTCTTGTTCACAGCACTTCTCGCAATCACACCTGGAATTGTAAGTTTTTCCAACTTTTCTCATCAACTTTAGACTTTTTAGCGTATTTCTCCGCCGTGGCATCTTTTCTTCTTTACAACGTTGGAGACTTGATTGGCCGAGCTACAGCTAACCAATTGAGCCTTGTGAGTATCAAATAATTATACCTTTTTCGCAGCGATTGTTATTTTCCTCTTTGCAGCCCAGAAAGTATCTGCTCACAATCGCGTGTTCCCGTTTCCTTCTCATCCCGATGATTGCCATGTGCAACGTCGCTCCAAGGGCTCACACTCACGCTATTCTGCCATACGACGGCGTTTTCATTCTTCTTGTAATCTTGCTGTCCACATCTCATGGATTCTGCATCACGAATGCAACCATCGGAGCCACTTTGTAAGTTCTTTGAGACTTGAAAGTAGTTTGAAATAGTGATTGAAGGTCTATCGACAAAGATAGTCGTGAGCTGGCCGGAAGTATCATTTCTTTGATCGGAGTCACTGCTGCCATGGTGGGTAGTGTACTCGGAGTGCTAGTCATCAAATTAGTTTGATTATTATCTGCACATATGTTTTATATCATCCTCTATTCATTTTCTACCTTTTCATGTACATTCAGTTCAACTGACGAGTTTCTTTATATTGAACGAGTATACATTGCAAATTTTGCATCATTGTGATCCTGTGTTTTCGATGAATCATTCGGTTTTACTGCTTCTTTTTTTCTCTAACTGATCTGGTTTCGAATCCGGATTTCAATACCTGTCAATTTTTCATGTTTTCTTCTTTACCTATGATATTAATCGGAGTTGCAGTATATTTGGGTACTTTCACATTGTATGCGCTACAGTCGGCTGGCATCGAGCCACGAAGAAGCCGACGAGTATTCCCGACTTCTCCCAATGCCTGATTCTGAGGTGACGACGTCTTCTGAAAATCCAAGATTAGCAATGGCTCAATTTCAGATAGGAATCGAGGGATCGGACGACGTCTATCTCCTGCCCTCCGTCTCATCCACCTCTTCGTCCACATTCAGCATGACACGGTGAGTTGGGAAAAGGGGACATTCAACAAGTGACGAAAAAAAAAAGAAATTTGGGAAATTATTGAATCATTTCGCATATATGAAACATTACAATGTCAAACCCGCGCATACCGAAACTCGAAGTTCGAGAAGTCCGTCCTTCACATTCCGAAAGAACACTTTCGCTACTCATGTTAGTCGAATTCAAACGCAGAGACACCTCTCAAAGCAACGAGTCATATTTTCAATGCGATCAAATGAAATTCATAACAATATCCGGCTTATTCAATGGCTGCTCGTTTAAGCGCATAGTTCAATGTGTGCACTGGAACAGCAGATGCGGCTCGCACAAAAACCTCTCTCCTTAGTGAAGTAATAAAAATGCATATGGACGAGAGAGAGAGAGTATTTCAAGAGCGCAAACGCTCGTCCGCCCCTACGCCCTCGTGCTCTCCTTGTTTTCTCCGTTGCTCTCCTTGACAACCGCACTAATGAGGCGACGGGCTGACTATGACGAGCGTAGTGTCCAGTTGTTTTGCCCGTACGACGCAGTCTTTTCATCGTATACCTATTTGATTATTCCGAATGTGAGGCAGATTTCCATAAAATATACCGGTGCCGTCGCCCTCTCGTCCAACAGTTGATTCGCCTCCTCGTCTCTCGGTCTCTTGTCCTACTCCTGTTGCCGCCACGCCGACAGTTGTAACAGTTAATTTGCGATCGCTGATCGACCGATGCATACGCAGACGAATAAGAAGACACACAGTCCGTCCCACCCCGAAAAACTGTTGTTCTCATCCCCATTTCAACATTGACGCTTTCTCTGTTTTTCACTCTGTGTCCATTCCATTTTTTGTGTTGTGTTGGTTGTATTGCCGTGTTTGCATTTTTTGATGGCATGGGAAAAAGATAGAGGTCGTGTGTCAAAGGCTGTTCCTTTCTCTCCGTATATCAGTCCATTCCACCCCTTCACCTTTTTCCTTCCGTTTCTACCGCTCGTCTCATGATTTCATCTGCTCCGAAAACTTCTGAATTCTCACGATAGCAATCTTACTAGTTACATTCTGAGAATTTTTAGTCAGACGTAGGTAAGCTCGTGGAGAAAGCTGTATTTTCCGGAAATACACCAACATCAAGTCATTTTCACCTCCGTGTGGAGTGTTTTTTCTTCCTCCTGTCCAGCTTCTCTATGATTTTGAATTCGATTTACGCATAGTCTTGTGAAATTATGGCGTTGAGTAAATGCGCAGTTTGAGAAGAAGGAAAGCGTTGCTTTCCGATCGGTTTCCACCTGTCACTCTCTCCAGTCGGCCCATCTGCCGCACCACTTCTTCTCGCTCGTCGATCCCTTCACAATTTTGTCCCGTTTCCACTTGCGGTGCAATCGAAAGAGCGCGCAAATACGCACGTTTGAGGCAGTGGGGAGTGAGTGAGAATCGTTCGGATATTTGTTCAATTGGTCGCCCATCCATCAACACCCGCACACGAACCGACCACCATCACTGTGATTTGCTCCGAAGCTCTTCTAGAAGAATGACCTTGTTCTATGTATCGGAAACTTAACTTTCTTCCTCTTTTTTTTCAAAGACAAGTATTCACTAGTCAGTGTGAAAATAGAACATGGTAATCGAAAAAAACAAAACAGTGCTTTCTTCTCATTCCTGGAATGTTTTGAAATGAGAGTTCCGTCTGATTCTATTCTTCGGAACATGAATCACCTGAATCGTTAAAAGACGAATTCCTTCTTTCTCTCATTGATTGCGTTTCGCACACCCAAGTTTTTGCTTTCTTTTCGTTTCGAATCACGGTATCATTTGTGAGTGAGCGCCGAGTTGTTGATTCGATCAGGCGCACTTTTGAGTTTTCTGTTTGTTTTCAAACCGTCTACCGGCCATTCGATTGACCGACACCGCCGATCGAAACCCGCCGGATTATAGACAGTCACACCGTCGCGCCGTCGGCATACCCTGAATCGATTCGAAGCCGCCGTCGGCGTAGCGTACTTCCTCCACGCAAATCAGATTATCGTCGTTCTCAGCGTGGAATAGGCGTCATCGCTCCTTTCCGGTCTCAAGACGGTATTCTAATATTTATGCGATCCGTGTCTACGCACGGTGAATCAGCACACCGCCCGATTCGGTTCTGTTTACTCTATTCTTGCTTACTTCGCACAGTTCCGTTTCTTTTTCATGGATTTCGAAAATTCGTCCGTCTTTCGAACTTTCTCCCAATTCTTCCTGAATTTATCCTTTCCAGCGATTGAAAATTGAAGTGCCGTTGAAAGAAAGAAGCTGTTGCGTTAATGGTTGACTGATATGGGAAAAAAGAAGAACGACGAATCCTCGTCTTCTTCTCAGAAGCCGTCCACTTCTGCTGACGAATATAGCGTTTCATTTGTGAAATCAGAAGAAGATGACGTGGCAGCGACCATCAGAGACAAAACGGCGTCTCTGAAATCGAATGCCACTCACTTCTCGGCGGCTTCCGCTGCGAAAGGAGGATTGCTGTGAGTTTGGTTGAAAAAACACATGGAAAAGCAAAAACAATAAATGTGGGAAAATAGCTGTGTTGGCGAAATGTGAAACGATTCCGCACCAGTCAATATGATCGGTTTCGACCGTCATACTAACACTGTAATAATCAATGAAATACTGAAATTAAAAACGAAATCTCGGTTCAGTAGGTCCTCTCGAACCATCTTCTTGCTCCGTATAAAATCTGTTCAAGACTTTTCAGATGCTGTCGTTCGTTGTTTTCAAGACGACGAGTGCTGCATTCGCGGACAGTTCGAGTCGGATACGGACCGGTTGGACACGATGCGAACGTCAGCTTTGCTCCGAATACCGTGTGCAATCAGAAGTACAATATGTTCAGCTTTGTGCCGATTGTAAGTAATTCTGTTTCAGCCTTAATGACTCATTCATTTCATTCCAGGTGCTGTTCCAACAATTCAAATTCTTTTTGAATCTCTACTTCCTCCTGATGGCTTGCTCGCAGTTCATACCGGCAATACAAATCGGAGCTCCGATCACATACTGGGGACCGCTCGGATTCGTTTTAACGATAACGTTAATTCGAGAGGCTTTCGATGATTTCGTGAGATACCTTCGTGATCGAGAGATGAATTCGGAAAAATACGAGAAACTGACAAGAGACGGAACGAGAGTCGAAGTGCGCAGTGCGGATATCGAAGTTGGAGACGTCATCATAATGCACAAAGACAGAAGAGTACCCGCCGATGTGGTCTTGCTCAGAACCACTGACAAATCGGGAGCTTGCTTCATTCGAACAGACCAACTCGACGGAGAAACTGATTGGAAACTGAGAATCCCCATACCATTCACCCAACACCTACCCAATGAAGCTGAAATAATGGAACTTAACTGCGAGATTTACGCCGAGAAACCTCAAAAAGATATCCATGCATTTGTAGGAACTCTCAAGGTAGTCTATAAGAACATTCACTCATCTCCAAGTGTCCGCTTTCAGATGACTGTCGATGACACTGTCCAAGATGGGTCTTTGAACGTGGAGAATGTTTTGTGGGCCAACACAGTCGTAGCTTCTGGTACAGCTGTCGGAATCGTCGTGTACACCGGTCGCGAAACGAGAAGTGTGATGAACACTACGCTGCCAGAAAGCAAAGTCGGTCTTCTCGATCTGGAAGTCAACAACCTCACCAAACTTCTGTTCGTTTTTGTTCTCGTTCTTGCTGCCGTCATGGTCGTTATGAAAGGTAACCGTCTTTTCAACCTATGAAAGCTACCGTAAATTTTCAGGTCTCGATAGTCTCTGGTATCGCTACTTGATGCGTTTCATCCTCCTGTTCTCTTATATCATCCCAATTTCCCTTCGTGTCAATCTCGATATGGCTAAACTCTTCTACGCGTGGCAAATCGGACGTGACAAGCATATCCCGGAAACTGTTATCCGTTCATCGACGATTCCGGAGGAACTCGGTCGAATCTCGTTCTTGCTCTCAGACAAAACGGGAACATTGACAAAGAACGAAATGCACTTCAAGAAGATTCATCTCGGCACTGTGGCATTCAGTAGCGACGCTTTCGAAGAGGTTGGACAGCACGTGAAGAGTGCATACGCTGGAAGGCTCGCAAAGTAATCACCTGCTTTTTCACTTCAGCAGATCGTCTCATTACTTCCTTTCAGACATTCATTCTCCGCAAAACTGCAGAACGCCGTCGAAGCGATTGCTCTCTGTCACAATGTAACACCGATTTTCGAAAACGGAGAAACGTCTTATCAAGCGGCAAGTCCTGACGAGGTTAGTTCTGCGGTGCCATAGGGCGGCTAGTGTAACTTATCACACACACACACGCTGGTGTCTAATTCTGGCGCCAGTTTGCTCTCACTCGATACTGATTGCGCACTCGCTTGTCGGCGAGCTTTGTTAAAACAAACAACATTAGAACGGAGAGCCACGGCCAAAATGTTACTATGTGCCGACAAAAGAACACGTTTTCGTTTGCAGGTTGCTCTTGTGAAATGGACGGAGACGGTCGGAGTGCGTCTGGCAAGTCGCGATTTGCATGCCATGTCGCTCAGTGTGATGCTGCCGAACGGGCAAACTCTAGTGAAGCAGTTCCAAATCCTACACGTTTTCCCGTTCACCAGCGAGACGAAAAGAATGGGAATCATTGTAAAAGATGAAACGACTGACGAAGTGACCCTTCTGATGAAAGGAGCCGACACAGTTATGAGTGGAATGGTACAATACAATGATTGGTTGGACGAGGAATGCAGCAACATGGCTCGCGAGGGACTTCGCACACTCGTCGTCGCTCGCAAACCACTTTCGCCAGCCGAACTTGACGCCTTCGACAGAGCATATCACGCGGCGAAAATGTCTATTTCCGATCGATCCCAGAACATGGCTTGCGTTGTGAACCGAATGCTCGAAAGAGATCTGCAGCTTTTGTGTCTGACAGGTGTCGAAGATCGGCTGCAAGATCAAGTTACCACATCGCTCGAGTTGCTGAGAAATGCCGGAATCAAAATTTGGATGCTCACGGGAGACAAACTTGAAACTGCCATCTGCATTGCAAAGTCCAGTGGGCTTTTCTCGAGATCGGATAACATTCACGTGTTTGGCAACGTACACAATCGGACAGACGCTCACAATGAACTGAACAACTTGAGAAGGAAGACCGATGTGGCTCTTGTCATGCCTGGCTCTGCACTCAACGTGTGTCTTCAATACTACGAAGCCGAAGTTGCTGAGCTCGTTTGCGCTTGCACTGCAGTCGTGTGCTGTCGCTGCTCCCCGGAACAAAAGGCTCAAATCGTCCAGTTGCTCAGAAAAGTATTCCATTTATTTTTTCACAGAAATCATTTTTTGCTTTTCAGTACCGTGCACCGCTGAGAGTTGCTGCAATTGGCGACGGAGGAAATGACGTGTCTATGATTCAAGCAGCCCACGCCGGAATCGGAATTGACGCGAACGAAGGAAAGCAAGCCTCTCTCGCTGCTGATTTCTCGATCACCCAATTCTCGCATGTCTGTCGTCTTTTGCTGGTTCATGGAAGATTCTGCTACAAACGGTCGTGTGCGCTATCGCAATTCGTCATGCATCGGTTCGTATTTCAGAAAGAATTAGTCCTCAAACGTTAATTTTCTAGCGGTCTCATCATCTCCACAATGCAAGCGATCTTCTCGTGTGTCTTCTACTTCGCATCCGTTTCTCTTTATCAGGGTGTCCTCATGGTCGCCTACTCCACCTGCTACACCATGCTTCCCGTCTTCTCTCTTGTCGTTGATCGTGACGTCACGGCTACCAACGCTCTCACCTATCCCGAATTGTACAAAGAACTCGGAAAGGGCAGGTCGCTCTCCTACAAAACGTTCTGCATCTGGGTGCTCATCTCGCTGTATCAAGGTAAGATAACAATTGTCAATAGTATTTCTATTTTAACATTTTCCAGGCGCAGTAATCATGTATGGTGCTCTTCTCGTGTTCGACGCTGATTTCATCCACGTTGTCTCGATCTCGTTCTCTGCCCTCATTGTCACCGAACTCATCATGGTAGCGATGACAGTGCACACGTGGCACTGGGCGATGCTGCTAGCTCAGGTACTCACCTATGGCAACGATACAAATTCGTAAATGTCCCATTTGCAGGCTCTTTCGTTGGGACTCTATATGATCTCTCTAATCATGTTCGATCAGTACTTCGATCGCCAGTTCGTGCTCTCGTGGGTGTTCATCTCCAAAACGACAGCCATCACAGCAGTCTCATGCCTTCCACTCTACATCATCAAGGCTCTCCGACGAAAGTTCTCCCCGCCGAGCTACGCGAAAGTCAACTGAACATTGGTCCGCCCCCCTAGTCGCCTCATTTCCTTGAAAGCTTTACTAGCTCCCTGCTTTGCAATTTACGCACTTTTGCCTCTCCCCTCCCATTTTTACCCGGTATTCGATCAATTTTCAACTTTCGATTCATAATTCTACGGCTGGCTACCCTCCCTGCTTCCACTCCCTTCTTCCGTTCTTCGGTACATTCTGTGTGATAGAATAAGTAGACCGATTCACCTGGCAACATATCAAACAACCGTTGCTGAAAAAAGACGAAATCAAATTGATTCCGAATACAGTTTCCCATCCAAACTCTAATGCGAGTAGCCATCATCCCATCCCCCTCATACATTTCCTTTCTTACCCTCGTTCTATTTATTTGTATGTTTTGTCGATTTGCACACCTGAGAATGAATGAATTTTTAATGTTTCTCTCCGAATCGTTGCCAAACGCATTTAACTTGTCGCCATGCAATATCATTACTTTACCCCGCATCTCTTTGATTTCTATCTTTCCGTTTCAGAAAATGGGTTACCTCCTGACGGCCGCCTGTTACATCGTCTCGTTCTCGCCCTCCTTCGCCCTATTCTATTCGTTCATCGCCCATGATCCCGTCCGGATAATTCTCTTTTTCCTAGGGTTCGTCAGTTCTCTCCCAGTTCCATTGTACACTTCCACAGCGTTTCAGCTCGTTCTTCTGGCTCGTCTCCCTTCTTTTCTCTTCGCTTGCATGGTTCGGTTTGTCCACATTTGTCTCGGACGCATTCCTCGTTTCCTTGACCGTGTGCATCGTTGCCCAAGAGTTCTCCCGCGTTGCTTACTTCATGCTGCTCAAAAAGGCACAAAAGTGAGTATTATTTTTGCAGTAGTTCTCGGTTTAAGCTGAAATTCAGAGGTCTGAACAAAATCACACGACAGGGACAAATCTCCGTGGCTCCCGGAGTCAGCGATCTTCACAATGCACGCCACATGCTCGCCCTTGTCTGTGGACTCGGAATGGGTGTCATCGCAGCTCTTTTCTACACCATGAACGCGTTCGCAGCCTTCGCGGGACCTGGAACTCTCGGACTCCCCGAGGCGCTGAAGAGGGGATCCATTGATCCCAATCGTGCCGGAAAGTATCTTCCGCTCTACTACACCCTCTCGGCAATTCTACTATCTCTGTTCCACGTCACTTGGACCATCATGGTTTGGGACACGTGTCACAAGATCCGTCGTATCCCATCTGCATTCGTTCCGGGAGCAGCAGCAGTTGTATCTCATCTTCTCGTTGCATTCCTGGTAAGATTCTCCACAGAATACGAAAAATAATCAAGTATTTATCTCCAGAGCACCCTCAACTCTCGTGGATTCTCTGTGCCCGTCTTCTCCGTCCAGTTCCTGATCCTCCTCATCTGTATCGCTTACTGTAATGTTATCATGGGCGGTACCATCTCTTCGTTTGTGCACGCAATTGGTCAATCTCTACTCGACGCCGCCACTCTGAAACAACTCCGCGCCATGATCGAAGAGCGAAAACAACGAACACAAAGACAATCGGTCCCAGAGGAACCACTGACTGAACGCGTTGCTTCCAATACGATAGCCACCTAAATTATTTTATCAATTTTCAAATTTCTTACTTCCTGTCCCATATCATAAGTCAATCTTATCTCGATCTCCTTTTCGAAATCTCTCACACTTTCCTGTTGCCAAAATAAATTATCACCATTTATGCGTTTTGAATATCATCAGGAAAACCCACGTTGATAAGTGAAACAGGAAAGGTATTTGTTAGATCAAATGTTGATTATGCTACGGCGGCGGATCCCAATCGGACCCGACTTTGGACTTCTTCGAAATCAGCAATCAGGTCGGGAAGCCGAGTGTCGTCGTTGTCATAGTTCCAGATGATGTTAAGGATGTCTTTGATGTTCTCGAGGTGTGACAACTCGGTTATTCCCATCATCTGTAATAAAGAACGGATCTGAGGAAATGAACAGATTTACTATACTTTAGTGACGTCTCTCGCCAGAATATCCTGACACTCAGTGTACTCATCCAACGAGACGGCTTTCTGTACTCTTTCGTAGTACAATGTGATTGCCACGTCAACGTATGCGGCCCACTTTTGTTTGAAGTTGGCTATTTCCGAGTCCAGTGCATGCATCAGATGCTTCTTTGTAGCCACGTCCCCAAGTGACCGACTGGGCATTTGTCCACGAATTGAGTCTCGACTGGAAAGATACATAGAAGACGGTAGAGTGGTTGGAACGTACTAGTTGGCAACTGTCCAACTGGCAACATGTAGTTGCAGCCAAATACGGAAAATAGGAATGAGAGTGAAGACTGCTGCCGTTGAAATGATTGGCTCAATGTCGATTGGACACTCCATTGTCACAGAAATGCACTCGAAAAGCGTCGGAGTAACCTGGAAAATATCACTTCTTAGTTAAAACGAGATAGTTTCAGATACCGTATCACGATGTCTGTCAATTGGCGCACCGGGTCTCGTTCTTTGTCCGAGCATCTCAAAGACATTCTGGCGGTCGATGATGAAGCTGAAGTTCTTCCAGAACGGATGATGCTTTTCGGCGGCTGCGCCCAGCACATCGTTTGTCAGTTTCTTCATTCGTATATTACCGACTTCCTGAGTATTTAGACTTTTCGTTAGATAATGTGATGCAAAAGTACGTCAATTGGCTTCTGGAGGATGTGAGCCTTCAAGCCGTGGAGCATGACTTCATGAGCACACGATCCCTTTATCAACAACTCGTGGATGTCTCTTATCGCTTGATCGACGTTGGTGGCAGAGGTTATCTCTCGCAACAGACACGCGGATTCCTTTCTTGAAAATTGGACCAACTGGAATGGTTCTATTCCACGTTGTCCTTTCATTTCACTGACTTACCATGCGCACAGTCGTTGCCACGTCGAGATTGCTCCAATCGACATTTCGAACGTCTTCCATCACACTCTCCACTGATTCTTTTCCTCCGTTCTTCGCTACTCGTCTCTTCGCGGTTTCTGATTTCGATGCCTCTCCGAATTCGGCACATCTAACCAGAATATCGAGATACTTGGTGAAAAACTTGGGACACAGCGCTTCGACTATAACGTATCGTGCAGATTTGGTTTGCTTCCCGTGCATTGTCATCAGCTTTTTACTCGAGTTGTCTGTCATTTCTTTTGTTGACCAAATCACAAACTGAAATGTTTTCCATAGGAAACACGATCGAAGTATGCCCTCTCTTACCTCATAATCAAGATGATCCGCTTCGAACTTACAAACAAGTCGTCCGATGCACCGAGCAAACACTTTCCATCCGGCCTGGAAGACGTCGTCGAGGTCTTGGACCACGCTCCCAGCGAACACGTGTCTGCGTTTCGAATCGAGAAGAGTGAGCACTTGTCCTCCAATCAATTGCTCCAAATAGATTGTTTTGACAATATCGCTGTAGAAACTGAGCGATTCGTGAATCGTGTGAACTTCACGGAAAAGGTTATTCATCTGCTGAGTCGCATCCGAAAGTCCGTCGAGTTTGGTGCAGATGTTGCTAACGTATCCATTCACCTTCTTCTCGATCGTCGACGCAACTGCTCCGCCAATTGGAGAAAAAGTGACAGCGTCATGGGTGATAGCTGAACGGAAGAAGGAATGTGAGAACTACATCAGAAAACAAACCATAACAGCATATTTTGATTGTGGCAATCGTCACGAGAATGTCGTGGAAACGCTCGAGTTCGGATCTGATGTAGGGATCGAACGACCTGTTGACAGCGATAGAGGAGGGAAGAGCGTAGTCGTCGTATTCATCGATTCGAATGTTTTCGGTTTGATTTCCCTGGAAAGTGAACATTAATAGAAGCATTATACAGACGAAGCATGCCAAGAGAAACAGCTTCAACTCGCTGAACACCATTTCTTCTTGCTCCTCGGGCAGCACATTGTGTAGTTGACTGGAGAGCGTTGGGATGCTCATGTACCACGGCGACGGCTCATCGCAGAGTCGAACACCTTGCCATTTGTTCACTGAACTTCGAGATGGGAAATGAAAGAGTTCCTGTAGTCACTTACGCAATTGTTTTCTCGTCTCTCTCCATGGCTCAGTGTGCGCAACTCTCATGGCCTGAAATGCACATTTTTACTCATAAAACAATGAATCTTGTGAACGAAAAAATCAACGGAAAGAAGCGGAAAAATGACTAGAAGAGAAACAATAGGGCAGCTACGAAGGAGGCGTGAACGGAGTGGTGGTCTCAACGACGAGGCCATCTTTCACTTCCACTTTCGACCCGTCATTTCCAGAAAACACAAATCGAGGACTCTTCCCGTAAATCCACTTCCACGCCTTCAGTTCTTCGACAATTTTTGATATTCCTTCATCTCTTTTCACTTTTTCTGACACATCCACTTCTTCAACCTGATGTTCTTCGAATAGATTTCTGAAACGTGCTGAATGAATTGGCAAGAATTGGAACATCAACTTACTTGTATGCTTCCACGATAACTTCACTCGCAGCTCTGACACTTGCTGTCCGATCATCCTGACCGATAAATCCAACGGCTGGTGCTCGAACGCTTCGAGTTGCATTTGAATCGATGCGCTCTCTCCACGGAGATCTTAGCGAGTTGGAGAGAATGGAAAGATCGGCGTCGACGAGCAGCGTGAGATGATGATACGCTTGGCCACTGGAAAATAATTATATTCGTTTTTTGAAAACGAGAATGTTTAGAAGCGAATAAGCTGGATCCGAACGTAGAGTTCTTCAGCTACATTTAGACCGGAATATATTTACTCACTGTGCAATTCTCGCCGCAGTTCCGGAGCACTTTCGACTTCCCGGCTGTAATTCCATGTCGTCTCGCTTGTTCGGAACGATGTTCACTGAGAAACGGCTATTTAGCGAATCAGAGATGAACTGAGGTGGAAAAAGTATGGTTACGGAGAGTCTCGACACTAGTAACCTTCAGGTTTTTCGGGCGACAGTGCTGTGCGTGTGTCGTCAGAAGAGAGATGTTCAGATTTCCCATGTCGTGGTAAACAGTTCCTCCCCCGCTATGCCTCCGGACGAGCTCAATACCGTGTTCTTTCGTGTAGGGAATGTTCACTTCAATCCATGGATTCTGATGTCTTCCAATGACTACAGCTGGTCGATTACTCCACATCAGGAGAACTTCTCCGTTTTTGGCCACATTGTGAGTCTGAAGATATCGCTTTGCAACGGCCGAAAGATGGGCAACTCACTCGAAAAATGTGCTCCTCGAACGCCAGATTCTCAAAGATGCAGTTAGAAGTGGACTTCAGAACTTTAGCAAACTTTCCCCGCGTGATGGAACACATAGCATAGTTTTACTTCAATTTGGATACAAAATTAATGACAAAATGTTAAAATTTTTCCAATAGATGTGGGTTTTAAATGTGAAAACTCAGAAGGTTGGAAATCTAAATAAAACAGGCGACGAGATACAACTAAAAACTGAGAGACGCAGACTTTCTGTATCTAATGCAAGCGCGCTCCATTGAGTTTATCGGCGCGAAAGTTTAAACAACGAATATTTTCTGAGAAATTTTCAATTTTTCATAGATTTGTTCTTCGCGCTTTTCATTCATTTCGATTTTTTAGATAAAATATGGAGAAACGCAAAGAAGCAATGATGAAGCGACTCGCGAATCGGCATGGTGAGATATTAAAAAAAATATTTGTTTTTTAAAAATAAAGCAGAAGATTTCAGAACAGAGGCTACTGAAAACAGTCGACCAGGCTCCAACAAAGAAGATTGATCTCCGTGCCACCGAGAAAGCATTCCTCGAGTCAAGTCCGTCTGCCGTAGACATGAAAACGCCAATCAATCCAGCGGCCAAAGTAAGCGATATTTCTTCGAAAAGTTAAATAGCGTGTCTAATTTCAGACAGCAGTAATGGAAACGATGTCACCGATCCTTTCATTTGACGAGAAAGCGAATAAACAAATGGTGGCGATAGCCACGTGGTGCAACACGATGCTCGGATTGGACGATTCCGAAGAGATGGACCTCGGCGCGACGAAAGCGGAAGCCTGCAAGAGAATTCAGAAGATGTTGGTGAAGAAAAGCGATGGAGAGGCAGATGACGTGCAGCAACAGGCGAGACGCAGATATCACAGAATATTCGAGAAAAATGATTCGGAGGAGATAAAAGGAAAATGTCGTGAGCTCCTGAGAGACTCGGGAATCGATGAGAGCGCCAATGAGATGCTCTCCAAAAACTTTGTACTCGTCCGCAATGAACTTGCAATCTACTCGGATCTTGGTTTGTTATCAAAAAGCGACAAAATGTATAAAATGTACGTTTTCAGCCCTTCAAACGTCCCTCCTCCGCATCTTCCTCTCTTTCCATCCGTTATGGCTCAAAGCGGCTCTCGAGGCGATCTTCGACACGAAAATCGAAGCGCAACCCAAGTTCATGGTGGGAGCGATCTCTCGGTTTTTCGTTGAGCATGTTTTCACGAATCAAAGCATGCTTAAAAACAAAAAGTTTGCCCAAGGATCTGGAAAGTGAGTTGGACAAGAAAAACAAGTGCAAATGATATCTTCAGGCCCATCATTACTCCTGTTGGCAAAGAAGCCCTTCATCGCCATTTCCTGCTTATCACCATGAAACTGATGTTCCTCATCGAGACTGCACATTTGAGAAATGTCATTCCCAATCTGACAAGAATCTTCACAAAATCGTCGTGTTTCAAAAGTCTCGACGATCTATTCAGCGAGCTGACGAAGGAATTGCTCTCCGGAAGCTCCGCGTCTCTGAAACGAGCATTCACGAAGATTGGTTTCACGCCCAGCTACAAACAGTCGTTCATTGAGAACTACGACTATCAAACAAAAGGATTCGATAGCTTTTCTGATGGACTCATCCTCGCGTAAGAATTCAGTGCGTCTTGAATTGCCTCAAATCTGTGATTTTGCAGGAAGTTGGTCGAGACCGTTGGTGAGATGCCCCACGGACAGCTGCTCTCAAAATTGCGAGACCCTGCCGGTGACCGAATCCGGAAAGTGAATAACGTGAAGACTGTTCTGACCGAGATGTCTTCAATGGGAATTTCAACTGAAGACGTTACTCCGGCAAACATTGTCGCTGGCAAGAAGGAGGCAGTTCTCGCAATCCTTTGGAACATCATCGGAGTTCGAGTGGCGAAGGAAAAACGAATTCGCATTTCCCGTGCTCCTTCAACCGAAGCCGAGAAAAGCAAAAAGAGAAGATCTGCAGTGCACGATGACATGTCCTCGGAAGTGCTGAAAATTTGCAAGGCTTACGCACGAGAGCTGAATCTCGAAGTGCTCGATCTGGATGGTCTAGCAGACGGCCTATTGCTGAGCAGGGCGTGGAGCTCCTATGTTCCCAACGGTACACCGATAGAGACATTCGAAGGCCAGACCCTCTGGGATAAGGTTGTGATGATGGCTGACGTGGAATTGCACATCACTCGAGGAATGGACCAGAACATGGCGTTGTTCGTGAAGACGTTCTTCGAAAGAATGCAAATGGTTCGGACGTACAATGAGAACGCGGAACGCGAGCGTCCATCTATCGCCATTTCAGAAAGAAGTAATTCGCCGTTTTCTGCGGACAATGCGACATTCAACGTCCCAAGCACGTCGAACATCACACTTTCTGAACGGCCGTCTCTGTCTCAATTCTCAGAGAGGCAGTCCATTGATACCACCTTCGATAACGCAACGTTCACACTCTCGCGGGATTCAGTCGACAGTAACAGCTCCATGTTTAAAATGCCGAAGACGCCATCAAGAGTCACATTCGTGAAGAGTTCAATGGTTAACATGATTGGAGAGGTGATTGAAGAAGAAGAGAACGAGTCCGAAGACACGATTGTTCCAAGTACTGTCAAGAAAAGGTCGTTGCGGGAGGAAAGCGTCTTTGAAAGTTCGTCGATTTCTAACAATAGCATTCCGGAGGAAACCGCGGAAGACGTTGAGTCAACACAGAACGAAGACTCACAAAAAGAGCATCCGAATGAGGATCAAATGACTGTGCTGGAGAAATCGTTGATAGTACCAGAAGAAGATGAAAACGATAAAGAAGAAGAAGAAGCAGGACAAGAAGAAGAAGGAGAAAACCAAGAACTCGAAGATACACATGAAGAGACTAACCGATCCGCAGAAGAGCAAAATACTGATTCGCAAATCATTCTGACAGAGAACATCGAAGCGGTCGGCGAAAATACCGATCTTCCGGAAGTGGATGAAGAGAAAATCCTCCCTGTCGATTCGGAGATACCAACAGTTGATTCGAAAGTGGAGATCGACCAAGACTCGACGAATGGAGTGGAGGCACACAAGGAAATCGACATTGAATCAGAAGAGAAAGAGAACATCTACCAAGGCAGAAAACCGAATGAACCGCAAGTAGAAGGATTTCTCACCGAGGAGCAGAGAAAGGTGGAAGACGTTCTGAATTCATTCATCAAGGGTCAGAAGCAGTTTGTCGAGCGGAACCATCTGGACGTCGAGATGAAGAACGAGAATGCGTCGACTCCAGAATTGAGAAAGATTTTGAGAGAGACGTACAGAATGAAGAAGAGACAGCAGGAACTTGTAAGTTATCCTTGGAAGAGCAGGATTTACATTGATTAATTGAGGCATTTCAGGCGAACAAACTCGGCAAGATTGAAAGACAAGTGCTCGCGGAAAGACGAGAAGAGGCGTTCATCGAGTCGACCGCTGTGTCTGACGTCGACGAGCGTTCCGATGCTGGACACGATGAAGAAGTCGCGTGCGAAGAGAAACTCTTTGAGGCAGAGTCCTCGGCTTTCGCCTCCAAACCCGCTGAAACGGAAACACCAATCGAACCGGCCGTTGCACCGCGCGAGTCTGTAGAGAACGCAGCCGCTTCTGTCATTCAGAAACTTGTCCGTGGATTCCTGGCGAGACGAAGGCTGCGAGCCGAGATTGAAGTGATGAAGGAGCGAGTGATAGTGTACAACAAAGTGTTGGCCGACGAAGATCAGATGTTCACGAGAGACACCTCCGGAGACACATCCGTTACGACCTCATCCGCTGAAACTAAGTAAGTCGGAATCATGTCTTTCGCACTTCTGTGAGCGCCCAATTGCAGACTGCGAAACTACTCTTTGTACGGACTCACCGACGCCAACCTCCACATTGTTAATCTAGCCGCCACGATCATTGGTATTCAATACAATCACAAATCACTCACAATTAGAATTCATTTCAGACCGGCTAACCGATTTGGTTCCAAGCTTGATCGAGAAGTTTGTTGTCGATTTAAACGGTGTCAAACTGATTTACGACATTCTCGAAGTGGCCGATCGTGGCTACTCGTACATGAGCATCCTTCATCCACTGCTCAACGTTCTGCGGAAATCATTCGTTAAAGTGCCTGAAGAGAAAACGAACGACACGATTCTCCCGCTGCTGCCCAAACTCTCCCCACGTCTCCTCCAGCTCATGCTCGCCCACTGCACCAACAAGGACTTTTTCATGGCGCTCGCCACTACACTTACTTCAATTGGAAGACGTTTCCCGAACAAGAAGACCTCGCGAATGGAGAATTCCGCATACTTTGTCAACAGAGCAATGACGTGAGTTAACACATGTATCTCTTCTATTACCCGGGAACTTGAATTTTCAGAAAACTAGCAGACGCCGATTGCAAAAGGACTCTAGTGACGCTCCGAACGGTTTGCGATGCTCTTCTCTGAGTCGCTCCACCCGCCACCGCCTCCCTGTCGAATAGATATCCGCGATTCACTTATTCTGCGAGAGTGTAAAATATTGAAAATTGTGTTTGTTTAAGTCATATCGGAAGAAAAATATACATGGTTTACTACTTGTTCTTGTTCAATGAACTATTCGGATCTTTTTCCAGAATAAAAGGTATTGTGCACGTACTCTGCGCCGCGCCACGATTTTCAGCTTTTTTCCGCCAGCCACTGCTTTTTTTCTCATTTTGTTTGACAATCGGATTACTCGAGAGCAATTTCAATCGTCGTGCTCATCTTGATTTGTTTGAGGTTTAGATATTTGAGGGCAACCGAGTGGAAAGTAATCGGTAGTCGGCAACTTCGTCTTCTTTCCGACGACGCCGGAGCTCACCAGACAGGGGAATGTGCTTTTTGTTTTGAAGCGAGAGATGAGGTCAGATGGACTCGTCCGCATTCCTGAGTTTTGCACTTGTTGCGTAGTTTCGACTGCTCAGCCGCTACGCAAACAGGCCCCATTTACTCTCCGTTCGTCTCGGGGAGGACCCCGCAGTTTGCAAGTATTTTCAAGAATCTCGCTGTGCTCTTCCACGTCACCATCGCCCCCGCCCCCTTCTTCAAACTGTCTTCTCTTCAATTGTTCATCATCAAAAGTGCTCTTTACAGAGACACTTGGGCCTCTTCAATGTCGGACAACGTTAGTGCGAAGGAGCTGTCGGATGCGTTCAAGTATCTGCTCTCTTATCAACTCGATTCGTGAGTCTCTCTTCCCGTTGTCTTTAGATGTGACCCGACGCGATTCCAACTGGTTCCTCCAATTTCCCCCCTATCATTCGATTTCTGAATCATGAGAGATACGCGTCGGAATGATAATTGACAGCCCCCTGAAATGAGATTATCCGGAAAACGGGACGATTTCGGGAATATCTGAAAGTCTGTTTCATCTTTTTCACGATCTCAAGTAACCTGCGTCCTCGAGTTTATCGTGTGTTAAACACTAAAATACAGTCAATGCACCCTGTGAAACGGCCGCTTGATGATGATAAGAGACCACTGAAAAAGGGGTTCGTTTGACAAAAAGCCCTCAATTTCTTTTACAATTTCTTGAGAAAATGTTAGTGTTTGGGTTTTTGTGACAAATTGAGAAACCACTTCACAAGGTTTCTTAAGCAGCACTTGCACTAATATTTCCTCATAAAAAGAAGAGGAATTGAGCCGTTTTTTGGCTAAATAACCACTATTTAGAGGTGTTTTTCACAGACTTCTCGGTACAATGACTGCTGAAGCGACATATCCGGATAACCTCAATTTTAGAGGGGGTCTTATCATTATGAAGCGCACTGTGGTCCCAACTGGAATGCCATCTCTCTCCCGCTTTCTAAACTCTTCCGAACCCCTTGCAAAGCCCCCCGGTAATCCCGCCACCGCTTCAAAATGACTACAAGCGGCATAAGCGACAACTTTGAGCCCTTCTCCGCCCGCAAAGTCATCTATTCTTCCAAACGGACGTCGTCCACCTCTTTTTTTGTTCTTCGTTCAAAACCGCCGAGGATCTTCCCTTTTGCCCTCCACTAGATCAGCGGATATCTAATTTCGGGAAGTGTGTCAACCTGTTCTGCGTCTCTCTCAAACGCCTACTCTCTCGCTCATTATGCGGGTTCTCATGATCACTCGGGGGGAGGGGGAGATCTTCATAATCCGAGAAGAAGTGCTACATGGCAACACAATCGATACAATCGGCCACACCCAAGACGATCGGCGCGAAGAAATAGAGAGAGAGAAAACAATTGGGTGTCGACGGCTGTTTTCGAACCGTTTCGCATGCCACGTCATCTCCCTCCCACTCTATCACTCATTCCCCCACCGCCATCCGTTCAATTTCCTCCTCTTCTTCCAGAATCGCCGTCGACGGAGTGATGCCATCGGCACATGGAGCACTCCACAAACTGCTCTGCTCGTGCTACTCGAAAGACACCGAAGTCGTCGACATTTACAACATGCCAACAGACGACACCCAGGTTAGCCAACTTCCGCGACACTTTTAATAGAGTTTCCCGAAGGATGACCACTATGTGAAAACGTCGCCGGTCGCCACCAACAAAACTCTCGAAATTCAACCTCCGCCGGCGCCGAAACAAACGAAAAAGGAGTCTCCGATCATTGTGGAAGTGTACGATGACACTCCCAATTCCAAGGTATCTCGTTCAGTTTTCGTTCAAAGTACGCGCCGTTCGGTTCCTCGTTTGCAACAACTTCTTTCTTCTTCTTCTTCTGCAGTTATCACAGTTATCAGTGCCCCTCCCCTTCAGAATCATCACACTCCCTCTCTCATGCGCCCTCTCCCGCTTCTTTGTGTTCGGCATCTCACATGATCGTGTCCCCAAAGTGTGCCACGTCCCCATTCGTCTTCTTCGTCTTCTTCTTCAGCGGCTTTTTGTAATTGATGATAGATTGATCTCTCGCCGTCGTTGATTTATCGTCTCTCTCTCTATTCTACTACTGTATGCGGCTTTGCCTCCAGATGACGACGTCTTCGCAAGGGGTTCATTTCAAATTCAGACGACCTTGTTGCCACCTCGTCTCCAATATCAACTGATTGATGTCCTTCCCGACGTTTCTGCCTGCCGCGCCGCCCTTCTCCTTCTCTCCTTCCGATTGTTTTTCGGCTTTCCGTCTTCCATCCGTCATGCTCCTCGTTTCGCCCCGTGTAATCGGCCGCCCGTTGGCTCCGCGCGAGCGCGCACAGATGACACTTCGTTTTTGATGGCGTCGCTCCCTTTTTTTTCCGTCGTCATTCTGTGTCTTTCTGTGTCAATATTTGGGCATTTCGTATGGTTTACCACATAGATCATCATTCTGTTTCAAGAGAACAGTCCGTCTCCTCCTCCGTTCGCACTTTCTCAATGTTTCCCTGATCGAGCACACAATTTGTTCTTGACGGATTAGTGTCTGTTGCTCATTATGATGATCACTGGGTACAGTATCCCCCGAGTGATGTCACTCGAGTAACTCGATATTTCGGCCCTTTCCCTCCGCTCTTTTCATTCGTTCGTTCCCGCTGCTCATCGAATTAACAAGTGTTTATTTGCGGGGGGAAACATTCATCTCGTCTTCCAGTTCGATCAACTTTCACTCTCTCTCTCCCTCCCAAAATACATAATAATCCGTCCGTCCCGCTGGAAAGTCGGTTTTCGAGGCCATCGTCGCCCACAAAATAGTTAATCGACGGTCGGCCGTTTACAGTTCGCGAACTGCTCGGTTTCTCTCGATGAAGCCACATCTCGTGAATGCGTTATCAAACCTGTTTGCCTCTCTGCGCGTCTCGATTCTCCGACTCTCGTCCCTCGGCTTCTGCTTCCTTTTCTGCGTCTTCCGCTCCCCCTACACTCTTTCTCGACTATCATCGTTCATCATCACAGAGAATACAATAAGTGTATGTATCTCCTCCTCCCGTTAGCCCCTCAATCGATAGTGCTTCTTCTTCTTCTTCCCGCAGATCTGCTCCTCCCGCCGTCCGTCCCTAATTCGATCCGTGTCCATCCCGCTATCAAATCAAACAAATCCCGCACCGCCCGCATCCCCCTCTCGCCCTCTCTTATTTCGAACTCTGACGTGGCACAAAGGTCGGTCGATTCCAGAAACAATGCAAACACGTAACTTGTCTCTCCGCCCTCCTCGCAACAGTAATCTGTCCCGTTTCTTCTTCTTCTTCTCTTCGGATGCATCGATCGCTTCTCGTCGTCGTTTCTCCAATTCACTGTTGCCCTTTTGCTTGCCGAAGAATGACTTATCACCCCCTCCGTGTCTTCTCTGTTTCTTCCATCCTTTCCGTTTCCTCCTCTTCCTCCTCGTGTTCTCCCATTGTGTCCTTTCTCTCGTTTTCTCGCAGTACCGTGAATCATAATTTGATTAATTTTCGTCCGTCCGTCTCTCCCTCCAAATGGTTTTTTCGTCCTCGTCCGTCACCACCAACTTCATGTGTCGTCCGGTTCCGACAAACAAACAAACAAACGGTCCCCCCACCTCATTATCCCCCCTCCGTGTTTACCGTGTTTTCGGCCGACCGTTCATGTTCCTGCTGCTCTCTCCCACATGCTCATCTTTCTCGTTTTTTCTCGCGCCCCAAGCGTAATCTTCGTCACGCCGCCCGTCGAACAGACCGCCTGGAACACTCATTTCCGCCTGCCTTCCTCCGATTTTCATCCGAATTCAAACCACTCTTCGTCTCCTTCTACTCAAACTGACCGTCAAACCGAACCAGTTTCGAAAGTAGTGTCACCTGCTTGCTACCGTAATCCGTGCGTGCCTAATCGACCTGAATTCAATCGAATCTTCCTCTTCTTCGTCGTTTCTCAATAATTACAGACACTCGAACCTTTACATGTATGTTTTCTCTTTTTTTTTTCCTGTTCGCTTTCCCCCTCCTCTATCCAATTTTGTGTCATTCATCCGAATAATGGGCGACTCATTTGCATCTCTTTCCGATTGACATGAACGAAAAGAAGCAGAAGAAGTTTTGCAGATGATGCTGTCCACTGTCAAGAACCCGTACGGAGGCGGTGGCGGTGGCTCAAACAACAACAACAATAACAACTCGAACCACCGAATGGTTATCGAGGATGTCACCGACGACCCAGAGGTTTGACACTTTTTAACACAAACAACAGTTGTTGGCGCCTTCTCTACGAACCGACTGAAAATCAGAAATCCTCTTCTTTCAGTACTCTTCGTACGGCAACGAGAACGAGAAACCGGAAAACGAGGAGGAAGGAGCGTTCGTCGAGTACGAGAAACTCGACAAAACCGAAGATCCGGCCGCTTACAAGGTACGGTTTCCCGCAGAGAGAGAGCTCACTGAGCATCCGTCTTCAGGTGTGCCATTCGACCAGAGCCATCAACCGCACTTACAACAACATTCGGCCCTCGTACAGAGTGAGTTATTATTCGTTTTTACATTCTCTTAATGCTGCATTTCTCGTCGTTTTTTGTAGAAATATCGAAAAATGCAAGTGCGGAAGTCCATAAAGTTATAGACTTTTTTTTTGTAACATCCATCGTGACACGGGCAAACTTTCTCACACTGATTAGTGATAAAACATGAGTTTTTGTAGATGAATTCGCTGAAATTTCGTTTTTCCACTAGTAGTCCCTATTATTAGTTGGCTAGTCATGCTCAAAAAGTTCTCGATACTGTGCTTTTTGTCTCAATTTTGGGAAGATGGGAACCCGATGAAAAGCACGGGAGTGTTTTCCAGAGCAACTCTCCATTTTATACTCTGTGGCCACCATGTTTAGGTGTCAGAAATGAAAACGAAGAGGAAGAAGAAGAGGGCATGGAAAGGGCGCGAAGGTTCTCGTCTGGGCGGCTTCTAATCAAATTCTCATTATCCGTCCCCTTCCCTCCCCTCATCCTCGCATTCCTTCCACTTCTCGTCCCTTTCGAAGGTCCCTCTTGTAGAATGATGACAAAGTGTTCTATTCGAAACGGTTTCGTTTCTTTCGCCAAAAACCCACTTCGGAATGGAAAAAGAAAAGAAAAGGTAAGACTGCCGGAAACGGGGCCATATCACAACTCTGTCGATTGCTCTCTCTCTCTCTCTCTCGCCAGAAAAAAAGTGTGTGTAGGTCGGCCGGAAAGCGGGCGAATTGACAATTATCTGGAGACTAGTAAATAATGTGCGAACGAGAGACATGCATCTTTTGTCAAATATGAATTGAATGGTCCTCCAGAGATGGGCGCGCGCGCGCTTTTCCGTCGAGTAGTGTTGCACTTTGTCCCCGTCCCGCCCGGCTCCCCCCAATTCACACGCAGCCGTTTTCTCACAAATATCCAGTGCCCATCTTTGCTTTTTGGATTATAGAATCGCGGCGAATCAGTGAGAGGAGGGCGCAGAAAGAAACCGAGAATCGGCCAATCTCTGGCGAATTTGGGCCCGATTGTTCGTCGTTTTGTGTCCTCCCGGACGACTTCTTGTCCTCCCCCTTTGGCTTATTGTTTGTTGACTTTCAAAACAAACTCTCTCTCTGTCTCTCTTTACCAGTTACTCAGCATCACATTCCATTCTCTCTCCCACCTGTTTTCTGGAAGTTTTTGTAAGTGGACGAGAATTAGGCATTGTGAGAGAACTTATGGAACTCCACAGGCTCTATGACTAGTATTTCATCAGAAACTTCTTTTGTCTAAAAGAAACGACCGATTTTATTTGAGTTCCGGGACTTTTGGCTGAAGAGGAAACGATTGCTCATTGCCTCCTGGAGCACTTTTACTTCGATTTCAGCGAAGTTTTGTTTTAAAACTTCCTTAAATCGCCCAACTTATTCCATATTCACAATAGTGCGAAACGGGAGAGATAGGGTTCCAGTGAAACTTTAGGCTCAATTCGAAACAGGTGACATTGCCCAGTTATACAGGTGGCATGGTCCAATATCCAGTTCTGATATAAATGGCATTGATTCTCACAATGAAGTCATTTTGCACAAGGTTTCAGAGTTTTCTGCAAATTGCCAAGGGTATAAAACAGCTCATTTCCACAGGTAATTTTTGGATAATTCTTGAACTTTTGGATTATTCTTGAATGAGGGCGTGTCGAATTTCCATGTTTGAACTGAATTCAGTTGATTTTCGCGATTCGAATCACATGAAACGAACCAATTGCGGGACTATCGCCATAAAATCAACAGACAGTTAGTACTGGGATTAGTCTTTGAAAAATGGTATAAATCTTGATTATCCAAAACGAAAGAGGCTACAATTTCACCGTTACATTTTCAGAATGGGATGTTTAGCCATGTAGCAGAAACCTCTGAAAAAACCGGGTAAAACGACCTTCATTGTTAGAGAAGAACCTTTCGCCTGACAATGAGAGTTTCCTCCGTTTTCATATTAGCTCAACGGAAAGCAGTTTGGGCTACAGTAAGACCTCAGGCTCATCTCGGAACTGCCACAGTGTCCCGTTTTGAACAATGTCTTCGAGTCTCACAGTACTCTTGGTCTTTCTGGGATCGAGCGCATTCCCAACCGTTTTTGATTACTCAGATCAGTTCCCCTGACACCCCCATTTCCCCCGATTTCAAAGGGTCCAGGCCAGATTCCCAGCACCAGCAGCTCGTTCTCTTCGCAAAGTCATGAAACTTTTACGATGAGTTTTCCCAATTTGCAAGACATCTGCGCCTTCTCTCGCCTCTTCCGCCGGTGTCGCTAGTCTCTCTTTGCTCCAATTCTCACTCAAGCATGGATTTTCCGAAACGGAGGCCATTGTGGGGGGTATCGGCGACTTTTCTTTTCGAGAAATCTTCGAACCGAGTGTCACTTTCAGCCGTCCATTCGCAGTTTCAGTCTCACTCCCCTTCTTTCTGAGAATACATACGGAATGAGTTAGCAACCAACCGAGAACACAAACCAATTCTCAACAAAGGGCCCCACACTGTCCTGTTTTTCTTCGCTTTTTCCCCGAAAGATTCCGAATATTCGGGGAACTTCCAGTAACTTTCAGGGGGGTGACATACCTGTCGATCTCTCAAAAAGTTTAACAAGTCGATTTCAGATGCCAATCGAAGGAAGCGGCGGCGGCGGCGGATCAGTGGCACGTGGAATGCGTGTCGAATCGATGAATCTGTCGGATGTGGAGGACGGTGCGAGGTGTCGAGACAAAGATTGTCGGCTCGGTTGGAAGCAACACGCCTGGAGGTACGTCTAGTTATGAATGCATTCGTTTTATCATGTATGGAAGAGAGAGAGCGGTCGCTTCGAATGAGACGCTGCTCCTCCGGATGCGACCGTTTCCGTTTCGAGCAGATTTGCAATGCGGGCGATCTATTGGGGCCGAAGGCGAGTAGTTGTCTCTCTCTCTCTTTCGCTCTAATTCGACAGAGTTGCTCCCGGAGCCCCCCAACCATTTTGTTTCGTCGGCTCCTCCTAATTCCGACGATGCGGAGGCCAAACTGCAAACAACACGCAAAGCTGTGTTTGGGGAGGAAGCACGAGAAGACGTCGGCCGCCACGTCTTCGTATCCTCCGCCGAGAAATCATAGTCTAAAAAACAGAGCAACCGCATCTATTGTTCCAGCAGATGCTCCATTTGGTGCTCTTTCTCCTCTTGTTTCTCGAGTATCAAGTGTCATTTCGTTTATTCCTCCTTCTATTTTTGGGATTCTCCCCCTTCTCATCCGCCACGAACCACCATCCGAGAGGACACTGTCCCTGCTCTCTGGTCCTCCCGGTTACCTCCGAAGTCGCTCCAAAATGTATACTATCCTCCCCGAAATGGTCAGTCGGCACTGGCGGCCGTGGAGTGCTGCCCTCCGTATCGAATGACGGGTTGAATCACAAGTGCTCGAGGCTCTTCCTCCTCCTCCTCTTCTCACTCTCCTCATTCGATTCCTTAGACGTCTCTTTTTATTCTATTATCATCATTCATCTCTCTTCTCCTTCAAGTTTCCCTCTAGAATCCATCGTTCACGATGTTCCACAAACACCGCTGTCTCGTTGATCTCTCCAAAATGAGTCATGTTCTCTCAAAGCCTCCCTATCAGTCACAATCGTTTAGAACCATAACATAAGCTCGCACGCACACCCCCCCCCCCAATTGACCATTCTCTGATTCATCGTTCTTCTCTCTCTCTCTCTTTCTCTCTCTCTCTGTACACTCACCCCTCCCATCTTTCCTTTTTCTTCCAAAACTCGCGAGAGTTCTGTTACTTTTCCTCCCCATAGTTCTCCTTTCTGTTTTGAATATTCAATGATTGTCCACAAGAAGTTCACAGAAGCTACCCCCCACTATTCTCTCGGAAGTTTCCCGCAGTTAGTGTCCGAATTCAAATCGAATTACCAAGTGCATTTGTCATAAGCCGTCGTCGCCGGACACACACCGTCCTCTCCTCGCTCCCCCTCCCCTCCCCGAAACCCAAAATTTGGTCGCGGCTTCAAACGAAGCGTAAACTATATTCTGACAAATCTGCGTCTCTCCTCCACACGCACTCTCTCGCCGCTCTTCGCTTTTTGTCAGTCGGACACATCTTTTCGACCGGGGGACTACACGCTCAATTTGTAAACATAAACAGCCGAAGAATGTACTATTTGCGAGCAATGAAACGATTTTTCGAATGTGAAAGAGAGAGAAAGAGCAGGAGGAGGAGGAGGAGGAAAGAAACATTCGAAGCACACGGATTCGAATTGGCTCTTCAGACACAGGAAGAAGTCCCCCCGCTTCCGCTTGATCTTGCACACATGTGTCCAACATTCGGCTCTTTCGTTCTCTCTTCTCAGCCTGATAAGCGATCCTTTATCAGGCTGTGAGTTGTTCCAGACGCAATCAGCTGTCGAGATGGCCGTCATCAATTCTCGTATTACTCTGTTGATTCCGTCGTTCGTTCGGTTCCACCTCATTTCCGTCGGCCTGATTTATTAGTTTTCTTCGTCTTCGTCTTCTTCTTTTTCTTCTTCTTTCGTTGCTCCAACAGCTCCTTTTTGCTCGTACTCGATTCGAATCTGCGGCCCCTTGTTGTGTTCCTCTTCGAGTGGTCCTTCGCCTCCTCCTCCTCTTCGGCCATGTTATGCCCGCCAAACTATGCCCAGGGGGATTTTAAGCGATTTGCACACAAAAACGGGTACTAGACACGACACACGCGAGTATCAAACGTCTCTGACACCCCGCCGAGTCGGCTCTATCGTATCAAATTTTATGAGCTAAAAGTGCTCCTCTCTCCGCAGGGAAAATGACGAATCGGGGCGAGGCTGCTGGATTATGGCGGCGAAAGCGACAAGAAGAGAGTCAAATCAAGTATGAATGCCCCCCTCGCGTCTCCTCCAGTGTTCATCCTTCGCAGCAGCGAGACGTTGACAAATTGACGGATGTGTGTGCCTCTCGGCAAGTGCTCCTCCTCCTCCTCCAATCGCCATCGCCCCTCCCGCCGCCACCACCACCACCATGGCACATGTTTTATCAAATCTCGGACGACGGGACGGCGCCAATTAGCAGTTCGTCGAGACTCAATACGACGATAAATTGGTTGTGCAGGGCCAGAGAGAGAGAAACAGAGACACACGGAATACATGTTTTGGCGGCGGCGGCGGCGGCGATGCTGTAAAAATCAAATCAACAGAGCAGCACGACAGATGCGTGTCTCGGGATCAGATGTTCGAGAAGAGAGCAGAGGTGAAGAGGGGGAAAAGATGGAGGGCACCCACGCCGGAAAGTGAAGAGTGCCCCCCGACAAAACACGCGAACTCACGTGAAGTGGCACACGGAGACAAACGGAAGAGGCTACGCGGAAGCCACGCGGCAAGCGTTTCGAAGCAGCACGCGAGAAACACGACGACGGACCGGAATAAATAAGCGAAGAAGGTGTGAACTGCGGAGCAGTGAAGCGGACACATCCGGCTCCACCACCACCAGCACCACCGCCACCGCTGCCGTCGCCGCCATCTCATCCTCTCCGCCGCGTCGCCGGACCCTCCTCTTCTTCTTTCCCCCCGACTCCGCCCCATTTCATGTCTGCGTCTCTCGCCACCAAACGCTCTCCGAATGCCGTCGGCCAGGACACCAAACCGGCGGAGAGGAGCCTCGCCTCTAGTTTGTGCTCACTGAGTGAGTGCGTATCTCATCCCCGCCACTGCTCCTGTCGTCGTCCACCCATTCACTGTCTCTGCCCTTATTCCGATGCGGTAACCTCCCCCGAGAGACAGTCTCTCTCCAGAATGCGTGCAATGGTGCGCGGAATGGTGGGGCGCGGCAAGAAAAAGGAGAAGAACGGAGTGCCGCCACCACAACCACCACCTCCACCGCCGTCCACTTCCTCTACGACGAAACATGCAAAGATCATGCCCAGCTTCTCCTGTTCCCCTCCGACCGAACGAAAGGACTCGAAGCCAGCGGCGATGACTGTCGCCCCGACGGCGGACCATTCGGTCGGCAGTCCGCCCGCCAGAAGACACCCTCCAAAACGGATACCCAGCGGCAAATCACCCGGAAACACCGGAGTCGTGCGGACGGATCTCGCGATGTAAGTGATTTCTGTTTCCTCCCAAAAAGGTGATTATCTTCTTCGCAAACGGCGAAAGATGTTTGGCTCTTCGGGCGAAAGGCGTGAGATTCACTAGTAAATCCCCTCCCCGTTTTGTCTCTTTTTTCACTTTTCGAAGCGCTTCCCCTTGCCAACTACTACAAATATTACTAGTTATTCAGTTGGTTCTTTTCGCCGCCATTCACATTTCGTTTCGACGCCAAATGCAGAGCTTCTCATTTGAATCGAACCACATATGAATATCGAGTTTCACGACGGGCGGCTGCCCCGATGGACAGCAGTAGCTCTCTCCAGAAGTCCTCCTCCTCCTTCCAATCTTACACCACCACCCGCCTGCGTCTCATGCTCTTTGACTGGTCTCCGCTACAAATCATCATCATGGTCATATAGGAATAATAATAATAATAATAATAAGCGACTGGAAACCCTCTGCTCGGGAGAGGGGGACCAACATGTGCCGGCTGGCCGCTTGCTTCGCTTGTTTTTGGAATAATTGATAGTTTTCACAAGTGGTGGCGACAGAAAGAGCGACGTGTCGAGAGCACGAGCGGATAGAGAGAGAGAGCAAAAAAGGGCGGAAAGTAATTCGATTCGAGATGAGAGCACCGATGCACGAGAGAAGAACACGCAGATTTCGACGCTCTCGATTCAATTTTAGAGTTCGTCGTCTCGTTCTGCAAATCATCGTCTTCCCCCCTCCCACACGAAAAAAGAGTCTGGCTCCTCGCGGACTACACAACCGTCTCTCTTCTCGGCCCAACCGCTTTTCCATATAAATCTCGACTCGCTTTTCCGTCCGCCGCCGCTCGCTGCGACGAGGGAGAACCGCCAATTATGCGGAGGGTGGACCTGGTGACGGGTGGTGTCCGTTTCGATATGATTCGTCATCGTCACTCTTCTCTCTTGATGCGTTCATCAACTCGCTCGCCTCACTTGACCGTGTCTCTCGACGGCAGCTCCGCGATTTGCGCAGTGTCTCTCTTGCGGTTAACTGGAGAATTCCGAAATGTAATTGTGGCTGCTGCCGCACTTCTTCTTCGTCTTCTTCTTTGCGTGGGGGGCGAGATTGAGCAGTGAGATAGATAGGATGGATCTCTTCGGATTGGGGAGCGGTGCCAGGCAGTCGGCGACCGGCTCCTTCCGGTTGCCTAAGGACACCATGGACACAATCAGGACACGACGACGTCTTCTAACGAGCGGCGACTGCCCAAAAAACGGAACAATCCTCTGTGGTCGAAAAGAAAAACGACAAAGTTTGTGTTTCTAACGGGCCGCAGATGCACAATAAAATTGCTCATCGGGGAGGATTCGTGCACGGATTTGTTGGGGGAGAGGGGGCGCGGAAAGGCTCTGAGTGAGAGAGAGGATGAAAAGTAGATTCGAGGCCTCCCACGACGTCAAAAACATTCTTGTCTCCGGAACGACGACAACGAATTGAGAGGAGCATCCGGGGATGCGTTCATTCTCTTAATCAAGTTTACTAACGACGAAAAAGCTCTCAGGTCTCTCATATTTTCAATTTGCAGAGATGCACTTTTTGATACTGGTAACCGATCCCGCATAGTGACTACTTGTGCAAACTTCTAGTTTTCCAGAAATTTCGTCTTAAAATGCTCGAAAAGCTCAACAGCACTTTGAGACAATATATCTGCAAAACTAGAAGCAGGTGGCCGGGAATGAACTGTCGTCTGAAAACACGAGATATTATGAGTTCGCCGCGAGCGTGGACTCCGCAGTCGCGGTGTCAGCGAAGGTCCCGCCACGAAATAGCGAGGCAGCACGTAAATTTCAGAGACGCAGGTAAGTTCAACACGTTTCACGTCAAAAATGAGGTCCACGCTCGCGGCGAACTCATAATACAGTAACCAAGAAAGTGTCATCTGCGCCCAGAATAGAACCACTTGTATGTTTTGTTGCTCTTCGGAATCCATTGCGAGAAAAAAAGAGAATCCATTGCAAAAATGTGGAGAATTGACCTCTGAAAGTGTTCCGTTTCTATTTTCGTCTCTCTCTCTCTCACACCGTAATCCGATCACACACTCTCCTCGTGCTGCCAGAATTACCATAGATATCCTCCTCCTTCTGTATGTTTTCTTTGTTCCATCTTCTCCAATTTCCATAATCCTTGTCCTTTCCACCACTCCCACCACTCCGGCACGAGTTGTTCCAGCCTCGAGTTGTACAAACAAATTCTGACTTTTCCGCGCTTTCCGGAGACGAAATTCAATACGACGCGCGCGCGCGGGCGGGCGCTCTTCGCGTTTCCCACTCAGATGACACGTGTCAAATCGTACCGCACGTGAAGTGCCACGTCTTCAAGCACCGCCGCCGCGACTAAGTGGTAGAACAGAAGCGGATGGTGTTTGGTGTGCATTTCGGAAACGGGTGATTTTCGTAGAAACGAGACGAGAACCCACTCTTCGCGACGACGAGGCCCCTTGCTCCCTCCCAAATCGCATCATAATAATAGTCGAATTTATGGGGGCCCACAAAAAATGAACGACGTCGTCGTGTGGAAGAGTCATGCAAATCCGATTTCCCATGTACATATAGTCTCTGCGAGGGTGTTTTTTGACGGGCGACGGAGCTCTCTGAAACCGAGAGAGAGCCTGTTTTGAAATTCAAATGTTTAGTGGGTAGTGTGTGTGTGTGTGGTGGCATTTCGAGCCGTGCCGCCACAACTCGGGGGCCCGTCCCGCGGGACCGCAATCCGACCCACTGTGTTGCCATTTGCCGCATTCTGGTCGTCGGGAGGCAGTACTTCGACGACGTCGTCCTCGTTTCCGCTTCTTTCCGCTCGTACTGCCACGTCACTCTCATTACTGTTGCCACGTCACTTGGACGTGTTCGGGTTGAGCTCAAACTGCACAGACTCCTTCTAGAATTTGTTTACAAAGCGACGAATCTTTTCAACAAGTGCCGCTTGTCTTCCGCTTGTTTCTCGTCTCCTCCGCCTCTCCTCCTCGTTCCCTCTTCCGTTTTTGAAGCAAAGAAGCGGCTGCAAAGTTTAAAAATCCCCTTCTCCGTCCGGACTTCTGATTGTATATACAACTAAAGACTCTTCCTCAAAACGCGGCCGTCTCATCGTTTTCGTGTTTTCAGAAAAGTCTGCGTGCACTGCAAAAGCGACCGGTCGGACCACGAACTCCCGCCCAACCAAGCGCTCAACGTCTACAACCGACTCGGAATCCAACCTCCAGGTTCGTCTAATCGCCGATCGCTCCGGTTGTTGTTGTGAAACTTGAGAGCTGTGACCAGTTGTCTGTCTAGTGGAACTTCTCCTTCTTCTTCTTCCCCATCTTCCAATCTCAACTCTACGTTTTTCAGCCGGAATGCCGCAGTCAGGCGTCGTGGAACAGGAAGTGCCCGGTTCGGTGGGCCACGGGTACGCTTGGGTGCCGCCAGGTCTCTCCCGCAAGAAGGTAAGTGTCTCCCATCAATCATCGGACACCTGTAACCGGTGGACACCTGCACTTTTGGCGCGGCAGCGGCCTTTGTCGGTCACAACACGCAATCCGATTCGAATTTTCGATCGGCGGTGCGGACGGGGAATGAAGCGGCACACCTGGCTGTTTGCACACACCACGCCCCGATCTCTCTTATCCAGGGGGCAAAGGGACGATCCTCTGGATGTCATGTCTTATTTATTTGCGGATCGGCAGGACAAGAGGACACTTCTTGATACTTTCCATCTTTCCACGTCACAAAATTCTTGCCCCCCCCCCCCGCCCCATTTAGATATAAAACGGGAACGTCTCGAAAGAATACAGTCTATTGGGAAGATGATGATGCAAAACTGCTCGCGCGTGCTATTTTGAACGAAATTTCGACGATCGAGACGATTCGATTTCTAATCCGCCGGTCGCTGCTGCTGCTGCTGCTGCAGACAGTCGGGCACCACGCTCCCATCATATCAATATTGACACCGCCCATCTCGTTCTCAGCGTACTTCTTCCCATTCGCCGACACTTTCCCCCCGCTGGTCCTTCCCAGGTCCATTAGGTCTTCTTCTCCTTCTTCTTCTGCGCCCTAGTTCTATTTCGGTGTCCCCTCCTCACCAGCAGCAGTTCTACAAAGTTAATCTATCTACAAACTTTCTGTCTGTACGCGTCGCTCTCTCACTCTGCGTCTCTCCGTCTCGCACGCTCTCTCGTCGACTCTGTTCTTTAACCCGAAACTACTACTGTTATTTGCTCCACTCCCTCTCCCTCTCATTCATTCTTTTATCATCCCCTGAAAGTTCCTTCTTCTTCTTTCCGTCCGCACCATGGGCCTTCTGACCGAAAGTATGCGCGGCGATCCGCTAATGCTCCGATTCATGCACAAAGCGGGCGAGCTATTCCGAAAGTCTAAACACAACTGGCTCATAGACGTGAGTTGCCGACACCAACAGCGCCGCAGAGGTCTTTGAGAGTCTGACGGGCATGAGTTTCAGGTGGAGGAGTACATGTCCCAACTGCCGAACAACGTGGTTCCACGGACGAACTCTAGCGGAGAGAAGCTTCGCGAGAAGCAGTTGCTCCTGCAGCTCCCGCGGCAGGATCTCTCCGTCGCCTACTGCAGACACTTGACGTCGCAGACCGAGAGGAAGGTCTACGAGGAGTTCGTGAATGCGCGCAACGAGATCGCCCTCGACATCGGCTACGTCTCCTCCAACATCAACAAAGCCATGGTGAGCACCGTAGATCCACTGGATCCTCTGAGAGAAATCTTCAGGAATGCCACAAGTGTTCGGGAATCCTCGAGACGAACGAAATGGCGGTGATCGCTCCGAAGCTCGGCGACTCGACGGGATGGCATCCGGCGTGTTTCACGTGTCAGACTTGCGAACAGGTCACACCATTCCATTCCTCCCGAGTCCATCTCTCTCCAAATTTCAGCTTCTCGTCGATCTGACGTATTGCGTCAAAGACAATCAAATCTACTGTGAGCGGCACTACGCGGAGCTGCACAAACCGCGATGCTCGGCGTGTGACGAGGTATTTGTTAATCCTTCTACCCTTTTGGTGGCTACTATCGATGCGACGATCATTGCACTTTTAATAGTTATTGTCAACTTCTTTCGAAAGATGAGAACGATCATTCCGTCCTTCGCCTCCTCGAAGATTACGATCGCGCAAAACATTTCACTCCGTTTATGAGGCTGTCATGTACTTTTCTTCCCTCTCTCGGAACAACACGCTCATCTTTGATCTACTACTGAGCAACTTCTTTCGTGATCTCTGATCTCATCGATCCACTCACATCATCGAATTTCCGGTGTTCGCTCGTCAAATTCTCTCGAAATTCCCTAGTCATCGTCGTTTTTCTGGTCGCATTTTTGTCGAAGCGAAGAAAAAATAAACAAAAAGAAGTGTATATTTTGGCGAGTCATTGGGCTGGGAAAAGCGACGGCGAACGGCAATGTTCAAACAAGTTACACCAGAATTCCGCCGCCAAAATGACTGTGAAACATGTGGGAAACGCAAATATTTTCCGTTGATTTCTCTGTGATAAGGAAACCTCCGGGCGGCTGCTCCCCCCACTGACTTCGCCCCTCCTCCCCTGACACCAATTGAATTTTGGCGTCGTCTCCTCTTCGCCTCTTCGGAAGCCCATCCGTTGTTTCTGCTCCGAGAGAGAGAGAGCAGGAGGTGACTTTCTGGTCCGATTCTCCGTCACAATACTTGCGCGGGACGCCGGGGGGAAGTCGGGTCGGATCGCGTGACTCGTCGCCATTTCAACTCGTTTCCAGCCACAGATTCACTCGGAAACCCCCGCAAACTTTCCAAAAGATTCTTTTTTTGTTGCTTCTGCCGTCTCGAACTCTTTCGAAACGTTGGTTGTGGCTTAAAAACGGTGATTCACCTCGGAAATGTCAATCACTCGCTTATAAGTTCCCTCGGATCGGAGGAGGAGGAAACCATTCCACTTTCTCTCTCTCTCTCTCTCTCTCTCTCTCTCTCTCTCTCTCTCTCTCTCTCTCTCTCTCTCTCTCTCTCTCTCTCTCTCTCTCTCTCTCTCTCTCTCTCTCTCTCTCTCTCTCTCTCTCTCTCTCTCTCTCTCTCTCTCTCTCTCTCTCTCTCTCTTTTTTTCCCGATTCCTCGTATTGTTTCGGTCCGTTTCCTCCTCTCCGCTATTATTATTAGTTTCTTTTTGTCTCAAAGCAGCACGGTCTCTCTTCGGGTTCTCCTCCTCCTCCTCCTCTTCCGACGTCGTCTTCGATAATCAACGAATCGAACAACCGCCGTGTTCACTTCTTCTGAACCCCCCGCCAAGTACACGGGCCGCCGAATTGGCGACGACATGACAGTTTGAGAGCCACACATGTTTTGGCGGCATGAAATCCGAAACGCGCGCCCGCTCCTCGTCTCCATCTTCTTCTTCTTCTTCCTCGTCTTCGTCATGTTTTATGTGTTTGTATGTGCGTATGTGTGTGTGTGTGTGTGTGCTCGACGTCGCAGTTTTTTTGTTAATCATTTAGTGTATTGGAAGCCGAGAAGAAGAAGAGGAGCAGCAGCGGCGGGTCCTCTATTACACCTCCCGCAAGGGATCTTCTCTCCCGGCACGTCCCACGCTCTCCCTCCTCTCTCTCTCCCGCATTTCACAATTTCCACTCGCACTTGATGATTCTATCCACCGGGGTCTCTCCAGCTGTTCCTGACGTGGCAATTGTTGTTGTGACCACCTGATGATATCTGCTGCCTCATCCACCCACCTCTCCCACACGTGTACTGATCATCTTCCCTGTTTGACTCTCTTCTTCTAATACCGCATTCCCAGTAATACCCACTTGTTTTCGTCTGAAACCAGTTCTTCCTCTGAAACGGACCGACTCGCGGCGGCGGCGGCTGCTCGGTGACCCGTCACGACCGCATGTTTCGAGCTCGGCCAATTGTTCGCTCCTCGCTCGTTCTGCTCCCCCTCCCTCCCGGTGTCAGCTCCTGCTCTGCTCACTTTATCAATCCGTCGACCGCTCAAACACCGTGATCATTCGTGCTGCTTCCCCCAGTTTCCCCCCTCACTTTCGGACCATAGCTTGGCCGTTGTCGCCGTCTCTTCCAGAAGTGAGAAGAAGAAGAAGACGACGACTCTGGCGGCGGCGGCGAAAAAAAGCAGTGCAGCAGTAGCAGCACACAACAAGTCATCGTCGTGTATATATAGACGTCTCGCTGGTATTTCTGGAAGCGAAACGACCACACACTCGCGACGACTCTGTCTCTTTTTCCTGCGCTCCTCCTCCGATCCTCCGGGGACGTCGTGCATCGCCGAGGCCGGCGCGTTTCGAGTGAGAAACGCCGCCGCGGCAGATGAGCTCCCGCTTCCTTCGTCGTCGTCGTCGTCGTCGCGCAGCCACTTACTCCTCTGATTTGAGGTGGCACTAGTTGACACCAAAATGACTTCCCACCCTTTTTTCGAGAGGCCTTCCAAAAGTTGTGTAAGATCTGACGCCCCGATACAAGCCGCTGTGTCCCATCCCATTTCTCTCCTTCTCTCTCTCCTTTCAATGGGATCTCATTTCGTCTCACTCCACAAAACGCCTCTCTGCTTGTTTTCTACTCAAAATCGAAAAGTCCATTCCATTTTCTCATCTTCATTAGCACCCAGAATCGTTCGTTCCGTCGGCTCTTCTCGATACAACACGCATTCGAATTCTTCCGTTTCTCGATCGCGAAAAACCTCGAAATGTTTATAAAAGTAATAATAACGCACACGACAATGGGCGCATTGTGCAAAAATAGAGCGCGCCCTGCTCGCGCCCCGGGTGCAGTTGGTTGGTGTCGAAACTTTGGGCCAGTGTCTCTCTCTCTCTCTCTCTCTGACATCACCCCCACACTTTTTCTGTGTGTTTTTGTTTTGTTCTTCTCTCTTTCCCGCCAACACCCCTTCCCGCCCACTTGGCCACCATCTCCCCCCAACGGGAATTGATCGCCTTCCCCTCGAGCCGCGGGCGACACGGAGAGGTTCTCATTTCGGAAATTGGTGTCGGAAGAGCGCAAACCTCCTATATTGAATTATATGTGAGCCACGCCACCGATTCTCCACCCAAAAAAAACCAGGACGTACATCAGTGAAACGAGGACCGACGGCGCGTTACAAAGGGAAACATGAATGAATTGGGTGGAGGAAGGGCGGGAAAGAGGCAGTCGAAGGGCAGTGTTGCATGATTAATAGGCACAGACGACGCGCTGATCGTGGAAGCGCAGAGCCCATTTGGGTGCCGCCTCCTCGGATTGTGACCCTGTTTCGTTCCCCCCTCACGTGCCCCCAATTGCAGCTCATCTTCGCCGGCGAATACACGAAAGCGATGAACAAAGACTGGCACAGCGACCACTTCTGCTGCTGGCAATGCGATCAGACGCTCACCGGCCAGCGGTACATCATGCGCGACGAGCAGCCCTACTGCATCAAATGCTACGAAGACGTGTTCGCGAATCAGTGCGACGAGTGCGCCAAACCGATTGGCATCGACTCGAAGGTACGTGTCTTCTTCTTCTTCTCGTTGTGTTTGCCGAGTCGCTAATCTGTCACCCCACAGGACCTCTCGTACAAAGACAAGCATTGGCACGAGCACTGTTTCCTGTGCAGTATGTGTAAAATCTCGCTCGTCGACATGCCATTCGGCAGCAAGAATGACCGCAGTGAGTTGCCTCCGCTTCACATCCCGATTGAGCCGCCCGTTTCAGTCTTCTGCTCCAACTGCTACGATCAGGCTTTCGCGACGCGATGCGACGGATGCAACGAGATTTTCCGAGCAGGTCGGTGCTTTTTTCTCGTGACTTTAACCCAATTAAAGAGGGGAAAGAAACGGACCACCCCCTTTCTCTCCTCCGCGGCAGAATCTCTTCGCTTGCCTTTCAGTTTCCAATTTTTCTTCTATTCCAGGCATGAAAAAGATGGAGTACAAAGGCAAACAATGGCATGACAAGTGCTTCTGCTGTGCACACTGCAAAGTTGCCATCGGCACGAAGTCGTTCATTCCGAAGAACGACGACGTCTTCTGCGGCCCGTGCTACGAGGAGAAGTTCGCGACGCGGTGCAGCAAGTGCAAGAAGGTGATCACGGCGGGCGGTGTGACCTACAAGAACGAGCCGTGGCATCGCGAGTGCTTCTGCTGCACCAACTGCAACTCGTCGCTCGCCGGACAGCGGTTCACGAGCAAGGACGAGAAGCCCTACTGTGCCAACTGCTACGGCGAGCTGTTCGCGAAGCGGTGCAACGCGTGCACCAAACCAATCACTGGTAAGTCGAATCTTTTATCACTCCAGATCACATCGTTGTGACTTCAGGCATCGGCGGCGCCAAGTTCATCTCGTTCGAGGACAGACACTGGCACAACGACTGCTTCATATGTGCTCAATGCACGACTTCTCTTGTAGGTAAAGGATTCATCACAGACGGTCACGAGATTCTGTGTCCGGAGTGCGCCAAGGTACGTGTTCAGTGGGACGTCTTCCGATGGGAAACACTCCAATTTCAGGCTCGTCTGATGGCTGCCAACTCGTAACCGTCGTCTGGAATAGACTCCCCCCAGTGTTATTTCTTCCTTCGCTTCACTTCTCTCTCTCTTTCTTTTCCCCCTCTTCTCCTCCGTCGTTTCGGTAACCGTATCCCCGTGTTGCCCTCTTTCTATTTCTTCCAATAACTACTTTCCGTTCCGAAGGGTTCCCCCGTTTGTCTAGTCTAGTCTCACGAACCTCCTCCGTCGCTTCGCCGCTCCCTCCGCGCCTAGGAACACAATTGCCTGTCCCTTCTCTGTTCGCACACATCGAAGCCACGCATTAGCACACCGTTCCCGTAGATGTATATAGTCCCTCCCCACTCACCTACATTTCCTCTCCCCCCACCCACTGCATAACCTTCCTTTCCCCCCTTTTCTTCTGCATTTTTGCCTTTGCTTTCGTGTTTATATGCCCCCCGAATGTGCCGAAGATGCAGCTTCTTCTTCTTCTTCGCGGCGAGACCAATTCCCCTTCTAAAATGATATACGCATCCCCTGTTCGACACTTTTCATTGCACTACTTGTCCCCATCATTCTCTTTTTGTCTTTTCCCCCCTCCCTCTCTCTCTAATTCTTAATTTTATAAATGTTCTTTCAATTTTGAAATGAATCTGCAAAACTACTTTTGAACTGATACTGTTGCTGAAATACTGCCAAATACGAAGAGAATCAAAGTATTCACAACGAGACCAACGAGACGGAGCACCATAGAAATTAGTTTCCGGACCGTCTGACAGCCATTATAACAGTATCAGGCAACGAAAGGGGCGTGGTCTAGAGTGTTCCTGGACCTATCGCACGGCGTCGTCGATGAAGAAAAAGGTGACGGGTATACGTATTCGACCCCGTAGAATCGGTTGGCGTTCTCAGTTTTATCAGAAATCGTCCAGTTTCTTCGGAAAAACTCATTGGCATGCATGAAAAGTGTGTCTCCGTGTCACTTTGCAGCTGTGTCGTTCACCAACTAAACAAGACTGTCCAGTCACGAAATCCAATGATTATGGGACAGACTCCTTGTTATTTTAATATGGAAAATACGGATTTCTTCCTCAGACGTTGCACTGAGAGGCTTCAGCTGAAGGTCTTGCAATCTACAATTGTGAACTGTCGCGGAGCTTATAAGTTTTGCCGGCAATCGTGCCGAATATTTTCTAAACTCGCTCGATGAAATTTCTCAGATTTATGAGCAAGCTCCGCCCATTTTGCCGGCATTCGTGCCGAAAATTACCTGAGTAAAAAGTATATTCAGGACGGCTTATTGAAAATTGTAGATCGGAAAGAACTGCAGAGGGAACTACAGAAACCTTCATTCAATGATATCAGTGATACGAGATTTAATCGATTCACTGCTGCTATTTCTTCTCTCTCTCCCTTTCGTCTTTGTATTTTTGTTTTGTAAAAGTGCACGATATGAGTCATTCGGTCCGTATAAGAAAGCCGCCGTTCCCACTTCTCTCCTGCTTCCTCAAATATGGAATCGCGCGAAGATAAAATCGTAATGGTCATTCTGATGCTCATCTTTCCGGTATCCGCCCGTCCTCTCCTCTCGTCCAATCGTTTTCATTGCAGCCTCTCGCCGTTTGGTACAAAGAGCAGGCGTGCGTTTGTTCAGTCGTCGTCAACGTTCTCATCTATTTCCCGTTCGTCCTCCCTTCCTACATCCACGCCGTCTACGTCTGTTTCATGAGAGATCGTAATGACTGAAAAACGCAACGGAAATAAACAGTTTATCAGTTTTCGTTCTATTCTCGGCGCCACTAGGCGTTCAGAGACCAGTTTGGATTCGTTTAGTGATCTACTAATCGCCTTGTTTGTCTGGAAGTCTCGCGCTTCGAAACAAACGCCAATTTGAGAGAAGGCAAACATGCGGCACGTGGTTTAATGCATTCCAACCGAACTTTTCATATTCTCCCGGAAATCTTATTATTATGATTTTCCATAGCATCTGCAAATCTGATGCATTTTCAAGTAAAATTAAAAGCGTTTCTCCTGATTTGTTTCAGTTCACATATCAATTCAAAATTTCAGCAAGTTCATTTAATTATCTAAAAAAAAGAAAAACAACATGCCAAACTATGAATACCTTAATTTAAGGAAAACTGAAATCTCGAATGAGAAATAACTACGGTTGAATAAAGAGTGGGAGGGAAATAGGGAAAAGGCATGACTTGTCAGCATCGGATGGGATTGATGAGAACCGGTAACCACACTAGAACTTAACTGGGGTTAGTCACAATCATGCAATAAAAGAGTTTATCAAGGAAATGTGAGAAGGGTAGAATGATGCAGTAATCGAGTACTTTATTCGGCGGTGATGATACGAAGAGTGTTGGTCGCTCCGGCTCCTGAAAGAAACAACAATGAATCGAATACTCCGACAATTGAACAAACCTTGTCTCCATCCAGTAACGACAACGAGGAAGTCTCCCTTGTGGATGAATCCACGGTCTTTTCCGATAGCGATAGCATGGTTGATTCTGTTA
Organism: Caenorhabditis macrosperma; assembly: GCA_963932285.1. Classification (NCBI taxonomy): domain Eukaryota; kingdom Metazoa; phylum Nematoda; class Chromadorea; order Rhabditida; family Rhabditidae; genus Caenorhabditis; species Caenorhabditis macrosperma. The sequence goes on from OZ010622.1 coordinate 8,046,276, forward strand.
TCGACGTCGGTCGGCCAGTCGGCGGCACGCTCGGCTGGGTAGTGAACTGGGAAGACACCTCTGTAGAGATGGAGCTGACGGCAAACAGCGACATCTCTCGAGATGGTGAGAATTGGAATAGCTGGCTTGTAGCGAGAGCATTGAATAGCGGATCTTCCAGTGGTGGTGATGAGAAGTATAGCCGATGCGTGGCACGAAGCAGCAGCAGAAGTAGCAGCGATGGCGATGGTGTGCGACATGTCGGTTGGCTTCGGGGTGTTCAAGAGAAGCTCGTCAAAAAGTCGACGGTGGTAGACGGCAGCCTCAGCTTCTTTGCAGATGTAATGCATGATCTTGAGAGCATCAATCGGGTAGTCTCCTTTGGCGGTTTCTCCGGAAAGCATAACGCAGTCAGCACCATCGAGAACCTGGAAAAACAAAAAGTGTACGAATTGATATCAACAATACAAGATAACAAGTACTGTTTTCTTATAATCCGAATCAGTTTAGGGACAACTTAGCGCACATGATCTTGTTTCGATCAACTGCAACTCTGTGCCCCGCGGAGGACATGAACCTGCGCCAGCGGTGTGGCAGACAAGCACTCTAGCCACACGGCCAAACGCGCCTGTTGAACAAGGCTGCCCGCTGCTGGTTATGTAAAGACCCGACGATAAAAGTATCTTACCGCGTTAGCCACATCAGATCCTTCGGCTCTGGTTGGACGTGGCTTGTGAACCATGGACTCGAGCATTTGTGTGGCACAGATGACTGGCTTTCCAGCGCGATTACACTTCGATATGAGCATCTGAAAACAGAGAATGTGGATAAAAAAGATTCACGACGACGGAAGAAAAGAATCCATTCACATCAAATGATACCTTTTGAGCAAGGAAAACCTTCTCGGCTGGAATTTCGATTCCCAAATCACCACGGGCGACCATAACACCATCCGACTCAGCAATGATCTCGTCGGCCTTAAATTCGAAGTGCTTCAAAATACCATTTTCGTACTTTCACTCACGTTGTCGACTCCCTCCTGGTTCTCAATTTTGGCGATGATCTTGATCTTCTTCCCCTTCTCACCAAGAACTTTGCGAATGGTGCGAATTCCCTCGGCGTTACGGATGAACGAAGCGAAGATGATATCGACGTTCTGCTCGACTCCGAACTGCAGATCCTTGATGTCCTTTTCGGAAACAGCCGGAAGATCGACAATGGTTCCTGGAAGATTGACTCCCTTGCGACTTCCAAGCATTCCTCCGTTCTCAACGGCGCAAATGACGGCATCCTCCTGGAGCTCTTCGACGATGAGCGAGATGAGTCCGTCGTCGATGTAGACGCGAGATCCGACAGTGAGCACCTTGGCGATGTTCTTGTAATCGACGAACAGGTTGACAGCCGTTCCCGACTCGGAGAAGTGAGAGTCAGTGGTGAGACGGATCGAGGATCCCTTCACCAACTCGATTTCAGCAGAAGCTCCTCCGGCGAGCAATCCGGTACGAATTTCGGGTCCCTTGGTATCGAGGGCGATTCCAATGACACGACGATCTGAGAAAGAATCGGCGGCCTCGCGGACGTTGGCGATGGTTCCGGCGTGGTACTAAAAAATGAGACATAATGAAACTGACTGTGAAATTTCAAAAACCTCATGAGAACCGTGGGAGAAGTTGAGACGAGCGATGTTCATTCCGTTCAAGATCATCTTCTGGAGCATGTCAACGCTCGCGCACGCAGGTCCGATGGTGCAGATGATTCCTGTTTGACGAACAAGATGCGGGGCTTCACGGATGTCGAGACGGCACAAGTGCTCCATATGTGTCGTGGCTGGAACAGCGACCAGCTTCTGCTCTTGTCTAAAAAACGATGTTTTCGGAACTGTCAGCAGTATCAACCCTCTTGTCCTGATTCCGCTTCTGATTACCCATATTCACCGAGTTTTGTAGGGTTTCTGTTTGAAACTTGGAACTGAGCACACATGAGTTTTCGGCCGATCCTCTTCATCTCTGGATCCAGCCTCTTCTGGTGCTACATTATTATTCGCATCAGTCGAAGGCTCTGGCTCCCCGACTAGTTTGGACAGAACAGGAGTCCAGGGCACCTTTAGAATTTTTGAGGTTGTTTACAAAATGTGAGCGCCGTCGCCGTGGTTACCTTATCGACGTGCGCAATTTGCCTCGCATTCGCAATGCTTCTCATCGAAGGCATTGCCAGACTCCTGTCACCAGAGATGAAGGACCATAAACGATACATCGGAAACGAGTGAAAATTTCGAATTGAAACAAAATTTAACCCAAGATTTATCTCCCGCGACAAGTTACGAAAGGTCACGTAGGAAAATATTCTCAAACTTACTTATCGTAGCCGGCGGCATCGAGTTCCTTTTGGAAAGAATCTTCACTCATGTTGCTTCTGCTGTGACACAATATGTCAGAATCCTCGTCGTCTTCCGATTCCCAATCGCCTGGGGTCTCAGAAGTGGGCGGTGCAGCGTAAGAAAAGAGTTCGCGGAACGAGGAAGTCGACTGCGACTTGAGATGCTCAGCTGTTACAGCCGGCGCCAAAAGACTTATAGCCTTGGGCGGTTTTGAGATATCGAGCTGTGCTTCGGAACTTGGAGCCTCCTTGATCGGCTGAGGCGGCGTCGGCGACAGCGGCGTTTGATTCGCCGCGTCGCTCTCCGGATGCTCGCAAGGTTTGGCGGTTAACGCTCCCGTTTTGACAGATGACTGGAGACGAGCAGCTCAGGAAGGAGTCAGCTCGTTTTGATGAAGAGGCGCAAAGTGCACGTATGAGAGATTAGTCTGAGACAGAGAAAACGACTAATTGAGAGGGAATTAAAAGAACGGATTAGAAAGAGGAGTGGGAAGAGAAAAAGCGAAACATGAGTGGCAAATACTTTAATCTGGTGCCGTGGCGCTTAAATGTTTTATCCCCATGGCGACAGCTCCACGCTCTTCGTGTTTACGTTCAACTGAGAACGAAAAGATTTCGGGCGGGCAAATAAAAGACTGGGCAGCAATCACTGATTGAGTGAATTCAAGGCTAGATTGCCGGCGCAAAACAAAAACATGTTCTGGGCGAATAGGTCCTCCTCTTATCCTATTAGGTAAAGACCATGCTCGACCGTCTCACGAAACGGCAAACATCAGCGACGTCGGTTTCGACAGAGAACGTTATGATGCAAATGAAAAGGAGGGAGAGTCCCTATGAGAAAACAAGACGGGTCATCTGAAAAACATGTGACAGAGAAGCTAGACAGCTGAGCAGAGATCGCACTTTCGAAGAACGTTCCGGGCGTGTCTGCTAGAAAGGCGGACATAACAACAAGCATTTGAAAGGCTTTGTTCATACTAGAAACACATGCGGAGAGCTGTTTCTTACGGTAGCAGGTAGTTTTTAAAGTGAAGGCGTATACGAGAAAAAAAACCCCAGGAGGTAAACGCAAGGCACTTGAAGAAGAAGGCAGGAGCTGCTGGCAGATAAAAAAATAAATTTCAAAAAAAGAAGGGTGGGAGAAGAAAAGAAGCAGTGCGGATTTCGCATGAGAGCAGTGAGAAGACAAGGAGCAATAGTGTGGCGGAATGGAGGGAGAAGACAGCAGAAAGCGAGAAGACGGCGCCAGGGGCTAAAACGAAAAGACTGCGCCGAGAGCTCGGTCGGGCATTCCCCGACCACGCCCCGACTGCTCTTCGGTTAGACTCCCGGAAAGGACATGCACGTGTTTTCGCAGATGATTTCTGAAAACGTGACTGAACATCAGTACATGTGTGTTCTCGAACCGCCCGCACACTGTTATTTAAAGCACATTGTTGCAAAGGAAAATAACAGGTGGGCGGGTCTCGGTTCCGCAATTTTCAAAGTTCATCGCTGTTTCGACGACCACAAAGTGTGAGAGAGGCTGCAGTCAGCACAACAAACAAAGAGGGGTGTGAAGGGACGGAGGAGGAGTCAAGAATTTATATATGCGGTGAAAAGACGCGAGAAGGCTCTCGAGAAACTTGGAAAATGGCTGATGACGCAACATGTTTCGAAAGGCGCAGTAGCTGTGAAGCTGCTGCGGGTCTCGCCACGAAAACCTTCGAACGCTCAGAGAAGCACTGCGGAACACGAATGCAAACTTTTTGCAACGATTTCGAAATGTGAGGATCGCCCACTCGGGCAACCGTTGAATAAACCTTCTAATGGTGTTGGATGAAAGGGTCGATGACACATTATTCTTCATACCCTCTACGGGGTAAATAAATGACGCGTCTCTTTGCGAGGAGAAAAGAAAAAGTCAATTCGAGCTCCTCCGTGCTCTTTCTCTCTCTCTCTCTCTGCGCACTTATTTTCTCTTGATGCTCAGGCGCCGCAACTAATTGAGGCATGAATTATTTGAAATAGGAGAGGCTAAGAAGGCAAAAGCATTGGAAAATCGGGATAAAGCGGCAGCTGTGTTTCCCCACAATGCCAGTATTCTTGGGAACTTCAACAGATGAAAGTAATATTATATGTTGAATGGAATACACACATGTGGCCACGTAACGGAATACCCCCAAACAGCATAAACAACTGGTTGTTGAATGAAAAATTGAGAAGACATCGCGCACTAGAATGCACATGACGTAATTGTAGAATGGGTTCAGAAGCGGAATTGTGCTCTTACGAAACATCCCGTCATTTTTACGACACAATAACTCACTTGAAGTAGTCTCCAGCATGCTCCTCTTCGATCGTCATTCTGCGAGCGAGACGACCACGACCGGAAGCGCTGCCGCTCTTCACTTCGGCCACAGTATCTCCGGCTTCGGCGAGCTCCTGCAAAAACAAAACGTCACACTGATTCGTATTTTTCGATTAAAAAGACAGCGTCCAATTTCTTGGGATAAACTAGCTTAGAATGTGGACTTCTCGCAAAACTCACAGGGCTTCCCCATCTGCAAAACGAAAAGAACTGGCGGAGCGGAAGACAGATCAGGCAGCACGGGACAGACTCTTGAAGACCCGCCTCCTCTTCTTCGACTACATTGATTTCTTCTTTCCGCTCTTCAGCTTCAGAAGACGTCGTGGTCGTCACGGAATTCTCATCAATATACCAGAACGGTCTCGTTTTCAGTGCATCCCCATAAGTGTCAATAGTTCCACACGACGAAGATCTTCTCAGATGGCCGACTGTAGTGATTCTCCGTGGTGGCGGAGGAGTGCTGACAACACGTATGACTCCGTTTTCATGAATCGGCTGATGGTTGTACTGCTTATAAAGTACATCGAGTGGAGTCACAAAAGAAACCCGACGACACTCTACTTCGCAAACTCTTTGATCATTCATCGCTTGCTGTTTCTCTCGCTTCCAGTCTTCGGGCGTCACAATCTTCGGCAGTGGATCAGCCAGATCTATAGATGGTATCTTCCGCACGCTCCATATCGAATCAGAATTCTCGTTGACGTGAGAAGATACACGCTCGTTTATCATTTCGATATGACTGATAGCTTCGTCTTCTTCTTCTTTCAGCTTTTCAGTGACGACAGTTTCAAAAGACTCCGAGTTTTTCATAAGCCCTTTGACAGGAACATCGTCCCAATCGTTGTTCGGCATAGGTTCATCATCAATTTCTTCGATTATCACGCTACTCGGTCCACCGGGCTCTGTGTCAATGAAATCGAAACTCTCTCTACTTTGATTAATCTCTTCATGTGACCAGCTCGCATGACTCGGGGCTCTCCGCTCCGCCGCGTTTTCTGTCCCGTCGTCATAGAAACTTCCGTTATCGGAATGCGCCTTGAAGTCGGTTGGCAAATGTGTTGGAACAGAGGATGGATACGGTGGCAGCAACTGAGGAGATCCGCACGTGTGACAGATGATGCCGTCATAAAGATCCCAGTCTTTATCGAGCTTATCGATGGGAGCAGAGGCCGTCGGGTAAAGTTCATCGCTTCCATTTTCAGTCCCGAGAGAAGATAAAGCTGATATTATGGCGGTGTCCGTGAGCATCTCTTCGACAGATCTTGATTGCATTTGGCTCTTGTTCTCGTTTCCACAGTTCTGACACATTTCCAGCATCCCGGAAGAGTGAACGTCATTCCGATCACTGAGGGAGTTACCTCTCGAGACGAAAAAGTTTCCATTAGTCACATCAATAGGAACGACCGAACTTCCATGAACAGTCCGCATGTTTGGGAGCCTTCAAAACGTATGAATCGGCGAACGGAAACAGAGACGACGAGAAGTGTGAATTCAGAAATGATAGTATCGACAGAGTGGCTCCACTATGCCAAAAGAGAGGATAGAAGTGGGATCTCGAGACTCGTGAGAGTACTTTTGGCTGGAACAAGGCGTATGCCCTGCTCGTTTCTCACGGTTGCCCAGGAGCCGGGCAGAAAAACTGCGGCCAAGAAGTCGCTATCTCCTTCCGATTCATTTACGCTTCACCTAGTTTTCTATATTTTGTGAATACTTCTTGTTTTCCGGTATAGTGGCGCGTGGTCCCTCTTCTTACTTTTCTCCTCACGAGAATCAAGCGATTCTTATCGAAAAGAAGACCGCGAAAAGATACATATTTCAAAGAAATGGCACTGACGAGAGACATGTCGGTGACAGCCCGAATGGACGGATTAGGTGTCAATCAGCACATCTTGTTACGTGCATCATCGTTTTCCTGATTGATTACCACTTCATGTTGAACCCTTTCTGGTAATCTTGACGTCACTAACATGTACGGGTCGTGCTCAATTCGCCCCCTACTTGCCTGCTCGTTCACAATTAACTGCAACGTCCGTCCCCACAGTCAATATTTGCCGAATTCCCCGATGGCCCCTCGTCAATGAATCTCTGCCCCCTCTCGCCAACTCTATCCGAACACTCAACCAGTTCTGCGTCTCTCGCGTCCACACGCACTCTCGGCCCATCACAAAAACAACCTTCTCCAATCGTCAGCGCATCTTCTTCGTCCTCGTTTGTGTGCTATCATATTTCCGCCAACTGCCGAGGTCATTGCTATCGGTCCCTGGCCAGCAATTTGAATGCACCCCGTTCCCATCGCTTATCGGACACACTGCCGTGTCTCTCCTCCGCAAATAAATACGGCCTGATCACAATCGTTGCCCCATTCTGATCTTTCCCGCCGACGTTGCCCGATACACAAAATAATCACGCCGCAATCACGATTATGATGATACTATTCACGCCTGACGCGCGCCTTTTTTGCAACTCGTCTGGTGACCGAGGCGGGAATGACAAAGTGTTGCGAAACTTCGAAGATCATAGGCGCCAGTTGCTGTTTTCACATTAGTTACCCAGGTCAGATAGATAGATAAAGTGTAAAAACTCACGACATCTTGGACCAGGGAAGAAGCCATTGGGGAAGGATGCAGAAACGACGATTAACCCTGAAATAAAGAGAATGTAAAGGTTCAGGAGTGCCGAAAAGGGAGGAAAATGAGGGAGAGAGAGAGTGAAGAGGAAGAATGGGAAGGATGAGCAGTGTGAGAGGAGTGAAGAGGAAGATGGAGGGCAATTACCAGCAAAAACCGATCGATTCGAAGAGCGAACGATTCGAAATGGAGGCCAATGTAAAGGTCGCGGGGAGCGGTGAGTCGGAGACGGCGAATCAAATGATGGCGCCCCCGGACAATTTGGGTGGAAGAGAAGTGGGAAACGGATAGAAAACGAGAGACTGCGGCCGTTTTTCGAAAGTCGATGAGAGAGGAGAAAGCAAAAAGTTACGAATCGAATGAAATCGACCGAATTCTAGGAGTTCGTTCAGGTCAAGATGAGAGATTAGGGAAGAATTCAAGGAAACAGGAACCGGAGGAGGCGCATGATTCGTTTGCGCAAAAACAACTTAGTTGATGGTTTTTTACTTAATTTGTACGGAATCTCGAGGACATCTCGAGAACTTTCGCAGTTCGCATCACTGACTTTCGATGTTTCCCCTCTTCAATTCGAAACGAAAACAGACGTCAATGGAGATGGAATTGTAGGTGTTTGTTTCGAAAAGGAGGGACTAGGGGGATTATTGTAGAAAACGGCGAACGAGAACGGGAATTGACTGGCGGGAAGTTGGGGGGAAAGGACCCGTCGGGTCGATGAAATGGCGAGAAGAGGGGAGCGGGCGACAGACGCAGAACACACACACACACAAATGTTTTGTGTTGGCTCTCTTCTCTTTCTGTGTGCGCCGTCGTCGTTTTTTCTTTTCTTCCTTCATAGTTTTGCATCACTGCCGACACGGTGAAAGAGCATTGGAAAAGAAGATAGAACAGATAACTTGGGTCCCTTCTCGCCCACAAGTGAGAGCGAAGGCGATTCGAAGCAGGCAAACGGAGTGACAAGTGATCGGTATGGAAACTATTCACTTGGCGAAACCGCGCCTCGGTTTTAGGTCAACGGTTTTTGAGAGGAGCCATGTGATCTACACGTGAACACAGGACACTTGAATCGGAGAATTGCAGGTTGCAGGTCTACTACAGATTACTCAGAACTCTGCAGGTGTTGCAGAAATATGATAAGCTGCAGACCGTAGAAAACGCATCTCATGGAAACGTGAACATTTTTCGTCTCATCTTCTCTCGATTCAAAATTCAGGCGGAGACATTCCCTACCGACTAGCCCAATCACCATCCAAGTAACTTGAATCAGCAACAGTTTTTCCACCCGCTACGAACAATGTTTCATTATTTATTCCAGTCGATGGATTAGCACATGAAATGAGAAAAGAAGAAAGTAACAAACAACCGTGTTTATTATAATAAGAAATTTAACAATAAACAAGTCTTGACAAAATTACATCTTGTCGAGATAGTTGTCCAAGGCTGGAATACCCTCCTTGAGTCCCTTTCTCTTTCTGGTGTCCAAGACGATCTGGTTTGGCTTGGTTCCGGCCTCGAGCGGGTCTCCTGGGAGAACTTGCCAATGGTCGAACACGCATTGTGGGAAAGCTTGTCCTCCGGTGTTGGAGCGGAGATCAGCGGTGAATCCGAAGGACTCGTTGACAGGAAGGTAAGCCTTGACGACGAACATTGGAGTTCCGGCGACCTGAGACTCTTCGAAGACGTGTCCTCTTCTTCTGTTGAGCACTCCGTAGATTCCTGAAAACAAAGACTGATTACGGCATTAGTAAAAATTTTCCATACCTCCGACAGCGGCTTCTGGGCACTGAATTTCGACCAAGTAAACTGGCTCGAGAAGACGTGGCTCGGCAGTGAGCACGGAAGCGTAGAACACACGACGGGCAGTTGGGATGATTTGACCACCTCCTCTGTGGATGGCGTCAGCGTGGAGGGTGACGTCATGGATGTTGAAGCGAACTCCGCGCATGTTCTCGTCGGCAAGAACTCCTTCACGGGTGGCCCATTGGAATCCAGCGACAACGGAATCCTTGATTTCGTTGAGGTATTGAACTCCCTTGGTGACATCCATGAGAAGATTTGGTCCGGTTCCGTCTGGTCCGAAGCACCAGATCTTACGAGCCTCAGTGACGTCGTAGTCGTACTTCTCAGCGAGGATCTTGGCGCGAGCCTTGAACTCATCACGAGCGTTGACGGTTCCTCCTTCGATGTCATCAGCAAGTCCATCCGGCATTGGGAGGGCAGTGCAGTGGAGACGGTTGTGCTTGTTTGGCGACTTCGACAAGCAGATCTGGTTGGACTCAGCCTGAACAGTTTCACGGTACGAGACGACTGGATCGGACTTCTTGAGTGGAATGCAAGCGTGGTCCTCCTCGAGATCCTTAAGGCAAATCTCCAAGTGGAGCTCTCCAGCTCCGGCGATGATATGCTCTCCAGACTCCTCGAAGATGCACTGGACCATAGGGTCGGACTTGGCCAAACGCTTAAGTCCTTCGACCAACTTTGGCAAGTCGGCTGGGTTCTTAGCCTCGACGGCGACTCGCACGACTGGGGAGACGGAGAACTTCATGACACGCATGTTGTGGGCATCCTTGAAGGTAGTGATGGTTCCTCCCTTGACGAGGTATTGATCGACTCCGACGAGTCCAGCAATGTTTCCGGATGGGATGTCCTCAATTGGCTCAATGTAACGTCCCATCATGAGGATGGTACGTTGAATGGTCTTCTCGTACAAGTCCTCCTTCTTTCCTGGGACGTAGTTTGGTCCCTGGATGCGAGCCTTCATTCCGGTGGCAACCTTTCCGGAGAAGACACGTCCGAAAGCGTAGAAGCGTCCCTTATCGGATGTTGGCACCATCTTGGAGACGTACATCATGAGTGGTCCATTAGGATCACAGTTCTTGATGGCAACAGCGGCCTCGTCGTCATGTGGTCCCTCGTAGAGCATCTCCATTCTGTAGCGTTGAGCAGTCACAGGAGATGGCAAGTGGAAGGTGATCATCTGGAGCATGGTGTCTCCGGCCGGGAGCCATCTGCGCATGAAGGCCTTCATGAGCTGCTTTCCTTCCAGATCTTTCTCGTCGTTGGCGAGCTTGATTCCGAGCTTCTCAACAAGAGCGGCGGTCTTGTCCTTCTTGATGTTCATGATAGCGTCGAACACCATGAAGATTGGGTCAAGAACGAACTGGTTGAATCCACGCTTGCCGTCATCTCCCTGAGAGCTGCTCCACTTCTTGGTCTTGAGGTCGAAGAAGCGATCTCCCCAGAGGTTCTTCATGAGCTTGTCAACCTGAAACATAACATATGTACGAGCACAGTGGAAGAGGTGAACCGTACTTGAACTCCGAACTTGTCAGCGTACATCTCGGAGAATTGTTTGAGGGTGAAGGCCCATCCGTGGAGTCCAGATCCGAAACCGACGTTTCCGATGGATGGATCAACCATGATTGGTCCCATCGGTCCATCGTCGTCTCCGTAGGTGGCGATGATGACGTTGATGTTTTCCACAATACGCTGAAACATCCCCTTAGATTTGAAGTTGAATTTTTATAATCACCTGGAAAGTTTGGAAGAGCTCTTCAGCTCCGAGTTGCAACTCGAGAAGAGCACGGTCCATCTTGTTCATGAAAAGAACTGGCTTGATACGCTCAGCAATAGCTTGGCGAAGCACAGTCTCGGTCTGGACACACACTCCAGAGACGCAGTCGACGACGACGAGAGCTCCGTCAGTGACACGGAGAGCAGCAGTAACTTCAGACGAGAAGTCAACGTGACCGGGGGAATCGATCAAGTTGATCAAGAAGCCGTTGAATTTCTCCTTCTTTCCATCAACCTCGACGGTCTCAACTTGGAACTCTCCCTTGACGAAGTCCATGTCCTTCTTCTCAAGGTTGAAGAAGAGAGAGATGGCACTGAAACAGATTACTTCCTTACCACATTTCCCAGCCTTACTACTCACGTAGACTTGATGGTGATACAACGCTCCTGCTCATCCTTACGAGTATCGGTGAAACGAGTTTCTCCGGCCTTGGCTCCGGCAATGATACCGGCCTTGGAGACGAGGGAGTCGGTAAGGGTAGACTTTCCGTGATCGACGTGAGCGATGACAGACATGTTACGGATGTTGCGCTTGCGATCCATGAGCGCACGGATCTCATCGACCGTGAAGTTGACCTGAACATTTTTGAATAAAAATGTGCTATTGATTACTGCTCTTACCAACCTACATCACTACTGTTGCGAAATTCTACCCAATAGTAAAAAAAATTCAGAGGAACGTTTCTGGCTTCAAGTTAGGATTCTAGATCGGAATACGAACATGTAGGAATAACAAGTGAAATGTACAAGGAAGTTCGGAAAGAGAGGAGGCCCAAATTTTATAGAGAAACACTTGTCCTAAATTTTTTGAAGGGCGTTTCAGCACAAAAATGAAATTTTCTGTACTTCAAAGTTAGAGGATATAAAATACTTACCATTTTTCGTTTTTTGTAGAGTTCTCTTCAGATACAACAACAAAAAAGGACCGCACAGAGGATAGCGGCGTGACAAGAGTAAGGAAATTTGTCGTCAACTCCTCCAGCGAGACTCGTTTGATGTGCAGGCAAACTACGGTAGCCCGCCAATTCAAACACTTGGCGCATTGCCAGCCCGCGATTTCAATCAAATTTTTACATTTAAAAATAGAAATTGAAAGTTTGAATTTGTAAAAAAATTTATTATAATTGCAGTTTTGACTCGAAGATCATTCACCGCAATTCGGCAAAAGTTTTCCATAATAAAATGTTTTCCAATACATTTTTCTGATTTTTAAATTTCAAATTACGAATTCAAAACAAATTTTGCAGGAATGGAGTCAGAATCTTCGTCAACTATTAACTCAGTAGTTGAAGGGAGCGATTCTCCATCTTCTATACTCGTTGAAGCCACAATGTCTGATTCTCAAGTGAGTTTCCTTTGACGTGAAGAACACCGGCCTAAAATAGTGCTTCAGGATCAGCTCACACCGAATGAGAATGTGGAAGCTGACGAACAGGCAGAGAAAGAGCGGAAGCTCCGGCGGTTGAATAGGCGGAAAGCGTTAGCCTTGGAAAACAATCCGTTACCAACTCCGAAACTCGGAAGAGTTCTGACCTCTGATAACAACACGATCGATTTGACAACTGAAGACGTGAGTAGCGCATTTTTTTGTTCAAGTTGAGCAATTTTCGTTCAGGATGATCCGGACACGCAATGGTTCAAAAAAACCTTCGATTCTTCGAGACCGTCGAAAACCAAAAGTCCAGAAGGACCGAAACCTTTTGCTGTTCCTCACAGCACATCTCGAAATGCTCCAAGAAGTTGTACGTTTATTTTATAAGTATTATAGAAAGTATTAGTTTTGTTTAGTACTGATCCGAGACACTCTAAAGAAAAAACTACAGGCTTCAATGTCAATCAAAAGACGGAAAGGTAATTAGTATTTTTCTTTCAAGGTGAACTCAATTCTGAATTCAGAACAGGAGCAACGTCGGAAAATGTACGAGGAGGACAATGAACATCTGAAACCACCAAGTGACGACGAGGAAGATGAAGTTATCATCCGCAAAAAGAAGAAAACGAAACCGGAAACCGGGAAAGACGACGACGAGTATAATAGTGAAGATGATGAAGATTATAAAGAAGAAGATTCTCCGCCTGAGAACAGCAGTGACGACGAGTCAGATGGGGAATCGAACAAGAAGAAATCTTCTGAAACTAACGGACGAGCCGAGGATGAGATGAGTGTGAACTTCCTCGACGATTCCTTCACTTATGACGTTTTTAACATTGCTAAACGACCAGGTCCCGGCTCAACTGTATCCAATTTCGATGTGTGAGTTACTTCTGATATGTTTATTCTCAACTAATTTTTTCAGACGTTCACAATCCGGCGAAGTGGAGAGAAATGGAGCTGTTCAGTTACCTTCAATGGGGGGAATCATGGGTGCGAGCAACGCGTTCGATGACATTCTCAATCTATGCTCAGGCAATTTTGACTCAGTTCCAATGGCTAATATTGATGGCGCGGGAGATTTCCCAGACACATTGCAAATGCTTCTGAAAGATGAAAAATCATCGAGAGAGTAAGTTTAAATGCATATTTGTGAAGCTAAATTTAGTCTGTTTGCAGAATACTTGCTACCAGCCAACCAATATCATCGACACCTACAGATTCAGATAACGAGGAAGAGAACGTTGTAAAAAAGAAACCAGTGAAGGCGAATAGAGTTATGGACAGTGACGAAGAAGATGAAGTAGTCGAGGAAACTCCACAACCGGAGACTGAAAACATTCCGAGTCAAGATCCTTTCGAATCCGAGGGAGACAAGGTGGAAGATAAGGCAGAAGAGAAGGAAAATACTGTTTTCCGAAGAATCGTTCTAAGCGGAGACGAGGATAGTGATGATGACGGAGAAGAAGCAATAGAAGATGAAGAAGAAGAGGAAGAAGCGGAGGAGCAAGCGGATGAAGATGAGCTTGGCGACGAAGGAGAACAAGAAGGAGAAGCGGAAGAGCCAAATTTCGATGATGAAGATGATGAGCTGGCAGTTATCAAAAGGATCGAGCATCAAGAGTACAAACAAAAGATCAAAAAGAAAACCTTTTTTGACGACGAAGCTTCACTCTCTGGAGACGACGTCGGAAGTGATGTGGAGGACGACGACGCTGCCAACGACGTTTATGAAGCGGAAGAAGGAGATGCGGACGATGTTCCCGACGATGACACAATCCGTAGACAGAATCACAAGTTGCTCTTGAAGCAGGAAAGCGACAGGGAACAGAGGTAAACTGAAAAAAATAAAATTGCATTGTCATACTATTGATTTGTATTTCAGAGCTCTCGCGAAACTTCAAGACCGTCTCCTAGCCGACGGAGATCTGGGAGGCGTGGAGACAAATCGACAGTTCCGATTCAAACTACGAGAAGAAGTCGAAGTTACGGTTACTGAAGGAGAAGGTGTTGAGGAAGAACAGGAGGACGATGAAGCCGAAGAGGACGAGGAGAAAAAGAAAGAAAGGGCTGAAATTATAAAATACAAGATTGAACATGTACGTGTTTAAAATTTTTGAAAACAATTTGTATATGCATCAAATTTTAAGGCTGAAGAGTTGATGTTGCTAGACGATCCGGAAGAAGACAATGATCTGTTCAAGAGAGCTGGGAAGATGATGAAAACGACGGAGAAGATTGTTGTGGAAAGCAGTGAAGAGATTAGCATCAAGACCCGTGTCGGCAAACCGTCTCTACTGTCCAAATCAGCACTCGCCGTCTCCTTCCAGGAAGTTCTTGCTGGCGGAACAGCCGCTCCGAAGCAGATGTACGTGCAAAAGTTCAATTCTGCCACTGACGAGTCAGCACCCACACCGTCTCGATTGAGCACTGGGGCCGTCAAAAGAAATCGTCAGTCACCTGATCAATCAGCGGCAAAACGGGTTAGACAGAGCAAGTTGAGCTCTCTCGAGTAATGCACATTCCATATTGTACCATTCCTTCAAACAAAACATTGACTCATTTTTCAAGTTGACAGTTTCACTTTTTTTCAAATTTATATTCTTGTTTTTCTTTCACTTGTTATGTAGAATAAATTCTTTGTGTGTATGTCTGCATCTGCAATTGAAAATGTCCAGTTCTTTGAAAAAGTACTTTTATCGTGAAGCTCCTGTTGTTTTCCATGAGAATTCTATTATAGATGCTCCGAGCAGTAATCGCAGGAACCGGAAGACAGCTTTCCGTCACTTTCCGACGATCCTACGCTCCACCTAAAGCCGCCGCCGCTGCCGGAGCCGTCAAAGTGGATAAGGCCTTCGTTGAGGAAGATGCTGAGAAACTGGCCACCCACGTCTGCATCAACGCCTACATCCAAGGCGATGAGCCCGGACCGAAAGTGCTCCCCGACTCAGAATACCCGGATTGGCTCTTCAAATTGGATCTGCGGCCGCCGCGCGAGTTCGAGGATTTGGACCCTGAGAAGGACGGATGGTTGTACTGGAGAGCTCTGCGAAAACGACAAATCGAGCAGAACCGACGAATTCAGAATTTGAAGACGAAGTTCCTCCACTTGCAGAATAGTCCAAGCATGAAAAAAGCCTAGTTCGTCATCTATCTTTTTATGTAGAATTTTTAGTTATCCGAACAGTCGGTTGATCTTTCATTGTTTTTCTTTGTCGTTTCAGAAAAAAAATAAAAACTCTTTCTTGAAATTTCTAGAAATTTTCGCGAACTTTCTAGATTCTTCCCGAAGTCGCGAGTAGCGGCTTTCTAGAACATTCTGCTGAGCACGGTGAAGGGCGGAGAGGGAAAAGAAAACGGAGAAAGAACATAGCACGCCGTGGAGACGCAGACAACGAGAGGGAGTGAGAGAATGCGCAGGTGGGAGAGAAGCGAAAGAAAGCGGCCGCCTCTGTTCGAGAATATTGTAGAAGCTTCCAGAAGACGTCGTCTGAACGTATATAAGCGGGCGATTCGGAGGAAATGCCACCCTCAGAAGAATCTACAAATTCTACTGCTCTCACTACAAACTACAAACAATGTCTTCGTGCAAAGCTATCGGAATCGACCTCGGCACGACGTATTCGTGTGTTGGAGTCTATCAGAATGGAAAGGTAAGTGCACATTGAGATCATTTGAGTTGTATAATTGTGTGTTCATTTCAGGTGGAAATCCTCGCCAATTCGGAAGGAAACAAGACAACTCCCTCTTACGTGGCATTCACTGACACAGAGAGATTGGTCGGAGACGCGGCGAAGGATCAGGCAGCTCGTAATCCAGAGAACACCGTCTTCGACGCGAAGAGACTCATCGGCAGACGGTTCGACGAGCCGACCGTGCAGGCTGACTGCAGACACTGGCCGTTTGCTGTCAAAGCGAAGCAGGGTAAACCCATAGTCGAAGTGGAAGTGAAGGCCGAACGGAGACAGTTCAATCCGGAAGAGATATCGGCGATGGTGCTGCAAAAGATGAAAGAGACTGCGGAGACGTACCTGGGACACACAGTCAAGGATGCCGTCATCACAGTGCCAGCCTACTTCAATGACAGCCAGAGACAAGCGACCAAGGATGCAGCGACCATTGCAGGACTCAATGCCATCCGAATCATCAACGAACCGACGGCTGCCGCTCTCGCCTATGGTCTCGACAAGGGAATATCGGAGGAGAAGAACGTGCTCATCTTCGATCTGGGAGGAGGTACTTTCGATGTTTCCATTCTCTCCATCGCCGAAGGATCCATCTTCGAAGTCAAATCGACTGCTGGAGACACTCATCTCGGAGGAGAGGACTTTGATCAACGAATGCTCCAACACTTTATGACCGAGTTCAAGAGAAAGACCGGAAAGGACATTTCGCCGAATCCACGTGCTATCCGACGTCTCCGAACTGCGTGTGAACGTGCCAAGAGGACCTTATCCAGCTCAGCGGAGGCCACCGTCGAAGTGGATTCGCTGTTCGAAGGAATCGACTTGTGCTCCAAGATCACCCGCGCTCGCTTTGAAGAACTCTGTGCAGACCTGTTCCGAAAGACCTTGGAGCCCGTTGAGAAGGCTCTCCGAGACGCCAAGATGGACAAGTCGAAAATCGACGAAGTCGTGCTGGTCGGAGGATCGACTCGAGTGCCCAAAATCCAGAAGATGCTCAAGGACTTTTTCAACGGAAAGGTAGGTGTCTATTTGTTTTCATTGAATTCCCAACTAATTCTGCTCATTTCAGGAACTCAACTGCTCCATCAATCCGGATGAAGCCGTCGCGTTCGGAGCAGCTGTCCAGGCAGCCGTTCTTTCCGGAGTCCAGGATAACACAATCAAAGACGTTCTGCTCGTCGACGTGGCACCACTGAGTCTCGGAATCGAGACTGCCGGAGGAATGATGACCAATCTGATCGAGAGAAACACTCGAATTCCGACGAAAGCGACCAAGACATTCACGACGTACGCCGACAATCAGCCGGCAGTCTCTATCCAGGTCTACGAGGGAGAACGTGCCATGACTCGCGACAACCACCGTCTCGGCAACTTTGAACTGACTGGCATCCCGCCTGCTCCACGCGGAGTCCCTCAGATCGACGTCACTTTCGACATTGACGCCAACGGAATCTTGAACGTTTCCGCAGCGGACAAGTCTACCGGAAAGTCGAACCGTATCACGATTCGCAACGAGAAGGGACGTCTGTCACAGGCGGACATCGATCGGATGGTCAACGAGGCGAAGCAGTTCGAACGGGAAGACGCAGAACATCGTGAACGAGTGTCTGCTCGGAACCAACTCGAGGCCTACGCATTCCAAGTGAAACAAGCTCTCGAGGAGCACGGAACCAAACTGCCCTCCGAAGATGCGAAGCGTGCGAAGGAGGCGTGCGAGGAGACTCTCCGTTGGATGGATGCCAATTCGCTTGCCGACAAGGACGAAATCGAGGCAAAGGACAGAGAGTTGAAGGCCGTGTGCCAGGCGATCCTCACGAAACTCCATCAATCAGGACAACAAGAGCCGTCTTCCAACTGCGGAAACCCAGGAGCCGCCGGATTCAACTCTGCCAACTACCCACAAGGACCGACTGTCGAGGAGGTCGACTAATTCCATCTTACTGTTCAACTCTTTAATCTGAGATCTCCATAACTTATTGAAACGTGTTGAAATGTGTTTTTGTAATTCAATTGTTGTAAATATTGTGTTGAAATAAACTAAATATACATTGTACAAATTTGTTTGTTTTCATCTTTTGCGATAAAAATAGGGATTACGGAAGCCATTGGGTGCTCATGAGCAATCACTAGTGATCACGTGTTATCAGTAGATATCTTTCAGACTGACAGAGAGTTCCAAAGAAGGACGGTTCCTTCTGATTTTGAGGTTAACGCCGAAGGAAAAAATTCGTCGTTGCTGAGCAGAAATCTAAAAAATGGAGATTTTTGAAGGTGTTTTAGGCCTCGAACCCCTTCCCCTGGAGGGAAAACGTGGGTTTTCACTGGAATTGCTGATTGAACACTTCCCGGTCATCACTCCGATTGCAGATATACTCGGGGAACATCAAACAATGTATTGTCTCATGTGGCATGGCAGTGCCTCGTCGGAGAACAGTGTTTCTCTTCGATAAACAACAATCGATTGCTTCGTAAAACTGAGAAACCTTGAGATTTCTAATGATTTTTCATTGCTCTTTGTTTGCGGAGAAAAACAATATTAAATACAAAAACGTTTTGTGAAGTGTCTATGAAAATGGCAATTTTAGCATTCGATGAAAGTAATGGAATGAACTAATTCAAATAGCCAAAACGAGGAATAAATAGGAAATAGTATCTGACGACAGGTTCTAGATGAGATGCGCGGCGAATCGAGTGTTGTTATGTACAGCTGTCCTCTCGGCGGTGCGTCATCAGACGACGGCCGTCTCGTACTCCAGTCCGTACTTCTCCATGTCGTCCGTGTTGATTTTGAACACACCTGAAAGACCAACCGATACACACTTCCCCCCACCGAATCTCTCTCACCGTTGTCTCCCCAGTGCGATCCGAAACTGTTCACCGCCTGCCAGAAGTGAGTTCCATCGTCCGACTGCCCCCATCCGATGAGCCGCACGACGTGCCAATAGACGATGCGATCATCGAAGCCATCGAGCGGGAACGGACGGAACACGCCACTCGAGTAGTGCAGGAACTCCTCCGGAACCGGGAACGCCATAGTCGTCGGACCGTAGAGAAGAATCTCCTTCTTGATGATGTTACGGTACTCGGTGACGTTCAGTTTCTCCGAATTCTTGTCGTTGAAGTGGCCAATGATAGTGGGCACTTTGACACGTTCCTTGCCGTCCGGAGACACTGTCATCGATCGAGGGTACATGGAGTAGGCGAAAGTGGCTGAAAGAAGCGACGAGATGGACGGAGGAGGAGCGACCGGAAGACGTACCAAAGTGTTTGTCCTCTTCGTACTTCTGCTGGTAGTAAATGTTCTGACACCTTCTCATGCACGTTCTCTTCTCCTCCGCCTCGAAGAATGTGGCTGGAGAGCACGGCACACCGCAGGAGAGGTCGAACGAATACGGACGACAGCCGTCTCTGCCTCCTGAAACGAAGATTCTCCTCGAGGATCCTCTACAAAGATCGGATACCTGTGACTAGTCCCTGATTAACCCAATAGGTCAACGCCTTCAACGGATCTCCTCCGTAACAGTTTCCACACACAGAACAGCATCCGATGATGTCCTCTTCGGAGAGCAACGCCTTGAAAGTTCCGTTCGAGTGAATGCACGCACGATCGGAAGCGACTCCGGCGGCGGCGACTGCGAAACAACTTCCACATCCGCCCTGGTTGGGTACATTCGAGATCGACGGACAGTTGGGCCACTTGAGCCGCGCGTCGAACTCTTTCGGGATGTCGGCGTCTTTGAAGTTCTCGAGTTCACTGAAACAGACAATAAATGGGTGAGGGGTGAGTGTGGAAACCGACTCCAAATGTCTCTTCATGGCGTCAGACTCGAAGAACTTCCGAATGTGCTCCATGTACTCCTCGACGGCCGTCTGATTCCTTGTGTACTTGAATCCGTACGATCTGTTCTTCACTCCGAACTTGTTGAATTTGGCCTTCCACGTGGTTTCGGGTGAGTCATTGACCTGTCTGACCAGCTTTCTCAGGTACTCGTCACTTTCCCTTTTGTCGTTCGCATCTGTCACGTATCTGCGATACAGGTAGAAGCTGCCGTACACCAATCCGATCACTGAACACGATCACTCTTTCATCTAGACACACAGATATCCCACTCACCAGCAAGAAGCAAAGCGAAGATGACGGCGATGGTGAGTGCGACGTGGAGGAGGCGCTTCTTGCGACTCCGCGTCTCGAACGTCGTCCTCGTGTTGGCCGACGAACCCTTGTCTGTCGGGTACATTTCTTCTGAAGTAGTGAGGAAGTGATCAGTGGAGACGGGGGGCAGGGCCGGGGCGGGCACAGTCCCCAACGATCAATGGCAAAACAAACAGTTTGACACATTTCCGAAACGCCTATCATATACCGGAACAACACATTTCGGACACTGTGGTCGGTCAGTCCGCGCGCAAAAAACGGAACGATTTGTTAGACAGAGAGGTGGGAGAGGGAGAGGGGGACGACTGAAATTCTAAGCTGCTGACTAGCCGAACGACAGAAGATATCGGATTTCTGTAGAGGGGAGAACGAAGTAAACTGTCTCCTCTCGAAAGAGGAAAAAAGTAGAGAAGGGACGGACGAAAAGCGCAACATAATTATGTAGATTTGAGAGATGATGATGATGAGAAGGAGGAGGGAAGCGGAGAGGATTTGCGGAGAGAGAAGGAAGAAAGGCTCAGTTGGCAGAATGACGTGGCAGCGGCAAGGAAGGACGACCAGTTCTTCTGATGACGATGCACTTTGAGAGGATCCAGGAAAGTGCAACAGCACCTGACGGCAACGAGTAAACACAACACAAGTGGACAAGTTAGAGATCACGGAGACGTTGATGACGACGGCGACTGTGCGGTGAGGTGACAAGCTGATAGAGAGGGGAGAGAGGGAGATCTTGTTCTCCAGTGACCACCAAAACAGGAATCGAGGCAGCACGACAAAAGGAGACACTATTCCAGTGTGCACACGGACAATTAGGGGGGAGCATCTGCATAGGAACGGTTGTGTCCATCGGCTAATCGGCACGGTCAACAGGAGCCGCCGCCGCCGACGATGGACACAATAAGCGGCGGCGGGGTCCGCGCGGCAATGCTCACTCGGTGGGGCGCCGATGAAACAGAAGGGGAGGAGGAGTGATGGGAGGCAACTCATTGTCGTGTTTGTTCTCGGGTTCTGTGCATGAACGGAGAGTACTTCACGCCTTTTCGAGCGGTTTCGGGATGATAGTGGTGGTGGGGGGGGAGCACTCGAGAGAGCGGGATGAGCAGCACGCGTCATGATTTGACGAGAAGAGCAACCTGGCAGACATTTTGCGGTTTTAAAGAAGAGACAAAAGTGATGGAAATCGAGACGGGGAGGGGCTGTCGCTTCTACTGCATTCTCGGATTGCCGTTTCTCAAAAGTTATACCAGCGAGTAATTGAACTCGACGCGGGTTTAGCAGGAGGAAGAAGACGAGCGAGTGGTGCGGGAGAAATTGGCAATTTACTACCGAATAACATGACAAAAACACGGAAGGCTCGCAGTGTTTCGATCACTGAAAAAACGAGAGCTGTCAGTTGAGAATTGACGAAGAAACACAAGACAGGAGGGGGAGTGGGGGGAAGGCGCGTTGTGAGGGGACCCGCACAGCTGTTGTCGGCACGCGGGAGCTCATCGAGGGAGCCGGAGGAGGCGCAGGAGGCCGCTTTTACGTGAGGTCAGAAGGTGGCGAGAGTGAGTCGGGGAACCGGTGTGATGACTAATCGACGAGTACGGTAACTACCGGAAGCGACGTGTCTGGCTGGCTAGTTTTGCGTGCTCTCGACCGGCCTGGAGCACAGTTTCTATGCTGAATCGTAGTCAGAAGAGGCTTCTGGTCCATTCGTTGTCAATCGAAACTACGACAACGAATTCAATTTCGGAGAACTCGAACTCATGAAAAGTCACGTGTCCTCCTGTTCTGAAATTCACGAATTCCTCAAAAGACTCGTCTCGTCTCTGGAAAAAAAAGAGAAAAAACGCGAGTAGAAGAGGAGTATTATATGGAAAAAATGAAGGAGTATAAACAAAATGGACGGCTATTTGTTTAGTTTTCAGAGAGCTTTCGGAGATGGGGGATTAGTGGCCGGGCTGGCGTCCCCGTCTAATGAGAGCACAACTGGAACACGAAACACGTCATCGGCGACGAGAAGAAGGAGGGAATGTGCGAAAGATCGGAAGCAATCAAAATATTTGAGTAGGCTGCTGCTGCCCAGTTGTTCCGAACCACCGCACCAGCAGCTTTCGTCATGACATATTGACCGTTCCGGGCGTTCGTTTTCCGCGAGCAAACTAATCAATTACTCACCTTGGTGGTCGGGATCGGGCGGAAGACGTCGTCTGATTGTCGTCATTCTGGAACACAATTGGGGATGGGATGAGAAGAGCTATTGCAGGTAGATGGAATAGCGGATAGGCGAGTCAATAAGTCAATACAATCCGTGTATGATTGTTTGCGTCTCTCATTTCTGACCCATCTATGGACGCCTTGTTTGATCAATGGGCGAAAGGAAAAAAAGAGGTTCTTTGGTTTACAGGGACAGAAGAAGCTTTGGGGCTGAATTAACTTGCTTTATTGACAGGAAGCTGCATGTAATAGTGATTCTGATTAAATACATTTTTAATACAATCAAGTGATGTGCAATAGAACCGTGTTCCGAGTCGACCCTTATTATGCTTCCACAGCGACTTTCTCTTTGCGCGGTCTTTCTTTTTCTGAAAGCAAAGAGTGCTTGAAGATTCGAAACACAGTTCGGATAAGTACCTTTTTCTTGTTGACGTTCTGCCTCTGGTAGTTCGTGAGTTGGGACGTCCGGGAGCTGCTCTCCGATCTTAGCGGCCTCTTTTTCTCCTTCAGCTGCCAAAAGTTCTTCGAGTTCTCTCTCAACATCGGACACGTCTGTACTGGACAGTTGACCAGACAGCATATTCGAGATTTCCTGAAGAATGAAGGATGACTTGTGGAACTGGTGTGGAACAACGTACTTCCTGGTATTCAGCGGCCTCCTTGGTCTCTTCCATTATTCTGTCTATCTCATCGATATCGAACAGAGCATTCATTTTCTTCAGAGCCTCGTTTCCTTGTCTCAGACCCTCAGTAACACGTTTCTGGATTTCAGCAAACTCCAAATCTTGAACCTGAAGAAAAGTATTGGAAAACTTGTCTCTGGCCCGTTTGTTTCCTACCATCTGCTCAATTTTGCTTAAATGCTTTAAAGTCTGATCGATGATGTTCTCCTGATACCTCTTCTTTTTTAGAAGTAGCAGAGCTCGGCTGCAAATGAACATGAGTTGTTTCACTTTTTCAGGATTCTCTTACTCTTTCTTTCCGTCCTTCAGGAGTTGTTTGGCTAGTTGTCGTTCTTTTTCCATGCAATTCTCTTTTCTTTTAATCATTTGTTTCATTTTGTCTCGCTGTGTTTTGAGAGCCTGGCATCAAGCATTGAATAAAATTCCAAATGTGTCCAACTCACTAAGATTGCATTGTCTTGATCTGAGACGGGCGCGGGTTTTGGACTTTTGTCTTTTTTTGAGAATATGCCACCCATGTTCTGAAATTTTTTAATTTTTAGACTTTATGACAGTTTCCGAGCAGAAATATTGAACAGTCATCAATCGATTGAAGTCGTCGTAAATCTACACCACAAGGAGACTAAGAATTACGCAGAAAAGCTAGTCCACGTCCATTTTTACAATATTTTCGAAAATTATTTTCTCTGGTCCTATAATTTTACTGCCGAGAGACTTGCTCATTTCTCATAAGTTTTTCACTAAAAGTTACAGATATTATTTCGAAATTATCAATTTAAAAATTCGTCCGTGGAGTATTCTACAAATTATGTTTCCGCATGAATATGCTACTTCCGTAGAGCAGCGCTGTTCACTCTCTTCGGCCCTTGGTATAGTGCGATTTAATCTGCCCCATCTTTAGCTCATGTTGGTGGACGTTACGGTGGGCGTGTGTGTGGGTGCACCCAAGCAATCAATACTGTTCCGCGTCCACCAACCACTCTTCCTTGCACATCTGTTCGGTCATTCGCACTATGTTTTGCCCTCAAATCCTCTCGTTGCTCAAGATCTTCGTTTTTTTCATACTCTCTTTTCAGGTACATAGATTCTAAACCGCAAACATGTCTGATTCGAAAGGAAAGAAACAAAATGACGATTTGGCAACTGTCGAATTCGAATCTTCCGAGGAAGTTTCTATCGTGCCGACCTTCGACAAAATGGGATTGAGGTTTTTATTGATTTTTTATTTTGTATTTGAACAATTCAAATTTTCAGAGAAGATCTTCTCCGTGGTATTTACGCTTACGGATTTGAGAAGCCATCAGCCATTCAACAACGTGCCATTCCGGCTATTCTCAAAGCCCGTGACGTGATTGCCCAGGCTCAATCCGGTACAGGAAAAACGGCCACTTTTTCGATTTCTGTTCTCCAATCTCTGGACACTCAAGTGCGTGAAACACAAGCGCTCATCCTCTCACCAACCAGAGAATTGGCTGTTCAGATCCAGAAGGTGATTATTAAACTCAGGTTGCGAAAATAATACTTTAAATGACAACTTTTTATAGGTAGTTCTTGCTCTTGGAGATTACATGAATGTGCAATGTCACGCGTGTATCGGAGGAACAAACCTCGGAGAAGACATTCGCAAGCTCGACTACGGACAGCACGTCGTGTCAGGAACTCCAGGCCGTGTCTTCGACATGATCCGTCGTCGTAATCTTCGCACTCGCGCCATCAAACTTCTGGTTCTTGATGAAGCTGACGAGATGCTCAACAAAGGATTCAAAGAGCAACTGTACGACATCTATCGCTACCTGCCACCAGGAGCCCAAGTTGTTCTTCTCTCTGCCACGCTTCCACATGAAATTCTCGAGATGACAAGCAAGTTCATGACTGATCCGATCCGAATTCTCGTCAAACGTGATGAGTTGACTCTGGAAGGTATCAAGCAGTTCTTCGTCGCCGTTGATCGTGAAGAGTGGAAGTTCGACACATTGATCGATCTCTACGATACGCTCACTATCACTCAAGCCGTGCTTTTCTGCAACACTCGCAGGAAGGTCGACTGGCTCACCGACAAAATGAAAGAGGCCAACTTCACTGTTTCGTCTATGCACGGAGACATGGAGCAGAAAGATCGTGACGAGGTGATGAAGGAGTTCCGTGCTGGAACTACCCGAGTGCTCATCTCGACCGACGTCTGGGCTCGTGGTCTCGATGTTCCACAAGTATCCCTGGTAAGCGACATTTTTTGATTTCAGTTTTCCAATATTGAAATTTAAGGTTATCAACTACGATCTTCCAAACAATCGTGAGTTGTACATCCACCGTATCGGTCGTTCAGGACGTTTCGGACGCAAGGGAGTTGCCATCAACTTTGTCAAGCAAGACGACGTCAGAATCTTGAGAGACATCGAGCAGTACTACTCTACTCAAATCGACGAGATGCCAATGAACATCGCTGATATAATTTAATCAATCACGTTAATTTGCTTCGCACATTTTACCATCATTGAATATCTGTACGCTTATTCTCTGCTATTCCTCCATGTTAACTTATTAAAGCTCACAGCTTGAAAACTCCAAATGTTATAATATCTGTTCAATATATATTTTTTCACCCTCTCTCGAAGACCGTTCAGAATAAAGATACAGCGAGCGAAGTGTACAGATACACCTAAAATCATGAGTAGACTTCACTCAAATACTACGGCAACAATGGAAAATCTGGGGATGGTTCAACATGAAGATTCAGGACAATGGATGAGCCCATCGTTCTGTCAGACGACGAAGAATGTATCGTCATTGAAGAAACGACCATTGTAACGGCTGATTCGGGGAAACCGTGAGTTACCGTGGTGGACACAATTGGAACTATCGAAGAAAGGATTCAGATGCGAAACGAGCTATTCACTGGTGGACGCAGTCAACGGAACACGGCCCAGAAGTGCGGCGATATCAACTGAAAAGAAGGAACCACGGAGCGCTTTTGACGATGAAATGGACGAGTTGGACAGACTGATCGAGGCGCAGAAAACGAAGAAAGCGAGTTCTTCTGTTGAATTCGATGATGATTACGATGCTCCGACAACTTCATCATATCCTGTTGACGGTAATAGATTGGAGGCTCCAAAGAAGAGAAAACTGACGGAAGATGATCGCGAGAAACAAAAAGTAGTAATTGAACTGGCGTAATTGAACTAACTTTCGACATTCCCATGTTTAGGAGCTGAAAGAGAATGCTAAAAGAGCCCGGGAAATTGAAAAAGAAAAGAAAGCGAACGAGAAAGATCAGCGAAAAACCGAAGCGCTGAGAAAGAAAGAGGAGAAGGAAAAAGAGAAAGAAACGCGACGAATCGAAAGAGAGATCTCGGCGGCAATCAACAGCAAGTGCGAACAGTACACATTCTGCCACGTCGGCAGACAAGTTTTCGATGCACATCGTAAGTGCTCGATGAATAAATGACCGAAGGCCAAGGTGCCGTGTTGCAGCCGGTCTTGAAGCGGAAATCCGAGTGTTATTCATAGAGAGAAAGATTGAGAACCAGCTGAAAATCGAAAAAGACCTGGGAACAAGGATCGAGTGGCGTCGGAAGTGCATCGAATTGAAAGAAGACGAGCAAGGACGGAGCGAACGGTTCGAGTACTCTGTGAGCTCCAGACAGAACGTTATCGAATCAGAGCTCTTCTATTATTACAGTCCACTCAAAACCTGTTCGCTGTAGTCATTCCGGCCGCCACACTGAAGGACGTCATTTCTTCGAATTCTCTCAATGACTTCATCGTCGAGGTCTCTTTTGAATGGTTCTGACTCGGTCAATGACCTTCTTTTCAGCAAAGAACAGGGTTTAAAAACGGACGTTGCACAATGATCATCGTGTCATTCGGAAAACTGGACATTCCGAAGAAAAAACTCCACAATCTGGCCATCGAGATCTACGAAAGTCATCGAGCTCAAATCGTCCAACTCGACACCATTCCTGAGTTGGCTCTGTTCACAGCGCAATACTTGCGAAGTATCTCTCGTCGAGAGAAAAAGAGATTGGAAGCGAACAAGGAGGATGGAGCGAGTGGCGGAGGACATAAAGTACAGTACCACGGAGAGAAGGGAATCGTCATCGGGTCTCGAGACGAAATAGTGACCGATTGGTGGAGCAAGATGCTGTCAACGATCGACCGAATCTCGGATGCTCAGAGAAGAGCCATCTTGACCCTCATCCCGGACCCCATCGCAGCCATCGACAAGTACTCAAAGATGGATTACTCGACAGCGATTCGCGAGTTAGGAGAGCTCGTAGCCGAAAACGGACGACGTGTGGGACCTGTGATGGCTCACCGCATCTTCACAATGCTCACTGACGAAACGGGAACCGCAGTCGTCGACTAACCTGCTAACAGATCTCCGAGAAGAATATAAAGAATGATCTCACGAGAATGAGTATAACAACTGTTAAACAATCGATTTCATTAATACCCGCTTTATGTTGAAAATAAGAATTGATCGTTGAATTATTCTAGTTTTCTAGATTTGGGTGCGATTCTAATAGTCAACTTAGAAATGAGAACTTTGAGAATCCAGAGGAGAGCAATGAAGATGATGACATAGGAGCCGGTGAAGTACGCGTGAACGTCGTAGCTGTGTCTCTGGTACCATGGCATTTTCAGACTGTGCGGTGTCATATGATGGAATGGTCCGTATCTGAAAAAGGAAAGTTTCGATCAGGACACCAAAAAGGAATCCTCACTTTCCGACGAATTCAATGTACTTGACAGCCTTTTTCTTCGGCTTCATCGGCTGATTCTCCAGCATTTCAGCGATTCTCTCGGCTGTCTGCCGAAATTTTCTGTCGTAGAGAATCGATTGGAATGCCGACCGAATCCTCGAAACGCTCGCGAGATCCCGTTTGTGGAGCACTATCGCCATTCCCTGCCGCGCTAGCATGTTCGCGTTTCGTGCTTGATCGGCGAATAATGGAATCTGAAGAGACGTGCGTGAATCAACGGAGAGCCAAGGGCTCCTGTACCATAATCGCCGGTTTTCCCATGTAGGCAGCCTCATTTGTGCTTCCGAGTCCTCCGTGACTCAAGAACGCAGTCAGTCGTTTGTCATCTGAAAAGAAGACGTTCAGCTGGAATTCTACGTCCAACTCACTGAGAATGGCCGTCTGGGGAGCCCATTTGAAGAAGACGACGTTGTCGATTCCGCGTGCGAACTCGACGTCATCTGTCTCGTACTTCCAGATGAACGTGACGTTGGGTTCCGATTCGAACACAGTCACCAGATTTCTCTTGTATTCGTCCGGCATATCCGAGGAACTTGCGAGTGATCCGAACGAAATGAACATGTTGTGAGACCTCTTGCTCAGCAATTCGTCCAGTTCAGCAGGCAACTTCTCCGATCGGATCTTCTCCAAATCCACTGATATGCCCCCGATCGGAACTGTCTTCTGGATGGATGGCCGTGGGAAGTCAATGAACGGAATCGAGTTGACCAAGTGCAGCGAAGCCTCGGCGACCAGCTGCTTCCAATCGGGGAAATCGGATCCCAAGTACTTCCGAAACACCTTCGTCTCGTCATCGAACATGTTGCTGAACGCGGTCTTCATCACGTGGAACACCCGATAGTTCTCCAGCCGATCCGCGAAACTCATCTGATCTGTCACCTGGGACACCATTGCTGCAAATGAAGGAGCTTTCGAGGGAGAGAGAAAAACGAAGATTACATGGAAGATAGCTGGTCTCTTCCGGTTCTCCGGTCGCCGGAATCAGAACGTCGTAGTTGACACAAGTACTCGACATGACCACTTTCTCGATTCCTAGGTGTCTGGCCAGAGCGAATCCGCACACTTGTATTGGTTCGGCGATGGCGACGTCGAAGTTTCGAGATTTCAACTGCTCCAGAACTCGGCTGCTTCTGAAGATGTTACCGCACGAGGGAACGGCTACTTTGTGAAACGTTTCGATGACCTTCTCAGCATTGGATGACGTCACATCCATCGTCCAGAAGAGACCCATTATCTCATCTATCGGAACTATTTGACTCTTCATTTCCTCGTCTTGCTGAATGAATATGGGAACTCTCTCTCTCTCTCGCATCGTTTAGGTCTTTACCTCCAGAACAATCACATCCTTTGTCACTTTGACTCCCAACTGATTCCTTCTCGATTCGTCGACAATCGGCATGAAGTAGGTGACATCGTGGCCGGCCTCTGTTAAACTGTCAGCCAGTCTCGCCATAAAGTTCTGGTGACTGGCTCCGAATGCGGGAGAAAAGACGAGGATCCTCAGTGAATCAGAGCATCCGATCAGTGAGACAAGACACAACCACACACGAATCGTTCTCATGATTGATTGCTGGTTAAGGAGAATCGCTTCCTTAAATATTCCCCTCTTGCAGAGGTATACTGTACCCCTTCTGTCACCAATTCTCTGAATCTCCACTTTGCAAGTGATCTCTATAATGGAAGAAATCATTCTTCACGTGAATTCATCAAGTTTATCGTGTACCGAAAGACCAAAATGTTGGGCGGAGTATGATGACAATTCGACGGCGAGAGGCATGATAACTGAAGGCTTTTGGACTTTGAACTGCTTCTCCTTCGTCGCAGAGATCGCAAGATTGCCCACTTTGGGATGATTTCTCGTACCCTGCACCGAAAGATCTGTTACAAAAATGCCGTCATCACTACTGTATCGACGTTAGCCATCGCCCTGTTCTCTATTGATATATTGAACAACGGAGTCCCTCGGACGAACTATCGGATGGTGCTGGTTTCATTCAGATCAACCACTGTCCTCTTCCTCCTCTTCCTTGCAAATTCGCTCTCCTACTGCTTTCCGTTAGTACATGATACCAACAAAGAAAACAAGGAACATCACAATTTGGCGATAACAACTTGCTCGTCGTTCTTCGAATCCTGAAACAGAGAGAACAACGGGAGTAATCACGATTACCTCGTCGTTTGAGACACGTTCAACTGGGAAACAGGCAGACTGTGAGAGCGGCTCCCGACACTGTTCTACAGTCTTGCTCAGTACATCGCTCTCATCTGTTGGAAGTAGCCGTCGACGATATAATCTCAGTTTATAAGAGTCAAGTAGCTTTTATTCAGTGTTTTCCTTGAAAGATTTCTGGTTATTAAACAAGAATCATGAGCGTTTCCTCACCAAAGCACCATAAAAACTGTATCACTCTGTTGATGAAAATCAAACGTTCAATTGAAAAAAAAGAAACTTGTTTCGATTGCTGTGAGCAAATTTAAAAGTGCAATTTCGTTTGAAACATGTATAAATAAAATAAAAGTTTATTTAAATTCCTCTTCGACACAATTCTAATTATTCTTACTTCATAAGATTCCTCACATTTTCAAAACGATATCGGAACCTTTACACTGGAGGTGCCGTTATATGTCTTCGTATTTCTTGTTCTGTACACGTTTTCGGAGTTTCTACAAGCAGCGCCCAAGGCTTCGAACACACACACAATTCATTTATCATTGGAAACAAATTGTAGTCTATTGATATCAAAGTGCACTCAAATAGGTGATAATGAATCTGTTTATTGTACAAAATAGAGCATCGAGACTTCGTTCTAAACGACTACTTTCGTTTCTTTTCGAATCTAACTGAAAACCGAGATACAATGTACCGAAAAGGGAAGTAGACTGCTACGAGAAGGATAATTGTGAATAGGGCCACGAGGGAATAAACGTCGAGAAGGTTCTTCTGAAACCAGCTCAACTGTCTTCCGTAGGGATCCAATTCCGGGAATGGACCGTATTTCCCGACGAATTCCGTGTACTTGACTACCATTTCTTTCGGTTTCGTCGGCTGCTCCCTGAGCATCTCGGCGACGCGTGTTGCGTTGTTCTTGAAGTGCTCATCGTGTAAAATAGAGTGAACCGACCGGCGGATCAGTTCGTAGTCAGCCAAATCAGTCTTCTTCAGGGCGATCGCACTGTGATGCCTGGCCAGCATGTTCGCATTTCTCGCCTGATCAGCAAACACGGGAATCTGAAAGAAACGAGAGTTCGAGGGGATTCTGGATCGAGAGTACCATGAGTGCCGGCTTCCCGCAGTAGGCCAACTCGTTCGTACTGCCCAGTCCCCCGTGAGTCAGAAACGCCGAGAGTCGTTGGTCAACGAGAAGCGCCAGCTGGGGAACCCACTTGGAGAAGATCACATTGTCGACTCCGTCTGCGAAGGCGACGTCGTCTGTCTCGTACTTCCAGATGAACGTCACGTCGGGTTCACTTCTGATGACGTTCAGAACGTTTTGTCTCCACTGTTCCGGCATCGCAGAGGATTGGACGAGTGAGCCGAAAGAGATGAGCATGCTCCGCTTCCTCCGACTCAACGCTTCCTCCCATTCGGCCGACAGTTTTTGAGATTTAATCTTCCTCATATCAACCGAAATTCCTCCCACTGCAATTGTTTTCTGAAGTGCCGGTCGAGGGAAATCAATGATCGGATTGGAGTTTGTGAAGAAAAGAGACGACTCGGCGAGCAGTTCCTGCAAATCTCGGATAGTTGAAGCCCCGATACCCACTGTTCTCACCCTCCAATCCGGCAGATTCTCTCCCAGGTACCGCCTGTAAACCTCCGTCTCTTCATCGAACATTCTCTCGAACACGGCCCCGGTCGCTTTGGCGATCCTCGCGTTCTCCAACTTCTCCACCATACCCATTCTCTCAGTCGTTTGACTGAACATACCTGCAATTCCCAAATCGTCTAGCAATACTTTTGGAGAAAGACAGTACTTGGCAAGTAACTTTCCTCGAGAGACTCTCCGATATAGGGCAGCACAAAGTCGTAGTGAGTGCACGAAGAGACGATTATCGATTTATGGATCCCGAGTGCCTTGATGAATCCTTAACTTCTAAAGTCGAAAGGAAGAGTCAGATCAGTCTCACCCAGTCCACAGACAGTGAACGGTTCGATGATTGCCACGTCAATGTTCCTGCTTCTGATGTCTTCGAAGACGCTCTTGTTCTGCATCAAGTTCTCGCACGCCAGCACCATCGCCTCATCGAACCAACTGAACATCTGCAATCACTCACTGTCGAGCCTCCCTTCCTTTTGGTTTCGCTCACTTGCCATGCATTCGACGAGTGGATTTCCATCGTCCACAGGTTATTTATGCTCCCGACCACAGGCCGAATGCGTCGCTTCGTCTCCTCATCGTGATCAACCACCACAATGTCTCTCGTCGATTTCACTCCCACACGATTCTTCAGCACTTCGTCGACAATCGGAACCAGGAATGTCTGCGGGATCGATGGGTTTCCAACGGTTCCGTTGTCGTTCCCTTACCACATTATGCCCTGCTTCCGTCAGAGTGTCTGCCAGATTGGCCATGTAGTTCGTGTGACTAGTGGCGTAGGCGGGCGAGTGAACGAGAATGTTGAGCGGCAGAGCGGGAGAGATCAGAAGACAGAAAACGAGAATCATGACTGTTGTCTCGGGTACTTTCCCTTCTTCTTTTATAGAACACCAACGATGATATTTCGATGCCGTATCTTGTAGGTTCACTTATCAATGTTATCAAAACTGACATTTCGGTTCACCTTTTCATCTTCCAAACTTTTCTACAACTATTCCTCTTTCGTTTAAATTAATGAAAGTTGATAAAACGATTAGATCTGTGGATGCATGTGAGTATGTGCGTTTGTGCTCTCTAATCAGAACTGCGCGAATGATATGTCAAGTGATATTTGATGCGAATTCTGGATTCTTATGAGAGAAAGAGAGAGAAAGTATGTAGACGTAGAGAAGAAGAGAAAAGAACACAATGCAACTCAAAAACTCATTTATCTCGCCCAAACGGGCATAAAACAACAATTTAGATGAGAAGTGAAGTCGGCGCGTGGAGCGATAGGGCGAGAGTTTCCAAGAGCAGTTGAAGAATGGGAGAGCAGCGAGAATCTCGTCGAGTGTCGAGAGAGAATCGCAAACTAATGATATCTCCGATTGGCACTTTTTTTGCGGAACTGGAGAGCCTCTTGAATCCTCATCTCAGTCTTGATCTCATCTATCACCCAACGGCGCACTTTGTCGAAAGAGCCATCGTAGGAGTCTTCCGAAGTTTTCCGGATGATTGATCTTTGGATATTGACCGGGAGTTTAGCGACGAACTTGAGATATATCGAAGGCCCATCGATCGTTCCGTTCACATCCCGCATCGCATAGATCACATTGGACATTGCGAACACATCGAACAGCATCTTTTTGTAGTCCTTCTGGTCAACTTCGAATGACCAGAACTGATAAAGGAGACGCTCCAGATTTGTTCGGTCGTCCGCGTAGGTTTCGTTCAGAATATTGAATGCCATCTTATAACTCGATTCGTATGAATAAAGATAGTCAACGAGCGCCAGTGCGTCCCCGGTCAGAAACTGCTTCATAAGACACAGCTTCATGAGATCGGTAAGGTGCGGGTTTTTATCATACATGTGGATGAACATCGCTCTCCAATCGCGATACTGGGAAGGATTTTTTCCAGAAAACGTTGGGAATTCAATAGGTTTCACTTCTACGTACTTCCACAACTCGCCGCCGTTGCTTTTGTTCCGAACCATCTGAGTGGACACGTAGTCTTCATACTCGTCGCTCGAATCAGAATCCGTCGACTCACACTGGTTTCGGCGTTTCGCCAGAGCCTTGTTCTTGGAGATTGCGACCGTTCCCCAATTTTTTTGTCCATGTTCATCAGTCCGCTGCTTCTCGGAAGTCGCCATAGGCTGCCCACAATGTGAGCACGAGCTTCGGAGCTCGTGTCCGTTCTTCACGATCTCCGTCAGACTTGCGATTTGTCTACTGATGTCGTCCAACTTCTGCTGCATTTCCGTGAAGTTCTGCAGAGTAGTCATTAGCAACTGGTATTCGTCTAGCGTCATCCTAACCATTTTGCCATCGGCCATGTTGTAGTAGTTGTCGTTGTTGGTGCGGTGTACACTCGAATGGTCCAAGTTTTCTGAAATTATTCCATATTGGTACACGTCTCCAGTGGGGTAAAAATAAAAATGGACGAGAACGGCAAACGGCGGTAACAACGGAATAAGTGAGGGAGGTTTACCCGCGGTTTCAGTTTTTTTTGCTACTCGGCAAGAGTATATGACAGCTCATTCTGAATCGACTGCAGAGATCCTAGCCCCCCCCCCCCCCCTTACTTTTGCGAGATTTCCGAAAAATGATGTAATGAGCTGTCCTTTGACAGAAAAAAACTTTCTCCGTCACTGTTCCTGTTTCCGGAGTGTTAACCATATAATCAATCCCGTTCAATTTTTGAAGAAGGTGAAGAGGAATAAGTGGAACCGAGAGGTTCATGAGGATATTTCGCGTTGCTCACCGGCGAGACGTCGCCACGTGGCAGCTGGTTACTCAACGTCAAGTGAGCGTGAGGTCACTCGGCAAGGTCACCGGCTTTCTTCGGCCTGCCGTGAACTTGTTCCGCTGCTCTCGGGGAGCATTGGGACGATTTCCAGCCAGAAGATGTGGAAGGTCCACAAACATTTCGCCTGGACCCGGGAGATAGATCTCGTGATTCTCTGAGAACTCGCTGGATTCAGTCATCGTTGCTCATATGAGAAACTCGTGAATCTCCGGTCCGCGTCGGACTTCTTGCAATCGCGTTGGGGCCAAAATGAGACAGAATCGTCGTGACGACTTTGTTCCGGTTCGCCGAGGAAGTCGAAGGATCACTCACGGTCACTGATTCTTATCAGCGACTCATGAACCTTTCCGTTCTCTTCGGTCGGAATCCGTCCCGTACTCTGTGCATTCGCAAAATCTCTGGATCCCAGAGCAGAGCAGTGGAGGGTAAGGGGCATTGGTGGTCATGTCGGCTACTCAATCTCACGGCTCAAACGCACAAAGTCCAGAGGTAAAGGCAAGAAAACTGCTGCTGGAGCTGCGAATCGAAGTCTATGTGGCGTCTTCGGTCTTCCAAGTTGACAATCCACGTGAATGAGGTCAAGGTCAGGTCATCAAGTTTGTGAACGGATTGGACGTGGACTCTTCACGTGAATACGGGGTATTGAAAGAGAAAATAAAAGCTGAAGAGTAAGAGAGTATTATGAATTCGCCGCGCCCGTGGACCTCCACGGGGTGCTGCGGCCGACGTCAGCAAGTGCTAAAGGTATTCGGTACATCGTTTTTAGAGGTCCTAAACGGTTTTGAAAACACGGTTTAGCGGACGATTTTTCAAATTTCGGCTGTTCTCAAAATTGCCCTCTGACGATTACATCACGGAATCATAAAGTGCGCATGCAATGCAATCGTGCTCCTCCGCTCCACAGTGGTCTGCGTCTCGCCTGTTTTCCCGCTATTTCGGCAACGCAGCTGGAAATAGTGAGAGAAATGGAGAGACGTACGCAGCAAAATTTGAATTTAATGCATTAGAACCAAAAAGCGCGATTGCATTCGATATGCGCGTCGTGTTTCCGTGAATTACAATGCGAAAATGACTCTTCTTGTATTTTATGTACACCAAACAATCTCGAAACAAATTCAGTTAGAGACACATATTTTGATTTCGCTCCGCGAAAAAAAAAGAAAACTCCAATGAGGTTTCCGTCAGCACCCCGTGGACCTCGTTTTTTAGCGCGAAAAGTTTTAAAATTGTCTGCGTCTCTGAAATTTACACCCTGCCTCGCATTTTTCGTTGTGGGACCTTCGCCGGACTGCGGAGTCCACGCTCGCGGCGAATTTAAAATAGCGAGCATATCGTCGAGTGTTGTCTGTTGAGCGAAAGGGGAAACTGATGAGATTCCTGAACTCTTGATTATGTGATCATAACGGATTAAGCGTGGGCCTTTCTATTAATAGAATTTAATTAGAGATTTTGATCGTAATTTTAAGAACACAGGCAGAGACTTCACAGGAATTTCAGCAAAGTTCAGTCGAAAAGACACAAGAAATTTCGAATTAAATCAATATTTTGGCATCAAAATGTCTAAACTTCGAGAGTTTTCTTATTAAATCATTTGTCGGTCGTTCATTTTTTTTAATTGGTCATTTTAAGGTCAATTGTAGGAATGGAGAATGCGGATGATGACTCACGAGTCTCTGCAGATTTGCGGCAACTCAATAGATCACTTTGTTTTTGAGCGCCGCGAAGAAGATTAGCACACGGATTGGAGATCAAATGCACGAAAGACGCTCGAATACTGTCGAAATTAGTATCTTTTCGCAATATTCCACCTCGTTTCCAATCGATAATTTTTCAGTGAATGCTCATCGAACAATCAGGAATCTCGTTCGGAGAAGACGTCCTCTCCACGTACTACTCGGCGCCCAGCGACACGAGTTCATCGACTCCGCCGACCAGCAGCTACTCATTCCTCACGACGTCTTCATCTTCAGGCCGCCGTCACACAGGAGGCGTACTGAGCTTTCTCCGACTCCGCAACTGGTTCGGATTCGGAACAAAAGAGAGACAACTGGCGATTGAGAGCTTCGAGAAGAATGACGACGTGGAGGAGATTATGGAGTGCTTCAGGAGAGAGAACGTCGCCGGAATGAACAAGTTTATGGAGACGTCGAGAGGTTCAGAAGTGAAAGAAGAGGAAGAAGAGGAGTACTGGTGGGATGACGAACTGAAAAATGGAGGAATGGAGGCATTTGAAGAGGAATCAATCCCGCCGAGACAACAGAAAGACACCCCTCATCCGAAGAAGACGTCGAAAATGAGGAAATCGGTGAGATTCGATTTGAAGAATACTCCGGCAGACAAGAGATCACGGGTGAGTGGGTTCCGAATGCCACGTGGCAATCGATTATTTCAGCCGTTCACTCCCCTGTTCACGAGCACGCCGAACACATTCGACGGCGAGTTGAGCAGCGACGACGAAGAGCCGATCACTCTGCGCAACTGCGACTCGAACACTGTGGCTGCTCCGCGAGCTACTCTCAACAACACTTCTTCGATTCTGCTCTCGAACACTTCGATCATGGGAAGTTTGTGCAAAGTAATCACGACGTCTTCCTGTTTTCCTCGAATTCCCTCTCTTTCAGACACGCCATCAAACCGACGATGCTCTTCTTTTGGCCCTCGACACGGAAAGAGCCAAGGACTACTACAAGATGTGTTTCGACGATGAGGATATGGAGGAGAAGTGCGAGACGACTCCCACGCAGAAGACGTTCGTCATCGAGAAGAAGACTCAAGAGTCTTGTTCGGACTCTGACAGCGACGAGAAGATGAAGAGCTTTGAGAACGGAGAGAAGCTCGGGAACGACGTCATCGACACTTCGACTGATTCGAGTGTTGTCTTGGAACTCGATCGCATTGAAGACTACATCCGCAATCTCGACGGAGAGATTTCAGAAGCGAGACGATTCGCCACTGAAGGCGACGTGGCTAGAGCTCGTGGAGCACTCCAAACGGCACAATGTCTCCAGGAAAGAATAGGTCAGATGAGTGAGGCGATCAGCGAAATGTGCGGCAAGTTCACGGGGGAGAATAGAGCCGCGGGGGAGACAGTATTTGAGGACTCGTGCTGGGCAGCACAATTGGACTTCGAAAGCGGAAGTTTCGATGCGCAAGAACTTCGATTGTAATTTTATATTCAATATGCCTGTCAAACAGTAACTATTCCATTAACACTAACAACACCTCTGTAAGATAGAATATTCTATTCGCATTCATTGTCAACTGTTCCATTAAAAATAAAGCAAGAACTGAAACTCATGGTCTTTGAAAAAGTTTTTTTAAAACTACGGCTTAGATCGATTTATTTCAAACTCGAAGACGAAAATAATACAACTTACAAGTACCTGGAATAGAGAAGACTATAATTGTGCTGATTTGAACTTTTTCATCTTTGGCAGCGATTCGGTTTCCCAATCGTTTTCATCATTATCATAGCTCAGTGAGTTGTAGTACTCAATTACCTAAAAAAACTTTTCTGAGGAATAAGGAAAAATTTAATAGTACCCGTGAATTAGCTCGAACGCACGAAGCGTCGAATCCGATAATTCGGATTGCGGACAGAGATCGTGCCCGTGATAGAGCGACGTAAGCCTGTCCATCCGCGAAAACACGCTCTAAACTAATCTCGGCACAGTCGAGAGTGAGTCCCTGCGATTTGTGGATCGAAATGGCCCATGCCAGCTGGAGAGGAAGCTGTCTCCTGATAAGAGGGGCATCGAATCCCG
This sequence comes from Caenorhabditis macrosperma, assembly GCA_963932285.1. Taxonomy (NCBI): domain Eukaryota; kingdom Metazoa; phylum Nematoda; class Chromadorea; order Rhabditida; family Rhabditidae; genus Caenorhabditis; species Caenorhabditis macrosperma. Next base: position 8,084,412 of record OZ010622.1, read on the forward strand.
GAACTCTTATCGAGAAATTGGAACGGCGAATTTCAATAGACACGTCCTTCTGCGATACAAAACGAACGAGCGGATTTCCGCTTTCCGAAAACTTTTCAACATATCCTCTCGAACCATTGCAGAGTCCTTTGTTCACATCTATGTTCTTGATGAGCATCACTTGACTACCAACTTTCAGAGTGAGCTTCTTCAGCGCGAGGGTCCGCAAGCTCTTGTCGAAATTCTCATCATCATAAGCATGAAACACTTTCTCAGCACCTGGAAGTAACGGAAATGATGATCAACTCGTTGGGCTATTGAATAAGTTACCGGTTATGCTAACCAGATTGCTTTGGTTGATTCTGTCCGCATCATCTGAGTGTGTGCACAGCCTTGTCGGAACGACGTTCGGCGGAAATTCGTTGGTTGCAGACTGTCTTAGGAGATCAGCTGATTTCACATCACATCTTCAAAGTAGCGCTCAATCTATGAAAAACTAAGACAAAAAACTTACTTGCCCATCCGCACAGAATTCAGTATCTTCACAAACACGTTATCATCTTGTCTCTTGACGTTACTCAACACAATTGTTCTTTGAATACAGCGGCTCCATGCCTCACTCTGAAAACGTTGATTTTCACATATTCTTGTTTCTTCACGCTCACCTCGAAACAGAATTTTGGTTCGTTTTTGGAAACAGGCGGAAGCTGAAGGAAGTCTCCAGTGATAATCAACTGGATTCCACCAAATGGTAGATCATTGTTTCGAACAGTTCGTGCGACCTTGAAAAAAAGAGTCACGTCCTGAAGAGTAAAGAAACAGAAACACTCACAAGCTCTAATTTCGAGAAGAAATCGCTATCAACCATCGAAATCTCGTCAATTATTAAATGAGCGCATTGTTTCCATTGCCGTATCTGTAGAGAATTGAACAATAATATAATTCGAGAAGCAATCCGAATACCATGTGATTTTGATTCAGAACTTGCTGACAGCATGATTCCGCGGAACCCGTCTCATATCGGAATCCTGAGAACGCGTGGAGAGTGATTCCACCGATTTGCGACGCCGCTACTCCTGAACAACACGTTTTGAAGCAGTTGACGAAACAAGACTCAACACTTAACGAGACGATAATACGCACCTGTCGCTGCAGTCACATACGTGCTTGAAGCAGGTAGCATTTCAATTATACGCCGTAGAATTACAGATTTGCCAGTTCCTGCTGATCCAGTGAAGAAGATGTTCTGACGTGTCTGAAAAAAAAACGTTTCCTTCTCACAATCAATTTATAAAAAATTAAATTACATTTATAACGGATCTAACAACACCCCGTTGCTCATCTGAAAGTTGAACACGTTCCACGACTGAAGGTACATCTTTCAAGGGCTGGAGAGGAGCAAAAGCCTGGAAAGAACTGTTAGCGACAGTAGTGAATGATTTCAGACCTTGGACTTGTCACTCTCATCCCTGGCAAAACTTTGCATTCTTTTGAGTCCAATTGACCTGTTTATAATTCGATTTTCTAAAGTTCCAGGAAGAAGACTAGCGGAAGCAGTTCTGGAAAACGACAATTGTTCAGTTTTACTAGAAATGAAAATCGAACCGCCGTTTCGGAGTTGTGGATTGAGATGAAGAACTTGCAAGAGAAGATGGCTCCCTCATTCTCAAAAATGGCTTTTTTGAGACTGTTGACTCTATGCACTTACTTTTTAACCTTTCTCATCTCTCCGATAGTCAGCGGGCTGAGAACGTTGAAAGCGGTGGGTGGACGAGAAAAATGTTTCGGACTGAAATAAAGAAAATTATATTTTGAAAACTGGATTTTTGAGTCACATAGTTTTGACTGTGCCATTTTCCATTCGCATTATATCCAGTTTTGCTTGAAGAGACTTCATGAAAACGTTCAATTTCCTTGTTGCACAGTTGAACAATTGGAGCATTATACTTCTAAAATGAGGTTATTGCTTTGTCGTTTTTTTTTCTGTTTCTTACTTTGATGGTATTTCCACAGTGCATTTTCCATTCGCAACGCCTTGCAGGTGCACGACGGCGTCACTAACATCGTAGCAGACGACCGCTGGCTGTCCCGAAGATGCCGTTTTCAACTCGATTTGAAGCAAAATTTGTCTGCAAATATGGATATTTTTTATCAGTAATGTATTGCTTTCATCACCTTTGAGCATTTCTTCCAACTGTTAAAACAGCGTTTTTGGCGGAGACAGGTGTTTTCTTCTTCGACGACGACGTTGATTCGATTCTCAAAGAGCAATCCAGTGTATAGCAATAGGTACAGTTTGACGGACTTTCGCTAACTCCAGCTTCTCCAACGTTCATAATTGCACTTGAAATAGAACGAGACTAGGTGTATCCGACCAGTATTTTATTAAATCTCGCGCGAGTGAGATATTTGCTCGGTTAGCGGTGGAGCGCGTCTGCATCGCTTTCTTGACGAGAAAGCGGACGTTAAAATAACTATTTGTTTCTGAAAAAACAACACGAATTTAAAAATGGAACTGAAACTAGTTAACTGTTATCGGCAGCAAAGAGAAACTGGAAGTACCGACGAAACATTTGCTAAACTACTACTGAAAAATGGGTTATTTGTTGATTTTTGTACATTAACGGCCAATATGGCTGTGAAAAAGCTGGCACGTTTGAAATATAATTACCAAAAAATCCAAGAACCAATACTCGCGAGCAGACTCACTGTAGTATCTTACGAAGTCGCGGCAAGACCTAACAAGAAAAAATAGTGCTGCGCCTTTACTACAGTAGTACAATCAATAGAAAAGATGGCAAGATACTCTGAGACGTTCGAAGCTATTTTTATTTTCTGAATGCAGTCGCAGAGCTCACGTTCATTCCATCGGCGCGATTATGTACCGGCATTAACAGGCAAGTTTTTAAAAATTAAACTGTAATGGACCTATGCACGCAGTGCATTTTTTGCATTTTTTGCATTTTTTTTCCTTTTTTTTCCTTTTTTCGGAATTTTTTTCGCAAAAACTCGATCGTGCCAAGACCTATTCGCCGTTTTCAAAAAAGCGCCTTTAATTTTTTTGCGGATTCTCTCTAATTTCGTGATTTTCCTAGATTAATAGTTCGGAACGGTCCTTTCTTAAACGCTTCCACTGTTTCCTGAATTTTAAAGCTTGTCATTCCGGAAAAAAAGGAGAAAATCTGAGTAAACTTTCAAAGGAGCGGATATTTAAGTGAAGGAAGGGTCTCGTAACGAGCGATTTTTGTAGCAATTTTCTGCCATTTTTTGCCTTTTTCTGCCATTTTTTTCCTGTGAAAAAATAGTCCGAAAAAAGGAGAAAAAAGGAAAAAAATGCAAAAAATGTACTGCGTGAATAGGTCCATAAGCATTATAATGATTTTAGACGATGAGCTCCGATTTATTGGGTTACCACCACCACATTACCAATTTCGTGAAAACGTGAACGAAAGGAACGTTTACAGGCGTAATCCAAATAGTAAGTAACCTGAAGATAGGTTTATCAAGTACGGTTTTGAAAACAGGAGTCAATGAAACAATTCGAATCGAAAGGAGCGCATTCGATCAGTTCCATCGTCGTAGCGTCGCTGAACAGGAGAGAATTCTCGATGCAGAGCTTGAAACAGTTGGTCAGATGATTCCTCACCGAGAAGAATATTTGGTAACGCGTCCGAAATTTCTATTGACAAAAAATAACTATTCAGCGAAGACCCGAAATATTCGAAAGCGAAGAGGAATCAGAAGACGAACAATGGATAGAAGAGTGGAATCGTGGGATGAGAGAAATCGAGAGAGACATCGAAGATGGCGTTTTCAGTTTTACAGAGAGGCCACAGAAACGACGTGAAACTCGAAATCTTGACGTCATGAATTCTACCAGTTTCTCTTGTAGACAACTAAGCCCTGCGATGATGAAATCAGTTGACGAACGACATTCAAGTAATCCACCTATTCAAAAGTGCAAAAAAACGAAACAAAAAGTGGGACGTCCGAAGAAAAATATCCCATCGGTGAAAGCATTTACTCCGTTTATAACAATTTAACGTTTACAGGACCCACTGACACGAAGCCCGCGAGCGCAAATTAGAAACGTCTATTCTACACGTGTAACACCGAAAAGGAAAGAAAGACCGCCTCAGTTAACCGAATACAGAAAGGCGAATCTTAGAGAATGTGCGGTGAATGCAGTAATCGCAATCAAAAAAACGAAAAAGCTTTGGTGAATATTTAGTCAATTTCTAGAATTGTACCTTGTCATATTAGTCTCTGTGAAAGTGTTTGTTGGTAATAAATCATGTTAATTTATCTTTTATCCAGATAAGTGCAAGCTTCCCAGTTTGTAAACTCTGGACATACTTATTTTTCTCTATGCATCCGTGTACCTGTTCTGGTTTGTCTGAATCAATGAACTAATATATTCCGCCATAACGGCTAATGGATAGAGATCGGCGTATACTACTGGATTGGCGAAGGCATCAAAACAGATAGAAATCTTCAGGTTGGGATGGTTTTCTTGTAAACACATGTAACGGACTATGCTAAATAGTTCTTCAAGACACGTTTTCCCTCGTTCCAAGAATCGCCCAATTGGAAAAATGATGTAACCAGCAAAAAAACCATTGTGCTCGTTCGAATTGCTCCCCATCTCTTCGGAACTGTGGTCTTCTGGAATCTGCCGCTGACGCGCCAACACCCCACGTGAATCGGGAGGTCGTCGGTATCTTTGCCATGACAGATCGGTACCAGTTTCCGTTGTCTCCAGTCGCTTTTTGTTTTCTCCGTACACTTTCGGAAGTCAGCCGGCGGCAATTTCTGTTCATTGAACATGGACTTCTATGTGACCGGACCTCATTCTCTTTCTCTCTCTCTCTCTCTCCCAGTCCAATCTGGCTGTCATAAAGTGTCGCCTCGTCGCGCTTCCACCCTCCAGTCCTCTGCGTCTCTACTCTCCCGAACAGTCCATCCGCCGAATCATCTCTCGGCGACTGGAGCTCTCTTCTCCTCATGCGCTCTTTTATAAGGACAATTGTTTAGAAAGCACAACGAGACAGTTTCTCTGTTCGTTTCACTCTAGTCTTGCATTTTTATAAATACATAATTATACTTCTTAAATAGGTCATTTCTTCGCTTTTACTCTTTTATACGACGGGATAATGCGTTTGCGTCAAACAATTAATGTTTCTTGTTGTCATATCGGGCTGAAAAATGCCAACTTTCCCAAAAAATCGAACTCTTCTTCTTCTGGGTTCTCAATTTCTTCCAAATGGCAAACCCTAACACTTTCTAGAGTTCCCAAAGTTTTATTATATTAGAAATATCGATTTTCCGTTATATGTTTTGTTTCCTTTTTCGTGCGCTCTATGTTTGCTGATTCACTCTGTCGAAAATCAAAAATCGTCCGATTTTCCCCTCAGTTCTCACAACCGCAAAATTTCAGAAAATGTTCGCCCGGAAGGGCAAATCATCAGATGTACAGGCGAGTATCTCCAGATTTACCGACTTGAACAGGTCAGTTGAGCCATTATTCCAAATGAAAAACACTTTTCTGTTAATTTTCAGAGATTGTGTCAGTAGAGTCAAGCATTTAAAGATACTTCTGGATACACTGACAACAAATGTAAGTGGAAAAGATAACGCATTCTGCAAGAAAAGTGTTCAGGAAAAGCGTCAGTTGCTCGATGAGCACAGTTTTGAAACGTTTCATCTCGTCGACGAACTTCTTCTTGTGAATGACGTCAGCAGTCAGGTTTGTCGACATGAAAAGTATGATTCACGTTAATTTGTTCCAGATCGACAGCGCAATCGAAGCTGAAAGTGGTCTGTGGACGCTGGAACAAGTGCTCTGTCTAGCCCCCGAGCTCGTTGGCAGTGGATGGCAGAGGCATGCAATCGAATCACTCCTCAAGAAAGCGGTCTATCCGAAGAATCTCATGGCAGTTCGAAAAATCGCGATTCGATTGTTCTTAGTTTTCTATCAATGTCTCGGCGTTTACGGAAAGGCAACTCCGGATCTGGATCGTGTTTTCCAATGTCTGCTCCCCTTCTTCCCTCTCCGAAGCGGCGAGAATGCTGAAGACGTGCTCAACGAGTACTGCCAGTCTTCTGGCACTGGAGACTGGTGCGAGAGACTGCGCAACGGTCCTATCAAGTCAACTGCGTCCCCCACACAAACTTCGAAGGAGCGTGCTCAGATGCTCCAAGTGTACTTGGACAAGTTTCTCGAATACTGCACACGCGAAACTGTCCGAATTGAGTGGAACGATGAAGGAAAACGACAAGAGTGCGCGAACTTCATAATTGACAAGTGAGTTTAATTTATGAAATGTTTTCCTATCATTGTACTTTCAGAGTCATTAAGCTCTACATGGGAGAGTGTTTCACAGAACTCGAATACAATGGAGTTGACGTGTTCGGTGGCTGGGAAGGCGCTGACGAGACTGGCGAACCGCTCGACACTGCTGATCCTGTCGTGATCGCAAGATATTGGCTCATCAGGTGGATCAACAACATCGCCTCGGCTACGCATACTGCTCCAAATGGTCCGCAAACCGCTCACGCATCATTGCTCCTCTACAGAAACGCGTTGTTCTCTTCACAAAAGGTTTCAAAACATACGTGTGTTATCTTCATCAAAGTTCCTTCCAGGCCACCAATGTCGCTCTCACTCTAATGCGGGAAGCGATGAAGCTTCCACTGGCATGTAGCAACGTCACGCACAAAGTCGTTAATGTCCTCTCCGCCTGGTTGCTTCAATACGAAATACCACCTTTCGTGGCTTCCGGGGAAGTTTCCATCGAGAGGTGTTCCTTATTGCTGGCCAACATTCTTCTCAGTTTCTTCCACTCTCCCTACCTCTCACAGTGTGGAGAACGGTTAGTTTACTTCATTTCTGGAGCCATATTCAATGAAAACAGTTTATAGACACTCATCAGCTGTTTCAATTGCGTTTGCTATTCTAACATCTTGCAAACAACTGGTCGCTCATCGTATCCAACTCCCAAAGCCGCTTTCTCAAAAGTTCTGGTCAGAACTCATGGCTGGTATCTGTTCATGCGCTTCAAAAATCTGCCATCAGTCTGACGTCTTCTCACAACATGTCTCAGCCGCATTCACATCTACCCTCATCTCGAACGTTGTCATCATCAAAGCTGTTCGACGAATCGAAATCGATGATGAAGTGTGGGACGAAGTGCACGATGTGATGAAAAGAGGCGTTTGGATCTCGATGGCCGAGCAATGGGCTGCGGTAAGACTCATTTCTCGGATATTTCCCTGAGAAGGCAACTTTGTAGATTGTGAATAGTGTCACACGTGCTCTCATCCTTCATCTAGCTCATGTGGACATATTCTCCAGAGAAGAAGCACTGCGAAAAGCTACCGAAAGCTCACAGACGTCATCGAACAGACGACAAGCAGTTGAGTCGGTGGCAGCGATGGAAGAGCCGAGAAAAGAATTAACCGAAGGTGGCGACAGTATGTCTTCTTCGAATACGGTCGCAGAAGACAATGTGTTCCACGACACGGATGACATCACGAATGCTGTCACAGTAAGTCAGACGAATGTGGGTCTTTGGGAAATAAGCAATTTCAGTCGTGGTCCGGAGACAAGCTGGCTTGGCTACAGACGTGGCGACGAGTGATTTCACTCATCGATCCATACGCAAACCCCAGTGCTCATGTGGCAATAGACTGTACTTCAGTGACAATCAAGAACCTTCTCTCCGTGAGACATCCTGAGTGGGAACTTGTGAACGTATAATCTTTTCAGGTCAATTTGCACCCTCTAGCCCATTGGCTAGCATGTCGTCTTGTCACAGTCCCTCCGTTGCTCCTCCCTCGATGTGTACCGGCTCTGTCTGCTATTCTGAACGAATCCACTGTCCGAAGACCTCCACCGCTCCTCTCTGCTAACATTCTGCTCTGTTTCATCAGACTCATGCAGTCGAAGGAACATCTCGTTGTTCCGGCAATCTGTGGGCTCTCTGCTCATGAGCTCTCCATCGTGGCTCCACGAGCACTAGAGCATCTACCGAAAATGCTAAGTGTTGCGAAGACATCGAAAGATGCAAAAGTCTCGTCCAACTCACTCAAATTGTTCTCGATGCTCGCTTCTTCCTATCCTGGAGCAGAACAAGTTCTTCTGGATCAGCTAGTGAACACGGACGCATCCGATAACGCTGTCGTCATTGTCAACACTCTCGCAATGCTGATCGTCCAGAGAGCTCAAATCGATTTGGTGCTGACAGTGATGAAGACAATCGAATCACACCAATTCGCGATGCGACTCATTCCCCTCTTCTGTTCATCAATCGCCTCTCTTGCTCAGTTTAGTAGCACCACATTGCTCCAAGCGCTTCTCCGTGCAGCGTCACTTCTTCGGGATGAGAGGACGAGAACAGAAGTCGAGTGGCAAATGACGAAACTGTGCGTTCAGTGGCCACAACCACAGCTTCCCCTGGTGGTTCGTGGAATTATTGCCGATCGGCACATGGTTCTGCATGGCGAACTTGTTTCTCTCGGCGGACAGTATCCGATGAAAGGCTTCGAAGTATCTCGCTGGAACTCGGTAGAAAGTGGACCAAGAGCAGCTGCGGGAGGACAAGATGATAAGACTGTTTATGTGAACAGAAACTCTGCCATCGTGAGTATCTCCCGGAAAGCATCATGTGAAGTAACTTGTCGGACAGTAGTTGGACGACATGTTTGGGAATTGGATACGCACGATGAAAAGAAGAGAATCGCGACAAATGTCACAAACTGGCTTCGCAAAGAAGCGACGAAAGGGAAAAAGCCTGGGCGTGAGAGTCAGGGGATTCTAGGAGCAATGGACGATCCATTTGACGAGCTACCGGAAGCCAGAGCTCAATCTGCCGGATCATCGTACTCGGATGCTTCACCAATTGAGGGCTCAGCGCAGTTTGCGTCAATGATCGAGATGAGTCGGCGACAGCCGCAGCCAATTGGCAGCTACTCTCAACATGACATCCCCGCGTTCACTCCAAATTCGAAGCTATTAGAATGGCGCTCACTGTCGGCCTCACTCGGATTTGTCCCCGCCGTCTCATCTGTTCACTCGAATTTCCAAAGGGATTTGAAGCATTTGGATCAAACTTCCTCTCGCGAAGTTCATAAAGTCGCTGTGATTTACGTGGGAGAAGGACAGGAAGATCGCAGTTCGATTCTATCAAATGTCGCTGCTTCGGGACAGTTCGATGAATTCGTCGGTGAACTCGGATGGGAAGTCAAAATTGGCAGGGGACACGATGGCTATCACGGAGGTCTGCCTGTCGAAACAAGAGCTCCTTATTATGCAGATGCCGAGAGTGAAGTGATCTTCCACGTCAGCACCATGTTGAGTGGAGACGTTCAGCAAAAGTGGAAGCACATTGGCAACGACGAAGTTCACGTTGTCTGGACAGAAAACAATCGCAAGACATACACCAGGGAAACAATTGCAACAAAGTTCTGTGACGTGCTGATCGTTCTCGAGAACGTCGGAGACAGAGTAAGCCGTCTCTTCAGTCACCTTAAAATTCAATTGTTCTCCTTTTTCAGATGGTTCGAGTTCGAGTAGACACAGCCTCAGCGCTCGAGTTTGGTCCCCTATTCGACGGAGCACTCGTGTCAATGTCAGAACTTGCGCAACTCGTCAGGCTCACAGTGGTATGTAGAGATCTCTCTGATCTGAGAGTAATGTCGTCGTATCTTCCAGATCAATGCATCCCGTGCGTATCGCCTTGCTCGAGTCGAGCATTCACGTCCACTGCGCCATCGCGAAGAAGTTTTTTGCAACGAAGCGCTCGCGCACATGCGACCAATGACTCTTGCTCCATCCATCAATCACCTTTACGTTCCTACGATTTGATGGTGAGCAAGTTTCCGGTTTGCTGCACAACTCCAACCTTTTAAATACATTCTTCATCGGATATCTATGTTCATTGTTCCTCATTTGTTTCATTTCTTACGCTTTATTTAGTAGCTCTGTAGCAATCGGTTTCGATGTTCCGTTCGAATCTGACAAAAAGGACCTGGCAAAATCCCGCGTAATTTACATATATTTATTGTGATACCTTCCTCCCCCAAAATGTGTGATATTTATGACAAGTTGTGATAGACATAATAACGGTATAATAAACATGTAAGTACTGGCACCTCTCGAATTCATACGTTCACTTGTTTTCAACAATATCTTTGTTTATATCTTATTTGGAAGGAGACATGTTTCTGATCACGTAGAATGGATTGCTCAGATGAACATCCTTCACCACAAATCATGGCACGTGCGCACGAAATCGAATATGGAAAGGGTCCGAAGGGACGAACGGAAGGCAGCTGAAGACGAGCAGAAGGTTCTCGACAGACAGATTCAGGCTGAAAATGAACGGAGACTGAACACGCTGAGAGCACGGGCCGATGACAGGTAGAGTTCAGTGATCGGATCGAGTAGGGAACGGGAAATTGCAGAATGTCAACAATGTTCGGAGCATCCTCATCGTCGACAGCCGGGAAAGATGTGAGTATTTCGGATGCAACAGGACATGTCAATCTATTTCAAGTGAGCTAATATTTTAAAATATTTCTTTAAATATCGCATTGTGAAGGATCTCGAACGGGAAGAACGGAAGAATTTGGGAAGTGGAAACAAAGAATATGAAGAGGAGAAGGCGAAAGAGAAGCGAGAGTGGGAGACGAAGATGGGCATCCAGGTGTACTTCGCTGATAATACGAATGATTTGAACAAGAAGAAAGAGTGGTACGAGGAGATGCCGGTGCGGAGAGCGCCTGATAAAGAAATGAAATTGGCTGAGAAGAGAAAGGCGTGGAATGCACTCCCGAATATGGAAATAGAAGAAAAAGAGGAGGAAGAGCACAAGAAGAAAAAGAAGAAACGGAAGAGAGAGAAACCTTCTTCGGATGAAGACCATAGTGGTTATAAGCACAAAGACAAGAAGAAAAAGAAAAGTGGGTAATCTATAATTAGCGAACCCTAATATCAATTTCTAGAAAAAAAGAAGCATCGAGACAGTTCAGAAGAACGGAAGTTGGAAGAAGAATACGATCGAGAGCGGAAACGGAAACTGATGGAGATGCGTGACGAGCGGTTGAAGAGGGAAAGGGCTGAAAAAGCGAGAACGCACGCTCTTTTGCATCCGGAAGAAGAGAGAAAACGGAGAGACGAGGAAGAGCGGAAAGGCAAGAAGAAGTACAATTCGCAGTTCAATCCCGACTTTTTCCGTCAGTAATAATAATAAATTATTTTCCTTTTCGTTTCGCAACCTCTATCTCGATTGTTTCATTGATTCGAGTATCCAATTTCATACTTGCATCATCACGGTTCCCGCTTCTCATTTATCATCATTTTTCTCTCATTTTTCCACTTTAATTCAGCTGAAACTTCAAGATCTCGGTAGGATGACGATCACTTATCCGCGGAAGATTTGGATTGTTCGCCACGCTGAACGGTAAATATTCAAATACATATATATTTCGTGAATGTTTTTGGTTTCTCAGGGAAGACAACATCAACCGAAACTGGAGGAAACTCGACGGCGCCGAAGGGCTCGCTTCGGATAACTCGATGTTGAGCTCTCGTGGAAAACAACAAGCAAAGGAGTGCCAGACTCGCTTTAAGAGCACCAATATCGATCGTGTTTTTGCGTCGCCATTCGATCGAACCGTCGAAACAGCTTCCGTGATTGTCCAGGACAAGAATCTGAAAGTGAAGGCTGAAGGAGGTCTCTGTGAAGCACTCTACTTGTGCGAGAAGCCGCCTGGATTCTGGGAAACGGATAAGCTCGCTCAAAAGTTCCCGTTGGTCGACACTGATTACGTTCCAGTGTACTCTCGGGTAACCATAGTTTACATCGAAACTCCCGCAATATCGTGTTTCAGTATACACTACCGAAGGAGGGATGCGGAGACGATGCTTGCGTTACTCGTGTTGGTGCGACTCTGCGGAGACTCTTCGAAAAATATGAAGGCAATCAGAACGGTTTCCGGAAACATTCATAGTTTTTGGTTTTAGGTAATCTTCTGCTCGTCGGGCACGGAGCATCTATAGGAGCGTGTCACGAAGTTCTGATGGGTGACTTCAAATACGTTGGCCAAGCGACAGTCTCTGAATTCGAAGAGATAGCGCCAGGCAAGTATCGACACTGCTACAGCTCGGACGCATCGCATCTCTCGGACAAGAAGAACTTAAGACCGTGGTGATGACGAAAAAAATAAATGATGTCTACATTCCTCGATGACAATGAATCATCCCGATGTTTATTAGTTTCCATAAATGTATTTACATAGTGAGAAAAAACTGATCATTGATTACATACACTTATCAACGTTTTCCGGTGGTGTATTTTGGGAAGCACTAGACTTCTGACTGCTCTGATCTATCGCGAATGTGCTCGTGAATCCGTCGATGAAGTACTCGGAACTCGCTTTCCACGTGGCAAGAATGCCACGTCCAACCTCTTCCATCGTGTCCTGGATACGGTATTTCGATGTCTGGAAGTTCGAAGTCGATGAACATCTTTGGAAATCACTTCATACCGTCAGGAACCCAATGTTGAGCTCTTTCGCTGAGTATCCTCTCTGCAAATTTCTCCGGACGTACGTGTCGTAGTCTCTGATTATTCTGCAGATGGAGTCGCTCGTCGAGATTCCCTCCGTCCTCTGCGTCTCCAGAAACATGCCCGCTTTCCGGTGTTTCTCGTAAATGTCTTCCTCTTGCGGTCCTTGGTACGGGAGGGCGTCATGGGACATGAAGTCGACTTTGAGTTCTTTCAGGAATGCAATCGGACACGTCCACGGCGACGCTTTGTACACCTCGTCGACGTACCGGCAGTGTCGGATCGCCTCGTATCTCTCTTCTTCCGGCTGAACTGTTCGTCCTTTGTACTTTAACGTCTCTTCGTCCGAACACACTGAAACGAGGAAAATGAACGAAACGAGAAGAAACCGCCGCCGGAATTACCTCCAACAATCAGATAGACGTTCGGAAGCGCCTGTTTGATTTGACGGAACTGATTGGCGTGACCGTAATGAAACATGTCGTATACTCCATCGGCATAGACACGAACCGGTCGAGAAACTGAAAATAAGAAAAGAGATGGAGCAAATCGTCTGAAAGTGTACCATTCCCCGATTTCGCGTCTTCGAGAGTGATCTGTGTTGAGTAATCCAGCACACTTCTGACCTTCACCACTTCCGGATCGTCGCTGTACGGGGCCGGTTGGCAAAAAGCGAGGGGATTCATTCGGTCGGAGGAAGAGGGCTGAACGAATGCAGATGGAGATGATTTCGTATTTAAAAAACGAGTGAATAACACGTGACACTCGGAAAAAAGACATGTTTTCACATCGAATCGTTATGAAAACATGAATGAATCTATAGATTATATATAGTTTCAATAGAGCATCGCTCGTCTCCAATTGATAACTGAAACGCTAATCTTAAACAAACTTGACGTCGTGACTAATAATTAGCATTACAAAGTGCCTTCGCGGGGTGTGGCATGGTGGGTGAACGATAAGAGAGATGACTGATGGCGAATGGACGAAAATATGCCGTTCCGGAATTGAAAGTGCGATTTTCCTATTGAAACGGCCGCATATTATGTGCGAGACTGTACGTTGGCTGTCGAATGAGAAACATTTTATTCGTTGAAGAGATGCGTTCACAGGAATACTGAATACAAAAGAGGCAGAGATCAACGAGAACACGCAGTGAGACCGGTTCGAAATGCAAAAAGCTCACGTAGAGTACAGTTCAAGAATTCATTGTCCGCCACGTGGCGCCACCGGGTCGCGTGCGAACGTGCTGAGAAACCCGTCGATGAGGTAGCTGGACATGGACTTCCACGTCAGCAGTCGGCCTTTCTCTCGAACTTCATCCATCTTATTTTGGATATGGTACTTGCTTGCCTGCAATTTTCAGATCGAAAGCCATTCCATCGAAGAAGTACTGATACCGTCAGAAATCCGACGTTCAGTTCTTTGGCGGTGTAGCCTCTTCTCAGATTCCGTCTCACGTAGGTATCGTAATCTCTGATGATGCGACAGATCGAGTCACTCGTCGAGATGCCCTCGGTCCGCTGCGTTTCCAGAAATCTTCCCGCCGCTTTGTGCTTCGCGTAGACGTCTTCAGCTTCAGGTCCTTGATAAGGGATGGCATCGTGTGCGATGAAGTCAATCTGAACAACTGATTGCATTCAAGACTTTGCCAAAGCTCACCTTCAGGCTCTCGAGGAACTCGACAGATACTTCCCACGGGGCCTCCTTGAGAACTTCGTCCACGTAGCGACAGTGACGGAGGGCTTCGTATCTCTCTTCCTCCGGCTGCACAGTTCGTCCTTTGAACTTGTGCGTCATTTCATCCGAACACACACCAACGATGATGTAGACGTCGGGAAACATCTGCTTGATTTGCAGGAATTGGTTGGCATGACCATAGTGGAACATATCGTAGATTCCGTCTGCGTAGACGCGCACTGGCCGATGCACTGGAATTGGGGGAACATTTGTCTCTATAATCCAGAACTTCTTCTTACATTTGCCTTCTTTCGCTTCAGCTAGTGTCACTTTTTTAGTGTAATCAATTGTTTTTCTGCTTGCAATCACTTTCGGATCATCACTGAATGGTGCCGGACGACAAGAAGCCAGATGCGTCGTTTCTGACATTTTGGGTTAATCTGTAAAATTGAAATTAGATCCGCAGTCTTCCACGTCATTTTTTCGAGTTTGTTTCGGTTTCACGGAGAAAAAGGAAAAGCGGAGGAATCGAGGCAACACAATACTTTCTCCGATTTCCCTCGAGATGTGTTTGCAAGATATGAATTACCACTTTTTCGGCCGTGTTCGAATCCGCTATTCCTCTCATCTGTTCGATGCACATATATTCTAATTTGCCCCCAGAACTTCAAGAACTGATTCGCAAACATGGTCATTTATTTGAGAAAGCAGTGCAGAAGTCTCGAGCCGCTTATCTCTTGGTCCTCGCCCTCGCTTTTCTTCATATCATTCTACACCCTCTTCCCGTATTAAAACGTGTCAAGAATGCGTACACGTATCAGATGAAAGAGCTCGAAAGTGATGAGAAGAATCTATTTTTCGTATCAGCTTACTACTATGGAAAAGAGTATAGGTTTCCCGGAAAACCGAACTGTTTAATGAGAAACTCCGTATTCCAGCTTGTACGAAAACCAAGTGTCCCTAGTGTTCGTAGCGCCGAGAGACGCCCACTGGGAGAGAAGAAAGATAGTGGTCATCCGGAGTAACGACACGAATTCGGTTTTGGAGACTATGAAAGTCCGAAGGTTCTCTTCCAAGTGTATCATATCGAACCTACAGTAACCTCCTCCCAGAGCCACACCGCACAACGTTTGCAAATTCGTTACTCTTGTCGGAAGTGTCATTCTCAAAGACGAACTAGTGAACCTCGAGATTCTCGTGAACCGCAACGTCGCCGATATCCGATATTTGCCAGCCGACAACGAGAAACGAGATCTGGTCGTGTGCACGCCGCCAATCTACCAGAGCGTCCGATGGCAGAATATTCTTCTTGCGTCGCATGTCCACTCGAGGTCACTCATCATCAGATGAACTCCTCGTCACATTCTATTTCCAGATTCGGCGGTCACTCGCAGTTCTATATCGCCAGTGCCTCTCCGGCATTGTTTGAGATGCTCGAAGAGTTGAAGAGGCTGAAAGGGATATCAGTAGATGCACTGCCCGACTTCTACGGAACTCCGACTCTCGGAGAAATCGAATTCGGCGGTGTTACAGTGGCCAACTGTGATTGTCTCAACAAGTACAAGGTATCTGGCACTGTGTGCATCCGGAGACCACCCACGAAGTTTCAGAGCTCGGCGAGTTTTATAACTTTCCTAGAATGGGACGAACTGCTGCTTCCAAAAAGTCACGAATCATACTTTTTCGAGTTCGCTCACTACTTTGAATCAGAGATTTATGTGGGAATGTTAGAGTTTAAGAATGCAAGAAACCACACGAAAACAGTGGCACGGCCGTTGCTCATCGACAGTGTATGGCTCAATGAGCCGGTGGAGAAGCCGTATAAGATGAGAAAGTTTGAGATTTTTGAGTGGTTCATGAGAAGAGAATGAACTTCAGCAAGCGAATCACTTCGAATAAAGTATATCAAATTACGGAGAAAAATCAACTGGATTCAATGATTGAGGGTGATTTCCCTGGAAGCGAAATATTGAGAACGGATGATATACGGGCAATTGGAGAGGACTTGAAAAAGTGAGTCATTTATTACAATACTGGCACATGAAGCATAGAACAGAGTTTAGAAAAGGTACAACATACGGGCAATGTTAAGTAGACAAGAACTGCATACATAGTATTACTGTCTGGATAGCCAGAAAAATGATGGAATTAGTGTTTGTAAGAAATGGTAAATACTTCGAAAAGAACCGGAAAAGAAATAATCTACTTCCTTGCGATTGACCCATTCCGGCATCAGACATAATCTCCGTCTCCTTCATAATCCCATACATCAACCACTTCTACAGGATCTGGCATTCTGTTCAACACCCTCGGGCGAGGAACTGTAAAATAATAATTGTGCAACATTCTAACATGTTTAATACGCTCACCTGGTTCATCGAGTGGAACTACTTCCAATCGGGAAAGTTTCAAATCTTTCTGATCACCAATTTTCGAAATCTTTTCGTCTGGCCAGACATGTCTGAATTGTCCGTGTTCGTCTTCCGAACTGAATGTCTGCATCTTCTTCGCCTGTAAAAACTTCCATCGTTTTTATCAACTCCGTTCCCTCACCTTTCCATTTTTCGTCACATGGAACTTCTTTTTGTTTTCAAAGTCGAAATTACCCGACTTGGTGTATCCACCAACATAAGCAAAGCCTTTTTCGTCGACCACAACACTGGGTGTCGATTTATCTCCAACCATTTCTTCATGTGTTTTTGACATATCTTGGTCTCTGCGGCTGAGTTGTGACTGAAGTTTGCCGTCCACCCGATTTGTGACAAGCATGTTGCTTTTATAATATCGACGGAACCTCATTCCACTTGTACGGAAGTCAGTCGTGCTATTTTCGTAAGCAACGCTCAAACCAAGCGGTCGGCCGCCATCAAATATCTCGTTTTGATCAGAAGATGTGTGACAGCCGGTAGTCAGATACTGCATGCTCTTGTATTTCGCCGGATCCAGTTTTACCTTCTTCATCGCGAAAGCAGCCTCGTCGTAAGGCACTGGTGGCGGTGCATTGCGAGATTCCTGCTTTTGTTTTTTTCGTTCCAGCTTCACCTGCCGTTTTCTCTGTCTCTCAGTCTCTTCGTTCTCCTCCTCAGGTTTACCATTTTCCGCGGGCTGCACCGTTTCTTCGACCTCGTTTTCAATTATCTCAATATGATCACTTTCATTGTCTGTGTCGTCCTCAGAACTTTTGTACGGTTCTAACTCTGCGTCTTCCGCAATCGCTTTTTTGATCTTTTCTATATCGATTGTTTGGATGGGATCAAAATCTGTGTAGTCCACATAGGGATTTTTATCTTTCTCGGTTGCTTCTCTCGGTCTCTCCCGGTTGGGATTGCGCCAAAAGTTGGTAACTGAGTCAATATCGACTCCATTCGACCATGCTTCTTGCCAGAAATCTCCGCAGAATTTCGCATCAATCTCGCTCAGCAGACTGCTTAGTTCAGGCGACAACACCTTATTAGTGACCGGATCAATTTTTTCTCTTTCGACCACTGTGACATTTGGATCTGCTGGCAACCATGTATCCTTCTGTAAAACTTTCAGAAATCACTATTAAAAAACCGATCTTCAAGCATTACCACTGCTTCTGGGTCAGTAGGTTCATCTAATTCTACTGTGTTCGGACAGAATTGTGTCAGCTCGGGCACTGGATCGGGGGCCACAATGGCATTTGCCAGGATTGAAGCTTGCTGCGCCAGATCGATAATTGCCACTTCGTCCACTTCTTCTAGTCTGTGCACAGTTGGCTTTCTCTGCCAGTCGCCGTCAAATAGCGAGAACTCGCCATTTTTGAAGTTGTACTCGATGCACTGGAAAAAGAAGAACACACTTGAGAGGAATTTTGCGGCTATCTTACATTTCTATACGAATTTTCTGACATAAGTGGAGAAATCGTCTCGCCCATTTCACGAACCAAGTTTCCCTGAAAAAGTATGAAGTTGAAGAGCTGTTGAGTAAGCATTACTCACAAAAAGACGAATCGTATTTTTGAATCCACTCTGTCTCCATGAGGCAATTAGATTGCGCACAGATTGATGTCTTTCAGGATAAAAATGCCGTAGTTGCAAATGTTGAAGAAGTAGATCAATATGGAAACGACCACCTAAATGGTTCAGAGGTTCGTGCGTTTTCAGTGAGTTCCAGCTTACCACAATGCGGACAAATGAGAATGACCGCTTTCGATGATTTGAAATGTTCTCTCGGATTCATTTGTTTCTCGTAGCGATCTTTTGCTTGTGCCAATGCAGACCTTATCATCTCTCTGGCCTTGGGCATCTGTTCCAAATTCGTGAGGGAGACATGAATGTCGTCGCTTTGATTTTCCACTCGTTCTCTAATTTCTCCGGTTCTCCACCAGAAGTATCCTTCTTTCATCGTTCTTTTGTGAGTCGGAGCGAACATTTCCTCGTCCTCTCGGCCTTCCGGTGGCTTCAAAACTAGTTTGATTTTGAGCTTGGCGAAGACTTTGGACTGGACATATTCAGCGAATGCAAGATCAACGTATTTCCTGTCTTCAGGGTCTTCGATAAGTAGCTGGATGGGAACACACTTGCTTTCCCAGTGCTCCTCTGCTGACCTTATATAAAGCCTGAAGATCCCGTATCGTCTCAGATACCGGATGCAAATGAAAACTCACACTCTGTGACATAAAACACACCAGTAGTCCTTTCGTTTGGGAAGACGAGAATGAAGGTTCTCCTTGTGAGCTTCGCACCGGGCTTCATTCGAAAACAACAAACAGTGTTTATTCTTTTTCACGTTTTCACACTTCTCGCACTGATAAGTCTGTTTCTCAGTGTTAAACTTTGGATGTGTGGGTCTCAACCGTGGACAGGTCTTATGGTTGAACTTGTACTGGAACATTTTTTGATAATGTTTGAAAATAATGATTTCGACTCACTGTACTGATGATCGAATCGTTCATTGTGTACCGAAGAATGATGCGATATGTACATTTTGGGTCACTCGGATTTTGCTGTGACGTGACGAGCTGACAGAATGTCATACCTGTCGCATAAAAGTCAGGACTGCATGTAGCCAGCAAATTGACGCCATGGATGGCGAGTTTACTAGTTTTGCAGTTCTGAAAGGAGCATTCGTTTGCTAAATTTGAATTTCGCTTATGAAGAGTTCGCCGCGAGCATGGACTTCGAAGTCGCGGTGTCGGTGAAGGTCCCGCAACGAAAGAGCGAGGTTGCGTGTAAATTTCAGAGACACAGGCAATCCCAAAACTTTTCGCGCCAGAAACGATGTCCACGCTCGCGGCGAACTCATAATATACTCACAATTTCTGTTTGCTCTTTAACTGGAAATGAATCATGGATGAGGTCCAAATCCGTTTGGGTTTGAAGCGGCCAAATTTCCTGTGGGAAATGGTAATATTTCTTGGCAATGACCAAACTCTTCTGTTCAAGCTTTCTTGCATGATCGACAGTCCACCTCTCGATCATTTGCTGGCTGTTTCCGGTCATTGCATCTATTTGTCTCTGAGGAACTGTCTGCTGCAGTACCAGCCAAGCCAACGCGGTCAGCTCGTCGTCGTCAAGAAACTCCTCATCTGGGGTGAACGCTATCATTTCTTCACACTGGAACCTCCAGTGACGGATGAGAGTTTGTTTCTTTCTGAAAAACAATCCTCTTTAAATTATAAGCTTCATCAACCAAACTCACTCGAAAATTCGTGAGCAAATGTGACAGTAGTAGTCGTCGTAAATCTTGCCGTCAATCCGGTACCGCCCTCGGTGAACATCTCCGTGGCACTCCATAAATTTCGTGGGCACATGGAGGGAGCACAAATGACACGCTCCCGAGTAGGCTGGCATGTTCACATTGTAGCGGTTCGCGAGAAACTTGGCCGACGGGAGATACATCACACCACCAGTTACGTGGAACTGTTGAGCCCGATTGTCCATTCCCATGACGCACAATACAAAAGTCCGCAAACTAATCACTTCTGCACTCTGAAAAATGAAAATAAATGCGCTTCCTTTATCAGAAAAACTTTACGCTGAGCTCGAGATCAGATCTCCTACTCGTTAATAAGGTACACGAATTTCTCCAGTGATGATACATGTTGTACTGATGATTGAACAGACTATGACACACTTGACATGCGAATGTTCCCATGTCCGTGTGCGTGTCTCGATGCCGAGTGAGTTTCTGTATACTGTCGAACGACCAATCACAGAGTTCACACTGGAACTCTTTTTTGTGCCTGGGAAGTGGCTTATCTGAAATTTCGGCTCGAAATTGAACTCAAAATTTCGAAACTCACTGGAAGTCTTGAACCTTTTCTCTGTGTCAGCGTAGAAATTACTGGCTTTCCCAGGGTATTTCGAATAATCGTCTATCACGTTTTGATATGAGGGTCCAGTGATCGCAGGCAATTTCGGTAACGACAGAAATGTGACGCCATCGTCATTTTTGCAGAAGTTGACCATTATTGGCAAGTGCACGCTTCTCATGTCTGTGTTATTTTCCTTTCCTTCCACCACACGGGCCTTCACCGCATTTCTGAAATTAGACTTTTTAAAATCTTAGATAAACGTCGTGGTGAAAACAAAAACTTTCCAGAACATTAGCGGATTCGAAAATAAGAAAGATTGTGGCTCGGTTGCGATTGGAAAAGACTACATTCTGTCATAGAAGTTTCATTGGTTACTACAATACATTTCGCCGTTTGGAATGTCCAGGCCCTCATCTGTGCACTGCTCCCACAAAATTCTCATGCATCAAGTCTGAAGCCCACTTCGAACTTCTCAACTACACCACAAACTTCTATCAACCCGTTTCTCACGCATTTCAACCTTCTGTGTGCACTCTCTGACCAGGCCGTGAACTTCAATGAACTATTTTTGTTATCATGTCAACATGTTCATTTTTTGAATTATTTTCACTAGAAAGATTCGAAGATACTGAGAGAATCACATGGCAGCGGCCGCAGCACCGCAAAAGGAGCTCATCAAGGCGCAGAATGGCACTTACGAAGTCACCAAGCCACTGGCCACGGGAACTTTTGGTGCAATCTACAAAGCGAAGCGAGAGAGCGATGGCAAATTTTTCGCAGTCAAATGCGAGTCATTGAGCATGAAGAACTCGGTGAGATAACACATTTTCTATCGGCAAGGTAGTAATCAAACTCAGCTACTACGACAAATGTCAGTGGTTCTCGCTTCGATTCACTATCCGTCTCCGTTTTTCACGACGATTGAAGAGCGCGGAACTGTCCCTAACCGCTTTCTTTTCGTCGTGATGCCACTGGTTTGTTTTTTTATAGACCACAAACTTCTATTTTTGGTACTCAGTATGGAGACAATTTGCATGATCTGATGCACAGCTCGAACAAGGACAGAAAATTCAGTATGTCTTCTGGGCTCCATCTGGCCGAACAAACACTAACTGCGATTCGTGACTTGCACCGCAACGGATTCATTCACAGAGACATCAAACCGACGCATTTTTGTATCGGGCGCGAGTCTGAGGACCAGCATCACAATGTGTTTTTGCTGGACTTTGGACTATGCAAAAGACCGAGGTAAACGAAACTCACTGATTTTTTCTCTTAATGACGTCTCCAACTGTTTGCTCCGGGTCATTTGAATCTTCCCGGTATTCCTGGAAACTGTCATCTTCGTCTCCTGAGGATGACATCTTCTGTAAACGAAAAAATAGTTTAGAAGGGAAAATGTGTGGGAGAAGTAAAAATGAATAGACGGGGGAAAGGAAAACAACATTTCGAATAACATCTTCGGCAGTATTTTAATTCATATCGTTATATTTATGGCATGACTAATTTACAGGTTTGCAAAGAAAAACGACGAAGCGGAAGAGCAAATAAGAAAAAATGCGATTCTGTACAGAGGAGTTGTCAAGTATGCCAGTGTGCATGCTCACCAGGGCGTGAGTACACCAACAGTTCGAATAGAGCATTTCAAAAAATGTTACAGAAAAACCTGGGATACAAGGATGACATGGAGTCGTGGTGGTATATGTGCTTGGAGTTTTTCCTTGGAGCCTTACCATGGGCTCTGCTCAATAAAGAAAGCGAGCAAGACGTTCTGCACTTGAAAAGAAGAATCACTGCTCAGATGGTCCACTCCGTTTGGAAAACTACTCCGGATACGATTTCTGGCTTTTTCGACTTGCTCACTCTGATTCGGGAGCCGAAAGATGTGGCCGAGTTTGTTGAATACGATCGGGTTGCCGATGGACTCAATAAACTGTTTGACAAGGCGAAGGCTAATCCGCAGGAACCGCCAGATTGGGACTGCATGACCGACTACAAGGGAACCGGGTACCAACAAGTGCCAATGATTGCACCGCCCGAGGTGGGACTCAAGGATACCGATTTTGGCAAAAACGATCCGGGACCGGCTACGCAACCCGACGTCGAGGAGAAGAAACCAGCGAAAAAGAAGAAAAAACATACGAAGGTAAAATTTAGCAGAGACAGAAAAAGAAGATGTAAAACAATTATCGATTAATTGCAGAAAGCGAAGAAAAGAGGAAAGAACAAGTCAGTTTCGCAAGAAGACGAGGGTTCGAGAATGGGATAATGATTCTCTAACTCTTCAAAAGGTCGCTGTTTACTCCGCTATTCTTGTCTGATGCATTTCGTTTTTTCATTTGAAATAAATGAGAAAAAATTGATTGTAACATCGGCAAGTGTCGGAGATAAGCGCACGAAGCACGACGGGACGCGTGTGCACGTGCACGCATCGCCAATGGCAGAATTCTGGGGCACGCTGCGTGTGCGCTCCACCGCACTCGAGCGATTTATCAACTGATCGACCGATCGGGATTCCACGGCATTTTTTTCACTGCAGTGGCGGAATTCTCGTCCCCGGCGGGAATGCAAGCGCCGCACGCTTTTTCTGCAAAAGTGCCGCACGCGATTTTTGAAATCTGCATTTTTCGACGATTATCGATTTTTTGCGATTGCAAATGTCGGAAGAAACGACGAAATATCATCAGAGAAGGAAAAATTCATCTACAAAACATTATTCCACAAAAATTCTAAATGTTTTAGCACTGAATCGGAGAAAAAAATTTTTCGTCGCTTATTTTTTAAAAAAAGTATTTTTTGAAATTTTTTCGAAGAAATCGGAAGAATATCCTTATACAAGACCACGATTTCATTTAAACTTCATTTCTAAGCTTTTCAAGCAGTATTCTGCGATTTTCAGCACTTCTCAGAATTTCATCATATCTTTAATCCATAATAACTCCTTTCGTTTTCATTTTCTCACGGAGATCGACTTAAATTCGGATTCCTTGTCGAATTTCGAACAACCTAGAGCATTCCGATTTTTGAAAAATTATTTTTAAAGCGATTCCGACGACCAAAACCGCTGGTTTCAACGGAGTCTTAGTACATTTTGGTGGCCGTGGCCTAACTTCCCAAAACTGGGAGGAGTGTGGGTGGGGACTGTTTTTTGAAAATGGCCTAACTTTCGCCAGCCACTGCAGCGAAAAAAATGCCGTGATTCGGGGTCGCTCTCGTTGACACACATTTCCACGTTCGGGTCGAATTAGATTATATCGGTAAAGGGATTCTGGCGTCCTTCCACACTATTCCACAAAATGGCTTCCAAGTACGGTCTTCTCGTCATCAGCAGCAGAAACGTGCAAAAACTGAAGCAGCTTCTGACATCTGCGGCTGCGTCTCTCACTTCGCGACTCTATGTGAGGTAAAAATCAAACATTTCTCTCGAAAATCGAGTCCTGTTCAGACTGAATCCAGATGAACCGCGAACTGATGAGCTTGTGTCCAGCATCTATCTCAACTCGGCACACCACTGTCCAAATACTGATGTTCGACTTTTGGTGAAGAATCAGCTGCCGGACGAGTACTTTCTGATAGGAGAGCAGCAACCGGAAAACGGAGAATCGAGACCGAGAAAGTACAAGAAGGTGGTACTCGGCGGCACTTTCGATCGTCTGCACAACGGTCACAAAGTCTTGCTCAACAAGGCGGCTGAGCTCGCTTCTGAAGACGTCGTCGTGGGAGTCACTGAGAAAGATATGATTATTAGTTAGTTCTTGGTCTGATCTCGATTATATAAAACGCTGTTAGAGTTTAGGAAAATCGTTGTTCGAAATGATTGAGCCGGTCGAATTGAGAATCAACAAAGTCGTCGAATTCGTTGAAGACGTTTCCGGAACAGTGAGTGTCTTCATTTCCGTTTTTCCAATTACTTTTTTCAGGCGAAATGTTTGGCTGAGCCCATCATCGATCCATTCGGCCCGTCGACAAGGATAGAGGACCTGGAAGCGATTGTGGTCAGTCGGGAAACTGTGAAAGGTGCAGATGCAGTGAACAAAAAGAGAGGAGAGCAGGGAATGAGTCAGTTGGATGTGATTATCGTGGAGCTTGTCGAAGGCACCGACGAAATACTCAAAGAGACCAAAATAAGCTCGAGTTCGAGAAGGCGAGAAGACCTCGGAAAGTTGCTGCGACCCGTCAGAAGCGTCCCTCGGCAACCGGGAACTCCATACATTATCGGACTGGCTGGAGGTATCGCTTCGGGAAAGAGCCACATCGGAAAATATCTGCGAGAGAAACACGGCTTTGAAGTCATCGACTGTGACAAATTGGCCCATACTTGCTATGAGAAAGGAAGCTCGTTAAACAAAAAAATCGGCGAGCACTTCGGGGAAGACATTGTTGTGGATGGAGTCGTCGATCGCAAGAAACTCGGATCGATCGTGTTCTCCGATAAGGCAAAACTTCTGGAACTGAGTCAACTTGTTTGGCCTGAAGTGAAGGAAAAGGCAATCGAAATCGCGAATAAATCGACTGCGAAAGTCGTAGGTATTGAGGATTTGAAATGAGAGCAATGGAGTAATACCCACGTTACAGTGATCGAAGCAGCTGCTCTTATCGAGGCGGGATGGCATAAGACCCTCGCAGAAACGTGGGCCGTTTTCGTACCAGCCGATGAAGCTGTTCGCCGTGTTGTTGATCGTGACAATCTGACTGAAGAGCAAGCTCGAAGTCGAATGGAATCCCAAATCAGCAATAAAGAGCGCATTGACAACAGTAACGTTGTGCTGTGCTCTCTTTGGAAGTATGAAGAAACTCGCGCCCAGGTCGATCGAGCCGTTGATAGTTTGTTGCAGAGAATCGAAAATTAGTTACGCGTTTCAGTGCCTTGCCTTAAATATACAGGATGTGATAATTTTTGTATTTATGAGTAAATAAGTTATACAATCAACGCATTTTACATGTCAGATCAGTCGTCTGTCTCTTCTGCACCCCCACTGATGAACTTCTCGAATTCTTTACGTCGTCTCTCCTCGTCCTCTTCGGTTTCTTCCACTTTGTATTTTGTTTTTCCGTCCCAGAGTTCAGCAGTCAGTTTCCTTCCATCGACGACTCTTCCATTCAAATACTTGACAGCATTATCTGACTCTTCTGTTGTTACAAATGTCACAGAGACAACACCATCTGGGTGATTCTGGAAAATACAGTATGCAAACTTAGTTCTAATTGGAACTAATACTTACATCGTAGACGACTACTTTTTTCACAGTGCCATACTTTTGACAGCTTTGCTGCATTTCCTCTTTTAGATCTAGCATCAAGGCTGCATTCTTCGACATCATTTCGAGGGTGAACAGATTTTTGACAATCACAGTGCAATCTGACTTTGGTCGATAGTTTCGCGGCTTGTCGGGCGTCCATTCGAAAATTCTTGAAAAAAAGTTATACGAATAATGATTGTTGATAAATTACTTGTTCTGCTGTTCCATATATCGCTTTTTCTGCGCCGATGTCAATTTCTTTCGTTTTTTCGTCGGATCAAAGTCGCCTTTTAGTTCAAAATGAGCCTCTTCTACCTTCACATCTCTTCCTTTCAGCATGGCTCCGTCAAGAATATTACAGGCTAACTCAACAGATTCCTTTCTGATGTAACAACATCTCCCGTCGCCTTTCAGTTCGCCGTTGTCATCTCGATACAGCTTGCACTTTGGCTTATTCGTACGGATGTCAGGCTGGATGACTCCACACTTGGACATGAACTCTTGGAATTCCTCGTCGGTGATGTCAGTTGGCAGATTTGACACGTAAACCGCGTGCACTTTATCTCCCAAATCTACCCATCCTTTAAAAAATATGTTATTGTTTTTATTCGCTTGATATGTTTCTCACCTTCTTTCTTTTCCTCGGCTCCCAATCCCAACTTGTTCTTCCTCTTCCTCTCCTGCTTCTCTTGCTGTTCTTTCAGCGCTTTGGTTGTTTTCTCTTGAATTGCTTCATCCATTTTCTCTGAAATCAAGGGTCTCGATGACAAAAAAAAACTAGGCACTTACGATAAATCTCATCATGGCTGACACCGTAGTTGGCTTGGTACTGCGCAATGAAGTCTTCTTGTATCTCATCGGAATTAACGTTCGCTTTTGGAATCCATTCTTTCTTTTCTTCATCCCAGTCATAGTGTTTGTGGACCTGCAAAACGAAAGTTCAAAGTACTCCAGAAAGATCGAACTCACATTTTTCTCTTGTTCTTCCTGTTCGAACCACAGCTGACTCAGGAATTCAACTTCATCCGGCGGCACAGGCAGCCAGTCTTCCTTCACATGTTCCAAAAGCTCCCCATCTTCTCCGTATTTCCCATACCATTTGTTGTTGAGAAAACGACGAGAGAAATCTGAAACTACTACTGTCAGATGCTTTCGAAACTATAAATATTTTAATTACTCTGATCAATAATTGGCTGCTCTAGTTGAACCATTTTCGTCTTAATCGAGGCGTTGATCGTGACTGACGTTTCAACCTCCATTTGTCCTTCTTCATTTTCTTCTGTTTCTGGCTCGAAATCGGACATTTTGTCTGCAAATGCAAGTTTTGTTGATTCGAATTTCGTTTTTCACACACAGTTACTTATTGCGTCATGGTGCGTGCACACGTTGCAGAAGATCGGACGCGCACAAAAAACTTTTGAAAGCGAGACAGTGCACGAGACAGTCTCTGGCTGGGCTTCGCAGTTTTTTCCTTCCACCCAACCTGCCTCTGGGAAGATAGGCGAGTCGAGTCGACGCAACCTTCCCAGAGGCACAATTAAGAGAGGAAATACGCAAAAAAGTCCAAAAGCCGTAAAAGTTGACAGATCGCTTAGAAAATTGACGTGCACCTCTCCCTAAACTTGAGAATTTTTGAGGAGTTATCAAGTAGTTAGGAAGAGTTATCCAGCAGTTAGGAAAACTCTTCCTAGACTCGTCCGGGCCTCGTGATAAGCTTCTCTATTGGAGGGGATAAGCTTATCCCAAGTTAACCAAGCTTGCGGTCAATACTTCTGACCTCTTCTGACAAAGAAACACACGAACAGACTGACAAAC
Organism: Caenorhabditis macrosperma; assembly: GCA_963932285.1. Taxonomy (NCBI): domain Eukaryota; kingdom Metazoa; phylum Nematoda; class Chromadorea; order Rhabditida; family Rhabditidae; genus Caenorhabditis; species Caenorhabditis macrosperma. Next base: position 8,111,975 of record OZ010622.1, read on the forward strand.
ACACATCCTTTCTCAATTAGTAATAGTAAAGATGGAATAATTCCGAGACGTTGAATATCCATTGTAAATTTGTGAACTATGACAGCTTAACCTGGAAACGCTGCAAAAATGTTTCGAGGATGTACGCATGAGGAGGATAATTTGGAAAGGGAAGGCATCGGCCGCTTGCGGTTTTTTGGAACTGTCGTGAACCATCAAATAGACTCAGCGGTTTGATAACAAGTGTTGAATATCAAACACGGAAAGTACATCTGGCAGTTCAGTCGAGATTTTCACAAAAAGGGCACAGCAGCGTTTTTGCTCCAGGTTTTTGAAAAAACTCACGTTCACGTGAACGAATTCACGTCGTAATAATGAACACATCCAGTGAGAAAAATAAGAAAACAACAAATCGATGAATGAGCGTTCTTTATTAGTAGCGAGCGTTCTTTATTAGTAGTGAGTTCATGCGTGTAGCGAGTTCCTGGTCAGTGTTTCTCTGGCGGCGAGTCGAACGAAGGGGCGGCGCTCTTCCTCGCCATCTTCATCATCGTCCTTCTGCGCTCCTCTCGCTCCTCTTCTTCCGCCACTCGCGTCATTCGACGCTTCGCTGTGGCGCCCAATCCACGCGACTTCTTCACCGGAGTTCCCTTTCGACTCGTCGCTGGTTTCAGCGATCGCGAGCTCGACGACGACGTCGCCGACGAAGATCTTTGCGCCTGCTGTTGGTGAGCGGTGCGGGAGCGAGTGAGCATTGCGTGCGACGGGTGGACCGTCGCCTTTCTCTTCGTTATCTTGTTGCGACGTGCCGACGAGTTGATCACCTTGGCGTGGTAGGTGTGATTGTCGTCATTGGGCGCGTTGAAGACGATCTTCGCGTTGGGCTGCGTCTCGATGTCTTCTGGTGGGACGGATTGGGTCATGTCGATTGGATGGAGTCGATTTGAACTGCTGAACCAACTGCTCAATTCCCCCTCTATTTATACTCCACTTCTTATCACACATTCCCATCTCGTTGCTCTAGATCTTTACGCCGATGGACACGTCTAGTCATGAGCAGTTCAAATTTGGATTCATTTTCTCAACTCTCGCTTGCTCTGATTTTGCCGCATTTCCCATTTCTTTTCCGGAATTTTCGCATATTTCTTCACGAAATTCAATGAAAAGCGTTGCTTGCTATTATGAGTTCGCCGCGAGCGTGGACTCCGCAGTCGCGGTGTCAGCGAAGGTCCCGCAACGAAATAGCGAGGCAGCACGTAAATTTCAGAGACGCAGACAAGTTCAACACGTTTCACGTCAAAAATGAGGTCCACGCTCCAAAAATTGGAGTCATCAAGTTTTACAAAATGGAAAATTTTCAAAAAAAAAAGGTATTTTCTATTTCCAGGTTCTTTTTCAGGAATTTATGAGATTTTATAAACTTCTTATTTTTCTCACTGGATATCCATGGATGTGTTCATTATTATTCGACGTGAACGTGAGTTTTTTCAAAAATCTGGAGCAAAAACGCTGCTGTGTCCTTTTTGTGAAAATCTCGACTGAACTGCCAGATGTACTTTCCGTGTTTGATATTCAACACTTGTTATCAAACCGCTGAGTCTATTTGATGGTTCACGACAGTTCCAAAAAACCGCAAGCGGCCGATGCCTTCCTTTTCCAAATTATCCTCCTCATGTGTACATCCTCGAAACATTTTTGCAGCGTTTCCAGGTTAGGCTTTCTTGTCATAGTTCACAGATTTACAATGGACATTAAACGTCTCGGAATTATTCCATTTCTAATAATCACGAAATTTCTTTCTTTAATCGTTCTTTGCAATGGTGAACAGTGAAAAATTCAACTAACCTCTGCAAGTGCGGTGCGGTTTAAGCCCCACCCCTTTCTTCTCCGGTTTTGTCACTTTTTCTTCGGTTTCGTCTTCTCCGGTTTTGTCGTCTCTGGTTTCGAAACCATTTCGCAATCTTCCGCGGTTTTGGCACGGTCTTTTGAAAGCGAACTGCAGCGAACCAGAAATCAGCGAATCGGAGAAAAACATAGTGGCGCTTAAATCAGAAAATAGACTTTAGATTTTGGGAATTGCTTGATAACTCGATTTCTATTATTATTATTTAAAATGAAATGTTGAACTTTTAGCGAAAAGAATGCCTCCATTTCTTTTTCTCCGGTTCAGAAATCTCCGGTTCGTGGGAGTTCTGGATCGAATCGAGCTTTTTCGAGCTGGCTCGACTCGATTGAAAATCGACTTCGCAACACAACCCAGGAGAACGTATCGGGTATTCTTTCGTTCGACGGCGCGGCGCCACAACTTTGTCAAATCAAAGGAAAACACTTGAAACTATGAATACTTCTTTATATATTTATTAAAATAGTATAGAAACGCTATTATATTATTCATTGAAAAAGTAGACATGATGGCAATCATCGCTTATCGTTGCCTCCGCATTTTTGAAACGGCATCGTTGATCATTCTTCAATTGGAGGATCCTCTCAACAATTGAAGTAGCATTTGGCACGTCTACTGAAACGAAAAACACTTTGAAAATGCCTAATTTCCTCAAAATTAAAACTCACTGCTTATCATAAACGTGACGACTTCCGGTGGTCGCTGGAAGATCACGAACAAGAGTTCGATGATCTTCTTTACCGGAGCTTCAGTGCTTGAATGCTTTTTATCGAAGAAGCGATTCTCCGAAAATGCGATCATCGTGCTGTCCGTCTCCACACAGACAAGCACTCGGGAGCCCGCTTGGAACCCAACGATGGGCTCGATCGGCGTCGAGTTCACTATGAACTCGCTTATCTCGGGGCAATCACCGAAGAGGAGCGGTGAGAAGGAGAGGGCCTGATCTGAAAGAAACGAGTGGGATGAGGAGAAGAAGAAAGGAGAACTCACTTCTGTTGAGGACCCTCCTCAGCTCCTCCGCCTTTCTGGGGTCGGCAATGGCCATCTTGACCAAGTTCTGCACAGTGAGCTTCTCGAGCTTCTGCACTCTCGATTCCTCAACAGAAAGCAAGGAATCGAGCATTCCGTAGATTCTCGGAACTCCGAAGAGCTCCGGAACCGGAATGCAGGCGACCAGAAACTTGTAGAGGACAGAGTGGGACATGACGATCACAGGAAATAGACACAGAAAAGACAGAATATAGACACAGAATGAGTCTTCTTCTGGCAGACGCCCGTCCTTCGCCACGAGACAAATTGCTCCTGGGACAGGTGCTGTAATTAGCCGGTCTGAAAGGGGACAGACAAGACAAAGAGCGAGAGTCGAGTGCACATCGGTTGACAGCCATTATCTGATTCTCCCACTTGTCATTCGTTCATTCCATTCGCATGTTTCCCAGAGGCAAACCCCTTCAAGGACCGATCCGGCTGGTTGAACTGCTGAATTCTCTCGTCCTTTAATCATTTCATCAGGAGACAAGTGCCTTTGAGGTGGTTGAGGTATGCAATATGTATAGAGACTCGTTTTTTTTCTCTCAAGTGAGTCATTTTCTCGATCGACACATCGTAAAAAGGATTCGCTTTTGGGTTGCCCCGATAGAACCGATCTTTGTGCATGTCTGGAATGACGGAATCCACAATTTCATCTTCGTTTAGGCGGAGAAGATATGCATTTCTTGTTTGTCTTGTAACATGTCACTGAAATAATTTTACCCAGTTCTAAACTTTTCATATTCGAGTTGAGTGAAACTGTTTCAGATGTTCCTTTTCAGACAAACAAGAAGAGAAGTATTCAGGTGAGAGGTTTACGGAGGTGCCATGGTCAAACAGCACACCTCTTCGACCAACAACACTCTGAAAACTCTTCAAGACTGCCAGGTTGACAAATCGGCAACAGTATCCTCACCTGCTCCATCGATTGATGAGCTTTTTCCAATTCAAATCGCAAAAGTTAAGTTTAGTTTTTTTCTTTGAGCTTCTACAACTGGAAACTCTCTGGCAGAGTTAGGAAACTTTCCTATGAGTTTGCTAGAGAGTTTCCAAAGTCTGGAGGAAACTTTCCAGAAATTTACCGAGAATAGTCGCGTCTTTTGCGATTTGAATTGAAAAAAGCCATATATTAGATTTTGTGTGCACAAAATCCATATTTTTCAGATAAAAGTGATTCTATTTATTTAATTACGTTCGTTTTTACGAAATTTGTGATTTTTAGTGCTATTTATAAGATGGAATATTACCCAGAAGTAGCCACCATGTTCGATTACCACTGGGTAAACTGTACATTTTCAAAGTTACAGCCCAATTTGATATGTTTTTTTTTCTGAAAATAAACGGCTCAAGTTGTCATTATTGGAAAAGCATGTTATTGCTTATTTTGAGAACGAACTGTCCGAAAATCGTTTGAGTACTACGGAAACCATCTCGAAAAAGGGTGGAAATTCCAGAAAACAACGTCAATCGAATGCGTAAACACGGGAATTTCAGTGCATCCAACGACTAAAGTCATCCGGAAAGGTCGTCGTTTCGGACGTGAAAGAGCAAACACTCCCCGCTATTCGTCTATCTTCTCTCGACCACAACAACACAAAAAAAGTTCAATTCTTGCGAAAACTGCGTGCTTCCTGCCCGCCCGACTCATCTTCCTCCACCCAAAAGCGTCTGCAGCACACCATCGAGTTGTCATCTCCACGTAGTACGCATTCGAATCGGTGCACATAATCAAAACGAATGTGTGCTCCTTCTTCTTCGTTTCGCCTTCTCAATTTGATTTCGAGCGTTTTCGAATGTATCGCTCTGCGCGCTTTCTCTCCACTTTGCTCCTCTCCCTCTCTTCTTTTTTCGCTTCACGAACACCACCAGCACAAACAAAAACAGGAGAGAAGACGGAGCAGAACTCGATTCCCCCGAGGCGTTTTCTCGAATTCCAACGCATTGCCGAAAAGGAAAACGTCTTCTCTCGGGGTGCTCTCATTTGTCATGGCCGCGGCAACATCTTTCATCGCCACCGGACGCTTTCCTCCCGTTCCCATAACTCGAATCGGCGAGTGAGTGCGAGCAGATGTTTTCTCGAGAGACACCCGAGACACTTCTCGGTTTGATCTCCATTTCGCAGAGAGAGAGAGGGTGTCATGTGCTCATTAGTCTCCGAGGTATCCGGTTTTCGCACAAATTCAAAGTTCGCATCAATAATTCATTCGGGAGGGTCTGTCATTCTCTCTTTCTCTCTGTCTCCATCTTCGTCTTCTTTCCGGATTTCCCCCCGTCGTCACTCGCGCGAGACTACCGTAATACACGAGTTGTGCTCGCTGAACGAGGAACGCCTTATTCGATTCGTTCGTTTTCTGGAATAATAAACCCATTTGTGTCTGTCTCTCTCTGTTTTTGTCTCTCTATCTCTATTGCAGTTGTCACAAGAGAGAGAGCACCACTCTCTTCTCTCCTCCCTCTTCCATTATTATCCACTTCTCTTCTCCCTTTCCCGCCGGTCATTATCCTCCTTCGTCTGGCTCACTTCAACAACTTTCAGTGTCCCATATGCTATGGTATCAATGGGTTTTGCTCGTGTGCACTCTCGTTCTTCTCCTCTTCTCACTGCTCGCGTGGCTCCGTTTCTCTCGCCGCTTCTCCGATTCGTATGATCTTTCTCAAAATGCACCCAAGCATCACCCCATCGCCAAGGAATTCTACGTGTAAAGAGGCCGACGTCTTCAGACTTCGGTGGGTTCAGATGTAATAATTGATGCAATTAGGCGGTAGAGAGAAGAGAGAAAACCCCCCTTCAAAGGTCAGATAAACTGGAAGACGTGGCGAAAGCCGTCCACGGCATCTAGATAACAGAAAGCGAATTTTCACTCGAAAAGAACGTTTCGGATTAGCCAATTTTCACTCATTCGGAAGGACGAAGAGAAATAATTGATCTTTGCGATACATCTGACACGAATAAGAAACCATTTGTTTTGTTGGACTCAAAATGTTTTTCTCTCCTGATATAGGTGAGAAAGAGATCAGTTGTAGTCTCAGAATCCGTTGTAAATTGCCAAATACCGCAGTATCGTGTCTGGATTTTATATAAAATTCCGGTGAGCTCTCAGGCTCAATTGAGTATTCTTTTGAATTCTGTGGATGAATAAGAAATTGGTTTTCGAGAAAAATGCATATTTGATGGAATATCCGTTGCGCTTCAGCTTCAGTTTTATATGATTTCAATGCTTTGGAGAGATTTAAAAAGAATCGCCATTTGGAAAAACATTCCCACCGTTTTCCGACATGATGCTCAATTGGGAATCAGACGGAAAAACATCCAATCGCGCTTCTTGCATCAAATTCATGCACCAAATTGAAATTTTGCGTCTAAAATTTTCTGGAATTATTTCAAATTGCGTAGAGAAAACAACGTGCTAAAGATGAGTCGCAGACACCAACGGAGCGAAGGAGCGCGTTTGCATTGGATATGCTCCGGTTGTTTCTGTGATATTATCGATATCAACCAATATGGCCTATTAGTGGCGCTTGTGGTGAAAAACGCGCAAAAAAACGGATAAATTGCGGACAAATAATGGATACAAATGCTACAATAATTTATTTTCTCCGTAGCCTGCGAGCAGCGCCGAGAGGCCATCTCGCCACAATCTGACAATAGACTTGAAGAGAATCGTTAGACTGTATCGAGAGACTCTCTCCAACTCATCAAGGAGACCTCTAGAACTCAAAAGAAACTGATCTCTTCCAGGGTCGTCTGCGTCTTCCGAGTTCACCGTCTGCGTCTTCTGAGTTCACCGTCTGCGTCTTCTGAGTTCACCGTCGGCTGTGCTCCACTGGTCGATCGGTCCCCTCTTCCTCCTCCACATCCACCTCCATTCATTCATTCCTCAATATTTGAATCGTGCGTCGGAACCTGTCACCATCAGACTGCCGTGTGTGTTTGTGAAACACACATTGTCTTTCCAATGAAACACACTTTTTGCCGTCGCGTCTTCTCCTGATTCCGCTTCCCGCTTTTCCTTTTCCGAAATGTTATTTTATTATTATTTTTACAAGTGTGCTGCTGCCGCTGCCGCTGCTTCTGACGCCCGAAACCCGTTTGGACAGAAAACGGCAAGCGATCCGGCAGCAGCGATAAAGTGCCCCATCGGACACCTTTTGTGGGTTTTTGGACATGAGAGAGAACGCGTTGTCTCGCAACGGGATGCCTTCTGAGAAAGCTTAAAGAGTCGGAAGAAGGCAGCAGCAGGAGAGGGGGGAGTGAGGTCATGCGTCGCCGACTGGTTCTGCTGCTGCTGCTTATCCTTCGAAGCATCAACGTTCTACGTGTATTTGTGTGCTGTAACAATCTGTAAATAATACAACGATAAAGAATTTTTGAAAGAAGGAGAAAAAGAGATTAAATGCGTTGTACACAGGCCTTCGGAAGGCTACAAGGCCCAGCTCCCTTCCCTCCCGCCGCCCATTAGTGCAGCAGCATCCTTCTGGTCATCGCCGTGACGATCCATCAACAATTACCATACTTTCGATTGGCCTTCCAGAGGGGTGTACAAAATGGAAAGTGAATGCAAAATGCGAAAAAGGAAAGAGAGAGGGGGGGGGGATATGTATGGCAGTTACACAGCGTGCCACTTTCCCTCTTTACCTCTTTCTGATTATATGATTACACATCTCGGTTATCACCTCCGTTTTTCGGTCGACGACAACATCTCTCAAAATCGGCGCGTACAGCTGAGATTGCGCGATCGTCGTCCGCCTGCGCGCGCGCGCGGACCGCTTCTTGCGTAATCACTGCGCGGTGTTTCACTTGGCAGCCACCCCAAAAAAACGAGCATATCAAGTATTTACTTCTCATGGAGGGAACACTGGAGGAAGAGAGATCAAGCGCAGGTTTATGTTTCGAAAAGGGAAGAGATGGAAGCAGCGAGGAAACAAAAGATCGCGGATGGGAACGGATGGGAACGAGGGAAGAGTGGGAAGGGAACCAAGACGTCTGACGACGACTGACAATTGGAATGGAATCAGATGAGTTCGTCTAGAAGACGTTCGATTGTGGAAGTGTCTGCCGATGTGTAGAAGTTCAGAGAAGTCTCCATCTCATCCAGCTATCCTCCTGCTGATGACGTGGTCTTCCGTGCCGTGCCACCCGTCCGTTTCATCGTCCATTCGCATTTTTCAGTGCGAACCCCGTTTCGAAGCGATGCATTTCGATTCCTTCTTCCTGCAACAACTACGCATCTCTCTGTCTGCCTGTGATTCTTCAAATGTCGCAATCGGCCGCGAAAGGCTTCATCTCATCATCATCATCGATAAAACGCGATCGGCATCGTCGTCGGAGGGCGCGAGCGAGGCGCCGGTGGGGGCGGAGTTGCGGGGCAGGTAGAAAAGGCACGTCGCATTGCCATTTGACGACAGTTACTCATCCCCGCCATCGAATCCGTCGCCTGAATCTTCTGAACATGAGAGTCTTGGTCGCCGTCCTGTTGGCCGTGTCGCCCGCGTTGGCGTGCATCGGAGGAGCCGGAAGTGCCGGCGGCTGCTGCCCACCGTCGCAGCCATCGTGCGGAGCCGCCACTCCGCCATGCTCTAGCTCCAGGTAACTATCTACTTTCGAAACCTTTAGAGAAAGTGTTTGTGATTCTCTCTTTTGTTCTCTTATGTTCTCTTAGAGCCCTTGATCTAGTGATCATCGGATCCTCCACTACTGGAGACTCTCGACCTAGTTAGCGCTTTCCGTTCGTGTTTGATCCTATTCGATTCCAAGGCGACAAGCCCATTCTACTTGCCACCCCATTTATGGAAATGTCCTTTCATGTCCGAAACCTGCTTCTTTGAATGTGTTCATTTACAGTTACGCAAGTGGCGGAAGCTACGCAGCTGCCGCCCCGCCGCCGCCACCACCTCCACCACCACCACCACCACCGGCGCCAATCGGATACGCCGCCGGACCATCCTTCCCAGCTGCCCCACTCTCACCAATCGGAGGTGGAAACAACTACCAGCAGGCCGCTTCTTTCTCTGCTCCTCAGCCAGCCATCGGATCCGCCTACCAAGCCGGTCCATCCGCCGCCGTTCAAACCATCGGAGCCGCTGCTCAGGGAGCGTACCAATCCGGACCAATCGGAGGAGGAGCCTACCAAGCCGGAGCCGGAGCTCAACAGGGAGGAGCCTACCAGGCCGGAGCCGGAGCCCAGCAAGGAGGAGCCTACCAGGCCGGAGCCGGAGCCCAGCAAGGAGGAGCTTACCAGGCCGGACCAGCCGTCCCACAAGGAGGAGCCTACCAGGCCGGAGCCGGAGCCCAACAGCAGGGAGGAGCCTACCAGTCGGGACCAGTCAGCTCGATCCAGGTGACTCAAGTGTCGCACGGAGGACTCTACCAGTCGCCACCAGAGCAGGCACCAGTCGCTGTTCCACAAGGTAAGTGAGCACAGACACAGCCGCCACTTGCAGCACTCACTCACGCACGTTCAGTTGTCGAGCCAGTCGCACCAGTTGCCACGTACACCCAGGGACCAGTGCCCACTCCTGTTGAGCAGGTCGTCGAGACCGTGCCGGAGGAGCCACAGCCAGCCGCTGCACCAGAGCCCACCGTCGTCGAGACCGTCGTTGAGACCACCCACGAAGAGGTTGTTCCAGAGGTTGTCCCCGAGGTTGCTACCGAGGTTGTCACCGAGGCCACCGTCGTCGTCGCCGAGACCGAAGCCCCGGCCGTCATCGAGACTGAAGCTCCAGTCGTTGTTGAGACCGAGGCACCAGTTGTCGTCGAGGAGACCCCAGCCCCAGCCCCAGTCGAACAGGCTCCAGTCGCCGCCGCCAAGGAAGAGAGCACCTATGACGATATCGTCGAGGAGCAGCCAGCCACCGCCACCGAGGCCGCCACTTCCGAGAACGTCGACGCCGTCGAGGTATCATTCAGAAGACGTGAACGCAGAAGACGTTGAAATTTCAGGAGACCAACGAGGCCGTCGAGTACGCCGACGAGGATGGAGACGAGGGAAACTGCGACGATCCGGAGCTCCGCGCCATCGTTGAGAACGCTCTGAAGAACGAGAAGGTCAGTGCCATCGGTGGTGTTTAGTCTTCCGCTTCCGCGTCCTTCTTCTGCCTTCCGCATTCGATTACATCATCGGCGGCGGCGGGGGGAGGGAGAACTTGATAACGGGCACGGCAACAGGAGAGAGAGAACTGGATATATCGTTAGCGTACCTATTTACAACACCATCGTATTCGTACCTTAATGACGTTTAAGAAATGTTGCAAACCCGGTTTTTGGGTTATGCAAATGGGCAGGGACATGGCGGGCATGATAGTTTCCGCCTGGAAGAAGGCTGTCTGTAAGTGCAGAAGCCACGGAAAGAGACGCACTTCCATAAATCACTCATTGGTGTTCCGGCGCTTTCAATTACCTGAGAGAGAGACGGGCTTGGAATCCAATTATGTTCCGGATGAATGTTACATCATCATAACGATGCTTCATCAGAAGAAGTTGTTTCAGGATAACCTGGAGGCCGCCCGCAAGATCGAGGGAGACGCATCGGCCAAGTTCGGAGGACGCTTCAACGCCATCGTCTCGGACGCCGAGTTCGCCTACGTCAACTGGTACGGAAAGAGAAACTGTCAGCTGAGATACGAGAACCGTCACTCGCTCACCTGGGAGGACTAACTCCTCGCTCGTCGTCTCCGATTAGCCTCTATTCCCTAGTTTTCGTAACTTATGCTTCTTTTTTGTTTGCCCCCTCAATCCCTATTTATGCGCAGTTTCGTTGCTCAGGCTCTCTGGCTCATTCAACACTTTCCTCCCACCCCACTTCACTTCTTCCTATTTCCATTGGGTTTCCGCCGTTGCCATCCCTTCAAAATGGTCGGCATGTGTCTGTACAAATTGATGAAGAATCGAATGAATACGTTTTTTATTGAAAAGGACATTGGATTAATTGAATGTGTCGAGGATGTGATTGAGTGAAATCCTCTCAGGAGAAGAAGAAGACGTCGGTGGATAATGCAAGCGGCGCCGGCGGGCGATAAAAGTGGGATCATCGGAAATGACGGCCGATGTACATTTTCTCTCTCTCGAGAGAGGGAGAATCCAACCATTCACGGTGGTAAACAAGCGATAAAGGGGCAGGAGAAAGGCGACTTGATTGGACACTCAATAGAGCTCTAATAGCAGGTGTGATCTCGGGGCCTCCGAACAGAAAGTGCTCCAAATGCCTCCGTAATTACAGCAGAAATGGCGGCCAACACAGCTACATTTCACTTTTATCTCTCTGTAATCAAGCCGCTTACTGCCCCGCGAGCTATACTTCCAGAGACTTCAGAGTTCCGGTGGCCTCCCTTGAAAACGTATAACTCACATGTGACTCCAATCGGAGCGAGCTTCGTTTTTTTCTTCGAAACATGTCAAAGAGAGCTCTTGTGGGAAAGATTAAGTATTTTTTCCCACTCGTCGGCCCGACTCTTTTCCCTGATAACTACTCTCTCTCTCTCTCGGCTCAATCAACTTCCCATTTTGCTTCTCCTCCTCCACTAAATATCGCCATTTGTGCTCGTCTCGAGAGGAGAGTATCATTGCGCTCTTCTACCCATAACGGGCGGCCATCATCTCGTCCCGCCCGTCTTCCCCCCTCATCGCTTCCTTATTCAATTTTCCACACACTTGCTCCTTCTCGAATTTACACGCGCTTTTTGGCAGCCGAGTGAGCAGCAGCTCAGCCACCAATTGCGCAATCATCGTCCCACTTTGCCAAATTGTCGACACCATCAAAAATTCCCACGAGTCTTCTCTCGTCCGCCAATCCACGCGACGTCTTCAATTATTTGATTGAGGGCGGGGACTACGGTATCCGACGGCGGGCAGCGAGGCGATTAGAGAGAGCACGGAGGCTCATTTCGAAATGGACTCCCCCGATTGGTTCTTCCAACTTCTCCATTCCTACTTGCCGTTTCTATCGCAAGATCTGAAGCCACCGCGACGGACGACACATCTGATCAAAGATATTCTCGATCTTCCGACGGCTACCGATGAAGTCGACGAATTCGGAAGAAGCAGTGAGTTTGAATTTAGAAGAGATGGGGGGAAGAATCGGAGAACGATTGCAGAGGCGAGTGTCGAGATGGCCGCACAGAAGGAGAAGAACGCGAAGATGAAGAAGAAGAAGGCGAGAACGACGTTCTCCGGGAAGCAAGTGTTCGAGTTGGAGAAGCAGTTCGAGACGAAGAAGTATTTGTCGAGCAGCGATCGCAGCGAATTGGCCAACCGACTCGACGTCACTGAGACCCAGGTGCCGTTGCGTGCTCTTCTGATCCTCTTGAATGCTCCACTTCCAGGTCAAGATCTGGTTCCAGAATCGTCGGACCAAATGGAAGAAGATGGAGTCGGAGAAGGAAAAGTTCGCGAACGCAGCAGAGATCGACGAGGAGCTCCTGAAAGCACACTGAACTTTCCCATGGTATTTCGAATCTCAGTCAACCCGTGATAACGAATCTTCGTAATAATCTCGATAAAAACGCCCTTCGTCTCCTATTTTCCCACTCCATGACTTTTGTTTCTGATAAGGAGTCCTTGGGCTGTCATTTGCCGCTCTCAGCGATAAAGAATTCAACGATAATAACCACGTGTTGCCCCGAGAGAAAGTTTTTATTGGAGGCTACCCGATAACAGGTTCACAATACATACAATCGAGAGAGAGAGAGAGTACAGTCTATTCGGTGAGGTACTTGGAGCAGTCGACGCTGTTCTTCGTGGTGCGGAAGAACGGACACGTCGCATCGGGGCAGTTCAGAGGGATCGTCGGATCGGAGAGATCCACTTTGTGAGACTTCGAGCCGACCGGTTGGACAATGTTGTTCCACAGATGCTTGGCAACGTTGGCGTGTCCGAGCTTCGAGAAGTGGAAGCAGTCGGGGGCGAACCAGTCGAGGTTGACCTCTCCGTCTGGCTTGAGTGGCGGGACGGTGATGTCGTTGAAGAAGGGCTGGAGGACGAATGTGAAGTCGTCTGTGGTGTCGAAGATTCCCGAGTCGACGATCTCTTGCTGAGCATCCATGTAGCGGTGGCAGGCGGCCGAGATGTCGTCGTTCGAGAAGGCGGTCTTCTTTTCGCACGGACACTCGAACACGTGCAGTCCGTCGCAGAAATACTTGTCGTGGTCGATCTTCCGGAGCATTCCCATGTCGAACATTCCAGTCATCGACACAATTGTTCTGAATTCAAGAAGTTCTGCCATGAGATTATCGTTCTCGAGTACCTCGGCAAGTTATCCTTGAGGATCTGGATGGCTGTGATCACATTCTTCTTCCAGTTGGCCTTCGAGTGAGATCCCTGAAAAGAGAGAGAGGTACTGTGGAGACGACAGGCGAGACTCACGTTCTCCTGGTCAGTGCAATAGGCGCACATGTCGTTGGCTCCGATGAATACGTTGATAAGCTTCCAGTCGTTCTTGATGTCTATCTGAAACGACGTGGTTCTTGCTCTTCCTCTCCCACACTCACCTCTTTATGTCCCTGAATTATCTGAACGAGAGCGCGTGCCTGAGTGATGATGTCGACTGCCTCGGCTCCCGGGACGGCCTGATTCAGTTTGGAGACCTCCCAGACGTTGGCACTTCCGATTCCAGTCGAGTATCCCAGAATGTTCGGACTGAACTTCTTCATGATATCTGAACGGGTGGGAATGATCCGATTGAAGAATGACTGTGTAACTGACTGGCAACAGTGACATGCTCGTCGAGAGAAGAGTCTCCTCCGCACTGGAAAGCGAGTCCTCTGTACTGGAGAATGACAGCCAGCGGATCTCCTTTCGGGGCTCCGGCTCCATTGGCAGCAGTCAGAGAGTCTCCGAGGGCTCCGATCACTTTGATGTCGGCGAAACGGACGGAATGGGCAGAAGTGGGCACTGTCTTACTTCTGAAATGGTCTGTTTCTTGACTTTCCTAGGCGACGTCTCCTACTTCTGATAGAGAGATGCATCGCATTGCCATCCGGGATAGCCGAGATCTGGAAGAGCAGCCTCAATGACTGCAACCGAGAGGACAAGCAGAACGAGAGAAGTCGACAACATCTCGGACGATCGGAGAAGCGACGACTGATGCTTTGCTCGTTTGCGGTTCTTATCGCACACGTGTTGATTACGGAATTTGCAATAGCAGGCGAGGAACTCAACGGGGCGTGTCGTCCGGGAATTCGGAAAGAGAAGTCACAATTCCGGGAGTATCGTTTAACGATTGACAGTAGAGTGTAGCAAGAAGAAGGAAACGTTTTATTGGCAACCCGTATGAAACTGCGTGATCAGAGAGAAAATCTTTTCCTCAAACAACGTCGTTCTCGTACAACTTATTCACTTTTCGGCAAACATCCACGTCCGTGAAGTGGAGCCGCGTGTTGAGGGCAGCCATCGGGCTCATGAAGCCGTTCTTCTCGACGAAATCATACACTTCCTGCTTCCATCGGGACTCGAATCGTTCGAGATCTCTGGAACACGGGAATATTCAATCGACTAGAACACATTGAATACCGTGCCAAGACCATGGTCGGGTATTTGAGGGGAGTGCTCAGAATCATGTAGTCGTATTCTCCGTTGTCACTGAGACCTCCGATGCGAACGGGGAAGACTGAATGCGAGTTGGTGATCGGAGAGTTTGGGTAAACATGTTGACTCACATGGACATTGATCATTCGGGTGTCCGGTGGTGATGAGCACGGACCCTGGCTCCGGACCGAGCATGTTTCCGTAGCCCTCGTGGGTGACCACGTCGTTGTTTATCAAAGCGTACTGTTTCGAAGTGAAAGTTGCGGTGAAGGCGGTTTGGACGGACATGCTGACTGAAAGAGAAAGAACTAATTACTCGAATGATAATGAGCCAACTGACAGTAGAACACGGAGCAGTCCTCCTTGTGAACTTGTTTCGAGTCGACCACAGTGTACCATTTGCCCATGAACTTTTCAATCTGCATATCGGCCATCGAGAAGAATAGCGTTCTGTAAGCCTTTGTCGCCACTTCGTCCATTTGAAGAGATTGCAGCAACTGAAATATTTCCCTTTTCGCGTTTGCATTCGGATATTGGTTTGTTCCTCGTAAATGTAGGCTAAGAGAAAATTCTCAAATCAGGGAAACGAAATTGATTGTGAGAATTGGCGTTTTGAAATGCATCTTTGTCCCCAAATCACTTTGAAATCTTCCAAGCTAGCTACATACAGTTTCGTGTTAAGAACACGGTGTTCTAAAGTCGGAAAACTGTAAACGGAACACGGAGTCCTGCCAGTTGTTGCTTTCAGCAAAAGATGTGTATCAAAATGACTGACCCCAGCTAGCTGATCAACATTGAAGTCCTTTCTGTTGGTCGGACGGCACGAAGCGGCGTAGTTCTCGAAGAGCCGCATGCTGGGAACATCTTTTCCGGGCGTCGGCAGTGAATCGGCGGTGAACGGGCGGACGGCATTTACTGAATAATCGAGAGTAGACGGACGGTAATTAGCGGGTGAAAAGTTACTCGACTCAGCCAGATGGACTGCGCACAGCGAGAGAAGTAACAGAATCATCGTTTGGTAGAGGAGAACCGAATCGGGAGTGTCTGTGGTGGAGAAGCGACCGATCCGAAACGAAGCCGTCAGTGGAAACGGACGAGAGAGTGCGCGCGGCGAGGAGACGCAGATGACCGGATGACCTAGTGACACTCGGGAGAAATTACGGAAACATTCGCGAAATCACTTTTATTGTAATCGCTTGTGTCTGGTGGCTACGAGACCCGGAGAAAAAGGAAGAAAGTGAGCAGAAGAGGTGACAAATATACAGAGAGAGAACTGAATATGTACAGAGAGGAGGGAAATGTATAAATTATCATTTTTTGCCGTTGTGAGATATTCCGAGTAGTGTCGCCAGTCCATACTCCGTGACGATGCTGGCGATGCTCTCCAGTGGACGATGAGAGTCGCGGATCTTCGGAATCGCCTGCAGGATGAACTTCTCGATGGATCCTCCCGTGTTCTCGACGCCTCGGAACGGCCGGTTCTCTTTTCCAGGAACCCACGTGGACGTCGGTTTCGGCGGTGGAAGCGGTTTTCCGTTGTCTGAAAGTTGTGTTGTTCGAATGCGTTTCGGTGGCTGTTTGGTCTCACCTTGAATCCACTGTAACTTGTAGGACACTTCGTAGTCGACGATGTTCGCATTCGAGAGAATCAGCGCCTCGGACTGATCAGAAATCACGTCGTAGGTCTTGTTGAAACAGCTGAAAGCGTTCCACACATGACGGCAGTTCCTCGTCTCGATTCCACTCACCACACTCTGAAACCGGTCTGCTGGAAATCGCTGTTGTGCTTCACTTCGATGTACGCCTTGCATGACGTGGCACACTGATAACGCAGCTCCGTGAACACCAATCGAACACGACCCTGTGGAGCCTGAGAAACGATTGAGCACCGTGCGAAGGGGCCTCCGATGACTCACCCTGACTCGCCAGTTGCACGTTCTCTTCCCCTTGTAGATCATCTCCTGCCATTCCGAAGTGGCCACCAACTCTCCACCGCACTTTGCTGAAAGAGTCATTGCCTCTGAATGTCCCTCTGCTCCCCCTCCTCACCATGGTCAGTTCCCTTGGCCACGTGATCACAAAGTTTGCCTCCGAGACCGTCTGGACACTTGCATTTGGAGCAGTTATTCGGATCCGCGTACCCTCCGTGCTGGCAAGCAAGAGCAGTTGGGCAGACGGCTGAGAGGAGCAAGTGGTTGAATAGTGTCTACTCCCTCCGCTCACTTACAGTTACAGTACAAACGGTTCACTTGCTTCACATCGATGAAAGAGAGCTTCTGTCGCTGTCCGATGGTCCCCTGGTAGCGGCTGTCGCGAGTCTCGATGGTTATCTGATCCCAGTCCTTCGTGAATGCCTGAACGACCTCCTTGAGCCTTCCTTCATTGTCAACCACTCACATTCGATCCGTAGTGCATGACGCTTCCGATGTCATAGGGCACCCCCATGTCCTCGATCTCCTCCCAACTTCTCTTCTCGAAGTTTCCGTCGGTTCCCTTGATAATCCATTCCTTCCTCAGATGAATGTACTGATCTCTGTCGGGGCGGGACTGTTCGTGCCAGAAACCGAGTGAGTGACCCACTTCGTGAGCCACAATTCCCTTCTAGAACTCATTTATTCTCAACGGCCGCTACTCTTCTTCCGAACTCACATCTTCACATCCGTATCCGATGGAAATCAGTTGGGATCCTCCAGTTCGTCCGACCGAAGAATAGCATCTGGAGAATGGATCGGTGATCTCCTCCGAAATGACACCGCAACTCACCCAGATCCACGGAAGAAGATGACGTAGTCCTTGCCTGGAGCGTTCTCTCTCCACCTGACGCACGTCTCCTTCTCCCAAAGGTTCAGTCCATCCCTGATCAGCTGCTTCCACTTGGAATCTCCGCCCTTGTATCGGAACGGAATCACTCCTTTCCATCTGTACACTGATCCCGTGATCACCTTTCTCTTGGCTCTCCGACGAGGATTGCGGGCTTCTTGAGCAGCAAGAACGACGCTGAAATGAAAGGAAACTATCCCTGTGGAAAGGGGGGAATCGATCGCCTTACGCCTTCATCTGAGGAACCGTCAGTACCATATCCGACTCGAACAACTTGTTCGTCAACGCTCGATTCGCTCCGAGTTCCGTTCCGTCCTGACGAGCACGGAGCATCGGTGCATCCTGAACAATGATTTTCAGAGGAGAACAACCGCATTCTCTACCCCGAGAGGTGTTCCGATGGCAGGTCCTGTCGCAGCCGTCGGTCCGTTGTTTCCCGTGGCGACCGCCTCGAAGAACGCTTGCATCAATGTCTGAACGGCGCCGAAATCTTGATCTCTGGAACGACCCCCATCGGAGAAACTGGCAATTTCGCGAATCATCTGAACGAAAAAGAACCGGTTTGTGCGGAAGAAAATGAACGTACCCGGGCGGTGTTGTGAGCCAAAAGTTTCGGACTGGCCGTCGTCGGGAGGAACGGTTCGAGGGTCGGTCCAGAAGGAGGAGGGGTCGCGAGAGTCGGGAAGGAGAACGGAGCAAATGTGAACGGAGCGGGAGTGACGACGGGCGGCGCATTCTGCCAGATGTAGTTGTTGAATTGGGCGGCGGGCGTCGTCGATTCGTCGTTGAAGAAGAACGGCGAGAACGTTTTGGCAATGTTCCGGAACCGGTCGATCTTTCCGGCCTTGGTCCGGGGCGGAGGAGCCGGAGGAGCATCGGCTGCAATACGGGACACAGTGGACGGGAAGTGAGGATGAATCGTTTATTGAGAGACAAAAAATTACAGAGATTACAACACAGATGATCAAACTAGAGAGAGAGAGAGAGAAAGAGAGGGAGCGAGAGAGAGAACACCACGTAATCACTGTAATTTTCTGTCGCTCGAAACGTTTCGTTTCGATCAATTTGTACTAATTATTATTAGTTGGGGAGGGACGTTCTTATGTGCACATAGTATTAGTGGTTCTGTGTGAGATTCTCGGGAGCGGTTAGCCGAGCTGAGTGAGTGACATGTCAATGCTGTCGTCGTCTTCACCTTGCGGTCTGTGGGCGGCGTGAGCTCTCGGCTTCGGAGGAGGCGCCTTCACGTCATCTATATCCGTGTTGTAATCCTCGTTGGTGGGGGCAACTGGCCGAGGACCGGCTGGTTGTGGAGCCGGTTGCGGGGGCTTCTGAAACTATCGATTGATTCGAAGTGGAACGGATATCTCTCTGACCGGCGCCATTGCTCCCAACAGCTGGCCGAATCCGCCTCCATTGCCACCTGCGAATTGTTGGAAGAGACCCTGAAACGAGAGGAAACTTTCTCTCGAAGACACTCTAATCGCGTCAATCCCCCACTGAGAGATCTCTCTTCGCTTCTCATTCTGTTCGTTTCAATGCCGTATGCAAATAAATGTTATGCGTCTTCTTCTCTCATTGCGTAACCATCACATTCAACACACAACAAGCCTGCTTTCGCTTTCTCTCCCCCCCAAATGACGTGGCAAAACGTACTCCGATCGCTTGTGGATTCGCGAATGGGTTTCCTCCGCCACCGCCACCGCCGCCCAGGAACGGCTTGAACAGCGAAAGGAAGTCTTGTGCCTGAAACGAGGAACGTGATCTCTCTCTCTCTCTCTCCTGTTTACTCTGAAGACGACGACAAAGTTGCGAGAATGCGAAATTGCACGAAACCGGTCGAAACTTTCAAGATTTCCCCTACTGATACACAGGTGTAACGTCTACTTTTTTCGCACAGAACCACACGAGAAATCGGTTATTTTTTAAAGCGGAGGTGTTTGATTTCAATCTTGATACCGTGAAAAAGTGAAATTATCCGATTCCGCCGATGAATACGACCTCGACTAATTGGGAAAATTCGGTTCTTTAGAAGATTTCGTAAACAATGAGATGAACATCCAGATTCCACTTCTAGGGTATTCTGAAGTTATGACGTCTTCAAGAACAGTTCTCAATTTCTGCCGGTTTTTCGGGAAGACGTGCGATATTTTCAAATTTGAAGATGTTGATTAACTGGACCTTGGTTAGTTAGTGCTATGTTTGGAAGACGTCACATCTCCAGAACAAACCTAGAAGTGGAAGCCACCAACAGAGAGTTCTCTTCTATACAACAACCATGAAGCAATACGGTGGCTTCGTTCGTAACGCCGTCTCAGTTCGACTAATCGGCTCACCTGTACATACGCGGCGAGAAGAGCGACGAGTAGGAAGTGGAGCGTCTTCATGATGGTTTCGAGTACACTAGCAGCCGCAGTGGAGACGTCTCATGAAACGGCGAATGGTTGCTTCTGCTGCTGCTTCTGCGGCTGGTTTCAGTTGTTGTCTTCGGCTGCCAATACACGCAATTTGTTCTACCTCATTCAAGTAGTAGTAAAGTACAAAAGGGGCGGGGATTAAGCAGTTGGGGGAGGAGGGATTGGCAGAGATGGCAATGGCACGAGGGACGGAGGGAGGAGGTGTGAAACGGGAAGGAGAGAGCGAGAGACTGACGGGATTAGGAGGTGTGCTTGCAATTACAGTCCTGTTCTGGAATGGTGACTTCTGGAATTTCGAGAAGGCGTTCGGCAAACTGCTGAAAATGTTGGAACCAACAGGTTCGAGTACTTGGAGGCTTCAAGGCAATTTCTGAAACAACTACTGCAAACTGCGAAATATCTGGTGGCTAATCTCTCTCGAGAGAGAGAACCCGTTTCGGTGTGTAGCAGTACGGCATCTCACGTCACCGCCCGAATGACCTCACAACGTTCACAAAGGATGCCACTGATACAGTGTTCTCGAGGCTTCTCTTTCAGGCCGACAAGGTCATTCTCTGATTGTTATCAGCAGATTTCCAGTTTGTTTATCACTTGTGTAACACCTTCTACTCGAGAGAAGACACAACCGCATGCGAAGAGATACTCAACAAACCAACTTTGATTGGCTGGAAATGTGAGAAAGGAAGGGATGAGGAAGTCGTCGACTGACTCATAAGTAGTTGTAAAAGGGAAAAGAGAGAGAGAGAGAGACAGACCGCCCGTGTATTACACACACACACAAGAAGCTAATGAGTCACGACGAAGAGCGTGTGAAGTGCGCGAGAGGACGGAAATTAACGAAACGGTTGCAGCAGATCGCATCGGTCATGAGTCAGAACATCCTTCATCTGTAAGTGTACAGAAGGAAAAGAAGAGGACGAACAAATGATCAGGTGACAACCGACTCTGCGACGATCCGAGTGCTCATGAGACTACATCGAGTAGACAGTTTGCCGAGAGCATTCCCACTTCTACCAGTACTTGTTCCGGATAGAAAGTTCGAAAATTTCCAGCAGTGAGTTAACGTAGAAGTCCTGTCAAGTTGAAAGTGTGGGCCAAAGGTACTATTTGTTCCTTAATACTGTTTGTTTGAACCATCGAGTATACATTTTACCCTTTATGCAGAGCTCATTCGAAGTGAGAGCGAGATGAAGATACGCGGGGGAAATACTGTAGTTTGCCCTTTACAATAAGGGTTTACCCTTCCTTTTTTCACTCACCTGCCGCAGTGTCCTCCTCATTTTCATCATCCCACCTCCCTGTTTTGTCTTGTTTTCGGTGAGCTCATTTCCGCACCGAGCCCTCATTCTGAAACATCGCGACAAAGAACACACTCCACGGAATGACCTTGAAATTCGGCGGATCGGAATCCGCTACAATGCTCAGACGGTTCTTGAAAGAAATGGTTGTGCTCACAGGAATCTGGAGTCACTGCAGATCGTCCTCGTGAAGCCGTGAGATGTTCATAATACTAAGAGGGCGCAGGAGAGGAAGACACGTCCGCGTGGCCGCCAAGATCTTTGAGCAATAAGTTGTATTTGGCATCTAAATGAACGCTGTTAACGATATCTAGTCAACAAATTTCAATTTGGCTGAAATACGGTTCACGAACATGAAAAACCCGACATTACTTTTGGGCCATCCTACAATAGAGACTTTACCGTAATTATACGATAATGAAAACGAACTATATTTCCAGTAAGCTTCTCTTCAAACAGAGTAATAATAGCAAGTTTCCTCTTTCGAAATTCCCGAAAACCCAACTTTTTTCATATAAAACGCCACGGTACCGGAACGGATTTCTCGACTGGACGTGTTCGACCTGACCAAAAGTCAGAATCTCACCGATTTCGAACAACTGGCGATGAGAAATCCGCGTTTTTGAATTTCAGTTGTATCGCTTGACAATACAACAATCGAGCCATTTCTTTAAATTTGCTGAAAAGAGAGTTTCCACAAAGGGGTTCTCCTCGAGCCATCTCTCCGATCACACTGATTCGGTGTTCTTCTGTCGCATCGTCGACAACTTCTCCTCCCCCTGACCATCGTCATCTTCCACCGAATATCGTATGTCATGCTCATTGGCTCCGTCGCCTCCTCCTCCGCCGCCGCCGCCTTCTCGTGTTTTTCGCCGGAAGGAACAACACAACGCCTTCTCGCATCTTTCGGCCATTGTTTTCCAATTCGGCACCTTTATTTCTACCTCATTTCGTTTCGCGCGTCTCGATTTCATTAGAGGTTTTGTTTGTATGAGAGAAAGCGGCGTGGCCAGTGTGTGAGCCGAGAGAATTCATTCGATTACAACCAACCCGCCCCATCCGTGCCCCCCCCCCCCCATTTCTCGTTGACCTGTTCATTTCTCTCTCTCTGTTCTCGATCCATCCAATTGGCGTAAGGACATTCGAGCAGAGGCAGACGGACGGACGGACGGACAACAAATAAAAACGAGCATAATGCGGACGAATTTATGCGAAGAAGACGTCGCAGTCTGAGAGCACAAACCGACGACAGAACTCCCCCTTCTTCACTCCAATTTCCATGAATTTTTTACCGGAAACCTTGTTTTGTGTATCGAGTTTCGAGAAACGACGTAGGAGGCACATGTTTGACAACTCGGAAGAGCACGAGCACAATTTGAAATCTCTCTCTCTTTCGGCGTTTTCGGGTGTTTATGGGAGGCTCGAAGGGCTTTCATCGAATCGTGCACTCTCGTTTTCGACACGTTGAAAGTGCGCCCTCGTGAACTCTTTCTCAGAACTGTATATGTACCGGAGACGAATCATCGGAATTGCGAAGTGTCCGTCCTTTCCATGGTCGTTCTCCCATTTCGAACGTCTTCTTGTTTTGAACGTCTTCTGTCTCGAGGCTCATTTTGATAATGAAGTCGGGCGTTAATGATAACGAAAACATCTTGTCTTTCTAAACAAAAACCGCCCGAAATAGACGATGAGTTTCTGAGAATGTTTTGCAGCTTCGCGATTTGTTCTAACATCAGAAAGAGTTGATCGAATTCTTCTGATTCGGATGAAAGACGACGACAATTCGAAGCGGCAAGTTACTTGAAATAGAAATAGAAAAAGAAGACGTTAGAGTCTATGCATTCGAATGAACTTCGGAAAACCGCGAAAAACAAGAAGAAGAAGAAGAAGAATACGATGGCAAAAGTTGACCTTCTCGGAAACGGAAGGTACGGGGGGGGGGTGCTTAATTGGGGGGAGTGATGGGAACCCGAAGAGCCGCCACACCACCAACACGTACCCAACATATTTACATATCCGCTCCTTCTGCTCCTTCTTCTTCTTCTTCTTCGCCGTCGTCGTCGTCGTCGTCGCTTCTTCTTCTTCTTCCTCCTCCTTCGTTTCTTTGCTTTCATATGTCTCTTCCTCCGTCCGTCACACGCACACATCGCCGGCTTCTTCTCTCCTCCTCCTCCTCCTCCTCTAATTAATGAGCTTTTTTGTGTAAATTCGAAACTCGTTGGCCAAGTTTAGAATTTCAGAGTGGCGAGGGAGCGGCGAGACGCAGACACATCTACCAGTGACACGAGAGAGGGAGCCCCCGGTTGATGACACTCTGAATCGGCACCACGGCGATATGCAGAAGGAGAAGATGATGATGGCAAGTGACAAGTCTCTCCCTGCTCTCTCCTGCTCTGCCACGTGTCCTCCGTGTGCCCTTTCTTCGGCCTAATAGCCGGGTGCGCGCGCGGCGCGTCGGCGAATGTTTTCGGTGGCTCACCATGGGCAACTTGTTCTTTCTTCTCCCTTGGTTACCATCTATCTCCGCTTACTACTACTACTTTTTCTTCTTCTTCTTCTTTTAACTTTTTCTTTTTTTTTCTTCGTATTGCTCGCGAGCTTCCCTACTTCTTCTGCTCACGGATTCCGACGATTTGAGTGAGAGAAAGAAGGAGGAGAGACAGAATCACACGGAGTTACGGATGTGTGTGTGTGCACAGATATATTTATAGACTGAGAGCATTTTTGCAGAGATGAGAAGAGAGAATCTGAAAAAGGGCACTCGGTTGTACTCTCGGACTACGAAACCGCGATGTGCGTATTTCAGAATCATTTCTATTTCTGTCCGTGCATCTGTACCTTGATTCCAAGGAGATTCTTTGTGCCCTGTTATCATTCTCATTTCATTCTTTTTCTATATTTATCACTCTTTGCTATCACCTTTCCATCACGTCTCCGCATCCTCTTTCTGAACCGATCGCCCCCAAATTTCCCAGATCAACAAGAGGGTCAGAGTCAAAGTCCGCCAGAAACGACAGACTGGTGGGAGAAAGGAATACTGTAATCAGAACTTTCTAGGATCATCTCTTGATTGATGAAGTTTCTAAATTCCCACCCTACATTTCTCAAACCTGCGCTATCATGAACAGTTGTGATCTAGTGAGACTGTGTTCTCAGCCACATGAAACTGGCCTCTGTCAACCTTCTCTGGAACTGTTCTGTTCATCGGATCGAGACAAATCACCATATTTCTCTTTCATCTCCCTCAACTCCATCCGCATCTCATGTTCAGTCTCCTGATCCTTCATCACTCCCCCTTCTCTTCCCCCGATCCCCATCATTATCTTCTCACCCACTTCCGTTTACACCTCCTCCCCACGATCCGTACCCAGCAGCAGAAGCTCTCTCTCTCTCTTATTTTTCGAAATAAACGTTTTGGGTGCGCGAGTGCAAATTAGCCGACTCCTCTTCTCTCGTCGCCAGATTCGTCGTCGACACACGCACATGGGTCCTTGACGTTTTTTCTGCCGTCGCTCATCCAATTTCGTGTCCAAAGTGTCGAGTTTGTCAACTTGATGCATCCGCTGCTGCTGCTGCTGCTCCTGTTTTCCCCCGCCATTCGCGTCTTCTCGCCATATTCCTTCTTCCGATCCTTTCCGCCGATGAGCCGCCGCCGCCTGTCCATCAAAAGCTCATCCTCTCCTCTCCTCTCTCACTCTAATTAACTCAATCAAATTGTCCTTGTCCTCATCCGCCGCCGTCCCAATCGTCCGCGTCCACCAGCTCCTCCTCACAAATTGCCATCGTTTCAGGCGGTCCCGAAGCAGCAGATTTGAGAGAAGAGGTGTCACCCTGGACAAACACGAGTGCCAAATGACGAGCGAAGCGCCGGCGCTCACCTTGTTCCACCATCTACGAGGCAACCAACTCATCAAACCGGTGAGTCTTCCCGAATTCCGTTCCTCCTCCTCCTCCTCCTCCTCATCGTCACCGTCATCAATTGTTCATCAATCCTGATTCATTCGTGTCCCATTGTCACTTGAGAATTGTGTGTCAGCCCCCTCTCTCGAAGGGTAGCAGCTGCATTCCGCCTCCTCCAATTCCAGCTGCTTCTTCTGCCGCCACTTCCTCGTTTCGTACTAATTCTGTTATCTGGAAATCCGAAAACGTCGCATGTTTACACGTTTCCAGGAGGCCGTCTCGTCGCAAAGGGTATGTGTCCGTGTGATATATTCTTCTCACTTACTCACCGTTAGCCCCCTGTCGTCGTCGTCCTCCAAAAAGAAAGAAAGAAAAAAGAATAGAAGATGTGTCGGTGTGAAACCCGATGCGTGTGTCCATGTTGCTCTGATCAATTTGCGGAAACATTCTTCTCCCCTCTTTCTTCCGCAGATTGTCAGTCCCGCGCGCCGTTTCCACGCCCGAAATCAGACACCGCGTCCATTTGGGACGGGCGGGGTGGCGCCGAGAGTGCAATCGAATTGAGCATTCAGCGACATTTCCATATTTTCGGATTACCTCCCCTCCGTTTTCGTCACTCCTTCCCAAACGGCCGTCGATTCAATTATCCACTCTTCGACCAAGAAATACCAATTGGACCATCAACTTTTTCCACTTTCGCCAAACTTTTGACTCGTCTCCTCTCCTTCTTCTTCTTCTTCCCGTATATTCCCGATTCCAGCGGCGAATAACAATGACGAATCATCATCATCACCCCCCATCGTCAGTAGTATAGTCATAAACAAATCATCGCCTCCTCGTGAAACTACAAACCGGGCAAAACGCGGGCATTTGTTGCTCCGGACGGGAGGTTATATCGAATTCCTCCTCGAATTATACCTCGTTTCGTTGCTCTCACCGAGCCGCCGCCGCCGGTTTGGTGCTGTTATTCTGTGGGAGGATTGTGTTATGAACTGTCCCTCGTTCAGTCCTTCGTATCGGAGATGTCTTGTGAACTAGTTCATTGGTGTCTGGAATTGGAATCGAGAGGCAGGAAGGAAAGATGCACTGCGATTGAATTAGCCAGAAACTCATCGCGAGACACTCCTCTCCCTCTCGCGCCTTCCTTTCTCTCCGGAACCTCCAATCCATATCTCGTGCTCACGGGAACCATGTTCTGCTCGATCCCCCTCGCTCACACTCTAATCATGTTCACTTGTAGCTGCTTCTCCATGCTCACATCTCTCACGTACTTGTCTCATTATCGTCGTTTCTCACACCTATTTTCAGAATAGCCGCGGGCCCTCCGAGAGAGAGAGACAGTGTGCAACCGAGAGAGACCGCAGACACTTGTTTAGCGAGAAGAAGAAGAAGCATACGGAGAGCACGCGCAAAAATTTGACACATTAGGTTGGATAATTAGGCGATTCGAATCGGCGTCGCGGCCGAGACGGACCATATCAAATATTCATGCTCTCCTGTTTACGCTTCTTCCGGCGACGTGGCAACTCTCTGAACTCGCCCTCGCTCCCTCCTCCTCCCACCCACATTACGCATTCCATCGCTGCCGCCGCCCCTCTCCCGCCTTTTCCCTGCCCACCCTTCATCCATTTCTTTCTCGCCGTCATCTATGGGAACTTTGACCAATTGTTCGTTCCTTGTTGTTGGTTTTCTCCGAGAAGGATCCAAATGAAACCGGAAACGAGATACATCGTAATCGCATTCCGATTAGTCACCCCCCTCTCTCCTCTCCTCTCCCGTCACTCCATCATCAACTCGTGAACTTTCTTCCGACGAGACAGAAGAAACGCGGGAAATTTGAATTTGCACAGGGGATGTCGATGTGCGTCATAGGAGCGCATCACTCGTTCCCTCCGCCCCTCGGGGGCAACGTCTTCAAGTCGAACACCTTCTGTTCCGATCCAATTGTCCAGCTGTTGTTTTCCCTCCAACTCCTTCGCACCGCCACCGCAGCCGCCTACAATTGCGTCTCGCCCGTATCTCGTTACACCTCCATTCTTCGTCGCCCCCTCGTGTTGCTCGACGAGAGCAGCTCCGAATAGACATCATCGGTGAATAAGTAATCGGCATACATAACATTGTGTCTCTGCACTCCGCTTCTTGTTCTGATAATTGTCCGTAGGTGTCGTGTAGCGGAGAAGAGACGGATCGAGTAATTATTCTCTCGCGCCCTCGAGGCAATTCTTCTCGTTCTCATCGGCTCCTCCTCGTATCGCTTCTTTCCCTTCCTTCCCAACTCATCTTTCAAGAGTCTCCTCATCCCGAATGGTCGATTTGCAACTGTTCACGCCGCTGATTAGGTATTCGGAGGTATATAAAAGGAGGGCTGCATGAAAAGAGATCACTATGAGAGTTGACAGTTGAACGTTGATATTGCAGCCGGAGGAAGGGGAGCCTCAAACGATCCACCCGAACAAAGAGCAGCTCTCGCGTCGTCATGCAATCATTCCCGACCAGCCGAGTGAGAACCAGGAGGCCTCTTCGCAGGGATGCTGCTCCTCCGACAACGTCATCATCGTGCCGCACGTGCAGATATCTCCCAACGAGAGCCACCTCTTCAACAGGGCCATCAGCTCCGGAGGAGGCCTTCTCGCAGGTGTGTTCAGTTCCCGGTTTCCAGTTGCTAATCGCAGTTACAGATTCTAAAATCACGGCTCTCGGTAGGTGGTCTGACCTGTACATCTCTCTCTCTTTCTCTTTTGTGTGATAGCGTGGATATATCGTACGAATGAAACAACCCACTAGCACATACTCTGCCCACTTCTATTTCGACCGTTTCATCCCACTAGCTCTCATCATCATTCCCACATTCATCGATCGTCCCCTCTTCAGATCTTCAGCGAGCCACGATCGCTTCGCAGGCGTTCTACGCGGAAGCGAGTGAGCCGCAGAAGAACAGGTCTCCGTGGATTCTGAAGAGGCTTTACGAGTGGTCGGGCAGGGCCAAACGGAGGGAGATCATAAAGCACGTGCAGGCGGCTCTCGAGACTTCCAAGGACCATGAAATCGAAGATGACGAATTGGAAAAACTGTTGGTGAGTTGATCGGAAGAGCGAGAGAAACGCGATATTCGGATGAGAGCGAGTGCTCCGATTCTCCCACGCTTCCTTCGAGTCAAAGGTCGCAATGTCGTCTTTCAGCCCGTCTCGTACGAGGAAATGTTCATGGGCGACGATAATTCGACGATCCCCGCCTCGAAAAACAAGTACCTTCAGGCGGTGTGGGAGCTGTTTCACACCGAACTCGTCTTCCTCTATCGACAGCTTTTCGTGCTGCGCGATGTTTACAAGGAGCCGCTGAAGAGATGTCAAGTCGAGGGCTGTCTGTTGCTCGTCGAGCCCGACCTGCTATTCGGCAACCTCGATCAACTCTGCAGGTTCTCTCACTTTCATTTCCGCACGTCTTCTTTGACTCATTCGCACGTTCAGAATCTCTCGAACCTTCTGTCAGTCGTTCCTCTCGCTGCTGAGCACCGTCGACAAAGAGAACTGGGACTGCACTCAACTTGTCGTCGATCTTTTCGAAAGAGTAAGCACTTGTTCACCAACTTCAGTGTGCACGAGGTTCACTTCAGTTCTCAAAAGGACCCTCGACCATCTCCGCATATCAAGCGTACTGCATCAACTACAAAGCGACAATGGAGTATCTCGGATCGATCCGTCAGAAGGAGGAACGCTTCACAGAGTTCGAACGCATCTGTCTGGCCGATGAGCGCTGTTTCCGACTGCAACTCGAAGATCTGCTCATCGCTCCTCTTCAGAGGATAACACGCCTTCCGATACTGCTCCGCGAGATCCACAAGAGATCGGCGGACGAGGAGAGCAAGGGGAAAGTGGAGAAGGTGATTGACACGATGACAGAGTCTCTCCGTTCCATCGACGACAGCGTCCAGTGGCTCCACAACTTCGAGCGCCTCCAACAGCTTCAGACCCAGGTCGTGTGGCCGAATATCAGCGAATTGGAACCAAAGTCATACATTCCCGATGTACTTGTCTGAACCCCCTTTCAGCGCTCAATCACTCGTTTTTCAGTTCCTCCGAGTTGCGCTCTCTCGACAGTTCTGCGAGAATCTTCTTGCTCATCCACGTCGAAAGTTGATCCACGAAGGACCACTCGAGTTGGTAGAGAACGGAAGGACGGTCGACATGTACGCGTTCCTCTTCAACGACATGTTCGTGCTCACCAAAACAAAGAAGTGCGCTTCCAAACTGAAAGTGGTAAATACCGAGCGCTCTGTCCGAGGGTATAAAGAGCATTTTCAGAAGGGCGTTCCCGTGGGGAAATCGGAGCACTTTATAGTGCAGAGACAGCCGGTTCCACTCGATTCGTGTGTGTTCTGCGATGCCGATTCCAACGATCAGGCGACACCAAGTAGGGGAAACTTCCCGTTGATGTCTAACAATCGGTTTTCAGTGTCCCTAAAGTTCGCATTCGTCATCATCCACCTGACGAGATACTATCAAGTCGTCGGCATTTACACTCTTCAAGCAGCCGACAAAACGGACAAGGAGCTGTGGATCGAGAAGTTCCAGGAGTCGATCGAGAACTACGAGTCGATTCAGCTCAAGGACATGCTCAAGTGCACACCGCTCTTCTCGAGTCTCTCTTTGCGAAGGTAACCGATTCCAGTGGTCCACTTCAAGGGCTCTCTCTCTCTTCAGGTGCTCGAGCTCTCGTCTCATGTCCAAACCAGATACCAGCTCTCCGCAACTGCCCAAGGAGAAGAAGGAAGAGAAGGAAGGATGCTCGTCGTGCAACAACTGATTGATTGGTTCATCATTACAAACAGAAAAAAACACTTTTCAAATGTGTATGTATTATTCTTAAAATTATTTTCGCTCACTTGGAAGAGAAATCCAAACCTAGTCCCCCGTTGGTCTCGTATCGATGGGGCGGATCCAGCCTTGCTGATTGGTTGCTGAGGCCAATCAGCGTGGTGGCCGAGTTTTCCCCTCCTCTTCCAAGGGAGCGAAAATTTTTTTAAGAATAATACAATAACACTATTTCCCATTTCAACACCCTCGAAGCATAAATGATTGACTACTTATGAGAACTCTCCGAGGTGTTCTTGTCGTGGTTCTTGTCTTCTTTCTTCACAATCTCTTTTCCTTTTTTCGACGTTTTCAGGAAGAATATCAGAATGAGTCCGTTGAGAGCACTGGCGATTCCGAAGCCGACGACGAAGAACGAGAGATTCAATTTGAGACGCAGTCTGCAAATGAACACAGTTTTCAGAAAGAAATTCCAATTAATGTGACGAAATTAGCGAAAGAGTGAGGGGTCGCAGTCCTCGGAACATGTGGATCATTCCATTTCATGAAGAAGGGCTGTTTGAGCTTCTAATAGCATTAAGGGGCCGATTTCAATGTTGGACAGCTATTTTCCGGAATTATCGTTTTCCGAAATGGCAAATTTCCACAGCGGAAACTTCCAAGAAACCATTTTTTCGGAATGAAACTTTTCATGAATCCCCGCAACCGAGGAGTGCTCGGCCGGAGAATCATTGCATCTAGAGATCGATAAGAGATATCAAAACGTTGTCAACAGCAAAGTTGTAGATCATAACTAGGACTACAAGTTTGCTGTTGACAACTTTTTGATATCTCTCATCAATCTCGAGATGCGATGATTCTCCGGCAGAGCTCTTCTCGGTTGCAGGGTCCTTTTTTATGGCATCCGATAGTACCCTGGCTAAAATCACATTTCTTCTTATCGCGGACTTTCGTGAAAGTCTTAGAAAGTCTTCGACTACTGTATCGCAACGTGACTTCGTTGCGAGACCCGTTGCCAGCCGAAGATGAGCGACCCACCTGGCCCTGTGAGAAAGGCGTGTTTTGTCTCTTCCGGTGAGTGCCTCAGTCTTCAAATGTTTCACTTTCACATCTCTCGCCGTTCTGCTCTTCCCGCCCGTCGCCGTTTTTCCAGCCGCCACTGCCTCCGATTTCTTTCTCAATTTCGCCTGCGGACCGAACAGAATCAGTGCACTTCTTGCGTTTCCCGGGGCACACACGAAGTAGACACTGCAAATGTGATGGCTGCTGAAGGGATCAATTGGCGACTCTTCTACCGAATAAAGTGGCTCAGATCGGGTTTTATGGGGTTTGGGAGCGAGTCGAGACTGTAACTGTCCTTCCTTTTCATCAAATGGTAGGTCTGAGTCCTGAATAACAGTTTGGCACGTCAAGTACAAGAAGACGTCGCGAACCAGAAGTTAACGACGATGAAGTTGCGCGAGTTGTTGAAGAGGACGACCCGAAGAGCGGATTCTCCTCCCTGCAAACTACCGATGAGCCCGAATTCGCGTGCTCGTCAGGACTCACTGGCACGTAGTTCTCGGTCAGTTTGCCGAGTGCGGAGCCGCTTTCGATCCGAATTAGCTTATCCAACTCACTCACTGAATAACGAGTTCACGGAGCACATTCAATGTAATCGCGCTCTTTTGATGCATTAAATTCGAATTTCGCTGCGTGATTCGTGTCTGCGTCTCAAATTTCTCGAACTATTTCAAGTTGCGCCGACGAAATAGCGTGCGTACAATAGAGACGCAGACACCAATTGAGCAGAGGAGCGCATTTGCATTTGATGTGCTCAAGAGAAACGAACCATTGTGATAGGAGAGGGAGCCGTCGTCAATGAACAACACTTGGTTCAGAGACAGCAAGTTCTCCTTTTCGAGAGTGTGCTGATCGTCTGCGATACATGTGTCTGAATATCAGCGACTATATGGAAACGGACGGAGAATGACAGGTCTCCTACGATATCTGAAGCGGTACATTGACTCCGTTACACTAGCTAAACATGCAAAGACAATCCATAGTGTTATGCGCATTTTGAACGAATCAAACTGATTCTAATAGAACTGCTGGATGATTATGTGGGAACAGAGAATCAGAACAGTTCACGTAGAATAACTATTTACTTTATGAGCGAATGAGCTCACACACAAAATCATGATAAACTTTTGATATTTCGTCAGTGCAGTACCAGTAAAACGGTTTTCAATAAGGCATAAGATAAAAATAGAACGAAAAAATATATAACCGTAGAATAGGGACAGGGGGGGGGGCGAGAGCTTTTTTTGGCTCGATTCAATACATAATACCGGAGGATGTGGAGAAATCGGAATATTATAAGAAAGTGTAGTGGAAAGAAGATCGGGCAAGTTAGTAGAGTCCGCATGTGCGCAAGTTGTCGCGGATGATAATGTCCGTGACGGCGTCAAATACGAATCGGATGTTGTTAGTGTCAGTAGCGCATGTGAACTGCGTGTAGATTTCCTGAGTCTTGCTTTAGATTATGATATATTTCACCAATCGACTCACTTTCTGCCCAACTGTCCTCTTATTAACTTCCTCGAACTGTTGCTGGATGTAAGCTGACGCCTCTTCGTAATTATTACCTCCGGTGTACTCGGGGAAGCAGTGAGTGAGAGGTGATCTTTGAATTTTTTCTTCGAATAAGTCTTTTTTGTTGAGGAACAAGATAATCGACGTCTCCACGAACCACTTGTTGTTGCAAATTGAATCGAATAACTTCAGAGATTCTCGCATTCGGTTCTTAAGATTTGCTTTGAGACATTTGAAAATTTGAATAATAACTTACAGTTTGACAATCTTCAACAAGAACCATGTCGTATTCCGACATTGCTACGCAAAAAATGAGAGCTGTGACATCTTCAAAGCAATGAATCCATTTTTTCCTTTCTGATCGCTGTCCCCCGACATCAAATACCCTGAGGAAGAAGATATGAAACGTTGTTATCTTCAAAAATCTTACAAAAATAGCCTATCTTTGTAAACAAACTGAGTTTCCACAATGCCAGTAGTTTTAATTCGAGTTCGAAGGATATCATCCTGAAAAACAGCTACATTGGTTGAAAATGAAGCTCCAAATTTGTCAAAGATTCAACAAAATTATTACGAAATGTTAGATTTTACCTGAGTTGGAACATAATTCTGGGCGCAGATTCTATCTAGCTGGCTTAGATAGTACGCAGCAGAGTCGTTGAGCTGATACTCGCGAGACCTGCAAAAATTCGATGTTTTTATATTTAGCAGCAACATACGTTTTTGGAACTAATCAGCGAAACTGTTTGTTCTGCACTGATAACGCCGCTTCGGAGAGAACAATTTTGCTGATAGTGATAAAAAAGTGCAACTAACCTTTCCAATGCTTTCTGTATTCCAGAGTCAGACCACACACTTTTCATGAGGACGACGAGCTCTTCGGGCAACTCGTCTTCTTCTCCTGTCGTCGTGAACATCAGCAGTTTCCGTGCATCTGATTCATGATCCACTGTGGCAAAACTGATCTTGAGTTGTTCCATCGCTCGAATAATGGCAGTCAACGACTAGAACACGACTGTTTGAATCAAGGCACGAGTGAATGTTTCTACCAATATGATATTTCCGTATACAACAGCCCTGAATACTTTTCTCTCCTCTGTTGTGTACCCGACGTCGTGAATAATTCGCATTTGTTTCAAAATTGTCGATTTTCCTGACTCTCCGGCACCGAGCAGCAGCAACTTAACGGTTCGATTCGTGTTTTCTGCGTCTTCTCTGAGCTGGAAGTATTATGCCATATAGAGGTGCTCTTCAATAAAATCTCACCAATCTGTCGATTTTCTTCGACCTGCGTTTCGCTGCTTCGTCTTCTTGGCTCATAATACATCCCATTGTGTGATATCTGCAAAAAAAAGATTGAGAGAGCAATGAGGATACGCTTGAAGCACGTGCGAATTTGAGAGAATAAAGATATTGCTCGTCATTTTGGGTGTCGCAGACGTGCGGGGGGAGGGTGCTTTACACAAACAATTGCAACATTCTGTTTCTCTGCGCATCGAGTTAATCGAATGAGGCTGACAACTTCATTAGCGCGTTGAATGCAGGTCGCAGGAACGAAAGGGAACAGGCGTTTGTTCTTGCAGTATTCAACTGTGTAAATGATCAGATAGCTTCCATGTGACTGTGAATAAATATTATTTCTACAAATTTGTTTCAATTCAAAAGTTGGGGAGGAATTCGCCAAAGCATAAACGCGTTTAATTTTGTGAAAGCCGATTGCTCATCACAATGGGCAAACTGTTTGTAAATTTTTCGATTTTTCGAAGAAATTGTCTAAAAATAGAAAAAGAGAGGGAACGAGAAGCAGTCACTAATTGGAAGTGCCAGGGCAATCATCTAGGTTTCTCAGCCGCCGTGTTGGGCGGAGCATAAAACAAGCAACGCAGGAGAGAGGAAAGGAGGAACGGGGATCTTCAAACGGGAGAAATCCGTTTAAAACAAATTGAGAAAGTTGAATGTCAATGTAAAATTTAAAGAATAGCATTTGAAACACAATAAAAAAAATCAAAATATCGAAAATCGGAAGAAGGAAGAGTTGAGGAAAAAGATTGTATGCGTTTTATTTACGCATACAGTAATCCGTTTCGGCTCTTCCCCTCGAGACCTGTCAAGTTCGTGTACTTCTCTTGGACTAAAAGTGATCGACTAGAGATTTTGCAAATTTTCTATTCCAAAACTCTCCAATTATGGAAAGCAGTCCAACGAATTCTTTGAGTTTTGCTCAGTTGGAGAGCCCGAGATCGAATATATCATCACTATTCAACGAATCACCTATCAGGTACTTGACAAAATTTCCTTTTTTTTTGAAAATGTTTTTGAAAAATAATCATCGCAGATGGAAAAGGACACCCGACAAATCCATTTCGCGAGAGTATGAAGAGTTCGGCCAAATAGGAGAATTAGAGACATCGGAGCGATTCGTCATCAAATTCTACACCATCAGCAGCACTGACAAAGGAGACACTGGGCACCCCAAGATGGACATTGCGTGCCAGTTTGATGGTGATTTCGCGCGTCGAATCGTAAACCCATTCAAGTGTTTGCTCAGATTTCATCGAAGTGCCCATTGCGGATGCCGGAAAATGTTTAGAATGTCTAACAGATGACCGAATTCTTCTCGATTCTGTCGAAATCGAAATCAACATATGCGCGCCTAAGAGCAAGATTGCCATCGAAGTAGCGTTGAAAACAAAGCGAACTGAATACACAGCTCTTTCCAGAATGTTCTCCGGAAGTTTGCCGAGCGGCGCGAGCGATGCAAGGAAATTATTATGATCAAGCGATTGGTTTTCTTCATTTATGACTTCACCTACGCACAGGAATTGGCCCCGATTCTGGCAAGATTAGCACCGCGAGTCTACGAGATGAACTTAGGAATTCCGAAAAGAAAAGTTTATCCACTGGTAAGCAGTTTTCGAAAAAATGTTATTCGGAAAATAAAGCGTGTTGCAGCCATCAACTCAGGAAGCACGCTATGTTGCCGACTTCTTTGGGGAATTTATCAAGTCTAGGAAGACATGGGAAACCCTTCGGTGTGTGACAAACGTTTAATCCATTGTTCATAAATAGAGTCGTTTTCTTTCCAGGGTTCTCCGCATCTTCTACTTTGTTTCCCTCGACGGCTATTTGCAGAGATCTCTTGAAAAGTGCATCCGATTGCGTCATCTAACCTTGTCGAATGTAATCCCTCATCTACTTCTCTGACTAAAAAACCATTTTTCAGATTGACGAAGTTGCTCTTTTCGAATTGAAATCTGTGGATTCAGTTCTATTGGATAGCTGCGATTATTCCATCACGTTGGTTGATGAAACGTTTGCTGAGGTAGGTTGATGAAACGTTTGCTGTAGAAAAAAATTAATGAAAGTAAATAAATATGTATTTTTAAATTCTCAGAAGCACCCGGGTCTTTTCCCCAATGCGATCACGTTTGGTTATCTCAGATGTCCCGTTGATCTTGCTATCAGAGCACTCAGGTGAGACTGATCATTCAATCATGTTCACTTGAATGTTTTCAGTCAATGGTCCTCTGAGAGAATCGCTGATGAGAGGAGGGAACTCTTCTTCTATCAACCGGAAAGAGATTTTCGAAGGTGAAGAGAATACATTCATTTGACAAAACACTCCGAAACAACAATTTCTAGATTTCTATACGAAGCTACCAAATCATTTGAGATGCTGAACGACGACAAAGAGCTTGAAGGCGAAGTGCAGGCATGAGAACCAAACGGCGATGCAAGAAAAATCAGATTTTCAGATAAGAGGGCATAACGGAGGACCGCTGATCACCGTTTTCAACAAAGATCGAGTGTACAAGGCGAAAATACGAAACGAATAAAAAATTCCGAGGAGATAATATCAAAAAACCTGTATCATTGCATCCCTGTTTTCCTTTTTTTTTACATTTGTTTGATGAATCGCGATCGTTTTTATAAGTAGGTGACGAGAGGTGATGAGGGATTCAATATGCAATCGCAGCACGTGCGCACATCGATCGTGCTCATCTGCCAGCGAGCACACTCACGAGTACCCACGTTACGGAGAACCTGGAAACACTGATCTGTATCGGGGACTATTTCATTTCTTCGAACCTTCATTGGCATCACTCGCTGAATGCACTTTCCCTCTCCTCGAAGACACGCCTTCTGGGAACAAATGAGCTCGTTGATAACACGTGGAAAGTAGGTGGACGGAAGATGACGGACGGCCCGGCAAGTGGTGCACAAGGAGTATCCACCACTGTTGAAATCTCCGTTCTCATCATCGCATTCCACAGCCACTGTCATACCTGGAAAAGTTTGTAGATGGACAAAAGAAAACACTTTCCGATTGAAAAGTACCTAGAATGTGTCTGGAAGTTCCAGTGTTCTTCATCAGAAGCGCACTGGTCGTGTCTCCGATATCTCTCCAATCGGCCGCCCGTTTCCGTCTCTCTTCCCATTCCTCTTCATCCCACCAAGCACGTTCGGCCTCTGCCGGCTGGCCAGTCTTTATGATCTTCCGGATCAACTGACTCGATCTGAAACGTTTCCGGATGTCCAACCGGAAACTGCCGCCTTCTCACCGTTGACACCGTTTTCCGCAGTGATAGTCGGTGGACGGCTTGTGGGCGAGACCCCGCAAATCGGGAAACTCGTTGCGTGCCGACGAGAAGTCGCTGGCCATGTAGATCCTATTGTAGCCTGCCGTGTCGCGGAGTCTCCTCGTCAGATCCAACGGATGCGATGACTCGCACGGATCTTTGGTCGTTGTAGTCGTCGCGGCTCTAGAATCACAACGATCAGAACAATCCGCGTGATCGGTCTCTCTGTTCAATTTCCCACGAGATGACGTCGTCTTTGTGTTTTTGTGATTTGAGACAAGAAACGGGTCGGAGGAGAGTGATGATGATGCAGATCACCCGCCGCCGCTACTTCGCCCAACAAACATTGCAAAGGTCAGATGTTCGTCGTCACTTACGTCGTCGTCGTCGTAGTCGCTTCTGTAGTCGTGGTGGGCGGCGGAGGAGGCGGCGGAGTCGTCGGACGGTACTCGACAAGCTCCCAGAAGCGAACCGGCTGCGAGCTGTTCCAGATGTGCTCCGAGTTCTCGCGATACAGTACCTGAACTTCCGGTTTCTTTGGTTTCTCCTCGTGTGTAGTTTCGGAAGGCACATTGAAAACACAAGAACGTAGTAAACATTTGGGGGTGAGAAGGCAGTGGTAGATCATATGATTCTCTCGACAAACCCCCCGAAACCGCCACTTCCTTCATTCGAATAAGGAACCGAAATGACGACCACTTTGGCATTGCGTCTCTCAAATCGTTGCCAATCGGCAGCTCCGCGTCCTGCTGCTGCTCCAATGACAGCTCATCCGTCAGAGAGGGCACCTGTTAGTCGGCGGCAGGAGGAGGAATACAAAACAATTGCTCTTTGTCTGCACAGTCTCTTCTACCAAGAGAAAGTAATCGGAGGAACCAGAGACAAGAAGCACTTTCATTAGTTTCACATGGCACATGGCATTATTATTATTATTATGTAGTTTCGCATTTGGACACACAAGTACTGTTGTTATCGTGTGGTTTACCTGAAACTGCGTACGAATCGGATGTATACGGAGCAGTAGAACAAGGAGCAGTGCGGCGAGGGCGGAGACACCGGAGCCGGGCATCAGACGCAGAGAAGTGGGAGTGGGCTCGGCGAATAGTGCTCGGCGAGCGGAGGGCCACAGAGAAATCGATAGTGGGTCGTGAGCGAGGAGTGTGGCGGTCGGCGCGAGACCGAGAAAAGCGATGAGATGAGGCGGAGGATGTGATGGACGGCGGGCGGCAAAACGGCCCGGCCAGCAGCAGCAGCAGCACCAGCGATGACGATGCGAAGTGAGAGAGACAGGAGAGGGCGCCGACGACACGACGGCCCCGGGGAGGAGTAGACGAGCGAGAGAGCGACGACACGGTGCTTGCTAGCAGCCAAGCTGGCAGCACGCTCCGCAGCTAGAAGAGGCACTAGCAGCACAGCAGTTTGCAATGAGATGGTGCTGCGGTGGGTCGTATTCTGAAAATGGCGGCGGATCCCGAGGAGCAGCACCCACGCCCTTGCTGACTGTCGCCACCACCACCGGCTCGGCTGCCAATCAGTCCCTTCTGCCCTCCTCCACCAACGACACTTTTGGTCCGATGCACGTGAAACTACACAAAACGGTGAGTCTTTTCCGGTTTCTTGTACATGATCCCAGTCACTGAAAGAGAACCACGGCCTCCGGGCTACCGTAATCCCTTAAAAGATCCCCCGATCCTCCAATGCGAGAGTCTCGTTCCGTATATATTCTCGAGATGCTCCAGCTCGCATTCTCTCTCGAGAACCATCGCATAGTTTCACTGCCAATGTGCTCCCAAAACAAACGTTCTTCGTATTCCATCGAAGTAAACGGAAAGAGGGGCGCACGCGCCTTGATACTGCCTCCCAAAACATGATTCCACGCGCCTCAACGTTCCCAGGGCCTACAGTACATTCGAAAACGGAATGCTTTGTACGATTCCTTCGCGTCGGAGCCTATTGACACATTCGTGTTTTTCCACGCAGAGACCGTGAAAAATTAAAGTAGTGAGGCGGCCAAAATGAGAATAACACATACACACACACACACGACAACACACTCGACCCGACGAAGCACCTTGCGAAGCCGAATGCACCTGTCGTCGTCCCGTGTGTCCTGTCCTGTGGATCCTTCTGTAAAAATGCGAACGATGCGACGAGGCGGCGTCGTCTTTTTCTGTCAGCACAGCGCTCATCTCAATGACAAATCGTGTATTCGGCGCCTTTTCGCGCGCGCGCGCGGCTCGCGCTCTCGTCTTCTTCATTGAAGCGACGAGAGAGCGCGAGACGCAGAGCCGATGTGGGGCTCTTCGAGCAGAGCAGCGTGCGCGAATTCCGTAAGTAACAAAGTTGGTTGGATGGGATATGGCAACAAAACGGAGAAGAAGACGACGGCGACGACGGCGACGAAGGAAGAAGAAGAAGAGGAGAAGGAGCAGGCCCGAAGAGGCGCTTCTCGTGTGCCGGCTTCTGCTGGATGATGATGATGATGTGCGAGCAGCAAAAAGAGGGCCTTCTAGCTCTTCTCATCACGAAATTCAATAACCAACCACACAGACACACACACCAGAGAGATACACGATACACACACACACCGATTCTATTATATGACGTGGCATCGCACTAGAGCGGCAGAGATGGCGGCAGGGGAGAAAGTTTGTGCATAAACATTTTATCGCGCCCTTCTTCTTCTTCTTCTCGCCTGTGTGTGCCCCATTCTTCTCGTGCTCGCGGGGTGCGTTGTGATAAGAAGAAGTCGGTCGACGCACGCTCGAAAAGGTGTACATACTCGCAGCAGCGGCAGCAGCAGCCCCAGACCAGCACATACACACACTCACTCGCCACATAGATACATACATTTTTTGTGCACACGCAACCTGTGACACTGCATTCATTGCTGTCCGGCGTGAGCGCCCTACCGCTGCCCCGCCGCCTCCGCCAACTTTGCCCCAGATGCACGTCAATCAATACTTCGTCGGGAAGCCGAGCCGTTCCGAGGTTCTCTCTCAGTGTCACTCTCCCCAGCCCCCCCCCCCTTGGCCATATTTTTCAGCCGAACCACCCGAAAAACGAAGGCAATTTTCAGGCTGTGATCGTGACGGAGGGCACCGGCGAAAGTGTGCTGCTCGACGCACTGCGAGCCGCCGGATGGAATTGTACAATCTCTTTCCCAACGCAGGTCCGTTTCCGTCTTCTTCTCCTCTCGAGGAGCTATAATAAAGAGTCGGGAGCAGCAGCGACAGAGCCCCCCGGTTGATGATGACAACAAGTCAGCCTCTGCAGTAATTATCTCGGAATGTCGCTGCCTCCGCTGCCCCGTTTCCCCCCTCTTCTTCTTCTTTCGCTGACGACGTCGACATTCAAAAATGACGAGAAAAGTGCTCTGTGTCTGTGCTTTCCGCACACCTACTCGCTTCGTCGTCGTCGTCATCGGAGAGGAGGAAGAGGTGGAATGACAACGGAGACGTCTTCTGACTAATCCCGAAAGCAGGTGCTTTCGACTCCCATGGGGAAGGGGAAAAGTGCACTGGGATTAGTGATTAGACTCGACTCGTGATCAGTCAGTCCGACTCAACGAAGGGGTTGATAAGGGAGAGAAGAGTCCGTGGGGTTTCCGTGTACAGTGGGCAAAGTGAACGGTTCAGGCGACGTCGGACATCGAATCCATCTGCCCTCTCGCCGTTTTCATAGATCTCCGAGTGCCGCATCCGTCTCAAGTTGCCAAGTGAGTTCTTTAAACACACTGATACATTTGCATTTATTCGTCTTTGTCGTCGCTCAACCCATGTCTCTCTGCCTCTTTTTCTATGCTCCATGGGGACACTCGCGCGATACAATTGAATGCGAATGGAGAAGAGGCACGAGAGGGGCGCGCGCGCGCACAAAAACTATTGTATTTTGTTTTGTGTGTGTGCTGACTTCTAACGACGTCTCGATCGTACGTTCTTATTGGTGTTCGAGTACAATACGTGCGAGAGGGGGCAAGCAAAACAACTGAAAGTTCGAAGCGCCTAGACTAGAGCAGCGCTACAATACGAATCGGAGAGGAGGACTGTGAATGAGTGCAGGTGGCCGTTCTCTCGAGTGCTCTCCCTTCTCTGTTGTTCACACGCCGTCTTCTTGTGTTTTTCCCCCCGTCGGGTTGGGTGAGAAGAAACAAATCTTGGGGTGTGCAAGCTGTCTTGTGTGTTGCATATCTCTCCCTCTATGCATGAATGTGTATTTCTTTCTCATCCGCGACGGCTCCGGAATCAAATCCTCCTTCGACACAACAAACAAGATGAGCAAAAAGTAGAGATGTTGTAGTAGTACACGCCTCCGCCGCCCGAGAGAGAGAGAGAGAGAGTCGCTAATACATCGAGAGCAGCGTGATTCAGAGCCGTCGCTTCTTATCCTCATCCTCTTATCAGTGACGTCTTCGCATCATCCGTTTGATCGGAGAGCACTCTCTGCGCGAGAAGGAGGGAGAATCTTTGAAGATTACTGTAATGGACTCATCGGGCCGATCAGAGTTCATCGCGAGTGCCTTCTTCTGCCTCGGCCGTTTTTAATTGGTTTTTTGCCGTCCGTTTAATCGCCTCCCCGCGTCTTCTCGGCGGAAAGAAGAAGGAGAAGAAGCGAAATTGATAAACCGAGCGAGGGGAAAACGAGTGCGAAATGAACCGGAACCTCAACTTTTCAGGGACGTTTCGTCAGTCAGCACCGAGGAAGTATTGATCGTATCGGTCGCCGAGAAGTGAGCACCAACTCTTCTCCCCTCCTTCTCATCCACGCATTCATTTTTCAGACACATAAGCGAGAAACGGAGACGAGCGTTGGCACAGTCGAGCATCATTCATGTGAGCCCAATCTCCGCGCGACAACTCATCAATTTTTCATCACTTTTCTTTTCAGCACGTGACGTGGAATACGCGTGACGTGGTCCTCTTCGATTATGTCGGTCGACTGGCGAATCGTATCCGCGCTTTGCCCGCCCTTTTCGCCGTCTTGGACGAGGTGAGAAGACTTCATTCTCTCTATTTGTGCCCCAATGGACGACACCGACCAATTGCAGACTGATCAAGCCGTCGAGGTGTGCGATGAGCAGCGAGTGGTTCAGTACGTGAACCGCGCCTACGAGACAGTCACCGGATGCATCCGCTCCGAAGTCATCGGACAACCAGAGTCCGAGATGCGACGGAAGTCTTTGCCGAGGGCTCGCGGTGACGAAGAGCGGCGGAGGAGCAGCGACTGGAAGTTTATACGGGTCCCGTTCGCGAACAAGTCAGTCCCTCTCGCCGTCATTTCTCTCTCATTTACTGCCCTTTCAGTAGTCAATTCGTGTATATGAAACGCTCAAACACAACTGGTGAAGCAGCCATCTTCCGCGATGTCTCTCTCAAGAGTCTCAAATCGCAAACTGGAGGCCTCGAGGCGCCCATCTCGGAGGTTCTTTCGATGCTGCGCGATGTGTCGGCACGGGTCGAAGGAGAGCCGGCGCAGACGATCAAGGACGCGATGAAGGTGCTCTCGTCGCACGAACTCTACGCACCGTCCATCCACCGATTCCGCGATGCTGACCGAATCGCCACACAGTACTACGACGGACTCATTCGATTGCATCACCCGGCGAGACAGAGAAAGCGGAGCGTTGTGGATGCTCACCGAGAGAAGAGGGGCTCGCAC
Source organism: Caenorhabditis macrosperma (assembly GCA_963932285.1). NCBI lineage: Eukaryota > Metazoa > Nematoda > Chromadorea > Rhabditida > Rhabditidae > Caenorhabditis > Caenorhabditis macrosperma. The sequence continues at coordinate 8,154,462 of OZ010622.1, forward strand.
GGAGAACGACGACGGGTATCGGCGGATGTGAAGAATGCGCTGGAGAACGACAACTGCTGGAAGTTCGACATACTGCATCTGGAGAAGGTTTCCGATCACCACGCACTCTCGCAAGTCGGCATGAAGGTGTTCGAGAGATGGAAGGTCTGCGACGTTCTCGGATGCTCCGACGAGTTGCTCAACCGATGGATTCTCTCCATCGAGGCCCATTACCACGCGGGGAACACGTATCACAATGCGACCCATGCGGCAGACGTCCTCCAAGCCACTTCGTTCTTCCTCGACTCCCCGTCGGTCGCTGTCCACGTGAACGAGAGCCACGCAGTCGCCGCTCTTCTCGCAGCCGCAGTCCACGATCTCGACCATCCGGGTCGTGGAAACGCGTATCTGATCAACACGAGACAGTCGTTGGCGATCCTTTACAACGACAACTCGATCCTCGAGAACCACCACATCGCACTCGCCTTCCAACTCACTCTGCAGCACAATGCCAATGTGAACATCTTCTCGAATCTCTCCCGAGAGGAGTTCATCCAAATGCGTCACGCGATGGTCGAGATGGTCCTTGCGACGGACATCTCGCGACACTTCGAGTACCTGGCCAAGTTCAACAAGATGCATGTGACGGATGTGGCGGAGGAGCAGCGGGACACAAACTCGCTGACCATCTGCGACATGCTCGTCAAGTGCGCCGACATCTCGAACCCGGCCAGAGAATGGGCACTCTGCCAGAGATGGGCCCATCGGATTGTCGAAGAATACTTTGAGCAGGTGAGGGGAAACTATTCGGGAGAGAGGACGATCAGTGCGAGTTTCAGACCCGCGAGGAAAAGGAAAAGGGGCTGCCGGTGACGATGGAAGTGTTCGACCGCAACACGTGCAACGTGCCCATCACTCAGTGCGGATTCATCGGTAACCGACTCCAGATGGTATCCGCAGTGGTATCGCCTTCTTTCAGACATGTTCGCCCGCGAGGCCTTCGCCACGTTCACCGAGTTCGCGAAACTCGGCGAGCTCTCGGAGCAACTCGAGTCAAACTACGAGAAGTGGAAGCAGATGACGGCGCAGTGGACGCCGTCGCACAACACGAATCTCGTTCTCTGATCATCGTCTTCTTCTTGCTCTCCATATTTATTGCCCATTCTCTTTCGATTGGCTTTATTTTCTTCTCCTCCTCTGCAAAACACATCCATTCATTCCTGCAACTAGTCACTCTTTTCCTATATCAAGCGCTTTAAAAACTCGTCACAAAAATAAACAAAAACAAAAGAATGGGAAACAGTTTCGTATCTACCGGCTCCTCTTTCACAACGAAACCCACCCGGAACAGGAACGTCTTCTCCTTGTTCTGCTCTTCCCCGTTTCCGCATCTCTTGCCACTTCGTTTTATGTATCTTTTTTCGTCTTGCCCGGCTCTCTCTCTCTCTCTTTTCTATTCCTAACTTTTCTGTTATTATTGTATTCTTACAGAATAATGGTTTACAATGTTCGTGATTATTTCGGGGGTATCCAAATAAAATAATTTTTGAAACATGGAGCAGACAGGAAATGGGATAAAATGAAGCTTTCGAGGAAACAGTGTCAATGAACAGAAATGGCTCGATGAAAGAGTGAAGAATTAGATCGTACACGAGATTCGGGAAAAATAAGGAACAGGAAAACTATACGACAACATCACTTTTCGGAATTTCCGTTTCATTCGCGTTGCCAAGTGGCTCGGCAGTCAATCCGTTCTCTGCATTCGTACACTCTCGCTTAGCTTCTGGTTCCGCATCGAGTTTCATTCCTCCGATACCGTTTGAGCTGTGAGATCTTTTGAGCGATGGAATTTGAGGTGCTTCAGATGTAAAAACGAGACGTTCCATGCCGAGAACCTAGATAAGAAGGTTAGTTGAAGTAGTTTCGAAAAAATACACCTCGTGAATTTGATTGAATGCAACTTGTCGGAGCATAACTTGAGCACAGCATGTCAGGGAATGTTTCTGTTTATCGGTCAATGTATCGAGCACATTTGGCTTAGTCGTTTCACAGGGGTCTGACAGAATTGCCGAATAGAGAATTCCCGAAGAAATAGCCTCCAAAACTCGTTTAAAAGCTTCGGAATGATTGAGAACGGTAGCAGACGAGTCAATCACATTAGCAACAAGCAACTCGAGCTTCTGAAAAGGAACTAGTGGAAACCGGTTCAGAGATAGCGGGAAAACTCACGTAATCATCAAGGATTGTCCACGCTTGGTGGCGAGATCGCGCGTCTCGCAAAAGGCGAATTACTTGTTGACAGGAGTTCAGGTACTGACAATGGCTCTAAATTGAATTGATTCTAGAGGAGGGATTTGGAGTAAAGAAACTTACATCGTACCACTTGGCATTTCGTATATAGGCGAGAGCTCGCAAGCACATGGCTTTGTCAGGACATTCGTCATGCTCTCCTTCGTTTCGAATAGCAGTCGAAGTGAGCAGAAGGCGGCATTGAATATCAGGGAAGTACGCGGCGGAGACAAGAAGGCAAGTCGGCGAGACATCGTTGCAGATCGTCAGCTCCGTCTAAAATACTCAATTTTGTTTAGTACTAGTTTCAAGAGAAATAGAAAAAACTTACAGCGGTAGACTGGAAAACTTCTTTCACTTGTTGGATGAGAGCAAGTGTCGGGATGGGAGTACATGAGAGAACGAGTTCAGCATACTGTTCACCCTTGATGAACGTCTTCTTGGCGACTGTTCCAACTCGAGCCACTCCAAGTATCGTACGGGGTTTCTGCGGATCTTCAGGAAGGACTGCATCTTCTCCGATACCAAGAATCGACCGCTCAATTTTCTCCGAGACAATTTTCAAAGTGCTGTTGACATCGAAAATGAACTTGTCAAGATTATCGCAAAACTCCTTGCCAGGATTCAGCGTTTCATACTTTGCGTCGAAAGTCCTCTCGTCGAGAATAGTAAACTCTTGTCCTTCGGGTGTCGGCGGTGCGAACCATGAAGTACGATTGAAAACTGGATTTTTCTTCGGCGCCTGTTCGATTACTTTTTTCTTGTCGGCAGCTTTTTTGACTGATGGCTTTGAGTCAACGACAAGAGTAGGATCGACTTTCTGGCGGTATGAAAGACGATGCCGACGTCCTTTGACGTGTATTTCTTTGGCATTCGGATCGGAAAACTTGCAGTCACAAAGCTTACAGTGATATTGGACCAATTTTCCAGTAGTATCTCGTTCCTCCACAACGTGATCCAGTCCCACAGGCTTCACTTCTTCCGCAGCCATCAGAGCTTTCAGCTTCTCATCTTCCACATCGATTGCTGGTTTTCCAACCGATCCAACTGCAGCAGCGACTGCTTTCTTTTTCTCCTCTATCTGTCCAGTTGAACTCAATTTTGTTCCTCCGACGAAATTTACGGTATTGATACCGACCACTCTAAACATTTGAAAATCAGGAAATGACCAATTTATGAAACTAACCTCTTGTTTGGAAGCTGATGTTGATGCCATGTGGGTTTTGCTTTAGTTTCAGTGGGACCATCTTCTCCAGGAGCAATAATTGTTGGGACGTCTTCCGGGACTGGTTTTCCCATCTTCCGATGCAGAGTCACAGTTTTCACATGCTTGTTTCCACGAACGTGTGCATTATACGTGTCTTGTCCGGTGCATGTGATGTCGCAAAGATCACACCGATAGGAAAGTTTGTTCTTGGCGAGTGGTATGGTTGGAGTACCCTGCTTCGCCGCCAACTCTTTTTTCTTGTGCCGCTGTCCTTCCAAGTGTTCTTTGTAGGTAATGTTTCCAGCACACGAAATTTTGCAGACATCGCAATAATATTGTTTCGAATCTCCACTTCCTTGTCCTCCATACTTTTTTGGGAAACCATGCTTATTTTTCCATTGATTCTGTCCAGTTTGGGCATAATTGTAGATTGCAGCATCATATGAACTGCCGTTATATCCTGCTGAACTGTTTGAAATTGATCTCTTCGATTTATAAAAAAAAATCACCGCTTTGTTGCTGGACAGGCTTATTGAAGAACTTTGCAGGAGCCGTATTCAATTTCGCCGGTTGTGATGGGAATGTGCGATAAGATTGTGGAACGTAGTCTTCGGATTGTGTCATCTGAAATTTTGAAAAATCTTCAGAATAAAAAAAATAATGAATTACTTACCGTTGGGGGCGGCGGTGGTGGTGGGAGCGTTTGGTTCGCCGCGTATCCATAGCCCGCATATGGATTTACTCCACTGCAACATTTCAAATAATTTTTTCACAATTTTCTATTAAACATACGTGTAATAATTCTGGTTCTGCTGCTGTACTTGTTGATATGCTTTAGCCGGAGTGGCGGCTGCGTATTGTTGATTCCCATATCCACTGAAAATATCAATTTAGGCGAGGATAGTTTGGAAACGGCACTTACGCATAATTTCCTTGGTAACCTCCGTACATAATTACCTGAAAAAATTCAAATAATTTATGGACCGAAAGCACAGGGGAGCTCGAAAAGAATTGAGTTTACTGCATGCAGTACTGGATCGAAACTGGGAAAAATTATTGGTGTGAGATTTGTGCGGTGGAGCGCGTTTTCTACTCGGGGCGAGTTAAGGGCGCGTTATGTTTCAGCTCAAAACAAAGGGCAATTCTATGATAAGCAGAGGATGAAAAATGGAAGAATAAAAGTTGAACTAGACTCTTTTACATTTTCAATACTTAAATTGACGTGAATAATTATGTTGTCAGTGTGTTTGGGTGATGCAATTGAACGCAACACTTTATTGAAAGTGCTCCGATGAATTTGCCAAAACAATTTTCAGTTCAGAATCGTATTTGACCGAGAGCATTCCATGAAAAAAAAAGACTGTCGCTACATGAGAAGAGACAATGCAGACGCAGACCGCAAAGATGAACACAGCCTTTCGTTTTTTCCAAAGTACATTTCGATTCATCACGTTCGTTCCCCCCCCCCCATCCACTTTCCGTCCGACCGACTACTAGCGGCCGCAGAAAAAAGTCCGTTCAGTCCATTATATCCAGTGCACATTCATCATCACCTCCTGCAAAAAAGTGTCGGATTTCGGAAAGTGATGAGCTCATCGGGCGTTTCTTCCTGCTCGCGACGGCTCACACCGGTTCGTTCTGTCGGACCCCGGGGCCGTTGTAACACAGGGCGCTTCCCCCCTCCTCCTCCTCGTGCCGGTGGGTCGCTGCTCTCATTTCTTCCCAATCGATGCTCCCCGACTGATTGCTCGTCTGCTCCCACGTGAGTCATGCGTGTTCGGTGCCCCATGTATTATCAAACTCTTGTTTGAACAGGGGGCTCCTTTGATGCGGCCTCCTCATTCGCGCTCTCAATTCGACATGTATAGCCCGGAAAGACAAGTTACGGAGAGCCTCCGTCCGTCGGTCCGTCTGTTTTTGTTGACATTCGCCGCCCACTCTGCCAAATGATCTCTTCTCTGAAATTCATAGGATCTCTCTCTTTTGTCTTCTCTCGTACCTTTTCCTCCCTTGTTCAGTCACTCACATAGCTCCCCGAGTGAACTCGCGTGCTGTCACTTCGGATACATGTAACTCTCCTTCTTCTTCTTCTTCTGACGTCGAGTCAGGTGCCCTCTCCGTTTCTCCCCCTCCGAATGCCACAATCGTTCTCTATCATGATGGCCATTTCGCGTCTCCTATTCCGTCTCTCCACAGCGCCTTCCACAGCCATTCTTCCATGTGCACATTAGTAATTCATCATTTTGTTCTCTCTGCGTCTCTCCTCCCCACGTACTATTTCCGCCATCAACGCCAATTTTTGGGTGTTGCGACTGGCGGCGGCGGCGGCACAAAAAGCTGACAAGTGGCGGAGGCGGCACCTCCCAGAACCAAAAACACAAAGGGAAATAGTAGACGACGTACTCGGAAAGCAGAGGAAGAGGGAGAGAGAGAGCGGGCCCCCGGAAAGAAACATTCCATCACTCGTCGTTTTTGACCTCTCCTGCCGGCATCCGTCATTCGTTTCGATGACCAGCCGAAAGGAGTCGCTTGTTTATAACATCGGAGGGGGAATAACTCATTGATGAGCAGAGGGTATATAATCCTGACGGACGGCTCATGAAACCTTCCTTCCTTTCTTTTCAACTTCTTTCCGGCTTCTGTCCTCGTGTCGAATCGGAATGTGCTCTCCTTGCTGAAATTCTAGAAATCCTCTAACCTCCGTGAGAACGTCTAGTCGTTTTTCGAAATAACTTCAAATTTTGAGACCCCAGTGGCCGAGAACAGTACCTTTCTCCAATGGACCTCTTCAACCTGTGTCACTGAAATGTAATCTCTTGTCGTACTTTCCCTATTCAAACGATGAAGGTCCATTACACGGATTGTGTCTTATTTCGACAACAAAATGCTTTTTGTTCTCTATTAACATTCCCCTCTTTCCTTTTTTCCGACAATATCACGGGATTCAATCGAAATCGCGACCAAACAGCAACTCCGTCGCGACAGCTGATAGTTTCGAAACGCGCGGTGCAGTGCTCCAAACACGGAGCTCTGTTCCCTTGAACCGGCAGCTGTCTCCCGGAAGATCTTCCGTGTTCCTCAGCAAAAAAAGATGGCAACACTTGGCCACTTGCACGTCAAACAACCTGAGACGGCCGCTTCTCTGCGCATCATCGCATTTGTTCGCACTTTCGGGTTGTAATTCAATTTATCGGAGGACTCCTCGACAACACACCACCACCACCATACAACTCCTGCTCTTCTCCTTCTTGCTTGTTCTCCCCCCTCTTCTTCCCGGGGGCTCATCCCCCCTCTTCTTTCCCTCTATCTTCTTCATTTACCAGTCTCATTTTTGAGAGCGCCTCGCTTAGTTGTGCTTAGTGGCCCGACTGGGAGGGGGGAGGCGAAGAGCTTTGAGGAAGGGCGAAACGAGGGAGAGAGAGAGAGAAGATGAAGAAGAACAATGGACACTAAAAATGACCAATTACTATTTTATGAGAGCCGCCCTTCGTCTTCTTCTCCCTGATGCCCTTGTTTCGGTTCAATTGTTATCTCTTCGTCCGCCAATTACTTCCAATTGAGCCCCGTTCGATCCGTGCCCCATCCTCGCCCTCTGTTTGCTTATTCTTCCCCCTTCACCCCAACTTCATTTTCTCCCCCCTCATACACATTTTTCTCCTAATTTTGTTCCGAGTGCTCCTCCTCTTCATCATTTCGTTCTGCCTCTTTTCACTCTTCTTCTTCTCCTCTCCAAATCAAATTTCCAGCCATCCTTCCTCATCTCTCGGTTCATCATCACTCCTCTTCTGGACCACCACCTCCTCCTCCTCCTCTTTCTCTTCTTCTTCTTCTGTTTTTTCGCCTATAGCCCTCCCCGCTTCCACTTAATTATTTCATTTATATTCGCGCAGACCGCCTGCGTGTATCCCTCCCACTCCGAACTGACGGCTCCTCTCCTCCGTCCCCCCCTCCATTTCCAACGGCTCCTTCATTTCCATACTCAAACAATATGCTTCTTGTCGTTTCTCTGCGTCTCTCGCTCTTTCACCGTTCTTTCGTCGGCTCGCCTCGTTTTGAAGCCGCGCTGAAAATGGGGGTTTAGTAACCCATTAACGCCACCCGCCGTCCCGCCCCGTCGCCGCTCTCTCTCTCTCTTAATTCGTCCCATCCTGCTCTTCGTTTTTCAGACACGGCCCGAGTCTTCGAATGTGGGGAAAGATAACCTCGCACATCGGCGTGTGGCTCGGCCTGGAAGAGGCCGAGCGGCCGATGAGGGCGTCGTGCTCTCTGTCGATGATCCACCACCCGCAGCTCTCCGCCGTCCGGAACTCAAAGTCTTCGGAGAACTTGCACAGGGTGAGTCGTTGTTGTGTGCTCGCGGAGCAACAACCCCCGACCAGTTTCAGATATCCACAATGTCGCCACAACGGATCCAAGACGTGGAGACGTCGCCGAGTATCCGGAAGGTCAGTGAGTCGGTCACGCGATCACTTCCTCTCCGCCACGACTCTCTACCAACAGCCAATCATTCTCTTTCAGACCTCTTCTATTTTCACACTGCGTCGCAGTCGGAACAAGGAGAAGAAATACAAAAATGGTGAGTGATGGGGGCCAATTTGCGGGGGAGGGGCATGGGACAAACAGAAAGAGAGAGAGAGAGAGGTCATTCATTCAATACGATTCCTTTTCAAGACACCATGTTTTCGAGCTTCTTCTCACTCAAAGGTTCGTCGTGTAGTTAGAGAGAGAAAGAGAGAAAAGTGTTTTTTGTTCTTGTTTTAACGAGTTTCGAATGAATTCCACTCGCCCACTACTAACACTTTCATCGACCACATGGGACCCAGTAGTGGCGGGAAATTGGAATGAGAGAGAGATCTTCTCCTCCAATGACTCCAACTGTAACATAGAGTTCTCTAGGACTTTAGTTGTTTTCCCGGCTGTCCACTAGAGCCTCCGCCGTCTTCCAGGAGCCACGAAGTCGCCTCTAGCCAAGAACGGGAACGATATGACGCAGTCGTGGCACTCGAACCACGTCAACGGAACGTCTTCCGGATCCGGAAGCGGCAGCACTCCGGAGCATCACAGCAAGAACATTTTCAGCTTCTTGAGGTAATTCGAAACACATTCTCGTTCATTTTCGTCTTTTCTTGCAGTCGCCAATCGAGATCCCGCTCCAACAACCCCAGTGACTCCGTCTCGACGGTTCCCCAGATGACGTCTCCGTCGATTCCTCCCCCTTCCAGCAGCACCGTCGCCGACTTCACCCACCTCAGAAGACGTCGTCCGCGATCCGCTCATTACGATCCGAACACCATAACGTTGCCGGCGAAAGAAGAAGTCACTCCGCAAGATGTGAATGATTTGTACAAACGCATCGAGAAACTGGGCGAAGGATCGTATGCCACTGTGTACAAATGCGAGTCGAGGTGAGATTGGAGAGCGGTTCCTCTGGTGACCGTGTCGATTCTTCAGACTGGATGGGTCGATTGTGGCTCTGAAAGAGATCAAACTCCAGTTCCAAGAAGGTCTCCCGTTCACGGCCATCCGAGAAGCGTCCCTCCTTCGCAATTTAAGACACGCGAACATAGTGTCTCTGCACGACATCTTCTATCAACATCACCAGCTCACATTTGTTTTCGAGTACATGAAGATGGATCTGAGCAAGTATCTCGAGCAGAACGTCTACGGACTCGAGACCATCGACATCAAACTTCTTCTGTTCCAACTCCTTCGAGGGCTCGATTTCTGCCACCGGAAGAAGATTCTCCACAGGTGAGACATCGCGCAATGATACCAATTGACACGTTTCTCTTTCGCAGAGATCTCAAGCCACAGAACCTTTTACTCGACGACGACGGTGTTCTGAAACTCGCCGACTTCGGGTTGGCTCGAGCAAAGTCTGTTCCGAGCAGAACGTATTCTCACGAAGTTGTGACTCTCTGGTACCGTCCTCCTGACGTTCTGATGGGCAGTACCGACTACTCGACTTCATTGGACATGTGGTCAGTTTGAGAGAGGATATTTCTCTAAAGCCAATTATTACAGGGGAGTCGGCTGCATTTTCGCCGAGATCTGCACCGGAACCGCACTGTTCCCGGGTACCAAAGACGTCATCGACCAACTGGATAAGATATTCAGTATCCGAGGAGCTCCAGACGAGAAGAAGTGGCCGGAGGTATGAATCAGAAGAGAATTCAAAGTATTGTGAACGTCTTCAGGTGGTCAATCTGCCACGATACAGTCCGGAGATGTTCCCTCGATACCGCGAACTTTCCTTCATCGCCGTCAATCCAATGTTCACGAAAATACTGAAGAACGGGCAAGAGCTGCTCGGAATGCTGCTCCAGGTGTTCCGTGTTCTCCCTCTTCTCCTCCTCAATTCACTCGTTTCCAGCTGCGTCCCGAGAGCCGTGTCTCTGCTGCGAGCGCAATGCTCCATCCCTACTTTGCTTCGTTGCCCCGTGAGATCCATCTGCTGGCGCCGAATCAGTCAATATTTCGCCTCAAGGAACTCCGAGATTTGCGATCTTTGTGACCAAACCACATCAGCATGTTGATACAAAACCACATATTTGGATATTTTGAACATTAGCGCACAACGGGTAATTAAAATGTTGTTTTATTAAGAAGAAGAAGAAGAAGTCATGTCTAGAATGTATATACACACATAACAGTCACATTATTATTATTGCACTTTGAGATAAACGATCAGCCGGTAGTCGGGGCTCACAGGGATCAAGAGCGTGTTCCTGGACACGGGTAGCACTGCTGAAAACGGTCGTTCGATTGGGATTACAGTCGAGAAGTCACTCACCGCAGTTCCGAAGTTCCTCTTCCTTCGTCTCTTCACTCCCGCATCGGCCGTACAAATGTTGCAGTCCTCACCGAACAGATTCCTCTTGACACGGTGTCTGCACTGCGGGAACGCCATGCAGTTCTGCTCTGAGACGTTGATGTTCGGCTGGCCGAAGTTTCTCTTGACACGATGCGGAGTCAATCCACTGACTCCGCACCGCGTGCACTTCTTCCTTCTGAACACCGCCTCTCTCTTCGTTCTCTTCTCCGCGTACACCTTCTGGAAGACTGCGTACTCGACGTTGTTGAGACAGTCGTCCGATTGTTGGCACGAGCGACGTTGCTTCCGACGCATCTCGATCGTCTCCTCCTCCTCCGAAGAGTCCTCGTCCTCGTCGAACCCTTCCTTGTAGCCCTTCTTGGCTCGAATGTCGGCAATCGCCTCGCTCATCGTCATCTGTTTGCTCGTCGTTCCGTTCTTCTCGTCGTCGGCCTCTCGCTTCTTTCTGCTCGCCAGCGCGAGAGTCACCCACGCGGGACACGGAACACAGGCGGCCGAGTTGTCGGGGGCGAAGAACTGTCTCTTGACTCTCGTGTGCTCCTCGAGAGCCCTCTCGTACTCCGCCACCTGCTTCTTGTGCTCCTCCACAGCCTTGTAGTACTTCTCCAACCGATCAGCACTTCTCTTTCTTCTCTTCTTCTGAGCCAGCACACAAGCCGGGAACTTCATGCATCCTCCCGGATTGTTGCCCCCGGACGACGCCTTCGACAGCAGCTTCACAATGTCGAGGATGCCCTTCGGATTGTATGCCTGTCGCTTGCTCCTCTCGTTGATACTGAACTCGTCGTTGTCGCACTGCTCGTCGGCCGCGTATCGCTTCTCCCTTCTCAGACACTGATCTCTCTCCGCCTCTCTCTTCTTCCTGCCGTAGTGTCCGTTACATGGCTCACAGTACTGCGACCCGATCAGGTTTCTCTTGTATCTTCTGACGTGCAGAGTGCATTGTGGATGTGGCAGACACTGAAACACGTGAGTGTGTGTGTTGAGTATTGAACTATAGTCACTTACCCCGGCCCTCTTGGTTCTCTTGTGTCCGGCAAGTGGGGTTCCGACAGGAGACGTCTGCTGCGGTCTCTGATCTCCCAGGAACGGATTCCAATCGGAGTACTGTGGCTGGAGATAGGTGCACGGAACACAATCGAAAGATCGCTTTGTTCTCTTGAGGGGAGTTCCATTGATGCACAGCTGACATCCTCCGTTCCCATCGAGATTTCTCTTCGCACGCACGTGAGCTCGACGGAAGTCGTAGAGTCTTCCGGCGGTCGGAGGGGCTTCCACGTGGTCGGAAGACTGCTCGATGAGTTTCTTGGTGGCGGAGACTGTTGAAGTGGCGGTTTTGGTGCCGGCGGCCTTGGCTTTCACGACGGTTTTGACGGGCTGCGAGATGAGAGTGGGAGGAGATTGTTGTCCGAGGAGGCCGACTGCAAGAGGTTCAGAATGTATGGGGGGAGGTTCAGAAGGAAACGTACTTGGCTGACAATGGAGTCCCGGGGCGGCTCTCTTCGTCCTCTTTCCGAGCATCAACCTCTTTCTGCACGGGCACGAAGGACAGGCACGGAGACACGGGGGCACTGCGGCCAGACAGTTGTCCAGTTTCAGTTCCGGACAGCACGGCTGCTCTGGTGGACAGCACGCCCGTTGTCCTTGATTGCAACACGTCGGGTTCTGGTAGTAACAGCACGGTCTTCCGCATCCACAGTCTCCGTTCGGGCATCCGGAACGGCAAGGAGTTCTTCCGTACGGCTGAGATGGACAGCACTGCGTCGGCGCTTCTGGAGCCGGTGGCGGAGGTGGTGGCGGTGGTGGGGGAGCGGCTGGAGTGGGTGGAGGGCAGCAGGTTCTGGGAGGGTTCGGAGGGGCGGGCACGCCTCCTGGGTTGCCTTCCTCGTCCTCGTATTCTTCGTATTCTGGACGACGTCCACGGCAGCACGGTTTGGGGCAACAGTTTGGAGTGGCTGGGCAGCAGGGGCCGAAGGCAGGTTGACAGCAGGGTTTCGGGGGTGGGGGAGGAGGACAACAGGCGAGAGGAATGGGCTTTTGGGATGAACAACACGCTGAAACTGGATGTGAGAGAAGGGAATGAGAGAGAGTGGACTCACAGCTGGAACAGCAGGATCTGTTGGGGAAGAGATCGCATCCGGAGCATCCACACGAGCATCTCTTCCTTCTCGTTTCCATTCGAAGGGTCAATGGAACGAGGTTCGTCTCGTTCGCAGTGACGAAGTGGGGCGGGAGATCGGCTTGGCGGAGGTGACTGTCGTATTTCACTGCAACCACAAGTGTTTCATTGAACACAAACCAACGACTTACTTCTCATCGGAATGACCAAATCGACGTGATCCTCGGGGAATCCTTCGGGCGCTTCATCTGCTCTCGAGAGAACTAACACGTTGAGCGCAATCGCCCAACTGCTCCAATGCATTCTGAAATAAACGAGACGAAAATAGGAATGAGAGGGTGTTGTTGCATAACGCGCGAAAAGAAGCCGTACGGCACTGCGGCAGGATCACCCGCCGAGATGAAACAATGCGAGTGAGGACATCATCATCATCACCATCGGGAAGTGGACCTGTCCAGGGGCGGGTCTCCAGAACCGCTTCAATAGGAGACAAAGCGAGACGCGGACGGGTTCTGCCACTCCCGACCGCTTCTTATCACCGTCCTTATCACTACCTTGGCGGGTATCTGCGGATTGCGCGAGAATTCGGCTTGTTAGCTCATCTCCTCGTACTGGATGCGGCAATCGTGTCGCCTAGTCAATCACTCTTTTTTCCCGTCTGCAGCCATAAATTGATAAAAGACGTGTGTGTGTGGATTGGATAAGGTGTGTACGGCAGGATGCTTGTTTCCTTATTGCGAATACGAAATCCTAGTTTGACCAATGTTTATTCTTCATAAAAATCCAAGTGATTAGAAAAAGAGAGGAAGAGAGAGAGAGAGAGAGAGAGAGAGAGAGAGAGAGAGAGAGAAAGATGAGGCTCACAGAGACTATCTCGTGCGGAAAAGACAGGACAGGGATCTAGATAGAAGTCTAGGGGAAATGGAAATGAGACGATGTGAAACACTACTATGTTTTGTGTCAACCGGACAAATATCATCATAGCAGGGAGGAGATAGAGAGATAGAGAGAGAGAGAAGAACCTACATAAACTGAATGACTAAAATTGTGCATGGATGGGTGGGTGGGAAGGACGCGGGAAGTTATTATTATTGCTCGGCGAACGGAATTATTATGAGAGAGACGAAGTGGACTGATTGAGGGGAGACGGAGGAGGAGGAGAAGCGGACCAGTTTCAGTGTCATAAAGCGGTTGGGTTGGGGAGGGCGAGAAGAATACAAAGTGCTCGGGGGGCTGCTTGGCAAAATGTGTCATTTATTGCTATTTGTGTGGATTAGAGTCAAAAGATCGGGATAACGGACGGGGGGAGAAGGCATCTGGGTGAGTTGGGATCAGCGGGGGGAGGAGGACATGAGGTGACTAATTGAACGGTTATGGCGTGGCGGCGGCGGCGGAAGCGATGGCTGCGTGAGGAGGCATCGAGAGGTGGAATATGTACTCGGATTGGAGACAGAAGTCGCTTTGGCAACCCTTGCAAGAGTAATGGATCTGGACGAGGGTCAGTGTCTGAAAGAGAGAGAGTTGGAAAGAGAGAGAGCGAAGGGGATTGATCTCACTTTATCGCTCTGGCAGATGGCCTTCTGATGCTCTCGCAGTTTCTTTTCTTCTTGGAACACGAATGTACACGCAGGACACGCCCATCCGACCTGAAAACCGAATCAGTTGATGCCATCTCTTTTTCTCCGCAACTCACTTCTTTTGGAATCGTGCACAGATTCAGTTTCTCAGAGTCCGGGAGGGCATCTCGAAGTTTGTCGACGGTCTGTCCGTCCTGCGAGAAGACAGTGCGTGTCTTTCCGGCGGCAATGTCGTCGGATATCTGTTTCTTGATCTCTTCCGGCACTTGGAGGAACGTGATGGGCGTTCCGTAGAGTTGGATGTCTATCAGAGGATTCAGAAACGGAAAGTTGGCAAAGTCGATGGAACTCGGTATCTTTGGAATTCTGAAATGAGAGGATGAGCAATAGAAACAAGCGAACTGACTCACTTCTTCTCGGGAGAGCATTCGGTGACAGAGGCGGTCGCCTGTTCGGAGACGCCCTCCTTCTTCAGATTGCTCTTGAGCACTCCGATGTGTTCACTCGTGAACAGGTGGTCTTGCAGGGAGAGCCGTGTTCCGAACGTCTTCTCGCAGATGTCGCAGAACAGTTGAGAGCTCTTCAAGTCCTCGTCACCGGCTCCACGCGTCTTCCGCTCTTTGGCTCGAGCGTTCTGGAACCACACCTGGACCACTCTCTTGTGCAGTCCGATCTCTTTTCCGAGCAGTTCGCACTCGGCCATCGAAGGCGTCTTGTACTCGTTGAACACGTTCTTCATCATTTGCACCTGCATCGGCGTCAGATGAGTTCGGAATCTCTTGTTGCTGGCGGGCGAACGGCATTCGGAGTTTCCACTGGGCGTCGCGAGAGGCAGTCCGAAAGAAGCGAACGTCGAGTCGTCGAGTGCTTCCGTCAGAACGTCGTCTTCAGATCGTGTCGGGGAAGTGGAGATGGAGTCCCGGTAGTCGATCGAAGACCCCGAGAGGTCGAGTGCCGACTCCTTCATGTCCATCTGCAGCATTGACTCCGCACCGACGTCCGGCAGCAGATCGAGGTCGAAGTTGGGCAGCAGCACGTGTTGTGGATGTTTGTGCTGCATGTGCTCACTCATCGTCGCCTTATCCCGGAACTCTTGGGCACAAAAGGGACAGAGCTTGTGAAAAGTTGAGGTGCTCGGAGCGGTGACTCCGATCGACTCGCACATCTTCAGAAGGACGTCGTTGCTCGACTTCTGAGTCGCTCCGATCATCTTCAAAATGTCAGCCGGTTGGAATTTGGGCATTTCGAGGTTGCTCGCGAGCTGAGCCACTTGCTGCTGAGCAATCAACTGCTGCTTCTCCTCATCCGTCAACGACTCCTCAACACTCTTATTGTCGCTGGCGAGAGCAGCTCCGTCGTCTTTGTAGCACTTCTTCTGCTGGTGCTGGATCAATTCATAGTAGCGTTGGAACACTTGGTTGCATCTGAAACCATCACAACATCTCCACATTTAATGTCTCCAACTCACCGTTTACACTGAAAATTCGACCCGGGAGTCCTGACGAATCGATCGGAATTCTCGTGATTCGGCTGATTCTCATAGATTTTCCTTGCTTTCTGCCGCGCGTTTTGGAACCAAACGACGATGACACGGGGACTGAGCTGCAGTTTCTTGCTCAACGACTCCAGATCGTCGTCTTTCGGATAGGCCTGCTTGTCGAAGAACTGCTGCAGGGTGCGCAGTTGGAAGTCGGTGAAACGGGTCCGGTTGGCTCTGCGACCACTGGACGTCGTGTTGCAGGAGGGCGGAGCGGCGGGGGTCATCGGATTGCCGACGGCGGCCGCCATGAAGCTGTTCGCGTCGAAGAAGTTCACATTGTTCTGCATCTGAGAGAGCATCGCTTGCAGGTTCAACTGCGAAGAAGATGCCGACGACGGCTGACTCTTCGGCTCGGGCTTCTTCTCCTCGACGACGGGCGGGACGGGCGCTGGAATCGTCGGCGTCGCGCGGGCAGAGCTCATCTCCGATTTGACGGCGTCAACGTTCAGAGACACCACCTTCGCCTCGCCGGTCTTCTCGTACACGTCGAGATCGATTCCCATCTGCGGCGGAATGCTGAAGTTGTACGGAGAGTCCTTGTCGCGTTGGCGTTCCTGTAATAAGTCCCGGTCACATAAATCATCAATTGTATCATGTTGTGGTAACTGTACACCTTTCAATATCATACATACATACATATATATTCCCATCTGAGTCACGGCGGAAATCGAATCAAAACTAAATGGTTCTCTCGGGGCCACCTGACATTAAACACATTCAATTCTCGTCAAAACTCATTCTCTGTTTGCTCTCTCGGTATTCATCCGATGACTAATTACCACTCGACGTGCGCCGTTCTCACTCGCGTTTCCTGAGTAATCACACACACACACACTCAGTTATAATAATAACAATAACAAGTCCCTCTTCTCGTCAAACAGACCTTGAAAAGCGTATTGCGGAACCAGTGCTTGATCACCTTCTCCGGAAGTCCCGCTTTCTGCGACATCTCCTTGATCTGAGCTTCCGACGGAGAGTTGTTGATGTTGAAGTATTGTCTGCAAATGGAAACGTTGTCTTTCAGGTGCCTCCTCCCGGGAGAAAAGTCCCCGTCTCTGTTTTCGAAAGTCTTCAATTGATTCGTTTTCAGTGTTTGCGTTTCATTCATTCGCTCTGTGTCCCATTTCCCCCACCTATTGTTTGCAATTCATTTCGCCGCCAGCACCTCCCTCTACAGTACCCCCTCTCCCACTCACCTCAGCACTTTCAGCTGCTCATCTGTGATCCTCGTCCGTGCTCTTTTCGCCGGAGAGTTGTTGGCAGCGGCGGCGGCGGCGGCTGCAGCGGCGGCAGCAGCAGCCGCGCCGGGGTTCATGAGCTGATTGAGCATCTCGGGAGAGATTCCGAAGCCAGCGGCAGCTGCGGGGTTCGGGGGAGCCATGAACGGGAAGCAGTTCATCATCTGCTGGAACATGGCGAACTGGGATGCAGCCACGTTCTTGTCCATCTCAGAGACCACGCTCTCCAACTTCATCTTCTTCTCGACCGGCTCGTCATCGTTGCTCGCAGTGCTCTGCGGGGATCCGTTCTTCGTCGACCCCTCCCGACTCGTCTTCTCTTCCAGAGCTACCAACAGCTTCTCTCCGAACCTCCGCAACACGTCGGTGGGGATCTTCGACGAGTGAGCCTCTTCGTAGTGGAGGTTCAACGCGAGGATCCCAGACACCTGCTGTCCACACGACAGACAGTCGATCTTCGACACTTCGACTGCTTTCGAGTCGTCGAATTGCGAAATGAAGTCGATCTTTCCCTCGAGACCAGGCACCAGACTCGTGATCTTCGCCTCTCCGTACACCTTGATCTGCGTCAGAACTTGCAGTCCGTTCACATCTTCGCGTGCCTCATCCGATTCGCTCCTCGTCAAAAGCGACATCAGATCGTTCATCGTCGCCTGTTTGACAGTCTGAGAGACATACATTCAATCACTTCCTCCCGGGGGGATCTTACCGTGTCGAGGAACGTCTGTATCGTGGGAGCCGGGATTCCGGGTTGCTCGAACAACGGCTTCTCGCCGCTGAGTTCCCCAGAGGCCACCAGCTCGGCGAGTCTGTTCATCCTGCTCTGATGGGACACGGACCTCATGTGGATGTCGAGATTGGCCGCCTGCGGATACGATTGCTTGCACACGTTGCACAGGAACACTCGCTGCTTCTCGCCGCCGTCGCTACTCTGCAAAAGAACATCCCTCGTTTATGCGTGATTACTGTAATGTGTCTCCGAGAGGGATGATGACAAGTTTGATTGTATTTGTGTTCACACCGAAACAATTTACGGCGGCCGCATCGAACATAGCGAGAGAGAGAGGCAGTGCGAGAGACGCAGAGGATGTGAGCCAACACTGTACGCGTTAATGCGCAGATCAGTCGCCTCTCCTTCGTGGTATTCTTCCTCTTCGTCTTCTTCTTCTTCTCATTTCTCCTCCTATTTGCCCTCATCTATTTCACACGAATTTGTGCGTGTATTTGTTTGCTGACCGACACACGTATACCACCTTCTCGCCGCCTTTGGCTAGTACAAACACGGGCGGAAATGCGCGAAAGAGCGCGCGAAGCGCTCAGAACGCAGTCGACGATATTCTCAATTCATTTCGAATTGGCGCGCGAATGATAATGGGTACGGTAATTGAGATGAGCAAATAACACAAGAACCGCCCTGCCTGCTGGGAAGGAGAGAGAGAGACAAGGGCGGGCGCGAATCGGCGGGGCAAGACAAAAGTTCCGACAAGTTTGTGTTGACTTTAGGCCGATTTGTAAACATGAGGGGATCATGAATTAGCAGAATCGGAATCACTAATTCCGATTTTCGCAGCCCAATTCAGCCAATCGTTTGGAAACATCTGCAGCAGCAGCAGCGGAAAGGAATCGGCTGGATCGAAAGGATTGGGAGTAGAGGAAAGATGCTGAGAAGAAGCTCCTCCAGAGAAGACGCTCTCACAGATTCGCAAGGATTCACACACTCGTTCTAACAGCTAATCAAACGGCTGCTCAATGATGGCGCCGAAGGGGGGTTCTGGGCGCGGATGGGGCAATTCATAAAACTCATGAGCGCGCGCGTGTGCCAGCAGCAGCAGTGTAATAACGCGGGAGCGCGGCACAGAAGAAAGGAAGAAAGAAGTCAATTAAATCGTAATGAAGTGTACAGTAATTGAAGAATCGAAGGCTGGGAACCGAAGACGTTCCGATTACTGTAGACGTCTCTCACCTGTTGGGAATTGAGGTCCACGAGGGAGCTTTCCAGCTTCTTCTTGGCCTGTTGGAGGTGGCGGGCCGAGTTGAGATGACTCAGAAACGCTTCTTTCGAGGGGAACGTCTCCGAGCACATCTCGCACTCTTCCTTGCTGTGCTCCAGCATATGACTCTGCAAATTGATCGATTTCGGTCTATCAGTGATTGATCTTTTACCATTATATTGTTCTCATCGAACGATTCGCCGCACGTGGGACATTTGTGGAAGCTGTTGAAGACGTGCTGCAGGGAGTGCGTCTGGAGCTGTGCGTCGGTTCGGAAGGCCATCGAGCACTTGGAGCAGCGATGGGCGAACTCTGCCGACTGGTCGGACGAAGAGCACGATGCTTCTCTGGAATAAGAGGGCGACTTGTTGTGAAAGAACAGGGGGGAAGTGTGATTGGTTGCTGAGGGGGAAAGAGAGACACGACGGTTCTAGAGGAGAATGTGAGTCATTTGGCGAGGCGAAGACGACGACGATTCAATCAGCAAATACATAAACACTCCCGCTCCAGTTACACTCTGTGCAGGAAATGAAGGAGGCACGCCAACGACGACGACTGGCGCGAAAAATCCGAAAAATTCAATTACGCGTCGCACTGAGAGCTGAGGTGATAACATACTTTGATGAGAAAAATCAGGAGGGGCGAGGGCGGCTGCGACAGTCTAGATGAGCGGCGGCAGGGGAGCGGCGGGATTGTTGGATTGTAATAAGGGACCACTTGGGATGATGAGAAGCGAAAGGGGGCGGGCGGGCAGGGGAACTCAGTTTAACATTCAATTATGATTCAGCGGGGGGGGGGGGGGCTGAAAAGGTCGACGGACTAATGCATCGATAGTCGATGACGTGTCAGCATTCGAATGTTTCTAAACATTCCTCAAATTGGAAGATAGGTGCAATAACATAGTGACGAAGAGCTGCTGAGCCGGAAGATGGGAGCCCCGTTTCAGACACTGTGTACTTTTCTCTCTATTCCTCTCTCTCTCTCTCTCCCACTCGTTCCCCTCCTCCATCGCCGCTTCGGAAACATTCAATTAGCTTCGTCGTTGAATCGGCATGGATTTCGTGGGAAATCCAATGACCTAATTCGACACGACTCGCTAATTATCCGTCTAATTATTGGATCAGTCACTCTGCGTACACCGAGCAATCGGGGGGCGGGCGGGAGAAGGGCGCGGGAAGGGCACGCGCAAATTGGAAAATGAAACAACCTGACCCTGATTTTCTCGAAATTAATCAATAGCAGGCGGAAAATTCAAAGTAGAGTAAACAACGAAAGGGGCCAGGCGGCGTGCATAAAATATGCAAAATCGGATCGTATTTGTACTAATTGCGAGCCAGAGAGGCAAGAAGGCGTGCAGAGACGCAGACGGTCAGCACCGTCATCGACTACAAACTTCCGATCGTAAATACTGTAATCATTATTTCCGATGCCTAAACGGATGATTACCATAAGTTGGTGGTCGCGCATGGAAATCAAGCAAACGGACTCACTTGGCGGTCCTCTCGGCGAGCAGGAACTTCTCGATGGCGCTCTCGGCGATGCGATGCTGCTCGACGAGGTGCTTCTCGAGATCGGACGTCGGTTCGAGGCACAGGGCGCACGCCTTCTGGGAAGACGCTCCCTCGCTCGACGCCTCCTCCTCGTGCAGCTTGGCGTGCTCTTCGAAATCCGACACGTCTTCTGAAATGATCGAATGGAGGTGTCCTGTTTGTTGTTGGTGTTCACGGCTATCAGCTACTCAAAGGACCCGACCGCGGCCTCTGGCCACTATCAGTCCGTGCTCTCTCTCTCTCTCTCCCGTCCGTTATCAGCCCAAATTCCCGGATGGAGCATGTCTCTCTCTGCGTCTCCTCCTCCTCCCTTCTCTCTTTCTTCTTTTTCGCCCGCATATAATAATTATTATTATCATTTCATAATGAAATGGGTCGATTAGGCATCACAAAAGATGAAAGAGGAGCCGCCCGGTCGCGGTCCGGGCGCGAAATTAGTGTCGAAACGCGGTAAATATCAAAGGAGTGGGACGAAACTCCCCGACGAGGAGCGGGCGTTTTGAGAAGAAGAAGCGATTCGAGGAGCCATTCGGAATGATGAGATCATCGTGCTACTCGAACGACTGCAACTGCACACACACACCCGTCATTCGGGAAAGAGACAGCGTCAGTGAGTAGTGTGTCAGTGCGAGTCTATAATTATTTTTAAATGCACACCACTCTCTCTTGTCGCCCCCAAATCGAAATGATGTACAGTCATCACTACCAAATAAATTAGCGAAACAGTGGCTGGCAGACATCGGGCCGGGAGGGGGCACGCCAGAAAACCGGTCAGGTCTCGTTGCAGTCAGCGACGACGGCACCCTCGGAGACGACGTTGGCGCGACGCGCATCGTTTGAGCCGCCGTGCGTCCGCGTGCGCAGAATTAGTTGCCAATTAAATGCGGCAAAGGTAGAAAGGTATGTTGGGAGTAGACAGGGGGAGAGAGGCGGGCAGAGGGGGAGGGGGAGGTTGCGACGGAGGAGACGATCGTCAGGGCGAAAGGGCTATTAATGAGTCAAATTGAAGAACGAATTGTAATCGGTATTACCTAGAGACGCGAGAGTGGCACCAAGGGGGGAGGCCTACTGGTCAGGGAGGGGAAGGGACCCGGGGGGGGGGGGTCATGATTGAACTGAAACAGCTCGTCGAGCACCTCTGCGACACAGAGAGAGAGAGAGGAGAAAAAAGGCGAGAAGCCTGTAATTGCCCTCGAAACGGGTGGAACTGATAAGATAAGCGGCGGTCGGTGGTGGGGTTAGGTCAACACTTGGCACCGCGTCGCTCGCCTTCCGGGGAGCACTTCTCTCTTTCGAGTGTCTCGGAAAAAACCAAAACTCACTTGTGGTGAAGTCGCAGCCAGCGCACGCGTACGCCGCGTCTTCCATCACTTTGAAATCTGAAAAGAGGATGGAATTAGGAAGAATGGGGCGTCCTAGAGAGGGGATGAGAAACGGAAACAATCGGGAAGATTGGCTGGGTGGTCGGCGAGAGGTCATTCAAAGTGGCCCGATGCGCGGTGAAGCTGCTCTCCGGAGAGGGGCGGAGCAAGACAAAACAAACTGATAAGGAGGCGCAATGACTAATTTGTTGGGCATTGATTCATCGGCCCGCCGCGCGGCAATGGGAGGGGCATCGTGTTTGCCTATCATCTCCCCCCCTCCGAATACTGTAAAAGGAGTGCAGGAATCAAGGCAAGGGGGTCGGAAACGAAAGAGAGAGCTGCAAATAAATAGAGGAATGAGGAGCGCGTCGGGGCGACCATCTCGTTCGTCTCCCTCTCTCGCCCTTCTCTCTCTCTCTCTCTCGTTCGACCGGAATCGAATTTATGGCTTTTTTGGTGTCCAACTTGATGATTATGATTATTGTGAAAACGAGAGGGCGCACCACCACGGGTCTCTCTCTCTCCGTTTCTCTCTCGGAAGCGCTCCGAGAGTACGGCACATGAAAGGTACCGGCGCCTTACAAATGGTAATTATGGGAAGGAGTTCTGCAAGACGCCGGCGGCCGACTTCAAATGAAAACGAGCCGAGAGAGAGAACGAGGGCTCCTCCTCATAATAATTATATTTCGTGTTGACTATATACAGTCGGTGGTGAGAAGAAGGAGGAGGAGGAGGAGGTGAGTGACAACAATAATTGGCGCCCATCGAACGAATCGAAGAACGGTGGGCCCCCTGATATATAGTGGTCGAGAGGTGACGTGGCAACGATGATGGATATGAATCTAAACATAAGCGAGGCGGAGAAATGTTGAAATTGGGCAGGATCGTCAAATTGAACATTTTGGTGACGAGCCCATGATTGGCCATTCGTACATGTACAATTGTTTGGGAATTGAACGAAAAAACGTCTCCGGAGCGTCTGCCGGAGGGGCCTTATCTGTATGTTCTCGTGAGTTCACACTTCTGATTGGAAGGCGTGGAATGGGCAGAGGAAGGGCGAGAGGGGCCTACTTGGCGTCAATCGGAGGGGAAAATGTAAAGCGAAGGCGAAAAATGAATGCGAAAATCAGAAAAGCCAAATTGGCGGGACATCTATCACATTTGGCTGATTCGTTTAACCACTAACTAGAGACGGCCCGCGGGTGCTGTCCTCCTCCTCCTCCTCCTCCGCCAGAGTCTCACAAGAAAACAAAACGAGGAGAGTTGCTCTTCTGGTGGCGTCTCACGCCCCACACCAAATCAGTTCGGTCGCTTCTCTCCTCCTCTTCCTTCGTTTGTTCTCCTCCTAATTCCGGCCCATTACATTAGAAAGTTGGTGGGGCTCGGGGTGTCTCGGAGCGGATTGTTGGCGGGGCGGCGCCGATTGGTGCGCCCGTCCGTCCCCCGGGAGCAGATATCAAGCGGCGGGATGAGGCACTTGCGACGGGCCGTGCTCGCCGCCGAAGGCCCAGAGGATAGGAAGAAGGAGGAGAGCATGCCAATGAGCCAATTGCTTAATGTGCAAGATTGGCAGCTCGAGATGAGCATGAGCATCCTCCCGGCGGCACACCCGTCACACCACCAACTTCTTTCTTTGGTCTCCGCGCAATATTTTTGGAAATTGCCTCGGTTGATGAGCATTTAGATAAACGAGGCCGATAGATGCGAGAAGGCATGGATCCTTCTCCCCCTCCGAGGAGGAGGAGAGGGAGGAGGAACCAGTTCGATTAGAAACGGAAGGTGTTACATGACAGGTTTGGCGATCAATTCATTGAATACCGTAATCACTTTGAGAAGAAATGACAGAAACAGTTCTTCCCCCCGGCAAGAGAATTTATGGAGAGAGAAGTGAGAAGAGGCTTTTCGAAACAGAGTGGTGACACATTTATTGACTATACTAAAAAGGTGTCGGGTTTTTAACAGCGTTCTTCGCATCGTCTCCTCATTCCCACAGTCAAATTTCGAATCGCATGTTGTGGTTTTATGTTCAAACAATTATGATCGAGAGAGAGAGAGGGGGTGTACAAAATGCAAATGTTGTTTCGAGAGATGGTCGGCCGGTCCCTCTTTCCCAAAACGATCTTGATTCATCACACAACTGTAACTGAGGGATCGGAAGGCGCGAGAGACGCAGACTGCGAGGCGGAGAATGCACAGGCACAGGCGCTAGTGAAATATTGACAACGTCTCGTTTTCAAAAAAAATGGATGTGTGTATGTACTCGGGTGTTTGTACTGTTTTTGCGCGGCGCGGCGGCGATCGCCGGATCCTGCCCGGATGATGCCCGTATCCTCAGGTGTCAGCTTACACTTTGTCTTGTTCGCAGCAGTGTGCTCTCTCTCTCTCCTTTCCTTCTCATTTCCTTTGGTACTGCCCAGATAATGATTAGCCGTCGTCTTCGTCGTCGCCCGGAGCGCGGAGAGAACTGCGGAGCGGTTGACGACTACGCAAGCAGAGAAGGAGAATAGGCGGCTAATTGCGGAACTCGATGACGGACGGGCTCCGGGAGCCTGATTGGCAAGCTAGAGATTAGACAAAACAAAATATGATTGGATTGGACGTCAGGCACGTGTGTGTGTGTATACAACTGCCAAATTAGGCTATTTCGTCGGCCGAATCGTCGGCTCTCCGAAAGCGATTCATCAACTTGTTACTACTGCGGACGAGGCCCCCGCTTCCCCATGGGAAGAAGGTGCAAACGTTTCCTCTAATCTATCCCCCCGAAAGCCCTTCCCACCCAATCGATAGAGTGATAAGAGGGAAACTGTAGAAGAAGAAGAAGAAAAGGAATTCGACTTACCGAGGGTTTCGTTGGGCCAAGTGGACGGCTCGTGGCAAGTCATGTGTCCTACAATAAATGCGCGATTATAATTCCGATACGCATCAATGGATGTTTTTGGAGAACTAAAGACGACTGTGGTAGTGGTGGCGCCAGTTGCGGCTTTATTAACAAAATGCGAAAAACATGAATGGGTCGTCGAGTCGAATTGGGCAAGAGGGGGGTGTCAAATGAAATGAATATAAACCGCTGTCAAGGCCGGACCTTTCCTCTCCTCCGAATTCAGCGACACCCCGTATCGTCTCACTCAATAATGAAATGCAAGGATTACGGGAAAGAGGAGGGGGGCACGCGACGGGGGCCTGACAACCGACAGACACATTCATTCACTAAACTAAACCCGCAAACTTGTTGACCGTAATTAGAGGTACAAGTGGGGGGTTGCGCGACGAAAGGACACAAAGGACACTTGCCTGCGGCCAGCGAAGCGGACTCGAAATCCTGATTACAGAGCTTGCATCGCCAGAACGGCTTGCTCGACAGCAGGGCTGATGGGAAGTGACGGTGCTCGCGGAGCAACTCGCTGCTCGATATCACCTCTTGGCACTGCCGACACAGCACTTGCACACTCGTCTTTGTGCTTGACAGACGGTAGATGGCCGTGTGAGGACGGGCTCCTTCGCGGAGATGGTTCGCCTGCAAGTATCGTTCGTTTGTGGACAGAGAAGGAGGAGGGCAGCGGATTAAGGGGGGGGGGCATGGCCGGTCATAATATCATTGGCATGAAGTGTGAATGGAGTGACAGAATAGAGAGAGAGCGAAAGGGTCGTATTATGGTCAAGTGGGGTGAGTGCGCGAGAAAGAAATGATGAGGGGAAACGATGAAAAAGGGGTGGGGAGGAGGAGGACAGCAAAAATACCTATTAATCGTCGCTCAAAATTGGATGCAAATTGGATGAAAAGGACTGGTTGAGTTTATGGGCAACGGAAAAGCAGAAGAGGCGGCGCGACGGGCGATCGAAAACCGGAAACGACGGCTCGATGAGCAGTGCCGTAATGGGCTCCGCGAGCAGCCTACTTCCGAACTTTCGAAATGGAGTGGGAGAGAATGCTCGCGTGTCGACTCGGGAATCGATGATCCTCCTCCTCCTCCGAAACAAAGATCGTGACGGTGGTTGTGGTGGGACAAAGGGGTTCGATGAAAACGACGGTTAGGATTAGATGAATAGAAGAAAATGATCGGGGGGATGGAAACGACATGCGGTGTGCGTCGCTCCCCTCCCTCCTCCCCTCATTTCGGCGCCGATGTCGTCGTCGTCCGCAAAAATGAAGGTAATGAGGAGGATAATAGGCGAATTAAGTGGTAACAGGTGTATGAAATAATGAAACGAGGAGTAGGAGGAGGCGATGATGATGGCGAGAGGGGGGAGCGAAGAGGTAGTAGGATCGATATTTCAAGAGGAAACAAGAGAGTGCATGAGGAGGAAGCGGTCGGGAGGCGGAAGAAGGGGGGCGAGTGAAAGAATTTCCAACCCCCCGACTGTCTGTCAATAAGCGATAATTGGAGGGCGCGCGTGTGTGCAATGCAATCGTGTTCCCAAGTCGCGAGGGCGGAGTCACTCATCAGCCAATCGACACGGCGGCTCCGCCCCTCTAATTGGCCGCGCTTCTCTCTGTCTCTCGTCGCCGTTCCCGAGGCGTCGCCATCCTCGACCTTTGGCAAGGTTTATTGGTAAGCTGGGGAGACAGTTAAGTGAAAACGATGCACGCCTCTCCTCCTAATCGTTTAATAGATGACGGGAGGCCCGCCGAAGGTTGATCGCAGAAGTCGTGCTGTGCATCACTGCGCTTATTTATTCAAATTGACAGTTTTGTTTTGTTCGCTGCAAATGATGGTGGTGCGAGATGAGTCGTCACGCCAACCGACCCACAAGGAGGCACAGTTCCCGTAACTAATTGGATTGGGAAAATGGGCGAAGGCGAAGAAGAAGACGAAGAAGAAACAAGTGAGGATTCGAATTCGAGAAGAAAAAGAAGAACAGGAGGGTTGGAAAACGAACAAAGACCCGGAGGACACTAATGGCTGCCAGAATCACGTGTCGGCGAATGACTGTTTCACCCGCAGCCAACTGGTTTCAGCAGGCTCTCCAGCGAGAGCGTTCTGTTTTTGCGGAGGGAAACCTCTCGAGCAGCAAACCCAATTGTCGTCCAACCGTTCTTCAGATTCCCACAAAAACAACTGAAGCTCTCTCTCTCTCCCGGTTCCCTCGCATCGTCTCCTCCAAATAATCGGGAGGGAATCTCTGCCCCCGTGAGGGTCGACCGTCGATGAGGCGCCAGTCGGAGAGGAGCGAGCGCGCGCGCACCGGCTTGAGCAAATATTACTCATTATACCATTAAATCATGAATTTATGTATATTGGGTCGTCGTCGTCTTCGTCGGCGGCGTCGGTCGGGACGGTCGGGGGGAAGGCGGGAAAACGAAGGAGGAACAAATGCAAATCGGTGCGCATATATGCGGGAACACGAGGAACGACTGTGCGGACCGACGAGAAAAGGCAGAGAAACACATGGAGGAATGAATTAATCGGCCCCCCGACTCGTCATCGTTTCGTGAAAATGGGCTGAATTGACGGGAGACGAAATGAATTGGAAAGGCGACGACACGAGAATCAGAAATGAATCAGGATGCCCATATAGAACTACTTTGGGAATGGAGTTGCAGTTGGATTCAGAAGGTTTCAGAAGGATTCAGAAGAAGGGAAAGTTCAAAAACTGACCGTCTGGACCTTCTGAAGATGTTTGTCTGTGCGGGTGTGCAACTGGAAATTGGCCTTCAGCGTCGTGTTGTAGGGGCACAGGTGGCATCGGAAGCTGCCGTTGAGCACTGTCACGTCTCCTTGGAAAGTGCGCGAACGGTCCTTCTCAACGTGCTCCAGCATCTCGGGAATCGATTCGGTCGCGAATATTCCACATATCAGGCACACGAGGGGCCCGTCCGACTCTTCGATCGGACTGCTCCGACTGACAGGAGCGCATGCGAAGTTGGCTGCGAACTCTGAACCATCTGGTACTGGACACTCGCATCGCATCGCCACCCACCTATGCTGTTCGGAAGCTCCTGGACTGCGTGCAAATGCTTGTCACTTTGCATGTGGATGCTCAAATTTCCCTTCGTAGTGGTACTGTAGCGACAGAGATCACATCGGTAGGGCTTGTAGCCACACGAGTAGGTCTCTCCCCGGGCGAGTTTCGGATGCTGCCGATTCTCGACACAGTAAATGCACTTCACCTATAAAACATTGAGGAGGCGATTGAACACAGAGACAGACAACTCACATCTGCATCGTTGTGTTTCTCCTTCATGTGTATCTCCAGAGTCTCTTGATACTTGTAGTGCCAGTTGCATTTGGGACATTTCAGAGTTTTCGAAGAGTTTCTGAGTGAGGAGAACGGGGAGAGATCTGTGAATCCGAGAGCTGCCGGGTCGAATGGGAAGCCACCGGCGGCCAGCGTCTGCTCGTCGAATCCGGTGGCAGCAAGGATCCGTTCGAGTTGAGACTTGGTGCCGTCTCCAGCTGAAGGAATGGATGAAGAGGTGGAAGAAAAGGAGTGCAACTAACCGAACATTTGAGAAGCTGGATCTGTGAGCATCCTCATGATCTCTGCCGAATCGGGAATCATCGGAGAGTTCGTCTCTGAAAGTCTCTCGGATGGTCGCAACAGTCAACTGGGTTACCTCGACTTCCCGTGGATCCTCCGTTCTGATTGACGTTCGTCGAGGGATTACCGTCGTCCATAGTCAGGAGTGCCACGTCCATCTTCGCATTGAGCTCACGGACTGCGGTCACTCTGTGCGGCAAACGAAGTTGCATTTGATGAGAAGAGGGAGAGAAAGCGAGCACAAAGCGGCGGAGCAATGGATGGACGCGGGTCGAAAGAGAGGGAGAGAGAGAGAGAGAGAGAGTGATTTAAAATCTAATGAGTCGGCGGATGCTGTGGGCGACGACCGATTTTTGTTTTACCACCACATGTGCTTGCAATTAATTAAAATTTGCGGGCGCCGAGCGGGGCCGCCATTGACTCGGCCGGAGCCAAACTTTGAGAGAGGGAGAGAAGAAAGGGATGGCCGCGATGGCGACGGGCGAGGAGGCGGAGGAGGCGGAGGCGATCGGAACTTGGAGCAACGGATGACACCTGCGGATGGGGCGCGAATGGGGCAGTTTGTTGAGACAACAACAATTACACTGTGAGCAGCATACGGTAGGAACATATGGACAACGTGTTTGAGACAATGTTTTGTGTACTACTCGAGTTGGCTCCTCCTAGGAAGCGCGCCCTCTGAGAGAAGAAAGAAGGCACTTGTGTTCTAATGGCGTCGGTTTATTGGCGCTTCGCACCTGCCGAATTCATGGGTGGTGACTTCTGGTGGCACGAGAGAGTGCGCGAGACGGAGAGACGCCGATCGAACGGAATCTGGCACCGATGTGCTCTTTTCGGCGGCGGAAGAGTGAGAGAAACCACTCGGGATCGGCGGAAGTAGCGGATGAGAAGACGAATAAAAGTTGGAAATAAAAAAACAATCGGTCACGGGATGGTGTTACAGAAGAAGAAGAAGATATTGGCATTTGAATTTGAATTTGAATTCCACCTGAGAGTGTAAGAATGGGGAGACTGGAAGGGTTCTGGAGGTTTGCAGTGATCAGAAGGGGACGCTCGAAGGTTCCACGTCATCTAGAATGGATGCTTGACACGAGCACATCTAACCTGCAGATGGATGGAGCTCTAGTCGCACATTGAATTGTACTTGTACACATGAAAAAGAGCCAGGGCGCGAAGAGAATGATGATGATGATGTCGGGATGGGGGAAGAGGGAAGGGGGCGGGGCGTTGATGTGCAGCAGCTCGTTATAACTGGCTGATTAGGCATTCGAGGAGTTGAGCACACACACGAAGGGGCCCCCACCACGGAAACGACAAAGGGGCGGTACCGTGCGGTCCGTCGCTTTATATAACAAATCGGATTATTCTAGACGGGGCGCGAAGAAGAAGAGGAGGAGAGCGCAGGAGAGAGCGAGAGAGAGGTAACACGTTTAAATTTGTCGAAACGACGAGCAAAATGATTATGACTACTGTAACTGGCTTCTTCGTTGAATTCAATTTCCAAAGTGTCGCCAATTCTAGGGTCGACTAAGCGATGGCAAATTGAAGAAATGCCTCTCTCTCTCTCTCTCTCTGTAATTGATGACGTGGCAGAGCAGGGGAGTTGGGATGGGTGGCTCCGCGAGCCGAGGGACCACTCCTTTAATTCAATCAATGCGTGAATTAGCTAATTGAGAGCCACCACTCTTCCCGTGTTTTACGAGCCATCCTGGCCACCCCTGGTCCCCGATTAATTATCTGAGAGCTCTTTTTCGATCTCTTTCTCCTACGCTATCGCCTCCTCCTCCTCCTCCTTTTGTGTGTTTCCGTCGTTTCATTTCGACTTCGTTCTCAGTTTTAATTGGCTCCGATCCGCAGGAACAAGACTGTAATGCTGGGATGAAGTGCCTCGTATTACACAAACAGAGTGTGTTCCATTGTTGTTATTATTATGACTTGAGAGACGAACTAATTGACCGTCTCCTCCTCCGGGAAGAGGAGCAACCCGAGAACTCGAGAGGTGTCTCTAATTCGATTAGCCCCCGACGATTGACTTGATTATGAGTCAATGATTCGCTAATTTAGTTTACGCGCCCCTCCCCCGAAACGACCTAAATGTGCGACTAACGATGGAGGGGAAGTGGAACTTTGGGTCCCAATCAGGACCGAATGAGCCGAATGAACCGAACGGAAGGGCACCGGAATCCGAGCACTTTCAACGAGTTCTTCGGACGCAATCTCTCTCCGATCCGATACGGTCAACTTCATCAGCTACCGTAGAGAAGAAGTTGTTCATCTGCGCATGTGTGTGAGCAGCAATTTGCTCAATTTGCTGCTCGGTTGGTTTTGGGCCGACGGCGACAGAGTCGCGAGAAGACGGCGTCGAGTCGTCGTCGTCGGCGGAGCACATCCGAATTATCATAACTTGGCGGGTCCCCGGACGAATTGGCCACAAAACTTGTCGCCAATTTGTTTTCGGGGCCACCGAAAACATGCCCGCGAAATGAAATTTCGGGCGCCCGCGCGCTCGCGTCGACTTTGCACAGAGAGGCTGGTGGGGGGGAGCAAGAGAATTTCAATTTATTATTATTTCTATTCTATTCGGGCCGTGCCCCAGCGGACTCGCGAAAAAGCCCCCCTCAACACATTTATGTACATTCACTTATTATGTTGGTTACATAACAATCGGACTCACAATTATCCGCGACCACCACAACGACCCGACGGCGGCGACGGCAGCAGCAGCAGCACACCTCTCGAAAAGATTCCGAAAATAGGAGTGAGCAATAATGGGAAAAGGGGTCTGGGGGGATTACGGTAATGAGCAATGGAGCAACGTAGAGAATCATCAGCAGCTACAGTATCAAGATGAAGGGGAATAGATGGTTGGTTGGTCGGTGGGGAAAGAACCACTTGTTGGCTCCCTGTCTGTCAGCTGTGTGACCGACCAAAAGAGCTCTCTCGCTCGCTCTCTCGCCACAGAACGAATTAGTTCGAAAAAGTGTGAATTGAAAAGTTGAGAGCACAGCACATTAGTGCAATTGGCGTGACACGAAGGTGTGTGTCGTGTGGCTAGGCAGCAGCCTCTTTCGCGCCGAAAAATTTCGACGAGGTGACGATTAGGGGCTCACACGACGACGACGACGACGACGAGTGGGGAGCGCGCGCATGAGCGATCGCGAGGTCGAGTTAATAAATTACCGCCCGCCCCGGTTCGGAAGCGGTCCCGACCGGATACCTGGCACCTCTGGCGGCTCGCACGCTGTCTCCGTGCCCCGGAAGAGGAGGAGGAGGTCCACCCCGTTTTCACATTTTTCAGGTGGGACTGCCGCTTCGAATGAATTATTATTATTATTATATGAGTGTGTGACAGAAAGCGAGAGAAAGAGTGAAGCCGCCTAATTCGTCGAAAGAAGATGTCGTCCAGAAGGCGCCACGATGACACCTTCTGCGGGCCGAAGGCTACAGTAAGATCGGAGAACAGAAGAAGAAGAAGAAGAAGAAGTTTATTACACTATTACTTGACACAAATTGGTTGGTGGTGTCAAATCGTGCGTAATCCATTAAACCAAGAACGCGCCAAAGTGCCTAATAATAGAGGTGGTGACACCGGCCGGGCGGACCCCTCCCCGCCGAATCGAAACTTTTTCCGACGACGGCACAAAAAGTGGTTAGTGTGTAGGATGGAGCTGGTGCCCGGCAGGGCGGGGACTGGGCGCGTAAATGATCGTCAATGGGGTGAAATGAGGCGAGAACAGTGGCACGAGGACACCGGGTCGTGCGACGGCGGCGGCGGCGATGAATACCATTATTAGGTGTGAGAGTGAAGACGAAATTCGGGATGGACAGGAGGGACTACTGTCGCTGTGCGAGGAGACATTCCACTTGATCACCTCTCGTGCGGGCACTTCTTCCTACTAAATCAGCGCTCGTTTCTCGATCTCATCGTCGTGACTCGTTAGGCTCTTCATGCCGGCGGCGGCGGCACTACTCGCGGCGGCTCTTTCTCATCTACTACTTGTATTCGATGTGTTGTGTTAAATCTAATTCATCGGGCTCCGCGAGAAGAGACGCACAACTCACTCGGGGCAATCTCTTGACTTCAGATATCTCTTCAAATTGATGAAATTTTGACCAGCGAATTCGTTTAAATTTCAAAAGATTTTGCCCAACGAGGGGGGTGAGTGTGAAGAAGTCAGAGCAGCAACAAGGAGAAGTTGATTAAATTCTTCGGCCAGACTCAAGAAGAAGAAGAAGAAGAGGAAAACGAGAAATCCCGAAAACGAAAGGGGCCCGACGACAATTACTTTGATTTTATAGAGAAGACGACGGAGAGAGAGAATGAAAGATACGGTTTGCGGCGAAGAAGAGCTTCTTGGGAAAACGGTCGTAAGTGGTGCATAATCAACGCTCGAGGCGATGAAATTGAATAATCGAATAGATGAACGGTGGGAAAACGCCGACGGTTTGTTTGGCTGCGACGAACAGTCCCCCCACCGATTCCAGCCTTGTTTGAACGAGAGATGGTGATGGGAGAGAGAGAGAGCGGCTCGGAGAGGGGACGGTTGGGAAGCGAGAACTGAATGGCTGGCAGTCCCTGAACACCTTGAACAAGTGAGCTCCGCCGGAATGGTAACGGTCTATGCGGCGGCGATTTGAAATTTTCGATCACTCACTCGCGAAACCCTTTCCCGGGACTTTCTACAAATCGGAATTCTTTGAGATTAATATCGAAATGACATCATTTTCATAGTCAGGAGAATCGGAATTTCCAGAATTGATGTTGTCTTCGTGGCGGTCTGCTCGGTCGCTCAGAACACCTTAACTCAAGAAGCGACGGCAGAACAAAAGCTTCAAAAGGGGGGAAATGGAGACCATAAAAAGGGGAATTTTTGTAATTAGAATGCTCTCTATCGAAGAAGAAAGCGTCGTGGATTGGCGACTGATTAGCCAGCGGCGCTTGTTTTGTGGCGGCAGAGAGTCGCCCCGAGATGATGTAAATACTCATTATCCTGGAAAGAAGGCTTGAATGGATTTGAGGATAATTCGCTAGCGACGTCCCGGCGCTGCAAGGTGTAAGGCTCCACACACCGAAAACGTGGGAGGCTATGGGGCGGCGGTGGGGCGGCGACGGGGCGAGAGGGGGTGAGGAATCAGCGCGCCGAGAAAAGGTCCTTTTCGAATCGAATTATTGCGGTGAGATGTCTCTAATTCGACTAGCCGACTCTTCTTATATCAATTAGCCGCCTCCTATCCATGATATTCTCTTTGCCTCCGGGAAACAGTAGTCGGGGGGAGCAGCGACGACGACGGCGAAGAGCAGGAAGCGGGGCGACGGAGAGCTGCTCCTCGCGACGGATTAAAGCGCCATTAAAATGATTAATTAGACGGCTCACCCACTGAATGATCGGATTAAAAGAACGGGGTCGCCGTGGCTTTCCCGTGCAGAAATCTTGGTTTCCTGATTTGTGACGGAGAGCATCCTGGCTCCTTTTTGAAGATTTCAAACAGTTAAAAGTCGAGAGAGAGAGAATGTGTGTGTATTGGATCTTTCGGAAGAGCTGCATTAGGAACATAAGCCGAGATGAGAAAGCTTGAGATGAAGCGGAGAGAGCGAGACAGTTTTTGGATACTTCTGAGAATGGACTCAAGATGGTTTCAGCAGAGGATTGGTCTAAAGAGACAGGTACAGGGGGCGGAAATAAAGAAAACACTTCGAATCGACGACGGAACGAAATTGAGTGGAGGAGGATTTCGGAGGAGGAGGAGGAGGAGGAGAAGAGGAGAAGGAGAAGGCGCAATGAGGCGGCTCATCTAGAAAAGCAATGAAGTAATTTGGGAAAAGGGTTCGAGAGTAATCGAAAGTAAATAGGGCCCCCCGCCGCCGCCGCCGCCGTGCGCCAGTTCTTGGTTGCTCGGCAGTAATTAGGCATCGGAAGTGTGATTGAGTTATCCGAAGGAGGAGACGTCTTCTCAACGTCTTCTCCTCCGATTGTTTGCTCCGTCAATCCGGGTGGGGGCGCTTGACGACGACGACGACAAGAGAGAGAAAGAGAAGGAGACCAACCAGTGGTGGTGGTGGAGACGAAAATTAATAAATTGCGGAATCGCATTAAAAATCAAATTAGGCGATATAAGCGGTTGGTGGCTAATAACAATTTGAGGTAAGAAGGAGCCGAGTGGGGGGGAGGGAGTGGAGTGAGAAAGCACGATGGCCGCGGAGAACAGTGACGACGGTTATGCAATTTGTGAGCAGCAGAAGAAATATATATGCGGGCCGGATTGAGGGAGGTGTGTGTGTAATTGTTATATTTGAGAGAGACTTCGAGTAGAAATTGACACTTGTATAGCTGGAAGAGGAGGAGGAACTGTGCAGCAAATGACGTAGAGGAGGGGAACTAGGAACTCTTCGAGTCCCATGCGGCACAGAGTTCTCTAAAGTTAGAATGATGTTCGCAGTAATGAAGATTTTGCAGCTGATATCACTGATTACAAGTGCAGGATGGAGCAGAGCTCGCACTAGTCTTCAACAGCTGATTTCGGGGGAAACGCACTTGCTCGAAGTTGTTTCTCGGTGCACTTTTGCTCCATATCAATCCAGCTTCAGTCACTGAAAACTGTTGAAACATGTCTCTCCAGAAGACCCTCGAAGAGAAACACTTCCCAATACGGGCGGTCGGCGATGCAGGTGTTCGGCAGGGTGCTCGCTCCCGTGCCAGATGTTGCAATCGGCTGAGAGTGGAATGGAAACGAGAGAGAGAGAGAGAGAGACAAATGAGTAATTGCCGAAAGATCGGCGAGTTTCATCCTCCCTCCACCCGCCGCCCAAATCCACGGATTAATGAAAAAAAGGTACGCGAATAGAAGAGGAGGAGGAGAGAGCAGGAACTCAGTTCCTGCTCTTCTCAGAGAGCAACTAAACTAATCCAATTTGGGCTCTCAGGGAATGCCGTGTGTGTGTGTGTGTGTGGAGCGACGGCGATTTCATTCCACTTGTTCATATAATTTGTCTTAATTAGCGGGTTGGCTCGAGAGGAGTGCTCGTGCAGGTGCTCTCTCCCTCTCGTGATATCGTGAGGGAGTTCCGGATGCCTCTTCAGAGTGCACCTCTAATTGTTTTCAGCAGAAGAGACTCCCCTGTTAATCGCCGCCTCTGCTCCAACTCTTCAATGAGCAGCACACAGCGGCCAATTGTGACGTGGCAGAGTACGAAGACGTCGCTCCAGGAGACGTCGGGAGGAGGAATACGCGTGGGGACGGATGGGAATGGAGAAACGACGAAGGAGCAGGAGGAGGGGGAGAAGAAGAAGAAGCCAACGTATAATTTCGATAATTAAAAAAATATGCTCTCAGCCTCAGTCGCCTCCTCCTCCTCCTCCTTTTCCTCCTCCTTCTGCCTCCCCTCTGCTCCCTTTTTTCAGGCGACACCGTCATGTTCGACGAGACGGGCGGCCCTCGCTTCGGCTGTTTGTTTAATTAATTTGCATCGATTGCTAATTGCATAGCCATTCAAAATGGCGCTGCTCTTCTGCCTCCTCCTCCTCTCCACTTGCTCGCCTCTCGCCTTTCGCCAACAAATGAGCTAATGAGCTTTCCTGGATTCGAGGCGACGACGAAGATGAAGACAGATGAAAATTGAGTGATTGTGGACGAATGGGAGAGGGGGTTAGCAGCGGCACTGGGAGAGAGAGAGAGAGAGCAGGAAGAGATACTGTAGATGCTCTGTGAGCACAAGACACTCTACAGTAGTCCCCGCGTGGGAAGCGACATTTTTAAAAAACTAAATTTCTCATCAGAAAATAGAAAAACAGGATTTAGATTTGCGAGAAACGAGCAATTTGTAGTCCTCTTGACTCATGGCTTATTTTTATTTTTAGGTACTTCACGGACACATCAGAAGCCAATTCGGAGGGTTTCTTTTCGTTTCCTCTTCCTCTTCGTTTTGATCTACAAATGATTCGAGAAGGGAATACGGTAGGTACAGTACTCGCGACCTACAACTGGGTATTCGCAGAAGCGCTTCCTCTCGCTTGATGAGTCTATTCAGACTGCTTCTCCAGTTCCAAGAAGTCGCCGATTTCAGCAAATCCCGTCATCTCCTCCTCCTCCTCCCCTCCTGCCCGCTAACAGCCTGGAAATCCCGGAGAGAAGGGCTCTCTCTCTTGCTCGCAGGGAGGGAGAGAGAGAGAGGTGAGGAGTGGTAAACACGCGTGTCCGGCGAGCAAAATTAATGAAATTAGCGTGTGGATGAAATGAGCTAATGAGCGACGACGGGGACGACGGGGAGAAGTTGTGTCTCCAGGAGAGGCGAGGGGGGACTTCTTGTGCGCCGCCGACGAGCGACGACACGTTGTCCAAAGGCACATCCTGCTCACTCTCCTGCCTTCTTCCGCATACACTCGTTAGAAGAGGCTTTCATTAATTAAGAATAGGAGAAGACGGCCGAGTAAGAAGTAAGCAAAAAAGCTCGAAAGAGGCTCCCGTCGGTTCTCTGCTGAGCGTGCGAATGGAAGACGAAGAGAACGAGAGGCCGATTGCTCTACCGTACGATTCGAGATTCCATTTGTGAGCCGCCCGTCCCGAAAAACTTTGAGAGCAGGGCCCGTTAAGTAAAAGTGGCGGCGGGGCTGAGAGGAGGCGGATCAAGAGGACGAAAGTAATTATATAGAGCCGAGTCCGGAAATGGGTAATCAAAGTCAAGTTGGGTTAGCGGTCCCAATGAGAGAACTGCCTTCTTTCCCCCCTCGAGGAGTCCTGGGGAGTTCCAGCCGAAAAGAGAGAGAGAGAGAGAGAGAGAGAGAGAGAGAGAGAGAGAGAGAGAGAGAGTCAAAGTGCGTCTCCTACGGAAGGCACGGGGAGGGTATTTCAAGTTTGGAAGGGGGGCGGCGAATCGGCTCACTTGAAGAGTAATTACCAGAGCCGTGAGCGGTGAGCTGCCGGTTGAGCACATAATTTGTTTTTGAATGAATTCGGGGGGCCCCTACGACCGATTTGCTGCTCCGCCGCCGCCGCTGGCTCAGCTCCTTTTTGGAGGGCACTCCTCCCCGCCCCATGCCTGCCCCCCCTTTCCTACCTACGTTTTAGCGTTTAATTGAATTTTCGATGAGGGTCTGTTTCATTCGGGGACAACCTCTCCTCAGCCTCTCCTGCCTACTAAAGACACACTAATTATCCGGAACACGGAGCCTTCGAGAGCCTGGGAACCGAAGGAAACTGAGGGAGAGACAGAGCACGGGGTGTGAATGTTTCTGAACGAGAAGTCGTCAAGATGTTCCAGAACAACTCCAAGCAATGCTCTCGATGTGCTCATTTGACATCTCACTCCACTATCACAGTATCAGTAACTGAAAAAGAAACTGAAAAAGAGGGCAAAAGTGTAACTCATCGCGTTTACATCTGCCGAAAAAAGAGCGCAGGCCGGATTTGGAAATTAACGTCGAAATTAGAGGGTGCGAGTGGTCGCATCGGAAGGAAAGTGCGACGGGGGAGAGAGAGAGAGAGATAAAGCAATTTCCTTTTGTGCCCGTGATTAATGATTATCGGCGGGAGGTGTGTGTGTGTGGAGAGGGGCACGGAGCCCCGACGGCAATTATGAGTCGTCACCGACAACGGCAGGATACACTTTGGAAGAGAGCGGCGAGAGCACAGCCGCGTGAGATTCTGGAAGCGTATCAATCGGCTGCTAAGCGGATAAATGAATTGGGAATGGATAGAGGGGTGGAGGAGAGTCGTCGATGAAACGAGTCACTGATTAGGGGGAAACCAAGGAGCAGAGCGAAAGGACACTCCGGAAGGCAAGTTGGAGACGAGGGAGAGGGACGGAGCAGATGTACTGTAGAGGGGCGGAGCACGTGATGTGCTCATCTCGCATTAATGAGAACTTCGAATGCACTCTCTCTCTCTCTCGCTCAGGCAAATTTTCCTAATTGTGGAGCAACTCTTTCGGTGTGAGAAGAAGACCTCTGCTCAATGGACAACTCGCAGACACTGTAATGTGCAAACAGCGTTAATGGGCTCATTTGGAGCCAGGAGTGTGTGTGTGCTCAAACACGTGAAGAGGATATCATCCGTGAGAGAACCACTGATAGTGATTGTCCATTCAAAGCAAACTGAAAGAGCGTGACGTTTGTGGCGCGGAAGGGGCGAGGAGAAATAATTACATTATATTCTCGTGTTGGCATGTGCTCCACCTTGGCCCCGTACAAATCGACGAGAGCAACGCGTTTTCCGTGAAACGAGTATTTGTCGTCGCACTTGGAATTGTGATTCCGGCGAGGGGCGGAGGATTAATTAGAAAATGCAGATAGATTAGATTCGAAAGCTGCTTACGTTCCGCCGGATCCCTTCGACAGAAGGTGTGTTGTGGTGCACTCTTCGCCGAATGAGAGCCAGAAGAATAAGAAGAAGAGGACGAAGATGAAGATGTCATTTTCTGACCAATCACGGCACACATTTCAGAAGACGTCACGCTACAATCCGAACCACCGATGTATGCGGCGAGTCCGTTTGGTACCGGGAGCCAATCAGAACATGATCTGAACGAGTCATCCGTCTCTGCGTCTCTCGCCGCCGCACACTGTCTCTCGTCGTGCAGACGCAGATTAGTGCATCTTTGGAAGTCGTTAAAAACGTGCGTCGAGAAAAATTAGAGAGTTTATTTAGGTTGGCTCTCTTCCGGGCAGGAAACGCCGGAATAGATAAATAGTTGGAGAAACGACACGGGAGAAGGGGGGTGTCTTTGGACGGGTGGGGCCAGTTGTTTAATTAAAAACAAATAGTTGAGGCGGCGGCGCCGAGGGTCCGATGGCCGCCGCCGCCCTTCTGATGAGACTAATTGCTCTCAGATCTCATTCTTACCTATCCATTTAATTGGAAGTGTATAATGGAGCCATAGAGAGAGAGAGAGAGCGGCGGTGGCGGTGAATAAGTGCCTGAGAGTATAAACGTTTCCTGTACTACCTGGGGGCCCCTACCGAGCAGCAGCTCTAATTACCGACTATTGTGTGAGCCCCCCGGACCCAAATAATTGCCTAATGTGTGGAGCAGCGGTCGGCTCAAAAATGCGCCAAAACTGAGTTAGGTGCTGGCCGAATTGCCAGAGGGGCTACTCGGAATTCAGGGACAAATTCCACGATTATTGTTTTTTTCTCGATGGTTTCCTTGCATAAAACATTTATTGAACAAAAAGCGGAAAAAAAATCAACATTAGTCATTGTCGATGCATACAAAACAAAAGCTCCAGTGGAATAATGCGAGCGGTTTGAGACCACCTTCTTCTTTTTCTCTAATCAACCCGTTTGTTCTCTCCTATGATACACAATGTCTCTCTCTTCTCAAATCATATTATTCGTCCGGAACGTCGATGCGTACGTATTCGATCGAACACTTCCCGGAATCGCCGGCTGCGGAAGCTTCGGAACCGCCGGTTGATAGCCCTCTTTGCTGACCTTCGATCTGCAAATGTTCTCGTTTCGGAGGCCACAAATGGACCACTTACGATGATCGGGCGACTCGTGTGAGCAGGAAAACAAAGCAGAACGCGCACATGACGAAGCTGAGAATCAGATCGAACGAGAACTTTGTCGCCGAGACGACGTTGAACGACTTGTCCCACGCGAGGTTCGGTTGTGTGGCGTCGTTGATGAACGAGAGCATGTAGAAGAGGGCGGCGATGGGGTAGATGGCGGCGACGACGCCTGCGAATCCGTTCACTTCGCGCTCGTCGGAGCCGAGGAGACGGCAGCACGCGGACGAGAGGGCGACGGAGCTGATGAGGAAGAGGACGAGCTCACGGCAGAAGTTGAAGACCCAGTCGGTGCCTGCACTGGCGGCGCCGATGTAGCAGAGTCCGGTGAGGGGATTGGCTGCGACTGCTCTGGCAAGGAGGGCGAGCATGAGGGGGGCAAGGGGCACGCCGAGGATCAGCATGACGACTCGAGTACGGGAATCATCCTGGAAAACGAGAGATTGAGGTGACGGCTGCACTCGATGACCAACCAGGATGTTGGCAGTTCTAGTCGCCTTGTTCCACGAGAAACAGAGCAGGAGCCACCAGAGACGGGAACACGTGGCAAAGTAGTAGATGAGAGAGGCGACTGAGGAGCACGGCACATGCGAGAGACCGCCGACGACGAAGAGAAGATGGTGGGTGTAGTCGGTGCACGAGATCTGAAACTGGAACACACACTGATCTCAACTCTCGATCCATCGCTCCCTGATTACCTGATCTTTGAATCCGACGCTGATGATGTAGATGACAGATGTGATGCAGAAGGCGACGCACGAGAAGAACATGGCAGTCTCTGGCAACGAACTGAGCACTTCGAGACGTCTGAAGTAGAACCTGATGGATGAGTGGCGGTACGGAGACACAGAAAGCGATGGAACTCACGAGAGGCCGATGACGAAGATCGAGAGGATGGTGAGGAGGACGGAACTCAGCGACAGGAACAGCAGCAGACGGGAGGACGCCTCGCGGTCCGCCTGCAAAGACTGACTTTCACAATTATCTAGAAATCGTTCGTCTGAAAGCACTCAAAATGCCGATACTTCATCCGACGAAAGTTTCAGATGATTCACCGTAGAATCTATAATTCAGCGGCACTCCACAGTTTGAAGGGTTTCTTCTTGGAAACTTCTCAAAAAACCAATTCGATAAAACGTTTTTGTTTTAGCAAAGCATCTCACAATTGGTGTATTCTCTTAGAATAACTGACTGGATTAGGCCGTTAAAATAGAGATTTTTGTGGTATCTCAACATTTAGAAGTTTTTGTAGGAAACTAATCCGTTGGCACTAGAAACAGTGTGCACTTGTCTGAATTGTACAACATGTAAGTATTCGAAATTCCTCAACATCAAGAACACCTTCGGCGAAACAACCGTGCATTGGTCGACAATCGCGAAAGACCGAAAGACTTGGCAGTCTTTGAGCTGTGGTCTGCATGATGCCACATCATGAATACAGACCTCCAAAGTATCCAAAGTAAAGTAAGTAAGTAAGTACTATCGGATGCCATCGAAATGACACCGTAACCGAGGAGAGCTCTGCCGGAGAATTAGAACATCTTGAGATTGATAAGAGATATCAGAAAGTTGTCAACAGCAAACTTTTAGATCATTCCTAGGACTACAGGTTTGCTGTTGACAACTTTCTGATATCTCTTATCAATCTCGAGATATCATGATTCTCCGGCAGAGCTCCCCTCGGTTGTTTCGATGACATCCGATAGAAGAAGTTTATTGAGTTTCGTAAATATCATAACATTTTACTTGTGGGTGTTTGGTTGTAAGGTTTTGTACTTTTAAGAGGTGTTTTCCGTTTGAGAACATTGAGAAACTCACGAAACGAGAACTATAACTATTAAACCTGAGATAGGAGAACTTTCACTTGAAGTCTGTTTGATCGTTCTCTCGATTACCTGTGCAATTTTCTGCGGATTCGAGCACAGCGGAACGCATTTCGCGGATCGATTGAGGAACACCTCGTCCGGCGGACACTTTCCGTTCAGCCGATCGGCCGCTCGCCTCTTATCTTCCTCTTCATCTTCCTGCAAGTGATGATTGATTTGGAGCTAGGTGTGTATTCAGTTGCGTAACCACGCGCCGATGAAGACGACGGAGATGTTATCGGCAGCCAAGGTTGATCTAAGAGGCATCTCTCGTTCGCTTATTATACTCACCGACTCTGCCAACGCATACTTTGCTCTCTCGTCCTGAATGTTTCCCTGCTCGTTCGGACCCTTCATGCACATTTTCTCGCGGTTGTTCTCCAGTGGGAACTTGTCGCAGCGGATCACCTCTGGCCACGAGAAACCGAAACTTTCGAGGACCGGAAGGCACTTTTCCTTGACCGAAAGACACAGCGGACGACACGGACCGATGGGATTGGCTAGCTGGAAGGGTGGGTGGTTGGAGATGGTTGGGTGGAGGATGAAGCAGTTACCTTCTCATTGCACATCGGAAAGTAGACGGAGCACAGGAAGAACTTGAGTTGCTCGGAGCAGACGACCGACAGAAGTGGTTTGTAGGTGGAGATGGACTCGGAGGCATCCTTGAAACTCTCCTCGCCGACCAAATTGGGAAAACTGAAATGATGTTGCATGTTCCCGAATGTTCCATATTCATCAGCACTCGATCCACCCATTCATCGCAGTCAAAAAGAAATCCCTCCAGTACAAATGATAGGAGATAGCGGAGCAAGAAACGGCTCCGAGGGAGGGAGCAAAGGGGCTGTCGACGCTGCGTCTCTCGCTCCCGCACACTCTCTGCTTGTCAGCGTGAAATATGGCCAGCAGATAGTAAGCCCGTCTATATATCACGGCTCGCCTCTCAGGCTGTGCACAACTGCGGACGAGCAGCCACGAACCGACGCGGGTATGCAACTTTTCTTCTTCTTCTTTCGTTCTCCCTTCCTTACAAAGTGTCCCCTAATCGTGGCATGGGAGGGACAGCACCGGAAGGCATCGAACGGATGGAAAACGGAAGGACGATGATGAATGGGGAGGGGGGCCGGAGACACAGCTCCTCTCTTGGTCACAGTATGCCTCTCTTTTATCAGTCAATTGAGGTCGAGCTTAATGTGATGTATCCCTCCTCCTCCTCCATCTCCCCCCATTAAATATCATACTAAATCACCGGCCAAGTACAGGAACAACTGCTCGGAGTCAACCTTCTTACACACTGCTGCTCCTTCCTCTCAATGTTTCCTCGTCTTGTTACTCGCCCACCACCGAAACGTTTACGATCACAAACTGACCGCACAGGGGAAACTCTAAACGAACGCTCGCATTGTTTATCTTGGGGAACCTATCAATTTGTAAACACGCCCTTGTGATCACGTAAACTGTCCTCCTCCCCTCCCACATCCGGCTGGTGTCCCCCCAGATGGTCGCCAGAGTTGGCAGAGAGAGAGAGTGTCACAAGGCGCCCGCGTCGCCACATGGCTTGACAACCGTATGTTGCGCATTCCGACACGTTTTTGATTAATGTGTCCGAGGGGGCGAAAGGGCCGTGAAACCGCGACCGTTTTTGTGTTGCATTCGAAACAACTCCAAATCGATACTCGAAGCGTCGCTGCTGCTGCTGCTGCTGCTGCCGATCGGCTGATTCGAATGCGAGAAACAGCGAGAGGCACGGGCCGAATGCTGCTGCCGTTATCAGAGCGCGCTGTGTTTCGGCCGTAAATGCGCGCGCGTCCCCTTCCGCTATCGCTGTATTTGGGGGCTCTGTGCTCGTATTCTTCTAGGCAGCAGGTGGCAACAATAACGAAACGAGGTGGGACGGAATGCTCCGGCGGGGCTCCGGGCGCTCGGATGCTCGTAAATCTTATAATTGATGGGGGTCCTTTCTTCCCGAAATGTTACACACGTACACACGCAAAACAAAAACTTGGGGAGAATCGAAAAGAACTGACCTGGTAAGGTTGTAGGGAAGATCGTTGCAGATCTCGTGGTCAATCCGTTGACACCTCTGGGCGACTGATGGCACGGCGAGCAGCGCCAGGAGCCACCAGCTCACGAAACCGCTGATGGGAAACGATGCCATTAATGATAATGGGATGGGGTGCAAAAGAAACAACGGAATGAGGGAGGGGGAGGGGGACCGCAGTGGACGAGGAGTGTTGGGGGGGAGGGGCTGCACACCAGTGGCAGGCAGGCAGGGACGGGGGTCTGTCCGCTGACAAATGGCCCGAAGGCGGAGTCTGGCCGAGGCCCGGCTGGTCGGTTATCAGATATTTGTATGCATGGTGGGGCGAAAGAAACGAAAAGAGAGAGGGAGAGAGAAAGAGAGGAGAGCATCCAGCGCCGCTTCTCTTCGCCCCGTTCTCTCCCGTCGTTTACGAGTCTGTAATAAATATCAAAGCGGAAAACCGTTTGATAACCGCCTCCATCTCCTCTTCCTTCTCCTCCTCCTCCCGATATCAGGTGCTTTCCGTTTCCCATTCCCATGGTTCCCCGTGAGATTCCTCAGCGGCTCCATCGGCTCTGAACTATTCCAGTCGTAAACTTCTCCTTCCGAGTGCAAGTAGTAAGAGATAAGAGAGGCAGCCGACACGGTCTTCACTCTGTGCACGTCGCGCCAATTGATTACGGAGGCGGCGACCCGAGGAGCCTCCGTTTTTGTAGAGCCAGCATGAGTTCAAACAACAAATCAGATTTCTTTCCGGCTCGAGACAATCGGAGCAAACGAGCCGGAGGAGGGGGCGAGTGCACAAAAAAGTGCATCCCGGGCTAACTTTGTTTGCGGTCCATCATCGTCTTTTGCGGAGAAGCTGGAACTTCTTTTTGGGAAGACAAATGGAGAGAACGGGGCTCCACTCGACGTAATTCCATTCGCTCTTGTTTTTTCAGCGAGACATCTGGTCCTCTTCCTCTCGCATCGCTCTTCTCATCATTAGTGACAGTTCAACGCATCGCCTCCTGCGTCTTCATTTCCCTCGTCGCCCCATCCTTCATCATACAGTTTTTGCTTCGAGAGGCTGGGGGCCTGCCAGCCATCTGTCCGCCCTTCCTCGCGCAGAGCAAACCAATTTGTCAGTGGCCGCCGGGCAGCATATTTCAAGAATCACGCACCACCATACAGATTGTGCGGCACAAAGGCAGATTAATTCAATGGGGAGGGGGGATATGCGTTTTGCCGCCAAAAGGACACTTCATTCGCACGGGGGCTCATTTACATGTCCATTGAAAATGCCAACCACTGCCAGCGGAACGACCACCGTTCA
This sequence comes from Caenorhabditis macrosperma, assembly GCA_963932285.1. Taxonomy (NCBI): domain Eukaryota; kingdom Metazoa; phylum Nematoda; class Chromadorea; order Rhabditida; family Rhabditidae; genus Caenorhabditis; species Caenorhabditis macrosperma. The sequence continues at coordinate 8,199,334 of OZ010622.1, forward strand.
GATTCCATCTCATTCGACGAAGAAGAAGAGTTTGCGACGAGAGCGTGAGCGGTGCCCATGTAAAAAATGTTTGTTTCGGCAGAAACACGACGACGAGCACAGAATTCCCGATGGGACGACGATCCGGGTCGCGCATCAATCATATCTCTCTGAGAAGGCGGATGAGCGCGGCGCGCGAATAAATCACGCAAGGACAGAAGGAGCGCTTCCTCGCACGAGCACGGATTGCGGCGGCGAACCGGCCAACAACACAACGACTACTGACGGAGAGACAACTGATAAGCGAATGGAATCACAGTTCGGCAGGCATTCCGCTGTTTTTTCTCCGTAGGTAGAGGTAGTTCTCCCCGCGGCGGTGTTAACTCTTGATAAAACGAGTGCACCGTGCGTCGAGCACAAAAAGAGCACACACACACACCCTGGTACGCACCCAATCGCCAATTACACGGGTTTACGACCCACCTAGGTAATCAAATGTTTATGACGTGGCAAGACACGTGCCCCATTCATGGCAACGATCGATCACGAGCATTGTGTTGCGCGGAGCCTGTTGATTGTGGTTGATCCCACGTAATGGATGTTGCGCAAGTGGGAAACATTGGCCGTCTTTCTCGTTTCTCTAGTGGATTCAAAGTAACCAAGAAAACGATTGGCAAGTTGCCGAAGAACCGGAGAAAGCGAGAGGACGCTCAATTAAAGTGTCATGCAAGTTGGCAGGACAAATGCATTCGGATACATACATGTGTGTAGTAGAAGACCAATTATGTATCGCTCGCAAAACATTTATTAATAGAAGACACCTGAAACAACGATTAGAACGAGGGGGAGAAGCGGCACGAAGACGTGATTGGCGGAAGAAGAGGTGGCGGAAGAGGAGGAGGAAAGCGAAGCATTCATCTGCGTCTCTCCAGAACTCTGCCGTTTCAGACGGAAAGACGTGCGGACGGCGATCGGCGGTGAGATGTCGGAAACGTCGACGGACGTCGAGAACGGATCGGCGACAGATGACGATGAAGACGACGGGCGGATCATCTGATGACGACGTTCCCGACCTCGACAGGAGGGTTGGGAACAGGTGACACACACGTGCAAGTTGCAGAAGATGTTCACCTCGTTGCTGAGAACAAAGGCCATTTGGAAGGGAGTGCTTCGTAAGCAGCTTACCTCGTCGGAAATGCCCACGCCTTGATGTGGTTGAAGAAAATGGTCTTGCCGCCGATTCGAGACACTTCAAAGTCGCCCCATACCTGGAAAACGGGCGGTCACAGAACCATAATTTAAGAGGAGAGGTCATAGTTGTTGGGAACCTCCTCACCTCTCCAGTGCTCTGCAACGAGCATCCCTGAGAATCGGAAAGCGGCAACTCGGAAATGCCGTCGTTGGCCCAGCACCTGCCGATTCGGCCGTTCTGATCGTCCTTCATCTCCACCGTATACGTCTGTAAATCTCCCCCATTTGAACTTTCGATTTCCGCCTCCATTTGCCCGGATTACCACTCGGTCGCCGACTGCCAACGGACGCTGCAATGGCTTCGAATCCAGGCTGTCGCCGTCCAGCACTCGCACGCGGTAGTCGACGGTCTGCAGATTCAAGAGTGTACACAGCACAGTCCCCCGATCCCTCACCTTGTTGTCAATGAGGGAACTGGCCGTTGTGGCATCCGAGTTGATAGTGATACCACCGAAAGAAACGGTTACTTGGGACTCTCTGAATGGAGACGTGATAAGCGAACCCTCTAGCGGATACTTACTTTGGAACAGGAGCTGCTGGAATGCAAGTGAGCAGGAAGCGTTTGTCGGTGTCGGTGTTGAACCTGCAACAGCAGTCATTCTGATCTATCCATCCCAAGGACTCACTCATTCGCCATCACCACCTCTATCTCGTTCTCCAGATTCCCCTCTCCGTTCTCCTTCGTCGAGCATCCTTTCAGTGGAATCTAAACACACACACACACACACTCAACGTCTTCTCCTTCCCCATCCCAGACCGACCTTCAACTGATACTTCGTGTCCGGCTGCAGGGTTCCATTTGCATAAATACACTTGGGACTGCCCGATCGGCTTTGTATCGTCCCGTGAAATACTTCGTCGAATTTGATTTTGAGGAGGAAATCGGTCTGAAATGGCTTCGATGGCAACATTAATGTTGAGTAAACAGTCCTTGGGCACCCTATGGTTGAACAGTTTTCTGATCTACTTTATTCTTCGAAAGGCGACGACTACAATGGAAAGACTACCTCCTGGGAGAGAATTATGTGTGATTCAGAAAGCATAACGAACACTACTTTATCGCATGAGTGACAATCGTCAGAACGGAACACACTAATCGTTTCTACACAGTTCTAGACACCAACAATTGGACGTTTTTTGAGGTCAAGTGGGTTTATCAGATATGCAAAATGAAGTCGGTATATGGCTCGAAAAGGGTAAAAAGAGGGGTAGGATCACATGGCAAATGGGAGGAAAAGAGGGGGGCGGGAGAAGGGCGCGCTGGGGGCTCACCTTGTCGCACGCGATCGAAGTGTCAACGATGGCGGCCGAGTCGAGCAACGGGAGCAGCCAGCCGATGAGCCACAGAAAAAGCATCGATGAATCGAACAAATCGATTCGAGAGGGCGCGAGAGTGAGTAATAATAATAATAAGTCGATGTGACACACACACCCACAAGTAGAGAAAGCAGATGGGACTGGGCGGTCGGAGGAGGAGGAGAGGAGGGGGGAAGATGGCGTAAGAATAGGTATAATTGGAGCGCGCAACGCACACAGAGGAGGAGGAGGAGGGACGAAAAAATGAAAGGAGGGGAGGAAACGAGCGGTGGTAATGACATGTTACTGTAGAAGGACAACTACATAATTATGGAGAGAGAGAGAGAGGAGTCGCTCGTTTCACGCACTTCCCCTCTGTATCACTGAGCATGCGGAGGAGGAACGGGCACCGGACGGATCAGGTTCAGAGACGTCTCGCGGTCCTTTCCCTCCGATCGGACGGCCATTCCGTTGTTCATGTGGTAGTCGATCAGCTCGGAGATGTTGTTGAACTGCTTGTCTCGGGTACGCACTTTCTGCAAATTCCATTATTCTTATGGACCTTTGCAAGCCTTGTATTTTTCGGTTTCTTTTTCCGTTTTCGTACCATTTTTTGGTTGCAAAAAACGTTTTAAATAAACTCAGAAAACTTACTTCAAAATACTATCGGATGCCATCGAAATGGCCCCACAACAGAGGAGAGCTTTGCCGGGGAATCATTATATCTCGAGATTGATAAGAGATATCAAAAAATGTTCAACAGAAAACTTGTAGTCCTAGTTATGACCTACAAGTTTGCTGTTGACAACATTTTGATATCTCTTATCAATCTCGAGATATAATGATTCTCCGGCAGAGCTCTCCTCGGTAGTGGGGTCATTTCGATGGCAGCCGGTAAATAGTAGAGCGTTGCGAAACCCTTGGGCCATTTAAAAATCCGCTTCTTTAAAAGTTTACCCAAACATTCTATTTTTTTCGGAATAACAAGCTCAAATATTCGGGAAACCGTGGAAGCGTTTGAGAAAGGATCGCTCAGAACTGTTGATCTAGGAAAAACACGAAATTAGTGATGATCCGCAAAGAAGTTAAAGGCGCATTCTCAGAAACGACGAAAGGGTCTCGGAACGATCGAGTTTTTCGACACATGACGGAAAAAAAAATCGAAAAACGGAAAAATAGGACCATTATATGTTGCACACCGCCTTTTATTTACCTGATGTTTATCCAGCAGTATCAGATGTTTGTGCTCGTTTTCTGCGGTTAGACCACTGAGAACATACTGTCCGGGAGTGTGGTCACTTTGTCTGAAATACACTCTTTGAATAGAGACACAGGCCTTCCGACTAACCGCACGAGGAAGTCTCCTGGAGTCGTGAGCAGTGCGTGGGCGCTTTCCCTGGACAGGTTCCCGTGGTACCATGCCTGTCTCTTGACGTCTTCCGAAACCGACGGAGGCCGGACGTTCGACACGAACGACTGCCTGTTCTCACTGTTGCGAGTGCTCAGCGGAGCCGTCGTCGGCGCGACGAACCCGTCGTTGGCGGCACGGCCGCTCTCCTCCTTCGCCTCCTTCTGCTGCACGTCGCTGTTGTTGACGTTGACGGCCGCACTCAGCACGTCGATCAGCTTCTGCACTTCCCGGTAGTCCTTGCTCGCCAGCACATGGCATCGTCTGTTCTCGTTTTTATTGTTCTTGGCAACGTATCCGAACATCTTTTCCGCCTTCACCGAGTGCTGTCCGAGGGCTCCGAGGGAAAAGTATTGGAATGGATGTCTCTCGATCAGTCGGGTGTTATGAATCACTCTTATCCACTTGGACGTGATGTTCAGTTCGACGGGAATGTTTTTCACTTCAATGTCCCCGACCACCTGAATTGGAGATGGTTGTTTGTGTCTCGGGGAGGAGAGTCAACTGACTGCTTGCTGCTGAGGAAGAAAGAAATAAACGGTGACTCACCCGGGCGACAATTGGGTTTATCGGTTCGGGGGCTTCGAGGAGACCCGCTTGAGCAGCCACGTGGAGGACGCATTCACTGAAAGACGAACAATGATAAGGAACAAGAGAGGACGGTGATGTACGTGACAAGTTGCATTCTCATGTCGGGCACCATACTGGAGACTGATTCGAAGACTGGCACACTTCCCACATACTGCAAAACGGTTTTTCTGACGGACGGAACTATGATTGTTCTGTTTTTCTCTGTTCTGTTCTTCTCTCAATTCCGTTCACTTTCGGAATTACAGGAATGCTATGTCTCTTATCTTTCTTAGGCGTTATAAGTATGCAATAACCAACATAATCGTTGGAAAACGGGGAATGAGTGATTGTCTACGACTCCTGATTTCTCTAATTCTTGATCTATCAAAGTCTTTCGCCTGTTTATCCGATATAAAATCGATAGGCACACACTCACTTGGGCGGCGATCGAAACGCCACTGCTTCGCAGCTCCTCGGCAAACTTTTTGAAGTCGACAGACATTTCGAAATCAGACTCCAAGTGAGTCTCTTTTTTTTTGAATTTCAGTTAGTAATTCTCTTTCGGAGGAGAAAGAAAATGGGAAAAACTTAATGCGTAATGCGGAATGATGTTTGGAACGAAGAGAGAGAAAGAGAAAGCGAGAGAAGCGGAAAGTGGAAGAGACGCAGACGCGAGAGAGTAGGTGAGACTACAGCAGTCAGCAGGCGAGAGATTAGACGATGGGGCGCAGAGAGAGAGAGAGATAGGCTCCCCCCTCTCGCGAGAACGGTGAGTCATCGGAGGAAACAGATGCAGAGAATGAGGAAGACGACGAAGAATGAGAAAGAAGAATGCGAAGGAGGGATATGTTTATTGTTTTCGGTATGTACACGTGTTCCTGGGATAATGAGACTCTGGTCAGGGCAATTATGCTCTCTCGAAGTGAAGGCGTTATTGGAGCATCCATTCTGGAGGCTGCACGAAGAAAACGCCACCGTCCGTCGCGCAGTACGTGGGACAGACCTGAAAGAAAGAAACGGAACGATGTCTGAAGAGAAGAAGAATGGTCTCACTCCGCGGCTTCCCTCCTCTCCGCGTTCTCCAATGAGTCCCTCGGCTCCGGCGGCTCCGTCGTTTCCAGGGAATCCGGGCTTTCCCTTCCTTCCTCTCGGCCCCTGCGCTCCGCTCGGTCCGTCGATTCCAGGCATTCCCGGTGGTCCAGGCGGTCCGAAATCTCCCTCCTCTCCCATTGGTCCGGGAGGTCCCGGGATGAATGGTTTCGGTGAGGCATCTGCTCCCGCGTCGCCCATCTCTCCGTCCAGTCCGGGGATTCCTTGAGGCCCTTCCAGTCCCTTCGGACCCATCTTGCCGTTCTCTCCGCGGATCCCGTTCTTTCCCGGAACCCCCGTCTTACCCATGTCTCCTTTGATTCCCTGAACAATTCGAGTTGTTGACTAACTCTTCTGATCTACCCTTCTCACCGTTATTCCCGGAGCTCCTTGGACTCCCCTCGGACACGGATCAGAACACAACCTCTTGTAGTCGACGGGCGGTTCGCAAGGCAGTCGGGCAGGCAGTCCGGGGGCTCCCTCTGAGCCCTTCGGTCCCGGGAGCCCGTCTCTTCCCGGAAGTCCCGGCGGGCCCTGTGGGTGTCTGCAGTCGCACTCGCGTTCTCTGGCGGATTGTCCCGTCTCGCGGAGGAACTCGTCGATTTCGTCTCTTTTCTGTCTCGTTATGTTACGGAATTCGGCTCCAGCCTCCGACAGCATCTCCTTCATTTCGACGACACTCTCCTGAACACTTGAATACTTTAGATGGTTCTTCTGAGAATCTCTACTAACCTGACAATAGGTGGCGTCATTGACGATGACTTGGATAGAAGGACGGAGAATTGAAGCCAGCGGGTGAACGGATATCAGGAACGAGGCGATGGTGGAGAGGGAGATACACAGCGAAATGAGTATGGTGCCGGCGTAGGCGGCTTCTCGAGTTGTCTCATTCATTGCAGAATACAGAGTGTGTAACGGAAAGGCGTTATCGATAACGGAGGAAAGTGAAAAAATGGACGGAGAGTGGGTGAGAAGGGAAAAACGAGAGCGATTATGGGAGTGACCCAAAAACACGGATCCGGAGAAGAAGGAGAGGACTGCTGCTGCGGAGAGAACTTTCTCTCTTCACTCACATCATCACGAGGAGAGATAGAGAAGGAATGAAGACGTAATCACCGGGGAGAAGAGGACGAGAACCGTCCATTTACTCGTTTCTCGACGGACTCTAAACGGTATAAAACCATGGGCATCGAACCGGGAAACAGGAGAAATGAAGGGTGTAGTTGTCGCTGGACTCGTTCCCGGCGCTTTCCTCTTTCTGCTCTCCGTCCTTTTGTTCAACGAGGTGTCGGTATTCGAGAGGAACCTTCTGGAAGCGTCTGATGAGTATCAGAAGACGATGAAGGACATTTCACGTGAGTTTGATGTTCTGGAGAAGAGCAGACGACAGAAGAGGTCAGTTGGTCAGTTGGAAGATGTTCTCGATTAACACTTCAGAGACTACATTCAACCCAGCAAGTGCACATGTTCAACTGCGGTATCTTCCAAGTGTCCCGCTGGTCCCAAAGGTCCTCCAGGAGCATCAGGTAACATTCAACCCAATTATTCCCCTAATTCCTCATTCAGGCACCGACGGGCTCCCCGGAGTGCGAGGAATGGACGGACTGGACGGAGAGAACGGACATTCGAATATGGGCGTTGGTGAGTTGGAGAACGATCACCGCAATGGGGAATGTGTCTTCAGATATGACATACGACGGGTGCATTCGATGCCAGGCTGGACCACCCGGAGTCCCCGGAGTTCCTGGGAGCCCCGGGGAGCCGGGATATCCGGGGAAGCCAGGTCCTCCGGGAGACGTCGGAAATGATACGGTTGGACCTGTGGGAGCGCCCGGATTGCCTGGTCACAACGGAATAGACGGGAGTCGAGGAGAGCCGGGATTGGATGGAATGGGAGCGTTGAAGATCACTTCTCCGAGTGGGAAGAAGGGAAGACGGGGAGACGAAGGATGCAAGGGATCGAGAGGAAGCCGAGGAGCAACAGGCAAAGCGGGAGAGCCCGGAAGGCTCGGAGACGCAGGGGAAGAGGGGAAGAATGGGTTGTCCGGGGAGAGGGGTCCTTCGGGAAAGGTAACACGCTCGATGACTCTCCTTCCCAACAGTCGCATTCAGATCGGATCGCCCGGAGTACCTGGAAAAGACGGCACGTACTGTCGGTGTCCGGATCGGAATCGATACGATGTTTATCCTTGAAACGATTCATCGAATGCAATAAATACAGAAAACGCGACGACGAGCACTGACGAGGTTTTTGATACCCGAACATTTAAGGAGGAGCAGAGAGAGACGGGAGGGCGAACAGAAACAGAAAGAGAGAGAGTTCCAGAGAATCGGAACGAAATGAAAGACAATTGAAAACGAGACTAGAATCGTCATGATGATCGGAATAGAAAACACTAGAATCGGCGGCTGGCTCACGCGCACACTTGGCACGAACGGGGGCAGCGGAGACGCATCTCTGGCCAGTTCTCGCAGGCACCTCCTTGCGCCCACGAGGGACACAGAGAGTCGTGGTCGATGCATCTGAACAGATACTCGAGGTACGGATGGGATGAGGGGCGGGGGAGGTTACCTCTTCGGTGGAGCTCTGTGCGTGTTCGATGGCAACTCAATCGTCTTCGCCGCAATCACTTTCACAGCTTCCCACGTTTCACGGGCGGTCGGAATGATCTGAACTTTTAATGGTGTTCTTGAACTTCTTTTCAGCCGGTTTACCTGGTTTTCGGCCAAAAGGAATCCATCCCAAACTTGCTCCTCGGGTCTCAATTCGAACAAGAACGAGTACTTGACGTGAGCTTTTCCCTTCGCCCAGTCTTCGGATCCACCGGAAGCCGGATCTGAATACAAAGTTCTGGAACATTGTATCAAATCCAATGGACTCACATAAAGTGTCAGCTCCAGTTCCCACTTTGTACTGGGTGTTGTAGACACTGTTGAGTGCCTGCGCCGCCGAGAGTGCCGTCGATCTCTGCAATAAAAGTCCCGTTGATTGGTCTAGAGGAACGGGTCTCACCAGGTCATTCAAATCGTTCGAGTACGTTCTGACTTGATGTCCGAACGGGTACATCAGGATCTGAGAGTAAGAGTGGAAGGTGAGGAACGTCGAGATGCGGTGTCTCTGGACAAAGTCGCGAACGGCGGCTGTCTCTGGCTCCGAGAACGCGTAGGCTCCCTGGTAGATTTCGGAGCAAGGGTCGGTCGAAGAGCCCACTTGTCCGAAGAACCAGTCGAAGTTTCGGTTGAGGTCCACCCCCTGGCAGCAAGTGGTCGTCGGCGGCTGGAAGAGACCTGCAGAAAGTGCCCTCGGTGGAGACGTGTTCCTTCCGTCTCGCCTACCTGTCGCCTGTTGTATGCACTTGGGAGGTGACCTATTCTTTCGCCACAGACGGATTTCCGGATCATTGCTGCTGCGACTGTACTCGTACCCGTCCGGGTTGAGCAACGGCACAATGTACCACTCCAGCTGGTCGACAAACTGTCTTATTTGCGCATCTTTGTCGTATTGGGTCACCAGCTGATGGATGAAATAGAGGACCGTCGAAGGGGAGACCCACTCGCGTGCATGGATTCCTCCGTCCACCCAGATGCCTCTCTTCACACCGCCATTCCGTTTGTTTGTTATCTGAACAGGACCGGATGAAAGTGAACGTATCCCCTCCTCACCTTAATCAACGGAATCTGCCGTCCCTCGTGAGTTGTTCCAATCGGCTGCACCGAAACGAGTTCCGGATATGTGATTGCAAGAGAGTTCAGATAGTTGATGACGTCAGCGAACGAGTGATACTGAGCGAGGTTGAATTGGACCTGAACACATTCGAATACTCTCCCAAATGACCTCCGAGAGCACGTACCTTTTGTTCCCTCCAGTCGTGTAATCGCACCTGTTTGCGCAACTTGTCCCGTTTCTCCTTCTGCTCGACAATCACCCTGTAATATCGTTCAGTTTCGTCCGCTTCCCGACCACTCGCTCGTCCGTGACGAGCCAACAATGGATGATCCCGTCCCGTCGCGACCCGTTCGGAGCGCGACGCCTAGCATGCATATTATAGGGGCATGGACGCAGCGCGAAAGCGAAATAGAGTGTAATTCGGAAATCAAGTTAGCCGTCCTCTCAATCATCAAGGTGATTTGTGTGTTACAAATGGCACGGACAGGTTTTGTGGGAGGATCACTCACTTCTGGACGTCGTCTATCATAACGGAGTGAGCAATGGAATGCTCATCGAGCTGCTGCAGGAACACGGGAGTCTTCTCATCGGACAGCATCACGTGGACCTCTTTCCCTGCTTCCGAGGGGGATTTCCAGAAGTCGAGCTGAAAGAAGAAGGCGGTTGAAGTCTGCGTTCCGGGTGAAAACAAGTCAGTTCTTCTCCTCATTCACGCATTGCCCCCACGGCTTATCCGAAAAGCGACAGTTCCGTTGGCAACATAACCATGTACATCCTCCTCCGACACAATTCAAAGTGACAGTGAACGTCGCCGTCGTCACCCCCAGCAGCGTTTCTTTCCACTCCGCTTACACTTTCAAAAGGGGCCCAGAACAGGTTGGCACCATCATCTCCTCACAAATCGAGGCCGTTTGTATAACAATGTAACACGAAAAAAGAGGGCGAAAGTGATGATGATCAGCCAAAACGGGCTGATTATTAATTGGGGGGAAATTGGCAATTTGGTTTGAGGAACGGAAGGGAGGAGAAGAGGGAACACACCTTGACGTCGTTCAAATACAAATTGTGCAGAATGTCCACTTGTTGCTGCGTCGTCGGCTGCACTCGCCATACTGTGAACTTTCTGAAAATGGAGAGAATTGAGATGGAGCAACGGAAGTTTGTTCTGGTTTCAGAAGGTTACTGTAGACAAGAGAATACCGCAAACACGTCCAAAAACAAAAGAGCCTGTGAGAGAGAGAGAGAGAAGGACGTTCTTCAGATGATCAGCCGTTAGCCGTCGTCCTTCTCTCTCTCGTCCGAGACACTCTCATTTTTTGCCCGATCATAGATAAGACGCGCGGCCGTCGGATTTAGCGGCTATGTCATGCAATTATTATTATTATTATTATCGTATCCTTTCTTCTTCCCTAAACGCGAAAGGAATCAACCTCCCCGGAGAGAGAGGGACAGGTTCTGGAGAAGAAGTGCGTGGATGAGAACCTACTTCTGATGGGCCGTTACCAGCAATGGCACGAGTAAGAGTAGTCGGATGGCGACGTTCGTCGACATCGTCGTCGCAGTGAAACTCCTCGGAAAGTCGGCGGCGATGCCCTCGTGCGTGCGTCGGCGCGGGTGGCCCCCCGAAGTGTTCGTCGGCGACGCGCAGACGCACAGACAGTCTCCGCCTTCCTTTCCGCGCGGCCGCCGCCGCCGCCTGCGTATCCCTCCGCGCGGCAATACCAGAAGAAGACGGCGAAAGGAGGGGGAGAAGCAGAAGAAGAAGAAGAAGCTGAAGAAGCAGAAGCACGACGCATTGTTTGCGCAACCGATTCGCTGTTTGTTTTTCCATCGTTTTCTCTGGGTCGACAGTCTCCTTTCGAAACGTGTAAATCGGTTTCGAAGCGCGCGCTCTTTCCGCCTAAGAGGCGCGCGCGGGCGCTCGCGAGGCGCACGTCTTAAAAAACCAAGATGGCGGAAGGTACAAAAGTGAAGAGGCCACTTCGGAGTCGCACTTTCTCGACTACTTTTGAGCACCCGCCGAGCAGCGAGCGATCGAGTGAAGGTTGTTTTGGGAGTATTCTCGGATGGAACAGGGCGCTATTCACGGTCACAAAAGAGGTATTCTTGGACACAATCGGAGCATTTCCGGAAGTCTCTGATCCGCAGCAGCAGCAGCAGCACTGTCTATGTACACAGACCCCGTCTGGCTTCCAGACAAAACAATAGAGGACGGACAACAATAAAGTTCAATAACATTTACTCATATTAATACACCAAAAAACAATAAGGAATTCTTGATTTCATTGTGACCCACTGAGTCAGGAGGCCAACTAATCGGATTCGATGGAGAACGAGAAGTCTTTCGGCGGCTGAAAACGAGCATCTCCGCGTGCGAGAGAGCAACGAAACACCCACCTCCGTCTTGGCCTTCCACCCCTTCCCGTAGGTGCACAGCACTGTCACGTGCTCTTTCGGATCGGCCGCCGACTCATCCGACCCCACCTTCTTCGTCTTCGTCGGCGAGTCTTGCTTCTGTTCCGACCCCTTCGTCTCCTGGGACACGGATGTCGGCGGAGCGGTGAGCGAGGTCGAGGGACTCGCCGTCTCGTCGACTGGCTTCACTTGAAGAGGTGCCAGACGAGACAGCGTCTTCTTGGCCGGAGGAGCACCTTTCGTGCTCTTCTTCACACTCCTGCTCTTCGATTTAGAAGCGGATCTCTTCTTCTTCTTCACGGTCTTCGTCGTCTTTTTCTTCTGCTCTTTCTCCTGAATCAACCGCCGTTCGTCCGCTTTCTCTCTCTCTTTTGCTCACCGTCTCGTCCATACAAACTCGGATAACAATGAAAACGATTGCACCAACAATCAAGATGGCCACGATTATGAATATGATAATTTTGGCCCATGGATTTGAATCGCCTGCTGCGCCAACCAGTGTCCACTGTTAAAACACAAACAACTCACTTCCACTCATAGTGATAATCCAAGAAGGAAATGGAATATCGGCGGGAGTGGAGGGATAACAAGTGACACGTGAACGCCGTGCTCTGATTACGAGTTCACGTCTTATCAGTTGATGTTCCGTGTTGCAATCGTGTTCGGATGGTGTCAACACAACGTTCAACTCGTCTTCAGATGCTTCCGATAATACGAGACTTTTGTTATCAGTTGGCATTGAACGTCTTTTGCTGTCAAAACTTATCAAATAAACACTTGCGTTTTCTTTTTGTGTCGATCTGTTCTGAATCATGGTGATAAAGAAGAAAAAGAAGAAGACGTCACAGATTGGCAGATGACGTTAATATCACCTGTGAGTCACTGTGACTCACTCGTTTCCAGGTACATTTCAGTTATATCTTTCTTTATTCGATTGGACAATGGACAAGAAGACGAAGAAAAAGAAGAACATTGTGACGGGACAGGTGACTGTTTCCTCGCAAGGCTCTTGAGTTATTCTGAACTGGTCGAAAGTGGAAGGGAAGCGTTCGAAGAAGATGCTCAAAACAACTGTTATGGCTGAATCCAGCGGCCACTGATATGCCGAGGTTTCTCCGTAAATTAGCTATTAGATGACCTTTTCGACGGAAATTAGCATTTCCCTGAACGATTAACTCCACAAAAAACAGGGTTGTCGTCCTGAAACTGTATTCGGTGGAATGGTCTCTTAACTGAAAAGTGTCCGCGTTCCGATGAAACTTTGGGTTACGGTTAAGAATGTTCCATAATTTGCATGTGGACGGTAGATCATTTGAATAACAACCCATTGCACCTTCCTCTCCGAGCCACTGAGAGATAAACAAACAATAAGTGTAATGTGGTTCCGTATCAATAACCGATTTCTCCCGTTTCCAAGATTATCATGAACGGAGATCATTTGAATCGTTGAGCAGAAACCACTCATCAAAAACCTGAAAAGCGGCGTTGGAACATCCACGGGTCGTGAAATCTGATCTACCACAATTGTTTGTTGACCGTGGGCACTTGTCACGTGGCTCTTCTGATGTTTCAGATTCCACGTGCCTCGACGTGACGTCTTCTCGTCATTTGACTTGGTCGTCACAAACACTTCTAGTCCCACATTTACAACACTCTGTGTGTTATTCTAAGCCTAATCTGTGTGAGATCGTCGTCAAAGTTCAAACAAAAACAGGCATCATCACCATCATCATCTCGATCTCGATCCGCCGCCGCCGTCGTCGTCGCTCGCATTCTTGTGTCTCTTCTCGCCTTCTCGGTCTCACCCTACCTGTTTTTTTCTCTTTCGCTTGTGTGTGGGGCCTCGAAGTGATTAGACGGTATGGTTTTAAGGGATAGATTTCATCTCTTCTTCCTTCCTCTCTGGCCCCATCGAAAATAGTGTTGACAGGTGCGGAGAGCGGAAGACGTGCAGACGGAACAGGATTCGAGTGCAGAAAAAGGGAGAGGCGGGGGGACTACGTGGAGAGTGTCGGTGGAGGAGAGTAGATGACGGAGGAGAAGAAGAAGCAGAAGCAGCAGATGACGTCCACCACGCAGCTCTTTCTTCTACTCTCTCTCGTCTCTCTATCCACACAGTCTTTCTCTGTTTATCGATTATTACCCAAATCACAGACTGACTTTCAAGCCATCCAAAGGTTATACAAGAACGCCACCGATCATGACGTAAGTGTTCTTTTCGGAACGAATCAACTGAAATCGTCGTGTTGCAGTTAAACTTCTGGAAAACGGGCAAAGACAAACATGGATTCTGGGACGTGATGGTGGAGTTGAAGAACGAGAAGTTCTTCCTCGACTACCTCCAATCCAACGACATCTCCCACATGAAAACCATTGAAGACGTCGAACGGTGAGTGACTCTCTTCTCTTCGAAGCGCCCATCTCAGCCCACTTGCAGACTAATAACCAAACACGAAAACAACCAAACCAATTCGAAACTGTTTCCCCGGCTCTGGGACGACTCCTCCTCCGCCCACTATGACTTCCACACTTACGGGTCCTATCAGAGAATGACCGACTGGATGAAGCAGTTGGTCGCCAAATATCCCAAAATGGTACAGTACATTACAATCGGAAAAACGACAGAAGGACGGGCGATTGATGGGGTTGAAGTGAGTCGTTGTCTTCCTCTTTCGATGCCTTCATCCCTCCTCAGATCGGAGGCGACTCTCGAACGAAGAAGATCTTCTGGATCGACGGAGGCATCCACGCCCGCGAATGGGCTGCTCCCCACACGGCCCTCTTCTTCATCCATCAGGTATCCTCTTTCTCTCTCTCTCTTTCGAAACGTTAGTGAAAAGGATTGAATCTTCCGATTAGTGAAAAGGATTGAATCTTCCGAAGGAGAAACTTGATAAAAAGTGGAATTGCGCAATGTTCCACGCAATCCGATCCGCTTACACTTTCCTCTCCGCCCCCACACACTTTCTCCTTCCAGCTTACTTCCCGATCCAACGAACCAGGAATCAAGAAGCTCCTCGACGAGATCACCTTCGTCGTTGTTCCGTGCCTGAATCCCGACGGCTACGAGTTCACGAGGTCATCCACCAATCCTCACGTTCGTCACCGTCTTTCACCCACTGGAAACGTGTCCTTTTACAGGTTCGATTGTGGCGAAAAAACCGCTCGAAAATGCAGTGTCGCAAGGATATTTGGGGTCGTAACCGGTGTTGCCGAGGTGTCGACTTGAATCGAAACTTTGATTTCCACTTCAGAGGTACGTCTTCAAGTGTCCTTCTTCTCCTTGTTCGGTAACCAACCAACGAACAATTAGCAGTCGTTGAACTTTGGACTGTCTCTCTCTCGCGTTTCAGAGAGCGGTACCAGCGACGATCCGTGTTCCGAGATCTACCAGGGACCGGCTCCGTTCAGTGAGCCCGAGGCGAAGGCGGTGAGGGATGCTCTGTTGTCTGCCAGGTACAGGGGAAGAACTGATGGATACATCACTCTGCACACATACTCACAGGTAAGCTGTCCGTGTGAACCCTGGCACCACTCACTGATTTTTCAGATCTGGATCCACCCATACGGTCACAAGAAAGATGCCTATCCGGGAGACATCAAGGATCTCGTAAGTCCGGACCTCTTTCTCATAACTCCTCTTTCTCGTTCCAGTACGAAGTGGGAAAGAAGGCTGCGCAGGCGCTGAAAAGAGTCTACGGCACCAAGTACGTGGTCGGCAGTGGGGCAGACACCCTGTACCCGGCTTCCGGTGGATCGGAAGACTGGGCAAAACACGAGGCCAAGGTCAAGTTCGTCTACCTGCTCGAGTTGAGGCCCGACGAGAAGAGTGAGTGTTTTTCTGTGTTTTTCCATCGAGAACGTCCTCTTTTTCAGATTGGGACGGGTTCATTCTCGACGAGAAGGAACTGATCCCGACGGCGAGAGAGACGTGGGAGGGAGTGAGAGTGGTGGCCGAGGCGGTGCTCGACAGGATACTGGCCGCCAAGTCGACTACTCCCAAAGGTTCGTGATCTGAATGAGTGCGGGGCCGGTTTCGGATGGCCAATTATCGGTTGAAAGTTTCGAAAGTTGTTCATAAATTGTTGTGTTTCACGGACATAATACTGTTGACGATGATGAACGTTTTGAACGGAAAAGAGGAGAGATTGAGAGTTCTCCTCGAATACTATCTAAAAGAAGATTCACCTTTTGGAATGTAACGTCACCTCCTTCATATTCTAATATTTCCTTCTTCGAAAACAAAACTTCATTCCACGACGTGGCCTGACTCCCACGAATCGGTTCCCCGAACCAAGTTTGCTGCTATAGTGCACAGTTAACAGAGGATCAATGAGATGGAATCGTTATCATCTCATCGTATTTACTTGTTGAAAGCAACGTTGAGAGCTTCTTTCTCGGCTTCACCGCTTATGGTTCGACATTGGCGAAGCTGTTCCGACTCTTTAAAAAGATTCCGTATTTCTTCGAATGCATCCCAAACGCTGCTGGAAAATCATTATATCACGAGATTGATAAGTGATATCAATGTCTGTCTTATGATCTACAAGTTTGCTCTTGACAACTTTTTGATATCTCTTATCACTTTCGAGATATAATGATTTTCCGGCATCGTTGGCTGTGTCGCTCTAGGAAATGCGGTAAGTGGGGACCATCTTGAAATACCCCAGACACCTTTCCTGGACTGTGCTTTAGACCATTCGTTGATTATCTTTCAAGTGATTCATTCGAGAGGACCTCTTCTCGAAAGATCACGCCACTGGGCGATCAACGAAACAGATAGTCTGAGCAGTCTCAAAAGAAATAGACCACCGAATATAGATCTCTCTCTCGAGTGTCAATTTCTCGTGAACCGATCCACTCGTCGACTCATTGTGTGTTCCCTTTCAGAGGCGCCAAAAGCGCGCGGATTCCGATTCGGCGACGGCACAGAAGGATCGTGTTTCGATGTGCGGCACGCGTGCAAGCGATGGGTGCAAGAGCGCGAGGAGCTGTGTCGGACGGTGCCCATCTTCATGCGCGAGAACTGCGCCTACTCGTGCTCCTTCTGTTGACCTCCCCCTCTCTTTGTCTGTCTCTCTCTCCCCCCGATGTTTTTGTATATATTTCGTTATTCGGCAATAAACCAGCGTTTTTCTAATACAGTGTTCACGAACACCGCTCCCGGTCTCCCGCTCGTCGCCCTTCCCTATTTGTCTTTCTCGAGGCGGGCGCATCGGTCAGCGCATCTCTTTTGTCCACAATAATACACGGCTCCTCTTCAAATATGACAAAATGTCAAATTTTGGCGCTCGCTTCTTCTGACTTGGAGAGAGCCGCCGGCTGACCATCACAACACACTCACACTCTCCAGCAGCGATGCGATTACAGTTGCTGCTGCTGCTGTCGGCTCTGGGGCTCCTGGAGCACACGCACGCCATTCACAACACGGAGACGTCGTTCGAATTCCACAAGTAAGCGCTCCTTCGATGACAGCTTCTAGACACGTCGCGTTCAGTTTCAAGCTCATTCGGATCAATCCGGCGACAGAAGACAGTGTGCGGTATCTGAGGAGTCTGTACGAAGACCCGTCTCCGTATGAACTCGACTTCTGGCAACCGCCCACCCACATCGGAGCCATCGTCGACTTGACAGTGGCTCCGTCGGACGCTCCCAAGTTCGTGAGAGACCTCGAATCGAAGAATATCAACTACATTGTGGCTGTGAATGACTTGTCAAAGTAGGCGTTCTCTCTGTCGTTCCGTTCGTCCACTGTCCACTGTTCAGAGCAATCGAAAGCGAACGGACCAGCGACAAATTCTACAATCCGGCCGCCGGATTCGCGTACGACAAATACAACAGTCTAGAGGAGATCCATACGGAGATGAAGCGACTGAAAAAGGAATATCCGACGATGATAACTCTTATCGATATCGGCCAGAGTCACGAGAATCGCACGCTTCTCGTTATGAAGGTCAGTGATCCAAATACAGTTCCGGATTCGATAAAGGCAGTTCAGATAACCGGAAAGCGGAATCCGCTGGGATCGAAGATCTCGATGTGGATCGACGGGGGGATCCACGCGAGGGAGTGGATATCGCCGGCGACCGCCATGTACATTGCTCACGAGCTCATTCTCGGATACGAGAACGATGCGGCGGTGGCCAAGTTGATGGATCACATCGATTTCTATGTTCTGCCCGTTATGAATCCAGATGGATACGAGTACTCGAGGGAAAAGGTTGGGAAGCTTCGAATTGATCAAAAAGAGAGACAATTTCATTGCAGAATAGGATGTGGAGAAAGAACAGAAGTCCTGCAAAGTGCCATCGTCAGCACTTCAGCACTGTGTGCTGCTCTGGCGTTGACCTCAACAGAAACTTCGATTGGTTCTGGGCCTGTGAGTTCTCCCGTTCCACTCGATCCTCTTCCCAACTGCCCCTTTGCAGCCACCGGATCCTCCTCCGATCCTTGCCACGACACCTACCACGGCTCCTCGGCCTTCTCGGAACCCGAATCACAGGCAGTGCGTGACTTCCTCGAGCAGAACACTCCCGAGGCGTTCATCTCACTCCACTCCTACTCGCAAATGTGGTTGATTCCGTACGGACACCGCAAGCAGAGCTACCCACAGGACTACCACACCGGTTTGCGACCACTGGCTCTCAGGGCGACAAAGGCTCTCTACGAACTGTATGGGACAAAGTATCAAGTGGGAACTGGCGCCGATCTGATGTGTGAGTGGATAGGGGAGACCGAGAGGGCTTATCAGAACAATGAACTGTTACAGACGAGGCGTCCGGAGGGTCTCATGACTGGGCCAAGGGGCAGCTGAAGGTTCCGTACGCGTACCTCATCGAGTTGAGACCCAAGAACACAATGATGGGACACGGGTTCCTGCTGCCCGAGAGGGAGATCGTTCCCACCGGATTGGAGACCTTCGAGTCGATCAAAGTGGTCGCCGACGAGCTCGTCGCTCAATTCGTGGAACCAGTTATCAGAGCGAAGCTGACGACGACAACGAAACCTTGTGAGTTTTGAAGTGGGAATGACTTCTGGACACGCCTCCATTTTCAGCGATTCCTCCGTATCGTCGTGGTTACTCGATCATCGATACGACGACAATGGAGGCACCTGTCGAAGAGACGACTACTCAGAAGACGACCGAAGCGCCGACGACTACAGCAACGACGACTGAACCATCGACCACTGAGAGCACGACACCGTCGACTACTACCACCACTGAGACGACGACCACGACGACTACAACCTCCACAACGACAACTTCTGAAGCGCCAACGACGACGACAACAGAAGCTCCAACGACAACGACGTCCACGAATCCTCCTCCAACGACGACAACGGCAGAGGAGGAGACGACGAAGAAGACTGTGGAAACGACGACGTCTTCTGCTGCTCCGACAGTCGAAGAAGTGAGAGATCATCTTTCTCAACTCATTCAGGATTCGTGTCTTTTCAGGAAACGAACACGCCCGTCAAGTGCATGGACTACGGTGACTACTGCCGTCTGTGGGGTGTCCTCCAGCTGTGCTATCGGGATCAAGTCTCCAAACTTTGCCCCAAAACCTGCGATTCCCGATGCTCCTTCTCCGTTTGATCTACCCGCATTCCACGTGGAATCCTTTCGAGTATGGCATATTGCCACTTGTGTATGTATAAAAAGATTCATTTTCGAGTGAGAGAAAGAGTGCACAAAATGCATCAAGAGAACACACGTCATACGTTGAAGAGAATTGACAAGAAGAAGAAAAAGAGTGAGAGGAACTGACTGAAAACAAGAGGAAATGTGGTCGGGGGGGAGCCGGAAAGGACCCTGAGAAGAGGGAAACCCGTTGGACAGGTGACACAGGAGAGGGGGAAAACAAGGAGTTAGGGGGGAGGAGGAGGGGGAAACGTGTGGTAGACCATGAAAAACTATGGGTGGTGAAGCTAGAAACACGAGTGTACAGACAGTTAGGCAGCAGTGGAGAGGGGCGTCATCTCCTGCGCATCCGCCATCGTGTCCTCTTCGGAATCGGTTTCGGAGGAGCACGACGAGGAGGAAGTTCTCCCGAAGAGCAGGTCGGAGAAGGTTTTGTTGAAGACGCGCAGGGGGAATTGGGAGAGAAGGCACGGAAGGAGCACGAGACCGTGGAACAGACCCCAGATGACGACGAGCAGGATGGTCTTGACGAACACCATCGGAAGGTAGTTCTGGAACGAGAAAGTGTTTTTTCGGAGGAACAATGGGGCGAATGGATACCTGGAGGATGGCCAGGGGAAGGACGCAGAGAAGCGTCGAGAACGCCGACTGAACCATTGGCCAGAGGACGTTGGAAAGCGAGTTGACGACTCGAGATTCAGGAGTCTTCATCTCGATTCTCTTCACGACGCCGTCCTCTTCGAATTCTTTGTAGCGAACCTGAAAAGGAACACTCTAACTTCTGAGAATGGGAACTGAGAACTGACCTGATAGTGGCAGGCAACGTGAGCGACAAAGTCGACGGACATTCCGATGGACACGATGACGGCACACAGGGTGACAGGGTCGAGGTCGAGGTCCCAGAAGCAGAGGTATCCAGTGACTCCGATCGAAATGGACAGAATGGCGGCAGTGGCGAGGGCGACGGAGAGCGGATTTCGGATGAAGACGATGCAGACGGCGGCCATGCAGCAGAGGGTGACCAGTGAGTTCTGAAAGTGTGTGTGTACGTGTTCTGAGCATTCACGATCCCTGATACCGTGATAGCCAATCCCTTGAGACTTCTCATCTGATCCACAAACATCGCATTCACATTCCACACCGAGACATTCAGCTCTTTGTGCGAACTGGCGATGTGTCTCCAGTTCTGCATGATCTCGATCCGATCGTCCCACGAAGTCACGTTCTCGTACGCGATAATCAGCTGAATCTTGCGGATGGGAACTCTGAAAATTGAATTTCAAGAGGGGAAAAGCGGGCGAATTTCGACGAACGGGTCGGAGAAGTTGAGCTGCATGGTGCCTTTGTGGTGCTCGTAAATTGGATTTGCCAGGAAACCAGCGAGTTTCTGAAAAAGGAACGACGCATGAGAAGTGTTCTCCGTCTCTTACGCTGAAATCGAACACGACCGAAGTGTTCTGGACGCTCTCCTCGTCATAGTCGAAATCTTCTGCTCCGACTCCGTAGAAGTACGTCTGGTAGTCGCGGATCGGAGATATCGTGTACTCGGCTCCACGGCACTTGCTCATCGACTCAAAGTCGTGGACTAGCCTCTCAAAGTTGTGCATTTGAGATGGATCGGTGATGTTGAGTGGGTTGTTGACGAGCACTGTGACCGGGTAGAACTCTTTCCAGACGGTCTCCTCGATGATTCTGTTCGGTTTGCGGATCGGAGTCTCGAGGGGAAGGATCTTGGCAGTGTTGAGGACAGCACGAATTCCCAGCGTTCCGTAGATTCCGAACCCCCAGTAAACGAGACTTCCGATGAGGAGAACGAGGAATGTCCACCGACTGCACACGATCTTCGCGTACACTTCGAGCACGCGGTTGAACGATTTCTCGAGCTGAAGCACATTGGATAAGAGAGTGTATATGGGGAATGGCACTCACTTTGCTGGGATCTTTGACTCTGTCGCTGAGAAGAAGGACTAGAATGGGACAGAAGAATGTGAGGGTGTAGACGTAGGCGAGGAGGAGAGAGATGGCACAGCCGAGACAGAAGATGGACATCTCTGAATACCAATGGTTATGGCGAGTGAGCAATGCAACAAACCTTCGGTCGGGTTCATCCATCCGATCAAAAACACGATGACGTTCGTCAGAGTGGTAGTAGTGATCGAGGGGCCGGCCTCTGCGAGCATGTATCCGAGTCGCTTTCCGGACGGAAGATCGGCACTGTGTTGCAGCCAGTTCTGAAGAGTCAGGAACGCGTCGTTGACTCCGATTCCGTTGATGAGAAACGGCATGATCATCATGGGGGAATTGGTCCGATTGCCGAGCAGGTTGTTGATTCCGAAGGCTGTGAGGATGGCGAGAATCGGGACGAGGAGGCACGCGAGCGCGATGAAGCCGATGCGCCACGAGAAGTAGCCGTAGTAGGAGGCGGAAATGGAGACGGTGATGAAGATGAAGACGATCATGGACAAGATGCCGACGACGAAGTAGGGCACCATCTTCTGCGCGTCCTTGTTCATCTCCGTGTCGACGACTTCTGCTCCGATCACATTGATCTCGATAAGATGGTTCGGATCGGCAGAATACTCCGTCGCGTAGTTGTAGACGGACAGTTCCCACTTGTTCAGTTTGTCAGTGTCTTCGAACGTCTTCACTTCGGAGAGGACGGGGAGAGTGAGCACTTTCATGTGCTCAATGTTCGTCACTGGATTCGATCCGTTGATGGTCACTCCGAAGAAGTTTCTCTCGAGGTGCAGCTGGTAGCCCATGATAGTGGCGATCGGGTAGTTGAGATGGTATCCGTCGAGTTTCGGATCGGCCGATTTCGCTTTGAACGCATCCAGAAAGTAACGGAGGATGTCGTTCGCTTGGCAGTAGTGACCGCAGAAATCAGCGAACTTCATCTTCTTTCCCCCTCCGACGTCCGCTTCCAACTGCTTCGAAATGTAGATCCATTGCTGAAAAACCGGGATTCTCTCTCTCTATCTCATTCAGTGTTTCTCTGACCTCTTGTGCCTCCTGCAAGTACTCGATCCGATGCATTGATCCGTCGTCTTTCGCAGTTATCAGCACTGTCGTCATGACCGGATCCCCTTCCGATCCGAGGAACTCTCTGTAGACGCGGTTCTCGAGTCGAGCCTCCGAGTTCTTCGGAGTGTATCCGTCACGGACATTGTCCTTCAATTGGAGTCCGATGCTTCCGACTGAAACATCCATGTTCAAATGGAAATCGATTGAGACTCACGTCCGGCAGAGCACATGATGGCTGTGGCGATGATGAACGGGATGGGGAAGCGGCCGATGATCTTACCGCACGCCTTGTACATGTCGGCGAGTGAGAAGTTGCTGAACGGATCGAGCAGTTCGAACGTCTTGCGTTGTCTCGGGCGGGAGGCGGATGCCGTCGAAACGACGGTCGGACGATGGAGAAACTCTTCGCCCTCCTGCATCACCTGGAAGAAAGAGTACGGTAGAGGGAGGGAAGGAGCACGGAGAGGCACGGGCGGAGTGATAAAACGACGCCGCTAACTATAATATTATGTACAGGGTGTCTAAGTCTTCGCGGGTTTGAGTGCTTTGCAGAAAACGGCCGATAACAGATTGTTTCATAGGTTGTAGCCGTGGGCGAGAGCATCAGAGAAGCAAGGATTAGAAGACGAAAAGAATGCGAGAGAGAGAGAGAGAGAGAGAGAGAGAGAGAGAGAGAGAGAGAGAGAGAGAGAGAGAGAGAGAGAGAGAGAGAGAGAGAGAGAGAGAGAGAGAGAGAGAGAGAGAGAGAGAGAGAGAGAGAGAGAGATAAGTGAGAGGAAGAAAAAAACTGGAAGACAGCGGAGGTTGAGGTCGAATTAGAGAGAAGGCGTGAACACAGTTAACGATTCAGATGAGAGTATTCTGAAGAAGTCAGAAAAAAGATTAGACGAGAGAGAGAGAGAGAGAGAGAGAGAGAGAGAGAGAGAGAGACAGACAGAGAGAGAGAGACAGAGGGAGAGAGAGAGAGAGAGAGACAGAGAGAGAGAGAGAGAGAGAGAGAGAGAGAGAGAGAGAGAGACAGAGAGAGAGAGAGAGAGAGAGAGAGAGAGAGAGAGAGAGAGAGAGAGAGAGAGAGAGAGAGAGAGAGAGAGAGAGAGAGAGAGAGAGAGAGAGAGAGAAAGAGAGAGAGAGAGAGAGAGAGAGATAAGTGAGAGGAAGAAAAAAACTGGAAGACAGCGGAGGTTGAGGTCGAATTAGAGAGAAGGCGTGAACACAGTTAACGATTCAGATGAGAGTATTCTGAAGAAGTCAGAAAAAAGATTAGACATTGATGACGTGAATCTGAAAAAGGCGACGTGAGAACAAAGAACAAGAGTGTGACGTCCGGAGAAGTTTTGGGTTTCAAATGAGAAGCGCCTTCAGAGTCAAAGTTCACACATTCTCCTCCTCCGAACGGATCTCGTGATATGGTCTGATGACTGATATCCCGATGACTCACTTGCCACAACAGTGCCCCTCGTCGATGTGAGAACTGTTTCGCCCGGAAGGCTCTTCCAATCAATCAGGTGTTGGAATGGAGCCACCATTCGGGGGCTCAAAGAAGAATGTTCACAAAAGTCGAAAAAGATAAGATAAGCAAAGTAGCAGTGGCAGTGGCAGCAGCAGCAGCAGCCGGAGAGAAAGTGACACACAAATCATGTCTCGCACGCCGCAAATTGTCCGTTTTTGTTCGCATTGGAAACATGAAACATGACTAACACGTATGAGAAATTGGACAGATAGAAGGGAGACAGTAGTCGAAGAGTGGGAAAAGTGTTTAGACGGGCCGAAACTTGATAGCGATCGACGGCTCAAAGTTCGCTTATGATGGAGCAATAGAGAGAGAGAGAGAGGAGAAGAAGAGAACAGGTGGCGATCCGAGAGAGAGAGAGAGAGAGATCAGAAGCAGTATGTGTTGAAAAAGATCAGATAATCAATGCGGATCAGTGCGAATCAAGTACTTGACGACGAGAGAGTGTGTTAAACTATTTGGTTCTTTGCCTTCTCGCCTCTCCTGGTTTCCTCGACGGCCAGATATATTTGTGTTATGTAAACAAAGGGGAGAGAGTAAATGCGAGTGAGGAGGTGGTTGCCAATTGATATCTCACAGGTAGGTGCTATTAAGTGAATCGAGTGCGCATTGGGAACGGGAACATGAGAGGAGGGCGGCGAAAGGGCGGCGGAAGGGCGACCGACCGGAGAGAGGAAGGGCACGTGAAGAATTATCTCCGAATCCGTCAATCTGCGTGCGTGCGTGTGTGGCTTTGTGCTTGTTGGTATTTGTTCAGCATGGATCGGTTGCTTATCTCTAAAACCACCTGACCCTCCTCCCCCTCTCTCCTTCCCGCACTCTGTCTTCAATAACTCCATGATTTACCGAACGACTCTTATCAACGACTGCCCAATTTCTCTTGATTTCGAGAGTGTCTCTGTGCAAGAAATGGCGAGAAAAACACGCCGAATTCGAATAAAAATGGCCTATCGACACTTCGCGACGAGACAGTGTGCAGGTGAGAGAGACGCCGACGCGTAGACGGTTGTACAGTGGGAAAGTGAGGCGAGGGTGGGAGAAGAAGGTGGGAGAGAGAGAAATAGGGGAACCGGTTGGAATTCGAGGGTTATGGATTGATTGTTTCAAAATTGCGGGGGGTTATCGAGAGAGAGACAGAGACGCAGAGAGTAACAAAATGTCCCGAGGGGGGTCTGCTTACTGTTTTTGTGTGAGAGCATTCACGGCGGGAACGAGGGGCAAAAAGAGGCGAGGGGGTGTTTGCCGAGAGAGAAAAGATTGTAAATGAGCGGGTAGTGATAGCTGCGGCGCCCCTCCGAAGTGATTTATGAACGACTGTAACCCCCCGTGGGGCGGACAAACGGACGTGTTGGGGCAGGAGAAACCGAACAAAAAACAGGTGAATCAGCGGGTGGGAAGCGAGGAGAGAAGAACAAGGGAATCGTACAGTCTGTGGATGCAAACATGACTGAGAAATGTCTTTTGGTGTTTTTGTATGCAAGCGTCTTCCTTCTGAAGAGTCACTTCAAGCAGCGTCAGAATAGCCGAGTGACGGGAGAGAAGATCTGGAGAAGAAGAAGAAGCGGAGGAGGAGGAGGAGGCGGAGGGGAGGAGGCAATTAAGCACTTGCTCATCCGCCTCTTTTCGTGCTCCTTAACATTTTCTTTCCTTCACCCTGATTGGCCTGATTTCAGAGGTTAAGGGGGCGGAGGGAGAGGAGAAACAACCGCTAATTGGATGATATGGCGGTAATTGGGCATTCACGCGAAATCACTGACGTGAAGAACCGGATCGCTCTAAAATGGCGGAGAGCAATGGGACCATCGAGAGAAAGGGCGCTCTACCGTTGACTGTTCTGTTCATGGTTACCTCTTTCGGGCGGAGGGAGGTGTACGTGTTTTGGGTTCACAACAAACAATTAATTATGGATGCATTCATTCACGGCAACGGGAGAAAGAGAGAGAATTCGAATGAGGAGTTGTTGAACAGGTTCGCAATGGAATTCAAACGATAGCTTCCGGGATGCCGCTTCTAATTGTGTTCGAGTTCAAAACACGAGGAGGGAGCAGTATTGGGGAATGCGAATGGTGGGGGCAGGAAAAGAAGAAGAAGAAGACGACTGATTCGCATCGCTTCCGGATGAGAACTAATGCGAAACGGAAACGAAGAGCCGCCGCCGGTTAATAATATTACGGACGAGACGGCCACCCACCTGAATGAGCACCTCCCCCGGGGGGGAGAGATCTGTTTTCGGCAACTCACAGCATCTCAATGATCTGCTTTAGGTTCGAAAGTTTCCGAGTTCACGAGAGAAGATTTCAAGAAACGACTCGTTTTTTGACGCAGTGGGGGCGAAAAAAGAAGGAAAACGAGGGGGGAAGACGAGCGATGAGACTAGCCGAATCCGGATTTTCGTCGCCCCGACACACAGATTACTACTGCAAAGAACCGAAATCAACGGAAAACGGATAGAGGAGAAAAGGAGCTCAACGCAAACGGAAATGGCACCGGAAGGGACGGACTGAAACGTTCGATGTGGGCAAGAATACGGAAGAAGAAGACGAGTAAGAATGAGCAACAGCAGCAGCAGCAGCAGCAGTCGTCTCTTGTTTTAATTCGACAGAAAACTTTGCCGAGTTTAGAGGACCACAGAGCACGACTCTTCCTCCTTTTTTCCTCGTTTTCCTCCCAACTTTCCGCTCGGGAGACAAAAGAAAGATGGGTTGAGAGTTTCACACGGGCATCTTGTTCCCTTATTTCGCGGATGGCATCCAAGAACGACTATATCATATACACTCTCATTCAAATACACTTAACGAGAATATTAAATTTGAAATTAAAAGTATTCGCGGATATTTAATTTCACCATTCTCAAGTTAATTTATTTCGAGTTTTATGGGGGGAGGGGGGCGGGGAGAAGTTGTGAATTTTCGAAACGGAAAACACTAGTTTCTTGCTTTTTTTGACCAACTTTTCACAGAAAATTTAAAAAGTGAAAGTGTTTTTTTTTAATATTTCCCCATATTTTAGTTGTCAGGTAAACCAAAAAGGAGTCAATTTGGGCGACGAAAAGGCTTAGATTGGGCAGTCGTCAGAACACAAATCACGGTTCACACACTGATAATCAGAAGCGGAGGAAGGAGGAGGAAAGCTTTCTCTCTGAGAGGAATCTCAATGCCAAAGAAATAAAATAGAAGAAATGGGGGGAAAGCGGGAGGAGGGTTCCATTCGTTTCGTTGTCTCTCTCCCCCCATTGACGGATGAGAAGGCGGAGACGCAGAGAACGAGAAGCCAGATGACCGGTCGGAAGGGACCTCCTTGCACTTCTTGATGCGAGACGACGGCAAGTGTGATGAATGGTTGAACAGCCGCTGCTTCTCTCCATGACAATCTGTCATCATGATTTTGAGCCCTGTTGTGTATGACAGTTTGAGACTTTCAACATTAATAAAAACATTTTCATTACAAGGAATTTCTAGTCGGAATCAAAGTAATCGGAGTTCTACAAGGCTTCCAGCGCAACGAACAACGAAGCTATTGTTGTGAAAGGCGGCAACGGTCCGTACGACCACACATTTCCAAGCAAGTTATCAAGCAAGAAAGCGATGTGGAGTACAAATGACGCTAAATAAGTACATACCCAGAGCCTAAGCAGTATCACAACACGAATTATCACAAACCACTGTTTAATAGAAAAGAAACGGATAAAGTAGAAGAAAAGGGTAATACATTTGATACAGCGAATCTATTCGTTTCCGAATCCTTCAGTCATTTCGATAGCCATGCTCAGTTTTTCAACAAGTTGGTCATAGCTCCTGTATGGAGGAAGATCGAGACGATTGAAGCAAGTGTGAGAGCGTGGAAGCCAGTTCTCTTTGCCAACTCTTTCAATGCAGAAGAGCTGAGGACCAGTCGATCCCATCAGTTCAGAGAATCCACCAACAGGTACACGGCATGTTCCAGTGACAAATTGCAACAAGCGAGCTCGTTTCTCTTGATCAAGACTTCGAACCCATTGCCAAAACCAAGTTACCTGGAAAAGTATTCGTTAAGCCTGAAGCTAATATTGCAAGAGTTACCTGTTTGCTCTGTGGGGCGTAATGCCTGTAAACTGTATTTCTTTGCCAATCGTCAACGTCGACATCTTGCATTCCACACAAAAGTAACTCAAGCTCTCGCTCATCGAAATACTGCATCCACTCAAGCGGGAAGACTGAATTGAAACCGGTGAAAAACGCTTTGGTCTGTTGTTCCACTCCACGATTGAATCGCCACTCAACCAGAAGTTCGATGTATTCCAACTTGAAAAATCTTCAAATTATTATTTAAAAATTCCAAATATTACCTTGTTCGCTTCCGTCACTGCGATATCAGCGCCTCCTTCTTTTAATTCGTATGTTTTCAGCTCTCCAAGTAGTTCATAATCAGCGACAAAGTACAACTCCATATCGCACTCGTCAATGTTGTTGTCTTTTATCCACATCAAGGAGTTGTAAATTTCAGAATCAACCTGCTCGATGTCTTTCAGAACAATCTTCTTGTTGAGCATTTTTTTGTAGAACGGCATAGTGAAACCACTATAAATGAATTTCCCGTGGAAAAGAGCCTGAAGTTCTTAGTGATTCATGAATGAGGGGCATTAGAACAAACCATGGCAATAAATCGTCCAATATACTCAAAATATTTTAGATGATCCGGATTGACAAAAGAAGCGGGGTTGATTTGAAGACTATAGTTGTTATTACCAGCATACATAAACAGGCAGTACATCGGGTTGAGAACCTCGTGCGAAAGCAGGAAGAACCATTCTCTAGCGACACCTCCGTAATCAAGTCCTTCTTCTCCGCGGAATTGGATGTACAATCTTCTTCGCAAGTCAACGGCGTTCTTGCGCATGATTTCTTGGAATGAATCTTCGAAAACATTGTTTCTCGAAACTGTGATTTTGACATGATTAGGAACACTGTTGGACTGAAAACAACACATATTTGAAAAACTTTCAAGCCTAACTCACAAGACATAAATATCTGAACTGTGCAATTTTCCACCGGAAACTCTTTTCCATGGCCATCTGTACACCGACAACTCCAAGTGGACCGACTGGCTTACCAGTTCGTGGATCATTGTATGTGGTGGTCTTTGAATGATGGTCGATAAAGAATGGAACTCCCTGCTCGGTGAACCTCATCTCCCAACCGTCCGGTAGCGGCTGATCGGAGCCTCTGGAATAAATCATTTCTACTAAAAATCGACTATTACTTTTTCATACCCTTGTGTTCGTGGATCCTCCCATTGGGTAGTTCTATTTACATGATTAACGAAGTACATCCTTCCAGTGTTAGGGTCTTGACGTTTCTCCCATCCCTCAGGCAAAGGACCGAGCGGATCATCAGCGCTGAAGTTGTTTTGCTGGAGAAGGAAGCGTTGCTCCCACTGTATCATCGCTTGATCTCTTCCCGATTGCCACTGCTCATGCGCCTCAAGCATGTCAGCAGTTGGACGTTGCCATGTCGTCGTTCGTGTGTTGTGATCAACGTAATACACCTTTAAAAAACAGTTCTTCTTTTTTTCTTATTCATCACTGCTCACTCTTCCTCTTGGATCTCTGCGCATCTCCCATCCTTGTGGAAGAGGCTGTGTGGATGGTCTTTCCCATGTCGTGCTTTTGGTTGTGTGATCCACGTAATACTTACGTCCATACTGATCGAACCTCATTTCCCAACCTTCTGGGAGTTGTTCTTCAGGAGTAGCCGGAGCAGCTGCTGCGCCATTCTGCAAATGAAAAGTAAACAATGCATGTTTGACTACATTCGTCATACCGCTGGAACTGCTAACGTATCACGTTTAGCTGTAGCAGGCCTTCTCGACGAGGGAGCTGCACCGTTAGATGTGGAAGCTTCAGAACTTGCAGTAGTTGATGTTTCAGTACGACTTGTACCGGCACTTCTCCGCTTTCTCTCCGCATATCCCGTAAAAATCAAACCAACTGTTCCCATTTTGGTAGAATCTTTCGCAAGCAAATAAACCGTGTTCACATCATTTTTAACTGAAGAATTTTTGCTTGGAATTTTTCAAAACCAAAAAACAACTTACATTCACCATTCTCGTTTTTCGCTACATTCGACAGCTTCACTTTTGCAATGCCCAAGCAGCTGTCTTCAAACAACTTCGCTTTTTGGAGAAGTCGAAATGATAAAGTTGATGTGTCATTAGCATGAACATTCAGACTCTCATTCCACTCCGGAGTGGATGTTTTCTTTTTGACTGTGGTTTTTTTCGGCGCAGCAGATGACGTGTCACTGCTTACTTCTACATAGCAGTCGACAGGCTTTGTGAAGGAAGCGTTTATAACTAGAAAAAATGAAACATGATTGAGAAACAATCGTTCGGACCTCACTTTTCACTGTAAGCTTAGATGGTTTAGCCGACCCATTCTGTTGTACTGGCAATCCATTACTCCCTGAACTGCTGGGTTGCTGAGACGGTTCATTACGAGCCATTCGATCATGAAACTGGCTGAAAATTGCGAAATTTCAGCATGATTAATGACGTCACGACAATCGATGAAAAAACACCAAGAAACATAGTTAGATCTGGAAATACGAGGAAACCATCTCCCAGACCTGCTACCAATGTTCGTTTAATGAAAAAAACGTCTAGGAAGATGCTGAAAGCGCGAAAAATCTATAACAGCTCGTAAACTTGCTGCTAGTGGCTGGTCGATGCGTTTTGTCATACGACCTGCACATCTAACCACGAAGCGCCCGCGCATTCAAACGTGTTTGCTAGGGCGCGTTTGCACTGCATTTGCCGTCTTTTGCTATTACATTCACATGCTGTTTGCCTTTCCGAAACGAGAAACTAGAAAGCAATGATCGCAATAACGTTGAATCACCTACGGGGTAATCGATCAATTGCTGCTTACTCAACTCTCTTCAAACACAAGTTGCGCTCGCGTTGTAAACATCTGCAAACCGTTCTCTCCCTAACCTTGCAAGTC
Source organism: Caenorhabditis macrosperma (assembly GCA_963932285.1). Lineage (NCBI taxonomy): Eukaryota > Metazoa > Nematoda > Chromadorea > Rhabditida > Rhabditidae > Caenorhabditis > Caenorhabditis macrosperma. The sequence continues at coordinate 8,230,164 of OZ010622.1, forward strand.
TCACAATCAGAAAAATGAATTGAGAAACGCGACCTGGTGTCACAACAGACTACTCACGTGATAGTAGAAAATTGATTGGAGTGAAAAAACGTTTACTTAGAACGGGAACGAAAACGGGATAAGCAACAGATACAACAGGTAACAAGAGTATCTGCAAGATCATCAGTTAATGAACTACATGGTGAGGCTCATGATGGCATTGACGATGTCGTTGTCGGCTTCCTTGAGCGCCCTGATCGCCTTGTTGCGGGTAGTGTTGGCTTGGGAGATGACAAGCTCGATGTCCTTCTCCTCAATTCCGGTGGAATCCTCCTCAACATCCTCGTTCTCATCCTCTTCGACGGTCTTGAGTTGTGGAGCCTCACGAGTCGGCTTCATGTTCTCGATGGCGGACATCTGAGCATGCTGGGTAAGATCCTCGATCTTGGCCTCTCCGAAGATGATGTAGGTGTCAGATCCTGGGCTCTTGAACACGTCTGGCTTGTTGATGACGAAGAGAATGTTCTTCGACTTGCGAATGCAGACACGAGAGACTCCGGTCACTTGCTTGAGTCCAAGCTTGGAAAAGAGCTTGCGAGCCTGAAATCAGTTGATTATGGCAGCATGATTAATTTAATTCACCTTCTTCTCAGAGCGGCTTTGCTTAGCCTGCTTGTCAAGATGATCTCCAAGTCCAGCAGCCTCGGCAACACGTCTTTGCTCCTCGGTGAGCTCTTGCTCGACGGCCTCGTTGTCCGAGTCGTCAGAAGCGTCAACTTGCGGCTGCAACGAAAAATCCACCATTAATCGTCTATAAAAGGAATAAACAAACCTCCTTGACCTCCTTCTCGTTGTTGCGAGTCTCGGTGCTTCCAGTCATCGTTTAATGGGAACCCTGAAAATCAGCTTTTTAATTTTTAGGATGGGAAAACGGGCTCATCGTAGGGAAATAGAATTTTCAATTAGTTTTTAACGTTTTTTCTAAAAAAAAAGAGCAGAAAAGACACAAATTGCAAAAAAAAAGCGCGAAAATCTGAAATCGCTCGAGAACATTTCGGCAAGGGGGCGTTCCCCTAGTTGCTATATGTCCTGCACATCTAACTACGCGCTGCCCGCGCATTCAAAACGTTATCGTGGAGCGCGCTTGCTTCACTCATAAGCTACAACCGCATGCCTTCACTAACGGTAGTGTTATGGCAAGCTGACCAACAAAAACCGAATTTCTTAGAAAGAATATAGAAATGGGGATATAAAACGTTATTAATATAGAACCTCGGGAATAAACCATTAGGCAACGAAATACTCGTGTAAGTATATAAACTTATTTACAGAGAACAAATATTAGTGATAGGCGGATAAAGTTGTTAGATATTCCTTTTGCCTTCCTTGCTCGTTCCAGCTTTGCGATCTTGTCGATGTTGAGGAGGATTCCGGAGGCAATTGTCGATGTCTTTCGTTCACTCCATGATATCTTCGAACACTCGTGCCTCTAAATTGTCAAATCTGTCGGTTTTCTTCCGAGACGTTCGATACGACTTCTGAATACTTTCGATTGTGAAGGTGAACTTTAAAACAGAAATGTACATCGTTGCGTCAGTGTGGAAAGCAAACATTTTGTGAGATTGAAAGCGTCTTCCGGATTTTAATTTTAGAACGCTTTGCATATGAATGCTGAATTCTTGTGGGAGGTGAACCGTCAAACATGGTGATTGATGTTATTTTCAGATCTTACAGCACTAAAAATCTCAAATTTCGTGAAAACAAACGTAATTAAATAGAAGCACTTTTATCTGAAAATTATGAATTTTGTGCACACAGAATCTGATATTTTATGCGAACGTGCCTTGCCGAGTGAAATAGGACAATCAAGCCTGTAAAAAGAGTGCGGCTTTTTCCAATTCAAATAGTAAAAGCTACTGTAGAAACTTTGAAAAACTTAAACTCAACTTTTGAGATTTGAATTGAAAAAAACCAATTCGAAAGTTGAAGTGAAATAACTGATCTTCGACAGAGCTATGCAACCTGAAGATAGCTACTATCACACGTTCATTTACGAACAATGGTTGCGATATACGAGTAAGAAAGAGACAGACGAGTCATGGGGCAGTGCATCCGGGAATTGATGGAGCAGGACGGGGTGAGGACACTGTTGCCGATTTGTCAACCTGACAGTCTTAAAGAGTTTACCCTAAGATTCAAGGAGGTGCGAACTTTCAGAGTGTTGTTGGTCGAAGAGGTGTGCTGTTTGACCATGGCACCTCCGTAAACTTTTCACCTGAATACTTCTCTTCTTGTTTGTCTGAAAAGGAACATCTGAAACAGTTTTACTCAACTCGAATATGAAAAGTTTAGAACTGGGTAAAATGATTCCAGTTACATGTTACAAGACAACAAGAAATGCATATCTTCTTGGCCTAAATGAAGATGAAATTGTGGATTCCGCCATTCCAGACATGCACAAAGATCGGTTCCATCGGGGCAACCCAGAAGCGAATCCTTTTTACGATGTGCCGATCGAGAAAATGACTCACTTGAGCCAACCTTTCCTCCTCATCCGAGTATCTTTCCAGGTATTCGCTCGACCAGGATCTCAGCTTTCACAATTTAAGATCGAAGAACACGGCATCGATCGGACAGCTCTGGAGTACATCGAGCAATCGAACGATCGAGTCGACTGGCCGAGTCCCGATCTTCGGCTGAGTGCTGACATAATAGCTGCACCAATCAGGCAATGTTCCACGAGACGACGTGTCTCCCTCTACTCACCTGGGCGAGCAAGAGGCTCATTTCCAGAAACAAACATCCAGCTCGTCAACTTCCATCACTTTCCGTCTATCCTCCACTACGACCTATGCGCACTTCATCATCACTATTAATCGCTTCAGCGCTGTTTTTTTCTTTTTGCGACACTGGGAGATAGGAACTTTGATTCGACAAACCTTATTTTAATGTCGAATAGGGAATCTGAATGGGAACAATTCGTTGGCAAGGGACACTTTGAAATAACACATTTTTATAATTATGACTTATTTATTAGGGACTTCAGATTATTATCAAAAAATTTGGAAACAAAACAGAAAAGAGAGAAGAGATCAAGGTTAGAGAAGGCAGTTGAGTTGAAGATCCATGGTGGTTCCTCCGATTCGATTCTCATCAATAAGGGTTGAATCGTCCTCTTCCTCCACGAGACACTCCACGATGCGAGGGTGCTGGTCCGTTGACGTAGACGTACTTGACGACGACGGTTTGGTTCCTCGTGCCTCCTCTCGACTGGTTGGCCATTCCACGGGAGGCCGACATTCCGGGCACGTTGGTTCTCTTGGCAGTCACGACGATCGGCCGGTTGCGGAGAACGGTGGCGTTGAGGAGGAGAGCGTTCCGGACGGCCTCCACAGTGTCGAACTCGATGTAAGCGAAGCTGAAAATGGGTTGGAATGAGGAGGAGGGATGCGTGTATCAACTACTCACTTCTTCTGTTTTTGCGTAAACTTATCCTTCGGAATCGTCACACGGACGATGGATCCGCATCCGTTGAAGTGCTTCTCGAGGTCCTCGTTCTTCGAATGCCAGTCCACGTTTCCGACGTAGACACTCTTCGCGTCGATTTCCTTCTGGTCCGTTTTCTTCACTGCCATCACCGTCTTCAGATTCAGCTTCTCCGACACCTGGTTCTGAATCTCCATCAGCTTCGCAGTTTCCACTTCGACCTCGATCTCGAGTTCGCTCATGGTCGTGGTAACAGCGCTCATAGTTGATTGGTGGGTTGAGAGTTCTGGAATGAGGAGGAGGATGAAAAGTGGGAAAATGAAGAATAGATAAATTAGACGGAGCACTGACAGAGAGAGTGAGAGCAATGAGAACAACCATCCGAGGGAGTAGTAAGAATGGAAGAAGACGGTGGACGAATAGGTGGAAAACTGTGAGTGAAATGTGAAGAACGGAGGAGGAGAGGAGGCAACCAGCCAAGAGAAGGGGTGAGAATGACTGTGTTGGGGCTCCGATGGATGGGACACTGCACAGTGTTCCACGGAGACGTGACAGGTTGTAAGATAGAGAATGTCAGCCAAAGAACTATCGATTTTGAACTATGGATTATGGCTGCATGGGAAAATACTCGGCAAAGAAATATACTACGAATTGGAGTTTGAGAGTACAATTGTTTCGGATGGATCAGAAAATCCAAAGTGATTGGAGGTTATGCTTTGATTAATGTGAGTGACTGTCTCCGACAGGAAATGAAGTTGAAAAGTAACAGTGTACTAATGGGAGCAGTTGAGAATACATTCGAGTACGGTAGGAATTAAGGAAGAATAGGACCATGGGAAAACGAAAGATGCTAGAGTACGGCTTTGGACACACAGTCGGAGAATGGTGTAGGGAAGTTGAAGAGAAATCAGCCAAAAATACGGAAAGAGGGACTGAAAGGGACAGAAATGGGGCAGAAGATGGGAGAGGGGAGACGAGTATCCCGGACGGGAGCAAGTGGGAAGAATGAATAAATGTGCACTGAAACGGACAGGAAGAGACGGGGCACCATCTTCTACACCTACAGTGTCCTCTTCCTCTCGTGCTGTAACAGTCTCTCTAGATGTGGAGACGATGTCCCGCCCCTAGGCAGCTCTCGTGAGGGGTGTTCTAGAGAGACTGTTACAGCACGAGAGGGAGAGGACACTGTAGGTGTAGAAGATGGTGCCCCGTCTCTTCCTGTCCGTTTCAGTGCACATTTATTCATTCTTCCCACTTGCTCCCGTCCGGGATACTCGTCTCCCCTCTCCCATCTTCTGCCCCATTTCTGTCCCTTTCAGTCCCTCTTTCCGTATTTTTGGCTGATTTCTCTTCAACTTCCCTACACCATTCTCCGACTGTGTGTCCAAAGCCGTACTCTAGCATCTTTCGTTTTCCCATGGTCCTATTCTTCCTTAATTCCTACCGTACTCGAATGTATTCTCAACTGCTCCCATTAGTACACTGTTACTTTTCAACTTCATTTCCTGTCGGAGACAGTCACTCACATTAATCAAAGCATAACCTCCAATCACTTTGGATTTTCTGATCCATCCGAAACAATTGTACTCTCAAACTCCAATTCGTAGTATATTTCTTTGCCGAGTATTTTCCCATGCAGCCATAATCCATAGTTCAAAATCGATAGTTCTTTGGCTGACATTCTCTATCTTACAACCTGTCACGTCTCCGTGGAACACTGTGCAGTGTCCCATCCATCGGAGCCCCAACACAGTCATTCTCACCCCTTCTCTTGGCTGGTTGCCTCCTCTCCTCCTCCGTTCTTCACATTTCACTCACAGTTTTCCACCTATTCGTCCACCGTCTTCTTCCATTCTTACTACTCCCTCGGATGGTTGTTCTCATTGCTCTCACTCTCTCTGTCAGTGCTCCGTCTAATTTATCTATTCTTCATTTTCCCACTTTTCATCCTCCTCCTCATTCCAGAACTCTCAACCCACCAATCAACTATGAGCGCTGTTACCACGACCATGAGCGAACTCGAGATCGAGGTCGAAGTGGAAACTGCGAAGCTGATGGAGATTCAGAACCAGGTGTCGGAGAAGCTGAATCTGAAGACGGTGATGGCAGTGAAGAAAACGGACCAGAAGGAAATCGACGCGAAGAGTGTCTACGTCGGAAACGTGGACTGGCATTCGAAGAACGAGGACCTCGAGAAGCACTTCAACGGATGCGGATCCATCGTCCGTGTGACGATTCCGAAGGATAAGTTTACGCAAAAACAGAAGAAGTGAGTAGTTGATACACGCATCCCTCCTCCTCATTCCAACCCATTTTCAGCTTCGCTTACATCGAGTTCGACACTGTGGAGGCCGTCCGGAACGCTCTCCTCCTCAACGCCACCGTTCTCCGCAACCGGCCGATCGTCGTGACTGCCAAGAGAACCAACGTGCCCGGAATGTCGGCCTCCCGTGGAATGGCCAACCAGTCGAGAGGAGGCACGAGGAACCAAACCGTCGTCGTCAAGTACGTCTACGTCAACGGACCAGCACCCTCGCATCGTGGAGTGTCTCGTGGAGGAAGAGGACGATTCAACCCTTATTGATGAAAATCGAATCGGAGCCATGCATCTTCAACTCAACTCCCTTCTCTAACCTTGATCTCTTCTCTCTTTTCTGTTTTGTTTCCAATTTTTTGATAATAATCTGAAGGTCATAATAAATAAGTCATAATTATAAAGATGTGTTGTTTCAAAGTGTCATTCACAATATTCCCATCATCCAGCCCCCGTCTGTCCAACTGCAGATCACGATGGGTAATTTTTCAAAGACTTTCCGCTCCTGGAGTCCTTTCTTCCTCTCCGTCCAAATGGAGTGTCAGTGTGGGATCTCGAGAGAAAAAACGAGGGTCGATACATATTGCAAACCTCAAGCACCTCAGAGGCACTTGTCTCCTGATGAAATGATAAAAGGACGAGAGAATTCGTAGAATCAGCTCAACCAGCCGGATCGGTCTTTGAAGGGGTTTGCCTCTGGGAAACAAACTCGATTCAATCCAGAACTTCCACGAACCGGGGGAAAAATAGAAGCATTCTTAAGAAATGCGCGGATTTCAACGAATAGTAAACAAGAAACATGATTTTGGAGACGGGAGGTATAAAGAAGGTAATGATGAAGGAATCTCAACTGTTTCACTGATTTCGGCGATAATTTGACTCCGCGACATCTCGCAACAACGACAACTCGCTATGCTTGCATCGTAACTGAACCATTTGGACAGTGGACAGAATCTATAACGTTTTCTTCATAAAATAGGCCTTAAATAGTACTCTCCGGAGAGAAATTGAATTGCAAAACTGAAACGATACCCCCTATAAAATGCGCGAAAAGCTGTCAGTCAGTTTTTCAAGGGCATGCTGGCGACAGATTTCATATTTTTCAAAAAGTCAGTCGTTCTTCTCGTCCGGAATGTTTGAATCAGGTCGTTAGAACACCGGTATTCGTTCTCATTTTTCCAGGTTCGCTGCAGTTCTCGCAGAACAGGCGTCGAACGATTACTGTAGAAACTGAGAATACGTTCACCATGTAAGGGAATAAATACATTTATTGAATAGAATTCCAAGTCAAAGATACACACACAGGGTTCCAATTGTACAGCCGGTTAGCTCGAAGTTACTTCTTTCCGTATCCAGCACATGGGTTCGGGCAGCCGGAAGTCATGCAGCAGCCGCCACCGGAACCTCCGAGACAAGCCAACGATTCGTTGGTCGAGATGACGAGAAGCACGAAGCAGATGACGACGACCTGAGAGCATCCCAGTCACCCAGATGGATCTAGAAAATGGACGACTTACCGTTTGGCAGGCTTTGGCGATGAGCGACATGGCGATTCGGAGTGAGCGAAGGTTGAGAATGTCTTGGCATTCCGCTCGAAACGCGAGCTTTTATAGGGGCAGCGTCGATGGCAGACGGTACCTGCCCACATCTTCCCCCCTACTGCGAAGTTGAATACGATCCGTCGGCGTCTCTCGGATCGGCGCGGTGTCTCCGACGGACGAGAAGCCGTGCGGCTCCCGCCCAATAGAATGTATCATTTCGCAACCGAAAATCCGGATATACTACACTTTTACAAACACCACCGCCCAACGAACAGGCTTTTCCACATGACACTCTCTGCGGTTTATGACTGCGGATGATGATGGCGTCGATTGGATTTATGCTAATTCCAGGCGAAACACCAATGTTCAAACCGGTGGAACTTACTCTCTCCCGCCGAGATACTCTTCGTGTTCCTCTCCCACTTGTATTATAGCCCTCTTATTCTCCCAGAAGAAGACGTCAGACTACAAACTTCCGAAAGTCAAGTGTCTGTGCCAATGGCTGACCACCAATTGGAGGCTTCTTCTCCCCAAGGACAACTATCCGGAAAACGGTCTAAAGTGTTTGCGATGATCGAGAGACCATGACGAATCTCCCATTCGCGGAACGTTGCGTAACCTTCAACCGATTGGTCTTCAACGAGGACTACACGACGGAACGGTGCCGATCTGTTACTGTGAGCTTTCATTGAACGTTTTGAAAAGTGATTACGGTGTCTATCATTCGTCAATCCAAAATGGTTTGCATGCATTTCCCGTTTACCATATTCAGATTCTGCTTGCGTAATGTCGTCGTTAACTTCAAATTTCAGCTGGTTTCCAGCGCTTCTCTCCTCCCTCATAACGGAAATCTCCGATTGCCAGATTCCATTTCCTAAACGATTTTTCCCTTTGAAAACGGTAATTGAAGGTGTTTCATTCGAAAACGTCTCTGGAACCTGCCGATTCATTTGGAATGTCAAAGGGTTAGTTTCGTAAGGAACTTGTTGTTGATAACCTCTTATTGAATAACTAAATATGTTTGCAATAAATAAAAGAAACGTTGTGTGAGTATTTATTATATACACTTTTTCAACTGTTTAAAATCAAAGTTGTCACCGGGCACTGGATAACAAGCACGTGAATTGTCGAGATGATATTAGTATAGAACACCTCATCCGACCTTGAGTATAGGAGATGTCAGGAAAAGCATACATCGCTCGGCTGTCGTTTATCTCAGCTGTCAAACTGATCTGCCCAATAGAAGAGAAATATCTGAAGCCACTGCACGTACCGTCTTTCGAAAACTCCTTCCGGGAGAATAACCGAGTTCACCTGTTTCCCGAACTTTCGATTTTTCACAGATCAAGAATATTGTCCATCAAAAAGATGTTCTTGCTGATGTTTCAGAAAAGGAGTAGCGATTAAAGGGTTAGTTCCGCTATTTTTTTGTTGGCCAGATTTCTTCAGCATCGGATAGAGCGCAAAAAGTTATGCTAGAGGCTCGTAATGGGAAACGCTCAAAAATGACTTTTAGGGGGAGTTTCAGAGGTCCAAAGTGTCCCCGCGCGGCTCCCCATTGCCTAAAGTCACCGGCCCATCCTCATTTCTTCACGTCTCCATTTCCTCATTTCTTCACGTCTCCATAGAACAAAACAGCAACAAGAAGAAGAAGGTGGTGGTTCTGAGACACAATCTATGAGATGGGAGTGCATGCTGATACGAAGCAATTACAAGCGCTGTTATTTTCCCATTATTTTGTATATTTTTCTATTATTTTTCTATTATTCGTTTTTATAATAGTATTTCTGATTCGTGTTTGCATTTGAGCTGGCATGTTTCAATAAATAAACGTTTTGATCAATACAAAAACTACATCTGTGTTTTCCACGTCCAGAATCACGTTTTTATTTTCCACAAAACATGGAAATTTAGGATCCGGTAGGTTTGTGGGTGCATAGGTATAATCATAAAACCGTACTATCAGAAATACTATTATAAAAACGAATAATAGAAAAATAATAGAAAAATATACAAAATAATGGGAAAATAACAGCGCTTGTAATTGCTTCGTATCAGCATGCACTCCCATCTCATAGATTGTGTCTCAGAACCACCACCTTCTTCTTCTTGTTGCTGTTTTGTTCTCCTAACCCCCAACATCCAAAGCTTTCCTCAAAACTTTCACGCGTTTATTCCACAAAAAGGAATTTCCGCGTGGGCAATGAGGACAGGGAAATGAGTGAATTTGGGCAATGGAGACGTGAAGAAATGAGGATGGGCCGGTGACTTTAGGCAATGGGGAGCCGCGCGGGGACACTTTGGACCTCTGAAACTCCCCCTAAAAGTCATTTTTGAGCGTTTCCCATTACGAGCCTCTAGCATAACTTTTTGCGCTCTATCCGATGCTGAAGAAATCTGGCCAACAAAAAAATAGCGGAACTAACCCTTTAAGGAGATGCCACGTCATTAAGATAATTGAGATGGGAGCCAGGCTTGGTCGGAACCGACCTGTCGGAACTTTCGGAACTAATTTTTTTTCCGAAAAACAAAGTCGGAAAAATTAGTTCCGTGGTTTTTTTCTGTAAAAAAGTCGGAAAAATTGGTTCCGAGTATTTTTCGAAAATTTCGGAACTTTCGGAAATTCCGGTTCCGGTTCCGACCAAGCCTGATGGGAGCGCTCTGTGGGGACTTCTTCTAGTCTATTGTAGACACTGTTGCTCACTTACAATCAAAGTCAATTTCATTTGTTCAATCAGAATTCCGGTATAAATTTGCAGATGGAAACTTGTCAACACTGCTAATCGATCACACTCGGTAGCTATCAACACAAACTTTCAGATAGTTTTCCAGATATTCTGTCTCAAAAAGACCAAAAACGTCCAACACGAGATTTTGAACATATTAAGACAATGTGTCTGAGAAAGTAGCCGTTTGCGCAGATAGAAACTGAGCGGGATCGATTACCTTTATCAAAAATTGTTCCTTCGCAAATTTATATTTTATCGATTCTGATTGAACAGATTAAATGGCTTTCCTTCCTGTCAGATGATCTCTTGACGTTCCCCCAATTGTGGTCTCACAGAATCAGGTTCATCTGAGGTTGTGAAACGATTGCATTTCTCAGATTTCAGCCAATTTGCTCACTGGTTCCATAGTGGAAACTAACATTTCAGAGAGTCACTGCTGATATTTGCAAGAGTCTTATTCACAGTTCTTGTTTTTGTCTCGTGTTTCACGAGAAATCTTGTATTAGTTCATAAAAAAACCAACTCTGCATATAGAGGCATAGAGTACCTGTGTTTTCCGCTCACAGAAGAACACCCTGAACTAGTGAAAAAAACTGGCCTGGAAGTGGTCAATTTAGCACTAAGTTTACTCCGTCTGGATTTTTCATTTCACCTGAGTCCATTTTTTTATTACGCACTTATTTACTGAACGGAATGTATATATGGTGACAAAATTTGTGGTGAAAGTACAGTTGGGGGTTTGGGGTGAGGCGGAGAAAAAGAGTTGGACTTACAAAGATTCCAGAAATAATAAGAACATGGTAATATTTCTGTGAACAGATGTGAACACTGTGGCCATTGTGCAGTCAGCCCCCTACCGTACCCTGATATGCACTATGCACCACTTGAGAGTTTCTCTTTTTGCTGGGCGACTGTAGCCAATTGCCTGATTTTATTGAAAGCACAAGACATCGCATTTCAACTGTTGTTGGGTGGCGGCGTTTCAGAACATTCTCAAAGTTACCGGAAGTACCTTCCCCTTCTCTCTCTCTCTCGCTCGTTGTTCTGTGAGAGTCCGATGACTCACCCATTGATGATCCGACCTCGATCCATATGAACTTTGTCAAGAAGTTGGGATCATTGAGGTAGATCCGTCGATGGTGAACAAAACTGATTTCTCACAAACAAGGCTTGTTGGGCTATTGTTCAACAGATGGTCTCAGTCGGTCATCGTTTCGAAGGAACCCGGAAGTGGAACGGACGGAACAAGGATTCCCTCCGTTTGCAGATGGGAAGTTCCCACATGACATCACAACGTCCGCTTGTTCCCATGGCTCTTCTCGATTTCAAATTCGTTTCCGTTTCTTCTCTTCGGTCGAGTGACTCACTCGGCCTCGTGCGTCTCTCTCTCTCGCTTGTCTTCGTCACAAATCTTTTGTCCTTGCTCCCTTTCCACCGCAAATTTTGCGCAATTTGAGAGAGAAAAAATCACCGTTTTTGAATTGAATCGCCCGGTCGACGCACGCGAAAAAAACGCGGGCAACAACCTTCTTCTTCTTCTTCTTCTAATAAGGTCGTCGCCTGTCTGCTTCAACAGTTATTGCGGTATCGAGGTGCAGATCGACGAGAGAGAGAAGGTCGTTTTTTTAAGTGTTCAGGGAAAAAACACGACATTTCGAGAAGAGACTGACCTTCCCGACTCGAGAACGTTTCGCCTTGAGACTCTGTTTGAAGACGACACGTCTTCTGATGATAACCTTGCACTTGGCGAGATCTCTCTTCCGATTCGGTGACATTTTCGAATGCAAAGTGCACTGGGAGATCTGCGATGAGACAACGGCCCGCGACTAGTTTGAATCTTTGCGGCTTCGGCAAATTGATGAGCTGCCGAGATTCGAAAGAAATCGAGTGTTGATTGACACGACGGGAGAAGAAAGAAGAAGTGACGGCAGGTGAGGAGATAAGTGCCTACAGTAGCCGACGCACGAAAGCGAAAGGTGTCTGCGAGGAGTCGAACAGCAGTGTCCGACCCGACCGACCGACCGACGGATCGGAATTCAAATTCGAAACAGGAAAACCGAGGAGGCTCTTGCCGAATGACGGACGGGAGAGACGGAGATATGTCGATGTTCCACCGGGGCTTCGAATCCCTCTCAAGAGGGGTCTTTTCACTCGGAATTTCAGAATTGTGCGCTTTTTTTCAAGGGAATACCATCAAAATCATGTGTCGAGATAACCTCTCGGCGGCGCTCACGGAGGGAAAACAAATTACTGTGATTAGTGTCCTTCTTGGGGTCCTTTCTTCAATCCATTGCGCAAAAAAGGTCATATTACAGTAATTTGTCTTCTTTCCCTGGCGAGACCCGTCAGCGCCGTCGAGAGACCAACCCGCGGTATAAGAGAACAGATCCTCTCGAGCTATGCCGTTTTTAAGACAAATCTCAGTACTTATTCATTGTTTTTTTTCAAAGCGAAACTCCGAATTCCATGTGATTCACGCAATCGTTCTTATATCTCGATTGAAGAAAATCAACAGATTTCAGTGCGAATTCGGAACTTTGACACTTCGTAATAACTCGATAATTTCCCAAAAGGGGAGACCAGAGTTCCACCCACCAGTGGAATCAGAATGTGTTGTTTTATACTTTTACGAAGTCATGAAAAGTTCCGAAACATTGTGAAGAACCACCGAGTGATACTGTAGGTGCTGCTCCGGGGATCTCCATTCACAACTGTCACTGTCTGTCACCCTGTTCAAAATGCGCTCCACTGAGTAGGTTCCGAGCCGAAACCATTTCCATCGCCACTTCGGTGGAGCGCGAGAGATCTCCCTCTCCACACTGCCACGGATCGTTGTCTTCTGCTCGTCGGTCCAATGTCCGGCGTCGTCAGCGTCTTTCCCCCCGGTGTCGATCATTCGTTTTGCATCCAAAATCAAACCAGATCTACATCTTCCTGGAGACTCCTCTTTCTCTTTTGCAGCTACAGTACTCTCACTCTCATTTCGACGTGGCACCCTTTGTCGTCGAAATGGCTTCTTCTTCTTCTTCTCCTCCACCGGATTGGCTGGCATGTGAAGACGACGTGGATCCGATGCGATGCCGCCGATGTATGGCTGCAAATCGTGTTGTCACTCACTCCTCTGCCATTCAACCATCCGCTACTGCGAGAAACGATCTACCGAAGCGATCTTGGTATGACGTGGCATCATAGGTCACTCTCGAGTTGTTTGTCTTCTCGAGTGCACGACGTCCGCCCGCAATTTCACAATCATGTGATGATTACCTGTGTGTTTCGAATATACGGTAACCTTCGCAAGGAATTCGTCTAATCTCGCCCCTCCGCCGCCTCCTGCACGCCCGCCCGTCTCTCTCTCCCGTGACAATAAGCCTTGACCCATTAGTTATGCGCATTCCCATGACAACAATCGCCTGTTTTTGCCGGCGCCACCGCCTGCCAGAACGATTCGAGAATGCGGACTTGCCAACGGGTTCCTCCTCCTCCTCCTCCTTCTGATGAGAGAACCACCTGCCGATCTCGATTGGAAGACGACGTGAGCGGGGCGCGCGTTCCCTTCCCCTCCTCACCGACCACCAGATTTATTATAGCCCGATTTGATAGCTTTTCACTTTTTCTCCTTGGCTGCCTCCTCCCGATCTTGCCCACGGCGCCCGATGATGATACTCTGCGAGATTACGGAACTGTCCGACGAAGAAGAAGAAGAAGAGGAGAGGAGAAGACGCTGCCGAATTAGCCATCTCTCTCTCTCGGTCTCGCTCCCGCAAACGCAGACATCGAGACAGATGAAGAAGCTAATGGTAGTAGTGAAACAAGCCGTTCTCGAGACGATCCGTCGACGGCCACTGCCACTCGTAAATTCAGATGATCACCTGGACGAAGATGTTCCACGAAGACGACTTTCGTTGTTTTTCGGCCGCGCAAAGCTCATTTGGCAGGGGAGGGGAAGAAGAACCTGATCTCTCTCTCGGAAGAGAAGTTCTGGAACAGCCTATCATCGACATCTCTGTCTCCATCTCTGTTTTTTCCGACACTTTCTGCCCAAAAATTCGATTAGAATGAAACGTTTTCCTGGATTTTCAGTTTCCAGAAGACTCGTTCCCTTTGAGATTCAATAGAAAAGTGTGTGTTGTGGAACTGTTTGAGGCATTCCGGAAGAACATTCCGGACGATTGGTTCCCGGTTTAGTCACGTCACTCAACCGGTCGCGGCGAGAGGTCGTCATTCCGGAGGAGGTTCGCGTAAATAACAAATATGTATATTCTAGGCGGCCGCCTATCTCGATTTCCTTTCGTCCGGCTACTTTCGTTTCTTGATACGCGGCGAGTCGAGCGCCCGAAGATTTCGGTCTGTATCCAAGGCCATCTTTCAAAATCTCAAGTTATCCATCTTTTTGCCGCCCCGCCGCCGCCCGCCCGCATCGGCCCCTCATCCCGCAAAACAGTAGTAGTTGGGGGGGGGGGGGGGGGGGGGGGGATGAATCATTCGAAAAATCACGTCATATTTCGAATACACAGGAAGTGGTGCCGATGGATGGACACTGGAAGTGAGGGGGACAATGGATGGATAGGAGGGAAAGCCACGAAGAACAACACACACACACACAAGACCCGCTGCTGGATGGATCGGGGCGCCTCGTTTGTTGATGCCTGCCATTGTTATTCGATATTCCGATATTCGATTCTTTTTTCATCTGATGCCGACGATTTGTCGCCCGAGGAGGAAAAGAAGCAGAAGAAGCCAATCAAGTGAGATTATCAAATTCGGATGAGGAGGAGGAGGAGGCGGCAAGGGAAACAATGCCATTTCGCGCACAAACAATGAGAGCGAAATTTCCACCGATTCGTAGTTTGATAGCGGAAGAAGTGCCACGTGAACGTGAACACGCCGAAGGATCAGGCGGCGGCTCGCGGAGCCATCGGGGGTCTTCTCGTGTCGACAGACAGTGCTGCTGCTGCTGCTCACTTAGATGATCTCTCGAGATTCCGCCCATCGAGCGATGCATGTCATCCTGGAATTCGCCAAAATCAGGTTCACTGTTGGTCTGTGGTCTTCTGGTAAACTCGTCGTGCTCGTCAGTCAGCCGATCGCATCTCCCCCCACCTTTCCCGTTTTTCCCTTTCCTCCTCCTCCTCCTCATCCTCCTCCTCCGCTGTTTTCCATTCCGAGAAATTGTTGCCCTTTCGCCGAAACGCTGAACACCTTCTCTATCCCTTTTTCTCTTTCTTCTTCTTATCCAGAGAGAGAGAGATTGAGAGAGTGTTCGGTTTCGTTTTCCACACGGCCAAAAAGAATGCGTCGTCGTCGTCGTCGTCGGGGTGTCGTCGTCGTCGTACAGATGCTTCGGGATTCCATCTTCTCCTTCCTACAGCATTCCGCAAAGAAAGCGACAGGAGAGAGAGAGAGAAAACGATGCAAAGGAGGAGAAACGAGGCTCGGGAATCCGCGGCCGACGAAGACTACGGCTGATGATGTGTTGTTGGGTAATCGAGGAATGGGAGATCGGATATATTGAGAAATCCTCCGACGATGACGCCGACGAAGACCCGAGGAGGCATACTAAATCACATGGCAGCGACGACTGAAGAGACATGATATACGAGGGATTGCGTGATCGCTTCGCTGGGAGGTACATTAGCACGGAGGTGGCCCGGGAACAAGTGCGGGCGGGAAGATCGGCTAACGGCTGCAGGACGCATGGAACAACCTAGAGCACCTGAACCATCGGAAGCTCACAGAGCTGTCTCTGGGCCCTCCCTGAGCCATCGGAGGAGCAGCCTCGAGAAGAAGTGTCCCACTCGTCCCACTCGTCCCCGCGCCTTCTGCCCTCCTCCGAGCCGTTTCCTTGTCCATCCAGGAAGTGCTTTTCTCTCTTCGCTGGCATCCCAACCAGTCCGTTTGCCGTCGGCCCAGGAACTATTTTTCCTCCATCTCCCACCGCATCTCTTCTCAGAAGTGCGTCCACCCAAGTGCTGCCAATCCGCACGCTCCTCCCTCGAATTCGCAGGTCAAGGCGAGTGTGCGTGTCCTTCGGCGCCCCGCTCGCGCCCCTTGTGCCAAAGTCCAAAAGGGTTTTTTTTTGTGTGTGTGGTGGGCATTGAGTCGTCGTCGTCGTCGTCGGACGTCCATCATCTTCTGCACGAGATCGCCGCCGCCGTCGGTATTTCGAATTCATCGAAATCGTCGTCCTTGGTAAAACTGACCTAGAAAAAATAAAAACAACACATAGAATGGATCACGCGTCGAGAACAGAACACGACGTTATAAGATAGGAGAGAAGAAGAAGTGGGCGGGGTTGGGGCGGATGGACGGAGACGAGGCGAAGGTTGCGCAATCAAGATGGCTCTTCCCGGCACGGATGATGCCTCCTCCGCGCGTACCAGGCACCCGCATAGCTAAGGTTGTTCCGAAAGTGTCCCCGCCTCCCTCCATTCTCTCCTTCCATCATCATCCTCATCATCACTACTTTTTTGTGCCCAAATCTCTCTCTCTCCCTCTTTCTCTCTTTCTCTCTTTCTCTTTCTCTCTCTCACTCTTCTGCTTCTCATGCCATTCAGGCACCCAATACCCGACCCGCTTCGCTCCTCCGACATATTCTTGTTCCTCCCGATATCTCTCCAAAGTGGGCGGAGCATGCCATGAAGAGAGGGCGGGGCCGGGAGGAGAGGCAACGCTGCTGCTGGGCCCGCCGAGAAAACGAACAACACTGATGCCGAGGACACAGTCTCGACAGTCGGTAGCCACCACCACCACCACCGGACGACGGACACGGCGAGGGCCCTCCTCCGCCGCCGCCGCCGCCGCCTCCAGTCCGCTTCTGTGTTTGCCATTCGACGTGTTCGTGTCGTTCTGGCTTCCAGCGGTGGTCCGGTTCCTCTCTTCCTTGTGGATCAGATGCCATTCCGCCGCCGCCTCTATAGATAAGCATATTCGTCCTGCCTTTGTTTTTCACTTGCGCATTCCTGCGCCTAGTCGGCGGGTGTCGTTCCTTCTTCTCTTATTCACGCCTTCTTGTCCATTAAAAGTACCCCCCGATCCATTCTCTCTTCTTTCAGACTCTTCCCCTTCTCATCTCTCTCTCTCTCTCTCTCTCTTCTCCAAAATGCTCCCGGATAGCCCATCCCCACGTGCTGCTCTCGCTCTCTCGGATCTTCAGCCACAGACCGGCGCCTCGACGTTCTCCGTCGGCAGTGGAACTGGTAACTGGTAAGTGGGGTGTGAATTCTCGGACGTGTTCTCTTACGCAACTGGTAGTAGTAGGCTTCGCGACGCTGTCTGGCAGCGTTACGTAACCTACGATCGGGTTTGCGCGCGCCGCCGATCCCGCGTTCCCGTCGGCTTCGTCGAGAGCGTCCGTCTCCGGGAATCGCGCCGCCGACGCCGACGACCAACGGGTTTATAGTTGTCTTATTAGCAAGTTTTTGTCCCGTCTCGATGATTGTTCTAGACACACACGAGAATACTGATTACAGGTCTACGAGAGGTGTCGGAGGAGTCAGCGGCGACTATATGGACAAATCGGGCGGCGGAATGTTCAGCAACAACAGAAACAACGTGAGTCACACACTGGGCTTCCAGAAGGGCGAACGACCAAGGACACGCACGTGATGTCACGTGTTCTCCGAATAGATCCTGTAGTGCACCGATCAGAGATCTCTTCCCAATGAGCTCTTCTCCGGAACTGTTGCAACAGTTCCACGTAGAAGTGCGTCTCTATCTCTTCCTGCTGCTGCTGACGGCCTCCTCTCGGATGAAGCTTGCCGCCGAAAGTGAAAGGCGCTATATCAAGTTTATCACCTGCGGGTGTCCATTGTCCCATTGTCTCTCGTCGTCCGCCCCACTTTCGCCCCCTCCCCGCCCCCTTTCACTCCTTCTAATCCGTCGCTTCATTCCAGGACCGATTCGCTTTCGGAAACAGCGGCTCGTCGTCGTCGTCCACAGGTTGCTTCTCGTCGAACAGTTCATCCGGCGGTCTCTTTTCCAATAAATAAATCAACAAGTGAGTCTCTCTCCCCCTCTCTTTCGCAACAACTCCCTTCGTCTCCTTCCAGAATGCAATCGGCAGCCGGTATCCTCATCCTAATCTCACTTACCCAACTTGTATATAGCGAGCCGAAGTTGCCCGATTGCGAACAAATTCCAAAAGTTTTGTGCTGTACTCAACGTGTCTTAGGTGAGTTTCTGATCGCTCTGAACAGGAGTGAACTCGGCTGATTTCAGATAAATGTATGTCTGGTTGTATCGATTACGTCACCGAGAAGTGTCCTCATAAACTGGAGAAATACGAGACGATTGAAGATCAACAGGAGCCATCGACGAGAGCGCCCAAGACGCAGGTGAAGGCGGCGAAGGAGGTGAAGGCGGCGAGCAACCGCGTCGTCGGACAGGTCGATCACGGGGCCAAGGAGCAGTTCATCGACTCGAAGGACATCCGCAGAGCGCCACTTGCGGGCGACGCCAAGCTCCTCAGCCAAGAGTACCCCATCACCGAAGTCACCGACGCCGACCTGTCCTCCGAGTGCGGAACCGAACGCTCCCAACCGCCCTTCTCGCCGTGCCTCTCGCGCAAATCGGCCGACGACGTGTTCCTCTCGTGCTGCCACCAACAACTTCCTTCCAACTGCCACAGCCTCTGCACCTACGAACACCGTGAACACGTCGCCGCCGAGACGCTCATCCAAGCCATCCAGCAAGAGCACTGCGACATGAAGGTCAGTCTCCAACCCATTCGCCCCCCGGCATGTCTAATCCATTTCAGCACCTCTCGAGCCTCCTCTACTGTGCCAACCAAAACAGGGACAACCGTGCGTGCTGCTCGCACCTCGGCATGTCCAACCCGGAGCTCGGAGTCGGAGATCGTTGTCTCCGAATGTGCAACGTCGCTCCATCGGGAGATCGTGTCAGTTCCATCGAGAAGGAGGACCTCGTCTGCCTCTCCAACTGGAACGTCGTCATGTACTGCGCTCGCGGAGGCCTCCGAACCATCAACTGAGCTCTCTTCCCTCTCTCTCTCTCTCTCTAATAACTCGACTAGGCTCCTCTAATAATTAGTCGTCTCCTAATAATTCTCCTCCGTTTTCCGCCACTTCTCAGTGATGTGATGGGTCCCTCCGGAACATTGGAAAGCCATCCGGGACACTTCGTATCATACCGTCAGACATACATTAGTTCCACATAGTATCTATGGTGTGCTCCGCGAGCCCATGTCTTCTCCAGTCGAACATGTGCTCGCGGAGCCAGAATCAGGGTTCACTCTCCCCTCCCCCCTCTCCATTTACCCATGAATCCCTTATTCGTTTTCTTCTAACCAAACACCCCGCCCCCATAACCCTAAATACGCGTGTACCACTAATAAACGCGTATTCTCGTCGTCCGTTTACTAATAAAAGTTAGGTGATGCGGACCAAGTCCGACTTCCGAGAAATGTGCAAGTTATATCACATGGCCGAATGCAATATGTTTCCCCCCCCCACTCCATCCAAAACACTTTATTTCCGTCCATTTCCCGTTCTCTCACCTACTTTATATCATTTTATTTGTATTACTTTTACTATATTCTTCCAGATCATTGTCGTTAAACTATGACAAAATCATTTTTGATGTCGCATACCTGTTACCCACTCCCTTCCCTTATTGTGTGTCCCTCATGAACTCATTGTATGTCAAACGGTATCTTATTTTTATTATTTATTGTGATATTGAAGCGAATAAAAATATTTTTGTTATCATTGCTTTGTTTTTCGTTTGACAATTTCTAGACCTGCAACTGTTACAAACATTTTTGCAAACTACAGTAATCACAATAGAGCGCGATTGCATTAATTTGGAAATTAACACATTTCTCAACTAATTTGACCTATTAATAAATTGCATCGTCTAAGCGGCGCGGAAATATTCAGTTTTGCTTTTTTCGCCGTAAACAAACACTTGCATCCACATTTTTTCATTTGTTCGAATTGCCCCTTCCGCTAAAAACGCATTCTCCCTCCGTCTCACCTCTGCCTTTTCAGACGTCGTCGATTTCTCACCGGGTCATTCGAAACTACTAGCTCGCAAGATACTCACGCAACTAATCAGGTGGGTCACGCTTCCTTTTCTTTGAAAAAACTAGTTCATTTAAAAAATATTCCACGCTTTTTTCTGCGCTGTTATCACCTTGATAATGGTCGTATTAATGAGCTATGAAGTGAGCTATGAGAACACATTCGGGTGAGTCCGGCTTTTCGTCCTGGAATTAGCTCTCGTCTGTTTATCTCGGTGTCTCGCAGCACATGACCTCTCTCTCTCTCTCTCTCTGAAAACAAACGCTAAAAAGGGGAAAACGAAAGAAAACACCTCGATTGGCTGTCTATGAAACATGGGCTCTTCGGAAGAGATGACTTCGCGTTATTTGCGCCTTCTTCTTCTCTCTTCCGCTGTCGCATAATTGCCGCAATTTCCTTTTTGCCTAGCACTCGTCTTTTTTGCGGGTTCTCTCGTGTTTTAATGAGGCCCACTCACCTCTCTTCGACTAATTCGGAACATCAAACGGTCCCGGTCAGCAGGCAGACACCCGGTGGCTCTATTTTATATGTAAATTGCTTATTTGAAGTACCGCTCCCGTACAGTCCGTGTGTTTCTTCTCATCGGGAACCCTCGGGGACCGAATGTTCTTTTACCAGTACAAAAAACGAAGAAGACAGTTTGCATTGCTGTTTTTGTCATTGTTTTGCAGTGGAACAGAACTGTGGTCTTTTCAATGCAGAATTGCTTGGGTGTGTGTGTGCTTGTATCTGCGTGTCGAAAACAACATCGCGCTTCAGAATCCACTCTCTTCGCAGCTTCTCCTCCTCCTCCACATCAGTTCCGTCTCCGTAGCGTAGCGCGAGCAATTCGCTCGATGTACCTTGCACCCCCGGGAGCCGCTGGCTACACTGTACGCAACAGGTACTCGCTGCTCCGGTTCCGCTGCTCAGTGTCTTCGTGGCGGTGCAAACGCTCACGCGAATGAGTCTCTCCGACCACCACTACCACCCAAACGCACATACACATGCGCGCGCACACAACGCACACACAGCCGCTCACAACGCGAGGAGACACGCAGAAAGACACTGCCATAACTCGTTTTATTCCGGCGGCAATGACGCTCGGCTGTACACGTACTATCGTGGAGACGCAGATGGTTCCATTCCAATTTCGAACGATTTGGTCCACTTTGCTCTTTGCTTGCTCTTTTCTCTTTCGATTTTCGCACACTTTGGACTGTTCATCATTCTTTGACTCTTTTATCTTTCCGTGGCCACCTTCAACAGTTAGATGATGATGGATGGGCGGAGGAGGCGGAACACGCAGGGCGCAAGAAAACGGAGATAGAGTATCCGTTATCACACTTTTATTTGCAACAAATGCAACACATTGCTGCGTGTAGTTTCTTTTCCAATGACAAGAAGAGATGCCACTTGTTTGGCCGCCCCTTGGCCCGCTGGTCACTGCGTAGGCCGATGGCTTTTCTTGCTAGTTGCTCCCATTTCTATGGCATCGCGACCCGACCGAAACGCTGCTCGCCGCTCTTTTTGTTTGAATAGCGAATGTCTGAAATGGGCCCACGCGACAATCGATTCCGGGTAACTTCACTGATTCTGGAATATTTATGCGAACATCGATGTTTTATTTGTCAAAGTTTCACTTTGGGTTTCAAAAACATTTTCTCACCTTTGTGTGAAGAGCAATTTCCCTCTTCGACTGCCTGCCGTCTCCACCGAGGAATCCCCTAATCACCATTGCTAATCAAAAAATCACCTCCTCAATCATTTTGCCTTCTTTTTTGTCTCCATTAGCCTTTTCCCCGAAAATGGCGTGTTCCTTTTGACGACGTCTAACACGCCGTTTTCGGCACGCTCGATTAGACTTCGCCACCTACACGTGTTCTTTCACTTCTCTCCCGCACATTTTCCTGTCGCCGCGCTAATCAAATCAGTTATCTTTTTCTGCGAGGGTGTGTTTACCCATCTCTTCGCAGCCTTTTCATCATCGTCGTCTCGAAATCGAATGTACACGCGACGGCGCTCTCCGGTCAAAGTTGTTCGATGCGTACGATAAAAGAAATATGGGGTGATCGAGGGCGGCTCGATTACAACATCAAACGTTTTGATATGGTTATCAGGTTGAACTATGTCCGGACGTGGCCGTGTGTCTCTCTTCCTCCGCGGCTGCATGTTGCGAGAACGAGTTCCCGGTCTCACCTCTCTTCCTAACGTCTTCCTCTCCTCCCTCGTTTTTTTGCCTCTCCACTCTGTACTTGGTTCTATCGTCCAATTTAATCTCATTTTAGACGGGGTTGTGCCTCTGGCAGACAATAAATAGACCTGTTGTACACAATGGTTATCACAGACACTGCGTTGTGGGTACAAACTCAATCGAGGTGCGTTCCGTTTCCTCTTTTTGTTTTTCGTTCCAATCGACATGACAGGAGTTTTGTCGTCTTGAAACATGCGATAGAGGTGGAGGTGTGTTTGCTGCGGACAAACAAATATGTTAAGCTGATGTTGGAGTTGAATGTGTCGTACTTCATAACCACCGACGCCGGGCGGCTTCTGATTGTTTTTGTCAGTTTGAGAGAGAGAGAGATAGAGAGCTGGTGACGTCGCACCTCTGGTCTCCTATAAAGACGCTCACGCGACGGGTACAGACCATTTCATAATTTTGAGAGGCGGTGTTTGTTCTGCGCAGCGCCACCATGTTTTGCGACCCGTCGTCCCGATGAATCATCCTATCTTTTGTAGAAGTATTGTCGATTTCATTTCGGCACCCACCTCGAACTCGCCTTCTTCTCTTCCACCCTACGTGCAATTCGGAGCCGCCGCTGCAGTCACCATGGGAATCGGCTATTACCTCACGAAAGGATCTTCTTCTTCTGGATCGCATTCGTTCAATGGAGTCACCTACTCTGGTAACGTAAAGCCACTGGTCGATCCGATGAACCAGAGTCGTATTCTGCCCGTGAGTTTTGTGTCCCCCCGTGTCGGATTATAGTTCAAAATACACTGTTGCAGGACGGTTCGCGTATCAGTGCTTACCTGAAGGACGACAACCTGCAAGCGTATCTGTTTGAAGACGCCCGCACACTGTACCAGGTACGATTCGGGATGTAGTCGAAGACGGAACTGATTGATACATTTCAGGGAGTCCGTCGCGGAGCCCGTCTTTCGAACAATGGTCCGATGCTCGGTCACAGAGTTCAGAAGGATGATGGAACTGCTCCATACGTTTGGGAGACATACAATGACATCATCGAGCGGGCGGACAACGTGTCGGTTGCGTTCCGGGAGCTCGGAATTCCAATCGGGAACAACGAAAACATTGGAATTTACGCCAAGAATCGTCCGGAGGTACGCCTTGTTCATCTCAAGAACGCTTTCAACTACTTTGAACAAAGAAAACTATGTTCTCGAAACGAGTTTCTCTATCTTCATTTTCAGTGGATTGTGACGGAATTCGCCACTTACAACTACTCGAACGTCATTGTTCCGATCTACGAGACACTTGGCTCGGAAGCATCTGTTTTCATTTTGAACCAGGCGGAAATCAAGATTGTCATCTGTGACGACATCGCGAAAGCAAAAGGTGCATTATTATTCTGACCTCACAAGTTTAGCTGATAACGATTCGTTTTCTGATCGCTCTTCTCTTTTTTTTATCAGTCTGACTGTTTTAATGATTTGTTTTCAGGACTTCTCAAATTCAAAGAGCAATGTCCGAGTCTGAACACCCTTGTCGTTATGGAACCAGTGACCGACGAACTCAAAGCGTCTTCGTTGTCGCTCGGAGTGAAGGTGCTGACGTTCGAGAATTTGGAGAAAATAGGAAAAGAGGCCAAGGTTCGCCCAGAACACATTCCACCAGCACCGGAGGAACTTGCCACGATCTGCTACACGTCTGGAACGACTGGCACACCGAAAGGAGTGATGTTGACTCATGCTAATGTCATTGCTGACGGAGTCTGCATGGACTTCTTCAAACATAGCGGAATCGCTGCCACTGATTCAATGATCAGTTTCCTTCCACTCGCACACATGCTCGAGAGAGTCATCGAAAGCGTGTGCTTCTGCGTCGGCGCCAAAGTCGGATTCTACAGAGGAGACATTCGAGTGCTGGCCGAAGATATCAAAGAGTTGCGACCGACTGTAGTTCCTGTGGTTCCGAGAGTGCTGAATCGCCTCTACGACAAAGTGATGTCTGAAGTGAACAAGTCGACCCTGAAGAAAATGTTGTTCGATTTCGCTATCTCTTACAAGTCGAGAGAAATGGCCAAGTGAGTACTTTGATCTTCTTGTTTCAATTAAACTGATGTTTGTAGTTTCAACATTCGCAACGATGGTTTCTTCGACAACATCGTATTCAAAAAGATTCGTGAAGGTTTTGGAGGACGTGTTCGCCTAATGATCACCGGATCTGCTCCCCTTTCCACAAATGTGCTCACCTTTGTTCGCGCAGCCATGGGATGCGTCGTAGTCGAGGGATACGGACAGACGGAATGCGTTGCTGCGTGCACCGTTTCGATGGAAGGAGACTCGTTGGCAGGACACGTCGGCATGGTGATTCCATCCGCACAAATCAAACTGGTTGATGTGCCAGAATTGAACTACTACGCCAAGGATAATGCAGGAGAGGTAGAAAACTGAATGCTAATCAGTGCACATCAAACGATTTGTTTTAGGTGTGTGTCAAGGGACATATCATTTTCAAAGGATACTACAAGAACGAGCAGCAGACGGCAGAAACGATTGACAGCGAAGGCTGGTTACACACCGGAGACATTGGACGGTGGACTCCGGAAGGCACTCTCAAGATAGTTGACCGCAAGAAGCACATTTTCAAGTTGTCGCAAGGAGAGTATGTGGCTCCGGAGAAAATCGAGAACATTTACGTGCGGTCAAAGTATGTTGCTCAATCGTTCGTGCACGGAGAGTCGCTCAAGACATGCCTCATCGCCATTGTTGTTCCTGACGCTGAGGTAATAGTAGAAAACGTTCTTCATCAGTAATTCATTTACATTTGCAGGTGCTAGTTCCAGCGATGGCTGATCAAGGAATCAAGGGAACATTCGAGGAGCTGTGTCGGAACGAGGCCGTAAAGAAGGCAGTGCTAGACGATATGGTGGCGGTCGGCAAGAAGGCTGGACTGTTCACCTTCGAACAGGTCCGTGACATCTACTTGTCGTCGGAGCAGTTCAGTGTGGAGAACGATCTGCTGACGCCAACACTGAAGAGCAAGCGTCCGAAGCTCAAGGCGCACTACGCATCGCAGCTGAACGAGATGTACTCGAAGCTGCCGTGAAGTGTTTACTTCTTCTCCTTCCTCCTTGTTTTCCCCTGATCAAAATGCCATTCTTGTTGTGCTCAATTTTCATTACTTTTCCCAAAATTCCATTAACTTGATTTCATCCACGGGTTTGCTTGTTCTGATATTCGAATCGGTTTACCGCTCCCTCCCTTCCTAAAACACCCTTGTTTGTCTGTTTTCATTTACCTCGCGTTTGAGGTGCACACTGCACTTTCAATTCCCACATTTCACTTATAATGTATTTAAAAGAGTAGAGAATAGAGAGAAGAGTATGCTAGTCGGATTTCTATCAATTTTAATAATTGATTTCAATTAAACGTGAACTATAATACTGGCATTTACTGTGATTGTTTTATTTGACTGCTACATAAAGTATGTGGAACTAGTTTTGAGAATTGGAGACATTTCGAAAGTATTCTGTCGAAACGAGATGAGTTGTGGTAGGTTTTGAAGAAGAAAAGAAGCCTTTAAAGAAGAAAAATGTGCGTATTGAAGAGCAAGAAGAGAAGAAAGAAATGAGCGAAAAGGAGTCGAAAAGTGAAGAATCGATTCCAGTGGCTGATTCATCGATCCGAATGGAACTGGATATTCCGGGATTCGAATACGAATTGGAGGAGAACATCTCGACGAGTTCGCTGGAACCGCCCGTTCCTGCGGGCGTTCCACGTTTCGACGAGTACAAACATCCGACCGCCAAACTGTTCGTCATCGTCAGTTAGTCGCTCCTATTCCAACTGTTTTCCCCCATCATTCAGGCGGGTGCTGTTCTGTGTAATGTGGCCCTTTTCGTGCAGGCATACTGGAATCTTCCTCGCCAGTACACGCACGTTCTGTGCGCTGTAGTCGATTTCGACAAATGCAAACTCACTCCGAATGATGATGTAGCGATTTCGGATGTATTTGTGAGTGTCTGGCAACGTTTCCATCTTTCGATTTTCAGATGTTCGAATTGTTTCTACGCGGATCCCTAGAGTTCGTCGGTCCTTTTGTAGTGCTGATCGTCTTCGCTCTTTATATAATGACCATTTCGGTCGCTCCGAGCTTCACTCTTATTTGGAAAAATCCTATGCCTTCCCTTTCCATGATCACTGCATTCAGCTGCGTACGTTCAACAAGTTACATTCAGTTTTTCAATGTTTCCTTCCAGTTGTACTACTCAATCATCCACTTTCTCACCTCTGTTTCCATGCTTCCTTCCCTTGCGTCGACGTCTCGTTCGTCAATTTGGATTGAATATCTCGCGAATACCGGCCTAGGACTGTTTTGGATGTACTCGATGCTCAATATCTTCATATTTAAGCGACTAACTACGTTCATGACAATTCGTGCCAGAGAAAAACACCGAATGAACCAGGATGCCATGGGAGCGTAGAGCTTGATTATTCAGTAAAAATTGAACGCCGTTGAACAAAAGTTTATTGTTAGAAATTTATTATGAAACGGCTCTTATGTAACGGGACTTTGTAAATGTTAGAACACAATAGGAAGTGGATGGATGCAGATACATACCCTTAACGGGGAAATAAGAAGTAGCTTTTCGTAGCTTTATCACTTTTTGGGGTTGGTTTTCGGACCGACAAAACGCTGAAATATTATTTTTCGTATAGACATGACTCGAACTTCTTACGCTTGAGAATGAAGCGGAATGTTTGGAATGTCTCGAGCTGTGCGAACTTCCATTGTGACTGCTATGTTGGCTTCCATGATTTGAAGAGCTGGCGCTACTTGGGAGAGAATTACTGGTTTTCTCCGAAACAATATAAGGCGGACTGGACGCTGTTGAGTGAACTTCGAGAATAGTTGAAGCTCGGCGGCAATCTCCTTCAAACGGCGACTCTCTGATCCACGCAAGATATCTGAGTGCGATGCAAAGTAACCTATTTGATGGATCACTCACTCTTTGCCATCGCTTGGAGTTTCTGTGAATCGAAGGTCGACAGGACCAACCAAACTGCTCGTAGCCAATTGTATATGATCTGGATCATTCCGAAGAAGGACTTGGAACACCCACTGCAAACAATCCCATCGAACTTTTAGCCGTTATCAAGGGAGAACGTACCACATCGCCTCTTTTCAAGACATTTCGTACGGAAAACTCGGGAACCATGGTCCATTCGGTGATCTGTAACTCTTTGAAAACGCCCATCATACGCTGAGCTCTGAATCTGATTCCAGTTCCGATCGGAGGGCAACGTTCTCCAGGCTTCATTTGGAAACGGAAGTAGACGTTCGGATGCTTAGCTGACACAACTGTGTCCCTATTGATCAGAACTCCGTTGATCGGTCCCACGGAAAACTTTGAAACGGATTATCTAAGAGAAAACGAAACGCTTACATTATGCGTTTGAATCCATTCTTGATACCGATTCATGTACTCATCGTCAACGATAGTTCGCACAATTCGATAACGCACTGATCGGTTTCCAGTTGCTCGAACAGCACGAAGTTCCACCTTAAGAAAATCAGAATTCATTATTTCATAAGTAATCACCAACCGTCGCGCGCATTGTTTCGTAACTCATAGGATGAAACTCGAAAAAGGAGAGACAGTGAGTTGGGTCGTCAATCAGACCAAGACTTCCTTCGTGATCGATGAACAGTCCTCTTTGTAAAGCATGATTCACTCGAACGCAGAGCTGAAACACTTCACTGAGAAAATACGGGAACTCATGTTATTACATTTCCGTTTCCAGTGACCATATGACTTCTCAATGTTAAGAACGGCATTACATCTCGAACCAGAAAGCAACGATGATTGCTCGACCAGATTGCAGAAAAGTGAAAATACTCTCCAACGGATGGATAAATCACCGTTTTTTCATCAGTGGCAAGCGTCAATGGTGTGAGCAAGGGAATAATGAAATCATACTGCGGCAGTTCTTTGCAGACAATCAGACGCTCTCCTACATACAGTCCTAGTTGCTTGTTGATAATCTAAATTATGGAAACTACGTTAAGTCGTACAAATGTTGTTTACCTCTGCCCACTTGTTTTCCTGTTTGATGATACCTTCTGGAGGCTCTACCGCGATGTCATCATCACTATCAGCCGGATAAGGATCGGCTGGCCAAATGTTAAACTTGGATTCCAGTGATGATTTATGCCACGGCTAAAAAATAATTTGAATAAAAACTAAATTAACTGCTTCCTGCTAACCGCTTCACACACTCGACCTTGATCTGAACAATCGTAATCTTCAAACGAAATAAATGTGAGCTCTAGGTGAGGAGGATCCATACTGCTCATCATGCACGTATCAAACTTGATCCATGCGTTGAGCCAAACATCTGGTTCAGCTCTCATGGCTTCATTCACAGCTGAAAACTTGCACGTATTGAAGAGCTATAAACTTTTGACTTACGAATGGACAATGTCTTCATTGGTGTCCAGAAAGTAGTCGGTTTGCTTGGCTCAATAACTCCGCCGAGCTTCAGCACATGACCCGCGGGACAGGAACTGACTTCGTAGAGTGGTCGTTCTCGCTTGAAAGCTGAGATAACTCTCGTCTTATGATCGCAATCATCATCGTTCCACTGAATCATGTCTCCAAACTTCAGAGGAATCGCGAACCGTCTCCTGAAAATTCATCCGAAATAAAAAAAATTCACAGATATATATAAAGTAACGTACTCTCGGTTTTTAGCATAGTCGACTTTCAGAAAATCAAATTCAGTAGTGGGAGGAATGAACGCTAATTTTGAGACTCCATAAACTCGCATATTGCGTAATTCGGTATCCTGAAAACGAAAAAAACCGTTGACAGTTTTGAGTGATACTAACTTTTCCTGTTTTAAGAAGGAGCACGAGATCGCTCTGCTCTGAATCGATATTGGCGACGGAACTGATGACAAGGCCTTGATAGGCAAACACTTTTGTCTCCATTTTCAACGGAAGACGGACAGTCGATTGACTAAAAACACATAGAAAACTGTTTTTAGGCCTTTGTGGTGGTCTCAGAACGACAGGAGTACCGTATCCCGTTTAAAGGCGCATCTTATCATTGAGCGGTTTGGTCCCGAAACGAAATTCACAACTTGTTTCCAAACTTTTTTTTCAACAAATTTTAATGTGTTCCCTTTCCGTTTCCTTCTGTTTTTTCTTTCATCTCGAGGTAAAGAATGACTCTTTTTCAGTGCCCCTTTCTGTGC
Organism: Caenorhabditis macrosperma; assembly: GCA_963932285.1. Lineage (NCBI taxonomy): Eukaryota > Metazoa > Nematoda > Chromadorea > Rhabditida > Rhabditidae > Caenorhabditis > Caenorhabditis macrosperma. Next base: position 8,259,679 of record OZ010622.1, read on the forward strand.
TAAATGGCTGACACAAGCATCCGATCAAATCTATCAGCTTTGTCTCGACTGGCTCGTCCAGAGTCTGGAAGGCTGCACAGAAAGTACCCATATCGCTGGCTCTTCGATCAAGTGCATGTCAAGGTACTGCGAATCTGACTCAATTCAGTGAAACATCTTAACGTTTTCAGAGTCTGATATTTCATGTGGAAGTTGCTCTACTAGCCGCTGCCGTCGTTTGTCTATACCGTGTCAGTCTCACTGTCGACGACGATTTTGAGCCTTTCCCTATTCCCGGTGTTGATGGACTTCTGTGGAACGGAGATAAGCCGAAGTTCTTCAATAAAACACAGGAACGCACTCACTTACATTCCACTAGAGACTCTCTCAACATTTTTTCCTACTTTTTAATTTTCAGGTCAGTATCTTAGTTTACTTTACTAATACTGTTAGAGCAATGGATTTTCAGTGTAATATGTGGTTTCTGTGGGATGAGATTATCTGAAACCAGTGCAGCTCGTCGTAACTTCCCCACGCATGTGAATCCCGCTCTGTTACTCATACCAACCGCTATTTCTGTGGTTTGTTTTAGGCTTCAAAAAGCAAAGCAAAACATGCATTTTCAGATTGTTTTCTTGTACCCTTTGTTTCTCTGGACGTTACGTACTTTGCGCAGCACAATAATATTCTTAATCAACAGAAATATCCAGATTCGCATTGTTCTAGGTTTGCGAAGACATCATCCACGATCCGATTTACTCTTTTTGAAGACTGTTTCCGAATGAGCATGTTGCCTATAATCATCATCTGGGCTTTATATATCTACTTTCTCTACGGATTTTGTCTCGGTTTGATGTACTACCAACGCAGAGGAGATCAGCCGACGCCCACTTCTCACAATAGTGAGTCTATTCTTCTGAAGTATCCAAGATTTCTCTCTTTCTCTAGATCCCTTTCGACGTCCTCTCCGTAAGCCGTCGCAGCACATAGCTCTCCGACTTCAAGGAAAAGGTCTCCATCTTTAGTTTTTTGGCTTTCTTCGAGCGGAAAGCATCAATTTAGATTTCGTTTCTCAATTCACGACGTATTCTTTTTTCAGGCTGCTCCAATTTGGTTTCCGATCTGACAGCTATTGTCACCAACGAGCACTCGACCGCTTCTACTTCTCATTGGTAAAAGCTATCTCTTTCTCCGCCACTCTCCACCCTCTGACGTTTTCAGTGCAGCGCCACCCACCTCCTCATCAGCCCGCCATAATCGTTCGACTTCGCCGCGTAGCTTCCGCCAGCTAGAGACTGTAGACGAGGAAGCCCAAAGTCGTTCGTCCAGCGAGTGATCATGTTTTTACCTCATTCTGTTCTCTAATAAACATTGCCCAATCCCATCATAATTTCCGATGAGTATTGTTCCAACGTTACTCAGACCGGTAATCTCAATATCTGCGCTAGTTGTTTTTATTCTGAATAATTGTGTCGGCTTCAGCAGTCAACCCGACTGGAAATGTATCAACCGTATCGTTCACGAGGCAGAAGTTCAGGGGTCGCGGATGACACTTTTCACCAAGTCTACTTACCACTTCTCAAAGTGGCCATGGTAAAATTATGTGAAAGTGTTCATCTAAAATCAGTAATAAACAGAAGTTCTCCTTTGTCAAGTACATCGCCCTCCTCATGTACTGCATCCGATCCATGCAACAGCACCTCACCATGCCGGTTTACTGCCAAAACCGGAAATCCAAGTTCACATGCGACTCTTCCTCTTGCTTCTGGCTGCACAATGTGGTTCTCAACCTGCCCCGTTTCGTGGTAAACGCCTCCATCTTCGTCGAGCAGTGTGCATATCTGCTGATCGTTTTCTCAATTAGCTGCGTTCTTTTCTTGTATGCAGTGTACTTGGTGAAGCACGAAGCAGATCTGAAGATCCGATACAGAGCCATTCTTACTCTACCGAGTCTTTTTTTCGAGGTTTTTCTCATTCTTGCGGATTGGCGATTAGCCTCGTTTTCAGCTTGTCATATGCTTCCTCTCCTACTATTCGACGATTACCTCAATTTTCGCCTACTCTAGCACAGCTTCAACGAATCCCGAATTCTATTCGTCCGCCTTTGTCATTTTCGCGTTCATTATATCTCTATTCTACGCTTTATTGGTGAGCGTTCTCATCTCCGTTCTCATAGAAACACGTTTTTTTCAGCTTGTGACCCACTTTGCCACACTGTACTACATCATGATTTTCCCAATCATTCCTTTGTCGATTTACGCAGTTTCCAATGCTAATTACTCAGGATTGAAGTACACCCGACGAGAAGGTGGTGAAAGAAGTCTGAACTATGAAGTGAGTCATAATCCAGGACAGAAGTGTTCTCAAAAGAAGTTTGAAAGTACTTGCAGACAATATCATCAGCGCCATTGATGAGCGAAACGTACGGAATGTCACTGAATTGGCAGCAAGCCAATGACACACGTGGCACGGGGAGCACCTATTCTCAAGTACGCAGCTGGAACAACACACTGCGCTCGACGAACACAAATCGGAATCGAGATTTGGTGCGGGAAGACGATAACGACTATCTGGAGTTGATATAAATCAGATACGAAAATTAATTTTATTGAAACAGAACAACAAATTATAATGAATTTAATATTTTTATCAGTTATCTCTATTATTAGGAAATAGTATATCAGTATGTGTAAACCCAAAGACTAGACGAGTTCATCAAAATCGAGCGAGTCAAATCAAGGAAATGAGAAGATGAGGAAAACAATAAACAAGATGTGATGCGGAGGTTCAAGGAAAGATTAATGCGAAGTGACACTGCTGGCCGACTGACTGAAAGAGGTGGACAGCAGCGACATGGCGTTTCCTTGCGATGGACCGGCGACGTTGATGGAGGCGGCGGGTTTGGGGCGGGTAGCGGCTCCCGACTGCTTCTTGCGTCCCTTCTGCTCTCCCATCATCTGTCTCTGAACGAGTTTCGCGTAAGTTCCCTCCGTCTGTTTCAGCAGCGACTCGTGGTTTCCGATCTGTTCGACTCTTCCCTGCAACTCGTGTTCTTGATTAAAGGAATTCCATCAAAACTCGCCTTGTTAATGACCACAATCTTGTCTGCCTTCTCGACGGTCGACAGTCTGTGCGCAATCAGAATGACACTCTTTCCGTCGAGATTCTTGTAGATGGCCTCCTGAACGACGTGCTCCGACTCGGTATCCAGTGCGGAAGTGGCCTCGTCGAGCAGCAGAATGGCGGGCTCTCGGACGAGTGCTCTCGCGATGGCAATGCGCTGCTTCTGGCCTCCGGACATCTGGGTTCCTTTCTCTCCGACGTTCGTCTCGTACTTCAGCGTCGTCTGCATGATGAATCCGTGAGCATTGGCCATCTCACACGAACGGACCACTTCCTGAAACAAAGGAATTGTCGGTTGGACAAGAAAGAGACTGACCGTGTCGGGAACTTCGACTCCGTATCTCACGTTCTCCATGACAGATCTTGCGAACAGAACTGGCTCCTGGCCAACCAAGGCGATTTTTCTGTGAATGTAATGATGCTCGTAGTCCTCGAGAGGAACTCCGTCCACGAGCACTTGCCCTGCGTTCGGGATGTAAAAGTTCTCGAGCAACGAGATGCAAGACGACTTTCCGGATCCGGAAGGCCCGACAAGGGCCACCGTCTCTCCGGGTTCGACGGTGAACGAGAGATCTCGGAGGATGGGCTGATCGGATCTTGTCGGGTAGCTGAAGTGCACGTTTCTGAACTCGATCTTCCCGACGACGTTCTCCGGAGTGTACTCCCCGAGATGCTGGATCTGTGGCTCCCGGTCGATGTACTCGAACACTTTGCGACTCGCTCCGACGGACTGCATCAGACCAGTCCACACCTCGCCCATCTGCCGCAGATTGTCTCCCAATTGCATCTGATAGAGGAGGAACGACACGAGAAGATCCGCCTTCATCTTCTGCGTCAGCACGAGGTGGCCTCCGTACCAGAGGACGGCGACGATGATGAACGACTGGAAGAGTTCGGATACCCACAAGAAGCCGATGTAGGCGATGGCCTTGGTGCGGGTGACGTCGAGGGTGTGGGTGAGTTTGCCGTAGAATCGGTCGGATTCGACGTTCTCGCAGGCGAAGGAACGGACGGTTCGCATGGTGGAAAGGACTTCCTCCGCCACGTCGTTCGACTCTGCGATCGTGTCTTGGGTTCTTTCGGAGAGCAACTGAAAACGAAAGGGAAGTTAGGAGAAGGGATCTCACGTGAAGGATCTCACGTCGTAGTAGGTTCCGAAGATCTTGGAAGCGACGAAGATGATGGGGACGAGGATGAATGTGACGAGGGAGAGTCTCCACGAGAGCTTCATCATGAAGATCATCGAACCGAGCAGCATCACACAGTTTCTGAAACACGGCATGTTTCGGAAATGGACAACCGACGGCTACCTCAAGAAGACGTTCACATTGAGAGCCACCGTGTCGGACATTGTCTGGCAATCGGCCGCCAGTCTCGAAGTGATCTCTCCCGTCTTGTGGGCGTCGTAGAAAGCGACATCCTGTTTGACGAGTCCGTGGAACAGATCGTAACGGATCGAACGCTGGATTCTGGCGTAGGCGTACTCGAACGATCCTCCGCGGAATCCGGCGGCGACGGCGCTGACCAGCGAGATGACAGTCATGATGTAGACGGCGTTCGAGAGCGCAGGGTAGGATTTGGTGGCGACGACGGTGGCGATGACTTGTCCGGTGTAGTAGGGAACGAAGATGCGCGCTGGAAGAGGGAGGATGAGTGGGGGGGGAGAGGTGGGGAGGGGTCACTCACTGACGGAGTAGATGAAGAGCCACGAGAAACCGGAGATGTGCCAGAGCCACTCGCGCTTGCAGTACTGGAGGAGGCGGAAGATGAGCTCGAACGTCTGCTTCGGAGGCTCGTCCATCTGAAATTGAAGGGCTCTTCTGGAGTTTCCCCCACTGTTTCTTTACGTCTTCCTCTTCGAGGATGATGTAGGAGGAAGGTGTTCTCGAGAAGAATCTCGTCCACGAGGTGTTCAGAATGACAGCCGAGACGAAGTTCCAAACGAGGAACGCGGTGTCTCCGAACGAAAGAAATTCATCTGGCTTCAACTTCTCCGTCAGCAAGAGAAGTTTCGTCGGACTCGCGGCACAGATGAGGAGAGCCGAACAGAAGATTGGCTGGAAGCGGGGGGAGAATGCAATCGATTGGCTCATCGACAATCACCTCTTTCCAGTAGGACAGTGTGTCGACTTTGTTGGAGACGTGGATGACGGTGGGAACCATCCATAGTGCGAAGCGAATGAATTGCAGCACGAACAAGTCGATTGTGCTGATTAATCGATCAATCGAAAGGGCCGCCCGTCGGCCACTTACCTCGTGAAGAAGGAGAAATTGGAGAATTGCGAAGTGAAGTTGGAGAACGAGAACGATCCATTGTGGAGGCACGCGAAGAGCAGACACGCGAGGAAGTCGATCGAGGAGAGGATAAGTCCCCACGAGAGCCGCGAAGCCACGGCCGAACTCATCACTGCCTACGTAGGGGCGCAGTTGTGAATTGCCAAAAAAAGTCAATTGGAAGAGTAGTTATCAGTTCGAGGCTCGCAAGCAGCCTCTCGCTGATAAGACGCACCGAGTTGCAATTTGTGAGCCCTAATGGCCTATCATACAGATTCTTTGAAAATTGAACATTTATTTGGAAGAATGGGATGATGATTGGATAGAATGTTCGAACAGCTAGAACGCTACACCAGCAAGTTAGAAGACAAATGATACATAATCTAGAGGCGGGTCACACGGAGACGAGTCAAGTTGTCGGACGGTTGTTGCTTCTACTTGTTGTTGATGAGTCGGTTGGCCACTGTGTTCATACTCGAGGGGACGTTCTCGATCGTCGTGAACACCTGGAACATTTTACGATAAAAATTGTTTTTTAGATAAATTTTCGATGTTTGAGTCAGTCTCTCGCGAGACTAGAAAGACTTGATTATCTCAATTTCTGTTTTCAAGTTCGGTGACATCAAAATTCTGCACTTTTCTCGATTTGTATAATTACCGTAAACGTTTAAACTCTCTAATAGAAGGACCCCGGTGAGAATTTATTAAGAAACACAATTATTGAGATTTTTCCGTCACATTAGTATTTTTGCTACACTAGTTGTTTTCAAAGTTTTGAAGAAAAAGTCCCTCAAACTTTGGAAATCTTCTATTAGAGACTACACGGTATTTCTCGATTCGTTTTAATTTTTAACTTAGCCCTTATGCATTCGAAAGTTATCTGACTAGCAAATTATGAGTTTGAAACGTGAAGTCGCCGTACTGGATAATCTTCAGTTGGTCGCTAATGATAAGGATGTTGTAAGTGCCAGAGCCAAGCTCGGGTCGGTCAAAATATTTTTAAACGTTTATGGAACGAAGATGTAGAGTTTAATCTTCACCGATAGAATGAACACTTAGTTGTTCATACATTTATGTTTGAAGCCTGTTCGCTTATTTTCATCCTCTAGAAGTACACATAAAATTGTTTACTTGTTGAGCTTGAATATATGTTTGAAAAACGTATTCATGATTTACAACTTTTTTATTTCCTCGGATAGTTTTCGGAGCAAAAAACTCACTGATTCGACTGCGTTGTTCCACTTTCCTCCGGCCTTCAATTGCACATCTTCGACGGATGGAAGCTGAAACATTACTATTCTCTGAGCAGAAGCTGTTGTATTGTTACCTGCTCGGGGAAGACGACGGTTCCCGGAAGGATGTATTTTTTCAGCTTCTGGTAGAGCTCCGATCCCTAAAGACGGAAATTCTTTGAGAAAAAAACTGAAAAATTACTCACTTTGACGTTGTTGGTCGACCACACATCGTTATCGATCGACAATTTGACGGCGCCTGCTACGAGTCCAACTTTGATTCCAAGTTTTGCAGTTTTCCACAAGAATCCCATGCTTGTCGACTTGTCTCAACTGGAAATAATAACAAAATGCGCGTGCAAAAAAAGCAAAAAACGTCACAGGGACTCGGTGTCGCCCTGCGAATGACGGAGAACTCGGCCGCGGCCGTGTGGAAGGTGGAGGCGCGCGCGCCCGTGGCGTGCCAGCGGCACGCTTTGAAAGCTGCATGAATTGTGCATGGCTGTGGGAAGCACGCAGAAAGACAAACTGAATCGTTAGAAAGACAAACTGAATCGTTATGATTCATAACTTATAAAATTGATGATCTTGATCCTCCAATAATCTACAAGAAGGCAACAGAATGAATAGCGTTGATCAAATGCGAACAATCGTGTACAAAATCCCAGAAAGTTCTCCTGAACGTTTCGGTTTCTTCCCAGTTCCATTACTTTTTGTATTAGTTGCGATGGAAATGTGTCCAGCCCTCGAGACATCAGCAACCAATTCACGTGACTGACAGAGCATCGGAACAAGTTGACCCGCGAGAGTGCACTACGATTCTTCGTTTCCCCACCTAATCCAGAGCGAGTTGCGACGTCTGTGACCACTAAAGACTGCCATGTCCACTGATAAAACACTCGACAAATCTTGCCTCATTCCTCGCTTATCACTCCAACATTTTTGTTCATAAATTGCTTGATATGACTTTTCCCACGAATGGTCTGTGTCGTAATGGTCGAATCGCCAGTTCCTGTCCGATTTCTCGTGAGGATCTCTTCCCACACATTAGTATTTTCTCAATCCATGTTCCAGATCCTCGTGTGTGCAACGTTATGTCTCACATCGATTCTCTCCAATATGAATACGTACAATTTCACGAAAATATGTATGGAGAATGATAACAGCACGTCCAAAGGTGAGAGTTGTGATAAAGAAAGCACGTGTTTCGAGAGCAAAATGTTGCATTTGCAGTGTCGTATTCAAAGTCTCAATCGAACTTCCTGCAATCGTGCGTCGCCATCGGAAGTCTCGCCGCCTCCATTCCGTTCTCCGTCGCATTCCAGTATCTGCCCCACAAACCAGTGTTCCTCGTGGCTGGAATCATCTCCGGAGGTGAACCCCCGCACTCTTCCACTCTCCAATCGCCCCTCCTCTTCCAGTGTCCACTGCTCTCGTTCCGCTGGCAAGTTCCGCGGGCTACGGATGGTTCGTCACTGCCCGCATCTTCCAGGGAATGGCCTTCTCGGCCACGTTCCCCCTCGCCGGAAGTATCACTGCTCGCTGGGCAACCCCTCACGAGCACGGAGTGTTCATTGGCCTCTTGACGGGCAACACCCAATTGGCGAACATCTTCACGATGCCCGTCTCCGGATGGTTGTGCTCCTCTTCAGCCGGATGGACGTCTGTGTACTACGTGCACGCGGGAGTCTCGCTTGTCACTTTCTCTCTCTTCTTCCTCTTCTTCCGTTGCTCTCCGAATGAACACAGTTGGGTGAGTGAGAAGGAGTTGGAGACGATCGGAGTCAAGGAGCGGCAAGTCGCCCGTCCGAAAGATCTTCCCTTCCGCCACATTCTCACGAGTCTCTCCCTTTGGGCCTGCTGGATTGCCTCGTTCGGCGACCTGATCACTGTTCAACTGGTCTCTCAGTTCAATCCGCAGTACATGAAGAACTATTTGAACTACGACGTCATGTCCTCCGGATTCCTTGCCGCTCTCCCCATCATCTTCCAGTTCATAATCAAACTTTGCTCTGGAATCAGCAGTGACATGATAACGTGAGAACCCCTCGATCTGTTACTCCCAGTTCAATGATTCCATTTCAGATCCATCTCGGAAACGCTAAAAACCAAAGTGTTCAACACGATCGCTCTCGCGGTCGCTGCCGCGTTCTTCATCATCCTAGCCTTCATTCCCCAACAGAAACATCTTCTCGCCATTATCATCATGGTAGTTCTCGGCCCTTCGCATCGGGAATCCAAATGATCTCTCAGATCTGCGCCGAAAGTGTGATGGGCTGCAATACGGCGGGATTCAACAAGTGCGCAACCCTCCACTCCCAGCAGTACGCCTTCTTCTCGATGCAACAGATCATGAACATCTGGGCGTGCACTATCTTCATCGAGCCCTTCTTCGTGAACATGATCGTCACAGAGAACTCGTAAGTGTCCTCTCCCTCTCTCAACCTCTCCAATCCACTACAGATTCATCGACTGGCGCAACTGTTTCCTCGCCCACGCGGCCCTTCTCCTCTTCGTCAACGCCATCTTCTGCGTCTTCGCCGACGCCTCTCCTGCCAGTTGGACGCGTCTGGACGATGAGAAGAAAGAGCGGCACGAGTCGGTGGAGGACACGAAACTCTAGACACCCTCCAGCGATTCTCTCAAATTGTGTAAATGTCTGTAGCAATAAACGAATGTACATAACGACTCCTAGCCTCCCCGCTCCTCTCCTTTGCCTCATTCCCCTGTTCCATCATTACGTCAATGCGCCGCCGTCTCGTGCAGCTTCTCCTCTTCCAACTCGTTCGGCACGCCGATCTGTGCCAACCGAACAAGTGCAGCACCAGCACATGTTACATGTGAGTCTGTTCTCCATTCTCTCATTCTCGTGTCGATATTCCAGTTTGCCACCCTCTCCCGTGATGTATCCACCTTCCTATCAAATGGTTCCACTGTACCCGATGGCTCCATCGGCTATTCCCCCTCCTCCTCCCCCTCCACCGGCTCCCATGCCACCTCGCCACTCCTCCATGATGATTGCCCCGCAGACTCCGTTCGTGTCTCCTCTCGATCCTCCACTTCCCTCTCTTCCCGTTAGTTCTTCAGCCAACACGTACGAAACAATGGCGCCGCCGAGCCCAGTGATGACCCGTTGGGACCGCCAAGAGGCCGAGTACAAGCACGTCGACGAACCGGAACTGGTCGTCGCGCCGGACATCGTCGTGGCGGACGTCGTCGACGAGAAGTCGACGAGCAGCGAGAAGGTGCACGAGAACGAGCGTCTCGCGAGAATGGACGTCAAGTTTGAAGAGCCGGAGGTGAGCGAATTAGACGATGCGCCGACGATGTAAGCCTCTTTTGTCTCGTTGCAGCCGATTCCATTTGATAACGGCACTGTCACTTTCCACGCCTGGTTCTTCTGATAACGAAGTTTCGCCTCTTCTTGTTATTATTGTTTACGATTTGATTATTATTATTGTATTTATGTACTTATTATAATGATGAATGCATGAAAAATACGAAGATGAATGCAAGAATTATGGCACAAAACAGTTTGAAAACGCGAAGGGAAGATTAGAACTTGCTGACGTAATAGGCCTCGGGGACCGGAATTCTGGCTCCGTAGTCTTGTTTGCTTCTGGAAATGAACGGGTTCCAAACGATTCTCTGCATTCCCCTCCACTCACCTCTTGAGCACATGGCCACCGAAGAAGCAAACGATTCCGATGGAAATGACAAAGACGAGAAGGATGGCAAGGGCAGACAAATAGACGGTTTCGATGGAGACGCACGTCTTCGGAACCGACTGCGTGAACTCCCGTGGAGCCCCCGGGGTGGCGAGTTCTTTCGGTTCTTGGGATGGCTCGACGAACAGATCCTCGGAGGAGATGTTGAAGAGAGTGTGGGCGAAGCGTTTCTCCCGTGCTTCCCGGCCGACGTGGTTGGATTCTATCTGATACTGCTCCTCTTCTGATATCAACCGGGGCATCGGCTCCCCCTCCGTCACAATTGTCACGTTGTCATCGACAGGAGGCGACGGCTCCTTCATCCACGGTTCCAGAGGGATGCCATCTGAAAGTGTGTCTCTTATCTCTCTGACAGAACAGTCGGTCAACGCACCGAAAGTGTTCCCAATCGTGTTGTCGAATGGCATCGGGACCTGTCCAGAGACGGGCACCTGGGTGAGTGGAGTGCACGCGGGAGGGCTCATTCCCCGACACTCGTCACTCGTTTTGTCGCACAGTTTGATTTGACAAGCAAACGAAATGGACGGTTGATCGGGAAACGAGATGGCTTCGATTGCCATGTAGGCGGAAGTGAGCGACGGTAAATAGACGACCTGGGGGAAGTCTCGAGAGACGGAGCACCTGAAACACGAGGGGGAGATGATCGGGAAGTTGGGGGCGAAGGGGAAACCCGTTGTCGTCGAGAAGAGGCGCCGATTCGACGCCCCGGGAGTCGAGGATCGAGCATCCGCGGATGAGGATTCCGTAGTTTCCGGATGTATCGCAGTCCCACCGATGGACAATCGTCATTCCGACCCTTGTGTTCTGAACCTTCGGTCCTTCGAAAGTGCCCTCGCGGAGGGAATATGTGCAACTCGGGACGACAGTGATGCCCTGTTCAACGGACTCTTCCGGTACTCCGCTGAGAAAGAGAGACATTGGAGAGAACGAGAGGTGGTATGGACTCACTTAACGGCAAGGTCCGCTTTCACGACGGACTCACTGTGTGCATAGAAGCATCGGATGCTGAATGCTCTGTCCTCTTTCGTCGAGAACAACGGATGGAAGTTGGCGACGAATGTGATGTGTTGATTGACTCCCCGCGGCAGAAGACCGCTGATCTGGCGGGAACGCTTCATTCCGCAGTCGCCGAGACGGATCGAGAGAGCGGCGCCTTGAGACGGCACATCGAATCGACGACGGCAACTCGGAGAGCCGTAGAATCCACGGATGTAGACGTTTCCTCTGAAAGAGAGACGTTTCTGAAGTGGGGGCCGATGGACTGACTTGAAGGGGTTTCGCGTGTTGAATGAGAAGCTGATACTGTCCGGATTGCACTCGAACTTTGGTTCTCCTACGATTTCATTGTCCAATTGGAACAATGACGCTCCTTTCAACTGAAATGACGGGGGTGTCTGGGAAAGAGAACACTGGAACAGTTACCATAACGAGGAGGATAACAGGGAGCATCTCAGGGGAAGCGGTGGCCGACACAGAATGGTTCGGGGAGGCCAAGTATCAGTTTCGGTGTTATTCGAGGAGGAGGAGGACCTACGGTAGAGGAGGAGGGACCGAGTGTTCGATGCACAAAGGAGTATAATGAACCCGGGCGGGCGTTTATTGTGTACCTAGACATACAATGCGGACAGGGGTGGGGTGCCAACTCTTCGTTCTACTACCCATTCGCGATTCATTGTGGCTACTAACTTTTCAATTTCAATTTCGAAATTGAACTGGAAAGATTGGCATGTTCAATGAAAGAGCGGTGAGCTTTTGTCCATTTGATAGAGTGAGCGACGGAATGTTTTCCCCTCCGAAGAGGGACCATTAGGCGGCCGGGGGGATTATGTGCACTTTGCGGTGTGTCTTGTACACCTCCGGCAAGTGTTTGCTCACTTTGTTTTAGTGCATTAATTACAAAAGGAGACCGTTCCGGCGAACACAAAAACAGGAAGTCGTCGCGGAACATGGAAGATTGAATCTTGTTTGCACTTTGTCTTCGGGTTACCTAAGATTCTGAATTTGTTTCAGGTGTTCTTTGAAGAACAGGAAATAATAATAAAAAAACATTCTGAGCATGTTCAATTTTGGGAAAATCAGCAAATAGTCTCGCAATTTTCAATACAACGAGCTGCGGAAAATTTTCTCCGCAAACATAAGTGGAAATCTTTAAAAATCTTTTTTTTTACGTTTTTAAATTTTTCATTTTTTTTCAATTTTTTTTCGAGTGCAAAAAACAATTAAACTTTTTGAACAAATTTCAAATTGCGAAACGCCGCACTTTCCCACGGGTATACGGTAAGCAGCGACTACGGTAGAATGTTTATGCGGACCTCAAAATTTGAAAGTAGGCCACTCCTTCTTGTTTATTTTGCTCCTGACTTTTGTTGTTGTTTTTCGAAGTAATTTAATATTTTCCGATTTTAGGATTTCTCTAAATCCTAATTTTAAATTCGTTTCGTTTTTAAATAAATATAAACGCTTTTCTTGCAGTTATTCTCAAGTTGGTCGACTTCTGACCATCGTGCGAGTGCTGGACACTCGCCTCTTTCCAATCTCAAGATGAAGTGTTAGTTCTGTTTGAGTTTTTTACAGTTTATCTGAGTTTTGTTACAGCTAACGTGAAAACTTCGAAATCTGGCGTGCATCGTCCCAGAACTAGTTCTGGTTCAACCCTCGGCCCACGCGAAGAGCTCCTCCGTGAGTCGATAAGAGTGAGTTTTGCTGCATAATTCTTGTCAACCAGTTCCCCCTCCAGTGCCAGATCGCTTGCGAGCCGTACGCGTACTGGACGAAACAAGAGATTTGGAACGAGGCGAATCGTCTGGCTACGAGCCTCGAAAAGGTAATTTAGCTAAATACCCCTTTCGATTTTTAGTGCGACATTTCCAGAAACCTGAAATTGTCCGCAAGGCAATGTACAACCGCCGAAATTTCATAAACAAGAAGATAGAGTCGGCACTTGTCAAGTTCGAGGTTCTCGACGAAAAATCGCCGACGATTCACAAGATAGCTGCGATGGTTGAGGTAAAAATAGAATTTTCATTCTCTTCAAACAGATAATTTTGATAATTTCAGACTATCGAAGTAAACGTCGTCCACTTTCTTACAACTCACATCGCCAAAATAACCGCTGAAATAACCGCCAAACAGAGATCCTAAAAGGACAATTTTTACCACCAATCATTATAACAACCGTTTTACATCAACTCGAATTTCACCCCACTTATATTCATGTTGTTATCCCGTTGAAACCCCTGCATCCCACGCATGTTTCGTTATACCGCATTACTGTTATCTGTTACATCTACCGATCTCTACCTCCATCTCACCTCACTGAAAGTTTACAAAACTTGTTATCATTTTGAATAAAGTTGGGAACCGGTATCGCAAGTTGTTTCTCTATGGTCCCGAGCAATGTGCCAGCCATCTGCCTTCTGTTAAAACCCCCGCAAACGGGTCAGTTCGAATACCAAAGTCGTGAAACAAGAGTCAACTTGTCCACTTTCCGGCAACGTTGCGCAACATGCTATCACTCAGTTCTTCACTCGTTTGGCACTAGTGTTTCGTGTCTGTGTCTCTCCATTTCCCTCAGTCACTCGTTGCGGCCTAGTCTCTCGCGCCGTCTATTTTCTAGTCCTTCTCTTCGTGGAACTGCTTTTTCTCCAACAGAATGCCTCAAAGTTCTAATCTGAAAGTGCTTCTGTCAAATGATCCAATAGCTGCCATCTCGTTATTCGATGAAACTATACAAGGAGAAGGTATTGAACCACCAAGCGGCCTGAACACAACCTACAATGCGATTTTCAGACGATGAAGTCAAAATCGAAGAAGTATGCCGTCTTATGGCCAACTACATTCGTCATTCGAGCGTTTATAAAAGGAAGATAATGTGTACTAAGGTATGATTTCCGACGAAAACACAAGAATTCAAACATAGAACTCTTACAGCTCTGCAAAACGTCTCTCCTCTGCCGTTTGTACCTCTCCTTCCAATTCCGCAGCTTCAACGACACCGTGTTCCCTCGAAGGCTCATATTCAAAGGAAGATGCATATCACACAGAACTCCACCGGCAGAACCCAGTGAGTACGTTACCTTGAGTATTCAAATGACCCTTCTCCAACAGAACTCCGGCATCTGATCACAGCGGTCGGATTCAACCGATACTTCAATCTGGGAGTGCAATCGGACGGCAGTCCTGTCGAAGAGCCACGTCTTGTGAGCGTCCCTTCGGTCAAAGATATGAAAATGTCGAATACGCACACGATCTTTCTCTCTGATGACAATGAGCTGTTCGGGTGTGGAAAAGTTGCGTCTTTCCTCCCGAATGGAATTGAAGAAAAGGACGGCGGCTACGTGGCATTGCCCACTGCCATCGAGATACCCGAAGTTCCTCCCGGAGAAGAAGTTTCAGAAATTCGCGTCTCAGAAGGCGGATCCCAGTTTTTGATCGGAGAACACGTTTGTTTGAGTTTTAGATCTTCAGAGGGTTGAATTCTTTCAGTGGTACTTCATCGGAAAGTGCCCACAGCTCCCAAACATCAGAAAGATCGCTTCAAACTGTTTCGTCACTATGAAAGAAGACTTTACTCCACCTGCTGAACATTTATATGCTGTTATTCCGCTCGAGGAAGATCATGTGAAGGTGAAGATTATTCCAACTCACTGAACATTTTAATTAAATAAATACAGGTCTATGTAGGAATGGTCGAAGGCTGCTTATACTGGGATCGAACACCAGATTTTAGTGGGAGAAAGGAGGTGCAGTTCATCGTGAACGGATGCTATATTAGTTACGCCCGTTGTTTCAATCATTTTCAAGTGCTCAACGACGGAACGATATATGTAACGAAGTTCAATCTGCTGAAAGGGAAACTTCAGTTTTGGAAAAACATTGATGACGGCTTCATTGTGAGAAACGGGACCGTCAGACAACATTACGACACCAAGTACACGTTGATGGCACTTATGGAAGAAGTTCCCGGGACGCTGGGAACGGTGTTCTTCACCGCTTCTCCAGATGGAAGGAATATTGTAATGAAGGTGAGAAGTGGAGTGAAAACTGTCAACAAACTGCTTACGGGTTCTAGACGAGAAACCAGCATGCGAGGACGGCGAGAGACGAGGCGATGGAGTTCAAGTCTCCACAAACGCACTTGATAATCAAGGAAAGACTCGAGAAAGAATGTGATCCGGTGGACATTCCAATAGATTTAACAGTTGGTGGTTTTTCAGATGGCCCCGTGAACTCTATACATGTTTTCAGCTTTGTTTCTATAAAGATGATCGGAGAGTAGGCGAGTACGGAACAAATTCAGTTGTTTTCGGCATGATGTATCCTGAGTGGACGACTGAAATTCAGAACAACGAACTTCATTTCAGAGCCGTGAGTGTTATCTTTTGTCATTTTCAAAAACACATTTCTACAGGACCATCCACCGTCTTCTCGGATAGAACTCACAAGAGGCGAGTACACTTTTCATAGAGATTCCGATGATCAGTGAGTTTCCACCTGAAATATCAAACGGACTCTAGAGATTTCCAGACTGCCACCGCCTGCTGCCTTGATTATGGAATTTGTTCCAGAAGGAACTGATCCGAGCTTGATTTGCGAACTGGTAACAACAGATAGAGTTCGCGTACCCTGTCATCAATATCTTCTTCTTATACACTCTCGACGGATGGCTGGCTTGCAGCGCTTTCAGTCGAATTTAGTTTACGGATTATCATATTGTCTACAAGAAGAGCCTCGCGACGAAACAATGGAGATATTGGCGGAAACGAATGCAGATGTCGTTCGGAATGCTCTTCGAGGAATGCTGAATCCAGTCACTCTGTTCCAGTTGAGGACAATCGAGGTGAGCCGACGCTTGAATTGTGTCGGGACTAAGCACTTGTTTTTCAGCTGATCGAGTGCATCAACTTTTATGATTATCACTTGATGCAGGAAATGTTTCATGATGCGATGTTTATTCTCATGGAGACGACGAACGACTTTACGCTCCATTATCTCTACGATCTATTTATCTCTTTCGAAGACAGCGTAGTTGACGGACTCTGTGAACGGCCGAATCTTCTATTCAACTCTATTCTCACTGTTCCTCCTCCCAGGCCACTCCTGCTCAAGTAAGTGTTCATTCAATTTGCAATTTGAATGAAATTAAATTTACAGGTTCGTCGAAATGATTGAAGACATTCCGACCGGCAACCCAGGACATGAAAGAGATTTAATTGGCTACAACCCGGAGGTTATGCTCAAGTACTTTCTCGATTTGGACCATGATCACGAAGATGTGTTGTGGCGGTCGGTTCATGAAGACTTCACTGGGATGCTCGATAAATGGAAGCAGGAGGCGTTACACAGGAGAGAAGTTAAGAAGGCAGTACGCAGCAGGAACAACAGTCACACCTACCGTCCGGAGACTTCTTCGGATTCAGCTCCAGTGAGTTCAGTTCATAGGAAAGTATAGACCAGTGAGTTTCAGATTCCGATAGGGAATGGCAGGCACAACAGCTTTTCGGATTCGTTCGGCACTCCCACCCAATCTCCATCTACTTTCTCAATGTCTCCACTTGTTCGGAGTTTTCCAACAAAAGAGAACCGGAGTAACAGTATTTCGAAGTCATTCGAAGACTTTCCTGAAATGGGAAGGGTTTCTGCTCTCTCGTCGAGCACATCAACTCCAAACAAAATGAAATCCCCAGGTGGACGATTTGCTCCAAAAGGAGCACGGTTTGTGAAAGCAAATGAAATCCTTCAACCGATTGCCGCTCCGAATCCTTGGAAGGTGTCGAGCGGTGCAATTCAAGAGGAAGAAACGCCGACCGCTTCTGTCAACTTCCAGGATGTTATTCAAAAAGAAGAAAAGCTACAGAAAAATTTGAGTGGGTTTCAATGAATATGTACTTGATGAAATATAATTATGCAGGAACTGGATTCAAAAAAGTGCTACTGCTTCCGCACATTGAAACAGAACAAGTAGCAGGTGCCGAGATACTCGAGATGTACCGAAGAGATTATCAGGAGGAAGCTCTAATCTGCGTTAGTCTGATGGTTCATCAGGGATTTCCCGAAACAACTGATTTATAGGTAGAATTGGTACTCAGTGACGAACAAGAAGTTGATAGTGAACAAATCGTCTGGGGAAACATGCCCGGACTTCTTCGTCGTTAATTTATTAACTATTGTTTAGTTCACTAAGAATAGCTTTTTATTTATTTGTTTTCTTTGTTCTAGATTTTCTATTCTTTCTGTACTTGTTTCAGTATTATGGGTTTCATGTTTATATTTATTGCATTCCTAACTGGTAATGAATTTTTTTTCATTTAATCTCATAAAGATATTATTCCTAAGTACTCATCCTTTCCTACAGAAAATTTCATTGAATGGCGGTGAAAAAAAGAAATGAAAAAAACAAAAAGTTAAAGGAACACGCAACGATATTGTAACTCAGGTCTCGTAACGAAAAAGTGTACTGTAGCGTAAACATCGCGCGCCTAGTTCTGATTTTCGAAAATACTGCAGTTTGACCAGTATTTTTTCTGACTTTTTAAAATTTTAACATAGGTTTTTAGAATTTTTCAACTATTAAATGTAATTTTACATTAATTTTAGTATTTCTCTCTCTCTTTCAGAAGTGAAATGATGCAATTTAACAATTATTTCGCATTATTTTCAGCAATGAATGGTCAAGCCGATCGCTGCGACAGAACTGCTTACGTTTCGGGTCTTCAGCCAACGATTTCGGACATAGAACTTTTTGAAGTGTTCAATCGGGTATTTTTTCCCGTTTGATCTAATTTTAAATGGCGTCCAATTGAATTCAGGTTGCTCATGTCGAAAAAGTGATAGTTCGAAATGGACTCTGTCGTCATGCGCTAGTAGTTTTCAAGTGAGTTTCCTGGCTTGCTTACACACTTAGAGCTAATTGTTTTACAGAACTGTTCAAGGTCTCTACATGGTGTTGATCCATTTTCAAGGTCATTTCCTACACGGCCGTCAGTTGCACATACGTCCTTTGAGAGAAAGTTCACACGCAAACAACGAAGCCATTACGACGATGTTTGAAAAAGCGAAAAATCAAGGACAGGCACAAAACCGTCGACCTGCGTCCGTGCAAGAAAGATTCACACCGACATCGAGCCCGTTCATCCCATCTGCCGAGACAAACTGCAATCGAAACCAGAGTGCTCGTGGATACCGGAACTCGTCTGGATCTTACGGGAGACGCCGCTCGGGTCACAGCAAGAACAACTTTAACAATGAAACTTTCTCCGGACATCAGATGTTTGACAATACTCCAGCTCCAGCACATTCTAGCATGCACGGCGATAACTTTCATTTTGAAGACTATACCGAAGGTGCTAAAAGGTGAATTTCTTACGAATCAGCTAATTTTATCTAGCATTATTCCAGATTCGACAATCTTGCCAACCTGATTCGTTCAAGCACTCCCACAGATCCCTTCACTGTCTATCAGCGTGATCCAAAGTATTTTCGCTTTTAACAATAAATATTACCATTCGTCGTTTCAGATTTTCTGATTCGATCTCTGGTGTACAAAAATGCGATCAAAGGTCGAGAGCCAGCTCAGCCAGAGATCAATCGGTTGCCAAGACGGCTCCGCCTACTTGGAAAATGGAATTGCAGATCAAAAAGAACGAAGCAGAAGCTCTGAAGGCTGCAGAACCCTGGAGAGTCAAGGAGCAGCCGATGATTCCGATGTGCCCTCCCGATGGTCCGATGTCCGCGCAAGAATTCCTCGCTCAATATGCGCAGGCTAATCAAATGTGTGATCAGGCTATGAAGAAGAAACGTCCGAATCTTTCGGTTATCAATCCATCGCTCTTTTACGAACAGTATCCAAGGACATCGTCACCTGTTACTCATGCACCCTCCAGTAATTCTAAATCCAAATTTTCTGCCTAACATTGTGCGTATTGCAGTCAAAAACCAAGGCGACAGAGTCGCTTCTCCTCATGATCCAGCCGTGCTTGCCTACAGCCGTCTCAGGGCCCCGCAGTCGGCGTTCGCCGGACTTTCTCCAATAGACACGAACAACTGTTCCTTCATTACGAAGCATCTTGGAACTGTCTGTGACAATGAAAACATCGAATCCCACGCGCGACGTGATATGACCAACGATGAGCTGTCGGATATGATCGTTTCGACCGGAAATTTACGCATCAACCCGACAGCCGCCCACTTGTCTAATCTTTACGAGAATCTCAGGAGCGACGAGCCAGCACCGTGGTCGCCGGTGAAGCGTCTTCGTGCTGAAAGCGGTTCTTTGTCGACTGCTCAATTTGCAAGTCCCCAGTTCTCCCCGATCAAGTCTAAAGCGACCGAGTTCAATGAGACGGAGGACGATGTGTTCAGCACTGAGAATAAACACCCGTCCGGACAGCAGTTCGTTGCGTCGGAGGTGAAGCAGCCGCTGAACATCAACAGTAATAACGTCCTGGCGGAGCAAAATATGCAAAACTACGAGGACATTAATAACAGTCGTCTTCCTTCGAATTCCCACTCGGCCAATCCAAACTCGGAGAAGAAAACTTTCGTCTTTCCTGTAAGTTCGTTATTAACAGAATCAATCTGGAAGGGGGAATATAATTTCATTACTTTCAGGACTACCCGCTCTGCCGTCATGCTTCGGTACCTTCTATCGCTCATTTGGTCAGCGACATATCAGATTTCGGACCGTTGTCGCCGCACGTGTCGGCTGGAGCCAAGCTAGGGTTGGATAATTCGTCGGTCCTCCGAGAGTATCAAAACTTCACCGGTGGAAAGCTGTGGGAAGGCTTGGACTCGATCGAAATGACTCACAGAGGAAATCAGGATAGACAGCTTCAGCCGCCCGTCGAAGACATCGTCGGCATCTAGACGAACGATCCCTGTACGATATCCTTTTTTATTGCACTTGCTTTTCTGTCAAATAGTAGTCCCCGTCCATAATTCCACTATCAGATTCTTGTATGTTTTATGGCACCGAGCAGCCACGTCCCAACTCCATTTTATCATATTCTCATCGTTTCCTGTTTTATTTCCCCCGGTTTCCCGTACACAAAAGCTCAATAGGTGGACTTTTTTGTGAATTTGAACACGTTCCTTTCCATGTTGACTCATGCTGCTGTTTTTTGACAATGATAATCATTGTTATTTAAAAACTCGTTCGTAGCATCACCGTGTTTTATGAGATTAAAATGTGCACTCACTATTGTTCCACTTCGTGCAGTTTCATAGGTTTGTTTCTGCCTGAATGAAGGATAAATATGCACAATTTATTCTGGACGAAGAGTAGAGAAAATTGAAATGTTTCTTGGTCTCGCCACACCTGCAGGTGCTAGAGGCACTTTGAGCGGGTCCTGAGCTTAGGGGATGGAAGGGGGAAAAACAGAAAGTGAGGTAACGTGGAAAGATTGGGAAAGCGTTGTGTGTGAAAAGTCGGGAAACTGGAAGACCCGTAGCGAAATATAAGAGAACAAAAGTGGAGGGGACTAGGAAGACACGTGGAGACACATATCCGAAGCGGAGAGGGCGACGGGCGGGGCGGAGAGCGTCTTCGGACGACGATGCGCCATTTCGGGATCGTTTCTGAGAAGACGTTGAATGATGAAGAGAGAGAAAGAGAAGGAAACTCACTTGATGTCGTAGTTTTTGATCATCCAATTCTGATTGATGACAAAGAAGCGGAAGATGCATCGGAAGATTGTCGATTCGGCTCTGAAACAGAACATGTCCATTGGAGTTATTCTTTCTCGAGACTAACCGGTACTGTGTGAACAAGGCGACGATGAAGGAGAGCAGGAACATCGAGGCACACGAGACGACTTTGAAGTCGAACAGCGACGAGACGGGCGTCCTCGAGAAGTATCCCTCCGCACCGTCCGTCTCTCCGGTGCCTCCGTTTCCGCTGAAGTATCCACGCCTCTTCCACGTGTACGCAGTGTTCGTCGTACTGTGAGCGAACAATCTGAAAGAGGGGAAGAATGAAGAACGAAGGTCCAGAGACAACGGACCGTCGTTTGAGAAGTGCATTCTCCTGAATGAACTGAATGGTGAAGTATCCGCAGAACACCATGATGAGTACAGTGACGAGGAAGAGCATGTTGAGGACGCACGAGCTCCGGTCCACGTGCGGCACGTGGATCGATCGCATCTGGAAGATGTTTCCCCTTCGGTAGTCGTATCCGCAGAGTTCGCACCGAGGCGATGGGACCATCTTACGGGTCGACATCTCCAGCCATCTCTGAAACACTTCCGTCGTCTTTGTGCTCTCAATCTCGCTCCCACTCACCACGACACACGCCTTGTGCACAAAGAGCAGTGTTCCAGAACAGCGGCAGGGGGAAATGAGCGGATTGGCACGAGTGGAACTCGACGTATGGCAGATACGACACATATTCGAGGAAGCCGACTGTAGGGACACTGGAGAGGAAGAAGACATTGGGAAAGATAAGAGGGAATGATGATGAAGATGCGGGCGGGCGGGCGGGGGAGGGGGCACAGCTGGTGGTGGCTTTCACAGGCCGGTTATGAGAAAAAAGTGATTGAAAAGGTCTAGGTGGGAATGAATCTTCTCTTAAAGCTCACATTTGCTGGAACACAGTCCGGAGGCCTTCAGAAACTCGCATCCCTTCCAGTACGTCGCCCGTGACTCATCGATCGTCTCGTTTCCCTCGTCGATCAGCGGCTCTTTCTCGAGTCTTCTCGGCTGAAAATCACCCACTTTGTCTCTCATTCCCCCCTCCGTCACCTACTTGTCCTCCTTCAGAAGTCGTCGTGACGTGCAGGAACTGCGGCTCGGGCACCGGCGGCGGCGTGGGACTGACGAATATGTGACGAGTCTCCTCATCGTGACTCATATCTGCAAAAGATCTGCAATTGTGTGTGTGAGGGGCGAGTGAGAGCGGAACGAGTACGAAGAGAAGAGAAAAAGTTCCTCGGTGACAATTGTTTTTCGGCAGCAGCAGCGGGGCAGCAGATCAGCGCGTCTCCCCCGCGTCCGGAGTAGTGGCGCGACCCCCCGGACGACGACCACCACCGACGACACAATCAAAAAAAAATCGAGGTAAACAAGGAGAGTGTGCGAGAGGGAGAGACGCAGAGAGACGGGCGGAGCCAAAGGGTGAGTGCAGGAGGCGACGCGACAAACACGGAGAGCCGCGACGGAACCCGAACTTTCGTCACAAACAACGTCGTCTTTTGGAGATGAGTCAAGGGAAGAAGGGGGAGGAGGAGATATAGGGGTAGGTGCACGAAAGGACACGAATCGCGGCGACAGAGGAGGAGGACATGCAAACTCGACGAAATATTCAGAAGACGTGCGCCGCGTGGGAAACGGATAGAGGATGGCTGGAAATTGATATTTGCCCGACTACGTCAGAAGGCTCACAGAGCTCACGGAGGGGGAGAGCAATTTGTTGAACACGTCGGAGAGAGCAGCGTGAGGACAAAAAGAAGAATGGTTGGTCGCAGTAAACACATTCGAGTGGAAGATGAATAAGAAGCGAGAGGAGGCTGTGCGATGGGAAAGAAGTTACTGGCCGAGAGCTGCTGCTGCTGCCGTGGCAGCGTGCAATTAGAACGTGAGAATCTGAAGTTGACGTCGAGTGACGTATACGAGAGAGAGAGCGAGAGGGACGGCGTTCGAGGTGTTCTTCGTGTGTTATAGTAGCGGCCGCTAGTATACAAAAAACAAAACAAACTGTTGTGTGTGTGTGACTGAAATCGGAACAGATTGCAGCGAAAGAGAGGAGGGGGGAAGTGACGGGGGGAAACGAGTGAGTCAGCCGGGAGGAAGGGAAATCGAGGGACAAGGTACACCTAATTAAATGCGAGAGCAACAGCCGAAAGGGGCCCAAGGCTTATCCTCGCCGTATTATCTGCTGCTGCTGCTGTTGAATTAAGGGGCGGAACGAATGAACTGAGTGGGGTGTCCTCTCGAAAAGCCATTAGGAGAGTGCTTGGAAGGGGGTTTGAACGTGGGAGAAACTGTGTGACTAACCGGTGAGGAAGAAGAAGAACAAAACAGATCGAAGCGGCGGCGTGAGGGAGTGTTTTGACGTCAAGGAACGCCACGAGTAGACGACAATTACATTGTGGTGAGGAATGGATGAGCAAGAGAGCGCGCGCGGGGGGCGGGGGGCAAGTAGCAAAAAGCGGGGAGCAGCCCAGTCTGATTGTCCGCGAACATGGGCGGGTCGCTTCCTAATGCGCGAATTATTGTTCAACGGACCCAGCAGACCGTGCATAACGACGTGGCAAGGCAAGTTTTCGGAGGGCGACGATGAATATGTAGATTAGTTGTGAGAAGGAAGAAGCAGCGTCGAATGTGATGCGGGGAAAAACTTGCTAGAGGAATTAGGTTAGTTACTCGAATGTACAACAGCAGAAGCACAACGTGTCGGTCAGCCATTAGAAGCGAGAAAACGACGAAAACCGGGAGGAGGGAGCGAGGACTACTGGATTTCTTCCGAAACGAAAGAAGAAGAAGAAGAAGAACTCGATCGAGTTCATTAGGAAAGGAACTTTGGACGGAGGGACAATGAGGAGGAGTTGGGGGAGCAAGGGACAAAAGAATGCCAAAAACGAGGGCGAAAAGGGAAGCCGTAAGTGAGAAGTGCGTTGAATATACACCAGTTAGTTCCTTCATTACGGCTCTCTCTCTCTCTCTCTCTCTCTCTCTCTCTCTCTCTCTCTCAGGGACAATGCATTTAGTGTCGGAACGACGAGCGAACGGCCAGTGAACAAGGATAATTGAAGTGGGAGGGGTCTTCATTTGTGGGGGGAGCGGAGGAGGGCGGCCACACAATTATTATACAAGAGATGATCCGCGACGATGTCTTCGCTCATAAGGAACAGCTGCTTGTGTACTTTCGGAGACATGTTCCCGATTCCGCTGGGACTGAGCATTCAATCCAATTGGGCACCCGCCGCCGGCCGAAATTGGAGAGAACGTGGGCACGAATGGCAGCCAGCCAGCCAGCAGCAGTCCAATTGAGTTCGACATAATTTCCGATTTGTGGCCGCAGAATGACCGAAATTGGAAACACATGCGTACACTTGGAAATGAGAAGAAGAAGCAGAACGGGGGGCTCGCGCGTTGATTGCGATTGTTCTGGAGCAAACGAGAAGTGAACTTTGGGAAGTCGTTCGAGGGAGCGAGACGGGAGGAAAAGTTGCGAATCCGCGCGAAAATGACGGACAAACTCGTCAAAGTTGTATGCTGCATCACGCGGCGACGATGATGATGATGGGCGACGATGATGCGTCGTCGGCCGCCTTCTCCCCGCCTTCTCCCCGCCTTCTTCTGTGCCCAGAGGCGGCTCCCAGTGACGTGGCACTGGGCAAACAAAATGTCCCGGGCAACGAAGAAGGAGAAGAGACGAAACAAAATGATCTTCATTTACATAAAAATGCAATACTGAACGGCGGCGGCGACGTCTGATGGCCATTTCCTGCCCTGGAGGAGGAGGAAGCGCGAGTGCAATCAAGAGTGCCATCGAAATCTAATAAGTGGCTGAGGAGGAGGGGGAGGAGGAAGAAGAGTGGCTCGAATTTCCGGAGACGGCGGGAGATGCATTTGGAAATGGGGGGAACTGATAACGGACGATGATAAGGAAGTGGTCGCACACGCAGCTGCTGACCAATCTCTGATTGTACACTTTTATGACGTGGCGAAACGCATTAAAAGTTCGAAATGCAAAGTTTTGCGGGATATATAGAGAGATAGAAAGAGAAATTTGTCCGCTAAATCGGCTATTAAACGCGCAGTTGTACACAACTGTGTCTGCGTCTCTTCGCCTCGCACACTCTCTCTCGGTCCTACAGTAGTTCAGTCAGCTGGAAAGTGACTGACAAAACGCTTGTATAGAGAGACACTCCGACTAGAACTGGGCAAATCGAGTTATCAGGAAGGGAGGTAGAAAACGGAGAAGGAGGCGAGGAGAAGGATAATTAGTTTAATACACTCGCATATATAACAATAATACGGATGGGTGACCCATCTGACAGAGTGAGCAAAAAGAGAGAGAGAATGAGTGGCCTGATTTGGACGGGGAGCCCCAGAAGGGCGGAGTCTCGAGAGAGATATTGGAGCCGTGTCCTCCGAAGGAATTCGTATTCAGCTCCTCGTTTGGTATGCGTGTCACAAAAGTGCAGGTATTAGTGAGACCGCGGAATTCGGTGCTTTGACTAACGTATTCAGAGCAGAGCCCCCCGTGTCCTTTTGCAGAACAATAGTACATTTGGGTGTGTGTGTCATGGGGGCCAAGCAATCAGAGAACTCGAACTCGTGTCAGTCAGATGGACACGACTGATACGGGAGGAGGGCACGCCGTATGTCGCCACACACTGCTTCATTTCATATTCGGGCTGGTGCAGCAAATTAGAAGAAGAGCGGGAGGGGGGCAGTGTGTGTGTGTGTGTGCGTCTTCTTCTCTCAATCGGAGGAGAAAGAAACATTAACGACGAGGGGGGCTAAAACGGGACATGTATGTACATGGATTAAAATATTAATGAAACGGAGAGAAATAAAGAGGGAGGGGGAGGACGATCACTCGTCAGTCAGCTGGTGGTGCGCACTGTTCAACTCGTTTTTCGTGTCACTACCGTCTCTGATTGATGTGACACCAGCCCAGCAGACGAGGCAGTTTTTGTTTTGTTTCTGTCTCGCAGATTTGCATCGCGAGTATCGAGTTTCGAGGAGTGCGCGGACGGAAAGAGCAGCCGGAAGGAAGGAAGAGAGAACAGTTTAAAGTACCAGTGGAGGGAGGTCTGCTCTCTTCGCGATGTGATAGTCGCCAGATGCCGTCTCGCATTGTCTGGGAAGGAGGAGTTGGCAGGAGGATAGGGGGGCAACAGACACTCTCTTCTCATTCCCAATTGTAACCGTTTTTATGGCTTCGCCCCCAACCGAATGCTCTCAAAATCAAGACAATTCTCTCTGGAACTTCTATTGAACCTATTCAAACACTTTTTCGACCGCATTTTTCCCTATTGACGGTGGGTCTCGGAGCGATCTCTCGTAAATATACCCAGAATATTTTTTGTCGACTGTCGAGAAATGTTGAATAAGTCGACTTTTACGCCTCTTACGACAGAGTTCAAATAAGGAAAAAGTCACAAACAGCGGTCGAGAAAATGATTGAATAGGTCCACTTGACCAACTCCTCGGCAGTGCCCGCGGGTCTCGCCACGGAGAAAACAGATCACTGTATTTAGGCACTTTTTTCACCAATTTGTCGTCGGAAATTGTTCGAAAATTGAATCGATTAAAATAAAACTTAGGAAAAACTGTCAAAAACGCGCAGAAACCTATAAATTGCTCAGAAAAATGTGACAGTAATTTGGGTTCTTCGTGTTCTTCCAGCGAGCGTCGCCGAGAGGCCTCCTCCACTGATTTTGATAATAAAAAGGTATTTATTAAGATGAGCACAGTCTTCCATTCCTCAAATTCTGCCGAGCATCTGAAAATTTACGTTTACCAACATCTGAAAGCAATGATCTTTTCAACGTTGAGCATGATTCATCTAGACCTTACTATCCATAAATTATTCAATTTTTGACCTACTTATAGAGTACATGAAACCACTAATTGAAAGTCAAATTGAAGGAAACGACGACGATAAATCACGTTAAGCCTCGAGAGAGAAAGAGAGAGAAACCGAACAAAACGCGAATTCGTGTTCCTCTCTTTTCAATTGGAAAGTGTTCGGGACGCTAGTGAAAAGCCGTTGGAACTGGCGCATTGGTCACTCGTGTGTTTGTTCTGTATTATTATATAGTAATACACACGTTTCAAAACGGCGACAAACATGCACACTCAACACATACTCGAACTGCGCAATCGAGAGAAACAAGGCCGTTGTCCTTCTTCTTCTCCGTCTTCTCGCTCGCCGCCACCGCCGCTAATCGACAAAAAATCGAGAAAGGAAAGAGAGAGAGAAGAGAGGAAAGTGAAAGGATAAACGGCTGATTCGGAAGTAGCGGAGGGGGGACGATATCAACGAGATGTTCTTTTACCTTTTCGCCGATGCCATATCGCGAATTCAGTTGTGTATTGAACGTCGCTCTGTTTCCTTGTTTCGTTTTTCTCTTGCTTCCAAGCAGTTTCTTTATTTTGGAGAGTTTGGGGAATGGCACAATCACCTGTCAACTCAATCCGTGAGTGACTCAAAGAGATCAGCCGGAAACAGGGCTTCCACGTGTGTTGTTCATTTGAAATCAGACTTCGAAAACGTCTCTCAACACCTGCTTTCCCAGAGATGGGTCTGGGAGATGAGTGCTATTCTCTGATTGGTTTCTTTCTTTCAAAATATCCCAAAGAGCTCTCAAGGCGCTGGACCTTTCCCGACAAACCCGTGTGTATCCCGGAGGATGTTGTTTGAGATCCTTGAAATATTGCTGAACAGAGAACATCTCAGTGATATGTGGAAAATGACCAGACAACCGATAGAAACCGACGACTTTCCGGGAGAGCCACTGAAAGTTCGATTGATTCTATTCAGAGTCTTGCCACTCCTCGAGCTACTTCTTACGAGAACACCTCATAACAAAACTGATTTCAGTTATCAGTTCCTCCTTTTTTCATTAATTTGTTCAAATTTCTTCTTTCGTAATCCAGTAATCATAAGTTCGCCTCCGCAGTTGGCGAAGGTCTCGCAACGAAAAAGCAAGGCAGCGTGTAAATTTCAGAGACGCAGACAACTTCAAAACTTTTCGCCTCAAAAACGAGGTCCACGCGAGCGGAGAACTCATAATAGCCAATCTGTGAGAGAATATTCGTTTTTGCAAAATATGTATAGGTTCGATCCCGGAAATTAATTTTGCTGCCGACTCTCTGATACTCACTATACGATGATATCAGAACCTCACCCTCAAGCGCTTTCTCACCATCAAACCATCCGAAACTTTACAACTTCTAACGTTACAAAAGACACTGAACACGAGACGTCTTTGTTCCCATCGAGACAGCAGCACCCATCACTCGGTTACATCCCTCACTTCCACTGTTAACAGTTCGTTTTTATCAGTGTCTCTCGCGCTGAAATGACGAACTTTAAGTCGAGGTGTAACCACGAAACCAGTCCGTTCGCCTTCCACACAGCTTGTTCCAATCCGCAGCAGCAGCAGCAGCAGCAGCTGATTCACCTTTTTTCGCGTTCCGATCCATATTGGTGAATTCATCAGAAAACGGAAGAAGAGGAGGAGGAGGACAGTTGTCTTTGAGATGATTAAATGAGGAGGCCCGACTTAATGCATGTCGGGTGGCAGTGGGCACAATCGGAAACCCCCTCCGAATCTCTCTCTCCTGGTCAACCAGTTCGTCCATATCTGTCTGCTTCTCACGCCATTCCCCCTCCCCCTCCGATTACGTTCGTCCATTCCCATATCATATGCACTTCTTCTTCCAGAATTCAGTCTCACCTACTTTGTCTTCTCTCCTTCATGTTTTCCTTTCGTTTCTTGTTTATCTTTTCCTCCTCATCTCTCCTGCGTGTCGTTCTTTCCACGCCCCGGTCCATCAACCGCAGACCAGAGGTCTCGAATCATTCGAACAC
Source organism: Caenorhabditis macrosperma (assembly GCA_963932285.1). Classification (NCBI taxonomy): domain Eukaryota; kingdom Metazoa; phylum Nematoda; class Chromadorea; order Rhabditida; family Rhabditidae; genus Caenorhabditis; species Caenorhabditis macrosperma. Next base: position 8,288,560 of record OZ010622.1, read on the forward strand.
CGTCGTCTGTCTTTGATTCGCCTAGTTACCGCATCATTTTCAGTTTCCTTTTCCAAGTTTCAGTCGTCGTTTGCGAACTAATAGAGCCAATCGGAAGAACTTGTTGTTGTGTTCCCGACCATCGTGACCACCCACCACCACTACAGATGTTTGTCGAAAACAGAATTTCCGAGAAGAAGAAGAAGAAGAAGATACTCGAGTCCTTCAGACACTTTCCGAGTGCCCCTCCCCCCTCCGGGCGTGTTCAAACCGTTTCGTATGAATTTCCCCCCCCCCCCCCCCACTCGAATCCTCCTTCCTCTTCCCCATTCCTCTGAAAGCACTAATCAATGGAGGAATGTGACCTCTTTGCTGTCTGTTATCGGTCAAGCCTCCTAGTCCATTCCATGCGCGCACAGTTCTCAAGTGTCCACCCGACAGACATGCCGTCGGCTCTCCCGCGCCCTCTTGCTGCCATATCTCCGCCCGAACAAGTTTGCATTTCGTTGATTCGTTCAGGCGGAATCCGTGTATTTCAGCCATTTCGAAACTTTCTAGTAATGCCCCCCTCCTCTTCCCTATCGTTTCCGTACTGCCGCATCCCCATTCTCCTCCTTCTCCCGGGTAATCTGTTTCAGTCGTCTTTCGAATGCATTCCGTTATACTTGTCGACCTCTCGATTCCAAAGTCAATAGGAGGGGGAGGGCTTCGTCTTTTGTCACTTCTTCCCCACTTATCTCCACTTTACACCCGCCTGTCTCAGCCTTGAAACACGCAATGACACATCATCTGGAATTCCGAATTCCGAACAAAACAAGAAGAAGAAGGCGTGAACTCGTTGACTTTCACTCGTTCTTACATTGTGTGTTCGAGAGACAACACAGTGTCAAACTGCAGTCGTCGTCGTCGTTATGCGTCTTCACTGACCATAATCACAGGAGGCCTAATTGTGGCCTCTTTCTCTCTCTCGTGTACAGTTTCAGTCCAGTTCCAAAACATATTCAGCTGCTGTTGCTGAAATGACTTCCCTCCGATTCAATTTACTTTTACTGCGTGTCGTCTCCCGTTCGGTTTGGTGTGTAAGAAGAATTCGATTCGCCCTCTCTCAATTCAACTTTTTCTCCGAATCACCGTCAAAGTGCACGCGGCTGTCAACTGGAAGAGAGACCCAGTGGACACGGTCGGACGGAGGAGAAGCCGCACGACCGGCACCTTTCTCCAGATGACAATCTCTTCGAAATGCAAAAACTAACATATCAGGCGGTCGCATCTCATGTTGAAAATCCTCATTCTTGTGTTGTCTCTTTTGTCGGTTTTCGCCTCTTTTTTTTCGCTAATTCGCATACACACTCACAGATACATAGATACGTTGAACCGTCGTCGAATTCCGAACTTCTCTCTCTCTCCCTCGGAAATCAAACACTGATCATGCCAATTTCGACTGTACTATACAGTTGAAAGTGACCGTCGTCCCGAATGCATAATGGAAAAGGCGGGCGGAGAAGGCTCGAATGCGGTGCCCGGATTAGTCGTTTTCGAGAGGTGTGCAGGCACACAGACAACACACAATGTGTAAATAATAAGCATACAAGCTGCATACGACACAAAACAATCACTTTCCAAAACTCCGCGACCCGCTCCTTCTCGCCCGCACTTTTCCTTTGTTTTGGAGTCTCGGTGCCAACTTCGGCAGATTACCTTCCTGTTCCACATCGGCAACTTCTCGTTCCCTCGCAGCAGCAGCAGCAGATTATTTCGTTAGATACCATCTCACCTGGTCTCCTTCTTGTTTCTGTCTTGTTTTCTCAACAACTCTCTCTCTCTCGCTTTATCACCTCGTCTCGATGACCTGTTCATCATCACTTTTGCACGCTGCTTCTCCGATTTGATAGAACTGCGACGGGAGTAACCTTGTCCACCGCATCCGCCTCTCATTCGTTTCTCTCAAAGATCCGTCTTCCAGCGATGCGTCTGCACGCACTCTTCCTCTTCGTCTTCTTCCTCCTCGCAGTGACACGTGAGTTATGAACCAATTAGCAGTCTCGCCTCACGAGACGCTCTTGCAGAATGTGTTGCACAGGACGAGAACAGCGAAGACGTGTTCGACAGACCGATCGAAGGCCACGACGAGGTTCCGAAGACGACAGGCACGGCGCCAGACATGCCCATCGACATGCCGCGCGAGGAGATGATGAACGAGGGGTGAGAGAGGGGAGAAAGAAAGAACATCTGGGACGTCTTCTTTCAGATCGGATTCCTTCGAGACCAGCACCGAAATGATCGAAATGGCTCCGAACGAGACGTCTCTCGAGGTGGCAGCTGTCGAGAAGTCGTCACTGTTCTCCCCGATCACTCCTCTTGAAGGGGGAATATTCAACTTTTCGAAGGCGACTATCGAGGATGACAGCAGAGAAGATGAGGATGAGAGTTCCGAGAAGACGACTGGCACCACCCTCCCTTCCACCACAACCCCTCTCGACGTCATCACATTCAGCTCTCTGCCGATCGAAGTCGATGAGGTGGCAGACCGGCGAGTGCTGAAGGAGAAAGAGCTGGCGACGCCTTCGAAGCCGGTTTCGACCACACAGTCGACGGTTTCTGTGAGTGATCCGTCGGAATCTGATGACGAAGGAGAGACGCCGTTCGATCAAAGTGCCCTGGAGGGACTGTTCGAGCAGGACGGAAGTGTCATCGACTCCTCCCTCACCACTGATCCAGCACCAGCGTTCCCAATTCTGAAGATGAAGGAGGAGGATTCGAAGATTCTGACGAGGACTCAAGAGTCCACTACACAGCCGACCACCTCCACCACCACGACCACAACCGAACAAACAACTTCAACCACCACAACGTACCAATCCCCCCCCCCCCCCTCTCTCTCTATCTCCAATGCAATCCATTTCCAGAACCGAGGCGGCGTCCACGACAACCACAACGACCGCTCCAGAAACTCCAACGACCGAGTTGACAGAGCCGACGACATCTGAAGAAGTAACGACGTCTTCTGAGGAGACGACGACCGAAGAGATCGCCGCAGTGCCGGCTCTGAAGAACTCTTCGAAGGTGTTCCTGCCGGCGAAGGCCATCCGAACTCCGATCACATTCCGAATCGTCTCGCTCGAGTTCTCGCCCGACTTCAATGACATCCACAGTGGTCCTTCGAAGAAACTCTCGAAAGCGATCGTTCCAGCGGTCAGTTAGCACAGAATAAGTGGAGGAACTCGTTCTTTTGTTCAGATCGGAGAGTTCATAAACTCGATCGCCGGAGAGGACAACCTCGTGACAGTTGAGATCAAGTCGTTCACCAAAGGATCCGTCGTTGTGGCTGCCGATGTGCTCACGAAGAAGTCGTTGGGCGACGCTCAGATGGCTGTCAATCTGTGAGTGACACCTCTGAACATGGGAAGAATCCCTGAGGGTTTCCAGATTGGAAGCGAGTTTCTCCCGCAACAACTCGATGCTCTCCGACTACACAATCGACTCTCTGAGTGTCACTCTCGACGGTATGATTCTCTGGGTCTCTCTCTCTCTCATCTGATTCCTTCAGGAATGACGTCACAAGCATACATCGATTCGATCTCCACACAGACGTCGTCCTACTCGCTCTCCTCTCTCATGATCGTTATAATCACTTTCGCACTTGTTGTTATCTTCGGAGTGGCGTTGTTCATTATCATGGTAATGTTCTTCTGCTGATTCATCTCATTCCAATGATTCCAGATCACCACGAAGCGAAGACGTCAATCGACGATGAAACTGAGTCTCGACGACACTCTCCGAAGTGTGACTCCCGAATCGAACGACACTCCGCACAACGTCCATCTGTCAGTTGCCACCAGTGTCCCCCCGAGAACCGCTCTTGTTTGCAGAATGTCCTACGGAACAACACCTCGCGCCTCCTCGCAGAAGCCGGGACCCATAACGAAGACCCAAATCGACGAGACGAGTTCCCCTATGTACTGATCAGCTCCCGCCCATCGACACGCCGCGCATCTCAGCCCCCTCTCTAGGTTACCTCTCCCGCATCTTTCCGAGCCAAGCTCCGCCTTCTGACCCCCAGGAGAAGGTGCGCCCTTCTGTGTAAATAGCCACTTCGTTTTGTCTCCTTGCCATATCTGCAACATTCTCCTATATATATATTTATTTGAAATAAAAAAAACAATTGGAAACAACGGCACTCTGTTCTAAATCTGAGGAATATCTGGCAATTTGTAGCCGAAGAGCAGAAAATCGAAATAATACATCTGGATGATCTTGCGCAGAATCGTCGGACTGTTCAGCACCGTCTCCTCCACGGCCGCCCTCTCGATAGAGTCCATTGTGCTGTGCGGAGTGCGGTGGTGGAGACTTCCATCTGAACACGGCAAATAGAGGAGAAGACGTTCTAACGGTGACTACTGATGAATTGGATTCCGTCCTCGGTCACGTGTTGTTGTGAGAACATCCCAAGCAGTTCATCGGGAAAGTGTCCGCCGTCCAGTTGGAGTATTTTGTACTTGACCAGGTGCGATGGGAACTCGCACCGCCTGAATACTCCCTCTTACCCCCTTTCCTCGTGGAATTGAGCGGCACCCCAAACGCTGCGCGAGAATCATTATATCTCGAGATTGATAAGAGATATCAAAACGTTGTCAACAGAAAACTTGTAGATCATAACTAGGACTGCAAGTTTGCTGTTGACAGTTCTTTGATATCTCTTATCAATTTCGAGATATAACAATTCTCCGGCAGCGTTTCGGGTGCCGTTCTATTCGAGGAAATCTCTGCCCTTCCTCAACTCGTGAATGCTCACCACGACTGCGGGAAGAAGTGACTGTCGTCGAAGTCGATTCCCTTGTACGGACTCCTCGCGAACCGTCTCATCCTCTCGTACATGGCGTCGACGAAGCACGTGATGTTCTGATCTCACTCCAATTACTCCACTCCCGGCTGTTTCACTCACTGTTTTGCACTCTGCACACCGCTTCCGGTACTTCTTCCACACTTTCTCCCGCAAACATTTGTCAGTGAAACCCGACACGAACCGGTCCAAAGGGTTGCGCACCACGGCGAAAAGTGTCATTTTCTGCCAATTCGCGATTTTCTTCAATTCGGTGAACTCGTTCTTGTCTTTGCATAATCTAAAATATCGTTGATGACGTCATTGGGGAAATGAGAATACACGGAGACCTCTCGGCATAAATATCAGAGTCCAGTGTCCGATTGCTCTCTAGAAACGACTTCGAATCGTGGAGGAAGCACATGATGGCAGTGAGGAAAGTGGAGAACGTCTTCTCGATGACACACGCCGCCAGGTTGTTATCCTTGGCCGTCTGCAAGCGGAACAATCGATGCGGAGGAGGGCTGCCAACTCACGAACCCTGTACAACTGTTTGTATCGGATGAGCGGCGGAACGCAGTCTTTCAGTCGCTCCCCTCTGCACACTTCCAGCGAATCTTCTCTCTCACGATCTCCTCGCCACGTGGCATCTGAGCAATACGTTCGGAGGAAAAAAGATCGATTGAATAGGTTCGAGTAGGCGAGAACGCATCCGGAGAAGACGACTGCGAATAACAGTTTACAGTATCGATTCATTCTCGAAACATCAGAGAGGGGGAGATATACGCTAAATGTTTCGGACCGGATTAAAAGAGTTGCGGAGGATTGTGGTTTGTATGATCACAGTGGAAAAAGATTGAACTTTATTGTAGATATAACCGGTACATGTCAAAGAGTATTCATCAACTTAAAGTAAAAACAACCGTATGCATTTAGAGGAAAGAAAATGATTATGGTACAAAGCTTCTTCTAAAACTAAACACTAAATTCAGAGGTATGGCATCCAACCGCAGAACATTCTAGACAAGTTATCCGCATTCGTTGCTTCTCTCAGAAGCCTCCGAATTTGAAGATTCGGTGATTGCGCCGTCACTCCGTCATCCGTTCCTTCCAGCTTGTCTCGGAGTCTTCCGATTGCCATTTCGGAGATGTAGGACGGACGACCATTCGATTGCTCTGTTTCACGGAAATTCGTCATGGTTTCTCTCAAAAGAGCGGACGCGACACCGAGAATCACCTGAAAGTTGTTTGAAATCATAGAGAACCGTTCTTAAATTCCCACCTTTCCATGCTGTTTTAACTTTTCAATGGCGTTCGTGCAATCGTCCGCGAGCTGACCGTTCTCGATTCCCTCGATTAGAATCGGATCGAGAAGGTCTCGACTAATTCGAAACGGCACTTGTTCCGGGACTGGAAGCGTCCGCTTACTGTACTCCAGAATCATTCCTGAAAACCAATCGTCACATATTTCGACAGTGAATAAAACATGCCTAGGTCGATGTGAACGAAAGTGCACATTTTCTGGTCAAAGAGGATGTTCGATGCGTGACGATCTCCGAGTCCGACGATATAACAAACTGCAGTCGGAAAATGAATACGAGAAACATCAAGAAACCATCTCACCAACACTCCACGTGGCAAGACTCCTCCTGTAGTCGTTGATCTTCGATCTCCAAATGTGAGCCGTCGAAAAATTCCGGTAGAAAAAATGCCGGAACACTGGTGAATACGCCTTGCAGATATCGACGAACACCTTTCGACGAGTCTCAGTGGATTCGTTTTGGCAGTTTCTCATCTGCATTGACACTTTATTGGCGGGCACTTCATTCGGGTTGTATTCTTGATGTAGACCCTGATCGCGTGAGACACCGCACAACATCTCTTCTGGAAATCGAGGATATAACACTGAGAATTTTATTGAGCACATACTTATACTGATTGTTCCTCCACAAAACTCGATGATTCCACATTCTGTGTCTAATGGCACTACGTTGTACGTTCGTAATTCTCGTTTCTCGAGCATGTTGTTCGTCACGTCGAACATTTGCTCAACAAGAACATCTTGTCGAACGTCATCCAGCTTCCAAACTGTCTTGTACCACTTTCCGTTGCTTCCCTCGACTTCCCAGATTTTCGGAGCGGACAGTCCGTCGGCTATCGTGAACACGCCTTTCCATGATTTCCAAGTGATCAGACCATTCGTTGTGTAGTCACGCGGTCTACCGATCTAAAACGAAATTATAAGGCGCAAAAACGAAAATCGCTGACTTTCTGAGTTATGATAGGAATTGGTAGCTGATTCAGTTTGCACTTGAAGATTTTCAAGTCGCTGGGCATTCGGAGCATCGTTTTTCCGTCAACCTGCACTCTTTGGAATCGGCCGTCTTTTGCGTTCAATCTCGCGAGTTCTCTGTAAACTTTTTTGATTTCGACAACTTGGAATAACTGACCGATAAGCAAGGTGAGCATCGCGCATTGACACGACGATTTCTTTGAGTTTTGCTTCGTCTTTTTTAGCTGCTTTCTCGAAAACCGAGTTTAGAAAGCTTTTCACTTGTGCTCCGTTTTGCTCGAATTCATACATCAGGACAGTGTGCAGGACGTGATACGGGTAGTCGAAGATCAGGCGGCACAGAATCAGGTAGAGATATCGTCGAAGAGGAGACGGTTCGACAGAGAAACATTTCGAAGCGATATGTGAGGTGGCACACAGCCAGAGTTTCGATGTGACTTTGGTGTTGGCGTGTTCTTTCAGCAGATTTACTACTTCTGGGCACTGCTCGTACTTGTAGATGACGTCGATGAGCGGAAATATGATAAGAGAGGCCGTCCGGATAGCTTCATCGTCATCGTCCAATTGACTAATACAATCTAAAGACAAGTTCTGTGCTGATGATAGTTACAGTTGAACCAACCCAGAGCATCAAATGCAGAAGACACTGCTTTCTGAGCAGCCGTCGAGATACTGTTCTGAACTTTCTCCACATCGTCTTTCTCGCACTGATGCTCCTTCCGTACACGAGTCACTGTTTTTTTGGACCCCTCATCGCCTGGATTTCCCCTTGCAAGTCTTGCCGAATTGGTGATCTGCTGCTCGAAAACAGTGATAGCCTTTTGCTTCATTCGGAAACTTCTCGATTCTCGGTATTCTTCCAACTTCGACAGTTGGTTTATGCATACAGAATGGAACTTGAGAAGTACTTTCAGTTGAGCGTCTACTGAATCTCGTTTTTGTAGTCGTTTACAGCCTTTCTCGAGCAGCCGAACGCCTTCTTCTAAATCGTTCCTGTACTCCAGGGTGATTCTACTCAGAACTAGAGTCCATTCTGCCAATGCCTCATCACTAAACGAACAGATACGCGGTGCCATAGCTCTCAGATTAATTTCAGCCATTCTCGTGTCACCAGCTTGGCACATAATGTCGCATTGACAGATTTCCACGAGAGCGATATCTACGGAAGGAGAATTGCAAACCATGCACTCGTCGTGCCATTGTTTCAGTAACTTCAGGGCTGCCTAAATAAAACAGATTTCATGAACATCGTTTTGGCTATGGGTTACTTCGTGAGCATTGCTTTCTGCCAACATTCCAGCTAACTTCACCATTCTAGACGTTTTCTCGTCGACTTCTTTCACATAATTGAACTCACAACGCTCTCGTCGACCGATGGTTTCGCGAAGACCCCGAATGACGTGAACAGTGTGCTCCTCGATGGAATGTGGCTCTAGATCAGCTGAGTCGCTCGCTATCAGCAGCAGTCTCACATCGTCAATGCTCAGTTTCCCACTCATTTGGGACCTTGACAATTTTTTTTGATTTTCAGAAATGATTTCCTATCTTACATGATATCTCCGAACACCATGGACAGATCGGTATCGATTGCCAGATGGAAGAGCAAGAAGTACACGAATTTGATTGGCGAATTTACTCTGAAACATGGAACACTGCGCATAACAGAGAAGCTCATGAACTCACATTTTTGGGTACTCTGTGAACCGGCAGCGAAGGATAGAATCGAGGAATTGATCACCGTCTTCAGATCGCAAACCGCTAGAATCCAGATAATCAGAAGATTAGTGCATGCAAAGAATTTACCACAGCCATCTAATCACAGTCAGCTCCTGTGTGTCCAGTAGATTATCCGCAACAAGTCGAAGCCATTCTTTTGACTTTCTGTGCAGAACTTGTCGAACGTCTGGCCGAGTCTGAACACTCGGAGGCAGCGTAGAAAGGGCGACGGAGTTGTTTTCCGCAACATAGATCTCGACGAGGAGTTCGATCATCTGCTCGTGTTTTTCGATTTCTTCTAGTGATATTCTATCGATCATCATCACGTTTCGAACTTTTGAGCTATATCTGAAACAGGATTTCCAAAATATGTTCGACAGAGACAGTGTTCAGCTCTTAATTTCGTTTACCTGTCAAAGATGATATTTGCCAACGAGAATGCATGGTTTAGGAAGCCGTGCTTGATAAAGAGCCTCGCGAGAACAAAGAACCAATGCGAACTGAAGTTCGGATTGGCCTCATCGTTCACTTTTTCGTAACGAGAGATTAAGTCCAGTCCCAACGAATCAAAACTTTCAGCAAGACAGTGCACAACTTGCAGGTCTTCTGAAGTTCGGGAGGAATCACTTTTATAACGTTATTATTACCTACCTTTAGAAACGCCTTTAAGACAGGCCATGAGTGCTGAGAACGCTTCGTCGTATTTCATAGTGACATCTCTGCATAGTTTGAAGAGAAACGGAACAACGCAGGCGGCAATGTTCGGAAAAAGAGACGCCGCTTTGGTGGCTGCTTCGAAAACTATCCGGTTGATCACGTCTTCATTCTCACAGACCGCATCTTTCTTCAGAACTCTACTCAGGACACACAGAACATTTCTTTTAGTTTCGTTTTTGAGGCGTGTCAACTGATAGTCCGGAATGATGTTCTCCCTGTAGTGACTCGTGTCATAAGTTGTCAACAGGAGCATTTTGTATGTCGACAACTCTCCATTCTTCCACTTCTTCCCGTTCATGAGGTTCAGAGAAATGTAGAAACGAAGCTTCCAGATGAAGTTCGTTTCATTCGCTACCGCATGGGGAGGTTGTGGAAACCGCGACCAGACGGGAGAGACGTGCTTGAAACGAGCCACGATGAGAAGAATCCGAGGACGCATTGCGGGATAAAGGAGCCAAATCGCAGCGAAAAAGTCGATGAGGTAGTTCTCTGAATAATTGATCAATTGACTAAGGTTCGACGCAGGTCAGTTTACCCCGAGTCTCGTTCGCTTTGATTATCTCTTCCGTCAGATTCTCGTTCAGTTGCTTATAGAACTCGACCAGTCCGAAATCTGTGTAGTTGACGTCGTCCGCTTCCAGCCCTTGCTGAAGGAACTTCTCCACGGAGAATGCGATTTCTGTTTCGAAGCGTATGAAGTCGTCTGCATGGGGAGCGGGAATCTTCTTTATTCGATGCTCGAACAAGTCATATCGCATTCTTTCATCACAGCACATCTCCACTATTTCGGAACTGTAGCAAAAAACATTGTGAACTACTATGAACGAACAAACGACAACCTGCACTTGTTTTTGACAATTTTCGAGAAGATCGACCGGTAAGTGAGCGAATAAACAGTTCCAAGATGTCTATCGGAGAGCAAGTCCCGACTGAATTCACTGATTGAGATCACTTTGAGCAGATGAGCTAGACGATGTTCCAGTCCCAAATAAACGCATTCCTCGGCGAACTGGTGCAGTTTCTCACAAACAAGAGCTGGCTCTTTTCCGAAAAGCCTCCAGAACCGGACAACGATCTTCGCCCATCTGTTTTGTGGGTATCCGAAGAGAGTTATCAAGTCCTCGGGAGTGATCGAATCTGCGTTTCGTTTGGGCCTCCTCATGAACTTCCGACACGTGACAATAGAATCAACATTCAATCGTCTGGAACTGATAGTTTTGAAAAAAAACAATATGTTCACTTACAGGTACTGAGCATTTTGTGATTTTGGATCAAAGAGCACCTGGTAGATCTTCAGGTGTCGGATCATTCCTGGAATCGTCGCGATACACACCTGAGCATGAATGACCGTGTAATCACTACATATTCAATATACCGTGAGCAACTTTTCATTACGCATGACGGTCTCCAGAACCTTTCCATGCAGATGCCACAAGTCACCGCTTTTGATAATGTGCCGAACAATGTTTTGTGCTAGAAATGGTGACTTTCTGAGTCTTTTAAGACCACGTACAACACTTCTGTCATCGAAGTGAACATGTTCTGGATGAAGGGCGACGACGTGAGGATCTAGATCGTATCCGCCGATGCGATGCTTCCCTGTCACGTTATGAAGACACGCGGACGTCGTCATCTTCTCAAACAGATACATATCGGCTCTGTAGATGGACTCTCCGGCTTCCAACTGCTGTGACGCTTCTTTCCTGGAATAAGAAAGCTCCGATTGACACTGTTATGATCTCTTACAAAATATCAGCTCTCGTCGTCAACATGTTCCTATGAGAAAGAAGAAAAGAGAAACCAATGAACTCATGAGTTGTTTTGTAGAGATCGCCAAGATCATCGAGGATGACTTTTCTGACAAGATTGTTGAATGGCATCGCCTGCTGGAGTTTCGACCGAAGGGAAGGCGATCGTTTTGCTCTGGCAGCCAGAAGGTTCACTATTTCCTTCTTTCTGTTCAGCCAGGGGTCCAGATTGAGAAGCTGATTGTCCAAATTGGCGAGGAAGAATGCAATCAAACATTCGGAAGAGTTTCTTTTGCAGGGGAGTGTCAATCTTTCTGGCCACACTGAGAAGTTTTTGACAGATTCCAAGAACTCGGATTCTTCCATTTCGACGATTCCTTTTTGAATTCTCGCGAGAAAACTCTGTAAGTTGTATTTGGATACTGCTTTCCAATCTCGTGCTTACATCAAACCCATCAATTTCCTTCTGCGTCCTCAAAGAAAACTCGTAGCTGATTACGAAAACAGGCAAACTGAGCTCGGAAACTGCAAAACCATAATCTTTTTCAAACAATTCGCCATATAACCTCACCAAGTCTACAATGCAATTCGTTGTGTGTGTATTGAATCATTTCAGCAATGCTCGCCTCGAGGGCACACGCTCGTGTATCAGATGACACAGTTGGGAACACTGCTAAGTTGGTATGCCTCAAATTCTGCAGCAAAACGTCTTCTGAAAAATAAAAAATAAAATCTAGATTGTGATTATTGAATCGGTTACCGCAAACTGTTTGTTCTACATCATAACAGAACGTCGGATGGTACTGACAGAGCTGGTAGATCAGTTTGTGACTGCTGGCGCAAGGGTCCGAGAGAATCCAGTCGACGATGTCTTTACGCAGACTGCGAAACACTTCTTTAACTATGGCTTCTAGGGCAACTTACCTCCAGTTTCCTTTCTCATCGTCGTTGATATTGCAAATTCGGGAGTTTTCGTCGAACTCCGTGTAAGAGACCAGAGCTGATACAAGACGGAGAACAGCAATCGAGGAGGGGTTCGTTCTCGACACGGTATCGCAGATTACACGGAGCATCTCTTTCGGAACTTCGAGTGACCAGTGACGGAGGATGAACTCGGTCAGAAGGGCGGAATTCGGAAGAGTCGTACTGTTCGGCATCAACGAGAGTGCGTATTTGAGAATTACATCGATCGATGGTATTTGTTTGTATCCGAAACGAACGCCTTCCTTACAAACGACGGCGGTGAGGAACGAACAGAAGGTGGAGCGGAGGCCGTCGGTGGAGAACGTTTTTCTTTTGGCCCACAGAGAGGCGAGGATCCGTCCGACCTCACTTCCTTCCATTTTCCTGCTCGACACGACCTTGGTTAGAATCTGCACTGCACCGTCCCATGAGTTACACTTGTTTGCATTCGGTGAGATGTGCTGGCCGAAAGACAGATCAACGAGTCCGTCTAATGTGTAAGAACGGGAATCGTCCCGTTTCTTGTACTCTTTGGGCTCTTCGAATGAGTTATCGGGGGAGGGAGGATCCAACTCTCTCAAAGTCAGAATCCATCGTGCAATGTAGTCGACGTACTCTTCTGATAAAGAGAAGATGGTCCTGTTAAAGTAGAGTTTGTAGGCTGACTTCAGCGATTCCGAGATTCCAAACTGAACGAGTTGTTTCACACTCTCTTCTGTTTTCTCATCGATTGTTCGGTGCTCGCCCACTTTCTCTACCATGGCCAGTTTGACCAAATCGTCTACGAGCATCATCATGCAGGTCTGGAAATTCTTTGATGAGGAAAATCTGCAATTAGATCGAACAAACCTTGGAATCTTCAGTCACTAATGTTTTCTCAACAGAAATGAATGCTATCAGATGTTCCGTGAGCTGCAACACTTCTCGAAGGATCAGATCTCGTGCCTCGATTCCCCAACGATGGACGACGTATGAGAGGGCGTAGACGAATGAATACTTCCGTGAATGAGCCCAACTGAGCCATCAAAAGTATTTTTGAACTAAGAAACAACTTACTATTTCGACTCGGCCCTTTCTGCGACTTTTCTCAAAGCGAGAACGATCTTACGGACAACGTGGAATGGCGAAGGCTCGAAAACGATTGGATATACTCCTTTCATTATCTTCACTGCCGTTTCTACATAGTTTTTCATGATCGACATATCCAGCGAAGGATCTTCTATTCTACTCCAGATGAACTGCCATAATTCTGAATGAGTAGATTCTCGTGAGCAGATCCCCTCTTTTAATACTAACGTTTCACGTGATGATGTTGTGCCCAGTGCAAGTGAGAACTGTTGGCGCACGAAAGAATGCACATCGAAACATCGTTTTCCATGCTCACTTCCGAGAGAATGTACGGCTTTCGCAGAAGAGCCAATGAGTACTGAATCCATGGGACGCTGTTGTGGTCGATTTCTGGAGAGCGTAGATTGGGATCCGACTTTTTATAACTGTAAAAACACTTACGTTTTTGGCAGCAATTTTTCATGTGGTAAATGGACAACTCGAATAGACGCGTTTTTAATCCCCGACAGCTGCCCTTGTTTTCCTTCCCTTGCTCCTTTGACCATTTCGCTTCGTTATCAACTACTTCCTGCGAATCTACCACCTCCTATCAGTCTTCCTTTCATTTCTCACCTGGTTTGCTGCTTTGAAGATATCAGTGGACAAATCAGAGAGCCCGTAAACACTCTCATATTCTTGACTGGCTGCGGTTTTTCCCAAAGCTTCGTAGACATCGCAAATGGAACTGATCAATTTCTGGAAGAAACCGACAATGAATCAAAAGCATTGCTCAGTTGCTCACCTCCCGTGCTGTTTTGGTTCCGTTCCACGCTAGCAGTTCTTCCAGATTCTTTTTCAGAGTTCTCAGTTGAGAAATACTCATAGTTTCATGTCTGCAAAGACGGAAATGCGGTAAATATCGAATTGGCCGGGAAAAAATGTTTTATCAGTGAATTGACGGCGGCCGTCTGGTTTGTGCAAACAACATATCAAAAAAGATAGAAAAGCAGAAAACAAAACCATTTTTCAGCAAAACCTGTTGAAATGCGTCATTTCGACGAAGACCGAAAACAAATGTTCCAAACAAATATTCAGTGAATAATTTTCCCGATAATTTCAAAGTTTAATTTTGTTTAGTAAACATGATAAGCTTAGATAGTTGTAAATTAAACGGAAACGTTAAATATACGAATAATTTTAGAAACTTTTCTTGGGAAATGCGCGAAATCGTGGTTCAAATCGGCGGCATTTCGCGCTTCGCAGATTTGGCCGAACTTGTTTTTTCAGTTGAAAACTTCGGTCGCAGCTTCGGAAGAATTCGGCCATTTCGACATTTTCGCAATTTTTGAAGCACTCCGGTCATTTTACAATTTCTATTACTTATTCAGGTTCTTGAATACTTTTCTCTCTTATTTTGAATGTATTGCGCTCATACAAGCATCATTCATTGTTGTTTCTTATTTGGAACATACTCTACTCTTTCTTAATTTGCGTTTGCATCATTCCGTTTTGTTCTCAGAATGGAAATTGGTCCTGATGGAAAACCATGCCGAGCATGCGTCAGTGTTGAGGATATGATGAAAAGAGGAAAAGAACTAGCAGAAAAGATGAAGAAAAAAGGTAGTTTTTAAGTGAGAACGTGTCAAAGTTTGTTGGTCTACAAAAGCTGTTTTCAGAAGCAGATGGATCCTCGGGTGACGCGTCAACTACAGCTCCCAGTAGCAGTTCGGGAGCCAAAGTACATGGATGTCCTGTGGATAAAGACGAGTTAGGTAAGAAAGTTATAAAAATTGATGTAGTGAACACAATGTTATAGGACGGTCTACGTGGAACTTGCTCCATACCATGTCGGTGTACTATCCCGAAAAACCGACAGATGAGGAGAAATCAAGAGCGAAGAACTTCATGTCTTTGCTAGGACAGGTTGGCGGAATTCACTGATTCACCGGATTCTCTCCTTTTCAGCTCTATCCATGCGATTTCTGCGCGAAAGATCTACGAAAGGACCTGAAAGAAGAGCCTCCAAAAGTTGACAATAGGCAGGAATTCGCTCAGTGGATGTGCCAACTTCACAACAAAGTCAACAAAAAGACCGGAAAGAAAGAATTCGACTGTAAGGATGTAATGGAAAGGTGGAGAGACGGGTGGAAAGACGGATCATGTGATTACTAGTTTATCAATAACTTTTTCGTTTTAATTTCTTCCAAATACACGAGTAAGTTAGGATAATCGTGATAATAAAGTTTATTCAACATGTGACAAAGATAAAAAATAAAACATTAAAGCAGCACCCTGAGTTTCTTTTGACAAGTATTTACAAAAAAAATTAACCGGTTGAGAGTGATACTCTAGAAGTCAGTAGCCTGAACGATCTGATTCGGATACAACGAAAGCTGAATTGTTTTCGGAGCACAGTACTCTTCCACAGAAGCCGGGCGACTCTGGCTCTTCTGAGTCTTGAGCAGTTGGTAGCTGTCGATGACTACATACATACACCAGGTCTGAAAATGGGGTGTTTCTTGCCAAAATGGTAGTTTGATAAACTTACATTGAGAATGGCAATCAGGAGGTAAGAGACAGCGAAGATCGCAAGGAGACCGGTCAAGAAGCCGGAGACCACGTTCGTCGAAACCATTGGAGCAGGAAGGGCAGTCTGAGATAGAAATCATTGAGCTCGTCACTGACAATAGGATCCTACCATGGAATCTGCTGCAATTTGAGGGTTTGTAATCACAACGAGCAATTGGAAAGTGGCGCCGTGGAATAGGGCGTAGAGGGTGGCACAGGTGAGTCCGAGGAAGCAGAGAACGAGGACGATCTGCATGACGATGTGAGGGATGAGTAGATTGCCGATGCGGTAGAAGATGGCGACGAACAGAAGGAGAATGACGAGCAGGAAGAGAAGGGCGGCGAATGTAAACACGAACGAGTGCTCCGAACTGACCCAACTGCCGTTTAGCAGCTGAAAAGGGAGGATTGATCGGGAGAGATTCCGGAAACTTACATGATAGGCCAGGATCGACAGTTCAACGATTGCGATGGTGACGGACAGATGATTGACGTGGATGAAGCATCTTTTCGTGTTGTAAGTGTGGTCTTCGGGCTGAAACTCAAACTACGCGCATTCGTTTTTATCTTCGCAAGTCTATTTTTTGTTTTTATCTCAACAAAACTTAGTCGATCACTCACAGAGTCGTCTGGTTTTCGAAGCGAGCTAACAGAAGAGAACACTTTCGACTGGAACTTTTTGAACGAATCCATGTCGTTCCTCGAAAAGAATCGATAAATCAAATGAAACGAGAGAGAGAGGGAGAGGCGAATCGGGTTGAAAGGTGAATCGGAAAGGCTGCTGGGTGGCCGGACGGGTGTGTCAGTGCGCCGAAGGACGGAAAGAAGCACCGAAGAGAGGACGGAGAGAGACGTGCGCCGGTTCTTCGCACCTCCAGATGATTGGTACCGGCGCGCGGGCGAGAGAGCGATTCGCGCGGAGACGCAGAGATAACCAGATGGCCATGGATGTTTTTCAAAAGTTTTCGAATTAGCGTTGAAGGGGCAGCGAAGACGCGTTGTTCACAATGTATTCAGGGTAAGTTTTAGAGAAATTAATTGTGGGAAAACATCTTCTCGATATGCTTGAATAGTTCTGCAGAGCTAAATACAGAAGAGCGAGAGAAAATCGGTTGTGAATGACACGATGTTCTTGAGACGTTGAGGACGGATTACTGGCGCTCAGAAAAAACGCTGAATGACAGGTTTCGAGTCTCGAGCATTTGAAGCGACCGGAAGACGCGATATTAAAGTTGACAAGACAAAACAAATGAAAGATGACAAATCGATGGGAGGGATCTGCGTGGGCGAGGCGAAGGACGACGAGGATGAACGGGCGGATGCGGAGGGAAGGAAGGCGGAGGAAAGTAGAGACACACGGTCGACGGCGCGAGGGAAATGAGGACGCGCTGGTATGGCAGCCGCCATTCGGCAGGGTGTCCCCCGGCAGACATACTTTATTGCTTGACACTCTGGCGAGGTAAACTGATGGCAGGAGCTCCGAGTGTTTATTTGAATGCGCTGTAGCATTAGGTTTCGATCTACATCGGATAATTCTTCGAGAATGACAGTAACCTAAGAGGCTCAATCATAAATATGATATGGATCAGTGGTGCGGAACCGTAATCATGTGAATTTCGTTCGAAGGAAACGAGAATTTCGAAAATGTTCTCTGAGTCACAGCGACGACAAGTTGGTCTCAAATGTGGCAGCATTCGTCGAATGGAAATGTTTCAGCAGGTGTTCAGTGCAAAGTGTATGTACTTAAACAACGGAAATAAGATGTTGACAGATGTTAGTTCTCGGGATCTTATGTTTGTCGTCGTGTCACTTGAAAACAACGACTACTGATTACGAAAGTTTTCAAGCGATAAGTACACATTTCGACAAGAATAGAACATTGAAGCAGAAGATTTCCTTATTTTTTTGAGAAATTCTATCCTTCTCCACATGAATTGTTGCTAGCGACACTTTACTTTCAGAGCTCTTTGACAGGGATTCACTGAAGTTTTCTCGGAAATTTAAATATCAAGGCTGTTTCTACAGTACTCTTCTCCTGAGGAAAAAGACTCACCTGGGAGCAAGAAGAGAGCAACGGCACGCGCTGAACGAGCGATTGATCGGACATATGGAATTGATCCTGGAAGATATTTTGGTGAGTGCGTCGATGAACCTGAATATCCGAGAATGCAGGGCGCAAGCAGAAGAGAAGGCGGCGCAGATGGCGGGTCGAAGATAACGGGCCGCCCGGGTGGACGGACACGGGCTAAAAAGTGGAAGAAGAGAGGCGGCGACGATCCGAAGAAGGGGGGATTATCCGGGGGGAGAGGCACACACTTATCAGCTGATGATAGGGACGGGAGAATGAGTGCGCGAATTGAGGAGTGTTCGGAGAAACGAAGATACGATTATCGACAGTGATTCGAAGTTGAAATGATGGATCGAAGCGGCCGAAAGGAGGAGTGTAGAGCAGACGAATCCAAAGTGTACAGTCAGTCAGTGATTGATAGTGTACAGTGGAAGAGAGAAAGAGCAAAGAGAAAAGATGGCGGAGATGAAAAGGTTCTCGAGGACGAAAACAGCAGTGTAACCGGTTGAAACCAATAAATTAGGGAGACGATCACTTCTCGATTTTCAGTGGAAACGATTGACCGAAAGAAGACGAATTAGCCATTGGAATTGGGTTGATATATATATTTAGAGGAGGAAGGTCGATTAGAACGACGTCGTTTCGCTTCGACCGAAAGAACGCGCGAATGATAAAAAAAACGAAAATGATGAAGATGAAGAGAGAGAGAGGGAGAGAGAGAGAAATGGAGAGAAACGCTTCTTTGCAGCGGACACATGAAAGCGACCGAAATGAGGCGGACGAAGGGCACGGAACGGGCAGAGCCTCGCACAGAGTGACTCATCTATTCTTTTGTACTCTCGGAGGAGCGTTATCAGCTCCCAAGGGGAAGGTTTCTGACCTTTGTGTCTCCGTGATTTAGTATTCAAAGCCAATTCGGTTGGTTTCCAAGTGCGAAAGTAAAAGTCGATTTGTGTGCCGAATCCCGCTGCCCTTCGATTCGGTTCTCTTCCAGTTCATTTCTACGATTCGGAGTCATGGATAAAGCAAAACGTTCGGAGGATCTTTCGCAGAATAGGGGTTTGGGTTCCGAATTCGGGCGACTGAACCAATTGACGAAGGGTGACAGTCCCGAGTGTTCTCACGAATTCAAAACCCAGGTCATCCATTTTCAGACAAGATGATCGCTGAGAAGTTCTGCTTTTCCATCTGTTCATTTGGAGGGAAATCGCAGAATACGGGGGTGGGTTCCGGATTCGGCCGAATGAACCGATGGAGCAGTGGATAAGGCTGGCAGTGTCGATTGAAATCTGAATTCTCTAACCCAGTACATCAATTTTCATTCGATACATGTGGCGGATAAATCTAAAAACATTCGAAAAGCTTCAAACTGATTTGTCATCAGATTGCAATCCGTCGTACACAAATTGGCGCATCCTCCTCCTGTGCCTTTAGGAAAAAGTCACTTCCGAAGTTTCAGATGCAAGTGTCGTGTGCTGACCTGAATCCAGAGAGGTTATTCTCGGATAATTTATGTATCTCTGATATTTAGAAGACATTCTCCCGTCAGTAGGCGCTAGAGCAAAGAGCCCCTCAGAGGAAACAAAATAATTCATTGAACATAGTATTAAATGATAAGTCGTCGACCCGTATCCACATTCTCCGAATCTCCGAAGCGTCGTTCACATCTGCGCTCTGCTCACATTCATCGCCCTCAACTTGTCCCACAACTCGGCTCGTCTCTCCTGATAGTCCTCCGCCATCTCACAATCGTCCAGATCGATGCGGAAGTGTCGGAACGGAAGGGCCGAATCGTGTTTCTGCCACGCCTCCTCTTCTCCCTCACTCTTCACGCTTCCGTTTGGATTTCTGAAAATAGAGAGAGGAACGAAAATGATCACGCGTTGTTGTTGTTTTCGCCCACCCGAACTTGGCGAAGTTTGTGAAGTAGGTGGTCATCAATTCAAGCATCTTCTTGTCGCTCTCATTCGGTCGAAACTTTGAGATGATGCCCTTTCCGAGGACGTATCGCATTTCAGTGCAGTGAGTGGAGCCTAGAAGATATGGTTCACGTGTAGATCAAAATGGGAAACGAACCCAAGAAGGGAAGAAGCCATTTGAAGACACCGAATCCTCCGGGATTATGGTATTCGAACGAATAGAAGTAGACGTCGTGACCGAGCGAAGACATTCCGTTCGCGTACTTGTAGGTACCGTAGTTGATGGAATAGTCGCCGATGAACTGGAAATGAAGATTCGTGAAGATCCGGAAGAAGAGCTCACCTTGACGACCTGCTGCACGTTCTTCTCGCTGTCTTTCGGATGGACTCCCTTGAAATAGAAGTCGTACGCCATCTCGAGAGCCTCATTCGAACGCTCTCCGTAGTCGGCTTCTTTGAAAATGCGGCTCATGAACTTCTTGATTCCGTCCGAGTTACGGGACAGAGCTCCGAGAGCAACTGGGGAGAGAGCACGTTGTGAAGGCGAATAATACAGTGACTCACCGAAAAAGAGCCCTTCGTACTTGGTCGTTCCGGTCATCAACTGCTTCTTCGGCACCTCTTTTCTCAGTTCTGACAGTGGTCTCGGGAAGAAATCGCCGTCGAAGTTGGGCACAAAGTAGAGACTTCCCGTCTGCGAGTGCCTGAACCCTCGCTTCGGGTTGATGCCCATCTCGATTCTGTACAACGGCTGCTCGTCGATGAATCGGAGCAGATCCTCGCTGTCCTCGTCTGCAATCGAATGAACTCAACGTCTTCTTTCGCAGAAGCACTCACCGTCTCCTTCCCATCCGAGATATCTCGCGAACTCTCTCGAAAGCGTCGCCTGCTGCTCACTGGTCCTCACTGCGAAATCGCACTCTCCGTTTCCAGCCATCGGAATCGCCCTTTGGAAGAGATCTCTCGAATGAGGGGACAAACAGAGGAGGTCCACAGAGGCTCCTCCGGCACTCTGTCCGAAGATCGTCACGTTGTTCGGGTCTCCACGGAAGCTCGAGATGTGCTTCTGGACCCACTTGAGAGCCTCCGTCTGGTCCCACAGGCCCATGTTCCCCGGGCACACTTCATCTCCAGTCGTGAAGAATCCGAGCACTCCGAGACGGTAGTTGATGGTGACGACGACGACGTCACGGGTGCACAAGTTGCGGGCGATCGTCGCGCATCCGTAGTTGCTGCTCGAGTGGACAGCGAATCCGCCGCCGTGAATGAACACCATCACGGGAAATCCATTCGGCTGGAAGGTATGGGGGATGAAAGAACGCACGCACGAGATACACATCTCACCCAGTCCTCCGATTCCCATTTCGGAGTGAAGACGTTCAGACTGAGGCAGTCTTCTTCGCTTTTGCCGACTGAGTTCACGAACTGAAAACGGAGCAGACTCAGAGAGAAACACTTTGGCACGGTCTCACCTGTCCCAGCAACTCATCGTTCTGTGGGCATCTCGGCCCGAATTTGACGCACTCGAGGGGCTCTTCCCAGACTGCGCGAGCCACTGGCTTCTGGAATCGGAGACTTCCGACCGGAGGCTCTGCGTAGGGGATGCCGAGGAATCCCTCCACAACTGATCCGTCTTCCTGAAACGAACATTGTCCGCAGATGATCGAGAGATCGCCTACCTGATTGTATCCGACGCCCTTCACAGGACCACACGTGGCATCGTGGACGGGGGTCAGGAAGTGGTGTTTCGAGTAGAAGCCTCCCATGAGAATCAGGCTGCAATGAGGTTGCGTTGCAGGAGGGCGCGAAAAGGGCGGACGAGGAGGGCTAATCTGTCGGCTGGCAAACAGGTCTGCCCGGTTGTTGTAGGCTACGATGACGAAACGGCCACTGATAGCCCCTCCGGGGGTGGGGAGGGAGGAAACGCAGTGAACGGGAGAAAATTACTGGTAAATAGGGGGAGGAGGAGGAGGACCCGGATGAGGCTAGAATGTGGTGCCGAGACTCTCAAGGTTAGAGGACGACTGTGAGTCAGAGAATGAGGTAGAAGAGAGAGAGAGAGAGTGACTGACCTGGGATTCGTCGTGTACTTAATCAACTTCTCATAAGCTTTCAGCATTTTTGAACACTCTTTTAAATCACAAGAAAAGCGAGAAATGAAGACGGAGAGAGTGTGAGAAACGAGGGCAGTTGGGTACATTCTAGTGTGTGGGGCACGCGTGCTTATCACACGCTCCTCGTGTAGTTTTGACTCGAGAGACGGAAGCATCTGGAAACGGATACAGCACAGTGGAGCAACGAGAAAAGACAAAGTTCAGAGTTCGAAGAATGGACGAAACGGCGGCAAATGGATCTTTACTCTCTCTCTCTGTGTGAGTGAATGACACAATTCTGTGTTTTATAGGACCAATTGAGAGACAGCGGCTAAATACCTACGCGATTCATTGAATTTGTTACGCCTTCTGAAGCACGTCTTCATAGAAATGGGAGAATTCTTCGAACATGGACAAATGAAGACAAAAAAGATGTGGGGTTTCCTCTAAGAGTTTGGCAATGAACTCTTTTGCAAACTGGCTGTCGATCTTTCTTTTATATATTCTCCCAGAGGAGTCGGTGTCTTATATTAGCTACTTTCAAGTATTTCGAGTTAACAAAGAATATCGAAAAACCGACGAAAAATTGCAAGTCGTTCTTCATTACAGAAGTATTTGCATTTTGTGTGCTCACATTGCACTAAGATATTTCAGATGTTACACAGTGATTCCAGACGAAACATTTCGAATAGTTGACTTTTGAGCAGATAAATAGATAGTGTTCTAGGCTCCAGCGATGAGGAATGATGCCAATCTGCGCCGATGAATCGAACAACTTTGGATCTCGAAAAGGCGAAGTTCGACCGTCAACAACGCCAATCTTTCGGAAGGTTAAGCTTAGAAAAACACGGAATCTCCGCAAATATTGAATTAATCACAGAAGATTCCATTTCTTCATGTAGAAACACTTTTCAGTGTGAGTGAACATGAATGATATTGAAGTATCCGGAATTTGAAAATTGGTCAATTAAGTTGAATTGAAGGAAGTGGGAAAATTGAATTCAATTTGGAATGGGAGATGAAAAATTGGAACACATGGAAAATCGACGATTGGGTATAACATTTCAGATCGTAAAGAATCGAAAAGTGTTCCGAAAACCAATAGAACATTGTGGTTTTGATGTCTGCTCTCGACGGCCTTTGGTTTCTTCCGGGGAATCTCGTGGGAGAAATGTCTGCTTTCAGTCGACGACAGCAGCCTTTGGGCCTACTTGGCCCCAATCCGTCCCCGATACAGTGAGTACTCGCCTCTCGTTTATTTACAAACGTTCGTCCTCTCTCTCTCTCCCTCTCTTTTTCCCTCCCACCAACCCGATTTTCCAACGTCTCCTGCGTCTCACCATCCCTCACCACACCCGCACCCACCCACTCCGAAGATCTTCCTTCCCCTCGAAAAGGAAAGCTGAAAAGGGGGAAATCTGCGGAAAAAATGAATGAATGAGACACGACACAAACGACACACTACTCGCTCTCTCTCTCTCAACGCTTTATTTTCTGGTTTGGGTGTCCGTCGTCCATCTGTGGCTGCTGCTGCTGCCACATTTCCATAGTCAGTGCCAAATGACCTTATAGTTTGTCGAAACGAAACTGTCCAGTGGTGGTGGTTTCGCAAACATCCTTCTCGTCATGTTCGTCTCCCGTCGTCAGATTTCCAGTTTCCACTCGCCTCCATTACCGTTTTGCATTATAATTTCCTTCGATTCGTCCTCCAGTGTTTGGTGTCTTTTCAGTCCGTTCCCGTATCTACCCTGCACTTTTTCGCATATTCCACCCACTTTCGCTTTCTCGTTTTCCTATCGCTTATCGCAAGATCCTCCCCCACCATCCCCCTCCAAAGAACCGTGTTTTGAACTGAATCCGCACCCGCCTTCTCTCAAATTCTCATCGTCGATGCCCAGATTATGCTCTCTTAATCCGTCGTCGCATACTCATCGGTCACATCGATCTCTCAAAGGACTCGTTCTCTCTGTCCCGATTGCTTACTTGTTTGCCACATACACCTGCTTCTTCTCCTAAAACGAACACCTGTCGTCGTACTTGGCCTGATCCGCAAACCTGTCGTCGTTGGCCACCAGCACCTCGTCGGTCCATGGTCACTCATGGTCACTCACACATCGTCTTCGTCCGAAACCTCCTCCTCCGATTCACGTGCACGTGACCTTTGCGAACCCTTCTTCCGATATCCCGCAGTCACCTGGTTCATTCCCAAATGCTTTCTTTCTCTAGTAGTTCAACCCGCCCCCCACTCCTCCCCTTCCACTTCACATTCCCAGTTCTTCTTCAACTCATTTCCTCCTCCGTTGTTTCAGCGCCGCCGCTCAAATGGGCTGGGATTCGATCAGTGCCATCGTGGCCCGTCTACTCGCTGCCTATCCAGTCTACTCGATCGTTTGTTCGTGCTTCTCTTTTCGCCTAACCATTAACTAGTTCTGCCGCATTCGCATCCTTCCGTCCCCATCCATCCACCAGAACTTGCAGTGAGCATCCTCTCGATTGTGGCCCTCAGTGCGGGACTCATCAACATACATCTCGAGCAGGACATCCGTCGATCGTTCTCACCCGAAGACTCGGATGCTGGCTAGTGAGTGACTGAGAAGGCGACCTTGACGTCACCCCTGAGAACCTGTTCTCGAGTGATGTGTTATTCTTTCTGCCTTCTAGTCTACACGACCATTTCAGCGAAACGAGGGTGTGGCTCGAGTACTACGGACTGGACGTCTATCCGGAGAGAGCCTTCTGCATATTCAGTGCGAAGGACGCCAACTCGAGTATTCTGCAGGAGGCGGCGCTGAGAGACGTGCGCTCGTCGAGTGTTTGTTGTTGACTCGAACCGACTTGTTTGCAGATCTACACCGTCGACCGACGACTTTCAGCCGCAGTCACCGTGAGAGACGGAGACGGACGGAGGAACTGTGATCCCCTTTGCGACCTGAATAGCCCTTTCCATCTTCTTGTGGTTTGTTTTGATGCCCTTTTTCCTTCGGGGGTAACGGCGACGTTTTGCAGAATCAGACACGCAAGAACAACGGAACGACCAATGTGTTCGTATATCCGGATATGCCCTACAGTGGCCTCGACGTCTTCCTCGGACTCCATTTCAGCAACGTGGATTTCAGTGAGATCACTAGATTCAGGACATGACCAACCACCATGAGTCATCTTCAGAACCACCGGAGAACAGGATAAGCTCGAATTCGTTGGTCCTCTGGTACTTCTCCCGATCCGATACTCCCGAGGGAAAACTGGCGTTCAAAGTATTCCGCCGGAAGACACCGCTCAGCATAATCCGTTGTGTTTTCAGGATGCAATCAACGAACTTTTCGAAGTCTCCAAGAACAGTTCAGCGTTCGAGTCGGTGCAGTTCACCATCTTCAGCGACCTCGTCGCCAACCGAGAGATGATCCGTGGAGCCATCGAAGCAACCACCCTCATGACCATCGGATTCTTCCTCCTGCTCACCCAGGTCATCATCGTCATCGTGCGTCTGGCTTCTGTCAAAATGACGTTCTACCTGGTTGCCACGTCACTCCTCACTCCGATGGCTGCCACAATCGCTTCGTTCGGAGCCATCTGCTGGATGGGCTTCCCGTCGTTCTCCATCCAGTGCGTCACTCCATTCCTCGTACTCGGAATCGGAGTCGACGACGCCTTCATTCTGCTGCACAGATGGAAGCATCACATCGACATTGCTGATACGTGAGTCATTGAATCACCTGCCAAGATGATCCCTTTCCATTCCGCAGGCATCGACGCCTCGAACAAGTCATCGTCGACGTGGGGCCCTCCATCACCATCACCTCGTTGACCAACATCATCGCCTTCGGTATCGGATTCTTCACCCCCACCCCGCAGATGTCGTTGTTCTGTCTGACTGCGTCGCTGGCTCTCCTCCTCGACTACATCTTCACCTACACCATCCTCGCCCCGATCGTCTTCCTCTGCAACGACGCCTCCTACCGTCCAGTCGCCAAAGAAGAGACCATCCCGAAAGCAGACACTCTCCTCGCCAAGTACTCCAGATTCGTGTGCTCTCTGAAAGGGCGACTCGTGTGCGGACTGGTGCTCGTGTGCATGTACGGGCTCACCGCCTACGGCGTCTTCACGATGCGAACCACTTTCGAGCCAGCCAAGGCGTTCCCCTCGAACTCGAAACTAGTCGATGCGCTGCAGAATATCAAGTGAGAAACACGGAACTTTCCCCCCATATTCTTCATTCTCAGACCCGTCTTCAACACGTATTTCCCCGTCACCGTCATCGTGAACAGTCCCCCAGACATCGAAAATCAGACGGAGGTATGCAGTAATTGGATGAGAAGAGAGAATCGAATTGTTATTTACAGTACTCCCGATTCAACAACCTCATGCACAGACTGGAAACGGTTCCCGGCATCCGCGGCAACAACCGAAGTCTCATCTTCCTCCCGCAGTACGAGAAGTATGATCGGTTCTCGAACTCGTTGTCCATTCTGTTCGGGGACAACTACAAACCGTCGTACGATAACCTACCTTCGTGGCTTGATAAGATTGGAAATCCGCCGCTGGCCAAGTACAAGATAGTGGGAAATAACAAGTGAGAAAGAGACAAATCATTGGATAAAGCGACTCTTTTATAGAACCCAAGTGACGGCATTCCGACTCACTCTCCTCGGAAAGGGAATGTCGGAGTGGGCAGAGAGAGCACGTGCGATGCAGCACATCCGGACGATCCTCCAGTCGGAGCGACAGTTCAATGCGACTCTCTTCGACTGCGACTCGGCCATCCTCAGCATCATACTCACCGTCGGCACCGACCTGATTGGATCCATCGCTGTGACTGTCGTCTGCATGGCCATCGTCTGTTTCGTGTTCATCGCCAACTTCAACGCAGTCGCCGTCATCACTTCTGTCATCGCATCCATTTGTTTCGGTACTCTTCCTCTTCCTCCACTCCCCCCACTCTTCCATGTTTCAGTTCTCGTCGGCGGTCTCTCCCTTTGGGGTGCTGACCTCGATCCAGTGATCCAAGTGGACGTGCTCTTGGCCACCGGTTTCTCCGTCGACTACACCGCCCATGTCGCCTACAACTACTTCCGTGCCCATGGAACATCTCAGGAACGCGTCTACAGCAGTCTGGCCGAGATGGCGATGCCGATGATCGAGGCGGGGCTGTCGACGTTCCTGTGCATGCTCCCGCTCATCTTCGTGCCCACTTACGCGATTGTTTGCTTCGCCAAAACAGTGTTTCTCGTCGTTGCCATCGGTAGGAGATGCACGTGACACACTTCTCGAAAGTCAACATGATTCAGGTCTCCTCCACGGTCTCTTCATCCTGCCCGTGGTTCTCGCGCTCCTCTCCAAAGACCCGATCGAAGAGAAAGAGGTTCCACTGACGTCTTCATCCGTCGATCAACCGCTCGTCGAGAAGAACTCGGTCTGAAGAAGCGTCGCCGCTTCCGCCTGCCTCCGGACACATTTCGCGCACGGCGTCTCCTTCTCGCCCCCGTCCCTAGTCCCCCCGTTCCTCGTTAGTCATTCTAGTTATTCTTTTCTGTACAAAGTGTGTATTTATGTTTCTCTCCCCTCGCTCCATCTTCTGTTTTTCCCAATAAGGCGCTACATATCATAAATATTTGTTCGAGTCTTCTTCGCCGTCTAATTCCGTGCTACTCAGCACTATCTGATTTCCGAGTGACACATCGACAGATCGACGCAACTGATACCACCGCCGGTCACGGGAAGTGGTGGACAGTTTGTCCTTCGAGACAGGAAGAGACTTTCGAAAAACACACTGTTGTTGAACCAGCAGCGATAAGAAGAAAGTGACTGACGGAAGGAACGACCCTTGAAAAGGAGCGTGCACTTATCAGTTCCAGTTCCACTCGTTTCCCTCTCTGATACCCGTTTCTTCGCTCATCTGTGATTCTTGTAATCCCATAAGCATTGCGCAACGCCGTCAATGTGATTGCTGCTGCTGCTGGCTGCTGGCTGTGGCTGTTACACTGAAGAATGCGCAGAAGACGTCTGCATCATTGGCCTCCCGCCGATATCGATTCGACGGGGCTGCCATCCGATCATTCGCCCCCTCCCTCCTCCAGCTGATCCTCGCTTTCGCTCTCTTCTGTTTGTTCGCACGTGTGTTTGCACTCTTTACATCAAATTAACAAGCACCTCTTCGAAACCGCCGTCAAAAAATGATCCCCCCCTCTAAACTAGTGACTTCTTCGACACCTTTCACTCTTTTGATCTACCCCCTAATCACCAACGTCATTCGAAATCAACAAAACCCCGCTGCTCACGTTTACTTATCCGTTGCCAGTGTGTCTTAATTCGTCGCCGCGGCAGTAAATAAGTTGTTGTCTGCCTCCTACAACAAAACTGTTTATCTCCCGGATGAACCCCCCCTTACCGTACCGTTCTCCGTCGCTCCGCCCACTTCCGTTCGTTGAGTGACAGTTGTGGTATTAGAAAAAGAATATACTATGAATGGCTGACCCGAACCGGTTTCGAAAAAAACGTCTGCTGCCGCTCGGCGGGGGCCGTCGTCCGAAAGTTGGTCTGGACTGTGGCTGTTCATAGTCTCGGCGGCCGTCTCCGTCCGCCTCCTTCGTTTTCCCGGCGGTCTGTTCCTCTGCGCCTCTTCATCTGCCGCACACTCTCACCGGCGTCTCATCTCGCGCAACTCGACCATCTCCTCATTCATTCCCTCCATTCCATTGGGTCTCTTTCTCTTTCTCCCTCTGTGTGTGTGTGTGTGTGTGTCATTTCCTCCCAATTTATTGCCTCCTCAATTTTTGCAGATTCATCATCACCACCCCCCCTCTTATCATAACTCATCGTCTTCAGATTCTCCCTCCTCACCCCCTGCTTATTTTCAGATTGTGGCCACTTGAAGGGGCGCAATGCCCTCGACACTTGTACTGTACATAGTCATCGTATGCTCGTTCTACAGTTACCATGTCATAGGTGAGTCCTTCTTCTTCTTCTTCTTCAAATCGAATTAGAACGTGAAACAAAACAAGTGTCTCTCGACCGATTTCCGGTGTTGATGTTCGGAAACTGAGACGGTCAGAGAGGCAACGAAGATGAAGAAGAAGAAGAAGCGGAGCGAAATGAGTGGCAGACGAGAGAGAGAGAGAGTGAAATGTAACCAGTGACAAGACACGGCGGCACTGTTTGAGTGCATCTCTCGAGTGTCAAAACCGATCTAGCGATCTTTGAAGATCCTCGCGCCGCGGCCTCGAGCCCCGCAATCTGCATGAGCAACTCTTATCTTTTGAACCTCTCTGATTACCGTGGATTACTTTTCCAATCTTCGGTTCGAGGAGACGAGAAAGTTTTTAATCGTCCTGCCATGTTTACAAAAGTAACACATGTTTACCTGAATTGCTTACTCAGCGACGCCTGAATGTTTGTTTATTAATAGTTGAATTCGCCCGTTTTCTGGGGGCGATAATCAACACATTCCCGAGAGTGGAGACGGTCAAAAAATGTACAAAATTTGATGAGCAAACAGAGAATGAAAATAATGGCGGTGTGGAGCGGCGAAGGAGGATATTTCTGGGTGTTGAATTGATATTTACCCCCCGGCCCGCCCGCGCGGCCGGCTACCGGAAGGGCGCGTTCGTTGGCAATTGGCACGGAGGAGAGAGAGAGAAAGAGTTGCAGGGATCCAGCAGAATGAAGAGTTCCAACGCTACGACGGATGGTACAACAACCTGGCGAACAGCGAGTGGGGCTCTGCGGGCAGTCGACTCCACAGGGACGCCCCGTCGCACTACTCGGACGGCGTCTACGCCGTCAACAACTCACTGCCTTCTGCCCGTCAACTCTCCGATATTCTCTTCAAGGGAGACTCCGGAATCCCGAACACCAGAGGGTGTACCACACTTCTCGCATTCTTCAGTAAGAGTTTCCGACGGGTTCCTCACTCACAGTTGCCTTCCGTTGCAGGTCAGGTCGTCGCCTACGAGATCATGCAGTCGAACGGTGTTAGTTGCCCTCTGGAAACGCTCAAAATCCAGGTTCCCGTGTGTGACAACGTGTTCGACAAAGAGTGCGAAGGCAAGACGGTGATGCCGTTCACCCGTGCCAAGTACGACAAACAGACGGGAAACGGACTCAACTCGCCGAGAGAGCAGATCAACGAGCGGACCTCGTGGATCGACGGGTCCTTCATCTACGGAACCACCGAACCGTGGGTCTCTTCGCTGCGATCCTTCAAACAAGGCCGTTTGGCCGAGGGAAACCCCGGCTATCCGCCACTCAACAACCCCCACATCCCGCTGAACAACCCGGCGCCGCCCCAAGTTCATCGTCTCATGAGCCCCGATCGCCTGTTCAGTGAGTCGATTCCCCACGTTCTTCCCATTAGCAGGCGTCGTTTTCAGTGCTCGGCGACTCGCGTGTCAATGAAAATCCGGGTCTTCTGTCGTTCGGTCTGATTCTGTTCCGCTGGCACAACTACAACGCAGATCAAATCCACCGCAAGCACCCCGAATGGACCGACGAGCAGATCTTCCAGGCGGCGCGTCGTCTCGTCATCGCCTCGATGCAAAAGATCATCGCCTACGACTTCGTTCCCGCCCTTTTGGGAGAAGACGTCCGTCTGTCCAACTACACAAAGTACATGCCCCACGTGCCGCCCGGCATCTCGCACGCCTTCGGAGCCGCCGCCTTCCGCTTCCCCCACTCGATCGTGCCTCCGGCGATGTTGCTCCGGAAGCGCGGAAACAAGTGCGACTTCCGCACTGAAGTCGGTGGCTATCCGGCGCTTCGTCTCTGTCAGAATTGGTGGAATGCTCAGGACATTGTGAAGGAGTACAGCGTCGATGAGATCATTCTGGGTAAGAGGAAACGAGAAGACGTTGAGAGATGTATAATTGGTGTTCCAGGAATGGCCAGTCAAATTGCGGAACGAGACGACAATATTGTCGTCGAGGACCTTCGGGACTACATCTTCGGACCGATGCATTTCTCCCGACTGGACGTCGTTGCCTCGTCAATCATGAGAGGCCGTGACAATGGTCTTCCGCCCTACAATCAATTGCGGCGGACGTTCGGACTGGCGCCGAAGACGTGGGAGACAATAAACGAAGACTTTTACCAGAAACACACGGAGAAAGTGAACAAACTGAAGGACCTCTACGGGGGCAACATTGACTACTTGGACGCCTACATTGGCGGAATGCTCGAGGGAGGAGAGAACGGACCTGGCGAGGTGTTCAAGGCGATCATCAAGGATCAGTTCGAGAGGATTCGAGATGGAGACCGCTTCTGGTTTGAGAACAAACTGAACGGAATATTCACTGAAGAGGAAGTGCAAATGATCCACAGCATCGGACTTCGGGATATCATCAAGGCAACGACGGATATCGACGAGACGATGCTCCAGAAAGACGTGTGTTCCGATGGCATCTTCCCGAAAGAGCCTCTCATTTCAGGTGTTCTTCTTCAAAGAAGGCGATCCGTGTCCGCAGCCGTTCCAAGTTAACACCACCGGTCTGGAGCCGTGCGTTCCGTTCATGCAGTCCACCTACTGGACCGACAACGACACCACCTACGTCTTCACCCTGATCGGACTCGCCTGCGTTCCACTCAGTTAGTTTGGATCACTGACTCCCAATCGAATATCTCTGTTGCAGTCTGCTACGGAATCGGTCGCTACCTCGTGAACCGTCGCATTCGCATCGGACACAACAGTGCGTGCGACAGTCTGACAACTGACTTCCTTCCGGAGAATCTCGGAACGAAAGGAGAAGTTTACGGAGTGAATGGTAGGTTTCCGTTCGGTTGTGTTTGGGGCTTCTATTGGGAGTCTTTAAGCATTGGAGTGGCTACAAGAAGAGTACATCCGGCAGGTTCGGATAGAAATAGAGAACACAACGCTGACAGTCAAAAAGCCACGTGGCGGCATCCTGCGGAGGATCCGCTTCGAGGCGGGGCAGACGATCGAGCTGTTCCACTCGACGCCCAACCCCTCCGCCATGCACGGTCCGTTCGTGTTGCTCTCGCAGAAGAACCACCACCATCTGGTGATCCGTCTGCCTTCCGACAGAGATCTCTCAAAGTTCCTCGACCAAATCAGACAAGCCGCCGACAAAATAGGAGCAGAAGTCAATGTGGCCGACGAGGAGAACTCGGTAGTGTTTGGCATTTGAGTGTCACTCGAACAGTCGTCATTTGCAGGTGCTCCTATCGAAGGCGATCACAAAGGAACGCCGTCAGGATCGGCTCGATTTGTTCTTCCGAGAAGCCTACGCGAAGGCATTCAATGACGACGAACTTCGCGATTCGGAGAACTCTTTCGATTCCTCAAACGACGACATTCTGAGCGAGACGATCAGTCGGGAAGAGTTGGCAGCCGCGATGGGCATGAAGGCGGACAACGAATTCGTCCGTCGAATGTTCGCAATGACGGCGAAACAGCACGAGGACTCTCTCAGTTTCAACGAGTTCCTCGTCGTCCTCCGAGAGTTCGCCAACGCTCCGCAGAGACAGAAACTGCAGACTCTGTTCAAAATGTGCGACCTGGACGGCAGCAACCGAGTTCTCCGGAAGGACCTCGCCAAGTTGGTCAAGTCGATCAATCAAACCGCCGGAGTGCACATAAGCGAGGGAATGCAGCTGCAACTGTTCAACGAGGTCCTCCACAGCTCTGGTTGGTTGATTCTCTCGCGTGCGTTCTCATTCGACCAATGACTATTCAGGCGTGAGCAACGATGCAAAATATCTGACATACGACGATTTCAACGCACTCTTCGCGGAGATTCCCAACGATCAGCCGGTCGGATTGCCGTTCAACAGAAGAAACTTCCAGCCGAGCATCGGAGAGTGAGCACTCACCCCCTCCCCGTCTCCCCCTCATAGAGTCCTTCAGAACGTCGTCTCTGAATTCGTTCGCCGTCGTCGACCGCTCCATCAACAGAGCAGCCCCACTGACGTTCTTCCACCAAGTGTGCGCATTCCTCGAGACCTACCGTCAGCACGTGTTCATCGTCTTCTGCTTCGTCGCCGCCAACATTGTCTTCTTCATCCAGAGATATTGGCGTGCGTGCTCTTCCTCCCCTGTCCATTCCTCAATCGTCCCTCTTCCAGACTACCGTTACATGACGGAGCACCGTGATCTCCGTCGTGTCATGGGCGCCGGAATCGCAATCACCCGCGGAGCAGCCGCCTCGCTCTCCTTCTGCATGGCTCTGATTCTCCTCACAGTCTGCCGCAACATAATCACTTTCCTCCGTGAAACCGTCGTCGGTCAATACATTCCATTCGACTCTGCCATCGCCTTCCACAAGGTTCGTTCCCCTGCTCCCGGGATCATCCTCCGATCCTCCCTCTTCAGATCGTCGCCCTGTTCGCCGCCTTCTGGGCCACCGTGCACACAGTCGGTCACTGTGTCAACTTCTATCACGTGGGCACGCAGAGTCAAGAAGGTCTCGCGTGTCTCTTCCAGGAAGCCTTCTTCGGGTCAGTCCCCTTCTCCCCCTCCCTCTCTCATCGCCTTCTTCCTCACAGATCCAACTTCCTTCCGTCCATCAGTTACTGGTTCTATGGTACCATCACCGGTCTCACCGGCATCGCTCTAGTCACCGTCATGTGCATCATCTACGTCTTCGCCTTGCCATGTTTCATCAAACGAGCTTACCACGCCTTCAGGCTCACTCATCTTCTCAACATTGCCTTCTACGCCCTCACCATTCTCCACGGTCTTCCGAAACTGTTGGACGTGAGTCTCTCCCCTCTTTCCCATCGGAACCCCGTGATTTCAGTCTCCAAAGTTCGGATATTTCGTCTCCGGTCCCATCATTCTCTTCGTCATCGACCGTATCTGGGGTCTCATGAAGTACTACAAGAAGCTCGACATTCGCCGTGCCGAGATCCTCCCCTCCGACATCATCTACATTGAATTCCTTCGGCCGCGTGACTTCCAGTACAAATCCGGCCAGTGGGTCACTGTCTCCTCGCCCTCCATCTCCTGCACTTTCAACGAATCGCACGCCTTCTCAATCGCTTCTGCGCCCCAAGACGAGAACGTCAAACTGTACATCAAGGCGGTCGGTCCGTGGACGTGGAAGCTAAGAAGCGAGTTGCTCCGAGCACAGAACACGGGCTCCCCGTACCCGCTGATCCATCTGAGAGGTCCCTACGGAGACGGAAACCAAGAGTGGATGAACTACGAGGTGGCGATCATGGTGGGCGGAGGAATCGGAGTCACTCCGTACGCATCGACACTCAACGACCTCGTCCACCTGACGTCTTCCGACTCGTTCCACAGAGTCAAATGCAGAAAAGTGTACTTCCTGTGGGTGTGTCCGAGTCACAAAAACTACGAGTGGTTCGTCGATGTGCTCAAGAACGTCGAGGAGCAGGCGAGACCCGGCATCCTCGAGACGCACATCTTCGTCACGCAACTGTTCCACAAATTCGATCTGAGGACGACGATGCTGGTGAGAATTGAGGGGGGTTTACTTTTGAAATAGTTATCTCTGTTTCAGTACATTTGCGATAAGCACTTCCGATCGACGAACGCCGGAATGTCAATGTTCACAGGACTGCACGCCAAGAATCACTTCGGACGTCCCAACTTCAAGGCGTTCTTCCAGTTCATTCAAAGTGAACACAGAGACGTAAGTGACCCGAGGGAAAATCTTCTGATTCCAACGTCTTCTATTCTTTCAGCAAACGGAGATCGGTGTGTTCAGTTGCGGCCCGGTGCAGCTGAACGAGAAGATCGGAGAGGGGTGTGCGGAGGCGAACCGCGAGAGAGACGCCCCTTCGTTCGCTCACCGCTTCGAGACGTTCTGATAACTCTTTCTTCTTCTTCTTCTCTCTTTCAGAGTATTTCGTGCCAGCTTTACACAAAACACTTCTAGAGACAATTGTGTTTGTTTCCACGTTTCATTCACTTTTTATGGGTAACGTCTTTTTCTATTCTATTCTATATATGTGATTAAAACACCAATGAACTCGTGTCTTCTTCTTCTTCTTCTAAATCGCAACTGCTCCGCCGAAAAGACTCCGACCCTCGCGACCGCTCATTGCACGTGATGCGCCGGATGCGTAGAACTGAAAAGAAGAAGAGAATGAGTGGGAAGGGAGAACAGACGCGGTACCTTGAACTTGCGCAAGTCGTCGTCCATCTTTCCGCAAAACTCGTTGACTTCGTCGAAGATGTCGAAGATGACGAGGAATGCGACACAAAGGAATAGAAGAGAGAAGAACAGAGAGCCAGTGGTGTACAATCGGACAGCGAAACCCATTGGTGATTGAAGGAGAGACCACATTATATATATATATATATTGTTGAGAACTGGTTACGATCAGAACGAGTACTCGGACCCGCCAGACGACAGAAGACCCATGTCGAATTCTTCTAATTCGTCTATCGATTCGCCTGCAATCAGACCGGGGGCTGCGAGGGACAATCATCGAAAGAAAGGGGCAAACCGTTTCGGAAGCGGACAAACCGAAAGGGGGACAAAAGGTGGCGGTGCTTCGAACTGAAAAATTGCCGAAAAATAGGCGAGTGAGTGAAGTTGTATCATTTTTCGACGTGTTCGTGTTCTTTTTTGACACACTTGTTATAAATTGAACCGAAATGTTTTCGGACAAACGGAAACATTTGTTTCCGTATATGTTTCACTTTTCAATTCAATTTTCAAATTTTCAATTGTTTTCGCTGGCAAAATCTTGGCAAGAAATCGGCAAGATTGCCGCGAAATGCCGCAATTTAGCCGATTTCTTGCAGCAATCTTGCGAAAATTTTGCCGACTTTATCCTTTATCCTTATTACTATCGGATGCCATCGAAATGGCCCCGCAACCGAGGAGAGCTCTGTCGGGAAATCCTTATATCTCGAGATTGATAAGAGATATCAAAATGTTGTCAACAGGAAAGTTGTAGATCATAATTAGCACTACAAGTTTGTTTCCGACAATTTTTTGATTTCTCTTACCAATCTCGAGATATAATGATTCTCCGGCAGAGCTCTCCTCAATTGTGGGGCCATTTCGATGGCATCCGATTGTATTAATGTTTTACTGTCGAAATAACACGAACATGACGAGAAACTGATGAAATTCCACTCACTCGCCAATTTTTCCGGCACCTTCAGTTCAAAGCAACCGCTATTTCTTGTCCCTGGACCCGAAACCTTTTGGCCATGTTTCGACGTCTTTCGCTCACACTCACCATCCGAAATGACCAATGGCTCAAGAGGTATTTCGTTCGTATCTTTGTTCTCAGCGGAACTCTCCTCCTCCGTCTTCTTCTTCTCTTCCTTCACCGCCTTCTCTACAGCCTTCTCCTCCCCTTCTCCGATCGGTTTCTTCGTTTCCTCCTCGTCTTCCAACTCTTCAAAGTCATCCAAATCGTAATTATCACCAAACAACGCATCAATTGCGTCCTCTTCTTTCTTCGAAACAGTCGGTTTGCTGATGGACAGTGGTGGTAGATGAGAAGAGAAAATGGGCGGCAGAGGATCGGAAACCTCGTCAGTCACCAACGCCAGCTTCGAAGGACCCCAACTTAACGGCTTCTCTTCTTCCTTCCCCTCAGAAGAAGAAGACGTTGAATCTTCGGAAGATTCATCTGAATCGTTCGCATCGTACATCAACGCCTTCTTCGCCTGCATCGCCTTCTGTAAATCTCTTCTCTTCCTCTCGATCCTTCCATATCAAACTCACCCTCTTCCTCTCGATTTCCTCTTGCTGTCTCGCCGTCTCTTCCAATTGC
Source organism: Caenorhabditis macrosperma (assembly GCA_963932285.1). Lineage (NCBI taxonomy): Eukaryota > Metazoa > Nematoda > Chromadorea > Rhabditida > Rhabditidae > Caenorhabditis > Caenorhabditis macrosperma. The sequence goes on from OZ010622.1 coordinate 8,325,202, forward strand.
TCATCAGTCATCGGCGCTATTTTGATCGGTTTCTTCCTCTTTTCGACCTTCGACACCTTGGGAAATGGATTCGAATCTGCAATCACCGTCCGCTCGATGCTCTTCGTTTCGATGCTCAGTGCCTGGAGTGCACTGTCGACAGTGTCTGATCCGTTCAGATATCGCTTCGCATCATCGATCCACTTCTCCGCCATTTGCACTTTCATCGTCTGCGCAGTCGCTTTGTATCCGTTCGAATCGAGCCATTCGGCCACTAGACAGTGAACAACGCACTCTGCAATCGGCCAGTGTCTTTCCCTTTCCGATGATCCTCACCCTTTTCCGTCAAATGCTCAGCTGGTCTCTTCCGACTGACTCCCAGTGCCGAATCTATTGTACATCTAATGTGCTCCTGTTAATGAATTTTCAATAATGGTTTGGCGGTGGACAATGAAGTGACACCCGCACGAAATAATGAATATTGCATCGGAATCACTCACCCTCAATGGTGCATACACCGGCAATTCGGACAATTGATCTGCGAGTTGGCGGAGCGACGGATACTCGCCCATTGAATTCGTACTATGAGTGGAGCACGCTGCCGGCTCACTGCCTTTTGCATATTAGCCGACCGCGGTTTCCATGACGCGCGTGTGCGTTCTGGAGACACAGAGAAAACGAGTTCAACACGAATTGCTTCATTCACATACCAATGTCTATCAAAATATAAAATCAACCATTACAAAGTGGTATAAATGTGTGTGTAGTTGTGGGGCGATCACTCGAGTTTCATTATGGATAGGTGCTATAAATTCTGCCTCTTCTCTGGAATAGGAACACTCCGCCGATTAGTCAACCGGCGATGGTTGCGTAGAGAGAAAGAAGGTGGAAAGGAACAGGTTATACACTAGGTGAGAAATCAGTTAAGTTGTGTCAAGTATGATGGATTTGTTTAGAACATGGGGGACCACCGAGAGAACGACAGAGGTTTTCTATCGAGTATCGAACTCTCGGTGGTCTTGATGCGGAATAAAGAAGCTGTAAATATCTACTAAGTAAAATTTAGAGTAAGTCTGTTCAAATGGAGGGGAGGAGGCAAGAAGTAGAAGGACTCTGATTCACCTTTGAAGCAATCTTTCAGTCTTCACTGTCCGTCTACCATTTGCCTAATACGAAACTTACAGATTTTGTTTTCAAATCTACTATATGAAATTGGGCGGAGGGGCAGAGGTTACATATATTTCAAAAATATAAATAACAAATAATAAAGTTATATAAATATCTAGTTCTTAGTTGGGTAGCTTTTGGGACGAGTAAATATAAAGTGATGTGAATTTGGATAAAGAAGTATACGAGTGTACGGGTGAGAGGAATGAAGAACTCGTGCACAATAAGCCTCGATAAAGACTTTTCTCGGGAAGAAGGCATTACTCGTGGGCATCTAGGACGGGGCTACGCGGTGTGAGTGGCGATTGGAACGAATGAGATACGGTAGGTGATAAAACCTATCCGCTGATTGGCACCAACGTGTGATCATTGTGATCACACGACGAGGATGATGGGGAAGCGGACGCTGACGCCAGAGATCCAGGACTCAAGTTGAGGTTGTCCGACCAGATCGTGTTCAAGAATCCAAAACCAGAAGAACCTCCTTTGAGTGACATCAGACTGAAACCCGGATTTCGATATGTGAAAGAACACACTCGGCAATTTTACCCATTCGTTGGCGACTCTTCCCGTTTCTCCTTCATCTCGCATCCAACCGAAGACCAAGCCGAGATTGCGTCAAAGTTGCGCGAGAGGATCTCTGCATCACGAACGTTTTTTGAAAGATCTATTTCCGAGCGCCTACCATTCTCCATGATGTCGTTGATTGAGTTGTTGTTACCCCAATAGTCATAAGCCGGAACCTCGTGCTTTGTCGACGAACCTCCCAATGAAGGCCGATTGCTCTTTGTCGTCAATGGGAGACCCATCGAACTTCTTCCGAAGTTTTGCAATGAATCTGGAGTCAAAGAGTTGCGCATTGACGGGAAGCTGCGAAGCTGAAAAGAGTTTCTGCGTTTTTAAAAAAAGTATATATGTTTATCGAACCAATGCATCAAGTCCCATCGTACTATCGACATTGAACGGCAGATCGTTGCTCAGCTGATTGAACAAATTATTGCTCGCAAGAGCTTTGCGGTAGAGAACTGATTGTTGTGCTTGCTGTGTCTGCTGGAGCATGGAAGCACCAGCATACTGCCCAGCAGCTTCATGATCGGTCTCAGGGAGATTTCCAGTGCGTTGAAAGATGTGCGTCTCAATCTCTTTACGAGCAGCTTCGACGTTGTGCGGTAATCCCGTGACCTGTAACGAAAGTGTGAAGTGTGCGACCTACAAAGATTGCGCTGATTAAAGATGGATATCACAAGCGGCACGCGAACCGCGTCATTTTTCCCCGATTGCAAAGTTTCCCTCGTCAGTTCTTTCACCTCTAATTACCGTGTACTCTACCAAAAATCAGATAAAATGTCCATTGTGATGCTACTGGCATGCATCTTTCGGTACGGGCATTTGTGTCAAACGGACAACTAAATTGGGAGGAATGACGACGGTTGCAAGATGTCATGTACTCGGGCCGCGCGCACTGTCAACACATTCACAGTTCGTGAGAGGTCGACGACCCGATGATAATTACCATTGTGAGGAAGAAGAGGGACACCCATCTCACTGCCTTCGGCGATACGGTAATTTCTATAGCACACATTTGCGCGCAGAACCCACACAAAACCGTCAATTACATAACCTTAATATGATCTGATTATTGGTGAATTTTCTTCTTTCGGTAACAAAAGACGGCGCCCGGAACGAAGTGTTTCTAAAGTTTCTTTTCATTCAGAGATCTGGCCTCTACACATTTTACACATTACTTAACCGAATGTTGCTCATATCGTCTCACAGCAAGCAATAAAAAATAGCATATGTGCAAATTGGCTCCCTTGACGCTTCGCCCTGTGCCCTCCGGTGTGCCATTTAATTAATTGAGTCTTCTCCCTGACAAGATGAGGAACAAAAAGATCCCTTTCTTTGTGAGGAGTTGGCCTGGGAATGGGGCATCTCCGGCTGCGTGTTGGCGGCATCGCGTGACTCCCCCCGAAAACCCGGACACCCGCCCGGCGACCATCCATCGGTAATTCGACTAATCTACTGCTGGCTCTCGAAAAGACCAAGAAGAAGACGAAGAAGGCGTCATTGCGCATCAAACTGAATTATCTCATCAACAGCGCACAAGATGATATTTTGTGGAAGGGCGGCACGGCGAGTCGCCCCAAATGCAACATTAATCGGTCCCACGGGGAGAAGACAGACGATCAAATTAAAAGATTCTAATCTCGACATGTCCATCTAAACAACACTATGTGCGAGCACATCCTAAAATGCTTCTGTTCATGTTCCTTCCGGATATTGGGATAGCTTGAAACTAATGGATTTCACAGTATTTGGGGTAGGTTTAGAAGATTGAATACATAGCGTGGTGCATTGATGTTAAATTCAAGAGGAGAAGTCACAAGTACATCCGTTTCCGTTCCCTAGCTCAACCATATCGGCACGTGGTACGCAAAGAATTTTTCGACAAACTAATTGTGCCGTCTCGATGACAGCTGGAAGACATTTTGTCGTTGCAAGAAATACGAGGGAAATGTTTTTTTTTCGACTCGTTTCGTTCCGCCATCATTCGGCTGATTGACCACGGGCACGAGTTGTTTTTGTTTATCAAAAACTCGACAACTGTACCACCTCGAGACCATTTCCGAAAAATAGCCGAAACACAGATGTACGAAAAATGTTCGATCTAACAGATGAAAGACGTGAGCAATGAAACACAATGGAATACTAGTAGTTGAGCTCACCTCGAATACAGGTTCCCGTTCGCGGCTAGGCGTGATGATGTACGTATGGGTGTCCTGTTGGATACGTTTGATTGTGGCTCCCTTTGGTCCGACGACAAGACCCACAACGCGAAGAGGGACCCTCACGTAGCTCGTGACCTGTCCGGGGGCATGGGCTCCTGGAATAACTGAATTTCCTTTTTAGCTTTTTCCCGTTCTTCTTCCGAACCTTGACTGTGCCTTCTGGATGCACGGATTTGCGTGAAATGCTCGGCTGCACACTCTATTTCCCGCTTGGCCTCTTGAACATCCTCTGGTCTTCCAGTTACAACGAAAATCGGGTCCTCTCCACGGATTGGCGTCTTGATGTACGTGTTCGTCTTGGCGCGTAGAGCCTTTATCTTGCAGCCTGCAAAGAAGAGTATCACATAGCCGACTCCCTAGGGCTAGTACCTTGGCGGCCAACAATCTCGGCGACGTGCTCTGAAGTAGGCACTTCTACGGAATGAGTAACATTTTGTACGCCAATCGACGTTCTGTTGTTGAGGAACTGAGCGATGTCCTCCGGATCGCTGACCGGGGAGCACGACGTCGTGTCTTCTTCGTAGTACCAGGATCCCGGGAGCTTCTGTGCGGCTTGTTCTTCCTTCATTCTGCAAATACCAAGGTTATTCACTACGCAGATGAATGCGGATTAGAAAACGCGAGTGACAAAAGGAGAAAATTGAGGCGCGTATGACGGGCGGCACACACTGCCATGGCAAAGTACGGAGCGACGGCCGATAGTCGGCAGAGGAAACGGGCGACACGGACCATCGACTGTGAATGACGGACGGTAATTTAAAAGAAAATGTCGGATAGAGGAGCCAACAACACTGCGGCAAACCGAATGAGCGAAAAATTCAATTTTTGGCGCTCTGCTTTTTGGCGCCACCGTGCACGCACATAAAACGCAACGCCTTATCTCTACCGTAGTCTCGCGGAGAATTTGGCACAATTTGTCATGTCTAATCTAAAAAAGAGGTCTGGCCCGAAGCAGAACGGGGGGTAATAAAAGACAGACGGACGCAGGGAGGTAAAGATGGCGGATACGCGTGCGCCTTTGAAACACACTTGCCCCAGCCGCCCAGAGACCTCCCTATAAATCTTGGTCGCGCGCGTTTCGAATTTTTGTTCAGAAACTGTTCTTCCTGTCTGTGAGACAGGAGAAGAGTTCGAAAAGCGATAAGACGATAATGAATGGGAGAAGGGAACGAGGCCCTCGGGCGCCTCAATCACGTTTCCATTTTTTAGTGGGGGAAGGAGAAGGAGGCGAAACGAAGACGAAAGTTTCGAAACTCTTTTGCGGGACGTTAGGAGGGGCGAGAGAGCGGCGATATTTAATTGTAGTCGAATAGAAGACGAAGTGGGGTTGAATGTGTTATCCGACCCACTTAAAAAAGAGAAAAGATTTCGAGATATTTGGATGATGCCGCCCGTGTGAATGGCAACATGCGCGGTACCAGTCATCCTTGAACATTTCGCAAGGTCGTTCTCAAATAATAAAGCTTAAAGAAAGGCATTTCGTGAACTGCCTCCTCAATGATCAATTTGAGAGAACCGTGGAGAATAACGTGGGGAAACTCACGGGCTCCAGATGTCGGCGGTCCACGAGTTGTTGTACGAGTGACCGTAGGCAGTCATCGCGTCTGAAATGTAGTCAATGCGAGAGTGTTGTCAATAGGAAAAGCATTCTACCGTTTCTCAGCTGGTAACGTTTATCGAAACACATCATGGAAGGCACGGACATTTATTTACCTGAAATGTTCAAGTTTTCTGTATTTTTTGGACGCGAGAGAGAGAGAGAGAGAGGGAAAACAAACAAGAGAAGTGAGAGAAGGACGAATAAGTTTCTGGTCAAATTATAACGTTGGATTTTCGGTTGAAACGATGGGTTAGGCTGGCAGCAACCGCCAAAAACGGCTATCCGGGGGCACGAGAGAGACGCAGGACGGGGGGCATCAAAAACCGACGAGATTGACTCGTTCGTTTCCGTCTTCTTCGGAGGGCACCCAATTAAAATGCAAATACACAAGAGAAACGATCCGTCAAAATCATCTTGTAGGCAAACACGTCGTCTGTTCTCTTCTGGAGAGAAGACAATGCGCGGCTCCTCTGTGGCAGTGGGGGTGGGGGGCTTCACGCAAAAGTGGGCGGAGTCTGGGAGTGGGGGGAGGCGGACGCGGGAAGGGGAGAAGAAGAAGAATGGAGACGGGTTGACGGGGGGCAACATTTGGGGAGGGGTGTTTTAGAGAAGATGCAAATCAAGGAGAGAGTACTGTAAAAGGGGCGAAAACAAGGGAATTGGGAATGAGATGGTGGTGGATGGATTGCCCCATCTCTCCGGATTTGAATATGCCCCCAACGTTCTGGTAAACAATGGCTCTCTCTCTCTATTTTCGACGCGGAAAGGTATCCAATGGACGTCGTGTCCTTGGTGCTCCCTCTCTCTCCCCCATGAACCCTATAATCAGAGCAAGCCTGTAAAAAGAGCGCGGCCGGCCGCGGCCGGCCGCGGCCGGCCGCAGCCGCGGCTGGCCGCGGCTGATTCAATTCAAATCGCAAAAGCCGCGGCCGGCCGCGGCCGGCCGCGGCTGGCCGCGTTTACTGTAGCTGCTTAAAGGGACATAACGAATTTTAATAAACTTTTACGGAATTTTTATTAAATTATCTTAGAAAACTGTCATATTTCACAATTTCTCATTAGTTTTTTCACTTTCTTTTCCAGGGAAAAGTATTAATGTGAACAAACAAAATTTCGCAACAATATTTTGAAAAAATACATTTCAATTCTTTTTGTGGTCACACTAGTCGGAAAAATTTGCTGATTTTATGTATCAAATGTTGCAAATTATTCGCTAGCTTTCCCAAATTTCAAAAAAAAGAAGGAAAAACAAATTTTTTTTTCGAAAACTTTTGCAATCACGCAAAAATGGTTAATCATGTTGGAAAAACTCATTAATTCACAATATGTTGTAGTTTTTTCGAAATAAAATTCTCTAGTTGGTCTGTTTTGATATTTTTGATGTTCGCCGGCGTCTTTATAATTACTAGTTCTATCAAAACAATTTATTAATTCCATTTCATGTTTTATATCTCGAATTAGAATTTATTCAATAAAAAAGTAGTGAGAAATGATGAAATATGTCGAATTATTCAGTTCTCTGAGAGGATTCAATGAAAATTCAGCAAAATTGAATGAAAATTCAGCAAAAGTTTATTAAAATTCGTTATGTCCCTTTAAGCAGCTACAGTAAACGCGGCCAGCCGCGGCCGGCCGCGGCCGGCCGCGGCTTTTGCGATTTGAATTGAATCAGCCGCGGCCGGCCGCGGCTTTCGTGCGGCCGGCCGCGGCCGGCCGCGGCCGGCCGCATTTACAGGCTTGAATCAGAGGGGCCGTTGTTTTTTGAAATTCGAGACTTTAGGCGTCCCCGCCCGATTGCCGCCCCGCCTGTTTTGGGGCCGTCGTCGTATAAAAACGGGCGGTCGCGCATTCATCTGGATTCATCTGCCCCGGAGAGGAGGTGCCAGGTGGTTTCGCAACGTGCCCCCAGAGTTACGAAACAGTGCCAGCTGTCTGCTGCTGCAGATCTTATCGTCGGCGGCATCCTTCGCGAGACCCGCCGCCGTCTGCAAGAAGCAACATGTGTCCCGCTGATTATATGATCAATCGGAAACGGTCCCTTTTCGCTTCTTCTTGTCTGCAGCCGGTTGGGGAGGAAGAGAACCGAAATGGGTTTGGGATCAGAGCGCTCTGCCGCTGTGGATAGGGGGAATGTCAGACCGAGATGGATGAACGTCGGGTTCGAGATTGCGAAACATTGCCATCGGCGACATGAACCACCACCACATTTCCTTTGTTTCGCAATGGAAACCCAATAAGAGGGGTAATGTTCCTGAGGGGGACAGAGAGATGCATGGTCGGTTCGATCGAATAGGGAAGTGAGTGGGGAAGTGATTGGGATCCAGAAGGATTCGGGTTGACAGGAGCATCTTCTCAGCCTCAAACCTTGAACAAGAGTAATGGAAAATAGAAACTCAGATACCATAAACGAGGCGCGTCAGAGTTGTGCAACTCTTCTCGAAGTTTCGGGACGATTTCAAAGAAACCATTCGATTCACAAGCACTCGAAATAGCCCCAGAAGTCCAAGAACGTGTCCGGAATTGCGGAATTCCGCATTTGTTCTTGAGAGAACCTCGGAACATACCGTCCTGAAATTAGAACTGCGCGAAAAGAAGAGCGTCTAGACGCGTCTGCTGATTGAAAATCAAAAATTGTCGAGAGTTCAACTGGGTCGGCAAAATTCGAAAACTTTCGCTTTTTTTCTCACAAAAGACCAATTGGAATGAGAAAAAGGTATGGGGAGAGGTCAGAGAGCGAGCGAGCGAGAGGAAAAGGAGAAGGAGAAGGAGGAGGGAAATTCAAATTCCGTCGTCCAGCGGCGGCGCAACGTTTGGTGCAACTTTCCGTGTGTTTGCCAATGCGTTCGCATGCGATACCACTATGGAGAAAGAGGAAAAAAGAGGACGAAGATGACAAGTTGATACTATCGGATTCCATCGAAATGGCCCCGCAACCGAAGAGAGCTTTGCCGGAGAATCAGTATATCTCGAGATTGATAAGAGATATCAAAAAGTTGTCAACTGTAAACTTGTAGTCCTAGTAATGATCTACAAGTTTGCTGTTGGCAACTTTTTGATATCTCTTATCAATCTCGAGATATAATGGTTCTCCGGCAGAGCTCTCCTCTGTTAATGGTCATTTCGATGGTATCCGTTAGTATACAGTTGGTGAGACGGGTGATGGAGTTCGAGAGCAGCAAAAGAGGAAATTGAGCTTTCGATTTTGGTTCAAATCCCGAAAACTGGTAGATCACAAACATGGCCAGAGAACACAAGAGCCGACGAAAACGGAAAAAAGAAATGGGAAAAAGAAACCGAGTGGCGCTGCGAACAGTGATTTCTTGATTTTTTCTATCGCAACTGTGTGCTCGAGCGTTCCGAGGGGCTGCGGAAGAGAAAGAGAGACAAAGAAGAAGAAGAAGAAGAAGAAGAAGAAGAGTACTGTGTCCTTTCGAGGAAACGTATTTGAAAAGGAGGAAACGCGAGAGGAATGAGAGAGTTTGGGGGGGGGGGGCGGCAGATGCATGCTCCTCTGGGGGCCAGGTGGACGGCGGTTTTAACAATTATCAAGGTCGCAGATGAGGGAAACAAGAGGATCAACGGTGGGGGGCAGATGATGTGTTGAAGGAAGAAGAAGAAGAAGAAGAAGATAGAAGACGACGGGGGGTGCCCCGCTCCTTCTCGAGAATGGCAGCAGCAGCAGCGGCAGAAACAGTGCGAGTGCGGCAGCGCGAGACAGTCGGGATCGCATTTCAGGTATGCCTCTGGTGGGTGTCCCTCACTCACTTTCCTCCTCCTCCTCCCGCCTCGACTCGATATCGACAGTTTTCGCAAACAAAACACAAACAAACGGAAATGGCACGCGCGGCTGCTCGCGCCGGCGAATCATGCGGAAATGCTTCGCGCCTAGGTGCCCGCTTCCCGAATCGAACCAACTGATCGAAACCAGCCGCCACGGATCAGTTGCCTCGATCGCAACTCTCTCTGTCTCTCGGACGCCCGAAAATCACCTCCTCGATCGAATACTTCTCGACCGCGTCCATGCCATCGAGCGTCGCCGCCACCGCCAGACGTGTGGCGTGTTTGCCGACGATTCATGACGCGGAGCCACAAATGGCCGAATGCGGAAGCAGACACACGGGGCAGCAGCAGCAGCAACAGCGGAGTGCAAAAAAGTGCAATTGTGTCATACAACAGAGACACACTAGATACGGTAAGCACTCTTGTTGACTGGTCAGAGATTATCAGCGAAGAGGAAGAGAGCATGTTTCTCTGTTTAAGACTGAACGGATGGGGAGCGAACACGAGAGAGAGAGGGGACACTCGGAACAGTAAGTGGAGTGGCCGAGAGGGCGAGTACATGAGCTACGAGTTACGTGGTAACGTTCTTGAAACCGTGGACCTTCAAAGTGATCGTCTGCTGCAGGGATTGACTCCTGGAATCCCCTTCGAGATGGAATTCCAATTCTAGCGAGTCATGATCAGAACGCGCTCCGCTGCTCAAACCAGAATAATTGACGTTCATTGAATGCAAACGTGCCCCTCTACTCCATTCGTGTCTACGTCTCCATTTTTCATACACTGTTTCGTTTACGCAGTTGGAAATAGTTCGAGAGACAGACATAAAGTACGCAGTGGAATTTGAATTTCATGCTAGACCCGAGAAGCGCGATTGCATTGGCGGTGCATACTGTGTTTCCGTGGCAAACAGACAACCGAACTCGAAGTGACGGAAATTTAGAAATTTGGCTGGATTTTGCACATCTGCCTTGGCCTTTTCCTCAAAAGGACATCGTTCAACATGTTTTTCAAAAGTGAAACATGTTTTGTTTTGATTGTTAGCAATAGAGCGCGTTTCGTTTCGAAATGAGGCTAGCGGTTACTGTAAGTCTCCGATGGGCAACACCTCTTCAGTAATTCCACTTTTACGCCTACCGTAATCATATACAGCCCAACCAGTCCAATTTAAAAGATTCTTTCGAAATCCTCAAATATCCGGTGCCACGTCGAAAACTCCAAATCCGTGTGGGGCCGACGAACGAGACGAGAATACCAGCGGCGGCAGTCGCAAAACACAGTTACAATTGGTTGACATTATTCGAAAGACGAACACTTATTTTCTTTTTCTGCCGCCTCTCCGTCTGTTTGTCGAGCATCGACGGCACGCGAGTTATCAGTTGAAAACAGGAAAAAACGAAAACGGAGGAGGATCGATCACTTGTTGACTTTCATAGTATTATGATTTTCTTTCGCGCCTCACACACACACACAAATTCCCCCATTTGTATACTTAGGCTTTCTGTGCCCGAGAGCAGAGGGATGGAGAGAGTGAGAGACGCAGACGGAGTGGGGGAGCACAAAAAACACCGAATTCAGTGCTCCTGTTGCGGCGGCGCCAGCGCTCTCGTTGATACTGTCGGCACCGTTGCCAATGGCACGGACAAACAGTAAACACGCACACACACACACGCGGACGATGAAAACGAGTGTATTTGGATACGAAAAAACACACAAAAACAGAAAGAGAGAGGGGGGAATATCAGGTGGGAACTTGCTCGCGGTGTTCTCGACGCCAAATGTGTCCGATACGGGTTAGGCGGTGCAAAAACCCGTTGGCGTTGGGCTCGTGGACGTCTGATTCCTGGAAAGATCAGCGACACACGTAATTGGACACCCGCCCTCCCGCTCATCTCACCGTCTTGAAAATGTCGATGATCTCGCGGGCGGTCACTCGATCGGCCGTCTCGTATTGTCGGCTCTTCTCGAATATCGTCTTCATGAATTCGGGAACCGTCTCGACGTCAAGAGTCAACGTCACCGTCTTGCCGATGATCGCCTTTCGAAGATCGTTTCCCTGCTTTCCACAGCTCTCGAAAGGCGTCTTTCCGTCCGTGTAGACTTCATAAATGAGAGCTCCGAAACTGAAAGAGAAGCGATGAATGTCTCTTGAGTGGATTCTCACCTGTAGATGTCGGAAGAAGTGCTGTAAAGTCCCTTTTTCAGCGTCTCCGGAGCCATGTACTTCACCGGAAGACACCCTCCTTTCCTCTCTTTTATCGCAACTCCCTTCACCGATAACCCGAAATCCGAGATTTTCAGCTGAAAATGTCGATTAGAAAAGGTGGCTGCTCCGCACGAATTCTCGATTCTCACCACTTTCTTCGAGTTCAAAAGGCAATTTCTAGCGGCGATGTCTCTGTGGATGACGTGTCGTCCGTGCAGATAGTCGATGCCGCATGCCGCGTGGAACAGGTAGAGTGTCTTGTCATCCGGAGACACCTTCTCCTTCGCCACGAGAACATCCTCCAGGGACTTTCCGTCGCAGAACTCCATCACTATCATGATCGGTTCCTTCATAGTGCACACTCCGTGGAACTTGATGACGTTCGGCTGAAGTCCGCTGCTAACCGGAAACTGTTCCTCTGAACTCACGTGGGACAGAGTGAGCATCACATTGGCCTCTCTCAAGAAAAGAATCTTCTCGTTCGCCGACAGATGATTCTGATGAAGCGTCTTGACTGCGACGACAATCGGAGCCGAGAAGAACGACGTCTACAAAAGGAGGCACTGCAGACGGCCCACTGCCTCCCTACCTTGAGCTTCCCCTTGTGCACCTCTCCAAACTGCCCCTCGCCGAGTTTCTTGTCCAGTGTCACTTGTTCGTTGTTCAGCTGCCACTCGTGTCTCGCCAATCCGCAGATCAGGACCATGTCCTTGTAGATCGGCAGATGATTCTGTTTGTGATAAGCGATCAGTTCGCACACTGATTTGAACGCATAAGTCTGTGTCCAGTACAACTTCTTCTGAAAAACATGTTCCCGTTCCCCTTTCGCAAACCGATCCCCCCAACAGTTTTGGTTCTCTTAACGAGAATGTGCACATTCTGTTTGTCCCACTTGATGCTTATCACGTAGGCCACTCGCTTCCCGATCTCCGTCATCCGCACCAGGAAGTCGCCGTGGTCGCTGAGCATCGACTCGCACTCGGCCCTTCCCATGAATCCGTGGTAGAACGGCAGATTGTCGATCCGGGTCTCGACTCGTCCCACTTCGTCACTCGGCACCTCGATCAGCGTCTCCGTCGGTTTCGTTTCCGATTTCTTCTCTTTGCATGGAGCCATCGGAGTCGGAACGGGAGTGAGGGGCGTCGGTTGGAGGACAAGCTGAATCGGCGTCGCCGCCAAATTCTCCAGCGCCGCATTGTTGTCCAGAGTCGACATTGACTTCTTCTCCTTATCCTCACTTACTGTCCTATCTTTTTCCTGATCCGCTGACTTTTCAACTGACTGAATCGTCTAAACTTACCAGTGATCGTTGTGTCACATCTGGTTTCAAATCATCTTTACTTCCACTTGATGACATTATGTTTTTATTTATTTTTTGGGAAAAAAGGAAACTGAAAACAAAAAGCCACTCAGCTTCGTACATGTACTAAATTATAACAAGAACACGTAGAAACATCTAACGACTAAATAAATAACAAACTAATAGGCAAACGGATATCATTCGACGGTTCCCATGAGCCTTTGAATCTCAACGGGATCTCTGGGTACGGCTGCCGTCAGCAGCTCGATGCCTCCGGAAGCACTCGTGGCAACGTCGTCTTCGATTCGATAGCCGATTCCACGAAACTCTTTCACTGGCCAATCATTTGGAACGTACACTCCTGGCTCGATTGTGAACACCACGTTGGCGGGAAGGTCGATGTCGCGAGAGACGGAGGGACAGTCATGCACGTCCATTCCGAGGTAGTGACTGACGTGGTGAGGGCACAGCTTCTCGGCTGCTCGTAGCATTTCTTTTCCATCGGTGGCTTTGATCAGACCCAATTCCGAGAAACTGGCAGCAAGAAGTTCGTTCATTCGTCGGAAAAGAGCGCTGAGTCTAACTTTCTCCAAGTTGTGAGCATATGTGAAAAGCTCCTCGTGGACGTAGAGCAGAGCTTCATACAATGATCTTTGGGCATCTGTCCAGCTGGAAACAACCATTACGGACTTGGATTTATGGAATAACACTTACTGTCCGGAAATCGGAAAGCATCGTGTCACATCGGACACATAGCCATTCAGATCACATCCGGCGTCGACAAGGACACACTCGCTCGGGTCCAGATCGTTGTTCGCATCCAAATAGTGAATGGTGTTCGCACGAACACCACCTGCGATGACAGGTGGGTACGCCTGCATCTCGGAACCTCTCCGACGTCCTTCGAACTCGAGCAGTCCACAAATCGCATTTTCGTTGTGTAGGTTCCTGCTTCCAGAGATCATCGCCGTCATTGTCTGTGCTCCAAGTGTACAAACGTCTCTCATTGAATCCATCTCGTTTTCTGATTTTACTACTCTGAGCTTCTCAATCTGAAGGCAACTATCATTCAGTTGTACTCTTTTTCTACTCACAAACTGATTCAGTTCTCTCACAGAAGACGATTTCATCTGCAAGAACTTGTGCAGCATGTCATCGGATGCCGAGTCGAAGAACACGGCGGTGCTCTTGTCGCACACCTTCTCCAGTGTCTGCATCAGTCGGTTCGTCGGAATGATCTCGCTGAACTTGGCCGTCTGCTCCCACTCCGATTCACTCGGCAATTTTCCCTCCCACAGCTCGTCGTAGGCACTGCGGCGGTCGGCAAACAGAATGCAATTCTCCGTGGAAGACGTCGTTCCCGAATGCACCAGATAGTAGCAGTTGGCCGTTATCACACCGCTCATGTATCTTAAAAGAGCACTGTGCTCCGATAGCAAATCTCGAGATACCGAAAGTGACTCTTTTGTCGGAAGGCGTGCGGGACATCCGGAGCAATGTACGACCTCTCGGCTCCTTTCATCACGAGAACCACTTGTTTCTCTTCAAAATTCAGATCCTTTTTCTTTCATTGCCTTTCCCTACCTCCAGTTTTCACTTCCTTTTTCAACATTTTCAGCAGGTTCGTCCTCCTCGTCGCAAACTCTTCGTTCGGAATTCTCGACGGCCACAACGAGCTAACGATCTTCCGACTGTTCCGAAGCATTTCCTGTAGCACGAATTATTTATAGAGCAGTTTCGTTTCTTCTCGGTAAGGTACACACATCGGGAATCACCTTATCCGAATCGAAACGAGAAGAAAACAACGTAGACGAGTTATAGATTTTATGTTCAGGGAGGAAAGAAAACAATAAAGATCAACAATTATAAACAGAGAAGGAAACCTAAAATAACTAAAGTTTTGAAGAAAGAAAATTCCTATAATTATTAATTTTGAATGAGGATCCGTTTTATTTTCACAAGCGATACGACACGCCACCACTGACTATACAGTTTTCGCCGGTGATATACCTGAAAATGGGCGAAAATTGGAAGTGCCGTGAGACCGATTTCTCTCACTTGGCTTTATTAGAAGCCAGGAACTCGACGTAAGAAGCGACATCTGATGGTCTCCCGAGTCTTCCCAAAGGAATCATTGCTTCCAGCTGTTGCTTGATCTGTTTCGCCTCCTCTCCGGATGCATTATCCCAAACGGCACCAGTTCCGTCTCCTTCGATCATTCCCGAAACGACGCTGTTCACGCGGACACCCTTTTTGGCAGCACTCGCGGCGACTGCTTTTGTGAGCGAGAGAACACTGTTCGAGGCGACAGAGTAGAGCCCCATGTCGATACTGGGTGAGAATCCGAAGCAGGAAGTCAGAAAAATGATACTGCCGTTTCTGTAATTACTTGTTTCAATTAGACATAGAAACATCTTCCTGTTTACTGAGATTTCTGGAGAGTTGGAAGAGCGGCCTGTGAAATGCGGAAGGGAGTCGTCAGTTTATCAGTGAACAACTGAAAACTCATTGCGATGCAAATAATGATTGGGCTGTGGAACCTTGTCGAAATCTTCCCCGGTCGTTTCGATGATCTCTCCGACTATCGTGTTTTGTGGCGGAACGATCACCAATGTGTCGAGACCTCCTAGCTTCTCAGTCACCTTCTGAATCAGCTCTTTCCGATGTTCCGGATTGGAGGTGTCCAATGAGAATGCCGTCACATCGCCTCCCACCTGAATAGCTATTGAGCCTTTTATTTCTCGTTTCCCATCACACCTTCTTATTGTCCTCAGCCACCTTTCCTACACTATTTGGACAGTCTCCTGTCGCAGCAACCTGTATTTATAGCGTTATTGAGAAATTCGCTAAAATCACCTTGTAACCAGCGAACGCAAGCCTCCTGACAACAGCTTTACCCAGTGTCGAAGTGGCCCCAATAACCAACGCGCACGACATTTTGCTAAAAAGCGCTGATGCGACTCATAGTAGACTGTGACATCAGGTACATTTATTTGGAAAGCCGTAGAAAATAAAGAACATGTGAAAATAAAACAGATCATTTTATTATTGGAGCAAAGTCGCTGACTGAGAACATTCGAAACCGGTTAGTTTCCCCAGTTGTACGGCTTATTATTCATGTTGCCATATTTTCCGAGATTTCCACCATTGTGCTGGTACTGCGAGTGTTGGTTCTGCTGAGTAGCCGGCTTTGACGCCATTTTGTCGTAGCTCTTTCGCTCGTCGTCTTGTCCATACATCTGACGACCGCCAGCGTTACTTCCGACATTGGGCATCATGTTCATGAATCCAAAAGTGTGCGGAGCAGTTGGATACGGCTGTTGCATGAACAAAGACGACAAATTTGGCTGCTGCATGTAGTTGGTAGCCTGGAATCCTGGTGGAGGGCCAACATTCGATGGCTGCTGCTGTTGCTGGTCACGCGTGTTTTGAGATCCGAACTTGTTAAAGTCCATAAGACCGTGTGTCTCTCGCTGTTGTCCGGACGGAACTTGCTGCGATGCTGCTGACTGTGAAAGTGCGGCAGACTGTGGGAGAATTGTTGACAAGTTAGCCAAGTCGACTCCCATTCCATATTGCATAAGGGCAGCGTACTGTTCATCTCTGACTCCAGGCATCGGATTGTACATGTTCATGTAAGAATTCATGTATGGTCCGTATGGTGTCAATTGTGGAGTGAAGAGCATATGCTGCGGGTGCTGTGGATGACCAGGTTGAGGTGGCTGGGCAGGCGGAGTCTGTTGTTGCTGGGTTGGCTGGGTTTGCTGTTGTTGCGGCTGTTGCTGTGTAGATTGTTGCGACGGAAGCTGTCCAGGATTATTGAACTGCGACTTGTTTGAACCCAATCGATCAGTGGGAGGGTAGGAGGCAGATGAAGTGTCATATGACAATCCCCTATTCGTCTGACTGTACGACAATGGTGGCGATGCCGTTTTCAGATTATAGTCGCCATTAGGAATAGTCCGTTCAGCCTGTAATTTGAGAAATGAGATCAAATCAGCTGTTACACAACCTTACTTCAGTTGATTTCTGCAGAATATGAGAGGAGTTGAAAATATTATCGCTGGTATTGGATGAGATCGTTGCAGACGTGTCGGCCGATGGAACTGTGGGGCTTGTGGCGGCCTCGACAAAACCAAACGAATAGTCATGGTTGTTCATCGGTGTGTTTCCAACAAATTCAACACCTGGATCCGGAAGTGACTGAACTGGTGCAGTATTTGTGGCGATCGGGGACAATCCCAATGCCGGAGCATCATGCAGACCAATTCCAAGATCCGACTTCAACTGAGTAGTCCACGCTTGATTTGTTTGTTCTGGTGAGCTTTGTACATTTTCATCGTGGTGAGTTGACACGTTCGGAAGTTGTTCCTCTGACAAGGCCGAAGGTTCACTAAGAAATAGAAATTTAAGATCGAACAATAGATTTTCATATCCAACCTTTGGAAGAAACTATCGTCCTTGTCTTGTTCATGAGAAGATTCCGGTTCCGAGAAAACTGGTTGAGCTGGCTCTTCTTGAACATGTGCTGCCACAGGTGCTGGCGACAAACTCCGCCGTGGTGGAGCAGGAACTTGAGGATTCTGCAATTGCTGCTTTCGCAGTTCTTCTTTGCGATGAGCGGCTGCAGCAACTGCTGCAAACGAGATCGGTGCCGGTGCGGAAGAAGTAGGTACTGTAGCGGTGACAGATTCCTCAACTGGAGGCAGCACTTCAGTGACAGTAGTGTCGACTTTGGTAGAGGCCTTAATAGTACAAATTATATTTGATTAACTGATTAGTCTTCTCACATCTTCAAGATCGTTAGTGAAGGCATCAGGTTCGATAGTGGACGAAGGAGCAACAGCTCGCGAGTATCCTCCTCTACCACCACCCCGTCCACCTCGACCTACAAACGGTCTCTCCGATCCACCACGAGAAAAACGCGGTGCCCCTCCAAATTCTTTGCCTTGGTCACGATCACGATTGTCCCGATTTTCACGGTTCTCTCGGTTCTCGCGACCTTCGCGTGGAGCACCATTCGGTCGCCCGCGTCCTCCTCGATCGACGAAACCGGTACCACCTCCTAGAAAGATATTTGATCATGGTTTTTGCAGGGTATAAAACCAACCTCTGCCTCTCGCTACAAAGCTCCTGTTGTTGAAACTGGTATCATCCTTTTTCTTTTCCTTTTTGGCACCTTTTTGCTCAGTCCATGAATCGAGCTTATCTCCACTTTCCAGAATGTGATCGATTGCGGTGTAGAGATTGTTGTCAGCATCCAGAAGCGCGATTTCGGCTTGTGCTTGTGTGCATTTCGTGGTATCAATAATCTAAAAATAAGACTCATAATTGTTCATAATTCTTATTAGTGCGCTTATAATTAATCGGATGGCCGAACATCTGTGCTCATCGACCAAATGCGCGCGAACACCTGCCTCTATTGGCCATACCCTTGTTTGCCATCTGTCATGTCTCAAAAGTTGTTTTCTGCGAGAATCTCGTTTGAAATTGCTGTTTACATCAAAAAATTCTACCAGAAGCGAAAACAGCATCACGTGTTGAAATCGATCGCGGAGGAGGGGTTGAACCCAGTGTCAGATTTCTAATCATGATTATTGCAAAAATCTCAAATTAAAAACGCTCGTTCAATACGTTCAAGGTCGTTCAATACGAAAAAAATTCAACAGAAGAAACAGCGCAAGAGCGGAGGTGCTTAAGAGAGATAATGACAATGCTCACCGTCTTGATCTTTAGCTGAATATCCTCCTCATTGCCGGAATTGCCTTCCAGTGTGAGTCGTGCAAGTCGAGCTTGATCGCTGTTAGCTTTTTTGTCGCTTTTAATACCCATTCTGAAAAAAAGAGGATGATGAAAAATAAAGAGAAATCGAAAGAAATGAACGAGAGCAAGAGGAGCTCAACAAAGTGAACGGCGTTCAACCACTATTATTGGAATTATCAATCAAAAAATGATCAGGACGATAACGGAATAATATAACAACATGAAGAGAATGTCTGTGCGAACGAACTGTAAATGATTAGCGTCATTGAAAGCGACGTGCTAGACTAGAATCACGTTCAAATCAACGAAATTCCCGCAGTTGAATTGTGCGGGCGACCGCGACGCACGACCGCGACGCGTCTCAGCCCTCCGCATGCGGCACGGGTCTCGCAACGCTCGCGATTACGGTAGCACGTGACGCCTCGCGGGTATATATTCACTCGTTCTACGGCGGATTGGCCACTTCGACAGCGATGTGAGAGCGTCATCGTTGGAAACGAGAAACGAATTGTCCGATGGTGAATCATAGAAGGAACTAGTCTGAACTTGTAGAAAATTAATTGGAGCACATTGTGCGATCGGTATAGCGGGCAGTAAATCGATAAAACCACATCAATACAGTTAAAAAATGTGTCCGAAATCTTCAGATATGTACGCTAGCGAACGCTAGACCTTCGGCGCGCGCCGTTCTTCACATTATGGCACATTGTGCTAGGTGTCTCCAGTAAAGACTTAATTCATTCAGTTGGGGATACGCGTTCCAGGTCTCATCACCTTAATGTCTCGTTCTGTCATTTGCGCACCAATACCTCTGAAAACCTGCCGATTTTTTGTCTTAACATTTCGCTTTTTGAACAGAATAATTGTGTCCGTGAATGTTAACTCTATTAACTTTGTTTTCAGTCGCAAATGAGTGTTCCTCGCTTCCGCCTCGTTCAGGGAAAAGGGATAGGAGAGCGTTCGACGCCGACCAGCTCGATCGGAGTAAGCACACCAGAGCCGGTATGTGTACACTATCATCGATTCGGATCTAAAAAGTATTTTCAGGTACCTCAGACACCTCAACAGCCACAGCATGTTGTAAAACAAGAAGTTATAACCAGCGATCCGTACCCTATGAACCCAGCAAGTGTCGATAGCTCTCAGATTAAGACTGAACCGGCGAGCATCAAGATGGAAGATCCGATCTCCCCACCACAAATGATGGTTGGACCTGCTCGTACGAATCTCCTAATTTTTAAGCAACACAAAAACGAACTATTTCCAGAAACTCAGCATACAATGCAGAGGCCGATGCAACCGATGCCACCGATTCAGTCGATGCAGCCACCACAACAAATGCAGCAAATGTCGATGCAGCAACAGCAACAGCAGCAGCAGCAGCAGCAGCAGCAGATGCCGATGCAACAACAACAACCGATGCAGCCGATGCAGTCGCTCCAGTTCCAGAACCCTATGGCGAATGGAGTTGTCACGTCGGAAGACAAGAATGTGACCAAGTGCGTGCGGTTCCTGAAGACGCTAATCAACTTATCAAATAACGAGGACCCCGATCAGCCGGATAAAGCTGTCAGAGTGAAAGAACTCATTCGGGTAGCAAAATATCGGTTATATCGGGAATATAACGAACATTTTTCAGGGAGTAATTTATATGGAAACCACCGCAGAAGAATTTACGAGGAATCTGCAACAAGTGCTCAAGTCGCAAGCACAGCCCCATCTGTTACCATTTCTGCAGAACACGCTCCCTGCCCTCAGATCTGCTGTGAGGAATGGTGAAGCGTCGGTGGAAGGAGTATCTCCCCCGCCCGGATACGTTTTCAGCAACGGAAGAGCTCCCCCGCCACAACCGCAGCAACATGAAATGCGTCCAATTATTCCTTCCTCGCAGGCTCCACATCCATCACAGCAGATTATCTCCCGATTAAACGCGGAGCCTCACATGACTCCACGAGGTCCCATAATGCAGAGGCCTTCGCAGCAAATGCAAATGCATCAGCAACGGCAAATGAATGGATTGCCGATACAGATGGGACAGCAGCAAATGCAGATGCAGCACGGTCCGATTCCACAAATGCAGCACCAACAATCGCATCCGCAGCAACAACATCCACAACAACAGCATCCACAACAACAACATCCACAGCAGCAACATCCACAGCAACATCATCCTCAACAGCAGCATCCTCAGCAACAGCAGCATCTTCAGCAACAACATTCTCAGCAACAGCAACATCCTCAGCAACAGCATATGACGCCTATGCCTCCACAGAGTGATATGAAAATGGAAGTCGACGAGCCACCACGAATGAGACAGTATCCTGAAGGATCGTTAAAAGCCGCTATCCTGCGCCCGGACGAAATACTGAATAGGATCACGAAAAGAATGATGTCGTCGTGTTCCGTCGAAGAAGAAGCTCTTGTCGCGATTTCCGACGCTGTCGAGTCTCATTTGCGCGAATTAATGACTATGATGGCTGGAATTGCAGAGCATCGAGTAGAGTCCATGAGGTATGTGTTGAAATTATAAATCAGCTGAAAACGTTTTTTTTTTTGAGGATCCCGGAAAACTACGTGGCAGTAGATGATGTAAAACGACAACTGCGGTTCTTAGAAGACTTGGACCGTCAAGAAGAAGAACTGCGGGAAAGTCGAGAGAAGGAGTCGCTGATTCGAATGAGCAAGAACAAAAACAGCGGAAAAGACACGATCGAGAAAGCCAAAGAGATGCAAAGACAGGACGCGGAAGCGAAGCGGAATCGCGACGCGAACGCTGCTGCAATTGCAGCGTTGTCAAGCAACCGAACTGTTAAGAACAAGTGAGTCATCAATGTTTATTTTCTGAATACACGCTAAATTTCAGATGGGAAGGCTCCGCTCCCGTGGCCTCTGCACCTCGTCCAAGAACAGTACGTGTCACTACAAGAGATCTACATATTCTAGTCAATACAGATAGTCGATTCAATGGGTGAGTAGAGCGATTCTTTCTTCTTTTCAAAGCTACGTTTTTTTCAGAACATTCCTTCGCGAAAAGCTATCCTATGGCGGACCGACAACTGATACTACAATCTAAAACAAACTTCAATTCTACCTCTACCCATACGAATCTTTCATTACAATTCAGGAAAAGCATGATGTAATTTAAAATCTTAATCAGAATTAATTAAAGAATTTATTCAAGTTATCAGTTGTTTTTGAGTTAAAGCAGGAACTGTTACAAAAATTCAGGGCAATTAATATTTAAAAGCAATTTGTTTTTGAAATTATTAAAGTTCGTGGCAATGTTTTAAAAAAAATAATACGTGATTTTTTCAAAAATATATTAGTGGCTGCAGAGCAGAAGCGTAGTTTTTTTCTCACTTTAGCATGACTTCGTGTTTCATCTTTTGTACGAAGTTTTTCAAGTTGTACGGAATTGGAAGCTTCTTGACGCGTTCTTGGAAAGCGACATATCCTTCTGCGATTGCTTCATCGCGACGAGGACGCAGTCTCATGCACTTCTGAATCGCAAGCTTGTATTAAATTTTCAACAAAAAAAAATGCACTCACCGCCTCCCGCTCTTCGCGTTCCGTTACGAAGCTTTTTTTCTCCCGTTTGCCACGTCGCTCAGTGCGAATACGTTTCGGATGGTGATCTAAAATAGAATTATCTGTAAATTAAGCGGAACCTTTTTCTCATCTCACCCTTATCTAGCGGAATAGAACGTTTTTGAGAAGTACTTGCTTGTTGAGAATAAGAAGACGTAGAAGGTCCAGCCGACGTTGATGGTCCGCACGAGTTTAGGCCGGAGACGGTGGGCCGACCTGACTCCGGATCACTTTCCAGCCATTTTCTGATGCGATACTCGTATTTTCCCTTCTTTTCTTCCTTTTCTTCTTCCTCATCCTCGTCGTCTCCTTCTTCTCCTTTATCCGAAATATTTCCTTTCATAGAAGACGAAGCAGAAAGTACAGCTGACGTGGATGGTCCTCTCAGAAGACGATTAGCGGCATTGGGCTCACCGTCTGTCCCATTCATCCACATTCTGAAGGGGAACTCGACCCTCGCCTCTTCTTCATCTTCTCCTTTTTCCGAAATATTTCCTTTCATAGAAGACGAAGCAGAAGGTCCACGCGGCGTGGATGGTCCTCTCAGAAGATGATTGGCGACGTTGGGATCGACTCCTGTGCCCGTCTCCCCTGCCAGCCACTTTCTGATGCGATACGCGTCTTTCATCCCTTCCTCTTCTTCTTCGTCGTCTTCTTCATCCTCTTCTTCTTCTTCTTCGTCTTGGTCTTCTTCAAAATCATCTCCTGATAAATCGTCATCAGTGATATTTCTGTTCGAAGGGGTGCTATCCGGTATAAGCGTCGAATCCGTTGTGAAATTTATTGACAGTGGGTCGACGGTTCGTTCATTCTCCTCATCCAACCGATGATTCGGGGGCTCCGGAACCATAGGCGTCAGGAATCTGGCGAAGAACTCCATGTGACTCGCTACATCGTTTATTTCTCTATTCACAGCCGCCTCGCCTCTCTCTTCCACCGGTCCCCAGTCGTCCGAGTCTGGTGTCGAAAGGCCGCTGACCACTACGGGACTGCGAGGCTGGCTCATTATCGATGAGGACGGTGAGGGCTCGGAGACGGGCGCATGAACTGTTTCAACGTTCATCCAATCCGGGGCCGCCTGATGCCAACGTGCCACATCTTCCGCACTGAAATAACTCTCATTCAATCAATCCTACTCGATATAGCATGGACTTACTTTGGAGCGTAGAACTCACGGGGAAGCAATGGGAACAAGTCATTCTCCCACCGAGGATAATCTTGGTGCGGCAGCCGATCGAGACGTCTTGTGCAGCTCTTCTCGACCAGCAACGTTCGGGACGTCCATTGCACTCTTTCACGGGTGAAAGAAGCTTTGCGTACCTCTCGTCGAATGACTTGGCGGGTCAGATGGGATAGTGGAGGGATTCTAAAAAAACAGGTTGTTGTTTAGAAACCTCGTCCAAAATGCTCACTTTTCGAATGCAGGAGGGCACGCAATAGGCTCTGTTTCTCCCGGTGGATTCTGAATACCTCGGGCGAAATTCATTAGAGAAAGATTTTGACGGTGACAGCCATCATTGCTAATGCGAACATAACGGCACAGCTGGAAATATTGAATTCAATCGATACCTCAGGCTTGAGACACTAACCCTCTCCTCCGACGGTGCCACCAGAATTCCTCCTATCTTCAACATGCGTATCACTCTGCGCTTCACTCGAATGTTCTCCAGTGCGAATCCGATGTAGATGCGATCGTACATGCCAGCGTGGCTCTCCAGAAATTGTTCACAGTGCACATCGCACATTTTGAATATTGGGCGTGCCCAGTCAACGCTGTTGGCTCCTGGTGTTGTGATCCATTCGTCAATTCGTTGTTCTGCATAGTCGATGAGGTTCTGGTACAACTCGATGCCGTGATTGACTCCATTTTCACCTGTTATCAAGGGTGGCTGATAAATATTTCACAGAATCAATAACTTACCGAGAAGAATACCAACTATAGTGCTGAGGTATCCGGTGCCTGATCCGATGTTCAGAAATGTCTGACCTTTTCTTACATCCAAATTCTTCAGCGCTGATGCGTAGACGTCAGAGGCGGAGAGATGGAGATGGCCGGGATGAAATGGGCCACCCGCTGTGCTCTGCACCCCTACCGGAAGGTCCGAGTAGGCAGTTCTTCGCTCCGATCCTGTCACGAGGAAGGTTCCGCGATCGACGAGTCGAAATGCCCGCTCAATATTTCGGGCGGTGATCCGGTTTCGTTTGACGAGCTCGTCGATCATCGAATCATTGCAACGGCTTTGGAAGCCGCCCATTATGTGGAGTTCTGCAAGCGAATTTGAGTTGAAATATCGAATGAAGTGTGTTTAGAAGTCGGAAAGAGAAAAAGAGAGCGAAAGATAAAACGAAGGAGGCGAATAGAAATGAGAGAAGAAACATGCGTCGGTCGGTTGATATCAATTCGGCGAACAATCGATATTGGCCGTGAGGGGTAATAGAGGAAAGCCAGAGAAGGTCCGACACGCCGTGGCATGGCAGAGTGGTGGTTGAATGGACGAAGAGCGAGGCGATAGGGGCAAGGAGAGAGAGAGTGTGCGGAGAAGCGAGAGACGGAGATGCCAGGGGAGACAGCAGACGAGAAGAGTGGGTGGAGAGAACGGAAAACGACTGGAAAACGACGACGGAGAGAGTGCGTGGAGACGAGAGAGAGAGAGAGAGAGAGAGAGAGGGTGGAGTGGGTGAGTGTGGCAGTTCCGAGGGTACGGTAGGATGACGGAGTGCTGTGACACCTAATTTCAATGTTCTCGAAATTGACAAACGAGCATCGTTTGAGAGGATTCTATTCGCGAGGAGAGCGGGAAAAACAATTTTGGTTTCGGTGTGAAGCATAGGATATTTTGTAGCCGCAGATGTTGCCATGGGAACTCGGAGCGTACTCACCGGAGAGCCCCAGAGACATGCTAACGATTGATAATATAGTGGAATGGCTGTGAAAACAATGTGGAAATTTCAAAGCCGTCGTTGGATTTTTCAGATTCTAACTAGAAAGAGCAGGCTACCGTAACTAACAGTCAAAATGCATTTCGTTGTGAGACCACTGAGAGGTCGCTTAGTTTATCACAATACCATGTGGAAATGCGTCAACATTCGTCAATATGATAACACATTGATACCGCCGTAGACAATATTTTATCAAGCGAGGGTTCCACTCAAAGTAACCCCCAACCTATAGGCAGATTTCGCCTATCCGGACGGACGTCCGAAAAGCCCCATTTTTCACAAACATCTGCAATTCACTGGGAAGAAGTGTAATTGAACTTGGCTCTCCTTTGCAAAAAAGAAGTGTAATAGAGCATGAATAGGCGGAGGGAGAGAGAGGGCAGATGCTTTCTCGGGCCCCCATTCATGTCATTTGTGCCCCCGAAACGCCCCACTATTCTCTCACTTCATTTGCATCCGGAGACCGCGCTATAAGATAGCCACGACAAGCTTTTTGTGTACGATTTCTTTGTGTATTCGAGAATTTGTTATTCATTATGCTGCGAAGAACTTCTTTTTTTTTCGATTTCTGCAATTCGGAACAATTCTTGCTTTGTGAGGTTGCATGCGTTTGCAGAGAAATGTTCAATTTCCCAACTTTCCCATTCAGTTAAAAAAAGAAAAACGGCGTACAAGGAAGAAGTAGAAATGTGAGAAGCCGGGATTTCGAACAGAAAAAAAGAAAACGACAAAAATACTGTAACAAACTGTAACAAAACAAGCAAAAGACGGTGTCACCCGTCCTTTTGTGTCGATCGAACCTTGTTGTTTCTTTTCTTTTTACGTGAACCTATTTCTAGGTCGCAACGCATTCTTTCCCTCTCCCTCTCCATTCGGCCCAATTTGTCTTCTTCCTCCTCCGATGCCTATCTCGTTCGCTCCCGAATGAATGAGATCGGCCCGCGAGTGAGTGCAGTGCCTGCCTCGTCGGAAGGCGTCGCGTCGTGCATGCAGGTGGGCGGGACACTCCCAGCGCCCCCATCCGGACACTGTTCGCGGCTACTGCTGATGGCACTCGTATCCCCCTTCTCTCCCTCCTCGCCGCCCTCTTCGCCCCGACACAACAGCCCCCGACTCGGCGTGGTCGCTTTCTCTGCTGCTGCTGCGTGCTTGTTGTGTTTCGGGCGACGAAACGAATGCGACCGCGTTTGGCCGTCTGCGCCCTCCGCGCACTTGGCGTTCTCTCGCTTCTTGGATCAATGCCAACACACCCGTCGCCTATGTTTCATCATCACCGCGCGCGCCCCCTGTCACAGAAGCCACAGAGGCTCACCGCAAATTGTTCTCATTATTTGCACATATTGTAAAAATAACAAATTCGCGAAGCTCTTTCTCTTCTCTCTCGCCATCACCACCGCCATCGCGGTTTCCACTGGTATCGACTCATCCCGCCAACCGGTTCTTCCCGTCGCGCCCCCGCTCCTCCATCAGATACTATCATATTTCGGTAGACCACCCTCAATTTCATATACAATCCATGCGTGCCCATCAACGCTAAAAGCTCTTTCATCTTTTTCTCTGTTCCACCCACCCACTCTCATCTCCTCCTCTTCCCTATCATCAACTAGTTTTTGATGCGATCCTCGTCTGTGACTCATCGTTTGTTGTGTGCTGTGTTGTCGACTATTGACTGCTTGTTTTCAGGATAGTCGTACTACTAGATGGTCAATCGGTGTTAGACCACCCGCCGCCCAGTCAGAAATGTATCCCGACGGACTGACCGAGCACGAGAAGCTCAAGGTGAAAGAGCTGTGCGCGATGGTTAACATTTCCGACGAGGATGCCGTCAAATTGTTGAAAGGTGAGTCTTTTTTTATATTCTATCACAAAAAATCAAGTCAAATTCAGAAAACGACTGGGACATTGTAATTTCATCTCGCAGAGTTTCAAAGCAGGAGGACAAATCACTAGTTCCAGGCACTTCCAAAGGTATTTCATTTCTTGTTTGATATAAAAATTCATCGATTCACGGTTTTAGATGAAATCGGTGGTGACTTGGAGCGAATGTCAAATCGCCTCCGAGTGCACGGATTAGCCTTCTATCTACCCGACTTTGGCGGATTCCCCAACGAGTTTCGCGTCTTCTTGGAAAAGGATCTGATTGAGACGCAGACACAGAAACGGCTAGAGGCGTCTAGTGAGTTGATACTTTGTTCCCTCGAAAAACAAATGATGATCTCTTGAAGGACACTTGAACTGGTGGCATCAGTTCGGTCAAAAATTGTACCCCCTTTCGACGACTGGCGATGGGAACTGCCTCCTGCACGCTGCGTCTCTCGGTAATTATCTCTTTCGACTTCAAACTGTTTCCTATTCCACTTGTTTTCAGGTATGTGGGGCGTTCATGATCGGCAGTTGTCGCTGCGCGAGACGCTCTACGAACTGCTGACGAACGGTGCCAGAAAAGAGGCGATTCGACGGAGATGGAAGTGGGTCGAACATCATTACAATCAAGTAAGCAATTCTCTTCTAGACTATACAACATCTGTCACTTCAAGAGCAACGGCCTCGCCCTGACGTTGTCAGAAGCCGAGTGGCAACTCGAATGGGACGTCCTCCTCGGCCTCTCTTCCCCATTGCCCCGCAAGCAGGACGATAGTGGATCCAACTCAACAGACCAAATCTACGAAAGTCTCGAACAAATTCACGTATTTGCGCTGGCACATGTCCTCAAAAGACCAATTGTGGTCGTATCGGATACGGTACGTGTCTTAATATAATTTTTAAAATGGCTTGAAACATGAAAAAATGTTTTTTGCAGATACTGCGCAACGCGAAAGGCGAAGAATTGTCTCCAGTTTCATTCGGAGGAGTCTACCTGCCTCTTGAGTGTCCACCATCGCAGTGTCACCGATCTCCACTCGTCCTTTGCTATGATTCAGCCCATTTCTCACCACTAGTGCTAATGAGAACGGAAACTAACAACAAACGTAAGTCGCTTTCTTGTTCAAGATTGTACATTGTAAAAACGACGGATTTTCAGAAATAATCCCCATAATTGATGTGAACCGAAACTTGTTACCTGTCCACTTTGCTGTTGATCCTGGAGCAAACTTCGACTGGACGAAAGCGGAAAATGACAATGAAATGACAATGACGACGATGGAGATGTCGCAGACTGACAAACTCGCTCTCATCAGCCAGTACATGGATATCATTCGTCTCGATGTCCGCAGAGGATCCATAAGAAGTACGAGAAGAGTCCGAAGTGCCCACGCACAACTGTCCGAGTCTCGTGGGAACCGGGATACTAGTTTTAATGCGGTTGACGAACAGCCACCAAATAGTGCAAAAGGAATGACACTGGCTTCAACTGGAATCGGAAGTGGCAGACATGAGAAGTGGCGAATCATAAACGAGATCCGCACTCATGTACTCCGAACGCTCCGCATCTCATCTACCAGCAAAGCCAAGGAGAAGCTGATCGGCACTGATGATTGCATAGCCAGAATGAATTCGACATGCGTTCTCGCATCGGAACTTTTGCCGACTCATCATCAGTACATGGATAAAATAATCAACGAATACATGAAGAGTGCGAAGCAGAGATTTCAACAGAATCAGAGATCTTCTGCGGATTGTAGAAAACGGATTAGTAGATCGTTCAGCGCCTCTTCGTTGATGCTCACGTGCATCGGATGTGATTCAGTAAGCTTTCCCATCTAAAACCGAATGTTGTCATTCTGATGTTTTCAGGAGTTCAAGCCAGCTTCTCAAGTCACAAACATCATGTGTGATCAGTGTTTTGCATGGCAGAAAATGAGTGTGCTCACCGCAACGTGTGATCAGTTCCTGAACAACTCAGGACCACCGTGCAAAAGTTCGACACTTCCGTCGTTCGGAGTGGACGGCGCTGCCGAGAAGGAGAACATTGTCGAAGTGCTGAACGTTGTCTCCAAAGATGGAGCAGCTGCTCTGACCAGGTATTCCGAATAAAAAATTATGCAATTCTTTCACAAAACTCTTTCAGCATGCGAGCAGTTGAGGATGAGAATGGAGTGGTACACTACTTCGTAGACGACGAAGTCAACGACTCATCCGACTCTTGAACCGTTTTATCCCCCCGTCCAATCATTCGTCTTACTCACCTTTATTTACTAGAGCTCCCCTCCTCGTTTCCCCCCTTCTCCAGCCTTCTAGTGTTCCAATACTCCATTCTCTCTTTTCATTGTTTTTGTTGCTTTGTGTGTGTGTTTTCTATCCGCCAACGGGCTTTCCCTCCATTCTAGCTACACTTCTTCTTCCTCTCGCAGCATCCGTTTGTTTGTTATTTCCACCTTCTAGCCACTGATGTACCACGTCGTCTACTACCTACCGTAGTCTTTGCAGCTCTGCTGCTCCGCTTCATATCCGCTAACTTTCCGCTTCCTTTCCGCTTCGTCGTCTCTCCTTCCAGTGGGTACCGTTTATCATTAATTTTATCCCGGATTTTCAACTCCTATCGATTCTTCGATCGAAAATAGGCATATTTCGAGCTTCCTCTGTGATCCCCCCTCTCTCTCCACTTACGACACTTACAGAGAGTGTTTCATCATTTGGTTAGCTCTTCACTCTTCTCCCGACGTCCCGTCCCAACTTTCAACTGTATTTTAACTACTATACTACCCAATCAGTTCAATAAAACAAAGATTTATTAATGGATCACAATTCATCGTTGATGAAGTTCGACACCAAGTTTCCCGACGTGTCCAACACTTGAAGTGTGTCATTGGAGAGCGAACATATCGCCTGGCACTCCATCGGTTCGTCGATCACAATGGACCTGGTGGTGCACGACCAAACGACGAGGCGGTGGGAGTCCGAAAAGACCAAATACCGACCACATCTGTAATCCACGTGGATTCGTGCCTTTTCGAGATGCTCACCTGACGGCGAATTTGGCGATGAAGGGGATCTGATCGACGAGGCCTTCGGAAGAGAAGACGGCGGCGTTGGAGGTGTGGTAGACGACTGCGACGAACGGAGATTCGAAGAGGATTCGACTGATGGAAGTGGCCGACTGATTGAGCGGTTTCGAGTCGAGAGTCGGCAGAGTGGCCAGATAGAGACCGCCCGTTTCGGTTGCCACACAACACTCGTCACCGCTTCTGGAAGTGTCCGATTGGAGATGAGAAGGGAGGCAACACGTTACACTTGGATACTGACGATGGCCACTGGCTTATTGGACGTCGACGACCTTCGGATCTTCCTCGAAAGGTCGGAGACTGTCAATCGGAAACCGCCCGTCTTCTCGAGACCCGAATTGCCCACTTGCCACAGAGTCACGTTCCCGTCGTCAGATCCGGTTAGAAGACCGTGACGGGTCATTTCAAGACACGTTACGGCGCCTTCGGAGATCTGAGTGATATGATTAGAAGGAATGCACAGATATCAGACATCACCTTCTTCTCGAACTGCTTCTGGTCCTTCGTGTACATTGTGATCGTTCCCGAGATATCGGAAAGTAGGAACTGTGTGGAGGAGAAGAAAACGGCGGCGAGGGCGCAGACGGGAAGAGGAATCGAAGAGTTCTGCAATGATTGGTGGGCTGTCGGAAGGAGAGAAAACGACGGATTACGGTGGACGAGGAGCACAGGAGAGCTCTCGCCTCGTGGGTGCAGAACGTCTCGTGGCTCGATCCGCCGAACAGAATCAACGTCTTTCGAGAGGAATTCGAGAGCATTGCGATGATATTCTCGTTTCTTGTCTGCAAACGTTCGTTGGGTGGAATGAGAAGGTCCAACTCCCCGGAAAACGGACATTTCCTTGAAACTTGCATTTTTTATAACTAGTTTTTCGCTCGAAGTTTGATATCAAATCGTCGTTATGTTTTGAAAGATGAGGTTTCCAAGAGAAACATTTGGAATCTACGGAAACCGGAACACATAACCCACGCCCTCTGTTTGGTGTCTCTCTCACCTCAACGTGATACTTCTGCACAGTCTCCAAAGCGACCTTATCGAATTTGTGAAACTCGAGCAGTCGATCGTAGTTGACTCTGGAGTCGTCATGAACGAACTCTTCGATAATCGCGAGCACCTCCCTGCTGATCGTCACGTTCTTCCTCTCGGCAACGCCCGTTTCCACCTCATCCGTCTGCACTTGCTTGTCCTGCTGAAAGTGTGCACTGCACTCGGCGTCCCGTCGACTCGTCTCCTCCGTCTGCGTTTGAGCACTGGCGAAGGCGATCTCTTGCTGCTTCCGAACTGGTTTTCTCCATGTGAAATGGGACAGAGTGACGTCTTCCATCTGAAATTTATGGATGACGATGACGAAATGAATTGGAGAAGCAATTAAGGTAGAAGACGGGAAGAGCATTGCCACGTTGTCATGGATACACACTCATACGATTCCGGAGTGAGAGACGCAGAGAAATGCTCTCTCTCTCTCCCTCGGAGCGGTGGGAATTCGAAATGAGAAAACGGCAATTCGGTTAGCGAGGGGATGAATGCCAATGCGAGCGGAAGTGACTCATAACAGCATTATTGCTCTCTCCTCCCTTCCGGCGGCCCTCCCGGTTTCCCTCTCTCTTTCCCTTCTCCTCTTCTTCTTCTGAAACCACTCGCGTCCACGCCAAAGTTCAGTCTGTACACAGTTCCCGCTACGTAGCTATTAGTGTGCTCAGCGCCTATTTAAACACAGTTCGAAACGCGTTTTGCCATGAATCGTCGCGCCCCTTCCGTGCCCCTCTCGTGCCCTCCTCTGGAACCGTTCGCTGTTTGTTTTGCAGCATTAAACTTCGGTCTTTCTGCAAGTTCATTTCTCGCTGAAAACTCTCTCCGACAATCCGATCATGGGAATACGGTAACATCTCGTGTTCCTCTTCCTGATGTTTTTCGGCTACCTTCTGTCAATCTGTCGCCTCTTCTTTCTCTTTTTTCGTTTCTTATCTCATTTGAATAAATTGCCGACGCTGTCTCCTACTACGTCTTCTTCTTCTTCTCCTAACGTCAAATCCTCGGGGGAAATAGTGAGTTAGCGAGTAAACACCGCGGTTCGATCGTTTCCAGCAGCAGCAGTCTCTTTTTGTGTTTGTCGGTGACACCGCCGGATCACTCACATAAATTATGGCGCCGTGTATCGCGGCGACACCTTTCTCTCTAATTCCCCCCGCTTTGCATTTCAATGTTGGCTCCTCGCGACCCGCATTTCGTCGCCCTCTACTCCCGCTTTCAGCCTGCCCTGCCCGGCCAGAATGAGCGTTTCGTCGACGCCGTCGTCGCCTTCGACGTGCGGATCCGCAACGTCTTCTGCCGCCACCAACATCTCATTCTGCTACACATGGACCACTAAAGTTGGTTTTTCTTCTGAATTCTTTTGTTCTGGAGGTTTTGATTTCAGTTGAAAACGCGAAAAACTGCCGACGGAGACACGACGATTCTCTCGATTTCACCGAAATTCGCGACCGTTCATCAGTTGATTTCCTTCCAATGGAACATCAGAATACATGCCACTTCGGAAATGGTAAACCGTTTTCTTCAATCCTATATACTTTGCATTGATTCACAGAACGACGACGATGAAGAAGTCGACTACGTGGCAGTCGATCTGTATTTCGTCGATGGACCCGTCAACGATGTGAACGTGATGGCGGAAGTCGGTGCGTTGGAGAAGACGTCGACTGCGACGATCGGAAGCATTCCCGCTGGACTCCGTGAAGCGAAAACGATCAAAATGCAGAAGGGCGTCGGGTGCGAGATCACCGACGCCGACAGAGAATGCGTGTCCAGGTACTTGAAGGAGAACGTGGACAACGTCATCAAGATATCGGTCATCATCAACATGGAGAGCCGGCTGTTCGAACCGTTCACCTATCTCGACGCTGTCTCTCCGACTCCTCGCGTGTCGTTTCTGACGGCCAATTACAATGCTCGAGTGAACAGTAAAGTGTGGAAGAGGCGGTCGAGGAAACGGAACGGGCGGGCCGAACGGAGGGTGTTGAGTGACAAAGAGAAGACGGATTACGAGAAGAAAGTGCAGATGATACTGGACGAGGAGAGGGAGAAGTTGACGGAGAGGAGGGAGCTGAAGGTGAAGGAGGAGGACTCGAGTTCGCGGAGAGCCTCTCTCATCTCGCAGTTCAGAGAGAATCAGCACGAATCGGCACTCGATGATCACATGTTCAAGAGGGTGGGTTACTGTAGGAGGACGGAAGACAGATGACGTTGATGCAGATTCTGGTGAGCTGCTGTGAATCTTGTGAGCAACGTCGTCTGTCGTTCATGTACGACAGTAGGACTGAGGACGATTCGGAAGGAGAGGAGGAAGAAGAAGGATCAGACGATGAAGACGACGAAGAGCCGCATTTCGAGTGCGATAAGAGTGACAAAGAGCACGTTCACGATGTGAGGGTCTTCTGAAGACGTGGCATCCCAACGTCTTCTTGTCTTTCAGATGCTCGCCAACTTGTACTTCAACAAGGTCGTCCTGCCGCAAATGGAGTACGTCGAGGACTTTGTCGACTTCCTCATCGACGCCGAACTCAACGATCTGCCGGTTTTGAAGAGGGCTTGCGAGAGATATCTGTGCAGCGAATTGAACACAGTTAGTGTCGCTTTTGAGCAGAGATCAAGCGATGTTTCCAGAAGAAAGACATCACGACGTGTCTGCTGCTGGACCTTCTCTTCAATTCAATCGTCTTCAATCTGCCCGTTATGAAGTCGATGACACTCACCGAGTTGGCCAATAGGACTCACGAGTTCGTGGATCCAGAGGCGATGCTGGAACAGGAAGAGTTCAAGTGGGGGGCATGATAACCGTCGAATCCTCAAGCAGATGTGTTTCAGAAGTCTCGACAAGCGGATGCGTAACCTGGCAGATCGGAATCTCATCGAGTTAATAGAGCAGTGCGTGACGTTCCGAGACCAAAAGGCGAGGGTTCGGGTGCTGCCGACGGCCGACTCTTTCGAGAATCCGTTCGATCTTTCCATCGCCAATCAGTAACTCTCTCGTTTTTCCCCGCGAATAAAAAAGTTTCCGAATCGGTGTCCAACGAGGCGAAGGGAAAAAAGGCCCAGAAACATCATCGTTTGTCTTTGCGCCGTCGTACTTATCAAATAAGAAGTGCAACGGAGCAAACGAGCCGTCACCACACGGGAAGTAGTTGCTCAATCTCATTTGCAAGTGCTCATAGGGCGGGAGGAGGCGTCTTTCCTCTTTTGCTTTACTCATATTATATTTGAAAAATACTAGTGCTTCCTTTGAAAGTTTCTTACTTTTCATTTCGTTTTCATTCCGATATGAGCACAAACACCCACAAGGGTCGCATCTAATTACGGAGAGAAGGACGATTCGCTTGGCACGGAGCCAATCCAAGTAATGAGCAAATGGAGGAGGAGACGAGGCGGCGGGGAGGCTCCGACCCATTGTTCCCTCCCATTTCGATGCCTTTTGATTTCATTTCCTCTCCTTCTAATCCAAATGTTTCCGAAATGCAATATGTAATCAGAATGCAACACTTTAATTCCGAGAAAGGACACTATTTCGCATTCTCGTTTATCTTGACTGTTTTAGTGAACACAAGAACAGATTTTTCATTTTTATTATTTCAGTTTTTTGTTCTCATACTTTTCTCGCATTAAAAATTGGAAAACGGGTAAAAAACTACAGTATTCTCTGCAATAATAAATCGTGGTGATGATTACGGTAGATATTTAAAGGTGCAGATAGGAAATTGTCGCAAGGTCTCGCTACGATCAGAACTTGTGACAAATTGAACTACTTAAAAACAGGAGGAACGCTTTCTTTTTCCCGTTCTTAACCCGTTTTTCTCTCTTTTTTCATCTTCATCTATTATTTACTGCAATTCGAAAACAACAAATTTATCGAAAAGCCATCTTCTGTTCATTAGCGAGTGCGTTCCCAGCCGCTAAGCTCCCAGCCGACCCCTCACCCATCCATCATTCGGCGTACCCCTGATAAGAAAATTGGTGGCGGAGGACGGGACCATCTGGAAGCAGTCGTCCAGTTAATCCCGGCCATGTTGAAATACTCGCCACGAGCAGGCGACGGCGCCTCCCATCACAGCAGCATATGCCCGGAATTTCTCAAGAGGATTCATTTTGCGGCGCGCCAAAATCTCCATTCTTGTGCTGTCGTCGGCTCGTCGTCGGCTTCAAGTTGTCTGTGTGTGTGTGTTCAAAAACACGACGACTTATATCGCCGGAATATTCACTAGGCACCCCAACCCCTCGTCCGGTCTTTTGTTGAAGGTTTTTTGCCACGCAGAAAAGTTAGTTACCTCTTCTCTTTTGTCCTCCTCCATTCACTACAGTGACTTCGTTATCTTTCTCCGCATACACTTCCTCTCTCTCTCTCACTCTCTCTCTTTATTCTTTTCATCTCTACAGAAAGCGAATACTGTATTGTTCGGATAGAGCGTCAGTTTTTGTTTGGTTTCGCAGCAATAGCAATACACAAATCTCGATCGAAATAATTGAAAGTGTTTATGGGCCACCACAGCCTTGACTCTCGTCACTGCGCGCCGTTCTTTTGTTCATTGTAATTAGCAAGAAACACGCCGCGGTGGACGCATCATTACAGAGAAAAGGAAGTGCGCGCTTTCTTTTCATAACTGTTTATCCGGACACCCCCAGGACCAATCTGAATAGCCACGTGATGTGCTGTGAAGAAGAGAAGTTTAGCCCTCTCAAACCCCAAATTTACCCGAAATTCGCACTTTATGTCATGAAGGCCAGTTGAATTAGAAAACCTCAAATTATCTTCTCCCGTATATTTCCCCAGTCCTCCATTTCGAATAAAACTACAATTTACGGCGTCCGTTATCTTTACAGCCATTGCTTCCCCCGCCGCCGCTCTCTTTTTCATCTAAAACTCATCGTTGTATTATTCATTTTCACATAAAAATGAGTAAAAACGAGCCACTTTTTGTGGCGATTTTGCACTCGTAACGCAGCGTCCCAAGTGCCCAAACTCGGCGGCCGGTCGTTCTTCTTGTCGAATCAGCCAAATCACATTTGTGGCCGTGCCCTTGCACTTCTCTCCCTCCCTTCTTTATGACCACTCTAGAAGAGAAATCGAGCTCCACACAAACACAAGAAGGTCGTCGTTTTTCGGCGTGCCTCTTCCCTCCAAGTTTCAATTTCCCCGGATGACGTTCGTCTCTCCCACCAACTCATCATGCTCCTTTTGTTTCTCTCTCTCTCGGTGCCTCTCGGGAGCTGCAAATGAGATGAGCATTGCGTGAGCGGTCCGCCGTGATGCCACCACAAGATATGAAGAAATTGACCGCGGCATGGCGGAGAAGACGATGCAGATCGGCGGATGGACGACGACAATTCGCATAATTTTATGCAGCACAGCTTTTCGGTCAGTTCAATGAGACATTTACGACCTTCTTTGGAGACCGAGTTACGAGGCGCCACAGCTCGGATGCATCCATAACGCGGACTGATTTATTCATCCAGACGCCCTTGCTTCTGGTCCGATACGATACGCTCCTCCTCGAAGGTTATATGCAAACGACATGACGTCTCCTTTTCACCTCCAAAACGGGTTCCGAACGAGCTGTTTTCCCAACAATACTTTCTTCATTCCTCACCCAAACTTCTCAAGACGATATGTCACCAGGAAAACGACACTTCGTGGGTCGATTTCTTTTGCAGTTCCTTTCTTCTTCGGATGCCCGTTTTCTCTGTAAACCGTCTTCATTCCTCCTCTCATTGAATCTTTGGCGAATGTTCGATTAATCGTTCTCCCCAACGACTGTCATAAGCGCTTCCGCTGATCCTCTTCCGATTCCCATCATCCGAGTATCTTTGCGAACCTGTCCAATCTTCGCCTCGTCTTTCCTTTTGCCCACTCGCTTTTTTGCTCTCCTCTCTCTTTATCCCTCCCTTCTCAAAGTCATTAAAACCCGGCGAACTTCTTCCTTTGTCAAATCCTTCTTCCCGCCAAATTCGCTATTCCTGAAACAAAGCCGCTCTTTCCCCGTTTCCTCGTTTTCGTTTTTGCCCTCCGGCCTCGATCTTTCGGCACGATAACCGTCCGCTTCTTCTGTGATCCGGCGGTACCGTTAATTTCATCGAATCATTAGGTTTCTTTAACGACGAAGCCATAATTTATCCGCGAAATGGGTTTCTACGGCCTCCCCGGCGCGCTGACAGTCATGATCGATGCCTTCCTTCACACTTGTCCGTTTATCATTTATCACTGCCTCTCTCCCCATGCAAACCGGTCGTCTTCATGCGCTCATCTCGAAATACCGCGCCGATAGCCTGACCTCATGTTTGAATAGACACTGGAAAACAGACGGTGTCAGA
This sequence comes from Caenorhabditis macrosperma, assembly GCA_963932285.1. Classification (NCBI taxonomy): domain Eukaryota; kingdom Metazoa; phylum Nematoda; class Chromadorea; order Rhabditida; family Rhabditidae; genus Caenorhabditis; species Caenorhabditis macrosperma. The sequence continues at coordinate 8,362,610 of OZ010622.1, forward strand.
TGGCTGACGCTCACATTCACTCTAACTACTTCGTTTAATATTAATGCGCCAAATTGTTGCCCCATCAGAGTGAGTGAGCTCGAGTCTATTCTCATTCTCATGGCGAGAGTTTCGATCCTCGCTCCCCGGAAAAGCCGCACGCAACGTTTCCGGACCGTCTCTTGGCCCCAGCAGACTAGTCCGCACTTCTTCCGTCAAAGGCGATTATCGGTCTGTCCGTCGTCCCGCAACCCATCACTAAATCGCTTGCCAATAACATCGAGTCGCACCTTTTTAATCGATCTATTTACTTTTATTAGTTACCGATGTTGTTTCCCCGGAACGCTGTTGCATCCACCCACCCACCCACTAATGTTTCTCACACCTTCTGACGTTTTCTTCAGCTAATTGGCGGAGAGGTTCCAGAAGGTAACCTATAATTTACAGTTATTTGTGAACTGTTCTTCTCCGAAGCAATTGATATTCACACCTTCTCACCCAGATGACGAAAGATTGGGGTTACTCAAAATGTAATTACTTTCCCATTTTCGTCACCCATTTTTTTCATTAGTTCGCTGAATTTTCAATTAGGCTGAAATGGGGCCACTGCCAAATATCTCACGAAAATTAATAGACGCCGCCGAGTCTTCCCTTTCCTTCTATTCATTTTCCAATTTTCAATGTTTAATCGGAAATTTCGTTTCCCAGATGAACCGGCTGCATTATGCACTTTCATGCCCTCATTTAGTTTCCTCCGGTACGCTTTGTACTCGTTCACTCATTGCAACCGTATTCCGCACGGATAATCCGTCCGCATTTGGCAACAAAAGTTTTTCGAAATGTGGGTGGATCCGCTGTTTGCAATCGCATAATTGACCCCGGTGGGGCGTGAGGCGTCTGAGTCTCTCGTAGAATCGAAAAGCCCCGAAATGGAGGGCATAAAACAACTTGGCGTTGTTAATCTCTCACTTCGATTGCGTTCCTTCTATATATTGGGAAGGCAAATATTGGGGCACTTTCTAATGTTCTGCATGTCCATTCTGTTCACACTCGTGTCACTTTTCAGTAGAAAGTCTGATTAGTTGGATATATCTCTCCGCCGGGAAGTGAGTCATTTGCGTCAGTTGTTCTCCACTTGATACTGGGGGAATCGACGGTCAGCCAACTGTCGCCCTTAGCGAACACACTTCTCCTGCCACCCGAAAGTTGCGTCTTTCTTTCCTCCGCCCGTACACACCCCTTCGCATGTTCGACGCACACAATCATTCCGCATCTCCATAATCGATTGAAGTTAGCGCCTGTTTGATCCCCAACTTTTATTTGTTTTTTCTTCCTTCTGAATAGACCACTTACATTATGCCCTCTTCTCCTGGACTGTTCAGTTTTTGTGACATTCTGTGCATAACTTTGTATTGCAAAGTATAAGAAACATCACTCCTATGCTCGAAGGTTCTCGGGTTTCAACTGATCAAAACCCGAAACGTTTCGCGAATAAGCTGTCCTCAGCGATCGGCCGCAACAGTTGTAAAGGTGAAGGTCGAGTTGCACAAGAGTGCTCACGGGAGTCCATTCCCCCTCTCCTCCCGCTGCTTCAAATCCCGATGATTTGGAAAAACGCAAGTGCAAGCTCAGAGAATCTAATTCTCTCATTCAACCAGTTTCAAAAGATCTCCAACTGATTGTGACATCCCTCTCTTATTCGAAGCCATCAATCAAGGAGTCCTCTCGTCAGTGAGTAATTCTCCTTGTTCCTTCTCTCCATCATTTTCATCTGATGGCCGTATGTTCCACCACTTTTCAATCAGTCAATCATCAAAGTGTTCGCACAATTTGGCTCGTGTCTGTGGCTGATAAGCACGTGTAACAGTGATAAGAGACAGAAGTGTCTACGACTCAACACACAATGTTGTGCACTGCCACTGGGGCGGACAATGGTCCATTTATCATCCCTTGTGCCCAGGCGCCGCCTTTCTGACATGCATTATGGCCCAGTGGCGCCCTTTTCCCGCTGCCTCTCCGCCTCTTTGTTTCTTCGACATCGGTCGAAAATGAGCTGCTATTTATCACATCCCCCACTCGCTCTCTTCTTCTTTCATTCGATTTCTCCCCGCCCGTACTCGCTTTCCTCCTATATTTTGCCTCTCACTGGGCACTGTACGTACCTCAATCGGGTCATTGTCGCCCCCTTTTGTGAGTCACAAATAGGGCGTTTTGCAAAAATAATTAAAGTTCAATGTGTTGTGTCCACACACACACTGTCGGTGTCGCGCACCCATTTGACGCGCATTAGCCAACTGATTTCTGTCGTTTTTTGACAAGTTTGAATATGCGAAAGGACATTACGACCTTTCCTTTGTTGGAGGCGAGGAGGACGGAACCGGACGTGCGTGTGAATGGACCGCGTTTTGTAGCAATCCGACTCGTAATCGGTAACAACTAATCAAGCATGTTTTGTTGAGTCAGCGACCTTCTGGAATATTTCTAGTGAGACTTGTTTCTTTTTCCTTGGAAGCTCCGCACTCATTTGCTCATCCTCTTTGTAATCTGGCACGTGACATTTCCCGAACTCATTCTGTGCTTCCGATGTTTTCGATCTTTCCGTGCCGTCCAACTTTTTCGATGCCAATAAACAATTCGGGGTTGGCTCTCCACTCGCTCAATAGTTTATTTTATGCGAGCCACCCGATCGCATCGCTTCATTCAAACATTTCCATCATCTTTTATCCGATTCGATGTTGCCACCAACACTGCCGCCGCTCGACGAAACACATTGTTTTCGTGAATATCCTCACCCGGCTGCCACACCTTCTTTTTTCGGAGCTTTTAAACAGATAGCAATTACCGCGTCGACATATGGAACCAATCGTTCTCGCCCCCGGCCGCCTCCTTCTCAGCCACCCAATTAACCTTTTATTGAGGATACGAACGGAAGAGAGAGAGAGAGAGAGACTGCGTCTGTTTGTGTGGTCACCACTGTTTCTTTTTCCGCATTCAACGACGACAGGTTAGATTGTTTGATCGAAATCTGTGAAGAGCCCTAGAGATGACACAAGTAGTTCTTATCAGGCTACTGGCCGCTGCGGTGTCGGGTTACCATGTTTACCGAACGGTTTGTTGGGCGGATTACGGTAGTCGGATGAGTTGGATTATGCGATTACGCTCCCCCATACAATGTGTGCATGTTCCGTGAAAACGTCTGCTCCATATGTTTACCAGTTAGCTTCCCACTCGGATTCTTCCTGATGACTCATTCTCTTTATCTCCCTCTTTGATCCCAGTAAACTTTACGGATCCCCTGGCGCCAGTTAATTCACTATCTCCGTGTTCGATCTTCTCTCCGAATGGGCTCTATCCGAATTCATAAAATTCGTTCTATAGCGTCCACCATTCGAAATGTTAATTTGTGAAGCCTCATTCTCTCTCCTCCTCCTCCTTCTTCTCCCACTCCACCAATTCCACGGGTCCCCTCGACCTGACAGGCTCGGCCACAACAAAATTCATTGCGCTTTGTGTCCATCCGTCCATCTCTCGCTCTCTCTATCCGCTATCTTTCTATCCATAAACTTTTTGCCTGCCGTCCGTCAGTCCACAGGCACGACGGGTAGGAGAGGAGCAGCATCAGCAGCACAGCAGGAGAAGCTGCTCACGGGCGGGCGACACATGTGGCACCACATCCCCAAGTGTTCATCTTCTGAGCCTTCCTCAATTTATTCATTGCACCACTCGTTTCTCCGTCCGCTCACTCACTTGCCAGATACTCCATTAGTTGTCGCCACGTAGAGGTGTCTGTGTAGAACAAAGCTAAGCCGCCGGGAGACGCACCTTCTCGAGCAGGTATTAGAAAGGAGGGTGCCGGACTGAGCGCTGTTCCACTTGACCCGTTCCCTCTGCACACGCAACCACTCCTCATCGTCTATTCGATACAGTCGGAAGACGTTCCCAACCATAAGACGGGGTTCCTTCTCGTCATAGATCATCATCATCCGGCTCATTTTCTTGTCAAAAGTTGACTCTTATCGTGTTCAGTTGACTCATTGTTGCATTAATTAGCAGATGGTTATGTTTCCTCAGCGGGTCATTTCATGTCTGTCTCCAGAAGTTTTTTGACAATAATGAGAACCAGATTGTTTACGAGATATCTCAATGATGCAATTGTTCTAAGATAACGTACACCGTTGTGCATTCTCGAACATTTTTCACAAACATTCAAATTGCCAACATACCAAATCACTAACTGAAAGCAAAAATTCAACGCAATATGCTTCAGAATCTCTGGAGACATCTTCATCAAATCTCTGAAGACATCTTCCGTTTTATTTTTTGGATTCTCATTCCGACTTCTTATTCCGGTTCGAACAGTAATCGGAGCGGCGGCTGTGATATGTATCCATTAACACATTGTGCACAATGCATACACACGTGCGTACACAACACAAAACAACTGTGTCCTCGCACCTCACCCTTCGGCTCCTTTGATTCTCACCGCCGTTCCGACGTTCGCCTTGACGAAGAATCCGGCTCTGTTTGCTCCTCCTTCTACTGTTTGTCTCTTTCTCAGAAGGCGTTGCGATGTTGCACATTTTTTGGCGCCGTCCATCGAATATTCCATTAGTTCCACCACGCTTCACTTGATTTCTGCCATTTATTGGTCCCGCAACTTTTTATCCTTTTCCACTTGGCTTCTCGTTTCTTCGTCAACTTCTCTTCATCTCGCCAAACTAATAAATCCGGGAGTCTGATTCCAAAAAACACGACCTTCGATATTGATCTCTCATAAATTGATGCTCCCAACTGTGGCCAGATGGTCAGACTTTTCTTCCTGCCACCCATCTTATTTTCATATTTCGCTCTCCTCCTGATGGTGCTCAGTGATGCGTGTCCCATCTCATTTTTTCTGTGTTTGGATTAATTTGCATACAATTCCTTCCCGATTAGTGCATCTTATGCATGTGTCGACACATTGATACGACGAACACGTCTGCTCTGGAGCACTATAAAAAGGCGAGACGGATTACGCAACTGGACGGTAATCTGCTCTATTGCAGCGGGCGTGGTTCGATCCTCCGCCATAAAATGGTGGTCAAACAAGTCATAAAATAGGGTCATGAGAGGGGGTCTGATAGAGCAACGGGTTGAGTTAATTGGCGGAGTGCCGTCTCGAGTGGACACCTTTAATTGTATCGACACAACGGAGTCGTTCGTCATGGTATTTTGATACTCATATCTCCCATACCTTTCTCTATCTTTTGTATAGGATAGAGACTGATAAGAACCTAGACTTGCTAAATGATAAACGACCACTTTTGCCGCTCAAAAAATTAGTCACTGTCCAGTCGTCGCCCCCTCATTTTATTATCTTCCAGTCCACTCATTTTCCTCACTGTAAAGTGGTTTGTTGCGAAACAAACCGCCTTCTCTTCTGAGCCTATTTAGCGAAACAGCAGCAGCTGCCCCGGCTCTTCGTTCCTACTAAACCGTTTCCTCTTGTCGTTTCTCATTCACTGAAATGTGTCGAAACGACGCGCCAAGATGAAAATAACGGGGAAGCGAGCGCAGAGTCGCGGAGTGTGTTGTGGCGTCGTCCGCTTCTCATAAAGTGATGGATAATTCGAGTGGATTGCATCTGACACCACTTCCGATAATCGCTCGTCTCCGTCGTCGGTCCTTCATCAAACAACTACTTCCGACGTGTCAAGTAGTTGTCGACTTGGAAGAAATCGCCGTCGCGCGTGCTAATTCGCATTGTCTTGTTAATCACGCATTGATAACAATCGACCCCCTCTTCCACGATCCCCCCTCCAATACATGTGTTCTTCTGCCGCCTCCCCCTCGGTGGTCCGTAACCCCTTCCATCTCGCACCCCCTCCCCTCCCGTTTCTCTCGTAAGCCCCGCCTCTCTCGGTTGGTGGCCGTTGCCACCCGGGCACCACCTGATCCATTTCTTCTTTCGCAGAAGACTAGTCATACTCGTCATAATATCCGTCTATCATCGCCCGGTTTCGTACTGTTCTGATGGTCATCGCTTTTCCATCTTGCTGTCCTCCTCCTCCTAAACTTTTCCCTTCTCATCTTCCCGTGTTTACCGTCATTTGCCACCAGCCTCTTTTATCCTTCTCCTCCCCCAACTTGTACTACTTTGCACCTGGTGATAACTGCTGCTCTTCGTCTCTCGCTCAGTAGCCGTCCTCACTTCCGGCTCTTTTCGAAACGTATAGTCAATTAACACCCCGTTTTCGCCCGTGTCTCCCGACCTCCTAATTACTTTTTTCTCTTCCATTCTCTCTCTCGACCCTTCGCTCTACCCAGTTTTTCCTTTCAGCACATGAAAACTGCTCGGTGAAAAAGTACATACACAATAGAAATGAGGAGAAAAATGCCTTATTTTTTACTACTAATAGTCTTATTATTTTGTCGGATAGCACAGTCTGCAGACATCGAGAAAGAAGATTGCCCTCGATAGTGAGTTTCAGAGAGTACTTAACCCTTCACCAATGTGTTTGTTGCAGTTGTAAATGCGCCCCAGATCCTGTGCAACCGTCATCTAAATTAGTTTTATGTGATTATTCATCAAATCTCACAATTACGCCTATTGCATCGGCTTATAATCAGGTTGCTAATATAAGGTGAGTTTTCTTCCGTTTCTGATCTAATCCACGATTTGTTCAATATCAGATCATTATTTATAAGCTGTGATGGCCCGATACGATTTCCGGATACTTACTTCAAGTCGTTGTCGACGTTGCATCATCTGCGTATCGTTGTGAGTTTATCATATTCAGCTGCCCCAACGCGCGTACAATAGGGAACAGCCCATCTGCCCCAGTTTATAGTCTTCTCCGGGAGTGACGGTGCCTTTTTGACGGGATACTAATTATTTCGAGATTTGTATACAAATGGACAAAATGACCCCACATCAATGAAAAGGAGGTGTCCGTTACTCGCCGTGCATTCCAACACCCGTGTTCGCCTAATTCCTGAGGCCTCTCCGATGTCTCTAATTAGGCAGTGTTGCGTCACTGGCGAGCATTGAGATGAGTGTACAAGTACCCGCCTGTTCCGAGATGGACAGTCCTTTGGAGAAGCACCCACCCGAGCACACGGAAGAACATGTGTTGGGCGTGAAGAGGTTAAGCCGATTAGCCATGTAATATTCAATACTTGAAGGGTACTGAACAGATGCATGAAGTGGTGCCTATCGCCCGTGAGTTGTTGTCCACGCACACGGACTGTGCGACAGCAGGAAATGCGCGGGAAACGGGCCAAAAATGGCGGGCGCGGAGATCTTTTTTGACAAGACTTTTATATTTGACGGATTGTTTTCAGGGATGTGAAACGACACATTTCGCCGTCAAGCTGTTTGAGGACTTGGCAGCTCTACGAACACTGGAGCTTGCTCAAGTACGATTATATGTGAGGGGATACCAATAATTTGAAATTATTATTCCAGATGTCATCATCAGCTTCATCATTCGAAGTGACAGAAGACGTTTTGATGCCACTCGCTCGATTGGAGAAGTTCTCTCTGACCCAATCTCACACCGTCGAGCTCCCGAAGCGACTTTTATGTTCGCTTCCGCATCTGCAGGTTAGTATTCTGAAGACGTTGCGCTGGTCCTTCAGTCCCTGAGGCTCTCTTGTTGCACTATTCATTTCGAAAGAGGAATTAGTTGTTTATTAGTTTCGGTCGCGTTCCGAAGAGCGCGGGGCTTTAAATGGGACAACCGATGAGTACGCGAAGGCTTACTCTTCGGACATTCAGCCATCTGGCCCGAGGCGGCAATTGAACGGCAAGTTGGAGAACAAAGGACTTTCGTCGAGTGTCAAATATCATCGGAAGTTGTTGTGACTGACAATCCTAGAAGGCTTTTGGCAGCTTGCTCGTGTGCCCACTGTCATAATTAGAGGTGTATTGTTGGTTGGGACCAACCCACAGACGACGAATATCACGCGTCATTTAGCTAACGAGCCCTTTCGCTGCTACCGCACTCAGTCCGCTCGTTGTTTCTCGCCGGACGGACGAACCTTTTCTGCGACACCGATCCGCCGGCCGACCGCAGTCAAGGTAACGGGTGGACGGTACGAAAACAAGCCATTCATATGTAAAATGCGAACAATTCGCTTCTCTGAACCGAACATCCATCATTGGCGGGGAGAGGGCATAACATTATGCCATGTCTCCTCGTCTTCTTGATGGACCCATAAAGCGCGACAATTATTATTATTATTATTGAATGGCGCGGAGTCGTTGGTTTCGAGGTGACCAAGTGCTCAATCTTGAACTGCTCAATAATTCATTCGCATTCCGAACGGATTCGACGAGTTGTAAACAGTTAAGCAGTCGCGTCCTTGTGCAGTGCGTATCACTCATTCCTTTGTGAAGAGAGAGAGGGATGAGATACTGACGAGAAGAGGAATTAATAAATATGAGCTCATTAGCTGCTCTCATGACTACTAATTAGGATACACATCAATGGGGACCCGCCTGGTGTAACAGCCACATCCGATTGTCAAGAGAGCGCAGGAATTGGAGAGGGTGTTTGAGGGTGTTCGGATGTATGTATCATCAAAGGAAATGCGATTCTTTGAAACAGAGTCACTAAAATTAACATGACACTTTTTGCAGGTGCTGAATCTATCCTCGAATGAGTTGCCGACGTTGCGGAGAGAAGAATCGTGCATTGCGCAACAACTTCTGATCGTCGACTTGTCACGCAACCGGTTGACCAGCATTGAGTAAGCCTTCCGCGCGGTAATCGAGCGGAAAAAACATTCGTCATCTAATTGCAGGCAGTTTCTGAGAGGAGCCCCCGCTATTCGCCAGATCTCCGTGGCTTACAATGAGATTGCTCATCTCGCTCTGTCACCCGCAACACCCTTTTTACAACAACTCGATGCTGAGGGCAACCTGATTGCTGACATGGAAGCGCTCCCCGAGACCGTTGTTCATGTGAATCTTGCCAGAAATAAACTCCAGCGGATCCCGGAAACGGTCTATGCACTACCCAATCTGGTGGCTCTGAACGTCTCCAGAAATGCAATTGAATCGGGAAACTCTTCTGTGTTTGGTATGTTCTCCCTCGATTCACAGTATCCTCAATTCTTTGTTTAGCCTCGTCCGAACTCGAAATGTTGGACGCGTCTTTGAACAAACTGGATGCGTTGCCATCGGAATGGCTTGAGAAATGCGAGAAGCGTCTGGCGCACCTCCATCTCGAACACAACAACATCGAGCAACTGGCCGTCGGCACAATTTCAAACGCAACTAATCTCCAGACGGTGAGTCGTTTACTCCTTCTGTTCTCAACGACCTTGCGGGCACGACCATTCTTTCCATTCGTGAGGGGGATCTTTTTCTTAGTTTGTGTGATTGCGTGACAGAAGACAAACAGTACTTGGCTGACCTTTTAAGGGTGCCATCTTCGACACCTCACAGGTGTCATTCTCAATGAGGGGTATTATAGTAAGTGGGCAGTGTTTAGGGCCAAAATAGTTGGTTGTATAATTGTAGGGTTCAGTGTGCCCGTATTGTTGCGAGAATAATATCATCTTGGGGTGGACCAGAAGGTGTCACCATTGTGTCTTCACGGTGTGTAATAGGTCGCTGATGTATCAGTGAGGGAAGGTGTGACGGACAGCCGGACGGCTGGACACAAATCCTTCTCCCCCGGGGAGAGGAATCGAATAGCTCCCGGCGAAAATGTGGCCGAGAGAGGCTGGCAGGTGCGCTTTTTTGGAGAGACAGAATTGGCTTATTGGCCTCTCGTGCTCGGCCAAATGTTTCTCTCGAGAGGTCAATTTGTGTCTATGAGCTCTTTTCTTCGATTTCAGTAATTATTTTCAAGAGGGTCTGAGCGCGGATGATGAGGATTAGTGCGGACTGTTGGGATGGACCTTCCCAGGAGAAGAAATGTATTTGCATTCATAGGGGTCAAGAGCTGCTGGAATTGGTGGTTATTGTATCAATGAAACAATTAGAAAGGCAATGACGTAATTGTCAAAGTGTGCTCTTTTAATAGTTCTAATCCAATTATGAGACGACCTCTGAATCTTGGGGGGGGGATGTTTGCGAAAAACACTTGTGCGCGAGAGTGAGAATGTACCAATACCTGTGCGTGTGTTATTCCAATATACTCACTTTTGACACTCTGATTAATATTTGCATAGCGAGGAGGTACATGTGTTGTCCATATCTGAGGGGGCACTGGAAAATGGGCGACACATTTCGGGAAGGGGCACTTGTCCTTACTGTTGAAGGGTCATTGAATCATGGTGAATTTGCAGCTCGATTTGTCATCGAACCGTCTCCGAGTGTTTGCCGATGACGTTCTGCCGGAAAACTCTCGAATTGGAAACTTGCGACTGGCGAACAACTCGATGGAAGTTCTCGAACCAAAGTCTCTTCTGGGATTGAAATTGGACTTTCTCGATTTGTCTCACAATGATCTGACGGAGATTCCATCGGCTATAGGAAAAGTGGAGCAGATGAAAAAGGTCGACATGAGTCATAATAACATTGGAAAACTGTATCAGTACATGTTTAACAAAATAAGACAACTGCACACCGTTGATCTCTCTAACAATCAGATTCAAAGCGTAAGAAACTTTCCGAAACTTCCCAGAGCTAATAACCACGGTTTTTAGATTGGTCCGTACATCTTCTCGGATAGTTCAGAGCTTCACAGTCTTGATGTGTCGAGCAATGACATCTCTCTTTTATTCAAAGATGCATTCGCGAGGTGTCCGAAACTGCGAAAGATCAACTTGAAAGACAACAGATTAAGTGAGTTTCATTTGGATCTTGTATAGTCTTTCATCAAAATGTTTCTAGAATCTCTCGATGAAGGGCTCACAGAAGCGAGCGGGCTCCGTCGTTTGGACGTTTCCGAAAACTTGATCGTCGTTTTGAAGTGGACAGCGTTGCCAGAGAATTTGGAATACCTGATCGCTGACAAAAACGATATCAACCTGCTCACAGCCGTTTCCAAATCCAACCTGAAAGTGGCGACGCTATCGAAAAACAAGATAACCGTCTTGAATGCCGAACAGATTCCAAGCTCGTTGGAAAATTTTGACGTTTCTCACAATAAATTGAGTCGTCTTGGAAAAGCGGCATTGGCAGAGAAGTCGCAGTTGCGGAAACTCAATCTTTCGCACAATCTTCTCTCGGTCATATCGACGGATTCGATAAGAGTCATGGGAGCGGTGCACCCAGTCAAAGTATCAATTGATAACAATCCTCTGGAATGCACTTGTGAGATGACGTGGCTTTTGAGTCATGGAAGTGATGCCGAGAATAAGGTGAGATTTATTCGGAAAGTTCCTTTATCAACTCAAAATATTCTAGAAATCAGTTCGCATCTCCGTTGAAAATCGTCAGAACACCACATGTACTCACGCTGTCGATGGTCACATCGTTTCGTTGGACAAGGTCACGAAGAAGGATCTCCTCTGCCCGTATCAATCTGTGTGCGAGCCCGAATGCATCTGCTGTCAATACGGAAATTGCGACTGCAAGTCGGTATGCCCATCTTCATGCCGATGCTTCCGTGACGACTCCTTCAACATTAACATCGTCCGGTGTGAACATAACGAAACAATCGTGCCGAAGAGAGAATTTGTTGTCTCCGAACTGCCAGTGTCTGCCACCGAGATCATGCTCTCTGGAGTCGTGCTTCCTCAACTACGCACGCATTCTTTCATCGGACGACTTCGTCTGCAGAGACTTCATATCAACGGAACTGGTCTGCGTTCTATTCAACCGAAAGCCTTCCACACCCTCCCGTCTCTGAAGACTCTCGATCTCTCCGACAATGCACTACTTTCGCTTTCCGGAGATGAGTTCCTGAAGACTAACGAAGTGGCACAATTGTTCTTGAATGGCAACCGCTTCTCAACTTTGTCGCGTGGAATCTTCGACAAACTGCCCAATCTCAAGTTCCTGACTTTGCACAACAACTCGCTCGAAGACATTCCGCCAGTTCTGTCCAACGTTGCCTCGCTGAGTGGGATCTCTTTATCTGGAAATCCGCTCCGGTGCGACTGTGCTTCTAACGTTCGGCATTACACGATGAAAAGCAACCTGTATTCTGCTCCTGTGATTGAGCACAATGCTGCCGAATGGATGTCTCTCCATCGGCATCTTGTCGTTGACGCCGCCAAGGTGGAGTGTGTTGAGAACGTGACGAAGGCATTCCTGACGAACGACACCACCGTCTTGTCCGCGTATCCGCCCAATGTTAATCACGATGTCTTCGTAATGCCAATTGATGGTAAGTGTTCTCGATTGTTTCAGTGATTTTAATATTGAATGTTTTCAGAATTCCTTCGCGATTACAATGTATCTATCTGTGTACCATTCTCATCAGGATTCTTCGGACAAGATCCACAGAACAGCATAATATTTGTCCTTGTGACGGTCTCGATTGCGATTCTCCTGTGTATTCTCGTCGTGCTGGCTATTTCGTTTGTTCGAAAGTCGCACGACGCTATTAATCAACGGCGATACAAAGCGTCGTCGCTCAACTGCTCCACATCTGCCGGAAGCTCCCCTCTACCGGTACCACTTCTCAGCTACCACGCCTTCGTCAGCTATTCGAAGAAAGACGAGAAGATGGTCATCGATCAATTGTGTCGACCGCTGGAAGATGAAGACTATCAATTGTGTCTCCTGCATCGGGATGGGCCGAGTTACAACTCGAATCTCCACGCGATATCGGATGAGCTCATCTCACAGATGGACTCGTCGCAATGTTTGATTCTTGTGCTGACCAAACATTTTCTGGAGAATGAGTGGAGAACACTTCAAATTAAGGTAATCCTGTTTTCGCCAATTGATCCAGATCTAATACTTGTGTCTTTCAGACTTCACACCAACTTTTCGCGAAGAATCGCGCGAAGCGAGTGGTTGCAGTTCTTGGTGAAGGAGTCGACGTGAATCTGCTCGACGACGAACTCGGACAGATTCTGCGGAAGCACACGCGCATCGAGATGAAGAGTCACTTATTCTGGACACTGCTCCACTCGTCACTCCCTTCTCGTGTCCCGTTGCCGCCCCACGACGACTCTTCGCAGGTGTACTCCGACATCTACGGAATTGTACCGTCCGACGTCGTTTAGTCCCATCCCCTCTTCTAGTTGTAGGACATTTTTGATAGAATTACGAGTAGCACCCAATCATTTCGCACGAGTTTCCACTGTGAGCATAATTGCCATCGACCCCTTCTATCGTCTTCTCATACCGGTATCTTCCCCCCAATCGTTCTCTGTGTGATGGATTGACAGTCCACTTCTTCATGTACCAAAACTTCTTGTCTTGCCTCCTTTTAATCAAGGGATTTAATAACCTATCGTTTATTGTCGTGTATTAAGTACAGTCAACTTCCCGATAGTCATTTCTATTGCCCTCGTTTAGTCACTTCTAACCGTGTGATTCTCTCTCTGTTTTGTACTATGATCATTGTTTTTTTTTTCCATTTTGATAATGTTTCATGCTTATGAAGCTTGTATATTTTTTGGATTAAATCAAATGAATTTATTCCGGCCTTATCCGTGTTGAGTATCTTATCCAACAAATTTTTCCAGTTAGAGTTTTACGATTGGAAGCATTTTCAGTTGCATTATACTCTCGAAGGTTTCCCATCCGAAAAGTTATACTATACTCAATCTAAAATCTGGATACATTTAAAGCTTCGGCAAAAACTCCCGTTGTCCTTTTTGAGTTTCCGCTCTCAGATGGCCTAGAAAACTTTTTAAAACTGCGGCCAGCTAGCTGTATACTCCTCGTGGAGAAGAAATTAATTTTCTGTTCTCTGCTCCTAATTTTTCATTTTTCCTCTATTATTCCAACTTCTGACCATTTCTTTCCAGTTCGAATCAGAAAATGGGCAAGTTCCGTAATCAGAAGAAGAACTTGGTGCGCAACAAGGTCGCCTTGTCTGTCGGAAAAGTGAAGCAGATGAAAGCAGCGGCGAAAACGGCAAAGAAGGATGGAGAAGATGTTCAAATGACAGAAGATATCCCAAGGGTCAGAGGACTGGCCGTGTCGTCTTTGGTACGTCACAAATTATTTTGATCAAAGTGAGGCATGCCTTTTCTAGAAAAAACTGGCCGCAGGTGAGCTGAAAAATGTTCCGAAAGTCAACGAGAAGAAGATTATTCGCAAAAATGAGCTGCCCGTCCGAGAGAAGTCAGTTTTCACAGCAGTATGAATTCTAAACATAGTTTGTTTCAGCAAGAAGCTTCTAGACGCCCCCACAGGAAAACGCGGCACCACAGCTCAATTTATCACAAAAAAGAAGGCGAAGAAAATGTACAAGAAAATGACTCATGATGCTCGGGATAACTACCGAAAAATGCAAGCAGAATTGGCTGATGAGGCCGGAGACGACGAGGAGGAAGACGTGGAAATGGAGGAGTGATTGTCATCTCGGGTTGTGTCAAATTCGTTGTTGTTTTTGTTTTTGTTACATGTCTCGTTTTTGTTCCCCAATAAACTTCAATACAAATTCAATCCCAAATGTTTATTTATATCACAATCCCTTTTTCAATTTACAAACTTCTGAACAATCTGTTCTGCAGAATGTGCCAGCTGCCGACCACGACTCACAATCTTGTGCATCCAGCTGTTCTGCTCTTCGGTTTCAGTCGGCGGTGTCTGAATCATAGTTTGCGCCAAGAATAGCAAGATCCCGATCACCTGCAGTTGTTTCAAAACCAAAGTCCACAATTCGGAGATGTTCATGGAGTAAAGAGCGGACACTTCGATGAAATGACATTTGTGCACTTTGGCGAGACACGCTCCTTCTGAAAATGTCCCATGAATGCGGAAGCAGGCTCTGTTTCGAAGTGTACCCAGTTTGGAAACAACAGTGTTCCTCTTCAAATCCACCTTGTTTCCCACCAGAATCACGTTCGATCCGCGTGCGATCTTGCGATGAAGCAGTCGGCTGACGAGACTCGTCGCCGCGAGGAACGAATCCCGACTGTCGACGTTGTACACGATGGCGTACATGGTCAAAGAGGAGGCGAACGGAGAGTTCTGAATCGGAAATGTTCGGACGGTCTTCAGGAAACACGCACTTCTAGCGTCGCTTCCAACAGCATTTCCAGTTCGATTTGCTCGTTATTCAACAGGAAATTGATCATTTTCGACGAGTTCTCGTCTCCTTCGCTGGCTGCAATCCGACAACGTCTTCCCGTCCTGTCTTCAGTCACTCACGTTCGTTGTTGTATCGTGTCACCAACTTCGTCGCAAACTGATCGATCGAATTCAAAAGTGTCTTCTTTCCGGTGCTCTTCGAGCCGTAAACACGGAGAACCACGTGGCGCATTGGGACATTCGACGTCTCCGGAAACAGCCACACTTCAGGACACGTGGCACGACGGTCTCCTGCGAAAGGGAATGTTGAAAGTATCGGTGAGCACTTACTGTTGCATGTGACAGTGCTGACTGGTTGGGCACTCTGGCTCAGTGATTTGTATCCGTTGTCGATGAGGTGTCCGTTCTTGAGAGCGAACGATCGGAGACTGCCCTCCGGCTTCTCCTCGACGTCTTCTGCGTTGCTCATTTGCGACGGAGCCGTCTGCAGCGAGTATTGGTACCTAAACGAAGAAATGAAACTCGATAACGCCGGAAGAAGGAAGGCACCTCGGCGGCGGACGACGCTTTTTCACACGGCGAGGCGAGTTTTCCGAACTGAAACCAATATATATGTGTGTGTGTAGGCGGTGGACGAATGCAAAATGAAGCAATACCTTGAACTGGTGCTCGCGAAGTGCTCATCCACATCGGGCAACAAATTGTTGAGGCGGCGGGGAGAGATGGTTCGCGGCGTCGACGGAAGGCTCCGACGGCAGATTGGAGACGTTGGCAGCGATCTGAAAGTGGTCTGTTTTCAGAAGTGGCGTTCTGGATGGCGCAGCGGCCGAGGCGGAGGGGGATAACCCGTTTTTTGGCGGCGCAAATTCAATATTTTGTTTGACTGCAAAACCAACTCGTTACGGAAAGCGAGAAAAGAGAAGGAGTGGCCGATGCGAGAAGCACTGACGTGGGTTCGCCACCAATTGAATTAGCGGTGTTGCGAGTGGACTCTTGTTCTAATGAAACCATCCGCCGGCCGCTATTCTCACCTTCTGTTCATGGCCGGAGACGAGGGTGTTGGTGGCGAAAGACGAGATGGGAACTGTTGGGGGATGGCGAGAGCCACGGGAAGAGACACTCTTCTCGACGACATTTCACAACTGAACTTTTTGAATTCACGACAAATGAAAGAGGGAGAGGCAGAGTTTGAAGGAGACGATTGAAGATAATCGGGGCGGATGAGGGGTGCGGTCAGATGGATGTGACGGATTTGACGTCGTCGTCGGCGGACAGGAGAGGGAAAAGAGCAAGCTTTGAACCAGAGAGGGCGAGGAAATCGAAACCGAAACAAACCAGAACAAGAGAAAAAAGAGAATGTCTATTTTTAGCCGAGCCAAGAGAGAGAGAGAGAGTCCCGTTTCTTTCGTAAATTATTACGACGTCATCAAAATACGGCGACAATTGCAGAGAGAAGAAGAAGGCGACGACACGTCTCCTCATTTCCTCAAGGGACCGCCCGGATTGTAGAACACCTAGAGATGGAACGTGTTTTGTGTTTGGATTTCTCCTATTCTAGAGGGTATAATTAGAGGGGATCTCCTCCTCAACATATACCAAAAACATCTTGTGTCTCCCGAGAATCACTGTTTTTCCCTCCCAATTACTGATGGATTTCGATGGGATTTTGGGTTGGAGAATAACGGAAAAAAACGGAGATGATGTTGGCTGAAATTCAGGTGAAAATGCGATGAGTCAGCGATGGAATCAAGAGCAAACATCTCCGAACGGCTGAAAACGAGAGTCCCTCCCCCTCTGCCACCAAACATTTGCGTCCACTTCCATTTTCTCCCGTCTAGACGCATCTTTCAAAGACACCCCCAACCCCTCTGGAAGTATAAGTGACGGGCGGTTTCTAGACGTGCCGAACCGATTTGCGCCGCCAAACAAAGAGCTAACGCTTTTGTTTTTTCTCTGTTTTTCTCAGTCGGAAAGCGTAAACTTTGTTAGCGTTTCCAGACGAAAGTACGATTATTATCAGCTGCTCGGAGCAGTCGACCAGAAATTGGCAAAAAGAAGCTAATTTTAGAGGCAGAAACAGATGAGACAGGTGATGCACACCGTCCGCGGCGATGTTAGAGCACACAAGAGCACGGAATCACAGTCGCCCTTTTGGCTCTTCTAATTCGTTAAATTCAAATATCACTCCGTATTTCTTGGCTACGTCTAGAAATTCTCGAGCTATTCGCCAGCTGCATCAGCAGAAGTAGTGTGCAAAAATGAGTCGCAGACACGGATGGAGCGGAGGAGCGCGTTTGCATTTGATGCGCATCGTGCACGGCGAACCACGATCGACGTGTTAGAGGAAAATCTAGGCCATATTTGCGTTTTTAATCTCCGCCTCCAGACACCGTTTCCTAGTCCCCGAGGGTTTTTCGCATTTTTCTCGAAAAACTTCTTAAAAGTTGCAAATTTTTTTTAAACAAAACCATCAAAATTAATTTTCGAACGGTTTAAAAAAAAATTCATGTCATAAATTTAGGTCCTTCGCCCGAAAAATAGGGGGAAGAGGGCGTTCAAAATGCGTTTTTGGGAGGACTCCGCCAATCGGACCTGCGTGCGGCGGAGTTGCAAAATTTCACGCGGCGGTTGCGAAAGGGGCGTGGCCCACGTTTCAGGATTTCTGATAGGTGGCCGAACCCGAAAAAATGTTGCAAAAATTTACTACTAGACGTCGATCGTGGTTCGCCGTGTCGTGGAAGAGATCAAAGATTTGTTAGGGGAGAGAGGCCAGTTGACCACGAACGTTATGAAGTGTGACAAGGGGAAGAGAGCGAGAATTGGTGTCTCTTTTGAGGGGAGCGAAGGCAAAAAATGGGCGGATGAATTGATGAATGACAAATATGGTCCCGCCGCTGTGACGTGGCACCGACGACGGCGACGTCTTCTTCTTTTTCTCGGAACGAATCCTCCTTTTCCTCTTCTCATCTCTATCTCTCTCCTTCTCTCTCTCTCTGTTTTGCTCCAATTAGTCGGCGTCGGCGCTCGTTTCTTATTTCTTTCATATCGCACATGCAAATGGGAGGAGAAGGAGGAGAATAAACTGAATAAAGTGCATGAAGTGAGCAGCAGAAGGAGATGGGACCATTAGATAGAGCGCAAAGTTAGAAGATGACGTGGGGGAAAGAACTGCAAGACAATGAACTCTCTCTGTCGGCACAAACAAACAATTAGCGGCGGCTCTCCGGGGATTTCACGTGGAATGCAAGCGGAAGTGGGGGTAGGTACAATGAGGGAACTATGTTCCAGAAACTGGGAAACAAAGTGAAATCTGTGCATGAAACAACTGAGTGTGTCCGGTTTATATACCCGGCACACACTCGCATCACCTTCTCCCTCGTGATTTGCTCGTTCCAGCTGTTTGAAGGCAGCTGAAACAGAAGACGCCCACGGTATAGCAGACACAGATCGGTAGGCTGGCGGTGTTATGTAGTAGCATTGTTGTTTTGACTACCACCACACACACACAAATCCCGGGGCGAGAAATCCTTCGATGTCGCCTGGAAACGAGGTTTATAGGCTAGGCGGCAACACCAATCGACAGAAGAAAAACAGAAAGAGGAGGAGGAGGAGGGGAACGTGAAGGTGGATGAAAAGGAAGAGAAAGAGAGAGAGAAAGAGACTTGCATGATGGGCTCCTCCGGGGGAGAGGATCATCCTTTCAATACACACATTAATTTATTTTATGCGACAAGGAATAAGGGGGGAGCGGCAAGAAGACGTGTGAGATCAAATGTCGATCTGTCCGATTTGAGCTTGAATGTCGTCCAGCGACATCGTGTCGTCCACAATCTCCTGCTTGCCCTTCAGCGAAGAACACACTTTTTTGTGAATCGGCCAATCGAACTTTTGGCACTCTTGAGAGCAGTAGCTGAGCTGAAAACGGAAGAAGAAAGGAAATTGGCTGGAGAACAGATGAATCTCACTTTGCATTGAGTGCACCGCTTCTTCGCTCCCGCGTGCCCACACACGGAACAAAATTGGCACACTGCCACGATGCGCTGGCCGAATAGCGACTGGCAGATGTACTCGTAAGCAGAGGGTCGGCTTCCGATCGGAGCCTTCCGCAAAGCCTTCTCGAGAGTATCGTGGAGAAGAGAGTGCTTATATGGGAAGGCGGCAACGGCGTTTCGGAGAAGAACGTCGAGTGGACGGCGAACTTCGTCTCCTTCGGTCCAGTTGGAAATGATGCGAGCGTACTGTAGAGATGCTTCTTCGGGTGTCTTCTCCTTGTTGTTGTCCACATACTTTGCAGTCTCTCGCATGAAGAACAGAATGAGCCACAGCTTCAGTGACATCACCTCGTTGCTCTCTTTGCATCGCAGCTGTCTCTCGAACACACGGTCGATGACGTACAGAATCTGTAACATCTCCGAATTGGATCAGAATCAAGCCCCAAGTGCGCACCTTCTTTTTGTACTTCACCGAGTCCGGGTACTTGCTGAAACGGAAGATGATCTTGACTGGGTGTACCTCGTGACTGCCACATAGAGAATGGATGAATATGGCCAACTCATCCGGATACTCCTCTTCGCCGACGTAACTTCCGTTGATCTTCGGCCGCAGAAACTCTTCAATCAAATCGATCGAAATGTGGTTGTTGATGACAGCCACGCATTCGTGATGTCCGACGAACGCGGCGAGTTCGGAAGCGGTCTTTCCGATTCCGTTGACCAAGTACATTCTGGCTCCGTGGTCCATGAGAACACGACACACGTCTTGTTTTCCCGATAGTGCTGCGAACATGAGAGGCGTGTAGAGGGTGTCTTCGGTCTTTCCATTCACATCGCACCCTAACTCGATCGCTTTCTCCACTAACGTCAGATTCCCTCTGAAAATTCAGTTTTAGAGAATTGAAAGTTCGAAAAGCAAATGCATTTTACATCGAAAAACGAAATAATTACCTGTAGGCGGCGGCGGAGAGCACACTCATGCCGGACGGATCCTTCTCCATCGCGTGCTCCTTGTTCTTCAGAATCTCCAACGCCGCCTCCGTTTCATTCTTATCGATTGCGGTGAAAAGAGCCGATTTGGGCAGCTCGTCGGTGGTGCTCATTTCTGGAAAATGCGTATTTAGCAACTGAACTGGA
The DNA here is from genome assembly GCA_963932285.1 of Caenorhabditis macrosperma. Classification (NCBI taxonomy): domain Eukaryota; kingdom Metazoa; phylum Nematoda; class Chromadorea; order Rhabditida; family Rhabditidae; genus Caenorhabditis; species Caenorhabditis macrosperma. Next base: position 8,382,815 of record OZ010622.1, read on the forward strand.
GGCCGGATGAGCACGCAGCATCGCGTGCATTAGGCAGGAAGAGGGCGAGGGGGGACCATGGCAACGGTAATATCCGCATGATAAATACATTCATTTCCGGAGAGCCTCCGAGTGAACGAGGAATATTCGAGAAGGACGCTATGAATATTTATTCAGTTTTTAATATTGTCACAGAGTTGCAAAATATTCAAAAGATCGAGTTCTTTCCTATCGTACTCCTTCTCATTTCTGATCTTGGCCATTTTTCAAAGATCGTTCACATCGGGTATTGGCTCCGATTACGTCTACAAATTAGCGTCAATTCGAGACATTCAGCTCTCGGATATCAAACACTCACGCCTTTCGGGCTCTATTTTCGAAACTCATCCGCACACAAAATCCCCTCTCATGTCGGATCAGGGTATGACGATGAGGCATGTGTCCTCGAATTCGGCATTGACTGAACGTTTAAAGGGTGGTACTAAATACTGGGGAATGAGAAATTTGGATATTCTATATCGCAAAGAAGAACGAAAAGTTATGAGACATCGAAAAGTTATGGGGGAAAACAGTTCATAATAAGTAAAAAATAAAATTGAAAAATCAACAATGAAAAAATAACGGAAACAGAAACAAAAATAAAAGGTAACAAAGAACAGATAACAAATTTACTTTTTGTTTTTCTTTTTCTCCACGTCGTTGATCCTCTTCTCCTTGTTCCACTCGCCTTGCTGCTGCATCAGACCACCCATCACTCGCTTCGTGGCTGCGATTCTCGCCCGGTCCTTCGCCTTCACATTCGTCATTTGCTTGCGAGCAAGGAAGGCAGTGTCCTTACGCAACTCCTTGATGGCACCGCGCATCTCGTTCTTCAGATTCTTCGTCATCTTCTTCTTCTCGTCCTTCGGTCCCTTATGTGGTCGTTCCGGATCGAAGTCCCATTCGAATCGTGGTTCCAACATCTTCAGCATACTCTTTTCAGTCTTCACCAGAGACAAGTGAACCAATTTCTTCTTGGCCTCGCATTCAGACTTCATCGAAGCGATGAGAGTTTCCAACTCGTCGATGAGCTCACTTGGAAGATATTCGGTGTTGATCTTTTGGAGAATACTCAAGAATGGATGGAAGATGATGTTATAGTTTTCACTCTGACTGCAGTACATAACACGGAGGTGCTGGACTAGGGAGATGAGTGCTCTGAGCACAGTCACTCTCAACGTCGCTTCATCCTTCGCAGGTGATTCGCCGAAGATAGAGCTCATAGAAATCGGTTCCAGTTTTGTGGATGTCTGAAATACGAAGAACATTTATATTCAGTCGATAGATGCTTTACCTTCTCATTAATGCACAGCATCTCTGAAAATGGTTTCGAAATCGGGAATCCATTCGTCGCAAATTTCAGAGGTTTTTCCGATACTGCTAGCAATAGAGCACTTCGAGCGAATGCAACAAGCTCAGGAACGTATCTGAAACACTGCAATCAGTATGACCACATTGGCATTCAATTACCTTTTGGATTCTGAGATATACTCGACGAGGGTGGTTGCTAGAACGATTTGTTTGGCGAGAGATACCAAATTTGGGATTTTGGCAGCACAGAGAGCTTCAGTAGCCAAGAAGAATGCGGGGACGACAACTGGATGCCAACTATCGCCAACTGGGAAAAGACCAGAAACTAGTCTGACTGCTGAAATCAATCCGAATGAAGCCGGTGACGTTTTCTTTTTGTCCTGGCGACCCTTCCAGTGTTGACGGATTAGAGCACGAACACATCTCACTCCATACTGGATGTCAAACTGAAAATTCTCACTTAATGAAGTGTTTCGATCAAATGCATTCCAACCTTGAGAAGAGAAAACATCGTGCTTTGTGCCAGATTGATCTCACGGATCGTCTGTTCGCTCAAATCTTCCTTAGTCATGTCGTCGAACCAGCGGAGACACATAAGGAACAACTTGTTGAGTCTCTTCTTGTTTCCCTCTTTCAGACTAGGATGATGACACTTCACAAGCCGTTCGAGAACCACGTCCATATCCTTCGGGTACATTTCGAGGAGAGCGCAGAACTTTTTGTAGTTCTTTGGCATCTCAAAAACGAATGGAACACTGTCATCGGAACTTTGTTCTGTCTTCTTGCTCTTTTTCAGTTTCTTTGGCTTGACCTCCTCGTCTTCCTCTTCATCCTCCAATTCATCTTCGTTTTCGAGCAAATCATCAAGATCTTCCTCCTCGTCCTCAAACTCATCTTCCATATCTTCATCATCGTCATCCGAATCTTGAGCGACCTTTCGAATACTCGACTTTTCCACATTTTCCTCATCAACCATAGCTCCATCATCGTCGAAACGAACTTCGAATCTTGCATTTTTCTGTTTCAACTTCCGTGCGTCAGCTTTCGATCCAGCGTCGATATCCACATCGGCGTCAGCGGACAGATGCGATTTCGAGTTGAGAAGAGCATTGTTCTTGGAAATACGCGCAGCTTCCAATGAATCGAGTCGTTCTTTCTCTTTCGCAGCCATTTCTTCTTCTGTCATTTTACGATCTGCAGGAGTCGCTCGAGCATCTGCTTCCACTTTCAGAGTGATCGCCTGAATGTTTTCTTTAAAATCTGCTATAATTTGTTTCAGACTTACAAGCTTGTCATAGTCGTCTTTTTCGGTTGGCTGTCTGCCAACAGGGCGGAACGAATTTTGCATCTTGCCCATCAATGCCTGATACTTGGCATCCAAAGAGTCGGTCATCAACTCCAGCTCGTCTTTTGCTTGTTGCTTCTCGTGCCTAGCCAGTTTGGTCTTCGCGATCAAATTGGAAATCATGTCGTCTCTGCTGATTTTTTCTTTCACTTGTTCTTCCATCGTCTTTTCACCACCTCCAAAGTGGGCAACTTTGACCTGAAAAGAAGTTTGAACTGAAATACTATTCTGGTGCATTTACCATTTTAGCTCCCAAATTTCCAGGCTCATCGTCGTCATCAGAATCGGAAATCATCGATTTGTCGTACTTTTCGATGTCAGAGAGAGCTTTTCCCTTGTGAGTCAAAACTGAAAACAGCAGTGAAAATAACAATCCACAGCTTCCACCACTCACTGTCTTCTTCCTCGCCATCAGCATCATCTGTGAGATTGAACTTGGAAGCTCTTTTGTAGTTCTTAACCCTTTCCTCAGTGAACCGCATCGCTCCTTTTTCTTCCTCCGTCTTTCCATCTTTCTCTCCTAATCGCTTGTCGACAATTTTGCTGATTTTGTTCTTTCGGTCATATTCTACTCCCAGAGTCTTTTCTCTCTGCTCATGAGCTCTTTTTCTGGAAGCAGTAGGAGCTCCAACTTGAGCACCCTTCTTCCTTCCGAGAATCTACAAAAATAGATATGCGAATGAAAGAATGAGAGGGAACTCACATCATATTTCGATTTATTGAACTTCAGCTCGAACGGATTGACCTTCTTCTGCTTCTGCACATTTTTCTTTTTTGTATCACCCATCTGTTCTGCAAGAAACTATTCAAATTTTTGAAAATTATTATAATTGGAACAAGAAAGAGGGAGTTGATTCTCGGGATAAAAATTAAAAATTAACGACCGGCACAAAAATTGCAACTCTCTTAATGTGCGTCAATCGTGGCGCGAAGTACGCAATCGCCGCGCCTAAAGATGCACCAATTTTGTTTTTAAAAATATTTTTGCGGCGCGAAGTTTTTGACGAAAAACGGCGTTTTCGTTCCGATTTCATCAACTTCTTTGTTTTCTGTATTTTTCTTTCGATTTTTCTCATTTTGTTCCAGCGATAATAAATTTTACAAAATTGATTAGATGAAGATTCATTTTCAGACAAATGGAACAGATCGGGGTAGCTCTGCGCGAGACTCTCGAGCCGAACGCAGCTGTTCGCAAGCGCGGTGAAGATTCGCTTCGAACATTGCAGGCGAATCCAGGATACATCATCCAAATCCTACAGCTCGTTGTGAATGAGCAGCAGCAGATTGCCCCTGAAATCCGCATGGCGGCCGCCGTGGCTCTGAAAAACTTTGTGAAAAGAAACTGGGTATTGAAGTAAAGTGTTTCAAATGTTTTCTAATTCCGATTTGAAGGGTCCGGCTCCTGAAGTAGAGATGAGTCAAGAAGACGAAGAGCAGTTCAGAAACATGCTTCTGGAAGCCATGTTTAGCACGAAGGCTAATGTTCAAGAGATTCTTTCGAATGCCTTGTACCTGATTGCTCAGCGAGATTTTCCTGAAAAATGGCCAGAAGTGGTCTCATACTTGTCGAGATTCCTGACGGGTTCCGACCTGAACCATCTGGTTGCTTCGCTCGCTTCCATGGATCAGATCTTCCGCAAGTTTAGATACCAATCGAAGTCTACGGAGTTGTGGAAGGAGCTGGCAAAGTGCTTGCAAAGCGTAAGAGTCACCTTTCTGGCTCAATTAAAACGATAGTTCAGACGCAAGAGCCGTTGACATTGCTGCTGAAGAACATGATGGATGTTGGTCAGCGAAAAGACCACCTCAGTGCCGAAGAAATGAACCAGTGGTTGAGAGTTCTCAATTTGATCGCAAAAGTGTATCATTCGTTGTGTTCTCAAGACATTCCCGAATACTTTGAGGTAATCAAATTATAAAAACAATCCAAAACTGCGGTTTCAGGATCATCTGAACGACTGGATGCCATGTTTCCTGCAGCTCGTTCAGATAGACGCTCCTAGTCAGACGTCTGCAGCTGGGGAGCCAACAGTGCTTGACGAGCTCAAAACAGAGATTTGTGAAATTTTCACTCTCTACTCGCAACGATATGAGGAGGAAATTGCGCCTTTCGTTCCCGATATAATTGCAGCAGTCTGGAGGCTTCTCGAAGTTACTGGTCCAGACACTCGCTACGACACAATGGTTTGCGCTGCTCTCGAGTTTCTCTCGATGGTCAGTCAACGGCAGTACTACGAGAGCCACTTCACCGGAGAAGGTGTTCTCAAAACATTAGCTGAGAATGTGTGTGTGCAGAATCTGCTCCTTCGCCAGCAGGATATGGAGTTGTTCGAGGATGAACCACTCGACTACATGAAGAGAGACATCGAGGGGACAGACGTGGGCACCCGAAGACGAGGAGCCATTGATCTTGCTCGTGGACTTTGTCGTCGATTCGAAGCTCAAATGCTTCCATGTCTCGGAGAGATTGTCCAGGCTCTACTTGGACTGAATGACTGGATCAAAACGGACATTGTCTATTCTCTGATCACCGCCATCGCGGTTCGCACTGAAACAGCGAAGAATGGAGTGACAGCCACGAATCCTGTCATTGATATCAATGACTTCTTCATTGGTCAAGTTGCTACTCATCTCAATTCGAACATCAACGAAACGCCAATTCTGAAAGCTGACGCTCTCAAATTTGCAGTGACGTTCAGGAAGCAGTTGGCTCCGGAACATTTGATGACTGCCATTAAAGCTTCCGATGCTCTTCTCTCATCGAGCACTACGATTCTGCACAAGTATGCAGCTTACGCTATAGAGAAGATTTTGCTTGCAGACACTGAACGAGTAAGTGAATACAAAAACAACAAATTACACTCTCATGCTCAGGTTTTCTCCGCTCACAACTTGCCTGTGGCGTCTATTCTTCAAAATTTGGTGTCTGCTTTTGACAAGGATCCAAAGGCACAAAACTCTCCCTATCTTATCAAAGCCATCCTGAGAATAATTGTAATCCTTGACGATGAAACTATCCGTCACGCTGATGCAATCGCCACTAAACTGGCTCAGTTGGTCGAGTCGGCCACCAAAAACCCAGCAGACTCAGTTCACACCCACTTCCTTTTCGAAACTATCTGCGTGCTCGTGACAAAGGTGAACGGGAATTTCATACCTCCTTTGACTTTCTTTTTCCAGACAAGAACCATTGGAGCTTCCTTGGATGCTCAGCTTCTTCCTCTGATCGAAGTCATCTTCAGGGAAGACCTCGAAGACCTTATTCCGTACGCGCTCCAAATCACAGGAGTCCTCGTTTCTTCCTGCATTGCTCGCAATGCTTCAATCGACCAATTCACCGCTTTTTTGCCGTTCCTTCTTTCTGAGAGACTCTGGACCCGTTCGGCCAACGTGCCTGCAGCACTGTCCGTGTTGGAAGTGCTCCTCTCTGTCAATGCTCAGCACGTCATCTCTTCCAACAGCAACCTCATCCTCCAACATCTTTCACGGCTTATAGGCTCAAAAACTTTGGATCAGTACGGCTTCCAGCTCGCCGCCGCAATTCTTCCCTCTATCGAGCACTTTGAACCAAATACGATGACTTTCCTGCTCAACACAATGTTCCGTCGAGTACAGTCAACGAAGACGCCGAAATTCATGAAGTTGTTCGTCGTTTTCTTGTGTCGGTTCACCATCGCCAGAAGTGCCCAGAATTTGGTGCAATCGTGTGAGTCTATCCAGCCAGGAATGTTCGCGATGCTCATAGAACGGGTAGTTTGCCAAGAGCTTCCGGGTCTCAAACAAACGACAACGGCTCCTGAGAAGCGAATCATCGCTATCGGAATGGCCAACATGCTGGCTGATGTCACTCAGCACCTCAGGTTCGAACCGAAATCTTTGCAAGCTCACCAAAACTTTTCTATTACAGTGGCCAGTTCGGAATATTGTCGCATGAAGTTGGAACACTTCTCGAAGCAGCTTCAGCTAGCGACCGTGCTGTTCTGTCTCCGGAAGAAGAGCAAGCAGCTATGTACAACGCAGAGGGAGAGTTCGTGAATCCATTCTGCCGCTTGAGCTATGCCCCTAAGCCAACTCCAGTTGCTCCAACGATCACAAACCACAAATGTATTTATGGTTTCTGATGATCTTTGCCTATCCTTTTTGTTCCAGCATACTTCGCCCAAGCCGTTCTTGTTCGTGGACCGAACAATGTTCCAGACGTGCTCCGCGTCGTTCCTCCCGAGATCGTCAGCTACCTCTCATCTATCCAAGCCTAATTTACTCGCTTCATTCACATCCCGTTCGCTATCCATTTCATCCCGTTTACTTCATTCACTGTTGATCCATTTGTTTTCTTTCTATCTCTCATCTCCGATTAGTTTACGGTTTTTCAAGCTCTGCTTCATTTTTTTTCTCATTCTCACAAATTTAAACCATCTGCCTTATATTATCTTGAGTAAATTGCCCACTTGTTTCACAAGTTTCTCTTCCCCTCTTCGAGCTATAAATCATTCAGGTATTTCGGTCGGATCAAAGCGAAGAACAAAGGACAACTTTTGAGTGATCCGTCTGCTGTTCTTCGATTGCACTCTTCGTACAGCCCGCGCCGACGCCCCACACCGTCGCTCATTTCATTTCCACCCGTACTCACCGAATGAATGTTTTCCTCGACTCGCACACTATCGACTGATTTGTACACTACATGTGGCGTCTCTGCCTGAAACGCCCGTAAACAACTACTCGTCTCTTTTTCTCTCTCTCTCTCGTCTCAATTTGAATATTCGCCCCCCCCCCCCCCTGCAACCACAAGTTGCTTCGAAACGAAACGACACACTATTCTCATGGCTACCACCCCGCCTGCAAAATAGAAAAATTTCCCCTTCTCTCCCAACTTCCAGAATTTTCGAAACATTCCATTCTTCTGAATCATGCGGTTGCTTCGCTCTCAACGGTTCTCCATTCGAAATGGCGCAATTCATGGTTTCGCAATCATTTTATCTTCTTCTCCTCGCTTGTGATCTGTGTGATACCACCGCGGAAATTCACGTGATATGTTTGAATTTCGCGCCATGGTTTGTGTAAAGTGCGTGGGGCGCAGCAAGTGCGCTCCATGGCGAACCGCGACGCAAAGTACACGGAATTTTGTCCCAAAATTCAGTCACTTTTGGCCTATTTCTCAACAATTCCAACTTTTTTTTGGCGGTTTTTTCTTCGAAATTTCTTAAAAAGCAAGTGCTATATTTGAATTTCCCTCCAAAACTCTTTTTTTGACAAATTTCGCGTTTTACCGATATCATTCTTGTATACAGTGGCGTCTTCCGTGGCGATATTTCGCAATTGTGCTCCGATTCATCAGTAGTAAAACTGTGTTTCAGTTTCCAGGGTACCCAACATGGATGTCAACGCATTCACTGAGCTCATCACACAGCTTCAATCGTCAGATAATGAAATTAGAAAGAAGGCTGAAGAACACTATGAGCAGATCGACGGACCTACCAAAGTAGCGGCTTTGTTCGAGGCGTACGCCCATCATGCCAACAGCACTGACGTGGGTTAAATCAACGAATTCCGAAAGATTAATTTGTCATTTACAGGTCCGATCCACCGTTCTCGTCTTCCTGAGAAGAGTTCTCTCCAGAGACTGGGATGCCATTTGGGAAAAATTGAACGAAGAGAACAGACAGCGTATTTTGGCTAAGGTCCTCGAAATGATAGTTCACGAGAGCGAAATCTCGATCAAGAAGAAGATCGCTGATCTTATTGCCGAAATCGCTTCCAACCTTATCGATGACACAGGAGACATGGCCTGGAAAGGTGTTCTCGAGCTGATGGATCACTGCCTCAAAAGCGACGATCTCACCGCTAACTACATTGCTCTCCTTATTATCCGGTAACGAAACACATTGGAGAACTCGTCGAATTTAAATGTTTTCAGCGGTTGCCCGATAATCTTCGGAAACAATCTTAGTCACTTTCTCCCACAACTGAAAGCTGTCTTGGAGAAGGGAATGGCCACTCAAGATATGCAGATCAAGTCGACTGCTGTCCGTGCAGCTATTGCCTTTGCGGTTGACAACGACGAAGAAAAGGACGTCATCAGGTTGATGACTGCTCTCGTGCCAAACGTCCTCCAGGTCTGCAACGAGACCAGTGACGAAGATGACTCCGATGGACCTCTTGGAGAATTCGCCGAGCTTGCTTCTTCTCTTCCAAAGTGTCTCAACACTCACATGTCACAAGTGCTCCAAGTCACCCTTTCGGTCAGTTGAAACGTAGTAAGAAAACCTAAATTAATATTTGCAGCTGGCTGGTAACAAAGACAAGAACGAGATGTGCCGTCAAAATGCTATCGAAGTCATCTGCTCGTATATGGAGAGCGCCCCTAAGGGCCTCAAGAAGTATGCTCCAGGAGCTCTTGGTCCAATTCGTAAGTTCCCATTCAACCAGGCAACTGACTAATATGTGCGTATTCAGTTGAGACTTTGCTCTCTTGCATGACTGAGATGGATGACGAAGTTCTCAGTGAGTGGCTCAACGAGGTTGAAGATGAAGAAGACTACGAAGAGTAAGATATAATCAGTGTGATTTCATGGAGATGTGTATTTCAGTATTCCTATTATCGCTGAAAGTGCTATCGACCGTGTTGCTTGCTGCATCAATGGAAAGGTTATGCTCCCAGTTTTCTTGCCGCTGGTCGAAAAACTTCTCACCAGTGAAGACTGGAAAATGAAACATGCTGCTCTGCGCGCCTTCTCCGCTGTCGGCGAAGGGTGCCAAAGATCCATGGAACCTCATATAGAACAAATTATGGTCCACATCACCAAGTATGTCAACGACACTCACCCAAGAGTTCAATTCGCCGCGTGCAATGCCATCGGTCAGATGTCTACTGATTTCGCCCCGACTCTCCAAAAGAAATGCCATTCTAATGTCATTCCGGCTCTGCTCGAGTCTCTTGACCGAACTGATGTTCCAAGAGTTTGCGCTCATGCCGCTTCGGCTCTCGTCAACTTCGCGGAGGAATGCCCGAAGAGCATCATCGGCCAATATCTTCCATACATTCTTCAAAAACTTGAGAATGTCTTGTCTGCTGTCTTCAACCGTCTCGCCGACAAAAGATACCAGGTTGTTGTTGAAAACATCGTCACCGCTATTGCATCTGTTGCGGAAGCCGCCGAAGAGCTGTTCAAGGAGCACCACGCTCGTCTCATCCCGAACCTCGTTCACATACTCCAGAATGTCGGAGAGCTCAAGGAGTTGAGAGGAAAAACGATCGAATGCATTTCTCTCATTGGATATGCGGTCGGAAAGGAGCAATTCCATTCTACTGCTATTGAGATCCTGAACTTGCTCGGAGATGGAATGAAGGATCTTGCCATCGATGATCCGCAATACAGCTACATGATCAGCAGCTGGACGCGCTTCTGCTCGGTAATCGAGCATGAATTTAAAAAAAATTACCAATCGTATTTCCAGATACTTGGAGCTGATTTCGCACCATTCCTCCCAGTGGTTATGGACCCTGTTCTTAGAGCTGCTCGTTATCGCCCCGATTTCAATATCTTCAATAGTACGTTAAATGACCAAACTCAAATAATGTTATGATAATACTTTGTAGATGAGGATATCCAAGATACCGAAGATGGCGTCGAGTACCACGGTATTGGTGGAGAGAAAACTGTCGGAATACGCACTAGCGGACTCGAAGAGAAGGCTACTGCTTGCGACATGCTTGTTGCTTTCGCCAAGGAAATGAAGGAGGCTTTCATGCCATATGTTGTCGATGTTTACGAGCTGGCTATCAAGAACTTGGACTTCGGTCTTCATGACGGCGTTCGTACTGCTTCCGCGGAGATCATGCCGTTCTTGCTGATCTGTGTTGAGAAACAAGGATTGGACGACAAGCGTCGCTTGTGGTGCGAGTTCCTGAAGGCATTGACCACCTCGATGGAAGAGGAGGACGATGTTGAGATTCTTGCGTCTTTCATGAGCGCCATCGGATCTTGCATTGAGGTTATGAAAACCGAAGGTATCGCTGAGGAGGAGGTCAAGCTCATCATCTCGGTTCTTCTCAAGCAACTCGAAAACTACGGAAAGAGAATGAGCGATCGCCCGACTGAAGACGAAGAAGACGATGATGCTGAAGCTAAGGAAGAGCTCGATTATTTCATGGAGCTTGAAGCGTCCTGCCTCGGAGCGATCTCTGACTTGACTCATTCTCTCATGAAGGAGTTCAAGGGAACCATCTTCGAGGGCATGATCAATGTGTTTGATTGTGCTATTCAACTCATCGAGGGATCTAAGCAGTACTTCGAGAGACAATGGGGAATGTGCCTTCTTGACGATGCTATCGAGTTTGGCGTTGGACATCTTCCATCCCGTTTCCCCAAGCTCATTCCGATAATGTACAAGTTGCTCGGAGACGAGTATCCAGAAGTTCGCCAAGCTGCAAGCTACGGATTCGGAGTGATGGCAATTAGATACCATCAAATCAATGAGTACAGAGAAGAGGTTCTCAGCTGCTTGGAACCATTGGCTGCTATGATCCAGAGAGAGGACGCTCGTTCCACCGAAGAAAGCACCGTCGCCACTGAAAACGCAATTTCCGCGTTTGCCAAAATCATCGGAAACGTACCACTCCCTGCTGAAGCATATTCGAAAGTATGAAGATACTCATTACAACTTTAGCGAATTGCGTATTTTCAGGTTGTTGAGATGTTCCTGAGCTGGCTTCCAACATACGCTGACACCGAAGAGAGTCCTTACATCTACACGTGCCTTGCTGAGCTTTTCGACAAGCAAGATCCTTCTCTTTTCGGACCAGAGAACCGGAATCTTTCGAGAATCTTCCTCGTTTGTAAGTTTATTGTCTTCAAACACAGTTTCAATCGTTTTTTTTTTTCAGGCTTGTTGGCTCTCGCTAATGAGGCTTTCAATGACGATGATCATGGCAACCACACGAAACAAAGAATTGTGACTATCCTGAAGCAAATCTACTCATCGTTCCCACAGTTTGCTCAACAAGACGGAGTTGACGAGCACTTGCAAGGAGTTCTCCAGAAGGTGCTCAGTGGACAACAATAAACTGTTTAAACATCCTATCATAATGAAATTTGTTCACTGTTTTTTTCGTCAATTATCATTCTCCTCATCATCAGTTCTTTTGCGATGCCTCCCTCACCACCAAGCACCCCAACTCCACGTTATTGATACTTGTAACTTTTCAACGTCTTCTTTCCGATTTTTCCCGGCGTTTAATGATTGCAAGTATCCCGTTATCGATCGATTTTTGTTGTGTTGATATTGTCTTTATGTTTCGCCCCGTTAGTTGTTAAACTTGGAAAGGAACTTCACTCCCTTGTGATGCCACTTCCACCGCTATTCGACGCCTTTCTTCTGTAGTCCCACATTTATTTGCTGTCTGTTCTGGATTCATCTGAAATTCGTCCAAATAAAGAGAACTACTGACGATATTATTCTTTTCATAGAGAAGTGATAATTGGCACGGTGCCAAGAGTTGTCGGCTCTGTTGGTCTCGCCGCGCGCCTTTGTGTCGATTTACGTACAGCTCGTGTACTCCCCGAGGAGGAGTGGGAATAAATTAATTCAACCAAACGCAATTTCTCTTGATTTTCTTCAATTTTACCAATTCTTTCGCGGTTTTTTCGCGGAAACTTCGTCATTTACGTTTAATATATTTATTTATAACTTCTTCAATTGATATTTCTATGTTTTCAGGAGAAAAAAGCTCTCGGCACCATCGACGACCGGAAACAATGGAAAAGGAACCATCTAGTGCAACAACCCGGAATTTTGTGAGAAAATCACATATTATCTAACAGCTGAGTTATGTTTTTATCAATTTCCCATGTTTAAGCGTCTTGTTTTCCAGAAACATGTCGAAAATTGGAAGCAGCCGGTTGGAAAGGAAAAATCGATAATGCAACGAGGCGAAAACTCATGAAATGGGAAGGTAACTGGAAAATGGAAGGAATAATGAAATGGTTATGTGCTCACATGCAGTTTTGTTGTTTAATCGAAGAACTTTTCAGATTTCCATTCGAAACAACAGGAGAAAGGCGGCGATTTCAAGGACAGAGAGAACGGCTCAACGACACTGGGATAGACACTGGAATGGACGGGATCAGCGAGCAGCGAGGCGAAGAACAGGAATGAAAGAGAACTTTGTGTTAGTCTGTTAGCGGATTGTGGGTTTTCAGACGATACGAGAAGCCAAGACCGTGCAGGATTCGAGCGATGGTGCTGGTAGAAAGATCATGATCGTACTGCTCACGGAGCCACTCCTGAACGAATGAAAGCGTCACGTTCGTCTCTGACCGCCACCAAGATTGCATTTCGTTTCGAATAGCCCTCTCGACCCCTTCCGGAAGTCTCCTAACCGACGCTTCGCTCATTTCTCTTTTCGACTTGATCTGAGCATTTGGTTGATCGTCTTTCAGAGAGGGAGGGTGGGCGCGAACTCTGTTTACAGCGTGGACGGGTACACCGCACAATTTCGAAGTCAACTCGCTGATCCGGTGGAAGATGGTTCCACGAGCCTCCTTTCCAAGAAGCTGACGGATCTGCTCGAGCGTCCCGATGACGTTGTTAATGATGCACTTCGATTTACTATCAAGGGATCCTCTAATTTCCGTGCCACATTTCAGAGCCTCCATCTCGATTTCCGTCAGAGATTTTCCAATGGTTTCGTGAACGAATAAGTCGGTCTGCGATCCTTTCGCTCGGGTATCGACAGACGACTGCGTGTGCGCTTCATTAAATGCAGGGCGCGGGAGAACAAAATGGCCATCAGCCGTTCTCTTCATTTTGTCTAAAACATGTATTTGCAATGATGTTGTTTCGTGTTTTATTCTATTACCGATCTCTTCTTTATCGAACCTCGCAAGGAGATCAGTGTATTTCAAACAGTGTGTACGTCCGTCCGGACCTTGCACTTTCGAATAGAGCGGTTTCAACAACTCCATCTGAATGTTCACATTATACGTAAATTCATTTCTGTTTGTTATTCTGGAACGAGAGGGACAGCCCAACAGTGAATTCAATTTTATTTTGATCAATTTTCATTTTTGACACAATACTTTATAACAGAATAAATTATTCATAATCGCAAAGTTCTCTTTCATTCCTGTTCTTCGCCTCGCTGCTCGCTGATCCCGTCCATTCCAGTGTCTATCCCAGTGTCGTTGAGCCGTTCTCTCTGTCCTTGAAATCGCCGCCTTTCTCCTGTTGTTTCGAATGGAAATCTGAAAAGTTCTTCGATTAAACAACAAAACTGCATGTGAGCACATAACCATTTCATTATTCCTTCCATTTTCCAGTTACCTTCCCATTTCATGAGTTTTCGCCTCGTTGCATTATCGATTTTTCCTTTCCAACCGGCTGCTTCCAATTTTCGACATGTTTCTGGAAAACAAGACGCTTAAACATGGGAAATTGATAAAAACATAACTCAGCTGTTAGATAATATGTGATTTTCTCACAAAATTCCGGGTTGTTGCACTAGATGGTTCCTTTTCCATTGTTTCCGGTCGTCGATGGTGCCGAGAGCTTTTTTCTCCTGAAAACATAGAAATATCAATTGAAGAAGTTATAAATAAATATATTAAACGTAAATGACGAAGTTTCCGCGAAAAAACCGCGAAAGAATTGGTAAAATTGAAGAAAATCAAGAGAAATTGCGTTTGGTTGAATTAATTTATTCCCACTCCTCCTCGGGGAGTACACGAGCTGTACGTAAATCGACACAAAGGCGCGCGGCGAGACCAACAGAGCCGACAACTCTTGGCACCGTGCCAATTATCACTTCTCTATGAAAAGAATAATAATTAAGAGTCACTTGACTGACACCTGAGATTAGAGGGTGTCCAGCGCACAGCGTCTTCTGTCTTCCGCACGTGCGCTCCACTGCAACCTCAAACCAGCGCTCTTATCTGGCCGAGTTACAAACCCCTTATCATTTCAAATTGCCATTCTCCCTCTCTCACCTCACCCCCTTTTCCGTGTCAATTGGCCTTCAATTGTTTAAATGTCAATCTGATGATGTCCCCTGAGTCACAGGCGTCAAGGTGAGAAATTCAATCGATAATACTGTCTAAGTGGATATGTAAGGGCCATTTGTTTAAAGAAAAGGAATGAGGTTTGGAAAGGATTACCTGAAAATGATTGAAATTACTTTTTGTCCTAAATAATAACTATGTGAATCTAACCAATTGTCTCTAGAAACCAGAATTTCGGGCATTCACCCAGAGCTGGCAGTGCCACGTCATTAACTAGAAACCGAAAACTATAAAAGCAGTGGGCTTTTTTCCGTTTATACGCCGGAAATAACGTAAATCAGTGACTAGTGGCAGTTTTGTAAATGAACTGGCACTGCCACGTCATTAGCATTTGAATCATTTAAACATTGAAAGAATAGAATGGTCCTGTGTTATTCATTGGGAATTGAGAAGAGTTGAAGTGGTACTGCCGTGACATTGAAGATAACTGCAACACGGTATTTCAGCAGCAATGCTCACTACAACACATTCGTGGACGACGACGACGAGGAGGAGAACCTTCCGCCGGAGTACGGTCCGTTCGATGAGGTTGATCCGTTGATCGAGGCCGAGAAACCGATGAGTATCCAAACTCTGGTGGCAGCCGTCGGACTGGCGGTCCTCGTGTTCACACTGCTCATCTCGACCGTCGCATTCGCCTCGCTCTACTTCCATCTCCTCAATCAGGTTGGTGTCTCTTTCCGTTCTCTCTTTCTCTGTCTCTGAGTGTTCTCTCTCTCTCTCTCTCTCTCTCTCTCTCTCTCTCTCTCTCTCTCTCTCTCTCTCTCTCTCTCTGTCTCTCTGTCTCTCTGTCTCTCTGTCTCTCACAAGGGAAGTGCATGAAGTGACCGTGGGATTTCGGAATGAGACCTAGTCTATCCGATAGAGTTCGATATGGTGAGTCCGAATCTGTTTTCCAATTTTGCAGAACGAGCTCAGGAGTCGAGTTAGAAGCTCGACACAACCACAATCGTTGACTTTCTCAGGTGCGTACATATTACGCAGCAACTAGATAATATATGCGCGGAGCAAGCAACTTTGCGTGCTTCTAACTCGGCTCCTGAGCTCGTTCTGCAAAATTGGAAAACAGATTCGGACTCACCATATCGAACTCTATCGGATAGACTAGGTCTCATTCCGAAATCCCACGGTCACTTCATGCACTTCCCTTGTCAGTTTTCTCTGTCTCTCAGAACAACAACCGTCTTCCCCGTTGGCCTGGTCCCTCGATATCTCCCCTTGGGAAGTACTCGAAGGCTGCCGTCGCTGCTGACAATGAGATATGTTCGGATATTGGAAGGTATCTCCCGATCGTTCCGTTCCCTTCCGTTCAAAGAGCCATTTGCAGAAACATTCTGCTCCGCGGCGGAAACGCCGTCGACGCGGCCATCGCGTCTCTCTTCTGCATCGGAGTCATGGACACTCACTCGGCTGGCATCGGCGGTGGACACTTCATGACCATCTACAATGCGTGCGTTCATTCACATCTCTCATCTGATCTCGCTTCTTCTTCCAGAACTCTCAAAGAGTGCATTGTGATCGACGCGAGAGAAATCGCCCCGTTGGCCGCCACCGAGGACATGTACAAGGACAAGTGGAACCAGAGTCGCATCGGTTGGAAGGCGATGGCAGTGCCGGGCGAGTTGCACGGACTGCGCACAGAGTTTGAGAGATTCGGCAGCGGATCCGTGGAGTGGTCCCAACTGCTGCAGCCGACGATTGATCTACTCGAGGAGGGATACCCGACGTCGCACGCTCTCGCCAAGGCTCTCAACCAGAACGAGGAGCACATCCGTCGGGAGCCCACGATGCGGCGCTTCCTCAATCCACAGACAAATCGGGTTTTCCAGCCGGGAGAGCAGATAAAGACACGTGGAAATCTGCTGGAGACGTTGCGAATTCTCGCCAACTCCACCGATCCGATTCGCGAATTTTACGAAGGAGACATTGCGAAGAGAATAGTCGGAGAGTTCGAGAAGAACGGAGGGATAATAACATCTCAAGATCTCAAGAACTACAGGTCCATCGTCCATGACTCGTCTCAAGTGATCTACACGCAACTGAAGGGCGGACGATCCGTCTGCGGACCCCCTCCGCCTTCCGGATCGGCCGTCGCTCAGGCGATTTTGAACGTGATGGACGGCTTCGAATACAACATGAAGTCGTTCGAAGACATCGCCACCCTCTATCACCATTTCATCGAATCCAGCAAGTTCAGCTACGCAGCGAGAAGTTGGCTGGGCGATCCGAAGTTCGTTTCGAATGCGACTGACATTGCGAAGAACATCACTTCGAAGCATTGGGCAGAGTGGGTTCGATCGAAGATCACAGAGACGACGCATCCGGACGACTACTACGGGGGATCGTTCGAAGCGCCGCCGCAAGACCACGGAACGACGCACGTGTCGATTGTCGATTCGATGGGAAACGCCGTGTCTGTCACTTCGACCATCAACTTATAGTGAGTGTCTACCGTAAAAACTATTTTAACTGCCCTCTCCCACCGAACGCTGCCTGAGTATCATGATATCTCGAAATTGATAAGTGATATCAAAAAGTTGTCAACAGCAAACTTTTAGATCATAGCTAGGACTACAAGTTTGCAGTTGACTACTTTTTGATATCTCTTATCAATCTCGAGATATAATGATTCTCCGGGAGCAGCATTCGCTATTTAACGTGTGGAGGAGGGTGCACTTTAGGACACTAACCAGCGATAGAAACATAGTGCAATACTCTGGGAAACCGTCCAGTTTCCGGAATTGCTCCTCTGAAAATGTTTCTGTTGATCAAAAGAGCTCATTCCACCCAAGGTTTCAGAACTATTTTCTACTTGACAAGGCCTTGAAAATCAACAGCAAATTAGTACGGAGCTGTGCCTTTCAAACGGTATAACTCCCAGAATTGTTCACTAAGAGAGGCTAGAATTCCACGAGTGGAATCCAAGAATGAGCTCTTCTATACCCCTGCCAAGTGGCAGAAAGTTCTAGAACCGTCGTGTAAAATGAGCTGCCTTGCCTTCTCTCCAACGCAATTCTTTGCAGTCTCGGTGCGCTCGTCTCATCGGAATCGACGGGAATTCTGTGGAACAACGAAATGGACGACTTCTCGACGCCCGGCCATCCGAACTTCTTCGGTTTTCCGCCCTCTCCGGCCAATTTCATCCGTGCCGGAAAACGGCCGATGAGCTCTCAGAGCCCACTCGTCATCTTCAACCGCAACAACGGAACCGAACTGTTGGCAGTGGGCGGTGCGGGCGGATCGACGATCATCTCGGGAGTCGCCGGAGTGGCTCTGCATGCTCTGTGGCTCAAGGCCGATGTGAAGCAGGCGGTCGATGCTCCACGAATGCACAACCAACTGCAACCGAACTACACGTGGTACGAGCCCAATTTCCCCAAGGCCTACGTGAAATCGCTCGAGGAACGGGGCCACACGCTCACGGCAGTCAACAACCTCACAGTTGTCACTGCCGCCGAACGAGCCACCGATGGACAGATCTACGCGAACAGTGACTTCCGGAAGGGCGAGGAAAGTGCTCCGGCCGGCTACTAACCAGTGATGCAACAACGGGTCCAATCAGAGAATATCATTTTATTTGCTCATCATATGATTTATCAGTTTTTTTCGTTAAGTAACCCGTAATAACAAAGAGGTACAAATGTGTCGCGATGAAGTAACAGAAGATAGCACCCATAATAGCCGTGTCTAAAATTATGAGAAAAGAGCGGAATTATGCGCAAGTATACAAAAAAAGAGAGTAAATGGTTATCAAAAAGAAAGCACCATGAAGAGGTGAAGAGATGAGAAAGGCGATAAAATTGCAAAATCCTAACAAACGGTTTGAACCGACTATCACCGGAACACGAGAAGAACACGTGGGTTTCACAGGAAATGGATCACCGTTGGGTCACACGTCGGGGAGGTTCCATGACCACGTCAGCCTGAGTTCGTTTAGTCGCTGCGTGATGTTGCGGCCAGTGTCACGACACGCCACCAGGTACTTGTTGTTCTTCGACCACTGATTGGCGAATAGCTTGTTCACCAGTTTTTCGCAGAACACCTAAAGAACACTCTTAATAGAGGCGACAATGAGAGGGCGTATCTCAAGTGGTTCAGTCAGTGTTATCCTCAATTAAAATGAATCGCTACTAATTTGGTGATGATGTACAAGAAACATAGAAATTCCACTTTGACTTTCTAGTACCCTTGATGCGAATAATTTTAAAAATAGAGAAATGCTTACTTCAAGATTTCCGTTACTCCTCGATGAGCAGACCATATTCGAAGTACAACGGGCGGTACAGTCTCCAATTTTACAGTCATCATCAGTTTCGCACGGTCGGCCCTTGAGCATCGAGTTCAGCTTGGATTTTGTGTAGACCATGTCACCATCCATGAGAACAAATCTAAAAAGAGCACTTATTGAACAGACAAAAGTAATCGCAAACTAACCGCTTGGGATAATCGGCAGACAATCCGAGATTGTCGAAACGAACATCACACCATTGCAGTGGCTCATCGAGAAACTCGTAGAGAAGCTTCAGAGTTCCCATCACATGGACAAGAATTTTGGCCTGCAAATATGAACAGATTCGTGATTTTAAACATCGATTCACATCACTATCTGATCCCGCAGAAAATTTGAAATTCGCTTTTTCTAGACCATATCAGGACAAGGATTGTGAATTTGAAAGAAAACAACTCACTTTGAGGTTGGTGTAGTATCCTTTCATTTTGAAAGCGACGAGAGACTCGGTCTGATACATGTGTCCACATGTTCCAATTAACTTTGGAGTTACCCTAGTTAGAGGGAGCACTCGGAACAAAATGAATTCGGGCTGCTTCAGCAGAGCCCAAAGAGACCGTCGGTCTGCCTGCGTCATCGCTTCTCCTTTCGTCCTCAACAGTGTTGGCCAGACCGTCTCCATCAAATGCCTACTGTAGTGTTTCGGCCATCCTAACCGCAACTCGTCATTCACCACATCGACTACTTTGTCGGAAAACTGTGCACTTGTTAGGTGATCTTTCGGTTCTTCGAACATCTCCATGAATGGATTAGAGCTTTTAAAGACTGCTATCTGTCCTCCGTCTTTGATTATCACCACTGTTTTGTGGCCTTCATAGAAATCGGTGACGACCCAATTCCTATCGTAGCACAGGCGATTACACGAGTCTCCCGATACATCCCCTCGTTCGTAGGCGTCGCAAAGGGAGCTCAGAACTTGATTCGCCCTTCAATAGGTGAGTTTAGCAGAGGAAGTGCAACTGGGAAAAAGTTACCTTGTCAGGTTAATCCCTTGTCGAGGCTCGTTGACGTCTGCTATTTTCGTACTTTCTGTAGGTGTTAATGCTGAAATCTTGTCAATGTTATATATACACTTGTCGGTTTTTGACCCTAAACCAACCTGATATGATTAAATAAAGTACAATTATAGACATAACAAATATGGCGATCTTCCCGACTCTGGAGCAGCACGCGATTCGCCACGCCTCCTCGCCGCACTCTTGTTCGCAACTACAAGAAAAAATGCATTAGTTGGTCCAGAAATAGGTGCAGGGCACGGCTCCGTGCAGCCGTTGGGGCGGAAGGAGTCGGGAGGGAGAAGGAAAAGTGCACTTTTTGGAAGAAAATGAAAGTACGAAAAGGAAGATGAATAGGTGTCCACCGTATGGTCGGGAAATAACGCAAGGTGTCGATTCCATGTGTCAAGTGCACGCTTACATCGAACCGGATTGCGTGCTGGTTTGTGTGGAACCGGAGGACAAAAAAGAAAGTTTCAACAATGATTGTTGTTGCTGCCACGTCACGCTTCGCTGATTCAACTGGGTTTTGTCAATCGATAGGGGCGCGGAAGACGGAAGCAGAGGAAGTGGTATAGCAAAGACAACACGCCAATGATCGAATAATGCGAAACAACCATTACGATGACACTCTTATTCCTACTTATTAGAGTCGTTTTTGCCTACATCTCGTCCGGGCCGCAGGGTCGTTGTTTATACTACCGCTGCCAGAGTCTGGCGTTTTGCCGCGGCAGGAATGAAGCATACTGATGGAGGAGCGAAATGGTTGTTCAGCTGTTCGGTGATTTATTGAAATAAATCTTCTTGTACTGACTGAATAGGAGGTAGTTATCGACACTTTCAGAATAGTTCGTCTGTCTTCAAGTGGCGAAAAAAAAGAGAGAGAGAGAAATAGTGTGTTACTCGTGTGAAGACGGCCGACGGAAACAATTACGGCTTTTCTCTCTCCCGACGCGAGAAAAGTATGTGGTCGACAAGACGAAGAAAACGGAGAAATGGAACGGGAAGAGGTAGCCCCCGGCGACAGAAGCCGTTGACGTGGCAAGAGAGAATGAGACAGGAGGGGTCAAATAGGAAGGAGGAGCACCGCGGAGTAAGCGGTATTGTTTATAGCAACTTTCGGCGACCGGAGCAGACGACACGCACGAAACGGGCAGGCTGGGCCACACAGCAACGGAAAAAAGGAGGTCTTGGCCTCTAAATGATTGAAAAATCAAAATGGGTAACACAAGGAAAGAGAAGAGAGAGACAGACGTGTCGATTCGGAATCTGATGAGAGATAGGAGGAATGCGCGGGAAGGAGACGGCGACGCAAATTTTGACAAATGGCATGTTTTGTTTCCTCGTTTTCATCTCGACAGGTTCACCTAGACAATTGGGCAACGTTCTCGACGAAGCCGCTCTATAAAAGTTTGGCTTGAACACCTAGAACAAGAGGAAAGACTAAAAATGACGGAGGAGTGCCAAGGGTTGTCGAGGAGAAGTCTAATCAAATACTCGAGAGCAGAACAAAACATAAATATTGTCATCTCATTCGTCGTCGTCGTCGTCGTCTTCGTCTCCTCCGCTTCCTCCGCCGTCTCATCGCGCCCTCTACCCTCTTCTTCCAGTATTCTGCTTCCTCTTCCGGCAACGAATATCGAAGACAAAGAATTCTGAAGCGTCGTCTTCGTTGGCCCCCTGGGGGACGCAAAGAGGAAATTGAGGAGCGAGAAAATGGAGGAGTGAGTTGGATTCGACGCGGAAATTTGAATTTAAATTCACAAACATCACAATGGAAGCGGGTCTCCAAGTTGGAGTGGTAATAATAAGCAAGTGGGGGAGAGATGAAGGGGCGGGCGAGTGACTAGTGGCTATTCGTTTCGCGCATGAACCATATTGCGAGAATGATTGATTCCCAGACCCCCGCGGGATTGCTCCCGTCTTCCTTTGTCTTCGTGCGACTTTCGGGATTAGTAGCGGATTAGTAAGTTGAAGAAGATATATATTGTAGCATAAGCTTCGCGAGAAAACTCTTGAATGCACAAAGAAGGGTGGCTGGAAACAAAACCCTTATTTCTCACGACTTCCGGTGAATGAAAGTTATAGGTGAATAATGATGTCACGTCAGTTAAGTCGGATAAACGCGGTCGAAGGTTGACCGTGTGATCTGTCTGTTTTCAAAATATTTTCTAGTTTCTCAAAATTAGGACGGCGTACTACGACTACAAAGCCGGGGAGCAGAAGGAGCAGAGAGGGAGCAAGACGTATCCTATTTCCGGCTCACAACTCATCTCGTTCACGTCAAAAGGCACGCATGCCCACTCATTGTTGACCGGTCGACGATGACTTCGTGCATTTTGTACGCGTTGAAACGCGTTTCGCATATCTGTTTCGTTAATCCACTTATTTAAGAATCGCAATGAATATAACATGCAAAGGTCATGTGAAGAGACCAAGAAAAAAGAGGGAGAGAAAACAAGCCGATGAATTATTCAGACCTTGTTCGAGACTTTATGCCCAACTTAGCGTGCTTTTTAAATTCACAGAAAACGACGAATCACGGCCGGGACATTTCCATGGGAACAGCTAAACATCGGCACCAACGCACTAATGAGGCCGGCAGACGGAGAGAACGAACGTCTCCGAGCCGCAGCGGCCGTAAACCGAGAGCCGACGACGAAAAAGTGCAATCGGATTCGTTGAGATGGCCTCTGAGTGTCTGCTTGCCAGTTTACAAACGCTAAGGGTCAACGGGATACGGAGATAGTGTAGTGATCGGAGAAACGTACGCTGATCAGAAAGCAGCTGCTCTTGCGAGAGAGAGATTAATGATTTTTTCGGGGAAAAAGCAACAATTTTTAGAAGAAATTAGATCAAAACGACTCACCGATCATAGCATTCGTCGTAATCCTGACCCGCATAGTCTGTGGCCGTACGTCCTTGTGCCTGAAATACGAATATATGATTGCTTGAGAAGGTATAAAAGTTGTTATGTGGTTCCAACCATTTTTAATGGAACAAGCCGTCGGAACGGACGGCGAGACATGCTCGAATACATGATCGGCTGCCAGTGTCTCTTGCGGTTCCAGTGGTACTGCGATCCTAGGAGTCTCATACTTGTCAACCGTTTCAAAACGTGGATATTCAAACTAAAACGGGGCACGACGTGAAATAGAGGATGCATATTATTATTTCTGAGCTTACAATCCAGCGTGATTATCCGGATTGGGACCTATTTCCCATTTCGAGTTATCAAATGTGCGCAAAATGTGAAGTCACGCGGCACAAACTAGGTCTAGAAGAACTACTCCAAGGTGACTTTCCGTTCTGTTTGTTCTTCCTGTTGTCGGAAATTTTAGCCCAAAAAAAGAAAAAAATTCATGTTTACTACCTGCCTAGGTTACACAAAACGGAGGAAGTGAAAAACGAACTATTCAGGATACAAACGAATGATGGATGAAGACGTAAAACAAAACAGCTGCAATCAGGGCTCAAAATAGAGAATGGGGGGGGGGGGAATGATTGCAAGTGCAGGGAGGAAATCTTATTTTTATAATACAAACAGAAGGAAAGCCTTCATGAGGAAGGTGGGCAACCCAATGCAAACAGTGGTCGAGGGGCAACTTTTAGCGAGTTTCGAGTAACGAACAACGGCTGATAAGAGTGCAGAACAACGTTCTTTCTGGAGAGTGATAGGAAGGGAAAAACGGGAAGAGAAAGGGAAAAGTTTTTGTGTTCGCGGTCGTTGGAAACTGAATCTTTCGTACGAGAAAAGTATCACTCGATAATACTTCGAATAAAAGTCTCGTTTCTCTTCGTTCGCCGACAAATTTGTGTTTTGGATGATTATGGCTGTATATTTTCGGATTTTTAGTTGCTTTGGAAACCGAATAGTTATATATTCTATTTACGAGATATGGCAGACGTGAAGCGGTGTTACGGAAGTGACACACGATCTTCCGGAACTTTGGAAAATCTCCTAGAAGAAGAATTAACGAAGCTAATTGGTTTCGAGAGAGAAAGAGAGAAATAGGAATTGAGATGCTACTGGGAACATTTGAATAGAAACGAAATGAACACATCACATCCAACCTGGTTCTTTCCCAACCCGCCAATTACGGAAGTGGATGTCACAGAGTACATTCTGGTTTCGAATTTCGCGCATTCTCGGGAATTGGAAAACGTTCGACATTCTGAGAGAACCTATCAGTAGCATGTGTTTCTGGCACATAATGAGCAACGAATCATCCTGGGCGGCACCAAAAGGCGAGCCGGAAGAGAAGCCGGGTGGCACGACGTACGGCGGACAGGTGACACGCGGACATCTCGGAGGGCGTCCTCTTTCCGCCTTGACTGATTTATTGGTCATCACTTCGTTACTTTACTCTTTTGCGACGGCTCTACTTCGGTAGTTTGGAACTAGGAGAGACGCATTCGCGTGGGGGGTGGAGTAAACGTAAACAGAAATGAGAACACGAGTCGTCGTGTGAAACTCGCAGCGCTCTTGCAAATTGTATCACCGACTGACCATGACTAACAAACCGAGAGCACAACATGACGGCGGAATGCGTGTTTCGTGACTATTCTTCTAGGTGCAAACCCTAGGAAACACGTACATGACTAATGGGGCCACAATGGAGGGAGCACGGACTCTTTGCTCCCGACCGCAAGGAGAATCGCAAGATCAGACTTGAAAACTGTTGTTGTGTTGCTCTTCAAAAATAAAGAGGACTTTTAAAAATAGGAAAGTGGAAATGACGAGTTCTCGAGTGAAAGTGAGATCCCGGGCAGGGCAGAAACTTGAGCTGATCATATCAATTACCGGAGAGCACTTGGTCGCTTGAAGGACAAAAATGCGGAAGGAGAGAGAGAAAGAAAGCGGAATTTCACAGAGGAGGTAACCGATAATTGTGGAGAGCTCTTTCGAAATGGCAGAATTCCATGTCTGATCGACTCTCCAATTATGCCTACGAATCTCAACGAAAAGCACATCGTTTTAGTAGATTGTGGAGTGAGCGAGAGGCAGAAAGAGAAAGAGGGAGAGGGAAGGAATTCACACTGCTTTCCTATGGAAACCACATGTGTGATTTACTCGTAACACTCGGTGTGGCACTCAAAGAGAAAATAATCCTCCTTCAATCTATTCGCTAATACAGAAAACACTGAATCGCCGAGGCACTTTCTCAGTCTTCCCGCAGGTTTTTGTTTTCCATTCGCGCATTTTCAAAGTACAGTGCAGCAACAAAAAGACCTTCAAAACGGCGGATCATCTGAATGAACTAGTCTAGTAAACCGATCATTCTGGACGAGAAAAACGGAAACGCGCGCGGCAGCTATTAATGTTTCAAACTTTCTGGAACCGTAGAACTTTTAAGAATGAATAAGTGTCGCTCACCTCATTTTCGTCGTCGTACAGCCCGACCTGCGCTCCGTAGTGCAGCGGGATAATCTCCATGTTGATTTACAGCATTTAACTGAAAATTCATGAATTGAAAACGTGTTTCGGTTTCGCTAAAAACGGTGGAATCGTTTGATGAAAGAAGTGCAAAGAGAGTGTGAGAGAAAACGAAAACAGAGATATCGATCACGCTGATCGGGCAGGCAAGTAAAAGGAAGAGAAGAGAGGAGGTAAACAATTTGGGATGGTTCATGGTCACAAATGATTCATGAACTGAGACACAACGCACTCGTAAAGTGAAATAAATAACTATTATGGGGGAACGTGTACAGTAATACAGGCCGCTTCCAAATATATTTAATACAAGTTAATATTAAAAACAGGTTTTTCAAATTTCGATACCTACTTCTCTCACTTTGAATCACTGAACTGCAATCGATGTTCGCTATTTTGCTCATGTAGAACTCCGCGGGGTGATGGAAAACCAAAAAAGTTGCGAACATTCGATAAAAAGTAAGAATGAGCGAAGAAGCGCACGCGTCGAGAAGTTTAATTATGTGGTCGATGTGAGCAAGTGCTGAACGAATTGCGAGAAGAAAAGAGAGAAAAAGAGAGAAAGGGAATAAGTGAACATTGAAACATGGAAAAACGCGCTGTTTCTGACGCAAGAAGACAAACTTTCTATAGGAGTGGGAACAACTGGGGGAGACAGAAAGAACCAAAAACCAACCGGACTGTTCTGCTCCCGCGCGCAGGGATACAAGCGGGAAACAGATGATGAACACGCGATTCGATGAGTGGGCGGGGCGCTAAAGACGCTTCTGCGGTGGCCATGGGAGGACCATCTCTTTATGCATGTAACACTTTTTATGGCTTCCACGAGCACATACATAGGGAGACTGAAGAGACGGGAGAGAGCCAAAGTGATTAGAGAACACAAACAAGAATCGCGGTTCGCATAGATAGCGGACGAGGGGCGCAGTCCAGCCAGCCACCCAGACACCCCCCTCGGCCCCCAGTCCAGTCCGCAGAGTGTCGTCGCGGTGTGTGCATGACCAGCCGCACAGGAGGCATTAGACCACACGACCATCGACTATCGACTTTTCACACCGCGTAAACACTGTCTTACGCACATTATTACGTCGCCAAAATGGTGGAATTCGATAGTACAGATGCGGAATTTCATAATTTTCTAAAAGCCACTAGTTATATTCAAGAGTACACACGGAGACTCCTCGAAAGAAGTGCGAAGAGGGTAAGTCAGCGGTGTTTCTCGTTCTAGAAACATTGAAGAATTGATTTCAGGCTATAAAGATTCCCGACAACTTGGCGACTGTGAACCAGCTGACCGGACTGGTGAAACAATTTCTGGCTGAGCAGCAGGAATTGGCGGTAAAAGTGGAAAAAGTGCACGAGGATCAGCGAACGTTCAACAATTTGATCAAAGAAAGGCTAGATGTAGGTTTTTATTTGAATTTTGAACAATTTCCGGTTCTCGTCAGAAATGCAAATGCGAAATGGAGCTCAGTGTGAAGAGTATGCTCTCGAAAGAGATAAATTTGAACGATTTGAAGAGAGACGACGGATCGGTGAGTTATCACTCGGCGCACGAATCAGAATGATCGCTAAAGCATTATCAGGAGTTCACACTGAAAATCCCATCCACGGCGAGCCTTTCGGCCTATTTGGACCCCACAATGTGCCTGGAAGCGGAAGCACAGCAACGAATAGACTTGGAGCTGATGAAGATGATGGAGAGCGTGAGCTGTCCGTTCCCCGAAGTGCATCCTTCCGGAGAGAACGGCACGCATCAAGCGCAAAAGCTCGAGACGTTCGAATCGCAGTTTTTCGAGTCGCCGGACAAACGGAAAGCATCGTTCAAGGCAGCGAGAAGGCGTCCGATCCCCCACGAATCTCCAGCTGGTCCGTATCAGTGCAGAGACTGCGATAAGACGTTTCGACAGAAGCACGGACTCTCACAGCACTTGCTCACGCACGAGTCAAACGGAGCATTCGAGTGCGATGGATGTGGAAAACGGTATTCGAGACAGGAGAGTGTCTACAGACACCAGAGGGTGCGTTTCTTTCATTTAAAACACGCAAACATGTTCTGATTTTCAGAGCACACAATGTACGAAATATCAAACACTCACGAATGTACGGCATGAAGAGCCCGGTCCCTCTATGCATCCAGATTTGAAAGTTCCCCACTTGATACAGCCTCGCTTTCTTCTATGATTTTCCCCGATGTTTAGATGCGTTTAGTAGCACGATTGACAACACTGGTACTGGTTTCTAAACCAACTATGAATCATTTACAATACGAGTCGTGAGAGAAGTTTATTCATTCTCTTATCTAAAACTGAACTCTGCCAAATTGTATAATACAAGAAATAGAAATATCGCTACATAACTCTGATAGTGTAATAAATATCTATAAATTGAAAGTGGCAATTTTGAGACAACATATTAAAAGTTGTGGGAAGCATTTAGGTTGGCTTCTTGTCGGCCATACTCTCGTCGAGTGCCTTCTGAATGTGCTTGAAAGCGTCTTTGCCCAAATAGTCTGGATTTCCCGCTTCCCACGCGACTCGCTGCATCTCCGAATCGTCTTCAAATTTATAGGATGTTTGACCCGATTGCGACGACGTCGCCGTCGTGTGACTCTGCTGGCTGAACTTATGCCACTGCTGGTAATGTTCGCTCTTGTGCAATCCTTTCGAGCTCGTGTTCCACGGTTTTTTAGCGCCAATGAAATGTACAATCTTGGTGGCGGCGCCGTATCTGAGAAGTAAAACATTTACTACTAAATGAAGGGTGCTTCAAAGCTTACTTTTTGTAAGCGGCAGCGTAAGAGTAGAAATCGCCGGCCGTCATGTTGTAGATGAAAGGCAGACGGTGGGCCGACGGCAAGTCCCTCCAGTTCGAGTAGTATTCGTTTAGAAGACCTTGATCTCCGCCATCAAACGATCCGGCGAGCGTCGCGAGAGCAAGGAGAGCACCTGGAAGCAAAATGATCATAATGTTGAAAGAAATGTAACTCACGGTATACAACGAGGGATGGGGAGAAAACGAAAACTCCCGAGTTGAACAAGTCTGGCCAGCCAATGTCGGCGGCTGCGGAGAAATCGGGCCGCTCGAACAGCTCGTCGGCATTCTGAAGCACCATCGTGTCTGCATCGAGGAACACGGCTTTCGAGTACTGGGTGAGGCGCCAGCAGTGGAATTTTGTAAAGGTGACGCCGAGGTCTGGACGTCCAATCAACGCGAGATTCTCCTGAAAGTGAAACATTATGCGGATTCACGGAGAGTCACTTACTGTGTCATTGCTGTCGAAGACATCGACGATGGTGACTTCGTCGAAAGCGTTCTCCAACTGTTGACGAACTTCAGATGATACCTGAAGTCATCATTTTGTGTTATCAAATATAAGACGAAATGGAATACCTGATGAGTGATAAGACAGTGTGTCTTGCGTGTGGTTCTGGCAGCACGCAGCGAGTTCGCCAGCGCGATCGCTCCTGTCGAGTAGCTGTCGTTCGTGGTTAAAGTAATCCACGCCTCCGTCATTGCTCTGAAGTTTCAGTTTAATCGATACGCGGAACAAAGAGCACTCGAGCGGCGGAAGGAAGGAACAAAACGTAAACAGAATGGGCGGCCACGGTTCGGAGAACAACGGCAAGTTTGAAAACAAATGTTGAACGAAAAATGGCGCGCGCGCCGAGATTTTCATCTCGAGAGTTCACTGACACCGGAAATCGCGCTAAACTGCACACTTCAAAGTCTACAGTAACCAACTGAAAAAAGACGATTTTGTGAAAAACATGGGCCTGGTGGGGCAATTTTATCAAAGAACACAGCTAATTGGTCACGAGAGAAAGTGTTCTCGTGCCTCATCACAGAGCGTATCACTGGAATGTCGTCTCCTCGTCCTCCGGTTTCTTCTCAATCTTTGACTTTAAATACAAAAGGTCAGAGTGCGAGACGACGTCGTTTATGCGGCAGTTATTATCATCGGAAACCCATGTGTGTCCCTCTAAAGTGTTCCGAATGTGCGCCAGGCGGTACATTTCGGGCAGAGAGTTCAGCAGCATCTGGAAACTATTTGCCAACTGTTTTATTCTCTCCGTCCGCCCACTTCGAAATTGCTATCAGTTGTGTGTAAAGGAGTGTGCTGACACAGAAAGCGCGACGGTTCCATCAGGTTCCACGAGCACTCGCCGAACTGAAAACAGCGAGATTTGCGGGAGGAACGGCGTGTTCCACTCACGTTAATGGGCTCTTTCAGAGTGCGATTCGCGTCGAAAGAGTGGCCATTCTCGAGGAGAAAATCGATTTGTTGCTCGTAGACAGTGTTCAACGGACCGAAACTGATCGAAGAGCTGTTGTGGATGAGCGGTTTCTTGACGCTCATCGAACAAATCTCCACGTTCCGACAGTTCAGAACGATGACTTGTTCGCAAGAGGCCGATATTCGTGTGCTCTGACAGTTTCTCACTATCACAACTCCCCGAACAGCGCCCAAAACTATCCATTTGCAGTACACCAACCCGTCCAGAAACACCGTCTCGCATTTCAATGGGGCGAACACGAAGGAAGCCTTCGGTTTGTCGTTGCACACTCTCAGATGAACATTCGCGAATTCGTCCTTTCGCAGCACCTGAACTTAGTCGTTTCCTCTGGAAGTATGTGCCTATCCGACCTCTATTTTGTTTATGTAATGCAGATGGACGACTCTTCTGCTGTTGTGTGCCAGTGTCGTCCGTCGAGCCGTCGAGAATATCGGAACTGGCTTCTCCGAAGAGAACTCGTCAACGTGATACGGATCTTTGATGAGATGCCTTCGTATTTCGTTGCACAGGAATGGAAGAGAGATTCCATTCGCCTTCTCCAGAATCAAGGGAACGATGTGCGAGAGGGGCCGGACTCCGTGTTGATTCGAATTCCCGTGCTTCTGCTTCACGGTACCCTCGAACAGCCCGTCGAGGAACTCGAAACCCTAAAATGAGTGCATGTCAAGTTTATAACCGCTCAGAAGAGCGGGCCACTACGGCACCAAAAAAGATCGGCTCCGCGCGGTCATCAAGCTCCGAAGAGCTGCTTCACGCTCGCGGCCCGCCCGTCTCCCTTTCCTCGCGGATGGCATTTCTACCAATTTGATGGGAATTACGAGATACATACTGCAGAAATGATTCTGTATAGTATGGTCTCAAAGATGCTAGCGCGGCCGCCAGGTATACTTGACAGCAGCGGCCGACACCTCGCGGGTTCCGCCGCCCGTCGCGCTTAACACACAGCTATGCCCCGCCCACCCGGGTGATTACGTCACTCACTTGCCCGCTTCCGATCGCCTGCACGATTTCTCGATCCTGAAGACGTTTTCCAATATCCAATTGGAATAGCAGCTTGAAAACGGACCCTAGAAGTAGAATTTCGAATAAAAAGTTCAAATTCCCCTCCTATATACCCACCAAAGTACTTTGAAAGCCGTGCGAGCAGAATTTCCGAACGGCTCGCCTTCGCCAAATCTTTCGTTTTCTGCTGCAAACCGGCGAAGAGGAGCGAGTAGGCGAGCAGTTTTATCCGCGCGAATCGCTGAATTCATTCGCTTTTTTCCTCTTCGAAACCAGGGAAACACTCACTTTTCCGCGTTCGCACGCATTTTGAAATATCGCTTCCAGGTGACTTTCAGCGATTCTCTCTTTGCAAACGTCGTTGAATTGATGGAAACTGAAAGTAGATTATCAGTTGATAATCTGATAAGGGGGGGCGTCTAACCTGAGCTGATCGCCTTCGGAAAGGAGTCCGATGACTTCTGAGCATATTTCGAAGTGGACTGCGAACGGATCCGCGTCGATTTCAAGGGACGGGAGGAAGAATTGGAGGGAACGGACGGTGCGAACCCACACGTAGATGCTCGTCATTCAGACAATGCGCCGGCGAGAAGAAGAAGAAGAAGGAGAAGGAGAAGGGGAGGTCTCCATGGAGACGGGCGGCCGGAGGATTGTGTCGTCGGAGACAAACTGCTTTGTCTGTTTCTTTGCTGCCTCATGCTTTATTCCAATCTCTCTCTCTTTTCATTGTTCATATACTCGTATCAAAACGAAAGAAGAAGAAGAAGAAGCGGGAGAAAACAATCACTCGGAAAGGGAAGCCACTTGTTTGCACACTACTCGGATGTCCTTCTGGATTCAGAGGTCCGCGTGCGGGATGCTGAACAACTGCGGCAGCTCTCCGTGCATCGGAACATCGGGTGTCTGTGGAAGACGACGTCTTCTCTCCGGATGAAGACGTCGGTTCTCCCACGAGTCGGCAGTCAGTCGTGTCGCGTAGATCGGCGGTGGCGGAGTGGCAACGTCGTCGTCGACGTCCGCCTCGTCGCCTCCGTCGCCGCCTTCCTCCTCTTCGTCACTCAAATAGATGCGAGCACGTGGAGACGACGACTGTGCGGGGAGCAGTTTCCCAGCGGAGATGTTATTCGGAACTTCTGGAGACGAGGCACGGCGTCGATTTCGATGTGGTTGAGGGGGAGAGAACGGAGGCGAAGAGGGCGGCGGAAGGGCGGAAGGGTTCGGCGGCGGCAGAATCACCTGCAAATTGATACGTTCGCGCAAAAGTTGTTGTTTTTGTTCAATGATATTATCAGAAAATGCTAACTTGGAACCAAATAGAGAAAACGCTGCCGGAGAAAATCATTATATCTCGAGATTGATAAGATATATCAAAAAGTTGTCAACAGCAAACTTATAGATCATTTCCTCGAACACCGAAAACGCTGCCGGAGAATTGTTACATCTCGGAATTGATAAGAGATATTAAAGAGTTGTCAACAGCAAACTTGTAGTCCTAGCTATGATCTACAGGTTTGCTGTTGACAACTTATTGATATCTCTTATCAATCCCGAAATATAATGATTATCCGGCAGCGTTTGGGGTGCCGTTCTATTCGAGGAAATACGGTATCTTGTCTATTGTTTTCAAGAGTTAACGGCATGCCGTTAAGTTTTTCAATTCTGTGGCACAATTGTTCGAATTTTTGATTCCGTGATTACTACTTGTTCGACCGATTTCTTCACTGGACATTTTTCCTGGGAAATTAGTAAATCATTGAGAGAAACGTTTAAAACCCCCCCCCCACGAATTTTGGATTTTTCGGTACATTTTTAGAAGTTTCGCTCTGTTTTTTTTCCAAAGTTCCGATTATTTCCCCGTGAAGTTTTCTTGGGATCTTTTCCAAGTTCCGCAACCAACATCCTGCTCTGGACCTTCTTCTGCGAACATCAATGATCATCTTCATTTGGGATAAATATACCGTATTTCCTCGAATAGGGAGGCACTCGAAACGCTGCCGGAGAATCAATATATCTCGAGATTGATAAGAGATATCAAAAAGTTGTCAACAGCAAACTTGTAGTCCTAGTTTTGATCTACAAGTTTGCTGTTTTTGATATCTCTTATCAATCTCGATATATAATGATTCTCCGGCATAGTTCGGGCTATTCGAGGAGGAAATAGGGTATCTTGTCTATTGTTTTTAAGAGTTGGTCACAGGAACTTTCAGACACAGGAACCACTCGTGAGGCAGTTCTTCGTAGCCACTCTTCGACTGTTCTCTTCTTCTCTACAGTAATCTCTCCGCATGCCCTCTTTACCTTTGGCATCGGCGCTTCGACGTGGTTCTGCTGCTCGGGCGGTTTGGTGCCGGGTACGTAATGGAGCACCGCGTCGTCGATCTTCTCCTTCAGCACCACCGGCTTGTCCCTCCGACTTCTGTTGTTCGCGTTCACGAGCCGCTCGCCGAACTTCACCCGAACCACCGTGTTCCACATGGCACTCACGTGCCAGTACCAGTGCCAGTACACGTACAACTGAACGTTTCCGTTGGTGCCGGTGGTCTTTTCGAAACTCACATGGAAAAAATTGAGTGCAGTGCCTAGAAAGTAGAAGAGGATTGGTACCAGAGGAGCCGCTTGCGGAGCCGCGAGGACCACGACGATACGGGGCAGAGCGGCGAGGAGGAGCACGAGAAGACAGACTCCGTAGGCCGATTGCTGAAAGTCCCTCTCGATCCCTTGCTCTCAATTCGCGTTGAAACCGTTTCCATCCGGCCCTAACTATACGTCTCTTTTGTGTGCCCTCTTTCTCTGCACTCTCTCGAGGCGCCGCACTCTCTCGCCGTTGCACTTTTATGCAGTGAAGCAATTTTTTCCTGTGTTCGGGTGTCCTGTTTGCCTGGGGGTGACGATTCGGAAGCGGAGGCAGTGTGTGCATCCGAGAGACGCGCGACGCGTGCATTTCGCGCAACGTCGCCGTCTCCTCGCCGCCGCCACGGTTTTTTGCGGGTCGTCGAGAACAAACAAAAACCGTTATCGTTTCGAGTGAAGTCTCTCTCTCTATTCTGTCTGTGTTTGTGTGCGAGACACCGCGTCCCAAGGACTACCGTAATCCGGTTGTTCAGAATGCACTTTCATGGCGAGATCCCCCCCCCTCTTTTCATGGACTTTCGGTTTTTGAGTGTTGCACCACAAAAACCGGCGGCCGAGCAGACGGAGGAGTGTCAGGATGACCCCCCACGGAATGAGCACAAACCACTTCGGCGAGCTCTTTGACCTCTTCCCGTTTTCCATCTAAACTAGTATTTACCGGCTAACTAAAAGAGTACATACAAGACGTTTGTTGACCTTGGATGCGGTCTAGACCCCCCGCGATGTCCCCGCCGAGAGTCCCGCCGCCTGTCCCCCAGCATCGCCGGGACAGGTGCGACGACGGCGGCGTCCAAAAAACCCCCCGCGTCCCGCAGTCCCCCGCTTTCGTTTCGTTCAGTCCGCCATTTTTTATAGTTAGACAGCCGCCGCGTCGGGAAATAGCTGAGAGAAATGGGAGCGACCGGTCTCTCCCCCTCCTAATTTCTTTGCACTTTTTTGCATCTTCTTCTTCCGAGCGATCGCGTTCTCTTTCGCTCTCCCGCCCGCCCGCATCACCCCCAGGACACGAGAGACGCAGGCGCACTTTATATGATATTACGGTAGAATTTGGAGAGAGAGAACGAGAGAAAGCGAGAGAGAGCGTGTGTGTTTTATGCGTTTCCCTCTTTCTTCTCCTCTCCCTGGCGCCCCTGCACTAGAAGAAGAAGAGGAGAAGATGAAGACGAAACGATTACAAAAAATGTGGGGCGCCGGCCGGGAGAGAGAGATTGTGTGGGGGAGGAGAGACGCAGAGTCGGGAGGCCTGGGGGTGACATGTGTTCCTGGATGGCCTCTCTCCCCTGCAAGCATTGGCGCCCCCCTATCTCTCAAGTGTAATCGTTTAACGACTTCAGAGCCCACACTTGCACTTTCTTTCGCTTCTGGAGGTCCCGCCGCCACTCGCGTGTTGATCTGTTTGGTCGAACAATCCTCCTCCGTATGTGTGTGTGTTTGTCTTTTTACTCGGGCGGCTCCAAAAAACTTTCGAATTGAGGGATGTCTTGGCGGCGAATTGAATGCCGACTTTTTGTCTAGACATGAGGCGGCAACAAATCAGAACGCGGCTCGGATTTCAGTTTTGGAAACAGAGAGAGACCACACACGGTCAACGGCTCGAGACCACATACCGTGCTCTTTTTCTGTTAGGCGGAATGCATTTGAAATGAGCACGAAGACACGAATGCCATCGGAGACACGGGCGGCTAAGCAAACGCGCTCCACCGACAGGCCTACAGTAACCATGGATGCTCCTGGTCTAACGGACCAAATCGTGCATTGGTTCAGAAAGAATCCAGGTGAAAACGTTTGCGGGCTTGTTGAAGTCCACCTGCGAACATTTCAGTCTTCAAATGATGTCTTAAACTGTGGAACGAGAGCACTTCTCATTTGGCTGCGTACCTCTCGTTGTCTGCGTCTCGCGATCTGCACAGTGTCTCGCCTGCGACCGAAAAGCGCTGTTTTGCATTCCATTTTCAGCTTTTTTCCGTCGTTTCTCACACCAGTTTTCATTGCAATTTTTCAAATCTTCCTCTTTTTTTTCGCTCGCTCCGTCAACAATTGTCTGTTCAGACGGACGACGACGGGCGGGACGTAACCCGTCAAATGTCATCTTTTATGTCACGGTCCCCAGGGAACGATGGGTCGGCGGAGGCGGTCTTTGAGAGATTGAGATAGAATGGACTCACTTGGAAGAGCAACGGCCAGAACAGGTAGGGACGTGGATGGGAGATGAAGGTGACTGGGATGGAGAAGATGAGTGTGAGACAGTGGGAAACACACCACAGAAGACGTCCGAAGCCTGGAGGCGATGGGAGATGAGCTCCGTGGGAGGAAGGCACAACTCACCGCCGTCGAGATACTCGGCCACACAGCCGCGGATCCCCCAAAGGTAGTGGAAGAGGCGGATGTCGAATATGACGGCGTCGACGGCTTCCAGCGGCAGACTTCCCTCGAGGAAGTCGCATTTGAGGATCTGAACGGACACTGCGTCGGACGGTGCTCCGGGGCGGGGAACGGTACCTTGCTGTGGTTCATGTACGAACTGACGTGTTGGGCGACGGCCCAGCAGCACACGAGCAGCTGCACTATTGTGATGACGAGGCAGATGTGCGAGTTGAGAAATCTGAAAGCGGCCACGACGTCGCCTCGAGGGTGTCTCGAGACTCACCGGTGTCCGATCAGCTTGGTACACTCGTCGCGGACTTTGAGCAGCGCCATCGCGGCTCCCGCATCATCTCATCGTCGGCTCGGGACGCGTTGGCATGTGTCGTCGCCAGAGTGGAAATTTGCAAATTGGCACAAAAGATTCCAGAGAAGCGGCGACGGCAGCGTGTCTATCTATCTCCTGTGCGCCGCTTGTGCGCTCTTTCGCCGCCCCGCCGGTCGACACACGGATAATCCTATTGAAAAGGCAAGATTAGCGCTGAAACGGGGGGAGAAGAAGAGAAAGAAGAGAGAGAGAGAGAGAGGGGGGGGGAGCACGTGAAGAATTAGCAACATGGAGAAACGATGAAACGGAGCGGGA
This sequence comes from Caenorhabditis macrosperma, assembly GCA_963932285.1. NCBI lineage: Eukaryota > Metazoa > Nematoda > Chromadorea > Rhabditida > Rhabditidae > Caenorhabditis > Caenorhabditis macrosperma. The sequence continues at coordinate 8,419,197 of OZ010622.1, forward strand.
GGAAGCCGATTTTAATTGAATGAAAACGAGCGAATCACGGTGGAAAGTGCAAGTGGAGAGGAGGAAGAAGACGGCGACGGCGGCGAAGAAGAAGAAGAAGAAGAAGAAGGAGCAGGAGGAGCAGGAGACGAAAAGAGACGACCCGAAACGACGTGGAGGCACGCGAAAAACACAAACGACGAATGAAACAATTTCATCTTTTTCCTAATTTGTCATGCAATTGCGATGAGACCCGACGAAGCAGCCAACACGAAATGATTAAGTTCCTCGGCCGGAGAGCTTCCGAACGAACGATGCGAGAGTGCAATGAGCAACGGGAGCGCCAGAAGAGGAGTGGTGTTTGAGAAGAAGTTGGGCACCGCGCGGACGCGGCGGCGACACCCCCGTCTTTCGGTGGTCCCTCCGGGATTGTCTCCCGATTGAGAGGAGGAGGGTATCTGTGTGTGTATGTGGTTGGAGGGCACAGAACACCTTTGGAAAGAAATGGAGTTGGTTGGCTCCGGAAGCACAGGCTAATAGAAAATGTAGCCGATAGGGAGAGAGGAGGGGGGCACAAGTTGTTGCGCACTAGTCATTTGAGACGTTCTCGTTAATCTGCTCCTTCTCTTTCTACTTTTGGCTCCTGCTGCTGCTGCTGCTGCTCCGGCGGCTGCGTGCTCTGCGCCACCAACTACCGGCAATCCGTGAGTGATGGCGTGTGCTCTCATTCGCCATTGAATATTCATTCATTCATCCGGCGACGCGACGGCACGATGGTGTGTGGCATTGGAAAAGAATACAAGGGCACGTGTTACACTTTGGACTTTCTTCTATTTTGGATCGTTTCGAGAAAGGGACAAAACTGGAGAATGCCCCGAACTGAAGAGCAAATTATGACGTGGAATTGGCGGAGAGAAAGAGAAAGTGACGTGGAGGGAGATCGTGGGAGTATTCGGAAGATGTGGGTGGACGTGAAAGGAGCCAGACGGAGACTTTTGACTCCGCGCAGTCTGCTTAACGTGTCTCGGCGGACTGAATCGAAACCAATATCAGAATGAGAAATATCAGATATCTGAGAAGGAGCGAGAGAAGAAATATGTATCCGAGAGTGTCTCACGTCGCCACGACGACCAGAATCTTCGATTAACCCGATAATCCCGAGTGACGGCTGCTGCTGCTGAGGCGGGTAGAAAAAACGGCGGAGAGCAACGAGTCAAAGAGTCGCGAGATGAAGATGAATGCCTGAAAAGGAGCAGCTGCATGACTGGAAACCAGCATATGTTTCGCATTATTTGCACACGACTACTACTACTCGACATCTTCTGAAATAATGATAAGAAGATCTTTTTGTTTCAATAAAAACATGTCCCTTATTCAGTTTTATCATCTATTTATCATGCTATTCAAACATGTTTTCAACTGACTTTTGAGTCATTTCTCTCCATTAGAACCATGTCGAAAAAGCTTCAAAAGTCGAAATTTTCGAAAGTGGGTCTCGCAGCGATCTCGTCTTTTGCACTTTAGCAAAATGTCGAGAAAGTACACTTTTGGGTCGTTTGAATAGGGAAAAAGTCGCAAACGGCGGTCGAAGAAACCTCGTATGAAATGCGCTCTACCGAAAATAGCTGTCTTTTACGGTTTCATCGAGTCTGTTCGAAAAACAACTAAATTCTCCACAAAACATGGGAATAATAGGTGGAATCTTATATTTCCTCTGATAAGTGTGATTTTCAGAAAAGATTTCCAGTTGTTTCCACGAATCACCTGTGCGGTTCCGTTCAATGTCTTCGAAACGAAGAAGATTTCATCAAATTGTTTTATTCATCAAAAATATCGAGATTCTCTACTATTTTCTCTTACAGTTGACACAAATATTGCACAAACTCACATCAAATAGTGTAATTCGGCTGGGAGGGAGAGGGGGGCAAGCGACAAAAAATAACACGAAAAGCAATGCGATCGGAACGAAATGATTGTGCGTGGCGGTGGGTGGGGAGGGACGGGACGGGAGATAATATTATCGTTATTATCAGCATTATTATTATTCCATTTGAAATTGAAACTCGTAATCTCTTTAAAACAGGCGAGAAGACTTTTAAGATTTGGATGAGGAAGAAGGAGAATGTCTGTGGGAAAGCGAATAAATAAAGAAGATGGTTGAACGAACGAACGAAAGAAAGGAAATGAGTGTGTGTGTGTCATGGGGGGAAGGAAACGAGAGAGAGAGAGAAGAAATGAGATATTGGTGTGTGGGGGGTGAAGGAGGAGAGCCTCATGGAGCAGGGCTACTGTAGAACGAGGTCGGGAGAGCAGCCGTCGGCAGGTGGAACGGCAGGAACGGATGAGTTGGAATGGTGGCGAACGGAGCGCTCGGCGGCAGTGGCAGTTGCAGTCCGAGACGCTGAGCCATGGCGATAAGTTCCAGTGGAGATCCGGCGGCGGGAATGAGCGATGGCAGGGGCATTGGAAGGGCGGACGGAATGGAGACGGCCGGTGCGGTCGCGTCGAAGAGAGCCGGCGAGACGGTCTCTGGAGTCGTGTTGCGAGAGCTTGTCTGCAATAATCAAACGGTTTATGATCGTTTCGTGTGGGAATTTGTGTTGACTAAGAGTGTCTAGAGGAGTCATTATTATGTGGCAAGTGGGTTAAGGTTCGTGAGTTTTACGAGCCCAAAACAGTCGGTACTCACCTCTTCATCGCGCGACGGCGGGCTCATGCTCGAAACGCTCGCAGTGTCGTTGTTAGCTGCGTTGGACGAGGTGGAAGAAGAGGAAGAGGCCGAGGAGGACGAGGCGGCGGTGGCTTCTGCGGAACGTCTTCTCAGCTCCTTTCTCTTGTTGGCGAACCAATTCGAGACGACTTGCGGACTGACGACCTCTTTCGGCATCAGACTCAGCCCCTTCTTGTCCAGCTGAAGGACGTGATTGCAGGCGGTGGCGATCTCGACGCGACGCGGCAGGTCTGGGAACGGGGTCTGGGCGAAGAAACTCTCGAGCATGCGGATGAGGATCGGACGGAACACGTATCTCTCGCGACGCTGTGGCACGAGCTCTCCGTCGCCGTTGGTCTCGAGGCGGGTGGACGGATCGGCGAGGAAGGAGGCGAGTTTGGCGGGATGACGACGACAGTTGAGATACCAGCAGTAGATGTTCTTGCGGCAACGGAGCGAAAGTTCCCGATGGTTTCCGTTGAGAAGCTTCGAAATGTACGGCTGACTGACACCTGGAAACCCGAGATAAGAAGAGAGAGAAGGAGAGGCCGACTGACCTGTCATCATTGCTACCGTAGTCTGTCGCAACGAGTACTGTGTGATGAACGTCTTCATGTCGAGAATGCACGCCTCCTCCCCTTGTCGCATGAACTCCTCCAGTTCATTCGGATCGTCGAGCGTCGTGATCTCCTTCATCGGGGTCCTCTGACTGCGGATCGGACGGGGGGCACTGGAGCAGATCGGGTGCTCGAAGGAGGGCGACGGGGGGATCGGGGAGATGTTCTCCGACTTGACAGCCACTGCGGGAGGCACTGTCTGCACTGTGAGGCTCTCTGGTCTGATTGTCTGCGGGATGAGTTGCGGCGAGACTGAGGGAGACGTCGGCGGAGCGGAGATCTGCGGGGCGAGCATCGGCGCGAACATCGGAGCCATCTTGTTGTTGTTGTGCGCACTCTGGGAGACGTCGAGCTCTCCGAAGGCCTTGAGCAACTGATCCGACGAGATGCCGGTGACGCGGAGACGGCGTATGAGTTCGAGTTGCTCCACTGTGAACAGCATGATTACTGAAAGAGTTTGAATTGGTATCAATGGGAGGAGGAGGTGTTTTGTATAGTTGTACGAGTGGCGTTGCACAAACACACAGTTGTATGATGCACAAAAATAGGAATAGTGAACAGCAGGTAAATGATAAGAGGGTGGATTGGGCAAGGCAACGAGGGACTAAACTATACGGGGGGAATGAGTGCTGGAGACAACAAAACAAGAGGGTCGTAGAGAGAGAGAGAGAGAGAATCTCGAATCGGTGTGGTCTGGCAGATCTAGGAGGGGCGGACCCTGGGTCGAGGGCGGGGAGACGCAGATGCGTTAGCAAGAGAGAGAGGGGGATGTTTCTTCGAAAAGGGGGCGGGGCGACAAAGTGCAATGTTTACCCCTCCAGTGGTGCGGGGGGAGAGGCAGTGGGTCACAAAAAACTGGAGCGGAGGGGGGGAAACGAGCAGCAGCGTTTTTTATATATGCAGATGTTCAAGACACGCCCCCTTTCGGAGGAATGGTGGAGAAGGGGGATGGGATATACAAGGAATATGCACATGTGGAGAAGGAGTTTGCAATGTACTGAACGATGAGTTGGAGTAACAGTTTTACAGCCGACAGCTGTCAAAGGAGATGACTGTTTTATAGTACTGGTAATGGGCAACTTTACAACCGTCTAAGGGTATGTGCGGCACAAAACAATCGAACGCGATTAGTGATCGAAGGTTGATCAACGAGCGGATTTCGAGAAGAAGATACGTGTTTGAGAGAACGGAAAGAGCAAGGAGAAGAGGCGGAAGGGCAGCGCTTCTTGTTTTCAACTCGGCGTTCCGAGAACAACGTGCTCCTCCTCCAGCTGCACACAACTATATGGAGCAGCAGCAGCAGCGGTGGGAGAGAGTGCCTGTACGCATAGCTACGGCACGAAGATAACGGGTCGACTCGAACCGGGTCGCCGCGTCCTCTCCTATCATGTTTGTTATAGTCAAACTGATCAGCGACGATTCGCTCGGTGACGCGAACTTTCCATTAGGCGCTTCAGAGCGAGCACTCGTCGATTGCAGTATCGTGCCCTTTGGAAAACAGCCGCCGGCGAAAGCGGAAAACAGTGATTTATTTTGATAAAACGCGCGCTTGTAGCAATATTCGAGAATCGGCCCTGTACACTTGTGTTCCACTTGGGACCCGCGGGACCTTGTGTTTACCACATCCGCATATACCATGTATTATTTTAATAGCCTCCTCCTCCCGCGTTTGCAGAGGCCAACTTCTCAGGGGAACCGAGAGGCGGAAACGAAGTGAAGTGTAGCAAGAAAGGACGCGGCGTCCTCTTCCTAGAGAGAGAGCCGCTTATTATACCTACGATTATCAGTTATCACCGCCGCGTCGTCGCAGCGCATAGTTGACGGCGGTGATGATATGGTCACAAAGTGTGGCATCAAACCAGCATACGACTGTGAGAACGGCGCGAACTGGGCGAGGAGGGGGCGGGGGGAACGAAGAGGTTCAACAGAGAGTTCGTTCGATCTTCGTGTCTAGATGCGGACTGGAGATTCATCTCGAGAGGGGGGATCATGGTTCCCTCCGCCGGACTCTTGAGCTCTCGGCGACCGAAGATCCAATCTGCACTTGAAACACTATGTCGCATTGACACGTCGCGACGAAGGGCCGACGCCATCAAAAATGCATGCGGTCATATATATGGAACAGCAAAAAATGCGACGACTCTCTGGGTCTCCGCCAAGGTAACTACGACGAATTTGATCGGTTATGCATGGCGAGCAAGAGTGACAAGGAGGGCGAGCAGTCGATCGGAGCAAAGAGTTTATTGAGTTTCAGAAAAGGTCGTCGTCTTCAACCGAATGATCTGAGAGTGGAAAGAGGAGGAGGAGGAGGAGAAGAGGAAAGTTGATAATCTGGCTACTTTTGAACTGAAGCGATTAAGAGTTCCCCGAAAGTGGGCCGTCGTGTCTACTTTTAGTTGCGTTTTCGACCCGAGGTCGTCTACAATGCACTAATAGTGGAGACTGACACACATCGTCTTTTTGTCACGGCTTCTCGGCCGATCCGGAAAGTGTTCTCTTGGGCATCAAGGTCAGGGCTCCGGCCTTATTTTGAGCTCTTCTTCTTCGTTTGCAGAGTGTGCACAACAAGGAAGTTTGCAGCAGAGACTCGGCGGCTCGACGTGATTGGCTGCCTCTTGCGTCACGACGTCTACAGTACCCGGGACGCCGCCGCGTTATCACCTCCGCCTCCGCCGCCGTCGTTGGTGAGAGATATTTGAAACAATAACTGCCATCATATGACTTCTCCATCGCGAGAAAGTGCAAGTGGTTCCGATTCGGGTGTGATATCTGTGTCTGACGTCGGTCGTTTTCTCTCCTACAGGTGTCGTGTTTCGCTTTTTCCTCATTGTTGTGTGTTTCGAATCGAGTAGAATTCGGGTCAAGAGCGACTCTTTCCATCTTCGGTTCGCCTCGTGCACTTTGCGACACATTCTCTCTTCGCGGCGGCGGCGGCGACGGCGCCACCACCTCGTCGTTCATTAAAGCCTCGTATACGCATAGTGAAGAAGAGAGGAAACGACGACGGGGGATGACCTTTTTCGGAACATCTTCCTCTCCGCCGGGCGCCACAACATGGCCGAATCGCGGTTGAATGCGACAGGGAGGGAGTGTTGCGTTGCCTCGGAAATTTGAATTGTGTCGCCGAAGACGGAATGAACACAAAAAACTGTTGGAGACGAGTAGTCGAAACATAATTTGTTTCCTTCTTTCGGGTCACTTTGTCACGTTAATGAAGCAATTGGGGGATCTGGGAACGATGGGCGGCTCGACGACGGAGCTCTACCGACTCACAAAGGAACACGTGTTGGCAGGGTAAACGAGCGAACACGAGAGTTTCAGCATTTTCAGACAAAATTGCCTGAAAACTAAGGGTTTGTCCATTTGGCCAGTTTGTGGAATTGATATTATCAAAATGAGCAAACGTGGCTGAATGGTCCCCTCTATTAGTCGCGGGTCTCGCCACGGAGATAATAAATTACTGTAACATGTTGAATTCGTTTTCATCGTGTTTTTCAGCGTTTTTTGTTCACCAATTTATGGTCTGAAATTCGCTTAAAATTAGCTTTTTATATACAAATTCCGGAAAAGACGTTGAGAAACGTGCAAAAACGAACAATAATAGAATTTGATGTTTCGTGGCGAGACCCGCGAATAGCAAAAGCTCATGAAGCTGAACGGACAGTTTTTTGCAAGTAGAAGCCGTATAAAATTGACTGATGATCATAAATGGAACTACTCGAATTGCTTCTGATAACTACTGATAACGAAAGTTCTTTCTTCTGAATAGTGGTGACGTCTTCACGGCCGTCGCCCTTTTTCTCGAATGTTCCATTTTTCAAGTACTCTTTTGGAAGCGTCCTTTGCGAGAGAGAGAGAGAAACGACTCGACCTTTTGAATTAGGCAACCTGGCACAAGTAATCAGTTGAAAACCATCTCCCGTTGGAATACTACCGTAACCGCGTGTTGTCTTCTCGCAGTAAAGTGATCAGAACTCTCGCGCAGTTCCAAAGGGCAATGTGTAATTGATGGGGAAGAATCAAACTTGTTATACACAAACACGGCTTCCTTTCTCTCGAAATATCACAAGATAAAAGAAAAAGAACAGCAAATGATGTATTTGGGAGGTGAGGAAAGTGTCGAGGGAGGGAAGGGCGGCCGCCCCGGGGGCGCTTCTCCTCACGAATTCACAAGCATGAATTCGATAGTGCAGAGGCCACGTCATCTGGCGAAGAGTCCGTGGTGACCGGTCCAAGTGCCCCACCGATGGGCCTGCCACCTGCACGTGACCGTTCATCGTCCGGGTAGTTCACCTGCTGTCCCGCACATGTTGTGCCGCTGGGGAAATCAACCTATAATAACTGCCATATTCCCGAGATTGGCCGGTCGTTGCACATGTCAATAACTGTGGAAATGGTGAAAAGAGCATAATACGGCAGTTGTTTTCAGTGCGAAATGTGTTGTGTGTTGGTGTGTTTCTTGGTTTCTGTACCGAGAAGTTACGTTCTCTTTTTTGGGAAGGAAAGGAGAAATACGGGGGAGACTTAGGGCAATGCAAAATAATACATCTTTTTCTCGAAAAAATACTACGACTCTTGCACTGTGTCTAATTAAACTTCTTCGAGAAGTTCACTCTTTTTTTCACTTCAATCATCAATTTCTCACACGTCTCTCGCTTGAAACCCCATCGTTCAGGGAGAGCGGAACAGGTATTTGTTACAAATTAGATGACCTTTCGCTGCTTTCCTTCTGTCCCTCTGTCTTCTCTTCTCTCCGTTTCAGCACGTCATCACTTCCGCGTTATCATCAGCATCTATCATCGAGCGAATGGTCCTGAACGAAGAGACGGCAACATAAACGCTTTCTTCTTTTTTTTCTCAAGGCTGTTCAGTCCTTTTTTTCTCTTTTTCCACATAATAGATAATGCTGATCGGTTTCGGCGCGGCGCGCGTCGCCTCTCCCACGGCTACGGTACACGCGCCAACCAAGTTTTTCGCGATGTCGCGTTCAGTTTTTTTTCTCTCTTTGTACTTTTCGCCGCGCACACACAGATAATCGGGTTTTTTCGGCCTATTTGTGATGGGTGTCTGTAGAAAACACGGAAGATTGAAAAGAGAACAGCAATCCCGGAGGGAACGGGAGACGACGAACAATGGGTGGTTTATGAGAAAACGCATGCAGGAAAATTCTATGAAAATATAAAACGTTTGGATGACTAGTCAGACTGGGAACCGTCGAGAATCACAGACGATCCCGGATTTATCCATTCGTGATCCTGAAGTCCGGCGGTTGCCAAGTGTTCTCGATTCTGAACGACGTCGTTACAACACATGGAGAGGTATTCGGCGAGGGCTTCCGGGGGATACATTTCACCGACTTTGTCTATCAGTCCGGACACTTTTCTGAAAAATTGGAAACACGAATGAGGCACTTTCTAGAATAAAACTAGCTTCAAAACTTGTTGGATCTCTACGGGAGCTTCACATATCTCCTCATCGTAAACGATATCCGGGGCGGAGGCCTTTACATGCTCTTCAATACTGATTACCCCGTCCGGGATTGCTCCGATGTTTGTCATTTCTAGCAGGTTTTTCAGAAAACTGAGCTCTCTGAACAGCCAATGTAAAATTGTTGCTTTAGACTAGTTCAGGTCACCTGCTGTACAGAAATGGGCGTCCGAGTCGCAGATGATCAATGTTGTACTGATCTCGTTTGCGGCGGTAGAACTGCTTGAGCATGTGCACGTGTTGCATAGTCCCCCACCCTCCGAGTTGCAGTGATATGCTGCACCACGCCTGTCGCATCGGCTGATGATATCCGAACTCTGGCGAGTTTATTTTGTCCCAAATCACAGGCTCCGTCTTGACCAGTTCGAGAAATCGGCAAGTGAACGTGACAATTTCTTGCGAATCACCACAAATACTGGAGAATTTCTCCGGGAGAGTCCCGCGTTTCCTGGTTGTTGGTTGATGAGGTTCATTCTCGGCTATCAATCCTTTTTTAGACTGCTCGTACTCCTGGAATACGCATTTCGCGTTGCGGCTTCGTAAAATGAAAGTTACCTGGAGAATTGTGAGGATGAGCTTCTGATCTTCGTGGACCCATTTTTCTCTCTGCTGTGACAAGTAGACGAGTGTTTCCAAAGTGTTGGCTAAGTTGGCGCGGACGAGCCAATCTAGATGGAGGCCCTGAAGGAACACATAAACTGAATGACATTAAAAATATTTTTATATGTGGAGATAATTTTTCTATACTTCTGCAGAATGTTTCTTGTGAAATATGTTTTCAAGAACAGTCAAGGCGAATCCGAACCTGTTCAATGAGTCTCTTTTTGGCGTCGTTCTTGGCTTCCGGGGGTGGATTGCAATTAGATGATGCTGATGGCGTTTCAGCATCTTCAATTTTCATATTTGGTGCACGTCTTTGGCTGATTCAGCTATGAAAAGGGAATTGTTGAGCTCGGTGGGAATAAGAATTGCAAAGACTAATATGGCGATGATAAAACTGATTCAAGGAAAAAGCGTCAGAAGATAAATTGTACAATTTGTCTAATGCACAAAATTAAAATTTCATTGAAAAAAGTGAAACACGCAATTTTACGTAGCAATGCAGAGCACACAATTTTTCCAAATACAGTAATCTCATGGACCTATTCAAGTTGCATTTCGATGGCATTTCGCGACGTTTCGCGACGTATTTTTCCAATTCAAACGACACGAAACTCGAGTTTCACGACGTTTCACAACAGTGCTGAATAGTTTTGCGACTGTGGGTCTCGCAGCGATCGCTCGTAAATCTACCCAAAGGCGTTTTTGCACTGTTGTGAAACGTCGTGAAACTCAAGTTTCGCTTCGTTTCGCGACGTCGTTTGAATTGGAAAAATACGTCGCGAAATGCCATCGAAAAAATAGGTACATCAGTTTTTACAGTAGCAGTGCAGCCAATCCTCCCGGAAGTTTCGAACATGTTCTACGAAAAAAAGGACATCATTCGTTTTTATTTTTCCACTTCCCCAAAACAAAGCCGCTGCAGCTCTAACGTTTCCCAGAAGAAACTTGCTCTTCCCCTCGAGAATCAAGCCTTGATACTTTGCTCACCGCTCTGCCGCCTCTTCCGCCTCATATTTCCAAAGAGCCGATAGATCAACGACAAGGCAAAAAGTGTGCTCGCCGAGCCTCCGAGAGTGTTATTTGTGATATATCCGGAGGAGGTAACCTGATAGGTCAAAAGCCAGTGTGAGTGACAGTCGCTGTCACACTTCGCGACGGCCCGATTTCACGTTTTCCAGTGTTAAGGCGGAAAGATGATCGATGCGACGGGAAGGAGGAGGAGGAGGAGGAGGACGGGTTATGCAATCGCAATCTCCCAATGATAGCTTCTTTCAGTCCAACTATCACATGCTTCTTCTGATCGTTGTTTGTGTTGTTTATATAATTCTGCAGAATCACAAAAGAGAATTGAATTCCATCAGAATCGCGACGATTTTCGGCGGCGTTGCCACGGCGAACACAAATTACTGTGTGATTTAAAGTTCACTATCGAGCGAATTGACTTTCAATTCGCTTTCCGAATGAAAATTTAGAAAATGACTGTGCAAAACACGATGAAAAACTAAATTTTGAAAAAAAAAACACAGTAATAATTTGTATTCTCCGTTCTCTCGCCACATCCGCTGATTTTGACAATGGCACTCTTGCACCATTCGTAATCTCCCCCGTTTCGATTCCAATGGAAAGGAATGAGTGAATTTCTCAAGAGTTTCTGTTTTCCTGCCTCTTTTCCTTGCTCTCTAAAGCCCCCTTCTTCTGCGCTGTCCATGTGCTCAAAAGTACGGTAACCACGCCCTGTCTGAGGTGTCATCTCTGATTCCTTGTGTTCGATCTTTGTTTTTGATCCACTCGGAATCACCCGGAAACAACTCGACTTGTCTCGCCAATTAATTGCGTGACGTCGGAGGGAATTCATCCTCCCGCCGCCTGGATCATACGATATCATTGAGGTTGTTATTGAGAGGAGGTCGTCGATCTTCCGGCAAAAAAACTGGCAGCAGCAGCAGGAGGAGGAGGAGGAGGAGGAGGAGAAGGCGGCGAACGAACGAGGCCAAACAAAAACAAATCGCACCACACACACTTTCTCGAGTAATTGTTATGAGAAGCGAGTCGGGAGGAGGGGGGCACACTCGAGATCTCGCGCCTTCGAGGTTAATATCAGTTACCTTCCGGAGAGCCGAACTCTCAACGGCGGAGCGCACTTTCCACATTGACAGTGTGCATGAATATTCATTGCGCTTCTCCTTTCGAATAATTTGCTCGAAACACTGTCATCGTTCGTTTTATTCATTTATTCATATGCCACATCATAACTATCTAGTACTTAGAAGGGCAAATATTTTAAAATAATAGATGTTCTCTGAAATCGAGTGCCTATTCGTTTTACGGTATATCAGTCCTTCCGTTCGTTTCTGAAGCTTTATTTCTTGGTGACAAACGTGCTCGGTTAGATACTGACGGTTCCAAAATGCACTTGAACTTCTTCTCAATTGAGCTCAACCGAGAAAAATCGGTCTCGCCACGAACACATCGGTTATCAAACGCTCGTAAATCGCTGTAAGGCTGTTCTTTTCAGTGGAGCACGATCTGAACGTTATTTTGAGTTTTCAGAGGCCTATAATACCAAATATAAGCATGTGCTCCTCCTCAATGCAAACGCGCTCCTCTGCTCCATTGGTGTCTGCGTCGCTATTGTTCGCACGCTATTTAGTCTACGCAGTTTGAACGACTTCGAGAAATTGTAGTCTACAATTTGTAGAACACGAGTCTCACAGTGAAATTTGAATTTAATCCATTAGAGCCAAACAACGCGATTGCATGAGTTGTGCCGCCCGTGTTTCCGTGCAGTGCCCTATTTGGAACAGATTCGTGATCTTCCGGAATCGTAGATCATAGAATTGCGCCCGTTTCGAAAGACAAACCGATTGGAGAAGTGGGCGCAGAGTAACAACCGTCTGTCGAGAAGTCCTCGTTGTCTGATTGCCATCTACAGTAGTACCCATTGTCTTCTCATTCCGAAATGCTTTCCTCTCTTCGTCCTCATTCAGTTCATATCATCACACACAGTGTACAATGTGTGTAAGTGCCCTCCCCCAAATGTTCTTCTTCTTCCTCTTCATCTCGATTCGCTTTTTACGATGTTCTGCCACTTGACTGCTATCTCTGTCCTTCGCCCTCATCTATCATAACCCTTCCGATTCGTTCCGCTTCGAGTTGCCAGTCATCCGCGTCGACTACACATGTTTCTTCTCGAATTCATCGAATTTCGACCGCAAAGATTGATTTCGCATTGTAATAATGATCATGAAATGAGACACATTTCGACGCGAGAGACACCGTAATCTCTCGAGTGCGGCGGAGCGCGATTGCTCGCAAGCGTTTCTCCGAGATCTCTAGAGTGTTTCAGAAGAAAGTGCGCTCTACCGCTCGAGATGCAAGGCAGAAGTGATTTTGAAGATTGCGAAGTGATCAATCGGGGGGAATCCATTTGGGAAGGTGTAGTAACTGCTTCTTCACACTGCGGCAACGCGTACAAACAAAGGCAACAAGCCGTAAAGTTTCAATTAAATCGTGCGCCTGTCTGCGTCTCTCGTCCCCACACACTCTCTCGGGAAGACACTCGAAATCAGGCGTCTTTCCCCCTCTCTCTCTCTCTCTCTTTCTCTGCTACCAGTACAGTCGTCTCGATCCGAGAAAGAAGAAGCACCTGCAGTAGCAGCCGGGAAGAGAGAGAATGAATACAATATTTGCGTTGAGCCACTCGAAATCGGCTCGCCACCGTTTCACATGATGTTTCTTCCTCCTCCTCCCCCTCGTTGTGTCGCGCCCCGCCAATCTTCGAATGCAGGCTGTAATGTCACAATCTGCCACCCGAGGGCCCGGAGCTCTCGGACACGAGAGATCGGCTCTCTCTCGCCGCCTCTCTCTCGTTCTCACTTGTCATATCTCATACACCTATTATTCATTTTTCAACACCAAGTGTTGCATTTCTCTCTCTCTCTCTCTCTCTCTCTCTCACTCCTTCACCCCACCTTCCGTCCCGCCCGAGACGCTCTCCGATCCGTTCGTTTCCTCTCTCTCTCTCTCTCCCCCTCATCATTCCACTTTCCTTCTGATTTCCTATCCGTTTCCTTCTCAAACTGTGACTGATCCCCTTCTTCATGCTCGTGAACTTTGGAATTCAGCGAAGAAACATTCCCGTGTTCCCATTTTCAGTTTCTTTTCGGTTCGTCTGCTCGACTCCACACGAGTTCAGAGATCAGTGCACAGTTTAAGCACCCCCTCAGAGCTCACTACAAACTACAATATTGTCATTAACCTCGGAGCATTAGGAAGCTCGGATAGAAGCACTGAAACAAAATGAAAATGGTCTCGAAACGATTGCAAAGTTGTGCTCACATCACGCAGGCGTCAAATCATTCAATCGTTGCGAGACCATTCTTCATTTCTGTGGAGCGCACTTTAACAGTGCTCAAGGTTTCCCGAGGCAGATAAAATGGGAATGATTGTATGATGTAGTCAGCAAGTGCGCTCCATTGAAGCCTTACAGTAACCCGATTGGCGAGGCCCCCAACAGCTTTGAAAACATGGCTTACGGGCGGAAGTAGGACGGAATTCCGTATAGTTTTCAGCGAAGGAGAAAAGATGACAAACTGTTCAGTTGGTATCTCTTTGCATTTTCTCTCCAAAGTAGTTGCAACTTTACAAAGAAAATTGAAAACTGAAGGTGGAATTGATTCTATTCTCGAACTGCTGCTGGGCTGACTGTGAGACTGTTTAGTGTCCGCGATGAGATGACTCTCCGAGATGTTACAGTAGTCCAATCGACACTCAGATTTCAGTTTTCCGGACAATGCAACCGCTCAAAAACTGCCCCATCGAAAGTGCAACTCGATCCGTTTTCTTGTTTCCGGAGTGCCGTGTTAGTCACCGAACATCCCCTCTGTCTCGAGTCTTGGCACTCTGTTACCACCTCCGCAACATGTGTGCTCTGCGGGAGAAGAACGAAGAAAAACTGATCTGTTTGAGTTCTGAGCTCTTCTTCTTCTTCTTCTTTCGCCTGCGCGAGAGTCTCTGATCAAACACGTTTCCTCCCTGATCGCAGGTCCATTAAACACGTCGCGAGACCTCCTCCAGTAGTAACTCTTATCTCTCTTCTTAACATGACGTGTCGTTTTTTATGAGCGGGGGGAACGGGGGGAGATAAGAAGAAGGAGATATGTTTTGACGGTTAACTGTTGATTCTGCACCAACCACTTGATAATGACCCGACGGAACGGGCGGCTCGTACTGTCGCCACACACACACACGTGTGTTCTCTTCTGTCTTGCTCCGCTATGTTTCGACCCCAAAAACCACTTGTTGCTGCTCTTTTTTGAGCACTTTATTTCGGGGCGAAACACGTCATCGGGGGGGCATGTTCTGAGCACAGATCATCATCCTCTCTCTCTCTTGCTCCCGAACAGAAACTTTGATCGATTAGCGAAACGAGTGATGAGGGTTAATCTGACCGGAAGACGAGCTTTCCGTCCCGAAGTTCGTATCAGTGGCACCTAGTTCCGTGTCCTAATCGCATATAAACGGTTGCAGAGTGAGAAATTGCCACTTTTCACATTCCTTTCACATTTTCCTTCTGAGTTGGTACATTCATATCGTTGCTCATTGAAATTTTTGAAATTTCCCATACGTCGTGACCGAAGTTTCACACTGCAATTCTAGAACATCAGATGTTCTCAAAGGGGCGCATTTGAATATGGCCGTATCCTTTCACAATCAGACAGAAACGCGCTCTATTGCTAAAATCGGAAGTGCTGTGAGAAATTGAATTCGCATTATGGATATCCTTACGGCTGACTATTGCGCGTTCACCACGCTCTCGGTAAATTTCTGGAAAGTTTCCTCCAGACTTTGGAAACTCTCTGGCAGAGTTAGGAAACTCTCCTATGAGTTTGCCACAGAGTTTCCTGAAGTCTGCCAGAGAGTTTCCAAAGTCTGGAGGAAACTTTCCAGAAATTTACCGAGCTTTCGGTGCGAAAACGTTTTCAAACAGTCTGCGTCTCCGATTTTGCGCGATACCTCACTCTTTCGTTGCGAGACCTGCGCTGACACCACAGTCCGGCGAACGCATAACAGGAAACGGTGGTTGCGAAGGAATTGTTAGCAGTGACTTCCCCTTGAGCCAATTTTCTCACTTTAGCGAGCAGAGCGATAGAGCCCGTTTTAAAACTGAAAATTGTGTTCTGAGTCATTCGAATTCCAATCAGTTTTGAACGATCAATCAACCACCTTCTGTTCATTTATTCACAGTTTCCAACCGGAATGTCAGCAGACCCATAGCAGGATCAATGCAGACCTCGAAACTTCCTGTTTTCCGAACATGGAAGAATTGGTCCGGAAGGTCTCCAAAGTCCATCATTCTTCAGAGTATCTCTTCTCTCTCTATCTCTGCGTCTCTCCACTGCTGACCACTCTCTCTCACTCTTCCACTTTTTCTATCTCTCTCTCTCTCCGAACATCCAACTCATTCTGAAAAGTGGCAAATGTGCCCCTTGCCTGCCCCCCCCACCTGCTTCTCCCCCATTGTCCCGCACTTCGAAAACACGTGCCCCCCCCCCCCCCCCCCCCGAGGGAGACAACACACCGCCTCCTCTGTGACCTTTCCCAAAACGTCGCCAGGGGCGCAAAAATGCGTAAAATATTCGGCCATACACACTTCGTCATACACCTTTTCGTCTTTCAGTGGGAGTGGCGATGGTTCCACTTCTTCTTCTCCTCGCATGCATCTCTCGCCTTCTCTCTCCCTCTCTCTCTTGACCACACCCTTCTCTGCGTCTCTTCATCCCGCACACTGTCTCTCTCTCGTGTATGTTTAATTTCAACAAAGTTACCATTCGGTTGTTCTTCACGGTAGACGCCTTCTCCTCCCCCGCCCGGATCCCTCTCAATTCCCCCCGCGCGGCGTCCCTTTGTCCCCTCCTCCGACTGCTGTCCTTTGTTGTCACCTATGGTCCCAAGACACCCATCACTCATAGGTCAGTGTCAAAAACTTCGTTCTCCTCCTCCTCCTCCTCTCATTCTCTCCTTCGTCTTCCGCAAATAACTCCTCCCCGAATCGACACTTTCAGCCATCACATCATGGGTAACTGCTCTCAGAAGCAGAGCGGTTCGACCGTCGGCTCATCGGGAACCAGCTTCTTCTCGAACCTATTCCACAAGGCACACATCGACCCGCATGCCCTCGCACAGTCATGCCCACCGCCGGTTAGTTCAAAGGCTGCAGAGCAAAGACTTTGTCTGGTCTATCAGGAGGAGCAAAATAACATTTTATTTCAGAATTGTCTCTATTTTGGAAAGAGCACACTGTATACAATAACTTGTATGCAGCGGAATATTAGTAAATCAATATAATTAAGAGAGATATCTTGTAACTTGCGATCATTATACAAATCTTGTCTAGAGACCGGGGATGAACGGAAAGTTTTCTAAACGGAAACGGAATGTCTCAAATATTTCCCGGTAGACGGAATTCCGTGCCTGTCTGCCAGAGACCAACCAAGTACTCGGGACTCCTGCTCTTCACCTCGTTCCAGTCCATTCGTTCATTTCCAGCATGGCGGTGAGATGCCTCTCGGCGAGTGCGCAGTCCTCCGAGATCGACCCGCGATGCGCTTCGACAGCAGACTCGTGTGCAAGTACGAAGTGCTCGCCGTCGTCGGAAAGGGCAGTTTCTCGCAAGTGCTCCGTGTTCAGCACCGAGTCACTCGCAAGTACTTCGCGGTCAAAGTGGTCAACGGCGACTGTGGGGCCGTCAACAACGAGTTGAACATTCTGAGCCGCCTCTCGCATCCGTTTGTCATCCGACTCGAAGAGGTGAGTGTCGAAAGAGCAAGAAGAAGAAGAAGAAGATCCGCTCTGTTCTCTAGGTGTTCAAATCCTCCTCGAAGCTGTTCATCGTGATGCAAATGGCAAGTGGTGGCGAGATGTACGATCGGGTCGTGGCAAAGGGTCGGTACACGGAGGAGGAGGCGAGACACGCCCTCAAGATGCTGCTCACGGGGCTCACGTACCTTCATTCGATTCGGGTCACTCACAGAGATCTCAAGCCGGAGAACCTTCTCTACTCGGATACACGGCCAGAGGCACGTCTTCTCATCACCGACTTCGGACTGGCCTATCAAGCGACGAAGCCAAATGAGACGATGACGGAGACGTGCGGAACACCCGAGTACATCGCCCCCGAACTGCTTCTCAGAGTACCGTACACCCAGAAGGTACGCATGATCCTCCGCGCATCTTTCTTCCAGTTGACTGATCCGATTGCAGGTCGACATGTGGGCCGTCGGCGTAATTGCCTACATCCTCATGTCCGGAATCATGCCGTTCGACGACGACTGCCGGAGTCGTTTGTACACTCACATCATCACCGCCAACTACGTGTATTATCCACAGGTGCGCAAGGACAAAGTGCCCTTTTAGCCACTCAGTTTCAGTTCTGGTCGGGTTCGGAACTGGCGAAACAGTTCGTCGACTCTCTTCTCGAGACGAATTCCGTCGAGAGACTCAGTGCTCCGGGAGCCCTGAAACACGAGTGGCTCACCGGAGAACGGCCTGCCACGTCACAGACACGACCGCCGACGAGACCAACATCCGAGTACAACAGCATGCAGAGGGTAAGAAGAGCCACGGCGGCGCATTCATCTCCCATCTTGCAGACGAAATCGACCAGATCCATCCGATCGGTGACCCGTTCGGACCACGGCCACCGCGTGGATCCGCGGGAGGTGGACGAGCTGGCGAATGATCTGAAGCGAGTTGCTCAGACGACGAAGAACTACGGTGTCTTCTAACCAACCGTGTACATACTCTGCCCCTTTTCGAGCTTCATGACCTCCTCTTTCCCTCGCCATCTCAGGACCCTTCCCCCCGCCCGCCCATCATCCTCCGTCCTCCTCCTTTTCATCCGAAAGGAATCGCACTCAAGAAGATTTCCACGTGTATTGTGCCCAGCTCAATTCAACTCAATTCAAGTCTTTTGTTTTCTAAAATCCCAATGCACCGCCCCCTTTTTGTGTTCAGTGTAAATTGAATATCTCTAGTCAAACACACTCTTTGTTCTCGTTCATTTGATATGGATCTTCGCGTATCGATTCGCCCAATGGAATCGTCGAGGATTCTCTCCGTTCGGGTTGCTCTTCGCCAAATTCACGAGTCTCTGGTGCTCGTCTTGCAGCTGCAAAACCCCGCCGTTCCAGACCGCAACTCGAGATGCAAACCATGAGAAATGCGAGACAGAACTCGCTCTCGTGCCACAAATCGTGGTAGTCGTCCTCGAGAATCGCCTTCATTTCAGCCAACGTCTTCTCCAATCCGTACCATTTCTCTGGAAGAACTTCTGATTGCGAAACGAGATTATTCTTCTTCTCACTGAACGTCTCGTAATAATGCGGAAAGACGATATTGTTGAACAAAGTCCGCAGAACAATCAGAACGACGAGACTGATGACGATGGGAATCCAGTTTCGGGTGACGAACGTCGCGAAATTCCAGATCCTGGGGGGACTGATTTCTGGAGAAAAAAGGGCAAGATACGAACCACGAAGTCTGAAAATCCCGTTCGTAAGCAGCAACGTCAACATTTATCATTGTCAAGAAACACGTGTCAAATAGAAAATGAGAAACAATCATTCGAACAGTTCTCCGTCGTTTTTAGAACTTTTGTTCCACGTCATTTGCTATTTTCACTTGACGCTTCTCTTCCGCCGCGTGCGAGTAGTATCTGGAAGATATAATTGTGTATATACTCCGCCATTCAAGTATGGCGAGGGGAAGATGTTCAAAGTTATTGTAGACGGTGGCCGCTCAGCTTTCTAGTACATAATGATGCTCGGTGAAAAGAGTTTCGGAGTTGAACCGTTTTCTGAAGACCAGAAACAGAAACACAGAAACACCAACGAGTTCCAGACGTCCATCTCCATAAATTGGGTCATTTTTGCTTCTCCTCGATGTGGGGAAAGAGTGTACCAGTTCCAAACTTCTCCAATCAACACCCGGGATCAAAAAGTTCCAATTAAGTCAAATGCAAGGTAAATGAAACACTGTGACAACGGAACTTTGCAACACTGTCTATACACGAGCAAAAAAGTCTCTAGTTTCGTGCATATTCCAAAATGTCGTGCTGCTCTCTCTTATTCACTCATTGCGTGTTCTCCCGGATTCACAGCTTATTTCGTGTGACATCATAGTCATTTGGAGATCAAAAAGTCATTTCAGAAGGAAACGTCTCATGGGAAAGCTCTCGTTGTTTCCCTCTTCTCTCACTTGTTCATCATCACAACTGACCGATTGAGAATCAAGAGTTGGGAGATGAATATCTTGATGTAAACGGCAGCGAACCCGATGAGAAGCTCTTTCCGATCTGCAAACGTCCACTTGTAATTCATGCAGAAGCACTGATAAGCACTGACTAGCAATCCATCGATAAGGGTCCTCTGCCTCGTCGCCCTCCGCCTTCTCGTCTTCTGATCTACCGCCGTATTCGGACATCCACGCAATCACCACAATTATGGCACAAATGAAGCGAGCGACCTGATGACATCAGTGACTCTATAGTCGAAATGACCACCTACCGTAAATGCTACGGTGACCAAAAGTGCCTGGATACTCTTCGTGTGCACTGCGATCAAGAGAGAGACGAAGAATCCAGTGAAGAGGAGGAAGAAGGCGGAGAATCCGACGATGTAGTGCGGGGAGAAGGACTTTCCATTGTGGAAGTAGTAGACGAGGGAGGCGAGAAGGGCGGCGCAGAGGAGGACGTCGACGAGCACAGAAACCACGAGAGACACCTGCAAGTTTCAGATGAATCTTTGTTTGTTGGAGGCATCTTGTGACCCGCCAACAGACACAACAACTCATTGAGAGCTGCTCAACTTTGTTTCTGTTCATCTTTTGAATGCAATTGAAAGAAGTAATTGGTTGAATTGGTGAACAGTTAATGACTTCAAAAGTGGAAAATTTCAAACAAGTTCGGTTTTGGGTCGATGAGAGGTTCTCGTTCAGTGGTTCCAGAGACTTTCTGAGATATGCCTTCGGCTTTCTCGCTGCTCTGATTAGTAACACTCACCTAGTAATAGAGTTCTGGAACTGAACTTGTTTTTTTTCCTCACCGTTGGTGCCTCTGATTTGAGAATTAATCGATAATCTCAGATGGAGCTGCCGTATTTCCTCCAATAGAGCGGCACCCGAAACGCTGCCTGAGAATCATTATATTTCGGGACTGATAAGAGATATCGAAAAGTTGACAACAGCAAACTTGTACTCCTAGTTATGATTTACAAGTTTTCTGTTGACAACATTTTGGTAACTCTTATCAATCTCGAGATATAATGATTCTCAGGCAGCGTTTCGGGTGGTACTCTGTTCTACGAAATACGGTATGTTATGCTATTCTACGTAATACGGTATGTAACTTGGTGTGCTGCTCGCTGCTCATTTTCAATCGAATTCCGAACATTTGAGAAAACAATCAATATTCGGAGAATAAAAGTTGAATTTTCCGAGAGAAACAGCGTTTAAAAACTATCAAAAGAGCGTTCAAGCCACCGTCTACAATAACTTTGGACCCCGGAAATCGCCATACTTTAATCGCCTGTTTGGTTCGTTTCGAACTGAAACACAACATTTCCAGCCGAATGAAAGAATTGTAGACTGGCGGAATCAGAACACACACACACAAATGAATCGGGTCGGAAGGGCCAGTTGGCACTCCAACCCGCCACGAAAACAACCAACTGGATTTGCCACGTGGACTCACTTTGTATCGGTTGTCGTGCGAACGCATTCTTTCGCTGGAAATCGACGACGAGTGGAAGGCGTCTTCGTCGTCGGGAGTATCATCTTCGACCACCGAAAACGACTTCTTGTTGCTACTTGTTCGTCTGCGTCACCTGTACTTGTGCACTGAATCGCCCCCATATGGGCGGCAAAAACGCGGCGCCTGGTGTTGCGAGAGAAAGAAAAAAACACATCGAGACACATAAACAGTTGTGTACGAAACCAGTTTCAAATTTCAAAAAAATTTATCTCAAAATAAGAAGGAGAAAAAAACAGAATTGTATAATTACACGTTGCGGTGACAAAACATTGGATGATTGCAGTGCCTACGATAAGGTGTCCTCGATGTGACAAATGGGCGCTCCGCCAGACACCTCTTCGGTTCCATTCCGAACTTTGGAATCGAAGGAAGACGTGGCTGATGGTGGGGCGGCACATTCACCGTAATCTCAACAAATCGGAGCAAAGAAAGGCGAGAGAGAGGGGGAGGGAAAGAGAAAAAACGGAGACGGGGGGAGAGTGGGGGTGGGGGATTTGCGAGTAGTCGTCGAAAAGTACGGGAGGAGGAGGACATCTAATCATTAGAAGTGGGTGACATAGAGAAGGCGGGGAACACTTGTTGACTAGCATGGGGAGAAGATTAAAGTCGGTTCATGAGAAGGGACGGGTTGGTTGGTGTGTGGGGGTGTCTGTTGCGTTACAGAACTGCGAGAAAGCTTTCCGATTGGTGATTGTGAGGGGGGTTTGTGAAATAAATAGAAGGGGGATGTGATTACAAAATAGGAAAAGGAAAGGGGAGAGAAATGAGGATAAAGCATGGGGAGACGGTGAGAGAGAGAGAGAAAGAGGTGCCAACGGGGCAGAACCGTTGAACCCGAGAGTGCAGTACATTTGAGGAACATACTCATTTCTTTTTTATCCTTTTCTTTTACTGTTCTAAATACTCATTGGTGAAAATTCGAAATGGCAAGATTCTGATATTTTCGCCCACGAGAACTTCGAGTTCTCAGAGACATGTGTGAAACTTGTGAAAACCCCATTAGTTTTCGCGATCTTTTTGTGAATTAACAAGGAAAATGGTAAAATAAAAGAAATAAAATTGGAATGAATAGGTTCCTGGAGTAGACCGTCGGAGGCAAGCTTGCTTATTGGAGGGGGAGGGAAGTGGGGCGTCGTTGTGCGGGGTGGCAATCTCTGGCGAGCTGACGTCCCGCCAAAGACACTTTCAAATATCACAAAAGGCTTGAGCTTCGTGGCCGATAGATGATTCCAGAAGTGGGCAGGAGAATGCTGCCCGGGAGGAATCGTCATCGGCCAGTCGGACAGAAAATGCGAAAGGAGGAGGAGGCAAAGTTGGGATGAGGGAGAGGGAGAGTGTGAGAAACGCACATAAACGGCAAGAGAAGCGAGAGAGAGAGAGGGAGAGAGAGAGAGAGTTGGAGGGAGGGAGTAGCTGTGTGGGAGGAGAACGGGGATGATTATTCAGCGCATACAAATAGATAAGAGACTTACTCCCGTGACCGGCTAGAACACAAATTGATCAGATCACACGATCAGAGGAGCTCGTACTGCCGGAGGTGGATGCGTTGGATGATGTCGCGACAGTCGTTGAACACCCGTCGGATGTTCTCCGTGTCGACGGCACACGTGAAGTGCGGGTAGCAGTGATGCCGGCCGTCGCTGTTCGCTGTCGATATTCTCTGCAAATTTAATGAGACGTTAGGGGATAATACGAAATTTTTGATTTTCACAAGGAAGAGAGCTTTAAAAGATCATAGAATCTTATTTGAATGTTTAAACATTATTTCGCTTTGTTTTAATATCAAGAAAAATTTAGTTTTCGGTTTGGATAAAACTGACCGTAATGAAATGCACAATGAATTATTTACTAAGAAGCTGATGTTAGACGGTTAAATCTGACAATCAGCGTTTTAAGAACGGGTTTTTTCAGTGGATTTTTGTTTGAGAAAACATGTTTTTCAATGACTCACCAGAAACTCTCCTCGAATGAAGTACTTCGCCCTGACGACGTCTTTGTCTTCTTGCGTGTCGTACACAGCGTCCGTCGGCAAGTTGTAGCCTTCGAACTCCGGGAAGAACGATTCGAGAAGGTATCGTTTCGCACGGATCTTTTCTGACAGCAGATCCTGCTTGTTCAGAAACAAAATCACCGAAATCGTCTTCAGCCATCGATTGTTCCAGATGTTTTTGAACAACGCTAACGATTCTCGTAGTCTAGAAGGCAATTTTTTATTAGCACACTAATATCTTTTATGAGTGAAATACTTACCGATTCTGTGTGTTGTCTTCCCATAGCACGAGGTTATAGGACGAGGAGGCGCAGACGAAGATGATGGCGGTGACGTCGTTGAAGCACTGAATCCACTTTCGTCGTTCGTCTCGCTGACCTCCCACGTCGAACATGCTGCAGATTTACAGATTAACACGTTTTGTTGTGAGAAAGTACAAAAACTCACTGAAATCTGACTTTGTCAACTTCGAACTTGGTTTCAAAAATGCCCGTAGTCATCACACGACACCGGAGGATGTCCTGCTCTGAAGGATCGTAGTTGCTCTGCCGAACCACATCCACTTTATCAAGGAAGCTGAGAGAATTGCTTTTTGGAGACTTCTTGGCCAGAAACTCACTATTTTGCACAGTCAATCAATTGATATTCGCTGCTCCGTTCGAAGCATGCTATTACTCCTTTGTCTTTCCAACATTTCAGTATGTGGTCGTAAAATTCCTGGAAAAGTAAAAATTTCAAGGAGTTTTTGAGCTTTTGATGAGTTTTAATATTGTTTTATAAGTGAATTTGTGAAAATTTGTAAATTAAAACTGAATTTAAAAATGAACGTCAAAAGTTGTTTTTGGTAGAACTACTGTAGAATTTAGAGTATGCATTCGGTGAATGCAGATTAATTTTTCTTCAATTTTTTTTTTTTTTGGTTTTTTTTGTCGCAATTCTCTTTTTCTGATTATTTAATAATCGATATATCGTTCAGCCTATTCCTCAATTTCGATTTTCGACTTAAAATTGTTTTTAATTCAACTGTTTTCCGAATGTAATAAGTAATGACTAATGAAACCAAAAAAGTTGGTATCATTTCCATTCAAAAAATTCTTTCTGTTTTGAAAAAGTTCTTTTTTCCGGTTCATTCACTATCTCCCAGCCAATTTCCTCTCACTTCCGGCAAACGTGTTTCGTTTAAAAATAGACCGAAAAAAACGGAAACTGACAGGCGGGTAGTTCTCGTCGGGATCGTTTGTAACTCGCAGGACGTAATCGCGGCTAATCGCCGTGCCCGGATCGTCCAATGACACTTTCGGCTCGATTTCGTCCATCGCTCGCAAGATTACCTGCAATCATCTCAATGTAACTCTCATCTCTCCGTGCCCGATATGCTGCCTCTCCCATTTTCTTGAATGTAAATCGACACCCTATTCAGTCATCTTCCCTTTTCCCGCCACGGGCTATATATTGTGAGCGAGACGATGCGAAATAAGGAAGCAAAGACTAAAAATTAGAAATAAGACCTAAAAATATGCAATATTTTCAAGTGCTCTCCTGAGAGTTCAATTGGTCGCTCATTGCGCTTTCACCCAACCCGATCAGTAGCTTCTTCCTCATTTTAGATTCTAATCGCGTGCCTTCTCGATAATAATTGGGAGCGCACAAAAAAGTGCTGCTGTCAGAAAATTCAATTAATCATGGTTAGGGAGACTCTGCCGTCCTCTTCACTCGAGTCTTCCACAAAATCACACTTTCCGCTTTTCTTTTCGCGCCTCCTCCTCTTTTCCTCCAGTCGCAGTGCACATGCAGAGCATATATTTATATATATATGTATATGTATATATACATCGAAGTGAAGAGGAGAAGAAGAAATAGAGGGCGGCTCTTGCGCGGGCGGCGCAGGCTGCTGCTGCTGTGGCGCGGCCTGCCGACGAAAGAAAGAAGAAAGAGGAATTCTGGCGGCGGCCGACGGCGCGCGAGTCTCGCAGACAGAAAGACACTCAGGCACACTCATTCGCGTCTCGAAAAGCGCCGTCCGCAAAGGAGAAATATCAGCCAGCTGACACATTTGTATGCATTATATGGCGAAAAATCGATAAGCGCAGTAAGCGGTGCGTCTAAAAATAGACTCCGGTTTCCAGCATCAAGTCATTGATTTGTCGGGCATCTCTGCTCTGTGCTCCGCCGACCAGCGGTGCTGCGTGATATGTTTATCAACGCGAGCCGACGGCAGCACCTCGCACAAATTATTATCAAAAAAGGCAAGATTTGTTCCGTTTCAAAGTAGCCCAGCTGTCAATAAGGTGTCTAACGTTCCGACCCAAAGCAACCCAAGGAGCCACCCTAGAGACCTGCATGGCGTCGCGAACGTTGCGTCGGATGTCCTTGATTTTCTCCATCTTCTCGGCTTCGTTGAATCCGTTGATGTGAAGAATTCGCATCTGCTTCACAATTGTGCTCTTGCCACTCTCTCCGGCGCCGAGCAAGAGCAGCCGATGAGTCGCTCGCATCACCTACAAACAGGGGTACGGATGGGTCCGGGAGGGGATCTGTTACAACGCGTTTGTTCATCGTCCGCCCGGTCGTTGTCGTCGTGTTGCCGCCGGCCCCCGGGGCAGCGACGAACTCTTCGCCCCTCGCCGCCTGGCCTCCGAAATTCGCAGCCCGCCCCGCAGTGCCTTCGCCTCTTCTTCTTCCTCTTCCCCCCTATCGATCAATATTTCAACGATGTGTTGCTAGCCTTCGGCTTCGGGCAGAGGCTTACCGGTTTAATGGCAACGCTCTCCGCCTTCGCCGGACGCCACAATAGATTTGGGGGATCGGAAGAAGAATTAGGACACACTGGATCTGGCGGGCGCCATTTATTGAACAAACGACCACGACCGTAGGACGGAATGAACTACTCGATAGTTCCCTTGATGGATTCATGAACTGATCTCCGAGCACATGAATTTGAATGACGTCATTTCACCAATTAAGTGATCTACCCTACATCGAATTGGCCGCCCGAAGCTGGCCGTCTCTCTCGCTCTATTTAGGGGTTAACTCGGTCTCAAGAGTATACTAAAAATATCAATCATTGCACAAAAATAGAGCAAGAGCAAGAGCAAGAGCACATACACTCACATCTTTATCAAGATTGTAAAATTGAGAGTGGACGCCAACTAATTATAGTTCGCACTCAGGAAATTGTTTCGATTATCAGAAACTACGGGTCTGAAACAGAGAACAGTGTTTTGGGATGGGAAATCAAGACGAAATATTGATGATCTCTTGACCACACATTTGAATAGGAAATGGGTGGAATTGGAGCGACTGAGTAAGACTCACATGCGCCACTACAAAAAGTCGGATTAGGGATTCGGGCCAGCTATTTTTAGAATTGTGGTTTTGAAAGAAACAGCATATGATCAGAAATTCTGCATTCTGCAGCTGATTCTGATCGGATGTGCTCTCTCAAAACACAATCTCATCCTTATGAAAATACAAAACAAATTGGAGTTTACCATGTTTCAAGCCATCAAGGAATGCTATCAAAAAACGACGTCTTCTTCAGAAAAGACGTACCTGTTTGTCCTTGGCCAACTGCTCCTCGATCTGCTTGTTGACCTTACGTGCTTCTCGGCCCTCGGCATCTGCGCCTGCGCCGACGCACCCCATAAGGCGCATCCTGACGCGTTGGCGGCTCTTCTTTCTGACTCGATCGGTGGTGCGCTTTCCTTTTCAGATAGTGCAGTACAGGCTGTGTGAAACGGAGACAAAGAAACGAGCGGAATAGTAGACGGCGACGTGGTGAGCAGTGCCAACAGCCGAACCGCGAATCAGCTTGATAGTCGGTGGTTGTGAGTGGCCCCAAAAAAGCGAGAGGGGAAACGAAAAGACGGAGAGAATAAAGAAGAGGATGATGGTGGGTGGTGGCGGTGGTTGAGTGGAAGGGATCGAACGTTCGCAATCGGATCAGACGCACGTCGAATCGTGTTCGAGGCGCGTTGCCGTTGTCGTCGTCGTGGTCGTCGTCGCCGTCTTCTTCGTGTATCGGACAGCAGCACAGACAAGTATGCAGCCGCCGAGAGAGGACGAGAAAGACAGACGCACACACGCACACACACACTGCAGTGTGCCCCCGTGTGTTTTGTGAGTGCTAGTTGCCAGCCGCAGGCTCTTTCCCTCCTTGTGTGTGCTGTCTCCTCGATCAACATTCTCCCTTCGACTCTCTCTCACCAAGCGCGACCGGACCAACACACCGCCACTGCCGCCGCCCGTCGTCGCAGCTCGTCCCGCGTCTTCTCGTCTCTCGCTCCCTCCTCCTTCTTTTCCGTCTGACTCTCGCGAGTCGCTGCGTTTCACTGCACTGCTTCCTCGATTTCTCAGTCTGTCGGTCTGTCCGGTTCGACACGCTTCGCAAGTCTCTCTCGCTCTGTGCGTCGCGGCTTCTCAACGGGTTGCCCGCCAATTCAAACTCGAGTTTCGCCTGCGAATCAAACTTGTCGCCGCGTCATCGCGAATCGCGTTTCGCGTTTCGCGGCAGTCGCGACTGCTGTCGCAATCACCTCGGCTGACGAAGCCGATTCAACTAATTCAGAAGACTGATTGCTTATTGATTTTTTATCTCGAACAGACCTCAATTCATCAGCATTGAGTTCTCCAATTAATTATAATCTTTAAAATAAGTATTTCTAGTTCATTTTTGCGACTGATTGAATTATTACTTTTAATTTCAAAAATATAAGTAAAGTCTTGGAACTGCAGAATCTATGAAAAATATTGTTGTCGACCTCCTTTTTTATCGCTCGTGCGTGGTTTATCGAAGTGACTTCTCTCGTGACTCATCAATTATTTCGTCACACAGATAATTTCTCAAAAAGCATGAGAAATCGACACTCAAACGAAGATTTGATTCGCTCATTGATGTTTTTGCTGACTTCTCAGTTATACTAAATGTTGCCTTGATAATATACAAATCTGATTGTGATTACCATTATTGCTGATAATTTTGTGTATTCATCATTAGAGAAAAAGTAATCGAGAACATTTCCTTTCCGTATCGATTGAAGCTTTCTTTCTTTCTTCTTCTTCTTCTTCTTCTTGGTGAAACGTCTTCAGACTGCAAATGCCTTACACAACTGTGTCGTAATGTCATCCGATTGTTTCTTGCCCACACTGCGTCTCGTGTCACGCGCCTCTCTATTTTTGGCGATTTCTCTTCATATTCATACTCAATTTTCTGTATTTTCAGGCGTCAGTTTTAACCCGGTTGTCGTCTCAATTGATCTCAGAAAATGACCACTGCACTTGCGGTTTGTTCTTCAATTTTCAATTTAAAATCAATGCTTTTTTTTCAGAAAGCGATTGAGCTGGTTGGTAGAGCCACGGAAGAGGACCGAGAGGGGAAGTATACCGTCGCGCTCAAGTTCTACGAGCAAGCATGTGATTACTTCATGCACGCTATCAAATGTGAGTTGCGTTCAAAGATATTTTTTTGGAAATAAATAAAGACGGTTCATTCTCCAGATGAATCACACGGTGATAAGCAGAAGCAGGCAATCCGCGCAAAAGTTGGTGATTACTTGGACCGAGCTGAGCAGATAAAGAAGTTTCTGAAAGAAGGAGCTACCCGAAAACCTGTCAAGGACGGGAAAGACGACTCCGACGAAGATGACGATAAGAAGAAGTTCCAGGTACTTTTATCTACAATATTCGAAAGTTTGAAAATAATATCAGCATCGAGGTTTTAGTAACAATTATATATTTCTTTTGGAATGTTCAGTTCGCAACTGTTATGGATATTTCCATGCCTTCGATCACACCTCGCTCGATGGCCTTTTCTCACGAACAAAGCCTTATTTTTGAGCGTTATTTTTTAATTACCAGAATTACTAATTTGAAGGACAAACTCTCTGGCGCCATCGTTATGGAAAAGCCGAACGTGAAGTGGTCGGACATTGCCGGATTGGAAGGCGCCAAGGAAGCTTTGAAAGAAGCAGTTATTCTGCCGATTAAGTTCCCGCAGCTGTTCACAGGTGAGCGATTTTCTTTTTTCTATAGTTTATTCGATCGATGTGATACATTTGAGAAGAAGTTTATGACTAACAAGTGGTATGACTAGCGGTGGTAAGAGGAACATTGAAAAGGAATGACCGGGTCGAAAAACGGGGAAAGGAAATCATTTTGGCGAGATATGAAAGAGGTGTCTAGACAGAAGAGAAGTTGTGGAATGACTATGGGATGGATTAGAAGCAATCAGATGAGTTGCGCTTGCATGTTGTGTTGATGAGCCACATGGTGATAGGCGCCTGGAGGTGCCTTATGCGTTCGCGCCGTCAGAGCCATGTCCTCTTCCTTGATGATGAAAATGCTGGCGCCGTAGAGCAGTGGGGCGACGATGCAAGGAACGAAGGCGAACATAGTGCACGCTATTGTCCAAAGTGTTTCTTGGTTCATTCTGACAGGGTCCGATGGGTCGAAGGCTGTCAGAATGTAGAAAGGAAGAGCATACAATGGACTGAAAAGAATAATACATTATGCTGAGCATAATGTGTTTGTTTTCTCACCCCAACAGGAAGAAGTACACCAGGAATCGGCTTTTGTACAGCCCCAGAGACTGGAAGACGATTGGACTGTGGAATAGTATTTGCAGTATCCGGAAATAAGCGAAAGATGAGAATAGGGCCGGAATGAAAACACCAAAAATGAGTGTGTATGTGAGGAATTTGAGGCCCGAGTCAGAGTGAGAGAAGACGCATGTTCTGACTGCAGGGCCGTAAATTGCCACATGTCCATTAGTGAGAGATGGAAGAGAAAGCAGCCACGAGATGATCCATGAAAGCACACATAGTTTTGTTGGAGATAAACCGAAGAGCTGCTCGTAGTGAATCCGTGCGAATGTCAACAAATGAACTCCCGCTATGCACAAGTTCATCATTGCCATCACAGTCCAAACGGTGACCGTGATTGAAACCTGCAATTTAGATTAAGTTTTGCGAAATGCCAGTGTTTTGAAAATCACCTGGATGCGACACAGCATATTGCTCTCTTGAAATAGATTGACTCCGGTGAAAACATTATGTATTATGACGGGCACGAGCACCAGTAGAGCGACTAGATTTGTGAAGCATAAGTGGGCAATGAAGTGAGAAGAAATGAAGTTGTGGTAGAGCTTCTGGACGATGATGTAGATGAGCAGCGATGCATTCCCGATAACTCCGACTCCACTGATAATTGTAAAAATAAGAGCGAGGATCGGAGAGGGGGCCGATGTGTGAGTGGAATTGTAATATTCCTCATCAATCTCGGACGAGTTGAAGAAGCCGTACATTCTTCAAATACTTCTCCTACTTCGCTTTCGTCTTCCGTTTTATGTTGTGACGAAACGGGCGAAAGGATATAAGGTTGGAATGGGCAAATGGGAATCTGGAGTGGATGGCACTTCTTCTCGCGCGACGGAATGAAGGAAGAACGAAATGGGGGACAGACGCAGGCTGTCTCGCGCCTCCAGATGACTGCGCGCCAGAAGAAGCTTGAAGAAAAAGAAGGAAACGAATGAGTGTTGTGTGAGCGGGTTGTGAGCGAGACTGCGTGAGTTTCGTGAGCACTGAGCTCAGCCAGTAGCTGAAGGAGCCCCCAGTGGTGGCAGTCGCGACGGGTGGCTTAGGCCTTTGCGCTCTGTCGTCTGACCACTCCGCGTGCTCTCGTGTCGCTCTTCCTCCTCACGCCTCTTGCTTCAGCTCCTGCCTCTTCTGGCGCGCTGCGTGCTGTCGACTCATCTCGCCATCGCATTTTATCTCTCATGTTTTCCGCGTCTTTTTTCGCTTCACTTCGTCGCCAGTAGGCAGGCTCGATGAGCTCTGCAGCTAGAAAGGAGCAGACACTCTTTTGAGAAGAAGGAGAAGGAGAAAACGGAGGAGATGGAGCGGCACCCACTTCTTCACTCGTTTTTTCGCCTCGAGCGTTGGACCGCGTATCGATCAGTAGCACACAGAGGGCACACGTGTGCGTTTCTATTTCGGTCCCAGTGCAAAGCCACCCATTCTGATTAGTTTGAGGCGTGGCGAGGCGCATGAGATGTAATGTTCGTCAGTGAGGGAAATACGAATTGAGGGGAATGTTATTTGGGAAGAATGAAATGAAAGGGATCTGAATAGATTGTAACACACAAAAAAGCACCCGTGAAGTTATAATGTTCAGGAAACCGGAAGCCATGGCAGGGAATTCTTCTCTTCGGACCCCCAGGAACTGGTAAATCTTACATTGCCAAAGCAGTAGCCACGGAAGCTGACAATTCGACATTCTTCTCGATTTCGTCTTCTGATTTGATGTCGAAATGGCTCGGAGAATCAGAAAAGTATCTTCTATTTAATGGGGAACTCGTCCTATAATTGAAACTTTCAGATTGGTCAAGAATCTATTCGCCATGGCTAGAGATCACAAGCCTTCCATTATTTTCATTGACGAGGTTAATCAAGTCTGCCTGGAAAGTTCTGTAGCCCGTCTTTGTTTACAGATTGATTCGCTTTGCTCAGCTCGCTCTGATAATGAGAGTGAAAGTGCTCGACGCATCAAGACTGAGTTCATGGTTCAGATGCAAGGAGTCGGGCTCAACAACGAGGGAATTCTTGTTCTTGGGGCCACAAACATTCCGTGGATTCTTGATGCAGCTATCAGAAGGTTAGCTTGTATCAACCCTTCCAGAAGTGAATTTGTATTTGCAGACGTTTCGAGAAAAGGATATACATTCCACTGCCAGATGTGCACGCTCGCAAAGAAATGTTCCGTATTGATGTGGGAAAGAATTTCAATACTTTGACGGACCAAGACTTCAAAATCCTCGCTGATAAAACTGAGGGTTACTCGGGATACGATATCAGTATTCTGGTGAAAGACGCGTTGATGCAGCCGGTACGAAGAGTTCAATCAGCCACTCATTTCAAGTTTGTTTCTTTTGCCCGTTTTTTGACAAATAATGTATTCAGACACGTTTCTGGACCATCGCCAAAGGATCCCAACACTACTGTCCATGACCTTCTGACACCGTGCAGTCCTGGAGATGCACACGCCATTGCTATGAGCTGGCTCGACGTACCAGGCGACAAGCTCGCGAATCCTCCACTTTCAATGGTTTGCAGAAATAGTTTGTACATTGTAACTTTTTTTGTTTGCAGCAAGATCTCAGTAGATCTCTTGCCTCGGTCAAACCGACTGTCAACAACACCGACTTGGACCGTCTGGAGGCATTCAAGAACGACTTCGGACAGGATGCTCAAGAGTGAAAGCAACGAATTTGAATGACACATCCGAGCTGATTGTAAATACGACATAAGTATGATCACTGTAATTCCACCCCCCCCCCCCCAGATTACCTGTGTTTTAAGCACTCTCATGTGATTGTAATCCTCTTCCTTTTACGTAACCTTCTCTCGCTTGATATCCCTTTCTTCGATTAGCAGGTTTCCATCTGAGCGGATCCCCGATTTTCATCCTTGTTCTCTTTGTCACTACCACTACCCAATATATATATTTACATACATAACTTTATTGAATTGTGTTTAATTGTAAAGAACTGAAAAAATCCTGTGTATGAAAATTGCCTTCCACTTAGTTTCGTTTGATGACGTAGGTGGGTCTTTTCCTTCCGGTCGCGACAGGTTTCATAAATTTCTAATGAGGCAAAGGGTGCAGACTAAGTGAGTGGTCGAATCGGACGGGCAGATGGGAATGAGAAGCCGTGTCACAGAAACCGATTAAATGACACTTCCGGGGAAAAGAGGGAATCGGGAAGGAGACAGTTGGGGGAAACTGGTTGGGATCCAAATATGGACCATCGTTATACCTAATGGATTATGCGTAAAAACGACAGGAAACGGTCATGAACGACTTTCAAACTGTCAGATCGTTTTTTCTTTAAAAATCGGAATCTCAAAGGGAAACATCGGTATTTTCCATAGAAATATTGAGATAACAGTTCGATTTCACATCCAGAAATACTATAGCAACTATAGTTTCTCGTATCTTAAAAACCATTTTTCGTTGCAAAACATCACAATTGCCAAGTGTCGCAGAGCCTTCGGATCGGAGTTGATTCCGAACAAGAATAACTCGAAATGCGTGTAATTGTCCAAATGTCAAACTGAGAAGATTCATTCAGAAGTCGATGGACCCCCCAATTAAGTGCTGCCACGTCAAAACATCACCGGATCCCTTGTCGTCGGCGTCTCTCAATTTCACCCGCTCTCTCATCGCTTCTCATTGTCCATTAGTGGATGGAAGGCAGCCGATTCTCCGGGCGGGGGCTCACGGCTCCTTCTCTGCGTCTCTCGCCCATCGATTCGGAGAAGACGTGCCTCCCCCCCTGAAGCTGTCCATTCGAGGCCATCGAGCAGCAGCCATGAACGCCGCTTTTCTCATCTTCCTCATGATCTACCGAGTCAATGCACAGGTTAGTTGATATAGAATCAGTAGATTAATCAAAGAGAAAACATTCGAATTGGTTCTATCTTTTTGCGAACTTTCGCTCGTATCTTTTCTAGTTCAAAATGAGTTCTCATTCCAGTACGAACCGCAATCGAACATCGACCGACTCGCCCAACGACCCATCCTCCCCCAGTGTCCCCGTGAGTCCTTTCTTCCGCGTTTCCCCCTTTTTTCGTAATATTCTCGCATGACGAAATCGAATCTTCTCCGTTTCCAATTCGCGTGATTTTCGTTGCAGGCGAATGGGAATGGGCGTGTCGGAACGGAGAGTGCATCGCCCACTACGACGTTTGCGACGGCATCCAGCAGTGCACCGACGGTTCCGACGAGTGGAACTGCGATTCGGCGAGGTGAGAGAATGGGCCAATTGGGCCAAACAACTTCGCGAAAAAAAACACGCGATTTTCAAAACTTCAAGACAAAATATCTGAAAAAATAGAAGTTTGCACATATTGCCACTATGTGGGATCGATTACTAGTATAAAAAAGTATCCATCTGCAAATTTAGAGCAAAATCTGAAAGGTTGTGTAATTCACTTGTAAAAGAGCCACTCCTGGAACTGATCTTCCTCTCGTTCAAAAACAACGAACATCCATTTCCGTCATCACCCCCACCTCGATTCCTTTATGTGCCGCTCTTATCAGTCGATGCTTTCCTCCAATTTTCGTCCATTTCCTCACCTACTTTTACCTGACTGCTTATCGATTCGAAATGTCGTCATCATCGGACGATTCTCTTCTTTCGAGAATAATCCAGCAAGAGATTACTGACTTTCCCCAGTTTCTGGACATTGGGTTCATAATAATTTCTCAAAACGTCCCAACTGTTATTCCGTTTCAGAGGAGGTGCTCCGTTGGCTCGAGAAGGGGTTGCTCCGAGAGAAAAAGAAGTTCCCGTGACTGCGGCTCCAGTGACAACCACGAGCACAGTGGCCAGTGAGGCTTCGGGTGAGACAGCACTTCTCCTTTCATCTTTTTTGATCTTCCTCACTTTCCAGGAACTGTCACCATCCAATACAGTCACATTCTTCTCGCCCTCATCGCCTTCGTCGTTCTCTCCGTCGCCGTTGTCACTGTAATTCGAAAGCGTGCTCGTCAGAAGACTGGTTTCCGCAATCGGCGGGGACACAATATTCTGCAGCAGGACTCGGACGAAGACGACATTCTCATCAGCTCCATGTACTCTTGATCACTCACTTTTCCTCTCTCGTGTTTTCCTCTTTTCGCCAATCTGTTGCGGGTCGGGTTACAATTTAACCCATCCATTTTGGAATATTCCTTTTTTATTGCAATTTAAAGTTAAATTTGATGAACAAATGGAGAATTATTGGACTAGACAGCTCCGGCTTCTTGGAGCAGCTTGGCGAGCTTTCCGTTCTTAGCGGCAGCCGCAGTGTCGTCACCGCCTCCGAAGAACTTTCCGTTGATGAAGACGCGCGGAACAGAGCGGGCGCCGGTCAGAGACTGGAAGACGACGATTTGAAAGGCTACTGGAATGGGATACTCACTCCAAGATAGTCTTGGATCTCATTGCAATCCTTGCGCTCATCGATTTCGATCCACTGGAGGGCATCCGACTTGACATTGACGGACTCGAGAGCCGCTCTCGCCTTGTGGCAGTACGGGCAGTACGACTTGCTGAACACGACCACCTTCGACGATTGGAGGAGTCCGTCGACGAATGACTTTGACATTCTGAAGATATATATTATTAAATTTTTATACTTATCGAGTCCATTCAAGAGAAGAAGAAGAACACACAGAGAAACGCTCAATTAATAAACATACTGAAGATCGTGCACAAGTAATTTAAATGAGACAGGAGGTATTTTGAATAATAGATTTTGGTCAGACTCTGCTGACATAAAAGGAAAAAGGAATGCGAGTGAACGGAGATAGAGATAGAGACAGAGAGAAAGAGAGCGAAAACTGATGCCTCTTTCGAAAATAAATAAGTGGTCGCGACAGACGAAATGATGACATTTCTATGCGACCGGCGCGAGACGAAAGGGAAACGCGGAGAACGAGAAGAGTACGAAGGAACGATAGCGAATAGAGATGACGCAATTTCTACTGTTTCTCATCAGGTTTCTGGCGGAGCGTGCTCATTATTTTCTTGAAAATGCCACGAGACTGCTCTTCCTCTTTAGCCTCGAAAGGAACAATTCCGACAGCGAACGCCTCAAGTGGCGGCAATTCATCACCGATCCAGACACCAGACTTATCACGACGAGAAATAACAGGAGTGCCGATGAACTGCTTGATTGATTCACCCTGAAAGGCCGATTTCATTCAAAGTAGCAACACAAACCAAACGTACTGGTAGGAATCCGTCATCTTGCACTTTCTCCGGACTGGGCGTCTTCCTTCCCTCTTCGCCTTCGTTCACTTCTTCAGCTTCCTCTTCCTTCTTGTTCCGATCCACGACGAACAACTCATCCTCCAAGTTATTCACTTTATCCAGCTCCTTTTGCTGCCGTCGAGCACGCTCTTCAAAGATTCTGATCGTCTCAGAAGCATTGTGTTCTTTCGTTACTTCCTGAAGTTTATGTCAAATGAAGTTCTATTTTCGATTCTCTCTCACCGATTGGAGCATCTCACAGAAAACTTCGAATGGTGGGACCTCGAATCTGCCCCGTTCGAGATCTCTGAGCGCGCCGTACGTTTTGTTGAATCCCATGTAATAATGAACTTTGTTCAAATCGACGACCGGACTCGGATTCGGCTTGTCTTCGTCGTCAACTTTTTTCAACTTGTCGTCGGAGAATATCTTGATCATGTTGAACTCCTTCTTCAAGGCCTTCTTCAAATGTCCCGGTGGATATCCCTTGTGGAATCCCATCCGACGCATTCTGTACACCCACTCAGGAATATCATCGGGTCCCAGGTTCAGAGCCGATCGAAGCTTATGGCTGAGCCTGCCCGGCTTGAACTGCGACTCGTTTTCCACATTTTTCGAAATTCTGAAACAATCCCGTCGAAAATTGAGAGAGAAATGAAGTATACCGAGCACTAGGCTTCTGTGCATCCATGAAATCAGCCTTGTTCTTCCGAATTCGAGCAAAATCTTTCGGCTCTGTACAGCTCGCTATATTATGGTCTCCGAGACAATTGAAGCAGTTTAAACGACGACGTTTTGACTTCGATTCGTCTTTCTCCTCTTCCTGAAAATGTTCAGAAGCACTTGATTTTTTACTCGAAGTTTCCACTCACTTGTTCCTCGAGTAGTCGCTTCCGCATTCGTTTCTGCCATTCGCTGGGATGTCTATCGGCTGGAATTGGAGTGGATTCTGTTCCAAGATCCTCGTCCGGAACGATTCCCGAAAACGTTGTATCGATTATAAAATCATCGTTATCTCCGAATTGAGCAGACTTCGGAGACTCGTCCGAGATCTCGCCGTCTTCTATATCTCGACTTGACATCCTGTAAAAGTGTGATGAACGCCTGAATACTCAAAAAAGAAATTCAAAAGAAACAGGTATGAAGAGTTAATAACTCCAATGGAAAAAGCAAGTCACAAAACAGTTTGTAGAAGAATCATAAGTATTTTTGAGTGAATGGGAAACAATGACACAAAGCTAAACGACATAATGTAACAGGTGAGATGAGTAAAAACCCGTGGTGCAATTAGACGGCGATTAGGAAAAGCTCTGGTTGATCATTGGTTCGCTAGATTTTCGAGTTTTGTGAAATCGTTTTTCGTTTTCAGCAGTCCCAGCAGAATCTGGAAATGAGAAACTATGCACTTTTTTCCTTTTCTTGCTAATAAATCGAACCTTGTTTCCGTGCACTATGGCCATCAGCCGCTTCAACAGATCACAATGTGATTTTGAGGAAGAGAGAATGTTCATGACTCGTGGAACAGCAAACAGTGAATTCCATTTCTCAGTCAAACAAGCGAATCCTTGAGCGACTCGCTCACAAATCTCCCAAGGTTTCGAGTTCTGAGAAGAAGATGGCAATGAAGATGTTATGTATTTGTCGATCATCTGTGAAAGTTGGCAGAACGGAGTCTTTCCACGATCACCGAGTAACTGGATTTGAGGGGCGAGTTTCTCGAAAAGAACAGATGACATCTCGACAATTCGTCCCTGAAGAGAAAAACAAAATGCATTCTTTGCGAATTGCAGAATACTTACTTTTGCGCGGACAAAGCTTTCCGGATTCGGGAAACTGCTGCGAAAAGACTCGTCTGTGAAAACGTCATTCAGAGTTTTCAGAAATGTTTCGACGCCTCCAGCAGTGGGCAATCGCATGAAGTGAATATCGCACATCGGCGATTTGCCATCCTTGATGACTTCGCAAATCTGTTCCATCAGCTGGATCGGATTCGAGTCTTCTGAGCAGGTTTCTTTAGTTTTTCGAATTTTGGCCAAGAATAATCGGAAGAGTTCTGTGATTTTTTGTTCTGTAAGGAATACTCGTTCATCACGACGACGCAATGCATGTTCGTACCATTTCCTTCGAAAAACAAACAGAAAGAGAGCAGGAGCACAGGAATCAGGGAATTTGTAGTACTCTGCGGGAACATAGAATACTGAGAAGCTGTGAATGAGAGGATAACTCTCGGAAAGGCCAGAAGAAGGTCTCGTGGCGGTAGTCTTGTGGATGGTCTGAACTGTGATGTTTAGATAATTTGCCTCGCCAATCTGGACTCACGAAACACTTCTCAACTGCTTGAACACCATAACGAGCCGAGCTCCTAACAATGCTCTCTCTTTCTTCTCTACCAATTTCTTTAGCTGATTCCCGATGAACTCGATTGCATGCTGATCACTGTTCTTTTTCTCGACCGCACACTGCCACACATCATCCGATGTCACATAAACGCTGATGTCTTTGATCCTTCGAAACAAGGCACTCCAAGAGTCATCCGACAGCGACTGAGTTTTCAGTAGCAGAAACTGATTGAGCTCCTGAGGAGTTAGATCTGGAAGACAAGCGAACACCATCTCCACGTTTTCCGAGCAATCAAGATCCGTCGCCAGAATAAGTTTCGTTTTTATGCAATTTTCTTTGAAATACGCCGAAAACGCTTCCTTAGACTTTCCGAGTTTATCCACAATTTCCAGAATCAGTAGCACTCGACTCTGAGAATAGTTTGTAAGTTCAGGACAATAATTAAAGATTTCTAACCTTATTATTCGATTCCGTCTTCGTGTACTGTTTTTCGAGAATTTCCACTAGATGACCGATAAGGGAAGCGTCTGAAAGCGGTTATTGTTAAACAAAGAACAAGACAGGAACCAACCGTATCTGTAAATCAAACTGAGCAGGTAGAGCACGATCACTGGGCCTTGCTGGATACTCAGATTGAGTGCATCTATCTTTTTTCCAACCAACTGTTTCGTTTTCATCCAAACATCGTATTCTCAAAATAATTCGGTGTGTACAAGTGAAAAAAAGAACGACTGACTTGTGTATAAAAGATGGAGAAGTTGAAGAGGGGCGAAAACGTTCGATTTCTGAGTTGACGGGAAATCCTCTTTCTCGATCAAATTCACAAATTTTGGAATTGAAGCTCGATTGAAACTCTCCAGTTTTATATCGCGACTATTCGTGAGACACTCGAATATCTTCGGGATGAGCTTGCTCTTCAGAACTGTCTCTATCGCGGATCTCTGAACCATTGAGTGGTTCGAAAACATGTACTTATGCTTTGTGAACGAACTTGTTTCTCCTTTATCTCACTGACGCTAACAAGTAACCGATACATTACCAGACACGCTCTCGGTACGTCTTCGAACTTCATTTCGCACATCAGCCCTGTCAACTGAATCAGCGGCGATGGTGACTTTTCATCAGCATTTTCTAAAAAATCGACTGATGTTTAGTACTGATTTAATATATTGTTACCAATCGCTGAGCACTGTCGCAGCTCCTGCAGAATTTCCGCGTAGTAGCAGAAAACATCGATTGACTGGACATCAGAAATGGATTTTACAACTCCTGGAAAACGGCATTGATTTGTGATTTATGAGAAGGGGAACTTACTACGAAAAGTTGGGTTGAGATCGATTACTCGCAATTTGACGATAGAGTGAAGCGCTTCGAATAGACGAGAACAGTTGTTGCCGAGAAACAACTCGATTATCTGCTTTTGAGAGCATCCACACGAATAACACTGGAAAAACCAGCTCGATGAGATTCACGTTAACTGTACCCCACCTCATGTTTTAACTTCCATGTTTTTATGAGAAATATCGCTTTTAAGACCGCATAAGTCTTCTTGTTTAAAACAACTGGATGATTTTCCTTGCAAAAATAAACATCTCCATGTGCTAACCACGAAAGAATCACATGGTAATCTATCTGGAAGTGACCTTGTATGTGCCGGAAGAATGCAATGAGCTCACTTTCTTCTTCCGCTCCTCTTTCAGCAATTGTGTTAGCAGGTATGTAAACATTTCACAGAGAACTTCGTCGACCGAATCTTTAACTGGACATTCGGATTTCACAATCATCATGCATACTGCCAGGGGATCTTCATAGTTTCCAGTGGTGATTTGATGGGAGAGCACGTGGAAAAGCAATGTGTAATCGTTGTGGTCTGTCAACTGCAATTGAATATTGAAAAACTGTCCTATTCCTCCCAGCCGTACTCTTTCGGGGTTCTCCCAAATACTTGTCACTTCCAAAACGTCCAAGTCACTTTGCAACTCAAACTCTTCGAACTGTTGATTTTGGAAATTTTCTATTACTGAAATTAGAATGATTCAAAAAAGAAGATCCGATTCAAATCTCACTTTCCAAGCACCTGTTGGTCGTTGCTTTTGTTCGCCGCCTCGCCATCTGTAATGTACACCAATCAGGGTCAATGGTGGGAAACTTGAATGTGCGCGTTGCAACGACGAGGGTGAGCGGCCGTGGAAGAGGAACCACAGAGACGCGCGAGGCAAATTCAAATGTGGCGGGCCAGTATTTGAATACAAATTGATTGATGCATCGACGTCGAGGACACTCGCAACTTTGGGTCTATTTGTCTGTGTCCTT
The DNA here is from genome assembly GCA_963932285.1 of Caenorhabditis macrosperma. Classification (NCBI taxonomy): domain Eukaryota; kingdom Metazoa; phylum Nematoda; class Chromadorea; order Rhabditida; family Rhabditidae; genus Caenorhabditis; species Caenorhabditis macrosperma. The sequence continues at coordinate 8,459,838 of OZ010622.1, forward strand.
CCAATGATTATTACTCGTTAAACCGCAATATACTCGCATTGGTTAGATAGGGTTAACTTTGCCAATATATATTAAACATTCTCTACAATCTAGAAATTAGGTCGATCAAAATTAAAAACTTCGAGAGCAACGAGTGAAACGTATTTAGAATGGTTTCTCTAAATATTCCAAATGAATAAGTTTTGATCTCGCTCCGAGACCTGTGGTCAAATTGGGCCATGTTCCTTTGATACAGTACCCTTTGGTTTTTTGGTCTTTCAATTTTTTCTTCGCATCTTCGACCCCCCTAAACACGTGTTTCTCCTATTAACCATTCTTTTTTTTACTTTTTCTTTCATTTATTTTCAAAATTTGAATAATCAGAAAGTGTTTTTCAGCGCTTGGAATCGTCAGTGACTCACAAAATATTAAAAATGTCTCGAAGGTACGTTTGAAAATTTTCTTACCGATTCATTCAAATCAAGTCACTTCAGACACAGCGTAGTCGACGCATACTCGACTGTTGAAACGAAGATTCGTGAGACGATGCGAGAATTGTCCGAATTGTGGGACGAAGTGGACATGTCCGACTCGATGCGGTTGAAGCGAGTAGATAATGCATTTACACACATAACACAGCTTTGCGATGACATGGTGAGTCGAATACGCAATTTCTGAAATAAAAAAGTTTTCATTCAGCTGGCTGGTGAGAAAGAAATGGTTCACGACTTGAAATTAAGCATCAGAGAAGATATGAAGAATGTAATGAAGATGAGGAATGAACTAGAATTGGAGGCTTTCCAAAGGCCAGCTGATATAAAAGATGGATCGATTGGTCTGATGAGACATTTGCAATCAGAAGTTAAACGACTCGAAGTCGAATTCCAAAAACGACACGAGGACCAGAAAAACCTTATTGAGAAAATCTGTGTGCTCAAAAAACGGCTTGCCTCCGACTTTGAATTTGAATATGAAACACACTCCGTGAGTCGTTTTCTATTGTTTGCCTATTAAATGCTTTCTTTACAGCTTTTCCCTGTCTCTTCGTTCCAAAAATATGAGGAGAATTGCAAGGAAATGGAGGAGCAGCTGAGAGAGAGATACACGAAAGTGGAGCACTTACAAACGGACATGAAACAGTGGAAACGTGTGGCAGAGAGCGTGGCGGAGTATATTCGAGAAGACGAAATTCTGAGGGAGCTGCTCGAGAAGAACATCGACTCTGAAGATTTCGTCTTCTCGGAGGCAGTCCTTGAAGCGCTCCAGGCATATCATCAGGATTTGCAGCCGGTGTACTCGCACTGGCTGGAAGATATCGAGTTCCGATGGACCGAAAAGCACCAGCAACTCGTCGATCTCTGGGAAAAATGCCTTGTCGCGCCGGCAGATCGTCTTTTCTGCGCCCACTTCGAGCCAAGCAGTCATTCAGAAGACAATTTGCGTCAAATGACAGAGGAATGCGAACGGCTAGAGAAGAAATACACCACCTGCCGAACGGTATTCGATCTTGTGGAAAAGTGGAAGCACGTTTGGGACGAGAAACTCGGTATCGAAGAGAAACGTCGTCAACCGGATTACTACAAAAAAGTGAATGTTCTGCCGGATAACAAGAGAGAACGAGAGCTGCTCGCCCAGATGCCAGTTCTGGAGAAAGAGATTCGAGCGGCCAACAGGAGATATGAGGAAGAGAACGGAGGAGAGCAGATCTATGTGCAGGGAATGCTCCCCAACGATTACATCAAATTCGTGCAGGAGGAGCACAAAAGAGAACTCAAGTTTGAGTTACAACTGAAGAAAGAGGAAAAAACGAGACTGCAGTCTCCTCAACCGACACGAACTCCAAAAACGCAAAAGCGAGCGGCACCATTGTTCCGAACTCCAATGTCCACAGGAAAGATGGAGCCAGTTGCAAAGGTGAGAGTGTCTGTCAAAAATTAGGCTGAATCCCTAAGGTTTTCAGAGACTAAACTTCGAGCCAGATCTACCGCCATGTATGTCACCGGTCACATCAGAGGCGCTCAGTTTCATTACACCAACACGTCGACAAGCAGGAGGACCGAAAACGTCGTCCCCGAAAGAGATACCGTCCAGGACAGTCACACCGCTGAATCTCAAACGAGCCATGACGCCGTCCTCGGTCGCTTCTTCAAGCAAACGAGTACTATCTCGACGCAACATGCCCTAATTGTATACTTTGATTTGCGAAGTTGATAGTTTTATACCCATTCTTCTCTTCACCCGGCTCAACAATAATCAATCGAAATATGCTTTACCGACTCGCACAATAGTACCCGTATCTCGCATGTTTCGCTGTCGAATAATATTAAAACTCTATTCATCTGTTTCCACTCATAATTTGTATCAAATGAACGTACGCCCTTTTAAACAGATGGGATGCTTTCAAAGAAAATGGTCTAATCACTTACCTGAAAAGATATCGCAAAACTGGAGAAACAACAGAAAGCACGGAGAATTGCGGACTTTCTGCGGTTTGCGTACCCGTCGCGTTCTGTCGTTCTGAGCTTTGGAAAGCTTCTGATTCCAATTTCAGCAATGAGTGCTGCTCAGTACGCACGACTCGTGCCGAAGAAATACCGCTCCAGAACACTTCCGAAAGTCGATCGCCCATGGAGACCGCGCGTGATTGCGTGGGCAGGACCCGCCGCTTTCTACCCCAACAGGTGGGTATTCGCTCTCAGATGATCATCTCATCTGTTTAATTTGAAGTGTTTATTAAAACAAAACGTTAGTTTTTTGAAATTATCGAAAAGAAACACGAAGGTTTGATAAACCTTCTTATAACTGTTTTTTTAAAGAAACCTGTTGAGAATGAATTGGAAATTGTCGGAACAAAAAAAGTTTACTCAACTTCGTTTTCTCTGTTTTCTTTTCACAATTCCACTTATCACTACGACTTTCAGATTCTATGAGATCGATAAATGGTACAAAGCGCGAATCGACAAACCGGAGAAGTTGCCCGAGATGCACATCATCGACCCAGCTGACCACATGAAATCTTTGAGGGAACTCATGACAAAATGTAAGTGTGTCTTCGAATCGAGCCTTATTCAATGGCTAAGTTTTCAGCGGAAGTCACGCAGGTTAACATTGGGTTCAAGAAACGAGAAACCGTTGAGAAAAAGACGAAATCCACGGAAGATCGTGCGGAGTTGGAGAAAAAGTCACGGCACATGGAGTGTAAGAACTTTCGGTTATTTCTGCAAATTTTCCAATTTCCCATTTCCAGTGCTCATTGACATCAATTCCCTCGACGTTCCGAACATTGCCGTTTACCGGCACTTTCTTGTTTTCGATCATCTCTTCGGAGAGAACGTGTTCTTTGACAACGTGCAACACTTGGACATCAGCTTCGGAGACGACGTCGTGCACAATGGAAACATTCTGACGGCTTCCACGACATCTTCTCGACCAAATGTCAACATTGAGAGTGTCGGGAAGGGCGGATTCAACACACTGCTTATGGTGAATCTGGACGGAAACGGTCTTGAGAAAAAAGGCGAAGTGGTCCAATGGCTCGTATCGAACATTCCGGATGGAGAAAGCGTTTCTGCCGGAAAAGAAGTTGTCGAGTACCTGCAACCGCTTCCCTTCTATGGAACTGGCTACAATCGTGTTGCGTTCGTGCTCTTCAGACACGCGCAACCAGTTGATCTCAATCTGAACGGAAACTCGCTGGAAAACCGCATTCAAGAAATCTCGCAGCTCTACAAGGCTAACGAGAACGTCATCACTCCTTCAGCCATTCGTTTCTTCCAAACTTCCTACGATAACAGCGTCAAAACGGCTCTCCATTCACTAGGTGATTCCGTGATTTAACAAAATTAACACAATTATGTGCTCTTTCAGGATTGAAGTCACCAATCTATGAGTACGAACACACGCCTGCATTGAAACCTGCCCAACGAGAATTCCCCGAGAAGCCGCAGCCATTCGATCTCTACCTAGACATGTACCGTGATCCGAAGGAAATAGAACAGGAAGCACTTGAGAAGAGATTGGCCACAGTAGAACTTGCCGATGTGCAGGTAAGATCATTATTCAATCTATAGCAAAATGCTCTTTGATTAGTGAACAGCTTGAACATTGACCGAGCTGATCGCTATTATCAGCTAGACAACGTTTTTTGCACGTGTCGTTCTTAGACCCGTAACGAGTCTTAGTACTGCTTACGTCTGTCGACGCAAGCAATGTGCTGTTTTTGTGCCTGGTGTTTCAAGAATTCGAAGACTCCTAATTCCGGTCATATTTACAGGAACCGAAATGGGTGGATCCGGACTATGTTGAGAACAAGAAGAAGTTGCCTCCATGGTTGCACGCGAAGATGATCGAACGGAAGGGCGTCGGACACGCGAAGTACCACAACGAAGTTCTGTGATTCCGGGCACAATAGCTCTTCGTAGGCTAGATTCTTATATTTTTCATCTCATTGTTCTGTTGTTTTTTTTTGAGAAAAAAGTGAATAAACCAAAATTATTGAAAAACGAGAACACTACAGGCAACACAGATGAGTCGATCTTTCCAGAGAGTGTCTAATTGAAACGGGGCTCTCGTACTCCTAATTGCTCCAGACAACATTAGAACGAACAGTGAAGCAACTGTTCGACAAGAATTTCAAGCAACCTTTGACTTTTGAATTGCGGTCTACAGTATCAATTCCTCTGCATTGTTATCAGTTTGCACATTGACACTGATGATCACTACGTGCAGTTATACACCGTCCAAATCTAGGGAAGGAGTCTGTGGAGAATTCAGAAAAAGACGATCTTTGTGAGAAAGTAACATTTCAGGAGAGGAAGCAAAACGTTGAAAAATGAGTTTATTCTAGAAAAAGGACACTATCTAGCACTTCTTGAGCTCCTGGCAGATGGTCTTCGGCGGGACGTCCTGCTTGATGAGGGTGACCATCACGTCGACCTCGTGCTCTCCGTACTCCTCGCACAAGTGCTCCGCATTGTGAGTAGGCACCTCCTTGAGACAGATGGCGTCGACGTCGTGCTTGGCGACGGATCCTCCCTCCGAGAGAACCTTCGCCTCGACTCCCTTGACGGTGGCGACGCAGGTGATGCACGCGAGAGAAGCCTTCGACGGAGGAGGCACGGCGGCCGAGAGGACGACCGAGGCGACGATGAGAGCGACGAGACAGGCGGTGCGGGTGAGCATTCTGCAAAACACGTGAACTTTCGAACGGGAACTGGGGAAAAAATAGAAGAGACAAAGATATTCTGCGAAAAGACGAGAGAAACATGCAACTTGTCGTCGTTCTCATTGTGAGTGCTTTTCCGATGTCGCTCCTGAGCCCAACGTCTTCAGACACTCGTCGTGCTCTTCTGCTCCGCCGCAACGGCCTTCGAATTCGATTCGCGACGTCGTCTGCGATTCGAATGTTTCGAAGATGACGACTGCACACCTCCAAAGATGTGTCACATCTTCAAATGCAAATGAGCGGGGGGAGGATGGTTATCATTCGTCTCCGCCTCTTCTTTTATAGTTTTCATATAGTTAATCGCGAGGTTGTGATAAGAATAAGAGACTGCGATCATGCGATCGTGAGCATTTCGTTGATTTTCCCGTTATCAGTCCGATTCTTCGAATAGGCATCCCAAAACTTGATTGACGCGCCTCGTCGCTCGATCGAAGAGCAACGGGAAGTGTCGGGAAGAAGACGGAAACTCTTATCAGGAGGAGGCAATGAAATATTTCAGATGGGTGGAAGAATTCAACTGAGAATTTATGAAAATAGTAAGAATATTAAACGCTTAGAGCTTACAGAAATGAAAATTCAAAGAGAATACTGAAGAAAAAAAAAGAGTTTGATAACAATTGTTTCCTACGGGTGCAAGAAGACAGGTTCCTCGACAAAGTGCTCATCGGCAGCTTGTGGTTCGGAAGTAGACGGATCTATCTGAAACAAGAAACGAATACTCACATAAGAGGCCCGAACTCACCATTTCATCAATATACTCTTCGTCATCGTCTGGATAATCAACAACATTGTCTTCGCCGGATTCCGTTTCCTCGACCCATGTCAAGTAGGTGTTCTGAGAGCACTTCTTCTCGTGGTGCCGTTGATTGAAGGCGCTGGAAAACACTCGACCGCACCCACGGCTACACACGTATCTGAAAAAATGAAGTTTTTCATATGTTGTCGAAGAACAAATCATACTTTTTCTTATTCAAATGCTTCTTCTCGATGTGCATCTTGAGAATGGCTCCCGAAACGAAACGTTCTTTGCATCCGTCTATATCACATTGATACGGTTTCTGATCGAAATGTCTGCGAAGGTGCAGCCGCATCGGTGTCCGCTGAGAGAACGCCATTCCGCAGATATCGCATTTGAACGGCTTCTCGCCAGTGTGGGTGCGCATGTGCGCTCGAATTTTGCTTGGGTACTTATCGACTTTGCCACAGTACTCGCATTTATGAAGTGTCGGTTTCTTTCGTTGATGGGGACTCGCGTCGTTTACATCGACACCCTGGAATGGACCGAATCAGTCACGAAAGAGGAGATGAGACTGACCTTCGCCACCGCATCGATGATCCAATCGAGGTTCTGAGCATTCTTCGGTTTGTTTTTCTTCGGAATTACCGGATATCCATGCTTCAGGTGTCTCGTCGGAGCAGCCATCTCGAGAGTCGCTGCATCCACGACCATCTCGGTCATCGCAGCCGAGGCTTCATGCCAGTCGCGCACACTCTTCGTTCCTCGTTTCGGCGGATTCGGGTTCACAATGACACGCACTCTTTCTTGCTCATCATCCTCATCATTCACTAAGCCAACATCTTCAACTTCTGCCTCCCTGAAAACACACTCTTCTCCAGAGACTCATCGCTATTCCCACTCACATATCATCCAACATCATTCCGCTGTACATGTGTCTTGGAATGCCTCGTTTCACATCCTCCTCCTCTTCTTCGCCCGGTATTATTATCTTTTTTGGAATGTGATTCAGCCTATCCTCTTCATGAGGCTCCTCCTCTCCTTCGTACACAATTTCGTATTTTCTCGGAGGGTTCAAAACGACTCGATTCGACGATTCTTCCGCTTCATACTGAGTGTTAAAACCAACAGAATTCGAAGAGCACGGCTGTTGAGAGACCTCTTCGGATGACTCGACTATCGTTTCAGAGCTGACTTGAGAAGCGAATTGTTCATCGAAAAATTCGTAGATTTGGTCAGATTCCTCGTTGAAGTTGGAATCTATCATCGCATTTTGAACCTTAAAAATTATTAGCGGTCTTCAGAATACCACTTTCACTCACCGGTATAGATTCAATCGGCATTTTCACATCAGGAGGGCCCGTTTCCGTAGTCCCATTCGCTTCCTCCCAACAAACATCTTCGAATCTTTGATGATCTATATGGAAGTGCTCCAACACCACCGCCTCATTTTGGTTTTGAAAACCACACGCCAACGGACACGCATAGAACACCTCCTCGACATGATCAATTGGCTCTTCCGGTGCACCACCAACTTCTAGGAACGGAGCGCAGTCGTCTTCCATCGATTCAGCATGATCCGGATGCATGTGTTGCTGGAATGGTTTACTTTTATCAACTGTAGATTCTTTTGAAACATACTGCCTCATGATCCCTTCTATCACAGATGTTCAAAAAGACAGCGCTACAGAAGGAGCATTTATACGGTTTCTCGTGAAGGTGCTGCATCATGTGAGATTTCAGAGTGTGCGCTTGTGAGAAACTGTGATTGCAGATATGACACGAGTGTGGCTTCTCCCCGGTATGTTTCCGAATATGCTCGCTTATTTTAGATGGGTACTTGATGTTTTTGTTGCATTGAACACAGTGATACACTTGTGCGGGATGACGTTTCCGCATACGGTAACTACGATTCGTGGGATCGTTGCGCCGGTACATAGGGCCATTCGTTGGCCTCTGTTGAACGATTCGACCGAGAGGAACGGTAGACGATGGGTAATGGGCGTACTGATAGCGGGAGATCGAAGCTGGAAGTGGTGGAGGGTGTGAAGGAACTACTGGTTTTGAGCACGATTGCTCCATTCTCCTCTGAAATCTGATGATTGAAATAAATAATGTCAATGCGAATTTCGAAGATATGAGACAGTTTTTCAGACTGTTAATCGATTGAAATGGTGCATTTGAAAGTTGAACATTCATTAGAAACGTATTAAAGCTTGGAAGTACCAAAATTCAAGATTTACAACATGTGAAATGAAAAACAAACGCCCTCCCGTCACTTCGCACTCATTTCCTGCTCTACAAACTCTTCTTCGTCGAAATGAGTGAGTAATTTGCCGTCGTCTCCGAGCATGATCATTGGCTCCGTTTCATAGTACGTCGCCTTGTCGTCGATGATAGGATCGGATGCTTCTTCATTCGAAACCTGCATGTTGTCGAAGACGGGACAGAAAACGTTTCCGTGTACGTTTTTTCGGTGTCTCATCAAATAATTTCTTCGAGCAAAGACGGCTTTGCAGCCTTTAACGACACACGAGTATCTTTTTACTCCCGCGTGCACAGCCATCTCGTGTTCTTTCTTCACCGATTCAGTTACGAACCACATGCCACACTCCCACTCGCAAGGGAATGGTCGCTCACTTGTGTGCATTCGACGGATGTGAACTTTCAGCGAAGTCGCTTTGGATAACGACATTCCACACTCTCCACATTCAAATGGTTTATCTCCTGTGTGCGTCCTGATGTGTTCCTGTAAATGAATCAATTTTGGGGGAACTTTAATGAAAATACTCACTGCAATCTTGCTCGGATGCTTCAACATTATTCCGCAAATGGTGCACTGTGCAACGGTCGGAGCTCGACTTGAGACGTATCCCCTTTTCTCAGGGACTTCAACGTTTTTTTCAGGAACGACTTCCTCAACGGGCGGCGCAAGAACTCGTGACAAAACAGAAGAAATGACGTCGTCAATTCTTTGTGAGGAATCTTTGCTCGGTCCGGGTTCTTGACTCGGAAATAGTGATTCCGTATCATCAGATGGAGTTACCAGTGTATAAGGTGCAAGACCTGCTAATCCTTGACTCAAAGAATCGTTGGACCTTTAATGAAATGAGATTATAAGCTGGAAACGGTTGTTAAATCTTACAATAACGACGGTTTTATGTAGTTGGTGATAGTCGATGGTTTCTCATCGATTGCACAAATAAGCTTTTTGGTGGGCTTCAAGTGTGGTCGAGGTGGTCCAGTTCGCTTCTGGAAATTAAATAACATTTTTGAGATCTCCAGTGAAATCTCACCAATCCGACGTGTCTGAGTTCATGTGCGTTCTTTCGAGAGTTGTTAACGAATCGTTTACCACATCCAAAACTGCACACATAAGGCGTGTCTCCCATATGCTGGACGCGGTAATGGTTCACCATAGGTGTTCTCTGCGTGAAGCGCATTCCGCAGATATCACACTCAAAAGGTTTTTCTCCAGTATGCGTTCGCATGTGCTCCTACAATAGGGCTGGTATATGTGTTTCTGACAAAAACAACTCACTTTAATTCTCGATGGGTGTTTCAACAAAACTCCGCACACTTCGCATGTAACGATGGTTGACGTTTTCTGATTTCCTTTTCTAAAGTGTTAGTGGTGTACTTCTTTTTATAAAGTTCGATACTTACTTCCTGCGGACAGGCAGTGGACGGAATTTCGTGATAACGTCGTCATCTTCAACCTATAACAAACGAATTCAATCAGCTGTTCGTAATGCATTTTGCCTACCTTTTGAAGATCTGTACTACTTCCACCAGCCCATTCTTCGAATATAGGTTCCGATTCCTCAAAATATAACAATTGCCTAGCTTCTTAAACTATTACAAACCTGGGACAATTCGATACTGTCCAAATATACATCTCCATCTTTTTCTTTCATATCAGCTTGCTGAAAAATAAAATAATCAAGTATTTAAAAGGGAAAATATAACCAATGAAATAACAGAATTATCAATTGTAAACAATTTTAGCCAAAAAGAAGAAAAAGATAATTAGAATTATCGGAAAAAGTAAAGATACAACGACACTCCGTTGTTATGCGTCGCGGTGTTTAGCACAGGGCGCCAATTCAAATGATGGAAGTTGTCGGAGGTTGACGAATGGACGTTTTCTGAAGACACGCTAGGAAGAGACTTTTGAAAATTAAAAATTTATTCAAGGAAAAAAGCCGTAATTTTTGGAAATATTTACAAAAATGCCGTAATTACATGAAATTCTGTTTATAGGCGTGAATCAGGTCGGATATCATGGCCATTTTCGCATTGAGACTAGACTCGATCTGTGTGAAGATATGCTTTGTGGCCGCTTCGTCGGACAGGTCGAGGCGGAGACGTTGTTCAATCTGTAAACGCGTACCGGGATTGTCGTCTTCATTGATTTTGTGTGCTTGCTTACCTTGAAGATTGCCTTGTCCGGCTCCGACGCGATATCCGGAATTCCGGCGTCGAGCATCAGAGAGAACAGATTCAAGAGAACGTTCGAATGACGACGAAGAATGCGGTATGCGGAATCGACGTGTTGAACGAACTCTAGGAACTGCTTGCTCTTGACACCGCCCATCGCCTGCACCATTTCACTCGTCAGCTTCATCGGCGGTGGCATCGGTTTGGGATCTCTTCCGAGAATGAAACCAAAGTCAACGTGGAACAGTTTTCCGTTTTCGCACAGCAGAAGATTGTCCAAATGGCGATCTCCGAGACCCAAAATGTACATGATGACAGAGTAACCGGCAAGCGATCTGACATAGTTGTCGACGACGTTCGGCTCGATTCCGAACGGTCCGTCGCCCGGCCGGAGTTCTTTCATCGCCTCGCGGATGCAGTCGAGTTTGTGTGCCTTGTACTGCTCCTGGATCCCCCGGAGCGGTTTTGACTTGATGCACTGCACAAATCCTTCTCCGACCCCAGTGGAGAGCACGAGATAGGGAGTCAGCTTCAGATCCAACTGTTCCTTTTTGAGAATGATGTCGATGAGTCGGACCATCTGCTGGATCAGTTGATCTTGACGCAGATCGTCTCCCGTTTTGAAAATGACGGTGTACTCTTCGAGGAAGTTCTTATCGACAACTTTTGCCGGTGGCTGCTGAGCCAGCTGCACTTTGAAAGTTATCTTTGCCGGCATCATTTCGGATTTGAAGAAACCAGCAGTGTCGGGGATCGCCGAGAGACATCGATACGTTGGATCCAGTGGCAGAAGGACTCCTTTCATGTCGAGCATGTGCTTGGCTCGCGAGAGCAGAGTTCTAAGTTCGGCCGATTTCGCCTCGTTCATACGACCGCCGCGAGTTTTCGCCTCGCTCATCAACAACTTCAAATCCTCGACGAAGGCCACCTGCTGTTGGAGAGCTTCCACCTGCTGGCGGGTCTCGTGTCGTTTCACCAGTGCCTCCATGAGCCTGTCTTGGATGTTCTGATACATTCTCGATAGGTGCTCTTCAGTGGCTTTCGTAGATTCAATTTCAGTCTTCAGATGCCAGAACAAGTAGTTCGAGACTCGTGGAGAGGCGATAGCGTAGCTGAAATGGGAGAATCATGGAGGAGAGTTTACTATTTTACTTACTCAATGAGGAATGTTGCCAGATCGCCACTCGCTTTTCTTGCCTCCTTCTTGGTTACCACCATTATATCTCTCCCTTCGTGATCATCCGGAGTGGTTGGAGTTGTTCCAGTGGCAGCACGAGGGGGAACCACTGACCGTCCCGCACTTTCCGGTGAGCTCCCTCGGTCTTCGTCAAGATCTGCACAGTCGTCGTCAACTTGATGAGCCACAAAAGAGGCGTCGTTGGCTTGAGTCTGTTCATACTTCAACGCCTGTACTAGTTGTGGCAAATACAGGAGCACTTGATCGGGACTAGCCGCTTCAAGAAGACGGCCGACTGAGTAGGCACGGACTGCCGGATGAGTGAACGCGGAAGAGAGCAATTCGAGTGCGTCTTCCGCTTCGATCAGTTCCCAGTCGTTCATCAAACCCAACGCCATTTTCACTTCTTGTGGTTGCGCCCAGTTAACCGATCTGAGATACTTGTTCAGCGCTTTCGGGAACTGACGCAGATAATGTCGGAACTTCCAGACAAGATCGCGCTGTTCGCGAGTCAACACTTGAGACGACGGAAGGTTGACTATGGCTTCGAGACGATCCTTCGCCTGTTTGTTCGGTTTCACTTGTCTGTGTCTCTCATCTCCACTGTCGCGGATCCTTCTCGTCATCGCACTGTGCTTCACTTCTGCCAACGACTCGAGCATCAATTCAGGATCGGCGACGCAGTATCGAGTGCACGGCATCACGATTCCAACTCCTCCTCCGACAGACGTACTCACGCGCATCTACAAAAAGGCACCTAAATGGGCTCTTTTCTCAATTGTCAACTTACGTTCTTGCTCTCATCCTCATAATATACAACTTTGTAGAACGTAGGACCCAGTCGGATGGCTGCCAGTTCAAGAACAAGGAACACGTGGCGATCAGGAGACGAGTACTTGTACTTGGCCCGAATGAGCTCTATACGACGAGACGCGAAGGGGTCAAGCCAAGGAACGTCTTCGACGAGTCCTCTGGACTGTCGGTTTACTTGTTTGAAGAGCAAGTCGATGTCTTCTCCCCAAGCATCCGAGTACTTCCAAGTCTCCGGTTGCTTCTTGAACGGATCTGTCTCCGTCGAGACATACATTTGCACGTCGATGACGCCCGATTTGAGAATTCCTCTCTTGCTGAACATAGAGAGACGTGATTGAGCAACGAGTCGGCGAGGAAATGTCGATGTGGATGATTGGTTTTTCGCTGCTTCCGGACCTTCTTCATGTTCCCAAATAGTGATGTGCAGGAAAGCATCTCGACTCAAATCGGCGTATCGGATCGGCAGAGTCAACCATTCGTTCCACTTTTGAATGAGTTTCTGTCGGGCGAGTTGACTGGGATCTGGTGGAGTGTGGAACGACGTACAGACCGGATAGCCGACTTGCTGGTTGTTGCAGTATACCTGAATGGATTCGTGAAAGAACAGATATACTTGGATTACCACTTACAGTAAGTTCGGTGAACAACTGGTTCAGTCGTCGGACAGGATTGATGACGTCTCGGAAGATCCCTTCGAACTCGGACACCTTGACTTGTACATTGGTCTGTAGGTCACAACTGTAGACGAAGCTGAATGACTCCGTCGGCGAGGCACGCATTCCTGGAATCATGGCCTGGGAAAGATATTGAATGAGTCACAAGCACAATATTCGAAAGGGAAAGATAAAAATATGTAAGCTGGTAATAAAGACCAGAAACAAGGAAAAATTCAAGAGACATGTGCTATTAATATGATAAATACTTTATTCAGGAACCGACGACTAGTCGATGGTTAATGTTACATGAAGCAGAATCAGGAAAACATTGCCAGATGAGGGAGAGAATGGAGAGGGAGGAGTAGAGAATTACACCGAATGGGGGAAGAGATTCGTGTAGTAGATGCGCAGGGCGAGAGAACAGATCAATACTTTCTTCTTTTGACTGCTGGTTTCGAGTCGCGGCTCGAGATGGACGCCTGAAACCGAATCAATCAGTCAATAATATTGCTATTTGCATATTGCGATGAGCAAAATTTAACAATTAGCACACCAAGCACACTCGAAAAGAGCTTACATTATCATCCTCATCGTTGTTGTCGGACTCGTCTTTCGCGTACCCATTATCACCTCCAGATGACGACTCGCCGCTTCCGTTTCCGCTGCTCACAGCCTTCGTGCAAAGTGGAGATGTCGTCGAACTTTTCGAAAACAAACGCTCCTCGTCCCTCACACTCCGCTTGCTCAGCTTCTTGTCCATCCGGTTGGACTTCGACGGTGGCGGTGCGTTTGAGAAGTTACTCCATCCTTTGATAACGTTTCCGTACTCGGCAGTGTCCTCCAGATAGGATCCTTCGAAATTCAAGATTTGCATTTCGAGAGCTTCCAGCGACTCAACGGTCTCGTTCTTTTTGCGAATCCATCCTTCGAGTTCATTCTTCAACTCATTCGTACTTTTTTCTTTCGCCATATCGTCTGAATATAATTAAAATCAATATTACACGAAACAAGAGAAACATCGAAATTAGAGATATAGATAAATCACTGAATGAAAACAGTTTAGAAAAGAATGTTAATGATTAAATTACGAATAAAACATATTCATTGTGAAAGAGAATCGTTGGTTAACCGAAAAATAAATAAATATCCAATACGGATTCGGTTAATTCACATCCGTTGTTTCTGTCCGAGGGTCGACTGAATCGAATCAATGCGGTCTGCCCACAGACGCAAACCCTCCAATGAGAGTTCCTGCTGGCAAGATGACACAGGTGGCCCAGCGAGAATGGCCGCGGCAGTCGTCGTTGAAGAGGTCGTCGTTGGGTCAGCCGACGTCCCTGGCTTCGATTCTCCCTTCTGAAATTCACGTTGCACAGTTTTCTGGCGTCATTATCTCACCGCGTCTCCTTGATCTGCAGCATTCGGGACAACGAGTGTTGTCACAGCCATCTTCTTCTTGTTTTTTGGCATTTCGACCATTCCGGACTCTTCGTTGATTCTTGCTTCCAGTCCGTCGTCCAAAATTGAATCGACAAGCAAATGAATCACTTCAGTCTCGGAAACTTTCAGCTTCTTCGACAGATAGCTGATGCGAACGTTAGTGTAGGGGCGGATGAGCCGGAGGAGGACCTGCGTTCTGATGTTGTTCATCAACTCCTCCGTATGCTCTCTGATGAACGGATCCGCCATTATACTGTCCCTGAAACAAGATACTAATGTTCAGGAAACAAGGATAAACACGTACTGATGGGCGGCCATGATTTTTTCGAACGCTTGAATGTCGTTGTCTTGATAGGCCTGTACCATCTGAGTCATCGCAACAATCTCGGGCTCGTTCTTAAATGGTTTCGCCTCTTGACTGTCGAACGGATTGATGTCCGATTTGATGAGCATGTTGGCGAGGACCAAGTATTTGAGACAAGTGGTACGACGGGGCGATCCACTCTCATCGTAGTTTTTGAAGGCCTCGAAGAAGTCCGTGTGCGCATCGAGGAATCGTCCCTCTCGCAAATGCATTTTTCCTCCGCATTCTGTAAACGTAAAAGTAGAACATCGCGATTGTTTTCCGTGTTGACATATTACGTGACACGAACTCTGCGCTCGAAATACCATCCGTTCTCAGTACTTATCGCTCGTGCGGAATCAGTTTGCAATTTAATGTACGCGGATCCCGAAACAATGTCGTTTCGAGAGCAAGACGATAGCTGCATGAGCCGCACGGCTGCTGGTGGCAAGGCAGGCAAGAAGAAGAAGACTGCTCACTTCAAGTACGATTCTACTTTTGTTCGTTTAGTAGCTCACTCTCGCTGATTTCAGGAAGCGCGGTCATCCCGCTTTTAAGGTTATGTTCATCGTATGTGGCCTGCTGACACTTCTCTCTATTATCGTGGCATGCGTGGCCAGTGAGTTAAAGAGAAACTACGCGTTTTGCAAACGCAAAAACAATTTCAGCAATTATGATGGTCGTCGCTTAAAAGAGAACCAACTCGGTCGGCAAATCAGCACTATGGCACTTCTTCCCTCTAACATCGTAATAAATATCCTACTTGGGAGCTGGTAACACTCACCTCTGATGACTCCCAGAATGAGCGGATGTGGAATCGCCGATTTCGTGTGAATCGCCTGCGTCGCAAGCTCGTAGACCGATTTGAGTGCCTTGTTGTTCTTCTGCTCAGTGTACATCTGGATCTCCAATGCGTAGATCTCGAGAAGTTGGGTTCCCTTTCGCTGATCCTCTTCTCCTTGCTCGTTCTTGCACGATACTTTCAGCTGCTTAACAATTCTCTCGAGTTTAGTGAACTCGCGCAGATCGAAGAAAAGCTTTCCTAGTTTCGTGTTCGTCTTAAACCACAGCCGCTCGTTTTTCGCATCTTTCAATGCGTCGAGAGTCGTCTCGTAGAAGTGCTGCAGAAGATCCATCTGACGAGACGTCGAAATGTAGTCGAGAATAGCATTGATAGACTTCTCCGAGTAGTTTTTGGTCACTAAAAATGAATGGGTCGCACTTTTTGACAAAACTCGAACGAACCAGCAGACTTTATGTAAGTGAGCAGCTCCCGATAGTATTCGAGCATTTTCTGCAGTTCGTTCTGACTGAATGTTATTTTGATCATTTGCTTGAGAGCCTTGAATCCCCATTCGCCTTTTTCGCCTTCTAGCTCGAGAACTTTCTCAAATGCCTTGATGGCTTCGTCGAGCTTTCCGTCCGATCTGAATCCTTTTGCAGTATAGTACTGATTCTCCATGTCCACGTCAGGCTCCGAGCCGCTGTCATCCTCGTATTCCTGTAAATGAAAAGTTAAGAATAAAGTTTCCAATGAGGTTCGAAAAACTTACGAATCCATAGTCTTCATCGTCATCCATGTAGTCGTCTCCCATTGTTTTTGTTTGACGCTGGTGTGGCCTCTGTAAATCAAAAATAGGATTAACGAGAAGTAGGAATTCCTAGACATGTAGACTTTCTAGCGGAACAAGAAACTCTGATAAGCATTTAAAGAAAAATTCTGGTGAGACATACGAGAATCCAAAACGGAGGACAACGAAATGAATCATGATGAATGCGAGAGAAGATTTTTGGAACAATTTGAGGAAAGTGTTTCCCCTTAATTGGTGAATTTTGTTCAAAAACGAATCGACGGCATCCGCCTGTGCGTACACCATATGCACCATATGCACCATTAATCTGCACGAGGCCTGTGTCTCGATAAATCAATAATTTTTTTGAGAAAAAAATGATGATGAGCGATGGTTAAATATCACGATGAAAAAAGAAAACAGAATCAAGTATCGAAGAGTTATATCAACTCTTTTCTTTCGAAATATTGTCTCAAACTTTGAAAATTAATTCATTCACAAATCTTAAAAACTGAAATAATTAAAATATATTAATGAAATGTTATAAACAAAAATGAGAAAACCCGTCGAGAAACAACGCATGGGAAAGAGCATCGGAAAAAATTGGGTGGAGGGTGAAGACAGAAATGGGACTGAATATGAAGCGGCTAACAGGTGACACACGATGTGATTAGACTGGCGAGGTGCTGTTGTCAAGCACCACTTCTGCGTAGTACCGATCACAACACCTTTTGCAGACACGTTCAATGAGCACGCGGTTGTCTCGAAGGAATGCTCGAGCCTGAATGAGAATTATTTCTGAAGAATGTCGATGATTGCAATACTCACGTCGAGATAATTATGATTCAGGTACACGCAACATGCGCGAATGATGATCTCAGCAAACGCAGTCTGCTCTTTCAAACCGAAACTCGCGTCGTCTATGTGTTTCTCGTAAAAGTCGAGGCAATTGAGGAGAGCGGTCTCCACAGAGCTTATTTCGTCGATTTTCATGTGCGGACAGAGCTCGATGACGGCTTGAATGATCAGCTCTACCTTACGGAGGCGATTCTCGTCCTAAACAGAGATGATGAAACAATGGAAACCAACATCGTCTTACTCTCAATTCCTTTTTGCTCATCGCTGTCAATCGAGAAACGAAATTCGCCAGTACTGGGAATTTCCTGAGAAAGTAGGGTTTTTTTTCTCTTTCTGCCAAGTGAATACTTACATTTTCACAATATTTGGATGCTCACGGAGCAGAGAAACGAAGCGGGTCATAGCATGGGACGTGGCAAGCCATTCGCGTTTCGGAGGCTCTTCTGGCGGATTATCGTCGTTCTGCGTCGGAGTGGAACCTCCAATCAGCGGAATCGGCAAGTCTTTCGCTGTTATGAATCGACCCTTTTTGATTGGCGGTCCTCCGCGACCGTTCCGATCCATTGGGCGTTTCGAGCCAGGAACATACTTCGATTCGTCTTCCTTCACTTCCTTGATAGTTCTATCCTCTTCGCATATATCCTCAGACAGCGCTAGGTTAGGATCCAGCGGCATCTCGACTATCCTGTCCACAATTTGTTCGCATCTTCTGATGCACGACTCACGAGACTCCACGTTGGTGAGAACGCGTATACTGGAAACGACTCCCCTTTTGTACGACAAATCTGAAATACTTGGGGATTGGTGAAATATGGGAGGATCTTCACGAACAAGGTAACCGGTCAGAAACTATATCCAACAGTTTCACTGCTGTTCTTCTGATCAGTGGCTTCGTATTCGCGCACGACGTCTGGAGAAGAGCTCGTCCCATCTGGTAACCAACGACAGTTTTTCCTTGTTTCTCCTGTAAACAAACATGTTTAGTTTCGGGATACATTCGGCATGTGCTTACTAAAGCAGCAATCAGATCGACAGCTCGCACTTCGTATTCTTCGTTCTTGCTCGCCAAATCGGAAAAATAGACCGAGAGACTTTGGTAGACTGCTTTGTTTACGACGAAGTTGTTCGAAGTGGCAGAACCGTCGGCTCGCATTGTGAACAGTTCGCTGTACGACGCCATCGGATACTTCTTGCAGTAAGCAGCGAGGAGTCGGAAAAGGAACACAGGACATACGCCCTCGCGATACTTTTCGAGAAGTGCGGAGCAGACGACTCTCTGGAGGTGCGATGTCCATCGATTAGACAAACACTTCTCAGCAGTCAGTTCTGCGTTTCCACCAAAGTAGACTGAACGGATCGAACGGACGAAGATCAGAACGTCGGACGACTCGATCACTTCTCCCTTGTCTTGTAGGAAGGTCTTCATGAAGTGATCCACCAAATTCTTTTCTCTTTCCGATGAAAGTCCTTTGATCGCCTTGGCAAACTCGGAAAACGTCGTTGCTTTCGCGGGGGGCGTCTTTTTCATTCCCAGAGCTGATCTACTGTTGTTCGCGTGTTTTTGAAGAACAAGAGACACGGCGGCTGGCGGTGAGACACTCTTCAGTAGTCGAACTGACAGATTTTCGAGCCGAGATCTCACAAAATCAAACTGAAAAATTCGGATTGTTTTATAAAGAGTAAATTATATGGGACACCTTGTTTGCGGCCGCATCGACTATCACGATGAGAGTTTGGAACGCAGCTTCGTGAGACAAGAAGAATTTGAGATGGGACTCGATGTGCGTCAAACATGCAATGGCCGATTTATCGATGCCCATCGCTGATCGGATGAAAGACGGCGGCAAGTGGAACACGGATGTATCTGTTTCTTTCTGCTTCGTTGTTGGCTGAAAACCAAATTTGGGTTGGACTTCAGAGGTTTCTTTTACGAGAACAGAGCAGTTGGTCTTGAGCCATGCACTTATTTCTGCAGTTTGCATACTGTCCGCATCCAAATTTGAGAAAAGTGCTTTTCCAGTGCTTGGTCTGAGAAACACTTCCGGCTCCTCCACAACATGTTCCACCATTTCCGACACATCCATCGGTTCTTCCTTGGCTACGATCGAGTCGACTTTATCAATTTCGGCCTTCAGTCGAGCTGCCAGTTGCTCTCCAGACTTCACTCCCTTGAGCTGATACCCTCTAATCAGCAAGTACATGTTGGTAATAACAGATTTCTCGATTCCTTCTAAACTCATCTGTAAACAATTTAGAATTAATGATCATTCTTTTTCGAAACACTACGTTTTCTGCTTTGCGGATAACTTTGTCGGCAGTCTCCGGTGACATCTGCGAAACGAGCAAAAATTCCTGAGCATTCTTCTCACTCAGCTCATCGAGAGCCGCATCAACAACACGCCGCTCCGCCGACTTCAGCATTTGTTTCCTCATGTGGAGGCTCAGGAATGTTCGAGTTTTTCCTGTTTTGAGATCTACTATTTTTGGTATGGAACCCGGAGACAGCCATATTTCAACGAGCGATTCAAATGAGCTATCCTTGATAACCGATCTCGCTTCTCCGAACTTCGAGAGGAGCTTCACAACGGCGACGGGAACTTCTCGACACAGTGCCACGTTGCACGCGCCGATTCGTACACAAACGAGATCCTCGTCTAGAGATGCGTCTTCTTTGATTTGATGATTCTCAAAGCACAAATTGACGTACTGCACGAAGTATTCGCAGAGGGAAGATTGAAGGGAGTTGTTGTCGACAGTAACCGTTCGACACAGAGCCCGGGCGAGCTGAAACCGAAAGAATCAGGAGATGTGCCTATGCTTGGAATAACCATACTCCATGTTTGCTATCGTTGTCAGGAATGTTCTGAGTGAGAAAATGCAGATATGAATTGGCGAGGCGCGCGTCGGATTCGACGAGAATCGCCTCCGTGAACACTTCTAAGTACTTCATCTTGCTAGCCTTGAACCGAGGAATACTAGAGAGTTTGGACAAGTCGAAGACTTCTTTTCCGGAGGACGGGAAGAGTTTCGCAAACGCATTGACGACAGCACTCCGAGTAGAAACGTCTCTCGATGCAAGAGAATAGACGAATGACCGGAGGAGGTAGTCTCCGTCAATCGGTTTTACAGACTTGAAGTTCAGCTCTGCTTGCCGTACAAGCTGCAAGTTTTTTTTGAGTTTGACAATTTAAAAACACACGCTACTTACCGCATCAATGACTCTATCAGATGTGTTGTCGACATCGCGTATTCGTTGAGCATCGAAATAGTACATGAGAGCATGGAATACGCACTCTGCCGAAAGAATGCTCGCCGAGGTGGAGTCGACAGAGAGCATCTCTCTGACAGCGAACAAACTGCTCTCTGCGCCAACGCGGGCAACAAGCTGTGAAAGAAGTGGAGGCGAAGTGCAACGACTGAACCGCGAGGCCAACTTGAACTTGTCAGCGAGCACTTGGAACTCGTCGAACTGGGGTGGAGCACGGAATTCTTGTCTGAGAACATGGAACTGAGTGGTTTCAGTACTTGACGCAACTTACTTCGCAGGCAATGTGAATGCGTTTGCAGCAAGTGCGTTCGACGATCTCTTCATTTTCCTCTCGTAAATCTTCAGCAACTTCGCATCATCGGAAGCCGCTAACGTCTCGTGATGATGGACCGCGCGTTTCGATTTTCCCTCGAACGCCAAAGGGAAATCGAATTGCTTCATCATGATGCAGAAGACAAGGTAGCGAAGAATGGGATAAGCCTCGTAGATTTTGTTGAATAAAGGACCGATATCTCCACCGGCGAGCCATAGAACGATGATACTCCACGCGGACCAGTAGAGGTTTCGAGAGCAGAGTTGAGGCAACTCCTCGTATCGGGGAACTTCGTTCTCGGGATACACTGTCGCTTGAAGGAAACCGTCGATGAGCTTGAATGGTGCACTCAGTTCGACAAGAGGGTTTGAGAGTTTCCGATGGTAAAGTGCGGCTCTTTGTGTCAACGAGGAAACTATATCGACAATCAGCTTCGGTGATAATTGACTTTCGAGCATCTGGAACATTCGCAATATGCAATCATTCCACGAGAAAACTCACCAGCAAGAACATTCTCTCAGAAACACCGCATTCGCCAAAAATCCGAATGCAGTTGCCTATTTCCGCGTCGGACACAGCAGAAGATTCAATTGAAGTATAAACGTCCCGTTGCTTTTCCAGGTATAAAAGTACGAAATAGCTCCGAATGAACGAGTGATCATCAGGAAATACTCGACGCGCTTTCGAGAGCCACGAGATGACTTCTTCGCAGTAGAGCACGAACTCTGCTTGAAACTTTTCTCGAGTGATCCGTGCTTCTAAAGAAATCAGCGGAACGTCTCCCTCAGTTGGAACTCCATTGTTCTTGACGGAAAATGCATTTTCTCGGGTGACGAGTAGCGAGGAGATTGTGGCCAACGGTATTTGGGCGACCAGTTCAACAGCAAGTAAGGGTACGTCGTCCTAAAATTCTTCACGTCGGATTTCAGCTTTTAAAAAATGCAACTCACGGCAATCCCTCTTTTCAGCACAAAGTCTAAAAATGCAGCGGAAAACACCGAGAACGCAAACTCTCCGGACTTTGAATGATTGAATCCGCGGATGAGCTCTCTCAAAAATGATCGCAGCATCTTCGAGCTTGTCTCTTTCTCGCGGAAGATCTCCTGTGCACACACGAGAGCCAGCGCTTTCGTCGCTTCGGTCGGTTGACACGCGAGCAGCATGAACATGGTCGGTAGGTTGGCAGGTGATCTATTCTGCGGAACCCCCGTCTCGTTCAGAACCAGCGACTCGAACACCGCATTCACATTCACCGGTTGCTGGCACGCTCGCTTTATGGCCACTGTGAACGGGCCGGAGATGGTCCTCGTTTTCATGTTTTTCGTGTTTAATTTTAACAGAATGTCGATCACATCCTTGTCGAGATCCCTCGTAGCATCGATATTGCACCCGAGAACGAGTAAAATTTCACTAATTTCACGATGAAATTTTTGAAGAGTGATCCAGACGTCGAGGCGGCTGGCTATGAAGAAGCGCACATGATCGTACCCGCATAGAAGGCATAGCGCTCGGAACAGAGGCCTCGGGAGCACTTCACCGCGGATGTTATCGAACCATGGTTTCAGAAACTCGAGAAACACATCCAGTTGTTCCGGACTTTCAGATTCAGCTAGTCTTTTCTTTGGGAAATAATCGGCCATAACAAGATTCTCAACTTGACAGGCCGCATACATTTCTGCGTCTGGAAAGATTGTCGCGAATGGGCCCATGATCAATCCGACTAGCTCTTCGCAGTACGGCTTCTCGATCCATGAACACCGATTCGCCGTCCCTAGTCCAACATTCATTCCGATGGCGTCGTGAAGGAAGGCTGTGATGTAGCACTTGTCGAGCACCGGTTGTTGTTTTGCAAGGCTAGTTGTCAATGCGACAAACAGCTGGAGAATATCATCCGGATAGGATCGAGAGTTTGAGATGATGAAAAGGAGTGCTCGATGAAGAGGAATGTGCTGAAAAGAGAATGAAATGCGAGGTATTTTTCGAGATGGAGTGCCGCACATTCAATTTGCTTCCGTGACTTTTGATGATTTCAGCGATTGTGCCGAGCAGCCTGTATTCAATTTTCAGTTTTTCTTCGACTACGAAACTCTTGAGTGCGGCCACGAGCATTCGTGCAACCTTATTGAACTTGTCCAGTTCAACAGACTCTTTTATGCTTTTCGCGAACGTGTCAAGATTCAGATTGATCGTTTCTCCGAACTCTTTCCATTTATCGTCAAGCACGGGTCGAACTGTGTGACTCGATTGAACTGAAGGACCAGCTGCAAAATAACAGTGATAAGCAATGATCAAAGACCACCGTACTAACCTATTGAATTAATGTGTTGGTTTGGCTTTGACGCTGCTGGAGCTGCCGATCGAAAGTCTAATTTTGCTTTGAAAATTCCCGAGGAAGACGATGAAGACGAAGCCGACGCGGAGCCAGTGTTTTTTTGTATCTAAACTTTCTTCTGTGAGAAGTCACGAGGTGAAACCAACCCGAGCTTTTTTCAGCTCCTCCGGCTTTAATATTGTATCGGTCGTCAGGCGTTTGTGCTTTTTTCTCTCCATCTGAAACCAGAAAATGCGGTGTTCACTGGGAAACGACTTGCGAAATTCAATGACTTTCGCTGCGAAAAAAATATCGAAAAAAGTAACGACGAGCAAAGGCGCTCCATTGCGCAACATTTTTGCGCGGCTGTTTAAACGAAGTTTTTTCTGCGGAAAACCGAAATTTTGTTTCGAATTTTTTCTGGCGCGAAAATGTCTTTCTTCCCGCCCGTTTTCGAGCGATTGCTCGTGAGCGAATATTTTTTAAAGTTTCCGGTTGCAACAGACTTTGCACAAAAATGGCCCTGTATCACGAAAATAGCGGTAATATTTATACTTCTCCTAAATTTCCGAATTTTTTCCATTTTCCAGATGGATCGAAGCGCACCAAGTGCGAGCCGCTCAACAATAATTTTTCGTCTTCGCAAATCGAAAACCTCTGTCTGTGCCCAGTTTGCTACATGAATTTCAACGAAGACTCGAAACTGGCGCGAATTCTACACTGCGGCCACACTTTCTGTACAGAGTGTATTCTGAATGTCCAAAAGTACGGCAATTCGGCACATATCGAGTGCCCGACGTGTCGTTCCGAGACCAAGAGCCCTTTGACTCAAATTACTCCCAACTACATGGTGATGGGTGAGACTTTAGAGATCTTTCCGACTGAAACGTCCGTTTTTCTCTGCAGAACTGATTCGAAAGTTCGAACTGTTGGGGCCGTCGGCTCCCTCCTCTGAACTCTCACTTCGAACGGAAACAAATCTACAAAATGTGGAAAGTCAGACGATCGCCGAGTTAGTGGACACAAGTTATCGTCAAATGATCACCAACATCAAGTCGGATTTGTTGGGAAAGTTCGAGGAAATGAAAGAAGATCTGTCGGAAATGTCTTTTGGTAAGTGTGACAATTAAACTCATTATTTTTAAAAAAGCCATTCAGAATCAGCGAAACGCGAGCTGGCCGATCTGTGTGACTCTATCGAGTGCGCCGTCCGGGAAGCGTACGCTGACTCGGGCAGTGAAGATGATAATGACGACGGAGACACCTCGTTCTCCACAGTTTCCACAATCGGGCCGTCCAGGAGCAACCCGGAAAACGTGAGTGCCGCCGGAAGATGTTCTACTGTGACACGAGGCCTTCGAGCTATTTTCGTTCCCCTGTGTGCGCTGTTTCGCAAGATGTTCAAAAATGTAAGACACGCGTTTTCACCATTCTAACAACGAATTCTTTCAGCGACAATTCGTCGAAAATCCACTGAACATTTCGTCTGGATCGGACATTTCGTTCGAAACGACCGACGAGAGCAACGAGACGAATGTGACGAGTGTCAGCTCGTGGGACGAGTCCGACGGATACTAGTTTCCCCCGTTTCCTGTTTATTAAGTTTTTCAAGCTGTAAATACCTCTGTCTATTGCATAAATTCTTCATCTGTCCTTCGTAGTGTTTTTTAAAAGTTTTATTAATCAAAATCAGGAAGCAAAAGAAAAAGAACAATTATTTCAAGAGGCAGTGACCTAAAAAGAGAAAAGAACCTCTACCGCAGACCACAAAACTACTGAAAACCTACTGAACAAAGAGAATGGTGAGAAGAGATATAACCGAAAAATACTGAGAAAATCGGGGGAATGGGGAGCAAAAACAAAGGAGGTGAGGATGAAGGATGAGCCCGCGGGAAGGGAAAATGACGACGCATTGGCTGATTCTTATTGGATTGGCGGGATCGTCGGCGTCTCCAAGCTGGTGGCCACGAGACGCTTATCTCCAATGTCGACGACGAGCTGAAATCGGAAATGTACAGAAATTCAAAGATATTCAACACTCACCCGCTCGTTCGGTCCGACGGATGCATCTAGCCACGCGAAGGCGATCGGCTTCTGAAGTCGGACGTTGTATGCTCCCGAGGTGATTTGGCCGACTCTCTGCAATGAGGGTTATGTGATTATTTGCTTGAACCGACTGCTAACCGCTTCTTGACCGTCAATTCTGATGACTTCGTTTCCACTTGGCACATATTTGTCGTCGAGGACTATTCCCTCCTCGGCATCGAATGTAATCAGAGCGAGACGGCGACTGGAATTCCTTGCGGCCGTTAGTTATTGTTCGGGGACAGTTGAAACTTACTTAAACTCTTTCTTGCTCAACTCGAGAGCCGATTCTCTTCCGATGAACTCTTTTTTGTCAAAGTCGACGAGGCTGCCAAGTCCGCACTCGAACGGATTGGTATCCAGAGTGAGCTCCTTGCCCCAGATCTTGTAGCCGTGCTCGAGGCGCATCATGTTCAAAGCGGCTTGTCCGAAGTTGACAATTCCGTGTTCACGGCCAGCACTCATGACGGCGTTGTAAAGCTTGGCAGTTTCGGCACGGTTGTGGAAGAGTTCGTAGGAAAGCTGACCGGTGGAAGTGGAAGATCTGGCGCACACAACTCCGACTGGGCCCAATCTAATCATACGAGTGGACTTCTGTGGGAATCCTTCATCGGACACATCAGACTTGGTCAAAGCGGAGAGAACGTCTCTGCTCTTTGGGCCTACGAGAGCCAGCGAGGCGAGATATTCGGAAACGATAGCCACTTGAACATCGTATTGCTTCTCGGCGGCAGCTCTTCTGAGCCAGTAGAGGTCTCTGGACTCGCGCTCTGGCTCAGTGAGCAGGATGAATGCAGACCGCTGACGGTCATGGTGGAAAATCATCATTGGACCGAGAATTCCTCCGCGACGAGTCAACATCACACCCGATCCGATCTTTCCGAGAGCAGGGATCTGAAAGATGAACATGTCTAATTGACGAGGAGGGTAATTCAGTTACCTGGCTGGATATGGCGTAGTCCATGAGCTTCTCGGCGTCCTTTCCTTTCACTTCGATCTTTCCCTTCCACGAAAGATCAATTACTCCGCACTTGTTGGTGACCATCTCGTACTCTCTGATCAACGTCGGCAAGTATTCTTCGTTCTGAACTCCCATGTTGAACGAATTGGCGACTTCCCATCCATTTCTGAACGAGAAAGAGGCTCCGTCTCTCTTGAGTCTTCCGTAAACTCCGCTGATTCTGTCGGTCGGTCTTCCGGCCAATCTATCAGTGTACGACCAGTTGTAGTACATCGAATAGGTTTCACGGGACCGCTCAGTGAAGAACTTTCTGTCTCCCCAACGCTCGTATCTGCTGGCGTCGGTGTCGAACAATTCTGCTGGTGGTTCTCCATCGACAATCCAGTCGGCGAGATACTTTCCGATTCCTCCACCGCTGCTCACTCCGTCAAGGAATCCAGTAGACATCCAGTAGTTCTTGTCGTATGGTCCAACAAGTGGATATCCGTCAGGAGTCATACTGAACACGGCAGCACGAGAGTCAACCTTGGCTCCTTGCAGTTCTGGGACCAGCTCACAGGCACGTTTGTACGCGTCGTCCAGTCTCGAGAAGTCGGCCGATATGCTCTTGGATCCCTCAGTCGGCACTCCCTTCTTGTACCAATCCTCGCGGATGACGGTCTTCTCGAGGTTCTCGAAACCTCCGAACAAGTAATCGTCTCCACTTTTGCGCACGTAAAATGTGCTGTCGTGGTCAATGATGGCTGGAGTCGACGCTGGAGATTTGTTAGGCTGAAAAAAATGATGAATAGGAGAAAAAAATGCGAGAATTCGATTACAGTGAGGACAGCGTATTGATGCTCAACAACCACGACTGGCAAGTCATGTCCGGAGAGTCGTGCAATGTCATTTGCCCAGATTCCTCCGGCATTGATGAGATTTCTCGTGGTGACGAAAGTTCCGTCTTCAAGAGCAACAATCCAGTGCCCTTTCTCTTTATCGTATCTGATTTCTTTTGGAATAGCTCCATCTACGACTTGAGCTCCTCCATTTCTGGCTCCGACGACGAGGGCCTGGGTGAGGGCTCTGGCCGAGATGGTTCCGTCGTTGGTGGTGTGCAGAGCGCCGAGCACTTTGGTGTGATCGACGGCTGGCGCCAGTTGTCGCACCTCGTCCGGTGTCAACAAGGTGGTCTTGCAAACATCTCCCTCCTGAAAGCACAAGAGTTTCAAATGAGAGATACAAGAGATAGCCCACCTTGTAGTAATCTCTGGCCACGTACTTCTTGAACTCGGCCAATCGGGTCTCGTTGGTCGCCAGTCGGATGGTTCCCGTTTGTTGGAAGTCTATTTTCTGAAGAATACGAATTTTAAAACATTTTATCTCCAGAAAGCGATTCTCACCACTCCAGTCTCCGCTTCGAGCTTCGAGTAGAGTTCGATGGAATGAGCCAGAATTGGCTTATACCGATGAGCCGGGTGACTGGCGGAAACAAGCCCAGGGGAGTGGAAGGAAGTTCCGGTTGGCGAAGCAACTCCTGAAACAAATAATAGTTGTAAAGAAAAGGAAAAACGAAGGCATCTAGCTATTTTGAAAACAGGAAAGGTACTCTATGATTGTAAGTGGTTCAGTTATAAAACAGCAATTCACAAAACAACAAAGGTTCATGCTCAAACTTTACCGAATTCGCAATTGTCTCCACCTTAAATCCATTTATTAGGTAATTATACTTCCAATACTTTTCTTCCTTAAATTGTCGGCGAAGCGACTGGATTTGTGGTTTCGATCGAACTCACCGGACGCACGATCGAGCAGCAGAACATCCTTGATATTCCTCTTCGTAAGATGGTAGGCTACCGAGCTACCGGCGACTCCGGAGCCCAGAACACACGCGAATACGTGCTTCGTGGAAGAGTTGCGCACAGTGGTGTGCACGTCGAGCGATGTGCGGACCAGTGAACGAGACGCGTGCAGCATCTCTGACAATCTGGAACAACACGTGCGGTCAGTTGAGCAAAAAAAGAGAGATGAGAGAGAGAGTAAACAGACGAACAGAGAGCAAGGAGGCAAATAAACAATAAAAAAGAAGAAGGAACCGCAAAAATTGGAAGGATGTAGAAAAACACAAGCACAAGAACGAGGCAAAAGGAGTAAAACGGCGAGGTTGTTGGTGTTGACGCAGAACGGCCGCCCGTCTGCGTCTCCTACAGTCCCCGCGCCCTCCGATGGATGATGATGACGGGAGGAGACGGAAAAGGGAAAACGAGCTGCGTGCCGATATCAACTGATTTATTTGTACGTTCGCGCCTTTAAACAAATTAGGTTCAGGTTTAATTGAGAATATGTTGTTTTTCGAACGACACGTTGATCTTTCAATTGAGAAATTGAATACACATTTGAAAAAAAAAACAACACCCAGAAAATAATATTTTGAGGTTAAATATGAAAAATTCCCGAGTAAACACAGAATAATGTCGATTTCTCCGAGTCGAAAGCAGAAGAAGAAGAAGGAGTTATTCTTTGATTTTGTGTGACATTTCTAATTCTTACAAAGTTTGGCTTCTCGCCAGTCCTTGCTATCTCCCCACTCCCGGAGCAGCCTTTTATACGTGGAGCAGGCACGCGCACGGCGGAAAAGTGTTGGGAATCACGTTCTCCCCGTCGGCCACTGTTTTCGGATTCGCCAATGTGTTGTCGAGATGCTCTCCTCGTCGACAACTCGTGGCATGGTGGCTCTACTTGCTTACAAACACACTCACACAGGGCACACGCACACTTCTTATCAATAGAGACGAGGAGCTCACGAAAAGTTTATCAGTACTCAGCACTCGGTTAGCCAATGGACGATGGTGAGGGGACTTGGTTAGGTAAAAGACACTCGGTGAGTTAGAACCGGATTGTAATGGAACAAATGGGGGGAAAGAGTCAATGTTGGAAAGGACTTCATTTGACGGCGATAAAAATAGAGTTCGAAAATTGAACAAGTGCAAGCGGATATCAAAGAAAGAAAAACAGACAAATTGACATAATAATGGAAAGTGTTCAGGAATGTTTCCCTAGACCGGAACCATAAGACAGTTAGACACCGAGAGAGGCTTGCAGTTGGAGCAGTCGAGACGTCACATGGGTTGGGAACTTGTACGGCACAGTTGCCGAGTACAGCACAATCGCCTTGATCTGCAAAATAACAGTTATTTTTAGCCGAACACATCGAGGTCACGGGGGAAACGAAAACAGAACTCGAACTTTCCGAGTTGACGTGGGAGAAAGACGGAAAAGAGAAGTGAAAGAAACCAATCAAACCCCAAAGTCGTGATCATCACGTACTTTCGTGAGTGTAAGAATTGAGTAACAGATATCTGGTTGGCGACCCGATTGATTGCATGTTCAGTTGCAATAGCGGACGTGATGTTCACGAGCAATTGATAGAACAAAGGACATGCGGACTGCGTTATCTTTTCACCCGTCTGCAGAGCACGGACGGAGTTTTGAATATGAATTTGAAACTCGTCTAGGAAGGCGGTTTCATATTTCACAAAACAAATGGAAAAGGGAACACGATAAGCTTATTTCGCGACTTCAATTGACTTTATCAAGTTTTCATCATAAATTGAAACGAAATTTCCCTGATTACTCAACAAATTCGATCAGTTTTACGACACGTGGAATCTTCAGAGCCCCAAGAGGCCCGATTTCATTAGTAAACCTTATTAGCGAAACAATCCTTTTTGAAGTGGGTCATTTAGCTCCGATTAGAAAGTTTCACTCGAAAAAGTTTGCAGTCAAAATTACGAAATGGTCTTTATGTCCATGACCGACACCTTTTGAGTCATTCCGATGTATTTCTCAGTCAAAACAAACAAATTGCTAAGCGCAGTCAGCACATTCTGCCAGAACCTCGTGCATGGAACTGTGCAATGATCTCCTCAAAAACACAACATCAGTGTCCATTTGTCCACGCATTCTTACTGTGCACAATACCGCCCTCCAAACTTATCAATATTTCATTTCAACCTCTTTTCTCAACGATTTCTTATCACGGCCTCAAAAAACGGTGCTCCACCGCTATCTATCGTCTTTTCTTTCTTCAAACTTGTCTTACATAACGGCACAGAACGTACAAGACCGTTTCTGCGGTTTTATACTTTTCTCAAACGATACCGTACTACGGTAGACAGAAAGTTAGCACTACGCTTCTCATTTTGTATTTTTTATCATCTAAATAATCAAAACCAAACTATCATTGTCCATATCGCATTAAAACTCATAGTCTCTCTCGCGTTCTTCAATTTGATCGATTGTTGAATAATCGAATCGTTTCCTAGCTTTCTTTCTCCCGAAAGTGCCATTATATCGCATTGGGCTCGTGTATGCCTTGCACATATTTATGTTTGGCCGACTGTTTGCTCATAGCAACTGAACTTCTCACTTCGAATAATTCCAAACGATTCCAGAAAAAAAATGATCACGGTGACGAGGAAGGAGCTACTCTTGTACAGCGCGTTTCTGCTGACCACACTGGTGAGTTCTAAGCCTTCACATTTCATCGTCGAACTTTGAACGACCAAATGCTGATAAGCGTTTCTGCTGGCTACATAATTCATCAGAATCATCGTTAAATCAAGAACGGAATGATAACTTGACGTAGATCAAATCGAAGAATTTACATTTTCTCACGTAAAACCCAGAAGACTCTAGTACAAAGATTACAGGGAGATCGAATGTGGATGTTCTCGATAGGACTGTTCATGCACAGACTTGGAGGAATGGCATATGTAGCAATTCAGCAGTTGATCGACTCTTTTTTGAAACTGATTTGTATATCATCCATTGGCCCTTCCCTAGACAAAGTCGACCGAAGCAAAAGTATCCAATTAAACTGAACGAGAACGTTTGAATACTCGGGTGGTTACAGTTATTCAACGAAGTCTCCTCATTAACAATGTAGCCGTTGCTGCGTCGGCTCTCATGTTCGCCTACATGTTCGCATTTGAGGGAAACGAACATTCGTCCATTATCCTGATGTCTGCAGTTCTCACAGCATCAGTCTCGAGAGTTGCTAGCGAAATTCAAAGAGTCTGCTTCACAAAAGACTGGGTCGTAGTTATCTCGGAGGCGGAGAAGCTAAACCTTGAGAGTTAGAAACCACGAATGGTTTATCTAATCAGCAATCGAATTTAGATGTGAACTCGCGTACATTGACCATGGATCATCTTGCTTCTATTGTACTGCCGGTTTTGACCGGATACTTACTCGATTGTTTCGAATGGTAAGGACGAACCGAACGATTTCATACGCTACTTACTAAACAGGGAGAATGTTTGCGTCTTTATTATCGTCTACAATTTGTTATCATGGACCCTCGAGTCTACCATTTTGAGACGTCTCTACAACGAAACGGACGAGCTAAAGTCGAGAAAGTGCGATATTGGTGAGTCAGATTTGAATAAGTTGGGAAATTTGGAAATTTCAGCGAATGATACCGAGCTCCGCGGACTGAAGGACATTAGCGGCAAAGCGTGCAGTGTATACGGCAGTCAGAGCAGCTTTTTAGCCGGCTTTGGTCTCACTCTTCTGTTTATGACAGTTCTCGGATTTGACAACGTTTGTTTTAAATGTTTCACGATAAAAATGCTTCTCTTCAGTTGGCTGCTTCGTATGGACAAAGACACGGGATGTCAACTACATCCATCGGAGTCTTCAGATGTTTCGGATCACTAATGGGTATCGCCGGTGTTATTCTATACGAGAAAAGTGCTAAAACAATCGGACTCTTATGGACAGTAACTGTGGGACTAGCGGTTGGAAATCGCGACAGTGAAAAAATCTTAAAATAACTGTTTCCAGTGGCAAAATGCATTTATCGACTTGAGTGGAATCTCCGTTCTTCTTCCCGGTAGCACTATGGACGTCTCAGGATTCACTGCTAATACAACTGCGAAGGTTCGTTAAAGTGAACAAACCTTCAAAGGTTTCGAACACGTTCCAGGAATGGATAACTGCAGTCGGGGACAGATTCGTGAACCCGGAAAGTACAGATGTACCATCTTTGCCTCTTAACGAAGTGCCAACGCCAATTGTGTTGTTCTTCGTTGGAATAAGTATGGCTCGCTTCGGTCTCTGGTTGGCCGACCCGGCAATTGGGCAAATTCAACAAGAGACGGTCCCCGAGAGCCAACGATACACTGTTTTCCTCACGCAAACGGCTCTCTGCGAACTGTTTTCCGTTCTCAAGGACATCATCGTCATACTTCTCCCGTTCACCCCTCTCTTCGGAGCTCTCACTCTCGGCTCATGCGTGTTCGTGTTCGCTGGATTTTTGCTTAACATCATGTATCACGCTAAAGTGAGTTCAAGCCGACTATGACAAAAAACGTTAAAACCGGAACATTTCAGTGCGGCTTCTCATGCTCGAATCGTAAAATGCATCTGCCGGAAAGCGCGCGGAACGACATTCTCGAACTATCCGCACCGGAACGTCAGCCGTTTATGGAAGAGAATTCGCAGAAGAAAGAACCCATTACTGAAGAAACCGAAAAAACCAAAGAATAACGTTAACTATGTCATATCTGTATATCGATTCCTCACACTTGTTTTTCAATTCACGTGTTCTAGCTAATAAATTGTTCTATCCTTACCTGTTTCACGAATCGGTTCGATGGAGAGAATATCGAAGTAGAGGCAGCGTTGGATCGTTCCTGTGTTGTCGACTGACGGATGCAGTGGTCGACGAGGCACTTCATTAGGTGCAAACACGTGTCCGGAAGCACTTCGCGAACTTTTTGAGGGACCATGTGAAATTCGTTAACAATCACTGTCACTTGGTCAGGTTCTGTTGGGATCAGACGAAGGTGGGTGGAAATTCTGAAAGAACCAATTATCTGCGAAGACACGCATTTTAAAACACGTACGAATAAGCTGTGTCTGCATCGTCGTTCCGACAGTGATCGAAGAGAACGGCCAGATCGACGAGAAGGGAGAGTGTTGCGTACTCAGACGATTGACACCCTCTTTGGACCTTTTTGAATTGCTCGGCGACTTGCACCAAATCCGCAATTTTTTCCTTGTTGTCCGCCCGCAATGTCTCACTAATTTCAGACGCAAGCAGTTTTGCAGCATTCGTGGGCTTCGAAGCCAACAAGTAGAGCCCAACGGCGTGATCCCATTCTCCGGTCAATTCGGTATCGTTTGCCACGCGGCAAATCACGTCAGATGGATCATCCAGATATCTGCAAAATGTTCATTCTTGATTATTTGTAAAAATGTTCGTTGATCGTGAGTTTTTCGTGGTTTCAAATAATAGTCCGGGATTTTCAGAGCTGGATGTGCCGACGGTGTTCACACTGTACTTCACTTTTTTCATAAACGTTATCATTGTCGCTGGCTTCATCGGATCATGCGCCGGGAAAACGAGCACTGTGAGAGAAATTATAAGGATAGTGATGATTCGTTAATTTCAGTCGACTCGAGAACCTGCCCCAAAAAGTGGTGCTCGTTCGGAAGGAGGCAACGATAAGTGTTTCGTTCCCCCGCATATCACACAACTACCGCCTCGCTCAGTGCTCCGCAAGAAACGGCAGTGCCCTATTCATCGCCAATTCAGTGAAGCTAGGGATGATCTGAGCACACTCATCCCTTCGGTGGAAGAGTCGAAAATCGAGTACGACTCGACGCAGATAAACACAGAAACTGCTTCGTGTCTCGAGAACTGCACATGCTTCGTCAACCAGAAACGAGTTCGGTTCGCGTGTCCCTCTTCTCTCTCCAGCAAACCGATCACTTTTAGTTATGACTGAATGTTGTTATAATAAATGTCTAATCTTACTCGTCTATCAATCCCTTTTCGCGTCTTCCGTCCGCCGTGAGTTTGCCGAGAATAGCATCAGCTTGTCCGGTCAAATACACGGATCTGCTCACAGCCATTTCGAAAACGTCGGATCCAGTTGGTGTTGTGACACCTTTCAACAAGAACCAATAGTCGAGTGACCGTGGAACATCAATCAGCTCAAAACTCTTCGTGTAAGCAACGATAAGACGGGCTAGATTGAGATAGCACTTGGTTGGCTCATTCGGATCGACGACAACTGGAAAAGCAAAGACAATTTCGAAAGAAATGCCCAACAAGCAACTCACGCATTTCATCTGTAGACTTGGGAGACATTCGCAAGTAGCCGAGTCTGTGGGCGAGAACCGCAACATGAACACTGTCGACGCGTTGTCCGCATTCATGGAGAAGCTGAAAACTGGAAGTACGCGACCCTAACATTGACTTTCATTACATAGACCGCCCGTTCAAACTGTCCTGACAGCCAAAGAGCGGTGAAGTAGTATTGGAACTCGGATGGTCCGTTCGCCATAAAATATTGCTCTCCTGAAATTTGGTCGTTGATATTGCCAATTCTCAACCTGATTGGTTACCGTAGTCAATTGACACGGCCTTCTGGACTTCGTGGAATAGGAGAGGAGTGAGATGTGGATCGACGTGAAGAGGATGCAGTTTGAACCAGATCCAATTCTCCAACGTATCAGCAAGAGCCGCAGACTCGAGACCTCCGAGGAGAGCTGCATACAACGCCCTCTTGTACTTGTCCTTTGTGTGTCCCACGTTGTGTCTCCATTCGACTTTCAGCTTCTTTTTCAGTTCCGCATCCAGCCTGAATTTATTTTATAGCATTTCCGGTAAGATACGTTTCCATACTTCTTATGTTTCGCCACGTGGTTCAGACAAGCAACAAGAGTGGCGCACTGAGGGAATGATTTCAGTCGGTTGAGTGTTTCCGCGGCAGCGATCATATCTCCGGCACGAACACAGTGATATGTTACTTGCCACGTTGGCAATCCATCGATACTGTCATCTTCTGGCTGGAACGGATCTTCTGTTCCGACTTTCAAGTAAGCGTTCACAAGTCCGCGAGTTCCCGGAACACCTCCTCTCTCGGCGACCTCAAGATTTCGTTCGACGACAGTTTGCATGTGGTCAGCGAACACTTGCTGCAGATACTTGCAAGCATCTTCCAGTAAAACGGCGGTTGTCGTCACGTCGTCTCGATCAGCCACAGTTTTTCTGTGCATCACAGATGTCACATCATTCCACACGTCTCCTAGCGCTCCGTCGGTTCCACTTTCTTCCACCGCTTCTTTCATCAATTCAGCAATGTTCTTCTTTCCAAGGTTCTTCAGATACTTGTGCAATTTGTCACCGAAGATCAATTCTCTTCGATCCACGACATTCTTATTCACGAATGTTCCGTTAGCATGAGGCAATTCCTGAAATCGTTATATATTGCTCGCTGAAACGTTAGGGACAGTTCTCACATCTCGCTCCATAGCTTGAGCTGGATTGATTGGTACAGCCGCTGGTCGGGAGAGAAGCATGTGGTTGAAGAACGCCCGGTCGGCTTCCACTTTGACACGAGCCACGTCCTCATCCAGCTGAAATAGTAACTTAGAGGGTAATGGATTTTTAAAAAAATTTCCACCTCCTCAGTGTCGATGTCGTCAACGACAACTTGTGGCTGATTGACGATGCCGTCTTCAGCGAACGTGTCCTCGAACGCAGTCGACTGTTTTCCAACCCGACTCGGCAACTCAATGCCTTTGTCGCCGAAGATCAGATGTTTCTGAACCGGCTCGTTTTCCCGGAACCACATGTTCTCGCTGGACCCGATGATACCCGTCAACTCATGCTCGACACCAGAACGAATCGTGAAATTTTGAGCAGCCTAGAATAATTTCTAAATGTAAAAAACACACCTGAAACCTACCACAGCTTGTCTGTGCCGACTGAAAACTGGGTTCTCAAGAATTTGAGCTAGTGCTTGCTTGTCGATCCGACCGAGGAGCTCCTCAAAGTTCAACATCCTAAAAAGAAGCGGTAAATTTTATTTGTCATGTAATTTTATATGTTAACAAATGAAGACTTGAAGTTTTTATTATAAGATGATGGATATGAGCAAAAATTATTAATTTATCTGATGAAAATCGTGCGAAATTCGGAGAATCCGCTTGAAAAAAAACGAACTGAGCTTTCGCGGCAAAACGAAAATTTCCGAACGACGCTCCAGTGCGCGGTGTTTACCACGCCGGATTCCTAGGCCATTTCGACCGGAAACTCGGCCAAGGAGGCGGGGGGAAAACCTGAGGGATGAAAAGCTCACTGATAGCCAAAGCATGGAGTGAAAAATTGAGGGAGAATGTGTTCAGATGAGTTGGCAGAATGCTAGAGGACCTTAACCAAAGGTTCAAAAAGGGAACTGGGAAGGGATAGGTCTGTTTTTTTCAGTTGTTCTTCTTCAATCAAGTTGACACAAGTGTGGAAAGTGACATCATCTGACAAATTTTCCATATTGTTCCTCTGATAGTGTTCATTTTCTTCCAGAGTCATCCCCCAAAAACGTCCTCCATCAATCCGTACTAATGAGACGCGCGTCAATCATCATTGAGATAAGCATCAAAAGACCATTGGAGCTCCCTCCTCGGATCGCCCGCCCTTCCCCCGCCCCGGCTTTCTCTTCATATGCAAATGCGAGCCTCTCCGTTTTCTTCTTTCACTTCACACAGCTCCTCCCCGACGCTCCGCCCCCTTTTTAAGTACATTCTTTTTGTGTTTGCTGGTTGCGAAGAGAGTGAGTGAGTGAGAGGGGGGACCCCCAGCACCAGTTCCCATTGTGCGCGAGTATCCAATATTCTCAGAGATTCCCCCCTTCCTGCCACTTCAAACCGCCCATCCCCCACTCCCATTGTTCCCATCTCTAAGCACTTTGTCCAATTATGAGCATTCCGAGTGTACGAGAAAGAGCACCAAGCTCTAGCTCCAGTTCCAGCCGTCTTCTCGTCCTCCTCACCCATTCACCACGTTTTGTTATTTGTGTCCCATCGTCCAAAATCACATTTCCGTCTGTTGACATCTTCGCCGCCGTCTTCATCGTCGTCTTCGTTCATCCTCTCCCACTGACATGGCATTACTTGACTGCTTCAGAAGACACCTGTACCCCATTCGAAACTTCTTCTTCTATCTACTCATCCATGAATTCTTCTTCTTCCAGATGCGATTCTTCTTCTTCTGGCCACTCGGATGATTCGGAAGACGATGCGAGCCGCCCTTCTTCTCCTCCTTCTCCCCCTCATTTTCCGCTCCATCGCCCACACGTCGCCAGCGTCCACAGCAGCACAATGCAAGAGTTTTTGGGTGTCGAACCGCCCGTCGCAGGTAACACATCAATTATGCTCTGCTCCCACAACAAAAGAGCGTTTTTTGTGTGCAGGACTGCGGTTCGTTGGGGCTCCAAGAGCCGCCGGCTCTCCTGCCGAACGTCCTCTCGTTGTCCGTCTCGAACAACTCGATCTCTCGCATCACGGGCCTGCCCGCCGAGTACCGCCGTCTTCAGTCGATCCGTCTCGATCAGTGCCAACTCGAGCGACTCGATTATGAGGCGCTGGCGGTTTTCGAGCAACTCCGCGAGCTCGACGTTTCTCGGAATTCGCTCACAAAGCTGATATTTCCACGCAACTTGGTCTCGTTGCGCGTGCTCAATTTGGCATTCAACTCTTTCACGTAAGTCCATCGTCATGCTCGGATTCCCACGGAGATGACCGCAAAAAAGGGGCGAAACGAGGGAGAGAGGGGGGTTGGAAAGAGCCCGGAGGCTAGGAGCAGCGACAGCAGCAGTTATCGAATTCGAATGTCGTTTTTAGTCGGTAATTGGGCCATAAAAGCGATGAGAGTATACCTATTTTGTGGGTGGATTATTGTTGGAATGGGTTGGGGAGAAGCGGGAAAGAGAGCGGGAAAATGGAAAATTGCAGCAATCGGAAAGCATAAAAAAGAAAGAAAAAGGGACTGAATTCAAGAAAATACGGAAAACGCGCTCCTCCGCTCCATTGGTGTCTGTGTCTCTATTGTTCGCACACCATTTCATCCATCACGGTAACACAGAGCGGGCGTCGAATGCAATCGCGTTTTTTGGCTCTAATGCATTAAATTCATATTTCACTGCGTACGTCGCATCTGCGCCTCCGCAACTCTCAAACTATTTCAAGCTGCGTAGCCGAAAACACAGGCGAGACGCAGACACTGTGGAGCGAAGGAGCGCGATTGCATTAAATGTACACACTGTGTTGCCGTGGGTACTGAAACAACCGAATGAGACAGAACGCATTCTCGAAGACGCAGACAGTTAGACGCATTCTGGCGCTTCCCAATCCTCTCATAGCTAACCTCTTTCCAGATACGTTCCGGACATGTCGCATCTGGAATCTCTGCGTCTCGTCGATCTCTCGCACAATCGCCTCATCTCAGTGCGTCCCCGAATGCTGCCGTTCAACGTGGAAGTCGTTCGACTGGCCGCCAATCGCTTCACTCACTTGTCGCCGTGGCCCTTCTTGCACAAGTTGCAGGTCAGTCTCAGTTACCGCCTCCGGAAACGGATTGAAATTCGATCGGCCCGCCGTCAAAACACTTTCTTCTCTCTCTCCCCCCTTCTCGTACAGCGCCCGTTGCGCAATGGAATGTCACGTCCCCTCCCCTCATGGGATTAATTTGGAGTGTTCAGAGGGTCCTCTCGATGGCTCATTTTGATTCGAAATTAACTGTCACCCGCTGAGTCGCGCGGCCATTGCTGCTGCGCTTGCCGCCCGCCTAATGGCCAGATGTTTGGGGCCAAACACCGAGGAGCACTTTGAATCGGGGGGACATGTGTTTTCGAGTTGCATTTCGACGTCGTTCGCACATTCGAAATTCGAATACTTCGATGAAATTAAGAAGAAGAAGAGCCTTTCTTCGATAAGGAGGAGGGGGTGAATGGGTCGTTTGCAACATCCGGCTCTTTGGCCAAACGGAACATCTCGAACATTGTTATTTGAACACCTGGAATCGCTGATCTTCATTGCTTTCTTCGAAGCGTTCTTTAGCCACAATTACTCACGGAATGCAAGCGCGCTCCTCCGCTCCATTCGTGTCTGCGCCTCTCTGTTTCCATGCTATTTCGCCTACGCAGCTTGAAATAGTTCGATTCCACGCAGGACACCGATCTTCTGATAGTGTTCGATAGAGCGCTGTCACGGAATCGCAATGCGCACATCCAATGCAATCGCGCTCTTTGGCTCTAATAATTATATAACATTCAAATTTCACTGCGAGATCCGTGTCTACGCCTAGAATTGCTTTAACTATTTCACACTGCGTAGACGAAATAGTGTGCGAACATTAGAGGCGCAGACACTAATGGAGCGGAGGAGCGCGTTTGCATTGGAGGTACCCAAAACGATTCCGTGAGCTTCTGGAGAAAAAACAGTAGAATCCGGAGAACGGAATGACCAGAACCCAGTCTTCAGCCACTCAGTGTGCTCGCCCAATCGTCTTCTTTGGACATATTTGTTTTCAGGAGCTGGATGTGACATTCAACGACCTCGAGTGCGATTGCTCTCTATGGCACTTTGTCACTTGGGCAGAGAAACTCGCTCTCTTCGACAGGTACATCCCCTTCTCTCTCAGATCCCAGCCATTGATAATTCCAGCACAATGTTGCCGTGTCGTCGTCCGAGTGAACTTCGAAAGAGTCCGTACGACGGGAAGGTGAGTGCCTCTTCTAGTGCCTCTCCTCCATTTCTCGTCGATTTCCAGACAGTTTGTGGTCCATCTGTGACGTCATCATCTCCGGAAACTTCTGTCGTTTCGCTGGATGATACGCACGAGATGTGCTGCACAGCACTCGCCACTCCGCCGCCGCTTCTCTTCTGGCAACTCAACGGAAAGAATATCTCGAATGTGAGTGATCTTCATCGATCGATCAATCGATTATATTCAGGGAATCTCTCAAAAACATCTGTCCGATTCGGGAAAAGTCGAGTTCTGTTTGGAGATTCGAAAGATATCGCTCAAAGACATGGGCAGGTACAAGTGCGTCGCTTCGCTCGCCGGCCTCAACGCCTCGAAAGAGTTCTCGGTGGAGAGGGACAAGATCCCGATAGTGCTCAACTCGGCGGAGGGCATTATGATCTACTGCCAGTTCACCATCTGCACATTCATCGGCGTCTGCTGTGTCATCTCGTGTTGTGTGCTCCGGACGGGCGGCCGTGGGAAGACGCGTCCGAAACGCGAATACATGCACGCGAAAGTGCTCGAAATCCCGCATAGTTCGTGCGAATATTGTGACGTGGAAGAGGAGGACGTGGCGAGAGAGTGCGACGACTGGGGAGACGCAGAGACTGCGGCAGTCAGACAATATCTTCAGTGGAGACAGACCCAGCAGGAGCACAAGTGTGAGTGCTCCCCACGAATGTCTCCGCAACTGGAGCCCATTTTCAGACTCGATAGTTCCGCAGATTCAGCACGAAAGCCTGTGTCGGCTGTCGCAGAACTCCGACAAATCGTCGCCTCGCGCCCCACTTGCCCGATTCGACGAGCCCCATTGTGTTTCTTTCGAATTGACCCACTTGTGATATGATGCGTCGTTTGCCTTTACTTTATTCATAAATATGTACAACTAAAGCAAAATTTCTTTTGGCAAGGAGAACGAATGTGAAGCGAGTGGAAGAGAGAGAGAGAGAGAATAAAAAAGCGAATAGTTCGACTAGACAGAGGCAAAACGAGTATTTGAGAGCGGGCTAAAACGATTTTAGAGAGGGAAGGACATTTAAAACAATGACATTGGATGCCTAATCTTGCACTTTGATCAAGTTCATCGCTTTTGCCACATCGGCCTCCTTCTTCTCCTTTTTCTTGTTTCTCGTCTCGTATTCGAGACGGTGCTTGATGATGCGATCAATGATCAGATCGGTGGTCATGTCACTTCCAGAATCCACTTCATGGTAGATTCCACGACGTTTCGCTTCGGCGAACGGGTCGACGGGAGACAATTGGGAGTTGACAGCAGAGGACTCTCTATCGCGGAATCCGTTCACAACGGCCTGAAATGAATTCATCGGGAAGTTCCCTCTTGTTTCAAAAATTTTGAGGCGGCTCAGACGTCCAAGGAAGTTTAACCTTCATTGACGATCAGACGAAATTGCGTGTGGGAAATCTATCAATCATCGCCCGCCTTGAGCCTGGCTATTAGCAGCGCCAGAGGCTGTCGACTCGCACTCGCCACCCTCACCCACTAAAATGCAGCGGCCGACGTCTCGCGACTTCAGCCAACCGCTATGTTTTGTGTGTGACTCTCCGCGCCGCGCACACTCTCTCGCAGTCAGAGAAAAACGCGGCGGCGGCGCGCTGCGAACCTGCACGTTGAACTGGTCGATTATATCAGCGGTGACTTCGTATGGTGCTCCAAACACAACTTCGTTGACAGGCTGAAAGAAACAAAGTTCAAAGGACGCACTTTGAAACGGACCTTGTAAGCGAGAACGGAGAGAACTCTCTCGTGAATGGACATAATCGGATGATTGCTTCCTTTGTACTGATTGACAACCTGCAGACGGAAGCATTGATTAAATAGGAATTTCGTAGAAGAAACATCAATTTCTAGGTGAAATTCGCAAGTTTTAGTACCTGATCGGACAGAATTCCGACGATAAGATAGTCTCCGAACTCTTTGGCCTTTTCGAGGAAAGACAAGTGTCCAATGTGGAACAAATCGAACGATCCCGTCACGTAGACCACCTTGTCCGTCGGCTTCGGCGGTCGACCTTCGGCGAACTCCAGAATCGTAGTGGTCGTCGGAATGAATCGGGAGACACGTGTCCAGGGGGACATCGCCACGTTGTCCTGAAACATTTCGGTTGGACAAGAGGCAGATGAATGCAATTCTAAATAGTTCTAGCTGCTGATGATAAAACAGAAAAAGAGCGCTTGCAAGCGAAGAATGCATTAAATAAGCGTTTATAAAAGGACAGTCGATATGCTCACCGTGCTGTACTCTTGAATCGCCTAAAATTCGATTCGGTTTGAGGCCGACGGCGTTGAAAACAGGACTCACCGTGCTCAGGGAGCGGGCTCTCTCCACGTGTTGCTCGATGTGCTCATCCTGCGTGTGATGGTTCTTGGTGAGCAGGAGCATTCGCCCGACGAGATCCGTCGTCGACACTCCGCACGTCCGTTTGCACTCGCGGTACCTCTTCTCGTCCTTCACCTCCTGATACGTATCCTTTCCGTCAGCGGTGAGAGTGATGTCGTCTAAACAAGAAGTGTTAGGAAACAGAAGGAGGAAAATGGAATCGATGAACCTCCGTGAATGCAGAAATCGCAGTTGTACTTGTCGAGAGTGGCGACAGTGGTGACGTAGGGAGCGTTGACGACGACTTCGTCGACCCACTTGATTCCGGCCACCATCCGATATCTCTCTTCCTCATTGAACACTGGAGGTCCTTTGTGAATGCGGATCTGCGATTTTGTGAATTAAAACATATCGAATTTCGTCATCAGTGTCCTCGAACGTCTAGCAAAACAGCATTTACGAATGTCTTCCATTTTTCATCGGTTTTCCTTTTTCTGACCTTTCTTTCGCAGTTTGTCGAAAAACTCGGTCGTACCAAACCGATTCGTCGTTTTCATAGAATACACTGTCAATTTATTGCGGATTTTCACTAATTTCGTTTTTTTTAAATATATGAATTGTTCAGATCGGTCTCTTTTTCAACGCTTCTAGAGCTTTCCGAATGATTGAGTTCGTTATTTTCTTTCGTTTTCTCCAACGATTCTCACCTCCTCATCATTGTGCACTCCGACGATGAGCTTCTGACCGAATTGTTTGGCTTGCCGTAATTGATTCGCGTGTCCGAAGTGGACCATATCGTAGCTGAAATCCCCGTTCGTTTCCTACTTCTCTCTTTCGATCATCTCACCATCCATCCGCCCATACTCTGTTTCCTTTCGGAAGTCCATCAGGCGCCAATCCGCTCATTTTGTGCTGAAAAACGGGAAAGAGTTCACGAAGAAAGAGTACGGGAAAACAATAAAAACAGCGAGTTTCGTATCACCCGATTCATCGAGTGATCGAGGAAAAAGGAATCGGAGGAGGAGGAGACGATCGTTATCAACTTATCAGCGGCGACACAAGGGAAACGAAGGAATGCTCGAAAATGGCACCCTCAACCGGATTACTCGCGAAACGGAAAACAGTATAGTTTCCGGATGGAAGGCACTGCGCTTCAGTGTATTCTCTCGATTATTTACAGAAACGATACGTTTTTGTGTCGATCTATCGAAAATTTTGCTTCTTCGCAGTTCGAAACCTGTTTATGGTTCGAAATGGCAACTTTCGATTGCGGAAATAATGAAAAAAAGTGCTGAACAAAATACGACAATTTGATAAGAGTAGAAACCACAGCCAATCACAGATTCTCCCATGACGAATTCTAGTCTTGTGTCAATGTTTTCAGAAACTGATCTGTGATATCAGTGGAATCGTTGTCTCCGATCAATAGGAAATATAACGAGGAGGCTTTGCGTTGGAGTGGACCTTTCGGTGTTTCGGGAAGTGTAAACGTGTATCACGTGAGGACACATTGCGAGGTAAAAGGTTGCGCGATCCGATTCCAGTGGCCCCGTCTCGGTTGGTTATCGATCAATTAGTGGTCACTTCTCTTGCGATTAAATATTGAACAGGGCGCGCGCTACTGCAGAAGGCAGACGCAACAGGGACCAAGTCACTGTTTATTTGTGGAGAAAGAGGAGCGACAAGTTCAGAAAAGGGCAATCCCAGAAGCGAATAGAGTACGAAAATGGAAGAAGAAGAAGGAGACGAGAAAATAAATAGAGAAACCAACAACAAAACAGTAAAGGGTAGAAATGTAGGAGGGGGAGAGAAGAAGGGAG
The DNA here is from genome assembly GCA_963932285.1 of Caenorhabditis macrosperma. Taxonomy (NCBI): domain Eukaryota; kingdom Metazoa; phylum Nematoda; class Chromadorea; order Rhabditida; family Rhabditidae; genus Caenorhabditis; species Caenorhabditis macrosperma. Next base: position 8,503,747 of record OZ010622.1, read on the forward strand.
TGTTATCACCAACCGAGCAGAACAGCGGAAAATAGAAAACATTTGAAGAATTGATTAATACTAAACAAAACACGAATACAGATAGAACGCCTAGTCATCCTCGTCGCTTTCCTCGTCATCGTCGTTTGTCTTCTTTCGATTGTCACGGCTAGCCTCTTCAGCGTCCACCTGTTGGTCCAACCCCTTTGGAGCCATGAGTCCGTCCTGAAACAGTTGACTATATTTCAAAATATCGTAGTTTTACTTACATCATCCTCGTCTTCCTCTTCGTCTTCATCCTCTTCCGACTCTTCTTCGTCTTCCTCTCCCTCCAACTTCTTCTTCTCGTCATCAATATCAGTCACAATTCTAGCTTCCTCCTTGATCAGGAATTTTCCTTTGAAGCCTTCAATCGCCTTCTTGATGGTTTCGAGAACTTCGTTGACAGCCACAAGTCCTCCTTCCCTGTCCAAGGTTTGAGTTGTGACGACGAAGTGAGGAGCGGCGATCAAGTTGATCTGAAATAAGATTAATGAAGCATGTAACTTGAAGTTAAATAAGTTACCTTAATTGGGAACATCTCCGTTGAGCAGTTTTTTCCTGTAATCAGAGCCGACTTGACAGCGTCGATTCCATCGTAGTCGAAGCACGACACTTCGATGTCGGCGCGGATCTTGACAGCCTGAGGAGTGAGCTTTTTCCGAATGTCCTCAAGAAGCTTGTCCTTGACTTCTTGAGAGACTTCACACTCGTCAAGAACTGTTGGGTCAGTGATTGCTTTCTTGAAAGCGTCATACGAAGCTGCTTTCCTCTTTTCCTTGCGGTCAAAGTGCCACGCCGTTTTATGATACAAATCTTCCAATTCGGCATCAGTCGTGTATCCGAGTTGTTCGGCGACGTGTCTCAAGATGCTATTCACCATCTTGGCGTTAGCGAATCTCTCTTCGCATTGCTTCAAATCCTTCTGGTAGACACGTCGTTTCGAGAGATCGATATATCCCTTGTCTTTGTCGACACGGATAACCACAACACACTCGCTGCGACCGACGCGAATGAGCTTGTTCACGGATCGAATACGACGGCGAGAAAGCTCAGAGAGCAGAATCATACCCTCTGAAATGAAACCGTCATGACCTGGAAACGCATCTCGAATATCTAACCTTTGTCGTTGTACTCCGAAAGACGGACGTAGGCTCCCATGTCGGCGATCATTTTGACGTTCGCAACGACGGTTTCTTCCACATCAGGAAACTGGTTCTCGTAGAAACGGCATTTCATCAACGCCATCTGGAAATTCTTGATAAAATGGTTTAAAGAAAGAAGTTTCAAAATATTACAACGGGAAATTGCCGGAAACCGAGACAATGCTGAAAGTAGAATGACGAAACAAAATTTATTAATTAGACGAATCAACAAAAAAAAGAAAAACAACACACTAACATACCTACACAAATTGAGAAAGAAACACGGGATCTACTCTATGAAAACAAAGTTGTCAGTCTCGATGACTACTGCAGAGCTTCAGAGGGGAGTCTAAAAATGGAGACTGGGCGATAAGTCTTGAATGAGATTTCGGGTATTACTTTCGAGTTCAACAGAAAAATGTCTCGAAGGATAGTGAATGGAATTCGTCTAAAACTCGTAACGGGATGCTTATTGAATGTTGAGGAGGGTCTGTTGATTTCCTGGGAGGTAGGTGACGTTCTTATTCTTGGCCATCCGCTCGGCGATCTCCTCTGCGGCTTCAATCTTTCTCAGCTCGATGAGTCCATCTCCAACATTGGCGAAAGCCTTGCTGAGCAGTTTCGCGGCCTGCGCGTCTCCTTCAGCAGTGGTGATAGCAGCGATCTTCATTTGCTCGGCCTTCTCGACCAAGTACTTGGCTTTCTCAGCCTCTTGCTGAGCCACTTGTTTCATCTCAACGGCTTCAGTGAACTCACGTCCGAAGTTCAAATGAGTCTGAAAAAAACAGTCATTTATAATTTATCTGAACATTGCTGTATTACGATAGAGATGTCATCAAGAAGAAGGCCGAACTGTGCTGCGCGCTCACGGAGAGCAATAGATACTCGTTGAGAGACAACCTCACGTTGAGTAATCATCTCATGTGCGTCGAATTGAGCCTTAAACAAGGAATTGCACTTCGGTTAGTCCAGGAATGAACTAACCACGACAGCCTTCAAGACTTCGTTGGTGATGGAAGGAAGAACGCGCTCAGCGTAATCCATACCAATGTTCAGATAGATGTTTGGGAGCTTGTTTGGGCTCGGTCTGTGAAGAATACGAAGTGTGATGTTCACATTTTGCAGATCTGGAAGATAATTGATAAACTTTGTCAAAGTTAAACTCAAACATACCTTTGCTTCCGGTGATGGTGGAAACGGCTCTTGGAGTCGACCTAATGTCGAAAATGATTGGCTTCTGTACCCACGGAATGAGGAAATGAGTTCCTTCTCCGACGACCTCATCTTTCACTCCACTGAATCGATCGAAGATAACTGCTCTTTGGCCACCGTCGACTGAAATAAGCAGAATTCTTTGAACTGTCCTTTTTACAGGACTGACCATTGAAGAGTGCAGTTTGAGCGATTCCTCCGGCGATGGAGAGTCCGACTCCGACAGTTCCCAAGCGCCCCAAAAGCTTCTGAGCAGCAGCGGCCATTCTAAAAAAAACCGATTAGAAATAGAAAAAATTGGAAGGCAAAGTGACAAAGACGCAACGAAGATGATGCAAAATTTAGATTCCTACTTCTTACGAAATCAAGAAAAAATCGATTATACAGAGTAGCTGAACATAACATAAAGGGTTTCAGAAAGCTTAATAATCAATGGATTTTGAAAAAATCTTTTCGAACTTCGGTTAATCAAGCAAAATGTTTGAACAACTGAATTGAATCAGTTTCGCAGCTATAAAACATGTTTCTTTTTGTGAATTGAAGCGCTAATATTGTGAAAAACGTTTTAATAATATTTTTAATTTTAATATTTTGTGAAAACTCTGTGAAAAACTTTAAAACCGAGCCAAAAACAAGCGTTCCAAGTGTTGGAAAAATCGGGCAAAAATATTCGTTTAAAGGGAGGTGCCTGCCTGGCGCTCGGGTCTCGCCGCGAAAAACGAGTGTTACCGTAGCCGTCATTTTGGGAGAGACATTCGATGTATTTTCGTTCCGATTTTAGGATTTCTCTTCTTTTTCATCAATTTCGACGCTTTTTTCATCAGATTTTTGCAATTTTTCCACAGAAATTTTTAAGACGAATTGATACTTGTACTAAATCGAATCTTTCAACCGTTACGTATTTTTATTCCGCATAGTTGATTTCAATTGATCAATTTTTCAACTCAAATTTTTTTCAGGGTATGGCTCACGCGCAGAGGAAGACCAGAAAGCTCCGTGGTCACGTCTCGCACGGACACGGACGTATCGGAAAGCACAGGAAGCATCCGGGAGGTCGCGGAAACGCTGGAGGTCAGCACCACCACCGCATCAACCGTGACAAGTACCACCCTGGATACTTCGGAAAGGTACTTTTTTAGGTACTTACTTTTAAGTATTCCGAAAATTTCTCCTATCTTGGCGCTTCCATTGGTGAATATGGCTGTGTATGTTATAGGAGGAAAAGTAGTGCCAAATGGCTTTCGGGTCTCCTTCGGTGTTTGTCTTGCATCTCGACAAATGTCATCCTCTGGGCTCGAGACAATAAAATTATTATTTTCTGTACTAATCGTCCAATTTCTTCTTTCCAGGTTGGAATGAGAGTTTTCCACCTCAACAAGAACCACTACTACTGCCCAACCGTCAACGTCGAGCGTCTGTGGTCCCTCGTCCCAACTGAGGTTCGCGACAAGGCCACCGGAGGCAAGGCCCCAGTCATTGACTGCACCAAGCTTGGATACTTCAAGGTACGTTCGAGTCAGTATAGTTTCCCTCTCTCGTCTTGGCGCTTCCATTGGTGAATGTGGTTGTGTATGTTACGAGAGAAATAGTAGGGCCTTTTCGGCTGTCGGGTCTCCTTCGGTGTTTGTCTTGCATCTCGACAAATGTCATCCTCTGGGCTCGAGACAATTTTCATTCCATTGTAGTATCGAAACTTACACTCACTTTTTACAGGTTCTCGGAAAGGGACTTCTCCCAGAGACGCCGCTCATCGTGAAGGCCAGATTCTTCTCCCACGAGGCTGAGACTAAGATCAAGAAGGCCGGAGGAGCTTGTGTTTTGGTGGCTTAAGCCATGTTGTTACACTGTATTAAAACAATGTTTCAAAACGTTTTCACTGTTGATTATAGTTCTAATTTTCACATGGTTCATACCCATGCTTGCCTATCTTCTTCTGTCTGGGCTTTTTCCAGTCTTCAACAATTCTTTCAGCGTTCTCTCAAACGTTTGTTCTCCTTGGAGCTAAGGCAAACCCCGCAACTTACGATTGAAGAATGGCTTCCAACCAGGAACTGGCTTGCGTCTACGCTGCTCTCATCCTTCAGGATGACGAGGTCGCCATCACCGGCGAGAAGATCGCTACCCTTCTCAAGGCCGCCAACGTTGAGTTCGAGCCATACTGGCCAGGACTCTTCGCCAAGGCTCTCGAGGGAGTCGATGTGAAGGTATAAAATGGCATCCGAATTTTCCAAACAGTAATATTAATTTCAGAACCTCATCACCTCCGTCTCGTCCGGAGCTGGATCTGGACCAGCCCCAGCCGCCGCTGCTGCTGCCCCAGCTGCTGGAGCCGCCCCGGCCGCTGAGACCAAGAAGAAGGAGGAGCCAAAGGAGGAGTCCGATGACGACATGGGCTTCGGTCTCTTCGACTAAAGATCTTGTTATTTGTTGTCAATGAAATTGTTAACAGCACCAACACGTGTTTATTCTTAATATTTATCGAAATTTGCAATTGGGGATTTATTTTGGCACCACGCGATTACGGAGAACATTTTGGATTCTTTGAATTCGGCTGTATTGTCGCCCTGAAAGTTAGTTTTGGTTTCGAAAGTGGTAGTTTAGCTAACCAGGGATTTTCGGGGGTAGGAAGTAGTTGTCTCTGAGAATTGTTTGTGGAGGCTCCACCACTTGCACGCGTTCGTTAGATTCCGGCGAAACTGGTTTTGTACTTGTTTGGGAGATTCTGCAAAAACTGAAACTATCGGTGAATTCGGTCGGAATACTGGGTACTTACTTTACAGGATCGTGAACGGAAGAGACTTCGGGAGATCCTTGAACAATGTCGGATGGGATGGTCGAACTGGCGAGTGACATCGGGGGACTTTCGTCGAGACGTACAGCCGCCGGTTTGGGTCCGGGCGGGGGAACGGCGGGGACTGGATTACTGGACTGATGCTGTTGCCTGAAGACAAGAGAATAGAGTGAGTTGAATTTCGATTATTACATTTCGAGGTCCTCCATCTCGTTCTTTTCTCTGTCATGCTCCGCCTTCATGAGACACAATCTGCGTTCCTCTTTCGCCTGTTCCTGTCGCAGTTTCAACGCCTGTTCTGCCAATCTCACTCCTTCTGACAATTCGTCATAGCTTGCTGATATCTGAAATTGATATCACGTACTCTGATAACGAATTCTCAATCACTCACAGTGTCGATGAAGCGAACGAACGTCTCCTGGAATGCCAATTTGTCCTTTTTCGCCCTCGCCGCCACCGTCATCTGTCCCTGTTTGGCGGAATTCAGCTGAAAAACGCCCGTTCCTTGGATCACTTCTCTCGATTGGAACTCACGTATCCGTTGTACCTGTTGAAGTGCGTAAAAAGGACGCACTTGTGTTGTCCCGCCTGGATATCAGTCTGTCAAAAAGAGCCAACTACACGACACAGGACAGAATACGAAGGCGAGGGCGGAGGAGAGGTTAGAGGGAAAACACTCGGCCGAGTGGCTAATCAGCGACCACAGAGACACAACTCACCATATTCATTATTTCGACGTCGTCGAGTTCTTTGTTATTCTGATTGTTCACTACCAGTAGGATGGGCTTGTTCTGGACTTGCGGGTGACTGGAGACGGAACGAAGTGCCTGGAAGACTCCTTTCTCTGCCCTTTCATTCGGAAACCAGTCTCCGAAGACAGACGTTTCTCCGATGGTCCCCTGATCTTATCATGCCCTCATCATTCATGATATAAGCCTCCCTCATGTCCCACCCTCTTCTCGTGCATATTTCCCCCTTTGGCACATGCATATTTCACGCTCCAAAACACATTTCGTAATGTTCCGGCCCTCTGTCGTGACTCACCTCAATCGACTCCTCGAACGTTTCGTCGGTCGTGTAGTCGATCACGTAGATCACACCGTACACCTGGAAAACAGAGGGAAGATGCTCGACAAACATTCGCCGATTACCTCTCCGTAGTAGTTGCTCCAGATGCCACGAATGCCCCGGTCGCCGCCGACGTCGAAGACTTTCACGTGGAACCTCTCGTCAAAGTCCATTTCGATAGTCGAGAACCCGTTCGTCGTGAGCACAAGGCGAGGGTCTTCTGGAGTATTCGGACGATGCATTTGCAACAAGAAATCAGTTACCGCCTTTCAGAATTGTGAGAAATGTCGTTTTTCCGGCACCGCCTATTCCGAAACATCCGAGTGTGATCTCTCTGAAAACGAAAGTTCCTTCCATTTCATTTCAATTATTCTTCAGAAACAAGCATTTTTCAGACGAAAACCTGAAAAACGAACCTTTTGACGATGGGCGGTCCCCTATTACAGCAGCAGAAGATAGTCTCAAGCCACGTCTTCTCAGACATGTTTGCTTCGTTTCGAACTCAAATAGGACGTCGGTTCGAGACGAGTTCGCATCGGAGAAGCGGCACGGCGAGTGGTATTGAGTGGAGAATTCCTCCCGTGTCGCGACGCCTCCCGCCCTCCCTCCCAACGTCTCCATGGCAACGAAGAACGGACGTGAGACGAGAGAGCACGTGGGTTGACGGAGACGCAGAGCATGGCAAGTGACAACAATCAGAAGCGGCCCCCGCTGATTATACGCAGTTGGAGACTATTGATTATGACGTTCGCGGCGGGGCAGACGGCTCTCGCAGGTGGTGTACTCGATGTTCGTATCCTTCGAGAAGCGGCGAGAAACGAATGCGAAGGTACACGCGAGGTTCCGATGGTACATGCCACGCTCCGAAAGAGAGCCACGAAGTGCTTCAGTTGGGAGTCCCTGAGAGAGAACAAAGAACCATTCGTGATTGAAAATTCAAATTGAAATCAAGTTTTTGTGAACGGCAAGAACGAGAACATTCGATGAGAGCTCGCAACTTTTGGTGCCGAAAAGTCCGAAATAGAGGAAAAGTGGTTATTATTGGTTATATTAACGCGTTAATTTCGTTTGGTCAACAAATGAGTTCGAGTCACTCTGTTTTCGACTTTTCTCATTCACACAGCCCGAGAGAAGCGAAATCAAACGGTCCTTCTCCCCTATTTTCGAGGGACGTGCTATCATTTTGACTCTGTCAGTTGACAGTCGATTCGGTGAAATCACTGTAATTTTGGTGGTATTCATTCCATAAAACTGGGAATGTAGTAGAGTTCGACGTAATGAGAAATTCTTAAAACCGGATTCCGAAATCCCAGAAAACGAACGGAAACCTGAAGGAACGTAAAGTAAAACCCTGATAAAAGTGAACATTTTGACACTTTTGTGTTGAAAAACGGCTGAAAACGCGGAAAACTCGGTAAATATTCCGCTCACAAGGCTAATTTTTGAGTTTCCGGAATAACAAATTTGCGGAATTACGAATCCAGAATCGGGATTCCGTCCGACGTTGAAACGGAAAAAGACATTCTTCAAGACGTTTTGCCTCATTTCAAGTGGGAACAGAAAAGCCGATGGTTGAATTGTCGATTGTGATCTTGTGAACGAGGCGTTTTGCATAACTCTTCATGTGACACTGCGGTTTTCTGATTGTCGGCGTCTTTTGTTCTTATCAATCGAATTCTCCCACAATCGAATATTCAAAAGAGCCGCCCAGTCATCAGTTCATTCAGTTCTCTCTCAACCGTGTTCATGTTTGGCCGCTTCCGTCGCTTCGCCACGTATCGTCTCATTTCGCTGCTCTACGTCTACGTGATGGCTCTCTATTCGCTGCAAGTCGACTCGGATCTCGACGCACCTGAAGTGGAAGAGACTGTCGAACGCCTATGACGTACTATTTTTTTATTCCAAATAAATATAAAACACAAAGTGGCAAAACATCGAAGATTACCGGCTTCAAGAGAAGAAAAAAAGGACGGATAAAACTAGACAAATGCTCATTGAATGACAAAGAGAAGAGCAAGAAACGGGGAGGGAAAGGGGAGGGAGGGGAGTGGGGTCATGCACATGCGCATCCAATAGACGGCTATCTCACTATTGTACATATAAAAATCGAGGGGTGCAATTTGAGTACGAAGGCGTGAGGAGGAGAAGGACAAGGGGGGACACAGGGGGGAACGACGCCTTCTTTGAGAAGGCGTGTCAGCTTCAAGAATATGCGCGCTTTCAGCCGAATAATACACACATTATAAGTGGGACACACTGGCAGAAAAAAGGCACACGTGAATGGGATGACATGCATCCGGGAAGGGGGAGAGGGGGGATCTATTTGACAAGAGGGTAAATACAAAAGGGGTTGGGGGAGGGACCCGATCTAATCAGAGTGCTAATAAAAAGTGAACAATTAGATTTCGATTGGATAGGGTGAAATGATGAGGAGGTGAGATGTATATTACCATAAAGCAGTATGAAAAAACCCGATTCTCGGTTCACAATCTTTGCCGGGGAAATCTGGCATTCCGTTTCTTAAACTGGAGCAGACGTCCCCGCGCTTCTCGGAAGTCTGTGTGACCCGCAAGAAGAACTGTACATGAAAAGAAGGGGGTGAGGGAAGTGTTTGTGACTCGATGGAACAATCTGGGGGGGGGGGGTGACAAAAATCACATCAGGGGCAATGTTATTAGGATTGGATAGCAAAGTATGATCGACTAGTTTTGGGTGCAGAAAATTTTGGTAAAACGGTGTGAAATATATGTTACTACTACTGGTGGAGCCTGATGAGCTCGAGAACAGTGAGGGGCATGCTAGCGTGGACTTCTTCCGGATTCAGTCCCGACGACATCGTCGACAACGATGTCGCCGAGGCGGAAGAGCGAATAGTCAACGAGTGGCCGATGAGATGAGCCAGACACGACAGCCATTCGGTGGGAACTTCTTCTTCGGGAAGCAGTTTCTCCTCGAATTCTGTCTTTTGCTGGAAGGAAGAAACTATCGTCTAGGCCTCAACGGCAAGGTGTACCTGATCGACGAGAATTATCATTCGATCGAATATTCTTCTTATCGTGACGGCTGCTGGCGTCAGTGACTCGTTCGACGATTGCGATGCGGCAGAGTTGGCGTTGATCTGAACAGATTTTGCGATCTGGCTACCGATTCCGGTGTTGAGTGTTGAGAATATTATGGGATTGAGCACGCGGAGAATCAGAAGGGCGCTCAGAGTGCGCTTCACGAGATGGGGCTCGTCTCCGAAACGAGCCTTGGCACATTCGGCTGCAATGACGAGGATTCTCGTGGCCAGCGGAATCGTCATGAGTCGTTGATCGACAAAGTTGACAAGGAGCTCGACAGCTGCATCGAGATTCACTTGCTGCTTGACGTTCTGCGAAAACGCTGGATTCTCTTGCAGGAACTCATCGAACGGTGTCTTGAATAGCTGTCGAAGACACTGAGTAACGATACCCGTGGCCAGAGAATCCTTTCGGAACACGTCTTCCGGTGTAGATGTGGCAAGAACGTCTCCGAGAACTCGTCTATTAATTCAATGTTCGGGGGCTTGAGGTCATGGTAACGGTACCTGATCAGTGGGCTCATGTGCGTCGGATTCAATGCATAGAGGTTTGATATGCACGAGTACATGAACACTTTCAGATGCTGCGGCAACACTTGCGAAGGCCATCCGAATATCGACGACGGCGACTCTCTGCAACGCTTTTCATGACTGCTTCATATGAAAACGAATGCAATTGATTACCGTATCAAGTTGTAGAGCGGTCTGTACCTCTCGAACGAGACCACTGGAAACCTGGTCCGCTGAGCACGAAACACGAAACCAGACTCTGTCGCCGTCTGGCTAACTGTGTCGTTAGTGTCGTTCAGACAAACCGACACGGAGACTCCACAGGGACGGCCTTTTTTGCCTGCGGACGAGTGCCCAATGACAGAGAGTTGGATGTTCGTGCTACAGGTAGGGATGCATCTGCAAGAGATTTAAATCCGAATGATACTCTCGGTGAAAAGTCACTCACGGTATCACAAACTTCGTGTCGATCACCACCACCGGCAGTTCTGTGGCTCCTTTGTTGCCAGTGGGCGCAAATGAGTTCGAAGATCCAACTTTGACTCCGTTCAGCAGCACATTTGCAGAGTACATCATGTCAGTCTTCAGTGCGTCGGACCGAAATTTGTCAATTTCGACGGATAGCAGCGAAACTTGCGTGTTCGCCTCAGTTACCGACATTCCGGTCTGTATCAATGGCGGTGCCACGTCTTGGAAGATGGTACGACCTCTGAAGAGGACATGGCTTCACGAGTGGAAGATAGAAAACAACATACCTGAGTAATCGGACCCATTTTAGGAATGTTGTGTAGGGTCGGAAGCACAGAAACAGCGTGGTCTGCTGCGGCAGCGAAGGCGACAGGAAGACACATCCGTCAGCGGAAAAGACCGACTCGTCGAGCCAGAACATTGTACATGAGGACAAGTCGATCTGCTGGCGGAGTTTCGAGTTCTGAAAACTCAGAATTAGGGAAAACATAATGAGAGGGCTTACCACTGAATCGCTGACGGCCAGCTGACTGGATCCTCCGGGAACGTCCGACAGAGAGAGCCAGCATTCTTTCCATTGCTTTTCTTCCCGAGCTGAAATTCAGATGAGTTGGAACTTCTTTTTCAATTGAATTCGAGCAAATCAAGTAGGGAAACATAAATTAATGTTTTTTTGAGAGAAAGAAAAACGGAAAAAAAAACGTTTGAACAGTGGGAAAACACTCACATTTGCGGAGGGCTTGTGTTGCAGCGACTTTCGTGCTGCTCGTTTCAACATGCTCATTGTTGTCGTCGTCGGTGAATCTGTCGAGCTGAAAAACGAAAAAATCTATTTCGAACAAGTAGTTCCCGAGACAGTTCATGCAGTTAATTCTATCAATACATGTTAAAATGGGTTTTCGAGTGGGAATACATTCAGAAATACGCATACGACATACTTTGTAAATGCGAGAAGAACGTTTTCGGGGGAAACTCTGTAATATGTGTTCACTAGACTTATTGCCTCAGCATAGTCCTATCAGATGTATTCTAATTCCTACTATCTCAACTTACAGTGCTTTCGGGTACTCCCGTCGATACGGTATTCGAGGGAGACGGCATCGCGGTCGACGTCGAGCTCGTCAGAAACGAAGACGAAGCGAGCGCGGTGTCGATCGAGGCGCCGCGGAAAATTCGACGCGTTTTCTGAAATTAACGAGGTCACGAGAACACGTGTCATAGACCTCTTGAACTTTTCAAGGTCTTCTAACTTCGCGCAGGTACCGAATCAAGATGTGAATTTCTAGAAAATAAGATGCTTGATTCTCAGCGCGTTCCATTAAAAAAAGCAATTTATTCTGGCGTTGAACCGAAATCATAGGTTCCGCGCTAGCTCATAATTTTTGATGTTCTATTCCTTTCGAATCTATATTTTCGGTAACATGTCTAAAACCTGAATTTTCGAAATCTTTCTAGGATAGTATGTCAGAAAAGCGGGAAAAACGTGAAGAAATCGAATGGAAAAAGTTTTTTTGTTGATTTTTGATCATTGTGACACAAACAACTTGTCGCGGTTACGGTAGATCAAACTTTTGGAAGATGAGTATATTTCAGGCCTACGTAATTATTTCCAATACCTGCCACGTCACCGCGACCACATTACGGAGGCGCCCCGGAACCATTCAAAAAGCAATCAGAGGGAGCATGAACTGGCAGACGGAAGGAGCCATTTATACATCCGAAAGGGCAATAAGAGAGAGAGAAAGAGGGAAACACTAACAGAGGGCCTCTTCTCGAATGAGCACTGCGCGAGCCCCCCAACGACTCATTCTAGTGAGAACCGCCCATTTCAGTAAGATTTTTTTCTGAACGGAAGGGGAAAAAGGGTGAGAAACGGGCGAAAAGGATGGGAGCAAGTGGATCAAAATGTCAACGCTCCCAAGACTTTTGCCGCCTTTTTCTCCGCGGAAAGAGCTTTTTCCTTTTGAGGAATGACTAATTTTCGGGGAAAGAATTGTAGCTGCCAAAATGGCAAAGAAAGCCACAGAAAAAGTGAGAAAATAGCGATTCCGTGAAGCAGTACACAGATTTTGATTAGGTTTCGCAAGTACGACTACTTCTCTGGAACCAATCGACCGCTTATGGTGGGTGCCGTGGAATTGGCTCGTTTCCAGGCGCGAAAGAGCAGGTGAAATTGCGACTCACGAATCTGCTGAAGACCATGCTGAAACGGCGCTCGATTGGAGGCGGCGGCGGCATTGGACGCCGTCCTGCTTCTCGCATAATAAAAGTTAACGATATTTCGGTTCTCGCGACCGGAAAATGGACAGAAAACGGACACACTTCGAGTCGCTTCTTCTTCGTCTTCTCGCGCTTTTCTTTATGGATTCGCCCCTTACGCTTGATTAATACTCTCACCTCCTTCTTTTCCTTCACATCGTCATACTGACTGCTGCTCATCGTTGTCGGCACTGCAGCTTCTGCTGCTATTGGCCAACGCACTTCTGCCGTCGAACGACGGCTCGATGACTTTCTTTGGTGCTTTATACATACGGCGTGAGTAAGACGCACTCCTCCCGAAATGGCACGATCACAATATCTAGAGAGATGGGTGATGTTCAAGTGAATATTTTTGAAAAGTGGTACCTGGTGAGCATATCGCCAATTGTCGGAAAAAGGCGCCCAGCCAAGTTGAACCCTCTTAAAGGTGATCCAACAATAAGAAACTTTTCGACGAGGTCGAATTGTGTCTTCACGAGTAAGGCATAAGTATCGGCGCCTTTTGAGGAACGACGGAGTAGGAAGGACCCTATCGGATTGTACTGGACCATGTCAGTCGATACAGTATCGTAGAAATAGGGAAGATCTGCGAGATCATCGACCACAGCTATCTGTAACGTGAAACATTCTCGTTTTCCCAATGAACAGTTAGTATGCACCAATGGTTCCAGGTGTGATTTTTCGATGACCCCAACGGATCCGTTCGTCTCGTTCCTCCCGAGCATCCACCCTGGCTCATCGGTTTCGCAAACCGACAGCACATCACCAACTTCGGCGCTCATTTCGTCGACTTCCCGTCGCTCGAAACTTCTCATGCACAAATGCTTGACCTCGATTATTTCCTGGAACAAACACTTTCCCGTTTACGCAGGCGGCTTTACTCGTTTTTCTCACTCCGTTGGCTGGCATTATTCCGCCTTTGCGGATCGGATAAGCGGCCAGTTGGTAGTTGTCTACGATGTCTCGCAGAGTGTCGTATCGTTTGCCTTCGAAGTAATAATGAGGAGTGTTGAGTTGACGTATTCTAGAATAGAGGTATTCGTTGCTGCTCGGAGGCAGGAAGAGGTACTCACGGCATGTGCTTCGAGTACCCGTCCGGATCCACGACTGACAAGTAGAACCTTGTGTGTCCGGTTTGTCTGACGAGAAAAGCGCCCGGAGTGGTTCCCTGAAAAAGGGGAAAACGGACTCTTCTGGAGGGGGAGCATACAAACCTGGAGGAGATGATTTGCGTCGTGTTCGCTCAATTCCCCATGGTACCACACGTCTTTTGCAGTGATATCTTGCGGAGTCTCATCGTACTTCTATAAAGAGTTTTGGACTTTCAAAGTTTCGGAAGTCTCAACGATACCTTGAAGTACAACGGACTGTCCGTACTGCTGTTAGGTGTGCTGTTCTCGCTTGAGTGCATAACTTCTCATTTGCACCTGCAGTTAATAGCGCATTTTATGGGGAAATTGAGAATGTGAAAAAGAAAAAAGAAACAAAAAACAGTAGTTGGTGCAATTTGACGTGGCGGTGATTGCACCAAATGGAGAGTGCCGCGAGGGAGATTCAATGTTTTCGAAGAGATAATCAGATTATCGAACTCGAGGGAATTCGGTACTCGTTGCGAAGAGAGGAGGACAACGAAAACGCATATTATTACACCCACGCAGTCACAATACAACACGCTAACAGATCGGCGCACTTTGACCGCCTGCGTCTCCAAGTCTACAGTGCGAGCGGCGCCCGGCTATCTGTCCCCCGTTGCGGCTGCGCCTCTAATGTCTCCCGCGTGCATCGGCTCGTCTCCCGGCAGGAGAAGAAGAAGAAGAAGCGGCGGGGCGAGGGAACTGGAGCACCGGAAGTCGAAAGGACCATGTGGTCGAGCGGACAAGAGAGTCAGACAGAAAGAGAGAGAGAGGGATAGATAGGGGTTCGCGGTTCGGCTTTCGAACATTCGAGGGGCGACTCCTCCGATCGGCAGCAATATCAACACGGGTCATGTGAAACATTGAAACATCGATGGCATGTGATAACGAACAAAAAAACGAGGAGAGCGCTTGAACTGGTTTACCTTCCGCTCCTCTCCCCTCCCACCCCGACTCACTTTGAGAGAAGAGTGGACTTGGAGGGAGACTGGGAAAAACAAAAGCTCTCTGGATAATTGAGCTCAGAAATTCGATTAAGCGCACAATTAAATTGATGTTTCTTCTGACTAAAGGGTAAAGAATGCAAACAGACAAAGTCTATTTCCGGTTTTTTGTTTCGCCCGTTTATGGGTGAAACTCGCAACTCGGAGAGACTGAAATTTGAGTGCTCTCTTTCTCTCTCGGCGAGCAGCGACAGTGTCTTATCTGCAGGTGCGTGAAACTTTTGGACACCAGCCCGATCTGCGTCTCGTTCGAAGAGTTTGTCCTTTTGAAACGCACACATATGCACGCGCACGAGCTGCCCCGTGGTCCCTCTCCCTCTCCGAAAGATGACTTCCTGGGGCAAAGCGGACGACGATCGTTGCAAAATCTCATACATAATCGATGGCCGCGTCTCGGAGTCGTCTCTCTTTGCAACTTTCCCTTCTTCTTCTTCGTCTTCCTTCCCCCCCATCTCCGTTTTTTTTCTCCAAGGCGCACCTGGAATACTGCCAAGTTTTCGTCGGTCGCCGCCGCGGCCAGCGACTTAATTTGCGCCTGAATTGCTAATATCAGTTTCCTTTGCTCCTTTGCTCTTGCTCTCCTGCTCGCCACTTCCTGCTCGTTTAAGCACTTTTGTGTGCTTTGCTCCTGCATCCCTCGGGAGCCGAACCCAAGTCATCGGCTAGACGCTGGACGCTTCATTTAGAAGTGCACTCCCACAAAAGTTCATCCTTCTGTCTGAACTATCGAAGGTGCTCATTGCTAACAGTATTTAATTACGTTTGCTCCATTGCTCGATTAGTTCATCCGTTCGGAAACAAGTTCGAAATAAAACTTTTCAGCAATTTTGTCTTTTTTCTTGTAAGAAAAAACGCGCTCTATCGCTAAATTAAGAGAGATCTAGCGCAAAATCTTGTCATACGCATTATTATTTTCGAAAAGTGTCGAGAATAATTCTATTCTTGAAATTCTTTTCGCTCACTTGGAAGAGAAATTCAAACTTAGTCCCCCGTTGGTCTCATATCGATGGGGCGGATCCAGCCTTGCTGATTGGATTGATTAGAATAATAGGACATGTCCAACAATGCAATCGCGCTCCTCTGCTCCTATTGGTGCCGGCGTCTCTGCTGTTCGCACGCTATTTCGTCAACCCAGTATGTAATAGTTTGCATCGCATTCGCGTTCTATTGAACTTCGAATATTTGTCTTTCGCTAAAGCGAATTGTCGTCATTTCATAGTGCAACAACCCTTCAGTAAGGGCGCTCTATTAGAACAGTTTTTGTCATTAGAGCGCGGTTACCATGCGGTTGTCTTCTGCGTAATCTTCGCGTTTCTAACACACAAACAGAATTCGGAGGAGCAAGCGCATGTCACTTGTCTCCCGTAATATCTCGCGATCGTGCTAAACCTCGCGAATGTCTCCCCAACGACCCGTGAAATCCGGTCGTCTCTGCTAAGCCGAAGAAGCATTAATTGTGCATCGAGAAGGAGAAGAATTCGATTCTCTCGCCACTCCGACTAATGCAACAATCCGTTGACAGAAGAAGATAATCCAAACACGGCCACCATCAGATTACGGGCACAAGCCGCCGCCCGTCGCTTCTGCTTCTCCTCGTCTCCTATTTTCAACTGTCAATTATTTTTAGATATCTCTTCTTCTTCTTGCCAAGTCCACTGATCATCTTCATCCATTCATTCACTCATTCATTCATAAAATCCTCTTTTCTCATTCTGCATGCCTGATTTGTCTATTCACACACACACTTCTTCTTGTCACTTCCAGCCGCCTCTTCTGATAATTGGAAGTTTCTCGTTTAGAGCACAAAGTGCACTTCTTCTTCTTCCCTTCGTTAATCTCTCCATTCAACGTCACACATTCGTTTCGAAATCGCCTGTGTGAGGTCTCTCTCTCTCTCACTATCAACGCAATTACTGAGCCTCTTCGTGAGCTCATCGGAGCGTCATCTGAATCTTGTTTCGACACAATCTGAAGGTCTCAAGCCGGTCTGTGGTCGGTGTTTTCAACAACTCCATCAGAAACCATCAGAGAGCATTTCCCAAAACAAACTCTTTTTCACCGGAAATTCGTTCTATGCCACACTGAAAATTGATAATCACGACTTGTTCAGATGAGTTTAAAAGATTTACCCGTTTTCTGACTGTGATCCAAGTGGTCGCTCCACATTCGTTTTCTGATCATTTGTTGTGTAGTTGATGGAAAATTGCATATGCGTCCTGACGTCGAAGCCCCTAATCAACGGCTGCACTCGAATTCCGGAGACATGTGTGCAAAAGTGGTTTCACTGGTTCTATACGACGATTCATATTCGCGTAGTGATCGTCGGAGGGCAATTTCGAGAGCAGTCGAAAGTTGAATAATCGTCCGCTAGACCGTGATTTCAAAGGACCTCTCAAAACGAGGCACCGTATACCTTGAGTGGAGCGCACTTGCTGACTACGTCGATCGCAGCACTCCGTGGAGCGCGATTGCAGCGCTGACCACTTCGTATCATTTCCTCATGAGCAATAGACGAATTTCGATGGTATTTAGTATTACTTCGGCGTCCAAAATGTCTATTTGGGCAAGTAAAAGCTTAGTGTGTCCAGCAGCGAACGATGGTATACTGTAACACTTGTTCCAACGGTGAAACTGTAGTTCTCCTCAAAATTGGAATCCGTCATGCGTTTTTTCGTCCGAAGTGACTCAAAATTCGCTTTTCGTTCCATGTTATTGACCTATTCCAAAACTTTTCCGGCTACGTTTTAGACTTTTGGGTAGATTTACGAGAAATCGCTGCGAGACCCACTGTTGACAAAGTTTTCGGGCATAGTTTGAATAGGAAAGAATCGGTTGGAAAGTGTTTTAATGAATACGGTATTGATCCCCTGTTCCTGGAAACTGAGACCACCCGCGTGTTTGCGTACCTTTGTGTTTTCGAGAGCCTTCCGGAGGTGGGGATTAGTTCTAAATCTGTCTCTGTATCACAATGAGTCACTTGCAGATTCCCTGAAAACGCACGGTCCATTTCTCTCGTTGCCCTTTGAATCCTTCTCCCTCCCTCCATCGACGCATAGCAAACGAGGATCAATTATTCTAAAAGTCTCTCCGAGGAGAAGAAGTCTCTTCGTTGCCGCCTAATCCACTGATCTTTCGCTGGAAAACATATGGAATCAATCGTCTCGCAGCAGCTTTATGAGTTCTCCCTCCGCTTCCTCTGTCTTTGTTTTCGCACACGACCAGAAGACCCACATTCGAGAAATTGATAGATTGATGTGTGTGTGTGTGGGGCTGAAAAGCATTTCGAAGAGCAGATTATCGTGTTGATCGAAATGGCGTCACTCCGCAAAACAAATCGATTTCTCACTCCTTTCCGGTTTCTACTGTGCACAATCGTTCTTTCCAGCACAATCCGTCTGCAATTGACCCTTTTTTTTACTAGGTCCTCGCTGGAAAACCGTCTATTTAGACTACAAACAATTCGCTGAACTCCACAAATCTTTCTGGAAATGAGACGAACATAAATAATTCGAGAGATTGTTCGTGTCTGCGTCTAAAATCACTCAATCTGTTCGAAACTGCGTGGACGCGTCTATCGACGAAACAGCGTGCGAACCCTAGAGACGCAGACACCAATAGAGCGGAGGAGCGCATTTGCATTGAATGAGTTAAAAGTTGTTGGAATGGAGCTCGAAAGCCTCTTTTGAGCCCATTCCTTCATTAATTCCACATTCTCCAAGTCTCTCATTTCCCCATTTTCCGAATATTTCTGCTACAATCTATTTGGAATTCTACTGATAACATTCGCCGAATTCGCGATAAAGTGCGTGTAGTATCAGCGGACAAAATGTTGCGAGTTCTTCTCCCACTCGTTCTCCGATTCAAACCATTTCGTATGGTATGCAATCGCGCTCCAGTGGACAGAGAAAAGAGCGCTCTGCTGAAATTACAAAATGGGATAATCGAGAGGGAAGAGAGAGAGAGAGAGCTAAAAACGGATTTGATGTCGTTTCTCTCGTGAGTCATTCGGAAATCCCTTCTGAAAATGCCCTGTTTCGCAATCACGAGAAAATGAGCAATTCCGACGTCCAAAGTGCACCCAAACAGTGCTCCGTCGGGGCGTCTCCTACTAATCTCTGCTGCTCTTTCTCTCTGATTCTCTCTCTTTCTTTCTCTCTCTCTCACTCTCTCTGTCGCGTAAATCAATAGTTCAACAGACTGTTGGCAACACTTCACAAGAACATCATGAAGCAGCCATGTTTGTGAGTCTCTCTCTCGTTCCCGGGAGCCCTCGCCGTGTCTGCGCCCTCTCACTCGCGCGCGCTCTCTCTCCCTCTCGCTGCTTCTCGTGCTCGAAGCGGCTCCGGAGACTTTGTCTGTCAGCGGCCTCTCGCAGAGCAGGCCTCTCTGCGAATTGTCGCATTTTCTCTCACTCCTACCAATTATAACTACTCGCCCCGGGGGCCCCCCGCACCCTTCTCTCTCGTTTCCTCCGCTTCCTTCCCTCCGCATCTGCTATCCATTATCAGATTCTCGAACAATTTGTACCCGTTCCTCTTGTTTATCACAACTCGCTTCCTCTCATCCCTATTTCGGCTCGTTTGTATCTTTTTTCGTCTTCTCCTCGGGACGGAAGAAGCAGTTGGAAAATAGAGAAAAGCGAAAGAGAGAGAGAGAGATAGCCTCCGGCTATACTCTTCCGTTTCTCGGAGAATTCGCCCAGATTTGTCTCTCTTCTCCAACTCGTCCTACAGTTTCTCTTTCTCTCGAATGGCATCACATGTTATTCGGAGCCCCCCACAAGTACGTGCGCGTGATGTCACTCTCTGTCTCTTCCTTATCGTTTCTGGCGCATAAAAAAGCGAGAAGGAGAAGGTTGTTGTGGGCGAGAAAATGAAAACGAGAGAGAGACGGAAACTATTCAAATGTATTCAAAACATTCATATTCATGAGTCAGTTCGTGAGTGTGTGTGTGATATTCAAATGTGCGGGTGTCTGTTTCGTGTGTGTGTTTCTTTTCCCAGCGCTAAGGCTTATCACATGCCTCTCCTTTCTCTCTCTCTCTCTTTCTCTCTTCCCTCCTCGGCTCTTCATCTCTTTCTCTCTCTCTTTCTCTCGTCTCTCGTCCCTTGTTATCGTTTCTTTCACTCTCTCTTCCTCTCTTTCTCTCTCTTTTTCCCTTTTTTCGCATTTTTATTTATTCCATCGAAGAATTCCAACACTCTTTTTTTCAGTAGTTTGTTTTAAATCTATTTTTTGTAAAACCATTCGGAAGTTGTGTTTTTCGCAGAATGGAGTAGATCAGAACCTTTCCTCCTCCCACTTGTTGTTTTCCTCCACGAATTCTCGCGCACTTTGTCTGTTTCAGCTCTCCGGATTTCCGGTTTTCCGGGAACGCCGGAATACCACGTCACAAATGAGAAATGTAATTGTCCTCCTTTCCGAAAATCGAAAATATTTACACGGGCGCCGTCTGTGTTTCGGTAACGTCACAGGCAGATTTCACTTCCGGATGACTCTGAATTCGCTCTTGAAACGTTCCAATTAGCACGCGTTTTCGATTCGTGTTGAGTCAGAGACCATTTGAATGCGCTCTATTGAGAAACGGACCTATTGTTATCAATAGAGCGCACTTCCTCTAATGAACATTGAGTCTTTCCTCCCGACGTATTCTCAGAAGAGCGCATGCATCTAACCCGATTCCGTTGATCCGACACCTTCCGAAGAACCTCCTCCCTCGTTTCCCTATTTCCGTATCCACGCGGTCTAATCTCTGAAAGTGCCCCTCCTCCCTCTCTCTCTCTCCTTCTCTCCCTTCTCCTCCTCCACTTTCACCTTTCTCTCACTCCTCCTCGTGCTTCTTCTTCTTCTTGTTTCGTTTCTTGCTCCCCACCCTCACATCTCCGATTTCGCGCCCCTCCCCTGCCCCCCGGTTTTCTGATCTCGTCCATCTGCAGAAAAGAGACAACGGACAACAAAACAAATCAACTGCCCCCCTCCCGGAAAACAATCGCAGAAGAAGAAGAAGAAGCAACGCTCGGCAAGTCGAGCGATGCGAATGTCAAACTCGAACACGCCGCGCAAGTTCAGCGAGAAGATAGCGATACTGGAGAGGAAGCAGAATGAGGAGAACACGACGTTCGAAGACATCATGCGGCAGGTGCAGTCGATTACGCATCAGCCCGGCGACTCGTCCGCATCCTCCTCCACGACCGCACCGATTCCCATTCCGCAGCAGGTACGCACACACTTGCCTCGAACAAGTGGAGAAATGAACATGACAGTTCGATGTTCTCTCTCCTGACAACCATTCTCGATATTCTTCCTCATAGTGTTGAAATAGTCGCGAAAGTGAATTTTTCCCGACCGCCAGGCATAGTGAACATCTTCTGGGTAGATTTACCATCGGATTCCATCGAAATGGCCCCGCAACCGAGGAGTGCTCTGCCGGCGAACGATTATATCTCGAGATTGATGCGATATATCAAAAAGTTGTCAACAGCAAACTTGTAGATTACAACTAGGACTACAAGTTTACTGTTGACAACTTTTTGATATCTCTCATCAATCTTGAGATATAATCGTTCGCCGGCAGAGCACTCCTCGGTTGCGGGGCCATTTCGATGGAATCCGATAGTACGAGTGTTCGTTGTGAGACCCATTCGAGTGAAAAGTAGAGAAATTCACCATTTAGAACACTTAGAACACACTATTCAAACGCTTTTTCGTCTGACTTTGCGACATTTTTCCCTATTCAAACTACCGTTATAACCTCTGATAGAAGGGCAACCGCTTTCCAAAGTTCAGAAGACTTCACAATTGCCCGAAAATCGGTGAGCCAGTAAGTTGATGTTCTAGGAAAACATCTGAATTTTTTGTGTCTTTCGGTGAATGCCAAAAAAAAAACTGAATGACAGTATTTTTCGCTAAATCGTTCTGGCCACTGGGACCCTTCTGTTAGACGTTTTGCTGTATGTCTGTTACAGTCAGAAGGGTTGACTTTTGAATAGACGACATCTGTGCAAATCAGGGGTTCTTCGGTATCCTTTTGAGAGATCAATGCAGACCGCACTGTCGGAAAAGTGTCCTTTTGCGGTTTTTTCGAATTACCGTGTTTCCTCGAACAGAGCGGCACCTGAAACGCTGCCGGAGAATCATTACATCTCGATATTGATACGATATATCAAAAAGTTGTTAACGGCAAACTTGTAGTCCTAGTGATGATCTACAAGTTTGTTGTTAACAACTTTTCGATATCTCATATCAATCTTAAGATATCCTGATTCTCCGGCAGCGTTTGGGGAGGGGGGCTGCTCTATTCTACGTAATACGGTAGTTTGAATAGGGAAAAATGTCGCAAAAGGCGACTGAAACTTGAATTTGAATTGTTTATTCGTGGAAATCTGACACGTCATCATTTATTTTTGCCGTTTCCATCTCTTCGATTATCTGTTTCCAGGGAACGTCGGGCGGTCTGCTCCCTCCGCAACAGCCCTGGGGTCACAATTTGGGCGGTTCCCTGCCGAACGTCCACCAAATGCCCTCCTACTCGCCACCACAATGGCCTCCTCACTGGCATCAGGAGTCCGCCCATCGACCCATTCAAGGCCATCGGAGTCGTTCTCCGGAGGATCACATGATCGGAAGCGCCTCCGGTTCCCCCTCGCACCACTATCATCCGTACGGAGGAAGGGCGAACGGGCGGTCTCCTGACCGATTGCCTTCCCAGCATCCACATTATCCGCAGTATGGTCCCCCGTATAATCAACCGGGACAGTTGGTGCCTCCGGAGCACTGGAATCAGTGAGTTGTTCTGAAGAGATTCGTTCCAATTGACCCCTGGACTTCAGAATCAACCGTGCCAGGTCCGATCCGGCGATTCACAATATGGGCGGGATGGTTCCGATGTACCAGCAGCAGCACCAGCAGATGCCCATCCACCACATGCCGCATTTCATTCAGAACGCAATGCCGGGACCGTCGGGAATGATGCAGCCGCAGTCGCCCCAAGTGACGCCTCAGGGCTCGCAGCAGGGCTCTCCCCTCCAGAATCACCAGATCCCGGCACCTCTTCAGATGGGAAACTCGTCGGGAATGGGCAACGGAATGTCGCCGTTGCAGTCGCCGAATCACATGATGACCCCCATGTACGGATTCCACAACGGCTCTCCGCTGCACTCTCCGATGGATTCCCCGCACGCGTCGACGCTGATGCTCGACGGAACGGGCACCCCGTGCATGGAACTGAGTCCTCCCGGCATGCACGACTTCAATCCGGACGCCGGAAGTCTTCCGAATCTTCAGAACCATCCGCAGATGCAGCAAGAGTACACAAACGGATGCAACGGAGTGAACAACATGGGCGGTGCGGGAGGCGGGGGCGGGGGATACTACCATGCGCCGGTCGGTCCCCGACACAGTACGGGAACGTGCGGTCCACGGCTGGCCCCCGGTCCCGCACTCACTCCAGAGTCACAATCGGCGCCCACGTCCCCACACAACCAACTGGATCCCAATCAGCCGCCCATGTGGCCGACGAGAACGTTCTCCAACTCACCCGAAGCCCTAGACATACCGAAACTGACGATTACGAATGCGGAAGGAGCTCCCGGTCACCACGTGGATTGCTATAACGACGTGAGTTCCCGACTTCAGGTCAGTCGTCCAATTCTCTCTTTTCAGGACCTCGGTCTCGACAATCTAGACAACGTTATGTGCAACGGCGGCCCTCCGCAGATGCCACCGAGCAATTCGTTCCACGACCCGGGCGGCGCCCAAATGCTCCAGAACTAGTCCTCTTGCCTTCCTCCCCCTACTTCCCAATTCCAGCCCTCATTGTGATACTTCCACTCGCTCCCTCTCACTCACTATTTTCTCTTCATGCATTTCACTCTCTCCCTCTCCACTTCCTCCTCCGAATCGCAATCCTCGCAACCAAGTTCTCTCGACGACCACTGAAAGAAACGCTCACTGATATTTGCATGTTCTATCTCGCTATTACTATTAATGAATTCGATATTTGCCTAAACGAGAGTGTGCAATTTCAGCTGCTAGTTACAGATGTTTGATCTTCCGATTACGCTAATTACATTGAAGAATACATTTAGGAACGGGAGAATGACACAAAATAAAGCATGAAAAGCGAAGGAAGCAAACGGATTCGAGGCAATTTGGGCATTTGGATATTATTTTGTTTGGGTGGCAGCAACGGCTCTGGCGAGCACTGATTCTGGGAGGGCAACTCCGTTCTTCTTCATTTGCGTCGGTGCGCCAACTCGCACCCATTTCATCGAGACCTCCGTTTCAACATCATCAGTAATCGTGAGATTCTGGAAAAAAAAGTTTATTCGAATGAAACCTGATGTTCTCACTTCAATATTCCGGTAGTCTGGTTTAGCCACAGTCACTGTGTCCCCAATCACGAACCCAAAATTCGGAAGACAATTGTATACAGTAATTCCGTACACTTCTCCAGTAGCATCGACGCCTACTAGAGCTCTAAAAATTTTTCAAAATTGACGTGAAAACAAAACGGTTGCTTACACAGGGATGGTTTCCTCGTGACTGACGGTTCCGATGATCTTCGCCCGGAAGACGTCTGATCCCACCGCCGGTTGCTTCTTCAGCTCATTCACCAATTCGAGCATTCGCTTCGCTTTCACTTTTCCTTTTTTCTGGACTGCATCGGAAAACTTCAGAAGGAAACTTTTGCACGAGCTCAGTTTTTGGGTCGTTTCGAATTCGTTTCTCGAATCGCACTCGACTGCTCTTATGTAGCAATCTAGAGCCTCGTCGTATTTGTCCATGAACCTGGAAGTAGCTGGTGATTTTAGATGTTACACCAGCAAAACTTACTTCAAACAAGTAGCCATGTTGATGTACACCTGGGGATCGGATCGCGTTTGTTCGCACTCCAGAGCCTTTTTGTAATTGTCGATTACTTTATCGAGATAGTGCAGCTCCACTTTGGAACTGCTGAAGAAGCAATAGAAGAGTCCAGTGGCGAATGCGAGGTGGGCGGGACCGTAAGAACTGTCCAGCCGTCTGGCTTCTATGATCAGATCCATCGCCTTTGTTCTGGAAGTGGAAAAATAATGAAAATTCAGATTCAATTGCGCTCACCGCGTTTCAGCCTGAGACGGTTCGGGCAGATCCAGCGCGACAAGTCGCATTCCGACGGCGAGCGATGTCAAATTTTGTGCATTTCTGTTCAATCCCAGTGCTATCTGAACTTTTTCAGCGGTCTTTTAAGCATTTTTAAGTTCCTGACGTACTCGGAAACAGGATTGTGCATATTCAGAATCTCTTCGTTTCATAACACATTTTCCAAGTTCGTGCCAAGCGTCGGCGCTTTTTGGATCTTAAATTACGAAAATAACAATGAATTTAAGAGGATAGAAACTCACTCATTCGTACTGACTGACATAAAAACTTTTCTGCCGTCTCATTGTGATCGTCGAGTACATTGTAGAGTTTGGCGGCTTCCAGCAGAAGGAGCGCTTTTTGATTGGTATCGTACGCCCGATTCTTGTTCTCACAAACAGCCGTAGGAAGGACGTACTAGAAGCCGAGTGTGAAATGAGTGATTACATTTAAACAGAAAACCGCACCTTGATGAGCTCTTCTGCTTTCTGAATCACCGCTTGTATTTCGTCCTCTTTCGTCGACTGTGGGTTGTTTTTAAAATACATTTTTTTGTACAATTCTACTTCTTTTATTGTTTTTTCCATTCTGTAAAGATAAATATTTTATATTTCATACGAATCAAAAGCTTTTGACAGGTTGAAAAAAAATAGATTTTATCAAAAGGTTTTCATGTAGTGTACGGTGTGCGAAAAGTTCACACACCGTTGCACACCAAACCCACTATCTGACGCGCAACACTTATTTAATTTCGTTTCCGCGCCTTTTTCAGCTTTTGAAAAGGTTTTCCAAAGGTAATTTCATGCAAACCCTCGAAAATGTTATGCTTATTGATTTTTCTATTATGCTGTCTCATTTTTGTAAAGTTGTCAGCAAGCGTTTTTTTGGAATTCAGCGATAAATTTTCACTTTTCAAACAATTGTGCCTAATACTTTCTTAAAAAGCATTCGAAGTGTTGCAGAATCACAAGATGATTATTCCAATCAGATGCTTCACATGTGGAAAGGTCATTGGAGACAAATGGGAGACATATCTCGGATTCTTGCAATCGGAGTACAGTGAAGGTGAGTGAACTGGTCCGTTCAATGCCCTAGACGCCAACTGTTCTAGGAGACGCACTCGACGCTCTTGGTCTTCGTCGTTACTGCTGCCGAAGAATGCTCCTCGCTCACGTCGATCTCATTGAGAAACTGCTCAATTACCACCCGCTGGAGAAGTAAGCATCATCCGAGCTCATTTTGACCGTAGAAACAACATTTTTCAGATAAATCACTGGACCGCTCAACTATTCACCTTCCCTTGTTACAATCGTTGTTGTTTTACTTCGTCTTCTTTTTTTCATTGGAACCGAAGTGCTGTCCGAATCTCATTTTCCTTCATGGACCATTTTAACCAAATGTTGAATAAAACTCAATTTTGCAATTCAATTAAAACCTGTTGTTTTCTTAGCGATAGAAGTCAAGAGTTCAATGCTCTCAACATATATTGATTTGTTGCTGTTCTTTCAGTTTGATTCTTATCATCGTGTCGGAGTATTTTTCGTAAAGTCGCGTGATAATTTTTCGCTCCGGTCTCAAAATTTCTTCTCTTTACTTAGATATTTAGTTCCTATAATCGGAAGTTCACGCGCATTCTGATTACATATCCTGCAGTTCCACGTGTCTTGTCTTGCCATATCGTCCGGCCTTTGTCTGTCTGCTATCTCCATCGGCTTTGTGTTCTCTCACTCATTCCGCGCGTCACTTGAGGCTGGCCACCCCTCCATTCTTATTCTCCGCTTCTTCTTCTCCTCCTCTTTACATTCTACTCAAACAATCATCAATCGATATCTTCTTCAGAACTCTCCTGCCAAGTGGCGGCTGTGCTCCTCTGGCGGCTCTCCGGTCGATCCGAGAAACAGATTGTTCGATTTGTATTGTGATTTATCACTTTCCCTGACTGCAAAATGACTCGTAAGTCATAACTTGATTGACTATGTTTCAATTCAAAATTCAGGTGGAAATCAAAGAGACTTGGCTCGTGAGAAGAACCAAAAAAAGCAAGCCGAAGCCAAGAAACGTTTGGGTGCGTCCGGACAAGATGGAAACGCCGTAAGTATTTTTCTATCAAAACACTCTACATTATCGAGTTCAGGGACTCTCGATGGATGGCCGCATGAATCGTGACGCCGACATCATGCGCATCAAACAAGAGAAGGCCGCTGCGAAAAAAGCTGCTGATGATGCCGCTGCCGCTGCTGGAGCAAAGAAGGTGGCCAAAGTGGACCCACTGAAACTCTGATTGTGCAATCGTACCATTTGAATTGTGAAGAAAACACGCATTTTTTTGATTATTTTATTTATAAACTTGTATGGGTCCGAAAAACTGACATGAGATGAGAAGACCAAAAGTTGGTGACGCTACAAATGTATACAACAAAAAAGTACAAAGTAGATCCGTTATTCAAGCTCTAGCTACGGACCTCGGATCTCAGCTGCCAATGACACTCGGTGGTGGTCCTATTTCGGTCTGAATTCGAGTCACGTCCGGGCCGGAGGGTACGCCTGATTACCTGCGCAGACGAAGCAACGAGATTTCGAAATGACGAATACACGGGCTGTTGGAGCGTACCAATGTTTAAATTCTCTCTTCGCTACAGTAATGACCTGCATCTCTTACTGCGTAACGTTAAAATGATACGCAGCCTTAAAAATGGCCGGGGCCGCATAATTCCTAGGCCACTGGCCTAGCATTCCGGCAACTTGGCCGAATTTTCGCAGGTAATTTTCAAAAAAATTTACCGCGACGCGTGCCGCAACGCGCCTGTCCAGTAGAGCGCGTTTTCGATTCGGTACGCTCCGACAGCCCGTGCGAATAGCTTGTTTGAGCATTCTGCAAACGATAAACCGGGAAGCAAATAGCATTCGTAGGTGGAACAAAATCCTCGAGATTTGTCTGGTCTCCAGTATCCGATGGCCATACCTTTTTATTACTCCACCTGCTCCAATCGTTAAACAGGCTTAAATAGATAACTGCGCCTGTTGATGTTGATGAGTTTATATGAAGAGATCCGTCTCCAGGGTTCATTGACGCCAACTCTCTGTCGAGGGGACCCTGGAGATCCGTCTCCAGGGTCCATTGACGCCCACTCTCCAATTGATCCTCCGGTTGAAGATGTGACGAATAGTAGAAGATGTGCCGTCTCCAGGGTCCATTGGCGCCAACTCTCTGTCGAGGGGACCCTGGAGATCCGTCTCCAGGGTCCATTGACGCCCACTCTCCAATTGATCCTCCGGTTGAAGATGTGACGAATAGTAGAAGATGTGCCGTCTCCAGGGTCCATTGGCGCCAACTCTCTGTCGAGGGGACCCTGGAGATCCGTCTCCAGGGTCCTTTGACGCCAACTCTCTGTCGAGGGGACCCTGGAGATCCGTCTCCAGGGTCCTTTGACGCCAACTCTCTGTCGAGGGGACCCTGGAGATCCGTCTCCAGGGTCCTTTGACGCCAACTCTCTGTCGAGGGGACCCTGGAGATCCGTCTCCAGGGTCCTATGGCGCCAACTCTCTGTCGAGGGGACCCTGGAGATCCGTCTCCAGGGTCCTCAGTTGAGGGAATCTGAAAGCAAAAGAGAAAAGACTCACCGTTGTTTAGCAGACTATGGTGGACGCAATCCAGTTGACGAGACGCTGAGTTGACCATTGGAGAAAAATGCCAAGAAAGAGAAGAAGAAAAAGACTCACTGTTCTCGAGGAAGACCGAATGAATGAATGACTGACTCACTCTCTCTTGGCTAGGGTTGGCAACATCTACACCTCTGGTTTAGAGGCCAATGGGCGGGACACCTGCGGGCTCTCACGGACCATATCATGTGCAGGAGGGGGGAGGTGACATTATGGCAGTTGTAAAAGATGTGGAGAAGAGGGACACTTTATTGACCCGAGGCAGGGGATTGATTGTCCAAGAAGTAGGTTGGAAGGGTACACGGTTTGTACTGGAACATCCGTATTTCTGAACACAGAAACCAAGAAGGCACAACCCAGAGATTTGACGAAAATTCACTTGCTGATCGTAGATAGAAACAGGTATACTCCGGTTGAAGACGTGATGAATAGTAGAAGATGTGCCGTCTCCAGGGTCCATTGGCGCCAACTCTCTGTCGAGGGGACCCTGGAGATCCGTCTCCAGGGTCCATTGACGCCCACTCTCCAATTGATCCTCCGGTTGAAGATGTGACGAATAGTAGAAGATGTGCCGTCTCCAGGGTCCATTGACGCCAACTCTCTGTCGAGGGGACCCTGGAGATCCGTCTCCAGGGTCCATTGACGCCAACTCTCCAATTGATCCTCCGGTTGAAGATGTGACGAATAGTAGAAGATGTGCCGTCTCCAGGGTCCATTGACGCCAACTCTCTGTCGAGGGGACCCTGGAGATCCGTCTCCAGGGTCCATTGACGCCCACTCTCCAATTGATCCTCCGGTTGAAGATGTGACGAATAGTAGAAGATGTGCCGTCTCCAGGGTCCATTGGCGCCAACTCTCTGTCGAGGGGACCCTGGAGATCCGTCTCCAGGGTCCATTGACGCCAACTCTCCAATTGATCCTCCGGTTGAAGATGTGACGAATAGTAGAAGATGTGCCGTCTCCAGGGTCCATTGACGCCAACTCTCTGTCGAGGGGACCCTGGAGATCCGTCTCCAGGGTCTATTGACGCCAACTCTCTGTCGAGGGGACCCTGGAGATCCGTCTCCAGGGTCCATTGGCGCCAACTCTCTGTCGAGGGGACCCTGGAGATCCGTCTCCAGGGTCCAGTGACGCCAACTCTCTGTCGAGGGGACCCTGGAGATCCGTCTCCAGGGTCCAGTGACGCCAACTCTCTGTCGAGGGGACCCTGGAGATCCGTCTCCAGGGTCCATTGACGCCAACTCTCCAATTGATCCTCCGGCTGAAGATGTGACGAATAGTAGAAGATGTGCCGTCTCCAGGGTCCATTGACGCCAACTCTCTGTCGAGGGGACCCTGGAGATCCGTCTCCAGGGTCTATTGACGCCAACTCTCTGTCGAGGGGACCCTGGAGATCCGTCTCCAGGGTCCATTGACGCCAACTCTCCAATTGATCCTCCGGCTGAAGATGTGACGAATAGTAGAAGATGTGCCGTCTCCAGGGTCCATTGACGCCAACTCTCTGTCGAGGGGACCCTGGAGATCCGTCTCCAGGGTCCATTGGCGCCAACTCTCTGTCGAGGGGACCCTGGAGATCCGTCTCCAGGGTCCAGTGACGCCAACTCTCTGTCGAGGGGACCCTGGAGATCCGTCTCCAGGGTCCATTGGCGCCAACTCTCTGTCGAGGGGACCCTGGAGATCCGTCTCCAGGGTCCATTGACGCCAACTCTCCAATTGATCCTCCGGCTGAAGATGTGACGAATAGTAGAAGATGTGCCGTCTCCAGGGTCCATTGACGCCAACTCTCTGTCGAGGGGACCCTGGAGATCCGTCTCCAGGGTCTATTGACGCCAACTCTCTGTCGAGGGGACCCTGGAGATCCGTCTCCAGGGTCTATTGACGCCAACTCTCTGTCGAGGGGACCCTGGAGATCCGTCTCCAGGGTCCATTGGCGCCAACTCTCTGTCGAGGGGACCCTGGAGATCCGTCTCCAGGGTCTATTGACGCCAACTCTCTGTCGAGGGGACCCTGGAGATCCGTCTCCAGGGTCCAGTGACGCCAACTCTCTGTCGAGGGGACCCTGGAGATCCGTCTCCAGGGTCCATTGGCGCCAACTCTCTGTCGAGGGGACCCTGGAGATCCGTCTCCAGGGTCCAGTGACGCCAACTCTCCAATTGATCCTCCGGCTGAAGATGTGACGAATAGTAGAAGATGTGCCGTCTCCAGGGTCCATTGACGCCAACTCTCTGTCGAGGGGACCCTGGAGATCCGTCTCCAGGGTCCTCAGTTGAGGGAATCTGAAAGCAAAAGAGAAAAGACTCACCGTTGTTTAGCAGACTATGGTGGACGCAATCCAGTTGACGAGACGCTGAGTTGACCATTGGAGAAAAATGCCAAGAAAGAGAAGAAGAAAAAGACTCACCGTTCTCGAGGAAGACCGAATGAATGAATGACTGACTCACTCTCTCTTGGCTAGGGTTGGCAACATCTACACCTCTGGTTTAGAGGCCAATGGGCGGGACACCTGCGGGCTCTCACGGACCATATCATGTGCAGGAGGGGGGAGGTGACATTATGGCAGTTGTAAAAGATGTGGAGAAGAGGGACACTTTATTGACCCGAGGCAGGGGATTGATTGTCCAAGAAGTAGGTTGGAAGGGTACACGGTTTGTACTGGAACATCCGTATTTCTGAACACAGAAACCAAGAAGGCACAACCCAGAGATTTGACGAAAATTCACTTGCTGATCGTAGATAGAAACAGGTATACTCCGGTTGAAGACGTGATGAATAGTAGAAGTTGTGTCGTCTCCAGAGGCCTTTGACGCCAACTCTCTGTCGAGGGGACCCTGGAGATCCGTCTCCAGGGTCTATTGACGCCAACTCTCTGTCGAGGGGACCCTGAAATATGTAAACGATAAAAGACTCACCGATGTACTGTTGACCATTGTTGAAGTTGAAGAGATGTTGATGTTTCCGTAAGAGCAGCATTTGAAGGAGAACAAAAAACAGTCACCGTTCTCGAGGACGACCGAGTGAATGAATGACTGCCTCCCTCTCTCTCTCAGCTATCGTAGGCAACTTCTACACCTCCGGTGTACGAGACCGATAGGCGGGACATCCGCGGTTTCTCACGTACCATGTTGGGATTAGGGGGGGGGGGGGTGACATTATGGCAGTTGTAAAAGATGTGGAGAAGGGGACACTGTATTGACTGGAGAGGCGAGCCCCACTAGTAAAGTGGACGGGAAGAAAAAAGATAAGAACATCATCAGATATGGTCAAACAACATGTACAAACACAAATATACAAGAATAGACTCATTTCAAGCCCAAAAGAACAATCGAGGTTTTTTGAAAGTGCCTTTATAGTTATGGGACACTTGCATGAGGACATTTTTCAGAAAACCGGGTGCCATCCGAACACTTTTTGATGTATGACCACCAAAAATTGGTCTCATGTGTAACTTTGTATGATGCATCTGATTGTCAACTTCTCACGGCACGAGAATGAACAGGTGACCTGAAAAGTTCAAAAATGAGGGTGATCAGAAAATAAATTCATTTTCAAAAAACAAAATCCACCCGGCGCTAGCCGGTGCGAACAGTCTGGTAAACGTCTAATTCTCTAAATGACTGTTAAACTTCTTCGTTTCCATTCGATCGGAATCAACACTTTGATCAGATGAAAAGGGTCGGCGACAAAGTAGAATCCGTCGAAAGACACGGAACGTTCTGTTTGTCGAGTCAATGTCACTTCGAATCTGAACAATTCCCCTCCATTCGGCTTGTCTCTCCTGCTGAACACTCACCGAAATCCCTCATTCCACTCAATTTGTACATTTTCCAGATTCTCGAACAACTCTGTCCTCGTGTGTCGTGCAGTTGGTTTGAAACGAACTTGAAACGAGTGTCCTTCTGAATACACGGGAAGCCATTTCTGAACAAGTCCTCCGAAACAGTCGCCCACTGAATTCCCCCACCTCCAGCAGCCGTCGGACCCCTTTCTCTGTGATGTTCTCCGAATCCAAAACAAGCGATTTCGCATTCACATCAGCCAGCATTCACATCGTTCAAATCGCAACTCGCGAGCACCAACTCGTGCCTCACACTACTCACCTGCAGCCATGCCCCGATCCCTCTGATTGTGTCCGTCCCGGAGATATTCAAATGCTCCAGAGGACTGTCCACCAGTCTCAGCCATCTCTTCGCTCTTTCCGAATCTAGAAATGTGGCAGCGAAGGAGTGGCATCGTATGTGCTGCAACTCGGTCGGCGGATCCATCTCGGTTTTCACTAACTCCAACTGCTCAACCTCAATCCTTCCGTCAATGATGAACTTTTGCACGTATCGTCCGGCCACTTCATAGACATTCGCGTCTTCTGTGTGTACCAAACTGGTGTTATTTCCAACTTCCAACCGCTCAACCCTGACGGAGCCACCACCAGAAGTCAAATGTATTGATGATCCGTCTAAGGAAACGGTTGTGTTCCAAGGATGACGAGGCGCTGGTTCAGTCGACAAACTTTGTTCCCGAGTCGATATCGATAGAAGACCAACGCGACTGGCACCGAGAGCCGGTGAGTGAGCAATTGGACACAAATATATATGGGATTGGGGTTTCGATGAATCGTCTTCGTATATTTCTCACACGAAAATAGAGTATTTC
This sequence comes from Caenorhabditis macrosperma, assembly GCA_963932285.1. NCBI lineage: Eukaryota > Metazoa > Nematoda > Chromadorea > Rhabditida > Rhabditidae > Caenorhabditis > Caenorhabditis macrosperma. The sequence goes on from OZ010622.1 coordinate 8,536,845, forward strand.
CGAGTCAATCCGGCGATTGGCTGTGATACTTGACTAAGCCTTCTCGGTAATTTCTTTGCACAAAATGTTTATAATTGCAGAAAACAACTCGCATTTGTTACGAAAGTCGCACAGTCCGAATACAAGAAGAAGGGAACGGTGGGACGAGAGTTGAGAGACTGTGGAGTCCCGGGAACACTTCACACGAAAGGGGGAACAGACAGCAAGTGGCCAGGAGGATCATCGAACGCATGTGTCCGAATGGAAGGATTGCGGCTCGGAGGGTCGCCGTTCTCAATGTGAGCTCTTCTTTCAGCGACATGTTCAGGATTCGTGGCTAACGAAACGAACCTGAAACCAGATTGCGTGTTCCAAAAGCGGCCAGATTTGATCGATCGTACCAGATTCCGAATCTGGATTTGTTTCAGTTTTCGGTGGAACCGAGTGCTCACTGGAGTGTAAGATGTGAGGAGATGCGGCTTCGAATGCTTGGACAGCACAGACTGAATCTTTGGTTGAGCAAGACAGTTGCGAATCTGAAACGACTTGAGATGCAGGAGTGGGAGATGGACAGAGGAGTGGCAGACACGCCGCAGGTGCGGAACACGAGAGATTTCCTGCGGATGTCGAGAGATGTGACCATAAGCGACGAGCAACTCGCGAGGATCACTGCTCCCAGTGTCGTCATTATCTCGAATAGCATCTTGACTCAGACGGGAGCCAAACAGGCGTTTCGGGTGAGCAGGAAAGAGTGGGAAGAAGCATGAGAAAGTGTTTAGAAATACGTGGGAAAGTCGAAGGGAGACGACGAATTCGAGGTGCGGTTCTCGAAGGAAAACACGGAACCAGACACTTTTAACCATTTGGAACTGTTCGATAAAAAGTGGACACTCAAAAAGTTCAACATTCATGAGGATATTGAGGGAATGTTCTGGTCGGTCACTCTACGAACAACTTGAGCAACTGTCTGTTTTCAGTTACACAATCACGGGAGGTTTCGAGAACGAGCACGGCGTGCGCGAGTTTCCGTATGTCGCCGTGTTCGTGTTCCCCACTTATGTGACTTTACAAGCGAGAGATATGAATCATTGATCGACACTTCGTGAAAACTCCACTCCACTCGAATATCTGAAATAACGACATCAATTTCAATCTTTCATGTTTTCAAATAGTTTTTTCAACTGATGAAGTAAAGTTTGTATTAATTTTTTTTGATAATTATCGTGTTCTTCATTAGCCAGAATACTAGACGATGCGTATTTAGGGAGAAAGATATTATACATTTCAAAAATCTTGGAACCTCCATTTTTCACGTGAACTGATGAGCTTGCTGGTCTCGTCATGAAAAGAGGGTACGTGGATTCCATATGAACGGATGACCCTTTTTATTAACGGCGAGACCGGCAAGATCTTCAGTTCACGTGAAAAATGGAGGTCCCAAGATTTTTGAAATATATAATAGAACGAAAACATAATCTTCCTCAGAGGGGAGAAAGAGACACGATGGTAACGGTGTCTTGCTGGATGGCAATGATACAAAACCTTTCGAACGGATAGAGACGGTTGTCCACGGATAGAGACGGTTGTCCACTGGCACCCAATTGTCATTGACGGCAGGCAGAAAGTCTTCTGCGGTCCGTGGACTTGAGATTGGATGCGGTGAGACGTGACAACGGTGACCGGTGCTCGCTGACACAACGTGGGGACGACTCGTACATGGTAACTAACTGGTTGTAACCCTACGAGCTTCACATAAATATACTGTTGCGAATCCCGTGCCAGCGGAGCTGCCCCGGCTCGCAACCTGCAGCTAGAAGACTCATCTACTATTGAACTAAACTAGAATCGACTATACTCCTGCCCGACCATCAACGCTACCTGACCTATCAACTCGCTTCTTCTACGTGCCGGAGGTTCCACGTCTCGTCCAATTCCTATCGCCTTCATCGCTTCTAATCGCCGTGCACCAGCTCCGACCTCGCCCTCATTACGTGACCTCTACCGATGTCAATGAAGCCACCTCAAGAATCGAACTATTTTATTACTTTTGTCCTTCAACCTCGTCGACACCGCCCCGTGCACCTCGGATGCCAGTGGCCGGACTACGATCCTCCAGTTTCCGTCTGTGAACAGCCCGAACAGCTGCACAGCGGAGGCCCCTTGCTCCCAGACTCCAGGAGTTCCCGAATTACTGACGGAACGGTGAATGGTTTCTGCAGATGTGAGCAAGCAAGCCATGGAGTTGATGAACGTCCTAGCTCTCGCTCCCAGACAGCTCTTGCTCCCAGATTCCTGGAGTTCCCGAATGAGTGACGGAACGGTGAACGGTCTCTGCTGAACGCAAATAGCTGAGGAGCTGAAGAGAGTCCTCATTCCCAGGGAGGGGTCTCTGCCGGTAGAACCGGAGGTACGCCCTGACGGAAGAGTGACGAACGTTCCTGTGAGAACGAATCGGCAGATTGGTTCCAATGAGAACATGCCGCGGGATCGCGCTTCGGCGGACTCCGCTCATGCCAGTCGCTCGAAAGAAAGAACGAGAACCTCACTCGTCGAGTGACGTGTCACGTGGCAGCGACGAAAGTCGAACTGAAAGCCAAAGACGTGACCGCAGACGTGACCGCACTTACGTGACCTCGGACCCGGTTTCAACCGCCCGGAACACGTGGCGAGCAAACCCGGACGACACGGGCGTAAAACGCTCCCTCGAGTGCGTTTCGTCGGGTTTCTGCGCTTACAGTCGCACTGTGCCGAGCCGCGTGCGCCTTCATGTCCCGGTCCAACACATATGCCTTATTGCAGGATTCGATGGCTACCGGACAGACCCCAGGCGCGGACGCCAATGGCAAGGGCAAGAGCGCGTCGTTCCGCATCCCACGTCGCCAGCCGGAGGACGATAGGGCGCCCGCACTCGCGGAGCACGTCGTCGTGGAGGACGGCGAGGATGCACCGGAAGTGGTGGAGCCGATGGACGTGGAGACGCTGAGCGAAGAAGCATGCTCGGCCCAAGGTCAGTCAGTTCGACTTCAGTGAACGGAACCATCGAGGAAAGCAATCTGCTCAACGGTTCACGGGCCACTCTGGCAGTCGCGTTGGTGGACATCGACCACAAGTTGGAGCGGATCCAGTCGTGCCGAGTTCGGTCACGTCCTTCAACGTCTGGACGTATTCCTTCTGGTCAACCTTGCTGAAGGAACAACTGTCAGTCATGGTGGCTCAGGTGGCGGAGAGAGTCAGTATGGCGCCAACTCAGAGCAGCGGGATGTCGAGTAACACCCAGAGGGCGCCGGGTTTCGCCCCTGCTCATGATCCGCCGGCATCCGGGCTGCAGGCCGTCAAGAAAGAAGGCACGACGAACGAGGCCCGCGAGATGAGACTGCCGCCTCAGCCATCGGAGACAGAGGTATCGGCGCGGCGAGAGCAGAAGCCGCTTCAGACCGCTGACGATGTTGAAAAAACCGAAGGCGGTTCCAAGCGAGCTCGGCTACGAGACCGCTAATGCCGACACGCGGATGTTCACTGACTCGGAGACTCTGAAATTGTCCATCTCGGGTTCCCGTATTGACGGAGGCGGAACGACGCATCTGAAGGGTATCCCGATGCGGTCCGAAAAGAGACGCAAGAACCGAAAGGCTCAGTCGAGCACGTCCGCTTCCGCGGACGCGGCTAGTCAGTACACCACCGCTCGGACGGACTGGACTGGGACGAACAACCACAAAAAAAGAGAGCGCAGAAAGAAGTCCGGTATGGAGGTCAAGACAACTCCCTATGAGATGCCGACGTTCTCTGGAGCCAACGTGCACGAGTATCCCGAATGGAGAACAATCTTCATGAAATTCTACGGTGAGAAAGCCGGGTTGGATAATCTCTCGAAATTCATCCGACTGAAGCAGTATCTGTCCGATGACGCGCTGACGATGGTCGCAGCAGTCGCCTTGACAGCCGAGAACTACGAAACGGCAATTTCTGTCTTGGACGGCAACTTCTTGAAAAATGCGCGACCTATGGAGAAACTGTGGTCGTCAATGACAGGGATGCACGGAACTAAACGGAAACGGAAACGGAAATAACTGACGCAGTTATATTTTTCCCCACGTGAATGTAACGGAAATAACGTTAATTGTCATTTCCGTGCATCCCTGGTCGTCATTCGTCAAGTTCAAGGTTGACCAGAAGGATGACGTCCAGACGTTGAAGGACGTGACCGAACTCGGCACGACTGGATCCGCTCCAACTTGTGGTCGATGTCCACCAACGCGACTGCCAGAGTGGCCCGTGAACCGTTGAGCAGATTGCTTTCCTCGATGGTTCCGTTCACTGAAGTCGAACTGACTGACCTTGGGCCGAGCATGCTTCTTCGCTCAGCGTCTCCACGTCCATCGGCTCCACCACTTCCGGTGCATCCTCGCCGTCCTCCACGACGACGTGCTCCGCGAGTGCGGGCGCCCTATCGTCCTCCGGCTGGCGACGTGGGATGCGGAACGACGCGCTCTTGCCCTTGCCATTGGCGTCCGCGCCTGGGGTCTGTCCGGTAGCCATCGAATCCTGCAATAAGGCATATGTGTTGGACCGGGACATGAAGGCGCACGCGGCTCGGCACAGTGCGACTGTAAGCGCAGAAACCCGACGAAACGCACTCGAGGGAGCGTTTTACGCCCGTGTCGTCCGGGTTTGCTCGCCACGTGTTCCGGGCGGTTGAAACCGGGTCCGAGGTCACGTAAGTGCGGTCACGTCTGCGGTCACGTCTTTGGCTTTCAGTTCGACTTTCGTCGCTGCCACGTGACACGTCATTCGACGAGAGAGGTTCTCGTTCTTTCTTTCGAGCGACTGGCATGAGCGGAGTCCGCCGAAGCGCGATCCCGCGGCATGTTCTCATTGGAACCAATCTGCCGATTCGTTCTCACAGGAACGTTCGTCACTCTTCCGTCAGGGCGTACCTCCGGTTCTACCGGCAGAGACCCCTCCCTGGGAATGAGGACTCTCTTCAGCTCCTCAGCTATTTGCGTTCAGCAGAGACCGTTCACCGTTCCGTCACTCATTCGGGAACTTCAGGAATCTGGGAGCAAGAGCTGTCTGAGAGCGAGAGCTAGGACGTTCATCAACTCCATGGCTTGCTTGCTCACATCTGCAGAAACCATTCACCGTTCCGTCAGTAATTCGGGAACTCCTGGAGTCTGGGAGCAAGGGGCCTCCGCTGTGCAGCTGTTCGGGCTGTTCACAGACGGAAACTGGAGGATCGTAGTCCGGCCAAACTGACGTAATACTCTGAGCTGGCCGACGCCCTCCTCAATCACCCACACAACCATGGTCCCATCTCTCAACAACCTTACTGAATTCATCGCATACCCATCCCTGTATTTATGCTTTGCCGGGACAACGATAACCGTCTAACAACAATCTGGACGACTCTAGCCAGAGACCGCCCAACATGGAAAGCTGTGATCCGCCCCACCACGGCGAACTACGGATCGTCCAAGTAAGTAAGAGTCCTTGGCTCGAGGAGCGGAATATACTTCGTACATACTTGACTCTTCGTGCTCATTCTCTCCATAAACCTTCTAAGAGTTGTTACAGGCGACACCTCCAGTCCAAATGTCAATCACGTTATTTTTATTTATTTATTTATTTATAAATACTTCACGAAGAAGTGAATGAGAAAGAGAAAAGTATGGGTGTGGTGATACATAAGAAAACTGATGCTGTCAGATCTAGAATTTGTCGGCTTCCGTAGTAGCGCGTTGTCTCCATCTGTGCCAGACGTCATCGGAAGAGGGACCTCGAATCGTTGTCCTCGGAGATTTGTCCATTGGTCCATGCAATCCATGGTCCATTCGATAGAAGATGGTCCTTTTGCGGAAGTGAATGGGCGGCGCCGACGTGGTGAGCTCGCCGAACTTCCACGTGTCGGGTTCGCACTTCGAAATGGTGACTGTCTCGTTGGACTGACATCCTTCGACCGCATTCGGAATACCTACTGATTGCTCTTCCTCACCCTCTTGCGTGACCGATTCCTCGTTGACTTGGCTGCTGTCCCCTTTTTCCTCGCGGGGTGAATATGTTGGGACTGTTCCTTGTATGTGGTTATTTTTCTGTTTCTGTTGAGCCGTTGGGTTTTTGAATTCCTCCAGTAAAAGCTTGATTCCCTCCTCTATACGCTTCATTAACGAATCCTCAAACCTTGCCATCCTTGCTTCTGACCATCTTGATATTTTAGATTCCGATGATGATTCCGTGTTCTTTTTCTTCTTTTTGCCCTTCGCCATTTTGCCAACCGAAGAAGCTCACTCCTCGTGAAAATAAAACACGGAATGAAAATAAAACACGGAATGAAAATAAAACACGGAATGAAAATAAAACACGGAATGAACGGAATTGAATGAACGGAATGAACGGAACGGAATTATTCAATTCCAATTTATTTCCGTTGTTTGGTTGTATCATGACCCGAACATTTGTTATCGAACTTTGTATTGTGCCTGATTGCGAAACACACTGCCACACCCTCCTCTCGTTTCTTCCGCCGCGACAGTCAACAATTCACTCATTCTCCCCTTCGTTCGCCATGACACACAGTCCAAATGTCGATTGGAGCACTTTGATTGTGGAAGTGAAACAGCACATCGTCGGTCTGCTCGACTACGAATCGAGGTTCGCTCTCTAGCTGTTCCTTTCAGGACGTGTATTCTTTCCAGATGCCACCTGAGAACGTGCTCGAAACAAGACAAATTGCTCGTCGATTCCACTCGATTCATAGCCAAAACCTTTGAAATTGCTGAACTCTGGTCAAATCTGCAATCTGATAAGGTGAGAAAGAGCGAGTTTCTAATGACAACGTTGCCAATTGCAGACCATAATTCGAGTAAACATTGACTCATTCACCATCTGGTTCATCGGGAGAAATGACGTCACGAAGGTGGACAGAGCATGGAAAAATAAGGAAATCATCGAGGAATGGAGTGAACGGAAGGAAGAGAATCGATACGAAGTGGCACGAAGATTTCTGGAAAAGTACAGTGACAACGGACTAATTGAGGCGGAGACTATCAAACTGGAAGATGTGAGAGGGTTGTTTTGAAACTTCTCTGAGTACCTTGAGATTTCAGTTGACGATGGGGCCGAGTGAGAACTGGAGACTGAAGTGTGACAGACTGAAAGTTATGTTCACGATGAACGACGATATCAACTGGCTGATGAAGTGCGAACCGGAACTGAAAGAGCTCGAAGTAGGCAGATTGCACGCGGATACGATTGCGATTGCCGACGTTCCGCACTTATGGACGGTGTCGGATAGTTTGATTATGTACTCTGACGTGAGAATGACTGATGAACAACTTGGTCAGGTGAAAGCAACGCACTTGAGGATCATCTCGAATCGAATCACAATCGAAGGTGCGACTAAAGCTCTCGAAGTGAGTTGACTTTTGACGAAGTATGTGTGAGAGCCCAAAAACGGCTTCTAGTCTTCAGAAGCCGATAATCGACATTTTGCAGAGATTTCTGAAATACGGCAAGAAGACAGACTCGTTTCTACTCATGGCAGAAATCGAAAACGAGTTCAATCCACTCCAGTTGATTCCGAAGAACGTGCGGATTCAGAAAGAGAAGCAGCCGTATGAGGGAACAAATGACTATCAGTGAGTTTTCAGATAAAATACATTGCTGACGTGAGTTCTCTTTCAGTGGGAAAATACTCGGAGGATTCCCGAATGTGCACGGACACCACGATGACCGCCGCTTCAACTGCTACTTCCATGGCGTGATCGTCGAAATTTCGTGTGATTCGCAGGAAATACACAAAGATCCTTGCGTCATGTACCCATTCACATAAGGATAAGGATAAAGTATACATAGCAATTGCTTGCTGTTTCTTCTCGTTTCGCGCGAAAGTGAATAAACGGACCATTTCAAAATGAACATTCATTCTGTTCATTGTAACTTATCACATGACTCGAGATTTTTTTGCTGGACAAACCCGAAATAACTGCACTAGTACATATAGTAATGTTTCGTATGATAAATGGTGTTATTCTTTTAAAAATTTTCGCTCACTCGGAAGGAAAATCCAAATCTAGTCCCCGTGGGTCTCGCATCGACGGGGCGGATTCAGCCTTGCTGATTGGTTGCAGAGGCCAATCAGCGTGGTGGCCGAGTTTTTACCTCCTCTTCCATGTGAGCGAGAAAAATTTTAAGATTAATATGTGTATTATGAGTTCGCCGTGAGCGTAGACCTCGTTTTTGGCACGAAAAGTTTCGAAATTGTCTGCGTCTCTAAAATTTACGTGCTGCCTCGCTCTTTCGTTGCGGGACCTTCGCCGACACCGCGACTGCAGAGTCCATACTTGCGGCGAACTCATAATAGGCTTGAGAATAATATGTGTGCCACGGCAACGCCAATAGTTTGGGGGCGAATCTGACAGGTGACGAATATTGCCAAATATGGGTATCATTCCAGAAGACTACGCTCTCTCTCTCTCTCTCTGATTTCCGACTAACGATACCTCCTGCCTAATTCCAGTCTGAGATTGAGCTCAAAAAGAGCACTTCGAGCCAAGATATGCTGATTCGAAGAAAGTGTATTGTAGCTAGACTCTCTGGTTCCCGGGGCATCTTCCGCATCGGCGCACATTGTGTAATTTCCAATTTTCTTCGACAAACATGATCCCATGGTCCCTTCGCTCTTCCCGTTTACACCGTCCGTCGACACACGAACAACTTTCCATTTCTCTGATCACCTCTGCTTCTCTACGTCTTTCTATCCCTCATCGCGCCCCACTCGCGCCCGCTCCCCCCTCATTCTCTTCCCTCTCCTTTGAGTCTCCAGATGGATGACTATCTTGTTCCCCGTGGACACTGATCTCCACTCCCTCCTCATTCCCTTTTTAGAGCCCTGACATGGGCTCTTCCCTTCGATTTTTCACTGAATTTCCAATATTTTGATTCGACCGGTAACACTGGAGGTTGATTAGAAGGTGAGATTTTTCTCTTTTTCTTTTATCATAAGCTAGCTCTTTTCAGAATTCCTTGCATTTCCATTAAAATGGGTAAAATTCGTCCGGAATCCTCATTATGAGTGAGTTTGTCCATTTTCTTAGCAGATGGTCAATTTAGTGATTTTCAGATGATGGATATGACACGTGCCGTCTGAAATCATCGTTTTCGGAATATGCCATGGCAATGTTGAATGTTGAAGAAATGGAATGTTTTCAGTGAGTTTCGGGTTTGAATTCAAACGCGCTCTATTGCGCACAACATTTGAGTCAGTTACCGGATGCTATCGAAATGGCCCGGCAACTAAGAAAAGGCAGCTAGTTTACAAGTTGTGAGGCCAATAAAAGAGCACGTTTCGATGAACATTTTCATTGAAAAATGACAAAAAAAACGCGACGAAATTGGAAAAACGCGCAATTTTGTGCGTTAAAGCAAAAAAAAATGCAGCGCTCTTCGGTTGCGGGTCAATTTCGATTGCTAGAAGATAATTGTAATTAAAAGAACAGGAGGGAGTCTTACGTATGTATGGCAAGCGGGAGAGGGAGTGCTTTTCCAGTGGCCACGTCCCAGGCTTCGATGATCTGGATCTGCCTGAGGGTCTTCTCCATCTCGATCAGTTGGTCCACGGGGAGTGGTCCTCGTGTGCGCTGGAGAACCCAACCGCGAGCGCGGAAGTACTCAGCCAAGGTTGTGTCCTCCATCTAAACATTGATAATAAGAAGAATAAGATCAGCTGGGTCTAACCTCGTCGGATGGTTGCTGTAGATACCAAGGTCTGGTAGTTGGGATGAGGGAGAGTCGAGAAACAGGTTCCATTGTGGTTGGGAAGGGAAATGAGATGAAGGAAAGGGAATAACTTGTTGAGACAGTACCCCGGTGTGTACCCACTTTACAGCATGAGGATCCATTAACAAAGTACCGTCCCTCCCGAACTCAGCATGACTCACATGACTCATTTGAGGGCGACGTCACATGCCAGCACCTTTTTACAAGACTAACAAAAATTTGTGGGAATAATTTTTTATTTCACCAAATTTGCCAAACATTGGTGCTTCACTACTCAGACCCATACAACTCCGAGAGGAAACAAGTTGTCTACACGGTCACGTACAAGTGGAACGTGAGGGTGATGGAGGGGAATTTCATGGTATTCCCCATCGAACCACGTGACAATCATTTCAATCAGTTATTCACAGTTATTTAGATGGACGTCCGTCTCTGCCTCTACAATAATCACTGTATCTCACCCACTCGGTCAAGCTCCCTTCACAGGCCAGCTCACCTTCATCTTATTCCCAATTTCCGTCACAAAATTCCGACAACCTCTCAGAACTCAGTGACATAAGTGATGAAGATCGCGCGTCGAAATCGTCTATATTAATGATCCCGAAAAAGATATCGAACGGATCATAGACTTCGATGTGCCCCTGTGATGCAAGTATTCACGCTCCTTGGTTCATTCCCTCAGTATTATTATGTTCAATAAGGCGGTAATTGCATAGTTTTTGAATTTCACGCGTTTTACCTCATCATCATCATCTAACTTCAAAAGGAATTCGTCACGCTTCGTCAAGCGCCCTTCGCCAGCCAACACCGTATCGTCTTATTTCCAATTTCCGACACCAAATTCTGGCAATCTCTCAGAAGGAATTCGTCACTGTTTGTCGAGAACCCTTGTCTCAGGTCACCTCTGAGTCTCCACGACTTCTCCCCCCCCCCCCCCCCCAATCTCTCTCTCACATTACAATTGGTGTCCATGATGACGTGGCTCTCTCTCTCTCTCTCTCTCTCTCTCTCCTCAATCTGTCTATAACGGCTTCTAACAGGTACACGGGGTCACTTCGTCACGCACGCGCCGTGTGCCCTCACCCCGCACGGTCAAGAGCCCTTTGCCAGTCAACACAGCCTTCTGAGAGATTGCTAGAATTGCTGAGAGTCAAGCATCGCAGTGGTTTTTGAATGTCCTATCGTAGTGCAGTTTGTTATCTACAATAATCCACAAGTCACACAAATGATCTACCGTAGAATAAGACAGTTAGTGATGTGATATGCTGTATCGAAGCCATTTTCACAGAGGTGCATGGTCACAGTTTTTCCTTCTGCAAGGCTAAGCTTCCAGACACTACACCAAACTTGAAAGTCTCATTTAGATGCAAGAAACCCATAACAGAGAGAGCCTTGATATCTGGACACTCTTGATTGATACAAAACAAAACGGTTCCCATTTCCAAACCAAGATCGGCCACTCGATGTGATCTCTTCTCGGCTCTTTGCTAGAGCCTTATCACTGAATACTCCCTATCTCTCCTTCCCGGAATCTCTAGTTGCTTCCTCTTGAGCACCTCTTTCTCAGACAATAAAATGAAAAACCATAAAATGATGTCTCCTTCGGACGAACACTCTCTCGTTCCGTATTCCCGTCCAAGTTCGAATTAGGGGTTTTATGGCGCTCTCGGGGCTATAAAAGAACGGTTGGAACTCTATTTCGTTCATTCTCCTCCGCGTTCTCCGATGAGCTGCAAAATGATAAAATGATATCTTCTCTAAACATACATTCTCTCGTTTCGTTTTTGATTAATGTGTCGTTTTCAGATTCAAGCTCTTCACGTGATCGATAAGTGCAATGGCAGCGAACAGACCCGACTCACTGACATGGATCTTGAACAGCGAGGAAGAGCAGAGCATGATCTTGGAAGAACCAAACTCAGCGCACACCTTCCGAGAACACGGGAGTTTCTGCAAATTGGATCATGATCAAGGGCGTGGAAGTTGCAATGGACGTGCACCTGGGAAACGAATCGGTCTGGCATTACAAAAATGTTGACGAAAAGCAACTGAAGACTGTGTGTGGGTACCTGATCGCCGTTTACAATCCTCGTTCTTTCCACGCCGTCGCCAAGTTCGCCTTGCTAAAGAGCTATTTCGCGTTCGAACACCCACGCACACTACAATCGCTTCGCGTCCAAGGTAATTTCGGAGCATTGCGCGTCTTGCCGGAGGACGTGAAAACCTTCTTCGAATCCATCCATTCAAGTGCACCGTCTTCAGTGTAAACGACTTGGTGCGAGAGGAAGAGACCACCCACCCGGAGTTTCGGAAATTCGGTGATCAGGTTGAGTGATGCTAATTGATGCCCCGTGATTGTTCCCACATTGATAATTTCAGAAGTTTTTTCCTGTTCCTTACATTTCTTCTACACCTTTTTGGTTTATCATGTTCTTTACATGAAATTCTTGATATTTTCGAATAAATATAGTTAAACAATCATCACTTAGAAGCATCTGGTTCGGTTGTTTGAAAATGTCATAAGAAGAAAACTTTCAATTATTAGACTCGAGTTTTCTCATCACTGCGATCTTTGTTTCTGGCTGAAAACTGTTACATTATTAAGGATTATTCCGGCGGAGAGATTGACGGAATTTGGTATGAGGAAGAGCTCGTGAAGTACAAAAACACAGACGGCAGTTAGCTGGTTGAAAATATTCTTCGGAAGATAACCCGACGTGGTGTTTTGGAATACTCAAAATAAAAAATGCCGCACGTGAACTGATTTTTCTATCGGATTTCTAGTCAGGAAACGCTGATAGCAGTTTATCAGAAATCAGAGATAACAGTTTATCAGATAACTGTGGTGTTATAGAGGAGAGACTTTGAAAATTTTCAGTCGGGGTTAAAAGAGTCACCATACAGAAACTTTAGGTGATTTGAATTTCAAAGAAAAAAAACTCGACTTGTTTAATATTGATTAAATTTCATTTTTGTTAATAAACTAGTAGTTTAGCGAGATGGTTAGAACGGTCGTGTGAAGTGTCGATGCTCCTCTTGCTTCTCGGCTTTGCGCTTGTTGAAGGCGGTTGCGAGCTCGAGTGGACGAGCCCTGTGGTGCTTCCTACGCGTAGCAGGCACTGAAAATACGCGTAGCAGGCACTGAAAATACGCGTAGCAGGCACTGAAAATGCCAGGAGTATTGGGGTTGAGGGAGGAAACTCACGTGCAGAGAACATTCTTACGGCTATTTCCCCATGGCTTACGGGTATTTCTCCATATATCGCTTCCCATCGTTTGGCAGTGAGAGCAATCGAACGACTTCTTGGATTTCGCGTTGACGTGAGCAACCTGTTCATGGGGCGGAGCAGACAGAGTGATTGGAGAGCGAGCGATGGTAGAAGACAGGTAGGGCGAGTAGTTGAGCGGAGTAGCTGAGTGAGTAGCTGAGTAGAGTGTTACAGTTGAGAGGTAGAGAGGTCGTGAGAGGAGTGATCTTCAGATCCTCCAATTCGCGACAGGAAGTGGAAATCAACATTGGAGACAGCTTAGAGGTTTATTTGATCCCGTAGACCAATTCTCATTACCAAAACAACAATTGGATCTTCTAACAGGACGGTGCACCGGCTCACAGAGCGAAAGTCACTCAGGATGGAACTTTGTGGGAAATGGTACATTGTGGGAAATGGTACATTGTGGGAAATGGTACATTGTGGGAAATGGTACATTGTGGGAAATGGTACATTGTGGGAAATGGAACATTGTGGGAAATGGTACATTGTGGGAAATGGTACATTGTGGGAAATGGAACATTGTGGGAAATGGTACATTGTGGGAAATGGTACATTGTGGGAAATGGTACATTGTGGGAAATGGTACATTGTGGGAAATGGAACATTGTGGGAAATGGAACATTGTGGGAAATGGTACATTGTGGGAAATGGAACATTGTGGGAAATGGTACATTGTGGGAAATGGAACATTGTGGGAAATGGTACATTGTGGGAAATGGAACATTGTGGGAAATGGTACATTGTGGGAAATGGAACATTGTGGGAAATGGTACATTGTGGGAAATGGTACATTGTGGGAAATGGTACATTGTGGGAAATGGTACATTGTGGGAAATGGTACATTGTGGGAAATGGAACATTGTGGGAAATGGAACATTGTGGGAAATGGAACATTGTGGGAAATGGAACATTGTGGGAAATGGAACATTGTGGGAAATGGTACATTGTGGGAAATGGAACATTGTGGGAAATGGTACATTGTGGGAAATGGAACATTGTGGGAAATGGTACATTGTGGGAAATGGAACATTGTGGGAAATGGTACATTGTGGGAAATGGTACATTGTGGGAAATGGTACATTGTGGGAAATGGTACATTGTGGGAAATGGAACATTGTGGGAAATGGTACATTGTGGGAAATGGTACATTGTGGGAAATGGAACATTGTGGGAAATGGTACATTGTGGGAAATGGAACATTGTGGGAAATGGTACATTGTGGGAAATGGAACATTGTGGGAAATGGTACATTGTGGGAAATGGTACATTGTGGGAAATGGTACATTGTGGGAAATGGTACATTGTGGGAAATGGTACATTGTGGGAAATGGTACATTGTGGGAAATGGTACATTGTGGGAAATGGTACATTGTGGGAAATGGAACATTGTGGGAAATGGAACATTGTGGGAAATGGAACATTGTGGGAAATGGTACATTGTGGGAAATGGAACATTGTGGGAAATGGAACATTGTGGGAAATGGTACATTGTGGGAAATGGAACATTGTGGGAAATGGTACATTGTGGGAAATGGAACATTGTGGGAAATGGTACATTGTGGGAAATGGTACATTGTGGGAAATGGAACATTGTGGGAAATGGTACATTGTGGGAAATGGTACATTGTGGGAAATGGTACATTGTGGGAAATGGTACATTGTGGGAAATGGTACATTGTGGGAAATGGTACATTGTGGGAAATGGAACATTGTGGGAAATGGTACATTGTGGGAAATGGAACATTGTGGGAAATGGAACATTGTGGGAAATGGAACATTGTGGGAAATGGTACATTGTGGGAAATGGAACATTGTGGGAAATGGAACATTGTGGGAAATGGTACATTGTGGGAAATGGAACATTGTGGGAAATGGTACATTGTGGGAAATGGTACATTGTGGGAAATGGAACATTGTGGGAAATGGTACATTGTGGGAAATGGAACATTGTGGGAAATGGTACATTGTGGGAAATGGAACATTGTGGGAAATGGTACATTGTGGGAAATGGTACATTGTGGGAAATGGTACATTGTGGGAAATGGTACATTGTGGGAAATGGTACATTGTGGGAAATGGTACATTGTGGGAAATGGTACATTGTGGGAAATGGTACATTGTGGGAAATGGAACATTGTGGGAAATGGAACATTGTGGGAAATGGAACATTGTGGGAAATGGTACATTGTGGGAAATGGAACATTGTGGGAAATGGAACATTGTGGGAAATGGTACATTGTGGGAAATGGAACATTGTGGGAAATGGTACATTGTGGGAAATGGAACATTGTGGGAAATGGTACATTGTGGGAAATGGAACATTGTGGGAAATGGTACATTGTGGGAAATGGAACATTGTGGGAAATGGAACATTGTGGGAAATGGTACATTGTGGGAAATGGAACATTGTGGGAAATGGAACATTGTGGGAAATGGTACATTGTGGGAAATGGAACATTGTGGGAAATGGTACATTGTGGGAAATGGAACATTGTGGGAAATGGTACATTGTGGGAAATGGTACATTGTGGGAAATGGAACATTGTGGGAAATGGTACATTGTGGGAAATGGTACATTGTGGGAAATGGAACATTGTGGGAAATGGTACATTGTGGGAAATGGTACATTGTGGGAAATGGTACATTGTGGGAAATGGTACATTGTGGGAAATGGTACATTGTGGGAAATGGAACATTGTGGGAAATGGTACATTGTGGGAAATGGTACATTGTGGGAAATGGTACATTGTGGGAAATGGTACATTGTGGGAAATGGAACATTGTGGGAAATGGTACATTGTGGGAAATGGTACATTGTGGGAAATGGTACATTGTGGGAAATGGTACATTGTGGGAAATGGTACTTTGTGGGAAATGGAACATTGTGGGAAATGGAACATTGTGGGAAATGGAACATTGTGGGAAATGGTACATTGTGGGAAATGGAACATTGTGGGAAATGGAACATTGTGGGAAATGGTACATTGTGGGAAATGGAACATTGTGGGAAATGGTACATTGTGGGAAATGGAACATTGTGGGAAATGGAACATTGTGGGAAATGGAACATTGTGGGAAATGGAACATTGTGGGAAATGGTACATTGTGGGAAATGGTACATTGTGGGAAATGGAACATTGTGGGAAATGGAACATTGTGGGAAATGGAACATTGTGGGAAATGGTACATTGTGGGAAATGGTACATTGGTAGTGTATAGTAGCAGTCCGCCTTTTTTGGATCATTTTATTGTTAGAGCACCGGTTATTCGACATGATATTTCCGACGTTTCGGCCGGGATTGGCCATCTTCAGGGAAGGTCAATTACCTATAACAATGGAAATGGAGGTGGAAAGAACTGTTAGGGAAGATTTTGGAAGAGGAGAGGGAAGGACGATGAATTAAAATATGAGGCACGGGGACTAACGGAACACAACAAGAGAGACATGGTAATGGATCGATAGAAGGTGGTGCGGGGTTAAGGGGGCGAGAGGGTGAGAGGGGACCTTCCAGCTGGAAGAAGGCACCTTCCAGCTGGAAGAAGGCACCTTCCAGCTGGAAGAAGGCACCTTCCAGCTGGAAGAAGGCACCTTCCAGCTGGAAGAGGGGAGCTTCCAGCTGGAAGAAGGCACCTTCCAGCTGGAAGAAGGCACCTTCCAGCTGGAAGAAGGCACCTTCCAGCTGGAAGAGGGGAGCTTCCAGCTGGAAGAAGGCACCTTCCAGCTGGAAGAAGGCACCTTCCAGCTGGAAGAAGGCACCTTCCAGCTGGAAGAAGGCACCTTCCAGCTGGAAGAAGGCACCTTCCAGCTGGAAGAAGGCACCTTCCAGCTGGAAGAAGGCACCTTCCAGCTGGAAGAAGGCACCTTCCAGCTGGAAGAGGGGACCTTCCAGCTGGAAGAGGGGACCTTCCAGCTGGAAGAAGGCACCTTCCAGCTGGAAGAAGGCACCTTCCAGCTGGAAGAAGGCACCTTCCAGCTGGAAGAAGGCACCTTCCAGCTGGAAGAAGGCACCTTCCAGCTGGAAGAGGGGACCTTCCAGCTGGAAGAAGGCACCTTCCAGCTGGAAGAAGGCACCTTCCAGCTGGAAGAGGGGACCTTCCAGCTGGAAGAGGGGACCTTCCAGCTGGAAGAAGGCACCTTCCAGCTGGAAGAAGGCACCTTCCAGCTGGAAGAAGGCACCTTCCAGCTGGAAGAGGGGACCTTCCAGCTGGAAGAGGGGACCTTCCAGCTGGAAGAGGGGACCTTCCAGCTGGAAGAAGGCACCTTCCAGCTGGAAGAAGGCACCTTCCAGCTGGAAGAGGGGACCTTCCAGCTGGAAGAGGGGACCTTCCAGCTGGAAGAAGGCACCTTCCAGCTGGAAGAGGGGACCTTCCAGCTGGAAGAAGGCACCTTCCAGCTGGAAGAAGGCACCTTCCAGCTGGAAGAGGGGACCTTCCAGCTGGAAGAGGGGACCTTCCAGCTGGAAGAGGGGACCTTCCAGCTGGAAGAAGGCACCTTCCAGCTGGAAGAAGGCACCTTCCAGCTGGAAGAGGGGACCTTCCAGCTGGAAGAGGGGACCTTCCAGCTGGAAGAGGGGACCTTCCAGCTGGAAGAAGGCACCTTCCAGCTGGAAGAGGGCACCTTCCAGCTGGAAGAGGGGACCTTCCAGCTGGAAGAAGGCACCTTCCAGCTGGAAGAAGGCACCTTCCAGCTGGAAGAAGGCACCTTCCAGCTGGAAGAGGGGACCTTCCAGCTGGAAGAGGGGACCTTCCAGCTGGAAGAAGGCACCTTCCAGCTGGAAGAGGGGACCTTCCAGCTGGAAGAAGGCACCTTCCAGCTGGAAGAGGGGACCTTCCAGCTGGAAGAAGGCACCTTCCAGCTGGAAGAAGGCACCTTCCAGCTGGAAGAAGGCACCTTCCAGCTGGAAGAAGGCACCTTCCAGCTGGAAGAAGGCACCTTCCAGCTGGAAGAAGGCACCTTCCAGCTGGAAGAAGGCACCTTCCAGCTGGAAGAAGGCACCTTCCAGCTGGAAGAAGGCACCTTCCAGCTGGAAGAGGGGACCTTCCAGCTGGAAGAAGGCACCTTCCAGCTGGAAGAAGGCACCTTCCAGCTGGAAGAAGGCACCTTCCAGCTGGAAGAAGGCACCTTCCAGCTGGAAGAGGGGACCTTCCAGCTGGAAGAAGGCACCTTCCAGCTGGAAGAGGGGACCTTCCAGCTGGAAGAAGGCACCTTCCAGCTGGAAGAAGGCACCTTCCAGCTGGAAGAAGGCACCTTCCAGCTGGAAGAAGGCACCTTCCAGCTGGAAGAAGGCACCTTCCAGCTGGAAGAGGGGACCTTCCAGCTGGAAGAAGGCACCTTCCAGCTGGAAGAAGGCACCTTCCAGCTGGAAGAAGGCACCTTCCAGCTGGAAGAGGGGACCTTCCAGCTGGAAGAGGGGACCTTCCAGCTGGAAGAAGGCACCTTCCAGCTGGAAGAGGGGACCTTCCAGCTGGAAGAAGGCACCTTCCAGCTGGAAGAAGGCACCTTCCAGCTGGAAGAAGGCACCTTCCAGCTGGAAGAAGGCACCTTCCAGCTGGAAGAAGGCACCTTCCAGCTGGAAGAAGGCACCTTCCAGCTGGAAGAAGGCACCTTCCAGCTGGAAGAAGGCACCTTCCAGCTGGAAGAAGGCACCTTCCAGCTGGAAGAAGGCACCTTCCAGCTGGAAGAAGGCACCTTCCAGCTGGAAGAAGGCACCTTCCAGCTGGAAGAAGGCACCTTCCAGCTGGAAGAAGGCACCTTCCAGCTGGAAGAAGGCACCTTCCAGCTGGAAGAAGGCACCTTCCAGCTGGAAGAGGGGACCTTCCAGCTGGAAGAAGGCACCTTCCAGCTGGAAGAAGGCACCTTCCAGCTGGAAGAAGGCACCTTCCAGCTGGAAGAAGGCACCTTCCAGCTGGAAGAAGGCACCTTCCAGCTGGAAGAGGGGACCTTCCAGCTGGAAGAAGGCACCTTCCAGCTGGAAGAAGGCACCTTCCAGCTGGAAGAGGGGACCTTCCAGCTGGAAGAAGGCACCTTCCAGCTGGAAGAGGGGACCTCCCAGCTGGAAGAAGGCACCTTCCAGCTGGAAGAGGGGACCTTCCAGCTGGAAGAAGGCACCTTCCAGCTGGAAGAGGGGACCTTCCAGCTGGAAGAAGGCACCTTCCAGCTGGAAGAAGGCACCTTCCAGCTGGAAGAAGGCACCTTCCAGCTGGAAGAAGGCACCTTCCAGCTGGAAGAGGGGACCTTCCAGCTGGAAGAGGGGACCTTCCAGCTGGAAGAAGGCACCTTCCAGCTGGAAGAAGGCACCTTCCAGCTGGAAGAAGGCACCTTCCAGCTGGAAGAAGGCACCTTCCAGCTGGAAGAAGGCACCTTCCAGCTGGAAGAAGGCACCTTCCAGCTGGAAGAAGGCACCTTCCAGCTGGAAGAAGGCACCTTCCAGCTGGAAGAGGGGACCTTCCAGCTGGAAGAAGGCACCTTCCAGCTGGAAGAGGGGACCTTCCAGCTGGAAGAAGGCACCTTCCAGCTGGAAGAGGGGACCTTCCAGCTGGAAGAAGGCACCTTCCAGCTGGAAGAGGGGACCTCCCAGCTGGAAGAAGGCACCTTCCAGCTGGAAGAGGGGACCTTCCAGCTGGAAGAAGGCACCTTCCAGCTGGAAGAGGGGACCTCCCAGCTGGAAGAAGGCACCTTCCAGCTGGAAGAGGGGACCTTCCAGCTGGAAGAAGGCACCTTCCAGCTGGAAGAGGGGACCTTCCAGCTGGAAGAAGGCACCTTCCAGCTGGAAGAGGGGACCTTCCAGCTGGAAGAAGGCACCTTCCAGCTGGAAGAGGGGACCTTCCAGCTGGAAGAGGGGACCTTCCAGCTGGAAGAGGGGACCTTCCAGCTGGAAGAAGGCACCTTCCAGCTGGAAGAGGGGACCTTCCAGCTGGAAGAAGGCACCTTCCAGCTGGAAGAGGGGACCTTCCAGCTGGAAGAAGGCACCTTCCAGCTGGAAGAGGGGACCTTCCAGCTGGAAGAGGGGACCTTCCAGCTGGAAGAAGGCACCTTCCAGCTGGAAGAGGGGACCTTCCAGCTGGAAGAAGGCACCTTCCAGCTGGAAGAGGGGACCTTCCAGCTGGAAGAAGGCACCTTCCAGCTGGAAGAAGGCACCTTCCAGCTGGAAGAGGGGACCTTCCAGCTGGAAGAGGGGACCTTCCAGCTGGAAGAGGGGACCTTCCAGCTGGAAGAAGGCACCTTCCAGCTGGAAGAGGGGACCTTCCAGCTGGAAGAGGGGACCTTCCAGCTGGAAGAGGGGACCTTCCAGCTGGAAGAAGGCACCTTCCAGCTGGAAGAAGGCACCTTCCAGCTGGAAGAAGGCACCTTCCAGCTGGAAGAGGGGACCTTCCAGCTGGAAGAGGGGACCTTCCAGCTGGAAGAGGGGACCTTCCAGCTGGAAGAAGGCACCTTCCAGCTGGAAGAGGGGACCTTCCAGCTGGAAGAGGGGACCTTCCAGCTGGAAGAGGGGACCTTCCAGCTGGAAGAGGGGACCTTCCAGCTGGAAGAAGGCACCTTCCAGCTGGAAGAGGGGACCTTCCAGCTGGAAGAGGGGACCTTCCAGCTGGAAGAAGGCACCTTCCAGCTGGAAGAGGGGACCTTCCAGCTGGAAGAGGGGACCTTCCAGCTGGAAGAAGGCACCTTCCAGCTGGAAGAAGGCACCTTCCAGCTGGAAGAAGGCACCTTCCAGCTGGAAGAGGGGACCTTCCAGCTGGAAGAGGGGACCTTCCAGCTGGAAGAAGGCACCTTCCAGCTGGAAGAGGGGACCTTCCAGCTGGAAGAGGGGACCTTCCAGCTGGAAGAAGGCACCTTCCAGCTGGAAGAGGGGACCTTCCAGCTGGAAGAAGGCACCTTCCAGCTGGAAGAAGGCACCTTCCAGCTGGAAGAGGGGACCTTCCAGCTGGAAGAAGGCACCTTCCAGCTGGAAGAGGGGACCTTCCAGCTGGAAGAAGGCACCTTCCAGCTGGAAGAGGGGACCTTCCAGCTGGAAGAAGGCACCTTCCAGCTGGAAGAGGGGACCTTCCAGCTGGAAGAGGGGACCTTCCAGCTGGAAGAGGGGACCTTCCAGCTGGAAGAAGGCACCTTCCAGCTGGAAGAAGGCACCTTCCAGCTGGAAGAGGGGACCTTCCAGCTGGAAGAGGGGACCTTCCAGCTGGAAGAAGGCACCTTCCAGCTGGAAGAAGGCACCTTCCAGCTGGAAGAGGGGACCTTCCAGCTGGAAGAAGGCACCTTCCAGCTGGAAGAAGGCACCTTCCAGCTGGAAGAAGGCACCTTCCAGCTGGAAGAGGGGACCTTCCAGCTGGAAGAAGGCACCTTCCAGCTGGAAGAGGGGACCTTCCAGCTGGAAGAAGGCACCTTCCAGCTGGAAGAAGGCACCTTCCAGCTGGAAGAGGGGACCTTCCAGCTGGAAGAAGGCACCTTCCAGCTGGAAGAAGGCACCTTCCAGCTGGAAGAGGGGACCTTCCAGCTGGAAGAAGGCACCTTCCAGCTGGAAGAGGGGACCTTCCAGCTGGAAGAAGGCACCTTCCAGCTGGAAGAGGGGACCTTCCAGCTGGAAGAAGGCACCTTCCAGCTGGAAGAAGGCACCTTCCAGCTGGAAGAAGGCACCTTCCAGCTGGAAGAAGGCACCTTCCAGCTGGAAGAAGGCACCTTCCAGCTGGAAGAAGGCACCTTCCAGCTGGAAGAAGGGCACCTTCCAGCTGGAAGAAGGCACCTTCCAGCTGGAAGAAGGCACCTTCCAGCTGGAAGAAGGCACCTTCCAGCTGGAAGAGGGGACCTTCCAGCTGGAAGAGGGGACCTTCCAGCTGGAAGAGGGGACCTTCCAGCTGGAAGAAGGCACCTTCCAGCTGGAAGAAGGGGACCTTCCAGCTGGAAGAAGGCACCTTCCAGCTGGAAGAGGGGACCTTCCAGCTGGAAGAAGGCACCTTCCAGCTGGAAGAAGGCACCTTCCAGCTGGAAGAAGGCACCTTCCAGCTGGAAGAAGGCACCTTCCAGCTGGAAGAAGGCACCTTCCAGCTGGAAGAAGGCACCTTCCAGCTGGAAGAAGGCACCTTCCAGCTGGAAGAAGGCACCTTCCAGCTGGAAGAGGGGACCTTCCAGCTGGAAGAAGGCACCTTCCAGCTGGAAGAAGGCACCTTCCAGCTGGAAGAAGGCACCTTCCAGCTGGAAGAAGGCACCTTCCAGCTGGAAGAAGGCACCTTCCAGCTGGAAGAAGGCACCTTCCAGCTGGAAGAGGGGACCTTCCAGCTGGAAGAAGGCACCTTCCAGCTGGAAGAGGGGACCTTCCAGCTGGAAGAAGGCACCTTCCAGCTGGAAGAAGGCACCTTCCAGCTGGAAGAAGGCACCTTCCAGCTGGAAGAAGGCACCTTCCAGCTGGAAGAAGGCACCTTCCAGCTGGAAGAAGGCACCTTCCAGCTGGAAGAAGGCACCTTCCAGCTGGAAGAAGGCACCTTCCAGCTGGAAGAAGGCACCTTCCAGCTGGAAGAGGGGACCTTCCAGCTGGAAGAGGGGACCTTCCAGCTGGAAGAGGGGACCTTCCAGCTGGAAGAAGGCACCTTCCAGCTGGAAGAGGGGACCTTCCAGCTGGAAGAAGGCACCTTCCAGCTGGAAGAAGGCACCTTCCAGCTGGAAGAAGGCACCTTCCAGCTGGAAGAAGGCACCTTCCAGCTGGAAGAGGGGACCTTCCAGCTGGAAGAGGGGACCTTCCAGCTGGAAGAAGGCACCTTCCAGCTGGAAGAAGGCACCTTCCAGCTGGAAGAAGGCACCTTCCAGCTGGAAGAGGGGACCTTCCAGCTGGAAGAGGGGACCTTCCAGCTGGAAGAAGGCACCTTCCAGCTGGAAGAAGGCACCTTCCAGCTGGAAGAAGGCACCTTCCAGCTGGAAGAAGGCACCTTCCAGCTGGAA